>OY796657.1:0-4800000 GCA_963680705.1 Rhagium mordax | reverse complement strand
GAAACGTTGGTTATAATCTGCGAATTGACCGACAACCAACAGAGGTTAGACGAATACATGGATCGCTTCAATAACGACGGCTTCTCCGAATACGTCTACAACTGGTTCCTTAAGGAAAACAAGCAGGGAAAGCTAATAGACCGGTACAGAAAAGCCGGCAAAACCAAAAACATGCAAAAATTAACAAACTTTCTATCTGACCATCCTGCTCTGTCCTGGATGCAGCAGATATTTGATCACAAGTTCGTTTTGGCGGCTGACACTTTGCATAACCTTGCACGCGAGGAAACGGATTCTCTTACGAGACAGAAAACGATGTTGAGCTTAAGCAAGCTAGCGAAGCTCGCTGGTCCCAACGTCTCAAACATGAATTCCTATGTTGAAAATATTAATTCACAGCTAGAACTAATTACTTTTCAAGAGGACTTGCCTGATTACGTTTTGCAAGAATTTGGGTATGACACCTTAAGGCCTAGGGTGATTCCTCCTAGAGATCTGGTGAATTTATACGTATGTAACGAGTATACGGATGCTGGCGAATTGGAATTTAAAAAGGCGCTGGATATTCTCCCCTTTATTGAAGACGAGGAATTGCGGGAAGAATTGCACCTTAAAATTTGGCGAAACGCTATTCTGCGGGATTCGTGGACTTACAAGAATTTAGACTCTCCGCTAGAGATTCTACAAGGCACGCTATTCTTCCGATTGGTGGATCTTTCGATAGCATTAGGTATGTATAAATTCAGCTTGTCTTTCAATTTTTTTTTTAAATTAATAATTTGCAGGGGCGGACCCAAACGATCTTCTTCCTCCTATAGACACCCTGACAGAAGACGAGTCCATGCAGGACTTGCAAGAGAACAAGAATTTAAAGTTCTTAATAAAAACGGGATATGAACATGTCTTCCGATCTCAAGTTTTAGACTTAGAATAAGCAACTTTTGTACTTTTATATTTATTTTTGTTATTAAATAAAGTTACAGCTTAGTTTTTGTAAGAAATTGTATTTTATACAATGGTTTACAGGTTAACATATAAAAACCTGTTGCAAACTTTAATTTCAAAAATAATTACACACTGAAAAAGAACCTAGAGATTCTAATACTTAATGTATCCTAGTTAAATCTTCAATCATTTTCACTAAATATTCTACGGTCATCTAAAACAAAAAATTAAATTCAGAACAAGGTACAAAACGATAGGCGAACACTTACCCCTAGCCCGTCGGCAACTTCCTTCATCTTATCTTGAGATAAGTCGAGAAAACTCTCGATTAGGTCGCCGTCTATGAAACCTTCGCTGTTTTCAGTCTTGATATCCGTGTGGAAAGCTCTCCAGAACGAGTGTTCAATTTTCCCAACAGACTTTATAACTGATGACAATTTATTCTGAAGGTCCAACAGAAATTCGTAAAAATCTTGGGGTATTTGCGTAACTAGCCCTGAAAATTATTCACCGTATATAAATAAGGCCCACCTTTATTCAATAGTCTGCGTCAGATAGTTTTGGATATAATAATAATAATAATCTCACCTATGGCACCGCCGACTGTTCCAAATAATACACATCCTCTTGTAGGTGTTGAGGTCTCACCAATATTTTGCATCACCAAGGAGCCATGCCTGAACACGTTGATCATGTCCCCCACGTGGAACTGGCCGACTTCGTGCATTTGCGATCGCTCTTCATCTGTAGTAGCTGCGCTGTCCTTCTGACATACAAACATGTTGTAGCTGTTTTCGGCACCCAAGAACACGTCATCGTCTAGAATTTCCACGGCTGTCATCCAGTTGGGGTTGTAATCTCGGGCTATTTCTTCGAAACTACCCTCCATCGTCTTGTACTGCAGGAGGGTCATACTCCTCATAAGGTCTCCGATTAGAATAAAGTCGCCCTTCGTTTTTAGAAAGAGGGATATGATGTTATTGAAATGCGAACATTCTAGTCTTAGTTCTTTCTCGGCTGTCCACTCAAAAAGGCGAACTGTGCTGTTGATGCTCGCCAGGAGTTTGCCATTGAATTCGGCAAGGGAGTAACTGGCGCCTTTGATTTCCTTTTCCGATACCTGCGTCAACTTATTATCGTTCCAATGGAAAACCAGGACTCGCCCTTGTTTTGGCTCCGACTCTTCTGGGTTTACGTTCGCGGTACCTACGAAAATTTATTTTGAAAGAATTAAGCCTTGAAGCAATTAAATTCGTTGGTTTCGTTAAAGACGTACTTACCGACAATGAAGTAGGCATTGGGGTCGTTTCCCAGCTGACACGATATGATGGACATCCCATATTCCTGCTGCATAAGTTGGTGAGCATGTAAAACTTCGAAGGTGTTTTGGTCGATGATAAGAAGGCTGTGTACTTCCACTTCTTGTCCATAGTCTGGAACGAGGCTAGTACCTAATAGGCTACTGCTGCCCGACTTGCTTATAGCCAGGGAACCTACGCTACTTGACGCAGTTACAGATTGAGCCATCGTCGATGCGCTCTGCCTCGCCGGGTTTAGGCCAGTAGAATCTTGGATGTCGATTCTTGCCGTTAGTACGCCAAAACTCTAAAAGACGTATCTGTATAGTGTACAACATTTAAGGTAATAGAAAGTATATAATATCGGAAATTTATTACAATTTCCTGTGAATTATGTAAGCTTAAAAAATGCACACCTGAGACTGTTCTTGGTACGCAATTCTTCGGGCCGATTCTTGCAAGGCAACGGTTCTTATATGCAGTTTCTGAATCTCGTCAATGGTTCCTATTGTCACTGAAGTATCTGTGGCTAAAGCTAAACTGTAAGGAAAAGAGAAATTACAGTAAACGTGCTATTGTCCATTTTCATCAGTTATTATCGATTTGTAGTACAATTTTCACTTTTACCACTTACCTATCTGGATAAGCTTCCGCATTCAGCGAGCACATATGGTTTACTTCTTTCATATTAACGTTAGAGAAAACCAGCTTGTGATTTGATGAATATATTACTGTCGGCCTATCAGAGCAGGCGAACACGTTTGTAGTGCTCAGGGATCGGAAGGTTTTTAGGACCGTCGGTTGCGTGCCCAACGTAACTTTTTTCTTATCGCTCAATGCACCCGAGTCTCTGTGTAGGGAAAAGTAGAACATTGAGCCGTCACCTAGCGCACACAGGAGGTAATTGTGACTCTCGAAGCACGCCATTAATACCGAACGTGGAATGATCTCTGTAAAGCAAGAAGAGCCATATGTAATTAAGCTATGGATAGGACGGTTTGAATTAATAGAATAGTGTAAAAAGATCACTGTACTTACCTCCACCCAGCAACTCTTTGGTAGCTTCCGTTAAATCAGGTATTCTTAATATACGCGCGGATATATCCGTCCACAATCCTACAGCGACGAGGTCTGACGTAACGGCACCATCTCCAAGTGGAGTAATATCCAAGCAGGCTACCTCGACATCGAGGGTAGTGTTTCTAAAAATAATAATAACTGTACTAATACCATTGCAGATATACAGTGAAAATCACGGAGGTGTGAAGTGAACATTGTTTTCACGGTACGTAAATAATAATTTTGCTATTTTCGTTCTGTATCCTTACCCTTTCAAAATCAGTTGATTGGGATGTATCTCGAGGTAATACAAGGCCGATCCAGTAGAAAGAATAACTTGGGAAGTGTTACAAGCAACCACGCTGATATTTTTGTCAGTTGGAGGCTTCCACTCGACTAGCAACGTCTTATTTTGTGACGAAACCAGTCTCGCTGAAATTGGAGTGATTTGTATAATCTGCTCAAATACAACATTACCGCAATAGAATGTTTGTTGATCAGAGGCGAAGCCAGCTATGTCGGTTTCTTCCACTTCTTCCCCGTTCAAACTCAGCACGCGAGTCTGACCGACGAACGATAATACCAGGGTATTGTCCAGTTTACTACCTAAAAATTAAACGCAATCAAACATCTAATTGTCTGTAAACAGAAGCTGTTTTTTGTTTACCAGATGCGGTCTGCAAGGCCCACATTCCTTTTATTCCTGGCAGATCAATGGAGGCGTGTTCCTGTATTCCTATACCGTTACGTATTATTCTTAAAGACCCTTCTTTGAAAGCTCCAGAACAAGTCACTAGTTGACCCTGCCCCTGCCTTTCCAGGTCTACGACACACATATCAAGTATAGGCGCAAGATTAGTAAACGATTCCATAACAGTAACATAAGAACCGTTGTCATCAGCTTTCGTGTTTAGTTTTACTAGCTGAGAATCTCCTATTCTAGATCCAATAAACAAAACGCCGTTATCCAAATATGTTATGCACTCTGGGGTAGCAATTTCACCTAAAATTTTCGATACGTATCATTTCGCCCTATATAATAATACCATATAAATTACCTAACATTTCAACTTTTAAGTCTTTTACGACTTCGTTGCCATCGCCACGAGCTTCAGTTTCAATAAAAAGCATAAATAAGTGTCCCGCCATATCTCCAAGTAAATAACGCAAGCCTCCAGGATCTACTTTAGCGTAGCATATAATTGCGCTTTGCTGAAATTAAACCGTAAGTGCAATTCCACTATAAAAAAAAAACTTATTTTCTATTATTACCTTTATAACTGCAGGCGCCACAACCACAGAAGTAACCCCGTCGTGGTATAAAATGCTTTCTTGCCCAATTATAATGGCGCCACCTAACGGGGAAGGCACTGGTATTATAATAGAAGCCTCGGTTTCAACATTATCTTGTCTCCAAGGAATCTTCACAAACTCCTTTTCTCTAAGGGATATCTCATGTGTTTTCACGTGACGTCCGTTTACATCTTGATGGATTAAGATTAAGGTGGGATTTGCGCAACCATGTAAAAATTCAACATCATGTACTTGCAGTTCCTCCATTCTAAAAATTGCATAGTAAAATATTTTAAGGTACAGATTTCGAAAATGATTATGCACCTAAAATTGGAGGCCTTCAATTCGTAATTGTCCTTATCGAGTGGGATAATTTTAAACAAACCATCATACAATCTTAAGCCAATAACTCTGGCTTTGGGATCGATGACGGCTAAAATGCCTGTTTCCGAGGGTTTCCCAATTCTGTCTGCAACGTTTCCGTGTGCTTTTGTAACGATGTCTAGATTGTCGCCATCACTTATGCATTCCAGAATCATTGCATTATACCTCATTGTAACAATAAATAGCAAATCTTTCTTCTCATGCTAAAACATATTTTTCATGCCAATATATTAATAAATAAGATATAACTGTTCAAGGTTATGTTTATCTTTCTGAATAATGTAAATAGAAAGTAATTATATATATATTCCTCAGCTATAAGCAAAAAGTATATTTGATGGGTATAGTTGTCGATGGCCAACTAAGGAAACAGTAAATGATGCGTACTTGCGGTCGAAAGAGTTTCATAACAGCAACTTTGCCGTAGAGTCCAACCTCCTTAATAGGTCTGAGCCCCTCCGGGGTAACCAAATATATTTCCAGCCTAGTATTTTTCGCCACAATCAAATTAAGATCGCATGGCGAGGTAAAATTTCCTACAAAAATAGGTAGGTTACAAGTTTTATCAATCATTCTCTGCTAGTAAATATGGTATTACCTGTAACACAAGCAGTAACGGCAGTCGGCTTATGTGCCGTAACAACATAATGGTAAGCCATAGTTTGCAATTTTTTATTAAATTAATAATAAAAATATTTTTTAAACGCTTAAAAATAACATGTTTCCATTCAAACTCTTCTTCTTCCTCTTCTCAATGTGACTTTTTGCCACTGTTAGCCAACTGAAATATAGCCAGGGTTGCTTTATTCACCAGAACCATCGAGTGGTTGCGGTATGATGACGTCATAGAGTACAGGTTAGTTTCAGTAGTTGTGAAATAAACCGAAATAATTTGGCTTTTGATAGTTATGAATTTAGACTTGCAATGCTTGTTTAGAAACTATTTCGTCGCCAAAAACGGCTTAAGCTATTTTTGTTGTTAGAAGTAACTTTTTCGCAAGTGTTACCCTGATTTGTTTACAAAGTGGCCCGTCTTTTTTACCCTTATTTTTATAATTATATAAACATAAACTATCTATCGTTAACGATTTGCGTTAACCATTTCGTTTTGTCGCAGAGTATGTAAAGTTTTGTAATGGTGGTATAGCCAGCTCTATACTGATCGATGGTCGTTTAATGTTGTTTTAAATGGTTCTATTGAGTGTGCATTTCCACAACTTAAATATTTGAATCGGATTATTGAGAAAGAAAAAACATATTATGGCAATTTATTTATTAAAAATATACATTTTACGGCAGATCATTTATCGAAATATTTATATAATAAATAATATAATACTGAATTTGGGATATTAATAAAATTCCATTTGCTAATATGTAAGAAATCTCATAATAAAGTTCAATCTAATTCATCATGCGCATCGTATGACTAACATAACCTGAAATTTTTAGTTTTTGCAAATTTATTTTTAATTTTTGTAGTTTTAGCTTGGATCCATTATAACATTTAAAAACTCTCTCAGATAGTAGATTTTTAAAGTTTCAATATTGTAGATTATTAAGAATAGACTGCTAATTATAGGTTAGACTTCTAACCAACAAAAAGCATCTTATTTCATTAGATTAAGGCAACTAAAACTTTATTAATAATACACTGAACAAAATTTTAGTTAATAGTACAGGAACCAAGCAGAAATTTTGATGAAATTGGCATAATACTTGAAAATTTTTAAAAACGCATATTTTTGAGGTTAATTGTGAAGTCACGTACGCGTCATTCATTGGTTCAGCGAAACTTCTTTGTTAAAAATATGGGACAATCAGAAAAACAAAAATAACTGATGGAAACAAAAACAATTTCAATTAAAAAAATTAAAACAACGTAAAAAAAGAACATTACAGATCAAAAAAGAGTATTTTATATTATGCGTAAGCAAAATGTTTAAAAAAATAAATATTTATTCTGTAGCTTTGCTGCAGTATTTACAGCTACGATTTTATATCATCTATCTTTAGACAATTTTGATGAGTATTCTATATCCTTTTACACGTCGAAAATACACATTCGGGCAGATAATTCGAGATGAGTTTGTGAAATGCGTATTAAAACTCCCAAGTATCCATCCACTTGAGACCATGCATCGTGGAATTGGGTTCGTTAGCTGAAGGACCACTCATTCCATATGCCAATGGAGAGAATAAATAAAAGCTATATACCATAAAAGACAACATTAATCCAAAAAGCGTGTGATAGATAAATTTTGCAAATTGTTGATTAAACAAGTTTGACACTTCTTCTAGAATGTAGTCGAGCAATATACCTAGAAAAAAATGATGATTGTTAATCTATTGGATATTCTACGGGCAACTCCATGGACAGAGTAATAATACAAAAGGGTAATATTTACCTGTTATCATTGAGCTAAATAGTAGAGCAGGGAAGTAGTGATGAAAATATAAAACGCGACCCATTCCCCAGAACGGAACGTAATGCAACAACCATCCTACGAATAACCACGCACAAGCTACCAGTTTCTGCTTATGGGAATCTAAAAATGTTTTTTAAATATAAGACATGAAGAGCAAAATAAAATATATATTATGTGTGAATTTTACCGGGGTATAAATGTAGGTTTGGTTTAATGGCTGTTAAATTTTAACAAGAGTTAATTTTGGTTTATTCAGTATAAAAGTACTATAACTGATGTTTAAAATTTCACAAAATATGAGTGGTTGCTAGTGTACGGGGGGATATAATCTAATATTTACCTGTAAATGATTTAATATATCCTCTTTGATATCTTGTAGCATTAGCCGTAAACACAGCCAAAAATATAAAAATAAAAGCTAAATTACCCCACCATATGACGGGGTTACCAAGTAGGTATATCCTATATTGAGATCCGGAGAAAAACTGGCCCTGTAAATATACACAACTTTACGATTTTTTTTAAACCAATATACAAATATATACCCTGTAATTTATGGGCCACTGCCAGGGACGAGATGTAATTTCCCCTTCCTTGGGTTTCAGTCCAGCGTTTCCTTGAACCATCACAGCGTGCGATTCAAAAAACCTCTCCAAAAAACTCGGGGCATATACCTCAAAACTTACGTTAGGCACTACAACAGCAGAGAGAAAGTATTACCATATTATATGATTTCTTAGATCTATATTACATTTTTCAAAAATATTTTCCTCGACATTCCATACCCCGTTAGGGTCACGCAGATTAGGATTACAAGATACCTCTTGCTGCTCATAAGCCCATTTCGGCAACTGCTTTCCGCTGGTAGTCAATATGCAGGACTGTAAATAATGCACGAACTTCAATTTGCTGCTTACCGCGGTTAAGTCCACGCCATCCTTAGCGCCGATCACCGTAACCCGCCACACATCATTAGCATCTCCAGTGCCGTTTTCCCCATAACCCGTGACTTGATAGTGCTTCTTGGTTATGGGCGCCTGCTCCTTGTGGGAGTGAAGGTTACGCTTCGTGGCTATGTGCTCTAAACGTATTAGATCACCGCTGCGGATTATCTCCACGCCGTCTGACGGGTCAGAATTATATTTTTTTATTAGCCATTTGTTGTTGTCGTCCTTGTGAGTGTAAGTGGTAATCTGGAATTGTTTAAAGTTTTAATAAATAAGGAGACCACTCTTCGCCACATATTATATAAACAGCGTATATATAAGAACAAGTACGGACAAAGTGCTAATTTACATATTTCAAATTGAGTGCGCATGCGCGAGTTTGGTGGGTGGTGCCATTGTTTATAAAGTATATAGTTATTCAACCTCTTGTTAGTACCGGTGGATCATTGGTAGATGGCGTGCTGGATGATGTGTGCCCATTATTACGACCGTAGCCCCCGGTGTCGTTTACGTTACGACCATTGTTTATTATAAACAATGCTACGACGCATGCACGAATTTCGTACATCCGGTGCATCTACGTCACATGACATTCGACGAGGAACTAAAGTCATAGATCGAAACTTGACTATATTAATAACTTTTGACAGTTTGCCAGTTTTCTATTTTTATTAAACTATTGGATTTTTTGTTCTAAAATGAATCATTTATACATCATATGACTAACATAACCTAAAATGTTTAGTTTTTGTAAATTTATTTTTACTTTAATTATAATTTTGTAGCTTCAGCTTGGATCCATAATAACATTTAAAAACTCTCTAATAAGATATTAGATATATAAAGCTTCAATATTGTACCTCGTAGATTATTAAAAATTAATTGCTATTTATAGGTTGGATTTCCAGTCAACAAAAAGCATCCTATTTCATTAGATTAGGACATTTAAAACTTCATGAGTAATGCACCGAACAAGATTTTAGATGATAGTACAGGAACCAAGCAGAAATTTTGATAAAAATTACATAATATTCAAAAATTTTAAAAAGTGCATATTTTTGAGGTTAGTTGTAAAGCCTGATTTTCATAATCGCGAAGTTGTAAAAAGCGAAATGCGAAACGTGTTGCTATTGGTTCACTTCACATTAAAATTTGGAATTGACCAATAGCAACACGACTCGCATTTCGCTTTTCGCAATTTCGCGACTTTAAAAATCAGGCTGAAGGTGTTTAAATTAATGTTCTTTTTTATATTATGTTTGTTGACTGTTTATAATCAGAAATCACATATATAGACCATGTGCATCAATATTATGGGCAAAGAGTAAATGATCATAACCTCAAATTTTTAGTTTTTGTAAATTTATTTTCAACTTTAATCATAATTTTGTAGCTACAGCTTTAGATCCATATCAACATTTAAAAACTCTCTCAGACAGTGTAAAGTTTCAATATTGTACGTCGTAGATCATTAAAAATGAGTTTTTTTTAATTTATTCTCGATTTTAATTTTTGTAGTTTCAGCTTGAATCCATTATAATATGATCAAAACTTCATTAGTAATGCACTGAACAAGATTTTAATTGATAGTACAGGAACCAAGCACAGATTTTGATAAAAGCAGCTTAATATGTGAAAATCTTTAAAAATGTATATTTTTGTAAATGTATATCGAAATGGTGACTTTACATATTTGTGCGCTGGTATTACTTTTTCAACTAAACGCGTCATTTGATGACGTGCAAATCATATTTTTGAGGTTAGTTGCGATGTCACGTACACGACAGATTCATATTTTTCTCGAGCTCGACGTCACATCCGGCTGCGCAATGGCCGCAATGTGTAATGTATCGTGAAATGTATATTTTTTTAATAATAAAATATTTTAAAAACAAAAGTCAAAAAACTGTAAACGTAGTCATAGAAACTGACTAGTATGTAAATTACTCACAAGTTGGCAGCACATACTTAGAAATCAGGTTGAATAACTATAATACTTTATAAACAATGGTGGTGCGCATCATTTGACTGACATAACCTTAAATTTTTTGTTTTTGCAAATTTATTTTAATTTTCGATTTAATTTTTGTAGTTTTAACTTGGGTCCATGGCAACACTTAAGAACTCTCTTAGGCAGTAGATTTATAAAGTATCAATGTTGTAGATTATTAAAAATAGCCTACGAATTATAGGTTGGGATTCTAACCAACAAAAAGCAACTTTTAGATTCAGGCAATTAAAACCGTATTAATAATACACTGAACAAGATTTTAGTTGATAGTACAAGAACAAAGCAGAAATTTTAATAAAATTGACTTAATATTCGAGAATTTTAGACAATGCATACTTTTTGGGCGACCTCTATCGACGAGTGGCCGAACGACCGACCAAACAACGGCGCGCGCACTTTTGAAGGTCATTCATAGCGAATTTTTCACAAATAATCACTTTACCTGCTGTTGCCTGGCTCCGATTCCTTCCGGATATAAATGGAAATGAGAGTGAAGGTACCCTCCTCCTGTGCGGTGATTTTTTAATGTTATTACAGCACCATAAGCGACCTGATGAGGCATACTTGCATTATGTAAACTGTTACCTATCGAAACGATCAATTAACATGCGTCACATGCAATACTACACCATCCGCCACTTACCTATTAATTGGGACTGAAATGCCGAGCTGTAGAAACCATCTCCATTGCCACTAGAAAAAAGAATAATAATTATTTGCATTTCAATCTGAACCAGTTTTCGTTTATTTAAAACACGCTAGAAGAAAATAATATAAACTCACCTTCTATTTAAAACCCTCAAATGGATATAAAAAAATGTGACGTAGAGTAGAATTGGTAATAATATTAAACATACGCCTCTTGCTACCAAATTCTTTAATGTATCATTCTGGAAAACATAAAAAATCTTAATGTAACTTTTTCTTATGCTCACACTACCTTCTTTCAATAATTTTTTCTTATGCTCACACTACCTTTCAACAATTTTATTGTATATTGAAATGTAAAAAATTCCTGTCACATTAAATTGAATTTGCCGCCTGAATTGGCAAGGTCGTCAGCCGATAAAGCAGATACTCACATGCCAGCAGAGTCGAGTTTTTGACAGACATTTTTGAGGTTTGGCAGCAATTATTATCGAACGAAAAATTAAACAAACTACTATGAAGTTATATAAACGAAATAAGTTTTAAAGCATGCTGGCTAAAAAATACTCAAGCATATTAAAGAATGTTTGCCAGACGATCCTTTAAAAATGTCCATACATTTGTCGAATACTTCCGCAAAAGAGAGGTTATGTTACAGAACCATATAAAAGTTGCTAGTATTTGGTCATGCAACAAGTCTTCCGCGACTAGTGTAACGAGCGATATCGAAAAACCGCTACTGAATCGAAAATTCGCTGCTAAATTGGTGGACAGTTCCCCAAAATGGATGCAACCATATATGAAGCTTATGCGACTGGATAAACCGATAGGGACATGGCTGTTATATTGGCCTTGTGGCTGGGGAATTGCCTCGGCAGCAGCCCCAGGTTGTTTCCCAGATCCGTACATGCTGGCACTGTTCGGAACAGGAGCGCTGGTGATGCGTGGAGCAGGTTGCACGATCAATGATATGTGGGACCGCGACATCGATGGCAAAGTAGAGAGGACTAGAGAAAGACCTTTGGTGAGCGGTGAAGTATCTTTGAAACAGGCACTAGTGTTCCTTGGTGGTCAATTAAGTGTAGGTTTAATTATATTAACGCAATTAAATTGGTATAGCATTTTCTTAGGTGCTAGTTCTCTATGTTTAGTAGTGATTTATCCCCTAATGAAAAGATTCACCTACTGGCCTCAACTTGTATTGGGTTTTACTTTCAATTGGGGCGCTCTGTTGGGTTACAGTGCCATCCATGGACATGTAAATTTAGCTACATGTTTACCGTTATATATAGCAGGCGTTTGTTGGACAATTATTTATGATACTATTTATGCTCATCAGGATAAGGCTGATGATATGCAGCTGGGAATTAAATCAACAGCTATTAAGTTCGGTCAAGACACAAAAATGTGGCTAAGTGGTTTCGCTTCTACGATGGTCGGAAGTCTAATTTTATCTGGAGTAATGAACGATCAAACGTGGCCATATTATACAGCTGTTGGATTAGTTACCACTCATCTTGCCTCACAGATTGGCTCTCTTAAGATAGATAATCCGAACGATTGTGCTAACAAATTTATTTCAAACTCTAAAGTTGGACTGATTTTATTCTGCGGCATTATATTAGGTACCTTGCTTAAAAAAGATAGGAGGAACAGAAGTAGAGAATATACGAAGAGTATTGGGGTTCCTTTAGCTGGATGAAATAAATTTGGAAAATTCAGCATTATGTGATATTAATTTTTTGTTGCTAAACGAGTATTTGTAAACGTTAGTTGCAGAAAATAAAATATGTAAGTAGAGTTACATTATTTTTTATTAATTTCGCAACGGTTCTACCCCAAATTAAACTTACTTTACAATAAAACTAAAATAACTTACCACAGGTCTGTTTATATCTCCCAGTATATTCCACAGATCCGCCAGAGTCATTAATCCCACTAACAACACGACAAAAAGTCCCACAAACTTCACGGAACTACAACACGCCAACATGGTACCTGTAAAAGATAACCATAGCCACCACTTCAGCGAAAATTCTTTAATTCTACTCGACGACACTTTGACAGCTCCCATGACTGAACCCATCATAAAGCATAGCAGGATAGGATCCAGCAGAATGTACTGGGTCAAAGTAATTAGACCTACATCTGAAACGAATACAGCAATTTATTAATCAATTTTAAAAGTGGCGCTTTAAAATAAATGACTTACCAAAAATAATGAGTAACGACGAGAACAGGGCAGATGTCACGCTGTTTGTCATTTCATCGACAGTTATAAATGACATTGGAACTATTGCGGCTCCTAGAGTGGTGCAAAACTGAAAATTATCGACGTTAACGTTCGGTAAATTAAATGTCATTATAAAGGAAAGCAATTCTTTTAATACTAAAGTTTTCTAATCGTATGTGATTACTGGCCGTTCTTGATAAAAAATAGTACGCTAAGCAGTGTTACACTAAAATATGTGTTCTGTTTGGGTTTGAAATACACACAAAATAGGTCAACTTTCCTTTTTTGACGGTTTGATGGTATTTGTAGCTACAGTGTTACTTACAAATCGCATTCCTATGTAACTGGCATTTTCGTATTTGTCTCCTGGCTTATCGAACGCAAATTTTCCATCGTATCCAGTTAAATATCCTGACAGACCAATCAGCATCTAAAAAAAGAAACAAAAGGTAAATATATGGTAAGAAATTATTAATGACATATTTTAAATCACTTTCTGACAAACGTTCAGATAAAATATGAACGTTTATTTTCAAAATACATAATGGCAGTTTTATCAACAACATGATTTGTTGTAAGTATATAGCGAAAACATAAACAGCAGTTTCTTCGTTTTGTACTTTTATCAAATTTTTATTTGACCCCTGACTTCGGATTGTCAAAGCAACTACAGATAAAATACATGAATATTTTCATACCTACACAAAAATATTCCTTATTATTACAGTTACCTTTCCGAGAGGAGGGTGGACATCAAAGAAAAATGTTCTGTTGATGTACCAACTTCCCATTTTTCCAAAGTGCGTTTCATCCCAACTAAAAACAAATAGGTAAGTAAGTATAGTATAAAAACTAGAGTACCAAATTCAAATTTAAAACTCACCAAATATGATCCGGTTCGCTGACTTTGTAATATCGTGTTAATAATGTGATAAAGCATACTGCACCAAAAGTCCACCACCATCGCCTGTTTGTGAAGATTTATCATTTATCAGTTAAATTAACAGAAAAAAAAATTCACTGTACTAACCTGTTATCGTTGTCTGTAGGTTTCTGACCCATTTTTTCATGACAAAATAATCATTTATGTAAAATATACCATTATTTTTCTCTGCAGATAATGTACCATCAAACCATTTACCAATTCCCAAAATTCTTTATCTCGTCTATAGTGTGTAGTTCTTGTAGGAATTAGCAGGCACTTAGGAATGCAGACAACGTGTAAAATTTGTTATACTGATACCGTAATGCTCTCCTCTTGTTTGTTTTGAGCCACAACATAAAGAGAAAGTGGGAAAGAGATAATTTACGACTTTACAAGAGTGCTGCTTTTCGTTTCCCATTTTTATAATTACTCCTCAATCATTTGTCTTCCGTCTCCCTCTATGTAATTGGTTCTTATTTTAGAAGAATGTCTGGACTACGTTAACGTATGTCTGAGCACAGGTGGTCTGAATAAGGCGTATTTTTGCGCTACGAATAGGACCTGAAAAATGTATTAATGTTGATTGGTTGATTTTTTGAGATTACGAATTTTCAAAAATTAAATTTTTCCTTCGATCTTTCCTCTGTAACCTCCTTATTACGTCTGATCGAGAATTTTCGCCCTATGAGGGTTGTAGAGGGATGAATGCACGAATCCATAAAATTTTGAACCAACAAATAAGACTTTTCAAGAAATTAATTTATTTTATTTACGGAAAGACACAACCGCGTTGCTGAGACAGTTTAATTCTCTAGCTAGCAACCTTATACCTATAAGGACTGATCGCCTTATAGGGGTTGTAGCAGAGGGATGTATGGACGATCACGAATCCATAAAACTTTGGACCGACAAATGCGAGTTTTTGAAAAATTTACGTTTTTATTTTTTTTTAATTTTTGGTTGTAGCGACCTTATTACGGCTGATCGAAGATTTTCGCCTCATAGGGGTGGTAGAGTCGTTTTGGGATAATACGTCGGCACGATTTTTGACCGACAAGGAAGCATTTTTAATATTAAGAATTTTCAAAAATTAAATTTCGCCTCCGATATATCCCCTGTAGCGCCCTTATTACGGCTGATCGAGAATTTTCGCTTTGTAGGGGTTGTAGAGGGATTTGGACCAACAAACTGGACTTTTCAGCATAAACATTTTTTAATTAAAGCCATATAGATATTTCGTAAAATTGTATTTAATTTATTAATCCTTGACACTGGAATAGCATACAAAAATATTTAATTTCGGGTTAAACTGCGTTAGATTATGCTAATCTCTTAAAATTTTTAAGATAATTTCAAAGAAATTCTCGTATGTGTCAAAACTTACTTCCTGCCGTTGCTAGCAACACGTTGCCAACTTCACACCGGTCTCTCGTTCGTGTCGCAAAAATATGCCTATGTAGTCATTTGTCATTTGTTTTGTTTTTGACGTTGGCATTTTTAAGGTTAGCGATTAGAAGAACGGGTTACAGGTTACAGGTTATTTTCAAATTAAATCCGAAAATTACCTAATTTAAAGTACAAGATGCTGGAAAAGACTTGTATGAGATGGTTAAGACAATTTAAAGATTTATTCATGTATGATTTTGGATAGGAATTTTGGTAAGTGAACTCAATAGAATATATTTTTTTTATATTATACTCAGTAAACCATAATGAAATGTTAGCTACCAGTATCATTAATATACCATGGGAGTGTGTGTTTCATCGTGGGTATAGAAAAACTGGATTTAATAACATTATTTTTATTAAACATTTGCATCAGATCATTATTAAAATCGCATACAGAAACTGTAGTAACGTTAAAGTTCTTAAGGATTTTTATAGTATTTTTCTTGTGCTTAGTACAAAACCTAAATCCTACAAGATAACCTACTAACAGCAAGTAATATGTAATATATCTATTATCTATAAAATAAAGAAAAACATCGTCGAAACTTAAGATAAAAAACTTTTAAAAATGGTACTTATATCAAACAAATCTAGTAAAAAAAAGGTGTGTTAATCATACCTTATAAAGAAACTTAATAATACTAACACAACAAAATAAACAAACACAAATATTGTGAAACGTTTGAAATTATAGTAAATAAAAATAATAAAGTAATATTAATTATTCTTATATAAGATTTGTTGAGAGATATAGATTGTATACTCTCGAGTCGCTCCATATTTTACAACACAGCGCACTGTCTATTACAATTCAGTCGTTCTTAAATTTAGTAGTTCATGCAGTTCCACACACTTAATGCACATATAACACTGTTCAGTTCGTTTTGCCACCGTTTAATATCGGCGAAGTCATCAGCGGACAGTAAGTACTTTTTTATGCTTCGTTTGTGATTAACAGGCAACATAAGTGTCCTCGGCCTTGCACATATACTCCTATCCGCAAGACATACTTGTTGATCCACGCAATCGCTTAAATCAACGCTTCCTATAGGGCTGGTGACCTCTTCTGAAGGGTAGTTCCAGTATTTGAAGCTTGACCCTTCTAAGATGCACCATCTTCTATTCCATATTGTGCATCCGTGCTCGTTGTCCACGCCAATTGTTAAAAAACCACTTAAATAGTTCGTTAGTTTTACCTCGCTCCTGATCGTCAGCGAAAACATTCCCGATAGAGAGGAACTCAGCGGGTTGTTGTACATCTTTAAGGTTAATGGTGCGGGACTGTCGTGTTGGTTAGTTTTTGATAAGTCAGGGCTTCTTATTTCACACTTTCCACATAAGGTGAACGACGATGGCTTGATGTGCAAGACGTCGCTTAAGACCTTGTACTTCTTCAGGTCCTTGTGGAAGTAGGAGAATATTTTCTTTGGAGACGGGCAATTGGACTTTGGTTCCTGAAAGGAAAAATCTTTGAGACGTATTTTTGACTAAGGAGTAAAGAGTGTACTTTGTATGGTGTTTTGGCTTTGCGCAACTCATATTTCGAGAAGACGTAAACGTAAACAACCTTTTTCATGGGGAATTAGCTACTAATAAAAAAATATTTTTTATATTTTGTGGTATAACAAAGGTAATTATTATTATTATTATTATTATTAACAGTTTCTGAGGAAAATCCCATAAAAAATGTAATTAACTCACCTGGTGATGAATCTTATTCCCAATTATCATTGAGTAAATACACACCGAAATATCAAAATCCGTAGGCAAGTTCGTAAACTTAAAGTTCTTATCTACGTGTATATCCCCATTTTCGTCAGCTACCACAACGTCGCTTGCTAGTACTGTACTTCCGCAAGTTAAGATGACGAGGAAATATTCTGTGAAGTCTCGGTGGGTGTGACTGTTTGTTTTTGTGCTCTCCTTCTGGGGAAATCTTAAATTGCTTATCTCCACACGACCGCAGCTTCTACTGTTATCCTTCCTCTCGTACGTGTCGTCCTCCAAAATCTGTATCTCCCTGGTTAAGGCCTCTTTCGTACACACTGCAAAATATTAGTTTATAAATGTTGCTTTTTAAAAATACGTAAATAACGTTAGGTAATATGAATAACGGTTTTTACCTGCTATTATCAGGATTTTTTCCGCTTCAATAAGTTCTACGCTAGACTCGAATTCCTTGTTCGTTCTGCAGTAATTCAACGCTTTTGATACTTGAAACATAATTTCGTTCTGTATCGACAATTCTCTCATTAAATTTTCCAACAGGTAGTCGTTGGAACTAGCGGACACATTGTTGTCCTTGTTGGGATTTTCGGAAACTGTTGAAGCTTTAATTGACGGTCTTCTTTTTATGCTTTTTTTCAACGACGTGTATAAATTAGTTGCTCTAGAAAGGAGGGATGATAAGTCGGAGGTTCCTACGCTGTGGTCGTCTTGTTTCTTGCTGTCCTCTTGTATACCTTCGTCCTAGGGCATATGTTTTTTTTAATTTAATTTGGTTTAAATTTAGGAAATATATTTAACGCATTGCATGAATTCGTTTGGTTCTAATATACAGGGTGTTTCAGTTAACTCCCGCAGCTGATACTCGGGTACTAAAAAATATAATAATATATTTATTCTGTAAACGGTAATAGATTTCTATTGTTAATGTCTTCTTCGGGGAGTACAATTTACTATTATAGCATTATCACCAGAGATGGCGCTGCAGTTTCTAAATATTTTTCGATCAAGGAACCTTTGAAAAGCATGCCATTTGAATAAGAACTAAATTTTAGGCAATATTGTTCTTCGAAAAAGTCAGATCTGGAGTAGTATTTGAGATATTTTATTTCTATTCTATATATTTTTTCATATACGGACCTGATATTGTTTTTCTTTAATTCATTAGTATTTTTCATCCTGATTTCAACGATATATGACACTCGTTGATTTAAACAATATTTTCAGTTCCAAAACTTATATTAAGGATTTAAGTGATTAAATTCATTCATTACAGCCCTGTTTTTTATTTAATTTAAGATTTAGAACTGAAAATATTGTTCAAATCAACGAGTGTAATATATCGTTGGAATCAGAAAAATACTAATGAATTTAGGAGAAACATTGCAGGTCCGTATTTGAAAAAATAAAGTTGAGTGTGGCCCCGGTCTTGCGAAACGTTCTATTCAAAATATTTTAACTCTCTGTTGAAGAATACGACACAAAAAAATTAGACAATAAAAATAAAATATGTATCTTAAAAACTACTGCAGATTTTTTGAATAAGAACAATTTTTTCATATTTGGTTTTTAAACGAATGGCATATGTTCGAAAATTTCCTTGATCGAAAAATATTTTTAAATTGCAGCGCACCAATTGTACAGGGTTTTTCCTTTTCCTCCCCCTACCGAATTTATTTGAAGAAATACAGTAAAATTTTATATACAAAAGTTGCAGTATTTTTCCTGAATTTTAATAATCTGCCTATAAAACAAACAAATGACAATCGCAAAATGACGAAATTCTATAAACTTGGGGTTTTTTAAATGGAACACCCTATATTATTATATTTTCGAAATAAGTCTATATTTAGACAATCCGTTCTCCAGTTATTCAAAATAAAAATGTGTGTAAAAACATGATATTTTCCACGGGTTACTAAGACAATATCATATTTTTATATACATTTGGATTTTGAATAATAATAGGGAACGGTTAGTCTAAACCGAGGTCTAAACATAGACTTATTATTATATGTTTTTGGAGTCACGAAATTATAAGGATTTCGAAAATATAATAATATATATACAGGGTGTCCCATAATAAAGTGCAAAAAATTTAACTGGAGATTCCTCGTCGAAAATTAAGGTGGTTACTTCATATAAAATTTTCCAAAATAAGCTTTCCCTGTTCGGCTACACCCCCTTAAAGGGGTGGGCTAAAAAATGGTTTTAATTTCAATCTCAAAATAGCGTAATCGGAAAAAGATGAAATTTGGCACATCTTGGTTATTAATCAAAAGGCATCTAACGAAATCATTTCATCCACCTAGCATGTACACAAAGGGGTGAAATTAACTACCCTTCTTGAAATTTTGTAAATATCTTTCTGCCTGCTATTTTTTTTTCAATTAAAAGAAATAACTAAACATTATGATTCATTTAGAAACTTTTTTATCTCTTGAAAAAATTTCGTAAAATCGACCATTTTTGAGAAAAAAATTAAATTACATCTGCCTAAGTGATCAATCAAAAGCTATGAGCACGATTATATTAGTGTAAAATACTAAAAGTAGGCTGGTGTCAAATTATAAGCACCAAATGATCATGTCAGTACGTAATATTGTCAAATTATAATTTGACACCAGCCTACTTTTAGTATTTTACACTAATATAATCGTGCTCATCGCTTTTGATTGATCACTTACGCAGATGTAATTTAATTTTTTTCTCAAAAATGGTCGATTTTACGAAATTTTTTCAAGAGATAAAAAAGTTTCTAAATGAATCATAATGTTTAGTTATTTCTTTTAATTGAAAAAAAAATAGCAGGCTGAAAGATATTTACAAAATTTCAAGAAGGGTAGTTAATTTCACCCCTTTGTGTACAGGGTGTCCCAAATTGCTTGATTTTGGCTGGTTTTCCTATTTCTAGACCAGGTAGAGAAAAACTGACATATGAGTTTAGAGTTCGATTTTTGTGAAACGCCGATTGGTGAAAACCACATTTCGATATCTCTAGCCGTTTCCAAGATATCGGCAAAAATTGACATTTTACAGATTCCGAAAAACTGTCAACTTTTTTATTTGTGGATAATTTTCAAATAGTAAAAACTTTCTACAGGCACTTTTTGACGTAGAATAAGGTGCATTTGTCAAAAAAAATATATCGCTTTTCGATTGTTTCATATCAAAGCTAACTTTGTGGAAACCATAGTTGGATTTGACTTTAGAAAATAGGAAAAAAATATAAGCTTTCCAAAAATATATATGTCAAGATATGTCTAGTCATCCTTGCTGCCAATATAACACATTTCTCTTTAAAAATGACATTTTTTAACATTAAAAAAAGTTTTTCGGAATCTGTAAAATGTCAATTTTTGCCGATATCTCTAGATGCTAGGTGGATGAAATGATTTCGTTAGATGCCTAGTAACCAAGATGTGCCAAATTTCATCTTTTTCCGATTACGCTATTTTGAGATAGATATTAAAAACCATTTTTTAGCCCACCCCTTTAAGGGGGTGTAGCAGAACAGGGAAAGCTTATTTTGGGAAATTTTATATGAAGTACCCTCGGAAGTACCCACCTTAATTTTCGACAAGGAATCTCCAGTTAAATATTTTGCACTTTATTACGGGACACCCAGTACAGGGTGTTCAACGTAACTTGCTACCCCCCCACAATTTTCTTATTTTATAAGGTAATAAAAAATAGAAAATTTCATCTTATTGCATTTTTCACGTACTTTTTAAATATGTTATCAAATCGTATCCATGTCAGAAAATATACAGTGAGTGCGAAAAAATGTGTTTTTCTTTAATCTTCTTTTTTATATATTTTTACATATTTGGATTTGCCTATTTTTGCTGATTTCAAAAATATATAATACTTGTATATTTCAAGTAATATTAAGGAAGTTATTAATAAAAAACCGTTTGCAATAACAGATAAATTATATTTATTTTATCTTTACAACAATAATTACTGGAAGAAGACGAGATATGATCTGATAACATATTTAAAAAGTACGTGAATAATGCAATAAGATGAAATTTTTAATTTTTTTATTACCTTATAAATAAAGAGATTATGGGGGTAGCAAGTTACGTTGAACACCCCACAGATTATTAAAATTAAGAAAAAATACTGCAACTTTCGTATACAGGGTGTTTATATTTTTTGTTATACTATTAACACAATTTCATTCAAATGTCGTATATGGGTGTTTTTTGGATCGCCGAGAAAAGTAGTGTAAACAATTGTGGCGAATAACGTAGAGGGCGCTGCAAACGCCTAATTATTTCTTTTGTTTTAGCCGTTAATCTTTTGAGCCACAACTTTTAAAAAAAGTAATATTTGTTTTTAATGCAGCACTCAATTCTACGTCAAAAAGGAATACTTATTTTATGTCGGTAAAATGCAAATAGTATGTATGCTATGAAGTACAAAAACAGTAGTTTTGACAGTTCCTGTCAATAAGACTAATTTAGACCCAACATGTTAGTTTATTTATTTATTTATTTTTTTTTTAATTTTCTAACGCGAATCTGGTTATCATTTTGTGGTTGCTTAAAAAAATGTCTGTCCAAAATTTTGCCAAATCTGATGAAGGTTATAAACAAATTTAAAAAAAACAAAACGGTGCTCACACTACTTTGAAGGGCCATGATCTCCATTGTGGAATTCTCTTAAATTTACTAATAATTGTATATTTGCGAGAATCCAACGGACCTACCTTGGAAACTCCAGATCCGATCGAAAAATCCGTCACTTCCCCAAGCGCGTTCTCCAAAAACACCTTGGGATCGTACTCCGAAGCGCTCGAATTTTTCTCATTGCCAGCGTCCGAAGATCGTTCCATATCCTCAGCAGTTGTTTCAACATTCGCATCGTCCGTTGACCCTATGAATCCATAGTCGCTAGAAACTCTCCTATTGGGAAACCTGAACCCCGTTTTTTCGTCGGGAAAAGAAGCACTATTGGAGGTACCAATAGAACTGACACTCAATGGCGAGCCACTTGGAGGAGATGAAAATACCGTTTCGCAGTATTCTTCCTCCGAACTCTCCAGCCTCGACGCCCTCCTTTGGTACATACGATTGAAGTAATGATTCAGAACGTCGCTGTATTTGTCTGTGATTAACTCGTGGACGATAAGCGAGTCATTTAGTTCAATATTTGCCTTTTTCAGCAAAGCACTTCGGCCCATCACTGGCACGTTGGGTTTAGGTCTATTCGGGCTGGGCGTTTGTTTCTCCTTTGCACTTGCAACTAAGTCCTTTGAGTTTCTGTCAATTATCGGCGACTGCACTTTTGAGAGGTCGTTTACGACGTTAATGAAGGAGCCGTTCGCGTTTGCTTGGTCGGCGTTCGTGATGACGATTTTAAGCTTCGGTAGTTTGTTTTCGTTATTCCGCCCCAGCTTCTCCGAGGGATCCTTGTAGTTTTTGGCTTGTATCAAGTTGTTGTTTTTTAGAATATCCATTGTTTTTGATTTTGCGTCGTCTGTATTCTGAATCTTGGATTCTGCCTTCAAAGTTGAACTTTGTAGTGGACCGAGGCCTTCGGGTTTAGAATCTAAGGTTACAGAATTGTATCCTAGGTCGGACATCCTAATCGATGGATCTAAAATGAGGACAAAAAAATAATCATTTTTTTTTTTTTTTGTGAAAATGCTAATTAATTATTATTATTATTATTAATTGGGAGGGTACTCATTTGTCTTCACCGCGTTTTGTTTTCGTTGTCGGGCAGTGTATTTCTAAACGATATTGAACGAACTTTAAATTGTGATAAATACCTCACGTTCTACTCACAATAAGCCTCATTTTTTTCATTTCTCTCAGAAAATTTGTTTAAGACACATTTCACAAAACATTTTATATTCTCCATGTGTATGGTAAAAGCAATTATTTGCATATAGGTATAGGTACTCGAATTTATTGTAATTTCACTGGATTTAACAACTTCGCCAAACTAAATGGTGACAGGCAAGCCGTAAGGTTATATTTTTTTCTGTTTATTGATATTGAAAAAGTTGTAGTGGTTTTTATTCAGTTTAATTTAGAATTCAGAAAGGGTCAAACGCGTTATACAGGGTGTTAAGAAAAAGTAGATCAGGCCACAGATTCTTTGCACGAAAACAATGCATGTAATTTTCCTTATACAGGGTGTTAAAGTTTAAATTTTGAAAATTATTTTTATTAGTAATTTCGTTATTTTTTAAGATTTTAGTTTGCACAGAGAGTTTTATCTTATGCAGATAAACTTTTTGTGCAATTTTAATTTTGGTAAAAAGAAGTCAAAGTACAAACAGGAAAAGGGGGGTTGTGGTACTCATTAACCTCCCCAACTTTTTCATGCGTACGCCTATGGTCTCTAGATATTTATTTATTTTTGGATTAAATAAATTTCAGTTTTAAATTAAATTACGACCTGTTTCAGGATTTTTCCTAAAAGTTCATAATTCGTTTAATATGAATTTATTCCATACATGGACAGCACTCTATACAAAACAATACAATAAATCGATTCCCTACGAACGCAGTCATACGGGTTATTTTTTATAGTAAAACAATTGAATTTTAAGTGATTAATGGTTTATGAATACTTTTGTTTGACTGTTTTAATTATTATATAGGTACTTACCTTTGGTCATCCCCACAAAGCGAACAACACATTTTCACTGACCCAAGAGAGCTCTCGCACTTTACCCCGCAAATTTCCATCGGTATACACGAATACTAGAACTTGTTGATAATACAATTTAATAGCAAATTGTAAATAAACCATTATGTTTTCGTTCCGTTATCTGTTGTCCTAAGAATATGGCATTCGAAACGACTTGCAAATAGCCCGGTAAAGGCGTTATCTTTTATCAAATAATTTATTTTGGTTTCTAAGTTATGGAGCTATAATAAAGTCAATATTATCGGTGGTGATTCACTTCGATCATTATTCCATTATTAATTATGCCTGTCGGTCGGTCAATTCAATTATCGCCGTATGTTTTAACGAAATAGAATCCGATCAAAACCTGGAACTATGCTTTACATAGGTATATGGTGTGTACTTTAACTTCAACAAACATGAGTTAGAAATTATAACTACCTATGTCTAATGGTTAATTAATTTACTGCCCAACCAACAGATAAAAAATTTTATTACAGCAGATAATAGTATAGTCATAGATAGGTAATGCAAACGAAATAAATTATAAGGTGCGGTGGTAATCGTTATTGTTTTGGTTTCAAATAATCTTGGATGCTTATTCTACTTCTTTATACAGGGTGTTTTAGAAAATAGACTTTTAACACACGTCATATGCGTCATTCTGAAATTGAATAATTAAGCCGCTATAAAAGTTAGTTAGGCAATAAAAAAATAAGTACGGTTCTGTGTCACAAAATGCATAATAAATATAAGATAGTAGGCGTAGGAGTGGCTTAATTGATTTCACCAATGTCGCGTGGTCATTCATACGCATTTTTTTTTTAAGTATTGACAAAGTTTCAAAATCCTTTGTTGTGAAAAATTCACGATGAATGACCTTCAAAAGTGCGCGCGCCGCCTTGTTTGGTCGGTCGTTCGGCCATTCGCCAGTAGAGGTCGCGCGAAAAAAGTTAAATTTACAGAGACTTCATGGGGACAGAGACGACAATAGAGCTAAAGTCACGCCCACCCGCCATTATGAGGCTAAATTTATCAAGACTAACACAACCTTAAATTTTTAGTTTTGCAAATTTATTTTCACTATTCATTTTAATTTTTGTCGTTTTAGCTTGGCTCCATTGTAGCATTTAAAAACTCTTTCAGACTCGGATTATATTATAACTATTAGTATAATTTAAACTTAAACCAACCAACACTTACCTTATGAATACTATACTATATGTAATATACAATATAAAATTGTTAAATTCTTTAAATAGTAAAATAGTTCTTTTCACAATACCTACATTAATCACAAATTGTTTTTATACGTTTAATAAGTGACAAGAAATTGTTAAAGATGCATAAGTATACACAGTATAATAACAGCTTAAACAATTTCAGCATTTTTAACCTCTTAATGGCGGTACATACCACGTGAATCCAACTACCAATCGAAATGCTGACAACCCTTTTTGTCGCCACTGTCCCTATACAGTCACTGTAGTTAAATTATTGAAATCTTCGAGCATATGCTCGAAGATTGAAATACTGGGCGACGAGCACATGACGTCACAACTAACCTCAAAAATATGCGTTTTCTAAAATTTTTCATTATTATGTCAATTTTATCAAAAAATTCCTGCTTGGTTCTACTATTAACTAAAATCTTGCTCGGTGTATTATTAATAAAGCGTTATTTGCCTTAATCTAATAAAATAAAGATGCGTTTTGTTGGTTGGAATTCCAACCTATAATTAGCAGTCTATTTTTAACAATCTACAATATTGAAACTATAAATCTACTGCTGAGGGAGTTTTTAAATGTTACAATGGACCCAAGTTAAAACTACAAAAATTAAATTGAAAATAAATTTGCAAAAACTAAAAATTTAAGGTTATGTTAGTCATATGATGCGCATGATCATTGATTGTTCAGTATAAACACTACCGACCAAACTCGCGCATGCGCACTCGTTGTGACGTCACGACCCCCACTTCTATCGGCATACAAGTTTACGGCCGAAACTGTAATACGGGAATCTGACCCGTATTGGGTTGTCCATAAGGACTATAATATATAGTACTAAAACATTGTCGGGAATTTTATAGTATTTCTGTATGTTGAAAGACTATTTAAGGACTTCCAATACCTATTTCACATTTAAGAAATATGTTAAAATATATGTATCCACGTATGATTTATAAAAACTTCATTTTAGTTATAAATTAATATGCAAAGCGGCGGAAGCTTCCTCCAATAGGAATAAAGAATGCAAAAATTCAAATTATGAGTTTGCAGCGCTAACTTCAAACACTTAATTCCAGGTTCGTTCATTTTGACAATGAACTTGACGTTTAACTTAAGTTTTCTCTCAGTTTCAAATCTATTCTACTATTTTTTCTAATAAACTCGTTTTTGTGCTTAATTTCAAATGTGGGTTTGTGCTTTGCACCTGAGTGTGATCTTACCAATAAAACTGGATGTAAAATGTTTAGTTTCCCAAAGGATTTCAAATTAAAATAAAAGAGGTAAAGCTATAATGTGTATGTTAGTTTGATTATCGTTTCTTAAATATGGGGATATGTAAATTGCAAAGACAAAATAATGCTTAAATACCTACCTGTGCTTTCTTTAATATTCTATATTTTTTTAAATAGGTTTAATTGATTTTTATTGTATTATTGACACCAAGATAAGAGGTTATAAAGTTTGCGTCAGCGACACTGACACTAACGACAGCTGTAACAACTTAGAAGTATAATGAAGTTAGCAGCAGTGTAAACTTTGATTTTAATATTGATTTATTATATTAATAATAAAGTTTTCGTAATGCTTTATACTTCTGTATATTTTCCGATATCTTGTGCATGATAAATGGTAACTGAAAGTTCTTATATATTTCTTCCACAGGAGAAATAAAATAAAACTCCAGGCCATGTTTCTATATACCAAAAAAATGTCGCCTTATGCACATATGCATTAAGGGTCAATTTCCAGTGAAATTGAACGCAACCCGTCTGTCATGATAGTAGTACGTACGGTTGCATAATTATGTGACGTCACACTAATGTAGTCCATTTGAAATATGTAAATTAACACATTATTGTCGGTACTTTTCAATTTTCAGAACAGCTGTGATTTGGCTGACTAACCTTGCTGACAGTATTCGTCATGCTACCAATATAAAAATATAATTACTGCCAACTTAACTTGATGAAATTTTGTTCCATGACAGCGTCATTTAAAAAATCTGTAAGTCAAAATCAAAAGTTTTTAAAATTTGAAGCTCCAAATATTTTAAGATATGGCTGATCCCAATTTGGTAACGACCTGTAACTTCCACGGGCAAGAGTATTTATTTAAAATGAACATTTTATGCAACAATTTAGAGATATTGATAACGGACAAAAGTTCCGGTGAAGAATGGCAGTGCAGCTACGATGCGACATGTAAAATAAGTTTATGTATAAACCGTAAAAGTTCCTTACAAATTAATTTTGCTTGCAGATATAGAAAATTTAACCCATAAAACTGGAAATTTTAAGCATTTTGAAATTTTTGTGGCCATGATTAAATCGGGCCTTTTAAGGGTATGTTACTGTTGCTATTAATAGTAAAATTAAGTTAATTACCCCATTATTTTTCTCTAAGAACAAATGCAAAAAATGTAATAAATACAGGGTAGCTAAAAAATATCTTTTATAATTTATTTCTGTAGATTTGCTTGGCGTTTATTCAGTTCGCTTAGCACACGAGCAATATTTTTTCCCACGGCGGAAGCCTTGTAACGTCAATGCAATTGGGTCCATAGAAATATGCACTTTTTAAAATTCATTGACTTGGTAACGTAACGACTATACATTCAATTTTTCGCTTATAAATACACAAGTTTTACCGTCATTAATTTTTTTTAGACTAGTGAAAGTGTGACTTTAGACCTACTAACTTTTGAGGATTTGGAGCTGCTAAGATCCAGGAAAATAACGAAAAGCGTGGGCCCAAACAACAACAACAGACGATACTTAATAGTGACTTATGTGGTTGAATTTGATAAGTATATTTCAGTCTATATATTTGTATTTATTTAAAAAATACTTTTACATTGCAATCTTGATTTAGAATACGCTACCCGTTACCCTTGGAATATTGCGGTCCACCCGATCCTGTAATTTTGCAAGGAACGATACGACGGTTGGAGTTGGAGTTGTCGAAAACAAGAGAGGAACTCGCTCTGAAATCTAATAACAGTGAGGCGAGGAAAATATTTTTTCTCCAGAAACGGTAAATATTTTATTTTCATTTATTTCGTTTTTGACCGTTATATTCGTTAATAACAGTGTCGATGAGTTAACCGAAGAAAACGTCCAACAGCAAGAGGAGATCCGGCAGTTGTGCAAGCTGCTCGATAAAAAACCCAAAACTCAAGTTGTATCGTTACAGAAAGCTGTTAGCAATTTAGAAAAGTGTGTTGTGAGTGAAAGAGTGTCTCATCATGAATTGGTGGAAAAATTACGGAGCGATAAATTGCAGCTTTCGAAGGAATTGGAGAAAATAAAATGTTCAGAGAAAAGTCTGAAAGCAAAACTGAACCGCGTTAGTCCAGGATCAAGGTAACAATCATAAATATATAAATCCATTATTCAGATTTATGTGATTATTGTAGAATGGGTATTGGTGATCATAATAATAAAGTTCCCCTGGAGCAGAAAGCATCATGCCATAGTATTCGAACAATGTACAAAAGAAGTCAGTCACCAGCATTTGAGTGTAGTTCTGATTTAAAAAGAGATTCTCACCCTCGACTAGAAAATAAAAAATCCCAGCAGTATTGGGAGCAACCCAGGTAAGATTCTTGGCAACGTACTAGAGGAAAAAAGTGCATATTCCATCTTTCTTACCTTGTCTTACCTCATCTTTAATTATAGATATATAAAGAGCACCCTGAAATACAATAGTCGTGACAGCTCCAACTCGAGTACAAAATATGCGGACCCTGAAATCTTAGACTTTCCCAACAATGTGAGAAGTAGAACCCCTAGTCCTTCACCTCGGAGGAGCAAAGTACAAATGCATAAGTCGAGGTGCAGTTCGGCAACGACGAGTTCTAGAGGAAGTGCGAAACCTTCTCCGTCGAGGAGAAAAAAGGGCGATCTGGACTATAAAAAATTGGAACAGAAAATAGCAGATTTACAAAAGATGTTGAAGAATAATTTGGTTCAAGATTAAGATAAGTGATAACAAATTTTTCATAATGAAGTGAGGTGTTTTTAAATCTTCATCTTACGTGTATTTTTTTACTTGTATCCTAAATCTTTTATTTATAGACAATATATACATTTTATTTTTATCAATGTCTTTGGTGAATTTAATAAAATTAACCGCTAAAACTAATCGATCTTTTGCAAGGCAACCCCTAGCTAGACATTGACCGAAATATTTCTTTTATTGACGTGTCTCTATGCTACAACAAGCAAAAACAAGTTGGTGTTTTAAACGTTTTAATAAACAAAAATCCTAATAAAAAATAATAAAGAAATTAAACATGTTACCCGTTTAGTTTAAAGGATAAATCAGATTCAACGAGAATTTTATTCAGATTGGAGGAAAAAATATTATATTACTTTTCCCAAATAAGATCAATCCAAACCCACCAAACGCTTTAATATACTTTAATAAATTATTTCGTAAATAGACTTTTTGCATTAACAATGTACATCCAATTAAGCAAAATTAAAACAAAATTCTAAATAACTGACTAGACAGAAGTTAAAATTATTGTTGAAACCTAAATAGATTATTTACATGATATACAGCTAATAATAAAATACTAGTTTGTCGCTCTATTAAAGGGCTATTCCAAAACTGGTTCTCCACATCATCCACTGCTTTTAAAATTAAACTATTATGTACTGAGGAATTGTTTCTTTTGTGTAAAATTGGATCTGAAAAACGCACTGTCTGTTGTGTCAGATCGTCCTTCGAAGGCGAGTCGGTTGGTGGCATCCCAGGGGGTGGTCTCTTTGGGGTTGGGGGATTGGCGTCAATTTGGGTCCTACCTATCCGAGTATCTGGAATAAAAAATACGAGTAGGTAATATAAAATTGCGGCGCTAGTGTCTAACTCTAAACTTCCATTTATAATGCGACAAAATATTTTTAAAGGTTGAGATTATGAATTAATAGATGCTTGTAGGATTTCCGGGAAGATCCGACTAGTTTGATGAAATTTACATTAACCGATCACTTAAAGTTTGAAATATTTATAGCATCGGTGGCATACTACAAAAGCAAAAACTAATAATTGTTATTAAACTGTTTCCTCATCGTTCTTTAACCATTAATTTCGTCACTCCCGATGCTATATCTATTTCAATTTCACTATACCTAAATCTCCCAATTTCCTCATCAACTCCCTAATATGGGCGCCTTGTTCTTCAGATTGAATAAATAATTCTCTAATTGCATTCTGTATCTCCGTCATTTCTTGTTGTTTTGCCGCTTCTTTGGCTGCTTCTTTTCTAGAAGATCTGTAACAAAAACTCACTGTATTGAAAGTACACTTCTCTTAAATACTCAATATTTACCGACTATATTCAGCAATTAAAACACCAGCAGCGATAACAAATATGATTCCTTCTCCTAATAAGTTAGCACCTAGTTCAATGGCCATTGCCTCACTTAATACGGGTATATTTACAGGTTTTCCTAAATTGAGTATCCACATTTTGGCCTTCACCTCACACCAGTTGTAAACTAAAATATAAATCAGTCAACAAACTGTGAATAATTCGATTGCACAAGTATTTGTCACCTACATTGGGCTGGGGGCATACAAACATACTTTCTAAATACAGGCGAACTTTTCGCTTGTTCTTTCACAGCGTTTGCTATGGGTTTACTTATTTGTTTTAACAATAAAGCACCTAGTTTGGCTGCAGGGAAAGCACCAATTACCATTTTTAAAGCTTAAATTTAAGAGTTATCTCATAACTGTCAGTTTCAACTTTTGAGGTTAAAAACACTTCTACTTCTTCTGCAGCGTGAGCACTCGTGTCAAGATTTATAGAACCAACACGGAACACTAAACATGTTTAGAAATAAATGACATTGCCGAACGGTGCATCATTATGATTAACATAACCTTAAATTTTTAGTATTTGCCATTTTATTTTCAGATTAAGGCAATTAAAACTTTAATAATAATGCACTGAACAAGATTTCAGTTGATAGTACAGAAATCAAGCAGAAATTTTTGAAAATGCATATCTTTGAGGTTAGTTGTGATGTCATGTGTGCGTCACCCATACTTATTTGATATTTAAATAGTAACAGAAAGTAGTGAAAGAGTCGATTTTCAATGATTTTTAGAATCCTGGCAACGTCACATAATTTATGATGGATGTTGGAGGAAGTTTGTTTGATGCAAACTGTCATTTAAGAGTTTTGTAGGTTATAATATTATAATCACATCTTATAATGTCAAATTTGACAAGTTGAGCCAGATTTACATTGATAAATTAAAGTGTACCACATTTATATGACTTGCAGTGTACCTAGTTTTGTTAAAGAGATAATATTATTATAGACATGGCTCTAGTCTATATATACACTATTAATGTAAGATAGAATAATTACTTTTTTTTTCAAATCCGCCACTGCTACAAGGGAAAACCGTGGTAGACTGTGATTGTGTCGGAGACAAATAAAACTGAATACCATAATATCGCCAGTGCACATATAAGAACAAGTACGGACAAAACGCTAATTTACATTTGAAATCGAGTGCGCATGCGCCAGTTTGGTCGGTAGTGTTTCTACTGTAATATAGAGGTCCTAAACAATGAAGGTGATCATGCGCATTGTGCATCCATATGACTAACATAACCTTAAATTTTTAGTTTTTGCAAATTTATTTTCAATTTAATTTTTGTAGTTCTAATTTGGGTCCATCGTAACATTTAAAAACTCTCTTAAACAGTAGATTAATAATGCTTCAAATTGCAGATTGTTAAAAATAGGCTGCTAATTATAGGTTGGAATTCCAACCAACAAAATGCATCTTGTTTTATTAGATTAACGCAATTAAAACTTCATTAATAATACAACGAACAAGATTTTAGTTGATAGTATAAGAACCAAGCAGAATTTTTATAAAATTGACTTAATTATTCGTAAACGTTAAAAATACATATTTTTGAGGTTAGTAGTAGGGTGACGTCACGTACGCGTTATCCATTGTTTTCATAATTTAACTTTTTTTCGGGCGACCTCCATTGACGAGTGGCCGAACGACCGAACATACAAGGCGGCGCGCACTTTCCAAGGTCATTTATCGTGGATTTTTCACAAAGGATTTTTAAACTTTGTTCACTTGTTTTTATATGTACGCTGATATCAAGATTTCGGCGATTTTCAACTGTAAATTGTAAAATAAAAGATTGTTCATAAATGATACATGTCAAAGTGACAGTTTAGGGTACATTGGATTTAAATTTCAAGTCGTGGTCGCAATATTTAAAATAAAATTGTCCAGTAATATTTTTGACGGAATAATACGTAATGAATTAAAACTACCGATACAGTGGATTCGAAAATGTAACTATCCCTTTAAAAATTATTTTGAAGAAAATTATATAATGGATAAAGATAATAGCAAGTGTCGGGCGACCGGCCCGAAGTGCAACGCGCGCGGGCGCTCTAAACGCGAGAGCGCCAGCGGTCCCAGTGGGGAGAGCCCCGACGAAGTCGACAGCGAACTCTCACCATCAGAATACAGCGACATGGAAGCTAAACCGTACTTATCCACCGAACCAGCCTGGCAAAACATTCGAGATATTTACAATCAGTATGGCGAGGACATCGTTATTAAAGATCTGTTTGCCCAGGATTCGAGCCGATTTGAAAAATTCAGGTTAGTCTCATTTTTCTATTGGTGTTTTCGCTTTGTAACCGGCTCGTCATTTGTGACCTCTACGCGACCTTGCTCACCTGCATGTTTTGTGATTCAAATTCTCGATTTGTGTACATGTTAATTGTTAGCGTTAGCAGCGACTTTCAAAATAAATTATTTTGATATAATTAAGAACCTTTTGGGTTCATTTTCATTTATGATGCAATAATATATCGACCATTAGCGTTCCAGACGTTTTATCTCCATTTATCTGAAATTCAAATATTGCGATCCATAAACGTTGCTATTATTGTTTATTAATAGTACTTACTATTGTATTTTAACTGTGACCAACAAACGTTGATTTCCACATAAAAAATATGTAACTTTTAATTTATGATTTAAATATTTCTGTTTTGTTTCTAAAAAGTTAACAGAATAATATGTCGAATATTGAAAATCAATGTTCATCCACTTTAAACACTTTAGATAATAATGATTATTTAACAAAGAAGATAAATATCTTGCAATACAATTCCGTTTGTGCGTAAGACGTTTATAATCTTGTTAAGATAATATCTGGTACGTAATGGAAGAGGAGCCAAGTTTATCAAAATCGGCCAAGACATTTTTAAGATATTTGAAAAAATAAGGTAATTTAACGCCATCAATCGCCTATTAAATTTTCCCGAGTAAAGTCTGTAATTTTAAACCTGGGCCGTTTCGGCGTTTGTAAAATAAATATAAGGATGCAGAAAATGTTTTTAAAATAGGCATATTATTTTACAAATTTTTCATTTCATTGTTGTTGCAGTTTAAAATTGAGCACCCCCAACGATGGAGACATACTCATCGACTATTCCAAAAACCGCGTCAACGAAGAGATCCTCCAGCTTCTCTTGAATTTAGCAAAAGACCGGGGCGTTGAACAAGCCAGAGATGCCATGTTCAACGGTGGTAAAATCAACTTCACCGAAGACCGCGCCGTTTTACATATCGCTTTACGTAATCGCTCCAACAAGCCCATCTTGGTGGACGGTAAAAACGTAATGCCCGACGTAAATGCCGTGCTGGAACACATGAAGCAGTTTACTAACTCGATTCTTAGTGGACAGTGGAGGGGGTAAGCTCTAGTAACGTTTATATTTATCGTTACCGATATTTTAATTAATTTTCTTCTCAAGTTATTCCGGAAAACAAATAACCGACGTCGTAAATGTCGGCATCGGTGGATCGGATTTGGGTCCGTTGATGGTAACGGAAGCTTTGAAACCTTTCAATAAAGGATTAAGAATGCATTTTGTATCGAATATAGATGGAACGCATTTAGCGGAGATTTTGAAGAAAGTGGACCCGGAGACTGTACTGTTTATTATCGCCTCTAAAACGTTCACTACTCAGGAAACTTGCACTAATGCCAAGTCCGCCAAAGAGTGGTTTTTGGGATACGCCAAAGACGTAAGTAGTTTCTTGTTCGAAATATATTGACCGTATTAATTGGCTGTGTGTTTGCAGCCAGCTGCGGTAGCCAAACATTTTGTCGCTTTAAGTACGAACGAACCCAAAGTTACCGAATTTGGAATCGACAGTGCCAATATGTTTGGATTCTGGGATTGGGTCGGAGGAAGGTACTCGTTATGGTCCGCAATTGGGCTCAGCATTTCATTATCCATCGGTTTTGATAATTTTACGCAACTGCTCGACGGAGCGCATTTCCTTGACAAACATTTCCAGTCGGCACCGTTGGAACGGAATGTAAGTAACAGTTTATGAATACGTTACGTAAAATAACCAAATCCATTTTTATGCTTCAGGCCCCTGTATTACTCGCTCTGTTGGGTATTTGGTACAATAACTTTTATGGTGCCGAGACTCAGGCGCTTCTGCCCTACGACCAATACCTCCACAGATTTGCTGCTTATTTCCAACAAGGTGACATGGAGAGCAATGGGAAGTATGTTACAAGGAGCGGAGAGCAGGTAGGGAAATGCGGATAGTAAGCCTTGCACAATAAGCGGGACACCCTGTATATTTTTTTTTTGCCAGTTGAATAGTTAAAAGTTGTGTTGGGACAATAATTGTTATAAGAATTAATCCCAGAAATTACCAATAATTTTTACAGAATATATTAATCTATAATTTTATTTATTATGCTACGTATAGTACGTTTAATCAAAATATTCATCATGCGCACACGTGCAAGCACTATGGGTGCTAAATAATATTCAATGGTTTGTATATAAATTAAATTAGATTAAATATGAACTTGTAGTTGTCATTCAAAATTTTGTGTCTTATCAGGTTATTATAAAGGTCATTTGTGGTGATCCGAAAATATTTTTAAACACAATAATACCTAATTAGATGATTTAATTGTCTTTAACTCATCTCAGTGAATTAGTTCTCCATATCAAGAGATGGAGAAGGATTAATATTCTTCATTTTGACGAAGAGAAAAAGAAATTCTATTTTCTATTAATTTGCCTGAAGAAAGTTGATTTTTGATTTGACTTTTATAATATTAAAGTTTAAAAAGTGGATAATTTTTTAATTTTACCGGTTCCATTCCTAAAACTAAAATAACGTGGCGGTTCCAGGTGGACTTCAACACTGGGCCGATCGTATGGGGAGAGCCAGGCACAAACGGCCAACACGCCTTCTACCAACTTATCCACCAAGGCACCCGTATCATCCCTGCGGATTTCATTGCGCCAGCGCAAACGCACAACCCCATAAGCAACGGTCAACATCATAAAATCCTGCTAGCGAATTTCCTGGCGCAAACGGAGGCACTGATGACTGGAAAAACGATTGCTCAAGCTAGGGCGGAGCTGGAGGCTCAGGGTCTCGAGGGAGAGGAGTTGGAAAGAATCCTTCCTCATAAGGTGTTCCTAGGAAACAGGCCTACCAACAGTATAGTTGTGAAGAAATTCACGCCCTTTATTCTAGGTGCTCTCATTGGTAAGTATATTCAGGTTAGTTTTGTTTTATCGATCCGGGTCTAACTTGATTTTTTACAGCATTATATGAACAGAAAATATTCACGCAAGGGGTGATCTGGGATATCAACTCGTTTGACCAATGGGGCGTAGAGCTGGGCAAGCAGCTGGCCAAAGCTATCGAGCCTGAACTGCAGGACAGCGCGCCTGTTTCTTCTCACGACGGATCAACCAATGGACTGATCAATTTTATCAAAGCCAACCAATAAGTAGTATTTTAGATTGTGCGTACGTGACTATATATATTTCTAGTGATTATTATGAGAAAATTGGCACGATATATTTATTTATGTTTTGTTATCGGAAAGAAATTATAAAACAGACCATTTTTATTAAAAAGTATATTTAGAACTTGTAGTTTTTATTCAGATTTGTGTATAGTAAAATTAATGCGACATTAGAAACCCTTTGAGGAGTTGTCTATTTTTGACTGGTGACTTTCATGGACGCAATTATTTTACATAATTTTATTGAAAGGTATTAAATAGGCGCTTTCCTTATACCAACATTTTTAGTTTAATCATCTTTCGGATTGGTTTGACAAATAAAAGGTCTTCATAATTATTATTAACGTTGTAAGCTACGTAACGGCATAGTTAAGCAACCATATATACATTCAATCGTATGCAGAAAAAACAAAACATGCCTCGGTTTCATTTTTGGTTTTGTAATTTACGATTGTTTATGAAGAGCCTTTCATAAATAATGCCAGCCTAAACCAATAAAGAGCCAGAATTAACTAAGATTAAGTAAAATACAAGGTAATAAGAAAGCAACTATTATATTCTATTTACCAGTAACGATAGATGAAGAAAATCAGCAATTTGAAAAAATATGTATTGCCATTTATCTTTAAATTTGAATCCGACCCTCGCCTTAACGTTCCCTGAATGTATGCAACCTGCACTACTTCGGCCGCTACTACTTTTAGTGACCATATGTGCTACTAGATGGTGCTGGCAGTGTCGAAATATTCCCAAAATCAAATAGAAACAATAAATGGATAAATTATTTTTTACAGTTGCGCATAGACAACAACTTGTTATTGTTTTTGTAGCAACGATTTCATTGGTTCGTTCCAGACACGGTGACATAGACGTAGATTAGGGTTACAGGCTTCCTGATTTGAGAATAAACAGGGCCGTCCTAAGATATTTGGCGCCCGTGGGCTACTAATAATGCGCCCTTGTTCATAAGAAAATACACGAGGGGTAAGTGGGGCGCGGGAGCGGGGAAATTAGAGATACATGCATTGTTATCTCAATTATTATGAGAGATAGAGAAAGTTCAAAAACTACCCTGAAATGACCAGAATGATATTTTTAAAAGTGCGACAATTTAGAATTGCTTTACCAAATTTGAGGATAAAATTTCAACAGGTAATTGGGACAAACTGCGTTAGTTCAATATGACATTTAAAATGTTTTATGAGCATGGGTGTCTCCAGAAATATTTTTCTGGGAGGGACCATCTCACAGTTTTCGAGATTTGGACAAGAAAAATTTGAGAACTTAGGAAATTACCGCGACGAATAAATCAGCCTATCCCGAACTTTCGAATCAAATAAAAAAAAATTGCCTTATTGTAGAAAAAATAAGTAGAAATCGAACGTAGATAATTCGAAAGTAATGTTGAGTATAGTTATTTAATTATAGAACGGCACGAAAAATAATTAGTCCCTAATTCAATTCGACAAAAAAAATTATGTATAAAAAATATAATTGGGCCCATAATTTTTTGTATTTCATAAATTTCGAATCCCTAACTGCCAACTCGTTGATACGCACATGATTATTACATCAGATCAAGTAAATAATGATTTGATTTCGATTTTGTTAAGCAACTCCATAATTTTCATATTAATATTTAAAACAAATAAGTACATAGTAGATTAGTAGAGAGCAAAGTGCAAAGTGTTTAACAGCATTGTTTATGTTTATAAAAAAAAACTGGTGGAAAAACTCTAGCCGGTCTAACCTAATTTTTGGTCCGCAATAAAATGATAAGGATTAGTGATTACGAATAAAATGTAAGTAAAACTATGTATTGTAAGTGCTGTAAAAATATAAATTAATATTCAATTGAGAGTTAGTTAGTTACCTTCCTGTTTACATTTAAAATGGCTAAAAATACGTTTAATAGCAATTTAGTTCTTATACTATCTAGAACACTGGCATACTAATAATAGTAATATAGGTTAGTAGGTGTAAGCAGGGCCGGTCCATAGCTTTTGCGGGGCTTGATGCTAAAAGTTGAGAAGTTGATTTTTAAAGACTACACTGAAAATAAATAACATTCTGTATTGCAAAAAAGCAAAACCATTGCAGCAATAGTAACAAATAGGTACCTACCTATTACAATTAAAAAATCACTATAGCTACGTCACTGGCGTGACGTAGGCTAGTGACCCGGACCGAAGCCATTTGAATGTGGCATGTTCTAATTTAACTGAAGTTTTTATATTTTCTTACACTTGAAACTTCTAAATTCTTATTTTTATAGTTGGCTAATATTTATTAAATGAATAAATATATTTTTTATTTTTATATTTACGATGCTTAGAAAATCCCCATGTAGTTCTGCCTTGCGTGAAACAAAAGAAGTAATTATTTTCCTTACTATTATAATAATTACTCTTATTAGGTTATACAGGGTGTTCCAGTTTTTTGTAGCAGGACTTTAACAGTCGATAGACAATTGAAAATTATTAAAAAAAGTTCCTATAAACATAGGTTGAAAAATGCTTAGTTTTCGAGATACAGGGTGTTAAAGTTTGAAAATAAATACGGATTTATATTAATATTTCCAGAATGCTAAGAAGTATCGAATCCAAACTTGCCAATTCTTTACATATAATTTAGAGGCCTATTTTAGAATAACAAACTACTACTTTACTTAACCATGGGCGTAGATATATGGATTTACTAAGGCTCTTTTTTACAAAAAAGTAGTACGCCACTGATATTTTCCCATGTTTTCCATTTAATTCAATAAAGCAAGAAAAAACAAAAATATAATGTCTCTTGGCACTTTTTGATATGACAAGCCGTTTTCCAGAAAATTTACATTTAATCATTTGACGCACGCATCTGGACGAATTTTAGACAAACTTGAAGTCGCTCAGAATTTCACCAAATTTGATGGTGCGAAAAGTCTCTTAAAAATAAAGAATGAAACATTTAAAATATTTATTGTAAAAGTTTATTATCATGTAAATCAAAATTTTTATAACACAAATGTGTTAAAACGCAACGGTCGAACTAAAATAAATTATTAGAAACACAAACACAAAAGCTAGCAACATATAAAAGTGTCTTACTTCATTACAAGCATCATTAACGATGTTTCATTCTTTCTTTTTAAAAGACTTTTCGTACCATCAAATTTGGTGAAATTCTGAGCGACTTCAAGTTTGTCTAAAATTCGTCCAGATGCGTGCATCAAATGATTAAATGTAAATTTTCTGGAAAACGGCTTGTCATATCAAAAAGTGCCAAGAGACATTAAATTTTTGTTTTTTCTTGCTTTATTGAATTAAACTGAAAACATGGGAAAATAACAGTGGCGTACTACTTTTTTGTAAAAAAGAGCCTTAGTAAATCCATATATCTACGCCCATGGTTAAGTAAAGTAGTAGTTTGTTATTCTAAAATAGGCCTCTAAATTATATGTAAAGAATTGGCAAGTTTGGATTCGATACTTCTTAGCATTCTGGAAATATTAATATAAATCCGTATTTATTTTCAAACTTTAACACCCTGTATCTCGAAAACTCAGCATTTTTCAATCTATGTTTATAGGAACTTTTTTTAATAATTTTCAATTGTCTATCGACTGTTAAAGTCCTGCTACAAAAAACTGGAACACCCTGTATATTAATTAATGAACTGCTTTTGAACAATTAATAGTATTCATAAACAAATTGCGTGAGTTATATTCACAAAAAGTCACGCGCGTGATTTACTGTTTACACCAATCTCCTTCAACTTCATGCCTCGCCTGTCCAGGTGAAATAGAGTGGTCCAATATTACTGAGGAGAGGAAAGTGATTTGACATTTGAATAGTTTGATGTTTAATTAAGTTAAGTAATAATTGTGTCAAAAATAATGAATTCGGACTTGCAAATGTCAGTACTTATTGCTATAATCATAATCGTAGATAAAGTACTTATATATATATGGCATTCACATTTTATTTACATGAGGGGAGGCCTTGGAAAATCTGAATTCTGTTGGTATGAATGACTGTTTTAATTACTGAGGTTATGTTGAAAAGTCAAAAACATAACCACAAATTCAAATTGGTTCTACATAGTTGCCACACTGAGACCCTAAAGAAAGCACAGCAATGTCATCAATAAAAAATTTGGCAATTCAGCCAAAAATAAATGACAATGACAATCAATTAAATCTGACACCTCAATATTTTGTCAATAGTAGACAACCCTGAGACAACCTAAGAAAAACATATCATAGCCTCCCCTCATGTAAATAAAATGTGAATGGCATATAGGATTCAACTCGTGGTAATGGTAAATAACTCAATTGATAAATTATAGCACTCGCCTGCGGCTCGGTCCGCAGACTATTTCCGTGTTAGTAACAGTTTCATTCTCTAATATTAAAAAAATTGTAATCAATAATTTTACTTAGAAATTATATTCCGTCATTTTATCATTAATTGAAAGTATTACAAATAATATAGACAATACCGGGTGTAAACAAATAGTGGGCCACCCCTGTAACTTCCTTGTTTTTAAAGATATCAGGATACAAATTTTTATGATGAAATTAGGTAACATTTCCAACTTTTTGAGGCCTATCCTCCAAATTTGTCACTTCCGGTTTCACCGGAAATGGCCACATAGTCTTTTTCTAAATGGACCACCCTGTATATTTTTACATTTTTGAAATAAATATCACATTTTTGGATACATTTATGCTATTTTGAACAATTTATACAGGGTTGCACGAAAAATAATTCGAATTTTAGTTGTCAATCTAGATGGCTGCGAATATGTTAAAATTATTTTTGTTCCAATGTAATTCATATAAAAAATACGAAAACGTCAATATGTCCAAAAATACATCATACAGGGTGCGACTCTTAATGAAAATAATGTGTATAAACATTTCGAGAGTCTTCATTTACAGTTCTCTCCTGCATAATAAATAATGAATTTTAACATCGGGTACCTACTGGTGTGCAAAAAGCAAATAAGAAACTAAGTAAAATGCTTATCATTTTATCTTGAAATTTTTAAATATGATGGCATTATTATATTATACCAGTACAAATAATGTATTATCAGATTTAAATATTTAATTAGTTTACTGGAGTTAAGTATAGCGAAACAGTAAGGCACAATTTGTGTTTAGATACTGTACTTTACAAAGTATTTACCTACTTGAAAAACGCGATTTTCGGTATTGGGACATTGTTAGGTAAGGGAACAAATTTAATTATATTATCGTGCGTTATTTAATTTTATAATAACACTACCTGACTCTAATATAGAGTCGGCTATGAATTTTAAATAAAGGTGAATTCAGACCGTGGTGCGCAATTATTGAATTGGATATTGGGAAAATATGGGCAATATTTGAACCTCAATATTTTTGTAATTAGATGATTAATCTTGATGTGATTTTTCCTGGACTTTGGTCAAAGACTGTTAGACCTACGCCATATATTTTATTATTATTATTATTACTATTAATTATTTAAAAATGTAAACACATGTAAACAACTTCATTTATTTGGGGCTACGCTCTGGCATTATCATATTTTCCAGACTATGGCTTCAACTACCAAATTCAGGTTTGCAATTGACCGCGGTGGCACCTTCACCGACGTGTTCGCCAAATGCCCCGGAGGAAGAATAAGCGTTTTAAAATTGTTGTCCGAAGATCCTCAACATTACAAGGACGCACCTACCGAAGGAATTCGGCGGATTCTGCAGGAAGTAAGTAGAAACCTTATCCGCTACCCAGAATTCTTCTCAACATTTTGGTCAGATTGGGCTCAAAATTTTGGGACAACAAGAAAGGAAGATTTAGTTAATGAAGTCATGTTGTAGGAAACTGGGAAGGCTCTGGATAGCGGAGGTAACGTAGATAGCTCTTTGATAGAATGGATTCGCATGGGAACCACCGTGGCTACCAACGCCCTGCTTGAGAGGAAAGGTGAGAAGATGGCCTTCGTTACCAACAAAGGTTTCAAGGATATCCTACTCATTGGAAACCAAGCTAGGCCCAAAATTTTTGATTTGGTAAGCATAATCATTTTGACAACCAGGTACCCATTTTGTTTCTTTTTTATGAAGCCTCTTCACTTTCTTTGATTTGTAGAACATCAGACGACCGGATATATTGTATTCGGAAATAGTGGAGATAGACTGCAGAGTAATACCGGTCCTGGAGGGAAAATGCGAACTGGGACAGCAAGCTGCCAACTGGAGGATCGTCGACGGGAAGACGGGCGAAAAATTGTACGTTACCAAGGAGCTTGATGCAGAAGAAGTGAGGGCAAGTTTGACGAAAATCAAAGAAAAAGGGATCGACAGTGTTTCGGTCGCGCTTGCCCACAGCTACACCTTTTACGACCACGAGATTGAAGTTGGAAACATTGCCAAGCACCTAGGTAAAGTCTTTAAATAGCTCTTTGATTTAGCTCTACGAATAGTGGAGAACTAAGTGATTCTTATCTCTGACCAATCATTTTTCGTATCAATAGAGCCAAAGTCACGCCCACTCGCCATTATGAGGCTAAATTTATCAGGATTAACATAACCTTAAATTTTTAGTTTTGCAAATTTATGTTCAACATTAATTTTAATTTTTGTAGTTTTAGCTTGGATCCATTGTAACATTTAAAAACTCTCTCAGACAGTAGATTATAACGTTTCAATATTGTAGATTATTTAAAATGGACTGCTAATTATAGGTTAGAATTCTAACCAACAAAAGGCATTGTGGCTTGGTTTTCTTTAGTTGGCTATTGAAACACTAGAATTATGATACTATAATTTTTAGTATAATTGAATGAAAGTCTAGAATATTTTATACTTCCTAAAAATATAAAAATATGTGTGAACATATGAGGTTAGGTAAAGTTGTAAATTTCATTAAACTGGTTTTTACCAAAAACAATTTAAATTTCACACTAGCCAATATTACAATGATAAATTGTTAAAGATGTACAAGTATACACAGTATGACAGCTTAAACAATTTCAGCATTTTTTAGCCTCTTAATGGCGGATACATACCACGTGAATCCAACTACCAATCAAAATGCTGCCAACCCTTTGTCGCCATTGTCCCTATATTCAAGCCAAACAGTAAATATAGTTCTTTGATCCAAGCTGTCCTTCGGCCGCCATCTTATGTTGAAAGTTGACATTTCATATTAAAGATCGATTTATTTTTCAGGATTCAAGCACGTTTCCCTCTCCCACGCGGTTATCCCGATGGTTCGAATCGTTCCTCGTGGATTCACGTCGTGTGCCGATGCTTACTTAACACCCCACGTCAAAAGATATGTGGAGGGTTTCTCCAAAGGTTTCAAGAACAATTTAAAGGGGACAAGGGTGCTGTTTATGCAGAGCGACGGCGGCCTGACTCCTATGCAGAATTTCAATGGCGCCCGGGCCATTTTATCGGGACCTGCCGGAGGGGTGAGTCATATTTCTAATTATTAATAATTTAGTTATTTTTTTCTCTGGTCAAACCTTTAGAAAGTTTAGATGCAGCGTGAAGAGACATATGAGCGATTCCACGGCCGTTTATGTGCCCTGAAAGCATAGATATATAACCAAGAGGGATTCCTACAGAATTTTATCTGTGAATTCGGAAAAAGTGTGGTTATGTTTCTGTCAAAGCTTCCTCCAACGACATAGGCGTAGGCGTAAAATAATGCCGCTGCAAAATAACCGTATATGAATTTAAATCTGGATGTATTAGTCAGTTTGCTGGATTATTAAATATTTCCTGCTAGGGTTTATAAATCGTGAGAACATTTTCATTTAATTATTTATTTATGTTAGGTTGTTGGGTATGCTGTGACGACGTGGCAAAAGGAAACAGACTTACCGGTGATCGGGTTTGATATGGGCGGAACCTCCACAGACGTGTCCCGTTTTGCTGGCAATTACGAGCACGTCTACGAAAGTACCACGGCTGGGGTTACCATCCAAGCCCCCCAGCTCGACGTTAACACTGTCGCTGCAGGTGGAGGCTCGATGTTGTTCTTTAGGTACGTGCGGATTCTTGAAAACTTTCGGTTGGATTAATATTATTTTTTTAAGGTCTGGATTGTTTGTTGTCGGGCCTGAATCTGCGGGAGCCCACCCTGGACCGGTGTGTTACAAGAAGGGGGGCCCTTTGACGGTGACCGATGCGAATTTGGCGCTGGGAAGGCTGCTGCCTGAGTATTTCCCGAATATTTTTGGGCCAAATGAGGATTCGCCGCTGGATAAGGGGGAAACTATTAACAAATTTAAGGAACTTACTGAGGAAATTAATACGTTTTTGAGTAACCAGGACAATAAGAAGGTAATGTGGCTTGATTTACATTTAGAGTAAAATTTTATAAAAAAAGGGAGGAAAACTAGTAAATAAAATGGTGAACGGTGACGGTTTTGCTTACTAAGCTAGACTGGTCGGGTGGCTGGCTGGAAGCGAATTGAATTGTACTCTTCTGATTTTCACAATCCAGCTCGGTGAATTAATAGCCGGTGCAGCGTGGGGAATGCGCAGTAGATCGGCGCAGTAGATTCGTCGACTTGAAATTTCTACCTATACCGGCATAATAATAGAAATTATTCTATTTTGCTTTCTCACTGATAGGCGGTTTGACTTATAGTCTTTCTAGTCCCAATTGAAACAGTCAGTCTAATGAGTTTCTACCAGGCACATTTCATTACAAACAACTTCGAAATCGTTCTGGCATAAAACTTACGCTACCCGTATGTGTACCACATGAGTAACCGGCATACATAAGATGATGTTTACTGACGCTTCCATTGACCTAGCATAGGACGCAGGTGTTGGTACATGTACGGATCGCCTTATGAACGGTATACAGGGTGATCATTTTAAGTGCCTCACTCGATTTTCCTGCTTTATTCTTCACCTGGGAAAAAAATTCAAAAACCATCCGTGTGTACTTTTTTCCGACGAATCCGATTCCGAAAAGATAAAAACAATTGAATGTCAAAGAAAAAAGTTATGGCCGAAAAACTGAAAAAGAAAAAAATATACACCCTGTATATTAATGCGGAAATGGATATGTAACATTTCACTGATTGTAAATGTGTATCAGATACACATTTTTCACTTCCAGTTTGACCGGAAATTGCTTTAATTTTTTTTATTTTAGGTGATACACCCTGTATATTGAGCTCAGTTTAAAAAACATTTCTTTCTGAATTCAGCAATATATAACATATTATCATTATCTTTCATATTTAATAAGATATTGGGGTTTAAATTTAAAATAACAGAAATATAGGTTATGAAATAAAATCCTCCATGAAAACAAACAAAAGCATTTAAATTATTTTTTATTTATTTCAAAAACTAAAGAATATACGTTATTATGCTATATCTTCTTTTGTTTTTGAAATAAATAAATAATTTAAATGCTTTTGTTTGTTATCATGGATGACTTTATTTCATAACATATACATATTTGTGTTATTTTAAATTAAAACCCCAATATTTTATTAAATATCAAAGAAAATGATGATATGTTATATATTGCTGAATTCAGGAAGAAATTTTCTTTAAACTGAGCTCAATATACAAGGTGTATCACCTAAAATAAAAAAATTAAAGCAATTTCCGGCCAAATCGGAAGTGAAAAATATGTATCTGATACACATTTACAATCAGTGAAATGTCACATATCCATTTCCGCATTAATATACAGGGTGTATATTTTTTTCTTTTTCAGTTTTTCGGCCATGACTTTTTTTTTGACATTCAATTGTTTTTATCTTTTCAAAACGCTCTTTCAAAGGGCTTTCCTTTGGTGTCATAATATACAGGGTGTTCCATTTGAAAAAAATGGGAAAAAGTAAATTTGGCGTTTCCTGGCTCACCCGGTATAAAATGACCGATTTCGTTAGATCTGATAACAGCAGTGTAAACTACAGGGTTTTTGACAATTTTTGGCACAAACTAGATCTCAAAATGCTTTTTCGCTAAGCCACAGTGAGCTCACAAAGTTGGCACGTTTTTGGTACAAACTCACCCATATCATGGTACCGACCCATCGCAGACCCATCAAGTGGCATAACGATTGAGTCGTCTTTAAAAGGAGAATTCAAATATGTAATAATATACCTAGTGTTCCATTTAAAAAAACAAATTTATGACATCACGCCTAAATCGATCACCCTGTATATTTCAAAATATTTTTATACTATGCACCATTGTGTCCTCTATCATCTCGTTTTTGGAATTTTTCGATATCTCTTATAGGAGAGCCAGGACATTTGACCGACGCGAGGCTGGGACACCCTGTATATTTGTAATACTATAATAATGTTTTAAACGGCGCCTCATAGATTTCCATGCATTTTGGTTTATTTTGCAGGATAAAACTGTTTACGACACGACTGGGTAATTTTATATTAAATAACGGATTATATTATTACGGGCGCATTCGCCAAAACTTTAAAATTTCGTAAACGCTGATATTATTATGCCAGGCAGCATGTTTTACTTTTTGTCGGTATACCATAGTTTGAGAGTATGAATATGCGCTAAACGATGTTAACGTTGGGCCGTAATGTATTCAATTTTATAGTTTCCAAATAAATTTATGCAATAGAATTTCTGATTATTTTTTAGGCTGCACGTAAATTCCTCTCATACTTCTACAATTTATTATGAGAAGTATATTATGTTTAATTTTTATTTTATTTTCATCATTAATATTTAAAAATTATGTAGTAGTAAACATTGGCAGTTTTTTTCTTAATTTTCTGACATTTCGGTTTTAATAACCATCTTTAGAAAACAAAAAATATTTTTTTTATTTAATTATATGACCGATAATTCTACGAATCTCCGCATCAAAAATATAATTTTCAATTTAGGTATACCCACTAAAAACCGGTTGCGGCTCAGACATTTGTCGCCTCACGCTGTCGATTTGTCTAAATTAAATTTCCTCTTTCAGAGTATCATGTCCATTGAGGAGGTGGCCATGGGGTTCGTGAGGGTGGCCAACGAGGCTATGTGTCGCCCGATCAGGGCGCTGACGCAGGCCAAGGGCTACGACACGGCCAGGCACGCACTGGCGTGCTTCGGGGGGGCCGGCGGGCAGCACGCCTGTGCCATCGCCAGGTCCTTGGGCATGACGACGGTCTTCGTGCACAAGTATGCCGGTAAGTGTTGGCCAGATTTATTTCAGTGAGATTTATTTGTTTTCACCGACTGGTACAGGGTGTCCCACATAGAAGCTTACTTCACTTTTATTATTGGGCCAAAATGAAAAACCGAAATCTATTCTCATGGACTTTTTTTATGGGGAATCCGATTTTTAGGTCGAATAATTAAGCGATAGAAACTCTAATATACGAGGTATTGTCATCAAAAAACTGATTTTCCAAATTTCTTTCACCCTGTATATTATTAAAGAAATCCATAGTATATTATTGTGGTTATAATTGCTACGATTCAAGAAAAAGCAAATATGCAGATACGTAACAAATTGACGTCAATAATTAACATACAGGGTGGTCCAAGAGTGTGTTCAAGTACAATAACTCGGTCATCATGGGAGTTGGGAAAAAATTGTTAATACAAAAGTTATTGGGATTGTTAGGAGCTACAATACAAAATTATTTTTGTTTATACAGGGTTACGCATAAGTTTGCTGTGGCAAACTTACTTTTTTTTAATGGAACACCCTGTATGTTTTTACATTTTTGAAGTCAGCATCAAGTTCTCTTTCCAACGACGTACGGCTTTTTGATTTTTGATGCGGTGTTGCCGAGTTATTCGGAAAAATGTGAAAATTTTGGTCAGGCCAAAATTTAACAAATTAATTCGCCGTGTGAGTATTACTATCAATTAGCAAAACACATTTTGCAGTTAAATAGCAAAGGGATGGGCTTAAACAACACAAATGTTGATTATATTGTATAGGGTGTTTTTTGCACAAGCACCAATTTAGTACATTTTAAAAGTGCATTTTCCAAATTTTTTCGAATGGGACACCTTGTATATTATTGTATTTTTTAATTGGTGCGTTAATTCGCTACATTTTTTTATTAACACTGTCCTATACCTAAAGTCGATATTTTCAGAGATATTTTCACTTTTTCAGTAAAAACAGTTGAATTATTACTTTTTATTTCTAGCTGATCCAGTAGCCATGATTTTGACATAAAGTGAAAATATTTGAAAGTTACCTTAATGACGTTTAATTATTAATCATTGTGACAAAGTATTTGAGTATTTGCGCTTATTTTAAGTTATAGATTAGTTAAAATTCTCACTTTTCACTAATGAATTTTTCAAGAGAAGAAATGGTTGATACGGTTTATGTTTTGGGTGCCAGTGATTCGATTTGTTTGCTGGCAACGCGGATTTATATGCGGCGATATCCGGAAAGAAGACAGCCCTCTAAAAAATTATTTGAGAGGTTGATGGAGCGATTTGATATAAAGGGAAATGTGGAATATGAGAAAAAGAAACGAACAAAAAATGTACTAAATGAAGAAAACGAAACAGTCATACTTTTGAGCGTGACTGGAGATCCTTATCAGAGTATAAGAGAATTGGCAAGAGAAAACGACATACATCAATGTTCAGTTAATCGAATCCTACGAAGAAATAAACTTCATCCCTACCACGTTCCACTAATGCAGGAAATGGTTGATAGGAATATGAAAATCGAATGCAGTTTTGTCAATGGGCGCAACAAAAAATAGGACAACAAAGAAATTTCTTTGACTTTGTTTTAATTGGTCGATGGAGCAACTTTTCATAAAAATGGAAACGTTAACCGTCATAATTTCCATTATTACGACACAATCAATCCTTATCTCCCACGAACACAAAGCCAAACAAGATGGTCGTTGAATGTTCGGGGAGGAATTGTTGGGGATTATATGATAGGATCACGTTTTTTTGAAAGACGTGTCACAGGTAAAGTTTATTTGCAATTTCGTCAAGACAAATTGGAAAGATTACTGACGGATGTCCTCAGGGATATTAAAGAGAGAATGTGGTATCTATACGATGCGGCACCTGCACACCACAATTAATGCAGCTATCCACGAATATTTAAACGTCACCTTTCCAAATAGCTGGATAGGACGAGGAGGATCCCACGGATGGCCTGCCAGAAGCCCTGATTTGACCACAATGGACTTCTTCTTATGGGGCTATATTAAGGAGCAAGTGTACAAAACTCCTACAACTACAAAAGAAAATATGGAAAACCTAATAAGAGAAGTTTTTCGGAATATTTCTGTAGACATTTTAAGAAATGTCAGTAGATCTTTTGAAAATCGTCTACAGACATGCATAGGCAAACTAGGAGGCCATTTTGAACAGTTGCTGTAAACAATATTATTTAGTTAGTTAAGTTGGGTTCGAAATAGTTTTAATTTTTTCAAAAGTAGCAATATTTGTATTTTTATGACAACTTTGTGGTGATAATAAAGGATGTCGTTAATTTTTCACATTTTTCCGAATAACTCGGCAACGCCGCATCAAAAATCGAGAAGCCTTACGTCGTTGGAAAGAGAATTTAATGCTGATTTAAAAAATGTAAAAATATACAGGGTGGCTCATTAAAAAAAAAGTAAGTTTGGTATGTAACAAACTTATGCGCAACCCTGTATAAACAGAAATAAATTTATTTTGTAGCTCTTAACGGTCTCTACAACTTTTTTATTAAACATTCTTTTTCCAACTCCCATAATGACCGAGTTATTTCACTTGGACCACCCTGTATTTCGGTACGTCAAGTGCGTCGCTGTATATTTAAGTTGAAGGAAGTAGAATTGGTCATTAGAAGCGCCCGTACACGCCATCAATTTTACAAACATAATCAAAGACATACTGCACGCTCCTTTCCTTTCGGTAAATGTGCTCATTTTTATAGGCGAAACCGTTCTCTGCCTGAATAACACGCTCCTATTTGTCAGATAAAGAGGATGGAAAGGGAGCTATGGCAGAGGAATTTTTTTTACATTTCTTATTTATACTAAATGTACCCGACCTCGTCAAAGGGAGGCGTAAAACGTGTAAAAGGAAATTGTTCTACATTTGTTCCTGTAGCCTTTTCGTAAATAATAATAACTATTTAATACGAGCAATTCGTGAACCGAACGTTAGGCTGTTCTAACTGCCGGATAAAAAAGCGTTCAGGAAAACAATATACGGGCCTTCTAAAGTGATCTGAATTAAGGAATTCTTAATCGATTGCTATTGCGCTTTTCTTGTTGAAATATGTAGACATAAGACTACAGAATATTGCCAATATCATAACAAAAATTGAGGTGTACAAAAATTCTATGGAGGTGTTTTATGAAATTTTTTCCAAAATTTTTCCTAAAATTATTCCAAATAAGTGTGGTCCAATAATGGGCCCCAGTACAATAACTCGGTCATTATGGAAGTTGGAAAAAATATTTAATACAAAAATTGTAAAATCTGTTAAAAGCTACAAAATAAAATTTATTATTGTTTATACAGAGTTGCGCATAAGTTTGCCACATACCAAACTTACTTTTTTTTAATGGAATACCCTGTATATTATTGCATTCCTGGTGCGTTAATTCTCTACATTTTTTATTAACAGTGCATTTTTTCATAGTTTAATTAAATCACGTTTGAGTCTACCACAAACATTTAATTCTAATAAATAATTAACGAAACCGTTTATTATCACTACAAAGTTGACATAAAAATACAAAGACTGCTACTTTTGAAAAAATCAAGACTATTTCGAACCCAACTTAATTAACTAAATATTAATGTTTACAGCAACTGTTCAAAATGGCCTCCTAGTTTGTCTATGCATGTCTGTAGACGATTTTCAAAAAATCTACTGACATTTCTTAAAATGTCTACAGAAATATTCCGAAAAACTTCTCTTATTAGGTTTTCCATATTTGCTTTTGTAGTTGTAGGAGTTTTGTACACTTGCTCCTTAATATAGCCCCATAAGAAGAAGTCCTTTATGGTCAAATCAGGGCTTCTGGCAGGCCATCCGTGGGATCCTCCTCGTCCTATCCAGCTATTTGGAAAGGTGACGTTTAAATATTCGTGAATAGCTGCAGTGTGGTGTACAGGTGCCGCATCGTACAGATACCACATTCTCTCTTCCCTGAGGACATCCGTCAGTAATCCTTCCAATTTGTCTTGACGAAATTGCAAATAAACTTTACCTGTGACACGTCTTTCAAAAAAACGTGATCCTATCATATAATCCCCAACAATTCCTCCCCGAACATTCAACGACCATCTTGTTTGGCTTTGTGTTCGTGGGAGATAAGGATTGATTGTGTCGTAATAATGGAAATTATGACGGTTAACGTTTCCATTTTTATGAAAAGTTGCTCCATCGACCAATTAAAACAAAGTCAAAGAAATTTCTTTGTTGTCCTATTTTTTGTTGCGCCCATTGACAAAACTGCATTCGATTTTCATATTCCTATCAACCATTTCCTGCATTAGTGGAACGTGGTAGGGATGAAGTTTATTTCTTCGTAGGATTCGATTAACTGAACATTGATGTATGTCGTTTTCTCTTGCCAATTCTCTTATACTCTGATAAGGATCTCCAGTCACGCTCAAAAGTATGACTGTTTCGTTTTCTTCATTTAGTACATTTTTTGTTCGTTTCTTTTTCTCATATTCCACATTTCCCTTTATATCAAATCGCTCCATCAACCTCTCAAATAATTTTTTAGAGGGCTGTCTTCTTTCCGGATATCGCCGCATATAAATCCGCGTTGCCAGCAAACAAATCGAATCACTGGCAGTAGATAAGTAATGAGAGAGCTGCGTGTTCAGTTGTGATCAAGATCATGATCAGTGATCAAGGTCACCCCCCTCTTCCCCTCCACCCCCTAAAAAACCACCCCCTCAAAAACTACCCCCTAAAAAACACCCCCTCAAAAACTACCCCCTCAAAAACTACCCCCTAAAAACCACCCCTCAAAAACTACCCCCTAAAAAAACACCCCCTCAAAAACTACCCCCTCAAAAATTACGCCCTAAAAACTACCCTCAAAAACTACCCCCTAAAAAACCACCCCCTCAAAAACTACCCCCTCAAAAACCACCCCCTCAAAAACTACCCCCTAAAAAACCACCCCCTAAAAAACCACCCCCTCAAAAACTACCCCCTCAAAAACCACCCCCTCAAAAACTACCCCCTAAAAAACACCCCGTCAAAAAACTACCCCTTCAAAAACTACCCCCTAAAAACACCCCCTCAAAAACTACCCCCTCAAAAACTACCCCCTAAAAACCACCCCTCAAAAACTACCCCCTAAAAAACACCCCCTCAAAAACTACCCCCTAAAAAACCACCCCCTCAAAAACTACCCCCTAAAAAACCACCCCCTCAAAAACCACCCCCTCAGTTGGAACTACCCCCTCAAAAACTACCCCCTCAAAAACCACCCCCTAACCCAACCAAACCATATCGGGTTACAACTTGTCGGGACAAGTTTGTATACATGTCTAGACGACATCCGGTTAATGCACGAAGATGAATGATAAAAGTAGACAAAGATCACAAAAAGGTTAACAGGGCATTCACCTATATCAGATATCATCACATCATGTGAAACAGATGTAAATCTAAAAATATACAAAGGTTACAAAAAGGTTAACAAGGGCATTCACCTATATCAGATATCATCACATGTGAAACAGATGTAAATCTAAAAATATACAAAGGTCACAAAAAGGTTAACAAGGGCATTCACCTATATCAGATATCATCACATGTGAAACAGATGTAAATCTAAAAATATACATCAAGGTTAAAAAGAGGTTAACAGGGCATTCACCTGTATCAGATATCATCATGTGTGAAACAGATGCGTAAATCTAAGAATAGACAGAGGTCACAAAAAGGTTAACAGAACATTCACCTGTATCAGACATCACTATGTGTGAAACAGATGTAAATATTATTATAGACATCAAGGTTAAAAAGAGGTTAACAGGGGAGGGGTCAATGTTCTATTAATAGAAAACATATGATGTCTAGAGCACATCCATCCGGTTTAAAACGTAAGACATAATGACAGTGTGAAGATGGCCGGTTAATTTACGACACCCTGTGGGTTATGGAAAAATAAACACCCTGTGTAAAAAGTGCTGAGGGCTGAAGCCTGCTAGTCATGTGTTACGTCAAGGATTACAGCGCACCCCATATGAAAAAAAACAAGTATATGGGGTAACGATAGAAATAAAACGCACTGTATGTTACGTTCAGCAATAGACTGTAAACATTTGGTATTATTAACAAGTGTTTAAAGTTTAAACTGAATGCATTCGCGATGCTAGGCTATTTTTAGCTCAACGTGCTAGGACGACAAATTAATGGTAATTTGAAACAAATTTTATTTACTTTTCGGGCATTCAAATTGACTAATTATATTTTAACCAGGAGACAGAGACGTCACCTTTGCTCGAGAAATCCAGTAGGTTATCCCATACATTGGAGATGTAATTGAAAATTATATTTTGAAATTATAATAATAACTTCTAATCCTCTGTACCTATATATCGAAACATAATTTTTATTTGGTAATTACACGACTAGATTATTAATACGGTATAGTACAAAACAGGTGTACATAAAAATGCTGGAAACCAGAATTTGAATTCCGAGCTATTACACGTAGTAAAATAACGAAGGCAAATTTGAGCAAGACGATTTAAATGCATATACATTTTATGTGCACGTATAATTGATGCTAATAACGCAATCCGTTATTGTGTTCCCAACCGGATACTGCGTTCTGTATGTAAAAAATATGCGCGTCATTGCTATATTTAATATTTATTTATAAACACCATAAGGCCGAAAACGTATAATCTAATCATACAACAATAATCAAAATCTTGTCTCTGCCCCAAATTCGTTTATTAAAAATGTAATATTTAAATAAATAAAACAATTCCAAACTACACGAATATTCATATGATATAAAGTTTATTTTTAAAAATTGTGTTTAAATTTCCAGACAGAGTACCTACCATCCCATAACATCGAAAAAAGACCCCTGTATACCTACCTATATGTCGCAACGTAGTTTATTAGCGTTTAAAATTGTTTATTTTATAGATACATAAGGGCTTTAAATTAAGCTTTTTTACTGTTTATCATATAAGTATGAACATCGTTCTTTCAATACAGGATAGCAATGATATGCACTCAATTTAAAACGATTGATAATAACAATATACCTGATTCTTTCGAATTGTTCGCAAAAAAATAATAAACTAAGAGAGGGGTAGGTAATAAACATATTTTCGATCCTTTAGGAAAAATATGTAAGATATTATTTTGCTATCAGCGCTCTAACCAGCGTTTTACTGTATAAAAACAGTTTCACACACAACTATAGTACGACTTTTTATAATAAAATGTATTTCTCATCACACAACAGACAGGGAGGGGTCTTTAACATATGCAGGAGGAAAAAATACAAACATATTTAGGATTGAGGATTTGTAAAAACGCACTGTATGTGGTGTCTTTAAATAAATCACATAATATGCAAAATGATGTCTAGCGTATAACAATGTTTAGAAATTGTATTAAAAAAAACAACCATCGGTTTATTTACCATGGTGATTGAATTGAATTAAAATTATAAATATTTCATAAGCATAGGTACTTAGTAGCAATGCTTATTTAGTTTACAGTATTTACATAATATATATTTTACACCTCTTTTCTGAAAAAAATCCTTGTCTTGCAAATTACCCTGAAAATAGCAAAAACAATATTAATTATATTATTAGCCTGTGATAAATAGCCCTAAAGCAGAACCCTAAACTTCGCGATTCAAAAAAATTTCTTGACACAAACTTTCTGAAATTTGAAAAAAAGCGGTATTTACAAAATAAATATTTCAAAATCTTTATTCCGGTTTCTACTTTTACATTATTAAAATTATCGTCATAGAGATTCATAAGGGCCTCTGTACATGAGTTTTACCGGGGTCCCCACATTTTTAAATAGTATTTTTTCTAACACATCTAATTTTTATATTAACAACTATTTTAAATTACCGCTATGTTTGATAATTGTACACTTGTACAATAATGTATATTTAAAAAAATAGCAGGTTATTAATTGGAGATGTATAATTATGGTAAACTACGAAATAATTTTTAGTTTCATAAATTAGAACACCACCCACCCACCCACACAGGTGTTTATATATATCAAACAACAGATCATGTTCCATATAGCTTACTTTAGGGTTTGACAAATTACAATATGTACCTGTATTTTATTTATAATTTAGGGAGCAAAAGACGAGATATTTTATTATAGACTATTTTGTTTATGTATTACAATATAAAAACAGTTTCGCACAGTCGAGTCATTATTATAAAAAATTTCTCATACTGCAGCATGGGGCATAACACATGTGCAGAAAGAGTCAGTTCTCATACATTTACGAAAAAAAAATAAAAATGGACTAGCGAGACATTAACCTCTCAACACTGAAATCTTATTGGATATTCCTGCGGGGAGGTGACATTATGACGTCTACACTTCTCTGAAATCGAGAATAAATACTCATACCAGCTTCATAGTTCAGTTGACGCAGTTTATTATCAGCAAACAGATAAACAAAATGAAAGTTAAATTAGTGCCCAAAGGACCAATTATAAGTCTATGAAACTATAACAACACTTTAGAAAACCACCAAACGGGGATTTTGAGGATGTCAGCATATATGAAAATAATTGTGATATTTCAGACAATAGTTTGGAAATACTAGAGGGTTCATTTTCAAAATTAAGACCTATTGGAGCACCCGGAACAGGACTGAATTACGTATCAACCCCCAGATACAAAGATACACCTGAAGAAGGAGAAATAACAGGAGGCATAACAATTCCAGAACCACAGTGCTCACCTATTACAAATTGTGAGGATATCTACCACCCAGAAGCAGAGCAAACAAACACAGAAGACGAAATTAATGTATCATTTAATTTTCGAACAGACGTTGTACAGGAAAATGAGTGTTCTGATTTATATATCCGAGAGGTTGAGCGTTTTGTTCTAAAAAGCAGTGAAATCATCCAACAAAAACACGGAAACGCGATGAACTTTTCAGAAAACGTGATAAATATCTGCAAAAAGCAAGACGTGTGGAAGAAGCAATCAGAAAGGTCAACTCAATAGTTGTATTAGCCACGAAATTTACGGATATACTTGAATACATTTTGTGCTTGTGAGGGAATATACATAATACCTATGTAAAATATATTAAAACACTCTTTTCGATTTTACCCCGAGAAACCAAATTTATTATCTGTCAGAGTTTCAGCTGCAAATAAGTTTATTGTGAAATTTTTAGCCAAGACAAGCAGAAAAAGTGAAAAAATAATTTCAAAAAGTGTTACACCTGCTATTGTTTCCAGCAGGATATTATGTTATTTTCAACACTATTAAAACATGGTGAAATTTTGAGAGGGTGTGGAAATCAAAACCCCCAATAAGTGCTTCAATATAATTACAAAGTGAATGTGAAAAATGGTCACAAAGACAAGCAGCCATGTGTAATTATGTGATAGTGAAGTTAAAAAGTTGCGAAATCAAAAACCAGTGTTCCAAAAATAATTTAAAGTGAAAAATGGATTACTTTTCTTCAAGGCGCAAAAAGGAGAAAATTAATGTGTTAAGTGGGAAAAGTTTATATATTTGTTAAGGAATTTGTGATTATTATGAAATATTATAGTAATCATAAAATATTTCTATAGGGAATTTGAAAAAATATCGTGTCTGAGGTGTATTTGAAAATACTATGCTAAAAACTTTATTTTGTTTAATGTATTATGTACTACCCAACCTCACGCATCATAAACTTCAACAGTATAAAAGACATGGTTCTCGAGAACACCGACCCCGTATACATAGTTTCCAAAAAATATACGTAGAACAGACGAGCACAAGGTGGTAACAAGAACAGAAACTAAAATATATAAACCTAATTCATCAAAAAGAAGGTTCTTTAACGATCTCAAGTCTGCTCCTTATGGGTATAAAAAATTATAAATTTAGGTTGTTCTCTATGTATGTTTCGTTTACTTCTGTAAAATAATAATAATTGTAACATTTCGGTATATTGCTCTCGCACAGAAGTGCTTTTATCGCTATTTAGTGGGTATTTTATTTGTCCACCAGCTATGTATTTAATTATGGAGCTTGTAAAGTAAATAAACTTATTTCGCTCTATATTCAATATTTTACATTTAAATTTTAAACCTCGTATATTTGATACATGAATATAATTTAGAATTTATGCGGATATTTATGTTTAAAAATATTTTTGTACAATTTCTTCCTGTAGTTTATATAAAATGTATTACTTTTCAAATTATGTTGAGGAATTTAATAAAAAAGAATTTAAATCATACTTACATATTATTTTGAAACTTCACGCATGTAACGATGCTTCTCTAGGTGGTATTTTTAATATAACCCTATATGTGTTAAAATTAAATAGTAATTAAAGCAAGAAAAATACTTTTAAATGTAAAAACACGAAAAATGATCATTGGGCATATTGGAGAAAGCAAAAATAAAGCTAGGTCAAAAACCAGCATTTTATAATTAATATATCTATACCATAAACACTCACGCGGCATGTCACTAATTAATATGATTAAAGAAATAAACTGCATTTAATAGGTTAATAACATCACGGACAATTTACTAACACACTGTATATGATTCTTTGAAATAATTATCAAAGTGTAGAGTACAACGCCGTATTTGCGTATGATAAATAGGACAAAATATCCTGTATAAATCCGGCATATTACAAAATTAAATAGAGAATAAAAAACAGTATGGTTATTAACACCGTATATTAGCAATCCGTGTTTCCCAAGAGCACATTATGTTGATATTTTAAATTGAATCGAATAAACGGAACAAAAAATAAACATGTAGTTATGAAAACATAACTCAGAAGTTACTATCTTAAATATTTATTTGCGTGCATTACATGCAGTTTTCTAGACCCCACGTATTTAACAGCTGTGTTCAAACTACAATAAACTGAGCATTTGACCAGGAAAAAGTTTACCCTGTTTATTAAATAATTGTTATAAGGTGCGGTTTCAGAAAAAGCTATAGAAATTCAGACGTGAATAATACACACACAGTTCGCTATTTGTCTTTATTTACAGAAAATACAGAGTGTTATATTTAACATTCAACAGAAATTATATTTTTATTATAGATATCGAGAACAGATGATACTCTTTCGTGTATTATCTTTCTTGTTTTACGGATTTGTACAGGAGCCACTGAAAAATAAAAGTCTGTACATTTACATCCACACCTCATATGTCGCATCCAAAAATTTATCTTTTGCACGGGTAATAACACATCACCCCTCATATTATTCAACTAATTTTAAATGATTTTCAAGAAGAGCAGTAAATAAAAACGACTAACTGTTTTAATTATTTTCATACAGCCGAGGATACAACAGAATATTTTATAAAAAAAGACCTCTATTAATATCAAATTCCACCCCACCCTCATAATTTTATAGTTTATACCATGCTTACGAGAGAAAATTATTAGTATGGAATCACAGTATACAGGGGATAGCTGAGAAGTCTGAAAAAATATTTGGTAGGTTCGTTCAGATTTATAATTGCATTTTTATACTGAAAAAGCTAACCACGTATTATGCCCATCTCAATAAGTGTATTAACAATAGGGCGAATATTTTCACACATCCGTATTTTAACCTTCATCATATTTATTAGTTCATTGGGGTCGGTGTTTTATCCCGTCGTAATATGGTCGATTCATCTAACTTTTTCTTCTCTTTGCCGGGGTTAAACCCAACGACCAATGAGGAGCTTCTTTGAACACTGTCACGGGGCTTCTTCCTTTTTGGAGGAAACAATTTAGATATAATATTCCGGTATTTCCAACTCGAGTTTGCGTTGGCCGGATTGTCGACATCATATTTTCTTTTATGCCCGCTGGTCAAAATTAAAATATGCCTGTAGGCCAACAAGTCTTCGTTAGTATAGATTGGCGAGGGATGTTTTTTGCTAATCAACTCTCTCAGGCCTACACTTAGGTGGAACTGTTTTGCACAAACCGTAATTGAGTTATCAGCGAAATGTACAGGCCTGCTTCCAATACTAAATGCATCATTATTATATCGAACACCGTACACGTCGTTTTCTATATCTGTAATCATGTTAACCCTTTATAACTAAATCAATACTGTAAACATAAACTACTTAAAGCTAATTTATATAATACCGGGACATACTGGAACACACTGGGACATACTGGAACACACTGGGACATACTGGAACACACTGGGACATAGCGAAACATACTGAACATAATATAATCTATGGAAAAGCTGTATAGCAAAACCTTGGTGATGCGGTATTTTCATAGTATGAGCCCAAGACTAGGAGGAATTATGAGACTTTTCCTACGTCACCAATAGTAGTTCAATGTCCTGGGAAGGCGGTGTCATAATTGCTGTCTGTTTTTTTTGAATTTGTATTAATATAATTATAATTTTGCTTTACTGTAAAAATTATATTCTTAACACTCTGTATACATTTGACAAGTTTTTGATAATAAAACGGTCTCTAGTTATTGTATTAATATCTTTATACACTTTCAAAGAGCACGATGTTTTTTGATTATTAGGAATATTTCTTATTATAAGTAAATATATAAATGCATATATTGTATAGGCCTTAAAAACAACGATTTACACCATGCAACAAAGTGAATTTAATGTATTTTGAGAATCGCTAAACACTATTTCGAACTGTTTAAACAAAGTTCGGTTTATGCTACATTTCGGAAGCTAAACTGTATATATTTAATTTTTATATCGGGACATAGTTCAACTTGTCGAGACAAGTTGCAACCCGAGTCATTAATCTTGAACACCATACCGGATGCATAATTCAACTTGTCTAGGACAGGCCAATGTTAGGTTGAGGAAGGAGGTTGAGGAAGGCCAATGTTAGGTTAGGTTGGGGAAGGCGCGCGCGTCTACCCCAACCTAACCTAACATTGGCCTTCCTCAACCTCCTTCCTCAACCTAACATTGGCCTGTCCTAGACAAGTTGAATTATGCATCCGGTATGGTGTTCAAGATTAATGACTCGGGTTGCAACTTGTCTCGACAAGTTGAACTATGTCCCGATATAAAAATTAAATATATACAGTTTAGCTTCCGAAATGTAGCATAAACCGAACTTTGTTTAAACAGTTCGAAATAGTGTTTAGCGATTCTCAAAATACATTAAATTCACTTTGTTGCATGGTGTAAATCGTTGTTTTTAAGGCCTATACAATATATGCATTTATATATTTACTTATAATAAGAAATATTCCTAATAATCAAAAAACATCGTGCTCTTTGAAAGTGTATAAAGATATTAATACAATAACTAGAGACCGTTTTATTATCAAAAACTTGTCAAATGTATACAGAGTGTTAAGAATATAATTTTTACAGTAAAGCAAAATTATAATTATATTAATACAAATTCAAAAAAAACAGACAGCAATTATGACACCGCCTTCCCAGGACATTGAACTACTATTGGTGACGTAGGAAAAGTCTCATAATTCCTCCTAGTCTTGGGCTCATACTATGAAAATACCGCATCACCAAGGTTTTGCTATACAGCTTTTCCATAGATTATATTATGTTCAGTATGTTTCGCTATGTCCCAGTGTGTTCCAGTATGTCCCAGTGTGTTCCAGTATGTCCCAGTGTGTTCCAGTATGTCCCGGTATTATATAAATTAGCTTTAAGTAGTTTATGTTTACAGTATTGATTTAGTTATAAAGGGTTAACATGATTACAGATATAGAAAACGACGTGTACGGTGTTCGATATAATAATGATGCATTTAGTATTGGAAGCAGGCCTGTACATTTCGCTGATAACTCAATTACGGTTTGTGCAAAACAGTTCCACCTAAGTGTAGGCCTGAGAGAGTTGATTAGCAAAAAACATCCCTCGCCAATCTATACTAACGAAGACTTGTTGGCCTACAGGCATATTTTAATTTTGACCAGCGGGCATAAAAGAAAATATGATGTCGACAATCCGGCCAACGCAAACTCGAGTTGGAAATACCGGAATATTATATCTAAATTGTTTCCTCCAAAAAGGAAGAAGCCCCGTGACAGTGTTCAAAGAAGCTCCTCATTGGTCGTTGGGTTTAACCCCGGCAAAGAGAAGAAAAAGTTAGATGAATCGACCATATTACGACGGGATAAAACACCGACCCCAATGAACTAATAAATATGATGAAGGTTAAAATACGGATGTGTGAAAATATTCGCCCTATTGTTAATACACTTATTGAGATGGGCATAATACGTGGTTAGCTTTTTCAGTATAAAAATGCAATTATAAATCTGAACGAACCTACCAAATATTTTTTCAGACTTCTCAGCTATCCCCTGTATACTGTGATTCCATACTAATAATTTTCTCTCGTAAGCATGGTATAAACTATAAAATTATGAGGGTGGGGTGGAATTTGATATTAATAGAGGTCTTTTTTTATAAAATATTCTGTTGTATCCTCGGCTGTATGAAAATAATTAAAACAGTTAGTCGTTTTTATTTACTGCTCTTCTTGAAAATCATTTAAAATTAGTTGAATAATATGAGGGGTGATGTGTTATTACCCGTGCAAAAGATAAATTTTTGGATGCGACATATGAGGTGTGGATGTAAATGTACAGACTTTTATTTTTCAGTGGCTCCTGTACAAATCCGTAAAACAAGAAAGATAATACACGAAAGAGTATCATCTGTTCTCGATATCTATAATAAAAATATAATTTCTGTTGAATGTTAAATATAACACTCTGTATTTTCTGTAAATAAAGACAAATAGCGAACTGTGTGTGTATTATTCACGTCTGAATTTCTATAGCTTTTTCTGAAACCGCACCTTATAACAATTATTTAATAAACAGGGTAAACTTTTTCCTGGTCAAATGCTCAGTTTATTGTAGTTTGAACACAGCTGTTAAATACGTGGGGTCTAGAAAACTGCATGTAATGCACGCAAATAAATATTTAAGATAGTAACTTCTGAGTTATGTTTTCATAACTACATGTTTATTTTTTGTTCCGTTTATTCGATTCAATTTAAAATATCAACATAATGTGCTCTTGGGAAACACGGATTGCTAATATACGGTGTTAATAACCATACTGTTTTTTATTCTCTATTTAATTTTGTAATATGCCGGATTTATACAGGATATTTTGTCCTATTTATCATACGCAAATACGGCGTTGTACTCTACACTTTGATAATTATTTCAAAGAATCATATACAGTGTGTTAGTAAATTGTCCGTGATGTTATTAACCTATTAAATGCAGTTTATTTCTTTAATCATATTAATTAGTGACATGCCGCGTGAGTGTTTATGGTATAGATATATTAATTATAAAATGCTGGTTTTTGACCTAGCTTTATTTTTGCTTTCTCCAATATGCCCAATGATCATTTTTCGTGTTTTTACATTTAAAAGTATTTTTCTTGCTTTAATTACTATTTAATTTTAACACATATAGGGTTATATTAAAAATACCACCTAGAGAAGCATCGTTACATGCGTGAAGTTTCAAAATAATATGTAAGTATGATTTAAATTCTTTTTTATTAAATTCCTCAACATAATTTGAAAAGTAATACATTTTATATAAACTACAGGAAGAAATTGTACAAAAATATTTTTAAACATAAATATCCGCATAAATTCTAAATTATATTCATGTATCAAATATACGAGGTTTAAAATTTAAATGTAAAATATTGAATATAGAGCGAAATAAGTTTATTTACTTTACAAGCTCCATAATTAAATACATAGCTGGTGGACAAATAAAATACCCACTAAATAGCGATAAAAGCACTTCTGTGCGAGAGCAATATACCGAAATGTTACAATTATTATTATTTTACAGAAGTAAACGAAACATACATAGAGAACAACCTAAATTTATAATTTTTTATACCCATAAGGAGCAGACTTGAGATCGTTAAAGAACCTTCTTTTTGATGAATTAGGTTTATATATTTTAGTTTCTGTTCTTGTTACCACCTTGTGCTCGTCTGTTCTACGTATATTTTTTGGAAACTATGTATACGGGGTCGGTGTTCTCGAGAACCATGTCTTTTATACTGTTGAAGTTTATGATGCGTGAGGTTGGGTAGTACATAATACATTAAACAAAATAAAGTTTTTAGCATAGTATTTTCAAATACACCTCAGACACGATATTTTTTCAAATTCCCTATAGAAATATTTTATGATTACTATAATATTTCATAATAATCACAAATTCCTTAACAAATATATAAACTTTTCCCACTTAACACATTAATTTTCTCCTTTTTGCGCCTTGAAGAAAAGTAATCCATTTTTCACTTTAAATTATTTTTGGAACACTGGTTTTTGATTTCGCAACTTTTTAACTTCACTATCACATAATTACACATGGCTGCTTGTCTTTGTGACCATTTTTCACATTCACTTTGTAATTATATTGAAGCACTTATTGGGGGTTTTGATTTCCACACCCTCTCAAAATTTCACCATGTTTTAATAGTGTTGAAAATAACATAATATCCTGCTGGAAACAATAGCAGGTGTAACACTTTTTGAAATTATTTTTTCACTTTTTCTGCTTGTCTTGGCTAAAAATTTCACAATAAACTTATTTGCAGCTGAAACTCTGACAGATAATAAATTTGGTTTCTCGGGGTAAAATCGAAAAGAGTGTTTTAATATATTTTACATAGGTATTATGTATATTCCCTCACAAGCACAAAATGTATTCAAGTATATCCGTAAATTTCGTGGCTAATACAACTATTGAGTTGACCTTTCTGATTGCTTCTTCCACACGTCTTGCTTTTTGCAGATATTTATCACGTTTTCTGAAAAGTTCATCGCGTTTCCGTGTTTTTGTTGGATGATTTCACTGCTTTTTAGAACAAAACGCTCAACCTCTCGGATATATAAATCAGAACACTCATTTTCCTGTACAACGTCTGTTCGAAAATTAAATGATACATTAATTTCGTCTTCTGTGTTTGTTTGCTCTGCTTCTGGGTGGTAGATATCCTCACAATTTGTAATAGGTGAGCACTGTGGTTCTGGAATTGTTATGCCTCCTGTTATTTCTCCTTCTTCAGGTGTATCTTTGTATCTGGGGGTTGATACGTAATTCAGTCCTGTTCCGGGTGCTCCAATAGGTCTTAATTTTGAAAATGAACCCTCTAGTATTTCCAAACTATTGTCTGAAATATCACAATTATTTTCATATATGCTGACATCCTCAAAATCCCCGTTTGGTGGTTTTCTAAAGTGTTGTTATAGTTTCATAGACTTATAATTGGTCCTTTGGGCACTAATTTAACTTTCATTTTGTTTATCTGTTTGCTGATAATAAACTGCGTCAACTGAACTATGAAGCTGGTATGAGTATTTATTCTCGATTTCAGAGAAGTGTAGACGTCATAATGTCACCTCCCCGCAGGAATATCCAATAAGATTTCAGTGTTGAGAGGTTAATGTCTCGCTAGTCCATTTTTATTTTTTTTTCGTAAATGTATGAGAACTGACTCTTTCTGCACATGTGTTATGCCCCATGCTGCAGTATGAGAAATTTTTTATAATAATGACTCGACTGTGCGAAACTGTTTTTATATTGTAATACATAAACAAAATAGTCTATAATAAAATATCTCGTCTTTTGCTCCCTAAATTATAAATAAAATACAGGTACATATTGTAATTTGTCAAACCCTAAAGTAAGCTATATGGAACATGATCTGTTGTTTGATATATATAAACACCTGTGTGGGTGGGTGGGTGGTGTTCTAATTTATGAAACTAAAAATTATTTCGTAGTTTACCATAATTATACATCTCCAATTAATAACCTGCTATTTTTTTAAATATACATTATTGTACAAGTGTACAATTATCAAACATAGCGGTAATTTAAAATAGTTGTTAATATAAAAATTAGATGTGTTAGAAAAAATACTATTTAAAAATGTGGGGACCCCGGTAAAACTCATGTACAGAGGCCCTTATGAATCTCTATGACGATAATTTTAATAATGTAAAAGTAGAAACCGGAATAAAGATTTTGAAATATTTATTTTGTAAATACCGCTTTTTTTCAAATTTCAGAAAGTTTGTGTCAAGAAATTTTTTTGAATCGCGAAGTTTAGGGTTCTGCTTTAGGGCTATTTATCACAGGCTAATAATATAATTAATATTGTTTTTGCTATTTTCAGGGTAATTTGCAAGACAAGGATTTTTTTCAGAAAAGAGGTGTAAAATATATATTATGTAAATACTGTAAACTAAATAAGCATTGCTACTAAGTACCTATGCTTATGAAATATTTATAATTTTAATTCAATTCAATCACCATGGTAAATAAACCGATGGTTGTTTTTTTTAATACAATTTCTAAACATTGTTATACGCTAGACATCATTTTGCATATTATGTGATTTATTTAAAGACACCACATACAGTGCGTTTTTACAAATCCTCAATCCTAAATATGTTTGTATTTTTTCCTCCTGCATATGTTAAAGACCCCTCCCTGTCTGTTGTGTGATGAGAAATACATTTTATTATAAAAAGTCGTACTATAGTTGTGTGTGAAACTGTTTTTATACAGTAAAACGCTGGTTAGAGCGCTGATAGCAAAATAATATCTTACATATTTTTCCTAAAGGATCGAAAATATGTTTATTACCTACCCCTCTCTTAGTTTATTATTTTTTTGCGAACAATTCGAAAGAATCAGGTATATTGTTATTATCAATCGTTTTAAATTGAGTGCATATCATTGCTATCCTGTATTGAAAGAACGATGTTCATACTTATATGATAAACAGTAAAAAAGCTTAATTTAAAGCCCTTATGTATCTATAAAATAAACAATTTTAAACGCTAATAAACTACGTTGCGACATATAGGTAGGTATACAGGGGTCTTTTTTCGATGTTATGGGATGGTAGGTACTCTGTCTGGAAATTTAAACACAATTTTTAAAAATAAACTTTATATCATATGAATATTCGTGTAGTTTGGAATTGTTTTATTTATTTAAATATTACATTTTTAATAAACGAATTTGGGGCAGAGACAAGATTTTGATTATTGTTGTATGATTAGATTATACGTTTTCGGCCTTATGGTGTTTATAAATAAATATTAAATATAGCAATGACGCGCATATTTTTTACATACAGAACGCAGTATCCGGTTGGGAACACAATAACGGATTGCGTTATTAGCATCAATTATACGTGCACATAAAATGTATATGCATTTAAATCGTCTTGCTCAAATTTGCCTTCGTTATTTTACTACGTGTAATAGCTCGGAATTCAAATTCTGGTTTCCAGCATTTTTATGTACACCTGTTTTGTACTATACCGTATTAATAATCTAGTCGTGTAATTACCAAATAAAAATTATGTTTCGATATATAGGTACAGAGGATTAGAAGTTATTATTATAATTTCAAAATATAATTTTCAATTACATCTCCAATGTATGGGATAACCTACTGGATTTCTCGAGCAAAGGTGACGTCTCTGTCTCCTGGTTAAAATATAATTAGTCAATTTGAATGCCCGAAAAGTAAATAAAATTTGTTTCAAATTACCATTAATTTGTCGTCCTAGCACGTTGAGCTAAAAATAGCCTAGCATCGCGAATGCATTCAGTTTAAACTTTAAACACTTGTTAATACCAAATGTTTACAGTCTATTGCTGAACGTAACATACAGTGCGTTTTATTTCTATCGTTACCCCATATACTTGTTTTTTTTCATATGGGGTGCGCTGTAATCCTTGACGTAACACATGACTAGCAGGCTTCAGCCCTCAGCACTTTTTACACAGGGTGTTTATTTTTCCATAACCCACAGGGTGTCGTAAATTAACCGGCCATCTTCACACTGTCATTATGTCTTACGTTTTAAACCGGATACAGGATGTGCTCTAGACATCATATGTTTTCTATTAATAGAACATTGACCCCTCCCCTGTTAACCTCTTTTTAACCTTGATGTCTATAATAATATTTACATCTGTTTCACACATAGTGATGTCTGATACAGGTGAATGTTCTGTTAACCTTTTTGTGACCTCTGTCTATTCTTAGATTTACGCATCTGTTTCACACATGATGATATCTGATACAGGTGAATGCCCTGTTAACCTCTTTTTAACCTTGATGTATATTTTTAGATTTACATCTGTTTCACATGTGATGATATCTGATATAGGTGAATGCCCTTGTTAACCTTTTTGTGACCTTTGTATATTTTTAGATTTACATCTGTTTCACATGTGATGATATCTGATATAGGTGAATGCCCTTGTTAACCTTTTTGTAACCTTTGTATATTTTTAGATTTACATCTGTTTCACATGATGTGATGATATCTGATATAGGTGAATGCCCTGTTAACCTTTTTGTGATCTTTGTCTACTTTTATCATTCATCTTCGTGCATTAACCGGATGTCGTCTAGACATGTATACAAACTTGTCCCGACAAGTTGTAACCCGATATGGTTTGGTTGGGTTAGGGGGTGGTTTTTGAGGGGGTAGTTTTTGAGGGGGTAGTTCCAACTGAGGGGGTGGTTTTTGAGGGGGTGGTTTTTTAGGGGGTAGTTTTTGAGGGGGTGGTTTTTTAGGGGGTAGTTTTTGAGGGGGTGTTTTTTAGGGGGTAGTTTTTGAGGGGTGGTTTTTAGGGGGTAGTTTTTGAGGGGGTAGTTTTTGAGGGGGTGTTTTTAGGGGGTAGTTTTTGAAGGGGTAGTTTTTTGACGGGGTGTTTTTTAGGGGGTAGTTTTTGAGGGGGTGGTTTTTGAGGGGGTAGTTTTTGAGGGGGTGGTTTTTTAGGGGGTGGTTTTTTAGGGGGTAGTTTTTGAGGGGGTGGTTTTTGAGGGGGTAGTTTTTGAGGGGGTGGTTTTTTAGGGGGTAGTTTTTGAGGGTAGTTTTTAGGGCGTAATTTTTGAGGGGGTAGTTTTTGAGGGGGTGTTTTTTTAGGGGGTAGTTTTTGAGGGGTGGTTTTTAGGGGGTAGTTTTTGAGGGGGTAGTTTTTGAGGGGGTGTTTTTTAGGGGGTAGTTTTTGAGGGGGTGGTTTTTTAGGGGGTGGAGGGGAAGAGGGGGGTGACCTTGATCACTGATCATGATCTTGATCACAACTGAACACGCAGCTCTCTCATTACTTATCTACTCAAAACTACTCAAAACATAAACCGTATCAACCATTTCTTCTCTTGAAAAATTCATTAGTGAAAAGTGAGAATTTTAACTAATCTATAACTTAAAATAAGCGCAAATACTCAAATACTTTGTCACAATGATTAATAATTAAACGTCATTAAGGTAACTTTCAAATATTTTCACTTTATGTCAAAATCATGGCTACTGGATCAACTAGAAATAAAAAGTAATAATTCAACTGTTTTTACTGAAAAGGTGAAAATATCTCTGAAAATATCGACTTTAGGTGTAGGACGGTGTTAATAAATAATGTAAAGAATTAACGCACCAATTAAAAAATACAATAATATACAGGGTGCCCCATTCGAAAAAATTTAGAAAATGCACTTTAAAATGTACTAAATTGGTGCTTGTGTAAAAAACACCCTATACAATATAATCAACATTTGTGTTGTTTAAGCCCATCCCTTTGCTATTTAACTGCAAAATGGGTTTTGCTAATTGATAGTAATACTCACACGGCGAATTAATTTGTTAAATTTTGTCCCGGCCAAAATTTTCTCATTTTTCCGAATAACTCGGCAACACCGCATCAAAAATCAAAAAGCCGTACGTCGTTGGAAAGAGAAGTTGATGCTGACCTAAAAAAATAAAACAAGTTTTTGTAAGTATATTTAATGAGTCTGTTAATAAAAATTATTTGTTAAAATGCAACAGGAACAAGCGAGATAAACTGGGCTTCCATTAGTAAATATAAATATCTGAAAAATACGAGATAAACTTTGCTTCCATTAGTAATTATAAATATCTGAAAAATACACGTGTGCTAAAGAAAAATAGTATATACAGCTGGAATCGACATCAATTTTTTGTTTTAATTTAAAATTTAAATGGGAATTTCCTGCCCATTACGCCCTCGCGCAGCGATATTAAATTCCACGCCGAGGGAAAACGAAAAACGTGATACAAAACCTTTCATAAGGAGTTCTTAAATACACATCAAACAACAATCAATCTTCCTGCAGATTTCAGACGGGTTAATAAATAAATAAATATTTATTTGTTTGGAGTGAGCGTTTGCCACACAATATACTTTCTTTGTTGCTATATTTGTACAGAGTCAGTTCTCATACTCATATATTGACACCCCACTTACAGCAGTTATTTGATGCGTTATTAAAAAATTGTAAATACTGGAGATCTATGTTTTACTCTATATTTTTAGAATTCGTTTCAGAAAAAACAAATGAACATCGGAAATGTAATATTCCTGCATAACCTTCATTTTTTAAATGAAACACCCTGTATATGGATCCACGTGTTTAAAGAGCACATTTCTCCGATTTCAAAAATATATAGTCCGCCTATGTTTGGATAAGCCGTTTTTGAGATATTGAGTCCTAAAGTTTTAAAAACAATATTAAATCACTAAAGCATAGTAGCCATGAATCATCATGGCCGCGTCGTCTATATTTTAAAAACAAATGAATTCATTGACGTTTGTGAATATTTTTGTCAAAGCAAATAAAAGCCTCTTTTTTGACTATTAAATCACTAAAGCACAGTAGCCATGAATCATCATGGCCGCGTCGTCTGGATTTTAAAAACAAATGAATTCATTGACGTTTGTGAATATTTTTGTCAAAGTCAAACAAAAGCCTCTTTTTTTACTATTAAATCACTAAAGCATAGTAGCCATGAACTATCATGGCCGCGTCGTCTAGATTTTAAAAACAAATGAATTCATTGACGTTTGTGAATATTTTTGTCAAAGTCAAACAAAAGCCTCTTTTTTTACTATTAAATCACTAAAGCATACTAGCCATGAACTATCATGGCCGCGTCGTCTAGATTTTAAAAACAAATGAATTCATTGACGTTTGTGAATATTTTTGTCAAAGTCAAACAAAAGCCTCTTTTTTTACTATTAAATCACTAAAGCATAGTAGCCATGAACTATCATGGCCGCGTCGTCTAGATTTTAAAAACAAATGATTTCATTGACGTTTGTGAATATTTTTGTCAAAGTCAAACAAAAGCCCTTTTTTACTATTAAATCACTAAAGCATAGTAGCCATGAATCATCATGGCCGCGTCGTCTAGATTTTAAAAACAAATGAATTCATTGACGTTTGTGAATATTTTTGTCAAAGTCAAACAAAAGCCTCTTTTTTTTACTATTAAATCACTAAAGCATAGTAGCCATGAACTATCATGGCCGCGTCGTCTAGATTTTAAAAACAAATGAATTCATTGACGTTTGTGAATATTTTTGTCAAAGTCAAACAAAAGCCTCTTTTTTTACTATTAAATCACTAAAGCATACTAGCCATGAACTATCATGGCCGCGTCGTCTAGATTTTAAAAACAAATGAATTCATTGACGTTTGTGAATATTTTTGTCAAAGTCAAACAAAAGCCTCTTTTTTTACTATTAAATCACTAAAGCATAGTAGCCATGAACTATCATGGCCGCGTAGTCTAAATTTTAAAAACAAATGAATTCATTGACGTTTGTGAATATTTTTGTCAAAGTCAAACAAAAGCCTCTTTTTTTTACTATTAAATCACTAAAGCATAGTAGCCATGAACTATCATGGCCGCGTCGTCTAGATTTTAAAAACAAATGAATTCATTGACGTTTGTGAATATTTTTGTCAAAGTCAAACAAAAGCCTCTTTTTTTACTATTAAATCACTAAAGCATACTAGCCATGAACTATCATGGCCGCGTCGTCTAGATTTTAAAAACAAATGAATTCATTGACGTTTGTGAATATTTTTGTCAAAGTCAAACAAAAGCCTCTTTTTTTACTATTAAATCACTAAAGCATAGTAGCCATGAACTATCATGGCCGCGTAGTCTAAATTTTAAAAACAAATGAATTCATTGACGTTTGTGAATATTTTTGTCAAAGTCAAACAAAAGCCTCTTTTTTTACTATTAAATCACTAAAGTATAGTAGCCATGAACTATCATGGCCGCGTCGTCTAGATTTTAAAAACAAATGAATTCATTGACGTTTGTGAATATTTTTGTCAAATCAAATAAAAGCCTCTTTTTTGACTATTAAATCACTAAAACATGGTAGCCATGAATCATCATGGCCGCGTCGTCTAGATTTTAAAAACAAATGAATTCATTGACGTTTGTGAATATTTTTGTCTAAGTCAAACAAAAGCCTCTTTTTTTTTACTATTAAATCACTAAAGCATAGTAGCCATGAATCGTCATGGCCGCGTCGTCTAGATTAGAAAAACAAATGAATTCATTGACGTTTGTGAATATTTTTGTCAAAGTCAAACAAAAGCCTCTTTTTGACATTGAGAAAAATATTCACAAACGTCAATGAATTCATTTGTTTTGAAAACCTAGACGATGCGGCCATGATGATTCATGGCCACTATGCTTAGTGATTTAATATTATTTTTAAAACTTTAGGACTCAATATCTCAAAAACGGCTTATCCAAACATAGACAAACTATATATTTTTGGAATCGGAGAAACGTGCTCTTTAAACACATGGATCCATATACAGGGTGTTTCATTTAAAAAAATGAAGATTATGCAGGAACATTACATTTCCGATGTGCATTTGTTTTTTCTGACAACGAATTCTAAAATACATATTTTGATGCTCTTCTATTCAGCCTCTCGTTCATTCCTTCCCACACGATTAATATCCCAACGCCATTTCAGGAATATTATCCGCCTACGGCATGGCCCTGGCTGACGTCGTCCACGAATGCCAAGAACCCAGCGCAAAAACCTACTCCCAAGAAAACTTCACATACTTCGACGACCGCCTAAGCTTCCTAGAGGAGCAGTGCAGGAAGGAGCTGAAAGAGCAAGGCTTCTCGGACAACACCATCGTCCTGGAACCCTACTTGCACATGAGATACGACGGAACGGACTGCGCCTTGATGTGCAGCCCCTCCAAGCCCGCCATTGACGGCACCGACCACGGCGATTTCCTCAAGACTTTCGTCGATCGGTACAAATCCGAATTCGGCTTCGTGATCCAAAAGAGGAACGTCATAGTGGACGATATACGGGTCAGGGGGATCGGCAAGAGTGACCTGGAGGAGGAGGCGTCCGTTTCGAGATCCGACTCGCCTCCCGAGCCGGTGTTCACCACGAAAGTCTTCTTCAAGAGCGGATACGAACCCACGAACGTCTTTCTCTCCAAGCAGTTACGGGCAGGCCAGACGTTCAAGGGCCCCGCCATAGTCATGGACGATTTGAGCACCGTGCTAGTGGAGCCCGACTGTACCGCGGTCGTCACTAAATACGGCGATATCAAGATTACTATTGGCAGTGGAAAAGTTAAAGATATCGGCCCCGAGTTGGACTCCATCCAGCTGAGTATCTTCAGTCACAGGTTCATGAGCATCGCTGAGCAGATGGGAAGGTAATGGTATTGATAAGCATTTTAATGGAACAAATGCATACGTTATTTATGTGCATAAGGTGCTTGTGTGTTGGACCTTAAGCTAAACCTATTTATGTCAAATTGAATAAATTGATAAACTGATTACGTTGATTAAATTGATTAAATTTATTAAAATGATTACGTTGATTAAACTGATTAAATTAATTAATGAATAGAGTGCTTAAATTGATTAAATTCATTAAACTGATTACGTTGATTAAATTGATTAATGATTAAATTGCCTAAATTGGTTCAATTGATTAAATAGCTTAAATTGGTAAAATTTATTAAATCGATCAATCGATTAATTTGATTAAACTGATAGCGTTTATTAAATTGATTAAATTGCTTAAATTGATTAATGATTAAAGTGCTTAAATTGATTAAATTGATGACGTTGATTAAATTGATTAAATTTATTACGTTGATTAAACTGATTAAATTGATTAATGAATAGAGTGCTTAAATTGATTAAACTGTTTTCGTTGATTAAATAAATAAAATTGATTAATGGATAAAGTGCTTAAATTGATTAAATTCATTAAACTGATTACGTTAATTAAATTGATTAATGATTAAATTGCCTAAATTGGTTCAATTGATTAAATAGCTTAAATTGGTAAAATTTATTAAATCGATTAAATCGATTAATTTGATTAAACCGATTGCGTTTATTAAATTGATTAAATTGCTTAACTTGATTAATGATTAAAGTGCTTAAATTGATTAAATTGATGACGTTGATTGAATTGATTAATTATTAAAGTGCCTAAATTGATTAAATTGATGACGTTGATTGAATTGATTAACCTGATTAATTGATTAAACTGATTACGTTGATTAAATTGATTAGTGAATAAAGTACTTAAATTGATTAAATTTATTCAATTGATTACGTTGATTAAATTGATTAAACTGATTACGTTGAACAAACTGATTAAATTGATTAAACTGATTACGTTGAACAAACTGATTAAATTGATTAATGATTAAAGTGCTTAAATTGATTAAACTGATTAAACTGATTGCGTTCAATAAATTGATTAAATTGCTTAAATTGATTAATGATTGAAGTGATTAAATTGATTACGTTGATTAAATTGATTAAACTGATTAATGAATAAACTGCTTAAATTGAATACATTGATTAAACTGATTACGTTGATTAAATTGATTAGACTGATTAATGAATAAAGTACTTAAATTGAATAAATTGATTAAACTGATTACGTTAATTAAATTAATTAAACTGATTACGTTGATTAAATTGATTAATGATTAAATTTCTTAAATTGATTATTGATTAAAGTGCTTAAATTGATTAAACTGATTACGTTGATTAAATTGATTAAACTGATTACGTTAATTATATTGATTAATAAATAAATTGATGAAATTGATTAAACTGATTACGTTGATTAAATTGATTAATGATTAAATTGCGTAAATTGATTAATGATTAAAGTGATTAAATTGATAACTTTGATTAAATTGATTAAACTGATTAATGAATAAAGTGCTGAAATGAATTAAACTGATTACGTGGATTAAATTGATTAATAAATAAAGTGCTTAAATTGATTAAACTGATTACGTTGATTAAATTGATTAATGATTAAATTGCTTAAATTGATTAATGATTAAAGTGATTAAATTGATAACGTTGATTAAATTGATTAAACTGATTAATGAATAAAGTGCTGAAATGAATTAAACTGATTACGTGGATTAAATTGATTAATAAATAAAGTGCTTAAATTGATTAAACTGATTATGTTGAAGAAATTGATTAATGATTAAATTGCTTAAATTGATTAATGATTAAAGTGCTTAAATGAATTAAACTGATTACGTGGCTTAAATTGATTATTAAATAAAGTGCTTAAATTGATTGAATTGATTTCGTTGATTAAATTGATTAATGATTAAATTGCTTAAATTGATTAAACTGATTACGTTGATTAAACTGATTTGATTGCTTAAATTGATTAAATTAAACGTGCTTAACAAAGATAATAATTGTAGTAGAATTATTCAAATTCATATAAACTAAGTCCATTTTAAGGACAAATGACGTATATGATTTCGTTGCTAATATTAACAATCTTTCCTAGGATCCTCCAGCGGACGTCGATTTCCACCAACATCAAAGAGAGGTTAGATTTTTCGTGCGCCTTGTTCGGAGCCGACGGTGGCTTGGTCTCGAATGCTCCTCACATCCCAGTGCACTTGGGCGCCATGCAAGAAGCAGTCCAATATCAAATGAAAGCCAGGAAGGAGTTTAATGAAGGGGACGTAATCCTTTCCAACCACCCCGGGGCTGGCGGCTCTCATCTACCCGATTTTACAGTCATAACGCCAGTTTTTTACAAGTCAGTACGCAGCCAGTCAAGTTTGTGATGCAATTAGATCTGTTCATATTTAATTTTGTTTGAACTGTGCTAATGTTGCGTAGGTTTGCGAGTTAATAATGGAAGTTGTAGTTTAATGATCATATACCTAAGGGGAATATTTATGTATTTCAAAAATCGCTGGAGGCCTCAGAATTTATTGGATAAATTTTTTAAATCTTTACTTTAAAAATAGGTAACAGATCTAGATTTTTTTTTAAAATTATTTTTGACAGCTGTCAAATTTTAGAAGTGTGTTTTTTTGTAAACTTAAAAACAATGTGAGTTTTTATAGAAAAAGAGAAATGAAACTCTTTAAATCTAAATCTTTCTATTTTTATAATTAAAATTAAAATAATGTTTTTTGCCTTTGGCAGCTGTCAAATTTTAGAAGTGTGTTTTTTTGTAAACTTAAAAACAATGTGAGTTTTTATAGAAAAAGAGAAATGAAACTCTTTAAATCTAAATCTTTCTATTTTTATAATTAAAATTAAAATAATGTTTTTTGCCTTTGGCAGCTGTCAAATTTTCTGTCAATTTAATGAAAATGCCATCTAATAATTATTTGAACAAATGAAAGCATTAAGCAGATATTTTCTTATAGGTTCCGGAGGTACTGAATACGAAATTATTTTCAAAAAAATATTATATTTGTTGGTAACTGTCAAAATTGCTGTCAAATTGAAAAATACGCAAATTTGTCTTCCTTAATTTTGGAAACAATGCGAATTTCCGTTAAAGAAAAGATTTTAGTGTTTTTTTAAATTTGCTAGTTCCATAATTGATATTAAAATAAATTTTTTACTTTTGACAGCTGTCAACATTTCTGTCAACCTAATAAAAATGTCATTTAATAATCATTTCAACAAATTGAAGTACCGAGCAGACAATTTTCTATAGGTTTTGTGGGTGCCAAACACGAAATTGATCTCAAAAATATGTTATGTTGTTTGGTAGCTGTCAAAACTGCTGCTAAATTTAAAAATATTTTAGTATATCTTTTTCGCATTACTTTCGTATTCAGTCCCTCCAAAACCTGTAGAAAAATGTCTGTTAAGTACTTAAATTTGTTGAAATAATAATAAAATGGCATTTTTATTAAGTTGACAGAAATTTTGACAGCTGTCAAAGGTTGCAACTTTATTTTAACGTCAATTACTGAACTAGAACGTTTTAAAATATTTTATATATCTTTTCCTAAGGAAATCATTATTTTCAAAATTACAAGAGATATACTTCTAAATTTTTAAATTTGACAGCAATTTTGGCATCTGCCAACCAACATAATAATTTTTTGACATCAATTTCGTACTTAGTGCCTCCAAAACTTATAAAAAATGTTTGTTAAGTACATATGTTTATTTGTTTAAATAATTATGTAATGTCATTTTGAAAAATTTTGACAGCTGTCAAAAGTGACAACTTTATCTTATTATCTATTATGGAACTAGCAAATTTAAAAAACACTTGATTTCTCTTCCATGAAAATTCACACTGGCAATAAAATTATGGTACAGAAACTTCCATAGTTTTGAATTTGACAGCAATTTTGACAGCTACCAACAAACATTATAATTTTATAAAATTAATTCGTATTCATAGTGGTACCTCCAAAACCTATAGAAATATGTCTTTTTAAGTACTAAAGTCATTTGTGGAAATAATTATTAAATTGCATTTTTATTTAGTTGACAGAAAATTTGACAGCTGTCAAAAGTGAAAACGCTATTTTGATTTAAATTATAAAACTAGAAAAATTTAAAATACTTTATATATCTTCTTTTATGAAAAATCACATTGTTTTCAAAATTACAAAAGACATATTTTTCAATTTTTAAATTTGACAGCTAAGTATAAAAAAAGAAATGAAAATCCTATTTTGACAGATAAAAATAAAAAATCTGGGTCGAGAGATTGACGAAGAATTTAAAAAAGAACAAAAAAAAGATCTACAGCAATTTTTGAACGGTATTTTTTTACCACCCCACAATCGTCAATATATTTGATAAACAATAAATAGGATTACTATCTTTTCAGAGGGAGCCGTACGCCCGTCTTCTTCGTTGCAAGTCGCGGACATCATGCAGACATTGGCGGTATAACTCCAGGGTCTATGCCACCGCACTCAACAAGCTTAGACCAAGAGGGTGCTGCCTTTAAGTCCTTCCTTCTTGTGGTCAAAGGAAAATTCCAAGAAGAGGATTTCACGGAGGCCATCAAAAAGGCGGGAGGAAGAAACTTGAACGATAACATTTCTGATTTACGTGCCCAGGTGAGTTGGAATAATAGAGCGACCCGAAATTTTGGGCAAAACCCACCAAACATTAATATCTGTAACATGTCATGTTTCTAACTCCTTCCCACATCTTCTGTCCATGGTGTAGATAGTCACGAAACGCCCTGTGTATTAATCTACACTTTCTCTCTCAACTATTATTTCTGCTGCTCGGATTTTTCGGTGTCTAATTTTTTTGCCGTATCTTAGGTGGCGGCCAACAAAAAGGGGATCGATCTGGTGTGCGAGCTGATCGACCAGTACGGTCTGGACGTGGTCCAGGCCTATATGGGCCACATCCAGAGCAACGCGGAAATAGCTGTCAGAGACATGCTTAGGCAAGTCGCGAGGGACGCCCTGAGAAGGACCGGCAAATCCATCCTGGAGGCCGTGGAGCACATGGATGATGGATCACCGATTAATTTGAAAGTGACTTTGAATGAAGAGGAAGGATCCGCTTATTGCGACTTTGCGTAAGTGTTATTTTATGGTGTCGGAACGTTTTTAGCGGATAGGAGGGTGCTCAGGTGCGGTGCTGGGGTAATGAATGAATGTTGTGGGTAATTTGAGAGGGTGACAGAGGCGCGACCGGGTACAGGGTTGACCTATATTTCCTTATCATAACATAATACAAGTGCTTATGCACGAACTTCATCAGAGCTAGAATAGTCAGGGATGCAAAGAGAGCGAGGCAAAGTTGCAAGTGTCTAGCTAGCTAAAACCCGACTATTAAATAAATAAAATTAAAAAAACGAACTCAGGTAGAACAAGGATAATAAAAAAATCCTCACGATAAATCAAATAACGAGAAACTTACTTATGGTATACTCAATAGATAAATACAAGTTAAAAAAAAAGGAAATCATGTCGGAGAACCATCTTATTAAATCAGCTGTAGAACACCTGTTGATGCAAAAGAGGTCAACGAGCCACACGTAAACAAAGGGTCAGCTACGCTAAAACAAACCAAACGTAAACAAATTAAAAACGTAAATAAAGTAAATGCATTGTACTATGTTTCTTTAAAATAATCAATAACAGAACAGCTGTTAGTTACATGCTTGAAACACATCAGTTAAACAAAGATGCATTTTATTTCTGCAAATTTCTTTAAAAATGTAAACAAATAGTATAAGACTTACTTGTAAAACCTCCAGTCTAGTCAAATGACGAGATACAATGTAAATTAGATCCTAAGAAGTGTTGTGTAGTGATATTCGAAAGGTTCAGTGATGTTTCGTCGAAGTCAACGGCAGGTCAAAATTTCATCTCACGTAATATAAACAAATGGGTATCCACAGATTCGTCATGAAATAAGGATGCTGAAAATAACATAATTTCATAGGAAAATTATATAATAAAGTTAAAAAATGCAAAAATACAAACCATAATGACAGATGGGAATCAAGAAATCCTTGGTTTGGCAAATTTTCTGCATGTTCCTTAGAAACGAAAACAAAATTGAGTTGTTATTGGGCTGTGAAAGAAGCAACCCCCGTCCAGATCGCTCCTGAAATATATTGATAAAATTATAATTTAAATTGAAAATTTAAGCACCCAGAACTTCCCAAGAGTGAGTCAAGGGAAAATTCGAAAAAGTAACGGAAAAGCAACTCCAATTTATAAGGAATTAAGGTAAAAATCATCCTAATTAATAAGCACCCACCTCATTGGTCGAATTCCAAAATTGCATCCGAGGCCTATTTGGTTTAAATAAATCCAGTAAACGGAGCTAGAAATTCTAGAACAATCAGCCATCATATCTGCACCACAACACAAGTGTCAAAAGCAAGACTGCCAATTTCACGCAGTTAAAAGTCTCTGTAACCAGAAAGTGTAAACTTACTCTGAACTGATACTTTAAGTTTATTTAATTTTGTTAACATTCAACAGGACACAGTCCTTAATTTGCCATAGTTTAAATTAGTTTTTAATTATCGCGGGGACTTAGATATAAGAAACGTTAATTCTTTTTGATCAATTGATATTTGCAATAAAACCTTATATTTTGAGAGCCATCTATGTTTAATTGTAATAACCAAAGCATTTAAATTGGTGGTGGTGGATATCTAAAATACAGCAGACTCAGAAACATCTAGCTGTCAAATACTAGCACAAATTTCAAATAACTTTTATTTAAAAATAACATAACAGCAGATTTACGGGTATGATATTTCTTCGATGGTAGAAGGGAACCCCCAAAGGCCCTGAAAGGTAAAAGAGTAATTATAGCAAACCTACAGTAAGTTTCAAGTTAAATAATCATAAAATCATACGCACTGTCGCTTATTAATAAAACATTAAAATAATTCTGCCCAGTAGCGGACTGATCGTATGCCATAAGCTCGATAATTCAAAAACTATATACAAGAACTAAAAAAATACTTGTTTTGAACAAACTATTTACAACTACTATACAAAATAAAGTTAAACTAAATATCTAAAAAATATAAAAAAAATTAATATCTAAACGTGCAAATTTAAATTTTAAAATCTAAACTTACCTTAAAGACAAATTACAAAAATTAAAATTTAAATTCAAAATTAATATCTACAAATCCAAATTATAAAAATCAATTATAAAAATTCAAAAATCAAAAATAATAACAAAAATCCCTAAAAGTCTCCTAACATAACAATTTATATTGGCGCCCAACGTGGGGCACAGAAAACCGCCAATCAAAAAATCAAATAATATAAAAATTAAAGTTATCCCTAAAAGTCACCTATCATAATAATATTAACCTCAAAAAATATAACGTGCACATCTGAGACGCAAATAAAATCGCACAGTCAAATAAAAAAAGATAATATTATTTCTATTGAAACAAGGGACAAAGAATTGTTTACATTGAAAACGATTTTTTTTTTACAATATTTTAATTCTTTCAATACAGATTCCTAGCTATATCTTTTACGTATTGAATTACGTTAGAGCCAATAGGAGGACAAGTTTCATTTTCTCTCTCTACGTGATTTGAGACCAAGTAAAAACGGAATTGCATTCTGCTCGGGATACTACAAAGGCATTGTACTACAATTTTGTGGTGCACGGGCTACTAAACATACAGGAATTACGCAAATCCTAGACCTGTTGGCGCTGGAATTGCATTAGCTGTTTTGCTCTGAATAAAAGATATATTTTCTAAAAAACGCTCCTTTATCCCCCATAAAAATAACACATTGTTGCAAAATCTCCGCGAGTGAAATGCAATATTTTCTGACATTCTGCTTGTTTTGATAATTAATTCATCCCCTCGGGGAACGCGACCCCTCTTGCACGTCAGTCATGGGGGACCGCGCGAATCGATCACTCATCTATGTTTATTATTTTCAGTGGCACTGGACCAGAAGTCTGGGGTAACTGCAATGCACCCAAAGCCATAACTCTATCAGCACTAATTTATTGCTTGCGATGTATGGTTGGTCACGACGTCCCTCTGAACCAGGTAACAAATAAACAACTTTCGGGATTATTCTTATTTATGTGTTATTAAATAAAATAAACGTGGAAGGTTGGATTGGCGGTCTCGCGCAAATAGTGGAGGGAAATTAGTCAAAATATTTTTCGTATTTTTCGTAAGTTAAGTTCTCCGGTAGAACTTAATGCACTGAGGCCTTAAAGATTGCCCGAGCGAGCAAATCTAACCAGCCGATGCATATTTTATTAAACAAAAGACAAACGGAGGAATTACTAATTAGCTCTAGTTTGATTTAGTAGTACGATACAGCGGTACTCACGAACAATAAGATCTCTCAAATTCAACTTCCCGATTACATTGTAGCCAATCGGGGGTATAAGTTTTATAAAAGAAGGGAAATAGCTATTAATAATGTAAAAATTAATTTTAATTTGTGCCACGGGGTACGTATATAAGAAGTACCTGGTTGAGTTTTTGTTATGTCCGCGGCAACCGGAAAATCATATTTAGATAACTTTATCTTATCACGGGGAGTTGAAATTTTCCATGGTAAAGGACTACACGAGTCGGTTCCCAAGGAACTGCTGGTTACGCGAAATTGCGAGTGGACTCGCCTGAACGTATATTGGGTGAAATAGGGCTGACTCAGTGGTTCACCAGGGGGTACTGATGGAACCACTAAGTTGGAGCGCAAAAGTCACAGGGCAGAGTTGGTTCAAGCGCGGAGGAGACAGTCGTCCGAACAAGAAACTTGACCGGGCAGCGCAGCATCGGGACGCCACGATACAGAGACGGAACTAGAGTTTTGACCGGCCGACGTCTGGGACGTCGTCGCGGCAATTTGCGAATTACCTAGGGGCTAGTTAAGCGCCGCGAGGGCGGGTTTAAAGTTGATTAGCATATAACCCAGGCTTTAATTTGTTTTCTGAAAAAATCTGAAATTGAACATTAATGTGATTTATTAAGGTTTAAAAAATAAGTATTCAGGGATTTGAGGGCCCTCATAGTTTTACGTAAATCCTCAAATCCCATCGAATTTGATCCACATATTACGTGCACTTTTTACGAAACAAAAAATTAACATGAACATCTGCGCCTCGCGGAATCCGCAAATTAAACTGTTCACACCCCCGCAGCAAATCGCAAATCTATATTCGCAAATTCGTCCCATTCCCCCGCGAACGCCCACACAATTACAGTATTGCCCCCGTTTGCAAGCGATTCTCTTACCTTATGAACTTCGTAAAAAATCGATGCCCAGCATAATAAATGAGCGCGGAAGAATTAAGTTAATTATGCCGCCCCCATCGGCTCCCGGCATAACAAACTCCATTTCCTTTTTTTTTTTTTCAGGGTTGTCTGGCACCAGTGCAAATTAATATACCGAAGGGATCAATTCTGGATCCGAGCGACAATGCCGCCGTCGTTGGTGGGAACGTTCTGACGTCTCAAAGAGTTGTCGACGTCGTTCTGAAGGCCTTCCGGGTGTGTGCAGCGTCGCAGGGTTGTATGAATAACATCACGTTCGGAAGCGATTCCTGGGGTTGTTATGAGACTGTTTCGGGCGGCAGTGGAGCGGTAAGTGCTTTAAATAAAGTCAGGAATGTATCAGGTTCTTTCCCAAGGGTGGAATTGTAATCGATCCAATTTATATTTTTACTATTATTATTACCCACTGACATCCAATTTGGTAATAGTCAGTGGGTAATAATAATAGTAAAAATATATGTCTTTAGGTTATATTTGGTAGCGACGTGTGTAGAATATTTGAAATGTTACTAGCCGTTTAGTAGAACCGTGTCGAAGAAGTTTGTAAAACGAAACGTCAAAATGCCGCTTTTAGGTTTTGGTCCGAATTTGACGTTTCCTTAATATCGGTCCCAGGACGGAACCGATCGCAGTTTCGGGATCCGGACGTCCTCGGCGCCCCGAAACCGTTCTCGGTTCGTAGATGGCGCCCCTCTTTCACTTTGACATTTAAACGTCACTTTGACAGTTTTTTGACAGCTGTCAAATTTTTTTTTTACGGACACGTCACTTTGACAGCTGCCAAAAAAATGTTTCGAGAAAACGTCACTTTGACAGCTGTCAAATTTTTCTTCGATAAAACGTCACTTTGACAGCTGTCACCGAAAAGTCTAAAAAAATGTTTCTTCAAAAAAAATGTCAAAATTTTTTTCCCCATTTCGCTTAACTAAACCGGTCGCCAGCCCCGTAGGGGCTGGATCGTCTAGAACCTACAAATATTTTTCGAGAAAACGTCACTTTGACAGCTGTCAATTTTTTTTTCGATAAAACGTCACTTTGGCAGCTGTCAAAATTTTTTTTTTTCAAAATTTTTTTTCCACAAAACATCACTTTGACAGCTGTCAAAAACAATTTTCCCGATAAAACGTCACTTTGACAGCTGTCACCGAAAAGTCTAAACAAATTTTTTCTTAAAAAAAAAGTCAAATTTCTTTCCCCATTTCGCTTAACTAATCCGGTCGCCAGCCCCGTAGGGGCTGGATCGTCTAGAACCTACAAATATTTTTCGAGAAAACGTCACTTTGACAGCTGTCAATTTTTTTTCGATAAAACGTCACTTTGACAGCTGTCAAATAAAATTTTTTTTCGAGAAAACGTCACTTTGACAGCTGTCAAACATTTTTTTCCCCGATAAAACGTCACTTTGACAGCTGTCACCGAAAAGTCCAAACAATTTTTTTCTTCAAAAAAAAGTCAAAATTTTTTTCCCCATTACGCTTAACTAATCCGGTCGCCAGCCCCGTAGGGGCTGGATCGTCTAGAACCTACGAATATTTTTCGATAAAACGTCACTTTGACAGCTGTCACCGAAAAGTCTAAAAAAATGTTTCTTCAAAAAAAATGTCAAAATTTTTTTCCCCATTTCGCTTAACTAAACCGGTCGCCAGCCCCGTAGGGGCTGGATCGTCTAGAACCTACAAATATTTTTCGAGAAAACGTCACTTTGACAGCTGTCAATTTTTTTTTCGATAAAACGTCACTTTGGCAGCTGTCAAAATTTTTTTTTTGAGAAAACGTCACTTTGACAGCGGTCAAAAATTTTTTTCGACAAAACATCACTTTGACAGCTGTCAAAAAAAATTTTCCCGATAAAACGTCACTTTGACAGCTGTCACCGAAAAGTCTAAACAATTTTTTTCTTAAAAAAAAGTCAAATTTTTTTCCCCATTTCGCTTAACTAATCCGGTCGCCAGCCCCGTAGGGGCTGGATCGTCTAGAACCTACGAATATTTTTCGATAAAACGTCACTTTGACAGCTGTCACCGAAAAGTCTAAAAAAATGTTTCTTCAAAAAAAATGTCAAAATTTTTTTCCCCATTTCGCTTAACTAAACCGGTCGCCAGCCCCGTAGGGGCTGGATCGTCTAGAACCTACAAATATTTTTCGAGAAAACGTCACTTTGACAGCTGTCAATTTTTTTTTCGATAAAACGTCACTTTGGCAGCTGTCAAAATTTTTTTTTTGAGAAAACGTCACTTTGACAGCGGTCAAAAATTTTTTTCGACAAAACATCACTTTGACAGCTGTCAAAAACAATTTTCCCGATAAAACGTCACTTTGACAGCTGTCACCGAAAAGTCTAAACAAATTTTTTCTTAAAAAAAAAGTCAAATTTCTTTCCCCATTTCGCTTAACTAATCCGGTCGCCAGCCCCGTAGGGGCTGGATCGTCTAGAACCTACGAATATTTTTCGATAAAACGTCACTTTGACAGCTGTCACCGAAAAGTCTAAAAAAATGTTTCTTCAAAAAAAATGTCAAAATTTTTTTCCCCATTTCGCTTAACTAAACCGGTCGCCAGCCCCGTAGGGGCTGGATCGTCTAGAACCTACAAATATTTTTCGAGAAAACGTCACTTTGACAGCTGTCAATTTTTTTTTCGATAAAACGTCACTTTGGCAGCTGTCAAAATTTTTTTTTTTCAAAATTTTTTTTCCACAAAACATCACTTTGACAGCTGTCAAAAACAATTTTCCCGATAAAACGTCACTTTGACAGCTGTCACCGAAAAGTCTAAACAAATTTTTTCTTAAAAAAAAAGTCAAATTTCTTTCCCCATTTCGCTTAACTAATCCGGTCGCCAGCCCCGTAGGGGCTGGATCGTCTAGAACCTACAAATATTTTTCGAGAAAACGTCACTTTGACAGCTGTCAATTTTTTTTCGATAAAACGTCACTTTGACAGCTGTCAAATAAAATTTTTTTTCGAGAAAACGTCACTTTGACAGCTGTCAAACATTTTTTTCCCCGATAAAACGTCACTTTGACAGCTGTCACCGAAAAGTCCAAACAATTTTTTTCTTCAAAAAAAAGTCAAAATTTTTTTCCCCATTACGCTTAACTAATCCGGTCGCCAGCCCCGTAGGGGCTGGATCGTCTAGAACCTACGAATATTTTTCGATAAAACGTCACTTTGACAGCTGTCACCGAAAAGTCTAAAAAAATGTTTCTTCAAAAAAAATGTCAAAATTTTTTTCCCCATTTCGCTTAACTAAACCGGTCGCCAGCCCCGTAGGGGCTGGATCGTCTAGAACCTACAAATATTTTTCGAGAAAACGTCACTTTGACAGCTGTCAATTTTTTTTTCGATAAAACGTCACTTTGGCAGCTGTCAAAATTTTTTTTTTGAGAAAACGTCACTTTGACAGCGGTCAAAAATTTTTTTCGACAAAACATCACTTTGACAGCTGTCAAAAAAAATTTTCCCGATAAAACGTCACTTTGACAGCTGTCACCGAAAAGTCTAAACAATTTTTTTCTTAAAAAAAAGTCAAATTTTTTTCCCCATTTCGCTTAACTAATCCGGTCGCCAGCCCCGTAGGGGCTGGATCGTCTAGAACCTACAAATATTTTTCGAGAAAACGTCACTTTGACAGCTGTCAATTTTTTTTCGATAAAACGTCACTTTGACAGCTGTCAAATAAAATTTTTTTCGAGAAAACGTCACTTTGACAGCTGTCAAACATTTTTTTCCCCGATAAAACGTCACTTTGACAGCTGTCACCGAAAAGTCCAAACAATTTTTTTCTTCAAAAAAAAGTCAAAATTTTTTTCCCCATTACGCTTAACTAATCCGGTCGCCAGCCCCGTAGGGGCTGGATCGTCTAGAACCTACGAATATTTTTCGATAAAACGTCACTTTGACAGCTGTCACCGAAAAGTCTAAAAAAATGTTTCTTCAAAAAAAATGTCAAAATTTTTTTCCCCATTTCGCTTAACTAAACCGGTCGCCAGCCCCGTAGGGGCTGGATCGTCTAGAACCTACAAATATTTTTCGAGAAAACGTCACTTTGACAGCTGTCAATTTTTTTTTCGATAAAACGTCACTTTGGCAGCTGTCAAAATTTTTTTTTTGAGAAAACGTCACTTTGACAGCGGTCAAAAATTTTTTTCGACAAAACATCACTTTGACAGCTGTCAAAAAAAATTTTCCCGATAAAACGTCACTTTGACAGCTGTCACCGAAAAGTCTAAACAATTTTTTTCTTAAAAAAAAGTCAAATTTTTTTCCCCATTTCGCTTAACTAATCCGGTCGCCAGCCCCGTAGGGGCTGGATCGTCTAGAACCTACAAATATTTTTCGAGAAAACGTCACTTTGACAGCTGTCAATTTTTTTCGATAAAACGTCACTTTGACAGCTGTCAAATAAAATTTTTTTCGAGAAAACGTCACTTTGACAGCTGTCAAACATTTTTTTCCCCGATAAAACGTCACTTTGACAGCTGTCACCGAAAAGTCCAAACAATTTTTTTCTTCAAAAAAAAGTCAAAAATTTTTTCCCCATTACGCTTAACTAATCCGGTCGCCAGCCCCGTAGGGGCTGGATCGTCTAGAACCTACAAATATTTTTCGATAAAACGTCACTTTGACAGCTGTCACCGAAAAGTCTAAAAAAATGTTTCTTCAAAAAAAATGTCAAAATTTTTTTCCCCATTTCGCTTAACTAAACCGGTCGCCAGCCCCGTAGGGGCTGGATCGTCTAGAACCTACAAATATTTTTCGAGAAAACGTCACTTTGACAGCTGTCAATTTTTTTTTCGATAAAACGTCACTTTGGCAGCTGTCAAAATTTTTTTTTTGAGAAAACGTCACTTTGACAGCGGTCAAAAATTTTTTTCGACAAAACATCACTTTGACAGCTGTCAAAAAAAAATTTCCCGATAAAACGTCACTTTGACAGCTGTCACCGAAAAGTCTAAACAATTTTTTTCTTAAAAAAAAGTCAAATTTTTTTCCCCATTTCGCTTAACTAATCCGGTCGCCAGCCCCGTAGGGGCTGGATCGTCTAGAACCTACAAATATTTTTCGAGAAAACGTCACTTTGACAGCTGTCAATTTTTTTTCGATAAAACGTCACTTTGACAGCTGTCAAATAAAATTTTTTTTCGAGAAAACGTCACTTTGACAGCTGTCAAACATTTTTTTCCCCGATAAAACGTCACTTTGACAGCTGTCACCGAAAAGTCCAAACAATTTTTTTCTTCAAAAAAAAGTCAAAAATTTTTTCCCCATTACGCTTAACTAATCCGGTCGCCAGCCCCGTAGGGGCTGGATCGTCTAGAACCTACAAATATTTTTCGATAAAACGTCACTTTGACAGCTGTCACCGAAAAGTCTAAAAAAATGTTTCTTCAAAAAAAATGTCAAAATTTTTTTCCCCATTTCGCTTAACTAAACCGGTCGCCAGCCCCGTAGGGGCTGGATCGTCTAGAACCTACAAATATTTTTCGAGAAAACGTCACTTTGACAGCTGTCAATTTTTTTTTCGATAAAACGTCACTTTGGCAGCTGTCAAAATTTTTTTTTTGAGAAAACGTCACTTTGACAGCGGTCAAAAATTTTTTTCGACAAAACATCACTTTGACAGCTGTCAAAAAAAATTTTCCCGATAAAACGTCACTTTGACAGCTGTCACCGAAAAGTCTAAACAATTTTTTTCTTAAAAAAAAGTCAAATTTTTTTCCCCATTTCGCTTAACTAATCCGGTCGCCAGCCCCGTAGGGGCTGGATCGTCTAGAACCTACAAATATTTTTCGAGAAAACGTCACTTTGACAGCTGTCAATTTTTTTTCGATAAAACGTCACTTTGACAGCTGTCAAATAATTTTTTTTCGAGAAAACGTCACTTTGACAGCTGTCAAACATTTTTTTCCCCGATAAAACGTCACTTTGACAGCTGTCACCGAAAAGTCCAAACAATTTTTTTCTTAAAAAAAAAGTCAAAATTTTTTTCCCCATTTCGCTTAACTAATCCGATCGCCAGCCCCGTGGGGGCTGGGTCGTCTAGAACCTACAAATATTTTTCGAGAAAACGTCACTTTGACAGCTGTCAATTTTATTTCGATAAAACGTCACTTTGACAGCTGTCAAATAATTTTTTTTTCGAGAAAACGTCACTTTGACAGCTGTCAAAAATTTCCCCCCCGATAAAACGTCACTTTGACAGCTGTCACCGAAAAGTCCAAACAATTTTTTTCTTAAAAAAAAAGTCAACATTTTTTTCCCCATTACGCTTAACTAATTCGGTCGCCAGCCCCGTAGGGGCTGGATCGTCTAGAACCTACAAATATTTTTCGAGAAAACGTCACTTTGACAGCTGTCAATTTTTTTCGATAAAACGTCTCTTTGATACACTGCAACAGCTGCGCTTCAATACTGAAATTAGGTTAGGTTAGGTTATTACCACAGCAGCTGTTTTACTAGTCTGATTACCTTTTACGAACGTTACTTTAGTTGTCACAAGGTGTCGCTACACTACGCTGCGTTCCTCAATCATTGCTCTATTAATTCCAGTGACTCTCAAACATTTTTTGTGATTTTATTTAAAGAAATCAAATTAGCATAACTCTGTAAATAACCACTTTTGATTAGAATAAATTCGTCATTAGATGTATTTAACTATGACTTTTAATCTGTTAAATTTTTTTCCTTACCTTTAGTAACACCCTATATGGATCGAATTATTTAAGAAGAACGGCAATTAAAGTGCGTGGTTTTGCACTAACTTTTTATTACTACCTACAGTTTTATTTTAGTTTCTCATTTAATACTAAAATTGCCGTTCATATTTATTTAGTGATTAAATAAACAAATAGATAGATAGAAATTGTTTTAATAACGAAAAAAATCATCAAAATGGATTTCGAACTATTTAATAAAATAAAATTAACGAAATGCTTTTGCAACTGGTTAATAATTAACAGAAACAGGTGCGTTATTTGAAATTAAATTTACAACGCGAAATTTAATAATTCATATATTTGTAAAAATATAAAAAGTGATTGGCAAACATCAAACAAATAAAAATACACATAACATAAAATAAATCAATGTAAATAAATAAAATAATTGACGGAATCGCTAAATAAATTTTGAATGTAAGAGGAACGTTTCTGTCTGCTATCTTCAGATGTTTACGTGAAGAAGACAAATTATGGGCATTTGTCACTTTTATTAATGAGAATCTGACTAATTAGTTTGGAACTATTAGTTTATTCATAAAACTTGTGCTCCAGCAAACTGGCGCAGCCGGTAGGATTTTAAAAACTATCTTAACAAGATCGGATATATTTGTAAAATTCTAGTTGTAAATTACATTTTTAATTACATTTTGCATAAAAAAATGTAGTTTCTGACCATTTTTAGTTATTCAAAGCGCTATGCCAGTCCTGTGCCCCGTGACGTAAATTGCTAATTGACAACGTCTACGAGCGGTGCTTAGAAGATGCACTCTTACTTTATTAACCTGTTATCTCACAAAGGGGTTACCGTTGTACCCACGGCAGCTATTAGGAAGATTTATAGCTTTGGATTATTCGGAAGTGATCGCGCAATCTGGTGAAATCGACGAAATAAATATGTGTGAATGCATTTTCTAGCCAAGAAATACTTATTTCTACGGCACAGTTTAGAATTAAATATTAAAACTTTTTAACAGTAATTAGAACAACCAAAATTTGTTGTACATTTGTTTGGAACTATCACAGTCTGAGGAGATATTGTCATGTATTTTAAACTACTAAAATAAATTAAAACCCGATTATTAAATAAAAAAAATTAAAAATAAATTCAGGTAAAACTAGGAAAGAATAAAATTATCCTCACAATAAAACAAATAACGAGACACTTACGTATGGCATACTGAATAGTTAAATACAAGTTAAAAAAGGATATCATATTGGAGAATAATCTTCCTAAATCAGCTGTAGAACACCTGTTGCTGCAATAGAGGTCAACGGGCCACATAAACAAAGGGTCAGCTACGCTAAAATAAAACAAACGTAAACAAATTAAAAGCGTAAATAAAGTAAATGTATTGTAGAATGTTTCTTTTAAATAATCAATAACAGAACAGCTGTTATTTACATGCTTTGAACAAAGTTTAAACGACTTTCAATACAACAGTTAAACTAAGATGCACTTTATTTCTGTAAAAAGACTTATCTGTAAAACAACCAGTCTAGTCTAATGACGAGACACAATGTAAATTAGATCTTAAGAAGTGATTGTGTAGTGCAATTTAAAAAGTTCAGTGATGCTTCGTCGAAAAAATATAAAACCTAGTTTTAAATTTTGAACAGTTGCTACATTCCAAATAACAATTCAAGTGGTGGCAAAACATGCGAGAGAGATACACTTTAACTGGCAGCTGTCCGCGGCAGCACAGTCCAGCGTGCACTTCGTTATTTTAATAGACAGCTACATATTGTCATGCAAAACTTGACAACAAAAATATGCAACCGTTCATGTTCGGATGATGCATTTAAATATATTTCCGGTGCAACTGCACCTCGGGGTGCGTTCACCAATTACAGCATGCTCGGATCGAAAAAACGATCTCGTCGGGCAGTGGGGGTGCAAACTGTAAATTCAAAGCGTTCATATTGATACGTTCCGTTTCAGGGCCCGACATGGCACGGCTGTTCAGGAGTGCACACGCACATGACCAACACCAGGATCACCGACATAGAAATAGTTGAGAGGCGGTACCCGGTGCACGTTCGCAAGTTTATGCTGCGCCCCGGATCCGGAGGCAAGGGCAGGTATAAGGGCGGCGATGGTGTTTTGAGGGAGCTGCTCTTCCGAGCGCCCCTTACACTTTCAGTTCTCACGGAGAGAAGAGCTCTGCAGCCGTATGGTTTGGAAGGTAAGTTGCATGGAGGGTTGTTTAACTAAATCGAGTCGAAAGTAAGTATTTATTTTATAAAGAGCGGTTATGGCGAAGATTTTGGGCCAATTTGATTGGAGATTAAAGTGACGCCGCCTGAATCAAAGAACATATTTTCCCTTTTTTTTTTTATTCTCTTTGTTCGCGCTGGGTAGTTCGCAGTGAAGATACGGTCTTGTCCAGGGGTCTGGTGGATGATTGTCTGTTTTTAACGGACTGGACAATTTACGGTTATTCGGTATATCTGAAAACGCAGAGTAACGAATGGTTTTTACTACAGACCTGATTACTTATTTAAACATCGCGGGTTTCAACTATACCGGGGATGATCCGAAGGTACCGAACTAAACTAAAATAATAAATTAATTTAATTCTTGTTTACCAGCGGCTTTTACAACCCAATTTAACTAAATTAATCATAATTTAAACCTTAACAGAGGCTACTGGGTGTACCAAAGTGTATATGTACTCGATTTCCTTAGTAAATTTCAGTTTGTTTTCCATCGAATTGTCATTCGTGATTGAAACTATTTCATCTGATTCAGACATCAACTGTCATGATTGCGAGCGATAGGCGACATTTCAATTTAAACAGGTAACTGAAGCTCGAAGAACTGCACACATTACGAAACTGCAGTTGTATGCAATGAGCTGTCAACCGGAAATACCCTGCGAGTGGTAATCTTTCTTAAATTATTCGCATGTGAAACAAAGCTGGCAGCTTATGCTAACTGCAGTAGCGCTCCCAATTTAATTTCCACTGCAATAACTGTCGTTAATTAAGCTGTGTATTTACTTAATTTTAATATATGATATTATTTGGAGTCCGCGTCGGTTGCCACTTTAACTTAACAACTAGAAAATGGTGTTTACTTACTTAATTTTGTAATACAAAATTTTACTTTATTAACATATTCAAATGGTTTTGAATATTGAAAGGAAGTAGTGTTTGGTTAAAAAATAATGTCGGGTATATTTGGGCGTATCCTAAAATAATCCCTGAAATATACCTGTTACTTTAAAACTTCTAGAAAGTCGCCGTTTTGGTAGCTTTATTTATTCGTTCCCCCTTTTTGCAGGTGGCGACCCGGGCGCTAGAGGACTCAATCTTCTAATCAGGGCGGGCGGCAGGACCATCAATCTCGGACCGAAGACTGCAGTGCCGGTTCAGCCAGGGGTGAGTATGACAAACTGTTTTGTTTACTGTTGTCCTGTCTGCCACTGTTGAGGGCTCCCTTTACAAATTGAGACCGCTCTGCCCACGTCTCACGTGGGCGTCGGGTTTGTCTCGGAGCTACGCTTAAGGTTAACGGCACCGTTTTCCGCCGCAGCGGAAATAAAAATTATTTATGGAAATTATTAATGGTATCCCAGTATTGTGGAGATTTAAGATAAAGTGGATGAGGTGTTTTGTGAGAAAAAACCTAATAAGAAGAAGACGAATGGAAGGAAGAAGAAGACCGCGAAGAAGAAGAAGAACAAGAAGAATAGAACGAATAAGAAGAATACGAAAAATAAGAGCAATAAGAAGAATACAAAGGATGTGAGGAATGAGATTAATGAGAAGAGAAAAAAGAAAGAAAATAATAAGAAGAATGAGAAAAATCAGAAAGATGCGAATGAGAAGAAATATAAAAATAAGAATAAGAATAAAATTAAAATACGGTGCTAGTACGAGTAAAAAGAAGAATGAGAATGTAAGAATGTAAAAATATAAAAATGTGAGAAAGTGAGAATGTGAGAATGTAAGAATGTGAGAATGTGAGAATGAGAATGTGAGAATGTGAGAATGTAAGAATGTAAAAATTTAAGAATGTAAGAATATGAGTATATGAATATTTGAATATAAGAATGTAAAAATGTAAGAATGTCAGAATGTCAGAATGTAAGAATGTAAGAATGTAAGAATGTAAGATTGTAAGAATGTAAGAATGTAAGAATGTAAAAATGTGAGAATGTAAGAATGTAAGAATGTAAGAATGTAAGAATGTAAGAATGTAAGAATGTAAGAATGTAAAAATGTAAGAATGTAAAAATGTAAGAATGTAAGGTGTAAGAATGTAATAAGAATGTAAGAATGCAAGAACGTAAGAATGTGAGAATATAAGAATGTAAGAAATGTCAAAATGTAAGAATGTCAAAGTGGAAGGATGAAAAAATGCAATAATGCAATAGTGTAAGAATATAAGAACGTAAAAATGTGAGAATGTAAGAATGTAAGATAGTAAGAATGTAGGAATATAGGAATGTGAGAATGTAAGAATATAAGAATATGATATAAGAATTAAAAAGCTAAAGAATTAACGAATTAAGGAATTAAAGAATGGAAGAATGCAAGATGTTAAGAATGTAAGAAATAACAAAACAATGTAAGAACGTAAAAATGTATGAAAGGGAGAATGTCAGAACGTAAGAAGATAAGAACGGAAGAGCAGAAGAACGCAAGATGGCAAGAGTGCAAGATTGCAGGAATGTAAGAAAGCAAACAGCCAAGACAACAAGCAGACGGACGATAAGAAGATAACAATATAAGTATAAAGCTAATAACAATAATAATCATAATAACTGTGCGTAAGAGAAAGAGAGAAGAAGAGAATGAGAGAAGAAGAGAATGAGCGTATAAGAGAATGGCAGAATAAGAGAGTAAGAGTAGGAGGGGAGAGTAGGAGAGTAAGAGAGTAAGGAAGTAAGAGAGTAGGAAAGTGAGTAGTAGAGTAAGAGAGTGGGAGAGTATAAGAGCAAGAGAGTCAGAGAGTAGGGAAATATGAAAGTAAGATAGCAAGAAAGCAAGAGAATAAAGGGAGTACGAGAAAAAAAGAATTAGATATTAGGATATTAGGATAAATAGGATAACAGGATATTGAAATATTGAGATATTAAGAGATTTAGGGAAGAAGGGAATAATGGAGCATAAGAGCATGAGAGCATATGAGGTTCTAATTGGGTATTTGGATACTAGGATATTAGGATATTGGGATATTATGATATTTAGAGGTTAAAGGAAGAATAAAAGAAGGGAATAAGGGAATAAGAGAATAAGATTTAAGAGAATGAGAGAATGCGAGAATGAGAACATGAGAGAATGAGAGAATAGGAGACTAAGCTATTAAGAGAGTAAGATAGTAAGATAGTAACAGACAAAGACACTGGGAGACTGGGAGACTAGGGGACTAAGAGACCAAAAGATTAAGAGACCAAGAGAATAAGAGAATAAGAATATAAGATAGTAAGAGAGTAAGAGACTAAGATGCTAATAGAGGAAAAGATTAACAGAGCAAGAGAACATGAGATCAAGAAATCAAGAGAGTAAGGGAGCAAGAGAATAGGAGTAATAATAATAATAATAATAATAATAATTCATTTATTGCCCAACAGAAATTAATCCAATTACAGGACAATATTATAATATAATCTTATTAGAAATACACATATAACAAAAAAATATATTTAAATAAATAGATGCATAGAAAATGGTAACATAATATAGCTAAAAAAGCTAAAAAAGACCCAAAACTTATAAGCTAAGTGAGAACAAAAATCATGTTAATCACATAGATATAATTGATTAGATAGATTGATCATATAAATACCGATGAGATACTTGTAAAAGTTTACCTAAACTACAGTTATTAATATCACATAAATCAGATATTCTATTAAAATTAAGTAATAGGGTAATAAGAGAATAAGAGAATAAGAGAATAAGAGAATAAGAGAATAAGAGAATAAGAGAATAAGAGAATAAGAGAATAAGAGAATAAGAGAATAAGAGAATAAGAGAATAAGAGAATAAGAGAAAATGAGAATATGAGAATAAGATAATAAGAGAATAAGAGAATAAGAGAATAAGAGAATAAGAGAATAAGAGAATAAGAGAATAAAAGAATAAGAGGCTGAGATAGAAGAATGAGAGAAGAGAATGAGAGAATGAAAGTATAAGAGAATGAAAAAATAAGAGAGTAAGAGCTTAGGAGTAGTAGGGGATAGTAGGAGAGTAAGAGAGTAGGAAAGTAAGTGAGTAGTAGAGTAAGAGAGTGGGACAGTATAAGAGCAGGAGAGTCAGAGAGTAGGGAAACATGAAAGTAAGAAAGCAAGAAAGCAAGAGAATAAGGGAATACGAGTATAAGAGAATAAAAGAATTAGATATTAGGATATTAGGATAAATAGGATAACAGGGTATTAGGATATTGAAATATTGAGATGTTAAGAGATTTAGGGAATAATGGAGCATAAGAGAATATGAGGTTAGGGTATTTGATTGTGATATGATATTTAGAGGTTAAATAAAGAATAAAAGAAGAGAGTAACGGAATAAGAGAATGAGAGAGTAAGACACTAAGAGACTAAGAGCCTAAGCTACTAAGAGAGTAAGAGACTAAGACACTGGGAGACTGAGAGACTAGGGAACTAAGAAACTTAAAAGATTAAGAGATCAAGAGAGTAAGAAAATAAGATAGTAAGAGAGTAAGAGACTAAGATACTAATAGAGGAAGAGATTAAGTGAGCAAGACAGCAAGAGAGCAAGAGATCAAGAAATCAAGAGAGTAAGGGAGCAAGAGAATAGGGTAATAAAAGAATAAGAAAATAAGGGAATAAGGGAATTAGAGAATAAGAGAATAAGAGAATAAGAGAATAAGAGAATAAGAGAATAAGAGAATAAGAGAATAAGAGAATAAGAGAATAAGAGAATAAGAGAATAAGAGAATAAGAGAATAAGAGAAGACTAAGAGAATAAGAGAAGACTAAGAGAATAAGAGAAGACTAAGAGAATAAAAGATTAAGATATTAGGATAACAGGAAAACAGGGTATTAGAATATTAGGATATTGAAATATTAAGAGATTAAGGGACGAAGGGAATAGGGGAATAAGAGAATAAGGGAATAAGGGAATAAGGGAATAAGAGAGTAAGAGACTAATATACTAGGTAATAGAGTATTAGGGTATAAGGAAATTGGGATATTGGGATATTAAGATATTAAGATATTAAGATATTAAGATATTAAGATATTAAGATATTAAGATATTAAGATATTAAGATATTAAGATATTAAGATATTAAGATATTAAGATATTAAGATATTAAGATATTAAGATATTAAGATATTAAGATATTAAGATATTAAGATATTAAGATATTAAGGGAAGAATAGGAGAGAATATTGGAAGAAAGGAAAAAGAGAATAAGAAGAACAAGGACAAAAATAAGAAGAACAAGGTTAAAAATAAGAAGAAAAACAAAAGTAAGAATAAGAAGAGGAAGAATACGTTGCTACAATACGTTATTATTGGACATTATATTTTTCAAAGACCTTGACTTGACACTTCTAGAGCGGTTACTTTGACTCTTGCGCTGCAGCAGTACTATCATTACGGAATATCTCGGGCGTCAGTTTCTGTTTCAAAATGTAGAAACACCACTTTTTTTCTATTAGCGAGATAATAGAGGCTTAGGTAGCTGCAGTGAAGAAACGGTATTGCCAGGAGTCTGTATTAATCTAAAAAATTTCGTATTAAAAATGTAAACGGGTTTTATTTACGATAAATTAATGACACAGTACTACATACGGTTAAACAAAGAATATCTATATACAGGCAGGCTATGGTTGTTACTAGGCAATACTGAAGCGGCAAGTAATAATGCAGGGGATTACTCACTCAAGCTGGTAAACGATGGCGGTTTTACTTACAAATGCTGGACTGGTCGGGCGGGCTGCTAGAAGCGAACTGAGCCCTACCCTTGTATTCACTCTCCAGCTCGCGGAATTTAATAATCGGTACAAAGTGCGGGGAAATGCGTAGTAGATTGATGAATTGACGTAGTAAATTTGTGACGTAATTTCACACCACAATAACGGAAATTATTCCAAGTAATAAAATGTGCTGCGAAGCAGGCGAAAAGTTTTCAGGATTTTCAAAATTTGTATTAAACTTGATATTAATTTAAATATTTTCAAGATTGCTTTGTTTCTCCCACTTTTATTTGAATTGCAATTGTTTTGTTAAAAGTCTTGAAATCCTTGGAAAAAGTTCTGTTACGTTAGACATTTTATTATTAACTACTCTTATCAAAATAAAGGTGAATTCCGCGTCCGATGAACTGCAAATATGTTATCGATTGTGGTGAGCTACATCTGAGATGCACATAAATGGTAGAGAGGAGTAATAAAGAAGTATCACACAATCGCGTTGTAAGAACTGGAGATATCAGGAGATAATGGTCTCTGGAAAATACATTCATTCCTCGCTCTCCACACTATAAAGTAAGGTTTTGTTATCATAATATTTACGATGGGGATGAAGGTGCTGGTGTATTATGTTATTGCTAGGAGGATATAATATATATTTCCACTGAAATGAGTTTTCTAAAACGATATAAATTTCTTTTATAGTTTTACCACTGCACTGTACACGGGCAATGAAAGTTTAGGATTTAGATGTCCGTAAATCCTGATACGTACGTTAACTGGCGACGTTAACATGACTTTGCGACAAGACAGTATGTAATAAACGTACGAGTAGGTACGTATTTTTGGGATTCTTAGCTAGTAAATCATTATTGTTTGGGGAGGTAGAGACTGAAAAATACGTAGCGTTAAAGAAAGAATTCTCTAATGGTAAATACAGAGAGTTAGATATTAAGTCTCAAAGACCAAAGCTTTTATAGGCCTGCAGAACTAGAAAAAACGGTGTAACTAATTCGTTTCAGATAGCCACAGGTAAAAACAGGTGTATTTAGTTATAAGGAATATACCTCTGCGATACCTCCCAAATCAAATAACAGAACATTGTTTAAAAGTCACTTTTATGTGAAAAAATCATGAAATTTTGAGTTTTTTAAAAATTACAGTAAGACTGCAGTAGATTAATTATTTTGATTGTTTCTGTTTACTAGGTATTCCAAACCGGTTAATTTAAGCCCCGGTTGATTTCATTTCATTGATTATTTATTTAAATAATTGCCGAAAACCATCGAAATTTTCGAAAATTTCAAGCATTTTTTACTCTGAAAGGAAAAATGCTAGACTCTTGAAACTTTGGTGGAATATGTGACTCATTACCCTCAACTTACAAAAAAAATTTCGTTTCAAAATGTTTATTAGTTTTCGAGAAATTCTATTTGTTTATTAAAAACGTCCCAAATGTTTAATGAAAAATTGACCTATTAACGTTATCAAAAATAATTCAACCACAGCTCATTTTTTTCGCCAAGACGTCAATTTTACGAATCTGTTATGGGCGTATCGATTTTCAATAATTTTGACCGTCAAAATGGCGTTAACAACATTGCTACTTTTCGGAGCAGCGTTTTTTGCAAATAACTTTACAACAAATGAACGTATCTGCATAAATCTTTCATATTTGAGTTGCTGGTATTTTTCTACAAATTTATAAAAAAAAATTGTTGCTCTGAGACATGTAGGAGCCGAGATAATTTTTTAAATTGTTTAATGCGCAAAACGTTTATTTATTAATATTTATGGCCAAAATTGAAACTGGTTGTTAATAAGATCTTGAATTTTGTGAATTCATCAAGTCCTATTGAAAACGGGCCCTTTTTGAGGTCAAAATATAATTTTTAATAATTAGTGATTTTAGAGCGTCTTCAATTTGTTTGGCTCAAGGGACAGGCGAATTTTTGATCAAACGAGTTTCAAATTGGGGTAGCGAGAAAAATTCATCATATCTCCGTTATTTTCCGGCCAATATCGACGTTTTTTTTTTTTAAATTTGGGGTAGCTCACGAAAATAATAACAATGGGCACATTTGCAATATCCAAATAATAAACAAATAATTGTTATAAACAATGTTTTTTTAAATTTTCCTTTTTTGGGCTTATGCAACTTATAATGTGCTAATGTATTAAATATAAATTTATAAAGATTATATAATGGTAACAATGCTGTAACATCGTATATTGTTTGATGGAGAAATAGTTTGTGCATACATTTGTTACCATTATATAATCTTTATAAATTTATATTTAATACATTAGCACATTATAAGTTGCATAAGCCCAAAAAAGGAAAAATAAAAAAAAATTATTTATAACAATTATTTGTTTATTATTTGGATAATGCAAATGTACCCATTGTTATTATTTTCGTGAGCTACCCCAAATTAAAAAAAAAACGTCGAAATTGGCCGGAAAATAACGGAGATATGATGAATTTTTCTCCCTACCCCAATTTGAAACTCGTTTGATCAAAAATTCACCTGTCACTTGAGCCAAACAAATTGAAGACGCTCTAAAATCACTAATTATTAAAAATTATATTTTGACCTCAAAAAGGGCCCGTTTTCAATAGGACTTGATGAATTCACAAAATTCAAGATCTTATTAACAACCAGTTTCAATTTTGGCCATAAATATTAATAAATAAACGTTTGGCGCATTAAACAATTTAAAAAATTATCTCGGCTCCTACATGTCCCAGAGCAACAATTTTTTTTTATAAATTTGTAGAAAAATACCAGCAACTCAAATATGAAAGATTTGTGCAGATACGTTCATTTGTTGTAAAGTTATTTGCAATAAACGCTGCTCCGAAAAGTAGCAATGTTGTTAACGCCATTTTGACGGTCAAAATTATTGAAAATCGATACGCCCATAACAGATTCGTAAAATTGACGTCTTGACGAAAAAATGAGTTGTGGTTGAATTATTTTTGATAACGTTAATAGGTCAATTTTTCATTAAACATTTGGGACGTTTTAAATAAACAAATAGAATTTCTCGAAAACTAATAAACATTTTGAAACGAAATTTTTTTTGTAAGTTGAGGGTAATGAGACACATATTCCATTAAAGCTTCAAGAGTCTAGCATTTTTCCTTTCAGAGTAAAAAATGCTTGAAATTTTCGAAAATTTCGATGGTTTTCGGCAATTATTTAAATAAATAATCAATGAAATGAAATCAACCGGGGCTTATATTAACCGGTTTGGAATTACCTAGTAAACAGAAACATTCAAAAAAATCAATCCACTGCAGTCTTACTGCAATTTTTAAAAAACTCCAAATTTCATGATTTTTTCACATAAAAGTGACTTTTAAACAATGTTCTGTTTATTTGATTTGGGAGGAATCGCAGAGGTATAGTCCTTATAACTAAATACACCTGTTTTTACCCCCGGCTATCTGAAACGAATTAGTTACACCGTTTTTTCTATTTCTGCAGGCCTATAAGTCGAACGCACACAGAGATTAATAAACATATTCCGAGCTTTGTCAATAAATGCAAATTTGACTTCATAATCGTGTTAGTGACATGTAATATTCAGTTGGGATACCTTTGTTACATCATCTATTGTCGCAACCAGAAATGCGAAGCAAATACGAGCCAAAGTAAATGACAGAATACTTCATTATAGTTGCGGGATTGCAGTTATGTTGGTGGAATGCGAGCGGAAACGCTGCATTATTTAAAATTAACAAACCCTCACAAATCCAGAAACGATTTATTTTGCTACAGTTTTTGTACCGCGAAACAGAACGTGAGTACGTTAGAGCCTGGGTTTTTGCACTGGTTTTAATTGCACTTTTAATTGCGCTGGCATATATAGAGCAATGTATTTAGAAACCCCCAAGAACAGAAATCGACGGGTTTCAGCGAATTCTAATTTTTTTTTCGGTTTTATATTTATAGGGGGGGGGGGTCAGGTTTTCGTTGTAAATAATGTTTTATTGTCGATTTGTAGCCCCGAAAAGGATAATTTGACGTAGAATTTTTAACACTAAGTCATAACCTTTCGGTCGGTCTTAATCAGATTATTATATAAAATAAATAAAACTGCGTCAATCAAAAGACCTAAAAACAATACAACATCCTAGCATTCTGTATACAGGGTGATTCACGAGGAAAGGGACAAAATGTTATGGTAGATAGAGTTCACTTAGGTGAATTAGAAATGACTATTGAAAAAAGCCTGAGCCTTTTTTTAATTGATCTACAGGGTGATTTATGAGTTTTGTCCAATACTTCTTAAGGTAATATCTTTTAAACTAATCACTAGAATCAGCTCGTATTGTGGGTATACAGTATACTATTAATTGTCAATTTACATGCATAATCAAAGATGGAAAATTCCAGGGCCGGCTCAACTAATTTTTATTTTTAGGGCTCCTATGAAAAAATTCACCCTGTGGACGTGATTTTTAAATTCTAATACTGAATTATGAAACTACATACAAAAGTGATCGAAAACATGTACTTTGTTGTTTTGCCACACTTTGGGCGAATTTTAAATAAACGATCAATTTTCGCCAAAATCGAAGGTCTGCACAAAATAAATTTATAAAATTACATTTTCCTCTCTTATTCAAACTAAAATATTTGTTATACAAAATTTTGTGATTTCATGCATGATTAATATGAAATAAATAATCAAAAATAAATAATTTCAACATCAGATTAAGTAATTTTTATTTCTGAGGTTTCTGTGAAAAAAATCAGTCTGTATACATTTTTCTCAAATTCTGATAATAAATTATGGAACTATATTAAAAAAAACCGCTGCCAATTATGGGATCAAAACTTCCTCACCGTGTGGTGGAGTTTATAACAAAAGTAATTTTTGACGTATTTTGTTTTTTGACGCATTTTGTTTTTTTTTGTACGTATTTTGTTTTTTTGGCGTATTTTGTGTATTTCAACATTTGGACACTATATTATACTGAGTTATATATCAGATCCTATTTATCTTTCATCACGAATACATTTTTTTGTAAAGTTAAAAATAGAAATGTTGGGGACCGGTAGACCCCATTCCAGTGGACCGGTTTTACTCATCATCGAACTCAATCTTTTCCTTGACCTCTAGAACGTGTGTACCAAATTTGAAAGCTTTATTTCAAAAAAGAAAATTTTTGTGTATCGTCATAATTCGTCGAGAATCGTCCAGAAATGCAATAAAAATTTTCAACATTTTTTTCACGAATACATATCTTCCTCACTTTTGGTGAGGAAGTAATTAACGAAATTGTTTATTTTCTTTATCACAGTACATCAATAAACAGAACATTAATAATCCTGTCGTTATTAGGAAAGCCGCATGAAATTTAATTTTACGACAGAGAAAATGTAGGGAGAGGCAGAAGGCTTTCATTTTGAAAATTTATAAGGTTTTATGTTCCGTGAATTTGTTGTTTATAATGTTCTGTTTATTGATGTATTGTGATAATAATTTCGTTAATTTTTAAATGTAGTTCCACAATTTATTATCAGAATTTGAGAAAAATGTATACAGACTGATTTTTCACAGAAACCTCAGAAATAAAAATTACTTAATCTTAATCTTAATCTTATTTTTGATTATTTATTTCATATTAATCATGCATGAAATCACAAAATTTTGTATAACAAATATTTTAGTTTGAATAAGAGAGGAAAATGTAATTCAAAATTTACTTTGTGCAGACCTTCGAATTTGGCGAAAATTGATCGTTTATTTAAAATTCGCCCAAAGTGTGGCAAAACAACAAAGTACATGTTTTCGATCACTTTTGTATGTAGTTTCATAATTCAGTATTAGAATTTAAAAATCACGTACACGGGGTGAATTTTTTCATAGGAGCCCTAAAAATAAAAATTAGTTGAGCCGGCCCTGGAATTTTCTGTCTTTGATTATGCATGTAAATTGGCAATTAATAGTATACTATATACCCACATTGCGAGCTGATTCTAGTGATTAGTTTAAAAGATATTACCTTAAGAAGTATTGGGCAAAACTCATAAATCACCCTGTAGATCAATAAAAAAAAGGCTCAGGCTTTTTTCAATACTCATTTCTAATTCACCTAAGTGAACTCTATCTACCATAACATTTTGTCCCTTTCCTCGTGAATCACCCTGTATAATCATCTTAGTAAATTATTTGCAATAAATTTCAAATTTGGCGATTTAGTTGTTCAGTTTCAGCCGACTACTACTAAAATTAAGTCCAATGTGCACACCCTAGTTGCATATAATCTAAATTTGTTTCGGCAATAAATCTCGATAATCCCTGCAAATGTGTACTAAGCAATTCATTAACTAATTGTAAAGGTGATTGTTTACCGTGCCGACGTTAGTTGGCTTAACAAGTGGGGATTAAGTTTACCGATATTAATATTTCAGGTGTGAAAGATTTATCGCGTGATGTGTAATGGATTGATGGATGGAATGGATGCAACGGAGCGAAGGTGGAACACGATTTTTGATGAATTTTTATATTCTGAAAACGGATATTAAAAATATACAGGGTGGAAAATAAATCAAGATTTTTTTTAAATGGAACACCCCGTATATTTTCATACCAAAAAAAATGTCCTAAATTTTCTGAATCCGAAAATATATAATTGTTATATAATCACTCCACCTGTTCGTGAGATATTACTAAGAATTAGTCACATCGCGGGTGTGTGCATATCTTGCATTGTTTACTTGTATACAGATGTCATCCAGTTTTTTGTGAGATAATCGTTGACTCTGTTAGATATTAGCGTAAAGAAATACTTAGTATTCGTAAACAAGCAAGTTATTTTGAAAATTGGATATTATACAGGGTGATTTTCTCTACAGAAATAAAAAAACTTGAAACAAAAAAGTCCGGCATTGGAATTTTTAATTATTAGATTCATTTTAGATAATAAATACATCATGTATTTTAAACTACAAAAGAAATTAAAACCCGAAAAAAAAATTAAATTAAAAATAAATACAGGTAAAACAAGGATAAAATAAAATATTCCTCACATAAAGAGAAACTTACGTATGGTATACTGAATCGATAAATACAAGTTAAAAAAGGATATCATATTGGAGAATAATCTTCCTAAATCAGCTGTAGAACACCTGTTGCTGCAATAGAGGTCAACGGGCCACACATAAACAAAGGGTCAGCTACGCTAAAATAAAACAAACCTAAACAAATTAGAAGCTTAAATAAAGGAAATGTATTGTAGAATCTTGCTTTTAAATAATCAATAACAGAACAGCTGTTATTTACATGCTTTTAACAAAGTTTAAATGGCTTTCAACACAACAGTTAAACTAAGATGAACTTTATTTCAGTAAAATTCTATAGAAATGTACATAAATAGTGTAAGACTTACTTGTAAAACCACCAGTCTAGTCAAACGACGAGACACAATGTAAATTAGATCTTAAGAAGTGATTGTGTAGTGAAATTTAAAAGGTTCAGTGATGTTTCGTCGAAGTCAACGGCAGGTCAAAATTTCATCTAACGCAATATGAAACACCCTGTATAATTTTAACAAGGTTACCTACTTGAAATTATTCTCCCATTTACCCATTTACTCATAAGCCTTAATTTTTTTAGAAAATCTTAGGGTCGGCCCTTACGCCTTTCATTTTTATTGGTAATAAAATTCCTTCCATTATACAAATTCAACCTTATTACTGGCAAAATCCGCACGTCGGTCGGTAGTGTGTTTGTTCATTTTTCGCGAATAAGTTGTCCGAATGGTGACAGAAAACGGACGGATATTACAGACTGGCACAACAAACGCCGCCAGCTACACGTGCATATTATTTAAGCACGTATGTGTGTGTGCTGGGATCTCGGGGGAAAACAAAATTGATACACCAGTACGAGGAGAGAAAGAAATGGGCTCTCTTAGCAAAATAAATTGCGAGATGGATAGCATTCTGGTTTTTCTGCCGTAAATGAATTCAGCAAGAACAAGTTTTTGGTTTGCAACAAAAAGGTTGGCTCCCTGGGGGAATTCAGGAGATATCAAATAGCTCTCAAAATATTAGAATCCATTCAAGCCTAAAAAACGTATAGAGGCTTCAAATTATTTTCCCTATTGGTCAATAAATTGTGAAGTAACTTTCTTATTCTGCTGGGTATAAGACTCTTCAGATTGACCAACGTAAGAGGATTAAATATACATTAAATGTCGACAAGACGTTGAAAAGTAAACAGAAGGAAAAAATCGACCGGGGAGAATGACGCCTCTATACGGGGTGGCCTTAAGGAAGTCACGAAACAGACCAATACTAAACCACTGATTTGTTAACTCACTAATTACTTACAATAATTAGTCATTTAAACTATACTAGTTTTAACCACTTTTATTCACTACTTGTCACTATTCCTTTTCTCTTGTGTTCACTCTCCAATATTCAACTGACTGTAGTGAACCATCCTGGCTTTTATATACCTATATATGCCTTCTGGAAAAATGTAGCTGTTCCTTTCCGTACCACCCGATTTAAAAAAAAAATTAAATTAAAAATAAATACAGGTAAAACAGGGATAAAATAAAATATTCCTCACATAACGAGAAACTTAATATAGTATACTGAATCGATAAATACAAGTTAAAAAAGGATATCGTATTGGAGAATAATCTTCCTAAATCAACTGTAGAACACCTATTGGTGCAATAGAGGTCAACGGGCCACACATAAACAAAGGGTCAGCTACGCTAAAATAAAACAAACGTAAACAAATTAAAAGCGTAAATAAAGTAAATACATTGTAGAATGTTTCTTTTAAATAATCAATAACAGAACAGCTGTTATTTACATGCTTTCAACTTTCAAAGTTTCAACACAACAGTTAAACTAAGATGCACTTTATTTCAGTAAAATTCTATAAAATGGACATAAATAGTGTAAGACTTACTTGTAAAACCACTAGTCTAGTCTAATGACGAGACACAATGTAAATTAGATCTTGAGAAGTGATTGTGTAGTGAAATTTAAAAGGTTCAGTGATGTTTCGTCGAAGTCAAAATTTCATCTAACGCAATATCAACAAATGGGTATCCACTCAATTGGCAGTTGTTGAGCCATGAATCTAGTTCGTATGCTCCCATTCGTATTTTTTACATCAAAACGCAGATAAAACGACTACAACAGAACAATAATAGCTACTAACGGCCATCGTAAAATAAAATCGAAACGAACAGTTATTATTTGTTCGGTTATCGGGTGTATATCCGATTATGGAACTATAATAACCTGGTTTTTTAATTCATCGTGGAACCCACTGCAGGAACAATTTTATATTTACTGCAATGTAATTTTTACTATCGCGTTCGAGACTCTAAAGCTGCTTTTACGAGCTATTTGAAGTTTATGTTCCCCAGTGAATTAGTGTGATTCGTTTTAAATACCTTATTTAAACATTTTGCGATTCGGTGACAGCGGATCGCAGGGATTAAGTGGAAATCGGACGAATTTTATTCGAGTTCAATTGGAAGGCCCGAGTGAATTGGTACAGGTTTAACTTAAAGGGATTAACGAGCGCACCAAAAATTATTTGACATTTCAGCGTTCTTAGAATTAATTTAAAGTTTACCTTTTTACACCGGCAGATTTAGCCCGCTTTTATAGGCTCATAACGCGTTGAGGAGAAATTAATGATAAGGCCGTGAAAAAATCTTCGTCATAACTCATTAAAGAGAAACAAAGCGCCGGCCGTAAAAAGTAATGGGTGTAGTATGCAAGTTTTTAAGCGCCAACGACGGAATTACAATAAAACTTTTAAATAATCAATAACAGAACAGTTGTTATTTACATGCTTTGAACAAAGTTTAAATAACTTTCAACACAACAGTTAAACTAAGATGCACTTTATTTCAGTAAAATTCTATAAAAATGTACATGAATAGTGTAAGACCTACTGGTAAAACCACCAGTCTAGTCATATGACGAGACACAATGTAAATTAGATCTTAAGAAGTGATTGTGTAGTGAAATTTAAAAGGTTCAGTGATGCTTCGTCGAAGTCAACGGCAGGTCAAAATTTCATCTAACGCAATATCAACAAATGGGTATCCACAGATTCGTCATGAAATAAGGATGCTGAAAATAACATAATTTCATAGGAAAAATAGAGAATAAAGTAAAAATAGGCATAAATACAAACCATAAATGACAGATAGCAGAAATCCTTGAATTGCAAATTTTCTGCATGTTCCTTAAAGACGAAGCAAAAGTTACAATAAAATAAATAACGAGAAACTTACGTACGGTATACTGAATAGTTAAATACAAGTTAAAAAAGGATATCATATTGGAGAATAATCTTCCTAAATCAGCTGTAGAACACCTTTTACGAGCTATCCGGATACCCAATGACCAAATTGATCAGTGCTCGATTCAACATTATTTCCAAATTTTTTACAGTGTAGAGCTACTTATTCTCTCTATGTGCCCTGTTGGAATCACTTCCTCATACTTCTAGGATTATGGCTTCAATATCTAGAGGGTCAGTGATCTGTGTAATCTGTCTGCCTTCTCCTAATAACATACACCGCTGCATCATATTGTTGCCAAGATGAGTCATATCATCACCATCATCTTCATCGTCATCATCGTCGTCATGGCCACCATCACCGCCATCACCACCATCAGCACCATCACCAACACCATCATCATCATCATCATCATCATCATCATCATCATGTCGATTTTCTTCAAAATAATCAACCAGAAAGCAAACAAGACAATTTTAATAAGTGACGCCGAAGCTTCTGCTAATAAAATAGTCGAGACAGGTTAATAATGTCTTTGTTGCTGTACTTGTAAATATAAAAGGAGACACTCACGAATGGAACTATCGCTACTTTGCCTGGATCCACCACTGCGCTCATTATAGCCGAAAGGTTCGCGATAAAATACGTCTATTAGCTCATTTTCCCGGTTACGCCGTAATAATAATAATAATAACGCAGCGCGAATACAATATACGGTGCGCTATAAAATTTGTTTTATAAGTAACTCTTTTAAGTGATAAAATGTATTAGTTGACAAGACTGAAGCGGGTTTCTCGGGGGTATCGTTTACTGTGGCTGGTTTACGGCTGTATAAAACAAGCTATATAATTTTTCTGAACGCTGATACTTTGTAGGAATAAAGGTATGGGGTCGGAATTTTATGGTCTTCCATAATGAAAAATTCCTATGGGTATAGGGCGTTTGCAAAATATCTATTTGCCGCAAGTCGTTTCATGCGAGGTTACCCATGATGGCCGGATCCTTAGGAAATTATTCTTCCGCATGTGTAAATGCTCAGGAATCATTCCTGTTTTGCGCAACTAACCTAAGAGAGCAGGTTTAGCTCATTTTAGCCTAGAATTGTCTATTCGATTAAGCACAGATGCATCTGAAAATGGTATAGGGTTGAAACGTATCATAGTGTCTATCTAGTGTTGTATCTTTAATTCAGGAAGTTGCGAAACCTGTATACGAGGAAGCATTCATTGTCGACGGCTACCGTTAATCTATCGATATCGAGATATGGATATATTAAAAGCTTGCCACGACCTGCGTTTTATTTCTTGTGTACCTGTGTATTTTGTGCATTTTAATTTTGTTTCTCACCACTTACTCAATTCTTCCCTAATGGTATTACACAATTTTCCATTTCGCGTAAGAAGTCTCGCTGGCGCGATTTCAGTAGCCCGAGGACCGACACGCGGAGGACTCGTTCGGCATTTCAGACGCGGATTAAATTTATTCTCAAATTACGGCATTACAAAGATACTAATGCATTCTGAAATTACAAAGAATAAAAAGATGTAGGTAATTTAATAACAATTTTCTAAAGTACTGCGCCTTTACCTAATAAGAAAGAGAATACTACAATCAGCGCTGTAATTTAAAATAAGAGTTCTTTCAAATTGAATGACGCGGAATCGCTCGTGGAGGAATATCAGAGGCGTAGTAGGAGATGTATTGGATGTGCAGCCGGAATTAGGCACAGCCAGGGGTGCCTTGGAGTCCTCGGATAACATGCGGTTAGGCTACCGCAGATTTACGAGCAAGTTTATCGAACGTGTTATATTATAAAGGGCGCCCCAAAGGCAAATGGTGGCTTCCGAAGCCCATCTGGCTTGCTGGACATGCAATTAACGACAACTGATTGCCACGCTCGTTTAAATTTATGTACAAAAATATTATTTAAAACAATTCCGATTTTGAAACGTTTCATTTTTTGTTTCAGGACGTCTTCCAGCTTCACACACCTGGAGGAGGCGGTTACGGATCCCAGGATACGTCCGGCGTCAAAGAGGATCCTCTCCCTCCGGCCCCAGGGACCTTTGTGGAGCGTGGCAGCGTCTTTGAGTATCGCCAGGCGCAGGAAAGTGTGTAAGACTAATTCCATGTACCAGCAAGACGGTTTTTGAAAAACGGAGTTTTTTTCAATTTGGTATTTTATCAATAAGACAATTTAATTTCAGGGCAGGTTCTAAGTTTAAGTATTTAGTGATATAGTGTGCAATAAATTATACAATATTTTATTTGCGATTTCAATCTACTCCCACCTGTCGCCGAATTATCGGCTCGATTCGGTTTGAAAGAACTCGAATTGATTTTAAATCTGTATACCAGCGCCTTCGCCATATTTGCAATTTTACTGGATTTACAGGATAAATTAACCATTAATGTGGCAAAACTGTACAGGGTGAGTCAACGGTGCGTCCTTGATTGTCGATAATACAAACATAAGTTTTATAAGGAAGTTGTAGGAGACCAAAATGGCTACATTTTAAAATTACTTTGAAATATTCGGGGTGATTCGTGAAAGCGCGAAATTTAGATTTTTTACACTATTTGGAACGGGGAGAGGGGAGAGGGGAGAGGGGAGAGGGGAGAGAGGAGAGAGGGGAGAGAGGGGAGAGGGGAGAGGAGAGAGGAGAGAGGAGAGAGGAGAGAGATGAGAGAGATGAGAGAGATGAGAGAGATGAGAGAGATGAGAGAGATGAGAGAGATGAGAGAGATGAGAGAGATGAGAGAGATGAGAGAGATGAGAGAGATGAGAGAGATGAGAGATAAGAGAGAAGATAATTTTTTGCCGTCTTATGCATAATTATATTTTTAAATAAATATTTTTGTGTTGCCAGAAATACTTTCAAAATAATAATTTTAACCCAAGAAATTTATTACAGTTCACTTTGATGAGCTCTTAGCTATACTTTTTTAACCAAATATACCTATATTTTGTAAAAAATGCTGCATTTCTTGATGCAAAGTTTTTGTTCCAATCTTGACGTTTTTAGAAAATTGTGTGAAAAAATTATCATAAGGCGTAGGGAAATTTAACTAAAAGTAATTTATTTCAACATTTCCCTGCACAACAATATATGCGTAGGATTATTACTACAAATACCGGATACAAAAAATAATTCGCTATTAATTAACTTTTATGAATTATATATTATATTAAATAAATTACTCGGACTACAAACACTGCGGTTCCCTTTGTACTCATCATTAATTATGCCATGTAAAATATGTAACAAATTAAAATTGTCCACTTTAATGTTTAATAAATTTCAATGATACATAATATGTATTATCTACTCTTATTCGGTTATATTATATTAATTAATGAACTGCTTTTGAACAATTAATATTCATGAGCAAAAATATTCGTAAAAAGTCACGGCGTGAGTTTTTCTTTACGCCAATCACGTTCAACTGCATGCCTAGCCTGTCCAATAGAAATTCTCTTCCGATACGGTGAAATAGAATGGTCCATTATTATTGAGGGGAGGAAGGTGATTTGACATTTGAATAGTTTTGACGTTTAATTAAATTGCGCCAAAAGTTATGAATTTGGACTTGCAAAGGTTAATATTTATTGTAGATAGAGTATAGTATTCAACTCGTGGTCATGGTAAATAACTCATTTGATGAATTATAGCACTCGCCTGCGGCTCGTGCAGAATTAGAGGGAATGAGGATTTGCTAGCTATTGAAATTATTATTTTAGATTTGGGCATTTATCTGGAAGACCATGACAACAATAATAGGCTGGCTACTTTCCTTATTGACTTCATAAAGCTCAAGCTCTGATTCCACTTATCTAACAATAGAAATAAGGCGCCACGCAGACTCTTATTGACTGTCTTATCCAACCTTCCATCCCAATACATAATTTTTCTTTCTAGTCCCAATAATGAGGCACAAGAAGCGTTACTCTGTACCCGATCTACTTAGGTTGATACAATACGTACCTCGTAGAAATATATATTTTCCGGGCCTGAGTACAGCCACCGCATCGTTCGGAGTGTTCCAATACATTCAGCTATTCACTGTTTGCGTTACCCTTCAGACACGACAGTCATATTAATGGTGTATAAATACGGTGAAATTTGTGTGCTGGGCTGGGACGTTTCCCAGACTCACACATCTGGCGGAGGTGGTTACGGGCATCAGAACATGTCTAAGATTTCAGAGGAGGATCTCCCCCTGGGGAATTTCACAACTAACGCGACTCCAGAGACGTTTGCGGATCGCGGTTTTTGAGTACAGCCAGGATCAGAATTGCGCGTAAATTCGGTTTGATATATTGCCTTTACGGCGAATCTCGCTGTTTGAGATGAACGTTGTATGCGATTTAGCTGATTTGGGGGAGGTGTGACGGAAAGAGCATAAATCTTTGACATACGTGGAATAAAACAAACTTATTTGTTTTTATTACGTAATATAATGTTGATTTTAAGAGATCACAGTCTAAGTGGCTGTCATAATGGAGTGCGGCGATAACCGTTGAATTAGTAACGGCCAATATAAAGAGCCGTAAAAAACGGCGTTAAGTTCCTAATGCAAATGAAAAGCTAGGGCGTGGTTTCTATTAAGGTGTCATTGAAGTGGCAGTGAGGGCTTTAAAGAACACATCAATCTAAGCCTTATATTACGGATAACGCAACTTACAAACCGAACTCTCTGGCTTTGTAACACTTTTTAGACGGAAACTCGGGCGCCAGTTCCTTAGTCTTGCAAGGAACAGAACTTGTGAGGTTCTCCGGTGGTGATAACGTTTAGGGGTAGCTAACAGATGGAGATACGGTTATTTGTCCAGGGGTCTTAAGATGATTGTCTTGTCAACTGGACTTGGACAATTTCTCAAACGGATTAATTAGAAATAAATAACTGAAATAATAACTCGTGCAGCAAGCCATGACAGAAATATAAAACACTGTAACTACCTCTAAGCTCTAAAGGGAGGATAAAGTTAGGATTAATCATATCTGCATATTGCTAAATCCTAAACTTTAAAATAAAAAAACATCTAGATATGTATATAAGTACATTTATTTAAACACTTATGTGTATTATAAAATAAGCATATCATGAAAAATTATATAAAACTTCATCTATAATATAATATATTTAATAGATAATTCCAGCTTCCTTTAATTCATTTATTATAGCTATGATTTCGTTGTCATGTGAATAAAAATTTGTATACCAACGTATTTATTTATTAAAACAGTAATGAATAAATCAATAAACAGGATATTTCAGCGACTTTGCAGTCGAGCGTGTACTAATTTGATGACGATAATAAATATGCGGGCTGGAAATCAAGAGTATATACGCGTGAATATGATTTTATTTCGGAAGGAGGTGAGTTTTGATAACCGGTGTCTGTTTTCGCGGCTGAAATGATTTCGGACGGCAAGCAAACGGAATTTCCCGCAGGATATAGTATGAACGGCGGGTAGTCGGTTAGCTATTGATATTCTTGTCTATACAGAGGGTTTTACAATGACTATTTTTCGTAAGTTAAGTTTTCCGGTAAAACTTTATGCACTGAAGCCTTAAAGATTGCCCGAGCGAGCAAATCTAACCAGCCGATGCATATTTTATGAAACAAAAGACAAACGGAGGAATTACTAATTAGCTCTAGTTTGATTTAGTAGTATATAATACAGCGGTACTCACGAACAATAAGATCTCTGAATATCTATACTTAACTGCAGGCGGTACGGACGGATAGTAGCGGACCACGGTGTATTCCTACCAATATTCTTTTCAAGAAAATTATTACTACAAGTCGGAGCGGCGGTTACGGACAGATAGTGAAAACGGTGACAGTTTCAGATTGATGCAGACTGCTTCGGATGATCTTGGACTGATGCGGACTGAACGTTCCTCCGACGTTTTATTACTTTTATGACGTATCCAGACGGCGCGTTAAAGGGGCGTACTGACTTGAAACGAAGGACTCGTCCTCACAACGCTACTTACGGAGGTCGAGCGTATTATGTAATTAGCAACATTGACTCGGAGCATCAATAACCGAAAATGGGTTGCTTGCAATTTCTAGACTATATTGCAAAAAGAAACGGATTAAAGCGGACACTGATTAATATTTTAACCGGTTTTAGTAACTAATGATTTTTGTTTCCGACTCGGTCATTATTATAATAATTCACGAATTTTAATTATACCGGGGAGTATCGAAAATTAATCAATTAATTATTTGACTGCTTGTTTCCCAGCGAGTTTTTTTACAACTCAACACTAACTTAACTAAAATAGGACTTACTTACTAGTAAGTTTCTTATATGTAGGTAAAGGTTTTGTAATTACTATCAATGGTTGTGGTACTATCGTCAAAATATAAAAGTGTTAATAAGTTTATTAAATCAATTAGCACCTCTTTTGTAGAAGAGTTGTTTTCGGATTCTCTTTTGCGCTAAATACTTTGGGTGCTTGACATTTCGATTATCTTTTCGTGGTTTTCTGAGGCAAAATGAATTAGCATCTCTACTTTTCTACATACTTAAAGGATATTAATGGGTGCTAAATGATGGTTAAAGATTTTGTAATTAGCACCTGTAACTGCGGCGATAAAGTGAAGGAGATATCAATATGTTAAACTTGAAATAATTAGTACGTTAGTCATTTATTTGGAGGGTGCTAATGGATGATTAATGATGGTAAACCTTCTTAATTGCTGCCAATGATTGCGGTACTATTGCGAAATTGGTGCCAAAAAGTTTGTTAAAGCAATTAGCACCTCTTTTGTAAGAGTTTTCGGATTCTCTTCTTCACTGAATATTGTGGATTCTTGGCGTTTCGCTATTTTATGGTCTTAATGGACATTAAGTGATGGTAAAGGTTTCGTAATTAGCACCTAGCTGCGGCGATGAAGTGAAGGAGATATTAATATGTTAAACTTGAAATAATTAGTACGTCAGTCATTTATTTAGAGGGTGCTAATGGCTGATTAATGATGGTAAACCTTTTTAATTGTTGCCAATGATTGCGGTACTATTGCGAAATTGGTGCCAAAAAGTTTGTTAAAGCAATTAGCACCTCTTTTGTAAGAGTTTTCGGATTCTCTTCTTCACTGAATACTGTGGATTCTTGGCGTTTCGCTATTTTATGGTCTTAATGGACATTAAGTGATGGTAAAGGTTTCGTAATTAGCACCTAGCTGCGGCGATGAAGTGAAGGAGATATCAATATGTTAAACTTGAAATAATTAGTACGTCAGTCATTTATTTAGCGGGTGCTAATGGATGATTAATGATGGTAAACCTTCTTAATTGCTGCCAATCATTGCGGTACTATTGCGAAATTGGTGCCAAAAAGTTTGTTAAAGCAATTAGCACCTCTTTTGTAAGAGTTTTCGGATTCTCTTCTTCACTGAATACTGTGGATTCTTGGCGTTTCGCTATTTTATGGTCTTAATGGACATTAAGTGATGGTAAAGGTTTCGTAATTAGCACCTAGCTGCGGCGATGAAGTGAAGGAGATATCAATATGTTAAACTTGAAATAATTAGTACGTCAGTCATTTATTTAGCGGGTGCTAATGGATGATTAATGATGGTAAACCTTCTTAATTGCTGCCAATCATTGCGGTACTATTGCGAAATTGGTGCCAAAAAGTTTGTTAAAGCAATTAGCACCTCTTTTGTAAGAGTTTTCGGATTCTCTTCTTCACTGAATACTGTGGATTCTTGGCGTTTCGCTATTTTATGGTCTTAATGGACATTAAGTGATGGTAAAGGTTTCGTAATTAGCACCTAGTTGCGGCGATGAAGCGATGGAAGTATGAAAATGCTAAAACCGTTAATAGCCTTGTTAAAATAATTTGCACTTTAGCTTCTTATATGAAGGGTGCTAATGGATGTTTAATGATGATAAAGGTAATAAATCAATTAGCACCTTTTTTGCAGAAGAGTGTCCGGGTTGAATATTTTGTATTCTAGATGTGTTGACCAACTTGTCGTATCCTTCTTTTGAAGTTAAGTAACACCTCTGCATTTTGCAACTAGTAGGGTGCTAATGGGTGTTGAATGATAGTGAAAGTTCCGGAATTGGCACTTGCAACTACGGGGATTAACTAAATGCTGTCAATCAAAATATTAAGACCGTTAATAACTTAATAACTGTTAGAATAATTAGCACCTTAGTTTTTGTATATATGAATGGTGTTAATGGATGCTTAATTATGGTAAGGATTTCGTAATTCCTGTCGTAAAACTGGCACCAAAATTTAAAATTTGTAATAATTTTTTTAGACAACAGGCACCTCAGTTTTACACATATTTGGAGGGTGCTAAATATGTCCTAAATGGTGCTATAGGTTTTACAATTAACACTGATGGTTGAAACACAGGTGTGAGGATGGCAACAAAATATAAAACATAAGTTTGTTAAAATCATTTTTTATTATTTTTAAATATTTGGAGGGTGCTAAGTGGCGACAAAGGTTTCGCAATTAGCACCGGTAGATATAGTTTTGGTATGAAATAGCGTGCCAACAGTTAATATTTTTGCTTAAATAATTAGCACTTTAGTTCTTTTAGATATTTGGAGGGTGCTAATGGATGTTTAATGATGGTAAAGGTTTCTTAATGGCCTCCGATGATTGTCGTACTATCTTGAAAATGGCACCAAAATTAAATTTGATAAGTCTGTTACTAAATGATGCTATTAGCACTGATTGTTGAGAAACAGTCTGTTACTAAATGATGCTATTAGCACTGATTGTTGAGAAACTGGTGTCAAATTGGCACCAAAATGATAATGAGTTTATTTTTTTAAATCTCTAAATATGAAAGTGCAAAATGATGGTAATGGTTTCACAATTAGCACCAGTAGCTGCAGCATTGGTTTGGAAGTGGTACCAATATCATAAAACTGGTAATAACTCTAATTAGCACCCTTGTTTTTTCATGTCGTTGGAGGGTGCTAAATGATGATTTTCACATAAACTGGTAGTTTAGTTGAAGCTGAAAGTAGGTACCATAATATAATATTGGTAATTATTTCCACAATACTTAAAGGGTGCTAAATGGGAGCTAATTGATGATTTAGCAATTAGCCTTGATAGCTGTGGTGCTGGTCAGAATATGGCACCAAAATTAACTGTTACCAACCTTGTTAAAACAATTAGCACCTTAGGTCTTTTAGATATTGGTAGGGTGCTAATGGATGCGCAAAGGTTTCGGATTGCCACTTGGGCTTCGTGTGCTATGAGTTTTGAGACGACCCGTACGTACACATTTTCAAATATATATTTATTTATATCCATCAGTTCTTCAATTAGCTAGGATTATGAATTTATTGATAGAATATGCGTGCAATAAATTTTATATAGGTTGATAGAGTGGATATTTGTTCTGCTAGTGCCCGTTTGGCATATAGGGATTTATTTGGTTTTGTTGCAGTTTTAATAAAACAGCAATGAAGCATGAAATTAAATTTTGCCGGTGTGTTACTAACTGCGTTTTATTTTAATCCTATAGTAAGCCTTTGTTTTTTACGATGCGAATATATGTACTAGTCTATTTAATCCTCACATTGATGTTTCGAACAATAATACTTTATCATCATATTTAACGAATGCTGTTGAAAAAGTTACGAAGAGCTGAACATTAATCAGCATTACTGTTCTTATGATCCTTAATGTCATTAGTTGGCCCATTAGTTTTGGGACACCCAGTATATTTGTAAGCCTTCACTAAGTTTATTGAACTTTTTATATTCGAGAAATAATACTTGTTGAATATACTACTCGTATACGAAATTTCCAGGCCGAGATAAAAAACTGAATTAAATATCTCCTAAGTAATTACATCTCGCGCCCGATCGATGCGTACAATCCCTCTTTAAACGTACTCCCAATCCAATTTATAGATTGAAAATCGTGGAAATAATATGTTCGCAACAAACGAAAGTTTCTTTTCGAACGGGAAATATTCCGCGAGGGGAGCTCTCAATAGAGTTTCTGCTCTCTTCCTTCTTCATTCCCTTCTCAGATAGAGAAATTTGTATAAAAGCTGTTCCTCAACAATGCACCCTTAGAAAATGTATAGAGCAAATATTGCCTTGCCGATAATTGAAATCAACAATGTAATTCATCTCGAGCTTTAAATTTTTCCATTTTTGACTAGCCAGAAAATGCTATTGATATTAAAATTAAATAAATTAGAAATGTTTCAAAGTTGCAGCATGCACGAATCAACTCGAGTCTAAGGCACACGAGGCTCATTGCAATTAGGGGCACGCCTGATCGAACTACTTAAAAGCTAATTTAGTTGGAGCTATTCGGTACGAAACCGCTCATATATCATATTGAATCAAGGGTAAACGCTGTAATATACAAGAACATTCAAATTGCAGCTCTAAAACGTGTAATGTGGAAGTTCGTTGAGGTGGCATCGCATTAATCATGAGGCTTGTTAAAAAAGTACATATATTAATGTTATCCTGATCCTGATCAAGGACGAAGACGGACGATATAGTCCAAAAATTGCAAGCAACAACCCATTTCCGGTTATTGATGCTCCGAGTCAATGTTGCTAATTACATAATACGCTCGACCTCAGTAGGTAACGTAGTGAGTACGAGTCCTTCGTTTCAAGTCGGTGACCGCCCATTTAACACGCCACGTCATAAAAGTAATAAAACGCCGGAGATCAGTTCAGTCCGGATCAGTCCAAGATCAATCCGAAGCAGTCCGTATCAATCCGAAACTGTCACACCTGACACCTCGTCACCGTTTTCACTTCCGTCCGTAACCGCCGCTCCGACTTATAGTAATGATTTTCTTGAAAATAATATTGGTAAGAATACACCGAGGTCCGCTACTATGTTCTATACTATGTTCGTGAGTACCGCTGTATTATACTACTAAATCAAACTAGAGCTAATTAGTAACTCCTCCGTTTGTCTTTTGTTTCATAAAATATGCATCGGCTGGTTAGATATGCTCGCTCGGGTAATCTTTAAGGCTTCAGTGCATAAAGTTTTACCGGAAAACTTAACATACGAAAAATAGTCATTGGTAAATAGCTCTACGGTTGTGGCAATGGAGCCGTATAGATATATAACTTTTTACTAAGCTTTGTAATTGTAAAAATGATATTCTTAACGTTAATCAAAAAATCAAACTAAAAGATATACACATATGCCACATATTGTAACATTTTTCACAACCCCATTAAATAATATGTGAAATACTGCTTCCAAGTCCGCTTTTTCGGAATGTGCCAATAATAAATCTGGTTTTCCGCTAGTGCAGAGTGAGTGCATATATTACGTTCCACTGGTAGTTTTATTTCCGTTCTTTACGTCCCAGTAATAAAATCAGAGAGGAACGGGCGAGCTTATATCGCGCCCCGGTGTTCCAGCCATGACTTAGAGGTGCCTGTGAAGTTTCATATCGGAGCTTAAGTTTAAGCAAAAACTGGATAATAAATATGTAAAGATGCGGCACTTCTGTCTAGGCTATTCAGTTCTGTGGATGAATGCGTGTACAGGGAGATTTATCAGTCACCAGTTGGCAACTATGAGTTGGCAACTATGAGTTGCAATCAATAATTTTTATTTTTTTTAAATTGTTTTACAAGGAAACTTAATTTCCTTGTGTATTTTTTAACCTCACCCTATACATGAACTGCGTTAATGTTTGCTTATAAAGGTTTTAATTAACTTCAATTTATGTTATTATCAAGATTTGTTGAAATTTTATCAAATTTTTATTTTGAAATTTATAGTCTATCCGGCAGATTACAGCTTATAGTCGATCTGGCGAACTTTAATTTTTTATATTTCTGTCCCAGGACAGAAACGATTACGGATTCGGAATCCGGACGACTCCAGGACACCGTTTCGATTACTCGATGAGATTGTTCTTTCACTTTGACATTTAAACGTCATTTTTGACAGTTTTTTGAATTTTTGAAAAAACAGCGTTATTGTTACGTCCTATATTTAAAGAAAAAATAATTTTTACTTAAAATCGGCACGGCTATACATTCCAGAAGAGTTAACCTACAAAACAAAAAATAACATTAAAATCAGACGGGTTAGAGTTTTCATAATTTTGAAGATTTGAAGAGAAAAGATAATATAAAGTGTTTAAAATTTTTCTATTTTTATAATTGAAATTAAAATAACGTTTTCACTTTTGACAGTTCTCAAAATCACTGTTAAATTTAAAAATTTTCGTATTTTTGAAAGAGAAAAGTTATTTAAAATTTTTCTATTTTTATAATTGAAATTAAAATAACGTCTTCACTTTTGACAGCTGTCAAAATCACTGTCAAATTTAAAAATTTTCGTATTTTTGAAAGAGAAAAGTTAATACAAAGTATTTCAAATTTTTCTATTTTTATAATTGATATTAAAATAACGTTTTCACTTTTGACAGCTGTCAAAATATGTCAAATTTAAAAATTTTCGCAATTTTGGAAGAGAAAAGTTAATATAAAGTATTTAAAATGTTTCTGTTTTTATAATTCAAATTAAAATAACGTTTCCACTTTTGACAGCTGTCAAATTCTGTCAAATTTAAAAATTTTCGTATTTTTGGAAGAGAAAAGTTAATATAAAGTATTTCGAATGTTTCTATTTTTATAATTGAAATTAAAATAACGTTTTCACTTTTGACAGCTGTCAAAATCACTGTCAAATTTAAAAATTTTCGTATTTTTGAAAGAGAAAAGTTAATACAAAGAATTTCAAATTTTTCTATTTTTATAATTGAAATTAAAATAACGTTTTCACTTTTGACAGCTGTCAAAATATGTCAAATTTAAAAATTTTCGCAATTTTGGAAGAGAAAAAATAATATAAAGTATTTAAAATTTTTCTATTTTTATAATTGAAATTAAAATAACGTTTTCACTTTTGACAGCTGTCAAAATCACTGTCAAATTTAAAAATTTACGTAATTTTGGAAGAGAAAAGTTAATATAAAGTATTTAAAATTTTTCTATTTTTATAATTGAAATTAAAATAACGTTTTCACTTTTGACAGCTGTCAAAATCTGTCAAATTTAAAAATTTTCGCAATTTTGGAAGAGAAAAGTTAATATAAAGTATTTCAAATTTTTCTATTTTTATAATTGATATTAAAATAACGTTTTCACTTTTGACAGCTGTCAAAATCACTGTCAAATTTAAAAATTTTCGTATTTTTGAAAGAGAAAAATTAATATAAAGTATTTCAAATGTTTCTATTTTTATAATTGAAATTAAAATAACGTTTTCACTTTTGACAGCTGTCAAAATCACTGTCAAATTTAAAAATTTTCGTATTTTTGAAAGAGAAAAGTTAATATAAAGTATTTCAATTTTTTCTATTTTTATAATTGAAATTAAAATATCGTTTCCACTTTTGACAGCTGGCAAAATCACTGTCAAATTTAGAAATATTCGTAATTTTGAAAGAGAAAAGATAATAATAATATAATATAATTAAAGAAAAAATAATTTTTACTTAAAATCGGCACGGCTATACATTCCAGAAGAGTTAACCTACAAAACAAAAAATAACATTAAAATCAGACGGTTTAGAAAAAAATCAAATTCAAAATCATCGTAAATTTTTGGGTGGTGCGTTAATCGGCAGTGTATTACAGAAAATATGTAACTTACCTATTTACTCTAACTTTACTGAAAGTTGATTGGCTCAGACATTGTCCATTGTCCAATTTTCCAAGCCTCCAAAACGGTATTAAATAAAACAGCATTATAAGAATATAAGATAACTGATAATTTATTTGAAACAAAATAATTGTCCACTCTTCACTTTCAATATATTACAAAAACTTGGGAGGGTAACGAAACTTCCAATTTATCACCACTATTAATATTCACCGAGTGGAAACCAATCTAGTCGCTTGGCCTTAACCGACGTTATAAGGTTTTTACATGTAAATTATTCATGGGTATAGTAAAGTGGCTATCTGCCTGCTATTGACACTGATCTTAAACTCTGAGGGTGATTCAACCAACTGCAATAATATTTTTATCGTTGAGGACATAACAGAAAGTTGGTGTATTATTAAGGTAAGGACCGTACTTACAATTTTTCAAAAATTTTAAGGCTTTCGCGAGTTGATGATTTGTAGAATTTATTCCGCGATAAATATTTGAGATTTTTGACGTTTCTACCATTCAAAATATTCACCGCGGAAGAGAACCCGGAAACCATTCTACTGACCAATATAATTATTGAAATTAAAATAAGGTTTTCACTTTTGACAGCTGTCAAAATCACGGCGAAATTTAGAAATTTTCGTAATTTTGAAAGAAAAAAGATAATATAAAGTATTTCAAATTTTTCTATTTTTGTAATTGAAATTAAAATAACGTTTTCACTTTTGACAGCTGTCAAAATCACTGTCAAATTTAAAAATTTTCGTAATTTTGAAAGAGAAAAGATAATATAAAGATTTCAAATCTTCCTATTTCTATAATTGAAATTAAAATAACGTTCTCACTTTTGACAGCTGTCAAAATCACCGTCAAATTTAAAACTTTTCGTAATTTTGGAAGAGAAAAGATAATATTCAGATATTTTAATTTTAATACATATAATACAGCGGAAAATTCCTCTTCTCATAACCTTCTTATCCTACTAATAGATAGAGAGTAAATCATAGTGGCTATAATTGTGCTGAACGCATTGCACCTTTTTGAAGTTCCTCACGGGTCCATATTAGGGCCTCTTTTATCTAACGTAAACGCCAAACGACTTGGCTAGAGTTTCCACTCGGCACACAACGGGCAAACTGAACTGAAGTTCAATATGTTACAGAAAAGGTACTAGAGAATCTTAAATTGATGCTACATTACAACAAACCTCAGATTGTCAAATACATAACAAAACGCGAACGCTCGCCGCCCGGGCATAACAAATCAAGGATCTTAATTCGTATTACGTATAAAAATCAGAGTCATTTGTTTGAGTCCCTTCATTGAGTTCGCAGCAGGCTCTGCTGTCGACCACTTCCTCGGAAGCTGTTCTTAAGAATTGCCGTGGGTGCCGCCTCTTATAGGGTTCCCACTCGGCCCTCAGCATTTGTCAGTGCGTGACAATCACGTCCGGCGCTGATTTAGTCGTCTGAACGCTGTACGGCCTCCGCTTGTCCGCGTACTTTATGTGAGTCTGCGGGACCATTTCAATCTTCGCCTCCGCTTTGAATTTGTTGTCCTTCTTGTAGCCGAACGTGCTAAAGGGGGCGGGGGGTGAGTTTGTGTGCACGCTGTGGTTTGGGGTGCTATTCCCAGAGCTGTACCCTTGAGTGGTGAAGAGACTTTCCCGGGTTTGGCAGGCGCTGTCGCACATTTCCGGGGGATTGTCGTTGTCTACCTGTAACAGAATTATACTTTAGCGAGGATTATTAACTACTACGCTTGCAAATGTCTGTTTGCTTGATTTGGCAACGTAAGACGACGGGGTTGCTGGAGTGTTATGTTGTGTCGTTCCCAAATTGACGATTGGAGGGAACATTACGTAGGCATTGACCTTTTAGAGATTTGATATAAAATCAACTATGCTACTGTTATGTAAGGGGTAAGGGTGATTTTACGCCCTTCGTTGAAGTAATAATGGGGTAGTTATTTCGGGTGGTTACGTAATAATGTTACGTTGCAAAATATTCGCCCCATTTAGTTTTAAATATTTGCTTTACAAATAGATAATAGATCTGCCAAAATAGAATTTTCGTTTCATTTTTGTCCGTTTTTGTTCCTTTTGACAGCTGTCAAAATCACTGTCAAATTTAAAAATTTTCAAATTTTGAAAGAGAAAAGTTAATATAAACTATTTCAAATTTTTCTATTTTTATAATTGAAATTAAAATAACGTTTCCACTTTTGACAGTTGTCAAACATCACTGTCAAATTTAAAAATTTTCGTAATTTTGAAAGAGAAAAGACAATATAAAGCATTTCAGATTTTTCAATTTTTATAACTGAAATTAAAATTACGTTTTCACTTTTGACAGCTGTCACAATCACTGTCAAATTTAAAAATTTTCGTAATTTTTAAAGAGACAAGATAATATAAAGATTTCAAATCTTCCTATTTCTATAATTGAAATTAAAATAACGTTTTTCACTTTTGACAGCTGTCAAAATCACTGTCAAATAAAAAAATGTTCGTAATTTTGAAAGAGAAAAGTTAATATAAAGTATTTCAGATTTTTAAATTTTTATAACTGAAATTAAAATAACGTTTTCAATTTTGACAGCTGTCACAATCACTGTCAAATTTAAAAATTTTCGTAATTTTTAAAGAGACAAGATAATATAAAGATTTCAAATCTTCCTATTTCTATAATTGAAATTAAAATAACGTTTTCACTTTTGACAGCTGTCACAATCACTGTCAAATTTAAAAATTTTCGTAATTTTTAAAGAGACAAGATAATATAAAGATTTCAAATCTTCCTATTTCTATAATTGAAATTAAAATAACGTTTTCACTTTTGACAGCTGTCAAAATCACTGTCAAATTTAAAAATGTTCGTAATTTTGAAAGAGAAAAGATAATATAAAGTATTTCAGATTTTTCAATTTTTATAATTGAAATTAAAATAACGTTTTCACTTTTGACAGCTGTCACAATCACTGTCGAATTTAAAAATTTTCGTATTTTTGAAAGAGAAAAGTTAATATAAAGATTTCAAATCTTCCTATTTCTATAATTGAAATTAAAATAACGTTTTCACTTTTGACAGCTATCAAAATCACTGTCAAATTAAAAAATGTTCGTAATTTTGAAAGAGAAAAGTTAATATAAAGTATTTCAAATTTCTCTATTTTTATAATTCAAATTAAAATACCGTTTTCACTTTTGACAGCTGTAAAATTTTTTGTCAAATGAATAAAAATGCCATTTAATAATTATTTCAAATACCTAAAGTACCAAGCAGATATTTCTCTATAGGCTTTGAAGGAACCGAATATGAAATTTAAAGAAATATATTATATTTGTTGGTAGCTGTCAAAACTGCTGTCAAAAAAAATGCAAGTCTGCCTTTCATAATTTTGAAAATAACGTGAATTCCCATAGAAGTGGTATTAAATGTTTTGAAATTTGTTAGTTCCATAATAGATAATAAAATAAAGTTTTCACTTTTGACAGCTGTCAAAATTTCTGTCAACTGAATGAAAATGCCATTTAATAATTATTTCAACAAGTTAAAGTACCAAGCAGACATTTCTCTATGGGCTTTGGAGGAACCGAATATGAAATTGTAAAAAAATATTATATTTGTTGGTAGCTGTCAAAACTGCTGTCAAATTTAAAAAAAAAGCAAGTGTGCCCTTCGTAATTTTGAAAATAACATGAATTCCCATAGAAGAAGAAGAAGAAGAAGAAGAAGAAGAAGAAGAAGAAGAAGAAGAAGAAGAGGAAGAAGAGGAATGGGAGGAAGGAGAGGATGGAGAGGAAGAAGAGGACGATGAAGAGGAGGATGAAGAGGAAGAAGAGGAGGAGGAAGAAGAGGAAGAAGAAGAGGAAGAAGAGAAAAAAGAAGGAGGAGAATGAGGAGAAGAAGAAGAAGGAGAAGAAGAAGCAGAAGAAGAAGTGCTATTAAATGTTTTACAATTTGCTAGTTCTATGATAGATAATAAAATAAAGTTTTCACTTTTGACAGCTGTCAAAATTTTTCGACTTAATGAAAGTGACATTTTATAATAATTATTGAAACAAATAAACGCGCTTAACAAACATTTTTTATTAAGTTTTGCAGGTACTGAATACGAAATTGGTGTAAAAAAATAATGGGTTGGTTGACATACGACAAAATTGCTGTCAGATTTAAAAATTTACAAATAAATCTTTCGTAATTTTGAAAATAATGTTGATTTCCATAGAAGAAGATACATAAGACGTTTTAAACTTGTTAGTTCAGTAATTGATATTAAAATAAAGTTCTAATTTTTGACAGCTGTCAAAATTTCTGTCAACTTAATAAAAATGCCATTTTATTATAATTTCAACAAATTAAAGCACTCAACAAACATTTTTCTACAGGTTTTTGAGGTACTGAAGACGAAAGTAATACGAAAAAGATATACTTGCACATTTTTAAATTTAGCAGCAGTTTTGACAGCTACTAAGAAACAATATTTTTTTGACATCAATTTCATATTTAGTACCTGCAAAATATAGAAAATTGTCTGCTCGGTACTTCAATTTGTTGAAATTATTATTAAATTTCACTTTTATTAGGTTGACAGAAATATTGACAGCTGTCAAAAGAAAATTTTAATATTTTAATATCAATTATGGAACTAGTGAATTAAAAAAAGCACTTAAATCATTTCTCTATTAGAAAATCGCATTGTGTCCAAAATTAAGGAAGACAAACTTGCATATTTTTAATTTCACAGTATTTTTTGACAGTTACTAAGAAATATATTTTTTTGAAAATAATTTCGTATTCAATACCTTCAAAACCTATAGAAAAATGTCCGCTTAGTATTTTCATTTGTTCAAATAATTGTTAGATGGCATTTTCATTAAGTTGACAGAAAATTTGACAGCTGTCAAAAGCGAAAAGGAAGATTCAGATTTAATGAATTTCTATTTTTCTATAAAAATTCACATTGTTTTCAAAATTACAAAAAACGTAATTGTAAAATTTTAAATTTGACGCTGATTTTGACAGCTGTCAAGAATAAAAAAAGAAATGAAAATTCTATTTCGGCAGATCTATTATCTATTTTCGGAGTAAAAATTTAAAACTAAATTTGGTGAATTTTTATATATTTGTGACCTGTAGACTGATTTTAATTGAAAAAAGGGATATTTTTTAATAAAAAATCAATTTTGGATCTAAATTATAAAAAATTATAACTTAAATTAAAAAATCCTGCTCGAGAGACTGATGAAGAATTTACAAACGAATATTAAAAAAGAATAAGATGAAGAATAATAAGTTTGTGGAATGACAATCCAAGCAATAAAAAATAAATCTGGAAAGAATGAGTTTTTGGGAAAATGAAAAAAATTGTTTGAAAAATTTTTCTTGCTACGCAATTTCGGAAAATTTTTTTAGATCCCTTTGGAAAAAATTCACAAATTGCAGTTTTTTAAAGAGACATTTCAACACATTTAGGTCTGGTTCTAGAAATTTTTTTCGACCTCTCTGAAAAAGAAATTACGCTGTGCAGTTTTGGAATTGTTTTTCAACCTTCCTGGAAAAAAATTAAACAAAAAATTCCCCAACTGATACCAATCGCGCCCACTCTATCCTGCGGTCGATTAGAGTTCGCCCTCTCACAGTTCCCACGCTCATATTTTACATCACAACACACTATATCAGCAGAACTTGTATACATACCGTATAAATATTTGTGTTATAGGCATCCCCATTTGAGGGGCTCATGTTGTGCTCACTTCTAACTAAAATTGACAATATATCACCCCCTGGCACGTAACAAGGAGTATTAACAGCGTTTACGGCATCGAATCTGTTGGAGTCCATCGATGGGGAGCTGTGGGAGCGGGACTGGCTTCCCACTTTCGAAGGGTGCTTCTTGTCCATTTGTCCTTGTTTGTCCAGCTCGTTCAGCTGCTGTTCACTTTGTCTCATGTACTCCTGAAACAAACATTTTGATTAATCTCGGCTTATATAGCAAATTCAAACGTTCCGAACTAATTCAGGTGATGCTCCGAGCCGGCTCCCCTTTCCGGATATTAAACAAACTTTCAATGCAGCTGGTGAAATTAATTTGTTTGATTGGCCCGCGACGACTGATGTATTTCCCAGGTTTCAGGTTTATAGAAGTTATAGTTTGCAATATAATATGGTTAGGTGTCGCGTAATATTTGCATTGAATTTTGCACAACAAGTTGTTTCATAAAATATGCATCGGCTGGTTAGATATGTTCGCTCGGGCAATCTTTAAGGCTTCAGTGCATAAAGTATTACCGGAAAACTTAACTTACGAAAAATAGTCATTGGTAAATAGCTCTACGTTTGTGGCAGTAGTTCGCCGTATTGTAAAACCCTCTGTATAGACAAGAATATCTATAGCTAACCGACTGCCCGCCGCTCAAACTATATCCTGTTGGAAATTCCGTTTGCTTGCCGTCCGAAATCGTTTCAGCTGCGAAAACAGACACCGATTATAAAACTCACCGTCTTCCGAAATAAAATCGTATTCACGCGTATATACTCTTGATTGCCATCCCGCATATTTATTATCGTTATCAAAATCAAATCAAAAGCAGGCGTCACATAGTATAGCTAAATTAAACATAGAAATAGAAATGCCCCACTCAGTAGCTCAATCTTCGGCAAACTAACACAGTGTTTGACTTGACTTGCAGCTCCATGCCTAATAATTGGTAGGTACAAGTTGACGCGTATTGATGGTACACCGCAGCATAGTCTTGAATATAATAGCGGTTGCAGTCGGGGTCTAATATTATAATTTGAATAGGAATACTCAAGAGGATTGCCTTTGGCTTGAGTACGAGCTCTCGAGTTTACCTACACTGCAACCGTGTTTGCCACTTAACAATTTCACTGCAGACATTAAAATTAGCCGATGCAGTGCACACGGCGCGACGTCTAGATATATCAACAATGGGTCTAGAGGAAAACCTCTTCAGGGGGTTTGCGCACGTGAGTCAGCAAAAATGGCTGGTGTCTCATTTTCGTAATTATATCCTTCATATGAAGTAAGTACGTTGATACGTACCTCTTACGAGTGTACCATAAGCAACTGTCAGTTGTACAGTTGGTGTTTGCCGGCCGACTGCAGTGAAGATGGTCGGGGTTCTTGATAGATGGAAAAAAAATATGTTTGGGCGCCAAGTAAATTTACTAACCTCAAACACCAGTCTTGGTTCAGTAACCCCCAACTTACTAAAAGAGTTACTAGACTTGACATGAAATGATACTAACTGGTTACCCTCATAAAAACTTTAATATAAAATTACTGTATTGACACACAAACGTTTGACAACCCTGGTATATATATATATATATATAAAAAAATATTAACATACACGATCAACAAATGAGAGCATAAAATACTTATCAGCTAACAAACAGTCAAGTGACGGAATGTACTTTTTACACACAACAATTAAATATTTATAGACACCTATAATAATATCGATTCGGTAAGAGTTATGATATATGTAACAGCTGATTTACACAATGGTTCAAAAGACAATTTTTCGTTTAGAAGAAAAATTCCACAAAAACGATTCTTAATTAGTATTAACAAAAGACTTAATTACCTCTTTCTGGAGGGTCTCCAAGTTCCTACGATGTTATGAACTTCTGTATTCACGTGCACAGCGAACCATGCAAATGGCGTCTGAGGAAAATAGCAAATATCCTTCGAAGAAGAAATCGACTCCTTAATAACACAATATGCACCTCTGTGCCTCTCTAAACAACCAAAGAGATCGATGAAATCACTTTTCAGATAAAATCCCCCGCGATGGGTTTGATAAAACCAAATATGTATCTGAACAGCGCACTATGCCCTTGTCAGCCCTTCTCACGTGAACTACTCACTCGAATCTTCTAGAATCCGAGCAACATCGGCGGTCAGATCGAAAACTAAATCGATATCGGACCCAGTCAGTCAGGCAACCACCCATACATTGACATCTAAGGTCGGTTGAATAACAGTGACCTCCATAAATTACAGCGACTAACAAAATTTGTAATTTGACCCCTTACAACGTTAATCCCAGTCACTTCCCCAACAGAATAACCACAAACTCAACCAAATAACACAAATCGGAATCAACTTGTGCAAATCTACAAGAAATCCCTTGCGCTGGTTGTCCTTCCTTTCCGGCATAAAATCTAGCTGTCCTACGGAAGATGTTCTTTTCCTTGTTGGAGGGAGATCTATGGTAGTTTGTGAACTTAGCGCCAAAGGATATGCAACCCACTGTGCTACTCTGTATATTGTGAATAAAGAACTTTTAAAATAAAATGATACATGAAGGGCAAAATTGCAAGATTGAAAGATTAATTAACTAACTATTTACCAAGGACTATTTTTCATAAGTTAAGTTTTCCAGTAAAACTTTATGCACTGAAGCCTTAAAGATTGCCCGAGCGAGCAAATCTAACCAGCCGATGCATAATTATGAAACAAAAGACAAACGGAGGAATTACTAATTAGCTCTAGTTTGATTTAGTAGCATAATACAGCGGTACTCACGAACAATAAGATCTCCGAATATCTATAATTAACTGAAGGCGGTACGGACGGATAGTAGCGGCCCACGGTGTATTCTTACCAAGTGACGGTAATATTTAAAGTAAAAACGGACATTCCTTGACTGGAAAAACCACTTCGTTGCAACACCTACCGCTGCTCCATTGACTGGGCTGTTAGAGGTATCTTAATCGCAATCTTGAAACTCCCAAGGAAACGCCCAATTTACCATAAACACTTTACAACGACAAATTGCGACCATATATTGCGAATACACGAATTTAAACGCAATTTGGGGCTAATGCCACTTGCGGCGGCTCCACGGGAACATTTATACAAATCCATTTTTAAATTGAGTTGTACTTTACGTAACAAAAGTTCGCCGGGAAGTTCTCAGACTTAAACGAACCGTTTAAATCTATGTTTCAATTACCTAAATGAGAAATTTAAAGTTCCATCAGATTTATTACATCCCCCGGGTGAGTTTTGATTTACCTTAGGTTACTTCGGGTATTGCGGACGGAGATAAATAATCGCGAACAAAGCAGACAGGAAGATGCCGACCGGGAAGTAATACATCATTTACGTTAATAACTATAACTTGTAGCAAACAATAAATACGGAGCAAGACTGATTGGTGAATAACTTGGTTCCAAACGGCGAGACGTCGAGACTCCTTCACTGATAATAATACACTCGATTTAGTAGATAAGCAAGGCGAGTTCTAGACCATAAGTGACTTGGGATGGCATGTGTCCATCGGGAGCGGCCATCATGAATGACCAGAGGGTGTGCAAGGAGTGGCGATCAATGATCAGAGGGTGTACAGGAAGTCTTGAGGAGGTGAAGAGCATCATGGTGCAGTCAATCACAAGAGGACGTGTAAAAAATGGTGTGTTGAGGAGGCGGTCTTTTTAGGGGGGGGATATTGATGGGGGCGGCAAAAGATGTCTGCGTATTGTAGCAAATCGGGGGTATAAGTCATATAAAAAAAAAGAAATTAGCTATTAATAATGAAAAAATTCATTTTAATTTGTGCCACGGGGTATATAAGTAATTGGTTGAGTTTTGTTATGACTGCTGCAACGGAAATCATAAATTTATCTTATCGCCGGGAGTTAAGAAAATTCGATGGGAGGGGACCACACGAATCGGTTCCCAAGGAAATCGCTGGGTAGACGATATTGCGTGAGTGGACTCGCCTGAACGTATATTGGGAGAAATCGAGGTGCAAAAGGGCCGATTCAGCGGTTCACCGGGGGGGGGGGGGGGATACCGTGGAGACGAGCCGAAAATACGGACGGGACAAGAGGTGACAGTTGGACCGAGCCGCGAAGTCGATCGGGCAACACCAGTTCGACCGAGCGAGAGAGTTGATCGAGCAGCGCAGCGTCGGGACGTCGCGATACAGAGATGGAGCTAGAGTTTTGACCGGCCAACGTCAGGGACGTCGTCGCGGTAATTGCGAATTACCTAGGAGCTAGTTAAGCGCCGCGAAGTGTGAAAGTGATACAGAGACGGAGCTAGAATTGTGAATTACCTAGGGGCTAGTTAAGCGCCGCGAAGTGCGAAAGTGATACAGAGACCGCGCGTCGGTGGGCGGGTTTAAAGTTGATAGAGTCCGACGTATAGTTTTAGTGAAGGTAATTGTCAATTAGGGTAAGTCATTTTGAGTTTACTAACCCCAGATACGTTTCGTTTTGTGAGTTCTAGACCATAAGTGACTTCGGATGGCATGTGTCCATCGAGCGGCCATCATGAATGACTAGAGGGTGTGCAAGGAGTGGCGATCAATGACCAGAGGGTGTACAGGAAGTCTTGAGGAGATGAAGAGCATCATGGTGCAGTCAATGACAAGAGGATGTGTAAAAAATGGTGTGTTGAGGAGGCGGTCTTGATGGGGGCGGCAAAATATGTCTGCGTATTGTAGCAAATCGAGGGTATAAGTCTTAAAAAAACCGAAATTAGCTATTAATAATGAAAAAATTAATTTTAATTTGTGCCACGGGGTATATAAGAAGTAATTGGTTGAGTTTTGTTATGACTGCTGCAACGAAAATCATGTTTAGATAAATTTATCTTATAGCCGAGAGTTAAGAAAATTCGATGAGAATTGCTCTTACAGGACTATTTACAATTTCGAATCCTTCCAGATTATCCCCTCGAATATCCCTAATGAATCCAGCACGTTTTTAACCGATGATTAAAGCGTTAAACAAAACTCAGTCCTCTATTTAATTCCCGGCAGCGCTCCGCGCAGAAATATAAATTTCCAGGACGTGAGTCACCCTTCACCGGCCTTCACGTCCTACCGAAACGCAATCAGTTCAGCACCTGCATCCACGTACAAAGTTTATTTAACTGGCAGGAAAGGGACGGCCATGTCAGGCCGAACACCGCGTGCATTAGTTGGAAATGTTTAAATTGGATACATAAGCGAGGATTAATCGAACATGTTTGTTTTGGTATCACATGCGACAGTGACGGGCAGGTGGACAAGTTCGGGCTAGCAGAGATAAATGTAGGATCGTCTGATACAGACCTGCGGGGCGGGAATGTATTTGATTGGTTAATTTTTACTTCGTGAAGTTTACGGATTGGATTATGGACAGATCACCAACTTAAACTATTTTTACAATTTTGGACGCGTCAGATATTGCACTGGGTGCGGTAAATGTTCAATTTATGATCCAGAAAACTTAGTGAGCAGATTTTATGATCATTTTAATTTGTTGCAGGAACTTTTAAGTCGGGGTGTTCAACAGAAATAACTTCTGTATCACAGCTGATGGTAATTGGAAGGTATTTAAGCCACTCAAAGAATATTTCCCTCAGTAATAAATCAATATTTAAGTTTAAAAGGAAACTCTGTTGGTAAAAGTCGAGATATTGAGGCAATGAAAACTCCCATCATTCATTGCGAGACTTTTCTTAACTGATGAAGATTTAATAATAATAATAATAATAATAATATATTTATTGTTATAGGATTTTTCTAAATACCACTATTTTGTTATACGTCACTGAATTTTGCATTTCAATTGAGTGCAGAGTAGAGCCGAGGGCGAGGCTTCTATTAATGCATAGCTAATTGAAAGTCGAGTACGTTTACATTCTACAACAAGGCCCTTGTTCGTTCTATACGCTCACCAACTTTTTGACATTATTGAATATTTAGTTTGGAGAGTTTTAGGTAGTTAAATTCGTTTTAACTCTGCAGACCTCTCTTCTTCGTTAGGCAACTTTTACTAATTAGATAGTACGCAAATTTGTTTAAAAGCATCATGATATTGTTCCGAGAAAACAAATTATTCGTAACTGAATTAGAATTAATACAATCGGATTGGTTGCAGCATGAAAAGCTTATGAAATTGAGTAGATAAGCAATGAGAGTTCTAGACTACCTATTTTATACACCTCACACGATATCATCATGATGATGCTAAAAAGATAAGAATGCAGGTGCACATCTATAATATATAATGTTATGATAGGGGGAATTTTTGTAATTCTATCTTCTGTCTAGTTGTAAATAGTTTTTCTAAGAGAAATATTTTAGTTCCTGTACATAGTTTTTGAATTATCGACTATATGGTATACAATCAGTCCGCTACTGGTCAGAATTATTTCAATGTTTTATTAATAAGCGACAGTGCGTATGATTTTATGATAATTTAACGTGAAACTTATTGTAGGTGTGCTACAATTATTACTCTTTTACTTTTCAGGGCCTTTGGGGGTTCCCTTCTATCATCGAAGAAATATCTTACCTATAAATCTGCTGTTATGCTATTTTTAAATAAAGGTTATTTGAAATTCGCGCTGGTTTATTTTATTAGATTTCTATGGACTTCTATGGAAAATTAGAGATCTTTATAAAAATGAATGTCACTTAACTATTTGACAGCTAGATGTCGCTGAGACTGCTTTATTTTTGATATTCAGCTGAGATATGTATATGATATCCTTTTTTAACTTGCATTTATCTTTTCAGTATATCATACGTTAGTTTCTCGTTATTTGATTTATTGTGAGGATCATTTTATTTTATCCTTTTATCCGAAATCACTTACGGTCTAGAACCCTCCTTGCTTATCTACTAAATTGAGTGTGTTATTATTAGTGAAGGAATCTCGACGTCTCGCCACTTGGAATCAATTAGTGACAATAAAAAGACGTTTTAACCATTTCCATATGATACCAACTTGGAGAACAAAAGCGCAAAAGGTCATAACGATTATTTGCGTCATTTTCTGTTTCACATTAGTAGCAACGGATTTCTACAAACCAATCCCATAATAATTGTATCTCAAGCCCTTTTCCAGGTTGTCACTTTTAAGTAAGTCGATCTCTTATAATGGAAATATCAGATTATTTCTGTCGGAGAGAGTGAGGGAGGGTGTTGCGCACTGGGCCTCTTTAAACGGCAATTTTAGTTTCCTCGACGGTCTCAGGAGCTCGCACATAAATTTACAGATCCTGATGTTTCCCATTTCTTATTGACCCTCTGTTTGCCAATGGGAAATCCTGGGTAAAATGTTATTCGTAGATGGGACGGTTAATTGATTTATTTGATGAGGAATGTCGCGTCGCATTTAAACCACCGATTTTCATTTAAATTGCGTGATTTAAAAAAAATTGTAATTGAAAATAAAGTGGCGATTAAAGTGTTAATCGTTAGAGACTGATCAGTTTATTACAAAAAAAAATTACTGAGTTTAAAACCATTACGAAGGCGTGAAGATTCAAAAAATTGCGCCACTAAGCACCGGTAGAATCATCGGCTCTTGATACCTAGACTGCGAGATTGAAATTTTAGTTAGCAATCCGCTTTTACAGCACGCAACTACCAGAGCTCCAGTAAAAATCGACTTTCTGCTAGTGTGCCAGTATATAATAGACATTTACAAGTTCACAAATTTATCGCGCCGATCTACTGCGCATTTCCCCACTTTGCACCGTTTAGAAATCTAGTAACTTGAAGCGTAGAATAGATTTCGACATTCAGTTTGCTTCCAGCTATCGGTCCGACCAGTCCAGCACTAGTAAGTCAAACCGCACCGTCTCACTGATAAGTAAAATAGAATAATTTCCGTTATTGCTGGCATCCATTTGTATCTAAATATTAGGGTGCCACTTGGGTGATTTTCTAGATGGGGATTTGAAGTTTTGGCAACCCTGTCGTTTTGCTTCCGTTAAAACTCGCCGCCATAATTTAAACGCCGCCGTGATGGATTCCTGTCTATTTTGTTGCTGAGCGATGCATAATAAAAATTAATCGCGCAGAATATCGCGATAATTACTGTTCGTTATAATATTTAAGGGTAGCGATGTAGAAGGAAAAGCCCCATGGTAATTTATCTTTATGATGTCAGCTGCTCGGTCATTTAAAAACAAAGAAAGTTTTTAAAACAACTTCATACATTAAATCTCTGATATACAGGTTAATAAAAATTGATTGCTATTTTATATTCGGGCATGAAAAACGGCGCTTAAAAGGATTCTTCTCTATTTAAGTCCGTTTATTGTAAGCTTAATTTTGATTAATATCCTCGGTAATCTTCCAGTGTGCCTTCAGAAAATTAAATTTTATTTAGCGTCTAATGAAAGTAATTTTACATCCTTATTTTATAAATTCTTATTAATTGTGTGGAGGAGCAGTTGGAAGGTATTTCAATGTTTCAACGCAATCACGACGAAGGCTCTGTAACATTATCAAATGTAAGCACAAAAAAACTCATTATCCGGCGATTCATTATTCAAAACGTTACAGATATTTCTTGATGAAGTGACCTTCGAGAAATTTATTGCTGCTGTAATAACGTTAAAATCATCATGAGTTGTTGTTAATTTTATTGGATAGGAAATTTAAAACTGAAACTCAACATATTCCAGCATATCCAGTTTCAAATAATTTTTTCTGATATGCAATGCACCCCGTATACCTTGCCATTCTCCTTACGTGCAGCATCATTAAAATAATTGTGTATAAAGCCCCACTGAGTGCATAAATTAAATTATGGCCGCAAAGAGAGGAACACCGAAATGATGAAGGATAATGATTATCACGCCCCAATCTAACTGTTTATCCGTGTATACGTGTATATGGGGATGATACAGTACATTTGCCGGCCCAATGCTGTAACTTGCGGCTTTATGATAAATGTTGTTACATTGGACCTATTTAATGTATGTATTTGAATTATTTGGTGTAGAAGCTCAGTCCGGATAGACGAAAATCCATTTCATCAGCAAGTGATTTACAAGTTGTTCCGTCATTAATTATTAACGATCGAAGAATACAAAGAAAAGATATAGATACAAAAAATGGAACAACGTAAAAATTGCCGATTTTACTGATTACACAACCACACACAAAAAAAATCTCAAGGCCCAGATAGTGTAGAAATCACTAAAAACCATCATTCAAAATTTCAACTTTTTAAAAGGAATTTTCTGGTCTTGTAAACTAATTTTTTTATGTTTAAACCATCAATACCCACGTTTTTGAGGTTATTGACTTTTGACAGCTGTCAACTGTCAAACTGACAGTATGAACATTTCAACGTTTTGAAAAGAAGCTTTTTTATGAGTAATCACCAATACCTACATCTTTGAGGTCACTGATCATGATTTTGTAGTCGGATTTCAATTTGACAGCTGACAACTGTCAAACTGACACTGAGAATTTCAATTTTCAATTTTCAAATACATAAAAAAAAACTTCTTTTCAAAGTGTTAAAATTTTCACAAGCTGTCAAAATGACATTTGGCAGCTGTCAAAATGGAATTCCAATATCAAAAACGTGATCAGAGACCTAAAAAACGTTGGTATTGGTGGTTTAAACATAAAAATACTTCTTTTCAAAGACGTGAAGTTTTCATACTGTCAGTTTAACAGTTGGCAACTGTCAAAATGAAATTCCGGCATCAAAATCGTGTTTAGTGACCTCAAAACCGTGGGTATTGATGGTTTACATATAAGAAAACGTCTATTCAAAGTGTTGAAATTTCTGTACTAGTTGGCAGCTGTCAAAATGAAATTCCGACATCAGAATCATGATCAGTGACCTCAAACACGTTGGTATTGATGGTTTTAACATAAAAAACTTCTTTTCAGTGTTAAAATTTTCACAAGCTGTCAAAATGACATTTGGCAGCTGTCAAAATGAAATTCCGACATCAAAAACGTGTTCAGTGACCTCAAAAACGTTGGTATTGATGGTTTAAACATAAAAACATCAAAGAGGTGAAATTTACATACTTTCAGTTTGACAGTTAGTAGCTGTCAAAATGAAATTCCATAATCAATATCGTGATCAGTAACCTTAAAAACGTAGGTATTGATGGTTTAATTATAAAAAAAATAGTTTACAAGACCAAAAAATTCTTTTTAAAAAGTTGAAATTTTTATACTGTCAATTTGACAGTTGGCAGCTGTCAAATTGAAATTCCTATATCAAAATCATGATCAGTGACCTCAAAAACGTTGGAATTGATGGTTTAAATCTAAATTTCTTTTCAAAATGTTGAAATTTTCATACTGCCAGCTTGACAATTGGCAGCTGTCAAAATGAGATCCTGACATCAAAATCGTGACCAGTGACCTCAAAAACCTTGGTGTTGATGGTTTACACATAAAAATTACTTTAAAAATTTTGAAATTATCCTACTGTCAGTTTGACAGTTGGCAGCTGTCAAATTGAAATTCCTACATCAAAATCGTGATCAGTGACGTCAATGACGTGGCTATTGATGGTTTAGATATCAAAAAACTTCTTTTCAAAGTGCTGAAATTTTCATATTAATTTTCATGTCAGTTTGACAGTTCCGAGCTGTCAAAATGAAATTTCGACATTAAAATCGTGATCAGTTATCTTGGTATTGATGGTATACACATAAAAAAGTTCTTTTAAAAATTTTGAAATTGACTGAATTTTTCGTACTGCCAGTTTGACAGTTGGCAGCTGTCAAAATGAAATCAAAATCGTGATTAATGACCTCAAAAACGTGGGTTTTCATGGTTCACTTATAAAAAACTTCTTTTCAAAGTGTTGAAATTTTTATACTCATTTTCATGTCAGTTTGACAGTTACGAGCTGTCAAAATGAAATTTCGACATTAAAATCGTGATCAGTTATTCTGGCATTGATGGTATACACATAAAAAAGTTCTTTTAAAAATTTTGTAATTGATTGAATTTTTCGTACTGCCAGTTTGACAGTTGGCAGCTGTCAAAATGAAATCAAAATCGTGATTAATGACCTCAAAAACGTGAGTTTTCATGGTTCGCATATAAAAAAACTTCTTTTCAAAGTGTTGAAATTTTCATACTGTCAATTTGACAGTTGGCAGCTGTCAAACTGAAATTCCTTCATCAGTATCGTGATCAGTAACCTTAAAAACGTAGGTATTGATAGGTTAAATATATATAAAAAAATAGATTATAAGAGCAAAAAATTCTTTTTAAAAAGTTGAAATTTTTATACTGTCAATTTGACAGTTGGCAGCTATCCAATTGAAATTCCGAAATCAAAATTGTGATTAGTGATCTTAAAAACGTTGATAGCGATGGTTTAAAATAATAAACTTCTATTCAGTGTTGAAATTTTCATACTTTCAGTTTGACAGTTGACAGATGTCAAAATTAAATTCAGACATCAATATCGAGATCAGTGACCTCAAAAACGTAGGTATTGGTGATTACGCATAAAAAACTTCTTTTCAATATGTTGGCATTCTCATACTGTCAGTTGGACAGTTAGTTGGCAGCTGTCAAAATACTGTCAGTTTGACAGTTAATTGGCAGCTGTCAAAATGAAATACCGACATCAAAATCGTGATCAGTGACCTCAAAAACATTGGTATTGATGGTTTAAATATAATAAACCAGACCAAAAAATTCTTTTTAAAAAGTTGAAATTTTTATACTGTCAAATTGATAGTTGGTAGCTGTCAAATTGAAATTCCGACATCAAAATCGTGATCAGTGACCTCAAAAACCTTGGTATTGATGGTTTACACATAAAAACATTCTTATCAAAATGTTGAAATTTTTATACTGTCAGTTTGACAGTCGGCAGCTGTCAAAATGAAATTCCACATCAAAATCGTGACCTCAAAAACGTTGGTATTGATGGTTTACATATAAAAAAAACTTCTTTTCAAAATGTTGAAATTCTCATACGGTCAGTTTAACAGTTGGCAGCTGTCAAAATGAAATTCCAACATCAAAATCGTGATTAGTGATTTCAAAAACGTAGGTATTGGTGACTACGCATAGAAAACTTTTTTCAAAATATTGAAATTCTCATACTGTCAGTTAGACAGTTAGTTGACAGCTGTCAAAATACTGTCAGTTTGACAGTTAATTGGCAGTTGTCAAAATGAAATACCGACATCAAAATCGTGATCAGTGACCTCAAAAACATTGAAATTGAAGGTTTAAACATAAAAAACTTCTTTTCAAAGTGTTGAAATTTTCATACTGTCAGTTTGACAGTTGGCAGCTGTCAAACTGAAATTCCGAAATCAAAATCGTGATCAGTGACCTAATAAATGTTGGTATTGATGGTTTAAACATAAAAAAAACTTGTTTTCAAAGTGTTGAAACTTTCATTCTTTCAGTTTGACAGTTGGTAACTGTCAAATTCCCACATCAAAATCGTGATCAGTGACCTCAAAGACGTGGCTATTGATGGTTTACATATAAAAAAACTCCTTTTCAAAGAGTTGAAATTTTCATACTCATTTTCATGTCAGTTTGACAGTTAACAGCTGTCAAAATAAAATTTCGACATTAGAATAGTGATCAGTGTTCTTAGAAACGTTGGTATTGATGGTATACACATAAAAAAATTCTTTTAAAAATTTTAAAATTTTCGTACTGTCAGTTTGACAGTTGACAGCTGTCAAAATGAAATTTCCCCAAAAATGAAGATGATTTAGTCTAGAGCCTTCATGTTCTATATGGTCATGCATACCTCGAATAATGAGAGACTACTTATGGAAAAAAATCACAAATGAACAGTTATTTTAAAAGTAAATATTGGTGTTTTTCAAAAATAAAAAAATTGTGCAGAAATAAGAAGGATTATAATTAAAAAGCTTCGATTTCTTTTATCTTCAATTAAATTTTCTTTACTACACTGGATTTTCACCAAATTTGTAGTTTCGACCGTCTTGTCGTGGTCTTCTTCAGATATTACTCCAGATACTGCCCAGTTTGGTTTTAAAATACTCGGTATTAGCTACATGCACCTTAACATTCTCCTCTTCACAATATTCCAATACTTTCTCTACCCACAGATGAGAAAAATACGCCTCTGGTCCACGCCAAATGTAACTGTACCCTTTGTTTAACGTACCGTTTCGAATCAAAGCGATATTTAAATTCGCCTTTATTTGTTTCCAGCTTCTCATCTTATACGAAATGTACATACCTCCGAGCTTGTATCCGGCACAAACAAATAATCAAATATAGCGGTAACTCCCATATTGTTATGAATAAGCACAAGATCAGATACGGAAATAATTTTATCAGTAAACCGAAATGCTGCTTCTTGAGATACCTGAAATAACGAGGTTAGTATACACGATGGGGCGAAGTCTTTACTAGAAACGAATATTCAAAGCTCTGCAAACTGGACGAAAGTTCCTCGTTCAACGTGGCCTTAATTTTTACGAGACCAAGCCGACCGCCAGCAACTTTTACCTAGTTATCATTTAGTGCTGGCTAAATTGGGTGCCATACATCCACTTCAACCCTGTCTATTTATTTCATGATGAGGGTCTGGTAGTCAATAGCCTGCATGGATTATGCAGAAGGTAGTGGTAGATGTTAAGTGATGCGAACACAAGGATCTGAATTAACACAGTTTAACGCAGTTAGGTATTTCGGTTGAAGATTTTGGTTTGTGTAGCCGAATCAATGTATAAATTAAGTCGTTGCGGCTATTAGATTTATCCCAACAATATTGGCAATGGGCGAAGGATCTTCTTCGGTTTTAAGTGCCAGTTTGCCATTGAATCGACTGGTCTGAAACTGCGGCACAAAAATACGGACATAAAAGTATCTTCTCGCTGTGTCTAATCTGTGCTTATAATTAAAAAGAAATATATTTTCAGGACTTTTTTTCTAAAGAATAAAATCTCTTAAAACCTCATGATTAGCTAAATTCATCGGCTTAAAATTAATAAATTGTAGGTGATTTCCAACGTTTTCAGTTAATAATTCAATAGTAACTCTAAAAAAATTACAATTTTAACATATTTTTTGAGGTTAGGAAAAATTCTGATCTAATGGTGAAAATCTGGTATCAGGTATAAATTCAGCGGCTTAAAATTAATAATTTGTAAGTGGTTTTCAAGGTTTTAAGTTAACAATTCAATCTTAACTCTAAAAAAGGTTACAGTTTTAAAGTATTTTTTGAGGTTAGGAAACATTCTGACTCAATGAAGTGAATTTGGCATTAGATACGAATGCAGCGGTTCAAAATATATAAATTGTAAGTGGTTTTCAACGTTTTCAGTTAACAATTCAATCGTAACTCTTAAAAAGGTACAATTTTACGTATTTTTTGAGGTTAGGAAAAATCCTGAACCAATGGACCAAATCTGGCATCACATAAAAATTCGGCTGCTCAAAATATGTAAATTTAAGGTTGCTTTAACATTTGCAATTAATAATTTAATCGAATCGTAACAAAAAGAAAATACAACTTTAAGATATTTTTTGAGGTTAGGAAAAATTTTGACTTAATAGGGCAAATCTGGCATCATATATAAACTCAGTGGCTTAAATTATGTAAATTGTAGGTGGTTTCTAACGTTTTTAGTGAACAATTCAATCGTAACTCTAAAAAAGGTACAATTTTAAGGTATTTTTTGAGGTTAGGATGAATCAGATACAAATGTAGCGGTTCAAAGGATGTAAATTGCAGGTGGTCTTAAACGCATGCAGTTAATAACTCAATCGTAACTCTAAAAAGGACATAATATTAACTAATTTCTTGAGGTTAGGAAAAATCCTGATCCGATGGAACAATTCTGGCATCACATAAAAATTCAGCTGCTCAAAATATGTAAATTTAAGGTTACTTCAACGTTTGCCGTTAATTATATCGAAACGTAACAAAAAATATACAATTTTAAGATATTTTTTGAGGTTAAGAAAAATCATGAACCAATGGCATCAGATATAAATTCAGCGGCCTGAAATTCATAAATGGTAGGTGATTTCTAACGTTTTCAGTTAACAATTCAATCTTAACTCTAAAAAGGTTACAATTTTTTGAGGTTAGGAAACATTCTGACTCAAATGGAGTAAACTTTGCATTAGATACGAATGCAGCGATTAAAATATATGAATTGTAAGTTTTCAGTTAACAATTCAATCGGAACTCTAAAAAAGGTGCAATTTTACGGATTTTTAGAGGTTAGGAAAAATCCTGAACCAATGGAGCAAAGTTGATATCAGATACGAATTCAGCGACTGAAAATAGATATGGTTTAGGTGCTTAAGCAATGCTTTTAGTTAACAATTCAGTGGTAACTCCAAAAAAGTACAATTTTATGGTATTTTTTGAAGTTAGGAAAGAGCCTAACTCAATGTAGCAGATTCGGCATCATTTACGAATTCAGGGGTTCATAGTAGATATGATTTAGATAGTTTTTAGTTAACAATTCAACCGTAACTCCAAAAATGGTATAATTCTAACATGGTTTTTGAGGTTAGGAAAAATTCTGACCCAATGAAGAAAATCTGGCATCTAATATAAATTCAGGGACTTACAATTATAATTTGTAAATGGTTTCCAAAGTTTTCAGTTGACAATTCAAGTTTAATTCTAAGTTACAATTTTAAGGCATTTTTTGAGGTTAGGACAAATTTAGACACAATGGAGAAAATCTGGCATCAGATATAAATTCAGCGGCTTAAAATTAATAATTTGTAAGTGATTTCCAAAGTTTGTAGTTAACAATCTTAACTTTAAAAAGGTTATAATTTTAAAGTATTTTTTGAGGTTAGGAAAAATTTTAATCCAATCGAGCAAAGTTGGTATCAAATACGAATTCAGTGGCTTAAAATATGTAAACGTTACGTGGTTTTCAATGTTTTCAGTTAACAACTCAATCGTAACTCTAAAAAGGATACAATTTTAACTCATTTTTTGAGGTTAGGGAAAAATCCTGCTCCAATAGAGCAAATCTGGCATCACATTAAAATTCAGCTGGTCAAAATCTGTAAATTTAAGGTTGCTTTAACGTTTGCAGTTAATAATTGAATCGAATCGTAACAAGAAAAATACAATTCTAAGATATTTTTTGAGGTTAGGAAAAATATTCACTTAATAGAGCAAATCTGGCATCAGATATAAATTCAGCGACTTAAAATATGTAAATTGTAGATGGTTCCTAACGTTTTTAGCGAATTCAATCGCAACTCTAAAAAAGGTACAATTTTAAGGAATTTTTTGAGGTTAGGAAAAATCATGAACCAATGGAGCGAAGATACAAATTTAGCGGCTTAAAATTAGTAAATTTTAAGTGGTTTCTGACGTTTTCAGTTAGCAATTCAAATTTAACTCTAAAAAGGTTACAATTTTAAGGTATTTTTTGAGGTTAGGAAAAGTTCTGACTCAATGGAGTGAATTTGGCATTAAATACGAATGCAGCGGCTTAAAATATATAAATTGTAAGTTTTCAGTTAACAATTCAATCGTAACTCTAAAAAAGGTACAATTTTACATATTTTTTGAGGTTAGGAAAAATTCCGAAACCAATGGAGCAAAGTTGATATCAGATACGAAATCAGCGGCTCAAAATAGATATGGTTTAGGTGCTTTTGCAATGCTTTTAGTTAACAATTCAGTGGTAACTCCAAAAAAGTACAATTTCATGGTATTTTTTTGAAGTTAGGAAAGATCCTAACCCAATGTAGCAGATTCAGCATCAGTTACGAATTCAGGGGTTCAAAATAGATATGGCGTAGGTAGTTTTTTACAGTTTTGTTAACAATTCAACCGCAACTCCAAAAAGGGTACAATTCTAACATGGTTTTTGAGGTTAGGAAAAATTCTGACCCAATGGAGAAAATCTGGCATCTAATATAAATTCAGGGACTTAAAATTAATAATTTGTAAGTGGTTTCCAAGGTTTTCAGTTGACAATTCAATCTTAACTCAAAACATGTTATAATTTTAAGGTATTTTTTGAGGTTAAGACAAATTTAGACCCAATAGAGCAAATATGGCATAGCAGATATAAATTCGGCGGTTTAAAATTAATAATTTATAGGTAATTTCTAAAAAGGTTACAATTTTAAGGTATTTTTTGAGGTTAGGTATAATGTTAACCCAATGGAGCAAAGTTGATATCAAATACGAAAATATATAAATTGTAAGTGGTTTTCAATGCTTTCAGTTAACAATTTAATCATAAGAGGAGCAATTCTTAGCCAATTTTAGTTAAGTAAGTTAACAAAAACCCAATAGAGTAAATCTGGCTTCAGATACGAATTTAGCGGCTCAAAATACGTATGGCTGAGGTAGTTTTAAACGTTTTTGGTTAAAAAGTTAATGTAACTCTAAGAAGGTTACAATTTTAAACTATTTTTGAGGTTAAGAAAAATCTTGACTTAATGAAGCAAATCTGGCATCAGCGACTTAAAATAATATATGTACATTGTAGGTGGTTTGCAACGTTTCTAGTAACTCTAACAGAGGAATAATTTTAAGGAATTTTTTGAGGTTAGAAGAAATTCTGATGCAATGAAGTAAATCTGGCGTCAAATATAAATTCTTATCGACTTAAAATATGTAAATTGTAGGTGGTTTCTAACTTTTTTATTGAACAATTCAATCGTAACTCTAAATAAGGTATTTTTTGAGGTTAGGAAGAATCCTTACCCAATATAGCAAATCTTTCATCAGATACAAATGTAGCGGTTCAAAGGATGTGAATTGTAGATGGTTTTCAACGTTTGCAGTTAATAACTCAATCGTAGCTTTAAAAAGGACACAATTTTAACCCATTTCTTGAGGTTAGGAAAAATCCTGATCCAATGGAGCAAATCTGGCATCACATAAAAGTTCAGTTGGTCAGAAAATGTAAGTTTAAGGTTACTTTAACATTTGCAGTTAATAATTGACTCCAATTGTAAGAAAAGGAAAATACAACTTTAAGGTATTTTTTGAGGTTAGAAAAAATCTTGACTTAATAGAGCAAATATGGCATCTTATATAAATTCAGCGACTTAAAATGCGTAAATCGTAGGTGGTTTCCAACGTTTTCAGTAAACAATTCAATCGAAACTCTAAAAAGGTTGCAATTTTAAAGTATTTTTTGAGGTTAGAAAAAATTCCAATATACCAAATCTTTCATCAGATACAAATGCAGCGGTTCAAAAGATGTAAATTGCAGGTGGTTTTCAACGTTTGCAGTTAATAACTCAATCGTAACTCTAAAAAGGACATAATGTTAACTTATTTTTTGAGGTTAGGAAAAAATTCTGATCCAATGGAGCAAATCTGGCATCACATAAATATTCGGCTGCTCAAAATATGTAAATTTAAAGTTACTCTAACGTTTGCAGTTAATTAAATCGAATAGTAACAAAAAAAATACAATTTTAAAGTATTTTTTGAGGTTAGGAAAAAATCTGGCATCAGATATAAATTCAGCGACTTAAAATACGTAAATTCTAGGTGGTTTCTAACGTTTTCAGTGAACAATTCAATCGTAACTGCAAAAAAAAGGTACAATCGTAACGTGTTTTTTGATGTAAGGAAGAATCCTTACCCAATATAACAAATCTATCATCAGATACAAATGCAGCGGTTCAAAAGATGTAAATTGTAGGTGATTTAAACGTTTGCAGTTAATAACTCAATTAACTCTAAAAATGACACAATTTTAACAAATTTTTTGAGGTTAGGAAAAATCCTTATCCAATGGAGCAAATCTGGCATCACATAGAAATTCAGCTTGCCAAAATATGTAAATTTAAGGTTGCTTTAACTTTACAGTTAATAATTTAATCTAATTGTAACAAAAAAAAAAACACAATTTTAAGGTATTTTTTGAGGTTAGGAAGAATTTTGTCTTAGTAGAGCAAATCTGGCATCAGATATAAATTCAGCGGCTTAAAATAATGTAAATTGTAGGTGGTTTCTAAAGTTTTTAGTAAACAATTCAATCGTAAATTTTAGAGTATTTTTGAGGTTAAGAAAAATTTTTACCCACTCGAGAAAATCTGGCATTAAATTAAATACGAATTCAACGGTTTTGAAATAGATGGTTTCAACGTCTCTAGCTAACAGTTCAATGGTAACTCAAAAAATGTATTTTAAGAGGTTATGACAAAAATCTTTACTGGGTTGGACAAATCTGATCCCAGATTCGATTTTAGTACATCAAATTAGTCTGCTAATAGTACATGACAATTTTTTTTGTATGCCGGTGTAATTATACCGCTGACTAGTTGAAAACTCTGTCAGTGAAAGGAATGTTTAATAAAAACGCCGGGAGTTTTTCCAAGCGAGTAGCTGTGTCGTTTATATTTTATTAAAATTTAGAAATTAATCGAAAATAAGCTCTAAAAGGGCAGAACCTGTCTCACATATTTAATTTGTCTGTACTTTAATGTATATGTCCCAGACCTGCATCATCAAAAGAGGATTTTTATCAGTACCAAAGTGAGTTCGCAAACAATGAATATTTAATTGTTTGCATTATTCCTTGGATATGTAACATGTGTGTCTCGTATTTACTCAGAAAACAAACGTTATAAGTTGATGGATCCACCACAGCAAACACAAACATCACCTATACTGTCAGCCCACATATTATCGATTACTAAAATGAGCAATATTTTGTAAAAACTTTTTATTTTGGTCTCAAGTTAAAATACTTACTAACACGTACATGCTAGCCTCGACTTAGTTGTTAAACTCGATATTTGATTTATCTGCGAAAAGGATCTCGACAATAACAGCCCGCTTTGCCAAGGGTAATGATGCGTGCTCTTCCAGTAAATTTTTTACAAGGTACATAATACCTACCATAAAAATACTTACTTATACAAATTTAATGAAAAGAAACGCCAGTCACCGAGGGTTACGGTTTCGGATTGGCCAGACGATGACGGATTATCATTTTTCAGAGCCGTTTGGGATGGAGACGTTTACTGTACCGCTATATATACCGGGACAGAATTAACCCGTCAAATGTGTGCGACTATACGGCGTGTCCACCTTAGTGCGTGGGAATCCAATATGATGGTTAATCGAGAAGATAAATGGATTTCTTTGGTAATATAGCCCAGTTTCCCGAGCTCTGCAGAATAAAAATAATGCCAATTGTGTGTTCTGGTTTTTCTGAATTGACAGCAACTGCGTTTTTCTTACCTTTTATAATTTTTTATATCTCATCTCTAATACATATTTACTCCAATTTTCGTAAAGATCAGAAGATTTTTACCCCACTTATTGCATTATTAGTAAAAAGAAATAAACTGAGCAACTTGGATTTTTTGAGGTTAGGATGTACTTTTAATGTAACTATACCCCAACAGTTTGATAGGCTATGCTTATACGAGTATTTTGTTTTTTTCTCTAATTTTTCTACGACCAAGAGAGCCGAAGATATTTAAAAAATAGTGTAGCCATGCACTCGAAATGCATCAAAATGCACCTGTAGCACTTTTCTCGCGAAGCCCCAGCCCGGTTTTGCAAACTTTTTCGGTTTTCGACTCATTTGCATGACGTATAAAAAGAAAACAAAGAAAAAAATTCAACTTCCTGATTACATCACTTTTCATCAATTATTTTGACTAATTTCCCTCCACTATACAGGGTCCTGCAACAGTGCGTCGGGCTTTCATAGCTCCTATACCATACAAGTTAGGAAATTCATTCGAGTACAGTTCTTAACTAAATGTGGAGGAGCACCGCAGGAAAATATTTTCGAACTACCAGGGTGTCACAAAAAATTGTGACGCCTGTCAGGCAAGTTTTTTTAAATGAAACACCCTATATATTTTACCATATTTCAGACGGCCTTAATGTTCCTCTATGAGGCGCATTTAAGACATTAGTATTACAAATATACAGGGTGTTCCAGTTTTTTGTAGCAGGACGTTAACAGTCGATAGACATTTCAAAATTATTAAAAAAAGTTCATATAAACATAGGTTGAGAAATGCTTAGTTTTCGAGATACACGGTGTTAAAGTTTGAAAATAAATATGAATTTATATTTATATTTCCAGAATGCTAAGAAGTATCGAATCCAAACTTACCAATTCTTTACATACAATTTAGAGGCCTCTTTTAGAATAACAAACTACTACTTTACTTAACCATGGGCGTAGATATATGGATTTAATAAGGCTCTTTTTTACAAAAAAGTAGTACGCCACTGATATTTTCCCATGTTTCTAGTTTAATTCAATAAAGCAAGAAAAAACAAAAATTTAATGTCTCTTGGCACTTTTTGATATGACAAGCCGTTGTTCAGAAAATTTACATTTAATCTTTTGATGCACGCCTCTGGACGAATTTTAGACAAACTTGAAGTCACTCAGAATTTCACCAAATTTGATTGATTGATTGATTGATTGGTTGATTTCTCATCCTATGTGTATATGTTTTTTTAATAATTTTGAAATGTCTATCGACTGCTAAAGTCCTGCTACAAAAAACTGGAACACCCTGTATATAATAATTATTGAAATATACAAGGTGTTTCTAAATTGACTACCATAAATTTAAGAGCTTGTAGAGAACGTTAAAATAAAACTAAAACCTCTATACAGTTTCGTCGAAAAACGCTTCGTAATCAAAATACAGGGTGTTATAGTGTCGACTGGCAGATTAGTTATTTAGCTATATCTCTAAACAGAGTAGGCAGAGGAATCTAAATTTTTGTGAGCGAGTGTTACTTAAGACTACCGATGACTGTATAATATTTTAAATCTGATACCACCATTCAGTGGCGTAGAAAAAGGGGTAGCCTAACACTTTTTTGTTAATAAAAAATTTGCTGTCAGATATTTTGAATATATCGTCCCCAATCAAAATGCTATAATAAAGATCTCTTATTAAATATCTCCAGAGACGTTCGTTTTCGAGATATTCTCGGTTTTATGTGGCAATACTCATGTGTTTAATAAAATTTTTTTAATATACTTAGTCAATAAAATAGCAAAGCAGAGGTAGAATATTTTAATAATGTACAAGATAAATAAAAACTTCAGCACATGTGTAATTTGCCATTTTACTACTTTTTATAAAAATATTGCTACTGAACGATTAATCAAAAAAAGGAAATTTTCAATATGAATTTGTTAAGAAGTGCACCTTTGAGATTAAAATGTAATTTCTTGACAGTTAAACAGGTTTGAGTTGCATTTGTTTTTATTTTTATCTACCTTGTGATGATTGCCCCTTTTTAATGTTTTTCGCAAATTAAGTAGGTACCACATAAAACCGTGAATATCTCGAAAACGAGCGCCTCTGGAGATATTTAATAAGATATCTTTATTATAGCATTTTGATTGGGGAATCTAAAAATGGGACGATATTTTCTGAAAGCAAATTTTTTATTAACAAAAAAGTGTTGCTACCCCTTTTTCTACGCCACTGAATGGTGGTATCAGATTTAAAATATTATACAGTCATCGGTAGTCTTAAGTAACACTCGCTCACAAAAATTTAGATTCCTCTGCCTACTCTGTTTAGAGATATAGCTAAATAACTAATCTGCCAGTCGACACTATAACACCCTGTATTTTGATTACGAAGCGTTTTTCGACGAAACTGTATAGATGTATTAGTTTAATTTTAACGTTCTCTACAAGCTCTTAAATTTATGGTAGTCAATTTAGAAACACCTTGTATATATTTTTTCATTAAATAAATTTATTTTGTTAAAATATTTATAAGTTTTATAAATATATATATATCTTTATAAATATATATATATCTATTTTTACGAATATATAAATATATTTTCACAAATATATGTATATTATTTCTGCTAACATACCGGGTGGTCACTTTTACAATGTACAGGGTCATCACGCGAAAATGTCCTTTTTTGAAATAACTCAGCCATTTTTCATGTTATGACATAGATGTAAAGACATTCTTAACTAGTTTTTTCCGCAGAATCTAAATTTTTAATAAAAAAAACAATAACGCATCGCATTTCTGAAATACGACATAATACTTTCTCTTTAAATAAAACACTCTGTATATTTTGAAACAGTTAGATACTGCTTCTCTTTCTGAATTTAAAAATGTAAACATATCTTATGTTATCTCAAATGGTTTTTGAGATATTTATATTTGATGATATTTAAAATCTGATATATAAATTTGACGATATTAAAATAACGTGACCGATTTTGTTAAATAAATTTTGAAAACAAAGAAAAACATTAACCATAATGAGAAAATGATCTCTGTAAAACATATAATGTTGATTTCATACATTTATTTAACAAAGAAAATATTAACAAACATTAAAAAAATAAAAAATATTAACAAACAATTACAGAAATCATTTTCTCATTATGGTTAATGTTTTTCTTTGTTTTAAAAATTTATTTAACAAAATCGGTCACTTTCTTTTAATATCGTCAAATTTATATATCAGATTTTAATATCATCAAATATCATCAAATCTAAATATCTCAAAAACCATTTGAGATAACGTAAGATATGTTGACATTTTTGAATTCAGAAAGAGAAGCAGAATCAAAATATTTCAAAATATACAGAGTGTTCTATTTAAAAGAGAAAGTATTAAGTCGTATTTCTGAAATGCGATGCGTTATTGTTTTTTTGATTGAAAATTTAGATTCTGTGGAAAAAACTCGTTAAGAATGTCTTTACATCTATGTCATAACATGAAAAATGGCTGAGTTATTTCAAAAAAGGACATTTTCGCGTGATGACCCTGTACACCATTGGTATCTTCTAAACAACAAGAGGTACATAGATGCTTAAATTAGAGAAAAGTTGCGCATTTTCATGCTCTTTAAGGATCTGAAAAGAAATCCGGGATAACTGACCTCGTTCCTGAATATCCTGAAAAAATCTGAAATATTGCTTTTTTCTTATTTCGTTCATAACTTTTTTATTACTTAAGCCAATGTATTGAAATTTGGCATGTTTACAATGTTTACATAAATCGATATGGGCTATCCACTGCACATTTTAAAAAATTTCTAGACCTACTAGATCTTCATGTTTTTATAGCCAATTTTTGATTTTCTTATGGACGCCATATTGGATTTTTATACTGTTGGATAGAGAATAAAAATGTGATTTCAACGATGTATCACACATGAGTCATCTGACTTGATTAACCACCTTTAAACATTAATTTAATAATTTTTTGACAAAATCAAGTTGCCATGAAATAACAAATGATCGAGCAAATTATTGACGGTAGTAGAAGTAATGCTAGAGCTCTTTCGACAAAATCAAGTTGGCATGAAATAACAAATGATCGAGTGAATGCAGTGGATAGCCCATATCGATTTATATAAACATGCCAAATTTCAATACATTGGCTTAAGTAATAAAAAAGTTATGAACGAAATAAGAAAACGCAATATTTCAGATTTTTTCAGGATATTCAGGAACGAGGTCAGTTATCCCGGATTTCTTTTCAGATCCTTAAAGAGCATGAAAACGCGCAACTTTTCTCTAATTTAAGCATCTATGTACCTCTTGTTGTTTAGAAGATACCAATGGTGTACATTGTAAAAGTGACCACCCTGTATATTTATATAGAAATGAGCTTTTATCGTCGTACGCTAGGTGGCGCCATGCTGATTAAATTTAGGTAAAATGCCCGTATTAAATTTGGCAATGTGGCGTCAAATGTCAATGTACGTATGCTGTAAACATTCTTGGTAAACATTAACATTATTTATTATTTATCGTTCATTTGACGTTTGGACGTGTGTGCGTATTTGTTAAATTTTCACATATAAAAAGATTCATGATATTTTTACAAAGATATTTATAAAACTTATAAATATTTTAACAAAATAAATATATTTAATGAAAAAATATATATATTTCAATAATTATTGTATATATTTGTAATACTAATAATGTTTTAAACGGCGCATTATATTCCTCATTCACACCTAAAATATGAGAACATTCTAATGCCTCACTTGGAAGTAAAAAATTAAAAATGAAATATAAAGCAATTTACATCGCTAAAGAAAAGCGCTCACCATTTTTCCGAACGGAGATTTGAAAACAAAACAAGGTTCAAAACTTTTTGATAAAGGTCGTAGGATACCGTATCTAAAAGTGTTTGTGTTCCATCACGTACAGGGCGCTCGAAAAATAAATTCAAATTTCGAGTATTTTAAATTGATTTATCTCAGTTTTTTCAAATGGAACACCCCGTATATTTTTACGTAGTAATATGCAGAATTTGAATGAAAACATTTTTTATATAGGTGTTACTTTTAAAATTTCTCTCCGTTTTTGAGATAATTGGCAAATATTAAACATGGGCTGACAGAACGACTTTCATTTAAAGAAAATTTTAATAAAACAACAGTACTTTAAACTACAACTACATTAAATGTTCAAAGTGTCTTCCGTTTTGCTGTAAACATAAATTTAATCGTTCTCGAAAAGACCTTTGCACTTCCGTTAATATTCGAGGTGAAATATTTTCAAACGCATGTATTATTCTCTCCCGCATATTTATCTCGGTTGTCGGCGGCTATTTGTATACGATGTCCTTGATATAATCCCATAAGAAACAAAACAGTTTTAAAAAAATTTAAAATCGCACCAAAAAATCCATTAAAATATGTCTCTATTTTCTCCATTTCTCCATTTCCGAAGACACTTTGAACATTTAATGAGTTGTAGTTTATTAATGTACTGTTGTTTTATTAAAATTTTCTTTAAACGAAGAAAATTTGCCAATTATCTTAAAAAACGGATAGAAATTCCAATAGTAACGCCTATAAAAAAATATTTTCATTCAAATTCTGCATATTACTACGTAAACACATACAGGGTGTTCCATTTGAAAAAACTGAGATAAATCAATTTAAAATACTCGGAATTTGAATTTATTTTTCGAGTGCCCTGTACATGATGGAACACAAACAATTTTAGATACGGTACCCTACGACCTTTATCAAAAAGTTTTGAACCTTGTTTTGTTTTCAAATCTCCGTTCGGAAAAATGGAGAGCGTTTTTCTTTAACGATGTAAATTGCTTTAAATTTAATTTTTAATTTTTTACTTCCAAGTGAAGCATTAGAATGTTCTCATAATTTAGGTGTGAATGAGAAACATTAAGGCCGTCTGAAATATGGTAAAATATATAGGGTGTTTCATTTAAAAAAACTTGCCTGACAGGCGTCACAATTTTTTGTGACACCCTGGACGTTCGAAAATATTTTCCTGCGGTACTCCTTCACATTTAGTTAAAAATTGTACTCGAATGAATTTCCTAACTTGTATGGTATAGGAGCTATATATGGAAGCCCGACGCACTGTTGCAGGACCCTGTATGCATTAAATTGTGAATTGAGTCGTCTAATTTATTTAATGAATTTTTACATCCACGACAAACATTGTTTTTTGCGGTGCCCCATTACTCACGTTTAAACGGGTAAAAGCCTCCCTCCAACAGTCGCTGAAAAACCATTTTTATCACTTCCGCAGAGCCAAAGCGACTTTAAACTTCACACTTTTTCCGCTCTCAATTGTAAGCTATGCTAAGCCCGCGCACGTTTTTTAATCCGCCTAAAATAGAACAGCCAGCATAATTCGAACGCTTTAATGTGTAAAGAACATCAACAACATATTTTAATATTACGTCTCCTCAACGTTAATATCGTTCTAAAGTGCCTAGAAACTACTAATTAGGTTTAAATAAGTGAATTAAGTTTGTTAGTCACTCCTTGGTGCAAGGTGCGTTGTCAGTCCCTGACTTGCCCATACTGGCGAATGGAATGGAGCCGGGTCCTTTCCTTCTTTCCTTTTTTTTAGAAAATGTCCGGTTATGAAAAAGAAACAAAAAAAATATCAAAATCCACACTAGGTGCTAGGTGCAAGCAGAGGTGAGAGTTGGCAATAAGCGTAACTCGAAAACAGGAAAAAACGTGTGCCTCACCTGTATTGTCTGGTGGTCCCTTATTAGCTTCGTGATACAGTTGTATATGAAAGTGATGCACATCCCGGTGAGGATCAGCGAGAAGATGACCATTATGATTATCATGTGGTCCCCGGACCAGGTGATTGACGGCGAACTCTGAAAGCGAAATATAGGCGTTAGATATTGCCTGAATTATTTTAAAGAAGTATATTTACGATTTTGAGAGGACGTAAGTGTTTCTTTGTTTGATACGCATTGTTTATAAATGACTTTATTTACAAGCATAATAATAACAAACATATCCAATTTGATACACTTATATTGATGTTTCATCTCTAAACATACAATTATAAAATCTATTGGACTTTTTTAATACATGAAAAAAAAATTGGATTAAAAATTACAAAATTCAAAACGTCTAAACATAAATTATTGAAATAAAAATTTTTTTTGTGAAGTGAAAAGTTCTGTACTTATGTGTTTATATTCTGTAATGGTCCAATGCCAATAATTTTTTTTCAAAAATAAATTAGCAGTATCTGGATGGTCGGAGAGATTTTTGTAGATAATTGAAAGATCTACAACTTTTATTTCAACCACTTTTCAACATAACCTCAAAACTATTGAGGAAACCGCCAAAAACCAATTTTTTGATTTTTTATTTTTATCTCCCACAAATATGATTCGATTTTAATGAAATTTTGGTGAAAATGTACATTTTTGTGTCTCAAATAAGCTGTAATTTTTTTGAAGCGAAATATTTGTTTTTTGATTTTATTGCTAATTTAATTTGAAAAAAAGGTCTAATTTTCAACAAAAAAAGTTGATTAACAAAATTTTGAATAAAATGCTCCATTTTATACTCCGAAGACTGTTCTAACGCTGAAAAACGACCATTAGAGGAAATCAGCGATTCGGAGGAAATTGGTGACGAAGCAATAACAAATTTTCAAATTAATATTGGAAATAAAGATCTTGGTGAACTTGAGGATCTTAACGAAGTCGAAGACCTTGTCGGAGATCCTGAAGAAACCGAAAACTATGTTGAATCTAATCTAAGCAACTTTGCAAAAAAATTAGATTAAAATAGAATTTTGATTTTATATTCCTACTTTGTAAATTGAAATAATTTTAAATATTTGTTCTAATAAACTTATTTTCAATTTATTTTTGTCCATGAATCATAAAAAAATTTTTCCTTGCATAAATTTTTTTTTTGTAAAATTACTGTTTAAACAATTTGAATTTCACCATCCTGAACCTTAAACGGTTAATCAAAGTTCCCTTATTTGATATTACATTGAAATTAAATTTTGCATCACTCTCAACACTTCATTTTAATAAACAATGAAGAATTCGTGACATTTACGGAAAAATCGATCTTGAAAAGATCTTTGTTTTGGTTTTTCCATAGTAACAGTGTGATTTTTTTACACCATCTTAAAGTTGAGGTTTCAACGAAAAAAATTTCGTCCTGAAATTTTCAAAAATCAAAATTTTGTTAATCAACTTTTTTGATTGAATATTAGCCTTTTTTCAAATTAAATTCGCAATAAAATCAAAAAATAAATATTTCGTTTCAAAAAAATTACAGCTTATTTGAGACACTGGAACACTGGAACACTTAGTACTTAGGGAAGTACTTACAAAAAATGTTCGTTTTTCATTTCTACATCACATCGTTGAAAAATATACAGGGTGTTCCATGTGAAAACATTGAGAAAATTCAATTTAAAAAGTACTTAATTGAAAAATAATTTTTGGCCACCCTGTACAGTTTTAGGAAATGAAAATGATTCAAAAACATTAATTAGATCTCTCGTAACTGGTATTCACACAAGTTTTTCTTAAAACCCATAATTGTGACTGTGGTGATTTTTTTAATATCCATCTGCAGATTGCATTATTTCAACAAAAAATTCATCACATCCAAGTGGTTGGGAGATATTCAATGCTGATATAGGAATGAATAGAGCCTAGAAAGAGGCTTCAAAAAATGTACTGATATACATAGCATTCCATTTAAAAAAGGTACTTGGTCCTGTAATTTCGTCTTGGCTCGCCCTGTATGTTCGAAAATAATTTCCAGTTATAGACTTTTTTATCTAGTTTACTTGCAATTTTTTAAAATATTTCTAGCTATGGTAGAACTCGAGATATCGAGGTCCGACGCACTATTGTCCCACCCTGTATTATACGTGCCATATCTGTATTTTATAGCACTCGTCTGTTTACAAAACTCACCTTCGGTTCGTTTTGTAAACTTCAAACGCGTGCTATAATATAGGTACCTCATATGGCACTTATAATATAAATAATTATTATTGTATTTCCAAAGAAAAACCAAAAAATTTGGGTGAGAACATTATAAGAATCACCCCGTTAATGCTTTTTCATTTTTATTGGAAATCATCAGGATGATTAGTACGAATTAACGACTCACTTATGTAAAGATATAACTTGCATCAATTGAAAACGCGAAAAAATTAATTTTATTTAATTTAACTTTGACATAGCAAAAAAAATGGAAATACTTTAGTGATTAATAAAACGTTGCCATCGTGGAGCGAATCAAGCTGCCTGTGATTTAGTTTTTTAAATGGCGTTGAGACACTTCCGCAAAGTTGTTTCGCCATATTTAATTTCGTTTTCATTTGTTACAAATCTTTTGAGTGGAGATTCGAAGTTGGCACACTTTTTATAAACTTTACGTCGAATCCAATCTAACTTTGCTTAAATATTGGCATCACCTGGTCTTCCGTTTTAAAATAGCATTGCCCATAATTTTTCATATACCTAGCTATAGTATGAGATTTTTTTATTAAAGTAGCTGTTTCTTCTATTTTAGTTCTGTTGACAAAGGATCCAACAAATGTGCCTCTCCAAAATGTAAATTGCATTCTTATTGACCCAAATACCCATAAGCCTTCGTAGACCCATTTACTTAATAATGCCAATGGCTTTGTAACACTTTTTAGACGGAGACTCGGGCGCCAGTTCCTTAGCTTTTAACTGCTAGGAACAGCACTTGTTTGGTTCTCCGGTGGTGAGAACGTTTAGGGGTAACTAACAGATGGAGATACGGTTATTTGTCCAGGGGTCTTAAGATGATTATCTTGTCAACTGGACTTGGCCAATTTCTCAAACGGGATAATTAGAAATAAATAACTGAAATAATAACTCGTGAATTTTTCCTATGTACAGGGTGATCCATAACTCTCTTTTCATAGTAAATAATTCGGTTGCTGTTAATATATTTGATTGTTTTCAAATGTATCTATATGTAGAACGTCCTGTAGAATCCGAATATGTATTTAGAAAAACAGTTGAATGCCAATTTAAAATAATAATAATAAAAATACGATTTTCTTAAAAAATTTCACCCTGTATATTATTGCATAAAATGATATGGTAACATAATATAGACATACGCATGATACTCATTGATGTGTCCAACTTCCGGTTAGGCCGGAAGTGCTTATAATTTATAGCAATTTTTTATTAACCCTGTATATTTTAATTATTTCTGATAATACTATCGATTACGAATCCAATGATATATAAAACATCATAGTTTCACCATTTTATAAGCGAAACAATTCACAAAATTCAAATTTTATGATACATAATACAATATATTAAATACACATTATAAATTATTCTAGTAGGCGGCATGCTTGAAAAAATTGCCTATCCGATTGTAGCTGTCATTACTATATTATTGATATTGTTAGTGCGTTTTCTGTACTCAATAATAAAAAAAATAAATAAATAAATAAAAAATAACAGATTAAATTAACAATTTAAACAATAATCCAAAAATTTTTAGAAACCTACGAAACAATTTAAAGAAACGATTAAACTGTTGTGTTGAACAGGAAGAGCATTTAATTGGGCATTTATTGTAAGCAAAGTTTTATTATGTTTGTTTTTTTACTTTAATTCATTTGTTTATAATTATTTTTGTTTATTAAATCAAGTTTATTAAGTAAAACTGTTTTTTTTTGAAAATCTTGCTTATAAAATGCTAAAACTATGATGTTTTCTATATCATTGGATTCGTAATCGATAGTATTATCTGAAATAATTAAAATATACAGGGTTAACAAAAAATTGCTATAAATTGTAAGCACTTCCGGCCAAACCGGAAGTTGGACACATCAATGAGTATCATGTGTATGTCTATAATATGTTACCATATCATTTTATGCAATAATATACAGGGTGAAATTTTTTAAGAAAATCGTATTTTTATTATTATTATTTTAAATTGGCATTCAATTGTTTTTCTGAATACATATTCGGATTTTGCAGGACTTTCTACATATATATACATTTGAAAGCAATCAAATATATTAACAGCAACCGAATAATTTACGATGAAAAGAGAGTTATGGATCACCCTGTATACCAACGTATTTATCTATTAAAACAGCAATGAATAAATCAATAAACAGGATATTTCAACGACTTGCAGTCGAGTGTGTACAAATTTGGTAACGATAATAAATATGCGGGCTGGCAATCAAGAGTATATACGCGTGAATACGATTTTATTTCGGAAGGCGGTGAGTTTTGAGCGCCGGTGTCTGTTTTCGCGGCTGAAACGATTTCGGACGGCAAGCAAACGGATTTTCCAACAGGACATAGTATGAACGGCGGGCAGTCGGTTAGCTATAGATATTCTTGTCTATACAGAGGGTTTTACAATACGGCGAACTACTGCCACAAACGTAGAGCTATTTACCAATGACTATTTTTCGTAAGTTAAGTTTTCCGGTGAAACTTTATGCATTGAAGCCTTAAAGATTGCCCGAGCGAGCAAATCTAACCAGCCGATGCATATTTTATGAAACAATAGACCAACGGAGGAATTACTAATTAACTTTAGTTTGATTTAGTAGTATAATACAGCGGCACTTACGAAAAATCAGATCTCTGAATATCTATACTTAACTGAAGGCGGTACGGACGGATAGTAGCGGACCACGGTGTACTCTTACCAATATTATTTTCAAGAAAATTTACTACTATAATTCTGAGCGGCGGTTACGGACGGATAGTGAAAACGGTGACAGTTTCGGATTGCTGCGGACTGCTTCGGATTGATCTGGAACTGATGCGGACTGGACTGAACGTTCCTCCGGCGTTTTATTACTTTTATGACGTATCCAGACGGTGCGTTAAAGGAGCGTACTGACTCGTAATCGCAACGTTACTTACTGAGGTCGAGCGTATGATGTAATTAGCAACATTGACTCGGAGCATCAACAACCGGAAATGGGTTACTTGCAATTTCTAGACTATATTGCAAAAAGAAACGGATTAAAACGAACACGGATTAATATTTTAACCAGTTTTAGTAACTAATGATTTTTGTTTCCGACTCGGTCATTATTTATAATAATTCACGGATTTTACACCGGGGATTATCGAAAATTAATCAATTAATTATTTAACTGCTTGTTTACCAGCGGGTTTTTTACAACTCAATACTAACGTCTAGAAACTTATCGTTTTATTCTGTTTGGATTCTAGGTGTAAAACTATTTAGGCCAGTAGAATTAGATGGGAATCTGTAACGAATTCGTTTCAGATAGCCGTAGGTAAAAACAGGTGTATTTAGTTATAAGGAATATACCTCTGCGATTCCTCCCAAATCAAATATACAGAACATTGTTTATAAGTCACTTGTTTGTGAAAAAATCATGAAATTTGGAGTTTTTTAAAAATTGCAGTAAGACTGCAGTAGATTAATTTTTTTGAATGCTTCTGTTTACTAGGTAATTCCAAACCGGTTAATTTAAGCCCCGGTTGATTTCATTTCATTGATTATTTATTTAAATAATTGCCGAAAACCATCGAAATTTTCGAAAATTTCAAGCATTTTTTACTCTGAAAGGAAAAATGCTACACTCTTGAAACTTTGGTGGAATATGTGTCTCGTTACCCTCAACTTACAAAAAACATTTCGTTTTAAAATGTTTATTAGTTTTCGAGAAATTCTATTTGTTTATTAAAAACGTCCCAAATGTTTAATGAAAAATTGACCTATTAACGTTATCAAAAATAATTCAACCACAGCTCATTTTTTTCGTCAAGACGTCAATTTTACGAATCTGTTATGGGCGTATCGATTTTCAATAATTTTGACCGTCAAAATGGCGTTAACAACATTGCTACTTTTCGGAGCAGCGTCTTTTGCAAATAACTTTACAACAAATGAACGTATCTGCACAAATCTTTCATATTTGAGTTGCTGGTATTTTTCTACAAATTTATTAAAAAAAATTGTTGTTCTGGGACATGTAGGAGCCGAGATAATTTTTTAAATTGTTTAATGCGCCAAACGTTTATTTATTAATATTTATGGCCAAAATTGAAACTGGTTGTTAATAAGATCTTGAATTTTGTGAATTCATCAAGTCCTATTGAAAACGGGCCCTTTTTGAGGTCAAAATATAATTTTTAATAATTAGTGATTTTAGAGCGTCTTCAATTTGTTTGGCTCAAGGGACAGGCGAATTTTTGATCAAAAGAGTTTCAAATTGGGGTAGCGAGAAAAATTCGTCATATCTCCGTTATTTTCCGGCCAATTTCGACGTTTTTTTTAATTTGGGGTAGATCGCGAAAATAATAACAATGGGCACATTTGCAATATCCAAATAATAAACAAATAATTGTTATAAACAATTTATTATTTTTTTTTTAAATTTTTTCTTTTTTGGGCTTATGCAACTTATAATGTGCTAATGTATTAAATATAAATTTATAAAGATTATATAATAGTAACAATGTATGCACAAACTATTTCTCCATCAAACAATATACGATGTTACAGCATTGTTACCATTATATAATCTTTATAAATTTATATTTAATACATTAGCACATTATAAGTTGCATAAGCCCAAAAAAGAAAAAATTAAAAAAAAAATAAATTGTTTATAACAATTATTTGTTTATTATTTGGATATTGCAAATGTGCCCATTGTTATTATTTTCGTGAGCTACCCCAAATTAAAAAAAAAAAACGTCGAAATTGGCCGGAAAATAACGGAGATATGACGAATTTTTCTCGCTACCCCAATTTGAAAATCGTTTGATAAAAAATTCACCTGTCCTTTGAGCCAAACAAATTGAAGACGCTCTAAAATCACTAATTATTAAAAATTATATTTTGACCTCAATTAGGGCCCGTTTTCAATAGGACTTGATGAATTCACAAAATTCAAGATCTTATTAACAACCAGTTTCAATTTTGGTCATAAATATTAATAAATAAACCTTTGGCGCATTAAACAATTTAAAAAATTATCTCGGCTCCTACATGTCCCAGAACAACAATTTTTTTTAATAAATTTGTAGAAAAATACCAGCAACTCAAATATGAAAGATTTGTGCAGATACGTTCATTTGTTGTAAAGTTATTTGCAAAAGACGCTGCTCCGAAAAGTAGCAATGTTGTTAACGCCATTTTGACGGTCAAAATTATTGAAAATCGATACGCCCATAACAGATTCGTAAAATTGACGTCTTGACGAAAAAAATGAGCTGTGGTTGAATTATTTTTGAAAACGTTAATAGGTCAATTTTTCATTAAACATTTGGGACGTTTTTAATAAACAAATAGAATTTCTCGAAAACTAATAAACATTTTAAAACGAAATGTTTTTTGTAAGTTGAGGGTAACGAGACACATATTCCACCAAAGTTTCAAGAGTGTAGCATTTTTCCTTTCAGAGTAAAAAATGCTTGAAATTTTCGAAAATTTCGATGGTTTTCGGCAATTATTTAAATAAATAATCAATGAAATGAAATCAACCGGGGCTTAAATTAACCGGTTTGGAATTACCTAGTAAACAGAAGCATTCAAAAAAATTAATCTACTGCAGTCTTACTGCAATTTTTAAAAAACTCCAAATTTCATGATTTTTTCACAAACAAGTGACTTATAAACAATGTTCTGTATATTTGATTTGGGAGGAATCGCAGAGGTATATTCCTTATAACTAAATACACCTGTTTTTACCTACGGCTATCTGAAACGAATTAGTTACAGATTCCCGTTCACATCGTCTAATTCTACTGGCCTAATTGCTTCATTTATAAATTAGCTTCCAGCTTTACAGATTTATCGTTAAGCTGTTATTAAGAAAAATGTTCGTTGCGCGAGCGAAAATATTGCTCCGTATTTTCTATACCACCAGGATTTTGGCACATCCACACATTTCCACGTCGACCTACTTTATCATAAACTTTGCATTCTACAAAATTGTAAACAATACAAAAATTATCACCAGCGTGATTTAGTTCAATGGACACGTATGTACTATTTGGTCGCTCCAAAGTAATATCGTGTCAGCATTTTGTACTTCATTAAATGCACAAGTAATTTGTTCTACATGTATAATAATAAATCATCTGGTATAATCCGTGCGTTAGCCATTTAAGCTGTGAACGGATGATGGATGGTTGGGACTTGCAAAACAAAAATCTCTTGAACGTGTGCCAGGAATCATTGCATACGGTACAGTCTTGGTTGGTAAATATTTAAAGTTCTGAATAACGTTGTTCAAAGGCCGCGTGGATTTTCTGTCGGAGGTGAGCAACAAGAGAAATAGACAGTTGATGTTTAAAAATGATCACGTGATCTTTTAATTTAGTAAAATTGATGACGTCATAAGTTGATGGCCTTGACGTTTGACCTGTGACGTCATTTGACCTTGAACAATTAAATTCTAGTAAAAGAGTTGAAAAAACGACAAAGTTGCATTAATATGGTTTCTGTAATTGTAACGATTTAAGTTGCAATTCGTTACGGCAGGTTATAGTTTCTATTTTGCGTATTAAAATATGACTCCTCACAACTGAATAACCCTGTATTCGCATTTGATCGGTATGTGGTAGAAAAAATACAACAAAAACGCCACAGCGGATGAACGTTGTAAACGAGGCTCGTCCCGGGCTAGAGAGAGGGTCTTTTGCCTTTCGAATTTTACCTAGGTAAGTCATACATCACTTGTAGTCGCTTAAATATCGCTATTCATAAAATTTGCTTATTAATTATTGCTTCAGCTTTATTGTGCTATAGTAAAAATAATAATTTGCCAAAATAATTACCGTATTTCGTATTATTTCCATATATTGGATTATTTTCAGATAATTACCTAGTAGCACTGCTTTTTTAAGCACGTGGATGGGTATTCCAATTTCCGTTTTACCATATCTTGTCTAAAGTAGACGTTTTCGTGGTTCAATTATTGTTCATTGACACGTTATACAATATTTAAATTGTATAAATTATCGCTGTAAGTGAAACTTGCAGATTATCGTTATTTCGTACATAGAATAATTTCTGTGTGGATTTTTATTGTTATTAGGGTCGACTGTGGTTTATACAGGGTGTTAAGAAAGAGTAGGTCATGCCTTTAACCACAGATTCTTTGGGCGAAAATAATATGACTTTTATAATGTGATTTTTTATTTTGGAGCGTAGTTTTTTTATACAGGGTGTTAAAGTTTACATTTTGAAAATTATTTTTATTAATAATTCTGTTACTGTTTAAGATTTTTACCCGAATTTTTGCACAGACTTTCATCTTATACAGATACACTTTTTGTGTAATTTTGGTCGAAAAAGTCAAAGCGCAAACGGGAAAAAGGGGGGTTGTGTTACCCATTAACCCCCCCAACTTTTTCATGCGTACGCCTATGGTCTCTAGATATTTATTTTTAGATTAAACACTTATTTCCCCAATTTTTTTTAATCCTACAAAATTTTGATTTAGGACTTGATTAACGAGATATTCCAGTAAATTCAGAATCATTTTCAATATTTCAGTTTCGGAATTTATTGTTTTTACTATTGTTGTTCGTAGTTATCCTGGGTTTTCTTTAAATCGACTACTTTTAGACAAAAAATGCTAGAGACTTTTTTTGTTGTGCATAATCAGAAAAGTTCAATAAAATAAAAATCTTAAAAAAAAACAGTGGCGTACACATTTTTGCTTAGGAAACCTAAATTAATACTTAGTTATCTATGCCACTAAGGTAGGTAAAATAAGCAAATAGAAACACTAATTTAATACGTTATACGTATTGTGGTTATTAATTAGTATTCTACCTGATATTTTGTTTTAGTAATAATTGTATTTTCTGTATTTTTGCTGTCTGCTTTATTTACCATATGTACAATAACTGGATTCGCCCGTTGGATAAATTATTCAAAAATTAATAAATAATTAAAGTAACTAATATGAAAAGTTTAATTTTAAACACAGCAATGTTTTATTTTTTATAGTATTTTCTTTAAATTAGTGTCTCTATTTGCTTATTTTACCTACCTCAGTGGCACAGATAACTAAGTATTAATTTAGGTTTCCTAAGCAATAATGTGTACGCAACTGTTTTTTTTAAGATTTTTATTTTATTGAACTTTTCTGACTATGCACAACAAAAAAAGTCTCTAGCATTTTTTGTCTAAAAGTAGTCGAATTAAAGAAAACCCAGGATTACTACGAACAACAATAGTAAAAACAGTAAAATCCGAAACTGAAATATTGAAAATGATTCTGAATTTACTGGAATATCTCGTTAATCAAGTCCTAAATCAAAATTTTGTAGGAGTAAAAAAAATTGGGGAAATAAGTGTTTAATCTAAAAATAAATATCTAGAGACCATAGGCGTACGCATAAAAAAGTTGGGGGGTTTAATGGGTAACACAACCCCCCTTTTTCCCGTTTGCGCTTTGACTTTTTTGACCAAAATTACACAAAAAGTGTATCTGTATAAGATGAAACTCTATGCAAAAATTCGGGTAAAAATCTTAAACAGTAACAGAATTATTAATAAAAATAATTTTCAAAATGTAAACTTTAACACCCTGTATAAAAAAACTACGCTCCAAAATAAAAAATCAAATTATAAAAGTCACATTATTTTCGCCCAAAGAATCTGTGGTTAAAGGCATGACCGACTTTTTCTTAACACCCTGTATTACCGCAGTGAACTGAATACAACCCTGTTACCTGCCGCGCATTCGCGACTCGAAGAATAAAGCATACTTCCGACACACTATTAAAATTCTGGAACACCTTGTATACTTTCTTCGCCTATGCACTACTTAAAAAAATAACGTAACAAACCTGACATCCCTCCTCGTCGAACCTGGACCTGCAGTTGTACTTCTCGTCGCATTTCAAGTCTTCATGAATGCACGTCGCGTCCTCGCAATAGAATTCATGTGGTCCACATTTTTGGTTCTTGCCTGTTGAGAGAAATATATTTTAGATTCGCTGCTTCATACTGGTACACGTGTAGGTGTGTGTTTAAACAGTGCAAAGCGTATTTCTAGTCTAGTAAATTAAATTGTTTAAAAGCATCCACGCATTGGCCAAATATTGAAAAATATATCCAGTTGACTGAATTGTAATTTTATTTTAATAGTGTAAATACGACGGACAAATGTGTGTAAAATTGTATTTATTCTGGTGGTTCTGTTTGCCAGTGTTAATAGCTAGTACAAATCGGCACATTGTTGTTTGGGAATACTTCCACATCGATCGGCCAAATGTCCATAAAAAATAATGTATTACTTAAAGTCGGTTTCGTTACACGTAAAAGCCCTCTCCTTTGTATCTTTCTCCTGATTTATCTGATGATATTGAAAAAACCTAACCTAACCTAACATATCTTTTGTTTATACTGGTCGGTCCCAATTTGCAAACCCTCTATTGATTAGCGCTAAGCGCCTGAAAGTAATATATAGGAGCAGTAAACTGCATTAATATTGTCTACAAACTAAGAAATACGAATACGAACACGCTTTGTCAGCGTCTCCTTGTTATTCTTCCCTAAGCAATAAATTGCCCATGCCTCTCGGCCTTAACTGCGAAGATATGATTCCTTTCCTATATATGTACATTTCAAAAGTATATTTTTCTCTAGAGGAATCTTAGGAGCCGATAGATGCCCGCAGAATATTATTATAAAGCAAGTTCCTTTCAAGTTATTCAAAGTCGTAGCATGTTTGTTCTAGCATGTTGTTATGTTGACAAATGCGAGTAGGCTAGAGTAATTATTGTCTGATACCGGAGTAATTAAACGCTCAAATAATTTTTTTTACGGAATGGTAGATACGCCATTTTGAGTACACCATTTTGTTTCTCTAAAAATTAAGATTATTATCATAATCGGTAAAACCCATAAAAACGAATTTTCGTAAAAATTAAATAATTTATTTACAGAATGGTCCGCCATTTTGAGGACACCATTTTGTTTTTGAAAAAAATTAAGACTAAATTCATAATCAGCGAGCTCAAGAACCCGTAAAAACGAACTTTCGTAAAAATTAAATAATTTATTTACAGAATGGTCCGCCATTTTGAGGACACCATTTTGTTTCTCTAAGAATTAAGATTAGATTCATAATCAGCTACCTCAGGAACCCGTAAAGACGAAATTTTGTAATAATTTAATAATTTTTTTACCGAATGGTCCACCATTTTGTAGTTTTAGGAATTAAAACTAGATTCATAATCAGCGACCACAAGAAGTCGTAAAGACGAACTTTTGTAAAAACCAAATAATTTTTTTAAGGATTAGTCTCCTATTTTGAGGACACCATTTTGTTTTTTTTAAATTGAAATTAGAATCATAATCAGTGACCTCGACAACCCATAAAAACAAACTTTCGTAGAAACTAAATGATTTTCTTACGGAATGGTCCACCATTTTGAGGACGCCATTTTGTAGTTTTAAGAATTAAGATTAGGTTTATAATCAGCGACCTTAAGAACCCACAGAAACAAACTTTCGTAAAAATTACACAATTTCTTTACAAGGGGTCCGCCATTTTGGCGGCACCATTTTGTTTCTCTAAAAATTAATAAGTATTAGATTCGTAATCAGTGAAAGTTCAATAATTTTTTTATGCAATGGTCCGCCATTTTGAACACACCAGTCTGTTTTTTCAAATGTTAAGATTAGATTCATAATTAGCGACCTTAAGAACCCGTAGAGACGAACTTTTGTAAAAACCAAATAATTTTTTTATAGAATGGTCAGCCATTTTGAGGGCACCATTTTGTTTCTCAAAAAATTAAGTTAGATTCATAATCAGTGACCTCAAGAACGCATAGAAACGAATTTTCGTAAAAGTTATATAATTTTTTACGGAATGGTTTGACATTTTGAAGACACCATTTTGTTTCTCCAAAAATTATGATTGGATTCATAATCAGCAACCTGAATAACCCGTAGAAACAAACTTTTGTAAAAATCAAACAATTTCTTTACAAATGGTCCGCCATTTTGAGGACTATTTTGTAGTTTTAAGAATTAAGACTAGAATCATAATCAACGACCTCACGAATTTTCGCAAAAATTGAATCATTTGTTTTACCGCATGGCCTGCCATTTTGAGGACACAATTTTGTTTTTTAAATTAAAATTAGATTCATAGTCTCCAATGGTCCACCATTTTGAAGTTATAAGAATTAAAGCTAGATTCATTATCAGCGACCTCAAGAATTTGTAAAGACGAACTTTTGTAAAAGCCAAATAATTTTTGTTTTATTTTAAATTAAAATTAGAATCATAATCAGTGACCTGGAGAACCAGTAAAAACAAACTTTCGTAGAAATTAAATGATTTTGTCACGGAATGGTCCACCATATTGAGGACGCCATTTTGTAGTTTTAAGAAGTAAGATTAGGTTCATAATCAGCGACCTCAAGAACCCATAGAAAAAAACTTTCGTAAAAATTAAACAATTTCTTTACAAAGGGTCCGCCATTTTGGCGACACCATTTTGTGTCTCTAAAAATTAATATCAGATTCATAATCAGTGAAAGTGAAATAATCTATTTATGCAATGGTCTGTCATTTTGACGCACCATTTTGTTTCTCCAAAAATTAAGGTTAGATTCATAATTAGCGACCTCAAGAACTCGTAGAGACGAACTTTTGTAAAAACCTAATAATTTTTTCACAGAATAGTCAGTCATTTTGAGGACACCATTTTGTTTCTCCAAAAATTAAGGTTAGATTCATAATCAGCGACCTCAAGAACCCGTAGTGACGAACTTTTGTAAAAATCAAAAATTTTTTTTTACATTTTGAGGACACCATTTTGTTTCTCCAAAAATTAAGGTTAGATTCATAATCAGTGACCTCAAGAACCCATAGAAACGAATTTTCGTAAAAATTCAATAGTTTTTTACGGAATGGTTGCCATTTTGAAGACACCATTTTGTTTCTCCAAAAATTAAGATCAGATTCATAATCAGCAACCTCAGTAACCCATAGAAACAAACTTTTTTAAAAATTAAACAATTTCATTACAAATGGTCCACCATTTTGTAGTATTAAGAATTAAAATTAGATTCATAATCCACAACTTCAAGAATCCGTAAAAACGATTTTTCGCTAAAACTGAATAATTTGTTTTACCGCATGGCTCGCCATTTTGACAACACCATTTTGTTTCTCAAAAAAGAATATTAGATTCATAATTAGTGACCTCAAGAACCTGTAAAAACAAACTTTCGCAAAAGTTAAATAATTTTTCTATGCAATGGTCCGCCATTTTGACAGCACCATTGTGTTTTTCTAAAAATAATATTAGATTCATAATAAGTGACCTCAAGAACCTGTAAAAACAAACTTTCGCAAAAGTTAAATAATTTTTCTATGCAATGGTCCGCCATTTTGAAGACACCATTTTGTTTCTCCAAAAATTAAAATTAGATTCATAATCAACGACGTCAAAAAATCCTTAAAAACGATTTTCAGTAAAAACTGAATAATTTGTTTTACCGCATGGCCCGCCATTTTGAGGATACCATTTTGTTTTTTTAAATTGAAATTAGATTCATAGCCTGAGTGACCTCGAGAACCCGTAAAAACAAACTTTCTCTTACGGAATGGTCCGCCATTTCGAGGACACCATTTTGTAGTTTTATGAATCAAGTTTAGATTCATAATCACAATCAGTGACCTCAAAAATCCGTAGAAACAAAATTTCGTAAAAATTAGACAGTTTTTGCAAATAGTCCGCCATTTTGACGACACCATTTTGTTTCTCTTAAAATTACGATTAGATTTTTAATCAGTGACCTCGAGAACCCGTAAAAACGGACTTTTGTAAAAATTAAATGATTTTTCTATGCAATGGTCCGCCATTTTGAAGACACCATTTTGTTTCTCTAAAAATTAAGATTAGATTCATAATCAACGACCTCAGAAAATCCGTAAAACCGATTTTTAGTAAAAACTGAATCATTTGTTTTACCGCATGGCCCGCCATCTTGAGGATAACATTTTGTTTTTTTAAATTAAAATTATATTGATAGTCTCAGTGACCTCGAGAACCCGTAAAAACAAACTTTCTCTTACGGAATGTTCCGCCATTTTGAGGACACCATTTTGTAGTGTTAAGAATCAAGTTTAGATTCATAATCAGCGACCTCAAAAATCCGTAGAAACAAAATTTCGTAAAAATTAGACAGTTTTTTACAAATAGTCCGCCATTTTGACGACACCATTTTGTTTCTCTTAAAATTAAGCTTAGATTCATAATCAGTGACCTCGAAAACCCGTAAAAACAGACTTTTGTAAAAATTAAATGATTTTTTTTACGGAATAGTCCGCCATTTTGTTTTTTTTGTAATTAAAGTTAGATTCATAATCAGCAACCTCAAGGACTCATAATAACGAATATTTGCAACAATTAAATAAATAATTTATTTACTGAATGGTCCGCCATTTTGAGGACACTCGTAAAAGCGAACTTTCGTAAAAATTAGATAATTTTTTAACAAAATGGTCCGGTATTATAAAGGCGCCATTTTGTTTCACAAAAATTAAGATCAGATTCTATAATGTGCGACCTGAAATACCCCAAATGAAAAATCGCCCTCGTATTTTGGCTTTTTCGATAACACTCGTACCAAATTGGAACAGCCATTTTTCCAATCCATCATACTTTTTTTTTTATATTTGTGAATGCATAAAATGTTTCCTTCCTTCTGAGAAAGTATTATGATTGTTATCCCGCTCTCTAAAAATAATTGCCGATGCGTATCCTTTAGTTGTCGAAGAAATGGCGAATGCGCTGGTGAGACAATGCAAGGAACGGATAACTTAATTTTCGATTTGTACTCATCTCAACTGAACGTAGAATTTCGTAGACTTTGTTTGAACCAAGTAGTGACTGAATGAACCAGAAAAAAACTCAAATTAAGAACCTTCTTCCTTTTTTTTAAAGACATAAGTTTGACGTCGTTATTTCTAGCTGGTGAACCAGAAATAAAAACAGTTTTTTTTCCTATAGCGAATATAATGAAGTTAGTAGTGTGCAATGAATATAACAGTAGAAAAATTGTGTACAACTATTTTTTCGTGCTCTTACTTGTCCCCATGTCCCTGTAGGCCGTATAGTTCGCCACAAACAAAGTCTTGGGTCCTTTCGAAAGCGAGAAAAACCTCACGAACATTTTATTCGACTTCGATAACACTGTGTCCGCTATCGAACCGCAGAACTTTTTTTCTTCCGAATGCATATCAGTCTTATTCGAGAACACTTGCACAAAGTTACTGTCACAGTCGTTCGGCTTCTCTAACGCGAACTTGTCGAACTGGAGGTAAATCTGAAAATAAAAAAACATCTCAGATTTTGTTATGGAAACAACTTACTAATATAGTTTGACTACTCTTATATTATCTGAATCTGAACCAAATTCTATTGACAAGGAGTAAATATCCCTGTCCCCTGTTATGGGCTTGTAGTACAAATAAGTTGGATATCGATTTTTTACGGTACATAAAATTTAATCTTTATACTTACGCACCTTCCAATTTTCTTTAACTGTGATGGTCCACAGGCAGTCAATGGGCATGTCATATTCTATGTCGAACTTAACAATCTCCTCAGAGATATCATGACTTTTGTTTAGCACCCCCTGTTTTGGGTCGTCTCGATCAATGTAGCAGGGAATTATATCAGGAGTTTTTACTGCAACAGAAAATTTAATTCTTAATTTAACGTAGGAAAGCCGCCCAAAAATTTTTGTTTGTAATGCCAAGTTGAAAAATTACCTAGCTCTTATATATATTTAGGAAAAAATTAGATTATGAACAAATAATTGTGAGGTTATGACATATTTCTTTGAAGCACTAAATTTACGAAAAAAAAAATTATTGCTGCGGTAACGTGTCCTTTTGAACCATCGCATTGCGATGTATCTAGGCAAACTTGCCGAACTGTTCCACTATTTACCTTCCCTAGATTGCGTTTCTAAACAGCTCGTAGTATTTGAATAAACCACCAGCAGAGAAGTCATTATCGATGTGGGACATTTCCTCGCCAAGAAGGTGGGAGCTGTTACACACCCAGGCCGTTGTAAAAAGTTAGAGGCCGCCTCTAAGAGTAATATATATATTTTTCAAAGTTTCAAATAACTTTTGGTTTTTTTAAGACTTACCTCACCGACACTGTTTTCTTTCCAACGGTATGGGATTTAGAGTAAAGATAAATAAAATATTAGAGTTCACACGGTTATGCAGGGCTCTCTCGTCGGAATGGAACGGATCGAAGTGAAGAGCCGATAATGGAAGTATATAAATATATACATATATCTAAACCTTTGTGGTTCCCAAGAATTATATGAAAATGCTTATTTTTGTAAAATTGACAGTTTTAATAACATCTGATAACTGATAAGTCTTTTTGACTTAAGCAACCCCTAAAATCCCTTATAATGGCCAAGAATTATATGAAAATGCTTATTGTTTCATAAAATTGACAGTTTTAATGACATTTGTTAACTGATAAGTCATTTTGACATCAGCAATCGCAATAAGTCTTTGTAGTTCCCAATAATTATATGAAAATGCTTATTTCTGTCAAACTGACAGTTTTAATGATATGTGTTAATTGATAAAAATCTTTCTTGACGTCAACAACCTCTAAAAACCTTTGTAGTTTCCAAGAATTATATGAAAATGCTTATTTCTATAAAATCGACAGTTTTAGTGTCATCTGTTAGCTGATAAAAATTTATTTCGACATGAGCAACCCATAAAAACCAAGAATTATATGAAAATGCTTATTATTTTTATAAAATCGAGTTTTAATGGTATCTTTTAACTGATAAAAGTCTATTTCGTCATCAGCAATCCCTAAAAATCTTTGTAATTGCCAAAAATTATATGAAAATGCTTATTTATATAAAATCGACAGTTTTAGTGACTCTGTTAACTGATAAAAATCTATTTCGATAAGAGCAACCCCTAAAAAACAAGAATTATATGAAAATGCTTATTTTTTATATAATCGACAGTTTTAATGGCATCTGTTAACTAATAAAAGTTTTTTGACATCAGCAAACTCTAAAAACCTTTGTAGTTTCCAAGCATTATATGAAAATGCTTATTTCTATAAAATTGAGAGTTAATGACATCTGTTAACTGATTTTTGACATCAGCAACCTCTAAAGGTCTTTGTAATTCCCAAGTATTAAATGAAAATATGTTTTCCATAAAACTGACACTTTTATGACATCTGTTAAGTGATAAAAGTCTTTCTTGACATAAGCAACCCCTAAAAACCTTTTTAGTGCTCAAGAACAATATGAAAATGCGTATTATTATAAAATTGACAGTTTTAATGCCATCTTTTAACTGATAAGTCTTTTTGACATCAGCATCCCCTAAAATCCCTTATAATTGACAAGAATTATATGAAAATGCTTATTTTCTTTTATAAAATCGAGTTTTAATGGCATCTGTTAACTGATAAAAGGCATTTTGACATCAGCAACCCCAACAAGTCTTTGTAGTTCCCAATAATTATATGAAAATGCTTATTTCTATAAAATTGACAATTTTAATTACATCTGTTAGCTGATAAAAATCTATTTCGACATGAGCAACCCATAAAAACCAAGAATTATAAGAAAATGCTTATTATTTTTATAAAATCGAGTTTTAATGGCATCTTTTAACTGATAAAAGTCTATTTCGGCATCAGCAATCCCTAAAAATCTTTGTAATTGCCAAAAATTATATGAAAATGCTTATTTCTATAAAATCGACAGTTTTAGTGACTCTGTTAACTGATAAAAATCTATTTCGATAAGAGCAACCCCTAAAAAACAAGAATTATATGAAAATGCTTATTTTTTTTATATAATCGACAGTTTTAATGGCATCTGTTAACTAATAAAAGTTTTTTGACATCAGCAAACTCTAAAAACCTTTGTAGTTTCCAAGCATTATATGAAAATGCTTATTTCTATAAAATTGAGAGTTAATGACATCTGTTAACTGATTTTTGACATCAGCAACCTCTAAAGGTCTTTGTAATTCCCAAGTATTAAATGAAAATATGTTTTCCATAAAACTGACACTTTTATGACATCTGTTAAGTGATAAAAGTCTTTCTTGACATAAGCAACCCCTAAAAACCTTTTTAGTGCTCAAGAACAATATGAAAATGCGTATTATTATAAAATTGACAGTTTTAATGCCATCTTTTAACTGATAAGTCTTTTTGACATCAGCATCCCCTAAAATCCCTTATAATTGACAAGAATTATATGAAAATGCTTATTTTCTTTTATAAAATCGAGTTTTAATGGCATCTGTTAACTGATAAAAGGCATTTTGACATCAGCAACCCCAACAAGTCTTTGTAGTTCCCAATAATTATATGAAATTGCTTATTTCTATAAAATACAATTTTAGTGTCATCTGTTAGCTGATAAAAATTTATTTCGACAAGAGCAACCCATAAAAACCAAGAATTATATGAAAATGCTCATTATTTTTATAAAATCGAGTTTTAATGGCATCTCTTAACTGATAAAAGTCTATTTCGTCATCAGCAATCCCTAAAAATCTTTGTAATTGCCAAAAATTATATGAAAATGCTTACTTCTATAAAATCGACAGTTTTAGTGACTCTGTTAACTGATAAAAATCTATTTCGATAAGAGCAACCCCTAAAAAACAAGAATTATATGAAAATGCTTATTTTTTTTATATAATCGACAGTTTTAATGGCATCTGTTAACTAATAAAAGTTTTTTTGACATCAGCAACCTCTAAAAACCTTTGTAGTTTCCAAGAATTATACGAAAATGCTTATTTCTATAAAATCGACAATTTTAGTGTCATCTGTCAGCTGATAAAAATCTATTTCGACATGAGCAACCCATAAAAACCAAGAATTATATGAAAATGCTTATTATTTTTATAAAATCGAGTTTTAGTGGCATCTTTTAACTGATAAAAGTCTATTTCGTCATCAGCAATCCCTAAAAATCTTTGTAATTGCCAAAAATTATATGAAAATGTTTATTTCTATAAAATCGACAGTTTTAGTGACTCTGTTAACTGATAAAAATCTATTTCGATAAGAGCAACCCCTAAAAAACAAGAATTATATGAAAATGCTTATTTTTTTTTATATAATCGACAGTTTTAATGGCATCTGTTAACTAATAAAAGTTTTTTTGACATCAGCAACCTCTAAAAACCTTTGTAATTTCCAAGAATTACATGAAAATGCTTATTTCAATAAAATTGAGTGTTAACGACATCTGTTAACTGATTATTGATATAAGCAACCTCTAAAGGTCTTTGTAATTTCCAAGTATTAAATGAACATATGTTTTCTATAAAATTGACACTTTTGTGACATCTGTTAAGTGATAAAAGTCTTTCTTGATATAAGCAATCCCTAAAAACCTTTTTAGTGGCGAAGAACTATATGAAAATGCTTATATCTATAAAATTGACAGTTCTAATGGCATCTGTTAACTGATAAAAACCATTTTTGGCATCAACAACCTCTAAAAATCTTTGCAATTGTCAAGAATTATATGAAAATGCTTATTTCTCTAACAATGAGTTTTAAATACATCTGTTATCTGATAAGTCTTTTTTGACATCGACAACCTCTAATGACTTGTAATTTCCAAGTATTAAATAGACATATTTCTCCTATAAAATTGACAGTTGTATGCCATCTGTTAAGTGATAAAAGTCTCTTTACATAAGCAACCTCTAAAAAATTTTTGTAGGGATTAATTAATATGAAAATGCTTATTTCTATAAAATTGACAGTTTTTATTGACATTGTTAGCTAAAAATAATATTTTTTGACATCAACAACCCCTAAAAGCCTTTGTAGTTCCCAAGAAGTATATGAAAATGCCGATTTCTGTCAAACTCACAGTTTTAATGACATATGTTAACTGATACAAGTCTTTTTTGACGTCCCAACCCCTGAAATCCTTTTCAATTGCCAAAAATTATAAAATGCTTATTTCTACAAAATTGACAGTTTTAATGACATCTGGTAACTGATAAAAGTCTTTTTTGGCAACAGCAACCACTAAAAACCTTTGCAATTTCCAAGAATTATATGAAAATGCTTATTTCTATAAAAATTTTAATTCTAATTTATGTTGCAACGTAAAATATAAAATTGCTGAAATTATTGTTGTGCAACATGCCAGCAATTTTAATACACTAAAATAATTGGCGCAGCACGTCGCATAATTATAGAAAGATGTTCTACCGACAGCCTGTGTTTGTGGAAATAGAAATGCGGAATTTTCTCATTGCCGAAATTGTATGAAATGAGGCATTTGCGTTTAACCCCTGTATGATGTTTATTTATGCGCAAGGTTGTGTTGATTTAACGGCGCAATAACAAGGTCACGGGAAAGCCGCCAGGCAATAGATTTAGAAAAGGGTCTGCAAAGAAAATTTCCTGGCATAAATTTGGCAAAGCAAACACCTCTTGGATATCCTTTGAGTAAATCCGAAAGGAAAACAGAGGGGACAACGTTGCGTACGACGTAAAATCCATTACGAGATAAAATTATTACAATAATTATTATACAATTAGAATTTTCGCCGTGAGAGATTAACAAATATTTGTATTTCTGAAAATAATTCAAATTTGAATTTGACGCGAATTATATTGCTTCTGGATCAAAGTCTAAAACAATTATTTCACATAACTGAGTTTAAGTCTCTCGTTAAATAATAAAGGAAAGTAAGTAACGTTTCTGCCAACGAAATCACAAACAATAGATATTTCTAATCGACACAGTTCCGAGGAGTAGGCTATCTCGTGATAAAAGTTATTCGCCTGGGAAAAGTTAAGGACTTTATCATATGTTATAGGAAAGATTTCAAGCAAACGACCCATTTATTTTTTCTACGGCAATAACTTATCCTTTTGAGATATTGATTGATTTTAGCACGTTTCAAATGGAATGCTTCTTTTTTTGTCGATTACTGAAATTGGCAATTTAGGAAGAATTTCCGCCGTCGAGTATCGCCCATTCACTGACGTATCCGACGGCCGGCAGAGGACAGAATTCGATATATTAATTACATCAGGAATTAAACTACGACGAAAACTGCCCAGTATCAAATATGGTTTCATCTTCGCATTTTTTTTTCTCTCTTTGCTTTGTTAATTAATTTTATTTGATTAATTATATTGGTCCCTAGCATCAACTAATTTCTCATATTGTACTTTAAAGATGATAAGCAAATTAATTAAATTCAGCACGCACGTACAGAGAAATGAACCGTGGTAAAAGGCTGAGCAAGATATTTTATTGCTGATGCGAAACTGATGACCGCAACCGAGGAGACAGAATGAGGTGTTAGAGTTAGTTGTATTCTTGGGGCTGGGAAGGCGAGTTTCCTTAGGGGTTGCCCTCTCAGGGCTCCCAGGTGAAGTGCACATCTCCGACCCAGGTTACTGCGACCCCCGTAAGTACTCGTTTCTTCACATGCAAAATGGAGAGCAAAATCCTTATAAATAAATCACTTACGATGTTCGGGGCGTTCAATAAACTCATAGACAGCCTTAAATCCTGTGTACTCAATGTTCTCATCGGACTTGAACTGGATCCACAAATGTCGGTCCGAAGACGTGATTATCGGAGGAAACACGTCTATGCCGCAAAAGTGCTCCAGCACTTTATTGTAGCCGTGGGGGCCGTCTCTCACCTCCAAGTAGTCGTTCTTACAGTCGGGACTCGGCTCCACTCGAAAGTAGTCCCGAAAGTCCAATTTGATCAGATGCTGCGGAGGTGCTGAAACAAAATAGGACTATTACTATTATTAAACACGCGTCGTACCATAATTTGATGCATGTGACAGTTGAAGTAGGCAACCAAATATACACTAAATGGTATTGCACACGCAGAAAATACAGAATGCGTGGCTGGTTGCCTACTTCTGGTAACCTGGTTTACTACCCATATGTTCGTATAGATGGCGTTCCCTATGCATCCAATACGCACTATTTTTTACCTTTATATTGGTCAGAATGACTATAGCGACTCCAGAGGCTCAAGTACAGAGTAGGAAACAACACTTATTATCGTCGATCAAGCAAGTGCAGCACTTAGAGCACAATTCGGATAGTTCGCTATTTAGTCTGTTTCTCAGCTGAGCCTTGAAAGACGTGCCGAGAACTGGAAGATATCTTTTTAGTCTTCTGTGCAAAAATTAACCTAGTTAATTGCACGAACAATGTTCAAATTTGCATTCGCTTTTAAATATGGCAACAATTAAGACTAACGAGTTTTATAACAAAGTATTCTCGTGGCCCCGCAAGAGTAAACAATGGCTCTTCTGTTTTATGGCGTAGTAAAACCTTTTCGGTAAATTCAACAATAAATGATAAATGAACTGTTAGCGGAACAATGTAATTGTTTATTTTCCGGTCTACATAATGGGTGTTTTTATATTGTCAGTTGGACGAAGGTGGTGTATTTATCAGCGTATGAACTCATAGTGTTAAATAATTATTTTCGCTTGCGGCGAGAATTGACTGATGTCTTATTGTCGGAGAACAATGTGCCATGGAACGGATGCGCGGACATGTGGTGCCTTTAGATCGACTCTAACTGAACAAGCCTGATAATAACAATCAAATCAAAGCGGTCAGAATACTTTTAAATTACACCACCTAAGAGTAGGTAACCAAATATACACCCGGAGACTAGCGCCAACGACGGCGAAGAGAATAACTAATTATTAATCTTACCTTAGGTATGCAACCCATTTAACATAAAAGAGCGGGTGGAGGTGGATTTATACTGTTACAAAGCGAAAACTGCAGCGTTACCAAGCGATTCACGATGTAGTTCTACGTTGGACCCTCTACCTAGGATTTCTTGCCAAAACGGTGGCGGTTTTTCGTCTAGAAATAGCGTTTCAAGTTTTCGTGTTTTCGCAATTTTTTTCAATTTTCCGAGCTCAATAACTCGTGGCTCCTTCGAGATGGATGGACAGGACATTCTTTTATGAGTCTTTTTTGACATCAGCAACCTCTGAAGGCCTTTGTAATTCCCAAGTATTAAATGAAAATATGTTTTCTATAAAATTGACAGTTTTATGACATCTGTTAAGTGATAAAAGTCTTTCTTGAAATAAGCAACCCCTAAAAACCTGTTTAGTGCCCAAGAACTATATGAAAATGCTCATATCTATAAAATTGACCGTTTTAATGACATTTGTTAACTAAAAAAAAATTCTTCTGGCATCAACAACCTCTAAAAAAAATTTGTAATTCTCAAGAATTATATGAACATGCTATTTCAATAAAACTGACAGTTTCAATGATACTTGTTAACTGATACAAGTATTTTTTGACGTCCCAACCCCTAAAAGACTTTGTAATTGCCAAGAATTATATGAAAATGCTTATCTCTATAAAATCGACAGTTTCAATGACATCTGTTAACTGATAAAAGACATTTTGGCATCAGCAAACATCTGTTAATTGATAAAAGTCATTCTGGCATCAGCAACCCCAACAAGTCATTGTAGGTTCCAATAATCATATGAAAATGCTTATTTTTATAATATTTACGGTTTTAATGACATGTGTTAATTGATAAAAATCTATCTTGATGGCAACAACCTCTAAAAGCCTTTGCAATTCTCAACATCAGCAACCTCTAAAAACCATTGTATATCAAAGAATTAGATAAAAATGCTTATTTCTATAAAATCGACAGTTTTAATGAAATTTGTTAACTAAAAATACTCTTTTTTTACATCAACAACCCCTAAAAACTTTTGTAATTTCCAAGAATTATATGAAATTGCTTATTCGTATAAAATTGGCAGTTTTATCGACATCTGTTAACCGATTCAAGTCATTTTTGTCGTCCCTACCTCTAAAGACCTTTGTAATTGCGAATTGTATGAAAATGCTTATTTCTATAAAATCGACAGTTTTAATATGTTATCTGATAAAAGTCTTTTTGACATCAGCAACCTCTAAACACCTTTCTAGTTTTTTTTCATAAAACTGACAGTTTTATAATATCTGCTAAGTGGAAAAATCTTTCATGACATAAGCAACCTCTAAAAACCTTTGTAGGGCCTAATAATTAGATGAAAATGCTCATTGCACATGAGCAACTTCTAGAAACCTTTGCAGTTGCCAAGAATTATATAAAAATGCTTATTTCTATAATATTGAGTGTCAACATCTGTTAACTGATGTCTTTTTTGACATAAGCAACCTCTAAAGACTTTCGTCATTCCCAAGTATTAAATGGAAATGTTTTGTCTATAAAATTAACAGTTTTATTTATTTTATTTATTTATTAAGATCTGGTAAGTGATAAAAGTCTTTCTTGACATAAACAACCCCTAAAAACCTTTTTAGTGCCTAAGAACTATATGAAAATGCTTATTTATATAAAATTTACAGCTTTAATGACATTTGTCAACTAAAAATAATCTTTTCTGGCATCAAGAACCCCTAAAAACCTTTGTATTTGCCAATATTTGTATGAAAATATTTATTTCTATAAAATCGACAGTGTTAGTGACATCTGTTAACTGATAAAAGTAATTTTGGCATCAGCAAACATCTGTTAACCGATTAAAGTCATTCTGGCACAGCAACCCCAACAAGTCTTTGTAGATCCCAATAATTATATGAAAATGCTTATTTTTATAAAATTTACGGTTTTAATGACATGTGTTAATTGATTAAAATCTTTCTTGAAGTCAACAACCTCTAAAAGCCTTTGCAATTCTTAACATCAGCAATCTCTAAAAACCTTTGTATATCAAAGAATTAGACAAAAATGCTTATTTCTATAAAATCGACAGTTTTAATGAAATTTGTTAAATAATAATAATCTTTTTTTACATCAACAACCCCTAAAAACTTTTGTAATTCCCAAGAATTAGATGAAAATGCTTATTTCTATAAAATTGACAGTTTTAGTGACATCTGTTAACTGATAAAAATATATTTCGACATGAGCAACCCCAGAAACTTTTGTAATTACCAAGACAAGAATTATATAACAATGCTTATTTTTTTCATAAAATTTACAGTTTTAATGGCAGCTGTTAATTGATAAAAGTCTTTTTAACATCAGCAACCTCTAATAACTTTTGTAGTTGCCAAGAATGATATAAAAATGCTTTTTTCTTTAAATTGAGTGTTAATGACATCTGTTAACTTATAAACATAAACAAGTCTCTTTTGGCATCAGTAACCTCTAAAGCCCTTCGTAATTCCCAAGTATTAAATGAAAATGTTTTGTCTATAAAACTGACAGTTTTATTTATTTTATTTATTTTTTTATTAAGATCTGGTAAGTGATAAAAGTCTTCCTTGACATAAACAACCCCTAAAAACCTTTTTAGTGCCTAAGAACTATATGAAAATGTCAATTTATATAAAATTGACAGTTTTAATGACATTTGTCAACTAAAAATAATCTTTTCTGGCATCAGCAACCCCTAAAAACCTTTGTGATTACCATGAATGATATGAAATTGCTTATTTTTTTATAAAATCGACAGTTTTGATGGCATCTGTTAACTGATAAAACTCTTTTTGACATAAACAACCTCTAAAAACCTTTGTAGTTTCCAAGAATTATATAAAAATGCTTATTTCTATAAAATTGAGTGTTAACATCTGTTAACTGATGTCTTTTTTGACATCAGCAACCTCTAAGGACCTTTGTAACTCCCAAGTATTAAATGAAGATATGTATTCAGTTTTACGACATCTGTTAAGTGATAAAAGTCTTTCTTGACATAAGCAACCTCTAAAAACTTTTGTGTAGGACCTAATAACTATATGAAAATGCTTATTTCTATAAAATTGAGTTTCAACTTAATTAAAAACAATTTTTTTGACATCAACAACCCCTGGAAATCTTTGTAATTCCCAAAAATTATATAAAAATGATTATTTCTATAAAATCGACAGTTTTAGTGTCATCTGTTAACTGATAAAAATGTATTTCGACATCAGTAACCCCTAAAAACCTTTGTGATTACCAAGAATGATATGAAAATGCTTTTTATAAAATTGACAGTTTTAATGACATCTGCTAACTGATAAAAGTCATTTTAGCATCAACAAACATCTGTTAACCGATAAAAGTCATTCTGGCACAGCAACCCCAAGTCTTTGTAGGTCCCAATAATTATATGAAAATGCTTATTTTTATAAAATTTACGGTTTTAATGACATGTGTTAATTGATTAAAATCTTTCTTGACGGCAACAACCTCTAAAAGCCTTTGCAATTCTCAACATCAGCAATCTCTAAAAACCTTTGTATATCAAAGAATTAGACAAAAATGCTTATTTCTATAAAATCGACAGTTTTAATGAAATTTGTTAACTAATAATAATCTTTTTTTACATCAACAACCCCAAAAAACTTTTGTAATTCCCAAGAATTAGATGAAAATGCTTATTTCTATAAAATTGAGAGTTTTAGTGACATCTGTTAACTGATAAAAATATATTTCGACATGAGCAACCCCAGAAACTTTTGTAATTACCAAGAATTATATAACAATGCTTATTTTTTTATAAAATCGTCAGTATTAATGGCATCTGTTAATTGATAGAAGTCTTTTTAACATCAGCAACCTCTAATAACTTTTGTAATTGCCAAGAATGATATAAAAATGCTTTTTTCTATAAATTGAGTGTTAATGACATCTGTTAACTTATAAACAAGTCTCTTTTGGCATCAGCAACCTCTAAAGCCCTTCGTAATTCCCAAGTATTAAATGAAAATGTTTTGTCTATAAAACTGACAGTTTTATTTATTTTATTTATTTATTTATTAAGATCTGGTAAGTGATAAAAGTCTTTCTTGACATAAACAACCCCTAAAAACCTTTTTAGTGCCTAAGAACTATATGAAAATGCTTATATATATAAAATTGGCAGTTCTAAAGACATTTGTCAATTAAAAATAATCTTTTCTGGCATCAACAACCCCTAAAAACCTTTGTATTTGCCAATATTTGTGTGAAAATATTTATTTCTAAAAAATCGACAGTTCTAGTGACATCTGTTAACTGATAAAAGTCATTTTGGCATCAAAAAACATCTGTTAACCGATAAAAGTCATTCTGGCACAGCAACCCCAACAAGTCTTTGTTGTAAAATGCTTATTTTTATAAAATTTACGGTTTTAATGACATGTGTTAATTGATTAAAATCTTTCTTGACGTCAACAACCTCTAAAAGCCTTTGCAATTCTTAACATCAGCAATCTGTAAAAACCTTTGTATATCAAAGAATTAGACAAAAATGCTTATTTCTATAAAATCGACAGTTTTAATGAAATTTGTTAACTAATAATAATCATTTTTTACATCAACAACCCCTAAAAACTTTTGTAATTCCCAAGAATTAGATGAAAATGCTTATTTCTATAAAATTGACAGTTTTAGTGACATCTGTTAACTGATAAAAATATATTTCGACATGAGCAACCCCAGAAACTTTTGTAATTACCAAGAATTATATGACAATGCTTATTTTTTATAAAATCGTCAGTATTAATGGCATCTGTTAATTGATAAAAGTCTTTTTAACATCAGCAACTTCTAATAACTTTTGTAGTTGCCAAGAATGATATAAAAATGCGTTTTTCTATAAATTGAGTGTTAATGACATCTGTTAACTTATAAACAAGTCTCTTTTGGCATCAGCAACCTCTAAAGCCCTTCGTAATTCCCAAGTATTAAATGAAAATGTTTTGTCTATAAAACTAACAGTTTTATTTATTTTATTTATTTATTTATTAAGATCTGGTAAGTGATAAAAGTCTTTCTTGACATAAACAACCCCTAAAAACTTTTTTAGTGCCTAAGAACTATATGAAAATGCTTATTTATATAAAATTGGCAGTTCTAAAGACATTTGTCAATTAAAAATAATCTTTTCTGGCATCAACAACCCCTAAAAACCTTTGTATTTGCCAATATTTGTGTGAAAATATTTATTTCTATAAAATCGACAGTTCTAGTGACATCTGTTAACTGATAAAAGTCATTTTGGCATCAACAAACATCTGTTAACCGATAAAAGTCATTCTGGCACAGCAACCCCAACAAGTCTTTGTTGTAAAATGCTTATTTTTATAAAATTTACGGTTTTAATGACATGTGTTAATTGATTAAAATCTTTCTTGACGTCAACAACCTCTAAAAGCCTTTGCATTTCTCAACATCAGCAATCTCTAAAAATCTTTGCATATCAAAGAATTAGACAAAAATGCTTATTTCTATAAAATCGGCAGTTTTAATGAAATTTGTTAATTAATAATAATCTTTTTTTACATCAACAACCCCTAAAAACTTTTGTAATTCCCAAGAATTAGATGAAAATGCTTATTTCTATAAAATTGACAGTTTTAGTGACATCTGTTAACTGATAAAAATATATTTCGACATGAGCAACCCCAGAAACTTTTGTAATTACCAAGAATTATATAACAATGCTTATTTTTTATAAAATCGTCAGTATTAATGGCATCTGTTAATTGATAAAAGTCTTTTTAACATCAGCAACCTCTAATAACTTTTGTAGTTGCCAAGAATGATATAAAAATGCTTTTTTCTATAAATTGAGTGTTAATGACATCTGTTAACTTATAAACAAGTCTCTTTTGGCATCAGAAACCTCTAAAGCCCTTCGTAATTCCCAAGTATTAAATGAAAATGTTTTGTCTATGAAACCGACAGTTTTATTTATTTTATTTATTTATTTATTAAGATCTGGTAAGTGATAAGTCTTTCTTGACATCAACAACCCCTAAAAACCTATGTGGTTCCCAAAAAATATATGAAAATGCCGATTTCTATCAAACTGACAGTTTTAGTGATATGTGTTAACTGATACAAGTCTATTTTGACGTCCCAACCCCTAAAAACCTTTGTGATTGCCAAAAAGTATATGAAAATACTAATTTTTATAAAATTTACAGTTTAATGCCATCTGTTAACTGATAAAAGTCTCTTTTGAAATCAGCAACCCCTAAAATAATCTTTTCTGGCATCAACAACCCCTAAAAACCTTTGTATTTGCCAATATTTGTATGAAAATATTTATTTCTATAAAATCGACAGTTTTAGTGACATCTGTTAACTGATAAAAATCTATTTCGACATCAGCAACCCCTAAAAACCTTTGTGATTACCATGAATGATATGAAATTGTTTATTTTTTTTATAAAATCGACAGTTTTGATGGCGTTTGTTAACTGATAAAACTCTTTTTGGCATAAACAACCCCTAAAAACCTTTGTAGTTTCCACGAATTATATAAAAAATGCTTATATCTATAAAATTGAGTGTTAACTGATGTCTCTTTTGACATCAGCAACCTCTAAGAACCTTTGTAACTCCCAAGTATTAAATGAAAATACGTATTCAGTTTTACGACGTCTGTCAAGTGATAAAAGTCTTTCTTGACATAAGCAACCTCTAAAAACTTTTGTATAGGGCCTAATAACTATATGAAAATGCTTATTTTTTATAAAATTGAGTTTCAACTTAATTAAAAACAATTTTTTTGACAACAACCCCTGGAAATCTTTGTAATTCCCAAGAATTATATAAAAATGATTATTTCTATAAAATCGACAGTTTTAGTGTCATCTGTTAAAAAATGTATTTCGACATCAGCAACCCCTAAAAACCTTTGTGATTACCAAGAATGATAGAAAATGCTTTTTATAAAATTGACAGTTTTAATGGGACCTGTTAACTGATAAATTTTTGACATCAGCAACCTCTAAAAAACTTTTTTTTTTTTGGCATTGGCCATGCAGCCAGACATTTTGAATTTTAATTCTGTTTAAAAAATTGCAAGCTATTGAATAATTAATTTGTGCGTTTGCATTTGCAGGCGCAGAAAATCTGCTGAAAAACATTGTCGACACAATCCCCAGTTAGAGTAAAAAATGAGCACCGTATAAAAAACGACATTCTAATCCTCAAAATGCAGAAAGGCGTAGCAAGAACGGCAGAATAATAAATTTGGCCGATTATTTAACGATGTGGAAACTGCACATTATTTGCATTGTGTTTCCTATTTTTCTTTCACTCTTTCAGGCAATAAATTTACGTAAGTACGACGTTAATTTGGAGCAATTTCTCCAACGTAATCATAAATCTCTTCTCTAATTCGGTATCTTGTATCGCCCTCTTTCCAACTTGGTCCACGCGCCCTACAAACCTGTAACAAATTCGCAATTCACACTTATCAGCAACCGGAGTGAATTTAAATTGCTTCTGAATACAATTCTTTGCGGCAATTTGATTACTACCTTTGTTTGTTCCTTCCGATTAAGATATTCGGCATACACACAATCCATTAATAATGCGCGGCGTGCCATAAACCATAATTGCCGCTCTAATTGAATTACAAAACAGTCTAATTCGAAATAACATTTCTCACTGCCAAAGCGACACAAATTTTTACTTTTTTGAAATCCAACCGTTGGATATGACATGCTCGTCATTAACATTAATATCCAACTATTTTTCCTGCCAGAAACTCGCAGTGTACTTCAACAGCTTCGACAGGTTTAATAGGGATCATTATGTGAAGTAGATGTTGCGATGTTGTATGGCGTGTATTCGACTGATGAGTGTTACATTCATTATGTCACTTGCGTGTAATTATTTCGGTTCAAGCACGGTCTACCGAAATAATGTTATGAACGTACAAGTAGGTTTGCTTTGGTAGATATCCTGAAATACGTTGGTTTTAATTCAGCGCCGAGTTACGAGTCTATTACACGTAATCAATAATATTATAATGTATACACAATATATACAGGCCGGCAATAGTGCGTCGGACTTCGTTAGCTCGAGTTCTATAATAGCTAGAAATAAAAAATACTAGATATATGCTATATATACGCTATATACAGGGTGTTCCAGTTTTTTGTAGCAAGACTTTAACAGTCGATAGACAATTGAAAATTATTAAAAAAAGTTCCTATAAACATAGGTTGAAAAATGCTTAGTTTTCGAGATACAGGGTGTTAAAGTTTGAAAATAAATACGGATTTATATTAATATTTCCAGAATGCTAAGAAGTATCGAATCCAAACTTGCCAATTCTTTACATATAATTTAGAGGCCTATTTTAGAATAACAAACTACTACTTTACTTAACCATGGGCGTAGATATATATATATTTACTAAGGCTCTTTTTTACAAAAAAGTAGTACGCCACTGATATTTTCCCATGTTTTCAGATTAATTCAATAAAGTAAGAAAAAACAAAAATTTAATGTCTCTTGTCACTTTTTGATATGACAAGCTGTTTTCCAGAAAATTTACATTTAATCATTTGATGCACGCATCTGGACGAATTTTAGACAAACCTGAAGTCGCTCAGAATTTCACTAAAATTGATGGTGCGAAAAGTCTCTTAAAAATAAAGAATGAAACATTTAAAATATTTATTGTAAAAGTTTATTATCATGTAAATCAAAATTTTTATAACACAAATGTATTAAAACGCAACGGTCGACCTAAAATAAATTATTAGAAACACAAACACAAAAGCTAACAACATGTAAAGGTGTCTTACTTCATTACAAGCATCATTAGCGATGTTTCATTCTTTCAAGACTTTTCGTACCATCAAATTTGGTGAAATTCTGAGCGACTTCAAGTTTGTCTAAAATTCGTCCAGATGCGCGATCAAATGATTAAATGTAAATTTTCTGGAAAACGGCTTGTCATATCAAAAAGTGCCAAGAGACATTAAATTTTTGTTTTTTCTTGCTTTATCGAATTAAACTGAAAACATGGAAAAATATCAGTGGCGTACTACTTTTTTGTAAAAAAGTAGTACGCCACTTAGTAAATCCATATATCTACGCCCATGGTTAAGTAAAGTAGTAGTTTGTTATTCTAAAATAGGCCTCTAAATTATATGTAAAGAATTGGCAAGTTTGGATTCGATACTTCTTAGCATTCTGGAAATATTAATATAAATCCGTATTTATTTTCAAACTTTAACACCCTGTATCTTGAAAACTAAGCATTTTTCAACCTATGTTTATAGGAACTTTTTTTAATAATTTTCAATTGTCTATCGACTGTTAAAGTCCTGCTACAAAAAATTGGAACACCCTGTATACAGGGTGTCCCGATTTTAAACCGACAAACTTCGGGTACAGAAAGTTCACATGAAATTATAACATACCCCTTCCAACATTTCTTCTCTATCGAGCCTCCTAACGGAGATACAGGGTGTTGAAAATTAAATTTATTTTTTGTTTTTCTTTAATAACTTCCACAATATTAAAGATACTGAAACCAAACTTGGTACACATAGTTAGGTTGTGAGGGTCCATCTTTACTATGGTTCAGAGTTGAACTGAGGCGCGCCAGTGGCGTGCGGTGTGGTCACGTCGACATAATTTTAAGGAAAAAAGTATGTGCACTAATTTTTTTCGCAATTCTGATCAGATTTTCATAATTTACGGTTGATTTTCTAAAAAAACTTACTAATGTAAAATTTTGACTGAGGCATAGTTTTCGAGATATCTGCGTCTGAACAAAACGATGCACCAAAAACACAATTAATTAATTAAGATAGCCCTTTCAAAATTATTTTCAATCTGATCTTCGAAGGGATATACTGAACTGAACTGTCAATTTAATGTTTTTAGGCCCTCCGCACATTAAGCTACTAAAAAGAAACTAAACTAGTCAGAAACATAAATCACAAACTAGTTACAAATTATGCATCGCACACGACGCTACTGAAAGTTTGTAAAATCAAGTCATTTCTCGATTGTTGCGGCTTTGTTAACATTGTGTTTTTTATAATGTCTAGTAGTAATTCTTCAAGTGATGAAGATAATATTCTTTATCATTTATACCTGTTAAATTTAGTTCTCTCCCAATAGCATTCCAAGCTTTTTCGGTGATATCTTTGCGTGAATATTCATTTAACGTATAGTTATAAAGACACGGGTGTTTTTCCACTTCTACTACTCTTAAATTTAATGATTGTTCTGCCATTTTCGCAGGTTTCCGTAGTTGTTTACAACAGAAACTAGAAACTAAACGCCAAGCGACTCTGCATGTCGGGTTGAGACTGACTGATTACCAACGCGTTACAAACCGGTTACCAACTAGTAGCGTTGTGTGCGGATGCTCATTGAAATACATGGGCAGTGACTAATAAGTAACTGGTAGGTGATTTAAGTTTGTAATTAGTTTCTTTTTAGTAGCTTAATGTGCGGAGGGCCTTAATGTTTTTCTTCTTTTGCAATGAGGCGTTTTTAAGGCCTTTTGCAAGTCAATATTATTTCTGTCAAAAGAAAAATTAGTTTGTTACGAAATTACATAAACAAATTATCAACATCCAAATATTAAAAAAATCAACCCGTATTTCCGTTAGGAATGGCTATAGAGAAATTTTAGAAGGGATATGTCGTGATTTCATCAGAACTATTCCCGACATGATAATTGTGTTTTTGGTGCATCGTTTTGTTCAGACGCAAATATCTCGAAAACTAATGCCTCAGTCAAAATATTACATGAGCAAGTTTTTTTAGAAAATTAACCGTAAATTATGAAAATCTGATCAGAATTGCGAAAAAAATTAGTGCACATACTTTTCTCCTTAAAATTATGTCAACGTGACCACACCGCACGCCACTGGCGCGCCTCAGTTCAACTCTGAACCATAGCAAAGATGGACCCTCACAACCTAACTATGTGTACCAAGTTTGGTTTCCCTATCTTTAATATTGTGGAAGTTATTAAAGAAAAACCAAAAATAAATTGAATTTTCAACACCCTGTATCTCCGTTAGGAGGCTCGATAGAGAAGAAATGTTAGAAGGGGTTGTCATAATTTCATGTGAACTTTCTGTACCCGAAGTTTGTCGGTTTAAAATCGGGACACCCTGTATGCGCTATACAGGGTGTTAAGAAAAAGTAGGTCATGCCTTTAACCACAGATTCTTAGGGCGAAAATAATGTGACTTTTATAATGTGATTTTATATTTTGGAGCGTAGTTTTTTTTATACAGGGTGTTAAAGTTTACATTTTGAAAATTATTTTTATTAATAATTCTGTTACTGTTTAAGATTTTTACCCGAATTTTTGCACAAACTTTCATCTTATACAAATACACTTTTTGTGTAATTTTGGTCAAAAAAGTCAAAGCGGAAACGGGAAAAAGGGGGGTTGTGTTACCCATTAACCCCCCCAACTTTTTCATGCGTACGCCTATGGTATCTAGATATTTATTTTTAGATTAAACTTAACTTAAAATTTTGATTTAGGACTTGATTAACGAGATATTCCAGTAAATTCAGAATCATTTTCAATATTTCAGTTTCGGAATTTATTGTTTTTACTATTGTTGTTCGTAGTAATCCTGGGTTTTCTTTAAATCGACTACTTTTAGACAAAAAATGCTAGACCTTTTTTGGTGTGCATAGTTAGAAAATAAAATAAAATGAAAATCTTAAAAAAATACAGTGGCGTACACATTTTTGCTTAGGAAACCTAAATTAATACTTAGTTATCTATGCCACTAAGGTAGGTAAAATAAGCAAATAGAAACACTAATTTAAAGAAAATACTATAAAAAAAAACATTGCTGTGTTTAAAATTAAACTTTTCATATTATTTACTTTAATTATTTATTAATTTTTGAATAATTTATCCAACGGGCGAATCCAGTTATTGTACATAATATGGTAAATAAAGCAGACAGCAAAAATACAGAAAATACAATTATTACTAAAACAAAATATCAGGTAGAATACTAATTAATAACCACAATACGTATAACGTATTAAATTAGTGTTTCTATTTGCTTATTTTACCTACCTCAGTGGCATAGATAACTAAGTATTAATTTAGGTTTCCTAAGCAAAAATGTGTACGCCACTGTTTTTTCTTAAAGATTTTTCTTTTATTGAACTTTTCTGACTATGCACAACCAAAAAAGTCTCTAGCATTTTTTTGTCTAAAAGTAGTCGATTTAAAGAAAACCCAAGATTACTACGAACAACAATAGTAAAAACAATAAATTCCGAAACTGAAATATTGAAAATGATTCTGAATTTACTGGAATATCTCGTTAATCAAGTCCTAAATCAAAATTTTGTAGGAGTAAAAAAAATTGGGGAAATAAGTTTTTAATCTAAAAATAAATATCTAGAGACCATAGGCGTACGCATGAAAAAGTTGGGGGGGTTAATGGGTAACACAACCCCCCTTTTTCCCGTTTGCGCTTCGACTTTTTTGACCAAAATTACACAAAAAGTGTATCTGTATAAGATGAAAGTCTGTGCAAAAATTCGGGTAAAAATCTTAAACAGCAACAGAATTATTAATAAAAATAATTTTCAAAATGTAAACTTTAACACCTTGTATAAAAAAAACTACGCTCCAAAATAAAAAATCATTATAAAAGTCACATTATTTTCGCCCAAAGAATCTGTGGTTAAAGGCATGACCTACTTTTTCTTAACACCCTGTATATACTTACAAACGGTACATTGTTGAGCCCGATATATCAACACGTCGCTGTTGATCCCGCTCTTTAGAACCAAGATAGATGAATACATTTTCATAGGCACCGTTACTGAGCCCAACGTTGTTGCTATATCGTTGGTGTATGAAACTAAATTTTGCCTGCTAGTTGCAGCGCACTAATCGAGATATACACGAAGATGGGAATAGTACGTTGTTGCGCCCTCTTTAAAATTTCCGTACCCTAAGACCATATTTAACCAAATGGTGATGGTATACACCTCTATACGTTGTTGAGCCCCAACCTGGGCACAACAGTGTAATTTTGGGCTTCACAATGACCGTTTATACATCGAACGGGCTCAACAATGTCTGTTCAGCACATTTCTTGAAGCCTATCCTTTCACTCCTATAAAAATATGTGAGTGCTAGTTCCGAGACATCTAATTAATGTTTTTGAATCATATTCACTTCTTAAAAATATACAGGGTGGCCAAAAATAATTTTTCAATTTAGAACTTTTTGAATTAAATTTTCCCAACTTTTTCAAAAGGTTCAATGTCGTATATAATTCGTTTTCTCTCGGTATTTAGTCCAGGTGTCGTTGCCAGAGAGGATATTTGAGTAATAAAATTGATTTCCATTTTCTTCAAGTCATATTAAGAGCAATACCAGTGTCTGCTAATTTATTGATGCGACCGGCTGTACATTTAAAGACGTCAAATTCCTCCATCAAATAAAGAATACCTCGTAGCGTAGTTCCTTTCAACAAAGGGGATGCTCGCCTTACAGAGCGCCATTCGCATTAAATATGTGCATGAAATTCCAGCAGCAGCGTGTCCATAGACAAAGAATAATAAAATCAATTTACATAGTAGTTTTAAAATAAGCGCTCCTCTGAAAGTCCAAAGAAAATACTGACATGAACAAACCTTTGTGCGTTGTAGAATACAAAGGATAGGTAGGATCTGATAATATTTTTTCTGTGCCATTTCAAATTTGCGTGTGTGGAATGTTATTGCGTGATTTTTTGCTGCAAAATGAACAAACGGATATATTTAAAATCTAAAAATTCGAAACATTAGAGTGGTTTCATGTAAATAATTGCTGTTATGTGATTTTTGCTGCAAAATAACATTTAAAATATGAAAATTGTATTTGTTGATGTTACACGATTGTGCATGTATATTAATTGTAGGAGAAATGTATAATATAAGATCCATAGCTAAAAATAAAACAAAATGTTTTCTAAAATAATCTGCAGTAATTCCCATGTATATCTGTTCGACAGTTATATAACGGTTTTATAACGAACCAAATAGTTTTATAAAAAATGTTACAGACATTTAGCACAAATTAAATAGTTTTCTAAAATAATCTGCAGTAATTACCAATACATCTGTTCTTGAGTTATGTACCAGTTTTATGATGGGCCAAATAGTTGTATAAGAAATGTTACAGTCTTTATACAACTAAATGAATAATATATGCAAGAGAATCGAATTATTTACCTTTACGAGTTTAATTGTTTTCTAAAATAATCTGCAGTAATTACCATACACATTTGTACTTGATGGTTATATAACAGTTTTATAACAAACCAAATAGTTTTATAAAAAATGTTACAGACATTTATTATTACAAATTATATTGTTTTATAAAACAATCTGCAGTAATTACCATACACATCTGACCTTGACGGTTACATAACGATTTTATAACGGACCAAAGGGTTCTATAAAAAATGTTACAGACACCTTTATTACAAATTAAAATGCTTTATAAAATAATCTGGCGTAATTACCATGCACATCTGACCTTCACCGGTTATATAACGGCCCAAATAGTTTTATAAAAATGTTAGACGTTTATAACGAATTAAATTGTTTTCTAAACTAATCCGCAGTAATTACTAATACATTTGATCTTGAGTTATATAACGGTTTTATGATGGGCCAAATGGTTGTATAAGAAATGTTACAGTCTTTATACAACTAGATAAATAATATATGCAAGATAATCGAATTATTCACATTTACGAGTTAAATTATTTTTTAAAATAATCTGCATTAATTACCATACACATTTGTACTTGACGGTTATATAACGGTTTTATAACGAACCAAACAGTTTTATAAAAAATGTTACAGACATTTATTACAAATTCAATTGTTTTATAAAAAAATCTGCAGTAATTACCATACATATCTGTACTTGACGGTTATATAGCGGTTTTATAACGAACCAAGTAGTTTTATAAAAATGGACATTTATTACAAATTAAATTGTTTTTTCAAAATAATCTGCAGTAATTACCATACACGTCTGACCTTGACGGTTATATAACGGGTTTCATAACGGACAAAATAGTTCTATAAAAAATGTTACAGACCTCTATTGCAAATTAAATTATTTTATAAATAGTCTGCAGCAATTACCATATACATCTTATCATGACGGTTATATAACGGTTTCATAACTGACTAAATAGTTTTATAAAAAAAATTTACAGTCTTTATACAACCAAATGAATATGCAAGCGAATTGAATTATTCTTCAAAAAACTCATAACAATCTCTCTTGCAACAGCTCTTATAAAACCAATAGTCTTGTAAGAGCTGCTTAATTGCAATAATTGAAGATAACCGATAATTTCTTATGAAGATTTTGAATGTTACGTTATGTTACTATATAAATATACTCAGAGTTTAAATTGTTCTATAAAATTAATAGCAGTAGTTATTAATATACACCTAACCTTGGTCCCTATATAATGATTTTATAACAAGCCAAATAGTTTTATAAAAAATATATTTCAGGCTTTACAACTAACTGCACGAGAACCGAATTGTTATTTAAAAATCTTCACAACGATCACTGTACAAGCAGTATACCTTTGCAAAAGCTGTTATAAAACCAATAGTATTGTAAAAGTTGTGTAATTGCAACTGAAAATAACCGATAATTTCTTATGAAGATTTCGAATGTTACGGTTAGTTTTATAGAGCAAATATAAAGTATGAGTCACATCAGTTGATCTACAGTGAGTACTGGTATAACTACCCAAACTCTTGGCTATGCAATAACTATTTAACTGTTCTACAAGAGAAACCATGGTAGTCTTTCTATAGCTAAAAGTTTTTGTAGCTATATAAGTATAATACGAGTTAAATTGTTCTATAACATAATCCGCAATAGTTATTATTTACACCTAAACTTGGTGAGTATATAACGGTTTTGTAGTGAGCCAAATACTTTTATAAAAATGTGTTACGGGCTTTACACAACTAAAGGAATGATGCAGGTATGCCAACCGAATCATTATTGAAACCATTTCACTATAATTCTATGCAAGCAGTACAGCTCTTATAAAACCAATAGTCTTGTAAGCACTGTTTAATTGAAACTGAAAATAGCCGATAACTTCTTATAAAGCCTTTGTATATTACGATTGATTTTATAGAGCAATCATAAAATATTAAATAGATCCAACTAACCGAACTTTAGGCTATGTAACAGTTCTATAGGAGAAATCGTGGTAGTCTATCTATGGCTTTATTATGAGCCGAGTTGTTCTATAAAATAATCAGTAGTTATAATTACATATTAGCTTGATCAGCAGTAAATATTATACACATCTGATCTTGACGGTTATATAACGGTTTTATAATGGACCAAACAGTTTTATAAAAATGTTACAGACCTTTATTGTTTTCTAAAATAATCTGCAGTAATTACCATACACATCTGATCTTGACGTTTATATAACGGTTTTATAGTGGATCAAATAGTTTTATAAAAATGTTTATTGCGAATTAAATTATAAAATAATCTGCAGTAATTACCATACACTTCCCATCTTGGCGGTCATGTAACGGTTTTATAACAAGCCATATAGTTCTATAAAAATATGTCACATATTTATACAACTAAGTGTATAACATGTGCAACAGAACCGAATTATTAATATGCGTATATACTAAAATGTGGAAATTTCATTTTTGACGATCAACTGCGCCGTTTTTTTTATTATAGCCATTATTTAAGAGAATTATATTCTCAATCAAAGAAATATGGACAAAAAGGCATAAAAAGTCGCATCCGATATTCACCTTTTCAATTCCTCCTCCTTGCAACCCTTAGCTTGATTAAGCCCTAAATAATTCAGCCCCAGTGAAAGATTGCGCTTATTTTCTGAACTATCTTACATGCGTGTATGATATATGTGCGTTTGGCATGAGGACGGTACGATTGCAATTTAATACGGCCTGGAGCGTGCCGCTGAAAGTAATATGCTTTTCAGATGAGGGCTTAAAATTTCATGGGATGAAATATTTCGCAAGGTACGTACGTGATAAGTCATTTTATCAATTGTGACAAGACTGGCAAGCGGTGGATGTGGTGGATGTATTATCGGGAGCCGCGGCGGCGGAAATATAAAAGTAATGGAGGTTATAAAATGGGGAGCAACATTTTACGCCCTCACATTAGTTTGCTTCGGTAACAATTATAAGAACAAAGTAAATATTAACGGGCATTAAATTTTATACAGAGTGTTCCGGAAAGGTCCGTTTTGTCGCTACTTGAACGTCAGGAAATACAACTTAACCTCAAAAATGTTGGCCTAAAATATTTTGCATCCCGAAAACGAAAAAAAACAGAGCTGATTGTCAAATATTTTAGACTCGATTCCCTGCCTCGGATATATCCAGTTTGTTCCTTCGGAAAGACCTAGTCAAACAAGACGAAAACTTTGTCAATATAGCAATATTTTAAACGTAACACAGATCAAAATTGTACACATTAATTTCTGCTTTTGTAAATCCGTTGGTTTAATGGGCTTGAATCCCGGAACTCCCTATTTTATACAATCCTTATGTGTTGAATCTGTCTAACTTCTAATTTTGTGCTCTAGCAGATCCGACAGTTAACGAGTCCTAAGTAACAAGAAGTTTATATGGTTTGGAGAGCGTGAATCAATATTAGCTGTAAGTCGTACGTACCTCTGCATTTGCTGGCTAGGGTCAAACTTTAAATTGGGTGTGATTGCTAATTCCAAAGTTATGACTAACTTTCTGGCGGCAGCATCTGTAGAACTGGATATAAAGGTAACGAACTTATTTGTTGTACTAGGAACAGCGAATTTAATATGATACGTAAACCAAATAAAATATTTTGTTTTGGACTTAGTGACTTACAATTCATTATTACATACCTTGAACAGTTTTGATCACACTTTTTTATCTGTATATTTACACGCACAGCATCTACAGGTCTGTAGGTAATGTGGTTTACGATCGCTTTTTTTGGCGAATATTTAAATTTAATATATTTTAAACATTTATATTCGTGTAACTATTTTATAAGTCCATACAGCTATCTACAGGTCTGAAAATTATACAGGTCTGTAGGTAATGTGCTACGTTATTTTATTTTAGTCTTTAACAACCAGTTTCACAAGTGCAGCTCTGTAAAAGCGTACAGGGACGTCTATTGGAAGCTATACCCCACTTCTAGAGATACAGGTCTGTAGATTTATATAGTAGTTATATATTTATACTACTGTTCACTGCTTCAAACGTTCTCTGTCAGCTTTAAACAGTTTTGATTATCTTCCTTATACAGATGCGGCTTTACAGGGCTGAAAGTACTATCCCACTTGTACAGGTGAAAACTTAATAGATCTGTAGGTAATGAATCATGTTTGTATGTAAGAATTTTTATATCCTATTTTGTTTATTTGTTTTTAAGACATTTTATCACTATGATCAGCGTCTTAACAGATTTAGATCACTTCTGAGCGTCTTTTTTTCAGCGTTGATAAATTTTTTTGTTAAACTTAGTTTTAGAGGTACAGATTTTTACATATCTGTATGTGATGGGCTATTTGAGAGACGGAAAAAGGCAGTTTTGTGTCGCTTGTTTTATATTTCTCTAAAGACATTATATTACCTTGTAGTTAGCCTTTTTTACAGGCTTGTACTTTACAGATGAGGCTTTTCACAGACACGAAGCAAATGTTGATACATCGCTTAATTGTTTTATATTTCTCTAAAGATACCATATTAGTGCGTTGTTATAGATTCTTATCAATGTTTGACATTTTCTAAGCGAGTTTGCACTTTTAGAGGTACAGTTTTTACATATCTGTAGGTAATGCGCCACTCGAGAAATGGAGCAATTTGACTGTGCCGCTTGTTTTATATTTTTCTAAAGATATTATATTAGTGTAGTGAGCTTTTTTACAAGCTTGTACATTGCAGATGCGGCTTTTATGGAACAGTTTTCAAACAAGCCTGTATTTTTAGAGATACAGTTTTTTACATATTTGTAGGTAATGCGCTATTTCAGAGAAGGAAAGAGACAATTTGTATGTGTTTCATATTTCTCTAAAGGCATTATATTACCTTTTAGATTTTCTACAGACTTGTTGTACTTTACAGATGTGTTTTTTCATAGGAGTGAATAAAATATTGATAACATCTCATTATTGTTTTATATTTCTCTAAAGATACCATATTAGTGAGTCACTACAGATTCTTATCAGTGTTTGAACATATCCTAAAAGCTTTTGGACAAATCTTTTATGGAACAGTTTTTAATAAGTCTACTTTTAGAGGTACAGTTTTTTACATATTTGCAGCTAATGCGCTATTTGAGAAAATAAAGAGACAATTTAACTGTGTCGCTTGTTTTATATCTCTCTAAAGAAGACGTTTTATTACCTAGTGAGGAGTATTTTACAGGCTTGTACTTTACAGATGTGGCTTTTCACAGGAGTGAAAAAATGTTGTTACCCCTTTTAAGTGTTTTATATTTCTCTAAAGATATCATATTAGTACGTTATTACAGATTATTTTCAGTGTTTGAACATATCCTAAACGAGTTTGCACTTTTAGAGGTACAGTTTCTACATATCTGTAGGTAATGCGCCTTTCGAGAAAAGGAGAAAGTCAATTTGACTGTGCCGCTTGTTTTATAATTCTCTAAAGACATTAGGCTTGTAAATGTACAAACCTAATGTCTCTAAAAGCCGCATCTGTAATGACAGATGCGGCTTTTATGAAACAGTTTTCAAACAAGCCTGTATTTTTAGGGGTACAGTTATTTACATATTTGTAGATAGTGCGCTATTTGAGAGAAGGAAAAAGACAATTTGACTGTGTTTTATATTTCTCTAAAGGCATTATATTACCTTGTAGCGAGATTTTTTACAGGCTTGTGCTTTACAAGTCTGACGTTTAGAGGTACAGTTTTTTATATACTTCTACGTAATGCGCTATTTGAGAACAAGGAAAACCCAATTTGACTCTGTCGCTTGTTTTATATTTCTCTACAGACATTATATTACCACCCTGTGGTGAGTTATTTTACAAGCTTGTACTTTACAGATGCGTTTTTTCATAGAAGTGAAAAAATGCTGATAACCCGCCTAATTGTCTTATATTTCTCCAAAAATATTTTATTATTGCGTTATTGCAGATTCTTATCAGTGTTTGAACATATACTGAACAGCGTTTGAACAAATCTTTTATGAAAGAGTTTTGTACACACTTTTGTACTTTTAGAGGTACAGTTTTTTACATATTTGTAGATAAAGCGCTATTTGAGAGAACGAAAAAGACAATTTGACTCTGTCGTTATTTTATATTCCTCTAAAGACATTATATTACCACCTTGTGGTGAGCTATTTTACAGGTTTGTATTTTACAAATGCGGCTTTGCACAGGAGTGAAAGTACGTTGATTAGTGCGTTATTACAGATTCTTATCAGTGTTTGAACGTATCATGAAAGCGTTTGAATAAATCTTTTGTGGAACAATTTTAAACAAGTTTGTACTTTTAGAGGTACAGTTTTTTTTATATATCTGTAGGTAAAGCGCTGTTCGAACAAGGGGAAATTTTTTTCAATTAAGGGACAATTTCACCAGCCGCTTGATTTATATTTCTCTAAAGACATTTTATTACCTTGTGATAAGCTTTCTTACAGGCTTGTACTTTACAGATGCAGGTTTTTAGAAGACTGAACAAATATCGATAATTCACTTAATTGTTTTGTAGTTTTCTAAGAGTGCATTATTACGAATTCTTATCAGTGTTTGAACATACTTTAAACGTGTTTGGACAAATCCTTTGTGGAACAGTTTATAACAAGCCTGTACTTTTAGAGGTACAGTTTCTTTACGTATTTGTAGGTAATGCGATATTTGAGAGAAAAAGACAATTTGACTGTGCCGCTTGTTTTGTATTTCTCTAAAGACATTTTATTACCTAGTGATGAACTTTTTTTACAGGCTTGTACTTTACAGATGCGGCTTTTCACAGGAGTGAAAAGAATGTTGGTTAGTGCGTTATTACAAATTCTTATCAGTGTTAGAACGTATCATAAACGCGTTTGGATAAATCTTTTATGGAAAAGTTTTTAACAAGTCTGTACTTTTAGGTACAGTTTTTTACATATCTGTAGGTAAAGCGCTGTTTGAACGAGGAAATTTTTTTTCGATTACGGGGCACTTTCACCAGCCGCTTGATTTATATTTGTTTAAAGACCTTCTGATGAGCCTTTTTACAGGCTTGTACTTTACAGATGCAGGTTTTTACAAGGCTGGACAAATATTGATAATCCGCTTAATTGTTTTATATTTCTCTAAAGATACTGTAATGATATGAGGATTTTAGGGATACAATGATTTTTTTTATTTTTGAATTCTATTTTTGATTTATTAATTATTACAAGGTAAGTTTTTTAAAATTTAAGATTTTCTTTATTATATTTAATATTTTATATTTGCACGTTTAGATATTTAAGTTTTATGTTCCCATATATTATTATGCATGCACTAGTAATTAAGTTGTTTAGTTTTTGAATTTTAAATTTATCTTTCTCAAGTATTTATATATAGTTTTCTGAATTATCGACTTTATAACATACGATCAGTCCGCCACTGGGCTGGATTTTCCAACAGTTTAAACAATAAGCGACAGTGCGTATGATTTTAAGATAATTAAACGTGAAACTTACTATGGGTTTGCTATAATTACTCTTCTACCTTTCAGGGCCAAAGGGGGTTCCCTTCTGCTATCGAAGAAATGTCTTACCTGTTAGCCAGTTGCTGTACACCTTTAGAAAAAGGATTATTTAAATTTTGGGCTGGTTTTGTATTGGTAATGATCTTGAAATGCTAGAGATCTTTGTCAGAGTGAATATAATTTTGTCATTAGACAGCTAGATGTCTCTGCTTTTGCTGTAGTATAGATATCCAGCTGAGATGGATTCGTATGCTTTAGTTGTATCAATTAAACATAGATGGAACAACAAGTCGTATTTATTACACATATGAGACAATTCAAAGTGAAACGTTCCTTAAACTATGTCCCTGCTCTAACTTAAACTAACTTAATCTACAACAAATATTGGACAGTGTCCTAATGAATAGTGACAAATTTAATTAAGTTAAATTTTCGAATTTTAGTTCAAAGTACTCCCGGTACACTAAAGTTACCGTGTCACGTTATTTACTTTAAATTGGCAGACCTATTTTTAAGTTTTGACACTTGTGGTTTGTGGTCCAGATATGGTAGCTGGCAGTTTTACACTTTAGTGCCCTATTTACTGGATCTGCATAAACTAAATAGGCCTTGGATGCCCATTCGGATTTAGACCAATCAGGTGGCTGCTTATTATTTAGGATAAATTTTACCTTTATTACTGGTAAGTTGATGTTGTTTTTCTGGTACCTTATTGTATTTGGCCTTGAACCATTATTCAAATGTACTGGAAATATAAATCTTCGTTTTTAATTTCGTATTTCTTTATGTATTTCAGGAGCGATCTGGACGTGGGGTTGCTTCTTTTACGACCCAAAAACAACTCTCTTTTTTGTTTCGTTCCTAAGGACAAGCAGAAAATTTGCCAAACCATGGATTTCTAGATTTTCAACTGTCATGAAGGTTGGTATTTTCGCCTTTTTCCACTTTATTATGTATTTTTTCTATGAAATTGTGGTATTTTTAGCTTCCTTATTTGAAGATGAATCGTTAGATACCCATGTGTCTATATTACATGATATAAATTTTAGATCTGCCGTTGGCTCGTACGAGGGATTACATGACCGTATCAAATATGACTGCACTCACTTCTTAGGAGCTAATTTACATTGTGCCTAGTCCTTTTACTAGACTGGAGGTTTTACAGGTTTGTTTTAAATTAATTGATTACAAATTTTATAAAAATTTATATAAATAAAGCCCATCTTTGTTTAACTGTAGTTGACAATCGTTCAACCTCTTTTTAAAACATGCATCTGGCAGTTGTTAAGTCATTGATTATTTTACAGAAACATTGCACGATGTATTTATTTCATTTACGCCTTTAATTTGTTAATTTTTGGTTTGTTCTAGCGTAGCTGAACCTTTGTTTACCTAAGGGTCGTTGACCTCGCTTGCCACAACAGGTGTCTCACAGCTGATTTAACAATTGGTTTTAAGATATTAAATCCTTTTTTGAACTTGTATTTATTTCATGAGTATACTTACGTAAGTTTCTCGTTCTAGTTTTATTAAGAGGAATTTTCATTTTACCCTGGTTTGAATTGAATTCAGATGCGGCTTTTAAAAGAAGTTTTGTATCCTGCTTAATTTTTCTTAATTCTTGATCGGTTTTGAGCAATTTTTTACAATTTTATACTTTTACAAGTACAATTCCTTGCATATCTGTAGATAAGACGAGTACCTGTAAAAATTCAAGTCTAATAAGAGTTTATTGTTCTCACGAAAATTGTTGTAATCGAGAAACAGACACAATAAATTAAACCTTAGCATTTAAGTTCTCGCCACTAACCGAGCTTATTTATTTGTTTGCTGCTACTAAAGAATGCCTCGCGGCGCTTCTCGTCTATTTGCCCTAGGAGATAACCCACCCCTGATTTTATTGCAACGCACGTCTCGATAGGTATACACAATTAAACATGCAGAATAGGGCCGCGTCAATGAGAAAAGCAAGACGTGTCCGGAATAGTTAATTGCTGAATTTTCAGACAATACGTGTCATTAATTCGGTTCGAGGTAGAATGCGACTCGATAGTGGAAAGGTGATTAAAAAGCTCTCCGGCTTCCACATTCGCCGACGGCCCCACACAATAACGCGTGAAAGCCCGACGTCCTGCAAACCTGAAAGCTGGAACACTAAGCCCCGATAGCAGGAACCGGAACGAGATAAGAAATAAGCGGATAGAACTGTGGGGATAGTGGGATTACCGATGTCTAGGCTAACGAGGCTAATTAACTACACTATCAAGTAATATCGTCTCGTCCCACGTCGGCTGGTTAAATATGCACGCTACATCATCGAAATGTGTTGAAGGTCTATGATTAAGCGATGATAATTTCTGTCATTCGAGTTTGATACACAGAAACCCATGGTTAGTGCGATTATGCCAAGTAGCTTTTGCACCCCTCCAGAAATTCACCCTTTCTCTGATTTGACTTAATAAAATTTAATTGTAAGCGATTTCCACCTCAAATCAACTAAGTCACCAAAACGTCACACGCACGAGTATTATGGAACAGATCAAACAACTTTGCAGGATTTTAAACTCAGGCTGGCGAACGGTAACGGTTTTACTTACTAAGCTGGACTGGTCGGGCGGACTGCTAGAAGCGAACTGAATACTACGGTGTGTTTCACTTTCCAAGATTTTTCATCCTGGACTGGTCGGTTGGGCTGCTAGAAGCGAACTTAATTCCATTCTTCTTATTTTCGCGAACCACTTTAAACGCAGCTTGTCAAACTCCACGCCTCTCACACACCCTGTACGTATTTAGTACCAGAGACACGTGTATAACGACTAGTTCGCAACGCGAACATATATGTTGAATACATTGTCTTAACTTTATGTTTACCGCAGTAAAGCTTATAAGTGTGTCATGTTTATGTTCTTTATGAACGAGCTCTAATAAATGATTTATATTCACGGCGTAAGTACAAATTACATGCCCTTGCACGAGATTTATAAAACGTACTTCTGGTACACTCTCCTAGTTGTTATATACATTGTTAAGTTAATAAAATGATTACAGGAATTTGGTAACAGAATTCATTAAAAATAATATATCTGAGTAGTTTTTCTTATACAGGTATTAGTTTATATACAGAGTTATAAACAGACATTATCGAGCCCGTTCAATAGAGAGTTGTTATTGGGTCGTAAAAGAAGCAACCCCACATCCAGATCGCTCCTGAAATACATAAAGAAATACGAAATTAAAAACGAAGATTTAGGTATATTTCCAGTACATTTGAATAATGGTTCAAGGCCAAATACAATAAGGTACCAGAAAAACAACATCAACTTACCAGCAATAAAGGTAAAATTTATCCTAAATAATAAGCAGCCACCTGATTGGTCTAAATCCGAATGGGCATCCAAGGCCTATTTAGTTTATGCAGATCCAGTAAATAGGGCACTAAAGTGTAAAACCGCCAGCTACCATATCTGGACCACAAACCACAAGTGTCAAAACTTAAAAACAGGTCTGCCAATTTAAAGTAAATAACGTGACACGGTAACTTTAGTGTGCCGGGAGTACTTTGAACTAAAATTCGAAACTTTAACTTTATTAAATTTGTCACTATTCATTAGGACACTGTCCAATATTTGTTGTAGATTAAGTTAGTTTAAGTTAGAGCAGGGACATAGTTTAAGGAACGTTTCACTTTGAATTGTCTCATATGTGTAATAAATACGACTTGTTGTTCCATCTATGTTTAATTGATACAACTAAAGCATACGAATCCATCTCAGCTGGATATCTATACTACAGCAAAAGCAGAGACATCTAGCTGTCTAATGACAAAATTATATTCATTCTGATAAAGATCTCTAGCATTTCAAGATCATTACCAATACAATAAAAAACAAAACCAGCCCAAAATTTAAATAATCTTTATTCTAAAGGTGTACAGCAACTGGCTAACAGGTAAGACATTTCTTCGATAGCAGAAGGGAACCCCCTTTGGCCCTGAAAGGTAAAAGAGTAATTATAGCAAATCTATAGTAAGTTTCACGTTTAATTATCTTAAAATCATACGCACTGTCGATTATTGTTTAAACTGTCAGAAAATCCAGCCCAGTGGCGGACTGATCGTATGTTATAAAGTCGATAATTCAGAAAACTATATACAAATACTTGTGAAGAATAAATTTAAAATTCAAAAACTAAACAACTTAATTACTAGTGCATGCATAATAATATATGGGAATATAAATCTTAAATATCTAAACGTGCAAATATAAAATATTAAATATAATAAAAAAAATCTTAAATTTTAAAAAACTTACCTTGTAATAATAAATCAAAAATAGAATTTCAAAATAAAAAAAATAATTTTGTTTCCCCAAAAGTCACCTATCATTACAATATATACATAGAGTTATAAACAGACATTGTTGAGCCCATTCAATATATAGACGGTCATTGTGAAGCCCAAAATTACACTGTTGAGCCTGAGTCGGGCTCAACAACGTATCGACGTGTCATTACCATTTATTTGGTTAAATACGCAAATTTTAAGGAGGGCTCAACAACGTACTGTTCCCATCTGCGTGTATATCTCGATTAGTTCTCTCACGTACGCTGCGACTAACAGGCAAAATTGAATCGTCATCTGTCTTGGTTCTAAAAGACGGGATCAACAGCGACCTGTTGATATATCGGGCTCAACAAAGTATATTAATACTGAAGTGGATTAGAATATACACCAACTAGACTAATATTTTTTATTCAATTAATCTTTCACTCCAGCGTAAAATCTTCTGTATAATACTTAAGGAATTTCCGTAAAACATAAACCTTGCACGTAGGTCGGCCTTGAGCGCGAAATCTGTTGATAGAAAACCTTGAAAAAACACCTTCACACCCTTTCCTAACGGACTTTATTACCGCTGGGATGGCATTCTTTGATGAAAGTAAAACAAAGCTAGGTCCGCATTATCATATAAATTGCCAGACGTAAATTTTTATCGAATTCCGAGCTCGTTTTTGCGAGAAATTCAGAAAAACTGATAACCTAATAAATATTAAAAACCGAATTGATTAATTAACTTTCGGAATGTGGACTCTCTATGGAGTTTGAAACCGCTAATCGAAAAATCTAATATATATACAGGAAAAGTAATTTTAAAAAAGAACATATATCCAGATGGGCCAACCCCTTAAATAAAAATATACCTAGGTACGGTTCGATGTTTGTGTTGGTATGCTGGCGCTGCTCTAAAACGGCCGCGCTGCATCTGGCTGTATAAAAGTTATTATTAATTGCTGCTGAATTATTCGAGGACTATTAAAATTCCTCGTAATATTTTGTAGCTTTATTGAGTTTAAATTAGTTTCGATTATAAAAGTGTAATATGCATGCTAATATTCCAATACGCTGTGAAATACTGTGAATTTCTAGCGAATTACAGTTTTCAGTAATAGCTATTTAATTGGTAAATGCACAAGTGCCAATTTTTCATTTATGGTTCAAAATGTAAAATTTACTGTAATTCCGAACGAAATATCCGCAGCAATTGTAAATAATATTGTAGCAAATCGGAGGTATAAATTTTATAAAAGAAGGGAAATAGCTATTAATAATATAAAAATTAATTTTAATTTGTGCCACGGGGTATACAAGAAGTAATTAGTTGAGTTTTTGTTATGGCTGCGGCCTGCGGCAACGGAAATCATGTTTAGATAAATTTATCTTATCGCCGAGAGTTAAGAAATTTCGATGGGAGAGGACCATACGAATCGGTTCCCAAGGAAAGCGCTGGGTAGACGATATTGCGTGAGTGGACTCGCCTGAACGCATATTGGGGAAAATCGAGGTGCAAAAGGGCCAATTCAGCGGTTCACCAGGGGGGTACCGCTGAATTTTTCTTACCTCTCACCATAATAATTACCCCCACCAGCCCTAAATAAACCTTTAACTCCAGTTAGCGCCACCAGAGGGAGAAACCCACTCCCGTATAAGACCACAGGAAGTGTTAAAAACAATAGAATTGATGTCTATCTTATAACATGTGCAGTTGGGGGAGAGGGGGAAATAATTCTTCCAAATATACAGTCAAACTCCCAATCAATATATATATATACTTTTAGGTCGGAATCGATTAAAGCAATTAAATCAGCAATGAATGGAAGAATACATTTATCCTTTATAAGGCCATAATTGCATGTTTATTGAGAACGTGCGCCTTCTAATTGAGCCCCAATTAACGTTCATTTTCAAAAGCTAATTCCCCTACTGAATGATATACGTATGAATTTTCAGTGACATCGATATAATCTTTAGAAGTTTCATTGGGGACGTATTCGTTTGTAGCATCTGCTAGTTTCCTGCAGCAATTATTTATGAGTTGCAGGAGATTTCTTGCACATGTTGTAGTTGCATTGCGCGTCCCGCAGGATATGACGTTATTTATATGAATTTAATAAATATACACAACACAACCAGTTTTGTTAATTGCAAAACTTTCATCATAAGTTAGCGCTTCCGAATATAATATAAAAGGTAGGTGCTAATTGCTTTAAATAGTTATTAACATGTTGGTGTCAATTTCGTACCAGCATCATAAGTATAGGCGCTAATTACAAGAAAAATACGAAATCAAGCACCTACAAATATGTAAAAAGCCAGAGATGCTAATTATTTTAACATACGTACCTATTTACAATTTTCTAATTTGGTGCCAGTTTCAGAGCAGCGCTAATTGTGAAACTTTCATCATCATTTACTACTTATTTAGCATCCCCCAATTATGAAAAACAAAGGTGCTAATTGATTTAATAAAGTCATTATTAGTTTTATAATTTTATTGCCAACTTCACATTATTAAGCTTGACAACCATCGCTGCCCATTGCAAAACCTTTATCATGTAGCGTCTCCAAAAATTATATAAAATTCGAAGGTGCTAATTGTTTCAACAAAGTTATTAACAGTTTTGTAATTTTGTTGTCAATTTCATGCCAGCATCTTAACTATAGGCGCTAATTACATAAAAATACGAAATTTTAGCGCCTCCAAATATATAAAAAGCTAGAGGTGCTAATTACACTTATCTACAATTTTCTAATTTGATGCCATTTAAGAGCCAGTGCTAATTGTAAAACCTTTATCATCATCATTTAGTATTCATTTAGCATCCTCCATTTATGTAAAAGCAGTGGTGCTAATTGATTTAATAAAGTCTCTATTTTATAATTTTATTGCTAACTTCACATTATTAAGCTTGACAACCATAGCTGCCCATTGCAAAACCTTTACCATCATGTAGCGTCTCCAAAAATTATATAAAATCCAAATGTGCTAATTGTTTTAACAAAGTTATTAACAGTTTTGTAATTTTGGTGTCAATTTCATGCCAGTATCTTAACTATAGGCGCTAATTACAAAAAATACGAAATTTAGCACCTCCAAATATATAAAAAGCTAGAGGTGCTAATTACACTTATCTGCAATTTTCTAATTTGATGCCATTTAAGAGCCAGTGCTAATTGTAAAACCTTTATCATCATCATTTAGTATTCATTTAGCATCCTCCATTTATGTAAAAGCAGTGGTGCTAATTGATTTAATAAAGTCCCTATTTTATAATTTTATTGCTAACTTCACATTATTAAGCTTGACAACCATCGCTGCCCATTGCAAAACCTTTACCATCATGTAGCGTCTCCAAAAATTATATAAAATCCAAAGGTGCTAATTGTTTTAACAAAGTTATTAACAGTTTTGTAATTTTGGTGTCAATTTCATGCCAGTATCTTAACTATAGGCGCTAATTACAAAAAATACGAAATTTAGCACCTCCAAATATATAAAAAGCTAGAGGTGCTAATTACTTTAACACACTTATTTACAATTTTCTAATTTGGTGCCAATTTCAGAGCAGTGTTAATTATAAAACTTTTATCATTTATTGCTCATTTAGCATCCTCCAATTATGTAAAATCAGAGGCGCCAATTTCACATTAGCACCACATCCATTGGCGTTAATTAGGAAAACATAAATATTACCATCATTTAGTAAATTTCATTGAGTAGAGGTGCTAATTGTTTTAGCTAGCCTAGTTACAATTTTATAATTTGGTGTTCTACCATCATTTATCCTCTAAATATGTGGAGAGAGGTGCTAATTAATTTAATAAAGCTATAAACAATCTTATAATGTTATCATTAATCTCACACCAGTAACACAACCAGTTTTGTTAATTGCAAAAGTTAACGCTTCCGAATACATAAGACAGGTGCTAATTGTTTTAACAAAAGAATTAACAGTTTTGTAATTTTGGTGTTAATTTCATACCAGCACCATAATTATAGGCGCTGATTACAAAAAAATACGAAATCTAGCACCTCCAAACATGTAATTACTGTTAACACATTTATTTACAATTTTCTAATTTGGTGCCAATTTCAGAGCATAGTGGTGCTAATTGATTTAATAAAGTCACTGTTAGTTTTATATCTTTATTGACAACTTCACATCAACAAGCTTGACAACGCTGCCAATTGCAAAACCTTTACCGTCATTTAGCGTCTTTAAATATGATATAAAATCTAAAGGTGCTAATTGTTTTAACAAAGTTATTAACAATTTTGTAATTTTGGTAGCAATTTCATACCACCATCGTAATTATAGGCACTAGTTTAAAAATAAAACGAAATTTAGCACCTTCAAATATGTAAGAAGCCAAAGGTGCTAATTGTTTTAACAAAATTATAAATAGTTTCACAATTTTGCGCGAATTTCACATTAGCACCACATCCATTGGTGTTAATTAGGAAAAAATAAATATTACCATCATCTAGCAAATCCCAGTGAGTAAAACAGTAGAGGTGCTAATTGTTTTAGGGCGCCTAGTTGCAATTTTATAATTTGGTGCTAACCTCAGCTCAGTTGTAAAACCTTCACCATTATCGAGTCTCTAAATAGGTAAAAGAGAGCGGTGCTAATTAATTAACAATCTTATAATGTTACTCTCAACCTCAACCAGCTTTGTTTTTCATAAGTTAATAACTATTAAACTCATTTTCACCTATGTTCTTTATGTATTTGAGGGCCCCTAATGGGTGCTAATTGGTGGCAAAGGCTTTATAACTAGCTATTAACAGTTTTGTAATTTTGGTGTCAATTTCATACCAGCACCATAATTATAGGCGCTGATTAGAAAAAAATACGAAATCTAGCACCTCCAAATATGTTAAGAGCTAGAGGTGCTAATTACTTTTAACACATTTATTTACAGTTTTCTAATTTGGTACCAATTTCAGAGCATAGTGGTGCTCATTGATTTAATAAAGTCACTGTTAGTTTTATAACTTTATTGACAACTTCACATCAAGCTTGACAACCACCGCTGCCAATTGCAAAACCTTTACCACCATTTAGCGTCTTCAAAAATGATATAAAATCCAAAGGTGCTAATTGTTTTAACCAAATTATAAATAGTTTCACAATTTTGTGCCAATTTCACATTAGCACCACATCCATTGGCGTTAATTAGGAAAAAATAAATATTACCATCATCTGGCAAATCCCAGTGAGTAAAACGGTAGAGGTGCTATTAAACTCATTTTCACCTATGTTCTTTAAGTATTTGAGTGCTCCTAATGGGTGCTAATTGGTGGCAAAGGTTTTATAACTAACGTCTTTGTGAAGTTGGCACCAAATTTAAAAAAATGTAAATAGGCGTGTTAAAATAATTAGCACCTCTACCTTTTTGCATATTCGGAGGTGTTAAATACTGACAGAATTTTTCAGTTAGTAAAGATAGTTGTGGTGCTAATGAACGGTTGATACAAATATTATGAAACTGTCTGTAACTGTATTAAACTAATTAGCCATACATTTTATATTACTGGAGGCCAATAAATAGCCGTCAGTTGCTGGTGTAAAATTGGTGCCAAAATGCAATATTATTAATATCTTTGATAAAATAATTAGCACCGTTGCTTTGGCTTTTTAGAGGGTGCTTAATAATAAAAATAAGCATAGGTGGTTGTGATCCTAGTTTCAAAGTGGCACCAATTATAAAACTATAAACGTTTTTCAAACAATTGGCACCTTTGTATTTATATATTTTAAGCATGCTAAATATTAAAAGTTGTTTTTGTATTAAATGGGGATGAATAATAGTAAAGCTTTCGTAATTAGCACCTGTGGCTCACAGAACTATTCACTTGTTTTAAAATATCATTTCTTTCCAGTTGAATTATTTACCTGCCCCAGGCAGGGACATTTTTTTCCATTATAACACGACGTGCAATAAACACTTATATTTATCATGTACGTATAAAAGTTTTAACTACCTTCATTACGACACCTCTGTGGTGGTGTGTTGCGACATTTGATCCTTCATCAACTGCAGAATATGCGTCTGGGGATTTTTAGTGGACATATTCATTTTAAAATTCGTCACGGTCTGGTCCCCATTAATTCATAAAATTTGGTTAAGTTTTATTAAGGAGAAGTGACGAGGGTAGAAGTTAGTAAGCTAAGTTGGTAAATATTCCATCAATAATGTTTGGTTAAGTGTGGGGAGCAGGTCGGTACGTTTAATTTAATTTCAAGCCTTTCTTTTTAAATTCCAGTCTTCACGCGTTGTACACATAGTAGTTGTTAGCTATATAATAGTAATTTTAATTATACGAGGGTTTTACACACTAATCATGTCAACATAGATATAATAAAGCAGAATTTAATAATTCATTGTGAACTTTATACACGTTATACAAATCAAATATGCGTAGGGAACTTTGTTATTATACAACTCAAATTGGAGTTCACAAAGGCAGTTAAAATTAAATGTCTAGACTTTGATGAATACATCGATATGAGCTAATAAAGCTTGCCTGGCAAGGTGGTATTTATCTGGCTGACAAACCCCCAACTCTAATCCAAACTTCTATGTGTTAACGCTTATAATATAGGAATAGAACATAATTACCTTTACAATCATTTAGCCTTTAAATATGTAAAAAGAGGTGCTAATTAATTTAATAAAGCCATTACCAATATTATAATGTTATTGTCAACTTCACATCAGCAACTCGACCAGTTTTATTAATTGAAAATATTTTATCACAAGCTAGCGTTGCCGAATTCATATAATATAAGAGAGAGGTGCTAATTGCTTTAACAAAGTGATTAACAGTGTTGTAATTTTGGTCTCAATTTCATACCAGCGTCGTAATTACAGGTGCTAATTACAAAAAAATACGAAATTTAGCACCTCCAAATATATAAAAAGCTAGAGGTGCTAATGACACTTATTTACAATTTTCTAATTTGGTGCCAATTTCAGAGCAGTGTCTATTGTAAAACCTTTATCATCATTTAGTTCACATTTAGCATCCTCCAATTATGTAAAAGCAGTGGTGCTAATTGATTTAATAAAGTCACTATTAGTTTTACAATTTTATTGCCAATTTCACATAATCAAGCTTGACAACCACTGCTACCTATTGCAAAACCTTTACCATCATTTAGCGTCAAACAAAAAATCCAAAGGTGGTAATTGTTTTAACAAAGTTATTAACAGTTTTATAATTTCGGTGTAAATTTCATACCAGCATCGTAATTATAGGTGCTAATTACAAGAAAATACGAAATTTCGCACCTCCAAATATGTAAAAAGCTGGAGGTGCTAATTATTTTGACTCACGCATTTGCAATTTTCTAATTTGGTGCCAATTTCAGAGCCGTGCTAATTGTAAAACTTTTATCATCATTTAGTTCTCATTTAGTATCCTTCAATAATGTAATAACAGAGGTGCTAATTGAACAAATAAAGTCACAATCCAAAGGTGCTAATTGTTTTAACAAAGTTATTAACAGTTTTATAATTTCGGTGTAAATTTCATACCAGCATCGTAATTATAGGCGCTAATTACAAGAAAATACGAAATTTAGCACCTCCAAATATGTAAAAAGCTGGAGGTGCTAATTATTTTGACTCATGCATTTGCAATTTTCTAATTTGGTGCCAATTTCAGAGCAGTACTAATTGTAAAACTTTTATCATCATTTAGTTCTCATTTAGCATCCTTCAATAATGTAATTATAGAGGTGCTAATTGATCTAATAAAGTCACAATCCAAAGGTGCTAATTGTTTTAACAAAGTTATTAACAGTTTTATAATTTCGGTGTAAATTTCATACCAGCACCGTAATTATAGGCGCTAATTACAAGAAAATACGAAATTTAGCACCTCCAAATATGTAAAAAGCTGGAGGTGCTAATTATTTTAACTCACGCATTTGCAATTTTCTAATTTGGTGCCAATTTCAGAGCAGTGCTAATTGAAAAACTTTATCATCATTTAGTTCTCATTTAGCATCCTTCAATAATGTAATAACAGAGGTGCTAATTGATCTAATAAAGTCACAACCCAAAGGTGCTAATTGTTTTAACAAAGTTATTAACAGTTTTATAATTTCGGTGTAAATTTTATACCAGCATCGGAATTATAGGTGCTAGTTACAAAAAAAACGAAATTTAGCACCTCCAAATATGTAAAAAGCTGGAGGTGCTAATTATTTTAACTCACGTATTTACAATTTTCTAATTTGGTGCTAATTTCAGAGCAGTGCTAATTGTACAACTTTTATCATCATTTAGTTCTCATTTAGCATCCTTCAATAATGTAATAACAGAGGTGCTAATTGATCTAATAAAGTCACAATCCAAAGGTGCTAATTGTTTTAACAAAGTTATTAACAGTTTTATAATTTCGGTGTAAATTTCATACCAGCATCGGAATTATAGGTGCTAATTACAAGAAAATACGAAATTTAGCACCTCCAAATATGTAAAAAGCTGGAGGTACTAATTATTCTAACTCACGTATTTACAATTTTCTAATTTGGTGCCAATTTTAGAGCAGTGCTAATTGTAAAACTTTATCATCATTTCGTTCTCATTTAGCATCCTCAATAATGTAATAACAGAGGTGCTAATTGATCTAATAAAGTCACAATCCAAAGGTGCTAATTGTTTTAACAAAGTTATTAACAGTTTTATAATTTCGGTGTAAATTTTATACCAGCATCGGAATTATAGGTGCTAGTTACAAAAAAAACGAAATTTAGCACCTCCAAATATGTAAAAAGCTGAAGGTGGTAATTATTTTGACTCATGCATTTGCAATTTTCTAATTTGGTGCCAATTTCAGAGCAGTACTAAATGTAAAACTTTATCATCATTTAGTTCTCATTTAGCATCCTTCAATAATGTAATAACAGAGGTGCTAATTGATCTAATAAAGTCATAATCCAAAGGTGCTAATTGTTTTAACAAAGTTATTAACAGTTTTATAATTTCGGTGTAAATGTCATACCAGCATCGGAATTATAGGTGCCAATTACAAGAGAATATGAAATTTAGCACCTCCAAATATGTAAAAAGCTGGAGGTGCTAATTATTTTAACTCACGCATTTGCAATTTTCTAATTTGGTGCCAATTTCAGAGCAGTGCTAATTGTAAAACTTTATCATCATTTAGTTCTCATTTAGCATCCTTCAATAATGTAATAACAGAGGTGCTAATTGATCTAATAAAGTCACAACCCAAAGGTGCTAATTGTTTTAACAAAGTTATTAACAGTTTTATAATTTCGGTGTAATTTTCATACCAGCATCGTAATTATAGACGCTAATTACAAGAAAATACGAAATTTAGCACCTCCAAATATGTAAAAAGCTGGAGGTGCTAATTATTTTAACTCACGTATTTACGATTTTCTAATTTGGTGCCAATTTCAGAGCAGTGCTAATTGAAAAACTTTATCATCATTTAGTTCTCATTTAGCATCCTTCAATAATGTAATAACAGAGGTGCTAATTGATCTAATAAAGTCACAACCCAAAGGTGCTAATTGTTTTAACAAAGTTATTAACAGTTTTATAATTTCGGTGTAAATTTTATACCAGCATCGGAATTATAGGTGCTAGTTACAAAAAAAACGAAATTTAGCACCTCCAAATATGTAAAAAGCTGGAGGTGCTAATTATTTTAACTCACGTATTTACAATTTTCTAATTTGGTGCTAATTTCAGAGCAGTGCTAATTGTACAACTTTTATCATCATTTAGTTCTCATTTAGCATCCTCAATAATGTAATAACAGAGGTGCTAATTGATCTAATAAAGTCACAATCCAAAGGTGCTAATTGTTTTAACAAAGTTATTAACAGTTTTATAATTTCGGTGTAAATTTCATACCAGCATCGGAATTATAGGTGCTAATTACAAGAAAATACGAAATTTAGCACCTCCAAATATGTAAAAAGCTGGAGGTACTAATTATTCTAACTCACGTATTTACAATTTTCTAATTTGGTGCCAATTTCAGAGCAGTGCTAATTGTAAAACTTTATCATCATTTCGTTCTCATTTAGCATCCTCAATAATGTAATAACAGAGGTGCTAATTGATCTAATAAAGTCACAATCCAAAGGTGCTAATTGTTTTAACAAAGTTATTAACAGTTTTATAATTTCGGTGTAAATTTTATACCAGCATCGGAATTATAGGTGCTAGTTACAAAAAAAAACGAAATTTAGCACCTCCAAATATGTAAAAAGCTGAAGGTGGTAATTATTTTGACTCATGCATTTGCAATTTTCTAATTTGGTGCCAATTTCAGAGCAGTACTAAATGTAAAACTTTATCATCATTTAGTTCTCATTTAGCATCCTTCAATAATGTAATAACAGAGGTGCTAATTGATCTAATAAAGTCATAATCCAAAGGTGCTAATTGTTTTAACAAAGTTATTAACAGTTTTATAATTTCGGTGTAAATGTCATACCAGCATCGGAATTATAGGTGCCAATTACAAGAAAATATGAAATTTAGCACCTCCAAATATGTAAAAAGCTGGAGGTGCTAATTATTTTAACTCACGCATTTGCAATTTTCTAATTTGGTGCCAATTTCAGAGCAGTGCTAATTGTAAAACTTTATCATCATTTAGTTCTCATTTAGCATCCTTCAATAATGTAATAACAGAGGTGCTAATTGATCTAATAAAGTCACAACCCAAAGGTGCTAATTGTTTTAACAAAGTTATTAACAGTTTTATAATTTCGGTGTAATTTTCATACCAGCATCGTAATTATAGACGCTAATTACAAGAAAATACGAAATTTAGCACCTCCAAATATGTAAAAAGCTGGAGGTGCTAATTATTTTAACTCACGTATTTACAATTTTCTAATTTGGTGCCAATTTCAGAGCAGTGCTAATTGTAAAACTTTATCATCATTTCGTTCTCATTTAGCATCCTCAATAATGTAATAACAGAGGTGCTAATTGATCTAATAAAGTCACAATCCAAAGGTGCTAATTGTTTTAACAAAGTTATTAACAGTTTTATAATTTCGGTGTAAATTTTATACCAGCATCGGAATTATAGGTGCTAGTTACAAAAAAAACGAAATTTAGCACCTCCAAATATGTAAAAAGCTGAAGGTGGTAATTATTTTGACTCATGCATTTGCAATTTTCTAATTTGGTGCCAATTTCAGAGCAGTACTAAATGTAAAACTTTATCATCATTTAGTTCTCATTTAGCATCCTTCAATAATGTAATAACAGAGGTGCTAATTGATCTAATAAAGTCATAATCCAAAGGTGCTAATTGTTTTAACAAAGTTATTAACAGTTTTATAATTTCGGTGTAAATGTCATACCAGCATCGAAATTATAGGTGCCAATTACAAGAAAATATGAAATTTAGCACCTCCAAATATGTAAAAAGCTGGAGGTGCTAATTATTTTAACTCACGCATTTGCAATTTTCTAATTTGGTGCCAATTTCAGAGCAGTGCTAATTGTAAAACTTTATCATCATTTAGTTCTCATTTAGCATCCTTCAATAATGTAATAACAGAGGTGCTAATTGATCTAATAAAGTCACAACCCAAAGGTGCTAATTGTTTTAACAAAGTTATTAACAGTTTTATAATTTCGGTGTAATTTTCATACCAGCATCGTAATTATAGACGCTAATTACAAGAAAATACGAAATTTAGCACCTCCAAATATGTAAAAAGCTGGAGGTGCTAATTATTTTAACTCACGTATTTACAATTTTCTAATTTGGTGCCAATTTCAGAGCAGTGCTAATTGTAAAACTTTATCATCATTTAGATCTCATTTAGCATCCTTCAATAACGTAATTATAGAGGTGCTAATTGATCTAATAAAGTCACAATCCAAAGGTGCTAATTGTTTTAACAAAGTTATTAACAGTTTTATAATTTCGGTGTAAATTTCATACCAGCATCGTAATTATAGGCGCTAATTACAAGAAAATACGAAATTTAGCACCTCCAAATATGTAAAAAGCTGGAGGTGCTAATTATTTTGACTCACGCATTTGCAATTTTCTAATTTGGTGCCAATTGTAAGACTTTATCATCATTTAGTTCTCATTTAGCATCCTTCAATAATGTAATAACAGAGGCGCTAATTGATCTAATAAAGTCACAACCCAAAAGTGCTAATTGTTTTAACAAAGCTAACAGTTTTATAATTTCGGTGTAAATTTCAAACCAGCACCGCAATTATAGGCGCTAATTACAAGAAAATACGAAATTTAGCACCTCCAAATATGTAAAAAGCTGAAGGTGCTAATTATTTTGACTCAGGCATTTGCAATTTTCTAATTTGGTGCCAATTTCAGAGCAGTGTCAATTGTAAGACTTTATCATCATTTCGTTCTCATTTAGCATCCTTCAATAATGTAATAACAGAGGTGCTAATTGATCTAATAAAGTCACAATCCAAAGGTGCTAATTGTTTTAACAAAATTATTAACAGTTTTATAATTTTGGTGTAAATTTCATACCAGCATCGTAATTATAGGTGCTATTTACAAGAAAATACGAAAATTAGCACCTCCAAATATGTAAAAAGCTGAAGGTGCTAATTATTTTAACTCACGTTTTTGCAATTTTCTAATTTGGTGCCAATTTCAGAGCAGTGCTAATTGTAAAACTTTTATCATCATTTAGTTCTCATTTAGCATCCTTCAATAATGTAATAACAGAGGTGCTAATTGATCTAATAAAGTCACAATCCAAAGGTGCTAATTGTTTTAACAAAGTTATTGACAGTTTTACAATTTCGGTGTAAATTTCATACCAGCATCGGAGTTATAGGTGCTAGTTACAAAAAATACGAAATTTAGCACCTCCAAATATGTAAAAAGCTGGAGGTGCTAATTATTTTGACTCACTCACGCATTTGCAATTTTCTAATTTGGTGCCAATTTCAGAGCAGTGCTAATTGTAAAACTTTTATCATCATTTAGTTCTCATTTAGCATCCTTCAATAATGTAATAACAGAGGTGCTAATTGATCTAATAAAGTCACAATCCAAAGGTGCTAATTGTTTTAACAAAGTTATTAACAGTTTTATAATTTTGGTGTAAATTTCATACCTGCATCGTAACTATAGGTGCTAATTACAAGAAAATACGAAATTTAGCACCTACAAATATGTAAGAAGCTGGAGGTGCTAATTAATTTAACTCACGCATTTGCAATTTTCTAATTTGGTGCCAATTTCAGAGCAGTGCTAATTGTAAAACTTTTATCATCATTTAGTTCTCATTTAGCATCCTTCAATAATGTAATTATAGAGGTGCTAATTGATCTAATAAAGTCACAATCCAAAGGTGCTAATTGTTTTAACAAAGTTATTAACAGTTTTATAATTTTGGTGTAAATTTCATACCTGCATCGTAACTATAGGTGCTAATTACAAGAAAATACGAAATTTAGCACCTACAAATATGTAAGAAGCTGGAGGTGCTAATTAATTTAACTCACGCATTTGCAATTTTCTAATTTGGTGCCAATTTCAGAGCAGTGCTAATTGTAAAACTTTATCATCATTTCGTTCTCATTTAGCATCCTTCAATAATGTAATAACAGAGGTGCTAATTGATCTAATAAAGTCACAACCCAAAGGTGCTAATTGTTTTAACAAAGTTATTAACAGTTTTATAATTTCGGTGTAAATTTTATACCAGCATCGGAATTATAGGTGCTAGTTACAAAAAAAACGAAATTTAGCACCTCCAAATTTGTAAAAAGCTGGAGGTGCTAATTATTTTAACTCACGTATTTACAATTTTCTAATTTGGTGCTAATTTCAGAGCAGTGCTAATTGTACAACTTTTATCATCATTTAGTTCTCATTTAGCATCCTTCAATAATGTAATAACAGAGGTGCTAATTGATCTAATAAAGTCACAATCCAAAGGTGCTAATTGTTTTAACAAAGTTATTAACAGTTTTATAATTTCGGTGTAAATTTCATACCAGCATCGTAATTATAGGCGCTAATTACAAGAAAATACGAAATTTAGCACCTCCAAATATGTAAAAAGCTGGAGGTGCTAATTATTTTGACTCATGCATTTGCAATTTTCTAATTTGGTGCCAATTTCAGAGCAGTACTAATTGTAAAACTTTTATCATCATTTAGTTCTCATTTAGCATCCTTCAATAATGTAATTATAGAGGTGCTAATTGATCTAATAAAGTCACAATCCAAAGGTGCTAATTGTTTTAACAAAGTTATTAACAGTTTTATAATTTCGGTGTAAATTTCATACCAGCATCGGAATTATAGGTGCTAATTACAAGAAAATACGAAATTTAGCACCTCCAAATATGTAAAAAGCTGGAGGTACTAATTATTTTAACTCACGTATTTACAATTTTCTAATTTGGTGCTAATTTCAGAGCAGTGCTAATTGTACAACTTTTATCATTATTTAGTTCTCATTTAGCATCCTTCAATAATGTAATAACAGAGGTGCTAATTGATCTAATAAAGTCACAATCCAAAGGTGCTAATTGTTTTAACAAAGTTATTAACAGTTTTATAATTTCGGTGTAAATTTTATACCAGCATCGGAATTATAGGTGCTAGTTACAAAAAAAAACGAAATTTAGCACCTCCAAATATGTAAAAAGCTGGAGGTGCTAATTATTTTAACTCACGCATTTGCAATTTTCTAATTTGGTGCTAATTTCAGAGCAGTGCTAATTGTAAAACTTTTATCATCATTTAGTTCTCATTTAGCATCCTTCAATAATGTAATAACAGAGGTGCTAATTGATCTAATAAAGTCACAATCCAAAGGTGCTAATTGTTTTAACAAAGTTATTAACAGTATTAAGATTTCGGTGTAAATTTCATACCAGCATCGGAATTATAGGTGCTAGTTACAAAAAAAACGAAATTTAGCACCTCCAAATATGTAAAAAGCTGGAGGTGCTAATTATTTTAACTCACGCATTTGCAATTTTCTAATTTGGTGCCAACTTCAGAGCAGTGCTAATTGTAAAACTTTTATCATCATTTAGTTCTCATTTAGCATCCTTCAATAATGTAATTATAGAGGTGCTAATTGATTTAATAAAGTCACAATTCAAAGGTGCTAATTGTTTTAACAAAGTTATTAACAGTTTTATAATTTCGGTGTAAATTTCATACCAGCATCGTAGTTATAGGCGCTAATTACAAGAAAATACGAAATTTAGCACTTCCAAATATGTAAAAAGCTGGAGGTGCTAATTATTTTGACTCACGCATTTGCAATTTTCTAATTTGGTGCCAACTTCAGAGCAGTGCTAATTGTAAAACTTTTATCATCATTTAGTTCTCATTTAGCATCCTTCAATAATGTAATTATAGAGGTGCTAATTGATTTAATAAAGTCACAATTCAAAGGTGCTAATTGTTTTAACAAAGTTATTAACAGTTTTATAATTTCGGTGTAAATTTCATACCAGCATCGTAGTTATAGGCGCTAATTACAAGAAAATACGAAATTTAGCACTTCCAAATATGTAAAAAGCTGGAGGTGCTAATTATTTTGACTCACGCATTTGCAATTTTCTAATTTGGTGCCAACTTCAGAGCAGTGCTAATTGTAAAACTTTTATCATCATTTAGTTCTCATTTAGCATCCTTCAATAATGTAATTATAGAGGTGCTAATTGATTTAATAAAGTCACAATTCAAAGGTGCTAATTGTTTTAACAAAGTTATTAACAGTTTTATAATTTCGGTGTAAATTTTATACCAGCATCGGAATTATAGGTGCTAATTACAAAAAAATACGAAATTTAGCACCTCCAAATATGTAAAAAGCTGGAGGTGCTAATTATTTTGACTCACGCATTTGCAATTTTCTAATTTGGTGCCAACTTCAGAGCAGTGCTAATTGTAAAACTTTTATCATCATTTAGTTCTCATTTAGCATCCTTCAATAATGTAATTATAGAGGTGCTAATTGATTTAATAAAGTCACAATTCAAAGGTGCTAATTGTTTTAACAAAGTTATTAACAGTTTTATAATTTCGGTGTAAATTTCATACCAGCATCGTAATTATAGGTGCTAATTACAAAAAAATACGAAATTTAGCACCTCCAAATATGTAAAAAGCTGGAGGTGCTAATTATTTTGACTCACGCATTTGCAATTTTCTAATTTGGTGCCAACTTCAGAGCAGTGCTAATTGTAAAACTTTTATCATCATTTAGTTCTCATTTAGCATCCTTCAATAATGTAATTATAGAAGTGCTAATTGATTTAATAAAGTCACAGTTCAAAGGTGCTAATTGTTTTAACAAAGTTATTAACAGTTTTATAATTTCGGTGTAAATTTCATACCAGCATCGTAATTATAGGTGCTAATTACAAGAAAATACGAAAATTAGCACCTCCAAATATGTAAAAATCTGAAGGTGCTAATTATTTTAACTCACGCATTTGCAATTTTCTAATTTGGTGCCAATTTCAGAGCAGTGCTAATTGTAAAACTTTATCATCATTTCGTTCTCATTTAGCATCCTTCAATAATGTAATAACAGAGGTGCTAATTAATCTAATAAAGTCACAACCCAAAGGTGCTAATTGTTTTAACAAAGTTATTAACAGTTTTATAATTTCGGTGTAAATTTCATACCAGCATCGGAATTATAGGTGCTAATTACAAAAAAATACGAAATTTAGCACCTCCAAATATGTAAAAAGCTGGAGGTGCTAATTATTTTGACTCACGCATTTGCAATTTTCTAATTTGGTGCCAACTTCAGAGCAGTGCTAATTGTAAAACTTTTATCATCATTTAGTTCTCATTTAGCATCCTTCAATAATGTAATTATAGAGGTGCTAATTGATTTAATAAAGTCACAATTCAAAGGTGCTAATTGTTTTAACAAAGTTATTAACAGTTTTATAATTTCGGTGTAAATTTCATACCAGCATCGTAATTATAGGCGCTAATTACAAGAAAATACGAAATTTAGCACCTCCAAATATGTAAAAAGCTGGCGGTGCTAATTATTTTGACTCACGCATTTGCAATTTTCTAATTTGGTGCCAATTTCAGAGCAGTGTCAATTGTAAAACTTTATCATCATTTCGTTCTCATTTAGCATCCTCAATAATGTAATAACAGAGGCGCTAATTGATCTAATAAAGTCACAATCCAAAGGTGCTAATTGTTTTAACAAAGCTATTAACAGTTAAATAATTTCGTGCCAATTTCCCATTAGCACCACATCCATTGGGGTTAATTAGGAAAAAATAAATATTAACATCATCTAGCAAATCCCATTGAGAAAAACGGTTGAGGTGCTAATGTAGATGAAAGTGGCGCAGTCGATAGTAAGGAAAAATAGAGAGAGGACATCCAAGTAAACATTTTCTTGTGTTAATATAATTCTTTCTACTAAACGATGGTTTATTTGTAGTCGTCAGACGTAAGTGCCTATCAAAGCCGAGATGTTTGGTATCGCAAGCAATTTTATTCAATAAAACAGAATATATGAATAAGTAATCCGTACGTTACTCTACCTTTAAAATCCAATCCAAAGATATACATTTCTCGGAAAATATTACTGCCAACTTCAATAAGCGGCTACAGCTTATTTCAATTAGAGTTCAAAGTAAATGTTTCGGCATTCCAAAGATATTTTGACCTTGGCAACCGTTGGAAGTTAGAAATAGTATTCCATCCATCCAGGAAATGGACTGGATTGCAGCCGGCATATTAACTAGCCTTAACAGCCTAGTTCGGTAAATTCAGCGAGGCATTTGAATTGAGATGGTTGCTTACTTTTCTATTTACCAGAGTGCTGGATAGGTTAATGTTTTATATGGCTAGATTGGCAACAATAATAGAAATTTGGCGTTAAGTAATATTACACTTCCTTATTACTGCTTGAAATTTTCAAATAAGAGCAAGTTAACCCACACAAAACCAGAATATCGTTAAAAATAAGTTGGACGAAAGTGGCGCAGTCGATAGTAAAGTATGAAACCATGATAGAGAGGAAGAACTCTGATATGTAAAGGCTTTCCTCAATGAAAATGTCAGAATTAAGTAATAAAGTCTGTGTTTTTCTGTTTGTGCCCCCCCCCCCCCCCTTCCATGTCGAAACCCTGGAACCGCCGCTGCGATAAAAAGCAACTAAATGCTTTCCGTTCCAGTAGTTCCGCTTTATAATGAAGAGAAATTATTCCTTAATTCTCCGTTAGCAGCGAAATTTCCAATTGCATTAGTTTTTATTTATTTGTCTCGAATGCGGCAGGAAACGCTGAAATGACTTTAATGTCCGCGCGAGTTATTTTCAATTTTTCCATTCGCTCATACACACTTATGAACACTTTTCAATTTGAAATACTTAAAATTGCTGTGAAATAGACTTGGAATTTATGGAATACCGTTGGATTGCGAGTTATGGGCTTCCTCCTTCAACGAGTCCTTATTCCAGCACAGGCGCCGGCAAACTCTTTACATATCTAAGTTATTGGGCATCCACTGCTCTTAAACGATATGGAATATGATAGTAAAATGTTGACTTCCTCAATAATAACTGACTGTTAAAAATGTTAACTATCAAGTGAGATATCTTGCGGAGATCTTCGAACCTTCAACCACGCACCAATACCACACAACAATAGATTCGTAATTTGAAGAACAATTCACGAATAGAGTAGAACGTGCCCAATCGAATATGACAAACCGCAGCACGATATCTTATCTAATAGTGAAGATATAGCGCTACGAAAAGGGACAAGATTGACTTTAAAATGACTTTAGTGACTTTATAATGATTAATATCTGTGTAACAAATCGATTTATCTTATCTTTCTTTACTTTCATACATTTTTTGAGAATTTTTAAACAAGTTTTTTTTTTTTTAAGAAAAACCCATGCACTGATGCACCCAAGACTGACTTTAAAATGACTTTAGAGACTTTAGAGATTGATATCCGTGAAATTAATCCAGATATTGTGCTCCAGTTTGGATCTTCGATTTATCTTGTCTTTTTCAACCTTCATACATTTTTTGAAAATTTTTAAACAGGTTTTTTTTTAAGCAAAAGACTTTTTTTAAAAAAGAACCATGTGTCAATTTCTGCAATAAATCGCAAACGTTCCAGATCGAATGTGATAAACCGCGGCACGATGTATCATTCGGCGTGAAGATATAGGGGCCGCAAGGGGTAAAATTTACTTTAAAATGACTTTAGTGACTTTAAAGATTATCATTCGAAAATTAAACAGGTTTTTTTTAAGAAAAACCCATGTATCGATTGCCCAATCGAATGTGATAAGCCACAGCTCGATATCTTATTTAATAGTGAAGAACGCTACGAAAAGGGACAAGATTGACTTTAAAATGACTTTAGTGACTTTAAAGATTAATATCTGTGTAACGAACTCGGATATCGTGCTCCAGTTTGGGTCTTCGATTCGTCTTGTTTTTCTCTACCATCACAAAATGTTTGGGAATCGACGTGAAGGGAGCAAAATTGACTTTAAAATGACTTTAGTGACTTTGCAGATTGATATCAGTGAAATTAACTCACGTAATGTGCTCCAGTTAGCACCTTGGAAGTGCTTTGACTTTCTCTACCTTCAAAAATTTTTTGCGACTTTTAAACAGGTTTTCTTTAAGAAAAACCCATGCATCGATTTTTGCAATAAATCACAAATGAAGGAAATGGATATAGAGTAGAACGTGCCCAATTGAATGCGACAAACCACAGCTCGATACCTCAAATAGTGACGATATGGCGCTACAAAAAGGGACAAGACTGACTTTAAAATGACTTTAGCGATTTTAAAGATTAATATCTGAGTAACGAACTCGGATATCGTGCTCAAGTTTAGGTCTTCGATTCGTCTTGTTTTTCTCTACCATCACAAAATGTTTGAGAATCGACGTGAAGGGGGAAAAATTGACTTTAAAATGACTTTAGTGACTTTGCAGATTGATATAAGTGAAATTAACCCGTTTAATGTGCTCCAGTTAGCAGCTTGAATTTGTTTTGACTTTCTCTACCTTCATAAATTTTTTGAGACTTTTTAAACAGGTTTTCTCTAAGAAAAACCCATGCATCGATTTTTATAATAAATCGCAAATTAATGGAAAATTCACGGATATAGAGCAGAACGTGCCCAATTGAATGCGACAAACCACAGCTCGATACCTCAAATAGTAAAGATATGGCGCTACAAAAAGGGACAAGACTGACTTTAAAATGACTTTAGTGACATTAAAGATTAATATCTGAGTAACGAACTCGGATATCGTGGTCCAGTTTGGGTCTTCGATTCGTCTTGTTTTTCTCTACCATCACAAAATTTTTGGGAATCGACGCGAAGATGTGGGGTCGCAAGGGGCAAAATTGATTTTAAAATGACTTTAGAGATTTTAAATATTGATATCCGTGAAATTAATTCAGATATTGTGCTCCAGTTTAGATATTCGATTTGTCTTGTCTTTCTTTACCTTCATAAATTTTTTGAGAATTCTTAAACAAGTTTTTATTTAAATAAAAACCCACGCAATGATTTTTACAATAAATCGTAAATTAAAGGAAAATTCGTGGATATAGTGTAGAGCAAATCCAATCGAATGTGATAAACCACAGCTCGATATCTCATCTAATAGTGAAGATACAGCTCTACAAAAAGGGACAAAACTGACTTTAAAATGACTTTAGAGACTTAGAGATTAATATCCGTGTAACGAATCCAGATATCGTGCTCCAGTTTGAGTCTTCGATTCGTCTTGTTTTTTTCTACCTTCACAAATTTTTCAGAATTTTTTAAGTGGAAGAAGAGGAAGAAGAAGAGTAGAGTGTGGCCAATCGAATGTGATAAGCCGTAGCACGATATCTCATTAGATAGTGAAGATATAACGCCACAAAAAGGGACAAAATTGACTTTAAACCGACTTTAGTGACTTTAAAGGTTGATATCTGTGAAATAAATCCAGATATCGTGCTCCAGTTTGGGTCGTTGATTCATCGTGTTTTTCTCTACCGTCATGAGATTTTTTAGAGTTTTTAGAGGGATTTTTTTGTCAAGAACATTGCCCGATCGAATGTGATAAACCGCAGCACGATATCTTATTTGATAGTGAAGATATACGCCACAAAAAGTGACAAAATTGACTTTAAAATGACTTTAGAGATTTTAAGGATTAATATCTGAAAAAACGACTCCAGTTTAGGTCTTTGATTCATTTTGTGTTTCTTTATCTTTATAAATTTTTTTAAAATTTTTAATTAGATTTTTTTGAAAAAAGAACCTTGTCGATATCTCATCTGACGTGTATATATAAAAAGGGACAAAATTGACTTTAAAATGACTTTAGTGACTTTTAAGATTGATATCTCTGACAGGAATCTAGATATCATGCTCCGGGTTGGGCAGTCGATTTGTCAATTTATTTAAATAAATTAACTACAAATGTACAGGGCGATCCATGTAAGGTGGTCAGTAATTTTCCTGGTCATATCGCATGGCATACCTGACGTAGAGCAAAAAACTAAAATGGTGCAAGTTACATATACACAAGCTGTTACATGCACAAAAATTCAAGTATACAGGGTGATCAGGAAAGATCCTGATCTAAAGTGGAAAAGGAGTAAATGGCACGCCTTTGCTTCTTACCCCGTATAATTTTCAAATTCGTCGGATGGACTATAGTTGACAGATACCGTCATAAGACTTTACTTTACTCACTCTCGACTCGCTGTTGGTAGTGTAAACAACTAAATAGGAAAACAACAAGAAATATATCTCGGCCGCGGCGGAGTTATACGTTGCTCGTTTTTGTTTGATTAATAAGCTCTATCTCCCCTAGGATGAGGATGTCTGTGGAGACTTATCGCTCCGAGTGAAAGACGTTTCTCACATTATACAAGTGTTCAATCAAAAAAAATATCAAACTTCGTGTCAACTTATGATCCAGAACTTCCCTTTGATACACTTTAGAGGCAATTTGTCAAAATAGAAATAGGTACGGTTTAAAAGTGGAAGATCTATAGGCGACTGGGAAAGTATTACTCAAGCAATTTATTTTAAGTTAAGTTAAGTTCGAAACCGGTCTGTGTCTGGTGAGGAAAAGACGAATAATATTGGCTATCAATTTTGGATTTCCAAGTGTAATTCAATGCAAGTCGGGGCTTTTGCCCGTTGAGTAGTTGTTACTTGGATTTCTATTTATTATTTAACAATTTATTGTACAAAGGCACATTCTTATATAGTATGACCATAACAAAAATGCTTTGACCACTCACATTCGTCTCGTGGGAACGCATGGGAAGCATAATTTAAATTCAACTCTCCCTACATAACAACCACAAAGGATTTGTCGCGTACAACGCCTATTAATTCATTCTACTTTATTTCGTCGGTCGAGATTAAACACTAAATAATTAAAATTTGTTTATTAAAAACAAACGGCTTTGTAAGAGCCGGCGGTTGGGATTTATTGTAAACTCCGTTAAATCTGTCGTAAACCTGCTGCGCCTAACAATTTGCAGCCGCCCACTTTCCGGTTCTCATTTCGATTGAATTGTTCTTTTAAATAAACAATTCGATCTTTAAGAAGAGTTTAATTTGGTTTTTAGATGCACAACATACGCCCGACGATAAACTGACGAACTCTAATGAACGGGAAAATCGTTGGCAGTAGGGGCCGGACGTTTGATTGTAAATGGAGCCAATATGATCACAAAGGAGAATTTTTAAATTAATTGTGCAGCAAACGAGTCGCCAAAAAGTCGACTCGGGTTTATCAACGTATATGTGTAAAGCGTACGGACAAGGGGAGTTGGAAGATTGATAATTGAGGAAAACATTTTTTTCAATTGTTATTAATTTTGGCTCTTTTCTTTCTTAAGCAATCATTCTTTGGATATTGCTAATGAAATTAGGGTTAGTTTTTTCAGTTTTCACCACAACGATGGTAAAAACCAATCGGAATCGGAATATCGAATATCGATTTGAGGAAAAATTGGAAAAACATTTTTTGACAATTTTTATGTGGGGGGGGGGGGCAAAAATCCAAAGAAAAAATTTTTTTCACCGAAATTGTTTTTTAGTGGGGCAAAAATAAAAAAAATATTTCATGAAATTTTTTTTGGGGGCAAAAATCGAAAAAAAACGTCATTTGAAATATTTTTGAAATTGAAATGAAAATTGGGTTAAAATTTAGAATTTTTTCTCGTTTCTCTTCCTAATCACTCAGATTTTATACAACCCTTCAACATGAGGGGGAAGCATCACTGAACTTTTTAAATTTCACTACACAATCACTCATTAAGATCTAATTTACATTGTGTCTCGTCGTTTGACTAGACTGGTGGTTTTACAAGTAAGTCTTACACTATTTATTTACATTTTTATAAAATTTTACAGAAATAAAGTACATCTTAGTGTGTTGAAAGTCGTTTAAGCTTCGTTCAAAGCATGTAACTAACATCTGTTCTGTTATTGATTATTTAAAAGGAAGATTCTACAATACATTTCCTTTATTTACCTACGCTTTTAATTTGTTTACATTAACGGGAAAATCGGTGGCCGGACGTTTGATTGTAAATGGAGCAAATATGATCACAAAGGAGAATTTTTAAATTAATTGCGCAGCAAACGAGTCGCCAAAAAGTCGACTCGGATTTATCAACGTATATGTGTAAACCGTACGGACAAGGGGAGTTGGAAGGTTGATAATTGAGGAAAACATTTTTTTCAATTGTTATTAATTTTGGCTCTTTTCTTTCTTAAGCAATCATTCTTTGGATATTGCTAATAAAATTATTAGTTTTTTAGGTTTTCACCACCACGATGGTAAAAAACAATCGGAATCGGAATATCGAATATCGATTTGAGGAAAAATTGGAAAAACATTTTTTGACAATTTTTTTGTGGGGGGGGGGGCAAAAATCCAAAGAAAAAATTTTTTTGACCGAAATTGTTTTTTAGTGGGGCAAAAATAAAAAAAATATTTCATGAAATTTTTTTTGGGGGCAAAAATCGAAAAAAACCGTCATTTGAAATATTTTTGAAATTGAAATGAAAATTGGGTTAAAATTTAGAATTTTTTCTCGTTTCTCTTCCTAATCGCTCAGATTTTATACAACCCTTCAACATGAGGGGGAAGCATCACTGAACTTTTTAAATTTCACTACACAATCACTTATTAAGATCTAATTTACATTGTGTCTCGTCATTTGACTAGACTGGAGGTTTTCCAAGTAAGTCTTACACTATTTATTTACATTTTTATAAAATTTTACAGAAATAAAGTACATCTTAGTGTGTTAAAAGTTGTTTAAACTTCGTTCAAAGCATGTAACTAACATCTGTTCTGTTATTGATTATTTAAAAGAAACATTGTACAATGCATTTACTTTATTTACCTACGCTTTTAATTTGTTAACATTTGTTTTATTTTAGCGTAGCTGACCATTTGTTTATGTGTGGCCCGTTGACCTCTATTCCAGCAACAGGTATTCTACAGCTGATTTAGGAAGATTATTCTCCAATATGATATCCTTTTTTAGCTTGTATATATCGATTCAGTATACCTTACGTAAGAGTCTCGTTATTTGAGGAATACTTTATTTTATTCTGTATTTATTTTTAATTTTATTTTATTTTATAATCGGTATTTCGCGTATAGTACATGGATGGGGACTATCCATGGAAAGACGCGGTCTCGCTTCCCTACTTCTAGCGGCTTGTATATCAGCTATATCGCAGAAGCAATACAACTGTAGGCGAGAGGTGTATTGAGGATATACCATCCTTCGGAGGGGATGTAAAGCAGTCGGTCCCTTGTCTATTAAATGTTAGGCAAGTAAAAAATCCCTACTCTTAGTAAGATAAGAGGTTCGGCAAAATTTCCAGGTTGGGGGTTGCTCGTCTCCTGGCGTCGGTGATTGGCCTCCGTAGCGGAAATAGACCGACGTTAAATAAGTGATTAAAAAAAAAAAAAATATATAATCGCAGCTATAATTATTTTAACGCCCATTTCGACAGCAACCACGCTCGGAATATAACTGCCAATAGAAGCGCATCGCATTAACGCTCATATTTACTTTGAAAGCAATTTAAAAGATAAATCTAGAATAAACCGGCCCGCGGATAGGCGACCGCCCGGAGCTTTAATTTTTTATTAGCTCCCTAAGAGTGTTTTAAGCCGCTCTCGATCCACCAGGGAGAACAAACATAATAACACTCTGATGCTGCCCGGCAACAGCAAAACATCCGGGATGAAGCTGGTAATAGCGGCGATAACAGAACCTCAAATTCACATGGAAACATCGAAATGTCGTCGGCTATCCATCACGATTGGACGAGTGCATCGTGCACGCGGTGATAATCCGGTAAGCGCAATCGGGTGCAAATGCGGGACAGGAGAGATCGCCGTCGTGCTTAAATTGTCTGTTCGCAGCACGGTTATGTTGGCACTTTATATCTGAAACTAGAGTAAAGTAAATTGCAATCAAATTTTGTGTTCTTCTTCAATAAATTGTACAAGCGATGAAGGACAGATGCTGGAGTTAGCAACCTCGCTGACAGGCTCCCCAGATAATATGAGAGGGTGTCCAAACGTTTAACTACTTTATAAACAAATTAACTACTTATCTGCAAAGAGAGCGATGCAACTTGATGTTAGTTTAAATAGACACTTAAATTCATCAGAAAAAATTGCCATACTTACAAGACGGTCTGATATCCGAAAACTTTTGAAACGTCGACAAACAATCGAACACAACCAGGCACACTTTTAAGAGATCCCACAACAAAAGTGGATAAGCAAATCACGCAATATAAATCAAAATGTCACCTCAAACAACGTCTCGTTAGAACTCAGAAGCCATTTTCTTGCTTCTCCGCGAGGAAACCGTCAACTAATCAAAGTGGCCGGAAGGTTCAAAATTACACAACCTAAGAATAGGCAACCAAATATACACCCTGCGTCCACGTGGGTTGTCGCGAGGAGCAAAGCTAATTATTGATCTCACCTTAGGTATGCAACCCATTTAACATATAAAAGTATGATATGGATGCTCTTCTCCCAACGCGATTTCACATACTTTTTCAAATGTTGCATTTTTTCTTCCTTTAAACGATCTTGAATAGGACCTTGCCTATTTCAAGAATAAATATACCGCGTAAAACAACAGACGGTTCTGTCTGGGATTTCTCGCTAAACACTTTAATCTAGTGGTAAAGTCCATGACCGATTCTAATTGTCCTTCATCGTTGAATCACGAAATGTTAGAGACTGCCTTCGTCTACAGAGCTCATTGTGAGTCTGAGGATCCAACAAACTTTTGATTTGTTAACTGAAAAGGATTCAAAAAGTTTAGACGTCGTTCTTTCTCCCAATAAAACTGTCAGAACGAAACGCGTTTTAAACATTTGAATTATCTAATACTCAGACTTAGACTGAGAATAAAATGAGCCTTTGTCTACAATATTAACGTAAATTTTAATTTCGCTGACAGGAACCCTAGATAATATGAGAGGGTGTCCAAACTTTTAACTACTTCATAAACAAATTAACTGCTTGATCTACTTGTCTAGTTTGTTACGGAATAATCCTCACTTATTTTCTACATACTCTATGAACACATACGACGTTCACCCCCATGTGACAACCGTTAGACGCTATCTTGTGCGCCACTAACCTTCCCCTTGAGCTGTCGGATATCAATTAATCTGTGAAAAATCGAAATAAAACTATTCCAGTCAACTCGCGAGAGGATCCTAAGAGAATATTAAATGTACATTTACAACTCCTATAACTGTATTCGCATTTACACGTCAAACACGCCCGACTTCCAGCTACCATAAAAAGACATTGCCTGAGCAATAAGATCCCTCTTATCTGAGCAATAAAATCCTAATATAATGGCAGAATTTTAAGCATCAGCTACAAATATGCATCAAATTTCAGATTTATTTGAATAATTCAGAAACTCCACGAGATCTTTTATCTTCTGATGCGGCTGTATAAAGGAATGTCTTTCATAAGATGCTTGCCAATAAAAGCATTAGTCAGGTTGAATACTGAATATAAATTTAGGTGGAATTGTGTGCCGGGCGGTGTACGCGAAGAACAAAATAAGGATAAGCTGGCAGTTCTACGATTTAGTGCCCTATTTATTGGATCTGCATAAACTAAATAGGCCTTGGATGCCCATTCGAATTTCGACCAATCAGGCGTCTGCTTATTATTTAGGATAAATTTTAACTTTATTGCTGGTAAGTTGATGTTGTTTTTCTGGTATTGTATTTGGCCTTGAACCATTATTCAAATGTACTGGAAATATAAATCTCCGTTTTTAATTTCGTATTTCTTTATGTATTTCAGGAGCGATCTGGACGTGGGGTTGCTTCTTTTACGACCCAATAACAACTCTCTTTTTTGTTTCGTTCCTAAGGACAAGCAGAAAATTTGCCAAACCATGGATTTCTAGATTTTCAACTGTCATGAAGGTTGGTATTTTCGCCTTTTCCACTTTATTATGTATTTTTATTATGAAATTATGGTATTTTTAGCTTCCTTATTTGAAGATGAATCCTTGGATACCCATGTGTCGATATTACGTGAGTTACATTTTAGATCTGCCGTTGGCTCGTACGAGGGATTACATGACCGTATCGAATCTCACTTCACTCACTTCTTAGGAACTAATTTACATTGTGTCTGGTCATTTGACTAGACTGGAGGTTTTACAGGTTTGTTTTAAATTAATTGATTACAAATTTTAATCTAATTCACATAAATAGAGTCCATCTTTGTTTAACTGTAGCTTAACATTGCACAATGTATTTATTTCATTTACGTTTTTAGTTTGTTTATTTTTGGTTTGTTTTAGCGTAGCTGACCCTTTGTTTACCTAAGGCTCGTTGACCTCGCTTGCCACTACAGATGTCCCACAGCTGATTTAACAAATGGTTTTAAGATATTATATCCTTTTTTGAACTTGTATTTATTTCATGAGTATACTATACGTAAGTTTCTCGTTCAAGTTTTATTAGGAGGAATTTTTATCTTACCCCAGTTTGCAATTTGCAACAATAGTGGTTTCCAGCCATACGTTTAGTTTTTGAGTGTTGGGCGCCAGTTTTGCCCTAATTTAAAGACCAAATATTATCATTTATAATCTTTCTATCTAGAAACGTACATTCTTCTTACTTAATAGACAACAGCTTCCAATAAACCATTTGCTGCAATTAGTTGATTAGTCCTATCATTAATTACAACTGATGAACATCACAATAATTAATAATTAGCTAATTAGAACCTGCTAATTAACATAGTGTTTGGAGGACATATACACAGTTAATTGTCGATAATTAAATATTGACGCGATTTCGCCTTCTCAGCTTTCAAATATCGAAATGTATTTTTAATGGCAATATACAATGTGCTAAATACATTTTCTAATTTAATTATCGAGAAATGTGTACGGACTCCAGTGGTGTAGGGTCCATAAATTTGAATATTTCTGTGGCCTCTACGGAGCTTAATCCTGGCTAAGGATCAAAGGATATTGAAGTATAATCAATTTTTCGCATTATTAAAAGTGATCTACAGGTTTCATCCGCGCATTGTCCTTTCTAGAAAATTCACTGTTAAATGAGATTAAAATTATTTTTTACGCGCATTTTTTGTTTTGAAGAATATTTTATTTCTAACTTGAAATATTGTATATGTGAATCAATGCTTAATTCTAGCTTCGATCCCTGCCTGAAAGGTATTCTGTATATAAGAAAATGGCAAAGCGTCAAGGGAATAGACTGACAACTAATAAAATGAAGATATACATATTATACTGATTTTACTTGCCCCACGTTGGGCGCCAATTTATAATGATTTTATTTGCCCCACGTTGGGCGCCAATTTATAATGATTTTATTTGCCCCACGTTGGGCGCCAATTTATAATGATTTTGTATTTTTTCCTAGTACACCCAGACATTTTATAGATAGACGCTCATTTTCGATTACACCTAAATTGTATCAGCTCCCTGATAAGTACCATAAAAGAGACATTATTTTTATTTGAAAGCTCCTCGGAATACGCTCCAATAACTCATCTCCAGCACACATCGTTCAATAAGTAGAAAGTCTCCCATCTTCGATAACAAATCTCGCCAATCAAGAGCGAACACGACAGGGCTTGTCACTGACCATATCATAATTGTTAAGTGACCGTGGCACTTCATCTGTTTGTTTTATTGCCTTCTTGATCCTGCGGAGCAGCAGCGTCGGCAGTTTCGCGTTTTACACGGACGCCAGAAAATCGAAATTGACGAAGGGGATGAGATCGTGATCTTTTTTAATACATCTCGTGTTTCTCCAGGCGGTGGAGCGCCACGCTAGCTGTCGGTCAATTCCGGTGGCTAAAAGGGTCAGTCCATCCATCGGCCTGACTTGTTATCCAGCGGATATGCCGCGGTTTCCTTTGACAGAGTGTTTCTACCTCTGGCAGAAGTACCTGGCCCGCCGAGGATTTATGCGGAATGCTGGAAATCAATAAAGCGGCGAAAGGAAATTGCGACTATGATTCTAAATCACGAACAAATGATTGAATTAGCATAAGAAATTTTAGTTCTTTCGCAGTTAAACTGTTAAACCTAGGCAAAATCCCTGTATCCGTTCTACTTCAAATTGTGCGTCGACGTCGCTCATTAAAACTCGGCGACGACGTATTGAATTTAATTATCCTATTACACTGTTCATCATCATAAAATTAAACGAAAGCGGTACATTTTCCGGAAGCACTATAATCGCAATAAAAGGAGTTTTCCAACTAGATTGGAAACTTTATTTATGCCTACAAGCGAGTTAATGCCTACGAACGGAGTAGCATGCAAATTATGTTATATCGCTTTTAGTTTGTTCCCTTCAAATTGCAAGTTAAGTGTATATTATCATTATGCTCGGCGTTAAAGTGATGCGTCGCGGCGCGGCAAGGGGGACATTTGAGAGTGAAGTAATTGGAGAAATTTACGTAATGCGTCCAACATTATTTTTGACACGATTGATTTAGTCGGTTAAGGAAAATCTAAGACCAGAAGTCCAGTAGATTTAAATCTGGAGATTTGGTGGGCTGTTCTACTGAATTCGTCTCCTAATTCAATTTATCTTTGGAAATTTCTATTGAAGAAGAATAAAAAATTCTCCAATGGCTCCCTAGATGCCAACTTAAATTATCCTAAAAAAAATGTTTGAGGTTATGTTTCTTCCTCGAAGTTGATACCATCGTATGCAGAATAAATCCCTGAATCCAAAAATGTAAAAATATCCAGGGTGTTCCTTTTAAAAAACAGATGTTACGGTCATTTCCGGTGAAACCGGAAGTGTTAGAATTATTTTATTAACATGCATTAATTCAAATTTAGTTGTTATTGCAACTACCAAAATTTAAAAATAATGAAAAAACAAAAAAGTTATAGGGGCGACCCTAATTTCAGTTACACCCGGTATAACTGTATATCTTGGGAGGGCTGAAGCGAGATCCTGGGGTTCCTATAGCATGTAGGCCTCTGCCCCAATGTGTTTTAATCTCAAATATTATATAACAAATTCCGACCGTGACTAACGTCACTATACATCAGACAGCGCCACGAGTCTCCAAGGCGATACTTCAAAACATCAGCTATGCCACAGATAACCAACGACTAAATTCGACAGAAATTCTGTACTATCAACTGACAGTTCGAAAAGCACAAATATAAACAAACGAATGTTCCAAATATTCAATTAATATCTTAACTTCTGTCTTTATGGCTAGGTAAGTAGTAAAACAATATTATACCAGTTATATGGGAAATTACCGATTTAATTTCGTTGTGTATCATCTGAAGGTCATGTCTTTTTGTTTCAGCTTTGTTTACAAGCCAGCTGTTTTATGCACAATATCTTAGCAGTAACAATAAAAATGTGCCTAGAATGTATTAACTATTGTAATACTGAGATGAAGAATGCCTTGTGTCGAATGGAAAGCCAATGGTCCTTTTTGTTAAATACAATAAATGCTGTGGTAGGTCCGTAGTTTAAAGCCAACTTAAATTATCCTAAAAAAATGTTTGAGGTTATGTTTCTTCCTCGAAGTTGATACCATCGTATGCAGAATAAATCCCTGAATCCAAAAATGTAAAAATATCCAGGGTGTTCCTTTTAAAAAACAGATGTTACGGTCATTTCCGGTGAAACCGGAAGTGTTAGAATTATTTTATTAACATGCATTAATACAAATTTAGTTGTTATTGCAACTACCAAAATTTAAAAATAATGATGAAAAAACAAAAAAGTTATAGGGGCGACCCTAATTTCAGTTACACCCGGTATAACTGTATATCTTGGGAGGGCTGAAGCGAGATCCTGGGGTTCCAATAGCATGTAGGCCTCTGCCTTAATGTGTTTTAATCTCAAATATTATATAACAAATTCCGACCGTGACTAACGTCACTATACATCAGACAGCGTCACGACTCTCCAAGGCGATACTTCAAAACATCAGCTATGCCACAGATAACCAACGACTAAATTCGACAGAAATTCTGTACTATCAACTGACAGTTCGCAAAGCACAAATATAAACAAACGAATGTTACAAATATTCAATTAATATCTTAACTTCTGTCTTTATGGCTAGGTAAGTAGTAAAACAATATTATACGAGTTATTTGGGAAATTACCGATTTAATTTCGTTGTGTATCGTCTGAAGGTCATGTCTTTTTGTTTCAGCTTTGTTTACAAGCCAGCTGTTTTATGCACAATACCTTAGCAGTAAGAATAAAAATGTGCCTAGAATGTATTAACTATTGTAATACTGAGATGAAGAATGCCTTGTGTCGAATGGAAAGCCAATGGTCCTTTTTGTTAAATACAATAAATGCTGTGGTAGGTACGAAGTTTAATTTACATGTAACAGGGGACGAACTGACTTAAAGATAGATTTTCTGACGGCCTTATTCATTGTCAAAAGGAGATTTTGTAACAGAGATCCACATAATTTTCTTCCAAGATGATCACATAATCAGAACTCCAGTAGATTAAGATCTGGAGATCTGGTAGGCTGTTCTACTGAAATCGCCTCTTAATTTACCTTTAAGGAAATTTCTATTGAAGATTCAAAATTTTCTCAATTATGTTTATAATTTTCAGGGTCTGATTGCACATTTTCAGGTATAAGATTCTCCTTTAAGAGGATCAACTGGAAGACAAAATTTTCTGGTGATTTCGATTGTTGTAGAAGAAAACAGAGAATCTGGAAAATTTCTAGCAGAGATATTTATTATTTAAGAAATTCCGACCGTGACTAACGTCACGATACATTAATTAGGCAGCGCCACGACTCTCCAAGGCGACACTTCAAAACATCAGCCATGCCACATATAACCAACGACTAAATTCGACAGAAATTCTGTACTATCAACTGACAGTTCGAAAAGCACAAATATAAACAAACGAATGTTCCAAATATTCAATTAATATCTTAACTTCTGTCTTTATGGCTAGGTAAGTAGTAAAACAATATTATACCAGTTATATGGGAAATTACCGATTTAATTTCGTTGTGTATCATCTGAAGGTCATGTCTTTTTGTTTCAGCTTTGTTTACAAGCCAGCTGTTTTATGCACAATACCTTAGCAGTAAGAATAAAAATGTGCCTAGAATGTATTAACTATTGTAATACTGAGATGAAGAATGCCTTGTGTCGAATGGAAAGCCAATGGTCCTTTTTGTTAAATACAATAAATGCTGTGGTAGGTACGTAGTTTAATTTACATGTAACAGGGGACGAATTGACTTAAAGATAGATTTTCTGACGGCCTTATTCATTGTCAAAAGGAGATTTTGTAACAGAGATCCACATAATTTTCTTCCAAGATGATCACATAATCAGAACTCCAGTAGATTAAGATCTGGAGATCTGGTAGGCTGTTCTACTGAAATCGCCTCTTAATTTACCTTTAAGGAAATTTCTATTGAAGATTCAAAATTTTCTCAATTATGTATAATTTTCAGGGTACTGATTGCACATTTTCAGGCAAAAGATTCTCTCTCCTTTAAGAGGACCACTGGCTCAAAAGATAAAATTTTCTGGTGATTTCGATTGTTGTAGAAGAAAACAGAGAATCTAGAAAATTTCTAACAGAGATCTAGAGAATTTATTTTAAGATGATCCAGCGGGTTAAGCTCTGGAGGTCGGGCGGACTATTCCACTGAGGCTCGCTCGTTTCCTCATTTAATTCGAGTAAATTTCCAACTTAAACAAAAACAAATCGTCCAACGGTTTAGGAAAAGAACATCAAACTTTAGTAAATTTGTGGGGCAGCGTATTCTGGCAAACATTTCTCAGCAATCTCCCCAATTACACAACTCGAATATTTAATCACGCCTAATTTATTGTGCCACTAATTTAGTCTGAATTGACTCTACTTTAGTCTGTAATAATTATGATGCCAGTATACAATTGAAGACGAATGGTTCTAATTAAATAACTTTATGAAGCGTTAAAGTTTCATATAGAGCTGTAGTGGGATTGCCAATTTGATTTTAGGCTCGGATGTGAACAATGCTTTAATTAGTTTTTTTTACAACCTTTTATATTAGTTATTAGTATATTATCTGCCTTTTATTAAGGGATTTGTCCTTTTTTGTAATCTGGTGCCAGTGGTAACATATTGTATTAAGTGACTAGACTGGTGCTTCTTTTTTACAAAGCATATGGACGAAACAATAAAAATGAACATATACAATAAAAACAGAAATTATTATTATTACTAACCATTCTATTAAACTATGGATTTTTTATAAATAGAATTTCGGCGTGCATTTTCGAACAAATATGTTTCCACGGTTGTCAAAAAAAAACCTCACTAAGCCCCATACCATAAGTCTGTGTTCGAGTGAAACCGATAATTCCGACATTGAACTGATGCGAAAATTGCCACACCAAATAACCCACATTTACTACATTAACGTTTTCCCACTTTTCTGTCGCATGCATCAAAGTACTAGGGGGATTTTTATAAAAGCTTGTTCAGTTCGTGTCTGCATCACAAACAGGGAAATTGTATTACGCTAATTAAAATAAACGGAACAACTCTTAAAAGGGTTATTAAACAAGAGAAAAACATACATGTGATATGTAACTTTAATTAAACCTAGTGTTTTGCGTAGTTAGATATAAAACGTGTTTTAAACAACTACCATTTTCAGTAAATATAGTTGGAGTCTACACGGTTTTCGTTTTTTTTTTAATCATTACAAAGAATTACGGAATTTCATTATATCTAATTAAAAAGCAGACGATGTGGTAAAACTAATGAAATTGAATGTTGCAGGAGATAATTAAACGTGTATTGTTTTTTCGTGAATCAACCAAATAGAGCTAGCTTAGACTTTATTAATTATTTGGTGACTTTAACTAAGAGCAGAGGTCAACAGATAATTACATGCCTATATTATGATACAGTTTCCCCATTCGCTAATTTTAACCGAGCACTTGTACTTTCATATCGGTTTTTCTGTATGCCACCCTTTCAGTATTCGAATTACTGCACAATGCAACAAAACTTTAAAAAAGCTAAAAAAAAAAACGTTTCTTACAGCAATTTTTATAGTGCATTTTTACAGAAATTATATTTTCGTATTCATAAAATAACTCTCGCAAAAACTCGCCCAGTCAAGATATTAAACTTGCAGTTAATTTACAAATGCAGTCGATTCACTGGATAATAAAAAGTTAGTATAAATCTGGTAACGTTTAAGGGTTATTTTAAAAACCTTTAAAAATGCTAAAAAAACGTTTATACAGCAATTTTTATAGTGCATTTTTACAGAAATTATATTTTCGTTTTCATAGAATAACTCTCGTAAAAACTCGTCCAGTCAAGATATTAAACTTGCAGTTAATTTACTATTGCAGTCGAGTCACTGGATAATAAAAAGTTAGTATGAATCTAGTAACGTTTAAGGTTTATTTTAAAAACCTTTAAAAAAGCTAAAAAAACGTTTATACAGCAATTTTTATAGTGCATTTTTACAGAAATTATATTTTCGTATTCATAGAATAACTCTCGTAAAAACTCGCCCAGTCAAGATATTAAACTTGCAGTTAATTTACTATTGCAGTCGATTCACTGGATAATAAAAAGTTAGTATGAATCTAGTAACGTTTAAGGTTTATTTTAAAAACATTTAAAAAAGCTAAAAAAACGTTTATACAGCAATTTTTATAGTGCATTTTTACAGAAATTATATTTTCGTATTCATCGAATAACTCTCTTAAAAACTCGTCCAGTCAAGATATTAAACTTGCAGTTAGTTTACAATTGCAGTCGATTCACTGGATAATAAAAAGTTAGTATGAATCTAGTAACGTTTAAGGTTTATTTTAAAAACCTTTAAAAAAGCTAAAAAAACGTTTATACAGCAATTTTTATAGTGCATTTTTACAGAAATTATATTTTCGTATTCATCGAATAAGTCTCGTAAAAACTCGTCCAGTCAAGATTTTAAACTTGCAGTTAATTTACTATTGCAGTCGATTCACTGGATAATAAAAAGTTAGTATGAATCTAGTAACGTTTAAGGTTTATTTTAAAAACCTTTAAAAAAGCTAAAAAACGTTTATACAGCCATTTTTATGGTGCATTTTTGAAGAAATTATATTTTCGTATTCATAGAATAACTCTCATAGAAACTCGCCCAGTCAAGATATTAAACTTGCAGTTAATTTACTATTGCAGTCGATTCACTGGATAATAAAAAGTTAGTATGAATCTAGTAACGTTTAAGGTTTATTTTAAAAACCTTTAAAAAAGCTAAAAAAACGTTTATACAGCAATTTTTATAGTGCATTTTTACAGAAATTATATTTCCGTAATCATAGAATAACTCTCGTAAAAACTCGTCCAGTCAAGATATTAAACTTGCAGTTAATTTACTATTGCAGTCGATTCACTGGATAATAAAAAGTTAGTATGAATCTAGTAACGTTTAAGGTTTATTTTAAAAACATTTAAAAAAGCTAAAAAAACGTTTATACAGCAATTTTTATAGTGCATTTTTACAGAAATTATATTTTTGTATTCATCGAATAACTCTCTTAAAAACTCGTCCAGTCAAGATATTAAACTTGCAGTTAGTTTACAATTGCAGTCGATTCACTGGATAATAAAAAGTTAGTATGAATCTAGTAACGTTTAAGGTTTATTTTAAAAACCTTTAAAAAAGCTAAAAAAACGTTTATACAGCAATTTTTATAGTGCATTTTTACAGAAATTATATTTTCGTAATCATAGAATAACTCTCGTAAAAACTCGTCCAGTCAAGATTTTAAACTTGCAGTTAATTTACTATTGCAGTCGATTCACTGGATAATAAAAAGTTAGTATGAATCTAGTAACGTTTAAGGTTTATTTTAAAAATCTTTAAAAAAGCTAAAAAAACGTTTATACAGCAATTTCTATAGTGCATTTTTACAGAAATTATATTTTCGTAATCATAGAATAACTCTCGTAAAAACTCGTCCAGTCAAGATTTTAAACTTGCAGTTAATTTACTATTGCAGTCGATTCACTGGATAATAAAAAGTTAGTATGAATCTAGTAACGTTTAAGGTTTATTTTAAATATTTTTGACAAAGAAACTAAAAAACGTTTCTTACAGCAATTTTTATAGTGCATTTTTAAAAACCTACACTCTTCTATTCAAAGATAATAATTCTTGTAAAATAACCGCTCAGAGAAATTATTATTGCAGTCGATTTTATATGTAACAAAAAGTGAGTAAGAATTCCGTAACGTTTAAGGTTTATTTAAAATATTTTTGAAAAAAGAAACTAAAAAACGTTTCTTACAGCAATTTTTATAGTGCATTTTTAAAAACCTACACTCTTCTATTCAAAGATAATAATTCTTGTAAAATAACCGCTCAGAGAAATTATTATTGCAGTCGATTTTATATGTAACAAAAAGTGAGTAAGAATTCCGTAACGTTTAAGGTTTATTTAAAATATTTTTGAAAAAAGAAACTAAAAAACGTTTCTTACAGCAATTTTTATAGTGCATTTTTAAAAACCTACACTCTTCTATTCAAAGATAATAATTCTTGTAAAATAACCGCTCAGAGAAATTATTATTGCAGTCGATTTTATATGTAACAAAAAGTGAGTAAGAATTCCGTAACGTTTAAGGTTTATTTAAAATATTTTTGAAAAAAGAAACTAAAAAACGTTTCTTACAGCAATTTTTATAGTGCATTTTTAAAAACCTACACTCTTCTATTCAAAGATAATAATTCTTGTAAAATAACCGCTCAGAGAAATTATTATTGCAGTCGATTTTATATGTAACAAAAAGTGAGTAAGAATTCCGTAACGTTTAAGGTTTATTTAAAATATTTTTGAAAAAAGAAACTAAAAAACGTTTCTTACAGCAATTTTTATAGTGCCCTTTTTAAAAAATTACACTCTTCTATTCAAAAATAATAATTCTTGTAAAATAACCGTTCAGAGAAATTATTATTGCAGTCGATTTTATATGTAACAAAAAGTGAGTAAGAATTCGGTAACGTTTAAGGTTTATTTTAAATATTTTTGACAAAGAAACTAAAAAACGTTTCTTACAGCAATTTTTATTGTGCATTTTAAAAAAATTACACTCTTCTATTCAAAGATAATAATTCTTGTAAAATAACCGTTCAGAGAAATTATTATTGCAGTCGATTTTATATGTAACATAACATAAGTATGAAGTCAGTAACACCCACGTGATGTTTTGAATACTGCAATTATTTAAACATAATTATTAGCATAATCGTGTTGTTGACTAATTTGCTTCAATAATATTGACAAATACTTAGCGAACATTTAATGCACGCCCATGACTCATCAACTATCCATGCTTTAATGATCGTGTTTGTGATTACTGTTGGCGAAAAAACTTTTCAATTTTTCCTACATGCTACATGTTACGTAATGAAAAGTAGGTCATTTTCAGATCCTTTTCAACGCAGAGCAGATCCAATGGACGTTTATTGTAATATAAATGTACTGCAAATTGCTTAAAAGTGTTTTAATTTATACTGGATCGTTTTAGTGTCATGTATTAGGACATGGAGGTAATAACATAAGACGGCTATGTACTTAGTCTTCCTTGTAATAAAAATGTAGACAGTAATAGCATATTTAAGTACACTTTCTCACCTTTAATCAACTGCAGTAGGTACCTACTTAATTTTTAAATGGTCAAAAGGTTTAACGGCTGCCATAATTACTAAAGCCAACAAACCTCTTATGTAGAGAAAATAATAAAACGTGACAAGGCTTATCTCTAGTTTGGGGAGATACGTTAATTTAATTTAAAAATTCTAAAAAGGTTTAGAAGCTTCAGTGAAAGTTTCGTCAACCAAGTCGACAGCATCTGGAACTGATTGTAACTGAAATTAAATCAGCTCCGGATGAACTTAGCTGATTTGAACGTACTATTTTATGTTTTGGTTTTTATGTAAATTACTACTTAGTTTACACTTATACAGTAAGTCGAGCATTTCGACTGAGAAGTTCGAGGTAACTCTTGAACTAACTTAACGACAGACTGGTTTTATACTAATTTAAAAGTGATTTTAAGATTTAGAGTTTCCTTCAAAGTTTTATGGACTCTTAATTAAAGATGCTTTAAGGGACCTTAACTAGATAAAAACAGGTCCTCTTAATTAACCTAAAATAAGTCTCTTGTTAAAGCTAAAACGAGTTAACGAAAACCGAATTACGGAAGTGGACTTAAGAAATTCATCCAAAGGAGAATTTCGTGGTACTTTTTATATAGGGTTAGTCGTTCGCTCCAGCTAATGTAAAAATTTTTTGGGGACGTCGAGATTCATCTACGGGCTTTTTTGCTCCATGCCGAGGGATATAGCTTCGGAGTAGGTTTCTTGCAAATTTCGTTCTTGAATTTTTTCAAAATAGTCGATTTTTGAGATCTTTGCAAGACAACTCCTTTCGAACGGCCGTAACTTTTTTGTCTCTCTGAATTTCGAAACCGGATCACCACGGATGGAAAGAGGAAGCATCGAAGTAGGCTTCTTGCAAATTTTGTTCTTTAATTATTACAGGCAAAGGTTGTGCGATTTTTTTAAAAATATATAGTCGATTTTTGAAATTTTCGCAAGATAGGCTCCTTTCGAACGGCCGTAACTTCTTTGTCTCTTTAATTTTCGAAAATGGATTACCACGGATGGAAAGAGGAAGTATCGAAGTAGGCTCTTTGCAAGTTTCGTTTTTTAATTTTTACAGGCAACGGTTGTGCGATTTTTTAAAAATATGTAGTCGATTTTTGAGATCTTCGCAAGATAGCTCCTTTCGAACGGCCGTAACTTCTTTGTCTCTTTAAATATCGAAATCGGATTACCACGGATGAAAAGAGGAAGCATCGAGGTAGGTTTCTTGTAAATTTCGTTCTTTAATTTTTACACGCAACTGTTGTGCAATTTTTTGAAAATATGTATTCGGTTTTTGAGATCTTCGCAAGACAGCTCTTTCCGAACTGTCGTAACTGCTTTGTCTTTTCAAATTTTGAAACCGGATCACACCGGATGTAAAGAGGAAGCACCGGAGTAAGTTCCTTGTAAATTTCGTTATTTAATATCTACGCGGACGGGATGTGCGATTTTTTGAAAATGGCCGATTTTAAGATCTTTGCAAGACAGCTCCTTTCGAACGGCCGTAACTTCTTTGTCTCTCTAAATTTCGAAACTGGATCATCACGGATGGAAAGAGGAAGCATCGAAGTAGGCTTCCTGCAAATTTCGTTCTTTAATTTTTACAGGCAACGGTTGTGCGATTTTTAAAATATATGTAGTCGGTTTTTGAGATCTTTGCAAGACAACTCCTCTCGAACGGCCGTAACTTCTTTTCCTCTTTAAATTCTGAAACCGGATCACCACGGATGGAAAGAGGAAGCATCGAAGTAGGCTTCCTGCAAATTTCGTTCTTTAATTTTTACAGGCAACGGTTGTGCGATTTTTTAAAAATATGTAATCGATTTTTGAGATCTTTGCAAGACAGCTCCTTTCGAACGGCCGTAACTTCTTTGTCTCTCTAAATTTCGAAACTGGATCATCACGGATGGAAAGAGGAAGCATCGAAGTAGGCTTCCTGCAAATTTCGTTCTTTAATTTTTACAGACAACGGTTGTGCGATTTTTAAAAAATATGTAGTCGGTTTTTGAGATCTTTGCAAGACAACTCCTCTCGAACGGCCGTAACTTCTTTTCCTCTTTAAATTCTGAAACCGGATCACCACGGATGGAAAGAGGAAGCATCGAAGTAGGCTTCCTGCAAATTTCGTTCTTTAATTTTTACAGGCAACGGTTGTGCGATTTTTTAAAAATATGTAATCGATTTTTGAGATCTTTGCAAGACAGCTCCTTTCGAACGGCCGTAACTTCTTTGTCTCTCTAAATTTCGAAACTGGATCATCACGGATGGAAAGAGGAAGCATCGAAGTAGGCTTCCTGCAAATTTCGTTCTTTAATTTTTACAGACAACGGTTGTGCGATTTTTAAAAAATATGTAGTCGGTTTTTGAGATCTTTGCAAGACAACTCCTCTCGAACGGCCGTAACTTCTTTTCCTCTTTAAATTCTGAAACCGGATCACCACGGATGGAAAGAGGAAGCATCGAAGTAGGCTTCCTGCAAATTTCGTTCTTTAATTTTTACAGACAACGGTTGTGTGATTTTTAAAAAATATGTAGTCGGTTTTTGAGATCTTTGCAAGACAACTCCTCTCGAACGGCCGTAACTTCTTTTCCTCTTTAAATTCTGAAACCGGATCACCACGGATGGAAAGAGGAAGCATCGAAGTAGGCTTCCTGCATATTTCGTTCTTTAATTTTTACAGGCAACGGTTGTGCGATTTTTTAAAAATATGTAATCGATTTTTGAGATCTTTGCAAGAAAGCTCTTTTCGAACGGCCGTAACTTCTTTGTCTCTCTAAATTTCGAAACTGGATCATCACGGATGGAAAGAGGAAGCATCGAAGTAGGCTTCCTGCAAATTTAGTTCTTTAATTTTTACAGGCAACGGTTGTGCGATTTTTAAAAAATATGTAGTCGGTTTTTGAGATCTTTGCAAGACAACTCCTCTCGAACGGCCGTAACTTCTTTTCCTCTTTAAATTCTGAAACCGGATCACCACGGATGGAAAGAGGAAGCATCGAAGTAGGCTTCCTGCAAATTTCGTTCTTTAATTTTTACAGGCAACGGTTGTGCGATTTTTTAAAAATATGTAATCGATTTTTGAGATCTTTGCAAGACAGCTCTTTTCGAACGGCCGTAACTGCTTCGTCTTTTAAAATTTTGAAACCGGATCACCACGGATGGAAAGAGGAAGCATCGAAGTAGGCTTCCTGCAAATTTCGTTCTTTAATTTTTACAGACAACGGTTGTGCGATTTTTTAAAAATATGTAGTCGATTTTTGAGATCTTTGCAAGACAACTCCTCTCGAACGGCCGTAACTTCTTTGTCTCTCTAAATTTCGAAAGTGGATCACCACGGATGAAAAGAGGAAGCATTGAAGTAGGCTTCCTGCAAATTTCGTTCTTTAATTTTTACAGGCAACGGTTGTGCGATTTTTTAAAAATATGTAGTCGATTTTTGAGATCTTTGCAAGACAGCTCCTTTCGAACGGCCATAACTCCTTTGTCTCTCTAAATTTCGAAACTGGATCACCACGGATGGAAAGAGGAAGCATCGAAATAGGTTTCTTGGAAATTTCGTTATTTAATTCCTACACGGAAAGGATGTGCGATTTTTTGAAAATAGTCGATTTTTGAGATCTTTGCAAGACAGCTCCTTTCGAACGGCCGTAACTTCTTTTCCTCTTTAAATTCCGAAACCGGATCACCACGAATGGAAAGAGGAAGCATCGAAGTAGGTTTCTTGTAAATTTCGTTCTTTAATTTTTACACGCAACGGTTGTGCGATTTTTTGAAAATATGTAGTCGGTTTTTGAGATCTTCGTAAGACAGCTCTTTTGGAACGGCCATAACTGCTTTGTCTTTTCAAATTTTGAAACCGAATCACCCCGGATGTAAAGAGGAAGCACCGGAGTAAGTTCCTTGTAAATTTCGTTATATAATTTCTACGCGGATGGGATGTGCGATTTTTTGAAAATGGCCGATTTTTAAGATCTTCCTTTCGAACGGCCGTAACTTCTTTGTCTCTTTAAAATTTCTAACCGGTTCACCCCGGATAGAAAGAGGAAGCATCGGAGTAGGTTTCTTGCAAATTTCGTTCTTTAATATTTACACAGAACAAGTGCGCGATTCTTTGAAAATATGTAGGTAGTCGATTTTTGAGATCTTCTCAAGACAGCCTTTTTCGAACAGCCGTAACTGCTTTGTCTTTTCAAATTTTAAAACCGGATCACTACGGATGAAAAGAGGAGTAGATTTACCGCAAATTTCATTCTTTAATTTTTACACGAAAGGGATGTGCGATTTCTTGAAAATATATAGTCAATTTTTGAGATCCTTGCAAGATAGCTCTTTTCGAACGGCCGTAACTTCTTTGTCTTTTAAAATTCTGCAGCCGGATCACCACGGATGGAAAGAGGAAGCACGGAAGTAAGTTTCGTACAAATTTGGTTCTTTGGTTTTTGCACGGAAAGGATGTGCGATTTTTAAAAAATATGTTGGCGATTTTTCAGATCTTCGCAAGACAGCTCCTTTCGAACAGCCGTAACTTCTTTGTCTTTTCAAATTTTGAAACCGGATCACCCCGGATGTAAAGAGGAAGCACCGGAGTAGGTTTTCTGCAAATTCCGTTCTTTAATTTTCACAGGGAACGGATGTGCGATTTTTTTAAATACTCGATTTTTGAGATCTTTGCAAATTTAGCTCTTTAATTTTTACACGGAACGGATGTTTCGGCCGTAATTTAGTAAAAAAATTAGATGATTTACATATTTCCTAAATTGCAGGATACACAGAAAACGAGAGAAGAACACAATAAACTTATCTATCTCCTACCTTCTAGAATTAGTACGCAGTCTATGTTACTGGGGTATGTTTCCTTGTTGCTAGGATTCACAGGGCTGAAGAACTGGTTGTTCGTAATATTGTGAAATGGCAGGCAAGCATCTTTGGTCATATTGTCTTCTGATACCTCCAACAGTTGCCTGCTATATCCGTCACCTGAAACAAATGAGAGACAGAGTTGGCGGGCTTTCTCCACGATGTTATTGCGGACTACTTCTAAACCGAAGTGAGCTCTGCGGCCCCGAGGTCCTCTATTTATGCGCTTGATAGGCGTGGCTTAATTTTAAGGAGTGGTTGCGTAGCGACGCATGCGCATTCACGTGGCTTTAAGTCGTTCAGCCAAGTATAAATAGAGAAGCTCGACTCGACAGAGCTCAGTTCGCGTTAGAAGTAGACTATAATAACATGGTTTTTTAAGTGCTGCCGATACCAGGAGAAAATGGAAACAAATTCCCTCCTGGAAATGAACATTACTTCCCGCTGTTATTCCACATTAAATATAAGTCTTAGATCCTTAAAATACTCGACTAACTGGCAACTGATACCTTTAGGTAACTACTTTGTGTTATAATGGGGCGTAATAAAATTACGCTGATATTCGCGCAATTATTTATAATGTAATATACTTTCCGGGATGGGTTGATAGAAGTATAACGTTGTAAAGGATTCGAGATCGTAATCAAAGGAGACGAGCTCGCGAGTTTCTCTGTAACGATGAAGGAGATTAAAAAGTTCCTGTAGATAAATACTGTATGACTTACAGAAGGTGTCGTCTTGTCACCATTGTTAGGCAATATAGAAGACGTCTAATGAGGCGTTTTAATCGATACTTGTGTGAAGTGGGGTCTTATTTCCTTACGCTTTATTTTCAGACCATCGATATCCTAAAATTTACGACAACTCTCAACTGGAAAACGATAAGAGAATGTAAAATACGTTACCTAATGCTCGAAGCTTAATTTGGTCTAGCTCTAGCTAGAAAATCTGCACGAACCTAAAGAAAGGATTTCCTATAAACTACCACAGCACGCATTATATTCCCATCATCCTCATCTCCTTTTCTGTATTGTACGAAATATGCCAGACAAATCCAGCGCATTATTTTGAAGTTGCTTTAAAACTGTATAAAAATGTGCTAAAGGAAGTAAATCTCTATCTCGGCGCTGTTGGGTTCCGCGTGGTCTTTTTACCATCGAGCCACCGAACTTAAACTGAAGCTCCTCTGCTTTAATCGTACAAAGCTTTTAAATGCGCTAACAATATTTTATAAAAGGAGCAAGTCATTAATTTGTCAAGGAAGCCGACATATTTCTTAGGATTGGTCGATAATAGCGTCTATTTTTCTATTTTATTAGAAAGGCAGCTTCCTGTTAAGTATAGCGGTAATGATCTGGGCAACTCACTTGTTGAACTGGACAAGCTTCGCGATGAATTTTCTCGTACAGCTTACCAGGTCCTATCCGTTCCAACTGCCCTGCAACCAATTGGTCTCAGTAGCAATTTTTTTCACCCATTACTCGGTTCCCCTCGAGCAGATTCGTTCGTTAACACTATAAAGCTGAAATATAGCATATAACGCACCTGCCGTGACTCCGTTCCTTCAATTAGACACAATTTGGCTCTAACGTCTGATTATTGACGATAATTAAAGCGCCCTTGAAGCAGCAACACATAATATCGTGTTTATAATTACTATTGATCCTTCAGTGAAAATGGAGACACATCCAGCTTCTCAATTAAGACGGATTCTTCAGAAGCAATTAAAATTTCAATTTACAGGGGAATAAAAATAAATCGAGAGACGGCAATAAAAAGAATTGATTGCTCCCGCGTTATTCAGTATTTAAGGAATCCATGAATTCTAAATTGAACGAAATAAATATAACGCTGCAGCAAATATACCGTCAGGGCAGGAGAAGCGACGAGCAATTTTACTTTAAAATGCTCCGCATACAATTCCATTTTTTTTAAACTGGAGTGTATCTTTCATAACCCAATAATTTGGTACGTACCGAATCTCGTTTCGGCGGTAACAAAAGATGCGCCATATTATATCTAACCGCGCGTTAATAACGCAATTGTAAGTAACCAGACTGGAATAAATACAGCCTATTACGTTTTCTGTTTGATTCCGAAATAGATGTATAGTACTTACAAGCTATGAATTGTGAAGCTGTCATCTTAATATCTATGTATAAACACACTAATGTTTTTTTTTAAATTGTTCTGAAATTATATTCTATTATTCACGAGGGAGAGGGGGCATATATTTAATAAAATATTTTACTGAATTAAATAAGTCAGGTTGGCCGTGCGGTCTAAGGCGTCAAGTTAAACTCTGATTCCCCAACGGGAGCGTGGGTTCGAATCCCACACCTGACATTTTTTTTCTTATTCCACAACTATACATCTATTTCGGAATCATATAATTCCCTAACGGGAGCGTGGGTTCGAATCCCACACCTGACATTTTTTTTCTTATTCCATAATTATATATCTATTTCGGAAACATATAATTCTTCCCCTTCACCACAATCACAATCCTCAAAACATCCTGATATTTTAATGTAAGAATAGTTATCGTTTAGATTAAATGTTTCTTTAACACATTGAAGCTTATAACTCTCAATAACTTTTTCATCAAAATCGGAGTCACGTAAATGTTCAACGTCGGGGTCACCAATTTATGGAGGAAGTTCCATAAATAAAAATTATTCAATAAATAATTTATTTTGAAATTAATTAAAATATATTTAAAAATGTTCTATATAAAACAATGTTAAATAAAAATTGAATTGTTTTCTTATGTCCATGGTTAACAATTAGCTATAGTTATCGTTAACATGTAGAATACGCTACACGTTCCTTGTGTTGATTTTTTTTCAAGTCGCCGCAGAATTTCATTAGATTATATGATATTGCCAATCAAAAAACGGCGCTAATAGTATATAAGATTAGTTCAGTCCAGTCCCCCCCTGTTTCTTTTGTACAAAACTTCACATTATATCGGCCAGACTCTTAAAAAGTTAGGGTATTTAGGATAATTCAGTGGTGCATTACCCTAATCACCCTAAACTAAAAAAAATTATAGTATTTAGGGTAATGAGGGTATATAGGGTAATTTAGGGTAATTCAGTGATGCATTACCCTAATTACCCTAAACTTTAAAAAGTTAGCGTATTTAAGGTAATGAGGGTATATAGGGTAATGCACCACTGAATTACCCTAAATACCCTAACTTTTTACCCTATCATGGCTTGCTTCTAATCAAAGCTAGGGCATTTAGGGTAAAAAGTTAGGGTATTTAGGGTAAAAATGAGTGTATTTGGGGTAAAAATGAGTATATTTAGGGTAAAAATGAGTGCATTTAGGGTAAAAATGAGTGTATTTAGGGTAATTCAGTGGTGCATAAAAGTTAGGGTAATTTGGGGTAATTAGGGTAATGCACAACTGAATTACCTTAAATACCCTAATTTTTTACCCTAGCTTTGATTAGAACCAAGCCATAATAATTTGTGTCTCGAAAATTTCGTATTGATTTTGAAGGTCTACAAATATTTTGCAAATTTTCGAAAAATTTAAATAAGGTGACTTTGAGACTTACCTAGACCAGCTTGAACTTGAAACGATGAGGAAACGAGGTACACCACAGCAAGCACTGAAATAAATAACAATAATTAATTAAGGAACTTTTCTAATAATTTTATTTTTTTTGATAAAGTAGATGGAATATATTTATCATCATCGCGTCCTCTACTACAAGGAGAAAGAAAAGGTAAAACAACGCAGCGTTAAAAGTGTGCCAGCCAGGCATTAAATATTTCACGTTGGCCCAGCTCTGGATTACCTTTCACCAAATTATTCTCATTTTATTATGTCCGACGACTATATCTGCTTACTGCTTTAACTAAGGCACTTACTTTTAACTCCGCAGACTCCACTCGGAGTTAATTCCGCTAAGTATCGTAAAGCTATTTCAGTTTCACGTTTAGGATCACTTTAGATTTTATAATACAAAGGACAAGCTCGAAAACGTAAAGCGTAAGTCAACGAGCAAATATCTAAAGGAGGTAAACTATCGGCGGTGGGGGCAATATTCGAACGAGGGGCATATTTGATAAACCACTTTTTGCATGACAGTTCTGTGTTTTGAAGCGTCAGACCTGTTCTGTGTGTGGTGTCATCTACAAGGATTGTATTTATTCGCGTGTGCGCGGTTTGTGCGGAATTAGAGAATTTGGACATATAAAACAGCTTTATTATGATTAGTTAACGTCTTGGCATCAAATATCTGTTATAACTTGTGATGTACGTCGGTTTTGACACAGAATTGGGAAAGCTTGAGAAAGAAATTAGCCTCGGGCGTCGGTTTCAATTTATAGTACAGAAACACTAGTCAAGTAGCTGCAGTAAAAAGACGGTAATATTTCGAGGTTCAGTTTCCAGACTCTTCAACTGCAACAATTAAAACAGCAAAATAGAAGAAATCGCAGTAGATCAACTCAGTAAGATAACGTCAGAAATTCAACGGCCATGAAATAAAAATAAGTAGGTGGACCATTTTCTGTTACTTCTGATAACCCTCTATTGCCGGATTTCGCCATATTGCCGACTGCAATATCGCGTTTACTTAATTACTGTCGCAGAACAACAACAAATGAGTTTCGAAGCTTAACGTCATTAAATCTACACACACTATAGACGCTGCTTTGATGGAATTCAAAATTGAATTAATCCTCATTTTATATGTGCGCCAGCAATATGGACCTTGATACATAATGCATCATGTGCATTAGCCAAATTGCTAAAGGGTGTTTCCTATTTTAGTATCTGCCGTAACAATTATGTGTACACATCTCTGGTATTACACAGGGTATAGCTGAAAGGTAAATTTAACTTAATTGCTTTACATGTTATGTCGGCCAATTACGTCACTGCGATCGCAAAGAGAATTTACCCTTTGGACGTTGACCAAGTGGTGATAGGTCGAGGCAGCTTGGGAACTTCTGGGATTTGTGAGCCCAACGCTCAGCAGTTACTTAGAATTAACGTCGACAGTCGGGAGTTGGGTCTTATTGAAACAGAGAAACGTTTCGGTACAAAGGCTCCTGTTGCATTACAGAATCTCGTTGACTATAGGCAACCCATAATACTCCGGTATTTGGTTCGTTGGTTTGGAATTTCACCGCGAGAGGCATGCTTTTGTCGTTAAGTACGTAAAGACCAATTTTCTTGATTGAGGCTAGTCTACGGCCATCCATAGAGATATCAGGTTGGGTTTTAAGTTGAAACTACTGATAAAAATTGAGCAATTTAAACGCTCCTCGTACGTTTCATAACTGAAGTGATACGAACGTGACCTGAGGAAAATGTTACTCCATCACTAACGCCCCCATTAAACGCGAGGAAATATATGTGGTTCATTCACGTCTGCAGCCTACTCACTATACTTTAAATATAAAATTGATTGAACTTTTCTACGTTGTCAAAGTAAACAAGAAGGGGAATTTCTGTCGCATATTCCTAAAAATATGAATACTTGGATTTATTACTTTTCTTATATAAAAATCTGGCATAAAACGACTCAGTACGCAAGCAGTAAGAAAATCAAAACTATAGCGAAAGATGCAAAGTATAATCGTTCTGTAAAATTTTTCACGACTTACAAGAAAGTCGTAGTAAAAGAGTCAAGCACTAAAAGACAACTCGTAGTAGAGAAGTCATGAGGGTTCTAGAATTTCCCCAACAATTCTCTGATATCGGTGCGTTGGGCGGGATCAGGTACGTGGTAGGGCGGAGGAAGTGCTTTTATGTTTAAGATGTTTGAGCTTAGTTGGCACCTGATTTTTGAATATTTCTAAATATCAGACATATTTTCCGTAGCACTGACCGAATGAATATGCTGATTAATATGAATATTTGGCATAAATGGCCACTTTGTGATTAATGTATTTAGATATACACCCCACATCCCTCGGTTTATTCAATTATATATTTATTGTGTCGAAAATTTATGAGGCATCTCAATGAAAGTGTCATATACAAATATATTGTGGAATTATAAATGGCGGTTTTCAACAGCGTATCTATTTATAAAAGTATTCAGCGCATTCTCTTAGTAAGACTTAGTGACCGAACAAAAAAAAACAAAAAAATAAAATAAAAAATATAATAAAATAAATAAAAAATAGAAACGTGTTAACATAAAAAAAAATAAAAAAAGCGTGTTAGAAATGCTTATTATGGACAATCAAAGAGAAAGGAAACATTTTAAAACGTTACCCACGTCTTCTCGTTGCTGCCTTTTAACAAAAGTGAACAACGCATAGTTGAATCCTGTATATTCAAATTAAGTGATTAAATTCAATTTTGGATAATTTAAGGAACGATTCGTAAACAAAACAATAAAGCTTAAGTTGTTTTTTGCAAATAAATGTAAACCGTTATTACATTATTCCCTCTTGTCTTTCCTTTGGGATAAACATCTCGTGCCCCTCAAGAATGTAAACTGCTATTTAAATAAGTATCAAATGATTGCTTAGGAAGACACTTTAAAACTGCCGGGCTGATAAAAATCTGAAGATAAATTGTTTCCTGTTTATTCGGTGATGCATGATTTCGTGAAATTCGCAAATCGAGCCATGAGGCTTCCAGGACCGTATTTTAAATATTTAGTATATATTTGCCCTAATTAACAAGAAGCCTATACGGGGTATTCCTAAAACCCAAAATAGGAAAAAAATCATGTATCTGAAAAATGTGGTCTCCTAAACAAAATATTAACTTTTAATTATAATTAAATACTTACGTAAAATTCGGTTCGTTAATTTGTTGTTATGTAACTTAAGTCCGAACCTGACCCAATTTTAGTCACTTTGGTATTGAATGAATGTTATTTTTTTATTTTCCTGAATGAATATCTACGTAGGAATGAGGATTTATGTTTGCCAAGAAATGTGGAAAATTATGTCGAGTGGATATTTTTAACAAGAGGATCCTTCAATTTTGTTTTTAGGCGTCTACATGTAACCAGTCACAAAATAATAGTTTTGCTTTATATAAATAAATAATTAAGGGTAACCTGGTGATGAGTAAGTATTCTGCTTGCTTTGAATACATATACATTTTTTCATTTTCAACCCTTTACATGAAGTCAGTCTTCCCCAAGAGACTGACAGATGATGAGAGTAGCAGTACGTAAAATTTCGCATTGCCTTCACGTTCCACAGGTGCGGAACGTATCATCCAAGGACTAATGTATAAAAGGACCTTTTGTTGTTGGTTTATAGATAGGACAAGTTATTATGCGATATGCCACTGCTATAAAATTCGTTTGAGCGAATGAACTTCTATGTCAGTCTGGTTTTTATAAAAAGAATTGACGAAATTAATCAAGGTAGATGTACATTTTTTTCTGACGTGCAGGAGGATTCCTTTACTTATAATGGGGTTATTGTATTCTATATAACTTTGTTCTCTTTTTTATATTGGCCTTGGGTAATTCCTATTAGCCAGCTACACAGTTTATCGACATTTGCCAATTCAGAGGAAAACAAAAAACAAGAAAAATAACACGCAAAATCCAACAAATCGAAGGACCATATAACTATTATAGCCCTTTGCTACACTGTTTTTTATAGATGAGAATAAATACTACTATTTATTTATATCATGACAAGAAACATTTGTAGCAAATCGGGGGTATAAATTTTATAAAAGAAGGGAAATAGCTATTAATAATGTAAAAATTAATTTTAATTTGTGCCACGGGGTATATTAGAAGTAATTGGTTGAGTTTTGTTATGGCTGCAGCAACGGAAATCATGTTTAGATAAATTTATCTTATCGCCGAGAGCTAAGAAAATTCGATGGGAGAGGACCATACGAATCGGTTCCCAAGGAAATCGCATTGCGTGAGTGGACTCGCCTGGGGAAATCGAGATGCAAAAGGGCCGATTCAGCGGTTCACCGGGGGGTACCGTTGAGACGAACCACTAATGCGGAGCGAGAGACACAGTTCGTCCGAGCCGCGGAGTCACACAGTTCGACGGAGCCGCGAAGTCGATCGGGCAGCACGGGAGTAATAAGCGATTAGTGTAGCGGTACTTGGAGACGGGCACCAGGTGAACCCACTAAGAGGGCTCAAGTGACAAGAGGGAGTCACAGTTCGACGGAGCAGAGTTGACCGGGCAGCGCAGCGTCGGGACGTCGCGATACAGAGACGGAGCTAGAGTTTTGACCGGCCAACGTCAGGGACGTCGTCGCGGTAATAAACTACCTAGGGGCTAGTTAAGCGCCGCGAAGTGCGGAAGTGATACAAAGACCACGCGTCGGTGGGCGGGTTTAAAGTTGATAGAGTTCGATGAATAATTCTAGTGAAGGTAATTGTCAATTAGGACTAGCCGTGGGTAAGTCATTTTGAGTTTACTAACCCCAGATACGTTTCGTTTTGTGAGTGAACCTGAAATAGGGTCTCTGGTTTTAGAAAATACCTAAAATATATATACATATTTTTACAAAGATATATATATTTATAAAACTTATAAATATTTTAACAAATTAAATACATTTAATGAAAAAATATATATATTTCAATAATCATTATATATATATATATATATATATATATATATTTGTGTATTGGTGGAAGGTATCATTCTGAAGGTCTCCAAATATATATATATATATATATATATATATATATATATATATATATATATATATATATATATATATATATATATATATATACAAATGAACAAATTCACAGGGATTCCCGCAACCGCAGACACGTGTTTCGGACTTATTGGTCCTCATCAGTACGGTGTAGCTAAGTTCAAGGATGTAAGTGACTTAGAAGTATCAAAAGGAAACAGTTAATTCGAAAGACATTGGCCAGAATGACACAGACTACGACGATGAAGCAACAACAGCAATAGCAACAACCTCCTCCTGTTTAGAGTCAAAACCCCCTATAGCCGCCACTAGGTCAATATGACCCACTATAGTTGTCACTGGATTTCAACCCAACCACAGCTGTCACAAGATTGCCGCCATGCCGACGCACTTCATCGCAACAGTCCAAACCACTCTGACCTATCAGTTAGAAAAAACTGGAAGGAAGCAAAGGAAAACCAGTTACAGGAGCCAGTTACACATTTGAGGCTTCAATCGGAAGACCCTGAATTCCAGGGCATCAACACAACATCGCCACGGAGGTAAATATAACTACCTGCATGGAAGTCCAACCCTGGGACAATATAAAAGCAAAAGTCGGTAGTTATTAGACGCGGGGAGTACATAAACAAATGAACAAATTCACAGGGATTCCCGCAACCGCAGACACGTGTTTCGGACTTATTGGTCCTCATCAGTACGGTGTAGCTAAGTTCAAGGATGTAAGTGACTTAGAAGTATCAAAAGGAAACAGTTAATTCGAAAGACATTGGCCAGAATGACACAGACTACGACGATGAAGTAACAACAGCAATAGCAACAACCTCCTCCTGTTTAGAGTCAAAACCCCCTATAGCCGCCACTAGGTCAATATGACCCACTATAGTTGTCACTGGATTTCAACCCAACCACAGCTGTCACAAGATTGCCGCCATGCCGACGCACTTCATCGCAACAGTCCAAACCACTCTGACCTATCAGTTAGAAAAAAACGATGGCGATGTTGTGTTGATGCCCTGGAATTCAGGGTCTTCCGATTGAAGCCTCAAATGTGTAACTGGCTCCTGTAACTGGTTTTCCTTTGCTTCCTTCCAGTTTTTTCTAACTGATAGGTCAGAGTGGTTTGGACTGTTGCGATGAAGTGCGTCGGCATGGCGGCAATCTTGTGACAGCTGTGGTTGGGTTGAAATCCAGTGACAACTATAGTGGGTCATATTGACCTAGTGGCGGCTATAGGGGGTTTTGACTCTAAACAGGAGGAGGTTGTTGCTATTGCTGTTGTTGCTTCATCGTCGTAGTCTGTGTCATTCTGGCCAATGTCTTTCGAATTAACTGTTTCCTTTTGATACTTCTAAGTCACTTACATACTTGAACTTAGCTACACCGTACTGATGAGGACCAATAAGTCCGAAACACGTGTCTGCGGTTGCGGGAATCCCTGTGAATTTGTTCATTTGTTTATGTACTCCCCGCGTCTAATAACTACCGACTTTTGCTTTTATATATATATATATATATATATATATATATATATATATATATATATATATATATATATATATATATATTTGTGTATTGGTGGAAGGTATCATTCTGAAGGTCTCCAAATATATATATATATATATATATACATATATATATATATATATATATATATATATATATATATATATATATATATATATTTGTGTATTGGTGGAAGGTATCATTCTGAAGGTCTCCAAATAGAAACTTAACTAGCTAAAATGTAACGAGCTTCTCGTATCCATATTTAGAGATTTAATAAACCATCAGTAAGTGTAACGATATTCTCAACTGATTCTATATACAATTACCTCGATATGTGCTTCAGACCTTTCCAATTTGTGAACCTAATTAGTTGAAGTATTGGCATAATAGTCCTGATTGAATTTGGAGATGAAAGGGTAAGGCAGTTGCTGATATTCATGAAAATGTAATCAATAAAATGTCGGGTTCTTCTAAAGGGAAATTAAGTCAGAATTAATTTCCGTTCATCTAATTAACAGACATATGGAACATTCTCGGCAAGTAAGCTGCTCAACAACTTAGCTGAAGCAATATAATTTGGGGCAAGATTCGGGCACTCTCTCATCTAAACTACTAACTTCTGTTAATTTATTGACTAACCCCCGCGTAATGTTTTTTTAGCTTAGTTTTCCTCATCTCTGTTTTAGAAGAAAATAATAAGGCTACATCACAACGCCATTAGGTTCATACGTTTTTGAGCCGTATTAATTCGTAAATATTTGATCGCAAATGGGCGGAGCGCGTAAATGTGACTGTTACATATCAGAATGAAATATTCATAATAATGGTAGGGGAAAGTGGTATAAAACGACGCCGCGGGGTGGAAGCAGACCCTGCGCTAACAGAGTTAAATATATGTGCTATCTAGTTGCTCATTATGAGAGTTGCTGGAATATTTTCCATATTAGTTGGATACAATGCGTTTGCTGAGGTCGTTTTGATGTTCCCCACAACCTTTGATGTCTGCAAATAAGTGTCTAATGGCAGTTATTGTGAAAGTTTGGCCCATAAAGTTTCGGTCTGGCGCAGGCAAAAAACACGTATATAAATAATTAATAATATAAAGGAGTACGTACATAAAATTGATGGTAGGATAGCTAAACAATAGAGAAGACGGTTTCTTCTGTCCAGGGATCCGAGATGACTGTCTTGTCAATCGGACTGGACAATTTCTCAAACAGGTTTAATTAGTGATAAACAACGAAAATGATAACTCGTGAATTCTTACATAGCATACAAAATATTTATTAACTGTAAGCGACAGATTAATTAATAAATGGGCAATATTAAACAAACGATTTAATTAAGAGTTAGAAACCAAATGCGGCAATTGTGTACAATTTTCGGGTTTTTAGATCATACGCTAACCACCATGAACAGGACATTGAAATGTTTTGCCGGCGTATGATAAATTCTGGGTTTTACCACCATGAGCAGGATATTGTAAGGCCCGTTCAACAAAACAATGACACCAATGCAGAACATCTATACTTATTTATAGGCGTGTATTTCTTTTCAAATTAAGCAAGGCCAAATCATTAGCTTACAAAGAGCCGAGGCGCCTTTATACAAAGCCATTAAATCATTTAATGCATACCATTGTAAGGCAGTTGAAATAAGGTATTATCATCTCGGGACGACTCACATTTCGCTTTGTGACAGGTTATCTGCAAAAACAATTTTTACGCAGGTTTAATTTTTTAGATGTTCGTTTTAACCGTGACAAATTGAATTCCTTATTCAGTTTGAAAGTCTCCCCTGGCAATTTAGAATAAAGTTAACTTTGCTCTGTTTAGTCAACGAACAGAAGCTTATTTAAAGGCACTCCGATGTGTAATCAGACGATACGGTATCAATTTTAAATTGAGTTCATCAATTTCCTGCAAAAGTTCAAATTATGCTTCTGAAACAAGGGTGTGTCACTTCGTCATCATTCATAGGGTTGATTGTGATTTGTGTCGGGAAAATGTAGTACATGAAAGCTACTTTATCTGAATTTTAGAATAAATAATCGAATTCGATTACCCCCAGGTATGTATAGTGAGTCAAAACAATTGCCCCATATTAGTAAAATTTAGGGGTTGAATTGTTGAATCCTTTAAAAACAATTACTTTTTACAACTATATGTTATAAAACATTGAATTACATCCACCCTCCCCTTTTTTTAATAACGATAAAGGCAGAAGTGCGATAAATAAAACAGAGCAAAGACGACTCCGTATTCTATTAGGCAAGGGTCGCGTATGACCGTCCTCTGGCGGCCCAAAACTCGCAGGCTTTTAGATCCACCCTTTCTTAAAGTACCTTTATACCTAATTTAAAGTTACTCTATAATTAGGTGGAATGGGGGACGTTACCGCTTTTGAACTGGCGTGAAATTTACTTTGCGTGCCGCATTTTCAGTGCCAAGATTTTAACCGAACGGCAGCACACTTTGAAGCGCTGGTTTTTTTGCGGAAACCAGGACCGGACCGTCGATATATTCGTCCTGGTTTACCTACAGCTTTAATCATCATTTGCAAATACTGCTAAAAATTGTAATTTTTTAAAATAAACGAGCGTTTTTCTGGATTGGAGCAAATAAAGGGAGGGACAACAATACAAAATTAAATAAAAAAAAAAAAAAAAAAATAGAAGCGAGAAACTGCGTGGAGCGGGTATTTTCAATATAAAAAATGATAATTTATATTCAATTTCTAAACGTGCAATTTCATAAATCATATAATCCGGTCCAGATACGGCTATTTGTTCAATTCCCTCTTTATATCGATTCATTTTCAAGCTAATCAACCTTGTGGCTGTCGTTTTTCGCCGAATATTCCGCTGAATTTTATTCATAATGTTTTGTTTTTATTCTCGCAAATACCGAGGCATTATTGATCACGCCGATATCGCCGATGTACGTGCGGTGCAAAAACATTGAATGTAGAAAAAAACCTATATATCTGTTGGCTATAGAGATAATTCGAGCGGTTCGAAAAGCGTTACCGGCACTATTATTACAAAAATACCAGCTTCAACAACGCTTCTACTTTAAAAATGCAATAAATAGCGTCACAAATACGTCAACTGTAGCTTAAAAATTCGACCTAAAATAATGTCGGAATTTGTGAGGTTATGTAACAAAATGTAATAGAAATGTTTTTTTTCGTTCCTTATTATGAACTGTTTTAATAACAAATTAGCGTAATAACTTGATGAGGTAAGCATTAAGACACGTTCGACGCGACGGAGCTGGTTCATGGGATGTAAAATAAAAAAAAATTTTTGTGGAAATATTTCGAAAAGAAATTTACAATACACGGGCAAAACATTTTTTTCGTTCATTCCGTGGATTTACTTAGTTCCCTTCATTCACTTCATTTATTTCATTCTCTCCGTTCATTTCGTTAATTCTTTCAATTCGTTCATTTCACTTCGTCCAATTTGTTTAATTCCTTCAATTCATTCATTTCGTTTAAATCCTTCAATTTGTTTATTTCCTTAAATTCTTTAAATTCGTTCAGTTCGTTCAATTCATTCACTTCGTCAATTCGTTCAGCTCGTTCAATTCGATCAATGTGCTCAATTCATTTAAGTTCATTCATTGCTTCAACTAAATTAAATCGTTAATTTCATCCAAATCGTTTATCATACAATTCGTTTAATTAACTCAATTCTTTCAATTTGCTTATTTCGTTCAATTCTCGTTTAATTTCATTCATTGCGTTCAACTCGATTAAATCGTTAATTTCATCAAACCGTTCAATTCATGCAATTCTTTTAATTCTTTCAATTTGTTCATTTCGTTCAATTCGTTCATTCATTCAATTCGTTCAATTGGTTCAATTCGTTTAAATTCGTTCAGTGCTTTCAATTCGTTCAAATTCGTTCATTACGTTCAATTCAGTTAATGCCCTCAATTCAATAAATTCGTCCAATTCGTTCATTGCTTTTGTTTCGTTTAATTCGTCCAAATCGCTTAAATTCATTCATTGTGTCAACTCGATTAAATCGTTAATTTCATCCAAATCGTTGAATTCATACAATTCGTTTAATCCCTTCTCTCAATTTGTTCATTTCGTCCAATTCGTTCAAATTGTCTAAATTCGTTATTTGCTTTCAATTGGCTTAAATTCGTTCATTGCGTTCAATTCGTTTAGTTCGTACAAATCGTTCAAATCATTAAAATTTTTGCATTGAGTTCAATTCATTCAATTCGTTTAATTCGCTCAATTTATTCAATTCGTTTAATTCATTTGTTTCGTTCAATTCGCTCAATTCGTTTAAATACATCATTTCGTTAAAATCGTTCAATTCGTTTAAATACGTTTCGTTCAATTCGTTCAAATCGTTAATATCGTCAAATTCATTAATTTCATCCAATTAGTTCATTTTGTTAATTTTATTCACCAATTCACAAATTTGTTCAATTAGTTCATTCCGTTTAATTCCTCCAAATTCCTTCAATTTGTTTATTTCGTTAAATTCGTTCAGTTCGTCCAATTTATTCACTTCGTTCAATCCGTTTAATTCATTCAATTTCTTCAATTAATTCATTTAGTTCGTTTTGTTCTATTCGTTTAATTCGTTCAACTTAATTCATTCAGTTCGTTCGCTTCGCTCAATTCGTTCACTTCGATCAATTTTTCATTCATTTATTCGTGCAATTTGTTCAAATTCGATCATTCCGTTAAATTAGATTAACACGTTTAATTCGTTCAACTCGTTCAATTTTTCAATTCGTTCAATACGTTCGCTTCTTTAATTCATTCAATTCCTTCAACTCGTTCATTTAGTTTAAATCATTTAACTCGTTCAACTCGTTCAATTAGTTCGCTTCGTTTAATCCATTCAATTCAATAAATTCACTCAGTTCCTTCAATTCGTTTATTTGGTTCATTTCGTTCAATTTCTTTAATTCGTTCAACTCGTTCAATTCTTTCAATTCGTTTGCTTCGTTTAGTTTGTTCAATTCATTAATTTCGTTCTTTGTTCAATCATTCTATTCCTCCAATCTCTTCAATTTGTTCACTTAGTTCATTTTGTTCAATTCGTCCAAATTCATTAATTTCATCCAATTCGTTCCTTTAACTCATTTCGATCAATTCGTTCAACTCATTCAATTCATTCAATTAATTAATTTAGTTCAATTCGTTTAATTCATTAAATTCCTTCAATTCAGTCATTTAGTTCATTTCGTTCGATTTATTTAATTCGTTCAACTTGTTCAATTCGTTCTATTCTTTCACTTCATTCAATTCCTCCAGTTCGTTCAGTTTGTTTAAATTCATTCATTTCGTTCGTTTCGTTCTCTTTGTTTATTTAGTTCGTTTCATTAATTTCGTTAAATTCGCTCTATTCGTTTAACTCGTTCAATTCGTTCAATTCGTCCAACTCGCCCAGTTCGTTCAAGTCACTAATTTTATTAAATTCGTTCAATTCGATAAATTCTTTCATCGTTTATTTAGTTCATTTTGTTCAATTCGTTTAATCGTTCAACTTGATCAATATGTTCCGTTCGTTCACTTCGTTCAACTCGCTGTATTCGTTCAATTCGTTCACTTCGTTCAATACGTTCGGTTCATTCGATTCCTACAATTCGCGTAATTTGCGCAAATTCGTTCTCTTTGTTCATTTAGTTTGTTTCATTCATTTCGTTAAATTCGTTAAATGCGTTTAACTCGATCAATTCGTCCAATTCGTTCAATTCCTTTAATTCATTTAATTCATTTCGTTCAATTCGTTTCATTCGTTTAATACATTCAATTCATTCATTTAGTTCATTTTGTTCAATTCGTTTAATTCATCCAACCTGTTCAATTCATTCAGTTCATTCATTTCGTTCAATCAGCTTAACTCTTTCAACTCGTTTAATTCGTTCTCTTCGTTCAATTTATTCATTTCGTTCGGTTCAATAATTCTTCAATTCGTGCAATTTGTTCAAATTCGTTCATTTCGTTCTCTTTGTTCATTTAATGTGTTTCATTCATTTCGTTAAATTCATTCGATTAGTTTAACTCGTTCAATTCATCCAATTCGTTCAATCCGTTCAGTTCACAATTCGCTCGTTTCCTTCAATTTGTGCAATTAATTCATTTCGTTAAATTCGTTTAATTCGTTCAACTCGTTCGCTTCGTTTATTTCGTTCAATTCATTAATTTCATTCAATTCGTTCACTTCATTCAATCTCTTCAACTCGCTCATTTATTTCAATTCGTTTAATTCGTTCAACTCGTTCATTTAGTTCGCTTCGGTTAATTCAGTCAATTCATTAATTTCCTTCAATTCGTGCATTTAATTCATTTCGTTAAATTCGTTTAATTCGTACAACTCGTTTGCTTAGTTTATTTCGTTCAATTCATTAATTTCATTCAATTCGTTCAATTCATTCAATTTTTTCAACTCGCTCATTTAGTTCAATTCGTTAAACTCGTTTACTTAGTTCGCTTCGTTTAATTCATTTAATTAATTCATTTCGTTTAGTTCCTTCAATTCGTTCATTTAGTTCATTTCGTTCAATTTGTTTAATTCGTTCAACTCGTTCAATTCTTTCAATATGTTCGCTCCGTTGTTTAATTTGTTCAATTCGTCCTATTCGTTCAATTCATTAATTTCATCTATCGTTCAATTCCTTCAATTCTCATTTAATTCATTTCATTCAATTCGTTTAATTTGTACAACGTGTTCAACTCGTTCAGTTCGATTACTTCGTTCTATTCGCTTAATTCGTTCAATTCGTTCAATTCGTTTACTTTATTCATTTCGTTCGGTTCATTGAATTCGTTCAGTTTGTTCATTTTGTCCATTTCGTTCTCTTTGTTCATTTAGTTTGTTTCATCATTTCGTTAAATTCGTTTAACTCATTCAATTCCTTCAATTCGACCAATTCGTTTAATTCAATAATTTCGTACTATTCCTTCAATTCGTGCATTTAGTTCATTTCATTCAATTCGTTTAATTCGTTCTTCTCGTTCAATTCATTTAATTCGTTCGCTTCCTTTAATTCGTTCAATCAATTAATTTAGTTCAATTCATTCATTTCGTTCAGTTCATTCATTCTTCAATTCGTGCAATTTGTTCAAATTCATTTCGTTCTCTTTGTTCATTTAATTTGTTTCATTCATTTCGTTAAATTCATTTGATTAGTTTAACTCGTTCAATTCATTCAATTCATTCACTCCGTTCTATTCGTTAATTTCGTACAATTCGCTCATTTCCTTCAATTCGAGCATTTAATTCATTTCGCTAATTCATTTAATTCTTTCAACTCGTTCGCTTCGTTTATTTCATTCAATTCATTAATTTTATTCAATTCGTTCAATTCAGTCAATTTCTTCAACTCGCTCATTTAGTTCAACTCGTTTAATTCGTTCAACTCGTTCATTTAGTTCGTTTCGTTTAATTCATTCAATTCATTAATTTCGTTCAATTCGTTCAGTTCCTTCAATTCATTCATTTCGTTCAATTTGTGTAATTCTTTCAATATGTTCGCTCCGTTGTTTAATTTGTTTAATTCATTAATTTCATCTATCGTTCAATTCCTTCAATTCTCTCATTTAATTCATTTCATTCAATTCGTTCAAAGTGTTCAACTCGTTCAATTCGTTCAGTTTATTCATTTTGTTCGGTACATTGAGTTCTTATTTCGTACAATTCCTTCAATTCGTACATTTAGTTCATTTCATTCAATTCGTTTAATTCGTTCAACTCGTTCAATTCATTTAATTAGTTCTCTCCCTTTAATTCGTTCAATTAATTAATTTAGTTCAATTCATTCAATTCGTTCATTTTGTTTAATTCGTTCAACTTATTAAACTTTGCTCAACTCGTTCAATTCGTTCACTTCGTTAATTGAATTTATTCATTTCGTTCGGTTCATTAAATTCCTTAAATTTGTTCAAATTCATTCATTTCGTTTTCTTTGTTTATTTGGTTCGTATCATTCATTTCGTTAAATTCGCTCAATTCGTTTAACTAGTTCAATTTGATTAATTCGTCCAATTCATTAATTTCATTCAATTCAATTCCTTTAATTTGCTCATTTAATTCATTTCGTTCAATCCGTTTAATTCGTTCTACTCATTCAATTCGTCCTATTCGTTCATTTCATTCAACTCGTTCAATTCATTCAATTCGTCCAATTCGTTCAATTCATTCAATTTCTTCAATTCGTTCATTTAGTTTATTTCTCAATTCGGCTAATTTGTTCAATTCGCCCACTTCGTGAGAGTCTAACAAGCATATTCCTTATGGTATATGCCTTCCGGTTTAATTGGAAATAATGTTAATATTTGTTTACAAATAAATAACTTTCTTACTTAGGTTTAGTAGAAAAGTGAATTCGTATTACTTGTCTTAGCAAAATAATTTCTACACTCGTTTATAAATAGGGAGTTTCAGCGAAAAAAAAATTCCATTTTTAATTCTCAATTTCTTTTACATTTATACACGTTATCTCTGCATTAATCTATGTTGAACGCCAAACACAAGCAACAAAGAGGAAAACCAACAGCTGAAGGATTTACACACAATGACAAGATCATTATTTAAGGGTTTTACTCCTCAAAGACGGGCTTAGCACTATTAGGCCGGTAGCAAAAGCTGATCGCGGACATCAATGTCAGTCAGCTATCGCACAATATGTTAATCTGGGCTTAAATCACATCTTAGTATTCGTATTCATTTCAACTATTCAGACGATTACAAAGACGTATAATTGCAGCGAACAAACATTTGCAACGCCCTTACCCCGGTCAAGGGCATTTATGTGAGCCATATGGAATATTTTGCTTACTCTCTCGTCCACATATATGCCAGATGCAAACTATTTTTAAAAAATACCATGTATATTGTAAGGTTAAAAAATGGAGACGTGGCAATAATCACTAGCAAAAAATAGGTCAGAGACTTTAGGGGGAGAAGTGGTAATTAGCTGAAATATAACAAAAGACCCTAAGGGAAAACAGGGGCACTGTTTTGCAGCTAATAACAATTAATCATCTACAGGATAGACATGATAAATGGCATTTTTTCCAATCAGACACAGACAAATGCTCCGTTAAAAAGAACAAGAGCGGGACAAAGTTGTAATCCGCGGCAGGGCTTGTAACGAGCTGCACAGGAACACGGCCGGCCATTTCTTGACCGCCGTATTTCAGATGCTATCTCGGTCTATCCCAAAGTCAGCGCGAAAATGTGTCCTGCTTTGACTAATGGCCCATCCCTCTAGGCCACTCTCCGTATTTTACGGCTCTCTATAACATCTTTTCCCGATCCGCGCAAACGGATGTTCCTCCTCGTAATGATTTTGTGATCAGACCGTAATAAAATGTTGATTCTGTGGATTGGATTTCCTATTTGTCTTTCTGGTAAATTTTCAGTCGGCCTGTTTCATAAGTTTTAATGTTACGTATGTATATGCGCCATAAAATGCGTCCTCTAGTCATTTTTGCCATTTCGATAGAGACACATTAATAATAGACGTACCAGGTTCAAGAGACTGGGCAACGATCAGCTGCGCCATTTGGCAGAATGGTTTTCGGGTTTTGAAATTGGGACAAAGGAGGAAGTTCCAAAAGTTGAAGAATTGATCCTCTTGCAGAACCTTAATGTAAGTTTCCGAGAAATCGATTAAATGGTTGCACAATTAACTGTAGCTGCCAAATCCCAAGTACTTTAACACCTAGTGCTTAAACCTGTACCTTTTAAGCTCCAAGCTCTTAAATTCTAAGTTCTTAAGTCAAAAACTTAACCTTAACTCAACTCGATAATCCATAAACCCAAAAATGCTAAACCCATTAAACTGAAACCCATAAACCCCAATAGAAAAAACGATAAGGCATTAACCCTAAAATCCAAACCCATAAATTCTTAATTTCCCGAACTTTAATATATGAAATGTAAATATTAAAAACTTAAACCCATTCAATATTAGCCTCAAAACACAGAACTCGCTTTTGTAACTAATTTACAAGCCCTAAAATAATTTACCCAAAATTCCTAATTCCATAAAATCAATTTTCGTGAGACTTTATATCGATAAGTGCTAAATCATAAAACATATATACACATTAAATTATTGGTTTTGGTTTAACGAGTTTGAAATTTATAGGTTTCTATTTTATGGGCTTTGATTTTACAGGATTTTTGTCTAATGGTAGAAACCCATTGCCCAATGGTAGAAACCCATTAGACAAAAATCCTGTAAACAAAAAGCTCATAAAATAAAAACCTATAAATTTCAAACCCATTAAACCAAAACCAATAATTTAATGTGTATACGCTCTCACGAATTTTGATTTTATGGATTTGGAAATTTTGGGTAAATAATTTTAGGGCTTATAAATTAGTTAGAAAAGCGAGTTTTGGGTTTTGAGGCTAATATTTAATGGATTTGAAATTTATAGGCTTCTATTTTATGGGCTTTGGGTTTACAGGATTTTTGTCTAACGGGTTTCTACCATTGGACAATGGGTTTCTACCATTAGACAAAAATCCTGTAAACCCAAAGCCCATAAAATAGAAACCTATACATTTCAAACCCTTTAAACCAAAGCCAATAATTTAATGTGTATATTTGTTCTACGATTTAACGCTCTCACGAATTTTGATTTTATGGATTTGGAAATTTTGGGTAAATCATTTTAGGGCTTATAAATTAGTTAGAAAAGCGAGTTTTGGGTTTTGAGGCTAATATTTAATGGATTTGAAATTTATAGGCTTCTATTTTATGGGCTTTGGGTTTATAGGATTTTGTCTAATGGGTTTCTACCATTGGACAATGGGTTTCTACCATTAGACAAAAATCCTGTAAACCCAAAGCCCATAAAATAGAAACCTATAAATTTCAAACCCTTTAAACCAAAACCAATAATTTAATATGTATATTTGTTCTACGATTTAACGCTCTCACGAATTTTGATTTTATGGATTTGGAAATTTTGGGTAAATCATTTTAGGGCTTATAAATTAGTTAGAAAAGCGAGTTTTGGGTTTTGAGGCTAATATTTAATGGGTTTTAAATTTATAGGTTTCTATTTTATGGGCTTTGGGTTTACAGGATTTTTGTCTAACGGGTTTCTACCATTGGACAATGGGTTTTTACCATTAGACAAAAATCCTGTAAACCCAAAGCCCATAAAATAGAAATCTATAAATTTCAAACCCATTAAACCAAAACCAATAATTTAATGTGTATATTTGTTCTACGATTTAACGCTCTCACGAATTTTGATTTTATGGATTTGGAAATTTTGGATAAATCATTTTAGGGATTATAAATTAGTTAGAAAAGCGAGTTTTGGGTTTTGAGGCAAATATTTAATGGGTTTGAAATTTATAGGCTTCTATTTTATGGGCTTTGGGTTTACAGGATTTTTGTCTAATGGGTTTCTACCATTGGACAATGGGTTTCTACCATTAGACAAAAATCCTGTAAACCCAAAGTCCATAAAATAGAAACCTATAAATTTCAAACCCATTAAACCAAAACCAATAATTTAATGTGTATATTTGCTTTAAGATTTAACACACGAATTTTGATTTTATGGATTTAAGAATTTTGGGTAAATCATTTTAGGGCTTATAAATTAGTTAGAAAAGCGGGTTTTGGGTTTTGAGGCTAATATTTACTGGATTTAAGTTTTAATTTTACATTTTATATATTAAAGTTTCAGGGCTAATGGCTTGTGTCGTGATATGGATTTAGGACGTATGGTTTTTAGGGTTTACGAGTCTTGGTTTTTATGGTTTAACGAAGTGATGGTTTTTGTAAGCACTTGTTTGAGTGCTTGATATTAAATGCTTGGGGTTTAAGGAATTGAAGTTTAGGGATTTAGATTTAAGGGCATTAGGTCTAGGGGTTTGCGTTTAAAAGTTTAGGGTTTACCTTTTTGGGTTTACGAATTTTTCGTTTAATGGGTTCCAGTTTCAGGGCTTGCGGACTAAGCAATTTTTGGGTTTATGGGATTTGCGAGTTTTGGTTTTTATGGGGTATTCAAGTGATGGGTTCTGTTTTAAATTTAAGGGCTCACTATTTGAGTGCCTTAGATATAAGGGCTTGGGGTTTAAGAACCTGAAGTTTAGGGATTTGGATTTAAGGACTTGAGGTTCAGGGGCTTAGGGTTTAAGGGTTTCGGGTTTGAATTTTGGGCTTGACTTGACGGAGTGCGAGTCTTGGTTTCTATTGAGTATTGTAGTGAAGGTTTTTGGTTCAAAATCTCGTTTAAGCGCTTACTGTTTGAGTGATTGAGATTAAAAGATTGGAGATTAAGAAATTAAAGTTTTGAGGTTTAGATTTAAAAGCATTAGATCTAGTGGTTTGGGTTTAATGATTTACTTTTTCAGATTTACGTGTTCTTCGTCTTATGGGTTTCTAGTTTCAGAGCTAGTGGTTTTTGGACTAAGCAATTTTTAGATTTAAGGGCTTAGGATGTATGACTTGAAGATTTGCGAGTCTAGGTTTTTATGGGGTATTCATGCGATGGTTTCTGGGTTAAATTCAAGTTTAAGCGCTTACTGTTTGAGTGTTTGAGATTAAAAGCTTTGTATACTCAAATAATTATTCTAAATTCATTATATTATAAAACTTACCAAGCATTTTTTCCATATTGCTTTTACAAACCTCACGAATTATATTTATATATCCACTGATGTTTCTGCTGTTAACCGACACAAACTTTTATAAATTACTAAGTTTAATTACAATAAATTTGCTACATTAATGACCCAGGAGGTTATCATAAATTTCAATTTGTCAACAACAGTACGAAAATATAAATATGACGATAGAGATCCGGTAGAAAATATTAATCCGGAAACGACAACTTTAATCCACGTAAAATATTTGTGGTCATTGTTTTTGCCTTTATTACTGCCTTCTAGGGAGTTTTCATTCGGGGAACATAAAAACCGTTTAAAGTTACCAAGTTCACATTTATTTGCAAAACAGTGGCGCGAATGAAGAGAAAATCGAAGGCTATACTAACGTTTAAACAATAAATATCTGCATCCTGTTAATTTCCTTAGACATCGGTTAGGCTCAGAAAATAGCGTTTCTGTGTTTGCTTGTTCCGAACTTATCCGGCGGCGTGCAAATATTGACATAATTTTCTCCTGTAATTTATTCCTCACAGCAGTGTCAACAAAATGTGTCTCACAATGCTGCGACGTGTTAAATTCGAGCTAGTTCGATGATCCCCAACATTTATCGGACAAATCCGCAGTCCCATCTATGAAGCAAAATAAAAATTTCTCAATTTAATACCTTGAGCTACTAGTTAAAAATAATCTTGGAAAGGCAGGACGTGGGCTTCTTTAAGATCAAGATTGATACGGAGTGTATGAAAGGACGATAAAAGCTGCATTATGAGACCCAGACGGATATTATTGGTCAAGCGCAAGTTGTATGTATGGCGCGCATTACTTCTATTTGGAGTAGGACTTACCACCGACTATGTAATAGTAGCATTTTGAAAGGATGGTGCAATGTTTTATTCAATTTTTAAGGTTGCGTTTTTACGGCAAGGCAGGCTTAGGATAATACATTGAACTCGTATAAAAATTTTATACATGCAAATGAGTCGAAAACCGAAAAAATCAGCAAAATCGGGTTGGGGCTTCGCGAGAAAAGCGCATAAAAGTGCATTTTTTATGAATTTCGAATGCATCGCTACACTATTTTTTAAATATCTCCGGCTCTATTGGTCGTAGAAAAATTTTAAAAACACTAAACTACTTGTAAATGAATAGCCTATCAAACTGTTGGGGTATAGTTACATGACACTCACATCTCGTCGATATTTATTATCTAGCAATTTCCGACCGCGACTAACGTCACGATACATTAATTAGACAGCGCCACGACTCTCCACGACGATACTTTAAACATAAGCTTTATGCCACAGATAACCTACGACTAAATTCGACAGAAATTCTGTACTATCAACTGACAGTTCCGAAAGCATAAATATGAACAAACGAATGTTCCAAATTTCTGTCTGTATGGGTAGGTAAGTAGTAAAACAATATTATACGAGTTATTTGGGAAATTACCGATTTAATTTCGTTATGTATCGTCTGAAGGTCATGTCTTTTTGTTTCAGCTCTGTTTACAAGCCAGCTGTTTTATGCACAATACCTTAGCAGTAAGAATAAAAAAAGATGCCTAGAATTTCTTAGCTATTGTAATACTGAGATGAAGAATGCTAAATTATTACAATGAAGTCCTGGGACAATCCGTATAAAATACTTTTATACTGCACCAGTACAGCTGCATTTTTAAACTCAAAAGCCCATTAAAGCGAAAAGGAATATTGCATAAAAAAGTATGATAATCAAAGAAAACATCACACTCTATACCAGTTCTATCAGATATAAAGCATTATTGCCCTGAATTATTCATGAATCTCTGCAGGAACTCCTCCACAACGTTCATGTTTCTTTTTTAAAGTACTTGAGAAGGCGTTAAAATGACAAACATACCCCGTAAAATATTATATTCATGCAACACATACAATTGCTTTCCTTAAATTGTTCCTTGGCGTTATTGTAATTTTAAGTTTGTATAAATTGGTTGTTTACGCCGACTTAAAGGAAAATTAGTTATGTTTATATTGTTGAGCGTTATTTATTGCAAATATATTTAAACCTGAACCGCCCAATATGAATTTTAAGCTCAAAAAAATTCATCCCTGGATGTGTTAGAAACGAAATGCTGAACTTTTCTGCCACCAGGACACGTAACAAGGAGCAATGGACCCAAAATTAGCACTTTGGCTTAAACCCAGTCTGCCAGTAAACCGACGAGAGCTTTTCTGAATATCAATTTTTCATCTTACTCCAATAATTCCTGACACTGTTTGACTTTCCTATAGATGGCTAAACTGAATAGAATAATCAGCTGACACAGAGCCGGTATCAGACGAGATAAAATGCGACGTACAATAATACCCTTTGACGTGAAACGTTACCCGCCTACAAATAAAATGGAAGTTGCATTAATGTGAACTGGAGATTAACTGCCTGGTGTCCATCCCTATTATGTAGGATGAGACTATGTACTGCAATAATAGACCTGGTAATAATAAATAAGGACAATAAACTAAAAAAAGAAAAGTGTACAAAGTAAATTTTGTGCTTCAAAACTTTATAAGGTAATGACAGGTAATTGGATGCAAACGATGTTGGAAAAGCGACAATAGTTTAATTATATTCAATTTAAATCTATTTGAAAACTAGTCATTTTTGTTACTTATCGTTATCTAATGGATTTGTGAGAAATACCATGCAAACGAATTTTATTGCTTTTTGGAGTTAGGGGCGAAATGCCCGGTTGTGCAGTAGTAAATTGCAGTAACTCTGCAAAAAAGGGCTTTTTAATGAAACGCTTCCCCAGAGACCCAGCAAGGAGAAAATAATGGTTTATCAAAATGAGAAGAGATAATTGTACACCAACAGACTCTTCTTGTTTATGTGAGTTACTGGTCACATATTTCCATCATTTAGAAAACCCACCGGATTAAACATACGCTCAATTACAGGATAATATTATTTGTTTTGCAATATTCGCACATCGCTATTTCAATAATGCGAACACAAAACTCGATGGTAACGATGAAGTTGCTGCAAATTGAAATCAAATTTTGCGGTGCTAGTAAACAGACATTGGGAGTTTATTCGCTTCGTTGTTGTGTAACTAATAACATGGTTTTAATGAAGCAAAGCTAATATAACGCATGCATGTGTACGTGCAGTGTTTACTGCTACAAAATTTTTATCAAATTTGAACTAGGTGTGCGAAAACCTCGTCGATATTTTTATTTGCGTACTTGTAAAAGTTCTTAGTTGTCGCTAGAGTTTTCAATAAGTAAATAAATAAAATTCATTAATAGTCTAGTAGAATTTATCTGCACGACTATCGCTTCTGAGCCATCACACTAATTCCATTAGGCCATAGTATCATTCACAGTTAATGAAAAATGTATTTATGGCAAACATGCGATGTGCCAAAACAATGTTCCGACTAAACTAATTCTCTAATTAGGAAGAAACGTAAATGTTTATACACCAACCCGACATCCCTCTGTAGAGGATCGCCCTCACTTGTGTCTTTGTCTTTGCCTTGGTCTAAAACAAACAGAGTTATTCGTTAATTCCAGCCAAGTAAATATCGAAATGTTCAAGCGACTCGCGACGACGCGTTAAACAGCACACCTGTTACTAGCCCCGGCAATTATTCTGAAAAGTCGTAAAATGTGTTATGGCTTCAATAGATTACCGTGGATTTAGATTTAGGGACAGCTTATAAGCGAACAATTTGCTCCTATTTAGCTGCGTTTAGGGTCATAATGAACTGACAACTACATCAAAAGAACTATGCAAACAATGTAGTTGAACAGATTGAAATTTTGCTGATTACTTATAATAAGCATACTTTTTGTTTATAAAACATTAAGTTTTAATTTATTTGCTTCTATCTATCCAGAAACCAGGTCTAAATCTTCATTTATTTTTCCAATCAACTATCTAGGACCATTTCCATCAGGAGAGAACTTCAAAAGGCCTGATATTTATCTAGTAGAAAACATATTGCGCAAGCCCGGTAAAAAAGTTTTAGTAAAATGGTTAGGTTTAGATAATTCTCATAATAGTTGGATAGACAGTACAAATGAATTTTAAAATTAGTAAAATCAGCAACAATGGCAGCGATAACTTCTAGTTCCACGTTTTCTGAAGTTTTCGATCACTGGCAGAAAATTAATCGAATTGCCGAACAATATCGATTGGCGATATAAAATGAAAAATATAGATATTTAAGAGGGCTGGGTAAGTACCTGATTTATTTTCCTCGATAATTACCTAATTCTGCATCCCTTAAACACAGGAACTTCTCTGTATGCGAGGAATAACCTTGGGTTCACCTTGGTAGTCCTTTCAAACTGATTTAATTCGTATTTACTGAAAATTTTCTTAGTTTTTCAGGAGCGAAACGGGGCCCATTTTACCAGCTTGGATGTTTAAACTTCGCTCTTTGTATTCCACCTCACCGGTTACCTGGTTACCTGGTGGAAATTTCTGGATTCCAAGGCTGTTAACTGCCTACATCATTCAGAAAGGAAATACATTTAACGCATTAAATAATACATTAATTTAATGTACCTATTATTAGCATTAAGCCGATTGTATGAAGCTGCCAACTGCCACGTTTGCTCAATAGTTCCGCTTATGAACGCCGGCTGTATCACGGATTTGCCTTGAATTATGCCTTTATATATCTATTCAACTTTTAGCAAAGCAATATAAATTCAGAAATAGTTACGAGCTAATAAAGACTCGACCGTTACCAGTCATATAACTTCCATAACACAGACAGACAGATAAATTATTTTATGATACTTATTTGAGTCCGACGCGACGTGTTGGTAATGGATTTATATGCAAACAGTCCCTTTCTGATATTAGTCTTTGAAATACCAATTGTTCTATTCTAGTAGAAAATATATTGCATAAGCCCGGTAAAAAAGTTTTAGTGAAATGGCTAGGTTTAGATAAATCTAATAATAGTTGGATAAACAGTACAAATGGATTTTAAAATTAGTGAAATGGCTAGGTTTAGATAAATCTCATAATAGTTGGATAAACAGTACAAATGGATTTTAAAATTAGTAAAATAGCAACAATGGCATCGATAACTTCTAGTCCCACGTTTTCTGAACTTTTCGATCATTGGCAGGAAATTAATCGAACTGCCAACCAATATCCATTGGCGATACAAAATGAGGAAAAACATATTTATGAGGGTCTGTTTATCGTACCCGCAAAGAAGTGATATTCACAATGTTTAAGTATTTTCGACACATCATTAACATAAAGTCAAACAATAGAGGTCCAAGTGTACTCCCCTGAGGCACTCCCATTTTTTTATATTTTTATTACTTTTATTTTGTTTCATCTTTTCTATTTTTTTAGTAGGTATGCCTTTATTTCTGTTCTGTAATTGCACCTGTTGAACTTTGTATGCGAAATAAATTAAGAAAAAACACTAAGTAAACCATAAGGCTCAATAAAAATATCAACGAGTTCCTCAATGTAGCGAAATCCAATCATTTATCATCTCCACATAATAATAAATCCCACGAGTGTGAAATCCAAAAGTAAATCTGCGCAAATATTTCATTACATCACGTAACAATCAAAGTAACTTTTGACTAACGAGGCGAATATGTTACCCGACTCTTTGTGCAACTTTACCAGAATGCAGACAGCACAAAGTGACAAATAACAAAAATGCCTGTGAATTTCAGTCAATATGATTAATTGATCAGGCAGTGTGGCTTTTAATCAGCTGTGCACTACTTTATTGGTTGGTTGCGGCTTTATTGGAAATGCCGTATGCAACCTCGGGAAGCAATTAAAATATTTAATTTACGCGCAACGGTTCCCCCGGGATTTCATGTGCATTCGGTGAAATTACAGGTGCCAGGAAAATCTTAATTCGCAAAGAAATAATTATGTATCGCACGAATTGAATTTTCAATATTTAGCATAGAATACAAATGAATATGATGTAAAATACAAATATAATATCTTAAATATCTTAATAAATAGTAATCAATACCAAATTGTGACCAACAGCTATTCCCAAAGCAATATGCCCCGTCGAGCGCTGAATTACAATACACTAGCTTGGCCACATTTTGTATCCCATATTTCTGGAACTATGTAGTTTTCAATACCGTGAAGTTTAGTAAAAAAAATTATTTAGATCCAACTTAGAAATACAGAGAGTATAGAATTAAATTGAAATATCACGTAAAACTAAAAATTGTTTTCTTTGCAGCATTTTCCAGCCCACAGGAACTAAACTAATACGTTTAGAAATTACACTGTTGGCACGTCTATATAAATAGTGATAACTGACGGAACCAAAAACCACTTTCACATCCACCAAACGAAACACAACAAAGTTAAGCTACTATGAATTATTTCTTGTACACTTAAATTAAAATTTAAATCGCCTGACACGCGGTTTTTCACGGAATATTCCGCAGTCCGCTGAAATTTAGCGTGACATCACATCTAGTTTTATTGCGGGCTTTCCAAGCCGTTTGTTACATTGTTAAATATACACGAATGGCTTAACATGGCGGTGAATTCTCAGAAAATTCACAGAAAAATATTGACTGCGCTTTGCATCGACCGATTCGAAGGTTATGTCCGGATTTAAAAATAGATTGCTAATAATTCGAGATAATTAGTGGGTTTAATATATTAAATACTTTAAAAAGAGTTTCCATAACAAATGGTGTTCTTAAGACTTGCCTTACAATCTCGATTCTCGTCGTTTAAATTCAGTTCTGTCAATTTATTTAAGATTAGTTAAAAACAACGCAGTATAGTACAGTGGGTTGCATATCCTCTGGCGCTAAATATCCCATAAATTAGCATAGATCGCCATCTGTTTTGATTCCTCAAACTAGATCGATAAATCGACATTGCTTCTAAATCGATAGTGTTGCTTGCGCATTAGTGGTTGCCTATCTTCGAGGCCATGAAATTACCATTCGATTTCTCTAATTCAGTTTGAAGTAATGGGAATTTAGCCTTGTGGATTTTGGTGTTGAGATATCTCGCAGATTTTTAATTAGCATCCTTGACATCCGACATTGATAATAATGATAGACTCTTACGGGGCCTGTGGCTTCAAACTAGAGTGATACTATGAAAAAGACGTATTTAATTTATTTCTACCCTCGGCGCTCGATCGTTTTCACGCAATGAAGGGTCAGCTCTCCTATTATATAATGTCGGCTGGATCGTTGATACTCCAATCGTTTTCACGCAATGAAGTGTCAATTCTCCTAATATGTACTGTCAGCTGGATTGTTGAGACTATTATATAACGCGGCGACCAATGAGATAACAACTGTCTTCACTAATTTGATATCTCACTGGTTAGTAAACGGAATAAATAGACCCGGATTAAGATTACTATTGCTTCATGTTCTAGAGCACTATGTGGAATCATCATTTCAGGTCCCCCGTATATTACGTTTCAAACTGATTAACGATCATTAGCACCGTCACTTAATCATATCGATGGAAATGGATTCTATTAACCAGCTATTACATTTTCATTTAATGGGATAATAGACTATTTGCATATAGTAACATATTTCAACGTAATTACATAATATCGTAATATAATTTCACGGTTCGAATAGATGAAAGCCACTAGGATGTAAAATAAAACTACTTTCAAAATTAAATGGTAATTTATTTATGCACTAATTACTACGTTTCATCCGTTACTTTACTCAATTAAAACTTCTTTATCGGGTACAACATATATGAGGGATAATGATTACATACTTGTTGACGGAGTGTGAGGTTGATTTTTCTTGTTGCATGGCAATTCGTACGGTTCCTTCTGCATTCTTAAAATTAATGCTCTTCCATGGCTTCCCACTTAATATCATCGTTTCTGGGATTCAACTGAAACTACAATCGAATGCTTTGTGTGTTCGCCTGGAACATCATGAATCAGCATTATTCATTTGCAGTGCATAATTAAATCACCCTGTAAGCGGCGCAAGCAGACCGCATGTGCTGGCAATAATGTGTAGTCCACCAACCAAAACAGCGGTACATTGCATATATTGAATTTATGATCTATGTAGTAATACATAGCTCAGTTCCATGTGTGCAGTATAAAAATAAAAACGAAACGTGGTATGTTGGAATGGCTTCATAAATCACCGGCGTTTGTTTTTCAATGGCTTATATTATAAGGGGCCTTATTGCAAGGTGTTCTGGTGTAGGATTACGCGTAGCATCCTGCTCTTCGGGAGGTAAATATAAAGTTATTGGATATTCTAAAGTGTTTCGGTGCTTGTGGAAGAGAATAAAGGAAACAGGGGTTAAGGTTAATTGATTTCAGAGGAGCGTTAAAGAATGGAAGGGAAATAAATAAACTGTCGGAAAAATAATCTGGCAGTCGGGCAGTTTTATTTTCACGGGCGGAGTGCCGAAGATTTATGCATCCTCAAAGCTCTTAGACTACGGCAAATTAGGCCATATTTTATCATTACCTGAAATAAATTGTCAAGTTAGTTTTTTTTTCGGATCGGCACGATCTCTTAAATAAAATACCAAAAGTCGTTAAATTGCGTCAAAACATTAAGCTTGTCTTGCAGGATTAACTGTTACCCACTGAGTTCAGTAAATTTTCAAAGAATTAAATCGGTCCATAATGGCTGGAAACCTTTCGTATATCTTCAGCTCTTTTATTTTTGCTCGAAAAACTAAAAAACTGCACCTGCAACACTTCATATCTTTCGCCTTTACCTCCATTCATTTCATTACATTCTTGGCGGATATTCCGAAATGTTTCAGATTCATAGGCAAACGTTCGACCAAATAGTCCGCCATGGCACATCTGGATATCAAATTCCTCAATGCTGGGCATCTAATCCAATTTTCTGTTTAATATTGAATGTATCAAATCGCCAGAGTCCGGAAGGAAATTCCGACATCTGATATCCTATCAGGAGAAAAGCACTGGACCTTGCTAAAAGTAATCCATCATTTTTATCGCAGCTTAACCGCGTATTAATTAAAATTTATCTGCAGCCAAAGAAACGAACAATAACAGATATATTAGTTATAATCTGAAGCCGATAATATGAAGCAAATACTCGTTTGACGGCAACGATTAAATCTTCCTCACACAAAATGGCGAATATATTGTTGTGGCCCCACGTTGGGCGCCAAATTATTAGTAATGATAGGGGAAGAAATAGTATATTTTTATTTTTATAGAAATGTTATTATTTTTTTTTATTCTTTTTGTCTTTCTGTGCCCCACGTTGTATGCCAAATTATTCGTGATGGTAGGGGAAATTAATTATATTTTTATTTTTTTTATTTATTTTATTTATTGAATTATTATTTGTTGCTGATTTGATTATTTTTAAATATTGAAAAGAGTAGGTGGTATAAATTTATTATTTATTGCATGTTAGTTTTAAGAATATTTTTAATAGCATGTCTTTAGTCTTAATTTTATTTAAGAAATATAGTGATTTAATTTAATTTTAGAATTTCTTCACTAGTTTATTAGAATTGTGACCTTTTTGACTTGGTCCACCCGTACTACTAATGGAAAATAGTAATACCTGCGCCTGCTACACAGCGACCAGTCTACTGCGTTGATAAACGACCGTGTGTACTGCGCGTAGCGAATAACTTACTTTCAGGTTTCTGTAATTCTTATTTTTCAGGGAATAGATAGCAATAGAAGCACGCGTTGCGTTTATTTTTAACTCGACGCTATTCTTGTTCTTTAGATATAGAGGTTTTCCCACCCCGTATATAGGTCCTCACATTTATTGACCTAAATGACGCTTGAAATAAAAATAAAACCTGCCTGAACTTGACACCATACAGGAACCTCATTTAACATAACGCAATCACATCTGCATGCAGCAAAATCATTCCTTGGCATTCCCCTAGATTACATTAGCGCCAGCTCACCGTCACGCTCTGCTCCCTGTGGCATTTCGGCTATCTGGCTCGGCGAACAACAAACTTACCGGAGTAACAGGTGTCGAGGTGCCCGCGAAAGGTCTCGACATCTAATAAGAGCTACTCCTGTACTCGCCATAAACATTCCCTGATATTACTGTAGTTATTAGACATGACGTGTGCCTACATGATGGTGCTATATTGCAAAACTGCAATGCAGTAGTGCCACTCGCAACTTTACGATTCGTCCAGCATACGACGCGTTTTTACGGCGCCCCCTTTTTTAACGTGCCACCAAACATGATAAACTTCTTTTAAGACATTTTCATTGCTTCGGTGTGGCATCCCAGCAGTTGTAGTGCTGTAAAAGTTTTTAATTAAGTCGGCGTTTCTAATTTCCAGCGGAATTGGGTTGGTTGCAGAATTTAAAATGTGTACAGTGTGTTTGGGATGCCAAGTAGAAAGAGGTGCCAGAGATTTCTGAGATCATGCAAGGGGTTAAAGAATCGATTCAAATCGAAACCAATTTGATCCAGTGTGAAATTATTACTTTAATAATGTGATTTTTAAGGTGATTTGGTGAAGTTGTCTCCAAACACTGTAACGAAGTGATTATTAGTCCATTTCCAACGCACCGCAATTTTTAGCTTTCCGTCGTTGTTTTAAAACATTGGTAAGCACACGTGAGTCAACCCGCATTGTACATCGGTACCAGCAAAGATACGGTTCGTTTTGTTATCGTGGAATTAAATAGTAAATTTAATAATTATAGTAAAACTTATCCGCGGATTAAATACCTAGTAAAGTATCGCAGAAGTGACCTGCTAAATCAAACATAGAGTTGAGCCAACCGGTCGTCGCGTAACCCTAATTAAGGAGACACCAACCTGTGACATATCAAATTCGTGAAAACAGTTGATATCTCATTGGTAGCCGCGTTAGATTATAGGAGAATTGACACTTCATTGCGTGAAAACGATTGGAGTCTCAACGATCCAGCTAATATTAAATATTAGGAGAATTGACACTTCATTGCGTGAAAACGATTGGAGTCTCAACGATCCGTCCGAAGGTAGAAATTAATGAAATGCGAGATTTCCGCCGCGAACCATTCTTGTTTACCAGTTTGCGCTCTATTCTACAATACTCCCTTGTAAATATTTCTAGCCCTAAGAATTTCACGTTTATTTTGTATTGGTAAAAATAAATGTTGAAGCAAACTGAATTCTCTTATGGTTTTCACACTCCAGCTCGCGGAATTAATAACCGGTACATAGTGGAGAATGTGCAGTAGATCGGGGCGATAAATTTGTGAACTTAAACGTAAAAATTCAGTCTATAAACTGGTACACTAACAGAAATTATTCTTAGTCGATTTTACTTACTCTCCGGAGTTCTAATAGTTGCGTGCTGAACGGCGTAAAAGCGGATTGCTAATTAAAAATTCAATCTCGCGGTCTAGCTATCTTAAGCCGATGATTCGATCAATGCGACGGGGATATAAACAGTGACAAATTTAAAAAGGCTAATGAGTAGCTATTATTTAAGGGTTTGTAAGTGCAACCCAGGAAAACATTAATTAAAGATATTTATGAATGATATGATTACTTAAAAGATTGACTGCTGCTGTTTGTAGCAATAAATTTACTTTTGCGCGGGAATTACTGGCAAGTAAAGAATCAGATACATTATTTTCTCCGCCTTTAGGGCAATAAGATTCCATTAAATATTTTAATTCCATTAGGCCCCAGTTTTTATGTGCTCCAATGTAGGAAATAAATCATGAGGCGGCCCAGCGTGCGCGTAGTAAATTCTTGATATTTGTAGCGAAAAGGAAAGGCAGGGTAATATTACATTTTTGACTGAAGCTCGCACTATATTTGAATGGATACAATGTATAATAACAATTGATGGATGTGACGCTCCTCGCAGCCTGGCGATTTATTGCATTTTTTATACAATTGTTGCACATTCCACAGTAAATGCTTTGCATTTTTTTGTACACAATCTTAATTCTAAGTCAAGTAATGTTTCGTTTTAGGTTACATTATTTTTCTGTTTTTCGCTTCAAAGTTTTATAATTTTCTCCATGATAATTGCATGTGCGAACCACTTCGTGAAATTAAAGAAGATATGTATGATTCTAATGTATGATGCAAGTGAGAATAGTGATTTAAATGACTCAAATTAGAGTAAAAAAAAGAAAAGCTTATATACCTATACTTTGTATTTTGTATGTATGTATAGTAAAAAAAAGTAGGTAAATATAATAATACACCTTACGAAAGCTCTTTTAATTAATTGAATTTCGTTTTGTACAAAACTTATATGAAAATCTGGCATAAAAGATATGAAAAAATGTCAAATAAGTGAAATTAATTTCAACGACATTTTAACTTCCCAACTAACAAAGTTGCTCTATAAATTTAAAATAACACTACAATTTTATTTTATTACTGTTGCATTACTGCTCTGCAAGAGCTATTTTGTTTTATTAAAACCACCAAAGTGATTATTTAGTCTTCGCAACTAAATTGTCATGTAAATAAATGCTAAGAATGTTCTTACAGCTAAATTATAAAACATTTTATAGAATTTGTTATACGCTGTTTTATAAACGTTTATACAGCAATTATTATAGGATGTTTTAGCTCACGGAACGAAATTGATTTGTAATAATGACCACCGGAACTTATTAGTCAATTTGCGAACCCCTATAAAATTATTGTTGAAGAGTTTAGCCAAGCTTTAAAAAAACAATTTTATAAGGATTTTTCTTAACGCAATATTATTTCAGGGAGCATATTGTATTCGGCCGGACCTACTAAACAATTGTTATATAAACGAAGCATCACTGCTCTCATAAATCATTAATTATAAAATAGTTATAAAACTAAAAATTGTCTTCAAAGACTAATTACGTCCCCTATCCTTTTTATCATGGGTAGGTGTTTATTCGCCATATTGTTTTTTTTATTTAAACAGTAAAGTCACAGGACTCAGAGTGTCATTGTGTAATATGTCGAAAGTACATTTAAGCAATTGGGAAAAGGAGAAAACAAGGGGTGGTTTTCGTAGAGATTGATAAATATTATAAAAAAAACTATTTGTTAGCGGCCATTTTGAACTAAAATAAAAATAAATTAAAAACAATAATTATTATGATAGGTACTACCATTTTAGCAACAATCTATTATTGTGAAATATGTTATCTACGAAATACAATTGGGTGAGCACCACAAAAAGATCGAATACAAAAATTTTATTTTCATTTTATTTTTTAAATTTTGATAAAGCGTTATTTTTAGGGCGCTCAAAAATTTCATTGTATATATATCACATATTTCACAGAAAAATTTCCTTCGCAGTCCAAAATCGCTTTGCTGTTGACGAAACGAAGTCTTAGTCAGTTAGCTTTTATCTTATATTTCGCTAAACATGTTAGTTACACCGCCATATATCTCACATGTCACATTAGAATCTATAACTACCTTTCTAATATTTTAAAACTATTTTGAGAATTATTATTCTATACAAAAACACCTAAAAAATTAATAATTTATATTGTTATTGCCGTACATAACAAAAAAGTAGCAATGGAGATAATAACACAATGCTTATAAAAAGAATTTTATAACTGTTTGCTATAAAACTGTTTTATAACTATCGTATACTAATTTTTATAATATTGTGTAAACGTTTATACAATTATTTTATAACACCTGTGAGAGCCATAATAAAACAAATTAAAGAACTACATTGTTTTATAAACTGTGCCCATTTCGCGTTTTTAAGCGTTGTATAAACGTTTTGGAAATGTTTATATCAACAATCTTGTTTTATAAAAAATGTTTTGGAAACATTCTCTCAGCTTCTACAAAACATAAATTGCTAGTTGGGTTGATAAACAGATTCTGGTATATGTTCACAAAAAAGTACATAAAAAGACCTAATCTTTAAAAAAAGAAGTATACCCCACGACCATTTTGCATCAAATGGCAAGAGTTTTAATTTTTTTCGAAAATGTGCAATTGTGACTATAAACAAATATATATATTTTTAAATTTAATCACGTGTTTATAGCATGAAAATACATATTTTCTCCAATTCTCGTAAAGATCAGAATATTTTTACCCCACCTATTGCATTATTAGTAAAAAAATAAACTGAGCAACTTGGATTTTTTGAGGTTAGGATGTACTCTTAATGTAACTATACCCCAACAGTTTGATATGCTATTCATTTTGTTTTTTTTTATTTATATTTCTACGACCTATCGGAGCCGGAGAGAGAAAAAATAGTGTAGCGATGCACTCGAAATGCATCAAAAATGCACTTTTATGCGTTTTTCTCGCGAAGCCCCAACCCGATTTTGCTAATTTTTCCGGTTTTCGACTCATTTGCACGTATAAAAAGAAAACAAAGAAAAAAATTCAACTTCCCGATTACATCACTTTTCATCAATTATTTTGACTAATTTCCCTCCACTAGATCGACAAATGCTGAATATACATCATGAGAGGAAATGCAAATTTTGTTCCCTCGGGAGTTGGCGACTATGGGATTAATTAAACTCATAGCGTACGTGTCTTAAATACCGATTGATTGCTCTTTTAACTAACGAAAATTATCAAATGCAGTAACAGGTAGCATATATAGGCCCATTCTGCAAAAGAGCCTTTAACGATAAATCTATTAAAAAAAAAAGAACGGAATACTCATTATTTTTATATCTTTTATTAACCAATATATTAAACTTCCGGACACTGGGAGTACACGCTATAGGATGCCTGAGACGTAACACCTCAACTTCCAACGGATACACAAACAGAAAATGTATCTTAAATAAAACACTGTTCTGGTGTATACACAAGGAACGTAATTTAAATAGGAAAAGTTTGTTCTATACACGCTTTAATTAGCTGTCAAAGTTGTTCGATGCGTTTTCTTTAATTTATTTATCCCCTCAAAGGATATATCGAGGGAAATATTTTCCAATTAAAATTCATTCAATTCGGGAACCTCCCGTCGTCTTTTAAGTCCTGCTTTCCAATTTTAAGCATTTTCGAGTAAAATAAATGAGACGTTTTTGTTTGCCAAGAATAAAAATTGGATTAGATTTATCTCACTTATTTCGCGGAAATTAAATATTTGGCGGGGTTGCACAACTAAACACACGTTTATTAAAAAAAAATTATTGATTATAGTCTTACAGGACAAATCCATTTTCTGCCTGATTCAAGAAATATCTATATATATTTCAATTTGACCTTTTAAATGAGTAAACTCCAACCTGGGTAGATGAGGCTTAAACGTTACTGGCTTATTTCTAATACCTATCTAATTTTGTGAAACCCCTCCCGACTAAACAAGATTCCGAAAGGGGAACAGGAACAGGCGCCCCTTGCTTGCGGTTGTTTAGATATTTGAGTCATTGTTTTTGCTGGCATTCGTACCTTTGTGCAACCGCCTTACAAGCCTCATATTATTTGTAACGTATTAATGTTTGTAGTTTACTAATGATTAAATAATAATTATTCTGGAGAAGGAACTCGGTGTTCGAGTGCTCTGCTTTCTGCTGTCTGATAATGGAATAATTCCTACGTTCTAGCAAACACGTCAGGCCTCTCATTGTTTCCCTGAAGTGTATCAATCCGCGTATACAATGTGTAGGTCTGCTTCTTGGATTGATTTTAGCTAATCAGTAAGGCCCTCTGCAAAGATAAACTTCCATAATTAAAATGCTGAAACAATTCTTTTACTTATTCGGCCTTTTTGCACCTCGATTTCTCCAATTTTACGTTCAGGTGAGTCCACTCACGCAATATCGTCTACCCAGCGATTTCCTTGGGAACCGATTCGTATGGTCCTCTCCCATCGAATTTTCTTAACTCCCTGCGATAGGATAAATTTATCTAAACATGATTTCCGTTGCAGCAGTCATAACAAAACTCAATCAATTACTTCTTATATACCCCGTGGCACAAATTAAAATTAATTTTTTCATTATTAATAGCTAATTTCCTTTTTTTTATATAAGACTTATACCCTCCGTTTTGCTACACTCAATTGAAGAGTTGCGATTTTTTGAAACTGGCCGATTTTACAGATGTTACAGTTTAAAAGTCATTCCGTGCAATACTTGTTCAAAAACAACATATTTCAACGGAACTGCTCGTTTTACTTGTTGTTTTACTTCGGCAGTAATTAATTTTAGTTTACAATTTGTTATCTCGCATTACAATGCGCTATAATGCAGTCGCTGGTGCTTACAGGAAAATGTAAGCCGACATAAGTAATTACCGAGACAACCCATGTAGATAATAACATGATAAATTTGATATTGAGAGTAGTTTGCATAATAGTTTTCATAATTACTTCACGATTTATGCTTTTGTCCCTCAAATAATAATAATGTGAGGGGCGCATTCTGTTAACTGACTTTATGTAGTTCTGGCTATGTAGTCTGAGCACCTATTGTTAATAGGTGCCCTAAGGTGGGTTGAATAACTTAGGACGAACGCTGTGCTTGAGTGATGTCGTTGGTTGCCAGTGAGTGATACACCGAAGTTCACGATATCATAATTATCTCAAATGGGAAAAAGGCCTTGAATAAAATGGATTTAAAATTAAATGAAATACATTCGAAATTGATTTAAAATGCTTCCCAATATACGTTCAGGCGAGTCCACTTGCAATTTCGTGTACACAGCAATTCCTTGGGAACCGATTCGTATGGTCCTCTCCCATCGAAATTATCAACTCCCCGTGATAAGATAAATTTATCTAATCATGATTTTCCGTTGCCGCAGACATAACAAAAACTCAACCAATTACTTCTTATATACCCCGTGGCACAAATTAAAATTAATTTTTACATTAATAATTGCTATTTACTTATACCTCCGATTTGCTACACTGCTTTTCTCCCATTTCCGTCTGGTTCCTAACAAAACTATTTTAGGCAGAGCATAAAGCGCTGCATGTAAACGTTATCATTATTATTATTATTATTAAAAGTAATCATCTGAAACTGCTGCACAATTTAATTTCAACCCGTGCAACTAATTCTATTAATATTTATATATTTCGCACACGTACCTACCGGTTTTCTAGTAATTACAGCCGAAACATATTCAACCAACTGGAGCTACAAGCACTAACAATGAATTCGACTAGACGATTTTAGATATTTATAAAAGTAACGAGTATAAAGTTGCGTATTTCGCGATAGAAAATTCTACTTCGGTAAAATCTATAAATTGGTAACCTTAACTTTAAATTGTGATGCGGAGTAACTGGGCAGAATGGGAAATGTATTCTGAGCAATTTTTCGAAGTAAAAAAGTGGGTAATTTGTGACTTTAGACTTTAGATAATAGAAGTTGCTGTTCAGCTTATTGCATTTGTAGCAGAATTATAATAAGTGAAAAAGTTGTTATAATCGCCTTAGAGTTGTGACGAAGTGATTTTTCTAGGCAGTTAGGACCGCCTCCCTCAACACTGTAGTTTGTAAAATGTATAAGTAGATTATTATTTTAAAACGTATATATCAGGCAAAAATTTAATTTAATAATCAATCTAAAAACCCGTTTAATTTTCGTAACTATATTAGAAAATTATACAGAATCCGTATTCAATATTCATGTCATGCTTAGTGAACCGCTCGGACTAATAAATCTGGTGACCGCGAGAACTCGACGTTATGGTGGCTTGCTGGTTTGATGTGTGTAATCGCTTACCAGCAATGTCAATGTCAAACAGTAATGTAATCGAGAAGTTGAATTTTTCTTTTTTTTTCTTTTTATAAATGCAAATGAGTCGAAAACCGGAAAAATCGGGCTGGGGCTTCGCGAGAAAAGTGCATTTTTGATGCATTTCGAGTGCATCGCTACACTATTTTTTAAATATCTCCGGCTCCGATAGGTAGATATATATATATATATATATATATATATATATATATATATATATATATATATATATATATATATATATATATATATATATATATATATATATATATACACTTCGCACATAAATTATGGAATAGGTAAAAAATGAGTCAAGTTTATACAATCATATTTTTGTTAATATTGAAGAAATTTCAATAATTTTTTTACTGCGGATAGGTCATTTCTTCTGCAGTTTAATACCGTATGTTCGACTTAACTACGAGTTTTGTTATACAGGGAAACGCGAAAAGTATGAGGGCATGTAAATTCTCTAAAATATCAATTGATCTGTGGCAATTAGGAGCCTATGAAAATTTATTTTTATAAGTGTTTCAGTTATGGCCTATTCTATTGTACTCACTGCGCCAAGCAATTTGCCATACGGTTCTTGGTACATAAAAAATTGGCAATTCTTTGAAAATTGTTCTGTTGCCAATAACTAAGTACTGTTAAAAAACAATGATTTTAGTGGATTTTGTTTCATTATCCTCTCATTAAAGAGTAATGAAACCAATATCGAGGTTAATAATACGAGTTGGAATAAAAATAACTTAATAAATTTATTTAACAGGAAAAAGAACGATAGCAATAACAAAAATCTAAGCAATAATGCAAACTAATAACGGTTATTACCTCCCCTGGCATTCACTACAGTTTGGCATCGATTGGACATACTTAAAATTAAATCTGGAATGAACATTTGATCGACATTTTTGAAGGCTTCTAACACAATTAGTCTTAACACGCAACAAAAAAATTTTCAAAGAATTACCAATTTTTTATTTACCAAGAACCGTATGGCAAATTGCTTGGCGCAGTGAGTACAATAGGAGAGGCCGTAACCGAAACACTTATAAAAATAAATTTTCATAGGCTCCTAATTGCCACAGATCATTTTGAAATTTTAGGGAATTTACATGCCTTCATATTTTTCGCGTTTCCCTGTATAACTAAACTCGTAGTTAAATCGAACATACGGTATTAAACTGCAGAAGAAATGACCTATCCGCAGTAAAAAAATTATTGAAATTGCTTTAATATTAACAAAAATATGAATGTATAAACTTGACTCATTTTTTTACCTATTCCATAATTTATGTGCGAAGTGTATATATATATATATATATATATATATATATATATATATATATATATATATAAAAATACAAAATGAATAGCCTATCAAACTGTTGGGGTATAGTTACATTAAGAGTCCATCCTAACCTCAAAAAATCCAAGTTGCTCAGTTTATTTTTTTTTACTAATAATGCAATAAGTGGGGTAAAAATATTCCGATCTTTACGAAAATTGGAGAAAATATGTATTTTCATGCTATAAATACGTGATTAAATTAAAAATATATATATATATATATATATTTTTATGGTCACAATTGAACATTTTCGAAAACAATTGAAACGCTTGCCATTTAATGCAAAATGGTCGTAGGGTAAACTTACCAGAATCTGTTTATCAACCCAACCAGCAATTTATGTTTTGTAGAAGCTGAGAGAATGTTTACAGAACATTTTTTATAAAATAAGATTGTTGATATAAACATTTACAAAACGTTTATACAATGCTTATAAACGCGAAATGGGCAGTTTATAAAACAATATAGTTCTTTAATTTGTTTCATTATGGCTCTCACAGGTGTTATAAAATAATTGTATAAACGTTTACACGATGTTATAAAAATTAGTATACGATAGTTATAAAATAGTTTTATAGCAAACAGTTATAAAATTCTTTTTATAAGCATGTGTTATTATATCCATTGCTACTTTTTTGTTATGTACGGCAATAACAATATAAGTTATTAATTTTTTAGGTGTTTTTGTAGAGAATAATAATTCTCAAAATAGTTTTAAAATATTAGAAAGGTAGTTATAGATTCTATGTGACATGTGAGATATATGGCGGCGTAACTAACATGTTTAGCGAAATATAAGATAAAAGCTAACCGACTAAGACTTCGTTTCGTCAACAGCAAAGCGATTTTGGACTGCGAAGGAAATTTTTCTGTGAAATATGTGATATATATACAATGAAATTTTTGAGCGCCCTAAAAATAACGATTATTTATCAAAATTTAAAAAATAAAATGAAAATAAAATTTTTGTATTCGATCTTTTTGTGGTGCTCACCCAATTGTATTTCGTAGATAACATATTTCACAATAATAGATTGTTGCTAAAATGGTAGTACCTATAATAATAATTATTGTTTTTAATTTATTTTTATTTTAGTCCAAAATGACAAATAGTTTTTTTTATAATATTTATCAATCTTTCTACGAAAACCACCCCTTTTTTTCACTTTTTTCCAATTGCTTAAATGTACTTTCGACATATTACACAGTGACACTCTGAGTCCTGTGACTTTACTGTTTAAATAAAAAAAACAATATGGCGAATAAACACCTATCCATGATAAAAATGGTAGGGGACGTAATTAGTCTTTGAAGACAATTTTTAGTCTTTTAACTATTTTATAAGTGATTTATAAGAGCAGTGATGCTTCGTTTATATACCAATTGTTTAGTAGGTCCGGCCGAATACAATATGCTCCCTGAAATAATATTGCGTTAAGAAAAATCCTTATAAAATTGTTTTTTTAAAGCTTGGCTAAACTCTTAAACAATAATTTTATAGAGGTTCGCAAATTGACTAATAAGTTCCGGTGGTCATTATTACAAATCAATTTTGTTCCGTGAGCTAAAACATCCTATAATAATTGCTGTATAAACGTTTATAAAACAGCGTATAACAAATTCTATAAAATGTTTTATAATTTAGCTGTAAGAACATCCTTAGCATTCATTTACATGACAATTTAGTTGCGAAGACTAAATAATCACTTTGGTGGTTTTAATAAAACAAAATAGCTTTTGCAGAGCGGTAATGCAACAGTAATAAAATAAAATTGTAGTATTATTTTAAATTTATAGAGCAACTTTGTTAGTTGGGAAGTTAAAATGTCGTTAAAATTAATTTCACTTTTTTGACATTTTTTCATATCTTTTATGCCAGATTTTCATGTATAAGACGAAATTCAATTAATTAAAAGAGCTTTCGTAAGGTGTATTATTATATTTACTTACTATTTTTTTACTATAGTATTTAGTCTTTCTTTTTTTACCACAAGCGTTTTAATTTTTTTCGAAAATGTTCGAAAATGTATATTTAAAAAAAAAATTAATCGCGCATTTACAGCATGAAAATACATATTTTCTCCAAATTTCGTAAAGATCAGACGATTTTTACCCCACTTATTGCATTATTAGTAAAAAAAAATAAACTGAGAAACTTGGATTTTTTGAGGTTAGGATACACTTTTAATGTAACTATGCTACAACAGTTTGACAGGCTATTCACTTCTAGCATACTACTAACCATAAATATGTATAGTAAAATATGTCGACTAAATGTAGCAATAAATTGGAATGTTTACCGAAGTGATAACATAAAAACACTATGCCACTGATTTATTGGTAAACATTAATTATTATTTAAAATGTCGAACGCCACAAAGTTATTTTTAATATCCATGCCATTAAAGCCCATAATATGTTTGTAATAATAGAGTAATGCATATTAAAATTCATTAATTAGATTTATTTGAACGACGATCCTTGTATATGAAATCGCTGCAGGGAACAATATTGTACGTTATTATTATAATGCTTTCACCGCATCATTAAATTTATACCGTAACCAATTGGAAAGTATGTTGTCCAGTTATTGTATTTTTATATAATAAATAGATATGACGCTAATCTAATGCGCGGCAGTCCGCATACTGTTTTGACACATCGAATTTCCATATTATGGAAAAACAAAAGAAAAATTCCCAAATCTAAACAAATGAACAAAACAGATCAATTTCTAATTATAAGCATCGAGTTACTGAGAAACAAACTTTTAATGAAATCAAAGCCTACTTCAGTAATTTTTAAATTTGCTCCTCAATTCCATGGCCAACTGGAAATATCAAATTAATATATTTTTAAGTTTATTTATTATCCGATTTTAATTAGGAAAAAATTATTGGGAAGATAAATTACAGCTTTATGGGAAACGTAACTTAAATATTCAGGAGATGCCATTTAAACAAAAAAAAAAAAAAAAAAGAATAAAGAAGAAAAAAAATGCGGTTATGCCGGAAGCAATATTGAGCTTTAGGATTTCCCCAAGAATGTACCTTTCAACCATAGACAACCCACAAAATTCTATTTCTCTCCATGAGTCTTTTAAAATTCTGCTGGGGAAAAAGGAAAATATAAAATATTTCCTATAAAATGATTCTATAGAAAAGCACCGAAACAGGTCGCTCTTTATTTTTAAATGGGAATACCAGCCGAGTCATACATCAATTAAAAGACTGTTCGTTAGTAATTCCAGCAGTGTAGCTTCCTGTTTATTTAGGTTAAGCACTGTCGAGTTTGAATGTGGCGGAATCGATTCATTAGGTGCTACAATTAAGAGCAATTGTGTGCCATGTATAGCAGAGTTTTAAAGAAATATCAACAAATTTTACTTGCAGAATATTCCAGTAACACAAAAAAAAAAAATTAATTGCCAGAATATAAACAGCAGTCGCAGCAATTCCCTTGCCCCGTAACATTGTTGCAATCCAGCCGCAAAGGAACACCCAAAGATCTAACAATAAGTAACAGGAAGTGGCATAAATGGATAGGTAATTAGAAGTGGAAAACTTCCTCGCTGAGTATTTCCTTAAAAGTCGCAAGCGGAGGTACACTGACGCTTAATTTAGATCTTAAAAGTTGCAAAGTAACATTGTAAACCTCCCAGACGTGAAATATACTTACAACGTGGTAGATTTCATTGAAATGAATTAGAACATAAAGTTCAAATAATCTCTCCGAAACTAGATTTTAACTTCCCTCTAAAGGGTATAGGGAATTAAGTAATGGTTTCTTCAAAGAGACAATCTTGAGTGTATAACATTGTTTAATAATTCGTGAATAAGTGCGGAGTAGGAGTAAAATGAAGGGAACGCGAAATGCGCTTCTGCTTTTCGAGTGACTTGTAAATAAAGGCGTTGTTTCTTCAACGATGCAGACCATATCATGGGTTTGTAATTAATCAATGTTCGAGTATGATAGGGGAATTTTTTTTTATTTTTTTTATTTACTGATATTGATAGTTTTTGTTTTTATTTGCCCCATGTTGGGCGCCAATTTATTTGTTATGGTGGGGGAAGATTTTATATATTTTCATTTTAAAATTATTTATTTAATTTGTTGAATTATTATTTTTAAATTATTGGAAAAGGTTGGTGGTATTTATTAGTTTAATATTTACTGCATGATAGTTTTAAGAATATTTTTTTAGCATGTTTTTAGTATTGATTTTATTTAAGAAATATAGTAATTTGATTTAATTTTTTAGAATTTATTTACTAGTTTATTAGAAATATGTCCTTTTGACTTGATCCACCCGTACTACGTATGCAAAATACTAATACCTACGTTTTATGCACAGCGACCAGTCCTATTGCGTGATAAACGACCGTGTGTACCGTGCGTAGCGAATAACTTATTTTCAGGTTTCTGTAATTCTTACATAAAGTTCAAATAATCTCTCCGAAACTAGATTTTAACTTCCCTCTAAAGGGTATAGGGAATTAAGTAATGGTTTCTTCAAAGAGACAATCTTGAGTGTATAACATTGTTTAATAATTCGTGAATAAGTGCGGAGTAGGAGTAAAATGAAGGAAACGCGAAAGGCGCTTCTGCTTTTCGAGTGACTTGTAAATAGAGGCGTTGTTTCTTCAACGATGCAGGCCATATCAGTGGGTTTGTAATTAATCAATGCTCGAGTATATTGTTATGATAGGGGAAAAATATTGTATTTTTATTTATATTTTTATTTTTTTTAATTTACTGATATTGATAGTTTTTGTTTTTCTTTGCCCCATGTTGGGCGCCAATTTATTTGTTATGGTAGGGGAAGATTTAATATATTTTTATTTTATAATTATTTATCTAATTAGTTGAATTATTATTTTTAAATTATTGGAAAAGGCAGGTAGTATTTATTAGTTTAATATTTACTGCATGATAGTTTTAAGAATTTTTTTTTTAGCATGTTTTTAGTATTGATTCTATTTAAGAAATATTGTAATTTGATTTAATTTTTTAGACTTTATTTACTAGTTTATTAGAAATATGTCCTTTTGACTTGATCCACCCGTACTACGTATGCAAAATACTAATACCTACGTTTTATGCACAGCGACCAGTCTATTGCGTGATAAACGACCGTGTGTACCGTGCGTAGCGAATAACTTACTTTCAGGTTTCTGTAATTCTTTCATAAAGTTCAAATAATCTATCCGAAATTAGATTTTAACTTCCCTCTAAAGGGTATAGGGAATTAAGTAATGGTTTCTTCAAAGAGACAACCTTGAGTGTATAACATTGTTTAATAATTCGTGAATAAGTGCTGAGTAGGAGTAAAATGAAGGGAACGAGAAAGGCGCTTCTGCTTTCCGAGTGACTTGTAAATAAAGGCGTTGTTTCTTCAACGATGCAGGCCATATCAGTGGGTTTGTAATTAATCAATGCTCGAGTATATTGTTATGATAGGGGAAAAAAATCGTATTTTTATTTATATTTTTATTTTTTTTTATTTACTGATATTGATAGTTTTTGTTTTTCTTTGCCCCGTGTTGGGCGCCAATTTATTTGTTATGGTAGGGGAAGATTTTATATATTTTCATTTTATAATTATTTATTTAATTTGTTGAATTATTATTTTTAAATTATTGGAAAAGGTTGGTGGTATTTATTAGTTTAATATTTACTGCATGATAGTTTTAAGAATTTTTTTTTTAGCATGTTTTTAGTATTGATTTTATTTAAGAAATATAGCAATTTGATTTAATTTTTTAGAATTTATTTACTAGTTTATTAGAAATATGTCCTTTTGACTTGATCCACCCGTACTACGTATGCAAAATACTAATACCTACGTTTTATGCACAGCGACCAGTCCTATTGCGTGATAAACGACCGTGTGTACCGTGCGTAGCGAATAACTTACTTTCAGGTTTCTGTAATTCTTTCATAAAGGTCAAATAATCTCTCCGAAACTAGATTTTAACTTCCCTCTAAAGGGTATAGGGAATTAAGTAATGGTTTCTTCAAAGAAACAATCTTGAGTGTATAACATTGTTTAATAATTCGTGAATAAGTGCGGAGCAGAAGTAAAATGAAGGGAACGCGAAAGGCGCTTCTGCTTTCCGAGTGACTTGTAAATAAAGGCGTTGTTTCTTCAACGATGCAAGCCATATCAGTGGGTTTGTAATTAATCAATGCTCGAGTATATTGTTATGATAGGGGAAAAAAATTGTATTTTTATTTATATTTTTATTTTTTTAAATTTACTGATATTGATAGTTTTTGTTTTTCTTTGCCCCATGTTGGGCGCCAATTTATTTGTTATGGTAGGGGAAGATTTTATATATTTTTATTTTAGTATTGATTGTATTTAAGAAATATAGTAATTTGATTTAATTTTTTAGAATTTATTTACTAGTTTATTAGAATTATGTCCTTTTGACTTGATCCACCCGTACTACGGATGCAAAGTACTAATACCTACGTTTTATGCACAGCGACCAGTCTATTGCGTGATAAACGACCGTGTGTACCGTGCGTAGCGAATAACTTACTTTCAGATTTCTGTAATTCTTGTTTTTTTCTTCAGGGTCTCCTTGGGATCGTTCTTAGGAAGAAACTTGCCTTTCTAATTCTTTATCTTATGTAAATTTTATTAATAAATGAAAATTAAGTTCTTTATGCGTTTTATATTATTTTCAAGTGATTCTAAATGAAAGTTGGTACTGCATGAAGTGCAGGGACCTGTAATTATTGAATTTGAATTGGATAAGCCTCAATTGTGTAGTTCTTTAGCTAGGCTCGCAGATGTCGCCCTCACTAAAGCACGGATACTGTATATAATATTAGAATGAGCAGAATCTGTCGTTTTATCAAACTAGACGTATGTAGATTTCAATTTAACAACATTTATTCATTTATATCAACAAATTTGGTGAAAAATACTTAAGCTAGAAGCCTGCGATAACTTATTTCTATATTAAAACTATTGACAATGAAATTCTTAAATTTTATGATTCAAAAGAAAATGTCTCCCTTTATTTGTCTGATCAGGAATGAGCAGTCTATTTATTTTTATATTCTATGGATTTTAACGAATTTTCAGACTAACGGCCTTCACTAAAGTTCATTAACCATGGTAAAATGGCGGTCTTATTCGTTCTTATAAGCTTTTCCACAAATAATCAAGACTATTTTCAGTGATTACGTCCTCAAATATATGTATAATATGTAAGTACCTGATTTTTATATCTTCTGTTTATTGAATTCTGGAGTAGCCAGGGTATAATCTCGTCCAACTTTTGTTAAATTATTTATTTTTGCTGGTAAGTAGTGATTTACCTCCACTTTGCTCGTTTTTAACACAATTTTCGCTAGATAAAACTACAACTTTGCTCATTCTTTGTTAATTGTTGCTTATTCGACACTAGTTAACTTGTTTAATATTAACTTTCTGATGGTTAATGTTAACAGGTGTTTCTGCAACGAAGATAAAGTTTCCTCGGAGTGGTATCCTTTTACTATGTGTTTAAACCTTTTTTTATTTATTAAAGTAAGTTATTTGCTGTGTTTACTCTTGGTGAAGTTCTATATAAACAATTTTAAATTTTTATTTTCTTTTTTAAACTATTGAATTTAATTTTTATTTATTAAAATACATGACAATATTTACTCAGAGAAAATTGTTATATAATATTAAACAAGGGAGTCGGAAAAAAAGTTTGGAAAAAATTTTTTTTCGATTTTTATTTTTGCCCCCCCCCCCCCCTCCGCAGGGGCTGACCGCTTAATTTTTTTAATTTTAAAGAAGAAACCCTAAATTTCTTTTAATACAGGGCGTTGTTATAGCGCAACAAGTGTTGTTTCACATTTAAATATATTTAGAAGCCCCATTTCGAAAGTTGCATAATTCATGTGTGCACTTTCTACCGCTCGGCGCTCTCATGGTATTCATGAAAGGTTTGACGAGTGTAACCGAAGTTTGCTTAATGCAAATTGGTTGCTGCCTTTCCGCATTTACGTTCGCGTAAAACATGTAAAACGATACACTCACTTTGGCAACCTTAACAAACGGATGTGCATAAGCCATCGAAAAATGTAAGAAATTGTGCCAAACATAAAATATGAAACTACGTAGGCGTGCAGACGCCGCGGTATGTGGATTTATTACGCTATATTTTCTCTCTAAGAAATGAGTACAAATGCTACGCGTGTTTCAGATGTAGGACAGTTAGATAGCTAATTGTTGGCGGTGTTTCACAGCGAAATGCATAACTTTAAAATCGACTCGTGGGTTTTTTTTTTTTTTTTTTTGGCATTAGGTCATTAACCACACAGCCAGACACTTACATGCACTAAGTGTTTTATGATTCTAAGAAAACAATCTAAAATTCATGTTTAACGTTCTAGGCAGTAAAATTTTACAACATTATGAATAATGGCTGAAATAATTGGCAATCAGTTTTTTGTCATCTAAAGTTTACACAAAACGATTTACTCAAGTTTCTGAAGTTATTCAGTACGTGTGTAAACATTTTATAACAACGTCACAGCGCATTTACAATGCAGCCTTTTCAGGAGAATAAATGAGCTTATACAAAAGCATTGTTGCAACTAGAAAAATCAGTGTGTCAATATAAACTCTATTTGGAACGTTGAATATATTAAACTCTTTCTATTTCAATTCTTTTATGCTATTTACAATTCTACAGACTTGGACTTGTCGATATTGAAATAGAAAATGTTACCAACGTAAAAAATTTATTCCATCACTACTTTCTACATTATCTAACTACTTCTTGGATTTAGTACTTACAGTATATCCACCGGAAAGATTGTGCAATCCCTGAAACAATACAAATATGTTAATTTTCTTAAAGTCAAACGTATGTGTGGTTAAAGTAAACAGAAACGTGTACAAAATTCAATGAGTATACGAGTAAATTTGATTGCATATCTGGGGCATTGTTAGACTGGCCGGGCGGACTGCTAGAAGCAAACTTTTACTACTCTTCTACTTCTACTAGCCGGTACTGAGTGGAGAATAGGCAGTAGATCGGCGTAGTAAAATTCCGGATTAATAACTAAAATTTCAATCTCGCGGTCTAGGTATCTTGAGCCGATGATTTTACCAGCGCTTAGTGGGGACAGCAGTTTCTATAAAGGGTATAATCGGTTTATTGACGGTATCAGATTCGTCGCTGTTCTAAAAAAAAAATCGATTGGTACATATCGATTTGCCACCGAAACGATGTCCACAGAATCGCAACCCACTTCCAAACAATATTTGCTGTCCACCTTTCTCTAAACGCCTCCACAAGGACACGTGCCATCGGACCTATGGCACAAGCCGGAATAATAAGTCCTAACAGTTTCACAAACTGGATTACTTTTAAATCAAATTTATTATCCGCTTCAACTCCCGAGTGTCCTTAAAATGGTTGGCTGCTAGAAATATTGTATCGAATATAAATGAGGAACAACAAGATGAGTCGATAAAGTCGAACTTTAAAGTAATAAAGTCGAAGGGATATAATAAAACTATTTTGGTATTTATGAAACCGCCAGGAACTGCTCAACCGGCTCTTGTCGAAAACATGCTGGAAGTGATTAATGATTGTTTGGGGAACTTTTCGAAATGTTGAACTTGTTACAAGATACATAAAATAATTGGGATACTAAGTTGTATTAGCTCGCTGGGCTGCCGCCACTGTTGTGGTGTACCTTGTATAATTATTGCAGATTATTCTACTTTTTCGCTTGAGAAGTATTTAGGTTTTATACAAGCATAACAATAACAAAAATATCCAGTTTGATATATTTATATTGATACACAAACATAAAATGTTAATTAATAATACATGTATCGTGATATGTAACACTGTGTACTGGACCAGACGAAAATGTTCGCTTTGGGGCTGCTTTAACCCTTGTCTCTTGATTTCAGGGACTTACCGTTGTTGCAGAATTTAGATTATTTGTTATTCAATACCTTGTAACTTTTAAATTTGTTGATATTACATGAGATGAATTTTTGCCCTGCCGTTCACTTTGACGAAACATCACTGAACCTTTCGAAGATCACTACACAACACTTCTTAGGATCTAATTTACATTGTGTCTAGTCATTTGACTAGACTGGAGGTTTCACAGGTAAGTCTTATACTATTCAATTACAATTTCAATATAAATTTACAGAAGTAGTCCATCTTTGTTTAACTGTTAAGTTGAAAATCGTTCAAACTTTGTTTAAAGCATGCAACTAACAGCTGTTCTATTAATGATTATTTTAAAGAAACGTAGTACAATGCATTTACTTTATTTTCGCCTTTAATTTGTTTACGTTTGGTTTCTTTTAGCGTAGCTGACCCTTTGTTTATGTGTGGCTTGTTGACCTCTTTTGCATCAACAGGTGTTCTACAGCTGATTTAGGAAGATAGTTCTCCGACATGATCCCCGGTTTGATCTGAGTTTATTTTTAATTCTATTTATTTAATAGTCGGGTTTTACTTTCTTTTATAGTTTAAAATACATGACAATATTGACTTTCATATGCTACACTTTAAGTCACTTAACTATGCAAATAATGTTGTTCCATGGCTTTATCGTGCGGATTGTTTTCAATTTTCCAAGCCAGGATTCCTCCAGTCTCACAAACAACTTGTAGCGTGTAAATTAGGAAACATTTAAATTATCCACGTAGTAGTTCAGTTTAGTCAACAATGTGAATCCGGGCATATGAAGCAATGTAAACTCCGTAATTTGCTTGCAAGAATAAGCAATAATTAAATTAAATTTGTTAAAATCGGGCATTCCGGAGCGTGCAGACCGGAGTTCCCCGCATTATTTAACCAGAGTGGATAAAATTGAGCGAGTAATTCATCTCGAGTATATAATATTCGTATAAGTAAATTGGGGATATTTAAATTGTTGCAAAAGTAATTGGGATTAAATAATTAAACTGAGTTCAAGCTTGAGGCAATAGGCTTATTAGTCTTCTGACTCGAGCTCTGTAATAGTAGTCTCGGCCAATACTTTTATATAGATCCTAGATCCTAGAATAATGCTATTATTCCCCAGTTCTTTCAGGCATCAAGCACTCAATATTCTGTAAATCCACATTGTTTGTGTCTGTATTTGAAAATAAAACATCGATAGAGCACTTCAGCTAGCTCTACGGCATATATTCAAATGCTGCAATAAGAATATCGTGGAGACTTATTTATTGATCCTTTGAAGAGTTCTCTTATGATCCAGTGCCTGGCATCGACGAAGCAAATGCAGCCTCAAAGATTAATAAAGAATATACAGGGTGAATCTTAGAGTGGCGGCCATATTTACAGGAGGCGACTCCGTTCAACTATGGGAACACAAAACCACAAATTTTTTTTTTTTAACGCGCTATGAAAAATGAATATTGTTTAAACCCTTTTTATTTGAATTTGGGTACCCCGCCAGTGGAATGCGCTAGCGAGAGTAACGTCTAATAACTGAGAAGCACACGCCTGTCTTGAACAGTGCGTTGTTGCCAAACTTCACGATTGAAATAAAATACGGGGAATTTAATAGTAAAGCAAACAAGAAACTAAATAAAATGAACTATCTAAACAATAACAAAGTAAAAACTGTTCTCCGTGAGTGTAACAATAAAAAAAGTAATAACTAAAAAACTTAATACTTAGTAACAAATAATGAACAGAAAATTATTTTTTCTAATAACAATAAATCTTTACTTATCTTATCTTGGATCGGCATTTCTCATAGCAGGTGTTGAAACTGTCCTCCGTTATTTTCCAAACACGCTGTAGCTCGCCGCATCATAGAATCTCTAACTTTATTGAAGTCCGTATTCTGCCTTATGTGATTCGCAGCGTTTTCTAATATTTCCCGTAATTCTTCAACGTTGTTGACAGGAGTCGTGTACACCAAACTTTTCATGTGCCCCCACAGATAAAGGTCGCCTCTAAAACACCACTAAAATAAAATTACACACACGTAGAAGGTACACCTCACTCAATTATTAAACACAAACACAAAACTTCCACTTTTATCGAGACTTTTATAAATTTCACTAAAAACTTAAACTATTTAATTTTATAATCACAATAAACCACACTAGCTGCTGTCTGACTGGTCACTAACACTAAAACTAAAATATAGAAAAACGTCGACCACGAACAGGCATGCTTCGCCGTATGCCGTTTTTTATCGCCATTTTTTGTTAATGCACCTGCTTGTAACTAGGTCAGTGTCATAGTTTGTAAAGAGTTCAACGACTCTAACAGCTGATGGGTGGTAAAATTTTTATAAACTAATTCTGTTTTTAAAATCTTTTTCATTTTGTGTCATAAAAATTATGCAGACTATGCAGCCGGCTTTTTCATTTTGTTTTGTATTACAATTTTCATTATGGAAGTTAAAACTGCGTATTTTAATAAACCTGTTTATCCAATTGAATTAATTAATTTTTCATTTTCACTAGGTACCCTTATCTCTCTCTCGTGATTGGGTATCTCTGAATTATTAATGAAAAGTGAAAATGTAATCGATTGGTTTTATATCATCTACACTTGGCAACACTGTCGACCAGCCACACGTAATGCAGCAAGTGCTTGCCCAGCGGCGCCAGAATTACAAGAATTATACATGAATCGCAAATTTTTTTAAAAAATTCATAACTCGGCCATTTTACAACCTACAAAAAAAAAAAAATTCGGATTCATGTTCATGACGACTAGTACTATTAACCCCAAAAATATGGCCGCCACTCTAAGATTCACCCTGTATATATTTTTAAAATAAATCCCTAATTCAAAAAACTTTTAAGAGCATTATTCATTTTTCATAGCATACCAAGTAAAACTACTTTCAAGTATGACCGACGTTTGAAAGCAACAGCACGGACCGGCTCCGTCTTCCAGTCTTCCACTGCAATCAATCAAATCGGAATTAATTTCTTTCTTTTCGAGTTTTACGGGAACTGCGGCGAAACACCTAATTAACCAACGGAAGTTATCCGGCGTAACACACAATTAGACTCGAAAAATATATAGGTTGAACACGAGCACACTTCCAGCAAAGAGAATTAGAAATAAGGAAACTTCTGTTTCATTTAAGTTTGAAAAAACTACGGAGGTCGAGAGCAGACGTGCCTCTCAGGTAATGAAATGAACCGCCACGGTTTATTTTTATTTGTAATCACAGTTCTTCAAACTCTAGAGCGGTGATTGCAGGTGTAGCTGCGAGTTTAATTGCACGGAAATAAATTCAGGATGTTGTGTTTCGAAACTATTAGTCTGTCCCCAGTTCTCTAAAACATCAGTTTAGCTTCTTATTTTCTCCAAGAGAATTTTCAAAATGTCGAAAAGAGATATACTTGTCCAATCTAATAGCAAGGGGAGAGAATCTGAAGCTTGCTACAATTTATCTCAATTGATCGAGTAACCACTCGAATTCCAGACACATATTGTGCTTTAAGATTACTATATGTACATCTAGACAGGAACAGAGCCCGTTGAATATATAAACGGTCATTGTGAAGCCCAAAAGTCCCCCATTTATTATATTTATCATGACAGCTACCCATGCCTGAGGCCATCCATAATATATGTTTGACTCAACTCCTGGCCACCCTCAAACTAAACAGACTTCGTACCAGTTTACAAGCTGTTTTAATATACCCTGTATCTGTTAACTTGTCAGTTTTACTTTAAAAATGAAGATTAATAAAAAATTTACTTTCGAGACATATATATCACCCAGGGAGAAGGTATATATGACTTGGCAAAAGATTTAACTCTTAAGAAAAAGATTAGGGATGTTTCGAACGCAATCAGAATAAACTTCTTGGCTACAACAGGAAAGAGCTGAAGAAGATGAAACTATAAGTCGATTATTGACACCTGTCATTGATCCATTAAAAGAACTCAAAGCTCTCAGTGCTATTACGAATTTACCTAGTCAGCAGCAGCTTCTATCGGCAGAGGATACAAGTAAGGCTCAAATAAAAATAAAATAAAAAGAAGAAGACTACAATGATGATGATGAAGAAGAAGAAGAGGTTGAACCTATGCATGAAGATATGGTAGTACGATTGATCCCAACGAATATCTTGAAGTATTATATTGACCATTGGATTTCCATTCGACACAAGGCATTCTCCATCTCAGTATTACAATAGTTAATAAATCCTAGGCACATTTTTATTGTTACGCTAAGATATTGTGCATAAAACAGCTGGCTTGTAAACAAAGCTGAAACAAAAAGACATGACCTTCAGACGATACACAACGAAATTAAATCGGTAATTTCTCAAATAACTCGTATAATATTGTTTTACTACTTACCTAGCCATAAAGACAGAAGTTAAGATATTAATTGAATACTTGGAACATTCGTTTGTTTATATTTGTGCTTTCGAACTGTCAGTTGATAGTACAGAATTTCTGTCGAATTTAGTCGTTGGTTATCTGTGGCATAGCTGATGTTTTGAAGTATCGCCCTGGAGAGTCGTGGCGCTGTCTACTGTATAGTGACGTTAGTCACGGTCGGAATTTGTTAAATAATAAGTATCGATGAGATGTGCGTGTCATGGAATTGAATACGTTTGTTATGTTTTTACCCAATTCAGGAGTCTTGGGTTAGGAAACAAACAAAGCGATTATCGAGGCAACATGTGCCCACACCAGGCAAAAAGTCTACTTCCAAAACAACTCATATTAATTGACATGCTTTTACAAAGTAAAACTAACAATACAGATTTCTTTGATTTCGCTCGTGCATTATACTCGAAGTAAGTTTTAAACACTCCAAGAACTCGACTTGCAAGGTACAATGCCTTATTGTATTGAAGGTGCAAAGAAAGGCGTTTATTTACCGGGAGAATTTCCTTTCTGTTACTCTGGTCGTGTGTTGTAGACCACTTAAGTTCCACTCAGCTGATTCAACCTCGAACTAGCCTTCTAATTGATTCCCTTCTGCTACAATGCGTTATAATTATGACTCAAGATCAAAGGGTTGCTAGTTATCAAAATACGCTTATTATTTCTTGACGGTAGTTTCCCGTTTGATATTATACGTTAATTAATTAAAACGTAGCTGGCCTTGAGGGTCAGCTGAATTAACCGGTCTCAGACGATTGCTAAATTTACTTATTTCTGTCCTGAGGAGGGTTGGACGCTTTGATGTGGCTCGGACACTGGCGCTGTTTCCACAAACACCAAAGCGAGCGCTGGTTCGCCAATTATGTGGTGAAGATACAACTGAGCCTAATCCGACAAAGTGGCTCATTTATACCTAAGCTGTTGTTCGATTAACCGAAAGAATTTTACAGTTAAAAATTTCCCTGTATATCCGCAACTTTTCAATTGAAAAATTATCAAGTTAATCGGCACACTTATTTGGTGTTTATTAAATTTTTCCGAATTTAAAAAATTCTAATATAATGCGCCTCCGGAATCTTTTAATAACTTCACCATTAAAGACCAAAGTTTACTAACCCTCGTATCAAACTTTACTCGCCCCATCGAAGCCACAACCCGACGGTCGCGGCTCGATCCTCTTCAACTGTTCATTAGCAATGATGTTTAGGAGTTGCACGAACTTCATATTTAAGGAAAATTTAATTCGAAAAATCAAGCAGAATTCTTATTTATGAAATTTTGGAGGGGGGAAGTTGGAAACTTGATATTGTTTACGAGCAAGCATAATATTTTTCTGCAACTTGTTATTAATTTTAGAAACCGCGAAAAACGACGTTTTGGTGGCCCGCTGATTTGACGTGTGTAATCGCTTACCAGCAACGTCATCAGGGCGTCGTCGCTAAACTTCATTTTTTCTGTCAAATAAACGCGTGAATTCGAGGTTTTGGCGACCTGCTGATTTGACGTGTGTAATCGTTTAACAGCACAGGACGTCGGCGATTTTATTGCTATTAATTTCACTAGTTTGCGTCCCCACCTCTGCTTGAAAACAACGTGATCACAATCCATAGTGGGAGCAGAAAAAACTCAATAAACACGCATTTACCAATTAAATAAGTATTTTTTACGCTCTCACTCGATTCTTCATTTAAATTATCGACTACTTTTTTTCTCTTTAGATTTATTAATTGACACGAGCCGTTTAATTCCAATATACAACAGAAAACAATTAAATTTAATTAGCACTCCGTCGGATATTATTCAATTCCTTTGCCAATATTTTTGTGTACTGAATGTTACAAATACGTTATAATGAGATATGTACCGAAAATATTACAAGATAAATTCTGGGAATTATTTTTAGACGTAATGTTCGCGAACAATTACCAATTTAATCATCTTTAAGAATATTAATAATAATAATAGTATATTTTTGCAGTCATGGAAAAATTTCAACTTCACCGGCCGAACCAATTCAAATATAATAAAATTCTCCCCCCTTTCTGAACGTTCCTCTTTACGTTTGCCAAATTGAGGAGCCAGAAATTGTCTTTTAATCACGTTAAAAACATTTGTGCAATCTGAGGGAGTTCTGAAAGCGGGACGAGTGCCTGCACTAAGAAGAAGAAGCGCGGCGGTAAGAGCAACTCCTTTTACAAAGTTTCATTCTTACGTAAACATCTTAATTTCATGATCTCGTTAAGCAGACCTTTTCCGCTTCCGTTTTAGTTTTATTATTTGTAATTAATTTAATTAGGCATGCAAGTCGAGATGAAAAATACGCAAGGCCAACAGGAGTTGATTTTAAACCCAGTAGAGAAAAATTTCTTGTTATTTTATACTAGAACATTACATTGACGTTCCGGCGGAAAATTAAAGGATTATTGTAAAACGTGTAACGAGGTGATTTCTGTTGTTAAAAACATTTCTGTCACTTTGATACACCCTGTAGCCTCTGGTAGTATTTAAGTTTGATTTATTTAAGTTTGAGTCGTAGAAGCCGCTGGTAAGTAAGAATTAAATTAAATAATGCTGTAGCAAATCGGGGGTATAAATTTTATAAAAGAAGGGAAATAGCTATTAATAATGTAAAAATTAATTCCAATTTGTGCCACGGGGTATATAAGAAGTCATTGGTTGAGTTTTTGTTATGACTACTGCAACAGGAAATTCATATTTAGAATAACTTAATCTTATCACGGGGAGTTGTAATTTTCGATGGGAAAGGACTATACGAGTCGGTTCCCAAGGAACTGCTGGCTACGCGAAATTGCGAGTGGACTCGCCTGAACGTATATTGGGCGAAAAAGGGCTGAAGTCAGCGGTTAACCGCGAGGTACGTATAGAGAAGAAACACTAATACGGAGGGACAGTCAGAGGTCAGAGTTGGTCCAAGCCGAGGAGTCAGAGAGTTCGACGAGCGCGAAAGTTGTTCGAGCAGCGCAGCGTCGGGACGTCACGATACAGAGACGGTGCTAGAAATTTGTGAACTACCTAGGGGCTAGATAAGCGCCGCGGAGTGCGAAAGTGATACAGAGACCGCGCGTTGGAGGGCGGGTTTTAAAGTTGATAGAGATCCGACGTATAATTTTGGTGAAGGTAATTGTGAAATAGGATTATTGCATTTTAGAGGTTTTTGGGTAAGTCATTTTGAGTTTACTAACCCCAGATACGTTTCATTTTGCGAGTGAACCTGAAATAGGGTCTCTGGTATTAGAAAATACCTAATTGATATTGGCACTAAATGTGAAAGGGTGGCTTACATATAATATATTTATATAGAGAGACCCAGATAGGGTATGCAAGATTTTCTTTGTTAATAATTTTAGGGGTCCTAAAGCGCGTATTATCGGTGGGTGATAGTCCGCATTGTTTTGTAGTAATTACATTAAGTACTGTAATTTTGTTCGTAACATCTTGTTTGTTCTGGAAGTAAATTACTATAGTTTTGAGCGTAATAATTTGTTTTGTTTTGTAGTAATTAAAGTACTGTAATTTTGTATGTAATAATACCTTTTGCTTATTTTGGAAAATATTTACTGTAATTTCGTACGTGTGGATAAAGTACCAATTAATCTAAAATTTTACCATTCATTTTTCTTTTTTGTTTGTTTTGCCTTGTTTTGATTTTATAATTTTGAGTAATATATTCGCTTTTATTTTTCTTAATTGCTAGTCTTTTATTCCCACCACTATTCACCCCTGCCAAAAGACCACGCATAAAAGCCGTGGCCGGACCCTAGCCTTTGGAAGGATTCTTTTACCAGTGGCCTATCAGCTGATTTTGCTTTACAGGTGCTTTCAAGTGTTTCTCTGATCGGGGGGAAACTAAAATAAATCCCGATCTGGTGGCAGCGACACGCTACCTCTTTTTAAGTAACGCACCCTCGATATCATAGGTAACGCCAGTAAGTAAGAGTAAAGTTTTAGTTTTATATATATTTTTTGATATACGGGGGGTGTGCGCGTTACAATGCTTAAATGAAATTGGCCCCTGTATCAATCCGTGTCTCCACTGCAGTTCTACCCAGGACTTTCCTCTGTTTTGTTGCTGCTCGCCAGGTAACCAGGTGGGATTTTGTACTTTCAGGGCCTACTAGACTCTTTTGTTTCATGATTTGGTAAGTATTTTCTAGTAATCTCTAACTTACATTCATATTTTCAAATTACCGCAGTAAAATCTAAGATTCTACATTAGGCATCGACAGTTCCCCTCTAATCTAATTATACCTAACAAAACCTGAAACTATGTTCATTACGTTTAAAATAATACCTTCGGTCGCCGCATCGAATTTAAAACATCCTCATTTAAATGTCAACCACACATATCCAAACGGAGCACTTGCGAAAGTTAAATTAGCATTTTTCCATTGCGGTGGTGAATAATCTACCCGTTACGCCTTGTCACATTCTGGTAAATGAAAGCATCTAAATGTAAATTGCATAAACATCTCAAGGCATTTAAACATGCAACAGAAATATAGTTTAATGTTGTGTATCTTTCTCTCGCTATTTTGAAATGACATTTAATTACCCCGTTTAACATGAACTTCCCTTATCTCACCCACCTTAATTCATGACATACTTAAAGGTATCAAATTAAGGCTGCCCGAGGCATCAATATGGTCACAGGTGGTTCTACAGAATTACATGTATGTAGGCGAACACTTCACTGTGCCACAAACCGTCCCTTCTTGGTTAATACCTCAATTTAGGATAATTGGTATGGTTGCTACGTGTAGAGTGGCAGTCCAAGAAAAACAACTCTTGACCGACTTAACCCTGTGCGATAACAGGGAGTTTTGCAACTAATTTGTCTAATGCTATCAGTTACGCGTGCAGTAGTTCATTTCATACTTGTAAAGCAGGGAGAAAATGCCGCATTTACAAAGCAGAAACGCGGCCTCTTTAACCTTCAAAGAAGCCGCCGCACGTGTTCCTTTGTCGGTAATTTTTTATCTGCGGTACAAAAATGAATTCGACTTTACATAGTTTATCTATAGTTGTGGCAGCCATTTTTTTCCAGTATGCACTATGGAATCACGTATAACAGAAAATTGACAAACTAGAAAATAGTGGCACCTTTTCAAGAACATTTACAGTTAGTATTAGTAGCAGATGCGTCGTAACTGCAATAGGGGCGATGTTATTGCATATCAAGGTATGTAATATTATGATTTTCTACTTGATAATTATTAATAATGAAATTATTGTAGCTACTTTAGCTTCGGAAAATGCACTCCTCGACTGTTTTGTTGCTGGTCGCCAGGTAACCAGGTGGGATTTTGCGCTTTCCGGGTCCACTTGACTCTTCTGTTCCATGCTTTGGTAAATATTTTCTATTTATTTAAATTTCTAATTCTCTTCTGACTGATGGTCGAGATGGTAGAGTACCTGCCTCTCACCCAAAAGTCCCGGGTTCGAATCCCGGTCGTGGCAATGGAAAATACTGCGAGAGGGATTTTTTCATTATACACGGATATTGGATGTGTGTCCCTTGTCTTTAAATGTGTAGCCCCCTCCCGCACAAGGCTCCAGCCTTCTGGGATAAAGGGGGTCGTAATTACATGTGGTGTATTTATTTATTATTTATTATTATTATCTAATTCTAATTATAAATCCACCGAACAAGGAAAATTCACAGCACAACACTTCCTAAAATTATATCGCTGTATTTTTTTTATATTTATATATAAAAACTTAAGTTAGAAATAACTTAAATAAATAGAAAATACTTACCAAAGCATGGAACAAAAGAGTTTAGTAGGCCCTGAAAGTACAAAATCCCACCTGGTTACCTGGCGAGCAGCAACAAAACAGAGGAAAGTCCTGGGTAGAACTGCAGTGGAGACACGGATTGATACAGGGGCCAATTTCATTTAAGCATTGTAACGCGCACACCCCCCCGTATATCAAAAAAAATATATAAAACTAAAACTTTACTCTTACTTACTGGCGATACCTATGATATCGAGGGTGCGTTACTTAAAAAGAGGTAGCGTGTCGCTGCCACCAGATCGGGATTTATTTTAGTTTCCCCCCGATCAGAGAAACACTTGAAAGCACCTGTAGAGCAAAATCAGCTGATAGGCCACTGGTAAAAGAATCCTTCCAAAGGCTAGGGTCCGGCCACGGCTTTTATGCGTGGTCTTTTGGCAGGGGTGAATAGTGGTGGGAATAAAAGACTAGCAATTAAGAAAAATAAAAGCGAATATAATACTCAAAATTATAAAGTCAAAACAAGGCAAAACAAACAAAAAAAATGAATGGTAAAATTTTAGATTAATTGGTACTTTATCCACACGTACTAAATTACAGTAAATATTTTCCAAAATAAGCAAAACAAGGTATTATTACATACAAAATTACAGTACTTTAATTACTACAAAACAACAAATTATTACGCTCAAAACTATAGTAATTTACTTCCAAAACAAACAAGATGTTACGAACAAAATTACAGTACTTAATGTAATTACTACAAAACAATGCGGGCTATCACCCACCGATAATACGCGCTTTAGGACCCCTAAAAGTATTAGCAAAGAAAATCTTACGTACCCTATCTGGGTCTCTCTATATAAATATATTATATGTAAGCCACCCTTTCGCATTTAGTGCCAATATCAATTAGGTATTTTCTAATACCAGAGACCCTATTTCAGGTTCACTCGCAAAATGAAACGTATCTGGGGTTAGTAAACTCAAAATGACTTACCCAAAAACCTCTAAAATTCAATAATCCTGTTTCACAATTACCTTCACCAAAATTATACGTCGGATCTATATCAACTTTAAAACCCGCCCTCCAACGCGCGATCTCTGTATCACTTTCGCACTCCGCGGCGCTTATCTAGCCCCTAGGTAGTTCACAAATTTCTAGCACCGTCTCTGTATCGTGACGTCCCGACGCTGCGCTGCCCGAACAACTTTCGCGCTCGTCGAACTCTCTGACTCCTCGGCTTGGACCAACTCTGACCTCTGACTGTCCCTCCGTATTAGTGGTTCTTCTCTACGTACCCCGCGGTTAACCGCTGACTTCAGCCCTTTTTCGCCCAATATACGTTCAGGCGAGTCCACTCGCAATTTCGCGGAGCCAGCAGTTCCTTGGGAACCGACTCGTATAGTCCTTTCCCATCGAAAATTACAACTCCCCGTGATAAGATAAAGTTATTCTAAATATGAATTTCCTGTTGCAGTAGTCATAACAAAAACTCAACCAATTACTTCTTATATACCCCGTGGCACAAATTGGAATTAATTTTTACATTATTAATAGCTATTTCCCTTCTTTTATACAATTTATACCCCCGATTTGCTACAGCATTATTTAATTTAATTCTTATTTACCAGCGGCTTCTACGACTCAAACTTAAATAAATCAAACTTAAATACTACCAGCGGCTACAGGGTGTTTTTAACAACAGAAAACACTTAGCTGAAAAATCACCTCGTTACACGTTTTGCAATAATCCTTTAATTTTCCGCCGGAACGATACTTTAGCTTCGGAAGATGCACTCCTCGACTGTTTTGTTGCTGATCGCCAGGTAACCAGGTGGGTTTTGCGCTTTCCGGGTCCACTAGACTCTTCTGTTCCATGCTTTGGTAAATATTTTCTATTTACTTAAGTTATTTCTAACTTTTAAGTGAAATTAAGGACACATTAAAATTTTCTGTCTATATATATATATATATATATATATATATATATATATATATATATATATATATATATATATATATATATGGCGTTATCCGAACAACAAATGAAATACTGTTTACACCATGGTGTAATAATTCACGTTTGCAGAGGGTGGATACCCTACGCAAGTCGTCTCTATGTTTGTATACCTCAAAACTGGAATAGCTGCTGTCGGCGATAAATTCTACGACAGAAATCAATGTTTGTTGAAATTAATAAAGTTAACAACTGTTTATCCGTTATGTGCCAGTCACAAATATTAAATAACAGCAATATATTAAATCGGAGCGACACTTCTTTAAAATCTTAACTAACTTTTGGTATTGGGATGATAAATGAAAACGCAATGGCGGATTGATACAGAAATCAGTTGACTATTCGTTATTAAATTCTTAAAATGTTTTATTGGTAATAAAAACACCCCAACCCACAAATTTCCGAATTTCAACTTTTTAGCGCGAAGTTGAATATGTAAATATTTTGTGTTAATTAACAATGCTCTCTCATTAAGTTGGTAAATAGCAATTAGGAGACATTTAGGAACTTTCTGGGACGTTTAGCAGTTTATAAAATATTCGAGAAACACGCTGCCTTATGAACTGAGAACGTGGTCCAAGAGCTGTCGGATAAGTAACTATTTTATTAGTTCTAGAAGTGAGATAAAGGAAAAATGAGCTATCTTTTATTAAAATTCTTTCCAATAAATTTTCAAGTTTTCTAGGGGCGACGTAGATACGTATACACTATTGGCAAGGTTCAACTTAGAGTGCAAAATATGTAATGCAACTAAGAGAGAAGGTACATAGGGGCAAACCCTTCAGTTTAACAAGAGACGCCTAACCATTCCTACACTCCTACTAAAGAGGGGTATGTGTGTTGATGTGGCGCGCGACTACAGCGGTTCAGCTTACGGCCGTGCGATATTTTTACGATGTTTTCATTCTTTTATCATGTTTATCGCTGTTGCATTTGACAATACAACAGCGGTTTAAGAGTTGATGTTATTTATTAGCCTTAAACCTAAATAAATGAAATAAAAACTTGTATTCTAAAAATATTATGAATAATTGTTGGGCGCGACATCGTGGCCGTTCGACACATTCGGCCGATTCCGTCGTCCCCTTCGACCGCGTGTTGTAAAGAATGGAAGGTGGGAGGTAGGGGATAGCGCGTTGTCCGTTTAACTTGTAAATGCTTTAAGTTATCTCCGTCTGATGCATTTATATCGGCCATCTAGATTGGACCTTACCAATAGTGTATGCACTCCCTGACTGTTTTGTTGCTGGTCGCCGGTAACCAGGTGGGATTTTGTACTTTCAGGGTCCACTAGACTTTGGTGACTAAAGTGATTTGTTTATATGGTTTGATTAGTTGAACTTTGTCATCGTTTCAACGTGCAAATTATAGAATGTTTATTACTCCTAAGATATAAAGTTAAGTTTAATAAATTAAGTGGCATTATTATTTGATCTTCGCGTCGAACTTTTAGAGAATTCCTAAGTTCTTTGACAACCAAATTTGAAAATAATGAAATTAGCAAACATATTATCCAAACTTCTGCCATTTTAAAGGTTTAACTCATAAGCTGATTAACAAGATAGGTTGCGCGCTAATTCCTTGTATTCGTTATTAAACTTCTTGTTTTAAACACATTACATAAGAAGTGCGCAAATTAACTTATTACGTTTATACGAATTAACCTACAATATTTCACTTTGAATATATTTTATTTGCCAGAGAAAACACCAAAATATAATACACGAATTCAATCCCACTCTTTGCAGGTTTTTTTCTTATTTTAGAATACTTGCTCTCACCAGTTTTAACTTAAAGGTCGTGCGCTATAATCCTTGTTATTAATGGACGACTCGATGAAATCTTGTAATTAGCCCGCCAACTGTGAAAAATACAGGTTTCATTACCTTTTAAGGGGTGAATTATTCTTCTTTGCAATGTTTTAATCCCCGACGCCGAACAAAGAAATTTCATGCCGAAATAAATCATTTTATTAGAGCCGGGCGATAAATTAAAAAAATAATAAATGCAAACGGCTCCATTATTGCATTTCAACATTAATAACGAAATCTTTAAAATTTCGTCCTCCTCCGTGAAACAGCAATTTCAGAGCTAAAACAGCCACGCAGGAATAAAACAGCCGCTAAGCTGTACGTCACAAAAACAAGATTTATGTTATTTAAAATTAACACTGCTACATGGAATATTTAATTGAAAATGTGCAGTCGGAATAAAAGCCGATATTACTTTCCAGTTTATGATTTATTATTTATATGCGGACGGATGTGATAATTTTAAAAAAATTGTAATTCAAATATTATTATTATACGAATAATATATGAGTAGGGAAGAGTGAAACTTCTATTATACTCCCACATGTCGCCCTAAGCTTACCTTGAGCCCATCTCGAACAAGTCACGCCCATCTTAAAGAAGCCACGCCTATCTTGAACAAGCCACGCCCATCTTGAGCAAGCCACGCCTATATTTAGTAAGCCACGCCTATATTCAACAAACCACGCCCACTCCCCACTCCAGCGAAACCCTGCCCATTCTTCACTCTGTAGGTGGGAGAACTCTTAGTGGTAGTAAGAGAGGAGATAAGTCCCGCCCATTTCCTCCATCTACGTAGAAGGGAGAAATCTCAGTAACCCTTAGAAATACAGATTTTAGGATGGATTTTCGTAAATTAAATCAAACAGTTTATTGTAATTATTGGCGACTTTGACATTAATTTCGTTTTTATTCACATATTTATCTCCATTATACTTTTATTCTGTGCTGAATTTATTTCTTGATAGCCAATTAACATTTTGCTTGGGCCGGCTGTCGCATTATATGCGTCCCACCCCATATAAATCCGCCTGTCCGCCCATGCGAGCGGCTAGCGAGCTTCCGTTTCAGCACATCCTGTAAACCGAGAAGTAAATCTGGTCGAATAAAATAAATTATTTCGCTAGACGTACTCAATGGCCATTTGACTCTACAGAAGGCAGTCTTTTCCGTCCCCTATAAAATAAGAAACCTGAAATGAAAAGTGATGGCGCGATTTGCGTCTTTTAAAAGGGTGAAAATTTATATTAGGGGTACGTTGAGGACCTACTTTGGAAGGCGCGCACGTCCTCGATACGATCAAATGTATTTGAACGTTGCTGTTTGCCGAAAGGGTGGATTACAAATGCCGCGATACGAAAGACAAAGAGAGGAGCAACAGTAGTCAGCAGAAAGGATAGTCTCGCGGTCTGTGCGTATCCCCTAAACTGATTTGCAGGGCCGAGGATACTTCCTTCGATTCTCCTATCAGATAATTGCTAATGAATATAAATAAATTTACTTTCATTGTTAATAATAATAATAATAATAAGATTAACAAAGGCACCTTGCTTACGCTACTTGCGTTGCTTATGAGGCTAAATTGTTTTTATTTGAGTGGTTTTTTGTGTAATTTTGTTGTAATTATCTATTTTTAAAACGCTCGAACTAAACGCCACTAAAACTTAAATTTAATTAAAACAAATTTCCTAATTAAAATGTAGAGTATCAATTTTCCTGCTGGCAGGAAACCCTTGACTGCAGTTGAAATAAATTCAGAGGTTGTTGGATGGAACAAAGTTAACAAATGAAAAAAAAGGCAAGTTTGTTTGATCAAAACCCAGCAAACCAGCTGAAAAGTTCACAACATATCTCACCTAAACTGCGTAATTTGATATTAAATATTTCTCTCCTGCAGCGGTATTATGAAATACTCCACAATTCGCTTTTAGGTTTATTTTTAGTTTCTTTATTTTATTTATATGAAAATATAATAATAGTTCTATTATGTGAAGTACATATTCTTGTCGAATGCCCATTAAACGAAGTCCTAATATCTTTAGCTGAGAAAGGGACTGGGATTCCCAGTGGATAGTTATAAAATTAGACGTAGAATTTGACTTGTGAATAAATTTCAAGCTACACAAAATTAATGTCAAAAAAATGTATTTAAAGTGACGTCCTAAATTTGTCAAAAAATATGACGTCATAATGACGTCCGTTATTCCCAGTGGGGAAAGTTAGACATAGAAATTGACTTGTGAATAAATTTCAAGCTGCACAAAACTAATACCGAAAAAACGTGTTTAAAATGACGTCCTAAATTTGTCAAAAAACATGACGCCATAATGACGTCCGTTATTCCCAGTGGATCGTTATAAAATTAGACATAGAAACTGACTTGTGAATAAATTTCAAGCTGCACAAAACTAATGTTAAAAAAAATGTATTTAAAGTGACGTCCTAAATTTGTTAAAAAACATGACGTCATAATGACGTCCAGTGGAACGTTATAAAATTGGATATAGAAATTGACTTGTGAATAAATTTCAAGCTCCACAAAACTAATGTCAACAAAACGTATTTAAAGTGGCGTCCTAAATTTGTCAAAAAACATGACGTCATAATGACGTCCGTTATTCCCAGTGGATCGTTATAAAATTAGACATAGAAATTGACTTGTGAATAAATTTCAAGCTGCACAAAACTAATATCGAAAAAACGTGTTTAAAGTGACGTCCCAAATTTGTTAAAAAACATGACATCATAATGACGTCCGTTATTCCCAGTGGATCGTTATAAAGTTAGACATAGAAATTGACTTGCGAATAAATTTCAAGCTGCACAAAACTAATATCGAAAAAACGTGTTTAAAGTGACGTCCCAAATTTGTTAAAAAACATGACGTCATAATGACGTCCGTTATTCCCAGTGGATCGTTATAAAATTAGACATAGAAATTGACTTGTGAATAAATTTCAAGCTGCACAAAACTAATATCGAAGAAACGTTTTTAAAGTGACGTCCTAAATTTGTTAAAAAACATGACGCGATAATGACGTCCGTTATTCCCAGTGGATCGTTATAAAATTAGACATAGAAATTGCCTTGTTAATAAATTTCAAGCTGCACAAAACTAATATCGAAAAAACGTGTTTAAAGTGACGTCCTAAATTTGTTAAAAAACATGACGCCATAATGACGTCCGTTATTCCCAGTGGATCGTTATAAAATTAGACATAGAAATTGACTTGTGAATAAATTTCAAGCTGCACAAAACTAATATCGAAAAAACGTGTTTAAAGTGACGTCCTAAATTTGTTAAAAAACATGACGCCATAATGACGTCCGTTATTCCTAGTGGATCGTTATAAAATTAGACATAGAAATTGACTTGTGAATAAATTTCAAGCTGCACAAAACTAATATCGAAAAATCGTGTTTAAAGTGACGTCCTAAATTTGTTAAAAAACATGACGCGATAATGACGTCCGTTATTCCCAGTGGATCGTTATAAAATTAGACATAGAAATTGCCTTGTTAATAAATTTCAAGCTGCACAAAACTAATATCGAAAAAACGTGTTTAAAGTGACGTCCTAAATTTGTTAAAGAACATGACGCCATAATGACGTCCGTTATTCCCAGTGGATCGTTATAAAATTAGACATAGAAATTGACTTGCGAATAAATTTCAAGGTACCCAAAACTAATGTCAAAAAAACGTATTTACGTCCTAAATTTGTCAATAAACATGACGCCATAATGACGTCCGTTATTCCCAGTGGATCGTTATAAAATTAGACATAGAAATTGACTTGTGAATTAATTTCAAGCTGCACAAAACTAAAATCGAAAAAGCGTGTTTAAAGTGACGTCCTAAATTTGTTAAAAAACATGACGCCATAATGACGTCCGTTATTCCCAGTGGATCGTTAGAAAATTAGACATAGAAATTGACTTGTGAATAAATTTCAAGCTGCACAAAACTAATGTCAAAAAACGTGTTTAAAGTGACGTCCTAAATTTGTCAAAAAACATGACGTCATAATGACGTCCGTTATTCGACTATGATATTATTGACCAATAATCAGTTAAAAGATCTACTAGTTGGGTTTTGGGCAAAAATGTTACCATTTCTGGGTTTGAGGAACTAAACCATCAACTTTTTTCAGAGAAAAATTATTTTCTCCCAAACGCCCTAAAACATTTCCTCTAATGAAAAAAACGGACTGAAAACTACGTGGGTTTGATTTGTGTCAGTGTTCGATTGTTGAGCAACTTTCGCTACGCTTTTTTATTTGTTCATTGTCTGTGGCAGACAGCGAGATAATGGAATCCGCACAAACACCTCCAATTAAATATTCCTCGGGCAATACAGATCACATCTATGTAAATATATCGAGAAATAAGCTCTGTGAGCTCGCTTAAGGATGCACAAGAGTACAGATAAGTTGGATTAGTCTTTGTAGATGTTAGACTGTTTGATAAGCCGATCGGCAAGTTTTAGTTGTGAACGAAGTAGTCGCTGGTGTAAGTTTCTTATTTGTTTGTGTTCAGAGGCATGTATAGCGTGCGCTTTAAAGCACCAGGGTGATTTGAGGGGTCCTGTTGCCAGGCTTCGAGGACTCTTTAGCTGGAAGTATCTATTTAATGTTTAATGCGGCTAGTCAACACATTTTTCGTGAGGCGCAGTTCCTAGTATCCACTTAATTCACAACCATTTTATCTGGTTAGTTTTTAATATGAATGATGCATGAGCCCCCTACTTTCCATAAAAATACACGTTGGAAAAATCATTTTTTGAAAGAGTATTACAAATTTACCGAAAACTACCGTCAAAAAACGTATTTAAATGGACGTCAAAAACTTGTCAAAAAATATAACGTCATAATGACGTCCGTTATTCGTATATGACATTAATGACGAATTTACACTTATTTAGCAATAATAGCAGAAATGCAGAAACTAGCAAAATTAAAGTGAAGGTGGTTAAAATAGGCTGTTAAATACATAAATTAAAAAGAAAAAATACTATAGCATCAATTATGTGATAAGAAAATTATAATTGTCAAAGAGGAGACAAAAGGAAATATCAAGGCACTTTAATAGCGAATGAAATAATATATTTCCGCGGTTTTTGCAAAATTGCTTTATTATCCCCAAGTCGCGGAAATCGATTCCTTCAACATCCTACATCTTAAATTAAAGTCTGCTTTGAAGCTCACTTCTACAAATAATGTAAGATTCCCAGTACGCACTCGTCTTTGACTTCGGCGAATTAACAAATTTCATCACGCAAATGAAAGAGTGTTCGAAATGTAATTCTCTCTCCAGGAAATTGAGATTTATTAGCAGCGCAGCCTGGAACGGCTCTTAAATCAAAATGTATCGCGTTCTGATAGGATGCATCCCGATTGCTGAATAAGGCGAAGAGCGGCGTCAGAAAACTATTTATAAATCAGATATGTTGTAGCCTACCCACGCATAATAAATCTCGGAAAATGGTACAAGAAACGGATCCGTAGTTCCACATATATTATAAATTTTTAAGCTGCTTCCTTATAGGGCCGGATCACCGGATGTTCTCGGGCCGTTCCATAATTCTTTGAAAGAAGCCCGTGATAACTTCTGAACCGGTAGATCAACGGCCGTTCAGCAGGACGTATCAATTTGGTGAACTAACCTCTTCCAACAATTTATAAATTGTAGCAAACAGAGTTTAATCGTTTAATCTACAGATTTTCCCTTTCCCAGAGTTAAAATTAGGTATTCGTAAAAGCAAAAATCGCCTTGTGTTTAATTACTATAAATTTACTCAAAACTGACGTCGAAAAAACGTATTTAAAGGGACGTCAAAAATTTGTCAAAAAACATGACGTCATAATGATGTCCGTTATTCGACGAATTTTCACTTAATTACCAACCAATAGCAGAAATGCAGAAACTGGCAAAATTGAAGTGAAGGTAGCTAAAATAGGTTGTTAAATACATAAAGTAAAAAGAAAAAATACTATAGTATTAATTATTATGTGATAAGAATGTGTCAAAGAGGACAAAACTTTTATTTTAAAGGGCATTTACTTTTCGAACTTTCCCGCTCCGGCCCTGCTCGCGCTATAAATAGTAGAGGGTGTTCTTATGTGGCGCCTTGGGATTGAAACATTCCTACATATGAAGTGAACCGAATTGATCTCAATAAAACTATGCCGACTGTGCAGCTGGATGTTTCTAGGTTGAATCTTTGCTCTTGTTATTTGGTGTATTTCGGAGGACAATAGACGTGGGGAGGGCCCGGAAAAATTTGCATTGCGTATCTGGAGTTATTGAATTTCCAACGAGGCGAATGAATATTGACAGTTAATATTAAGCTATTGAGAAAAATGTGGAGGATACATGTGCAATATGGGACGTACGTTAAGTCTACCAGGGATGTTTTATATTGGACTGTTTCTGGAAAATAATGGGAATTTTATATAATTAATTATATATTTAAAAAAAGATGCTAGCAATTTTACTATAGGACTAGTGCTTTCTCATAAATTTAACAGTAAAAGAACCCATTGCTCTTGCTATATAGCCATTATATAAAATTAACTTTTCTCAAACCATTTCGATGGTAGTACGACTAATAAAATGTTTTTTTTAATAAATAAAATAAATATAACCATTTTATTTGCTAATAAATTTTACCGATCGTAATATCAACTTAGTTACCTTACTACGACAGAATATAATATATAAAATGTATTTTTGTCAAAGCAACTAAACTTCCAACCTTCGATTTTAAAATAACGGTTTTCCCATGATAAATCAGCTCTAACCATTTTATTTGCTGATGTAAAACTTGCTAAAAGTAATACCAATTTGTCCTGCTAGGAGTAAAGTCGCAGGTGGATTCTAAGATACTATATCCGTTCGAACCAACCCAATCGTAGCAGCATTATGACTAAGGCAAAGGTTTTTCCAAAAAAACCATTTTATTTGCTCAAACATATTTTGATGAACGTACTATCACGTACTTGGATGGCATACTATGAGAAATATAACTTCTTAGATTTGTTCAAAAGAAATACATTTTGTATCTTAGAATTCGCCTGCAACATTACTCCTAGCAGGACAAGTTGATATTACGTTCAGCAAATAAAATGGTTAGAGCTGAATTATTAATGGAAAACCATTGAATTAGTGTCAGACGATTAACTTGGTTCTATAGAACTATATTTAGTATTTCTTCAGATTCCAACAATGTTCCTTGTAAGACCTACGTTATTAAGTTTGGCAATATTGGTATCAGCAAATAAAATGGTTTGAGCTGCACTGTCTTTGGAAAAACCATTATCTCACTCTTGAAAGTGTTCTAGCTCAATTATTGATTTGACAAAAATAAATTTTATATTTTGAATTCTATCCTAGTGACACATATAAGTCGATTTGGCATTTAGTAAGATTTAAGCCAACAAATAAAATGGTTATATTAAGTGCTATCTATGAAAAAACATAGTCTCAGCCTCAAAGTTGCTGCTATTCAATTGGTTGGACAAAATAAATTTTACATATCGAATCTTGGTTAAAATATTATTCATAGTAAGCCGTTTAAGTTGCAAATTGAGCAAATAAAATGGTTTGAGCTGAACTGTCTTTGGATAAACCATTATCTCACTCTTAAAAGTGTAATAGCTCAATTATGAGTTTGACAAAAATAAATTTTATATATTGAATTCTAACCTAGTGACACATATAAGTTGATTTACGTTGAGCAAGATTTAATTCAACCAATAAAATGGTTATATTTGCACTATTTATGAAAAACCATTGTGTCAGCCTCAAAGTTGCTGCGATTCAATTGGTTGGACAAAATAAATTTTACATATCGAATCTTGGTTAAAATATTATTCATAGTAAGCCGTTTAAGTTGCAAATTGAGCAAATAAAATGGTTTGAGCTGAACTGTCTTTGGATAAACCATTATCTCACTCTTAAAAGTGTAATAGCTCAATTATGAGTTTGACAAAAATAAATTTTATATATTGAATTCTAACCTAGTGACACATATAAGTTGATTTACGTTGAGCAAGATTTAATTCAACCAATAAAATGGTTATATTTGCACTATTTATGAAAAACCATTGTGTCAGCCTCAAAGTTGCTGCGATTCAATTGGTTGGACAAAATAAATTTTACATATCGAATCTTGGTTAAAATATTATTCATAGTAAGCCGTTTAAGTTGCAAATTGAGCAAATAAAATGGTTTGAGCTGAACTGTCTTTGGATAAACCATTATCTCTCTCTTAAAAGTGTAATAGCTCAATTATGAGTTTGACAAAAATAAATTTTATATATTGAGTTCTAACGTAGTGACACATATAAGTTGATTTACGTTGAGCAGGATTTAATTCAACCAATAAAATGGTTATATTTGCACTATTTATGAAAAACCATTGTGTCAGCCTCAAAGCTGCGATTCAATTGGTTGGACAAAATAAATTTTACATATCGAATCTTGGTTAAAATATTATTCATAGTAAGCCGTTTAAGTTGTCAATTGAGCAAATAAAATGGTTTGACCTGAACTGTCTTTGGATAAACCATTATCTCTCTCTTAAAAGTGTGATAGCTCAATTATGAGTTTGACAAAAATAAATTTTATATATTGAGTTCTAACGTAGTGACACATATAAGTTGATTTACGTTGAGCAGGATTTAATTCAACCAATAAAATGGTTATATTTGCACTATTTATGAAAAACCATTGTGTCAGCCTCAAAGCTGCGATTCAATTGGTTGGACAAAATAAATTTTACATATCGAATCTTGGTTAAAATATTATTCATAGTAAGCCGTTTAAGTTGTCAATTGAGCAAATAAAATGGTTTGACCTGAACTGTCTTTGGATAAACCATTATCTCTCTCTTAAAAGTGTGATAGCTCAATTATGAGTTTGACAAAAATAAATTTTATATATTGAGTTCTAACGTAGTGACACATATAAGTTGATTTACGTTGAGCAGGATTTAATTCAACCAATAAAATGGTTATATTTGCACTATTTATGAAAAACCATTGTGTCAGCCTCAAAGTTGCTGCGATCAATTGGTTGGACAAAATAAATTTTACATATCGAATCTTGGTTAAAATATTATTCATAGTAAGCCGTTTAAGTTGCAAATTGAGCAAATAAAATGGTTTGAGCTGAACTGTCTTTGGATAAACCATTATCTCTCTCTTAAAAGTGTAATAGCTCAATTATGAGTTTGACAAAAATAAATTTTATATATTGAGTTCTAACGTAGTGACACATATAAGTTGATTTACGTTGAGCAGGATTTAATTCAACCAATAAAATGGTTATATTTGCACTATTTATGAAAAACCATTGCCTCAGCCTCAAAGTTGCTACGATTCAATTGGTTGGACAAAGTAAATTTTACATATCGAATCTTGGTTAAAATATTATTCATAGTAAGCCGTTTAGGTTGCAAATTGAGCAAATAAAATGGTTTGAGCTGAACTGTCTTTGGATAAACCATTATCTCTCTCTTAAAAGTGTAATAGCTCAATTATGAGTTTGACAAAAATAAATTTTATATATTGAGTTCTAACGTAGTGACACATATAAGTTGATTTACGTTGAGCAGGATTTAATTCAACCAATAAAATGGTTATATTTGCACTATTTATGAAAAACCATTGCCTCAGCCTCAAAGTTGCTACGATTCAATTGGTTGGACAAAGTAAATTTTACATATCGAATCTTGGTTAAAATATTATTCATAGTAAGCCGTTTAGGTTGCAAATTGAGCAAATAAAATGGTTTGAGCTGAACTGTCTTTGGATAAACCATTATCTCTCTCTTAAAAGTGTAATAGCTCAATTATGAGTTTGACAAAAATAAATTTTATATATTGAGTTCTAACGTAGTGACACATATAAGTTGATTTACGTTGAGCAGGATTTAATTCAACCAATAAAATGGTTATATTTGCACTATTTATGAAAAACCATTGCCTCAGCCTCAAAGTTGCTACGATTCAATTGGTTGGACAAAGTAAATTTTACATATCGAATCTTGGTTAAAATATTATTCATAGTAAGCCGTTTAAGTTGCAAATTGAGCAAATAAAATGGTTTGAGCTGAACTGTCTTTGGATAAACCATTATCTCACTCTTAAAAGTGTAATAGCTCAATTATGAGTTTGACAAAAATAAATTTTATATATTGAATTCTAACCTAGTGACACATATAAGTTGATATACGTTGAGCAAGATTTAATTCAACCAATAAAATGGTTATATTTGCACTATTTATGAAAAACCATTGTGTCAGCCTCAAAGTTGCTGCGATTCAATTGGTTGGACAAAATAAATTTTACATATCGAATCTTGGTTAAAATATTATTCATAGTAAGCCGTTTAAGTTGCAAATTGAGCAAATAAAATGGTTTGAGCTGAACTGTCTTTGGATAAACCATTATCTCTCTCTTAAAAGTGTAATAGCTCAATTATGAGTTTGACAAAAATAAATTTTATATATTGAGTTCTAACGTAGTGACACATATAAGTTGATTTACGTTGAGCAGGATTTAATTCAACCAATAAAATGGTTATATTTGCACTATTTATGAAAAACCATTGTGTCAGCCTCAAAGCTGCGATTCAATTGGTTGGACAAAATAAATTTTACATATCGAATCTTGGTTAAAATATTATTCATAGTAAGCCGTTTAAGTTGTCAATTGAGCAAATAAAATGGTTTGACCTGAACTGTCTTTGGATAAACCATTATCTCTCTCTTAAAAGTGTGATAGCTCAATTATGAGTTTGACAAAAATAAATTTTATATATTGAGTTCTAACGTAGTGACACATATAAGTTGATTTACGTTGAGCAGGATTTAATTCAACCAATAAAATGGTTATATTTGCACTATTTATGAAAAACCATTGTGTCAGCCTCAAAGTTGCTGCGATCAATTGGTTGGACAAAATAAATTTTACATATCGAATCTTGGTTAAAATATTATTCATAGTAAGCCGTTTAAGTTGCAAATTGAGCAAATAAAATGGTTTGACCTGAACTGTCTTTGGATAAACCATTATCTCTCTCTTAAAAGTGTAATAGCTCAATTATGAGTTTGACAAAAATAAATTTTATTTATTGAGTTCTAACGTAGTGACACATATAAGTTGATTTACGTTGAGCAGGATTTAATTCAACCAATAAAATGGTTATATTTGCACTATTTATGAAAAACCATTGTGTCAGCCTCAAAGTTGCTGCGATCAATTGGTTGGACAAAATAAATTTTACATATCGAATCTTGGTTAAAATATTATTCATAGTAAGCCGTTTAAGTTGCAAATTGAGCAAATAAAATGGTTTGAGCTGAACTGTCTTTGGATAAACCATTATCTCTCTCTTAAAAGTGTAATAGCTCAATTATGAGTTTGACAAAAATAAATTTTATTTATTGAGTTCTAACGTAGTGACACATATAAGTTGATTTACGTTGAGCAGGATTTAATTCAACCAATAAAATGGTTATATTTGCACTATTTATGAAAAACCATTGCCTCAGCCTCAAAGTTGCTACGATTCAATTGGTTGGACAAAGTAAATTTTACATATCGAATCTTGGTTAAAATATTATTCATAGTAAACCATCTAAGTTGTCAATTGAGCAAATAAAATGGTTTGAGCTGAACTGTTTCTGGAAAAACCATTAAGTTCGTTCTACAGAAATGCCTTTTGTATCTCTTCTGTTTGCGCAACACTGTTCCTAGTAAGACATGTATGTTGATATTACGTTCAGCAATATTTGCATCAGCAAATAAAATGGTTAGAGCTGAACTATTTATGGAAAAACTGTTACCTCGCCCTTACAGGTATTACAGTTCAGTTAGATTGATAAAAATAAATTTTATATCTCGAATTCGGTTCTAGTAAGATATAAGTTGAAATTACGTTCATTAAGATTTATATGAGCAAATAAATGGTTAGAGTGCAGTATCATTGTCTTAGTTTTGGACAATTAAATTTATTCGACAGAATTATATTTTTGTCTCTTTTGTTTGCAACAGTGTTCCCATTAAAACACATAACAATATAATAATATCGAGTAATAATAAAAATTATTACTATGTGAAATTTGTGAATATTGCAAGTTATTTTTTTCATATCCGTGAACATATTTGTTTATTTGCGTGAATAAATACAAATACAATAACGCAAATTATAAAATAAATAAATTAACGTTAACATTTAGCCAAACAATGGCAATTGAAGCGAACATATTTAAAACGTAAAATAAAATATTTCAGACGCCCAAACAGGATATCACTCATAGGGAACGTCGTAATGTTCGAATAGACCGGGAAAAACAACTTGCTGTTAGCAAAAACACCAAGAGTTAGTGGAAAACATTGTCTCTCGTTAATCAGGAGTGATCGATCTGTTTTTTTTGTGGACTCCGGAATATTTTACTGGAAACAAAGCGGAGATCGCTATGCGGGTTCATTTCAAGTTTTGGATGCGATTTTCCTCCCAACAAAATACATCATTATTCGGTGCTTGTAAAACTGATGCATACTCATATAGCACCACATTTTTACTTGCTACCCCAATTAAATTTAATTGACTTACCAAAAATGCTGCAGTAAATAAAAATTGCACTTACCTAGAACAAAGAATGCATATTAAAATATGTAAAACAAACGTTGGGGCTATCAAAATATTTATCTATCCTTAAGGGCTTATAAAGAGAACGTTAGAATGAGAGGCCGAAAATACAATAACAGTTTTGGAAACCATAAATGAGATAACTGTCTCAGCAAACACACTTTTACTGTCCACGTTTCTTTTATTATATTAGTTCGACTTATTCCCAAAGTTTGTGGCAATATTTTTAGATTTAGGCGGCAGTCCCAGTTGTTGAATGGGTTCTAATCATATTTTTTACAATCTGTTAATAAAAACGCACAATTATGCAATTTGTTTAATCCAAGAAATAATTACTGAGCTGTTTGAGATGATAATAAATGATAAAAACTTTACCAATGCGGTATTTCCATTTCTATTTTATCTTTACATATAAGTTAGTATTGTAACCAAACGGCCGCCATTCTAATTTGAATAAACAATAAGAATTGCGACCGTTAATATTAGTTAAAACAATCCGTCACTAGAATTGAACAGTCGAGAGATTAGATTAGGAATTGCTGAATCTGTGGGAATCGCTTCGATAGAAAATTCAGCAACCTAAGGTCTGGAGGGCGGAACGAACCGTTATCTCGTGAATATTATTCCTTGTAGTGTGACCTATTGAACCGTTGAAAGGGTGGATTTATTGGCATATAATTTCAAAATTTTTATAATATTTACAATGTAATTAAAATATATTATAAATATACGATTAAAATTGAATTTATTTCTTATTTAAAGAAAAAACTTATTTTCGAACGCTTATCAGAGCTGAAAGGAAAAAATATTTTTATAAATAACGACCTCTGTAAAGAGGATCAAGAGGAAAATAAAATATTACGCGGTCACTTAAAGGAAGCAAAACAAAAAGGCTATAAAGCCATTATAAAAAATAGAAAATTGATTATAAATAACGAAACTTATTCCGTTAAACAACTCGAAGAAGAAAATCTAGAAGTTACACCCAATATAATCGAAAACGACAAAAACAGAAATAACAATAGTGCACCATCCACCCCAACCCCAATATTAAGAAATAAATTAATTGAGAAAGAGTTCGAAGAGATTTATGTCAATAATACACCAGACAACAAGGAAAATAAAAAAGAAACGCCACAAATCATAAAACAAAAAGTAATTGAAAAAACACAAACAAAAAAAGCTACACGATCGAACTCTTCCACATCAGTTGACGCTCGATCATTAATAAAAACCAAGTAAGGTGTAAATAAATAATAACTACATTATTCAAATGCAAATCTTTCAATATTAAAGCTTAATATTAACATAAAAACAAAACCATAAAATACATTTTATAAACACAATATTATATTAGTCTACTATACCATTGTTATACGCTATACAGTTTATATAAATTCTAACAAATAAAAAAAAAAAAAAAAAAAAAAAAAATACAAATATTACATTTAATGATACTTAATTGATATATCAGAACACCGTACCATTTCCTCTGTCTTCTCTTATGTTTTTACCTCTACCGTGGTCTACCTGTCTCGTCTTATAATATCGTGAACGACCCCTCGATATAGAAGAGTATCCCTGTTAAATCCTTTCCTTATAATGGATCCATATATAAGAGATTTCCCTATACAACATATTGAGACATTCATGTTACACAGTCCTTCGGAAGTAAGCGAAGTATTTTTTGTAAATAAAAAAAATTTTAATTTTAAAATATGTCAACAAAACATAAGAAGTATCAATAAAAATATAGATGAGTTTAAAATACAACTACACCAAATGAACTATGAAATGGACTGCGTTATACTAACTGAAACATGGAAAATCGAAAATGTTGACCTGTATAACATACACGGTTATGATATTATCTACAACGAAGGAAATTTAAACAGGGCGGATGGAGTTGTCATATATATAAAGAATAACATTAAGTATTCGTATAATATAATTAAAATAAATGAAATGAGTGTAATCGAGATAACACTAAACCTCCTAAATGAAAATATTAAATTGTTTGCAATATACAGAAGCCCATCAACAAATGTAACCGAGTTTAATAATAATATAAACGCTATATTTGACAACTCTCTAAATACACCTGACTATGTACTTTTTCTTGGAGACATAAATATAGACTTATTAAAAGATGAAGATGATACAAATGACTACTTAAATATTCTATCAGGATATGGATTTTTATCGGCAATAAATAGTATAACACGACCTAATAACGAGGGTGGAGGTTCGTGCATAGATCATGCTTTCATAAAAACAAAAAGCGAACTAGACAATGTCATACCTGTAGTTTTAATGTCAGAAATAACAGACCATTACACAACATTCTTACAGATCATATTCCCCGAAACAAGTAAAGTAACTTCCCTAAACACCCCTACACATTATAGAAGATTCACAAACATCGAGAAATTACGAGTTGCGCTTCGTGAAATCAGCTGGGAAAACCTGTACGAACAAGAATCCACCGAATTAGCTACTACAAAATTCTTAAAAATCCTAGATCAGGAAATTCACAAATATACAACAATAATTAAACTGAACAGTAAAACCAGAAAAAGAAATGAATGGATTACCAACGGCATAATAAAATCTGTAAACAGAAAGAATGAATTAAAAAAACATCTACAAAGGGATCCAATTAATATTGAACTACAAGAAAATTATAAAAAATACAGAAATAAATTAACCAACCTCATAAAAAATACTAAATCTGAATATTACAAAGCCCAAATTAACAAAAATCCTCAGGACTCAAAAAACCTTTGGAATATTGTAAATCTCTCAACAAGTGGTAAACAAAGAAATCATAACGTAGGGATACATAAAATAAGGAATAAAAACGGTGTGATAGAATATGATTATATAAAAATCGCTGATGAATTCAATGATTATTTTACAACAATCGGAACAAAATTAACTTCCGCCATAGACGCAAAAAATACCTTGCAAACTTCAGAAAAAAATACCACCAATCCAAAAACTATGTTTATGATCCCAACAGATGTAAATGAGGTTACCAAAGAATTGAACATGTTAAAAAAACATAAAGCCAGTGGACTGGATCAACTGACGACAGACACCTTAAAAGCAATTCGAAACGAAATAGCTCATCCGTTCACCTATATAATAAATAAAATAATTGAAAGTGGAGAATGCCCCTCACACTTTAAATTATCTCTTGTTGTACCAATATACAAAAAAGGAGATGAACTGGAGTTAGGGAACTATAGGCCAATTTCCCTTATATCTAACCTAGCGAAAATATTTGAAAGAATAATAAAAACAAGGCTAACAGACTACCTAACTAAGCACTCCATAATATCAGAACGGCAATTTGGATTCCGCGAAGGCAAAAATACCCAGGATGCGGTAAACACGTTATCGCAAAAAGTATACAAAGCTCTAGATAACGGATCTAAATCATTATGCATTTTCATAGATATTCAAAAAGCTTTCGATACAGTCTCACATACCCGAGTACTACAAAAGTTAAACAATATAGGAATCCGAGGGACATGTCTTGACCTGTTTACAACTTACCTAAGTGGAAGAAAACAATGCGTTCGAAACAAAGACAGCAAAAGCAGTTTTCAAGAAATCACTTGTGGCGTACCACAAGGAACTGTTTTAGGACCTCTGCTGTTCAACGTCTATTTGAATGACCTCTTCGAACTTGCAACAAATGGTTCCATAATAGCTTTTGCGGATGACACTGCAATATTCTATCAAGCAGCGTCGTGGGATACCTTGAAGAAAGAAGTAGAAAAAGATATGGAAAACATACTTAACTGGTACTCAACAAATTTATTTACAATAAATATGTCCAAAACAGTCTATGTGGCATTCTCTTCTTATTGCAACACACAGCCTAACTTCTCAAAGCTGGAAATAAAAATAAACAAAGAACATTTTATAATTAAATCGGAAGATTATGTTACGTACCTTGGAGTAATCGTAGATAAACATCTAAGATGGGACTTACATATAAAGATGCTGAAAAAAAAGTTGAGATATGTACTACACAAAATTAGGGAACTTAGTCATTTTTTAGACCTAAAGCAATTAAAAATTATATATCACGCCCTAGTAGAAAGTCATATCAGCTATGGAATTGTTGTGTGGGGAGTAGCAGATAACACGTATTTAAATAGTGTTGGTGCATTGCAAAGAAAAATCTTAAAAGTCATGCTGAAAAAAGAAAATACTTACTCTTCAGATCAACTATACAAAGACCTCCATGTCCTGGATCTAAAACAATTATACTACCTTAAAGTGGCAGTGAAGATCAACAGGGAAAAGGACACCTTGGGAAAATCCCAACATAACTATACCACACGATCCAAAGAAAATTTAGTGGCGGTTCCAAAAATGAAAACCACTAAAGGACAACACAGTTATGAATATCTAGCCCCTAAAATCTACAATTCTCTACCCCAGTTTATGAAAGAAATCAATAATGAAAATAAATTTAAATATCTGGTTAAAAAACATATTCTAGATCAGAGAAAAGATTTACTTGAGTTCTAATTACGTCGATTTCCGATTTTAATTATAATTTCACAATTTTACAATTATTATTCCTTTGCTTCTCTACTATTTTTAAAGCCTCAATTTATACACTCATCATTTTATATATGAGTATATTGTTTGTTCATACTCCTATTTATTTAACATTATATATCATATCTTATATTTTGCATCTATATATAAGTCCTAATACTTTTATTTATATTTTAGTCCTAGCATAGTTATTGTCATGTATTTTACATATCCGTATATTGTCTGTCCATACTTTTGTTTATACACCACGTTACATACTATACAGTGTACGTATATATTATTGTATACTAGCTTAGTTTTTAATATGTGCACGTATTAAGTAACAATTGCACTATATTATTGTTATGTTTGATAATGTTTGATAATGTATATACCTATTTAGGAATTGTGACTCACACTCAAGGTAATACTTATGTGAGTATCTTCTTGTTTATCTCAGTAATGATTTTGTTACACATTATGTACATATTATGCTTTTCTTGAAATAAACATATTATTATTATTATTATTATATTGGTGATTTCATAGTATTCAGCGGCCCTCAAATTTTTTTATGTGGAAAAAAATTCCCTCAAGAACCAAATTTCTGAAAATTAAAATTGTCATTCGTTTTTAGTTGAAAAAATATTACATTCAAATACAAGCACTCACCCTGTATAAGGAAATAAAGAGTGCATATTAGGTTTACAAACTTCCATACTTCTATTTCTTTAAAGTCTTACACGGGTGGTTTCCCCATTTGTTAGACTTTATGTTAACATTTATTAACATCACAAGCGGGATTAGATATGCATATTTACGGGCGGAAATGTAAATATTACAAATTCTAGGCTTAAACTTTCTCTGTCTACAAGCTTTGCACCTGTATAGTATAATGGAGTTTAATAAAGTTAAATCATTTAAGCGTTATTATCTCTCCATTGGGTACAAGCAGATTTATTAGAGATTTGCCACTGTTAACTGTTCTTGTAATAAAATTAAGCTATTTTGCTATGCGCGCTACGAATAATATTCACGAGGTAACACATTTGATTATAAATTAATCGACAGGTGAACAGCTGACAGCATACTGACCTAAATATAAATTTAAAATACGTAAGTGGAAACGTCTCATTGGTGAAATTTTGTATATGGATAAATCTATCAATATTATACAAATAAAATTTGGTGAAACTTATTTGAATTTAAGAAAATGCGCAAAAAAAATAAGAGCAACTTTCCTTGAAATTATATCTTCTAATATTTCCATCCTTTCAACGGTTGAATATGCGACATTACAAGAAATAATATTTACTAAATTATCTGAGATAACACACTTAATTATAAATAAATCGACAGGTCAACAGCTGACAGCAAACTGACCTAAATATAAATTTAAAATACGTAAGTGGAAACGTCTCATTGGTGAAATTTTGTATGTAGATAAATCTATCAATATTATACAAATAAAATTTGGTGAAACTTATTTGAATTTAAGAAAATGCACAAAAAAAAATAAGAGCAACTTTTCTTGAAATTATATCCTCTAATATTTCCATCCTTTCAACGGTTGAATATGCGACATTACAAGAAATAATATTTAATAAATTATCTGAGATAACACACTTAATTATAAATAAATCGACAGGTGAACAGCTGACAGCAAACTGACCTAAATACAAAGATATTATAACACGTAAGTGGAAATTATTTATAATTGTACTTCTTAGTATTAACGATTCTGTAATACAACAACGATTATTTAAATACCTGAATTTATCCAGGTGGAGCAACTGCCTGTCTCGCCGAATGGCTGAAGGAATTTTAATAATAGCTGGTGAGTGATAGAGGTAACTTAATGTTGTATAGTTATTGGAAAACTAAGGTTCGACTAACAATTCCCAACTTAAATTAATATTGCCGGGTTCGACCTTGTCGGGGTAATTTTCCGTTTCCTTCCGATGGCAAAATTCTCCGTTGTATTGACGGGAACACTATGAACACTTGAGAAATCGTTCGCTTCTTGAATGAGGGCGCTTTTTATGCCTTTTAACGTCGATTTGTCGATAGTTTTTTCAGAAACGGCTTAGTTGAAAACCGCTGGATATACTTTTCCAGGGGTGGAACTTAAGATTTGCGTCATTAGATTTCCCACCCCTTTTTCTTACAGTGCGAATTAAAAAGCACTCTCATCTTTCATGGATCTTTTAACATCTAAGAAATTTGTGCGAGGACAATAGTGACGTAATTTGCTGTTTGTGTTAAAAACCCTCAAAACGCCTTTTAACTTGTCGCCCCTGGCTGGTTTCACCCACATAAAAGAAAAAATATAACAGTTTTAATGACTGCGTGCTTCAGTTTATCTCTTCTCTAAATATAGCGGGTGCCCGTAAAACATATTCGTTCACCAATGAATTGCCAAGGCGAGTCATAAAAGTGGTCTCGCAAAGAAAAGCAACATTTGAAACGATTTTAAAAACATACTTAGATGCTTTAAATTTAAACATCCTCCAGCTGGACAACGCCTCAGTCTCTGGAAAGTTATATCTTATAATGCCCCTTGAGACTTGTAACTCATAAATATTTATAGGGCATACAAGGCAGGCCGCCCCCTGGAGCTCCGAGGGAAAATTGTCAGTTTTAATTTATTTTAATTCTGCCTCTTATGCTTTTACACTATCCTAGTACGAATTTATCAGTAACATTCACCCTCCTAATATTGCGCACCCCTATATTAATTAAAACATCTCGACAAATGCAGTTAATGTAGGCTTAAAGGCCCACACAAACTGTTATTGTTTTGACAAATACGAAGCCCGCCCATTAAATATCGAGAATAGCCGCAATTTAAAACACGTGGCAACAACGGGTTGACGGCTAACGATATAATCGCGCTCGTAATGTATGCCTCGATATTAAAATCCGAACCGCCACACGCTGAATAATTGGATAACGTGGGCGACAATTGCTGATTATTGTTATCGGAATATAAGTAAGCGCCGAAGCGTGCGTGAGTTTTGGCGACCAAGTGGGCAGCAACAGATGATGACAAGAAGGGTTGTTTGCAACTTGCTACCTACAAACAGTACCTGCCAGCTTTGTAACACTTTTTACAAACGGAATCTCGGGCGCCAGTTCCTTATTTTACAGTGCAAGAAACAGCACTTCCTTTCTTGGCGGTTTCCAAGCAGGCGAAGGTAGTCTGCAGTGAAGAAACGGATGAATGCAGGGGTCTTGGGGACGATTGTCGATTTTAGCGGGCTGGACAACTTCCCATTCGGGTCTAATTAGTTTTACACAACATAAATTAATAACTCGGAGATTTTAAAATAACATAGGTACAAACTCTCTATTTATGGATAAAGTGACAAGAAAATCATATATACCAATTAATAGGCGCAATAGCGTTAAAGCAGCGCGAATTGCTGGTAAAGAAGCTGGAGGCAGAAAGAAAATCAATGTCCCTCGCATTGTGTCGCTGCCAAAAACCGGAAGTGCCAATCTTTGCAGGTCTCTCTGCTCTTGGCGCGTTGTCGGGAGGCGCGGCGGCTATTGCGAAAACTGCTATAGACGCTCAAAATTTACAGAAAACATTGGAAGAAGCTCAAAGACATAAATAAAGCTCTGGAGGATGTAGCTCTAGGAAAAAAAAGTGCCGTACTCTACATGAAACCCTATAAAAAAGGATACGGTTTATATTTGAGAATGCGGCAAATTAGCTTAAATTACTTCTCGGGCGCCAGTTCCTTATTTTACAGTGCAAGAAACAGCACTTCCTTTCTTGACGGTTACCCAGACAGGCGAGGGTAGTCTGCAGTGAAGAAACGGAAGTATACTGGGGTCTGGGGGATAACTGTCGATTTTATAAATAATAACTCGGAGATTTTAAAATAACATACAAAGTCTCTATTTATGGATAAAGTGACAAGAAAATCATATATACCAATTAATAGGCGCAATAGCGTTAAAGCAGCGCGAATTGCTGGTAAAGAAGCTGGAGACAGAAAGAAAATCAATGTCCCTCGCATTCTGCCGCTGCCAAAAACCGGAAGTACCAATCTTTGCAGGTCTCTCTGCTCTTGGCGCGTTGTCGGGAGGCGCGGCGGCTATTGCGAAAACTGCTATAGACGCGCAAAATTTACAGAAAACATTGGAAGAAGCTCAAAGACATAAATAAAGCTCTGGAGGATGTAGCTCTAGGAAAAAAAAGTGCCGTACTCTACATGAAACCCTATAAAAAAGGATACGGTTTATATTTGAGAATGCGGCAAATTAGCTTAAATTACTTCTCGGGCGCCAGTTTCTTACTTTACAGTGCAAGAAACAGCACTTCCTTTCTTGACGGTTACCTAGACAGGCGAGGGTAGTCTGCAGTGAAGAAACGGAAGTATACTGGGGTCTGGGGGATAACTGTCGATTTTATAAATAATAACTCGGAGATTTTAAAATAACATACAAAGTCTCTATTTATGGATAAAGTGACAAGAAAATCATATACACCAAATTAATAGGCGCAATAGCGTTAAAGCAGCGCGAATTGCTGGTAAAGAAGCTGGAGGCAGAAAGAAAATCAATGTCCCTCGCATTCTGCCGCTGCCAAAGACCGAAAGTGCCATTCTTTGAAGGTCTCTCTGCTCTTGGCGCGTTGTCGGGAGGCGCGGCGGCTACTGCGAAAACTGCTATAGACGCTCAAAATTTACAGAAAACATTGGAAGAAGCTCAAAGACATAAATAAAGCTCTGGAGGATGTAGCTCTAGGAAAAAAAAGTGCCGTACTCTACATGAAACCCTATAAAAAGGATACGGTTTATATTTGAAAATGCGGCAAATTAGCTTAAATTACTTCTCGGGCGCCAGTTCCTTACTTTACAGTGCAAGAAACAGCACTTCCTTTCTTGACGGTTACCAAGACAGGCGAGGGTAGTCTGCAGTGAAGAAACGGAAGTATACTGGGGTCTGGGGGATAACTGTCGATTTTATAAATAATAACTCGGAGATTTTAAAATAACATACAAAGTCTCTATTTATGGATAAAGTGACAAGAAAATCATATATACCAATTAATAGGCGCAATAGCGTTAAAGCAGCGCGAATTGCTGGTAAAGAGGGAGGCAGAAAGAAAATCAATGTCCCTCGCATTCTGCGGCTGCCAAAAACCGGAAGTACCAATCTTTGCAGGTCTCTCTTCTCTTGGCGCGTTGTCGGGAGGCGCGGCGGCTATTGCGAAAACTGCTATTGACGCTCAAAATTTACAGAAAACATTGGAAGAAGCTCAAATACATAAATAAAGCTCTGGAGGATGTAGCTCTAGGAAAAAAAGTGCCGTACTCTACATGAAACCCTATAAAAAGGATACGGTTTATATTTGAAAATGCGGCAAATTAGCTTAAATTACTTCTCGGGCGCCAGTTCCTTACTTTACAGTGCAAGAAACAGCACTTCCTTTCTTGACGGTTGCCAAGACAGGCGAGGGTAGTCTGCAGTGAAGAAACGGAAGTATACTGGGGTCTGGGGGATAACTGTCGATTTTATAAATAATAACTCGGAGATTTTAAAATAACATACAAAGTCTCTATTTATGAATAAAGTGACAAGAAAATCATATATACCAATTAATAGGTGCAATAGCGTTAAAGCAGCGCGAATTGCTGGTAAAGAAGCTGGAGGCAGAAAGAAAATCAATGTCCCTCGCATTCTGCCGCTGCCAAAAACCGGAAGTACCAATCTTTGCAGGTCTCTCTGCTCTTGGCGCGTTGTCGGGAGGCGCGGCGGCTATTGCGAAAACTGCTATAGACGCTCAAAATTTACAGAAAACATTGGAAGAAGCTCAAAGACATAAATAAAGCTCTGGAGGATCTAGCTCTAGGAAAAAAAGGTTCTGACAACTCGGCAACAACCCTCCAGGTGAGTTATAACAAATTTTCTCTGACGTATACTTCGGTCTCGGTGTAAAGGATTCGGTTCCTGCTCAATCTCTCTTGCACGTTGGGCTTACCGATTGAACTTAGACAAGTACCACGGGCTAAATATGTTCCTACAGAGCCCTAGCGCGTTACATATTTTACAACAGTTATTCGGCATATCTGAAACGAAAATAAGTTGTTCGGAAATTTTCGAGAAATTTTAAACTAAATGCAAAAAGAACTGGATCAAATTTAACTTAAATAAATCAGATTTAAACACTAACAGATGCTACAGGGTGTACCCAAGTGACGGAAGTATTTTTAGCAATAGAAAATCACTCCGTTGCAAAGTAAACGAAGGAAGACGAAACAACAATTCCTAAATCCATATCAGGCAAATCCCGTTCGGCATAAAGTATCCTATTGGGTATAACCGCTCTTGACCAACCCCATTAAATATCGTTCCGTTTGAACTTGGCTACAGCGAAAGTTATACATAAAAATAAAGCCGAACTGATATTGATAGCTGGGTGAGGCCCAAAATCGATTAAATATCTTGTCTAAACTAACGACGTTGTTTGGGTTAGGGATATAAAAACTGTGGGAAACAAACTTTGAAAAATCCTTTCGGGAGACGTTGAGAATTAATGAGCCTTTTGATATATTAAGCGGTGCATTCATATGATTAAGTGTATGTGATTCCTGCGGGGTTATATTAATTTTACTGTCTGGCATTGTATTAAAGGGCCTTAAAATGAAGTATATCACGTAGGGAAGAGTTTGTGACTCCTCAAGAGGGAGAAGGCTTAGTTCTTGTAGTGCAGGTGTCAGAAGGTACACTTTATATATAGTAAATAAATATGATATGCGCTGTAACGACGTAAATATATTTCTAATCACACAAATATTCAACTTTTCTTTGTATATATATGCGAAGGTAATTGACTACTTATTTTCAGAAATACTGAGCATCGTTAAATCCAAACGACCGATGTCTGTTTATTCAATCTCAAATTTTATAGGCAATAAAATTTTTCATATATTTTATTAGGCGAACAAATTGTGCTCGGTTTTATGCATATTTATTGTATGGGACAATCAAATCATATTTAACTGAAGCCGATTGTTGAGTTTAATTTTTATGTGAATCGAATAAATATCATAGTTTAAATTAATGCTGTGCTTTTTTTAAAAATTTAATATTAGACTGAATAGTTATACATTATCCGATTTATTGCAGCTTTACAGAAGGCCAAGGCTGCAGAAATCGCAGTAGATCAACTCCCGTTTACTTCTGCTGTATATCTAGTCTGCTTGAGTCTTGGACGAGAACTGATTTGAGGTTAATCCTGGGAATCCACTTTTCTTAACAGAAGCTGCATTTTGAAATCCTGCACGGCAATTTAAGATAAAATTCCTCCGTATAAGTCAGATCTAACATAACATCATTTGTTTCAAAGGATGCACCGACGTCTAGTCGGGATAAAACGTGTTGACAATCACACGATAAACGCCTTAAAGTACTTCACGGTTTTAGTCTTAGATGAAATCCGCATTTCTGCGCCCGAGGCGATCACTTACTCTTAAAGCAGATTGGAGCGATTTTATTTTAATCACGCAATTACTTATAGAGCGGTCTTTGCCCCATTAACTTATTTTAAAAGAGTAAGATAACAATAAATCGAGCGCTGTCGGAGTATTTTTCCGTGTTGCATTGAAACGGATTTAAGATATTGTAGCAAATCCATAAGTTTTATAAAAGAAGGGAAATAGCTATTAATAATGTAAAAATTAATAGTAATTTGTGCCACGGGGTATATAAGAAGTAATTAGTTGAGTTTTTGTTATGACTGCTGCAAAATGGAAATCATGTTTAGATAAATTTATCTTATCACGGGGAGTTGAAAATTTCGATGGGAGAGGACCATACGAATCGGTTCCCAAGGAACGCGAAATTGCGAGTGGACTTGCCTGAACGTATATTGGGAGAGACCGAGGTGAAAATGGCTGACTCAGAGGTTCACCAGGGGGTACTGGAGACAGTTCAACGAGCCGCGGAGACAGTTCGTCCGAGCGAGAACCGGGCAGCGCAGCGTCGGGACGTCACGATACAGAGACGGAGCTAGAGTTTTGACCGGCCGACGTCAGGGACGTCGTCGCGGTAATTTGTGAACTACCTAGGGGTTAGTTAAGCGCCGCGAAGCGCGGAAGTGATACAGAGACCGCGCGTCGGGGGGCGGGTTTAAAGTTGATAGAGTTCGACGTATAATTTTAGTGAAGGTAATTATTGTCATTTAGGATTTGTTGTGTATTTAGAAGCTTGTAGGTAAGCCATTTTGAGTTTACTAACCCCATATAAGTTTCGTTTTGTATTGTATAAAGTTCTATGGATTGTGCCATTTTTCGGTTGTTCAGTCCTGCATTTTTTTTTGCTTCTCAACTCCTTTCCTATTTGCAGATTCATATTCCTCAGAACAAACAAACCCTCCATCCAGTACAATAAAAGCAAAAACATTCCGCTGTGTTACGTAACTATAAAAAATTACTTCATACCATGATTAATCAAATTCCAGTAGCATGAAAATCCTGCCGTGGCAAAGCTTTTGCGTCCCATTGTTTACCTAAATTACAAATTCCTAAGCTCCAGTGTAATCTTACTTACATCGCTGTGATATTTTGTCTCTTAAGCAATATTACGTCCTTACAGGACATTCCTCTTTTTTTACAAGAAATTCAGTACAAGAAATAAGCCGATGAGAACATATTTCCGAATTGTATAAGCGACGTTTTGCCCTTTGTTTAGAGGTGTCCTTAAGGAAGATTTAATTGTAATTAGTTTCTGCTGCTGGAGATTAAGATTCCAGGCTGAAATTAATTTTAATGTTAATGGCCTGAACTGTAATTAATTAAGATAATTAAAGCGTTCTCATAAACGAGCAGGGATTTTATGTGATTGTTTTTCTATAAGATGCCCTACTATTTTGGGCAGGATAGTTTTCAAGTACTTATTCAGCTTTCGTATTAATCATCTAAATTAGACAAATGCCAACATTAATCAAACATATTACGACCCGGATTTTGACTTGACGTCCATAAATTTTGTCAAGAGCTTCTATGCCAGGCTAGGTAACGAATTAAAAAAAAAACTAAATTAGTACAATCTATACTTAGTTATCTTGTTACTGCAGGAAAACTTGTTTACTTAGTTTATCTAGTCGACAAAGTGATTGATGATTGATTTTTTGGAGGCTGAAAAGTATAGATATGTGTGTGTCTACTCCACTAAACAGAAGCGGTTCAACCGAAGACGTACCGATAAGAAGGGTGTCAAAGACTGAAACGCGCTAATGGAATTATCAATAAAACAAGGCGCGAATGGGCGAACAATTCTTTGATACAAGAATATTTCCAGCATTATTTGAATAGGGGGCGAACAAATCTGCAACCCCCTTGTGTGCACTAAACAGGGATAGTGTAGTCCTAGAATATGCCCAGTGAACTTTTGAACACCTTTAAGTATGATCTGTCAATTTATTTGAGGTTAGTTTGTCACAGCGCAGGATAGTAAAGTGGGTTGCATATTTTTTGGTGCTAAATGTTCCATAAATTAGTATAGATCGCCATCTGTCTTATTAATTCTTCTGAGCCCTTGGACGTGTTTAGAAAAAGAGAATATTCTACTAGTTTTCTGCTGTTTATCCAGAGAAAAGATTGATTGCATGAAAAAAATCAATTATAATTCTTCCTTATGAAAGATAGATATTATGTTTACCGTACGGAAGTCTCCAATTGTTTGTCAAAAAACCGTGCGTAACAAATCCCCTCTCACAAAAACCGTACGTATAACGTAAGTGACTGAGATTAACACGTCCTCCTGGCCCACCTATCCTTTCCGCCTTTTTTATATTTTCTTATTCAATAAAACCGACCCTGCTTTTTACGACCATTTATCTTAATAGCCTTTATGAAACAGAACAATTCCCCCGATGAAAAACAAAATTAAAAGTAATAAAATAACGCTTTACTTGACAGATATAACGCCGCAGAAAAATGATATCGTAAAAACAATTGCCCAGAAAACAAATACAATTGAAGTACGGCTTATGATGATAGGAGATTGGCTGCGACGAATGAACACCATTGTCTCGTATTCCGGCCGGCAATAATTATTACGCTTTGAGTGAGCTGGGATGGCGTGCTATAGAATTAGGCCAGTAGAATTAGACGATGTGAACGGGAATCTGTAACTAATTCGTTTCAGATAGCCGTAGGTAAAAACAGGTGTATTTAGTTATAAGGAATATACCTCTGCGATTCCTCCCAAATCAAATATACAGAACATTGTTTATAAGTCACTTGTATGTGAAAAAATCATGAAATTTGGAGTTTTTTAAAAATTGCAGTAAGACTGCAGTAGATTAATTTTTTTGAATGCTTCTGTTTACTAGGTAATTCCAAACCGGTTAATTTAAGCCCCGGTTGATTTCATTTCATTGATTATTTATTTAAATAATTGCCGAAAACCATCGAAATTTTCGAAAATTTCAAGTATTTTTTACTCTGAAAGGAAAAATGCTAGACTCTTGAAACTTTGGTGGAAAATGTGTCTCATTTCCCTCAACTTACAAAAAAAATTTCGTTTTAAAATGTTTATTAGTTTTCGAGAAATTCTATTTGTTTATTAAAAACGTCCCAAATGTTAAATGAAAAATTGACCTATTAACGTTATCAAAAATAATTCAACCACAGCTCATTTTTTTCGTCAAGACGTCAATTTTACGAATCTGTTATGGGCGTATCGATTTTCAATAATTTTGACCGTCAAAATGGCGTTAACAACATTGCTACTTTTCGGAGCAGCGTTTTTTGCAAATAACTTTACAACAAATGAACGTATCTGCACAAATCTTTCATATTTGAGTTGCTGGTATTTTTCTACAAATTTATAAAAAAAAATGGTTGCTCTGGGACATGTAGGAGCCGAGATAATTTTTTAAATTGTTTAATGCGCAAAACGTTTATTTATTAATATTTATGGCCAAATTTGAAACTGGTTGTTAATAAGATCTTGAATTTTGTGAATTCATCAAGTACTATTGAAAACGGGCCCTTTTTGAGGTCAAAATATAATTTTTAATAACTAGTGATTTTAGAGCGTCTTCAATTTGTTTGGCTCAAGGGACAGGTGAATTTTTGATCAAACGAGTTTCAAATTGGGGTAGCGAGAAAAATTCGTCATATCTCCGTTATTTTCCGGCCAATTTTGACGTTTTTTTTTTAATTTGGGGTAGCTCACGAAAATAATAACAATGGGCACATTTGCAATATCCAAATAATAAACAAATAATTGTTATAAACAATTTATTTATTTTTTTTATTATTTTTTCTTTTTTGGGCTTATGCAACTTATATGTGCTAATGTATTAAATATAAATTTATAAAGATTATATAATGGTAACAATGCTGTAACATCGTATATTGTTTGATGGAGAAATAGTTTGTGCATACATTGTTACTATTATATAATATTTATAAATTTATATTTAATACATTAGCACATTATAAGTTGCATAAGCCCAAAAAAGAAAAAATAAAAAAAAAAAAAAATTGTTTATAACAATTATTTGTTTACTGCAAATGTGCCCATTATTATTATTTTCGTGAGCTACCCCAAATTAAAAAAAAAAACGTCGAAATTGGCCGGAAAATAACGGAGATATGACGAATTTTTCACGCTACCCGAATTTGAAAATCGTTTAATAAAAAATTCACCTGTCCTTTGAGCCAAACAAATTGAAGACGCTCTAAAATCACTAATTATTAAAAATTATATTTTGACCTCAAAAAGGGCCCGTTTTCAATAGGACTTGATGAATTCACAAAATTCAAGATCTTATTAACAACCAGTTTCAATTTTGGCCATAAATATTAATAAATAAACGTTTTGCGCATTAAACAATTTAAAAAATTATCTCGGCTCCTACATGTCCCAGAGCAACAATTTTTTTTTATAAATTTGTAGAAAAATACCAGCAACTCAAATATGAAAGATTTGTGCAGATACGTTCATTTGTTGTAAAGTTATTTGCAAAAAACGCTGCTCCGAAAAGTAGCAATGTTGTTAACGCCATTTTGACGGTCAAAATTATTGAAAATCGATACGCCCATAACACATTCGTAAAATTGACGTCTTGACGAAAAAAATTAGCTGTGGTTGAATTATTTTTGATAACGATAATAGGTCAATTTTTCATTTAGCATTTGGGACGTTTTTAATAAACAAATAGAATTTCTCGAAAACTAATAAACATTTTAAAACAAATTTTTTTTTGTAAGTTGAGGGTAATGAGACACATATTCCACCAAAGTTTCAAGAGTCTAGCATTTTTCCTTTCAGAGTAAAAAATGCTTGAAATTTTCGAAAATTTCGATGGTTTTCGGCAATTATTTAAATAAATAATCAAAGAAATGAAATCAACCGGGGCTTAAATTAACCGGTTTGGAATTACCTAGTAAACAGAAGCATTCAAAAAAATTAATCTACTGCAGTCTTGCTGCAATTTTTAAAAAACTCCAAATTTCATGATTTTTTCACATACAAGTGACATAAACAATGTTCTGTATATTTGATTTGGGAGGAATCGCAGAGGTATATTCCTTATAACTAAATACACCTGTTTTTACCTACGGCTATCTGAAACGAATTAGTAGTACAGGGTGTTCTAGAAGGTGGCAGTTTAATAACGCATTAACTATTAACGATAGTAACTGTGGAATGAACCTTTAAAGTATTTTTTATAAAAATTAGTGTTTTTTTTTTTTTTTTTTTTTTTTTTTTTTAAATAATGGCATTGGTATATCTACATGCAGCCAGTCACTTAATCCTCAAATAGTTGTGGCACCATCATAGGATTACCTTTATTACCCTTATTATAGGATTTGTCTTTAATAAATTTGAAACAGATAAAGTCAAGTGGCTTTGGTGTGGGGCGGCATGGGGAACCTAAAGAGCGCTTATTGGCACTTCGCTAGCAGCTAGGGGAGAAAAATGTTTCTGTTTTATACTTAATCAACATTCATACTCAAATCCTCTGCAGTGTTTTTTAGTCGAGGAATTAACATAACGTCGGGGATTGCAGGATGAATCTACAAGGCTCGCATAAAATAAGGAATATTAACTGAGTTCACGAAATTACATTTATTGAAACGAGGGAAATGATAAATATTAAAATCATAAGATATGCTAATGTGCTTATTGATTCCGTTACGGAGCCTTTGGACGTGTTTATAAAAAAGGGCATCTTTTTCCAGCTGCTTTAACTTGTTTTTCATTTGGCTCTCAATTAAATTCAACGATTCACATTTCCGTGTGATGATAAGCCTTACAAACTATCTTCTTGATTATCAGAATGTAATAATACTGCACATGATACATTTGGTGGTGAGTATAAGAAAACAGAAAGAGTTTATTCCAGTCTAGACAGCACACGTTTAATTCCCTTTGAATATGTAGGAGCTTTAGATTTATTGGGTTTCTTGAAGTTTTATCTTACCCATAGGAAAAGCAAATATATTTACGACGAAAATTCTAAACTATAAAACGGTGTGGCCCTTGCGTTTTGAGGAAGACTCTCCCAATGCATCAGAATATTTGTATATTTATTTGTGGATGTGTGAAACTAGATATCTATACTCGGGCCAAAAAGAGTAGTCAGTAGAGCAAAAAGTTATCGGCAATTCTTCAAAGCATTTAGCTGTTATGGAATACAGAAGCGGCAGCTCGTTTTACCATATAATCCCATATAATTCAAAGAAATATATCAAGTTTTATCCGCCTACCAGAGACGAAAACCACAACTAGGTCATTATGTGTAATTGCTATAGTCAACCAAATAGAGTACATGTTTGAACGTGGCGCCTTCTACCCAATAATTTGTTCGACTACTAGGAAGGTCGTCGAGCAAGTCTATCGTAGCGCATTCAGTGTCGTCACATATGCTGCAACGCAACGGATGTGCATTGTTCAACTGCGTTGCTATACCTAATTCGTGGAGATAATGTTGCCAGATGTAAGCATATTATTTAAAATTTAAGACATGGTAACTCATACTCATGCATAATTAACACAATCCGCTTTCATTTGTTCGAATTATGGAATTTATGAAATTCGTAAATCCGTACGCCCCTGGCTCTACTGACTACTCTTTTTGGCCCGAGTATAAGCGTAATTAACAAGACAGATGGCGATCTATTCTAGTTTATGAAACATTTAGCACCAAAAAGTATGCAACCCACTCTACTATCCTGAAAATTGATTTCAAAAATTTTGAAAAAAAATTTGATTTCAAAAATTTTGAAAAAAACAAAAAAAATTTGAATTGAAAAATGTCAAAAAAATTCGATTTCAAAAATTTTGAAAAATAAAAATTTCAATTGAAAAATGTCAAAGAAAAAATTTGAAAAGTAAAAAATAATATTTATCTATTAAGATTTTGTTCAACAGTGATGAATATTCCACTAACTCAATATAATTAAGTGCTTTTTACTAAGTTTAAAATAAGAATAAAGTGATTGACAAAAAATAATTAATTTTATTGTAAAAAAAGCGTGGGGTGCTAACTCTACTTTAATCAATAGCTACCAATGAAATATATATAACAATAACTGATATCATGCACCCCATGCACCTAATGCTTTGTATCAATCCGTATCTGGCCGTGGATTAGCAGCAACATTAGTTCCAGCGACTTTTAATGCCCTGGCGGCCTGGAAAATTTTAATATGGAAGTAAAATACGGGTCTTCATTTAAACATCTAATAATGCGGGGAATAATAAATCACATGCATATTGTCCGTTTCGCTTTATGATTACGTTTATTAATCTAATATTTTAATATGTGGAAGAATAACGCCCACAGATAATATAAAACATTTATTTGAACGCTACCAGAAACCTAGATTTTTATTCACCCAAACAGTTAATTACAACTGGCAATTATATCACTAATTACTTAAATAACCTTTACCGAACTATCGGTTTTATAAGAGCTGTCACATTACTGTTGCATTGAAACTATCGCAGAGTGTATTAAAGTACAATTCGCCTATGTTACACAGTGATAGTTTGGTTATAGAACTATTTAGCCCATAATGTTGTTATTATGTGGCTACAAGCTGCTTTGGCCGTATGAAGACTGCCACGTTTTTTCCTATAAAACTAATACTGTAGGGCAATTATGTCACTAATAAAGACAATTTTACTTGAATGGCCTTTACCAAAACATCGGATTTATAAGAGCATTCACATTACTGCTACAGTTGCATTGAAACTGTCGCAAACTGTTTTAAAGCACAATTCGCATGTGTTACATAGTGACAGTTTGCTTATAGAACTATTTAGCCGCTAATATTGTTATCATGTGGCTACAACTAATTTTGATGTATAAAGACTGCTATGACTTTTCTTATAGAACAATTATTATAAGGTAATTATATCATTCATAAGAGACAATTTTACTTAAATAACCTTTACCGAACTTTCGGTTTTATAAGGGCTGTTACAATACTGCTCCAGTTTCATAAAAACTATCGTAAAGTGTTTCAAAGAATAATTCACCTCTGCCGCATATGAGAGTTTGCTTATAGAACTATTTAGCTCATAATGGTGTTATTACGTAACTACAAACTTCTTTAGCTGTATAAGAACTGCCACGATTTTTCTTATAGAACAATTATTATAAGGCAGTTATATCATGAATAAAAGACAATTTCACTTGAATAGCTCTTATCGAACTATCGGTTTTATAAGAGCTTTTACGTTTTTTAACATATTTTCATTCTACGACACTTCCACTACTCAAATACAGCTTATAGAACTATTTAGCTCATAATGGTGTTATTACGTAACTACAAACTTCTTTAGCTGTATAAGAACTGCCACGATTTTTCTTATAGAACAATTATTATAAGGCAGTTATATCATGAATAAAAGACAATTTCACTTGAATAGCTCTTATCGAACTATCGGTTTTATAAGAGCTTTTACGTTTTTTAACATATTTTCATTCTACGACACTTCCACTACTCAAATACAGACGGTTATTAAATTGATGCACTGCCATTGGGAACTTCCAGTTCTATAAAGGATCTTTAATGCCCTTTCTAGTTTGCTTTAACCTTAATTAAGTATCTCCTCAAGAATTGCACTAAAGTAACTAATCTAAGACATACGATTTACAATCCCTAGCTAGCTGACATCAGAGGCGTGGAGTAATTCGACTTTGTACGTTTTGTAAAGGCACACGCCCCAATTTAACTAAAATTGAAACCGAAAATAGAATTAATGGAATGTATCGAGATAACGACGTTATTTGTCAAGGGAGCGGCTGGTACAAAAGAGGCGGTGGAAAGTAACTGCTGTACTCGATTAGATTACTTGTTTATGAGCAGGTACATGGTATATTTTATTCCCTCATGAAAAATGAACGTCGTTTTAGGCTTTTTATCTTACACTACGTTTGATCCGTACGCTGTCATTTTTCGTGAAGCTTCTGTTTCAGTTGTAGCAATTTTACTTTAGCGCTCGTTCGACTTGTAGCGTACAAAATTTTAACACATCCCGGTTATATAATATTGGCGTTGCAGAAACGTGATATTAGGAGTAGATAATTCTAGTTCTAAGTAGGTACATACGTGTAGTGTATAAACGTCGGATTCAATTTTGGTACGAAGTCAAGTCGAATCAAAAACCTCAATGCATAATATTAATTATGATGAATTATGTTAATTTAGCTGATTGTATTTTAATTCAAAGCTATGGTTCAACAGCCGCAGGCATTTAATCTGTTTTGATAGCATATCATAACAGGTTTCAAACAATTTGAAATTATTTCAAATTTCAGAATTGTTCCATATGAAAATATTTTTTAGGAAATGTCTTCACCAAATATTCCTGCAATTTAATGCAGTGTTATGCAGTTGGTAACATTTTTTGTTTCATTCTCACTTTTGTTTTTAATGTAAAATAATAAAAGAAAACAGGCCTTGTAATTCAGCTTAACAAAATTTAGAAAATTTTTAAAACTTATGGTCTATTTCTATCCAATCAATAACATTTACTATTTAGACTTTAGACTCTTCCAAAAATATGCTTATCTCAATTTCAAGATCATAAACATCCCCCTCGGCTGAAATATCTTTAACTTTAATCAGAGTTCGCAGTTAGTAAAGAGCCTGGAGCAAATAAACTTTGTATGTTATACTGGCAGCATTGTAAGGGGATATAAAACTTAAATCAATTAGATGTCGTCTCCAATCACTTAAATTCACGTATCGTATTATATGTACCGAACCAACAACACTGACACTGGAAGATCCGATTTCCTTACACCGATATCTCCTTCAGCTTAATTTTAATGGAATAATATCATGCTATTAAATCCAGTAGAATGGCTGGGCTTTAGATTAATAAATATTTCAAAGAGGCAATTACGATTGAAAGAATCCCTCTTTTAAATTACATTTAGGCCTTGTTGGAACTTTAGGGATCGTCGAGTTTGCAAATAAGTTAAATTTAGGACGGTTTCGATCCCGCCCGGTGACAATTTTTATATTTCAACGCCGTTACGCGAGCAGACGCAAACAACTGAAAAATGGTAAAGTTAATGATGACCAATAATCGCAACCATTTATTTGCGAAGATCGATATGGTTCGAATCCATTCTGAGGCAAATCAAAAACTGACTTGTTATTCGCTTTAGACTTAGATAATAGGGAAACTGGCGCTGTCCAAGACGTAGTTCGAATTCCACAGTCAGCTGTGAAGCCGTATATTTCTTAGCATACAATTTGAGATTTGCAGGAAGATCTTCGGTTACGTAGGCGACTAAGATAACGTTTAAATAAATTTTTAACGATCGCTCACACTGTATACAGGGTGAACCTCAATTTATTTATTTAATTTTAAGAGATGGAGAAAAAATTAAAATACGTCAACATTTTGAGAACTTAACAACCGACCTATCTCAACCGAAAAGAAAATAAGATAGGTCTGGCAGTGGTCCTCAAAAGTTCAATAGTTTTTCAACTTTTTTTATATTTTTACTCGTGACTAATGTTTCAAATATCAACAGAGATCCCCCTTTAAAAGGAATTAAACAAGTTTGGGTTCACCCTGTATTTTATCCTTGCACGAGCTCGGTATTTTCATATAAATATATATATATTAAAATAGTATTAATTTATGGTTATGGTAAGGCTATAAAAAGGGCATATCTGCTACACTGCCTGGTTGCTCGGTTAAATTTAATATAACATCTGCTAGCTCGTAACTTCATATAATACGATTTCGATTTCATATTTTGCTCTCATAAAATTTCGACATGTGTTGCAATTTGTGATTTGAATATAAGATTAGACGAACTGTATTACTTTTTATTTCAAGAGAGAATCCGTGCAGCACGGCCCCGTTTAGTCTGATTCAGCCACAATTTAGAAAATATATAACGTCTACACCGCAAGCAATAATAAATATATAGGTAGTGAATGCTATATAATTTTTGAGTGAAATAAGTGACGCAAATATTGCTACTGATCAATTCTATTCTAAACTGCACGAATTTTTGACTCGCGAAAAGAAAAAAAGAAAGTATCAATGGTGTTAGCCCTATTTAAAAAAAAAATCAATACTGCTTGGAATGTGACTAAATGAAGACAATCTGCAATAGAGTTGTCACTACTTGAAATCTACTCCAACTGAGTACAATAAGGCTATTTAGGCCTGTAGAATTAGACGATGTGAACGGGAATCTGTAACTAATTCGTTTCAGATAGCCGTAGGTGAAAACAGGTGTATATAAGGAATATATCTCTGCGATTCCTCCCAAATCAAATAAACAGAACATTGTTTAAAAGTCACTTTTATGTGAAAAAATCATGAAATTTGGAGTTTTTGAAAATTGCAGTAAGACTGTAGTAGATTAATTTTTTTGAATGTTTCCGTTTACTAGGTAATTCCAAACCGGTTAATTTAAGCCCCGGTTGATTTCATTCATTGATTATTTATTTAAATAATTGCCGAAAACCATCGAAATTTTCGAAAATTTCAAGCATTTTTTACTCTGAAAGGAAAAATGCTAGACTCTTGAAACTTTGGTGGAATATGTGTCTCATTACCCTCAACTTACAAAAAAAAATTTCGTTTCAAAATGTTTATTAGTTTTCGAGAAATTCTATTTGTTTATTAAAAACGTCCCAAATGTTTAATGAAAAATTGACCTATTAACGTTATCAAAAATAATTCAACCACAGCTCATTTTTTTCGTCAAGACGTCAATTTTACGAATTTGTTATGGGCGTATCGATTTTCAATAATTTTGACCGTCAAAATGGCGTTAACAACATTGCTACTTTTCGGAGCAGCGTTTTTTGCAAATAACTTTACAACAAATGAACGTATCTGCACCTATTTCAAAGCGAAGAATTCATAAAAAAAATTGCAGAAAATGTGTCGAAGAAAATATCTGAAAAATATAATGAATTAATATCAAAACAAGATGAAACTATTCAGCAGCTAAAGAAAGAAGTAGCTACGTTACAAAAAGATAATTATGAGTTAAAAAAAGGTATGGATACAAATGAACAATATTCCCGGAATTTAAACGTTCGAATATTTGGCATGCCAGAGATTAATAAGGAAAATACAAAGGAATTAGTGTTGAACTTTTTTAAAGAAAAACTAGATTTAAGAGATATAAGAGATAATGATATAAATAAGTGTCATCGAGTCCTATCGAAAAAGTCGATGTCTGATAACAGGCGACCTTCTGCGATACTGGTAAGGTTTTGTAGCGATGTAGTGCGTTCTCAAGTAATAAACAAAAGAAAAATGCTGAAATCCTCAGGTATATCAGTGCAAGAAGATCTAACAAGATTCAGGTTGGCACTAATTAATTTTGCTGTTAAAATATTTACTTCAAAAAATGTCTGGTCCTACAATGGAAATGTTTTTGTCAAATATAAAAATAAAATTCATAGAGTGGAATGTGAGAGAGATATAACCCATATTAAAGAAAACTAATTAAATGTTTATATTAATAAATTATATTAATAAATTGTTAAGAACTTTAAACTCAAGCTATAATATTCATAGAATAAATCATGTGTATCGGAGAGGTCGAGATGTTGTAATTTACCATAAGAATTCCTAGATGTCGACATATTTATTTATTTGCTTACTTTTTATGTTTAAGATAATGATAACATGTATTCTCTGTTTGGGTATGGGTAGGGCGTCTCGCAGTTTTAATCCATATAGATTCATCTCGGATGGCGATCCAGGATAACATTCGTGTACAGGTGGTGCATTCAGATGAAATAATACAGAATAATAGTGAAACATTTGGTAAGAAGAATCCACATTTTACAGTTGCTCATATTAACATTCGGTCCCTTAACACAGGTTTTGATGAATTTGTTAATTTTGTCTATAGTTATGATTTTTGTCTACTTGCAATAACTGAAACTTGGTTAACCAATGAATGCGATAGTTCAATTTATAAAATACCGGGATATAATTTCATTAGAAAAAATAGAGAATCCAGAGGAGGCGGTGTTGCATTCTATTTAAAACATAGTATCAATTATTCGTTAATAAATTTTGAGAAGTTCTGTACCACTGAGGCTTTGTGCATTGAAATCACGTTAAATAAACAAAAAACGGCAGTGTGTGTTGTTTACCGTCCTCCATCAAATGACACAAATAGTTTTTTAGATGACATCAATGATTTACTTTCAATTGTCTGTCCTACTTATAAAAATATAATCATAGTAGGAGACATAAATATAAATTTGTTAGGAAACTCTAAAGAAAAAACTGAATTTAACTACTTACTTGAAGCGTATGACTGTAAGCAAACAGTAAAAGTACCAACTAGAGAAAATCCAAACACGAACTCAAATAGTCTAATAGATATTATTGCTATAAATAACTCATTAAATTTAATAGAAACAGGCATTTTAAATCTTCCTGAGGACATTACGGATCACAAATTAGTTTTTGCAAAAATAAATATACCCAAATCTGTGAAACATGAAAAATATATAGAATACAGGAATTACAGAAATATAAATCTTGAACAATTTAACTTTGATTGCGAAAATATTAATTGGCTTCCTATTTACCAAAGTAATAATGTAAATGAAAAAATCTATTTTTTAAACAAAATATTTCTAGATCTACTAGACGTTCATGCTCCGGTGGTGGGGAAGAAAATTATTGAACGACCATTTACTCCCTGGATAACAGACACTATCAAAACACTCATAAAGTTAAGAGAGAAAGCGCGGAAAAAGTATCAACAAAATAAAACAGAGGAAAATCATAATTATTATAAAGATTTACGGAATTATACTAAATCGGCTATACGTCGAGAAAAAATTGCATTTTTTAACTCTATAAAAAATGATTGCAAGAAATTTTGGGGTACAGCAAAAAAACTAAATTTAACAAAGTCACCTAATTATGAATTGCCAGTAAACTTGCAAAATCCACATACAGTGAATAATTATTTTATCTCACTGACAGATGCTCAATCTACAATATGTAACAACACACTTAATTTTTATCAAAATAATCTTCATTCAAATATTACAGAGTCACTGTCCTTTAAGAATATAGAAGAAAAAGATGTCCTCCAAATAATAAGGTCAATAAAAACTCATGCATCGGGGGTAGATGGTCTTTCAATAGTTGATATTAAAATGTTCATTCCATATTGTCTACCTGCTGTTACACACATTATCAATTGTATATTAACACAAAATGAATTTCCGACATTGTGGAAACACGCAGTAGTAAAACCTGTAGCAAAAATTAATAACCCCGTTGAAGTCACTGACTTGAGACCCATTAGTTTGCTTTGTGCTGTTTCAAAAATTATCGAAAGACATATTCATAACCAAGTAAATGCATATCTAAGTAAAAACAATCTGTATTCGATATATCAATCAGGTTTCAGAAAAAATCATAGCACAACAACTGCCTTAACTTATCTGTTAGATGACTTTATTATAAAATTGGATGATGGAAAATGTACATGCCTAGTGCTGTTGGACTTCTCAAAAGCGTTTGATATGCTAGATCATCAAATGTTGTTAGCTAAACTACATTATTTTGGTTTTTCATATAATGCAACACAGCTTATGTCCAGTTATATCACAGAAAGAAAACAATGTGTAACTATTAATAAAAATTCCTCACAGTTTAAAACATTAAACAGTGGTGTTCCTCAAGGGTCTATTTTGGGTCCATTATTATTCTCCATATATGTCTCCGATATGTCAAAAAATTTAAAAAATTGTTCACTACACCAATATGCAGATGACTCACAGGTTTATTATTCTTTTCATCTATCAGAATTTAAAACAGCGGAAATGATGATAAATCAGGATTTACACAGCGTATATACATATGCATGCAATCACAACTTAAAATTAAATGCCACAAAATCCCAATCAATTTTAATAGGTACCCCTTTAATGAGAAAGAAAATGAATTCAATTAATTTTAATTTTGTAATTAATAACCAAAGTATTCCTATTGTTAATGACGCTAAAAATCTGGGAATTTGCATAGATTCCGCACTGAAATTCGTAAAACACATTGCCAATAAAGTTAAGATTTCAAATTTTCGATTGAGAAAATTATATAATCTAAAGAACATTTTAACCTCAGATATTAAACTAAAATTTTGTAATGCTTTAATATTGTCCTTATTTGATTACGGTGATGTTGTATATGGAAATACTATGTCAATTCTAATGAGAAATACAATTCAGAAAGTTCAGAACTCTTGTATGCGCTTCACTTATAATATTCCATATCGTAACCACATATCACCATATCTAAATGAATATAAAATATTAAATATGGAATATCGTAGATTGCAACATATGTATATTTTTATCTGGAGAATATTAAGCACAAGTGAACCAAATTATTTACGTCAAAAGTTGGTTACCCAAGCCCATCTCCATAACACTAGATATATTGATAATTTTGTAATAAACCCACATAGAACTTCAATTTTTCAGAAATCATTTAGTTTTATAGCTGCTTCGTTATGGAATAACCTTGGCAATGAGATCAAGCACTTGTCTTATAATAAATTCAGAAATGCCATAAAAACAATGTTAATTATTAAACAAAATGAATAAATCATACTGACCACACCACCTAGATCTCTTATATCTCCTATGTTTACTGCGAGGCAACCTATCCTACACGAGCTGGGTATTTCGTACATGCTTTTTAGTGAATTCATGTAAATGTGCTTTTATACCTGGTTCTTGGTTTTATTTTTAGTATTTAGTATTTACTATTTAATTTTTAGGGGTTCTTTTTTAAGGGGATTTTCAGGGCAAATGGAAGACCGGCAATCTGTGCCGAATTTGTACCTTTTTGCTTGTATGTACATATACTTGTGAATAAAGATTATTATTATTATTAAATCTTTCATATTTGAGTTGCTGGTATTTTTCTACAAATTTATAAAAAAAAATTGTTGCTCTGGGACATGTAGGAGCCGAGATAATTTTTTAAATTGTTTAATGCGCAAAACGTTTATTTATTAATATTTATGGCCAAAATTGAAACTGGTTGTTAATAAGATCTTGAATTTTGTGAATTCATCAAGTCCTATTGAAAACGGGCCCTTTTTGAGGTCAAAATATAATTTTTAATAATTAGTGATTTTACAGCGTCTTCAATTTGTTTGACTCAAGGGACAGGTGCATTTTTTATCAAACGATTTTCAAATTGGGGTAGCGAGAAAAATTCGTCATATCTCCGTTATTTTCCGGCCAATTTCGACGTTTTTTTTTTTAATTTGGGGTAGCTCACGAAAATAATAACAATGGGCACATTTGCAATATCCAAATAATAAACAAATAATTGTTATAAACAATTTTTTTTTTTTTAAATTTTTCCTTTTTTGGGCTTATGCAACTTATAATGTACTAATGTATTAAATATAAATTTATAAAGATTATATAATGGTAACAATGTATGCACAAACTATTTCTCCATAAAACAATATACGATGTTACAGCATTGTTACCATTATATAATCTTTATAAATTTATATTTAATACATTAGCACATTATAAGTTGCATAAGCCCAAAAAAGAAAAAATTAAAAAAAAAAAACATTGTTTATAACAATTATTTGTTTATTATTTGGATATTGCAAATGTGCCCATTGTTATTATTTTCGTGAGCTACCCCAAATTAAAAAAAAAAAACGTCGAAATTGGCCGGAAAATAACGGAGATATGACGAATTTTTCTCGCTACCCCAATTTGAAACTCGTTTGATCAAAAATTCACCTGTCCCTTGAGCCAAACAAATTGAAGACGCTGTAAAATCACTAATTATTAAAAATTATATTTTGACCTCAAAAAGGGCCCGTTTTCAATAGGACTTGATGAATTCACAAAATTCAAGATCTTATTAACAACCAGTTTCAATTTTGGCCATAAATATTAATAAATAAACGTTTGGCGCATTAAACAATTTAAAAAATTATCTCGGCTCCTACATGTCCCAGAGCAACAATTTTTTTTTATAAATTTGTAGAAAAATACCAGCAACTCAAATAAGAAAGATTTGTGCAGATACGTTCATTTGTTGTAAAGTTATTTGCAAACAACGCTGCTCCGAAAAGTAGCAATGTTGTTAACGCCATTTTGACGGTCAGAATTATTGAAAATCGATACGCCCATAACAGATTCGTAAAATTGACGTCTTGACGAAATAAATGAGCTGTGGTTGAATTATTTTTGATAACGTTAATAGGTCAATTTTTCATTAAACATTTGGGACGTTTTTAATAAACAAATAGAATTACTCGAAAACTAATAAACATTTTAAAACGAAATTTTTTTTGTAAGTTGAGGGTAATGAGACACATATTCCACCAAAGTTTCAAGAGTCTAGCATTTTTCCTTTCAGAGTAAAAAATGCTTGAAATTTTCGAAAATTTCGATGGTTTTCGGCAATTATTTAAATAAATAATCAATGAAATGAAATCAACCGGGGCTTAAATTAACCGGTTTGGAATTACCTAGTAAACGGAAACATTCAAAAAAATTAATCTGTTGCAGTCTTACTGCAATTTTTAAAAAACTCCAAATTTCATGATTTTTTCACATAAAAGTGACATAAACAATGTTCTGTTTATTTGATTTGGGAGGAATCGCAGAGGTATATTCCTTATAACTAAATACACCTGTTTTTACCTACGGCTATCTGAAACGAATTAGTTACACCGTTTTTTCTATTTCTGCAGGCCTATATTGGAGCTACCGTGTGCTACCTTCAAATATTTATCCTTGCCGCGTCGCGTCGCAACTTTGTATAGTTTTGAAGCTAACTCGATTCGACTTCAGACCTGGCTGGCACTATAGCAATGGCGCATTCAAGACGTAAGAGCCCATTTACTTATGATCCCCTTTGAGATGAATTCATAAGCGTAAATCGCGATGCAAGAGACAAAGGTCTTCGCTTCCGCTAATTTAACAAAGACATTTAGTGATTTCAAATATGAAATCTATTGTAGGAATAATTACTGCTGGAAGTTATGGGTTTTTGACACCATTAAGGAATATTTACAGTACGGTATTTTCAATAGTAACAGAAACGTGGAGAGGAACAGTTAAGTGGATCACCCTGGACAAACATTGCAATATATTATAAACGTTTTGTATCTGATTCGTTCAGCATAAAATAAACTGGTTTTGAATAAGGGAAAAAATGTAGCTCCCGTGTATCTGCTGTTTGTGGCGCTGCAAGTGTTTCTTGCCTGTGTCATTATTACAATAAAAAATAATGCAGGTTCTTTTCAAGAAGAAACTACCGAAGAAATTCAAGAGGAGGCAAGAAATCCTTAATGGCATGGCGATGTAAAATATGACGAATAATAGCATTTTTATTATTTTAACTATTATTCATTTATATTTAGGAAACAAAAAAAAAAAATTTGCAATTTTTATTGTCACCGAAATTTTAGCAGAATACAAGAATATTTGCAAAAAATTCCGTTTTGTACGTTACCCCCGTAAACTGTTTTGTATATCATTATATACACAACACACTAGATTAAAACACAAAAACAATTGTCTAATTAGATTGGGTTTTAAGTAATTTTATTCATAGAAAATGTTTAAAAAGGATATTCATGAATTCGTCTTAGTGCATAAAATGGCGAAGGTGCCGAGAACAAATAAATTTTTATAGGAATGAGTAATATACCGGGTGAGTCATAAAGAATGGGACATGGAGTAACTGGAGATTCTTTGGCTTAAAATATGAGGAATTAACCAAATATGCTTAAGTAAAATGTTCCTAGTTAATGAGATACAGGGTAGGGTGTTGAAGTACATTTTTTTAAATTAAATTTTTTCGATGTTAATGGACAAATTTGCTACTACATCACTGTATTCAAAAACATCTCAAATGGGTAAATCTAAAATCCAAATCCAAAAACAACAATCTACGATAATTGAAACTGAGAAATAAAATAATATAGAAATATTAACATAAGCGTTTAAATTGTTTTTTTAGTGTCCAACGTTCAATATTTCTTGGCGAATTCGTTCTATCAAATCGGAGCCAAACTTGCATAAACATTGAATAATTAACAACGTTCAAAATGAATTAGTTTTGTGTCTAGCTCACTGGCAAATAGTTAATGGATAACAATTTGAACACCTGCGTTAATATTTCTGTTACAGTTAATTTACATAATTTGAATTTTATTTTACTCTACTCTATACTTTTTTCCACCTATCACGCACAAAATTTCTTTCCCAGTACACACTACACCTGTTCTTACTCTGTTGACACTCCGTCAAAGATCTGTGAACGAGAATGCGTATGCCACCAGGAGATTTTACTTGCAAGGGTCTTGTTAATTGCTTTTTATTTTGATTTTTCAGGGCCGTTAGAGAGTTCCTTGTGCTTTAGGAGAAACTTCATCGTCTAATTGTCGCCGATAAGCGCGTTGATACGGTCCTGTCTACACCGCCTCGCCGTATTACAAAAACCTAAAGCTTTCAACTAAATAACTTTTATGATGAAGCCTTTAGCATTTTAAAAGAGTAATTTACCCCGAAGCTGTGTTCTTCGAGTATCCCCCACATCCCATAAATAGCTGAGTAGTGCCTTCTATGCCCTCTAAATTTACACCGACTAATAATATATTAGCCCGATGAGAGCGGTCGATGGATATTTCGAATTTCGCTCTGTTTATTCCTGTCTTGAAAAAATAAAGTGTACGTCTAGTTGGTCGTGAAGTGCATTAACTTGCTTTTAGCTGAATTGACAGCCTCGTGATTGTGGTTATTTTCGACGTGTAAACAGTTCATTCGTTCGACGAACTAATAAGATTTTGAGGTAATTTCTATTTAAAGGACCTGTCTCGAGTTTACTTCTAAATGGATATTTCCTTCTCACTGAGCCCTTTGGCTTCTGCAAGGTGTTCAAGGCTAAGCTAATGCTGGAAGTTGACGCCTGTGTAGTTTTTCGTTAGCGTCAAACGTTCCAGCCCTTAACAACAACTGTAAACTTTCCAATTGTAAAGAATCGTGCGAAAAATAAAAGAGTTATAAGTAGACAAAACTTCGTTTTAAACCATTCGATAACCAGCGGGACAAAAGGAACGTCATAGATAGAAATTGTGAACTTCGCTGGAAATCAAACACGGACCTTGTATTTCCAACCCATTGGCTTATCCACTGAATCCGAGAGATATGTGGTTGACTTCTGACAATGTACATTCTATTTCAGTTTTATATATTTTACTCTTTAAAAACCGTGTTTAATGTTAAAATTAAATTTAAATGTTCACACTTTAGCCTCTCAGCAGGTGCATCATTTTGAAATTTGCACAATTAAAAATAAAACTAAAATAAAATTTCAAACGTCTGTAACTGATGCAACTATTGTTTTTGTACGGTTGTTAGGTTTTCTCTAGATCCGCTTCATTTAATATGTTTTCTCTTATTTCTTGTATTTTTTCTGTTTTTCAATGCTTTCTAATTTATACAGGGTGATTCACGAGGAAAGGGACAAAATGTTATGGTAGATAGAGTTCACTGAGGTGAATTAGAAATGACTATTGAAAGAAGCCTGAGCCTTTTTTTTATTGATCTACAGGGTGATTTATGAGTTTTGCCCAATACTTCTTAAGGTAATATCATTTAAACTAATCACTAGGATCAGCTCGTATTGTGGGTATATAGTATACTGTTAATTGTCAATTTACGTGCATAATCAAAGACAGAAAATTCCAGGGCCGGCTCAACTAATTTTTATTTTTAGGGCTCCTATGAAAAAATTCACCCTGTGTATGTGATTTTTAAATTCTAATACTGAATTATGAAACTACATACAAAAGTGATCGAAAACATGTACTTTGTTGTTTTGCCACACTTTGGGCGAATTTTAAATAAACGATCAATTTTCGCCAAAATCGAAGGTCTGCACAAAATAAATTAATAAAATTACATTTTCCTCTCTTATTCAAACTAAAATATTTGTTATACAAAATTTTGTGATTTCATGGTTGATTAATATGAAATAAATAATCAAAAATAAATAATTTCAACATCAGATTAAGTAATTTTTATTTCTGAGGTTTCTGTGAAAAATCAGTCTGTATACATTTTTCTCAAATTCTGATAATAAATTGTGGAACTACATTTAAAAAATTAACGAAATTATTTATTTTTTATCACAATACATCAATAAACAGAACATTATAAACAACAAATTCACGGAACATAAAACCTTATAACTTATTTTCAAAATGAAAGCCTTCTGCCTCCCTACATTTTCTTTGTCGTAAAATTAAATTTCCTACGGCTTTCCTAATAGCGACAGGATTATTAATATCCTGGTTATTGATGTACTGTGATAAAAAAAATAAACAATTTCGTTAATTACTCCCTCACCAAAAGTGAGGAAGATATTTATCGTGAAAAAAAAATTGAAAATTTTTATTGCATTTCTGGACGATTCTCGAAGCTTTATGAAGATACACAAAAACCTTTTTTTGAAATAAAGCTTTCAAATTTGGTACACACGTTCTAGAGGTCAAGGAAAAGATTTAGTTCGTTGATGAGCAAAATCGGTCCACTGGAATGGGGTCTACCGGACCCCAACATTTCTATTTCTAACTTTACAAAAAAATTTACACTCCGTTAAAGATCTGTGAACGAGAATGCGTATGCCACCAGGAGATTTTACTTGCAAGGGTCTTGTTTTTTTATTTTGATTTTTCAGGGCCGTTAAAGAGTTCCTTGTGCTTTAGGAGAAACTTACCTTGTTCTTATGGTTTACTCTTGTGATTATTAAAGTGATATGAAAAATTGATTTAGTTTAATTTTATTTTTCATCTGTTGAATTGAAATGTTATTTTAGAGCTCACTGCTCACTCTATGTGGATTTTTCTGAACGATGATGAGTTTAATGAGGGTAATTGTAATTCTCTGTGCCTAGATGACGCTAACTATCTTTACTGTTCTGTAGAACTTTATAGTTCCATTAAAAAATGGCAGATTTCACAGAACAAGAAATACAATTTATTGCAAATAAGCGACAATTATTCTTAACAACTACTTAAAATTACCCTGCGTTAACTTATTTAACTTATAATATGCAACAAAATTGGTTCACAGTGTGAACATTCATAAATTCTTATAATATTAATGATTGATTAATGGTAAATTTGGGATCTAAGTTAATTTGGATTTCTATGCTCGATGGCTATATTCTCACTGTATTTATATGTCAAAATTGAAAAAATTTATTAATGATGAAAGATTATAAATAGGATTCTGATATACAACACATTATAATATTGTGTCCAAATGTTGAAATACACAAAATACGCCAAAAAAACAAAATACGTACAAAAAAAACAAAATGCGTCAAAAAACAAAATACGTCAAAAGTTACTTTTGTTATAAACTCCACCACACGGTGAGGAAGTTTTGATCCCATAATTGGCAGCGGTTGTTTTTAATGTAGTTCCATAATTTATTATCAGAATTTGAGAAAAATGTATACAGACTGATTTTTTTCACAGAAACCTCAGAAAAAAAAATTACTTAATCTAATGTTGAAATTATTTATTTTTGATTATTTATTTCATATTAATCATGCATGAAATCACAAAATTTTGTATAACAAATATTTTAGTTTAAATAAGAGAGGAAAATGTAATTTTATAAATTTATTTTGTGCAGACCTTCGATTTTGGCAAAAATTGATCGTTTATTTAAAATTCGCCCAAAGTGTGGCAAAACAACAAAGTACACGTTCTCGATCACTTTTGTATGTAGTTTCATAATTCAGTATTAGAATTTAAAAATCACGTACACAGGGTGAATTTTTTCATAGGAGCCCTAAAAATAAAAATTAGTTGAGCCGGCCCTGGAATTTTCTGTCTTTGATTATGCATGTAAATTGACAATTAATAGTACCCACAATACGAGCTGATTCTAGTGATTAGTTTAAAAGATATTACCTTAAGAAGTATTGGGCAAAACTCATAAATCACCCTGTAGATCAATAAAAAAAGCTCAGGCTTTCTTCAATAGTCATTTCTAATTCACCTCAGTGAACTCTATCTACCATAACATTTTGTCCCTTTCCTCGTGAATCACCCTGTATATTTTAATTCTTAAATGATGCAATCATCACCCATTTTATGAACAAAAATACTTAGCTATGTTATTTTAGTATCCCATTAAAAATCCCCTATCGATCTATGCCTCTGCACCAAAAAAAACTGAACTTAAAATAAACCTCTGGTTTCATTTTCCGCCCAACCACACTCACCTGTTTTATTCACAATGTTCATGTCGTGAAACACGAGATACGAAAATCCACATAATGCCGGAGGAGGACAATGGATGGTCATCCACTATGCGGTTTGTGGCATGATAAGAGGGGCCTTTCGGTATGCAGAGCTTTCAGACTGCCGAGTTAAAAGCCATTTCATCCTCTATACACATATTTTGACACTAGCAAACACTTAGTATTTTATTGCAGCGTGCTCCCGTGCCTCACTTGCAACATGTTTGTTTTGGACCCCGACGTTAAGAGGCATTTTAAGTTTAGGGTTATCGCATGCAATGCAATTTCGTGAAGGTGAGGCTGTGCTGAAGTTGTGGGGGCGAGCATCGATAAAAACATAATTCAAGAAAATTTTACATAAAAAAATATCGTAAATCGGAAAAAAAGTATATCGGGCTGATTGATTTCCAAATTTCTCCTTTCCAGTACACTAAATTAAATTATTTCTCTTACAATCATCTAATAAGTTATTAAAGTGTCAATATTCCGACGATCAAATTGAATAGTTGCACCTCATTCGCTTTTACCAAGTATACAGAAGCTTTTGGCATTGCAGGTACAAGTCAAATAGTGACTCATTAGCATCGAATGTATACAGAAACCCTTCTGTAGTCAATTAGCAGATTCTGGGGTATTGCGGACGTTGAATTATCAACCAAATTAGGTGATTAGGTCGCATAATATACAGCGCAGAATAGTTTGAATAACTTTGGTCAAATTATTGGAAAACTTTCACGATATCTTACTGGATAGCTATAATTGGAATAATGACATATCGGATGGCAACGTCACCACCCTTTTATCCCAGAACGCTCTAGAAGAGCCTTGTGCGGGAGGGGGCTACACATTTAAAGACAAGGGACACACATCCAATATCCGCGTATAATGAAAAAATCCCTCTCACAGTATTTTCCATTGCCATGACCGGGAATCGAACCCGGGACTTTTGTGTGAGAGGCAGATACGCTACCATCTCGACCATCAGTCCAGACCATCGATAACCTAGATTATTTTAAGATTTTGAGTTGCTAATGTTGACTTGACAGCTGGATGGCAGCTGTCAACTGTCAAAATCGTCAATTTACCATTAGACTAAAATTGGGAGATTTCAAAAACATATCTATGGACTCTGTTCTAAGTATTTAAAAAAAATTAAGGCAATAGCACAAAAAATAGTTTTCAGAAAGATTCTTTGGCCACTTTGGGCACCATACTGGATTTGCAATTTAGAAAATATCTGTACTAAAATTACTTACATTATATGCACGTATAAATCCAAACACAACATTTTAATGCAAATGGGACATCATTTTTCCTGACTTGATTTTATTGAATTATTCACCTATTTCCTTTATTCTGACCGAAATTCTGAGGTTGCCATTTTGACAAACAAAATTTAAGCAGCAAAACTAAATTCAGCGGACCCAAATCCTGTAGTGCACAAAATTTTGTTAATATTCTTCAAAATTTGGCGTGGTGATAGATTTGTGACGCCTTCTACTTTATCTTCTTCTTCTTCTTTTTCGTCTTCTTCTTCTTCTTCGTCTTCTTCTTCTTCTTCGTCTTCTTCTTCTTCTTCGTCTTCTTCTTCTTCTTTTTCGTATTCTTCTTCTTCTTTTTCGTCGTCGTCGTCTTCTTCTTCTTCTACTACTTCTTCACATGAATTAGGTTGATAGTCCAGCCAAAAATGGCCTTCTACTTCTTTTTCGTCTTCTTTTTCTTCTTATTTTTCTTCTTCTTTTACGTCGTCGTCTCTTCTTCTTCTTCACATGAATTAGGTTGGTAATCCAGCAAAAATGGCCATCTTCTTCTTCTTCTTTTCCTCATTTTTCTTATTTTTCTTCTTCTTTTTCGTCGTCTTCTTCATCTTCTTCTGCTTCTTCACATGAATTAGGTTGATAATCCAGCCAAAAATGGCCTTTTACTTCTTCTTCTTTTTTTTATTTTCTTCTTCTACTTCTTATTTTTTGTTGTCGTCGTCTACTTCTTTTTCTACTTCTTCACATGAATTAGGTTGATAATCCAGCAAAAAATGCCCATTTTCTTCTTTTTCGTCATCTTCTTCTTCTTATTCTGCTTCTTTACATGAATTAGGTTAATAATCCAGTCAAAAATAGCCTTCTACTTCTTCTTCTTCGTCTTCTTCTTCTTCTTATTTTTCTTCTCTTTCTTCTTCTTTTTCGTCTTCTTCTTCTTCTTCTTCTACTTCTTCATATGAAATAGGTTGATAAATCCAGCCAAAAATGGTTTTCGCCATTGTCAAAGAGGAAACAGGAAATAATTATAGGAAACAAAACAGACTTCTTGTTTTTCTTCTTCTTCTTCCTCTTATGGATTAGGCTGACAATCTGGGCGAAAATATTTGCTACTGTTAAAAGGAGAACAAGACAAATAGACTTCTTCTTCGCCATCACATGTTTCTCCTTCTCCATCTTCTTCTTCTTCACTACATGGATTAGGCTGATAATCTAGCCGAAAATTGTCTTTGCAACTGTCAAGGAGAAAGTAGCAAATAATTATAGGAGACAAGACAAATAGATTTCTTTATTCTATTAAACAATTATCTTATTAAACTCCGGGACATCGTTGCACAAAAAAAAATTGTAACGAGTAAAAAATCTCCAAAAATTGTCAGAAAATTCATGGAGATATGGAAGAATAAAGCAAATCTAGATAAGAAACAAGACATACATCGTATTCTTCTTCTTCTTGCCCTTCTCCCTCTCCGTCTTCTTCTTCTTCTTCTTCCTCTTCTTCCTCTCCTTCTTCTCCTTATTCTTTTTCTTCACATGAATTAGGTTGATGATCTAGCCAAAAATTGTTTCTGCCACTGTCAAAGAGGAAACAGGAAATAATTATAGGAAACAAAACAAATAAACTTCTTGTTTTTCTTCTTCTTCTTCCTCTTATGAATTAGGCTGACAATCAGGGCGAAATATTTGCTACTTCTTAAAGAGAAAGCAACAAAATATTGTGAAAAACAAGACAAATAGACTTCTTCTTCGCCATCATATTTTTTTTCTCCATCTTCTACTTCACTACATGGATTAGGCTGATAATCTAACCAAAAATGGCCTTTGCAATTGTCAAGGAGAAAGTAGCAAATAATTATAGGAGACAAGACAAATCGATTTCTTTATTCTATTCTTATTAAACTTCGGTACATCGTTGCACAAAAAAAAAATTGTAACTAGTAAAAAATTTTCAAAAATTCATCGTATTCTTCTTCTTCTTATTCTTCTTCTTCTTATTATTCTTCTTCTCCTTATTCTTAGACTTCTTCTTTTTCTTCACATAAATTAGGTTGATGATCTAGCCAAAAATTGTTTCTGCCACTGTCAAAGAGGAAACAGGAAATAATTATAGGAAACAGAACAAATAAACTTCTTGTTTTTGTTCTTCTTCTTCCTCTTATGAATTAGGCTGACAATTTGTTCGAAAATCTTTGCTACTGTTAAAGAGAAAGCAACAAATAATTGTGAAAAACAAGACAAATAGACTTCTTCTTCTCCATCATATTTTTCTTCTTCAAAAATTCAAAATTCAAAAATTTTGTTCATTTTTTTCAAAATTTGGCATGGTGATAGATTTGTGATGTCTATTTTTACAAAAGGCACCACTGTGCGCAGATCTACTGCGCATTCCGCAGTCTCTACCGTTTAGAAATTCGGCGATCTGGAGCGTGGAAAGAACAATAGAATTCAGTTGGCTTCTAGCAGTCCGCCCGACCAGTCCAGCACTAGTAAGTAAAACCGCCACAATTCACCAGCTTGAGTAAGCAAAATCTTGTTAAGTTTAATTTAATATTTGACGGTGGTACGAGGGAAAGTTACAACGCATGTTTTAGTAAATTAATTTCTTATTTATGAAACTATTATTGTTGTTATTGTTTCAGTGAAGTTTTTTAATACGTCCCATTGGGCAGCATATTTTACACCAATCTAAAATTGTTTGCAGCTTGTTCTGATTAATTCAGAAATCTAACGTCTAATACGAAACTAAACTGGTACTTTAAAATATAAACTGATTTGAATTTTGATAATTATATTCCACAACTCACTCGCTACCGCTTGCCAGACAAAAGTTGTACCTACCTATGTGTTTGTATATTTTCAGCTCAAGGCGAAATATTTATTTTTGATTTGTTACATCCGCGAAAAAATGTGTATGATGCATCTTATGCTGTAATTGTAGCAATAATACTAGTAATATATTTAGTAATAGTAGTTTGAATTGATAATCCAGCAAAAAATGGTCTTCTTCTTCTTTTTCGTCGTCTTCTTCTTATTTTTCGTCTTCTTCTTCTTCTATTTCGTCGTCTTCTTCTTTTACTTCTTGGCATGAATTAGGTTGATAATCCAGCAAAACATGGCCTTCTTCTTATTATTATTTTTCTTCTTCTTCTATTTCGTCGTCGTCTTCTTCTTCTTCTGCTTCTTTACATGAATTTGGGTGATAATCCAGCAAAAAAATGGCCTTCTACTTCTTCTTCTTCTTTTTCGTCTTCTTCTTCTTATTTTTCTTCTTTTTCGTCGTCGTCGTCGTCTTCTTCTTCTTCTACTTTTTCACATGAATTAGGTTGATAAATCCAGCCAAAAATGGTTTTCGCCATTGTCAAAGAGGAAACAGTAATATATTTAGTAATAGTAGTTTGAATTTTCAGAACAGAAATTTCATACGCTGTGGCTAGCCAGATATTAAAATTAATCAATCCATTGACAGAATCAAAGCGTATTCTGAACCGTTCCCAGGCGTAGTTTCGTCGGATGGACTATACCCAGTAACCCCAGTATTTCCATCTACATATTATACAACGCTGATGATTGCCTGAATGGGATTATGTATCAAAATTCGCACAATGGCTACAAGTTAGGCTGCGGGTGCAATAGAGCGATAATTAGGTGGGGATCTATGGCATTTAGTGCTATGTGGGGAATGAAAACGAAAACAGGACCTACCAACTTTGCACCATTACCGTAATTAGCATTTGAATGTGTTTTATGGCAGTGGATGCGAACGGGGTCCCTTTTCATGTTTAGTCAGCTTGATAAGCACTATAAGCAGATCAAACACTGATTTTACTATTAGCTCTCCTTTGTGGGGTCGGACTCATACGTATATGTAATTATGTGTGCATCAATGGGCAAGTTCTGCGCAACGATTTGTAGATATTTAAACAAATATTTTACATTCCCTGGAAAAAGTAGACACATGCAGTTTTGCCGCATATTATTTGGTTTCATGTTCCATTTGCTTATGTGAAGGTAAATACAATGTGTCAAAAAACAGAAACATTTAGAACATAGAATATTTCTGTAAGTGTCGTTATGAGTTTTCATTCTCCGTACAAGTTTGATAATTTTGTTGTTTTTTCTGTCGTTCCTGAATTAAGTATTATTCTAACATTTTCGTGCAATTGCCACAATGTGGAAGAGAAGAAGAAGAAGAAGAAGAAGAAAAAGAAGAAGAGGAAGAGGAAGACGATGACGACGACGACGACGACGAAGAAGAAGACGGCGACGAAGATGAAGAAGACGACAACGAAGAAGAAGAAGACGATGACGAAGATGAAGAAGACGACGATGAAGATGAAGAAGACGACGACGAAGATGAAGAAGACGACGACGAAGATGAAGAAGACGACGACGAAGATGAAGATGACGACGATGACGAAGATGAAGACGATGATGATGACGATGATGATGACGATGATGATGATGACGATGATGATTATTTTTCCATACCTCCATGAATTTTCTGAGAATATTTGAAAATAGAATAAGGTAATCTATTTGTCTTGTTTCTTATAATTATTTGTTGCTTTCTCTTTGACAGTTGCAAAGACTGTGATTAAGGCGCAAATTCACCGAACGGACTAGAACAGTTATCAACAAAAGTATCATCAACTGAGAGGGTTATTTTCGAGACTTTGCCTCTATCTTGGCGTGTCTATTTCACTTAGCGGGAAGCGAGCGCCACCTACATTTCACGTAAATTACAGTCCTGCTGGCTTTTAATAATCTCCTTTATAAATCTAAAATTACCACGTTTACACTCGTAATAATACAATGCTTCACCCTCTCTGATGAACCAGCTACTTAACAAACATACCTCGGCAACCGTTCTGCATACCAACTAGACGTGTATTATTAATAATTTAGTCCGCCCTCCCCGGCTCTAACCTGATTTGTGGGTTGACTTTCTTTAAATTAAACATACACCAGCCCTAACCCGGGCGGCGCGTTTAAATCTTCTAAATGATTAATATGTTTAAATTCCGTTACCACATACACACAACAGGTGCTCCTTTTTTTAATGAGATTCAGCTCTCCGCGCTGTTTTATTAAGGGTAGCAACCGAGCTTGCTGCTGAATTATTAAATCAAGTTTGTGTACAAGGATCTTTGGGAGTGTTCGCTTGAAATCAAACAGCAAAGAGTGCCAAAATATAGTCCAGTGGACGGATTTACTTCTGTAAATACTCAAAGCAGGAAAGGCTCAGACTTGACTACTATACTAAAAAAAAATAACCCATTTGATATGTTCATATTCAAGCAGTCCCACTTCTGGACATACAAAATTACTGAAACAACTTTTTTTTATATGTTATAAAATATTGAATTAAATTACTTTTTACTCTGACCTATCACCGGTAGATTCACCTGGAACAAACATACACCCTGGTAACTCGCACACTCGCCTATATCGCATTTCCAGCCCCGCCCGCCCCAGCAAATTCTACGAACACATGACATTCGATGCCTTTTCCAGGTCCCCCTGTGTTATCTGTAAAATGTGGGGGAAAATTCCTTTATACATCCTTGATGTACCGGTCGGATGTGAGGGCGGCGAAACTTTCGCTATTACGAACTACAATTTCTAAAACAACTCGCACCCACAGAATTATTATCTGCATATCTCTAAGAATCTCTGTGAAACAACCGATAAATTAAACTAACAAACTTTGTGTGTATTCAATTTGTCAGTGTGTAGAACAGGGGAATGCTCGAGATACTTTATACTGGGATTATTGCTACTTTACAATGAATATAAATTCTCCAATAACTGAAAAGCTGCACGTGATATTTTATACCGATGAATTTATTAATCTTTATCTTTAAAAGGCTCTATCTTCTCATCGGAATCGTATTATGATCGATTTTTATAGTATTCTCCTAGATTGTCAGTCTAATTCATGTGCTGAAGAGGAAGACAATGAAAAAGAAGAAAATGAAGAAGAAGAAGTCTATATGATTTGTTTTTTAAAATTATTTACCACTTTCTCTGTGACAACTAGATAATATTCTCCTAGATTGTCACCTAATTGATATGGTAAAGAAGAAGAAAACGAAAAGAAATCTATTTGTCTCGTTTCTCATAATTATTTTCTCTTTGACAGTTACAAAGACAATTTTTGGCTAGATTATTAGAGTAATTCATGCGGTGAAGAAGAAAAAGAAGAAGAAGAAAACATGATGGCGAAGAAGAAGTCTATTTGTCTTGTTTTCCGAAATTATTTGGTGCTTTCTCTTTAACAGTAGCAAATATTTTCGCCCAGATTGTTAACCTAAATCAAGAGGAGGAAGAAAAGAGAAGAAAGGAGAAGAAAAGAGAAGAAAGGAGAAGAAAAGAGAAGAAGAAAGGAGAAGAAAAGATAAGAGAGAAGAAAAGAGAAGAAGAAAAGAGACGAAGAAAAGAGAAGAAAAGAGAAAAAAAAAGAGAAGAAGAAAAGAGAAGAAGAAGATAGAAGAAGATAGAAGAAAAGAGAAGAAAAGAGAAGAAAAGAGAAGAAAAGAGAAGAAAAGCGAAGAAAAGAGAGGAAAAGAGAAGAAAAGAGAAGAAAAGAGAAGAAAAGAGAAGAAAAGAGAAGAAAAGAGAAGAAAAGAGAAGAAAAGAGAAGAAAAGAGAAGAAAAGAGAAGAAAAGAGAAGAAAAGAGAAGAAAAGAGAAGAAAAGAGAAGAAAAGAGAAGAAAAGAGAAGAAAAGAGAAGAAAAGAGAAGAAAAAAGAAAAGAGAAGGGAAGAAAAAAGAAGAAAAGAGAAGAAAATAAGAAGAAAAGAGGAAAAAGAAGAAGAAGTCTATATGATTTGTTTTTTACAATTATTTGCCGCTTTCTCTGTGACAACTAGATAATATTCTCCTAGATTGTCACCTAATTGATATGGTAAAGAAGAAGAAAACGAAAAGAAATCTATTTGTCTCGTTTCTCATAATTATTTTCTCTTTGACAGATGCAAAACCAATTTTTGGCTAGATTATCAGCCTAATTCATGCGGTGAAGAAGAAAAAGAAGAAGAAGAAAAATATGATGGCGAAGAAGAAGTCTATTTGTGTTGTTTTCCAAAATTATTTGTTGCCTTCTCTTTAACAGTAGCAAATATTTTCGCCCAGAGCGTCAACATAATTCATAAGAGGAAGTAGAAAAAGAAAAACAAGAAGTCTATTTATTTCGTTTCCCATAATTATTTCCTGTTTCCTCTTTGACAGTGGCAGAAACAATGTTTGCTTAGATTATCAACCTAATTCGTGTGAAGAAGAAGAAGAAGACGAAGAAAAAGAAGATGAGGAGGAAGAAGAAGAAGAAGAAGAAGTATGTCTTGTTTCTTATCTAGATTTTGCTTTAATCTTCCATACCTCCATGAATTTTCTGAGAATTTTTGAAGATATTTTACTCGTTACAATTTTTTTTTGTGCAACGATGTACCGGAGTTTAATAAGAATAATAGAATAAGGAAATCTATTTGTCTTGATACCTGTAATTATTTGGTGCTTTCTATTTGGCAGTTGCAAAGACAATTCTTGGCTAGATTATCAGTCTATTTAGTGTGGTGAAGAGGAATATGAAGATGAAGAAAAATATTATGGCGAAGATGAAGACTATTTGTCTTATTTTCCACAATTATTTGTTGCCTTCTCTTTAACAGTAGCAAAGATTTTCGCCCAGATTGTCAGCCTAAGAGGAAGAAGAAGAAGAAAAACAACAAGTCTATTTGTTTTGTTTCCTATAATTATTTCCTGTTTCCTCGTTGACAGTGGCAAAAACAATTTTTGGCTACATTATCAACTTAATTCAGCAGAAAAGAAGAAGAAAAAGAAAAAGAAGAAAAAATATGATGGAGAAGAAGTCAATTTGTCTTGTTTTCCACAACTATTTGTTGCTTTTTTTAACAGTAGCAAAGATTTTTGCCCAAACAAAGTGTTAGCCTAATTCATAGGAAGAAGAAGAAGAAGAATAAGAAAAACAAGAAGTCTATTTATTTTGTTTCCTAATTTGACTTGATTCCTGTAATTATTTGCTGCTATCTCTTTGGCAGTTGCAAAGACAATTTTTGGCTAGATTATCAGCCTAATTTACGTGGTGAAGAAGAAGATGGAGAAGAAGAAGAAAAATATAATGGCGAAGAAGAAGTCTATTTGTCTTGTTTTTCGCAATTGTTTGTTGCTGTCTCTTTAACAGTAGCAAAGACTTTCGCCCAGATTGACAGCCTAATTCATAGGAGGAAGAAGAAGAAGAAGAAGAAAAACAAGAAGTCTACTTATCTTGTTTCCCATAATTATTCGTTGATTTCTTTTTGACAATTGCAAAGACAATTTTTGGCTAGATTATCAGCCTATTACATGTAGTGAAGAAGAAGATGGAGAAGAAAAATATGATGAAGAAGACGTCTATTTGTCTTGTTTTCCACAATTATTTATTGCTTTCTCTTTAATAGTAGCATAGATTTTCGCCAAGATTGCCAGCCTAATTCATAAGAGGAAGAAGAAGAGGAAAAACAAGAAGTCTATTTGTTTTGTTTCCTATAATTATTTCCTGTTTCCTCGTTGACAGTGGCAAAAACAAATTTTGGCTAAATTAGCTACGTAATTCAAGTGAAGAAGAAGAAGAAGAATTACGCCTTGTTGATTATCTAGATTTGCTTTATTCTTTCATTCCTCCATGATTTTCTGATTATTTTTTTACTCGTTACAATTTTTTTGTGCTGCTTTCTCCTTGACAGTTGTAAAGGCAATTTTGGCTAGATTATCAGCCTAATTCATGTGGTGGAGAAGATGTAGAAGAAAAATATAATGGCGAAGAAGTCTATTTGTCTTGTTTTCTGCAATTATTTGAAGCTTTCTCTTTACCAGTAGCAAAGACTTCCGCCCAGATTGCCAGCCTAATTCATAAGGGGAAGAAGAAGATGAAAAACAAGAAGTTTATTTGTTTTGTTTTCTATAATTATTTCCTATTTCCTCTTTGACAGTGGCAAAAACAATTGTTGGCTAGATTATCAACCTAATTCTCTAAAAAGAAGACGAAGAAGATGAAGACGAAGACGAAGACGAAGAAGAAGAAGAAGAAGAAGAAGAAGAAGAAGAGGAAGAAGAGGAAGAAGAAGAAGAAGATGAACAAGACGAAGAAGAAGACTAAGTATGTCTTTTTTCTTATCTAGATTTGCTTTATTCTTTCATACCTCCATGAATATTCTGAGATTCTGTTAATCATTACAAATTTAAATAATTCATAAAAATTAAAAGGGCTCCATCTCCAGTTTTTCTCTTTACGCGTTTTTTTGTGCGACGACTTTAGAAGGATGTATGGTATTATCAACAATCTACAATGATTTTATTAACTGTTGAAAAGAAAAAGAATATTGCCTAAACTATCAATGAGATGCGATTTTTTTGGCGTGTTGGTGAAGTGCCCACATCTCCATGCACTTTTGCAAAGAGAAATATTGAACGTATAATAATAAACCGGGTGAGGCACCCTCGGTGGCCTACTTTTGTATTTCTTATAACTTCCAGAGTAGGTATTCAGCTTATTTCCCGTTCAGGGACTATTCAAAGAAAGGTCAATTATACAGAAGTGGAATTTCATATTACGGCCTACGAAATTTTCCATCCATTCAATAATCAAGTTCTCGGCGACCTTTCTTATAGTTAAGAGTTTGCGAATTTTAGCCTAATGGATATAACCAACAAACCCTTTAAATGTTTCATCAAAGCTATATTTATGACAGGGAGAATAAGTGAGTTAGTAGTTGTAGCAAACTTAAGCGAGGCAGCTTCCCTCCTCATGTACACGCAACGCTTTAAACATTTTAAGGAGAAAGTGAGTTATAGTGCGTCGGGTAAAATGAGCGGCCACTGCAGGAAAAATGGTGCCATACTGGTCGTTGTAGGTATTAATGGTGGTTTTGGGTTAACTAATTTCTCACTCTATTTGAATTTTTATGAACTTTTTCGCAAATTAGTATCTAGAGCAAAAATGTTTGCGCCGACAGAAAAATGCGTAACGAGTAAAAACTGTCTTCGAAAATTCTCAGAAAATTCATGGTGATAGAGAAAAATGAGGCGAAACAAATAATATAAACAGCAGCACGCTATGCTATTCAGTTGTGAAGGTAAAGCCTTTTAAATGCTACGAATATTAAACTCCGGTAAAAATTGTAACGAGTAAAATTTTATACGACGGAAAAAACAGTCTCCGAAAATTCCTTAAAAATTCAAGTAAATAGAGAAAAATGAAGAAAATCCGATTGTACTAACCGCAGCTTGATGTGTCATTCAGTTGAGAAAATAGATCCTTTCAAATGCTATGAATATTAAACTCTGGTGCATCTTTTCACAAAAAAAATTGTAACGAGCAAAAACTGCCTTAGGAAATTAAAAAAAACCCTTGGAAATAAGGAGAAATGACGCGAATCGAATAGTATTAACCGTAATAGGATATCTTTTACAGGCCACGTATTATTATATTCCAGTACATCGTTGCAAATAAAAATTTGTAAGGAGTAAAAACTGTCGTAGAAAATTCCCAAAGAACGTGTAACGGGAAAAAAACAGTCTCCGAAAATTCTTTAAAAATTCATGGAAATAGAGGAAAGTTAAGCAAATCCGATTATACTAACCGCAGCTCGATGTCTCAATCAGATGTGAAAATAGAGCCTTTTAAATGCTATGAATATTAAACGCCGGTACAACTTTGAAAAAAAAAAATTGTAACGAGTAAAAACTGTCTTAAAAAAACTCATGGAGGCGAATCGAATAGTGTCAATCGCAGTACGATATCTCATTTCTCTGTGAAGAGAAAGGCTTTTACATGCTACGAATTATTATATTCCGGTACATCGACGCAAAAAAAAATTGTAACGAGTAAAAACTGTCTCGGAAATTGCTCAAAAAATTCGTGGAAATAGAGAGAACGAGCTGAATCGATAGTCTAATGTGCAGCACGATATCTCATTCCACTGTAAAAATAGAGCCTTTTAAATAATGTTATTAAATTTCAGTACATCGTCGCACAAAAAAATGCGTAACGAGAAAAAACTGTTTCCGAAATTCTGTAGAAATTCACAGAAATGGATAAACATAAAGCAAATTCAATGAACAAAAACTTATAACGAGTAAAGACTGTCTCAGAAAATTCTCAGAGAACGTGTAACGGAAAAAAATTTCCTAAAATTTTTTAAAAATTCATGGAAATAGAGACAAACGAGCTGAATTCAATATCTCATTCGACTGTGAAGATAGAGCCTTTAAAAATACGGTTTATTAAATTTCAGAACATCGTCTCACAACAAAATGTGTAACGAGAAAAACTGTTTCCGAAATTCTTTAGAAATTCGCAGAAATGGAGAAACATAAAGCAAAGTCAATGAACAAAAACTTATAACGAGTAAAAACTGCCCCAGAAAATTCTCAAAGAACGTGTAACGGAAAAATATCTTCGAAAATTCTTTAAAAATTCATGGAAATAGAGACAAACGAGCTGAATTCAATATCTCATTCGACTGTGAAGATAGAGCCTTTTAAAATACGGTTTATTAAATTTCAGAACATCGTCTCACAACAAAATGTGTAACGAGAAAAACTGTTTCCGAAATTCTTTAGAAATTCGCAGAAATGGAGAAACATAAAGCAAAGTCAATGAACAAAAACTTATAACGAGTAAAAACTGCCCCAGAAAATTCTCAAAGAACGTGTAACGGAAAAATATCTCCGAAAATTCTTTAAAAATTCATGGAAATAGAGACAAACGAGCTGAATTCAATATCTCATTCGACTGTGAAGATAAAGCCTTTAAAAATACGGTTTATTAAATTTCAGAACATCGTCTCACAACAAAATGTGTAACGAGAAAAACTGTTTCCGAAATTCTTTAGAAATTCGCAGAAATGGAGAAACATAAAGCAAAGTCAATGAACAAAAACTTATGACGAGTAAAAACTGCCCCAGAAAATTCTCAAAGAACGTGTAACGGAAAAATATCTCCGAAAATTCTTTAAAAATTCATGGAAATAGAGACAAACGAGCTGAATTCAATATCTCATTCGACTGTGAAGATAAAGCCTTTAAAAATACGGTTTATTAAATTTCAGAACATCGTCTCACAACAAAATGTGTAACGAGAAAAACTGTTTCCGAAATTCTTTAGAAATTCGCAGAAATGGAGAAACATAAAGCAAAGTCAATGAACAAAAACTTATGACGAGTAAAACTGCCCCAGAAAATTCTCAAAGAACGTGTAACGGAAAAATATCTCCGAAAATTCTTTAAAAATTCATGGAAATAGAGACAAACGAGCTGAATTCAATATCTCATTCGACTGTGAAGATAAAGCCTTTAAAAATACGGTTTATTAAATTTCAGAACATCGTCTCACAACAAAATGTGTAACGAGAAAAACTGTTTCCGAAATTCTTTAGAAATTCGCAGAAATGGAGAAACATAAAGCAAAGTCAATGAACAAAAACTTATGACGAGTAAAAACTGCCCCAGAAAATTCTCAAAGAACGTGTAACGGAAAAATATCTCCGAAAATTCTTTAAAAATTCATGGAAATAGAGACAAACGAGCTGAATTCAATATCTCATTCGACTGTGAAGATAAAGCCTTTAAAAATACGGTTTATTAAATTTCAGAACATCGTCTCACAACAAAATGTGTAACGAGAAAAACTGTTTCCGAAATTCTTTAGAAATTCGCAGAAATGGAGAAACATAAAGCAAAGTCAATGAACAAAAACTTATAACGAGTAAAAACTGCCCCAGAAAATTCTCAAAGAACGTGTAACGGAAAAATATCTCCGAAAATTCTTTAAAAATTCATGGAAATAGAGACAAACGAGCTGAATTCAATATCTCATTCGACTGTGAAGATAAAGCCTTTAAAAATACGGTTTATTAAATTTCAGAACATCGTCTCACAACAAAATGTGTAACGAGAAAAACTGTTTCCGAAATTCTTTAGAAATTCGCAGAAATGGAGAAACATAAAGCAAAGTCAATGAACAAAAACTTATGACGAGTAAAAACTGCCCCAGAAAATTCTCAAAGAACGTGTAACGGAAAAATATCTCCGAAAATTCTTTAAAAATTCATGGAAATAGAGACAAACGAGCTGAATTCAATATCTCATTCGACTGTGAAGATAAAGCCTTTAAAAATACGGTTTATTAAATTTCAGAACATCGTCTCACAACAAAATGTGTAACGAGAAAAACTGTTTCCGAAATTCTTTAGAAATTCGCAGAAATGGAGAAACATAAAGCAAAGTCAATGAACAAAAACTTATGACGAGTAAAAACTGCCCCAGAAAATTCTCAAAGAACGTGTAACGGAAAAATATCTCCGAAAATTCTTTAAAAATTCATGGAAATAGAGACAAACGAGCTGAATTCAATATATCATTCGACTGTGAAGATAAAGCCTTTAAAAATACGGTTTATTAAATTTCAGAACATCGTCTCACAACAAAATGTGTAACGAGAAAAACTGTTTCCGAAATTCTTTAGAAATTCGCAGAAATGGAGAAACATAAAGCAAAGTCAATGAACAAAAACTTATAACGAGTAAAAACTGCCCCAGAAAATTCTCAAAGAACGTGTAACGGAAAAATATCTCCGAAAATTCTTTAAAAATTCATGGAAATAGAGACAAACGAGCTGAATTCAATATCTCATTCGACTGTGAAGATAAAGCCTTTAAAAATACGGTTTATTAAATTTCAGAACATCGTCTCACAACAAAATGTGTAACGAGAAAAACTGTTTCCGAAATTCTTTAGAAATTCGCAGAAATGGAGAAACATAAAGCAAAGTCAATGAACAAAAACTTATAACGAGTAAAAACTGCCCCAGAAAATTCTCAAAGAACGTGTAACGGAAAAATATCTCCGAAAATTCTTTAAAAATTCATGGAAATAGAGACAAACGAGCTGAATTCAATATCTCATTCGACTGTGAAGATAAAGCCTTTAAAAATACGGTTTATTAAATTTCAGAACATCGTCTCACAACAAAATGTGTAACGAGAAAAACTGTTTCCGAAATTCTTTAGAAATTCGCAGAAATGGAGAAACATAAAGCAAAGTCAATGAACAAAAACTTATGACGAGTAAAAACTGCCCCAGAAAATTCTCAAAGAACGTGTAACGGAAAAATATCTCCGAAAATTCTTTAAAAATTCATGGAAATAGAGACAAACGAGCTGAATTCAATATCTCATTCGACTGTGAAGATAAAGCCTTTAAAAATACGGTTTATTAAATTTCAGAACATCGTCTCACAACAAAATGTGTAACGAGAAAAACTGTTTCCGAAATTCTTTAGAAATTCGCAGAAATGGAGAAACATAAAGCAAAGTCAATGAACAAAAACTTATGACGAGTAAAAACTGCCCCAGAAAATTCTCAAAGAACGTGTAACGGAAAAATATCTCCGAAAATTCTTTAAAAATTCATGGAAATAGAGACAAACGAGCTGAATTCAATATATCATTCGACTGTGAAGATAAAGCCTTTAAAAATACGGTTTATTAAATTTCAGAACATCGTCTCACAACAAAATGTGTAACGAGAAAAACTGTTTCCGAAATTCTTTAGAAATTCGCAGAAATGGAGAAACATAAAGCAAAGTCAATGAACAAAAACTTATAACGAGTAAAAACTGCCCCAGAAAATTCTCAAAGAACGTGTAACGGAAAAATATCTCCGAAAATTCTTTAAAAATTCATGGAAATAGAGACAAACGAGCTGAATTCAATATCTCATTCGACTGTGAAGATAAAGCCTTTAAAAATACGGTTTATTAAATTTCAGAACATCGTCTCACAACAAAATGTGTAACGAGAAAAACTGTTTCCGAAATTCTTTAGAAATTCGCAGAAATGGAGAAACATAAAGCAAAGTCAATGAACAAAAACTTATGACGAGTAAAAACTGCCCCAGAAAATTCTCAAAGAACGTGTAACGGAAAAATATCTCCGAAAATTCTTTAAAAATTCATGGAAATAGAGACAAACGAGCTGAATTCAATATCTCATTCGACTGTGAAGATAAAGCCTTTAAAAATACGGTTTATTAAATTTCAGAACATCGTCTCACAACAAAATGTGTAACGAGAAAAACTGTTTCCGAAATTCTTTAGAAATTCGCAGAAATGGAGAAACATAAAGCAAAGTCAATGAACAAAAACTTATGACGAGTAAAAACTGCCCCAGAAAATTCTCAAAGAACGTGTAACGGAAAAATATCTCCGAAAATTCTTTAAAAATTCATGAAAATAGAGACAAACGAGCTGAATTCAATATCTCATCCGACTGTGAAGATAGAGCCTTTAAAAATAAAGTTTATTAAATTTCAGTACATCGTCTCTACAAAAAAATGTGGAACGAGAAAAAACTGTTTCCGAAATTCTTTAGAAATTCCCAGATATGGAGAGAATAAAGCAAATTCAATGAATTGTTGTTACTTGTAACGAGTAAAAATTGTTTCAGAAAATACTCAAAGAACGTGTAACGAGAAAAAACAGTCTCCGAAAATTCTTTAAAAATTCATGGAAATAGAGAAAATGAAGTAAACTCGATTATACTAACCGCAGCTCGATGTCTCATTCGGCTGTGAAGATAGAGCATTTTAAATGCTATGAATATTAAACTCTGGTGCATCTTTGAACAAAAAAAATTGTAACGAGTAAAAACTGTCTTGGAAAATGTTTAAAAATCATGGAATTAGAAAGAAATGAGGCGAATCGAGTAGTGTTAACCGCAGGACGATATCTCATTCTGCTGTGAGGAGTGAGGCTTTTACATGCTACGGATCATTATATTCTGGTCTATTGTCGCAAGTAAAAACTTGTAACGAGTAAAACTTGTCGAAAAATTCTCAAAAAATTTGTGGAAATAGAGAATAACGAGCTGAATCAAATAGTGTAATTTGCAGCGCAAATCCCATCCCACTGTAAAGGTAGAGCCTTTCAAAGATACAGGTTAATAAATTTCGGTACGGCGTCGCACAAAAAAAATTGTAACGAGTAAAAACTGTCTCAGAAAATTAAAAAAATCATGGAAATAAGAAGAAATGGCGCCAATCGAATAGTGTTAACCGTAGTACGATATTTTTTACATGCAACGGATTATTATATTCCAGTACATTGTCGCAAATAAAAATTTGTAACGAGTAAAAACTGTTTTAGAAAATTCTTAAAATTCCGCTGAAATAGACAAATGAGCTGAACTGAATAGTCTAATCTGCAGCACGATATCTCATTCCATAGTGAAGATAGAAAATATACGGTTTATTAAATTTCAGTACGATCGTCTCACAAAAAAATGCGTAACGAGAAAAACTGTCTCCGAAAATTCTTTAAACATTTATGAAGATAGAGAGAAGTAAAATAAATCCAATGACATTAACCTCAGTACGATATCTTATTCAGTTGTGAAGATAAAGCCTTTCAAAGGGTAGAAATATTAACCTTCGTTACATTTATGCACAAAAAAAATTGTAACGAGTAAAAAAATAAAACAAAACTCTTGGAAATAGGTAGAAACGAGGCGAATCGAATAGTTTTAATCGCAGTTCTATGGCTCATTCAACTGTGAAGAGAGAGGCTTTCCTTTGCTACTCAAAAAAAAAATGTAACGAGTAAAAACTGTCGGAAATTTCGTGAATCTGCAGCCTGATATATTATTCCGTTGTGAAGATAGGGCCTTTTAAAGATACGTGTCATTAAATTTCTCTACATCGCCGGCCGCACAAAAATATACGTAACGAGAAAAAACTGTCTCCGAAATTTTTTTAAAAATTCATTAATTGCTAGGAATATTAAAACGATAATAATTTAAGTATAGAGCACGCACTTAGGTTAAGGTTAATTTCAATCGTCTACGGACAATGCCAACTTAGTTGACGAAACGCACGTGGAGTGCACTGTAAGTTTTGATGTTTGTGGAAATTACTTGAATTATACAAAAAACGCAACAAATTCTGCGAAAAGCAACTCGCATGGTCAGTTCCTTTCTCTGCATATTAATGTTAATTAAAGCTGTTACTGTATTGTTACATTATTCATACGCAAGCTTTCATTAAAAATGCGCGGCTTGCTAAGCAAACATACAATATTTCTACGTGATTCCTTCAGTAAATAATACCCGCTTTAAATGTTAGGGTGGAAACAAAAATAATATTTGTTATTATAAGCTTCCGTTATAAATAGAACAGGATTATGATTCTTTAGAAAATAGATTAACGCACCAGCCCGCTCCTTCTCAACGCTTTTTTTTAGCTGATCAAGCATACATTTATTTCCGCTAATTAAATTGTTGATAAAAATCGACTTTCTGTTCAGGCGCCCGCCTTTATTTCAATAAGCTGACCAGAGATATAAGCGTTGGACTAACAGCTATTAAAATTAATGGAAGACCGACCCAAAGGTCGACTGTGAGGAGGTTCGTATTGATTTTCGCAGAGTTTATAGTCAGATTTGCAACGAGAATAGTTATCCGTTGAGTCTATCAAATCCAGATATGGAAGTGTAAATAAATTCATGTCTTAAAATGAAAATTACATGGAAATATCCATCCATACGCAGATGCATATGCTATTCTATTCTAAGTACCTGGATTAAAATTTATTTGGAAAATCATTTTTATCCAAATAAGTGCAATTTACTATCGCAGTGGGTCCTTCACTATTGGAATTCTCTCCAGAACAGAGATTTCAGAAATAGTAGGCCTGTAGAATTAGACGATGTGAACGGGAATCTGTAACTAATTCGTTTCAGATAGCTGTAGGTAAAAACAGGTGTATTTAGTTATAAGGAATATACCTCTGCGATTCCTCCCAAATCAAATAAACAGAACATTGTTTATAAGTCACTTTTATGTGAAAAAATCATGAAATTTGGAGTTTTTTAAAAATTGCAGTAAGACTGCAGTAGATTAATTTTTTTGAATGCTTCTGTTTACTAGGTAATTCCAAACCGGTTAATTTAAGCCCCGGTTGATTTCATTTCATTGATTATTTATTTAAATAATTGCCGAAAACCATCGAAATTTTCGAAAATTTCAAGCATTTTTTACTCTGAAAGGAAAAATGCTAGTCTCTTGAAACTTTGGTGGAATATGTGACTCGTTACCCTCAACTTACAAAAAAAATTTCGTTTCAAAATGTTTATTAGTTTTCGAGAAATTCTATTTGTTTATTAAAAACGTCCCAAATGTTTAATGAAAAATTGACCTATTAACGTTATCAAAAATAATTCAACCACAGCTCATTTTTTTCGTCAATACGTCAATTTTACGAATCTGTTATGGGCGTATCGATTTTCAATAATTTTGACCGTCAAAATGGCGTTAACAACATTGCTACTTTTCGGAGCAGCGTTTTTTGCAAATAACTTTACAACAAATGAACGAATCTGCACAAATCTTTCATATTTGAGTTGCTGGTATTTTTCTACAAATTTATTAAAAAAAATTGTTGCTCTGGGACATGTAGGAGCCGAGATAATTTTGTAAATTGTTTAATGCGCCAAACGTTTATTTATTAATATTTATGGCCAAAATTGAAACTGGTTGTTAATAAGATCTTGAATTTTGTGAATTCATCAAGTCCTATTGAAAACGGGCCCTTTTTGAGGTCAAAATATAATTTTTAATAATTAGTGATTTTAGAGCGTCTTCAATTTGTTTGACTCAAGGGACAGCTGAATTTTTGCTCAAACGAGTTTCAAATTGGGGTAGCGAGAAAAATTCGTCATATCTCCGTTATTTTCCGGCCAATTTCGACGTTTTTTTTTTTAATTTGGGGTAGCTCACGAAAATAATAACACTGGGTACATTTGCATTATCCAAATAATAAACAAATAATTGTTATAAATAATTTTTTTTCTTATTTTTCCTTTTTTGGGCTTATGCAACTTATAATGTGCTAATGTATTAAATATAAATTTATAAAGATTATATAATGGTAACAAATGTATGCACAAACTATTTCTCCATCAAACAATATACGATGTTACAGCATTGTTACCATTATATAATCTTTATAAATTTATATTTAATACATTAGCACATTATAAGATGCATAAGCCCAAAAAAGAAAAAATTAAAAAAAAAATAAGTTTAAAAATATGTTTATTATTTGGATATTGCAAATGTGCCCATTGTTATTATTTTCGTGAGCTACCCCAAATTAAAAAAAAAAACGTCGAAATTGGCCGGAAAATAACGGAGATATGACGAATTTTTCTCGCTACCCCAATTTGAAACTCGTTTGATCAAAAATTCGCCTGTTCCTTGAGCCAAACAAATTTAAGACGCTCTAAAATTACTAATTATTAAAAATTATATTTTGACCTCAAAAAGGGCCCGTTTTCAATAGGACTTGATGAATTCACAAAATTCAAGATCTTATTAACAACCAGTTTCAATTTTGGCCATAAATATTAATAAATAAACGTTTGGCGCATTAAACAATTTAAAAAATTATCTCGGCTCCTACATGTCCCAGAGCAACAATTTTTTTTAATAAATTTGTAGAAAAATACCAGCAACTCAAATATGAAAGATTTGTGCAGATACGTTCATTTGTTGTAAAGTTATTTGCAAAAAACGCTGCTCCGAAAAGTAGCAATGTTGTTAACGCCATTTTGACGGTCAAAATTATTGAAAATCGATACGCCCATAACAGATTCGTAAAATTGACATATTGACGAAAAAAATGAGCTGTGGTTGAATTATTTTTGATAACGTTAATAGGTCAATTTTTCATTAAACATTTGGGGCGTTTTTAATAAACAAATAGAATTTCTCGAAAACTAATAAACGTTTTAAAACGAAATTTTTTTTGCAAGTTAAGGGTAATGAGACACATATTCCACCAAAGTTTCAAGAGTCTAGCATTTTTCCTTTCAGAGTTAAAAATGCTTGAAATTTTCGAAAATTTCGATGGTTTTCGGCAATTATTTAAATAAATAATCAATGAAATGAAATCAACCGGGGCTTAAATTAACCGGTTTGGAATTACCTAGTAAACAGAAACATTCAAAAAAATTAATCTACTGCAGTCTTACTGCAATTTTTAAAAAACTCCTAATTTCATGATTTTTTCACATAAAAGTGACTTATAAACAATGTTCTGTTTATTTGATTTGGGAGGAATCGCAGAGGTATATTCCTTATAACTAAATACACCTGTTTTTATCTACGGCTATCTGAAACGAATTAGTTACACCGTTTTTTCTATTTCTGCAGGCCTATAGGTGAAATCTTTTGACTACAGCAATTTGGGGCGCCTTGTACATAATCTTGTCGAATAAAAATATACAGCGAATTGGGAAATAAATAATTTAAAACAGCACTTACTCTCAAGACCATTTTAACTGTAATCCCTTTAATGTCAATCTTCAAAGGCAAAGCAGAGTCTGGGCGCATCTTTTTATTTCAAACTCAGATAGACAATTAAATCGAAACTATATTATAGAAGCTTTTAAGGCTGCTGAGTGCAGCACGCGTTAAATCTCGAATAAATACTAAAAATTTGTTTTTTGTTGTAAATATTTTTGCTGAATTAAAGCACAAGAAAAAAAAAAGAAAATACTCGTAAAGTGATGATGTACAAACATGAACTCTTATTACTCTTATACTTTGACGGGAAAATTAATTATAGTGTGTTCTATTAAAAAAAATAATTCCCTTAAATTTCAGCATATTGCAATCATTTGTTTTTTTTTGTGGTTGACATAAAATTTCAGGAAAAATTCTAAAACTATTTTTTTTTAATTTCTACTTATTTTATTCATTTTATTTATTTTATTCGTTTATTAATTTTATTAATTTCAGTCATTTAATTCATTTTATTCATTCCGTTCATTCTATTATTTCTATTCGATCTGTTCATTCTATTCATCCTATTCAACCTATTCACCCTATTCATCCTATTCATACTTTTCATTCTATTCATTCTATTCATTCTATTCATTCTATTCATTCTATTCATTCTATTCATTCTATTCATTCTATTCATTCCATTCATTCCATTCATTCCATTCATTCCATTCATTCCATTCATTCCATTCATTCCATTCATTCCATTCATTCCATTCATTCCATTCATTCCATTCATTCCATTCATTCCATTCATTCCATTCATTCCATTCATTCCATTCATTCCATTCATTCCATTCATTCCATTCATTCCATTCATTCCATTCATTCCATTCATTCCATTCATTCCATTCATTCCATTCATTCCATTCATTCCATTCATTCCATTCATTCCATTCATTCCATTCATTCCATTCATTCCATTCATTCCATTCATTCCATTCATTCATTCTATTCATTCTATTCATTCTATTCATTCTATTCATTCTATTCATTCTATTCATTCTATTCATTCTATTCATTCTATTCATTCTATTCATTCTATTCATTCTATTCATTCTATTCATATTGTTTATTCTGTTCATTCTATTGATTCTTTCACTTCTGTTGCAACTTCGACTTCCTCTTGAAATAAAAGTTATTCACCAAACTCTCTATTTGTCACACCCCACGCAATGCGGACCTCAATTTATTCCATTTGTACTCTCCGACACATATAGGTTACATGTATGTGTATTTCGAAGTACAATTTTTGGCCGGTGTCCATATCGTAGAAAATTTAGTGTTTCCTATTTCTACACAAATTAAAAATAAACGATAACCGTCTGGCCAAACACTTCGTTCATGCACTGGCACATTATCAGGGTCGATAGCATTCCGGTTTTCTTTTTGCCGAGTTCTATGCTTGCCAAGCTCTTGTGTTTAATATTCTCCTGTAAGCAGCAGCGAGGGACATTATGATGGGACATTTTTCTGCACCTACGGATCTTTGTAATTAATAATTTTTCCTTAAAACAGATTAATTTCGATTTAAGTTATACAGGGTGTTAAGAAAAAGTAGGTCATGCCTTTAACCACAGATTCTTTGGGCGAAAATAATGTGACTTTTATAATGTGATTTTTTATTTTGGAGCGTAGTTTTTTTATACAGGGTGTTAAAGTTTACATTTTGAAAATTATTTTTATTAATAATTCTGTTACTGTTTAAGATTTTTACCCAAATTTTTGCACAGACTTTTATCTTATACAGATACACTTTTTGTGTAATTTTGGTCAAAAAAGGCAAAGTGCAAACGGGAAAAAGGGGGGTTGTGTTACCCATTAACCCCCCCAACTTTTTCATGCGTACGCCTATGGTCTCTAGATATTTATTTTTAGATTAAACACTTATTCCCCAATTTTTTTTACTCTTACAAAATTTTGATTTAGAACTTGATTAACGAGATATTCCAGTAAATTCAGAATCATTTTCAATATTTCAGTTTCGGAATTTATTGTTTTTACTATTGTTGTTCGTAGTAATCGTGGGTTTTCTTTAAATCGACTACTTTTAGACAAAAAATGCTAGAGACTTTGTTGTGCATAGTCATAAAAGTTCAATAAAATAAAAATCTTAAAAAAAACAGTGGCGTACAAATTTTTGCTTGGAAACCTAAATTAATACTTAGTTATCTATGCCACTGAGGTAGGTAAAATAAGCAAATAGAAACACTAATTTAAAGAAAATAAGTACTATAAAAAATAAAACATTGCTGTGTTTAAAATTAAACTTTTCATATTATTTACTTTAATTATTTATTAATTTTTGAATAATTAATCCAACGGGCGAATCCAGTTATTGTACATATGGTAAATAAAGCAGACAGCAAAAATACAGAAAATACAATTATTACTAAAACAAAATATCAGGTAGAATACTAATTAATAACCACAATACGTATAACGTATTAAATTAGTGTTTCTATTTGCTTATTTTACCTACCTCTGTGGCATAGATAACTAAGTATTAATTTAAGTTTCCTAAGCAAAAATGTGTACGCCACTGTTTTTTTTTTTAAGATTTTTATTTTATTGAACTTTTCTGACTATGCACAACAAAAAAAGTCTCTAACATTTTTTGTCTAAAAGTAGTCGATTTAAAGAAAACCCAGGATTACTACGAACAACAATAGTAAAAACAATAAATTCCGAAACTGAAATATTGAAAATGATTTTGAATTTACTGGAATATCTCGTTAATCAAGTCCTAAATCAAAATTTTGTGGGAGTAAAAAAAATTGGGGAAATAAGTGTTTAATCTAAAAATAAATATCTAGAGACCATAGGCGTACGCATGAAAAAGTTGGGGGGGTTAATGGGTAACACAACCCCCCTTTTTCCCGTTTGCACTTTGCCTTTTTTGACCAAAATTACACAAAAAGTGTATCTGTATAAGATGAAAGTCTGTGCAAAAATTCGGGTAAAAATCTTAAACAGTAACAGAATTATTAATAAAAATAATTTTCAAAATGTAAACTTTAACACCCTGTATAAAAAAAACTACGCTCCAAAATAAAAAATCACATTATATAAGTCACATTATTTTCGCCCAAAGAATCTGTGGTTAAAGGCATGACCTACTTTTTCTTAACACCCTGTATTTGAGTTTTTGAATCATATTCATATAAAATTGTTTCCTAGGGTGCAGCAGATTATTAGTGGTTTTCAAATGAATGAATTTGTCTCGACTAAGCCCAACCCTGGAGCCAGTAATTCATAAAGTGTTCCGGAGACGATTAAATCGAGCACCATTTATCTATTGGATATTCCACGCTGAATTAAAGCATCCCTTATGCATCGATTACACACAACGGCAATTCACCAAGTGTAAATTAACGCTCGAATATGAGTTTGTTCGCGAATGCATGTAGGTGCTTACCATAACGACTTGGATTATGCAAAATGCAAAAGTTTGCTGGGAATTCACTTAAAACTTTTCACTATTATAAGCGGAAATTATTGTGCTAAGTAGTTTAAATAATGTAACATTTCCCTATTCTCGTTACATCAGACTACTGAAATGACGGGCGCAAGGCGCAAGGAGTAAGGTTCTGGCATAAGAAAAAAAAAAAGAAAATACTCGTAAACTGATGATGTATAAACATGATCGCTTATTCCCTAGGGTTTTTTTAATAAACTTTAACGACAGTTACTTAAGATTATTAATATAAACTTCTGTGCAGAATTCGGAATTTTGATCGTTACCTACTTTCGCTGTACACCTTAGGTTAGAGTTAAGCCATTAACTACCGGTTTGAAATGCTTTGACGGGAAATTAATTATAGTGTGTTCTATTTAAAAAAATTAATTCCCTTGAATTTCCGCATATTCCGTTCATTTGTTTTTTGGTGGTTGACATAAAATTTCAGGAAAAATTCTAAAACTTTTTTTTTAATTTCTACTTATTTTATTAATTTTATTTGTTTTTTCATTTTATTCATTCTATTTATTAATTTTATTAATTTCAGTCATTTTATTCTTTTTACTCATTTTACTCATTCTGTTCATTCTATTATTTCTATTCAGTCCGTTCATTCTATTCATTCTATTCATTCCATTCATTCCATTCATTCCATTCATTCTATTCATTCTATTCATTCTATTCATTCTATTCATTCTATTCATTCTATTCATTCTATTCATTCTATTCATTCTATTCATTCTATTCATTCTATTCATTCTATTCATTCTATTCATTCTATTCATTCTATTCATTCTATTCATTCTATTCATTCTATTCATTCTATTCATTCTATTCATTCTATTCATTCTATTCATTCTATTCATTCTATTCATTCTATTCATTCTATTCATTCTATTCATTCTATTCATTCTATTCATTCTATTCATTCTATTCATTCTATTCATTCTATTCATTCTATTCATTCTATTCATTCTATTCATTCTATTCATTCTATTCATTCTATTCATTCTATTCATTCTATTCATTCTATTCATTCTATTCATTCTATTCATTCTATTCATTCTATTCATTCTATTCATTCTATTCATTCTATTCATTCTATTCATTCTATTCATTCTATTCATTCTATTCATTCTATTCATTCTATTCATTCTATTCATTCTATGCATTCTATGCATTCTATGCATTCTATTCATTCTATTCATTCTATTCATTCTATTCATTCTATTCATTCTATTCATTCTATTCATTCTATTCATTCTATTCATTCTATTCATTCTATTCATTCTATTCATTCTATTCATTCTATTCATTCTATTCATTCTATTCATTCTATTCATTCTATTCATTCTATTCATTATCTATTGATTCTTTCCCTCTATTAATTCTATTAATTTTATTCATCCTATTCATTCTATTCATTCTCTTCATTCTGTTCATACCATTCATACCATTATGTTCATTCTATTATATCTATTCAATCTGTTTATTCTGTTCAATCTGTTAATTCTATTTATTCTGTTAATTTTGTTCATTCTGTTCATTCTATTGATTCTTTCACTCTATTAATTCTATTAATTATATTCATTCTATTCATCCTATTCATTCAATTCATTCTCTTCATTCTCTCCAGTCTCGTCATTCTCTTCAGTCCCTTTATTCTCTTAATTTTCTTCATTCCATTAATTCCATTCTTTCTCTCCTTTTTTTCATTCGATTCATTTTCTTCATTTTGTTCCCTCTGTTCATTCTAATGATTTTTTCACTCTATTATTTCTATTAATTTCATTCACCCTATTCACTCTCGTCATTCTCTTAAATTTGTTCATTCTGTTCATTTCATTAATTCCATTCATTCTATTCTTTCACTTCATTATCTCCATTCTATTCATTCTATTCTTTCTCTTCATTATCTCCATGCTCTTCATTCTCGTCATTCTCTTCCTTCTCAATTTTGTTAATTTTATTCATTGTGTTCATTCTATTAATTATATTCATTCTATTCATCCTATTCATTCTATCCATTCTATCAATTCTATCCATTCTATCCATTTTATCAATTCTATCCATTATATCCATTCTATCCATTCTATTAATTCTCTTTATATTCATTTTATTCATTCTCTTCATTCTTTTCAGTCTCTTTATTCTCGTTATTCTCTTAATTTTGTTCATTCTGTTCATTCTTTCATTCCATTCATTCTATTCTTTCTATTCAATCTGTTCATTCTATTAATTCTATTCATTCTGTCAATTTTGTTCATTCTATTGATTCTTTCAGTCTATTAATTCTGTTCATTCTCTTGATTCTATTCATTCTCGTCATTCTTTCATTCTCTTAATATTGTTCATTCTGTTTATTCCATGCGTTCTATTCTTTCTCGTCATTCTATCCATTCTATTATTTCTCTTCATTCTTTTCAGTCTCTTCATTTCTTTATGCTTTTCATTCATGTCATTCTCTTCATTCTCTTAATTTTGCTCATTCCGTTCATTCTGTTCTTCTTAATTTTGTTTACTTTCTTCACTTTATTTCATTTATTAATTTATGCATTTTATCCATTTTATTCGTTTATTCGTTTTATTCATTTTATTCACTTTTATTATTTTTTTCATTTATCCAATGTATCCATTTTATCCATTTATTTATTTTATTAATTTTACCCATTTTGGTCCATTTTATCATTTTTATTCATTTTATTCCCTGTATTCATTTTATTTATTTTATTATCGCAGTCCTAAAAACGCTAATCTAACTATTTTTACTGACAGTTATTTTATTTATTTTATTCGTTTTGTTAGCTTTAATCATTTTATTCGTTTCGTTCATTTAATTCATTTTGTTCATTTCGCTCATTTTGTTCATTTTGTTCAATTGGGTCATTTTGTTAATTTTCTTCACTTTATTTACTTTTTTTTTTCATTTTATTCCTTCTATTCATTTTTTCCATTTTATTAATTTTATTATCGTAGTCCTAAAAACACTAATTTAATAATTTTATTATTATTATTTATTTCATGTATTTTATTCGTTTTATTTATTTTATTCGTTTTATTCATTTTGTTCATTTTGTTTAATTTGTACATTTGTTCATTTTGTTCACTTTATTCATTTAATACATTTTATTCATTTAATTCATTTTATTCATTTAATTCATTTAATTGCTTTTATTCAATTTATTCATTTTATTCTTTATTAAATTAATTCATTTTGTACATTTTATTTATTTTATTATCGCAGTCCTAAAAACACTAATTTAATTATTTTTATTCACTATTATTCCTTTCATTATATATCTCTATTTTTTTTTTATATGGAATAAAGGCCATTTATTATTATTATTATTATTATTATTATTTATTTTATTCGGTTTCTTAATTTTATTCGTTTCATTCATTTAATTCGTTTAGTTAATTTTGTTCAATTTGTTCATTTTGCTCATTTGTTCACTTTATTCATTTTCCTCATTTTATTCCTTTCATTCCATTTAATCATTTATTAATTTAATCCATTTTATACATTTTATTCATTTTATTATCGCTGTCCTAAAAACACTAATTTAATTATTTTACCCACTATTATTGATTTCATTTATTTTATTGGTTTTCTTAATTTTATTCCTTTTATTAATTTAATTAATTTATTTACTTTTGTTCATTTTGATCAATTTGTTCATTTTGTTCACTTTATCCATTTTATTCATTCATCCATTTCATCCATTTTATTCATTTATTCCTTTTATTCATTTATCCATTTTATTCATTTTATCCATTTTATTTCTTTTATTCCTTTTATTCATTTCATTCATATACATATTAATTTTATTCCTTTTATCCATTTTATTCCTTTTATTCCTTTTATTCATTTCATTCATATACATATTAATTTTATTCCTTTTATCCATTTTATTCCTTTTATTCGTTGATTCAGTTGACTTAAATCAGGATTTAAATTAATTGATTACTCCTTCTGGTACAGCAGTTCCGATTTTAGTTTACGTAACGTTGATTCATTTATGTTGTTCCAAAGGAGCGTTTTCGTAAAATTTACATCAATTTATTTAGAAGAACACTTTGTCATATCAGTAATACAGTTGCTTGATCTCGTTAAATTACACTCTGCATATTAAAACTTAACATTAAGGCATTAAGTGTGCGCTTGAGCCTTTGTTGACTGAACTTAATGTTTTCATCGCCACAGAGCACACGAATCTATATAATACACTTTTAATGAAACGAACTGGAAGTTTCAAAGCCGGCTTCGAAATTTAGGCAACTAGTTATAAAACTTACAAACTACTTTCGGAATATATTTCTATGGAGCTTGGGAGTAAAACAGTTTTTTGGGGTTTAAAGTGTTTCAGGACTTTTTGCATACCTGCCTCAGATGAAAAGTTTTATTGGAAAAACTTTCAGTGCGCAGTGCATATTTTATGTCGACCGATTCAATTCGTTCGTATTTAATTTAATCCTCGATTTTCGTTTTTGCTGTGAAGTCCCAGAAAATTGAAATGTGGCAGTAATTGTTTTAAAATGCCGCTTAAAATATTATTTTGCGTCAAAACTCGGTAGTTTGTATTGAAATTAGCTAAATGTTTATGAAATACAATGTATTCGTTATTTTTGGTTTAATCGCCGAAATTCCTGGGCCCCTGCCAGGCCTGACCGGGATATCTCGAAATGATCACTGTATAGCGACAAAATCAGATCGTGCTTATTAAACACACCGTAAAATATTTGTGTTAATTAAAGCCTTAATTACGAAGAACTAATTAACTCCTCTGGGGCAATCCCGTCGTCTGTTATATGCTCGGAACAAGATCCAGAAGGTTGAAATCGGGCGATCGAGGAAGTCAATTCTAATGTGTAGCCGATGTTGAAACCGATGTCATCACCTATTTTGTCTATTTTATCTATTTTATCTATTTTGTCTATTTTGTCTATTTTGTGTATTTTGTCTATTTTATCTATTTTGTCTATTTTATCTATTTTATCTATTTTATCTATTTTGTCTATTTTATCTATTTTATCTATTTTGTCTATTTTGTGTATTTTGTCTATTTTGTCTATTTTGTCTATTTTGTCTATTTTATCTATTTTATCTATTTTATCTATTTTATCTATTTTATCTATTTTATCTATTTTATCTATTTTATCTTTTTTATCTTTTTTGTCTATTTTGTCTATTTTGTCTATTTTGTCTATTTTGTGTATTTTGTCTATTTTGTCTATTTTGTCTATTTTGTCTATTTTGTCTATTTTGTCTATTTTATCTATTTTATCTATTTTATCTATTTTATCTATTTTATCTATTTTATATATTTTATCTATTTTATCTATTTTATCTATTTTATCTATTTTATCTATTTTATCTATTTTATCTTTTTTATCGTTTTTATCTATTTTGTCTATTTTGTCTATTTTGTCTATTTTGTGTATTTTGTGTATTTTGTCTATTTTGTCTATTTTATCTATTTTATCTATTTTATCTATTTTATCTATTTTATCTATTTTATCTATTTTATCTATTTTATCTATTTTATCTATTTTATCTATTTTATCTGTTTTATCTATTTTATCTATTTTGTCTATTTTGTCTATTTTGTCTATTTTGTGTATTTTGTCTATTTTGTCTATTTTATCTATTTTGTCTATTTTGTCTATTTTGTCTATTTTGTCTATTTTATCTATTTTATCTATTTTATCTATTTTATCTATTTTATCTATTTTATCTATTTTATCTATTTTATCTATTTTATATATTTTATCTATTTTATCTATTTTATCTATTTTATCTATTTTATCTATTTTATCTATTTTATCTATTTTATCTTTTTTATCGTTTTTATCTATTTTATCTATTTTGTCTATTTTGTCTATTTTGTCTATTTTGTGTATTTTGTCTATTTTGTCTATTTTATCTATTTTATCTATTTTATCTATTTTATCTATTTTATCTATTTTATCTATTTTATCTATTTTATCTATTTTATCTATTTTATCTTTTTTATCTTTTTTATCTATTTTGTCTATTTTGTCTATTTTGTCTATTTTGTGTATTTTGTCTATTTTGTCTATTTTATCTATTTTGTCTATTTTGTCTATTTTGTCTATTTTATCTATTTTATCTATTTTATCTATTTTATCTATTTTATATATTTTATCTATTTTATCTATTTTATCTATTTTATCTATTTTATCTATTTTATCTATTTTATCTTTTTTATCTATTTTGTCTATTTTGTCTATTTTGTGTATTTTGTCTATTTTATCTATTTTATCTATTTTATCTATTTTATCTATTTTATCTATTTTATCTATTTTATCTATTTTATCTATTTTATCTATTTTATCTATTTTATCTATTTTGTCTATTTTGTGTATTTTGTGTATTTTGTGTATTTTGTCTATTTTGTCTATTTTGTCTATTTTGTCTATTTTGTCTATTTTGTCTATTTTATCTATTTTATCTATTTTATCTATTTTATCTATTTTATCTATTTTATCTATTTTATCTATTTTATCTATTTTATCTATTTTATCTATTTTATCTATTTTATCTATTTTATATATTTTATCTATTTTATCTATTTTATCTATTTTATCTATTTTATCTATTTTATCTATTTTATCTATTTTATCTATTTTATCTATTTTATCTATTTTATCTATTTTATCTATTTTATCTATTTTATCTATTTTATCTATTTTATCTATTTTATCTATTTTATCTATTTTATCTTTTTTATCGTTTTTATCTATTTTGTCTATTTTGTCTATTTTGTCTATTTTGTGTATTTTGTCTATTTTGTCTATTTTATCTATTTTATCTATTTTATCTATTTTATCTATTTTATCTATTTTATCTATTTTATCTATTTTATCTATTTTATCTATTTTATCTATTTTATCTATTTTATCTATTTTATCTATTTTATCTATTTTATCTATTTTATCTATTTTATCTATTTTATCTATTTTATCTATTTTATCTTTTTTATCGTTTTTATCTATTTTGTCTATTTTGTCTATTTTGTCTATTTTGTCTATTTTGTCTATTTTGTCTATTTTATCTATTTTATCTATTTTATCTATTTTATCTATTTTATCTATTTTATCTATTTTGTCTATTTTGTCCATTTTGTTTATTTTGTGTATTTTGTCTATTTTGATCTATTTTATCATTTTATCTATTTTATCTATTTATCTATATTGTCTTTTTTATCTATTTTGTCTATTTTGTGTATTTGGTCTACTTTGTCTATTTTGTCTATTTTATCTATTTTATCTATTTTATCTATTTTGTCTATTTTGTCCATTTTGTTTATTTTGTGTATTTTGTCTATTTTGATCTATTTTATCATTTTATCTATTTTATCTATTTATCTATATTGTCTTTTTTATCTATTTTGTCTATTTTGTGTATTTGGTCTACTTTGTCTATTTTGTCTATTTTGTCTATTTTATCTATTTTATCATTTTATCATTTTATCTATTTATCTATTTATCTATTTATCTATTTTATCTATTTTATCTATTTTATCTATTTTATCTATTTTGTCTATTTTATCTATTTTATCTATTTTATCTATTTTGTCTATTTTGTCCATTTTGTTTATTTTGTGTATTTTGTCTATTTTGATCTATTTTATCATTTTATCTATTTTATCTATTTATCTATATTGTCTTTTTTATCTATTTTGTCTATTTGTCTTTTTTATCTATTTTGTCTATTTTATCTATTTATCTATTTTATCTATTTTATCTATTTTATCTATTTTATCTATTTTATCTATTTTATCTATTTTATCTATTTTATCTATTTTATCTATTTTATCTATTTTATCTATTTTATCTATTTTATCTATTTTGTCTATGTTGTCCATTTTGTTTATTTTGTGTATTTTGTCTATTTTGTCGATTTTGTCTATTTTATCTATTTTATCTATTTTATCATTTTATCTATTTTATCTATTTTATCTATTTTATCTATTTTATCTATTTTATCTATTTTATCTATTTTATCTATTTTATCTATTGATCTATTTTGTCTTTTTTATCTATTTTGTCTATTTTGTGTATTTGGTCTACTTTGTCTATTTTGTCTATTTTGTCTATTTTATCTATTTTATCATTTTATCATTTTATCTATTTATCAATTTATCTATTTATCTATTTTATCTATTTTATCTATTTTATCTATTTTATCTATTTTATCTATTTTATCTATTTTATCTATTTTATCTATTTTGTCCATTTTGTTTATTTTGTGTATTTTGTCTATTTTGTCTATTTTGTCTATTTTATCTATTTTTATCTATTTTATCATTTTATCTATTTTATCTATTTATCTATATTGTCTTTTTTATCTATTTTGTCTATTTGTCTTTTTTATCTATTTTGTCTATTTAATCTATTTATCTATTTTATCTATTTTATCTATTTTATCTATTTTATCTATTTTATCTATTTTATCTATTTTGTCCATTTTGTTTATTTTGTGTATTTTGTCTATTTTGTCTATTTTATCTATTTTTATCTATTTTATCATTTTATCTATTTTATCTATTTATCTATATTGTCTTTTTTATCTATTTTGTCTATTTGTCTTTTTTATCTATTTTGTCTATTTTATCTATTTATCTATTTTATCTATTTTATCTATTTATCTATTTTATCTATTTTATCTATTTCATCTATTTTATCTATTTTATCTATTTTATCTATTTTATCTATTTTATCTATTTTGTCCATTTTGTTTATTTTGTGTATTTTGTCTATTTTGTCTATTTTATCTATTTTTATCTATTTTATCATTTTATCTATTTTATCTATTTATCTATATTGTCTTTTTTATCTATTTTGTCTATTTGTCTTTTTTATCTATTTTGTCTATTTTATCTATTTATCTATTTTATCTATTTTATCTATTTTATCTATTTTATCTATTTTATCTATTTTATCTATTTTATCTATTTTATCTATTTTGTCTATGTTGTCCATTTTGTTTATTTTGTGTATTTTGTCTATTTTGTCTATTTTGTCTATTTTATCTATTTTATCATTTTATCTATTTTATCTATTTTATCTATTTTATCTATTTTATCTATTTTATCTATAGATCTATTTTGTCTTTTTTATATATTTTGTCTATTTTGTGTATTTGGTCTATTTTGTCTATTTTATCTATTTTATCATTTTATCTATTTTATCTATTTATCTATTTTATCTATTTCATCTATTTCATCTATTTTATCTATTTTATCTATTTTATCTATTTTATCTATTTTATCATTTTATCATTTTATCTATTTTGTCCATTTTGTTTATTTTGTGTATTTTGTGTATTTTGTCTATTTTATCTATTTTATCTATTTTATCTATTTTATCTATTTCATCTATTTTATCTATTTTATCTATTTTATCTATTTTATCTATTTTATCTATTTTATCTATTTATCTATTTTATCTAATTTACCTATTTTATCTAATTTACCTATTTGATCTATTTTATTTATTCTATTTATTCTATTTATTCTATTTATTCTATTTATTCTATTTATTCTATTTATTCTATTTATTCTATTTATTCTATTTATTCTATTTATTCTATTTATTCTATTTATTCTATTTATTCCATTTATTCCATTTATTCTATTTATTTTATTGACATATTTGCATTTGACTTGCTTATCACTTCGAGTCTCTATTGTTTTAAGCCTACTTCAAAATAGCTACCAGAATTAAATATGAAGCTGGCTCCTTTAACACAATGAACATGAATGAAGTTAAATGCGAAAGTTGTAAAATTTTTACACTATTTCTAATGGGAATTTTAGCGATTTCAAAATAAATGCTATAGCGCTGCCAATTGGCACCCGTAAATAAACCTGTTAAAGCTCCCGAACTCGTATTATTACATTGTCGATTGATGAGTAATAATTCCGATTTACTCCCGGTAAACTGCTAAATTTCACTACAAATTAGGACGATTACACGAAACGATCTGTGAGATCACGACTGAGAGAAGTACTGATTTTAAATAAATAAATAAATAAATAATAAATAAATTTAATTATCCTAAGGCCAACAGCTGCATAAAATAAGTCAGCACAGAAAAAAATTGTGTATAAAAGTATTTAGAGCATAATCTAATCGTAAAAAGCATAACTTTGGAATATACAGGGTGTTCCAACAGTACGTTTAAATATAATAACTCGGTCATTATGGAAGTTGGAACAAAATGTCTAATACAAAAGTTGTAGGGACTGTTAAGAGCTACAAACTTCTGCGCAACCCTGTATAAACAGAAATAATTTTATTTTGTAGCTCTTAACAGTCTACAACTTCGGTATTAAACATTTGTTTCCAATTTTTTTTATCTACCTGTCTATAAAACAGACATCGCATATATTAATCTGTATAAAACGATTTATATTTTTTATCGCAAAATAGCATCGTCGAATGTATTTTATACACCTAATTTTTAACACAAATATTTGTCGTTATCATAATAAAATTAATGCCGAGCACTGCGCGATGACATTCCAGTTGGGCAAGAGAGTTCTCCCGGATAAAATTCAAACTATTAATAAACCTACCACACGGATGCATTAGCTAAAATTATATATCCAACCATTTGCTATTATATTTTTATGATATACTCAACAAAATTGTCATAGTTCAAAATAATAATTTAGGTGACTTCTTTTTTTGTAATTTGGCAGTGTTATTCGTAGTGCCCTAACTTGATTAAATTTATTAAGTCCAGTGGTGTCCCGAGCGGCACCTTAACGAATATTTTTGAAAAAAAAAATGTACGCCACAGATTTTTTGTAATTTTTATTTTTTTATTTGGATTAAGCAACTAAAAATACAACTTCGGTGTCTCTTGAATTTTTTCGTATCTTGATTAGTTTTTGAGAAAAAAATCCACTTCAGGAATATGCAATTAAGGGGATTTTTTTTTTCTCAAAAACCAATCAAGATACGAAAAAAATTCAAGAGACACAAAAGTTGTATTTTTAGTTGATTAAAAAATTAAAATGTCTAGAAATCGCAAGTAACCCATTTCTGGCTATTGATGTTCCGAGTCAATGTTGCTAATTACATAATACGCTCGACCTCAGTAAGTAACATCGTGAGTACGAATCCTTCGTTTCAAGTCAGTACGGTCCTTTAACGCGCCGTCTGGATACGTCATAAAAGTAATAAAACGCGGGAGGAACGTTCAATCCGAGTTCAGTCCGAGACAGTCCTCATCAGTTCCAGATCAATCCAAAACTGTCACCGTTTTCACTTCCGTCCGTAACCGCCGCTCCGAATTATATTAGTAAATTTTCTTGAAAATAATATTGGTAAGAATACACCGTGGTCCGCTACTATCCGTCCGTGTACCGCCTTCAGTGAAGTATAGATATTCAGAGATCTTATTGTTCGTGAGTACCGCTGTATTTTATACTACTTATTAAATCAAACTAGGATTAATTAGTAATCCGTTGGTCTTTTGTGCATCGGCTGGTTAGATTTGCTCGATCGGGCAATCTATAAAACTCCAATGTATAAAGTATTACCGGAAAACTTAACTTACGAAAAATAGTCATTGGTAAATAGCTCTACGTTTGTGGCAGTAGTTCGCCGTATTGTAAAACCCTCTGTATAGACAAAAATATCTATAGCTAACCGACTACCCGTCGCTCATACTATATTCTGTTGGAAATTCAGTTTGTTTGCCGTCCGAAATCGTTTCACCGCGAAAACAGACACCGGTTATCCGAACTCACCGTCTTCTGAAATAAAATCGTATTCACGCGTATATACTCTTGATTGCCAGCCCGCCTATTTATTATCGTTATCAAATTTGTACACACTAGACTGCAAAGTCGCTGAAATATCCTATTTATTGATTTGTTCATTACTGTTTTAATAAATAAATACGTTGATCTACATAGGTAAAATTCACGAATTATTATTTCAGTTATTTATTACTAATTAACCCATTTGAGAAATTGCCCAAATCCAGTTGACAAGACAATCATCTTAAGAACCCTGGAAATCACCGCATCTCTATCTGTTTAGCTACCCCTAAACGTTCTTCCCTTGGAGAGCCAAACAAGTGCTGTTCCTTGCACTTAAAAATTAAGGAACTGGCGCCCGAGTTTCCATCTAAAAAGGTACAAAGCCAGAGAGCTCTGGTTGTAAGTAGCCAGTTACAAACATTACAGGTTACGTAAGTAGACACCATTACATTGTGTAACTCGTTTTTGTGACACCTTGTATAATTGAAAATAATTTTACGTTGTACCAGAGACGAAACATTGAAAGTTTTGTTAAGAAAGTTGTTTTTATAGTTAGCCTTTTATGCACAATCTTCCGAAGGAATGGACTAGACGAAGTAATATTTTTTTTAGGCACCAACCTTTAATTGGCGTCTGCCTTCGTGCAGTTGAATTTAAATCTGTATTCCGCAAATCACTCCTATTATTCTAATTAACGCAACGCCGCTCGGGACTTTACTTCAGATATTTTAAAGTAGTTATCGTGTAGATAACAACTCCCCTGGTGGCCTGGCGGAGACCTTTATTCTAACGATGTTCACCGTTCTGAAGTGTCCTCAAGAACAAGTTAACTTTTCAACTTTATTTTTCACTTTGCATGAGAATGCCATTAATTTATATCTCGCAATGGAAGGTCGCGCCATGTCATGCACGTTTTAATTTTTATTTTGTTGAGCAATTAATAAAACTTTGGGAGTATGGGCTAGGTAATTTATGCCGGAATAATTTAACGATGAGACTTTATAAAGCTTTGAAAGTTATCCAATTATTGGAATCGATCAAAAAATGTGATTCTGGGCGGGTGGTTGACTTACTGCCCAAATATACTCTTACTTGAATGTCGACCAAACAAAGAATTGCAACTCCCTATCCTAGGTGGTCCCTAAAAAGGGCGAGGCGTGCTTATTATCTCAAACTTTAAAACTCGCTTAGCAACCCAAAATACGGGGATCTCTTCTTTTGAATGTCACAGTGTATTAAAGATTTAATGACACGGTGAAATATCAGCTGGAAGTTTGTAAATGGAAAATTATAGCCTTGCTACCACCTACCGGAAATGGCGTTATTGGTACGGTGTTAAATTTGCTCCAAGCAAATTAGTTTCACATCGAGATTTATTTCATCTGAGAATGTTCAGCATTTCGCACATAACTCAACTTCTTTTGACTAAGACTACAAATCAAATCTGCAAAGCACATAAAACACCACTGTATCTAATTAACTTATTCCCAAGTATTCTTTACGCAACTTCTTATTGGTCTTTATTGAAGGCTTGGGTTTGGGATTCTACCTCGGCTGGAATACGTTTCCTGATGCTGCATTATCTCGTAAAGTAGACTGTCGTAAGGGCGGAAATTTCGATTCGTTGACTTCCTTAATTACTTTATTTAAACTAAATTGTCAAGTTATTAAGTTCTTAAAGTTTAATTCAGATTCTTTGAAACCACAAACACATGTTAAATATAACCTCGCAAGGCTCAATAGTTGAGTGGGTAAATACTCTGGCGTACTTGGTACCGATTCCATTTGTGACGCCTGCTACTTACGTAACCTGTACTGTTTGTAACTGGCTACTTACAAACAGAGCTCTCTGGCTTTGTAACTTTTTAGACGGAAACTCGGGCGCCAGTTCCTTAATTTTTAAGTGCAAGGAACAGCACTTGTTTGGTTCTCCGGGGTGAGAACGTTTAGGGGTAGCTAACAGATGGAGATACGGTTATTTGTCCAGGGGTCTTAAGATGTTTGTCTTGTCAACTGGACTTGGACAATTTCTCAAACGGGTTAATTAGAAATAAATCACTGAAATAATAACTCGTGAAATTTACCTATGTATAGCAACGTATTTATTTATCAAACCAGTAACGAATAAATCAATAAACAGGATATTTCAGTGACTTTGCAGTCGAGTGTGTACAAATTTGGTAACGATAATAAATATGCAGGCTGGCAATCAAGAGTATATACGCGTGAATATGATTTTATTTCGGAAGGCGGTGAGTTTTGAGCGCCGGTGTCTGTTTTCGCGGCTGAAACGATTTCGGACGGCAAGCAAACGGAATTTCCAACAGTATACAGGGTGATTCACGAGGAAAGGGATAAAATGTTATGGTATGTAGAGTTCACTTAGGTGAATTAGAAATGACTATCGAAAAAAGCCTGAGCCTTTTTTTTTTATTGATCTACAGTGTGATTTATGAGTTTTCCCCTTTACTTCTTAAGGTAATATCTTTTAAACTAATCACTAGAATCAGCTCGTATTGTGGGTATATAGTATACTGTTAATTGTCAATTTACATGCATAATCAAAGACAGAAAATTCCAGGGCCTGCTCAACTAATTTTTATTTTTAGGGCTCCTATGAAAAAATTCACCCTGTGTACGTGATTTTTAAATTCTAATACTGAATTATAAAACTACATACAAAAGTGATCGAAAACATGTATTTTGTTGTTTTGCCACACTTTGGGCGAATTTTAAATAAACGATTAATTTTCGCCAAAATCGAAGGTCTGCACAAAATAAATTTATAAAATTACATTTTCCTCTCTTTCAAACTAAAATATTTGTTATACAAAATTTTGTGATGTCATGCATGATTAATATGAAATAAATAATCAAAAATAAATAAATTCAACATCAGATTAAGTAATTTTTATTTCTGGAGGTTTCTGTGAAAAATCAGTCTGTATACATTTTTCTCAAATTCTGATAATAAATTGTGGAACTACATTTAAAAATTAACGAAATTATTTATTTTTTATCACAATACATCAATTAACAGAACATTATAAACAACAAATTCACAGAACATAAAACCTTATAACTTATTTTCAAAATGAAAGCCTTCTGCCTCCCTACATTTTCTTTGTCTTAAAATTAAATTTCCTACGGCTTTCCTAATAACGACAGAATTATTAATGTTCTGTTTATTGATGTACTGTGATAAAAAAATAAACAATTTCGTTAATTACTTCCTCACCAAAAGTGAGGAAGATATGTATTCGTTAAAAAAATTTTGAAGATTTTTATTGCATTTCTGGACCATTCTCGACGAATTATGACGATACACAAAAATTTTCTGTTTTTGAAATAAAAGCTTTCAAATTTGGTACACACGTTCTAGAGGTCAAGGAAAAGATTGAGTTCATTGATGAACAAAATCGGTCCACTGGAATGGGGTTTACCGGACCCCAACATTTCTATTTTTAACTTTACAAAAAAATGTATTCGTGATGAAAGATTATAAATAGGATCTGATATGCAACTCATTATAATATTGTGTCCAAATGTTGAAATACACAAAATACGCCAAAGAAACAAAATACGTACAAAAAAACAAAATGCGTCAAAAAACAAAAATCATCAAAAATTACTTTTGTTATAAACTCCACCAAACGGTGAGGAAGTTTTGATCCCATAATTGGCAGCGGTTTTTTTTTATGTAGCTCCATAATTTATTATCAGAATTTAAGAAAAATGTATACAGACTGATTTTTTCACAGAAACCTCAGAAATAAAAATTACTTAATCTGATGTTGAAATTATTTATTTTTGATTATTTATTTTATATTAATCAACCATGAAATCACAAAATTTTGTATAACAAATATTTTAGTTTGAGTAAGAGAGGAAAATGTAATTTTATAAATTTATTTTGTGCAGACCTTCGATTTTGGCGAAAATTGATTGTTTATTTAAAATTCGCCCAAAGTGTGGCAAAACAACAAAATACATGTTTTCGATCACTTTTGTATGTAGTTTTATAATTCAGTATTAGAATTTAAAAATCACGTACACAGGGTGAATTTTTTCATAGGAGCCCTAAAAATAAAAATTAGTTGTGCCGGCCCTGGAATTTTCTGTCTTTGATTATGCATGTAAATTGACAATTAATAGTATACTATATACCCACAATACGAGCTGATTCTAGTGATTAGTTTAAAAGATATTACCTTAAGAAATATTGGGCAAAACTCATAAATCACCCTGTAGATCGATAAAAAAAGGCTCAGGCTTTTTTCAATAGTCATTTCTAATTCACCTAAGTGAACTCTATCTACCATAACATTTTGTCCCTTTCCTCGTGAATCACCCTGTATAGTACGAATGGCGGGCAGTCGGTCAGCTATAGATATTTTTGTCTACACAGAGGGTTCTACAATACGGCGAACTACTGCCACAAACGGAGAGCTATTTAACAAGGACTATTTTTCGTAAGTTAAGTTCTCCGGTAGAACTTTATGCACTGAGGCTTTAAAGATTACCCGACCGAGCAAATCTAACCAGCCGATGCATGTTTTATGAAACAAAAGACAACCGGACGGATTACTAATTCACTCTAGTTTGATTTAGTAGTATAATACAGCGGTACTCTCGAACAATAAGATCTCTGAATATCTATACTTAACTGAAGGCGGTACGGACGTATAGTAGCGGACCACGGTGTATTCTTACCAATATTATTTTCAAGAATATTATTACTATAAGTCGGAGCGGGGGGGGACGAGGTGTCAGGTGTGACAGTTTCGGATTGATGCGGACTGCTTCGGATTGATCTTGGACTAATCGTTCCTCCGGCGTTTTATTACTTTTATGACCTATCCAGACGGCGCGTTAAAGGGGCGTATTGACTTGAAACGAAGGACTCGTACTCACAACGTTACTTACTGAGGTCGAGCGTATTATGTAATTAGCAACATTGACTCGTAGCATCAATAACCGGAAATGGGTTACTTGCATATAATTTTTTATCTTTTATTTCCCCATTCCGCTAAACTCAATCGCTTGTAATAAAATCAATAAAGGTGCGACAAAAAATCTGTTCACATGCTTTTGTTTACTGATGTATGGACTTTTATAATTTCCAATATAATTTGAAAGAAATATCATACAGGGTGATTTTCGATACAGAAATAAAAAACTTGAATTAAAAAAGTCCGGTCATGGAATTCTTAAATAGCAAGCCGTATATTTGGTTTTTACTGTATATAACATTTGAAATATAGTAAAATAAAGTCGCTCACGTTGGTGCGGATCTCGAAAAACTCCTTGTGCAAAAGTTTTCATCATTCAAGCTTTTAATCAAAATTCTATGCAGCTGAAAATAAATGTTTGCAGATAGTTTCAAACGAATTGTGCAGCTCCTATATCAAATTTTTTGTGAAAGTAATGAAGTTTCGAACGTTTAATTGGCATTTCAGAGATTAAAGCGTTATTGCGCGCGATTGCGAGGAGGCAGGAGAGACTGATTTGATTAATAAAATCGGAATTGGCGTTATATTGCATGTGTTGCAACGCTACTTCAATAAGTAGTAGTTAATGTAGGTATTTCTGTGAATTGCAAAAAAAGTAGTCAAAATTAATCTGCTAAAATAGTGCAATCGGAGCGTAACCTCGCTCTCCAAAGATAACGCTAAAGCAGTACCGGCTCCAAATAAAATATTGTGTTAGAAGAACTTCAAGCTCCAACCCTTAGTAGTGCCATTACTGGCAATGAAAGGTAAAAACTAAAATTGCAGAAATGCCAGGACCTCGTGCGACCAAATCATTTAGAGTACCTATAAATAAACCAAAGATATCAAACAGCATATTTTGTAATATTCGGAAGTGACATAAATCACGACAAAATAGATTTTTTTTTCATAAAAAAGTTATTTTCTTTGCGTAGAACGGAAACATGCTTTGTCAGCTGGGGATATATTGCCTTGCCGAATGGAATGATACACCGAACATGTATGTATTCAGTCAAATAAATTTTGTCGCAGAAAATGTAGTTGTCATTTCTCTTTGCAGTCTGCAATTAAATGCTGGGTTAAAAATTATTTGCCTTTTTTTTAAAACGTATGGAATATTGCATATTGTTTTTTATGCAGCGAATGTTTAATAAAATGACAACCAACAGTTGTTTGAAGTCATTTGGCGCCACCAAATTTTTTAATTAAATCATTATGAAATCTAGTCGAAAAAAAAAAACTTCCACTAGTACCCAATATCTTACCAGCGAGTACAGATGACGCCACTGAACCCCATATTACGTTTTAAATTTTCATTTGGTTAACTGAAAACGGACTCGGAAGAGATAGCAGTGACATAAATTTACAGCGATGGTAAGCCGGGGTTATAAAGATAAGTTCCGAAGCTATTAATCTTTCATCGACCGATATACTAATCCAGATCAGGGCCATTTTTCTTAACGAAAGCCTTTTAAGAAAGCAACTGTTTTATAGATTCCATAAGCTTCGTATCCTTCGAGGCTCGCGAAATTAATCGCCATTTTATTACAGCCGGGCGAAAAATAATTGTACAGATAGCATTTTTTTAAAATTCAACACTTATGGAAATATTTCATTTATTTACTTATTTTTTTATACAGGGTGTTAAGAAAAAGTAGGTCATGCCTTTAACCACAGATTCTTTGGGCGAAGATAATGTGAATTTTATAATGTGATTTTTTATTTTGGAGCGTAGTTTTTTTTATACAGGGTGTTAGAGTTTACATTTTGAAAATTATTTTTATTAATAATTCTGTTACTGTTTAAGATTTTTACCCGAATTTTTGCACAGACTTTCATCTTATACAGATACACTTTTTGTGTAATTTTGGTCAAAAAAGTCAAAGCGCAAACGGGAAAAAGGGGGGTTTTGTTACACATTAACCCCCCAACTTTTTCATGCGTACGCCTATGGTCTCTAGATATTTATTTTTAGATTAAACACTTATTTCCCCAATTTTTTTTACTCCTACAAAATTTTGATTTAGGACTTGATTAACGAGATATTCCAGTAAATTCAGAATCATTTTCAATATTTCAGTTTCGGAATTTATTGTTTTTACTATTGTTGTTCGTAGTAATCCTGGGTTTTCTTTAAATCGACTACTTTTAGACAAAAAATGCTAGATACTTTTTTTGTTTTAGTAATAATTGTATTTTCTGTATTTTTGCTGTCTGCTTTATTTATCATATGTACAATAACTGAATTCGCCCGTTGGATAAATTATTCAAAAATTAATAAATAATTAAAGTAAATAATATGAAAAGTTTAATTTTAAACACAGCAATGTTTTATTTTTTATAGTATTTTCTTTAAATTAGTGTTTCTATTTGCTTATTTTACCTACCTCAGTGGCATAGATAACTAAGTATTAATTTAGGTTTCCTAAGCAGAAATGTGTACGCCACTGTTTTTTTTAAGATTTTTATTTTATTGAACTTTTCTGACTATGCACAACAAAAAAAGTCTCTAGCATTTTTTGTCTAAAAGTAGTCGATTTAAAGAAAACCCTGGATTACTACGAACAACAATAGTAAAAACAATAAATTCCGAAACTGAAATATTGAAAATGATTCTGAATTTACTGGAATATCTCGTTAATCAAGTCCTAAATCAAAATTTTGTAGGAGTAAAAAAAATGGGAAAATAAGTGTTTAATCTAAAAATAAATATCCAGAGACCATAGGCGTACGAATGAAAAAGTTGGGGGGGTTATTGGGTAACACAACCCCCCTTTTTCCCGTTTGCGCTTTGACTTTTTTGACCAAAATTACACAAAAAGTGTATCTGTATAAGATGAAAGTCTGTGCAAAAATTCGGGTGAAAATCTTAAACAGTAACAGAATTATTAATAAAAATAATTTTCAAAATGTAAACTTTAACACCCTGTATAAAAAAAACTACGCTCCAAAATAAAAAATCACATTATAAAAGTCACATTATTTTCGCCCAAAGAATCTGTGGTTAAAGGCATGACCTACTTTTTCTTAACACCCTGTATATTAAAATACGATGAAAAGCGTATCCGCACCGAAATGAGTCCGGCCGCAACAGCCAGCGAATGTAGACGTGTCGATGCAGCGCTCCAGCAGTTAGAACGCTGCCCTACGTCAGAGCCTCGCCGGGACGCATTTATTCACTGCGCTGCTTATTTGCGTTCATCCCTACTACTCCGATATTTTACAGAGCACTGATTGATTTTCCGAATTCGACACAACTATCTTCAGTACCCATCCGCTGCTGTTCCTGACCAGACGCAATTTTTTCCCTCGAGTAGAGAAACTCAAACTGCCTCAGTTAGATAAACACATTGTATTTCGAGGTCAAATTTTTCAGATACGACAATAAAGATCTTCCAAACTTTAAGTTTTTAGTTAAGTGGGGTAATTTAATGTAAATTAAATTTATCCGATGCATCATAAAATCCTTATTTGATACCGTTAAATAAAGCTAACAACAACGAAACGACTCCATTATGCGAAACTTCCTTATAAAACTACTCTAGCACTTAATCCAAAGACCCACATTTCAACTATATCGTTCCGATATTTATTTAATAAGATTTTCAATCTAAGTAAGTACTCGGCAACGTTATTTGTTAGGTAGGCGAACACAATCGATTTAATTAAAATTTATTTCATATAAAACCTAAATTATCTGGCGGGCACAGAGCTCGGCAACCTGCCATATCCTTTATTCCGTTTTATAGTTTTCCTATAAATTAAACGGAGTTTCTGGTAAGAGGCGGACACATTTTTACTTCCTTATGTGATAAAATTATGTACAGGAAGCGGTGTTTCACCCGACTGCCTATATACAGGGTGTTAAGAAAAAGTAAGTCATGCCTTTAACCACAGATTCTTTGGGCGAAAATAATGTGACTTTTATAATGTGATTTTTTATTTTGGAGCGTAGTTTTTTTTATATAGGGTGTTAAAGTTTACATTTTGAAATTTATTTTTATTAATAATTCTGTTACTGTTTAAGATTTTTACCCGAATTTTTGCACAGACTTTCATCTTATACAGATACACTTTTTGTGTAATTTTGGTCAAAAAAGTCAAAGCGCAGACGGGAAAAAGGGGGGTTGTGTTACCCATTAACCCCCCCAACTTTTTCATGCGTACGCCTATGGTCTCTAGATATTTATTTTTAGATTAAACACTTATTTCCCCAATTTTTTACTCCAACAAAATTTTGATTTAGGACTTGATTAACGAGATATTCCAGTAAATTCAAAATCATTTTCAATATTTCAGTTTCGGAATTTATTGTTTTTACTATTGTTGTTCGTAGTAATCCTGGGTTTTCTTTAAATCGACTACTTTTAGACAAAAAATGCTAGAGACTTTTTTTGTTGTGCATAGTCAGAAAAGTTCAATAAAATAAAAATTAAAAAAAAAACAGTGGCGTACACATTTTTGCTTAGGAAACCTAAACTAATACTTAGTTATCTATGCCACTGAGGTAGGTAAAATAAGCAAATAGAAACACTAATTTAAAGAAAATACTATAAAAAATAAAACATTGCTGAGTTTAAAATTAAACTTTTCATATTATTTACTTTAATTATTTATTAATTTTTGAATAATTTATCCAACGAGCGAATCCAGTTATTGTACATATGGTAAATAAAGCAGACAGCAAAAATACAGAAAATACAATTATTACTAAAACAAAATTTCAGGTAGAATACTAATTAATAACCACAATACGTATAACGTATTAAATTAGTGTTTCTATTTGCTTATTTTACCTACCTCAGTGGCATAGATAACTAAGTATTCATTTAGGTTTCCTAAGCAAAAATGTGTACGCCACTGTTTTTTTTAAGATTTTTATTTTATTGAACTTTTCTGACTATGCACAACAAAAAAAGTCTCTAGCATTTTTTGTCTAAAAGTAGTCGATTTAAAGAAAACCTAGGATTACTACGAACAACAATAGTAAAAACAATAAATTCCGAAACTGAAATATTGAGAATGATTCTGAATTTACTGGAAAATCTCGTTAATCAAGTCCTAAATCAAAATTTTGTAGGAGTAAAAAAAATTGGGGAAATAAGTGTTTAATCTAAAAATAAATACCTAGAGACCATAGGCGTACGCATGAAAAAGTTGGGGGGGTTAATGGGTAACACAACCCCCCTTTTTCCCGTCTGCGCTTTGACTTTTTTGACCAAAATTACACAAAAAGTGTATCTGTATAAGATGAAAGTCTGTGCAAAAATTCGGGTAAAAATCTTAAACAGTAACAGAATTATTAATAAAAATAATTTTCAAAATGTAAACTTTAACACCCTGTATAAAAAAAAATACGCTCCAAAATAAAAAAACACATTATAAAAGTTACATTATTTTCGCCCAAAGAATCTGTGGTTAAAGGCATGACCTACTTTTTCTTAACACCCTGTATAAACAGACATTGTTGGGCCCGCACAATATACAATCGGTCATTGTGAAGCCCAAAATTCCACAACGTAACTAGGTGTATACCATCACCAGTTGGTCAGGTTGGTCTTAGGGCATCATAAGCAAATTTTAGGGAGGGCTCAACAACGTACCATTCCCATTCTCAAGATATACAGATCTCGAAACATGCATGTCGGGCGCGGTATTGACGTATATTATATACTGTATATAACTTTATTTAAACGGTACATTAGTGAGCCCTAGATTTGGCAACACTGACATAGAGGGAAACAAAGTAAAAGGAGTGCTTAGTAGATAACCTACCGGATTTCTCGAGCAGAGCAAAAAAAAGTTAGTAAATTTTCACTAACTAGTTTCTAGTTAGAGTTTTGTAGACGATTTAGGGCCGATATTTTCAGTCTGATTTAACCCTGATTAACTTTAATCATTGATTAATTACCATGGAAACAATTGTCTCGACAATTATTTCCAAGGTAATTGATCAATGGTTAAACTTAATCAGGGTTAAATCAGACTGAAAATATCGGCCCTTAATTTATTATTATTTTAGATGAGTTTTTGTTCAACCCAAATTCGATTTTTCCTTGGTCTGCTAATCCAAACCAATTATAAACTTACACACTCCTTTTCTCGATATACGATTCTAAAGCCTCGGTCTTGTTGATTTTCGTTTTGTCTTCGAGCCGAGCATTCCCCAAGTGTGTCATTCATAATGCAGGAAAAGTGGAGGAATTATGTCTTGCACTTTCTCCCCTTTCGGATTGTAAAAGTTGTTGCCGATGTGTTTACTCCGCCAAATAGGTCACGATACAAAAAGAACCCGGCTGTTCGACTCCTGATACTCGTATAAGTGGCGAAAGATTTGACGATACGTGTTGCATCGGAGAGATTCTGACAGGTCTGATCACCGAAGCATTTTATTGCAAAAAAATGAAAACTAAATTTGGCGACCAATTATATAGTGTTTTTCTTCAACTCCTGCGAAATTTTTAAAATGCGGTCCGATGGATTAAGATCCGGTTATTTTACAGGCCATTCCACTCCTTCTTAACCACGCCAGCTCCTAAATTATGCCCCCAATTAATTTTAAGAGACTTGCCCCGTATTGAAATATTTGGGAAGCACTAAAAGTATATTTTAGAAATATATAAATAAATGATATTTTGTGCATGATTGTTTGTTCGCCGCGCAAATTGATGTTATTTGGCTTAAGAATTCATAATTGCATTTTGAAACGGCGACGCGTGTGGAGAGAAATAAAATAAATCGATTCGTTTACGTTACGCTTGTTTATGTGAAAAACGTTAGTAGCAGGCAGATGAAAAAAGTGTTTATGTAGATGTGAGTATTAAGTCTATCAACATGTCTAATAATCAATATCGACGATGAATGAAAAAGTTCATTAAATACTGTCTGATTTAATTCTAGTTCAGTGAAGAGAGAGAGAGAGAGAGAGAGAGAGAGAGAGAGAGAGAGAGAGAGAGAGAGCGAAACTACGTTAGTCCAATTTCCATGGATTTTATTCACAAAAAGGGTAGAAAAAAGTTTGCAGGGGTAGGATTGGGATCGACTTTGTCTTAATAATCATTAATGGTATAATCCATATACCCGATGGCATCAGAGTAAGTAAAAAAATTGTTACATTTCACAAAATGAATGAGGAATTTTAGGGAGAAAGTTCTAAGAATTTTTTAAAAGTTTGGTTACGACGTTTGTAAGTAAGTAGGTTTTGCAAGTAAGTAGGTAAGTCAGTAAGAATTTGTAAGTAAGTAAAAATTTGTAAGTAAGGACTTTTGTAAGTACCTAACTATAAGTAAGTAAGTTTTGTAAGTAGGTAAATAAGTAACGATTTTTGTAAGTAAGCGTAAGTAAATAAGTAAAGATTTGTAATTAGTAAGGATTTCTGTAAATAAGTGTGATTTTATGTTTTAAATCATTTAATTAGAGCATTTAAAAGTTTACATAAGTGTAAGGGTTATAAGTAAATAAGTAAGTAAGGATTTTTGTAAGTAAGTGTAAGGAGTAAGTCAAATTTACAAGTTTTAAGTAAGATTTTTAAGTAAGAATTTTCGTAACTAAATGTGATATTCTTATATTTTAAATAATTTAATTAGAGGATTTTAAAGTTTGCATAATGAATTTGTTAGTTCAGGAACGACTTTTATAAATAAGTAATTAAGGATTTTTGTAAGTAATTGTAAGTAAATAAGTAAGGGTTTTTGTAAAGAAGTGTAAATTTCTTATTTTTTTAATTATCCAATAAGAGTATTTTAAATTTAGCAAGTGTAAAATTAATCTGTTAGTTCAGTAATGACTTTTCTAAGTAAGTAGTTTTGTAAGTAAGTAAATAAGCAAGTAAGTAAGTAAATAAGTAAGTAATTACGTAAGTTTTGCAAGTAAGTAAGTCAGTAAGTAAATGAGCAAGGATTTTTTTAAGTAGGTGTAATTAAGCAAGTGAGTAAGCAATATTTTTAATAAATAAATAAAATATGTAACTAAGAATTTTTGGATCTAAGCGTAATTTTTTTTTTTAATGTTTGCATAAGTGTAAAATTATCTGCTAGTTTAGTAGCGACTTTTCTAAGTAGTTTTGTCAGTAAATAATTAAGTAAGTTTTGCAAGTAAGTAAGTAAGTCAGTGAGTAAGTAAATAAGCAAGGATTTTTGTAAGAAATTAAGTAAGTTACGCAAGTAAGTAAATAAGCAAGGATTTTTGTAAGTAAATGTAAGTAAGTAAGCAAGTGAGTAAGTAATATTTTTTTTAAATAAAAAAGTAAAGATTCTTAAGTAAGTATAATTTTTTTTTAACTAAGTGTGGTTTTTCTTATTTTTTAAATTATTTAACTACAATATTTTAAAGTTTGCATACATGTAAAATGAATTTGTTAATTTCGTAACGATTTTTGTGCCTAAGTAAGTAGGTAGTTTTGTAAGCAAAATAAGTAAATAATTACCTTAGTTTTGCAAGTAAGTAAGTGAGTAAGCAAGTAAATAAGCAAAGATTTTTGTAAGTAAGTAAGTAAGTACCTAATTAAGTAAATTTTGCCAGTAAGTAAAGTAAATAAGCAAGGATTTTTGTAAGCGAAGTAAGCAAGTGAGTAAGTAATTTTTTTAATAAATAAATAGGTTTGTAAGTAAGTAAGAATTTTTGTAACCAAATGGTTTTTTCTTATTGTTTAAATTATTTAATAAGAGTATTTTTAAATTTAATTTAAGTGTAAAATTAATCAATTAGTTTAGTAACGACTTTTCTAAGTAAGTAGTTTTGTAGGTAAGTAAGCAAGGATTTATGTAAGTAAGTAAATGAGTAGGTAAATAAGTAAGGATTTCTGTATATAATTAAGTAAGTTTTGCAAGTAAGTAAATAAGCAAGGATTTTTGTAAGTGTAAGTAAGTAAGCAAGTGAGTAAGCAATTATTTTTAAATAAATAAGTAAAGATTTGTAAGTAAGAATTTTTGTAACCAAGGGTTTTTTCTTATTTTTTAAATTATTTAATAAGAGTAAGTATTTTAAAATTAAATTTATGTGTAAAATTAATCTACTAGTTTAGTAACGACTATCCTAAGTAGTTTTGTAAATAAGTAAGGAAGGAAGTGAGTAAGTATATAAGCAAAGATTTTTGTTAAGTGAGTAAGTAAGTAAATAAGCAAGAATTTCTGTATGTAATTATGTAAGTTTTGCAAGTAAGTAAATAAGCAAGGATTTTTGTAAGTGTAAGTAAGTAAGCAAGTGAGTAAGCAATTATTTTTAAATAAATAAGTAAAGATTTGTAAGTAAGAATTTTTGTAACCAAGTGTGGTTTTTTCTTATTTTTTAAATTATTTAATTAGAATATATTAAAGTGTAAAATGAATCTGTTAATTTCGTAACGACTTTTGTAACCAAGTAAGTGGTTTAGTAAGAAAGTAAGATTTGCAAGTAAGTAAGTAAGGGAGTAAGTAAATAAATAAGCAAGGATTATTGTAAATAAGTAAGTAAGTAATTAAGTTTTGCAAGTAAGTAAGTAAGTAAGTAGGTAAGTAAGTAAGTAAGAAAGTAAGTAAGCAAGTGAGTAAGTAATTTTCTTTAATAAATAAGATTTGTAAGTAAGTAGGAATTTTTGTAACTAAGTGTGTCTTTCTTATTTTTTAAATTATTTAATTAGACTACTTTAAAGTTCGCTTACGTGTAAAATGCACCTGAAGTAAATAAATAAGTAATTAAGTAAGTTTTGAAAGTAAGCAAGTAAATAAGCAAGGATTTTAAGTACCTAAGTAATTAGGTAAATTATGCAAGTAAGTAAGTAAATAAGTAAGGATTTTTGTAAGTAATTGTAAGTGAGCAAGCGAGTAAGCAACTATTTTAAATAAATAAGTAAGAAGTAAGAATTTTTGTAAGAGAAATTGTTTCTTACTTTTTAAAGAAATTTCGTAACGATTTTTGTAAGTAAGTAGGTAACTAAGTAAGTTTTGAAAGTAAGTAAGTAAGTAAATAAGCAAGGATTTTTGTAAGTAAATAAGCTAAGAAAGTTTCGCAAGTAAGTAAGTAATTAAGCAAGGAGTCTTGTAAGTACCTGTAAGTAAGTAAGCATGGGATTAAGTATTTTTTTAATTAATAAGTACAGATTTGTAAGTAAGAATTTTTGTAACTAAGTGTGATTTTTTCTCATTCTTTTAATTATTTAATTAGAATATCTTAAAGTTTGCATACGTGTAAATCTGTTAATTTTGTAATGACTTTTGTAACTAAATAATTAGTTTTGTAAGTAAGTAAATAAGCAAGGATTTTTGCAAGTAAGTGTAAGTAAGCAAGGGAGTAAGTAATTTTTTTAAATAAATAAGTAAAGATTTGTAAGTAAGAATTCTTGTAACTAAGTGTGGTTTTTTCTTATATTATAAATTATTTAAAAAGAGCATTTTTAAAGCTTGTATAAGTGTAAAATTAATCTGTTAGTTTAGTAACGACTTTTCTAAGTAAATAGTTTTGTAAGTAAATAAGTAAATAAGCAAGGAATTTTGTAAGTCAGTAAGTTTTGCAAGTAAGTAAATAATAAGTAAATAAGAAAGGATTATTGTAAGTAAGTAATTTTTTTATAATTAAAGATTTGCATTTCAGTTTAGTGCAAATAGCAGAGTAGTGACTTGATCACTAAATTCACATATGCCTGCTCAATATTGCCACTTGTTTGAATAAAAACAAAAAAGTTCCCATCCGCTTTAGTATTAGCTATTGGTGGCATATTTTAGAAGCACCATCTGCACATTGCCGGACTTGTTTCCAGTTAGCCCTGAAAATTGTTAATTCTAATACGGAAACATTGATCTTGGTTCTATTTCGGGCCTTGCGATTTTAACTGAGAATTGGGACGCGAATCGGGTAATTAAAGAAATGGCCTACTTACTCAAACAGGTTATGCCGCCACATTTTGTAGATAACATTAGGAAAATGTACACTTAGCACCGAGAACAATTTAACTACATTTAAGTGGATGTTCGACAGCGAGTTATAAATACAAAGTATGTGAAGGTAAGAACTGGGAACTAAATTTACTAGCACTAAACACTTTGAGCCGCCACGCCACGCACGGGATGTTAAAACTTATTGTATACCGATTCTTGTTTGTGTTTTGAGCTTTTGTCAAAACCGACGTGAAAACAAGTAAATTTGCTGAGAGGGCTGGAATTGCCAGCAAATTTGCATATGCCCCGAGAACTTATGAAACTTTCAAAATGCCACTGCCGAGCGATCTTTCAGAACCACTTTGTTTAAATTTCCAACACTTCAGCCGAGAATGTTTTATAACCTCCGCTTATCGCGAGAACTTTTAATTTATCACTGAGTTATGCACCAGATCATTAGGAGCGAAGTTGTTAGATGGTGTGTCGCTTCGTGGACGTGCGTATAAAAATACGTTCGCTGCTGCAAGCCGCCGCGACGCCCGTCTCCTGCAGGATTTGCCGCACAACTAAATTTCAGACGGTCGTCCCTCAAAGTCTCCCGCAGTCCGCCGTATCCGCAGACGCGGATTCTGCACGGACGTGAAACAAGATTGGTGGTCATTATCGGGTTTTTGCATCGGTTTTTAAGTGAAGCTCTTCGTTAAGGGTGGATTTGGAAGTTTAAAATTGTAAGGGAGAGGTGCGCGTATTTGTGAAATCAATTCGAAATTTGCTATCGTCACAATGGGTGAACCGATTTAACTCGTCGCGGTCTTAAAATTTGGAGGAAAGTTCATTATTTCGGAATCTGCTACTTGTTCTGCCATTTTCACAACTTTTAATCAAAAAGAACGAGCGTAAAAGAAGGTGTATTTTAAATCGTGTCCGCCATCTTGAATTTTGACATTTCGTCAATTTATCCAAAATTTCTAGGGATCTATTCCATTACCTACATAACAACACCAAGTTCATTGAAATCGGTTGAGAAATGAAAAATTAGCAGGCAAAATATCAAAATTTGCGCTTTTTCCAGATTTAAAAACTGCAAGTAGACCTTTTTTGAATTCGCTATATCGTCACAATGGGAGAACCGATTTAACTCGTCGCGGTCTTAAAATTTGGAGGAAAGTTCATTATTTCGGAATCTGCTACTTGTTCTGCCATTATCACAACTTTTAATCAAAAAGAACGAGCGCAAAAGAAGGTGTATTTTCAATCGTGTCCGCCATCTTGGATTTTGACATTTCGTCAATTTATCCAAAATTTCTAGGAATCTATTCTATTACCTACATAACAACACCAAGTTCATTGAAATCGGTTGAGAAATAAAAAATTAGCAGGCAAAATATCAAAATTTGCGCTTTTTCCAGATTTAAAAACTGCAAGTAGGCCTTTTTTGAATTCGCTATATCGTCACAATGGGTGAACCGATTTACCTCGTCGCGGACTTAAAATTTGGAGGAGAGTTTATTATTTCGGAATCTGCTACTTGTTCTGCCATTTTCACAACTTTTAATCAAAAAGAACGAGCGTAAAAGAAGGTGTATTTTCAATCGTGTCCGCCATCTTGAATTTTGACATTTCGGCAATTTATCCAAAATTTCTAGGAATCTATTCTATTATCTACATAACAACACCAAGTTTATTGAAATTGGCTGAGAAATGAAGAATTAGCGGGCAAAATATCAAAATTTGCTTCTTTTCCAGATTTAAATACTGCAAGTAGACCTTTTTTCAAATGACTATATCGTCACAATGGGTGAACCGATTTAACTCATCGCGGTCTTAAAATTTGGAGGAAAGTTCATTATTTCGGAATCTGCTACTTGTTCTGCCATTATCACAACTTTTAATCAAAAAGAACGAGCGCAAAAGAAGGTGTATTTTCAATCGTGTCCGCCATCTTGGATTTTGACATTTCGTCAATTTATCCAAAATTTCTAGGAATCTATTCTATTACCTACATAACAACACCAAGTTCATTGAAATCGGTTGAGAAATGAAAAATTAGCAGGCAAAATATCAAAATTTGCGCTTTTTCCAGATTTAAAAACTGCAAGTAGACCTTTTTTGAATTCGCTATATCGTCACAATGGGTGAACCGATTTACCTCGTCGCGGACTTAAAATTTGGAGGAGAGTTTATTATTTCGGAATCTGATACTTGTTCTGCAATTTTCACAACTTTTAATCAAAAAGAACGAGCGCAAAAGAAGGTGTATTTTCAATCGTGTCCGCCATCTTGAATTTTGACATTTCGGCAATTTATCCAAAATTTCTAGGAATCTATTCTATTATCTACATAACAACACCAAGTTTATTGAAATTGGCTGAGAAATGAAGAATTAGCGGGCAAAATATCAAAATTTGCTTCTTTTCCAGATTTAAATACTGCAAGTAGACCTTTTTTGAATTCGCTATATCGTCACAATGGGTGAACCGATTTACCTCGTCGCGGACTTAAAATTTGGAGGAGAGTTTATTATTTCGGAATCTGCTACTTGTTCTGCCATTTTCACAACTTTTAATCAAAAAGAACGAGCGTAAAAGAAGGTGTATTTTCAATCGTGTCCGCCATCTTGAATTTTGACATTTCGGCAATTTATCCAAAATTTCTAGGAATCTATTCTATTATCTACATAACAACACCAAGTTTATTGAAATTGGCTGAGAAATGAAGAATTAGCGGGCAAAATATCAAAATTTGCTTCTTTTCCAGATTTAAATACTGCAAGTAGACCTTTTTTCAATTGACTATATCGTCACAATGGGTGAACCGATTTAACTCATCGCGGTCTTAAAATTTGGAGGAAAGTTCATTATTTCGGAATCTGCTACTTGTTCTGCCATTATCACAACTTTTAATCAAAAAGAACGAGCGCAAAAGAAGGTGTATTTTCAATCGTGTCCGCCATCTTGGATTTTGACATTTCGTCAATTTATCCAAAATTTCTAGGAATCTATTCTATTACCTACATAACAACACCAAGTTCATTGAAATCGGTTGAGAAATGAAAAATAAGCAGGCAAAATATCAAAATTTGCGCTTTTTCCAGATTTAAAAACTGCAAGTAGACCTTTTTTGAATTCGCTATATCGTCACAATGGGTGAACCGATTTACCTCGTCGCGGACTTAAAATTTGGAGGAGAGTTTATTATTTCGGAATCTGATACTTGTTCTGCAATTTTCACAACTTTTAATCAAAAAGAACGAGCGCAAAAGAAGGTGTATTTTCAATCGTGTCCGCCATCTTGGATTTTGACATTTCGTCAATTTATCCAAAATTTCTGGGAATCTATTCTATTACCTGCATAACAACACCAAGTTCATTGAAATCGGTTGAGAAATGAAAAATTAGCAGGCAAAATATCAAAATTTGCGCTTTTTCCAGATTTAAAAACTGCAAGTAGACCTTTTTTGAATTCGCTATATCGTGACAATGGGTGAACCGATTTAACTCGTCGCGGTCTTAAAATTTGGAGGAAAGTTCATTATTTCGGAATCTGCTACTTGTTCTGCCATTATCACAACTTTTAATCAAAAAGAACGAGCGCAAAAGAAGGTGTATTTTCAATCGTGTCCGCCATCTTGGATTTTGACATTTCGTCAATTTATCCAAAATTTCTGGGAATCTATTCTATTACCTGCATAACAACACCAAGTTCATTGAAATCGGTTGAGAAATGAAAAATTAGCAGGCAAAATATCAAAATTTGCGCTTTTTCCAGATTTAAAAACTGCAAGTAGACCTTTTTTGAATTCGCTATATCGTGACAATGGGTGAACCGATTTAACTCATCGCGGTCTTAAAATTTGGAGGAAAGTTCATTATTTCGGAATCTGCTACTTGTTCTGCCATTATCACAACTTTTAATCAAAAAGAACGAGCGCAAAAGAAGGTGTATTTTCAATCGTGTCCGCCATCTTGGATTTTGACATTTCGTCAATTTATCCAAAATTTCTAGGAATCTATTCTATTACCTACATAACAACACCAAGTTCATTGAAATCGGTTGAGAAATGAAAAATTAGCAGGCAAAATATCAAAATTTGCGCTTTTTCCAGATTTAAAAACTGCAAGTAGACCTTTTTTGAATTCGCTATATCGTCACAATGGGTGAACCGATTTACCTCGTCGCGGACTTAAAATTTGGAGGAGAGTTTATTATTTCGGAATCTGATACTTGTTCTGCAATTTTCACAACTTTTAATCAAAAAGAACGAGCGCAAAAGAAGGTGTATTTTCAATCGTGTCCGCCATCTTGAATTTTGACATTTCGGCAATTTATCCAAAATTTCTAGGAATCTATTCTATTATCTACATAACAACACCAAGTTTATTGAAATTGGCTGAGAAATGAAGAATTAGCGGGCAAAATATCAAAATTTGCTTCTTTTCCAGATTTAAATACTGCAAGTAGACCTTTTTTGAATTCGCTATATCGTCACAATGGGTGAACCGATTTACCTCGTCGCGGACTTAAAATTTGGAGGAGAGTTTATTATTTCGGAATCTGCTACTTGTTCTGCCATTTTCACAACTTTTAATCAAAAAGAACGAGCGTAAAAGAAGGTGTATTTTCAATCGTGTCCGCCATCTTGAATTTTGACATTTCGGCAATTTATCCAAAATTTCTAGGAATCTATTCTATTATCTACATAACAACACCAAGTTTATTGAAATTGGCTGAGAAATGAAGAATTAGCGGGCAAAATATCAAAATTTGCTTCTTTTCCAGATTTAAATACTGCAAGTAGACCTTTTTTCAATTGACTATATCGTCACAATGGGTGAACCGATTTAACTCATCGCGGTCTTAAAATTTGGAGGAAAGTTCATTATTTCGGAATCTGCTACTTGTTCTGCCATTATCACAACTTTTAATCAAAAAGAACGAGCGCAAAAGAAGGTGTATTTTCAATCGTGTCCGCCATCTTGGATTTTGACATTTCGTCAATTTATCCAAAATTTCTAGGAATCTATTCTATTACCTACATAACAACACCAAGTTCATTGAAATCGGTTGAGAAATGAAAAATAAGCAGGCAAAATATCAAAATTTGCGCTTTTTCCAGATTTAAAAACTGCAAGTAGACCTTTTTTGAATTCGCTATATCGTCACAATGGGTGAACCGATTTACCTCGTCGCGGACTTAAAATTTGGAGGAGAGTTTATTATTTCGGAATCTGATACTTGTTCTGCAATTTTCACAACTTTTAATCAAAAAGAACGAGCGCAAAAGAAGGTGTATTTTCAATCGTGTCCGCCATCTTGGATTTTGACATTTCGTCAATTTATCCAAAATTTCTGGGAATCTATTCTATTACCTGCATAACAACACCAAGTTCATTGAAATCGGTTGAGAAATGAAAAATTAGCAGGCAAAATATCAAAATTTGCGCTTTTTCCAGATTTAAAAACTGCAAGTAGACCTTTTTTGAATTCGCTATATCGTGACAATGGGTGAACCGATTTAACTCGTCGCGGTCTTAAAATTTGGAGGAAAGTTCATTATTTCGGAATCTGCTACTTGTTCTGCCATTTTCACAACTTTTAATCAAAAAGAACGAGCGTAAAAGAAGGTGTATTTTCAATCGTGTCCGCCATCTTGAATTTTGACATTTCGGCAATTTATCCAAAATTTCTAGGAATCTATTCTATTATCTACATAACAACACCAAGTTTATTGAAATTGGCTGAGAAATGAAGAATTAGCGGGCAAAATATCAAAATTTGCTTCTTTTCCAGATTTAAATACTGCAAGTAGACCTTTTTTCAATTGACTATATCGTCACAATGGGTGAACCGATTTAACTCATCGCGGTCTTAAAATTTGGAGGAAAGTTCATTATTTCGGAATCTGCTACTTGTTCTGCCATTATCACAACTTTTAATCAAAAAGAACGAGCGCAAAAGAAGGTGTATTTTCAATCGTGTCCGCCATCTTGGATTTTGACATTTCGTCAATTTATCCAAAATTTCTAGGAATCTATTCTATTACCTACATAACAACACCAAGTTCATTGAAATCGGTTGAGAAATGAAAAATAAGCAGGCAAAATATCAAAATTTGCGCTTTTTCCAGATTTAAAAACTGCAAGTAGACCTTTTTTGAATTCGCTATATCGTCACAATGGGTGAACCGATTTACCTCGTCGCGGACTTAAAATTTGGAGGAGAGTTTATTATTTCGGAATCTGATACTTGTTCTGCAATTTTCACAACTTTTAATCAAAAAGAACGAGCGCAAAAGAAGGTGTATTTTCAATCGTGTCCGCCATCTTGGATTTTGACATTTCGTCAATTTATCCAAAATTTCTGGGAATCTATTCTATTACCTGCATAACAACACCAAGTTCATTGAAATCGGTTGAGAAATGAAAAATTAGCAGGCAAAATATCAAAATTTGCGCTTTTTCCAGATTTAAAAACTGCAAGTAGACCTTTTTTGAATTCGCTATATCGTGACAATGGGTGAACCGATTTAACTCGTCGCGGTCTTAAAATTTGGAGGAAAGTTCATTATTTCGGAATCTGCTACTTGTTCTGCCATTATCACAACTTTTAATCAAAAAGAACGAGCGTTAAAGAAGGTGTATTTTCAATCGTGTCCGCCATCTTGAATTTTGACATTTCGGCAATTTATCCAAAATTTCTAGAAAACTACTCTATTACCTACATAACAACACCAAGTTTATTGAAATCGGCTGAGAAATGAAAAATTAGCAGGCAAAATATCAAAATTTGCGCTTCTTCCAGATTTAAAAATTGCAAGTAGACCTTCTTTGATTTCGCTATATCGTCACAATCGGCGAACCGAGATGCACCTCATTTAAAAGACAACAACAGTCAGTTCCATTTATTACTAAGTAGTTTCAAAGCGGAATCTCCTTAATAAATAATAAATAAGAAAGCAGAATTTTCTTGTCCCATGTTGTGCATAGTTGATTGAGATCTCTATTTCGCGATCCGGCTGCAGAGATAATAATAAATCTTCACAGAACTTAGTGAAACATTTTAATAGCCCTGACAATGCTCACTGGGTTTATGAATTTATGCAAGGGTTAATTTACTGTATGGAGGATGAAACGTAATTCCGGAAACTGAGAAAGTGCTTGCTGCTCGGTGCAATTTATTTATAATAATATTTTTGTTTTTGCTTATCTCAGGAACTACAAGAATGGAATAGCAATCGCGGAATTTCCTCCTTATTACAGCAAATTTTAATATCTGCTAAATCAGAAATGATACAAGGAAAATAAAGACAAAATTTTGATTTTTAACACAAAAAGTGCTTGTTTTTTGATTCTAGTAAATTCCAAATTGAAGAAAAAATCTAAATTGTGTCTTTTGTTAGTCCTAAATATTATGAATACTCTCAAATTTTTTTGACCGTGACGTATGCATTATATAAAGGATTTTACACTTAACGTATTCTGAAATTTTATTTAAAAAAGATTTTTTTAGCTTAATGTTACTAGAGACAAAAAAGACGTTGTCAACTATGGGATCAAAACTTGCTCACCTGTGTGTGGTGGAGTTTCAAGCGAACACCTCACGGTCTACTTTCTTACGCTATTATTGCAGCTCCAAATTAATAACAGCCATTAAACTATACGGGGTGGTGCAAATGTGTTGGAACACTGGATTTCTGGCTAAAATATAAGTGGGATTAAAACAATAATTTGTTAAAAATGACATAGTCATGATCTCACCCTACCACTTAAATTCTTTTAAAGAATCCATAGAATAACTGGCATTTGTCGTTTAGGGACATTATTAACTCCTCTTCTTGTTTCACATTTCAAACACTGTCGCTGTCCAAGGCTCACCATGAAACAAAACAGAAAATGGTTAGTCATCTAACGATAAAACTGCAAAATAGGACTTACCGTCCAGGCTAGTGCTAAAGGACGCATACGTTGCGTTGGTATATCTTTGTTGATGAGGGCTCCCCTGTGGATAAATAAGCAGTATCAATAGTTATATAAATTGATAATAGATAACAATGTTAAATAAATGCATAGTGGTTAAGGCATACCATTTGTTAAATATTTTCCTTTTGCACCCCATTTCCCTTTTACGATACATTCTATAGGGGCACAATATAATCCCTACCACTCACCCTGAAACAAAAGAGAAAATAGTTAGATATTTAATAATAACACTAATACTTTTTTTGAAAAAACAATACCGGTCCTACTTGTACTAAAGAATATTTTATTAACTGATTTTGATTAAAACTCGATAATTTTATTTTTTATTGAACGATGCTTTCGATCATTTTGATCTGGGAAGGACGACACGACGTTTTGACTGATTAGTTAAAACAGGTTTTTCTTATTTTGCTAGAATATATCTATACACATAGTGGTCCTTCTCGTGATCAAAATAAATAGGATATATAAACAGTGGTTATGTATATTTACCTTACGATGTCTTCACCATGTCCTATCTCGTTCGGAACCTACCTACATATAGAAAAATACAAATTAGTAAGAATAATTGAATAATGTAATAATGCATACCTTTATCTCCTTTCCCTAAAGCGGTTCGTCTCCATAGTACCATCACTCGCACGCGAAAACCAGAGCCTACTAACTGCTCTTCTGGGCACCGAAGCCCCCAGAAAATCCCCGAATACAGTTACAAGCCTTAACACTTGTAATACCCCAGCTATTTCAGAAATAACAAAAATATTGACAAGATACTCGTCGAGATCTCGGCTCTGGTTTGACGAAACCGGTCGTTCTCTCTACGATAGAGTGAACTAGATATGTCCAAATAAATGTCACTAGTGTCTGTTATACATAGGTAGTTATACTCCTTCTCCGCACTGCACTTTGTCGTCCATGGTATGGATGTCAAAACTACTACACGCTTGAATATATGTTTCTTTCCCTAATAGTTCGTCCCTTGGCTTAATCTGAAAAAAGATTGCAGTGTTAAAAGCTTTTATACAAATTATAACTTATGAGCTAGTAATATCCACTATAATTTAGTTGCCAATTGACAGATTTTCTCAAAAATTAATAGACCAGAAAAAATTTCGAGACCTTAGTTCTTTGGTAAGTGAAATATTAATGAGATCAAAACTAATAATTAATAGTTTCTAATAAAAGTAATTTTTGACGTTTTTTGTTTTTTTACGTATTTTGTTCTTTTCACGTAATTTGTTTATTTCAACATTTGAGCACAGTATTATAATGGGTTTGTATATCAGATCTTATTTATAATCTTTCATCACGAATAAACTTTTTTGTAAAGTTAGAAACAGAATTGGTAATAAAAGTAAATCCATTAATTTTGTGATTATATATTGCTAGAGACATCTAGACGCCAACACGTAAAACAGGTACTGCAAACGTAGATTTCTGTTATCATCTTGGTATGTTCAGTATAGGAATAGGAAGGATGAAGTGTTCAATATATCAGGACGTGCACTTTTAGGGTTGCCAACTTTTAAAAATGAAATAGGACAACCCAGCGTTACTGGCGCATTCACCAAATACTTAATTTAAATAGAAATATAAGTATTCTGTATACAGGGTGTTAAGAAAAAGTAGGTCATGCCTTTAACCACAGATTCTTTGGGCGAAAATAATGTGACTTTTATAATGTGATTTTTTATTTTGGAGCGTAGTTTTTTTTATACAGGGTGTTAAAGTTTACATTTTGAAAATTATTTTTATTAATAATTCTGTTACTGTTTAAGATTTTTACCCGAATTTTTGCACAGACTTTCATCTTATACAGATACACTTTTTGTGTAATTTTGGTCAAAAAAGTCAAAGCGCAAACGGGAATAAGGGGGGTTGAGTTACCCATTAACCCCCCCAACTTTTTCACGCGTACGCCTATGATCTCTATATATTTATTTTTAGATTAAACACTTATTTCCCCAATTTTTTTTACTCCTACTAAATTTTGATTTAGAACTTGATTAACGAGATATTCCAGTAAATTCAGAATCATTTTCAATATTTCAGTTTCGGAATTTATTGTTTTTACTATTGTTGTTCGTAGTAATACTGGGTTTTCTTTAAATCGACTAGTTTTAGACAAAAAATGCTAGGGACTTTTTTTGTTGTGCATAGTCAGAAAAGTTCAATAAAGTAAAAATCTTAAAAAAAAAACAGTGGCGTACACATTTTTGCTTAGGAAACCTAAATTAATACTTAGTTATCTATGCCACTGAGGTAGGTAAAATAAGCAAATAGAAACACTAATTTAAAGAAAATACTATAAAAAATAAAACATTGCTGTGTTTAAAATTAAACTTTTCATATTATTTACTTTATTTATTTATTAATTTTTGAATAATTTATCCAACTGGCGAATCCAGTTATTGTACATATGGTAAATAAAGCAGACAGCAAAAATACGGAAAATGCAATTATTACTAAAACAAAAAAAGTCTCTAGCATTTTTTGTCTAAAAGTAGTCGATTTAAAGAAAACCCAGGATTACTACGAACAACAATAGTAAAAACAATAAATTCCGAAACTGAAATATTGAAAATGATTCTGAATTTACTGGAATATCTCGTTAATCAAGTCCTAAATCAAAATTTTGTGCGAGTAAAAAAAATTGGGGAAATAAGTGTTTAATCTAAAAATAAATATCTAGAGACCATAGGCGTACGCATGAAAAAGTTGGGGGGGTTAATGGGTAACACAACCCCCCTTTTTCCCGTTTGCGCTTTGACCTTTTTGGCCAAAATTACACAAAAAGTGTATCTGTATAAGATGAAAGTCTGTGCTAAAATTCGGGTAAAAATCTTAAACAGTAACAGAATTATTAATAAAAATAATTTTCAAAATGTAAACTTTAACACCCTGTATAAAAAAAACTACGCTCCAAAATAAAAAATCACATTATAAAAGTCACATTATTTTCGCTCAAAGAATCTGTGGTTAAAGGCATGACCTACTTTTTCTTAACACCCTGTATAAATAAAATCAAAAAAGAAAAAATGCTCTGGTGTTTTTTAGGAACTTTGTTAAGAGCTGGTTTATAATAATATAAGTAGACAAAAACAAGTTGCTAAAAATAAAAACTAGTTTCTTTTATCACGAATTTTTTAAAACTTATACGGGGTGATATAATTTTCATATAATTTTAACCGAATGTTGCCCATCATATGCAATATTTTACTGTACTAATAGTTGACCCTGCAGTAGAATTGTACACATAATAAAAAGCGTAAAGCAATCTCACCTTTCAACACATAATTACCCGAGATTTATGTGTAATTAAAATAATGCTCATCACCGTCATTAATCATTATGGAATCTACACTGTGTACCTACTGTTGTGATTGTATTTGTAAAATATTCTCGTTCTCAAGCTGTATTCTGGTCTACAGTTCTGCAAATAGTTAACTGATACGTTTTTAAATATATGCCAATCATATGTAATAAAACAATATTGTCATTGTCCGTGAATTGCAACAATTTACATTTATATTTTTTGGGTCATCGCTGTGCTTGTACCAACGATAAGGTAGTTAATTTATTGATTAAAATTGAGGACAAACGCTGCAATTCTATTATTGGAATCCAGTATGAAAATTGATCCATAAATTGTCTTTCGGTTGAAAAATAAATACACAAGTTTTATTCCACATATGCTCCCTGCACTGCAAAATAAAGCTGGGACTAACTCTGGTTGACTCAGGTGGACTGAACTCTGGCGAATAAAGACACTACTATTATTATTATAACTTTTTTAGATTCTATGTATGTACAGGGTGATCATTTTAAGTGCCTCACTCGGTTTTCCTGCTTTATTCTTCACCTAGGAAAAAAATTCAAAAACCATACTTGTGTACTTTTTTCCGAGGAATCCGATTCCGAAAAGATAGAAACAATTGAATGTCAAAGAAAAAAGTTATGGCCGAAAAACTGAAAAAGATAAAAATATACACCCTGTATATTAATGCGGAAATGGTTATGTGACATTTCACTGATTGTAAATGTGTATCAGATACATATTTTTCACTTCCGGATTGACCGGAAATTGCTTTAATTTTTTTATTTTAGGTGATACACCCTGTATATTGAGCTCAGTTTAAAGAACTTTTCCTTCTGAATTCAGCAATGTATAACATATCATCATTATCTTTCATATTTAATAAGATATTGGGGTTTAAATTTAAAATAACACAAATATATGTTATGAAATAAAATCTTCCATGAAAACAAACAAAAGCATTTAAATTATTTTTTATTTATTTCAAAAACTAAAGAATACAAGTTATTATGCTATATCTTCTTTTGTTTTTGAAATAAAAAATAATTTAAATGCTTTTGTTTGTTTTCATGGATGACTTTATTTCATAACATATATTTGTGTTATTTTAAATAAAAACCCCAATATCTTATTAAATATGAAAGATAATGATAAAATGTTATATATTGCTGAATTCAGAAAGAAATGATCTTTAAACTGAGCTCAATATACAGGGTGTATCACCTAAAATAAAAAAATTAAAGCAATTTCCGGTCAAACCGGAAGTGAAAAATATGTATCTGATACACATTTACAATCAGTGAAATGTCGCATATCCATTTCCGCATTAATATACAGGGTGTATATTTTTTTCTTTTTCAGTTTTTCGGCCATAACTTTTTTCTTCGACATTCAATTATTTTTATCTTTTCTGAATCGGATTCCTCGGAAAAAAGTACACAAGTATGGTTTTTGAATTTTTTTTCTAGGTGAAGAATAAAACAGGAAAATCGAGTGAGGCACTTAAAATGATCACCCTGTACAGTTCGTCATGAAACACCCTGTATATTACGAAAGACCAAAAACTGCTCGAGTTAGTTTTAATATGTATTTGTGTGCTTTCAATGTATCTTTTGGTGCAAATCCAATTTTTTTAAGTATTATTTATTCATCAACCACAATAGGAGATAAGTTCATCAATGATGGCACCCCCAACCTTAAAAAATGCCAATACCACTCCGCTGATATTCCTTTTGAAAAAATAGCTACGCGAGCAAATCCACTAGGTAGCTACCTTATAAATAATATATCTATTTATAAACGTTTATGGGTTTGCTAACTTGTTCACTTGACGAATTAATAACGAAATGATTCTCCATGCACCTTCGACTCATTGGAGGCCACTGACTTTTATAGTATTGTAATTATCAATATGTATAAAATGTTCGGAAAAATAGTAATTAATTAATAGGTAATTTTATTAGAAAATAAATGCGTACCTAATGCGTATGAAATAATCAGTCAATAATGTGATCATGGCTTACACACATCTGATCCTCACAAACCTGATTTTAGGGACGGTATTTTTAAAGGTTGATTGTGTGTCGTTCTTTACTAGTGATAAATATGTAAGTCGTTTTGTTTTGTTACATTTTTTCTGTTATCGATATAGATGCATAAAAACCAGGTTGCCGAATCTTGTAAAAACAACTACTTTATTCAACGATATGTTATAAAATATTGAATTACAATACAGAATTCCCAACTGCGAAAACAAAAAATATTGTAGTTAAAAAATATTTAATTTACCACAAAATTCATTCATTACGGCTAAAAATCAAAAAACGAGTTCGAAACGTCAACTCTATTACAAAACATTTTGTTTCTTTGATTATTGGCCGTAACTCCACCTGAATGCAAAAAAATCAATATTTATTTTGATCAAGTCGAAACTAGCTGACGTCACCGTTTAGGTTCTCGTCCGACCATACAAAAATAACTAACGTCATCGTTTATGTTACCGTCCGACCCAATAAATATTATACTGAAATTTATAGTCTATTTTTTATTTTTATCCACCACATTATGGGTTATACAATATCACAATAGTATTTTTAAGAAAAAGAAGTAGATAATACATCTTTGTATAATATTTCAGTGTCCCGAGGACAACATAAATTACTTCGAAACGTCAACTCTATTAAAAAACATTTTGTTTCTTTGAGTATTGGCCTTAACTCCAGCTAAATGCAAAAAAAACAAAAATATTTAATCAAGTAGAAACTAGCTGACGTCACCCTTTAGGTTCTCGTCCGACCAGACTAAAATAACTTACGTCATCGTTTAGGTTACCGTCCGACCCAATAAACATCATACCGAAATTTACAGTCTATTTTTTATTTTTATCCACCACATTATAGGTAGCATATCACAACATAATTTTTAAGAAAAAGAAGAAAAGTAGATAATAATTCATAGACGTGTTTCTTTTTCCTTGTGTGTTACTTTAGTGTCCTGAAGGCAAAATAAATTACTTCGAACTGTAAAATTTTATTAAAAAACACTTTGCTTCTTTAATTATTGGCCTTAACTCCAGCTAAATGCAAAAAAAACAAAATCAATATTTAATCTGGTAGAAAATAGCTGACGTCATCGTCTAGGTTACCGTCCGACCCAATAAATATCATACCGAAATTTACAGTCTATTTTTTATTCTTATCCACAACATTATAGGAAGTACCTCACAATAGTATTTTTAAGAAAAAGAAGAAAAGTAGATAATAAATCATAGACGTGTTTATTTTCCTTGTGTGTTATTTCAGTGTCCTGAAGTCAAAAAAAATTACTTCGAACTGTAAAATTATATTAAAAAACACTTTGCTTCTTTGATTATTGGTCTTAACTACAGCTAAATGCAAAAAAAAACAAAATCAATATTTAATCAAGTAAAAAATAGCTGACGTCATCGTCTAGGTTACCGTCCGACCCAATAAATATCATACCGAAATTTACAGTCTATTTTTTATTCTTATCCACAACATTATAGGAAGTACCTCACAATAGTATTTTTAAGAAAAAGAAGAAAAGTAGATAATAAATCATAGACGTGTTTATTTTCCTTGTGTGTTATTTCAGTGTCCTGAAGTCAAAAAAAATTACTTCGAACTGTAAAATTATATTAAAAAACACTTTGCTTCTTTGATTATTGGTCTTAACTACAGCTAAATGCAAAAAAAAACAAAATCAATATTTAATCAAGTAAAAAATAGCTGACGTCATCGTCTAGGTTACCGTCCGACCCAATAAATATCATACCGAAATTTACAGTCTATTTTTTATTCTTATCCACAACATTATAGGAAGTATCTCACAATAGTATTTTTAAGAAAAAGAAGAAAAGTAGATAATAATTCATAGACGTGTTTCTTTTCCTTGTGTGTTATTTCAGTGTCCTGAAGTCAAAAAAAATTACTTCGAACTGTAAAATTTTATTAAAAAACACTTTGCTTCTTTGATTATTGGCCTTAACTACAGCTAAATGCAAAAAAAAACAAAATCAATATTTAATCAAGTAAAAAATAGCTGACGTCATCGTCTAGGTTACCGTCCGACCCAATAAATATCATACCGAAATTTACAGTCTATTTTTTATTCTTATCCACAACATTATAGGAAGTATCTCACAATAGTATTTTTAAGAAAAAGAAGAAAAGTAGATAATAATTCATAGACGTGTTTCTTTTCCTTGTATGTTATTTCAGTGTCCTGAAGACAAAAAAAATTACTTCGAACTGTAAAATTTTATTAAAAAACACTTTGCTTCTTTGATTATTGGCCTTAACTCCAGCTAAATGCAAAAAAAAAACAAAATCAATATTTAATCAAGTAAAAAATAGCTGTACCTCATCGTCTAGGTTACCGTCCGACCCAATAAATATCATACCGAAATTTACAGTCTATTTTTTATTCTTATCCACAACATTATAGGAAGTACCTCACAATAGTATTTTTAAGAAAAAGAAGAAAAGTAGATAATAAATCATAGACGTGTTTATTTTCCTTGTGTGTTATTTCAGTATCCTGAAGTCAAAAAAAATTACTTCGAACTGTAAAATTATATTAAAAAACACTTTGCTTCTTTGATTATTGGTCTTAACTACAGCTAAATACAAAAAAAAACAAAATCAATATTTAATCAAGTAAAAAATAGCTGACGTCATCGTCTAGGTTACCGTCCGACCCAATAAATATCATACCGAAATTTACAGTCTATTTTTTATTCTTATCCACAACATTATAGGAAGTATCTCACAATAGTATTTTTAAGAAAAAGAAGAAAAGTAGATAATAATTCATAGACGTGTTTCTTTTCCTTGTGTGTTATTTCAGTGTCCTGAAGTCAAAAAAAATTACTTCGAACTGTAAAATTATATTAAAAAACACTTTGCTTCTTTGATTATTGGTCTTAGCTACAGCTAAATGCAAAAAAAACAAAATCAATATTTAATCAAGTAAAAAATAGCTGACGTCATCGTCTAGGTTACCGTCCGACCCAATAAATATCATACCGAAATTTACAGTCTATTTTTTATACTTATCCACAACATTATAGGAAGTATCTCACAATAGTATTTTTAAGAAAAAGAAGAAAAGTAGATAATAATTCATAGACGTGTTTCTTTTCCTTGTGTGTTATTTCAGTGTCCTGAAGTCAAAAAAAATTACTTCGAACTGTAAAATTTTATTAAAAAACACTTTGCTTCTTTGATTATTGGCCTTAACTACAACTAAATGCAAAAAAAACAAAATCAATATTTAATCAAGTAAAAAATAGCTGTACGTCATCGTCTAGGTTACCGTCCGACCCAATAAATATCATACCGAAATTTACAGTCTATTTTTTATACTTATCCACAACATTATAGGAAGTATCTCACAATAGTATTTTTAAGAAAAAGAAGAAAAGTAGATAATAATTCATAGACGTGTTTCTTTTCCTTGTGTGTTATTTCAGTGTCCTGAAGTCAAAAAAAATTACTTCGAACTGTAAAATTTTATTAAAAAACACTTTGCTTCTTTGATTATTGGCCTTAACTACAGCTAAATGCAAAAAAAAACAAAATCAATATTTAATCAAGTAAAAAATAGCTGTACGTCATCGTCTAGGTTACCGTCCGACCCAATAAATATCATACCGAAATTTACAGTCTATTTTTTATTCTTATCCACAACATTATAGGAAGTATCTCACAATAGTATTTTTAAGAAAAAGAAGAAAAGTAGATAATAATTCATAGACGTGTTTCTTTTCCTTGTGTGTTATTTCAGTGTCCTGAAGACAAAAAAAATTACTTCGAACTGTAAAATTTTATTAAAAAACACTTTGCTTCTTTGATTATTGGCCTTAACTACAACTAAATGCAAAAAAAACAAAATCAATATTTAATCAAGTAAAAAATAGCTGTACGTCATCGTCTAGGTTACCGTCCGACCCAATAAATATCATACCGAAATTTACAGTCTATTTTTTATACTTATCCACAACATTATAGGAAGTATCTCACAATAGTATTTTTAAGAAAAAGAAGAAAAGTAGATAATAATTCATAGACGTGTTTCTTTTCCTTGTGTGTTATTTCAGTGTCCTGAAGTCAAAAAAAATTACTTCGAACTGTAAAATTATATTAAAAAACACTTTGCTTCTTTGATTATTGGCCTTAACTACAACTAAATGCAAAAAAAAACAAAATCAATATTTAATCAAGTAAAAAATAGCTGTACGTCATCGTCTAGGTTACCGTCCGACCCAATAAATATCATACCGAAATTTACAGTCTATTTTTTATACTTATCCACAACATTATAGGAAGTATCTCACAATAGTATTTTTAAGAAAAAGAAGAAAAGTAGATAATAATTCATAGACGTGTTTCTTTTCCTTGTGTGTTATTTCAGTGTCCTGAAGTCAAAAAAAATTACTTCGAACTGTAAAATTTTATTAAAAAACACTTTGCTTCTTTGATTATTGGCCTTAACTACAGCTAAATGCAAAAAAAAACAAAATCAATATTTAATCAAGTAAAAAATAGCTGTACGTCATCGTCTAGGTTACCGTCCGACCCAATAAATATCATACCGAAATTTACAGTCTATTTTTTATTCTTATCCACAACATTATAGGAAGTATCTCACAATAGTATTTTTAAGAAAAAGAAGAAAAGTAGATAATAATTCATAGACGTGTTTCTTTTCCTTGTGTGTTATTTCAGTGTCCTGAAGACAAAAAAAATTACTTCGAACTGTAAAATTTTATTAAAAAACACTTTGCTTCTTTGATTATTGGCCTTAACTCCAGCTAAATGCAGAAAAAACAAAATCAATATTAGATCAAGTAGAAAATAGTTGTCGTTACCGTTTCGGTTCTCGTCCGACCAGACAAAAATAACTAACGTCATCGTTTAGGTTACCGTCCGACCCAATAAATCATACCGAAATGTATAGTCTATTTTTGATTTTAGCATATCACAATAGTATTTTTAAGAAAAAGAAGAAAAGTAGATAATACATAGACGTGTTTTCTTCCTTGTGTATTATTTCAGTGTCCTGAAGGCGAAATAAATTACTTCGAAACGTTAACTATATTAAAAAACATTTTGTTTTTTATATTATTAACCTTAACTCCAGCCAAATGCAAAAAAACAAAATCAATATTTAATCAAGTAGAAAATAGCTGATGTCACCGTTTAGGTTCCCGTCCGACCGGTTAATTAATAGTGTAATATTCCAGGTTCCAAGCTTGCAAGTGAAGACAAAAAATGGCGTCGTGCAAGGCCGCGAAGGAAGGATGGAAAATGGAAGGTCATTTTTTTTGTACCAAGGGATACCGTTTGCGAAACCACCCCTTTACAATTTACGATTTATGGTTAGTCAGAGTCACCTGTTCCCCTCCAATTATTATAAGTCCATTTGTTATTCGCAGAGTCCGCAGCCGATATCTGGATGGTCAGGAGTTTTGGATGCTACAAAAGAGGGACCTAGCTGCATTGAAGTTCTTCTGAGGGTAACAGGCATAACCACAGTGGGATCCGAGGACTGTTTGTATTTAAACGTATATTCTCCCATCGTAAGTATATCCCATATCTGGGCTAGCCCAGTGAAGGAAAATCATTAATTTGCTTTTTTTCCCACCGTAACCGTGATCAATTGATTTCAGAGTCCTCGCAACAAAGAAAACCTGTTACCTGTAATCTTCTGGATTTATGGTGGTGCATTTTTGGAGGGAAACTCAAGTTTCAGCTTCTATGGCCCAGAACGCCTTCTGGCACAGAACTTGGTGGTTGTTACATCAAACTATAGGTTAGGAATGTTCGGTAAGTTCAACATCCTCAGTTTGGGGAATTAAAACGGGAAAGTGGAAGAGATCGCAGTAGGTCCACTCGGTGGATATGTGGGACGAGACGGAAAAATAGGCGTCAAAAATCTATCACCACGCCAATACCAACCAACCAACAATGATTTTATCGAATTACTCACCTTTTTTTATAGGATTTCTCAGCACTGAAGACGACGCGTCTCCAGGCAACTACGGCCTAAAGGACCAAAACGCGGCTCTGAGATGGGTCGCAAGGAACATACAAAATTTCGGGGGCGATCCCAACAAGATAACGATTTCCGGGCACAGCGCCGGAGCCTGTTCCGTCATTCACCACTTGCTCTCGCCAATGAGTAGAGGATTATTCCATGGGGCTATCGCTATGAGCGGGGACACTCTTTCCACTTTCTGTTCCCAGCGGAGTCCTAGAACCGTAGCGGATTCCATAAGCATTAGTCTGGGGATCGACATGGCCAATACCACTGAATTTATCCAAACGCTGAGGAGTTTGGACAGCGACGTGTTGAAGTACGGACAAATGAAGCCTGTTCTTGTGGTGAGCATAAGAATTTATGTCCGAAAATTTGTATACCTAATCGACAGAGCTGGAGGTGGAGATGACTCCTATGCCAACCCATAGGAGATTAACAAGAACATTAATCATGTCTCTTGATGATGTATCTGTTGAACTATCTCTTCTAGTAAAAGAAGGGGGATTGTTACGGATCAGAGGTTTCATCTCCTGTTTCATTTGTTTTTCATCCTTTTCCTTCATCACTTGCTGTTGATTTTGTCATCGATGAACATTTGTTTTGTTTTCAGAATATCTTACAAATACTCCATAATGGACTAATGTTTACGCCTGTCGTCGAGCACGATCACAAAGGTGCATTTGTGACTGAGTCGAGTTACAACCTCCTGGAGAAAGGAGAATTTTCCAAAGTGCCCCTAGTTGTTGGAATAACTAATCTGGAAATGAATATTCTTGCTGCAGGTAATTCTTCAAGACAATGAACTGAAAGCCAAAGCTAAACTTCGCCAGAAGTTCATTCTTTTTTTTTTTTTTTAAAGGAGTATAGTTTTTTCCATAGGAATGTGTTTAATACTAATAATTAATTTCAGTGATTCCTCTACTGCGACCTGCCTTATTATATTTTGATCTAAGTCCAGGTTCGATGCCAACTCGAATGCCTGTCCCCTCATTTGCTCGAAGAAGAGTCATTGGTAATCTTATCAGGAACCGCTATTTTGGAACTAATGCATTTTCTACTGCCTCGTTGCCACAAATATTGCAAGTATGTATATTTGTTGGGAAAGGGCATTCTTTCAGATTTCATTTGAAAGAATCAGCATATACAGGGTGTCCACGTAGACAAAAATCTTTAAAGCAAAAGTTGTTCAGCAAACAACACTGCATATTCCAAGAATATTTCTTGTTGTATAGGGTGTTCCATTTAGGCCGGGCAGTAACCAACATTGTTAAGTTAAATGGAACACCCTATATATTATTTTATAATCAAATAGAGAATTACAAGTGCTTTCTGATGATCTCCCACACATGGTGATTATTTTGAGTAGTTTTGAAGATATTTGCAATTTAAGGTAATATTTTGTTAGAAAACAAATGAAAGCGTTTTTCAAACATTGTTCAATTTTTTATACGTTTTTGCAAGATTTCAAGTAGCTGATAATGCAGCAAATTAATTTACGACAGAAAATTATTTCTAAGAAAATATTTTCCAGTTCATTTGTTTCATGTTTTAAAATTTTAAGTTAAATTTCAAGTAGGCTTTGGAAACAAAAGAGAGAAAAAAAAACAATATTTGACGCTTGTTATTTTAAATTTAAACCCCAATATCTTATTAAATATGAAAGATAATAATAATATGTTATATATTGCTGAATTCAGAAAGAAATGTTCTTTAAACTGAGCTCAATATACAGGGTGTATCACCTAAAGTTAAAAATTTAAAGCAATTTCCGGTCAAACCGGAAGTGAAAAATATGTATCTGATACGCATTTACAATCAGTGAAATGTCACATATCCATTTCCGCATTAATATACAGGGTGTATATTTTTTTCTTTCTCAGTTTTTATCCTTTCGGAATCGGATTCCTCGGAAAAAGGCACGCAAGTATGGTTTTTTGAATTTTGTTCCTAGGTGAAGAATAAAGCAGGAAAATCGAGTGAGGCACTTAAAATGATCACCCTGTACATGTTGTGATAGTTCACTGCAAAGCCCTTGACATTCTCTAATCAAATGTGGAATAATATACAGGGTGTTCCATTTAACTTAACAAAGTTGGTTACTGCCCAGCCTAAGTGGAACACCCTATACAACTAGAAATATTTTTGAAATATGCAATGTCGATTGCTGAACAACTTTCGTTTTAAACATTTTTGTCTATCTATCATAGCTAAGGAGTTATGCAAGAAAAACTCACTACGTTGGACACCCTATATACGGACGCCGTATATGCTCAAAAGTCAAAATTATACACCCAAAGTTTAACATAAACAATTTTTTAGTACCTAAGTGACGTGCTTTTTGTCCGGCCCGTTGACAAAAGTATTCGATTTCTCTCGAGATATGTTCCAGTTTATTTTTACGTTTTCACGTACGAAGGAGAGGTCGCAAAAGCATTCGATCTATTTGGATTTTCACCTAATAAAAAGGCAAAAGGTATAAAATTTATATTTTAATTTTTTTTCCGTTTCCCGATGCTGGACATATTTCAATATTATTATACTTTCAATTTTTAGAATTTTCTAGAAATCCGTTTATTAAAACAGTGCTATTCTCAATCTTTGATTATGGCATCACTTGTACAGGGTGAATGCCAATAACTCATTTTAATTTTAAGAGGGGGTTTCTGTTGATATTCATAACACAAATTACCAATAAAAAAATATAAAAAAGAAAGTTGAAAAACTGACCTGCCCTACGTAAAATTCTGGTAAACTTTTGAGTACCGCTTCGTCGCTCTACTGACCCACTTATGGGGTGAACAACATGCCTTGTATCCAAGCCACAGACTCCAAGTTCTAATGTAAAAAACGCGACAAAAAACGTCTAATAAAGTTAAGCCGCCGTTCGACGGTCTTTCATAAATTTGCGGTCGGAGACAAGTTAATTGACAGTCACAGCAAAAACTAGTGAATTTATGATTGCAAAAAACAAGGTGAATGCCAGAGGCAAAGACCTATCCTGATTTTAGTTACGAAGTTCTGAATATGTTGACGTATTTTAATTTATTTTCTTTCTCGAAAACTACAGGGTATATATTTTTTATTTTTGGTATATGGCCTTACCGTTAAGGGACCTATCACCCCTTAAAATTAAAATGAGTTATTGGTATTCACCCTGTATACAGGGTCATTCCTCATATATTGATTCCCCAATTACAGAAGTTATTTGATGAGTTATTTGAAAATTGTAAAGACAAAAGATTTAAGTTTCACACGATGTTTTTAGAACTCGTTATCAGAAAAAACAAATGAACGTCGGAAATGTAATATTTTTGCATACCCTTCACTTTTTTAAATTAAACACCCTGTATATGGATCCACGTGTTTAAAGAACACATTTCTCTGATTCCAAAAATATGTATAGCTTCAAAAACGGCTTATCCAAACTTTAGATTTTTGGAATCAGAGAAATGTACTTACTCTTTAAACAACAACAACACCATATACAGGGTGTTTCACTTAAAAAATGAAGGTTATGCAGAAATATTACATTTCCGATGTTCATTTGTTTTTTCTGACAACGAATTCTAAAAATATAGAGTAAAACATAAATCTTTACAATTTTTTAATAACTCATCAAATAACTGCTGCAAGTGGGTTGTCAATATATGAGGAATGGACCCAGTACCTAATTTTTTAAATAGTTTCTAGAAGAAGATTTTAAATTATTATCAGTTTTGGTTCTTTAGGAACATCACATGGCCATGACTTGCTTTACATTTGGAAAACAATGTCTGGAAATATAACCTCAGAAAAAGATAAAGTAGTCAGTAATCGTGTCACCAAATTATGGTCTAATTTTGCAACATTTGGGTAAGTCCAACCAATTTTTTGTCTATATAGGTACTTCTATTTGCTTCTCAACAATTTTAACCATCGAAAAATTTAAATCAGAACCAGAAGAAAATGCTTAAAAAACTCATTTTAAAACAGCAAAATAATAAGTTTTTTTTTTAATTATATCCTAATTTAACTCTATAACTTTTAGGAATCCCACACCTGTCGTTGATCCCTTGCTTCAAAATATAACATGGCCGTCCATTATTGATGAAAAAAATATCAACTATCTACAGATAGGAGAAGATCTAAGCGTACTTTGTAATTACAGAAGTGATTATATACAATTTTGGAATCAGCTTTATGAAAAATACGCTCAAAAGCCCTATGACACATATTAATTTGTTTTCTATAAATAATATTTATATTAAACTGTCTTTGATTTAAATAATAAATAATAAATACGCGCGATAATTATCTTTTTTATCCAACTAATACGGGTAAAAAGGGGGATATCCAGAACAAATAATCTGAATATTAGTAATATGCCATTAATTTAAAACAATCATCGTTCATTTACAACGCAAATGGCAACAGTTTGATTTATAAATTAAAATTATGCATTTCTCGGATCGATGACGTTATGTAACCAATATAACCGGTCCAGGTGACCGCGACGTGAAAAATCCCCTCAATAATTTGCTACGTCTACGTCAATTCCATAGAAACGTAAAAAAACAAAACACATTTCATTGTGACGTCATATAAGTTCGATTCATTTTCTATCTTTTGCTAGTACAAACTAAAAGTAAAAGAGGTTGTCGAAAAGATGTGATCCGTGTCTGCGAAAGAGCGTCTTGTGTTTTGGATCAAGCAGTTTGTTAAGGAAGTGGCGCTTGCGTAATGTATTGTTTAGTAGTGGAATACTAATGACCGTCTAAAAATCCACAATTTTGAGAGTATAATAACAATTTTTTTAGTCTAATTACACACGTAAGTACAAGATTGTTCAAATATACGCGTTTGGCAAGCACGGCCCGCCCAGGGTTGGTCTGGTAATGCGCTAGAAAATGGGGTTATGGGTTATGTGGTGAGTTTTTTTTGTAAACAAATTGATAATCTTATTTTTTTGCAGCTTGGAAAATATAGAAAATGGCTGATCAACAGCAATTTTTCCTAAAATGGAACGATTTCCAAAGTAATATGGTATCGTCGTTTAGACACCTTAGAGATGAAAAGAGTTTCACAGATGTAACCTTAGCTTGTGAGGGTCAGACATGCAAAGCACATAAAATGGTTTTATCTGCGTGTAGTCCATATTTTAAAAGTTTATTAGAGGTAAGCAAACAGCTGGTATTCTTTGTGCATTAGAGGGCAAAAGCATGAAATCATTCGTTTGGGGGGTCGACAACGTCCATACACCTGTACCAGAGTCCTACGTAAGAACAATGACTTAAACTGTTTAATTTTGTTTCCGCCACTAGTGCTGACTAAGGAAGTCTAATAAATGGTACCTAACTCGGTTAAATGTTAGTTTGTCGGGAATTTAGCTTTAGTACATTTATCGTACTGTAACTATTATTTTGTCGTAATAACGAGAACGCAATGCCATAGAACCGATCGAAGCTTCATGATGGCAGGAATTCAGTCTCGAAATGAAACAGTTTAGCCTTCTATTGAGGAAACTAAAACAATATTTTCATAGTTTCGCATATTATACCGTCTATCTTGTCGATTGTATAAAATTTATTTCTTACTTATTTATGTTGATTGAACTTTTCAGGTTTTAGGTTTTTGAGCGCAGGTGCATTGTCTGTGATCCTTTGTGGCGCCATGTGAGATTTCATAGTATTTGTGTTAAATGTTTATTACATACGTGATTTGATTACATTATTGTTATGATATGATACAATACATCAGTGTACGCGTAGCCTAAACAGGATTATAAAACGCATTGTCTTTATGGAACATATCAGATTGAGTTGTATATAAATTCTTATCCGTAATCCGTAAAAATGTGGTAACGGCCCTTTGTTAATTGCTGAATATACATTTTATTATTGATTGCGAAAGGAAACCATAAATCGTTTTATCAAAAGTAAACGTTTGCTGTATAGATTATGTTTAAGACACGAAGATAATTTTATTTAATTGTTTTCGGTGCCGTCACGTGATTTAGTTTTATTTATTAACTGATACGGCAATGTTTTTCTAGTGCTGTACGTTACAAACAGATGACCTACCTCAATTTATCCTTTTGCTTATCTTGGAAGCTATGACCCCATAACTTCGTAGTTTATATCACGTTCTCAATAAGAAGATATGCGCTTGATTCAAAGTATTTAGCTGATTTTTTTAAAACGTGTGAACACGTTTCCGGTCAGTCGACAATCCTTTGTTCTCAAGGTCACTTGGCATAAACAATCGTTACAAGATTTACTGTTTTTTTTTTAAGTTAGTCTTTAACGTTGGTAGTTATTTCTATTTAAAACGTGCAAAGAAAACTACATTTTATTATTTTACCCGTACCGCTCCTGCGGCATCGTACTTATCAAAGTTACCTATTTACTGTATTTTCCAGGAAAACCCTTCGAAGCACCCGATAATTATACTGAAAGACGTCGCCTACAGCCACCTGCAAGCCATTTTAGAATTTATGTATGCTGGTGAAGTAAACGTTAGCCAGGAGCAACTACCAGCTTTCCTTAAAACGGCGGACAGACTTAAAGTGAAAGGATTAGCCGAAGCACCTCAGGCGATTAAACGTGAATAAAATATGTCATTATATTTCCATCTAATTAACTTTTTCTTTCTTTGACAAAGGGTTTTCTGTAGACACAATTTTTTTATGTAACTGTAAATAATATTAGACGACAGTGCTACTGTATAAGCTGCAGCAATTTTGCAAATACTTATTTAATAAAATATGTCAAAACTGTGATTGTAACATTTTTTGTATTGCTAAGGTCAAAGTAAATAAGTAGCTAAGTTACTAAGTAGTTAAAGCATAAATTTAGATGTTTTTTGTTTTACCAAAGCCGAGGCTAGAAAAGCGACTTTCGATAAGTCGCTATTTATGCAGTAAGGACCATGAAGGTGCGAGCAAAATGTTTGTACCTTCGTGGTTCTTCCTGTAGTGGTACATTGATATTATTAGTCTCGGTAAGCTCTAGTTTTACCCGTTGTCTTTGGTGCTGCATAATTAGACGTTTTATTCATTATTTGTTTCTGCCAATTCTAAAAATAAAGGGGCAGGGAGAAAATGGGCGAAAGTTAGTACTATAAGCGATAGTATATTGGGGGACACAACATGGTGGATCACACTTATAATTCCTTTCGGTTTAGCAGATAATGTCAATTTTTGATTTTTAAGCGAGGCACCCTGTTTATTTTTTACTTATTTCGATACACGGCAAAATTTTGTCCGAGTATAAAAACAAATCTTGAAATACTTAAGGAAATTGAACATGGGATTAAAAGATTTATAAAACTCTTGTGGTTTAAAATTCCTCAATTCGAAATACGTAAAAATATACAGAGTATTTCATTTAAGAACAGAATAATTATTTACTATATGCACTGCTGTCACCTGATAAATTATATCCTCATGTTAGATTTACTCAGATATGATTGTATCCACAATTGTTTCCATGGGATTTACCCACCAAGTAAATTTATACAGGGTGTCTCCTAAAAAACGCCACAAACCATAACTTCGTTATTTCTAATCTGATTTTAAAAAACAAAAAATTAAATGAAATGGCTTTAAATACACTATAGAGGGAGCCTACCAAAGTATTCTTCAACTTATTTTTTCAAATTGCAAATTCTTTTTTTTTTTTCTATTTACTATTGTGCAAATTTCTTTTCTGACGTAACAATGTTAACTTGTGAAACATTTATCAAAGAAAGAGAGACAAAATTTTTGGATCGTTGGATTCAGGAAAGAAATCTCCACCATAGTAAATACAGGATGAATCACGTACACAGGGTGAATTTTTTCATAGGAGCCCTAAAAATAAAAATTAGTTGAGCCGGTCCTGGAATTTTCTGTCTTTGATTATGCATGTAAATTGACAATTAATAGTATACTATATACCCACAATACGAGCTGATTCTAGTGAATAGTTTAAAAGATATAACCTTAAGAAGTATTGGGCAAAACTCATAAATCACCCTGTAGTTCAATAAAAAAAAGCCTCAGGCTTTTTTTAATAGTCATTTCTAATTCATCTAAGTGAACTCTATCTACCATAACATTTTGACCCTTTCCTCGTGAATCACCCTGTATAATAAAAAAAATTGCTATTTGAAAAAAAACGACCATCACTTTTCAAAAAAAAAATAGTTTAAGAATACTGCGGTAGGCCCCCTCTATAGTGTATTTAAAACCATTTCATTTAATATTTCGTTTTTTAAAATCAGATTGTAAATAGCGGAGTTATCACTTACGGCGTTTTTTAGGAGACAGCCTGTATACAGGGTGATTCACTAGTCTGGGGATGAACTATTTTTGACAAGTGATTATTTAATAGTTAAATAATAGTTACTAATTTTTTTTTTTACTTTACACTGTCGATGTTTGTCCCCAGGCTAATGAATCACCCTGTATTTATGATAATATTAATTTGGTCTATATGAACGTTAACATTCCTTGTACAATTTTATTATTGTACGAGTAATTTTTTTTTTTTTTAATTTGTAGTCGGTAAAATAATGTTAAACCATGATTTTTTAATTTTTAAGTTAAATAATAAAGAAAATTGAACAATATTAAGTTAATTCCACCACAACGTTTAATATAGTGTATTCATAATAACGCACACGTCATATAGAAAACCTTTCATATCGCACCGTATAACAAAATAACCTTAAATCATTCTGCCCTACCACGACCTATACCGTCTCACTAAATAATTTGCATTTTATCTTTTATTTCTAGAATGGCAAAATACTCAAACGGGTAATGGATAATCAATTTTTGCAGCACAGAAGATGGGCTGTCAAAGTTTTGGTAGTCCGAAGAAACAAGTATAGTTAGAGTTCACATTATTTCTTGCATATTTTTAGTTTTCACTTGCCAGCTGATTCCCATACTTTAAAACGAGGTATAGTCTATTTCAGTTTAGTTGCATATATTCATATTACAGATTTGTATATGAGGCTTCGCAATTATAATTTAGTGTCGTAGGCTACGTCCTTTGTCTAACTCGTACGTTAGATAATTTAGAAATAAACTTATAACATTAGTTGCTGTTTGATTTATAAGTCGGATGGATTTTCTAAAGGTGTAACGAGGTCTGAAAGTTGTTTCAGCTTAGCTGAGAAATCTCAAAATTAGTAATAGATACGCAAAGGAAAGTTTATTCGACTTAAAATTAACCATAGCAATGAAATATTTAACGTATTATTGTTGTCCTATTTAAAATATAGAAGCTGCTTATTGTTGTGCATAAATTAAACATCATTAAACAACTTTGTTCACAGCTTCAATTATAACCGAGATGTGAAAAAATTACACGCTAATGGCCCGCCCTGTCTATACTGGGAAATGCAATTTTTTTAATAGTAAGTCGGTCCCAACTAACGAGGTCATTTACATATATGAAAAATGGCACTTAGCTGTAAATTTAATTTCTGTTCCTAATATCTTAGGAATCTAGTATATTAGTAGTAAAACCACTTAAGAAAGAGTATTGATTTCAATAATCGTCGTAAAGTGTCGTCACAGTTCCTATATAAACGAAACGGCTGTACCATGTGTCAAATACTTTTGTTTTTGTTGCAGATAAATAGAAACAGACTATACATTCTTTGTCCCTCTTTAATTTAGCCTGTGTAGGATTGTAGTGTCGACATTTTTGTTCCAGATATTTGAGTTGTGTGTTAGATTGACAAATTTCGATGATACGGTGGAAAATTATTAGGCTACAAATCCAAAAATATATGCGAAAAATATCAGCTCGTCTAGTTAGAATTCATCAATCTAATTCACAAATATGGTTAGTCCGTTATGGAAGAAAGTGTAATATGTAATTTTAATAGTACAGAATATATTGCAGTTTAATTGGAGGCACCGTAATATTCGGACTCGGATTTTAACTAGTTATGTTTCAAAATAAATTAAAGGATTTAAAATCATTTTGAATGGCGTTTGTACATTAAGACTTGACGCAGAATTTTCGTTATCCGATAAATTGCCGTTTCAAAATTCCCTCGCTTATATGCAAATTAACAGTTTTTATTGTTTTACTTAAAAAACCTATTTATCTAGCAAATATTCTGCATTTTTAGTTATTTCTATAAGAAATGCGTATCTACAGAAAACTTCGAAAATTATATTTAACTTGTGAAAATGAATATAGAAAGTGCTTGATTGTGCCGAGTGCCTAAACGTTACAAAAAGCATTAATTTTACTAGCACCCGTAAGATGAATAAACATTGAAATTTTCACAAAATAAAGGGGAATAAAAAACAACGGCGAGTTTCGAAGAAAATAGATATTGAAAACTGAAACATTTATTTTGCCCAAGTTCACATTTTTTATTGATCTTACTAGTGCCCAGTTAAAGCAAATTTAGACATAAGAGTAATAAGTTCTTATACGTACGCGAAAATTTTTTATAATCATTTTCACAACGTTGCGAGCGATGCGTAATGTTATATTTAATAATTCTGAAGTATGCGATACAGTTGGATTTGTATCCCAATTATTGAGAACTATAAGGACTGTAAAGATGAATATATTTCTATATAGCGACTTTCCTAATAGGTATAATTTTTTGTAAAAGATTTTTTATATCAATTTGTTTTATAGTTTTGTAAAAGAATAATAGTAAGGGTGTTATTTTTAGTTGACTTCTAGGGACAGAATATGATTTATTTTATATTTTTATAAGTACTTTGGATGTTTTGCAGATACTCTATGATCACTTTAATATTTTTTTTATTACCATGTTGTTACCACATTATTAACAGATTACTTTGTTTTTTATGCCCCATTCTATGAAAATGTTCACCTTGTTTTATTATAATTGTTTGTAACGATAGTATTTAAAATTGGTAATAGTGTGTGTTTTAGATTTTTTAAATAAATGTGCATAAATGATAAAGTTTTAAAATATATACATTGTAAAGTAAAGAAGGTTAATTTCGATGTTTTTATTATTAAGCAATTAAGTAATATAATCAGAGCAGAGCGTTCCATTTGTAATATGTAGGTATCGTATTTATTTTAGCAATTATTTTGCGTTGTGTCTCGTACATAAATACAAGGCAATTCAGAGCATGGGTAGATTTCACAGGGCTTACCAAAAATGACGCTTACGGAAGGGTTGAGCAACAGATAAAATTTTCTAGAAATCGGAACTTAGTGAAGACCGAATATATTCATAGTCTGAACACAGCTTTAGGTGATACAGGGGGAAAACAAATAATCAAATTTAACTGGTTATTGCTCTCTTTATTATATATACGACAGTTACATATATATTTACATATTTTAAATTGCAGGTTGTGATAGTACTTATTTATGATTGTCACAGTAGAAATTGTAGATAAAATATACATTTTTGTGAACAATTAATACTATCTCTATTTTTAATTTTAAATATAAGTAAGGTACTGTATAAAATATGTCTATAACCTACAGAAGACGTTTAAACTTAAGTTGACGATCACTATACATAATTTAGTAATTTAATTTTAATAGTCATATTAATTAAATACATTTCGTAAGGTTAAAAATTTCAAAACGCTAAATATCCTTTAAAAAGTAATTTATAAATCAGAATTGTCTCCGTGAGAAACTTATATTTAACGAAGTAAATACTGAAGCAGGCAGGCATCCGTAAAAATACAACTATCGTAATCTATACTGGATCACAGGGAAACGGGTCTCCCCCAAAAGCTCTTATATTTTTTTGATAAAATTTTGAAACTCGGGCCACACAAAGAGGCGGCTAGTCTGAAGTAACGGTCAATTTTTTCTCGCCTTACTTTTGGTATACATGATTTTTATTAAATACTAAATTTTTGGTCAAAAATCCTTTCCGTTCGGCTTGGATATGCTACGTTTCTTAAGTTTATTTTTCCTTTCTCTACATCATGACTAGAGTTTCGTCAGTTTTCTCCCAAAATCTAAATCGGCGCGCCGTTCATCCTAACATGCCATGCATTCAATATTGCAGTCTTTTGTTATGACTCCGACAGGTCCATTAAATTATTGTATAACTACATCTATCACAATTATAATAAATACTAAGTATTTCTAACATTTTTTATTGACTAAACGTATGTTCAATAAATAAGTACAGTATAAAAAATATATCATAGTATAGAAGGCAGTGGAAGTAATAAAACGTAAATGAAGTGATAAGTTTTAAATTTGCTAGATTACTTAATTTTGTAGATTTAGTGCAGGGCGCTACGCCAGAGCCACTTCAATTTTTAGCAAAAGTGAAATATTTCCACGGTGCGCCATGAAAAGATTGCTTGGGGGTGCCACATAAAGTCTAATACTGGCCCTGAGTTTCTTTATATGGGGTGCTTTATGAAAATTTTGTTGACGTTATTTTCGTATGTACCTTATTGTGTTAATTTTGTTTGTCCACTTATAACGGAAATAGAAGAAAAATGGTTTGCACATTTAGTTACATAAAAGTTTCAATATTAAGCAATCTAGAGAATTCATTGCAATATATTTTATTTACCACCAACTAAGCATTTGAGACGTTTTTTATTTGCAGTTAAGAATCAGCAGAAAATTTCTAATCGCTCGGTTATCATAAAAACGTGTTTAAATGAAAACTATATTTTGTGTATTATTATTATTAAGCATACAGCAATCGGTACTTGTGTAAGTGGAATTGACCCTGAAATTTTTGCAAATCCCACAATTTCTTTTAAGCCTCTCGTATTCAAAGATTAAAGAATGTATTGCGTAGACTAATGACAAGGAATTTACATAAATCTCTTACTTAGTAATACGAATCCATTTTGTGCTAAAATATGTCTAAAAAAGTACCTAATTAACTTAGCCGTTTTGGCTAAAAATAATTTTAACCAAAATTCCGCCAACCGCTAATTAACAGACAATCGTTATTTATAATTGATTTAATCTTGTATTATCCGTTTTTTTCAGCGTCAATCTTAAGGCCGTGTTCAATTAGAATTATATAATGGAGAAACTCTAGAACATAGGGCAAAAATATATCAACTTACCAATTTCCTTAACGCTCTTCCCAGTCTGGCCAGACTAATAGAGGCTTCTATTAGCAAGGGACACTCTTTAACAATTATATAAATACCGAAATATACACCTTATCACTTTTTAAAATTAGTATTCTTTGTACTGGTCACTGGTCACTTTTTTTCACAAGTCTAATCTAGTCTATTCAAAAATCTAGTGTGTACTTTCTCATGCTGCCAATAGTACTACGACAACAAAATCCCTATATGGCGGTGCCAACCTAATTCTACCCATCAACAAAATCCCCAATCCAATATGCAAATAAATCTAAATTCTTTAACTTCTATACCTGCTATCATTGAGTAAAGAAATATTTACTCAATGTTTCTATGTCAAATTATGCATATCACGGAAAACGATGAAACAAAGCAAAAAATATGTCGATTATTCGCGAAAATCACGAATCATAAGATGGCGCTGAAGATTTAGTGCGTGTATGAACCAAGTTGTGAAAAACAAACTCTTTGACAGTTCTGTTCTGTTCTGTCAATGTTTTTATATTTTGGAAAATTTAGAGGTTAATTCTTCTTTGACAGTTCTGTTCTGTTCTGTCGATGTTTTTATATTTTGGAAAATTTAGAGGTTAATTCTAGCAACACTTTTTTTATTAAAATATCTCACAGTGAAAATAATAATCAAATCTGTTCCTTCACATTCACAACAGAATATAAAAGCGGTGGCAGAAAGCAGAAACCGATAAGTATTTCTTAGGTTAGGTTAGGTTTACAATAATTTACCTTTCACGAAATTTTCCTCCAAAAAATTGTAGGCTGCACACGCACATGTATTTGCTGATAGGTTTTCCAATTTTAAGTATGTCTTTCCATTTCTGGCGTAATTTTGGGTCTTTGCGAAAGCACTGGAGGGAAATGTCCTCGGAAGTGTCATGGAACAAAAAACCGTCTCGATTTCGCGTCAACCGTTTTATTAATTGATTGCATTGTTTATACACTGGTTAAATATAGTAACAACACTTTAAACGCACTTTTAATTAAAAAAATCAGACAAATTTAAGAAACCCGCCAACTGACAGTGACAGTAGTGACAGCCACAGAACAATCAGAACATAAAGGTAAAGGTAGTGACAGCGGTCGGTGACAGTCTCATATTTAGATTACACCAAAAAATATAGATGTCGCCCACTCCGTGATTTTTACGAATAGACTGCTTCAGTTTATTAGTTATTGTTAATTATAATAATTTATTATGCACACATTGCAGTATGCTATGAAAAGCAGTGAAATCTGCTGTTATTTATGTTTTTTTTTAGTTCATAAAATAATAAATTATAATTAACAATACTTATAACACTGAAGCAGTCGAATTGAAATTTCTTCGCTTTGTTTCATTGTTTTCCACGATTATACTTCATAATAATAGAATAAATAGCTTTGTTTTAATAAATAATTTAAATTTATTAGGGGGATTTTCTTGCTGGAAAGGATTATATTGGCACCGCCACATAGGGATTTTTCATGTAGATGTAGTGCGATTGGCAGCACTGAATTTTTGAATTAGAATTGTGAATATGCCCAGTATAAAGAATACTAATTTAGAAAAGTAATAAGTAAGTGATTCGTATACATTTTGGAGTTTATGTAATTTATAAAGAGTGCCCCTCGCTAATAAAAGCCACTATAGTCTGGCCAGACTGGGAAGAGCATCCACAAAATCGGTAAAAGTTGCAAACTTTTTGTCCTATCTAGCGTTAGTTTCTCCTTTATATAATTCTTGTTTATTGAACCTTTAGAGTCAGTTACAGCCCACAATAAGCTTTAACGCTAACGATGAAAAAAAAAACAAGAGTTTGTAGCATTTGCGTATAGTTTCATTCTTTGGTTTTTTAAAACAATACAAGAGATAACGGAGCTATGACTACGTTAATATTTCTTATAATTAATTATGTGGCCGATTGTTGAAATGCAATTTTCTCGAAGATAAAGTTTAGCTAAATCGAAATATTTTAATGTCACTTATGGACCACACCTTGCATGGGCGCCGGAAGGGGGGGGTCAAAGCATGGCACTTGCTCCTGGAATTTACTTTGCTATAGCTGTATATTCGTATATACGTTTTTTTAATAATAAAAATGTAAAATTTTTAATTTATTTTACTCTTTGCCCCCCTCCCCCTATATTTGACCCTTCCGGCGCCCATGACACCTTGTATAGTAACCCTCATACAGAGTTAATAACTCATTTTATCGATTAACGGCATGTTACGCATGTCATCAACAAATCTTAGTTGGTAAATACAAAATATATTGAGAAAATCTAAAAAAATGACAATAAATCGAATCGGCTAATACGTAATACAAAACATACGATTAAGAAGAATATAAATTATGAAAGCAGTCTTAAAACAGTCTGAATTAAAGGTCTGACTTATATTATTTAGGCCTTAACTACCTGGAATGAATCATCAAATATGATAATTCTTAAAAACTATTTAAAGATCTTTACCAACTCAAAAAATATTACGCTGTATTGTACAATGTGTTACCAATAACGTAAAGTGTGTGGCCAATTGTGGATAATTCGTATTCCGCATGAACCGTTATAAAATTAATAAATAAAATTTTGAACTTCGTAACATTAAAGTTGCGCGATGGATTTTTAAAAAATGGACTATTATTGAAAGAATAGTTTCACAGGAAAATTTCTGTATTACGTAACGCATTGTACAAATTGTAATATCGTATTAAATATTTTAACATAGTTATACACCAGTAGTTATTTTATAAATATTATAATAAACATTTAAATAGTTAGTCCAAAACGAACCAAGCCAAATTGTCTAGGAAACACACATTTTCATGGAAGAGGTGACCTAAAAATATCAATACTATATAGGTTCATTTTTGTGGTAAATACGTTAAATAATAAAAGAGCGTGGCGTGGTTTGACATAATCATTGCTTAATTATTAAGAAAATAATTTTAATTGTTAAATTATTTCACGTTGGTTTCCTTTTACACTTTGGCTATGTCATATGGACTAAATTGTGAGTTCTACACTTATTTACTCCTTGAATATAATGCTGACGTAACATCATTTTAACGTGCAAGCAGGGACCTGTAAGTTACAATTGGTGAAACGTTGCTTTTTGTTTAAATTCTTACATACATTCCATAACTTTGCTAGTTGTTTTATCGCTTGCAGAAATTCTGTACTTTTGTTTAGATACATTCCGTTAACTCTATCATTCATTTATACTTTTGGTTGGGGTTCAAAGTTAATTCCCGAATTGTTATTTTGGTAAATACTTGCAGCTGACTTATAAGTAAATATCTTAAAGATTTAATAGAAGATAAAGATCTAATTGACTATAAAGTATAAACTGATGTAGGTATTTCTCATGCAAATTAGTTTGTTTGTCCGACGAGTATCTTTAGTGTGCATATATATGTGTTTTTTTTTTCAAAGTTGACTGGCGTCTAGAGATAAATATTTAAAAAGAAATTATCTAGGTATTTAGTTTTCATAAATTATCTCCTAAGCTTGGTATTCTTTAGCTGGGCAAATCAAAAAGTAAAACTGTAGAACTCACGTAATATCACAATAATTAAGATCTTACGTGGTAATGGATTCACAAAAACTACTTACACCTACAACTGTTTCAACCACTACTATGCTACAGGTATACATTTATACAAATCTACTGCTAAAATATGATAAGTACTTTTTTTCGGTATATTAGAAAAGTTTGCAGCAACAATTTTTAGGACAGTAACTTGTGAATCGTTTTATTTATTTAATTTACGTTTACGCTATGAAAAATGCTCTTAAAAAAGATCACAATAATTGGCATATTTTAAAAAATACTCAAAAAAAAACTAATTTTAGTAATTGAATATTTGCACTTTTACTTTTGTCCTTGTACAGGATGATCTCAGCTGGATGGATATAATAAAAAAATGTTTAGCGTGACCATAAGTAGGTACGCATCATATGGGAAAAATGTGCTTGGTTTGAATCGAAGCTTCCCCTAAATCTAAAAAAAACAATTTTTTACACTTTTCTTATCAGAGGTTTCGCAAATTTTGTGCGTATTCAGTTTTAGGGAAAGGGGAAGTACCGAAAAATGGATCATTCTGTATAAGCAAGGAAGTAAGATATGTTTGATACGGTTAATAACGTACCTAAAGTTATACACATCCAAATGTAAACTTATTATTTTGATTAACTAATTATATCTATTCATAAGTCATTTACATATGACGTTACACTTAAAAAATTTGTCCGAATCAATTTCGTACATAGAAATTTATACTGATAACAGGTAACCATGATTTAGATATTTTAATATGCCTATATAGATTCTAATGAAGTCGTAAAAATGTTATAGATTTTTTTAATTATTAGAAAAATATTTATTTGCCATAAGGTTTCCTAAATAACACGTTTATAAAACGTGTAAGTTTTCACAAGACTTTGATTTGCTTATATCGTTCATGCATATTTTTTGTAATATTTCACGAGCTATGTTCAGACTTAAACTGGTTTTGGATCCATGGAGCTTATTGTTCTCCTTCTTCAAGTTCGATTTCTTCTTCTCCCTCGATTCCCGTAGCCTTATCTGCTTCAAAATGCCCACTAGAAGCTCGTCTACGTTGTGCTGGATGCCGCTTGACGTCTCGATGAACTTGCAGTCTCTGGCCACCGCAAGAGATTTTCCTTCTAAAAAATAATAGGTTAATTAATAATCACATATTTTAAAATATAATGTAGCAAATCGGGGGTATAAGTCTTAGGAAAAAAAAAAGGAAATTAGCTATTAATAATGAAAAAATTAATTTTAATTTGTGCCACGGGGTATATAAGAAGTAATTGATTGAGTTTTGTTATGACTGCTGCAACGGAAATCATGTTTAGATAAATTTATCTTATCGCCGGGAGTTAAGAAATTTCGATGGGAGAGGACCATACGAATCGGTTCCCAAGGAAATCGCTGGGTAGACGATATTGCGTGAGTGGACTCGCCTGAACGTATATTGGGAGAAATCGAGGTGCAAAAGGGCCGATTCAGCGGTTCACCAGGAGGGGTACCGTTGAGACGAACCGCGAATGCGGGGACAAGGAGTCGCAGTTATACGACGAGCGAGTCAAAGCAAATATATCCTTATACTCAGACATGTTTAAAACTAAAATATCCCGAGAAAATAATAACGCAGAGACTAAACGAGGGTAAATAAAATCATGTGGGTAGGTCTTATTTATAAAAAAATGTATACTCACCGTTAGCAGAGATTACCCTTGCTCTGGCAAGATCGGCTTTGTTTCCGACGACGATTACGCTCTTTTCATGCGTGTATCCCTCCCTCCACAAATAGTTGAGGGTTTCTTCGGCGTGCTGAAAGCTGGATCTTGAAACAACCGAGTAAACCATGACGCAGGCATGCGGCTCGTACGTGCTCAGGGAATTCTCCACCTGTTAACACAACATGCGATTTTATGCTTTATAATTTTACGGTCCTGTGGCACGCAATGTGCCACCATGGCTTTATTGCACAATTAAATTCGTTTGCGGGACAGCCAGGGCCAGGGGCGGATGCAATAACACCGAATATTTTGTGCCGAATAATTTATAAAGAAAATTTATATCCGTTGATCAATTTTGTAAATATTTTCCAAAAAAACTTGTACGCCACTGTCTGCGCCTCGAAATTAGATATCGCATAAGAAACGCGGACTCTAAAATTTCTTGTCGAATTAGCAAACTTCCTTGCAAACCCATCGTTACGTTACACTAATGGATAGGCTCACGAAAGCAAATACCCATAATAAACAGACTAAAATACAAACACCAAGTTGGGAACACCCAAAGCATTATGGACTATTATTTGGCTGCAAAACTGAAAAGGGCCTTGTAGTTTGAAAGTTAAAATGCCGACTCATCTCGAGCGCGAAGTAAATTAGTGTTTGCTAATATTTCCGTCTTCTTGTCTTTCTTGGGGTTTAAGCCTGCGACAATATGGAGTAAATTACTCATCAAAGCTTTATTCATGGCATCATCTTTGTGCATGATTTTCCGAGTGAAAGTGTTTTGAAGTCAAATGAAACTTCTACAGGGTGGAAACAGAATACTTACAAGTTTTTTTTATTGAAGCAAACCATGAATAAGTAGTAATTTTTGAAGTTCGCAATCGGTCATATTTGATAAACCTCTTTTTGTTGAGTTTGGCTTTTGTGTTAAACGATTTACAAGAATTGTCTTTTTTCGTGTGTGCGTGTTTTGTGCGGAATTAGAGAATTTGGACATATAAAACGGCTTTATTATGGTTAGTTGCATATCGTGTGGTTTATCGCACATTGCAAGGAAAAGTGGCGTTACTTTTCATCGGTAAGTAAATAAATATTATAACTAGATAAACCAACTGTTAGTAATATTTTCATTATGTTGGAGTCTTTAAAAACATTAAACACTAATTGAATTGCAGATTATACGTCCACCATGATTGTTTACAATTTATTGTTGTGGAATCTAGTGGCAGTTCATCCTAAATTTGTCGTCCTGCTTGTCGAAAATAAAATAAAATCAAAAAATTATAATTTAACTACTTATATAACTATTTATTTAAATTATAATTCAAAGATTTTATAAAATGTCAAATATGACTTTTTCTACAAAGACTAATTTTACAAAATCCAGTATCACTTGATTAAATATCGTTGAAAATTTTTTGGTCCCAATAGTACATAAAAGATGTGCTGCTATTCAAAGGCTTTATAACGAGCCAAATAGTTCTATAAAACGATCCGCTGCTGTATTTATACACCGTAATGTATAATACAAATAAAACTGCTCTGTAAAATAATCAGCAGTAATTATGAAAGCTATATCGCTTTATAAAAGTTTTATAATGAGTTGCATAGTTCTATAAACCAATATGTTGCTGTATTCATACATCTTAATACTACTAGAAAAGGTGTAATTATGCTGTCAAACAATACACAATATTGTTATATGTACATAACAGCTGAGTCATTATATAACGAGCTAAACAGTTCTATAAACCAATATGTTGCTGTATTTATAGATATTCATATATAGTACAACTAGAACAGCTTGTAATTATGCAATAAAATAATCTACAGCAGTTATTACACGTACATAAAACTGTGTCGCTATACAGTGGCTTTATAACTACCTCAATAGTTTTATAAACCAATACATAGCTATATTCGTACAACTTAATAATGAGTAATGCAACTAGAACGGCTAATTGTTCTGTAAAATGATCCGCAGTAATTTGTATAGGTCTATAAAAGCTGTACCACTTTAAAAATGTTTTATAATGAGCTAAATAGTTCTATAAACTCATCTGTTGCTGTATTTATGCATCTTAATGTATAATGCAACTAGAACAGCTGTAATTTTCTATAAAACAATCCATAAAATTTGTTATATGTACATAGAAAATGTGTCGTTATATAAAGTCTTTATAAGGAGCTAAACAGTTCTATAAATCAATCTAGCTGTAGTTATTCAACTTAATGTATAAAGCTACTGGAACATCTGTATTTATTCTGTAAAATAATCCGCAGTAATCATTAAACGTACATAAAAGATGTACTGCTATTGAACGGCATTATAACGAGCTAAATAGTTCTATAAAACAATCCGCTGCTGTATTTATACACCGTAATGTATAATGCAAATAAAACGACTGTAATTGCTCTGTAAAATAATCTGCAGTATTTATTATGAAAGCTTTATAAAAGTTTTATAATAAGCTAAATAGTTCTATAGATCAATATGTTACTGTATTTGTACATCTGAATGTATAATACAACTAGAAGAGCTATAATTGTGCTATAAAACAATACATTATATTTGTTATATGTACATAACAGCTGAGTCATTCATTATATAAAGGCTTTATAACGATACTTAATGTATAAAGTAACTAGAACGGCTGTATTTATTCTGTAAAATAATCCGCAAGACTTATTAGACGTCTTTGAAAGCTGCGTTACTTTATAAAAGTTTTATTATGAGCTAAATATTTCCATAAACCAATACGTTGCTGTACTTATACATCTTCATGTATAGTGCAACTGGAACAGCTGTAATTATTTAATAAAATAATCTACAGCAATTATTATACGTACATAAAACTGTGTCGCTATACAATGGCTTAATAACTAGCTCAATAGTTTTATAAACCAATACATAGCTAAATTCACACAACTTAATGAATAATGCAACTAGAACGGCTGTGATTGTAAAACAATCCATATTTGTTATGAGTCGTTATATAAAGGTTCTATAACGAGCTAAACAGTTTTATAAATCAATCTATTACTGTATTTATACAGATAAATGTATAAAGCAACTAGAGCAGGTGTATTTATTCTGTAAAATAATTCGCAGTAATTATTATACGTATATAAAACTTGTTTCGCTACATAAAGAATTTATAATGGTTTTATAACTAATTAAATAGTTCTATAAACCAATATGTTGCTGTATTCATACATCTTAATACTACTAGAAAAGGTGTAATTATGCTGTCAAACAATACACAATATTGTTATATGTACATAACAGCTGAGTCATTATATAACGAGCTAAACAGTTCTATAAACCAATATGTTGCTGTATTTATAGATATTCATATATAGTACAACTAGAACAGCTTGTAATTATGCAATAAAATAATCTACAGCAGTTATTACACGTACATAAAACTGTGTCGCTATACAGTGGCTTTATAACTACCTCAATAGTTTTATAAACCAATACATAGCTATATTCGTACAACTTAATAATGAGTAATGCAACTAGAACGGCTAATTGTTCTGTAAAATGATCCGCAGTAATTTGTATAGGTCTATAAAAGCTGTACCACTTTAAAAATGTTTTATAATGAGCTAAATAGTTCTATAAACTCATCTGTTGCTGTATTTATGCATCTTAATGTATAATGCAACTAGAACAGCTGTAATTTTCTATAAAACAATCCATAAAATTTGTTATATGTACATAGAAAATGTGTCGTTATATAAAGTCTTTATAAGGAGCTAAACAGTTCTATAAATCAATCTAGCTGTAGTTATTCAACTTAATGTATAAAGCTACTGGAACATCTGTATTTATTCTGTAAAATAATCCGCAGTAATCATTAAACGTACATAAAAGATGTACTGCTATTGAACGGCATTATAACGAGCTAAATAGTTCTATAAAACAATCCGCTGCTGTATTTATACACCGTAATGTATAATGCAAATAAAACGACTGTAATTGCTCTGTAAAATAATCTGCAGTATTTATTATGAAAGCTTTATAAAAGTTTTATAATAAGCTAAATAGTTCTATAGATCAATATGTTACTGTATTTGTACATCTGAATGTATAATACAACTAGAAGAGCTATAATTGTGCTATAAAACAATACATTATATTTGTTATATGTACATAACAGCTGAGTCATTCATTATATAAAGGCTTTATAACGATACTTAATGTATAAAGTAACTAGAACGGCTGTATTTATTCTGTAAAATAATCCGCAAGACTTATTAGACGTCTTTGAAAGCTGCGTTACTTTATAAAAGTTTTATTATGAGCTAAATATTTCCATAAACCAATACGTTGCTGTACTTATACATCTTCATGTATAGTGCAACTGGAACAGCTGTAATTATTTAATAAAATAATCTACAGCAATTATTATACGTACATAAAACTGTGTCGCTATACAATGGCTTAATAACTAGCTCAATAGTTTTATAAACCAATACATAGCTAAATTCACACAACTTAATGAATAATGCAACTAGAACGGCTGTGATTGTAAAACAATCCATATTTGTTATGAGTCGTTATATAAAGGTTCTATAACGAGCTAAACAGTTTTATAAATCAATCTATTACTGTATTTATACAGATAAATGTATAAAGCAACTAGAGCAGGTGTATTTATTCTGTAAAATAATTCGCAGTAATTATTATACGTATATAAAACTTGTTTCGCTACATAAAGAATTTATAATGGTTTTATAACTAATTAAATAGTTCTATAAACCAATATGTTGCTGTATTCATACATCTTAATACTACTAGAAAAGGTGTAATTATGCTGTCAAACAATACACAATATTGTTATATGTACATAACAGCTGAGTCATTATATAACGAGCTAAACAGTTCTATAAACCAATATGTTGCTGTATTTATAGATATTCATATATAGTACAACTAGAACAGCTTGTAATTATGCAATAAAATAATCTACAGCAGTTATTACACGTACATAAAACTGTGTCGCTATACAGTGGCTTTATAACTACCTCAATAGTTTTATAAACCAATACATAGCTATATTCGTACAACTTAATAATGAGTAATGCAACTAGAACGGCTAATTGTTCTGTAAAATGATCCGCAGTAATTTGTATAGGTCTATAAAAGCTGTACCACTTTAAAAATGTTTTATAATGAGCTAAATAGTTCTATAAACTCATCTGTTGCTGTATTTATGCATCTTAATGTATAATGCAACTAGAACAGCTGTAATTTTCTATAAAACAATCCATAAAATTTGTTATATGTACATAGAAAATGTGTCGTTATATAAAGTCTTTATAAGGAGCTAAACAGTTCTATAAATCAATCTAGCTGTAGTTATTCAACTTAATGTATAAAGCTACTGGAACATCTGTATTTATTCTGTAAAATAATCCGCAGTAATCATTAAACGTACATAAAAGATGTACTGCTATTGAACGGCATTATAACGAGCTAAATAGTTCTATAAAACAATCCGCTGCTGTATTTATACACCGTAATGTATAATGCAAATAAAACGACTGTAATTGCTCTGTAAAATAATCTGCAGTATTTATTATGAAAGCTTTATAAAAGTTTTATAATAAGCTAAATAGTTCTATAGATCAATATGTTACTGTATTTGTACATCTGAATGTATAATACAACTAGAAGAGCTATAATTGTGCTATAAAACAATACATTATATTTGTTATATGTACATAACAGCTGAGTCATTCATTATATAAAGGCTTTATAACGATACTTAATGTATAAAGTAACTAGAACGGCTGTATTTATTCTGTAAAATAATCCGCAAGACTTATTAGACGTCTTTGAAAGCTGCGTTACTTTATAAAAGTTTTATTATGAGCTAAATATTTCCATAAACCAATACGTTGCTGTACTTATACATCTTCATGTATAGTGCAACTGGAACAGCTGTAATTATTTAATAAAATAATCTACAGCAATTATTATACGTACATAAAACTGTGTCGCTATACAATGGCTTAATAACTAGCTCAATAGTTTTATAAACCAATACATAGCTAAATTCACACAACTTAATGAATAATGCAACTAGAACGGCTGTGATTGTAAAACAATCCATATTTGTTATGAGTCGTTATATAAAGGTTCTATAACGAGCTAAACAGTTTTATAAATCAATCTATTACTGTATTTATACAGATAAATGTATAAAGCAACTAGAGCAGGTGTATTTATTCTGTAAAATAATTCGCAGTAATTATTATACGTATATAAAACTTGTTTCGCTACATAAAGAATTTATAATGGTTTTATAACTAATTAAATAGTTCTATAAACCAATATGTTGCTGTATTCATACAACTTAATGAATGGCCGTAATTTTTCTGTAAAATAATTCGAAGTAATTATTATACGTATGTAAAAGCTGTACTGCTAATCAATGGCTTTATAACGAGCTAAATAGTTCTATAAACCAATATGTTGCTGCAATCATACAACTTAATGAATAACGTAACTAGAACGACTGTAATTGTTCTGTAAAGTAGCCTGCAGTAATTATTATATGTCTTTGATAGTTGTGTGGCTATATAAAGGCTTTATAAAATATTTTGATAACCAAATCTTTCGCTGTATTTATATAACTTGGTGTATAATCCAACTAGCACAACTGTAATTGTTCTATAAAATAATCTATAATAGTTGTTATAGGCACATAAAAGCTGTCTCGCTTTATAAAGGTTTTATAACAAGGTGAACTGCTCTATAGAGCAATCTGTTGCTTATTATTCTTTAAAACATTTCGCAACAGTTTTTATGCAACTAGGGCAACCGTAATTGTCCTAGAGCATAATCCGCAGCAGGTAACAAATTTATGTCGCTTTGTAAAGGTTTTATAACGACCTAAATAGTTCTATAAGTCAATCTGTCACTAACTTTATAAGAGACTAATTTATAATGTATGCAACAGAATCAATTTATTTTTTAAAACGCTTCACATCAATTTGTGTGTTTTGTTCTATAGGCTATCGAGCGGTTTCATGTTTTGTTAATTTTTAGCCGCCCAGTATCATAAGTACAGTTTCTCAATAAATTTTACTAAAAAATTACAGGATTGGCTTTGCATAGAGTTAGACTTAAAAATTACAGTTTAAAAACTTGAAGCTCTTAAAATTACCATTAAATCTGTTAGTGACAATGACTTTATTGTATGTTCTCTTTCTAGAAATTAAACTTATTAAATTTTTTCTTTAAGTTCAATTGTACCGACGGAATTTCATTAAATCTCTGTCTGATATAAAGAAGAGAAAAACTTTTTCTTCCTCTAAAACGTGCAAGTAATTAAAATAGGCATTCTGCAAAACGAGCGAATAGAATAAGTTTCCACTTTTGTAATGACAAACGAGCCTGCCCCATAGAACTCAGTTTTAGAACTTTTGCCCTAGTTTAAAAATAACCGAGTTACAGGAAACATCTTGCACAGCTGCACTAAATTTACATTTAGTTAAATTATCACGCGAATAAAAGTTGCATCACAATTTACTTGTCTAAGTTGGTACTCCCATCTCACAATCGTGCTCGAATTTAAAGACCACGTAACGATTAAAGTTGTAAATACAAAGGAAGTAAAATAATTTGTATCAAATCAATTTTCAACAACCAAGTTTATAAAAGTCAAAGAAAAAAGTTTTCTCTCATCCTTTGTCAGTGAAGTCGCGTTAGGTCAAAATTTAATTTATGCTAATGAAATAATCACGTGGTCAACTCGATTTACAATCCGTGCCGCCATCGGAATGGAAAATCTAGTTAGTTCACTGCAACAAAGGCATACAGAATTACCATATTCTGAAATAGCTTTTCCATTTCCGCCGTCGCCAATTTTCCTACTGATTGCGCACTGAACGATCTAGTCCCACCTGTTAGAAGGGAGTTGTGTAAGGAATGGCTAACTATTTTCTCTCCGGATTAGTCTGTTGGCGCAGTTCGTGTGTTTTATGACACGCTTTATTTTCTTTTTGTTGGGATTTATACTACGTGCAGTAACGCATGAAATCCAAGAAATAGTGTTAGTTAAATAAATGCTTAAAATAGGAAAATCTTTTACATTCAACGGCATAAAATGAAATTACCGATTTTGGAGACTGTCCTAATTTTGCAATTTTTTGATATAAACTTTACTATAAGATGTTATGAAATATTCTAAAGTAAAGTCGAATTCATATTTGTACCGCAGATAAAAAATTCCCGACAAAGGAGCACGTACGGCGGCTTCTTTGAACGTTAAAGAGCCCGCCTTTCTGCTTTGTAAATGCGGAATTTTTTCCCTGCTTTAGAAATATGAAATGAACTATAAATACATTTATCGTCCCATTTGTATGTCATTATTACAAGAAGAAACTACCGAGGAAATTCAATGGGAAACAGAAATCGTACGCCATTTATAAATATATATACCTATTATTTTTATGAGTAATTGATATTTACAAATATTTTTATTTTTTTTTATTACTGATGAAACTGATCCCACAGCAATGTTTATTTTTATTAGTCCAAACAAAAGGTCTCTTCGATACAATTCTTTCGTAGTTGTTATACGAGATCAGTCTGCAAATTTGATATATTGGATTCTGTTTTGTTTGTTTGGGAATGTGGAGCATGAAATAATGAAATAAAATAAAAAATTTTCATTGTACCATCTGATACGATTCTGTTCTACAATTTTAAGCTCGACAAAATAATTAATTTAACAGTAATTTTAAGAGATTCAAGTTTTTAAACCGTAATTTTTCAGTCTAACTCTATGCAATGCCAATCCTGTAATTTTTAGTAAAATCTATTGAGAAATTGTATTTATGATACTGGGCTGCTAAAAATTAACAAAACATGAAAACAGCCCGATAATCTAAAGAACAAAACACACAAATTGGTTGTGAAGTGTTTTAAAAAATAAATTGATTCTGTTGCATACATTACAAATTAACCTCTTATAAAGTTAGTAACAGATTGACTTATAGAACTATTTAGGTCGTTATAAAACCTTTATATAACGACATAAATTTTTTACGTGCTGCGGATTATGTTATAGACAATTACGGCTGCTCTAGTTGCATAGAAACTGTTGCGAAATGTTTTAAAGAATAATAAGCAACAGATTGTTTTATAGAGCAGTTTACCTTGTTATAAAACCTTTATAAAGCGAGACAGCTTTTATGTGCCTATAACAACTATTATAGATTATTTTATAGAACAATTACAGTTGTTCTAGTTGGATTATACACTAAGTTATATAAATACAGCGAAAGATTTGGTTATAAAAATATTTTATAAAGCCTTTATATAGCCACACAGCTATCATAGACATATAATAATTACTGCAGGCTGCTTTACAGAACAATTACAGTCGTTCTAGTTACATTATTCATTAAGTAGTATAATTGCAGCAACATATTGGTTTATAGAACTATTTAGCTCGTTATAAAGCCATTGATTAGCAGTACAGCTTTTACATACGTATAATAATTACTTCGGAATTATTTTACAGAAAAATTACGGCCATTCATTAAGTTGTATGAATACAGCAACATATTGGTTTATATAACTATTTAATTAGTTATAAAACCATTATAAATTCTTTATATAGCGAAACAAGTTTTATGTAATGCCAATCCTGTAATTTTTAGTAAAATCTATTGAGAAATTGTATTTATGATACTGGGCTGCTAAAAATTAACAAAACATGAAAATCACCCGATAGTCTAAAGAACAAAACACACAAATTGGTTGTGAAGTGTTTTAAAAAATAAATTGATTCTGTTGCATACATTACAAATTAGTCTCTTATAAAGTTAGTAACAGATTGACTTATAGAACTATTTAGGTCGTTATAAAACCTTTATATAACGACACAAATTTTTTACGTGCTGCGGATTATGTTATAGACAATTACGGCTGCTCTAGTTGCATAGAAACTGTTGCGAAATGTTTTAAAGAATAATAAGCAACAGATTGTTTTATAGAGCAGTTTACCTTGTTATAAAACCTTTATAAAGCGAGACAGCTTTTATGTGCCTATAACAACTATTATAGATTATTTTATAGAACAATTACAGTTGTTCTAGTTGGATTATACACTAAGTTATATAAATACAGCGAAAGATTTGGTTATAAAAATATTTTATAAAGCCTTTATATAGCCACACAGCTATCATAGACATATAATAATTACTGCAGGCTGCTTTACAGAACAATTACAGTCGTTCTAGTTACATTATTCATTAAGTAGTATAATTGCAGCAACATATTGGTTTATAGAACTATTTAGCTCGTTATAAAGCCATTGATTAGCAGTACAGCTTTTACATACGTATAATAATTACTTCGGAATTATTTTACAGAAAAATTACGGCCATTCATTAAGTTGTATGAATACAGCAACATATTGGTTTATATAACTATTTAATTAGTTATAAAACCATTATAAATTCTTTATATAGCGAAACAAGTTTTATGTAATGCCAATCCTGTAATTTTTAGTAAAATCTATTGAGAAATTGTATTTATGATACTGGGCTGCTAAAAATTAACAAAACATGAAAATCACCCGATAGTCTAAAGAACAAAACACACAAATTGGTTGTGAAGTGTTTTAAAAAATAAATTGATTCTGTTGCATACATTACAAATTAGTCTCTTATAAAGTTAGTAACAGATTGACTTATAGAACTATTTAGGTCGTTATAAAACCTTTATATAACGACACAAATTTTTTACGTGCTGCGGATTATGTTATAGACAATTACGGCTGCTCTAGTTGCATAGAAACTGTTGCGAAATGTTTTAAAGAATAATAAGCAACAGATTGTTTTATAGAGCAGTTTACCTTGTTATAAAACCTTTATAAAGCGAGACAGCTTTTATGTGCCTATAACAACTATTATAGATTATTTTATAGAACAATTACAGTTGTTCTAGTTGGATTATACACTAAGTTATATAAATACAGCGAAAGATTTGGTTATAAAAATATTTTATAAAGCCTTTATATAGCCACACAGCTATCATAGACATATAATAATTACTGCAGGCTGCTTTACAGAACAATTACAGTCGTTCTAGTTACATTATTCATTAAGTAGTATAATTGCAGCAACATATTGGTTTATAGAACTATTTAGCTCGTTATAAAGCCATTGATTAGCAGTACAGCTTTTACATACGTATAATAATTACTTCGGAATTATTTTACAGAAAAATTACGGCCATTCATTAAGTTGTATGAATACAGCAACATATTGGTTTATATAACTATTTAATTAGTTATAAAACCATTATAAATTCTTTATATAGCGAAACAAGTTTTATGTAATGCCAATCCTGTAATTTTTAGTAAAATCTATTGAGAAATTGTATTTATGATACTGGGCTGCTAAAAATTAACAAAACATGAAAATCACCCGATAGTCTAAAGAACAAAACACACAAATTGGTTGTGAAGTGTTTTAAAAAATAAATTGATTCTGTTGCATACATTACAAATTAGTCTCTTATAAAGTTAGTAACAGATTGACTTATAGAACTATTTAGGTCGTTATAAAACCTTTATATAACGACACAAATTTTTTACGTGCTGCGGATTATGTTATAGACAATTACGGCTGCTCTAGTTGCATAGAAACTGTTGCGAAATGTTTTAAAGAATAATAAGCAACAGATTGTTTTATAGAGCAGTTTACCTTGTTATAAAACCTTTATAAAGCGAGACAGCTTTTATGTGCCTATAACAACTATTATAGATTATTTTATAGAACAATTACAGTTGTTCTAGTTGGATTATACACTAAGTTATATAAATACAGCGAAAGATTTGGTTATAAAAATATTTTATAAAGCCTTTATATAGCCACACAGCTATCATAGACATATAATAATTACTGCAGGCTGCTTTACAGAACAATTACAGTCGTTCTAGTTACATTATTCATTAAGTAGTATAATTGCAGCAACATATTGGTTTATAGAACTATTTAGCTCGTTATAAAGCCATTGATTAGCAGTACAGCTTTTACATACGTATAATAATTACTTCGGAATTATTTTACAGAAAAATTACGGCCATTCATTAAGTTGTATGAATACAGCAACATATTGGTTTATATAACTATTTAATTAGTTATAAAACCATTATAAATTCTTTATATAGCGAAACAAGTTTTATGTAATGCCAATCCTGTAATTTTTAGTAAAATCTATTGAGAAATTGTATTTATGATACTGGGCTGCTAAAAATTAACAAAACATGAAAATCACCCGATAGTCTAAAGAACAAAACACACAAATTGGTTGTGAAGTGTTTTAAAAAATAAATTGATTCTGTTGCATACATTACAAATTAGTCTCTTATAAAGTTAGTAACAGATTGACTTATAGAACTATTTAGGTCGTTATAAAACCTTTATATAACGACACAAATTTTTTACGTGCTGCGGATTATGTTATAGACAATTACGGCTGCTCTAGTTGCATAGAAACTGTTGCGAAATGTTTTAAAGAATAATAAGCAACAGATTGTTTTATAGAGCAGTTTACCTTGTTATAAAACCTTTATAAAGCGAGACAGCTTTTATGTGCCTATAACAACTATTATAGATTATTTTATAGAACAATTACAGTTGTTCTAGTTGGATTATACACTAAGTTATATAAATACAGCGAAAGATTTGGTTATAAAAATATTTTATAAAGCCTTTATATAGCCACACAGCTATCATAGACATATAATAATTACTGCAGGCTGCTTTACAGAACAATTACAGTCGTTCTAGTTACATTATTCATTAAGTAGTATAATTGCAGCAACATATTGGTTTATAGAACTATTTAGCTCGTTATAAAGCCATTGATTAGCAGTACAGCTTTTACATACGTATAATAATTACTTCGGAATTATTTTACAGAAAAATTACGGCCATTCATTAAGTTGTATGAATACAGCAACATATTGGTTTATATAACTATTTAATTAGTTATAAAACCATTATAAATTCTTTATATAGCGAAACAAGTTTTATGTAATGCCAATCCTGTAATTTTTAGTAAAATCTATTGAGAAATTGTATTTATGATACTGGGCTGCTAAAAATTAACAAAACATGAAAATCACCCGATAGTCTAAAGAACAAAACACACAAATTGGTTGTGAAGTGTTTTAAAAAATAAATTGATTCTGTTGCATACATTACAAATTAGTCTCTTATAAAGTTAGTAACAGATTGACTTATAGAACTATTTAGGTCGTTATAAAACCTTTATATAACGACACAAATTTTTTACGTGCTGCGGATTATGTTATAGACAATTACGGCTGCTCTAGTTGCATAGAAACTGTTGCGAAATGTTTTAAAGACTAATAAGCAACAGATTGTTCTGTAGAGCAGTTTACCTTGTTATAAAACCTTTATAAAGCGAGACAGCTTTTATGTGCCTATAACAACTATTATAGTTTATTTTATAGAACAATTACAGTTGTGCTAGTTGGATTACACACCAAGTTATATAAATACAGCGAAAGATTTGGTTCTCAAAATATTTTATAAAGCCTTTATATAGCCACACAGCTATCATAGACATATAATAATTACTGCAGGCTGCTTTACAGAACAATTACAGTCGTTCTAGTTACGTTATTCATTAAGTAGTATAATTGCAGCAACATATTGGTTTATAGAACTATTTAGCTCGTTATAAAGCCTTCGATTAGCAGTACAGGTTTTACATACGTACAATAATTACTTCGAATTATTTTACAGAAATATTACGGCCATTCATTAAGTTGTATGAATACAGCAACATATAGGTTTATAGAACTATTTAATTAGTTATAAAACCATTATAAAGTCTTTATATAGCGAAACAAGTTTTATGTACGTATAATAATTACTGCGAATTATTTTACAGAATAAATACAGCTGCTCTATAGTTGCTGTATACATTTAACTGTATAAATACAGCAATAGATTCATTTATAGAACTGTTTAGCTCGTTACAGGACCTTTATATAACTACACATAACAAATATGGATTGTTTTACAATTACAGCCGTTCTAGTTGCATTATTCATTAAGTTGTATGAATTTAGCTACGTATTGGTTTATAAAACTATTGAGCTAGTTATAAAGCCATTGTATAGCGTCACAGTTTTATGTACGTATAATAACTGCTGTAGATTATTTTATTGAAAAATTACAGCTGCTCCAGTTGCACTATACATGAAGATGTATAAGTACAGCAACATATTGGTTTATAGAACTATTTAGCTCATTATAAAACTTTTATAAAGTAACACAGCTTTCAGAGACGTCTAATAAGTCCTGCGGATTATTTTACAGAATAAATACAGCCGTTCTAGTTACTTTATACATTAAGTATCGTTATACTTAATGTATTATATAAAGCCTTTATATAATGAATGACTCAGCTGTTATGTACATATAACAAATACAATGAATTGTTTTATAGCACAATTATAGCTCTTCTAGTTGTATTATACATTCATATGTATAAATACAGTAACATATTGATCTATAGAACTATTTAGCTTATTATAAAACTTTTATAAAGCTTTCATAATAATTACTGCAGATTATTTTACAGAGCAATTACAGTCGTTTTATTTGCATTATACATTACGGTGTATAAATACAGCAGCGGATTGTTTTATAGAACTATTTAGCGCGTTATAATGCCGTTGAATAGCAGTACATCTTTTATGTACGTTTAATGATTACTGCGGATTATTTTACAGAATAAATACAGATGTTCCAGTAGCTTTATACATTAATTTGAATTACTACGGCTAGATTGATTTATAGAACTGTTTAACTCCTTATAAAGACTTTATATAACGACACATTTTCTATGTACATGTAACAGATATTATGGACTGTTTCATAGAACAATTACAGCTGCTCTAGTTGCCTCATACATTAAGATGCATAAATACAGCAACAGATGAGTTTATATAACTATTTAGCTATTTAAAGTGGCACAGCTTTTATAGACGTATAAAAACTACTGCGGATCATTTTACAGAACAATTAGCAGTTCTAGTTGCATTATTCATTAAGTTGTGTGAATATAGCATGTGTTGGTTTATAAAACTATTGAGCTAGTTATAAAACCTTTATATAGCGACACAGCTTTTTTGTACCTATACCTAATTATAGTAATTTATATTTATATAAATCACCAACAGATTGGTTTATAGAAATATTTAGCCCATTATAAAACCCAGCGACACGGGTTTTATGTATGTATAATAATTACTGAGGATTATTTTACAGAATAATTAAGAATAATAATAATAAACTGACTTTATTTGTGGTTACTATGAATAAAAGATTAAATATTAATTCCAATAAATTATTCTATGTAGGCACTTCTCGCTAATATAGCCGACGATCTCTTAATTATATAAAAATTATCCAAAGGAAATCTTAACAATTTCGCTCACGAAATCTCCTTAATTAGTGCAGCAGGAACGGGACTTCCATTTTAAATAGCGCCCATAATCATTGCAGACAATGTCTGTTTACTTTCGTTTATAAAGTCACATCAAAGCATGTCTTAATTAAATTTAAAACTACTTTTAATTATGCTAATTAATGCTCCAATTACATTTAACTTGGAGCAACTTCACCTAGCTGTTTCCTTGAGAGTTGCCCGCCAGGAATAGATGGGATTATTAAGAGGCAGAGGCATTACTTAACGCCTTTGTTGAAAAGAGGGAAATTTTAATTTCATATCAATAAGGGAAATATGACAAGTGTGACGCCCTAAATTATGCAACCATACATACATAGTTGTTCGTCAATAATTTTTAACCCCGAAAAAAAAGGGGCAGTTCCTACTCCCCAATAATATGGGCTTCTAAAACAATTCCATGTGACGCCAACCTGTCTGACACAAATATTTTACATGCCTGATCTGATACTGCAATTTCGGTCACTTATTAGCATAGTAAATGAACTAAAATTAATTCATCCTATTATAGTGGCGATTACATAATAATCGTCTGCTAATTAAATTCCTTATCACTGTCAATATCAAGCTGGAATCCCTAAATTAGACAAGTTAAGCCGAGGTAATCTAAATTAATAACGCACAGAATAATAGGGCGAATCGTGATAATTTTATGCACGGAACAGCAAGAACTGGGATTTTCGTTTCCTTGTGAATCTAATTTGAACCTACGTTTTACCTGTTCTAGCGAAAAAGGCATACGTTTTCACAAAAAAAAATTGCTCGGTGGAGGGGACGGGGGGCTACTATCATAAAGGGGTTCGAATCACGGAGATAAAAATTTACACTTACCGACATTTCAGATGAAGGATGATCGATGAATATCATCTCTGACTCCTCGCCATCCAGAAGTACCGACACGGTTCTCTCCCCGAATTCGTCATCTAGAAATAACAAACAGACAATTAATCTGGGAAATTTTTTTCTCTTTGTTGCTAGACCTGAAACAAAATCGGATCTTACCCAGACTGGCGTCGTAGGTGTTCATGTACTCGGACGTCATGAATTGCGAGACGAGCGCCGTTTTCCCAACGCCGGCGTCTCCCAGCATCACCACCCTATACTTGGGCACCTCCACCTCCTCCGGCGATCCCAGCGGCGTCGAGTCCACGGTGTGGTAGCCCGACCCGCAGCACGAGCCCTCGAACGGGGAGCGCTCGCCCGAAACGTTGCTCGCCCTGAAAACAAACAAAAGCGAGTTCGATACAAATTTGGAAAGAAATGCTGAAGAGTGTCATTAGGATAGGGCTCGCACAAAACAATGAGGCTAATAGGCGGAAATATAATTGGTCATGGTTGGCACGAACCAATAATGGTTTTTTATTTGTAAGTATGAAGTTGGTTTGTCTTCTGTCGATTTTTCAATGAATCAATATAATCTAAGTGCCTACCTGCGTATCATAGTTAATTATTGTCTTTTAGGTGGCAAAACATAGTGTACTGGTCCAGACAAAATATTTACTGGGGTTAGCTTTAAACCCCTTATTTTTTTGTTTCAGGGCGTTCATGGATGCACCTGGGTTGGAGAACTTACCTTTGAGACTACTTATCTTATAGCTATAGTTATATTTTTTACTTGTACATTCTTTTTAGAGTTCCTTATGGAATTATACGTTATTATATGCCATACTTTGGCATAACAAGCGGTCCGTTTCGCAATCTGTATGTGAAAACGTTTGAGCCGCAAAGATCTCCCGAATTACCGGTTTTCGGTGTTTTCTTGCTGGCGGCATAAAAAAGTTCCGGCCTAGGAAAACAACCCGAGAACCGTAAAACAATAGAATCCACTGTCCAAAGCTAATATACCGACAGGAGCCGGCCAAGTGGAAAGGAACAAGCTAGGGAACGAGTTATTGTGCGGGCACGGGAATATTAGAGATAAGATCATTTAACGAATTAATATAACGAGTTAATGTCTAAATAAAATCCCAGCCCCAAATTGTAGAATGGATATCTTTAATAACCGAGAGTTCTTTAGTGAAATTCTCATTCAACCGGAAAGTAAATAGACGGAAATTATATTTGGTCTCGTGGCTCGTGTAGGGGATAAAAAAAAAAAAAGGAGCATTCGCATGAAATTAACTTAATATTTTAGCTCGATTATTAATTATTAGACCCAGAACATTCGCCTTTCCTGGCGTTTTATAAATTTAATTCCATTTTATGTGGCGCCAGTTAAGTCGGACTTTTATTATTAACTTTGCATGTCAAAAATTATCTTGGTCAAAGATGGTCATGGAATTAAAAAAAATGAAGTCTCTGCAATAATGTACATGTGTTTCTTTTTTAATTCCAGAGTTAATAGTATATTATTTAACTAGTGGTAATATGGTAAATAACTCACGCAATTAATTAATACAGTTATTTCCCATATTACCACTCGTTAAATAATATACTATTATTTCTGGAATTAAAAAAAACGTGTACAAATCGGTATTTTTTTTTATTTCAGAGATAATAGTATATTATTTAACGAGTTGTAATATGGCAAATAACTGACTTAATGAATTTCGCCTCATTTTTTTTTTATTCCATGACCATCTTTGACCAAGATAATTTTTTATTTTTTTAAATTCCAGAGCTAGTATATTATTTAACGAGTGGTAATATGGTACTTAAATAACTCACGCAGACGAATTTCATTAAGTCAACATGTGTAAAAATCGGTTTTTTTTTATTCTAGAGATAATAGTATATTATTTAACGAGTGGTAATATGGGAAATAACTGACTTAATGAATTATAGCACTCGCCTACGGCTCGTGCTGCAAAATTCATCTGCATGAGTTATTTACCATATTGACACTCGTTAAATAATATACTGTTAACTTTGGAATTAAAAAAATAACATGTGTACATTATTGCAGATGATGATTAAAAAACTTCATTTTTTTAAATTCCATGACCGTCTTTGACTAAGGTAATTTTTGATTTTTTTAAATTTCAGAGATAATAGAATATTATTTAACGAGTAGTAATATGGTAAATAACTCACGCATCCAATTTTGCAGCACGAGCCGCAGGCGAGTGCTGCAATTCATTAAGTCAACATGTGTACAAATCGGTATTTTTTTTTATTCCAGAGATAATAGTATATTATTTAACGAGTGGTAATATGGTAAATACCTGACTTAATGAATTATAGCACTCGCCTACGGCTCGTGTTGCAAAATTTATCTGCATGAGTTATTTACCATATTGACACTCGTTAAATAATATACTATTAACTCTGGAATTAAAAAAATAACGTGTACATTATTGCAGATGATGATTAAAAAACTTCATTTTTTTAAATTCCATGACCGTCTTTGACCAAGATAATTTTTGATTTTTTTAAATTACAGAGATAATAGTATATTATTTAACGAGTGGTACTATGGTAAATAACTCACGCAGCCAATTTTGCAGCACGAGCCGCAGGCGAGTGCTGCAATTCATTAAGTCAACATGTGTACAAATCGGTATTTTTTTTTATTCCAGAGATAATAGTATATTATTTAACGAGTGGTAATATGGTAAATACCTGACTTAATGAATTATAGCACTCGCCTACGGCTCGTGTTGCAAAATTTATCTGCATGAGTTATTTACCATATTGACACTCGTTAAATAATATACTATTAACTCTGGAATTAAAAAAATAACGTGTACATTATTGCAGATGATGATTAAAAAACTTCATTTTTTTAAATTCCATGACCGTCTTTGACCAAGATAATTTTTGATTTTTTTTAATTACAGAGATAATAGTATATTATTTAACGAGTGGTACTATGGTAAATAACTCACGCAGATGAATTTTGCAGCACGAGCCGCAGGCGGGTGCTGCAATTCATTAAGTTAGTTATTTACCATATTACCACTCGTTAAATAATATACTATTAACTCTGGAATTAAAAAATTACATGTGTACAAATCCGTATTTTTTTAATTCCAGAGATAATAGTATATTATTTAACGAGTGGTAATATGGTAAATAACTGACTTAATGAATTGCAGCACGAGCCGCGGGCGAGTGCTGCAATTCATTAAGTTAGTTATTTACCATATTACCACTCGTTAAATAATATACTATTAACTCTGGAATTAAAAAATTACATGTGTACAAATCCGTATTTTTTTAATTCCAGAGATAATAGTATATTATTTAACGAGTGGTAATATGGTAAATAACTGACTTAATGAATTGCAGCACGAGCCGCGGGCGAGTGCTGCAATTCATTAAGTTAGTTATTTACCATATTACCACTCGTTAAATAATATACTATTATTTCTGGAATTAAAAAAAAACATGTGTACAAATCGGTATTAATATAACCTATACAGAATAACAGACATAAAAACGTACGTGCCCGCAAATGGGTAGAAATCGCGGCAGCAGCAATGCGGGAAGCATCGCTTGACAGTTCAGGTATACTCAGTTGTTTTGCGCTATATGGACTGCGAATACGTGAACGGAATGAGCGGCGCCAGATTGAATACGTGCCTACTGAAGCCACACTGCATCCGTTAGTGGCTGTCAGCACAAATATAAGGATGAGTATTAAATCTGTGTTAGTGACAAATCGGTATTTTAGTTTGCTGGAGAACGTGTCGTATAACAGAACAGCAATTAAAATATTAAACAATTTTTGCTACATAGACTTACCTGCGTACCATAGTTAATTATCCTTTAGGTGACAAAACATAGTGTGCTGGTCCAGTTAAAATATTTACTGGGGTTAGCTTTAAACCCCTTAAATTTTTGTTTCAGGGCGTTCATGGATTCACTTATAGCTAGTTATATTTGTCAGTATGTTCGAGGGAAGTTTATGACAATATTCCCTGTGTAATTGAACTAAATTAGATGTGTCGTGTCGCTTCCTAAACGGACCAGTGCCGGCGCCTGAGCCTGATCTAACCTGATGTTGGTTTATCCCTCTAATCCTACATAAATCTTATCAGAAATAAGCCGGGGAGATATTTCTATGCCACCACATTCTTTTTAGAGTTCCTTATGGAATTATATGTTATTATAGTGGCTTAATGCGTGCTATTCTCCAGCGATTAGTCGCTTGAAGAATTTCCTCATATAATGTAACAAATGAAATTGCTTTGTATGCCTTCATTCAGCGCCAAATGCCAAGCGAGTATTTTATTTTCAGCTGAAATCGGCTGAAATTGGAAACTTAATCGCCTGACGCAAGAATATATCTGTTCTCCCCTGATACTTGTATCAAACGATTTCAAATCGTGTAAATAAATTAACGCCAATAAAAAAATATAAAAAAGAGAGTTGAAAAACTGACCTACCCTACGTAAAATTCTGGTAAACTTTTGAGTACCGCTTCGTCGCTCTACTGACCCACTTATGGGGTGAACAACATGCCTTGTATCCAAGTCACAGACTCCAAGTTATAACGTAAAAAACCTGACAAAAAACGTCTAATAAAGTTAAGCCGCCGTTCGACGGTCTTTCATATTCGACCACCTGCAATATGAAGGCAGAGGCGTATGTATACAGGCCGACACTGTTTTAATGTTATAAAAACTGGTGAATTTATGATTGCAAAAAACAAGGTGAATACCAGAAGCAAAGCCCTATACTGATTTATTTTCTTTCTTGAAAACTACAGGGTATATATTTATTATTTTAGGTGGCCATCTACCATTAAGGGACCTACCATCCCTTAAAATTAAAATGAGTTATTGGTATTCACCCTGTATACATTTTAAAAACCTTTATTCATTAAAACTAAACATGGAGGAGTTCATTTTAGTAGGACCACCCTGTATAAAACCACATTCATAAAAGTATTACTTCAACCCTATTCACATAACACGCGTAATACTTAACCATTTGTGAATCAGATTCCAGACTATGTATAGTAATTTGTGACTTCAAAGAATTCACCCCCGTCACACGCCAACCTGTTGACGTGAACATGCACGCGGGCTATGCTTCCCCGGTTATTGGATCATTCATTTCGGAAAACGACACGGGAGGCTTTAATGCAGGGCAAACGAAATTAATTATAATTGCAAACATTGCCGGAAGACGAAAGGAGATGCTTAATTAAATTTATTTACCGGCTTTCTGTCATATGCTCGAACTGATTGCGAGTAGGTGGATGTTGCACAAAGGATAATAAGGCACGCGGTGGCTGTATTGTCCAACTAAAAACGGTGATGCTAATGCATCAGCAGATTCTATCTCTGATAACGTTTCGTTTCAATTATATAATAATAATAATAATAATAAAATTCTTCGTTAGATGCGCGGGAAACGGAGATTTCTTCCCCCCCCTCCCAATCCTCCTAAAAAACCAAAAAGGTCCAGAGAGAAAAAAACTCTTGTATCTATATGGATGGTCTCTTCGATTTACAGTCGATTCTGGACGCCATTTCCCTTACTATAGGTAGGTTAACACACGACAGCCAATATAACCACAAGAGATATGAGAAAATAATTAATAATAAATCTTAAAAGCTAGTTAAACTTGTAGAGACAACGCACACGCAATGAAAGTTCGTAACAGATAGTTAAATTTGTAAAAACTACGGTCTACCCACTGAAATTACCTAAAAACTACTTAAATTTGTAGAAACTACGGCCTATCAATTGAAATGACTTAAAACTGTTTCAAATTGTAGAGATTAACGCTCACACAATATTTCATAAAAAAAACTACTTAAACTAACGGTAACTTTACAGCTTTATGTGCTTTAAATGATTTATGATTTATGACAATACACTTACGATCTTAGCAATCCACTGAAGAGCTAGTTTGTACTTGTAGAGACAAACGCTCGCACAATCAAATTTCTTAAGAGCTAGTTAAATTTGTAGAAACTACGGCCTACCCATTGAAAATATTTAAAACTGTTTAAAATTGTAGAGACTAACGCTCACACAATATTTCTTCAAAAAACTACTTCAACTGACGGTTACCTTACAGCTTTATGTGCTTCAAATAATTTAAGATTAATGAGAATACACTTACGATCTTAGCAATTCACTTAAAAGCTAGTTATGCTTGTAGAGACTAACGCTCGCACAATGAAATTTCTTAAGAGCTAGTTAAATTTGTCGAAACTACGGCCTACCCATTGAAATTACTTAAAAACTAGTTAAATTTGTAGAAACTACGGCCTACCTATTGAAATTACTTAAAACTGTTTAAAATTGTAGAGATTAACGCTCACACAATATTTCATAAAAAAACTACGTAAACTGGCGGTTACTTTACAGCTTTATATGCTTCAAATAATTTATGATTTATGAGACGACAATTTTTTATCCCATCGATTGACATTTATAGTTCTAGAATTTTAAATTTCGATTGAAGTTAGGTTATGAGGACGTGTTGTCTTCTTCTTCTCTACAATGGCTTCACCACAAATCGAGTCGACCGATCATAGGCATTTATAAATTCTTTCTCCTTCTTGCTTTGTCTAAATGATAACAATTAAATATACTACATTGATAAAGACAAAATGAGAGGCCGAGAAGTAAAAACCGAAAGGAATAAAGTACAAGGAATTGGCGTTTTGAAATTTCGATTTTTTTAGGATAACTGATCGAGTTGTGCCGTTCTGGTTAAAGAGATGCCACTGTGCAAAATTGCAATCAATTGTGCAGCATTTGGCTCAAGCTGAGAAAAAAAGGTGGTCCTGCACACGTCTTTAAAAATAGAATCCAAAATGCACTTAAAAGTTAATAAATGTTTCTGCGGTGAGTTTCTGAGAAAATCAGGGGATACTGAAATTGTAGAGAAAAAATACTTTAATACTAAGAACCAAATATTAGACTCTGGAAGTGACCTATTACACTGTTTTCATATTAACGTTAAAGACGATTTTTCAACGCTCTATCTGAATTTTCGGAATCAGGATCTGGGCCTTATACAGAATTTTAAGTTTTACAGGTTAATATAAATAAATATGAAGTGGGAAATGGAAGCGGTTAACCAAATATTAGACTGCTTAAAAATCTATCTATCTATTATATTTTAAATGTATTAAGCTCGAATTAACTTACGATCTTAGCAATCCACTTGTAGAGACTCGCATAATGAAATTTCTTAAGAGCTGGTTAAATTTGTAGAAACTACGGCCTACTCATTGAAATAAATGAAAAAAAAACGAATTGACTCGGGTAGATAAAGTTTGGTAATATATATCGTCCCCGTCCTGACGTAAGGGCGTAACCAACAAAAAGAGCAAAATTGAGATAAGCCACCTATGAACACCAGACAGGTGTGGTTGGAACTTCAATCCTTCGAATTTTATTCAAAGAACAAACAATTAAATTACCAGACCGTTTCCACCTTGATTTTACACTTTGTATACAAAGATAACCTGTTGATGGGCGAAAGCTGAGGTCATAGATCGATCGAACTAGGCCACGGCCACTGTCACATCTAGAGTGAGTGACACGGTGAAGCAAAAGTTTATTCGATATATTTCCCCAGAGCATGTAATACACTGCGAATTGTATACGAGTAAACATGAAAATGCACTCTATCCTTATTATCGTTCAATTTATACGTTGAAGGGAAAATAAGTAAACTGAAGTTAGTTTGATGACTTCTGGTAATCGAAATTATTTGTTTAGGTTAAATTAATTTATTAGATATACACTATAATCTATTGATATCATCATATCCATTACGATTCAATTGTCATCTAATGTTCCATCGTTAAATTTTCTTTTTTTTTCGTATTCAATTTAACTCTGACTATTGCAAAATTCGATGCCCTTCATATGTCATTTTATTTTAAAAGTTCTTTATTCACAGTACACAGAGTGGTACAGTGGGTTGCATACCCTCTGGTACTAAGTTCACATTTTTGTGTGGCATAGCATATAACGTGAGTTTTGGGTTTATTCCAGCTATCATAAGGGATTTCTTGTAGATTTGCACTAAGTTGATTCCGATTTGAGTTATTTAATTGAGTTTGAGGTTATTTTGTTTTCTGGAATTGACATATTTGGTAAGAAGGATTTAATTGCGAAACCGATAATTTTGAAACAGTCTTAGGGTATTATTTGGAAAATTTCAAAATTTCGACTACATCAATCGTTGCTATTTCCTAATTCATATTCTTGCGACGTATTAATTATTTTCCCCAGCTAAAATCAGGGCGAGGATTAAGTGGAGTACTGAAAACGACCACAACAAAATGTAATTAATTAACCCTTCTTTATTAGAACAATTTACGATAAATTCAACCAATTAAGAGTAGTCGTACTTACCGCGTCAAGTAGGTTTTCACATTTTAATATTAAAGCAAGCGATATCTATCGAAACCGTTCAGAGGGAGCGCAATAAAAACCGAAGAGGATAGTTAATTTTAATCAAATGCACATTTTTATTGCGCTTCTCCTTGAATTGTCTTTATAATAATCACGTTACGCGACCTTTGACCTCGCCTGCGACTCGAGTATCACCACCATTAGCGAAGGGTGTAGGTTGACGTGGGGTATCGCGGTGCAATATCCCAGTTACTAAATCAATTATTATCAGATAGCTAAAGTAGTAGCCGCACTAAACACGAGGGTGCTTAGGAACGGATTAACTGTTAATACTAATTGAGTTACCCACTTTATCTAACAACAGGCCTATATTTCTCACAATGTAGATTCTTAGTTGATGTGGCTGCTCCTGTGGTATGATATATAAGGTGTCCGCGTATTTCTTCCATAACCCTTAGCTATTGTAGATAGACAAAAATCTGATATTTTCTCCAATTTTCGTAAAGATCTAAAGAGTTTTGCCCCACTTATTGCATTATTAGTAAAGAAAAAATAAATTGAGAAATGTGGATTTTTGAGGTTAGGATGTACTTTTAATGTAACTATACCCCACAGTTCGATAGTCGAGTATTTTAATTTTTTTTTAATTTTGCTACCACCAATAGAGCCGGAAATATTTATATTGGGGGGAAATTAGAATTTTAAAGTGATGAAATTGGGAAGTAGTTTCAATGGGTAGGCCGTAGTTTCTACAGATTTAACTAGCTCTTAAGAAATTTCATTGTGCGAGTCTCTACAAGTATAACTAGCTTTTAAGTGAATTGCCAAGGTCGTAAGTTAATTCGAGCTTAATACATTTAAAATATAATAGATAGATAGATTCTTAAGCAGTCTAATATTTGGTTAACCGCCTCCATTTCCCACTTCATATTTATTTATATTAACCTCTGAACTTAAAATTCTGTATAAGGCCCAGCCAGATCTTGATTCCGAAAATTCAGATAGAGCGTTGAAAATATCGTCTTTAACGTTAATATGAAAACAGTGTAATAGGTCACTTCCAGAGTCTAATATTTGGTTCTTGTATTAAAGTATTTTTTCTCTACAATTTCAGTATCCCCTGATTTTCTCAGAAACTCACCGCAGAAACATGTATTAACTTTAGGATCTGTAGTTTCTTTAGTACATTTTGGATTGTATTTTTAAAGACGTGTGCAGGACCACCTTTTTTTCTCAGCTTGAAGCCAAATGCTTCACAATTGATTGCAATTTTGCACAGTGGCACCTCTTTAACCAGAACGGCACAATTCGATCAGTTACCCTAAAAAATCGAAATTTCAAAACGCCAATTCCTTGTGCTTTATTCCTTTCGGTTTTTACTTCTCAGCCTCTCATTTTGTCTTTATCTATGTAGTATATTTAATTGTTATCATTTAGACAAAGAAAGAAAGAGAAAAAATTTATAAATGCCTATGACCGGTCGACTCGATTTGTGGTGAAGCCATTGTAGAGAAGGAGAAGAAGACAACACGCCCTCCTAACCTAACTTCAATCAAAATTTAAAATTCTAGAACTATAAATGTCAATCGATGGGATAAAAAATTGTCGTTTCATAAATCATAAATCATTTGAAGCACATAAAGCTGTAAAGTAACCGTCAGTTTAAGTAGTTTTTTTATGAAATATTGTGTGAGCGTTAGTCTCTACAATTTTATAAAGTTTTAAGTAATTTCAATAGGTAGGCCGTAGTTTCTACAAATTTAGCTAGTTTTTAAGTAATTTCATTGGGTAAGGCCGTAGTTTCTACAAATTTAACTAGCTCTTAAGAAATTTCGTTGTGTGAGCGTTAGTCTCTACAAGTATAAGTAACTTTTAAGTGGACTGCTAAGATCGTAAGTGTATTCTCATAAATCATAAATCATTTGAAGCACATAAAGCTGTAAAGAATCGTCAGTTTAAGTAGTTTTTTATTGAAATATTGTGTGAGCGTTAGTCTCTACAATTTTAAACAGTTTTAAAAAATTCCAATAGGTACGCCGTGGTTTCTACAAATTTAACTAGTTTTTAAGTAATTTCAATGGGTAGGCCGTAGTTTCTACAAATTTAACTAGCTCTTAAGAAATTTCGTTGTGCGAACGTTAGTCTCTACAGGTATAACTAGCTCTTAAGTGGATTGCTAAGATCGTAAGTGTATTCTCATAAATCATAAATCATTTGAAGCACATAAAGGTGTAAAGTAACCGTGAGTTTAAGTAGTTTTTTTATGAAATATTGTGTGAGCGTTAATCTCTACAATTTTAAACAGTTTTAAGTAATTTGAATAGGTAGGTCGTAGTTTCTACAAATTTAACTAGTTTTTAAGTAATTTCAATGGGTAGGCCGTAGTTTCTACAAATTTAACTAGCTCTTAAGAAATTTCATTATGTGAGCGTTAGTCCCTACAAGTATAAACTAGCTCTTAAGTGGATTGCTAAGATCGTAAGTGTATTCTCATAAATCATAAATCATTTAAAGCACATAAAGGTGTAAAGTAACCGTGAGTTTAAGTAGTTTTTTTATGAAATATTGTGTGAGCGTTAATCTCTACAATTTTAAACAGTTTTAAGTAATTTCAATAGGTAGGTCGTAGTTTCTACAAATTTAACTAGTTTTTAAGTAATTTCAATGGGTAGGCCGTAGTTTCTACAAATTTAACTAGCTCTTAAGAAATTTCGTTGTGCGAACGTTAGTCTCTACAGGTATAACTAGCTCTTAAGTGGATTGCTAAGATCGTAAGTGTATTCTCATAAATCATAAATCATTTGAAGCACATAAAGGTGTAAAGTAACCGTGAGTTTAAGTAGTTTTTTTATGAAATATTGTGTGAGCGTTAATTTCTACAATTTTAAACAGTTTTAAGTAATTTCAATAGGTAGGTCGTAGTTTCTACAAATTTAACTAGTTTTTAAGTAATTTCAATGGGTAGGCCGTAGTTTCTACAAATTTAACTAGCTCTTAAGAAATTTCGTTGTGCGAACGTTAGTCTCTACAGGTATAACTAGCTCTTAAGTGGATTGCTAAGATCGTAAGTGTATTCTCTTAAATCATAAATCATTTGAAGCACATAAAGGTGTAAAGTAACCGTGAGTTTAAGTAGTTTTTTTATGAAATATTGTGTGAGCGTTAATCTCTACAATTTTAAACAGTTTTAAGTAATTTCAATAGGTAGGTCGTAGTTTCTACAAATTTAACTAGTTTTTAAGTAATTTCAATGGGTAGGCCGTAGTTTCTACAAATTTAACTAGCTCTTAAGAAATTTCATTATGTGAGCGTTAGTCTCTACAAGTATAAACTAGCTCTTAAGTGGATTGCTAAGATCGTAAGTGTATTCTCATAAATCATAAATCATTTAAAGCACATAAAGGTGTAAAGTAACCGTGAGTTTAAGTAGTTTTTTTATGAAATATTGTGTGAGCGTTAGTCTCTACAATTTTAAACAGTTTTAAAAAATTCCAATAGGTACGCCGTGGTTTCTACAAATTTAACTAGTTTTTAAGTAATTTCAATGGGTAGGCCGTAGTTTCTACAAATTTAACTAGCTCTTAAGAAATTTCGTTGTGCGAACGTTAGTCTCTACAGGTATAACTAGCTTTTAAGTGGATTGCTAAGATCGTAAGTGTATTCTCATAAATCATAAATCATTTGAAGCACATAAAGGTGTAAAGTAACCGTGAGTTTAAGTAGTTTTTTTATGAAATATTGTGTGAGCGTTAGTCTCTACAATTTTAAACAGTTTTAAAAAATTCCAATAGGTACGCCGTGGTTTCTACAAATTTAACTAGTTTTTAAGTAATTTCAATGGGTAGGCCGTAGTTTCTACAAATTTAACTAGCTCTTAAGAAATTTCATTATATGAGCGTTAGTCTCTACAAGTATAAACTAGCTCTTAAGTGGATTGCTAAGATCGTAAGTGTATTCTCATAAATCATAAATCATTTGAAGCACATAAAGGTGTAAAGTAACCGTGAGTTTAAGTAGTTTTTTTATGAAATATTGTGTGAGCGTTAATCTCTACAATTTTAAACAGTTTTAAGTAATTTCAATAGGTAGGTCGTAGTTTCTACAAATTTAACTAGTTTTTAAGTAAGTTCACTGGGTAGGTCGTAGTTTCTACAAATTTAACTAGCTCCTAAGAAATTTCATTGTGAGCGTTAGTCTCTACAAATTTAGTTAGCTTTTAAGATTTACTAAGAATTATTTGTCATTCATATCTCTTGTGATTATATTGGCTGTCGTGTGTTAACCAATTTATAGTAAGGGAATTGGCGTCCAGAATTGACGATGAAAGGTTCCCGTCCGACTACCAGTAAAGCGAAGAGACCATATAAATACGATATATGTTCACAAAAAAATACACAAAAAGACCTACTTTTTAAAAAAAAGTTTACCCTACGACCATTTTGCATTAAATGGCAAGCATTTTAATTTATTTCGAAAATGTTCAATTGCGATCGTAATTTTTTTTTTTTCTTAAATTTAAACACGTATTTATAACATGAAAATACATATTTTGTCCAATTTTCGTAAAGATCAGAAGATTTTTATCGCACTTATTGCATTATTAATAAAAAAAAATAAACTGAGAAACTTGGAGTTTTTGAGGTTAGGATGCACTTTGCATGTCATTTGCATGTATAAAAAGAAAACAAAGAAAAAAATTCAACTTCCCGATTACATCACTTTTCATCAATTAATTTCCCTCCACTATATTAAAATGGAAACATCGTAAATAATTAATCCTAACCTTAAAACTTCGAATTAAAACAGTCGTGAGCAGCTGCGTGGACACTTAACTAGACTCACGGTTCGTAAACACTCTCATCCATCTTACAAGTTGTAAGCTTGCAAGCGCTTCAGTTAATTAAATTAAACTTTCAATTCAGTTTAAAAACCATCAGTCTCCACGCCGGCCTTTACGATGTCACGCCTAGCAAGTACGCGCGTAAATCCATCGATGAACTTGTCGGGGGCGGTGGTTGATTTCAAAAACTTCGTCGTAACCACCCAGACGGATAAGTAAATACCCTTTCAGGAACCAAAGGGTGTATGGAAGGCGTTAGTTGTGTTTACAGTTTACGACCTCCAAGCTCCTCCGTCAATGAATTGAGCGAGGCGCACGTTTTCAGAATAAGCGGTTATGAGCGCTTTCGGAAATTGGATAGCTTGTATACACTCGTTTATGGGGTAACAATGTTAGCTTTGTAATATAAAGTTGTTAGGGGGAATTTTTAAATCTACCCACTTCGGAATTAGGTGGGTTAGCTCTCGCACCGTATTATTCCGTACGTACTAGGAACATAGGTTCGATATATGATATATTGTTAGGGGGGAAGTGAATGGTAATGTTAAAGTGATGTAAGTAGAGGTTATTTATTGCTTAGCGTTCAGAGCTGTCTTGGGGAGTATAAGAACACGATCGCTGCAGTAAATCATCACCAGCAGGGTTATTGACATCCGCCACCCCCGAGACGAAGGAAATACAGGGTGTTTTATGAAGAACTGTAAGGATGATAGAGGATCCCTTGACTATTCACGAATGGGTATAGAACCAATTGATTATGCACCTCTTTTTCTCAGGATCAGATGAAAGTGCCCAGCCTCAGTTCTACGAAACGTTAAATAATTTACAGCTAGTTGTTTTCCGTATATCCTGAATTATTCGCGTTTGTTAAAGGTTAAAGGTTAGCAGTGCGGGCATAAGTTATTTACGGGGCAACGGGAAGAAATGCGCGATTTAATTTAGAAAGACAAATAGGAGAAATATTTAATATTCGGATTGCGCTTCTGATGGAGACGTTTTTGACCAGACGTATCCGAATGTACCGGGCTTTCGGCGGCGAGAAGGCAAAGAACGAAAATATCGCAAGAAAGCAAAACTATTATATTAATATGCGTTTTGAATTATGATTTATCAACTTGCGGCAAATAATATTAAATTAGACTTCCCTGCCGTTCACAAAGAATACAATGGCATGAAAAAAATCAAACAAAGCTATTTTGACCACTGACGCTTCAGATATTGCTCTTGGAGCCGTTCTATCACAAGGAATGCCTCCAAATGAAAAACCCATCACACGTTTTATTACAAGATTAAAACAGTTTAATTAAGAAACAATAATAATTAAGGATACATAAAAATCTAGGTTATTCCACTGCACGTTTTATGAAAGATTTTTATTTCTGAAAATCATGCTAATCATATTTTAAATATCATTTTATGGTTTATTTGTCGATTTGTGCAGAGATTATATTTTAAGTAGTATAATTTTTGAATAATTTATGACAAATGACGAAAGAATTTAATGAAATTCTTCCGCTTATATTTTGCCACTGGATTGTAAACCATGTTAGTGAGAAGTTCAACCGTAGCAAAATTTAAAATGGCCAAACGGTTATTCCATAGAGAAGAACCGAAGTTGATGGATGGTAAGTTTTAATTGTTGAATGTGTGCGTATTTTGTTTTATAACTCTATGACTGTAACTATTAATGACCTTTAGATGTACATTATGACTTTTTACGATATTTTAAATCTGATTTTAGTTTTAGTTAAAAATTGGTGATTGGTGAACCCAAAACCCAATTGAAATTTTAGTTGGATAAATTGTTTTTTTCTATAAAAAGAATAGGCACTATACAGTTTCTATTTTTCTACAGTTCCTAGTGGAAAATTATGTACAATGTCTAACAAAAAAATGTATGGCACTCGCGAGAGTGTTATTAGAATGTTTTATAGAACAAACAAATTTTTGCAGATGATCCCTTGCAATTTCTTCTGTCATTGATAGGATATAGGTTCAAGAGTCACTTTTATGTAATGCAAGTTCTTATTCTAATTGTTGTGTGCTACCTGCAAATGTTCAATATTATATGCGTTATGGATATAATTTTATATAAGAATTTTACTAATTTGGGATATTTACCATTCGTCTTATTGCAACAACCTGTAAGTAGATATTTACATTTGAATTATATGTCAGGGATATCTTTTAAGAGTGAAATTTCTTTAAGAGATCGATACTTTCTTTCAGGGATGTCTTGGCATGCTGTTAATATTTGCTTATGCCAAAGAATTCTTTCATTATCAAGAAATTGTATTCAGCAATTTTTGGTCCATAAGTGCTGGAGACAAAAAGACAAAAAGACGACTATTACGAGAAAGCAAAATTATTAAATTAATATGCATGATGAATTATGGGTTATCTGTTATAGCACATTTGTCTCTCTTTCCACTGGTTGGTGACGAAAAGCATTTCAATTTTTCGATTGTGTTTTGCGAGGAGCATCTCGGAAGATGGTCGAAAGTATTCATTTTTATTTTTTACCTATGCATGTTAGTGATTGCTCTTGGAACTATCTGTCCACTATTTGCGATTATTTATGTCACGGTTCATGCCCAATTTCAATTTGATATGCTCAACTTGGCCATACGCAAAATTCCAAAAGAGGAATTGGCGGGAACAAATCGTCTTCTTAATGAGGTACAGCGCCACTGCACAATATATAAAAGCATATCAGTATGTGCAAAGCATCATGCGGTTATAAAAATGTAAGTAGACTTATACCTTTTTTAGTTCATATTTATTTGAGGGAGTTCAGATTTATAGTTTATTAAAAGTAGTAAAAATATGAATAATTAAAGATTAACGTTTTATTGTTTATTATTTTTCAATGATAAAGAAGAAAAGTTTTTATGTATTGATTGGCATTCGTCCGACATTCTTTTCTACTTTATTAAAAACTTTACCACTGATTTTTCTTGTGTGTTTTGACGTTTCCTTAATGTTGTCTTTCCATTAATAAAATACATTTATATTTATCTCGGAATATTAAAAAATATTATTAATTATTAACTTCAAGCTCAATTTTTAAATTTTTTTCTATTTACACATTAGCTATAATTTTAGGGTAACTAACACGATTTTACGAGAAATTCAAAATGTACCTGTATTGTTAGTGGCTGTGGCTGGCACAATGTCATTTGTAGCTGCTTCTTATTTTCTTATATTTGTAAGTATACCTTCTGTAATATTTTATTTTCAATATATCATACATTTCTATTGTTATCCCTTAAAGTAAATCGTTGAACAGTAATTTCTATTACTTAAATTAGCATTCCATTCCTCATTATTTCCGCTTTGTTTTTGATCTTAGTAGATATATTTTATGTTTAAACCATATGCAACCTACTAATAATAATGTTGTTTCATTGTAGCAAATTAGTCCTTCGAGCAACTGGAGAATGATTATAATTTTGATAACGATTACATCAATATTTGTAACACTCTGCATATACGGACAAAAAATAACAGACGAAGTAAGTACATATGTGGTATATTGAATTGACGCTTAATTACGTATGCGCTACTGATTGCAACTTTTGCGCGTCGTAATAACCCTTATTTTAATAGAAAATCTCAGGCTCCAGTTTCTTAAGTTTATAGTGCAAGAAACAGCACTTCACTTCCTGGCAGGAAAGACCCGTTCGGAAGGGTTTATTTCCCTTATTTCGGTTACTAGACGGTTCAGTGAGACCCCACGCGTTGCCACGCCGATAAAGTACCACTGTTCGCAACAAACTAACGCGACCCCAAACGAAATATCACTTCGTGGTCACAAATAGATGTCTCGCAAGAGTTTGATAATTTAACGTTCGAATTATGTTAGCACTAAGTTGATTTACCGGTCAATTCCGCAGCAACTGCACGATGAAAAGCCATCGTATGTTTCCATATCTCTTTGGCAAAAAAGTTCTTTATTTATACAGATCATAGGCCACTTATTTGGTTGTTTAATGATAAACTTGTGCGTGGGCATTTTTTTCATTATCTATTTTAGTGTTATTTTTTAGTCAAATCAGTTTCATGATGTAACATTGTACAATACCCCTTGGTATCACTGGGACCAACAAAGTAAAATGGCTTTGCTAATGATAATAATGAACAGCCGAAAGCCATTGAAGATCACTTGTTTTGATCTTGTCGTTTTGAATTATGAGTTGGTTTTATCAGTAAGTATTGATCACATCGAGATGAAGCAAGAGTGTATTTATTTTTATATTTCAGGGTGTTAGACTTATTTACAGTCTGCTAACTCTTTCTAGAAAATTCAAATAATCTAACAGGATGGATAGGAGACAGGATCTGTTGATCTTTGTGACTTTTATGAAAAATATTTTTACTTTACATATTTTGCACTGCAAGCACTTATTTTGAACATTCCTACATTAAAACTAATTGATTGTGAACACAATTTAACTTGTAGATCCGCTTACGTTCAAAAGCCCTCCATAATAATTTATTTGCCTAAAGTAGTTCACAAATTTGTCTGTTATGGGAGATGAAGATGACAATAAGTGATCTTAGAACCAAAGATAGTCTCAATACTTAGCAGGATGGGGTCTTTTGCAACCGCACTAGTCGCACTGTATTGGGTAAATGTAATATAATAAGTAAGTAAATAGATTTATGAATAGGCAAGCAAAAGTATAAATACTAAATTCCTGAATTGTAGGAAACGAAGTATGACATTAAAGCATGGGCATATGCACGCACCAAAATATATAACCTATCCTAATGTGTAATAATTTGATTCTCATTACTTGTCAACAAGATATATTACAAATGAATAAATATATTTATTATAGTTAAACAGATTGTATTATTTGAAAAAATAAATATTTCTATAATAGTCCTACATGAAATAAACTCATTGGCTACATAAATGAAATACCTACGTAATACTTAAATAGGAATTTTAAACTTTTATTGTTCAGATTCTAAAAATAAATCTTTGTGTAAATATTTTGAGCGTTTAAATAATGAAGTAAACATTTATACATACGATAAAGAAAACAAATTATTCGATAATTTTTACGGTTCCAAAAAATAGGTGTTAACAGTTCAAACGTTTTTTAGATAAATTTGGACAGTTCTTTAAATAGTCAGTCAATGAATCAATTCTTTTGAATACACTTACAAAGACAATTTTTTTAATAATCCTTAGCAATAAGTGATGTTTTTTTTATAAATTCTCCACATTATTTTGTTTTTACATTTAGATTTACTGAAATCCTGAATTTCAGTAAATTACATTGCCAGTAAACATCATCATTTTGATTATTAACGCACGGTGTAACGAAGTGATTTTTTCCAATCAAGGAATGTTCATTTTTGCTTTAAATATTACCGTCACTTGGGTACACCCTGCCGCTGTGTTAGTAATTAAGTGCTGTACTAGTTAAGTTATACATGAGTTGTTAAAAAGTCCGCTGGTAAACAAGCAGTCAAGTAATTAATTGATTAATTTTCGACAATCCCTCGTATAAGTAAAATCCGAGAATTATTATAAATAATGACCGAGTCGGAAATACAAATCATTCGTTACTAAAATTGTTAATCCTTGTCCGTTTTCATCCGTTTCTTTTTGCAACATAGTATAGAAATTACAAGAAACTCATTTCCGGTTAGATACGTTTTGAGTTGATGCACTAAGATGCATAATCCGCTGCACCTCTGCAAGTTACGCTGGGATATGCATACGAGTACGTCGTTTAAAGTCGGCGACCACCTGTCTTTTAACACGACAGATACGTCAAAAAGTTTACAAAAAGGGGAAGAACAGTCACTTCGCTCTCATTCCGTGTTCACTCTCATTCCGTGCTCATTCTCATTCCAAGAAAACCGGCAGCAGTTCAGCTCATTCCGTGAAAGCCGTCCGCAGTCCAGAAGTGCCAGATCAAACCAAAGCCGTCCACAGTTTCGCGCCGCCGTTTCGAGTTAAATAGTAAATTCCGTCAGAACGTTATTCTGAAAATTATTTTGGTAAGAATACATCGTAGTCCACTGCATTTTGCAGGTACTGCTTTCAGTTAAGTATAGATATTCAAAGGTTTTTGTGTCCGCACGTATTGTTGTAATATACTACTCAATCAAACCAGAGCTAATTAGTAATATCTCCGTTGGTCTTTTGTTTGTTAATATATGCAGCAGCCGCTGAGGTTTGTTCGCTGGGGCCACCTTAAAAGTTCCACTGCATAATAGGTTACCGGAAAACCTACGATAAATCTAATAGCCATTATATGCATCAACTGAGAGGAATTGTTCGCTAGGGCCTTCCAAACGGGTGATCTGCATAGACTTGGCTCGCGAAACTTACGTAATAACATAAGCATTAGCAAATAGCTCTACGTTTGTGGCCGTAGTTTGCCGTGTATGTCAAAATTCTATATAACCTAGAATATCTATAGCTAATCGATTGCCCGCCGTGCATAATTCATCCTAGTGGAAAGGTCCGTTTGCTTGTCGTACATAAAAATTCATTAATCCCACGTATCCGAAAATTTCGACGCTAAAAATTCGTAAAGATTCTTGATTGCCAGCTCGACTTATTTTTATCATTTTTTTTAAAATAATTTTATACACACTCGACTGTACAGCCGTGGAGGTTTAGAGTAAATTAATTTGTTCATTATTATCCTTGAATAAATCCGTTATTTTAAAAAGGTAAAATTCACGAGTTATTATTTCTGCTATTTTAATTTCTGATTAATCCGTTTGAGTAGGGGTTGAAGTCCGTTAGACAGACCCCCAACTTACGACCCGCTGGCATTTATCTGTATCTCCATCTGTTAGCTACCCCGGATTGCTTTCCCAAATAGGAAAGCCAAAAAGTGCTGTCCTTTGCACTCAAAAGTTAAAGTACTGGCGCCCGAGATTTCCGTATAAAAGATTACGTAAGTATCTGGAAAAGCAGACGTCGTTACAACGTGTAGGGGTATTACCTTTTTATTGTCGTAGTCGTAGGATCGAACTTCACTTTAGGTACCTAAGTTCGTTTGATCTATTAATTATTTTATTATATATAGTGAAGTGTATGGACTATGATTTTGCTGTTCCCTGAGGCACTTCGGCACAGTTCTTTCTGGCAAGAAGTTTGCAAAAGTTTTTCACTGCGATGTCTACCCTAATGATCAATATTTCATTTTTTCCGAAAAAACTAGAAATAAAATGGAGCGTGCTGTCGTCATGATCATTTTGATAATCTACGTGCTTTTAATTGATTTATACGGTCGAACCTCTCCTCAACTGAGACAAATAAAATAAACGAGTATTAAATTAGACTTTCCTACCGTTCGCAAAGAATACAATGGCATGAAAAAAAAAATCAAACAAAACCTATTTTGACCACTGACGCATCAGATTTTGCTCTTGGAGCCGTTCTGTCACAACGAATTAACGCTTCATAATGAAAAACTTATCGCACGTTTCTGTATTATAGGCCATATACCATTGGCAAAAAGTTCTTTATTTATACAGATCATAGGTCGTATATAGCTGTTTAATTTAAAAGCTCAAATAAAACAAATAAATTGTGAAACAATTTACTAATTTTTAATAGTTTAAAGAAGAGTAAATCTAATTCTATAGCTTTACAAATTTTTCAGAGATTTAAATTATTTTACTAACAGTAAAGATGTATGCATTATAAAATTAACATTAACCCATTACACATTATTTTGTATATTCAATTATTTATGCAACTAGATTTATGAAACGTTTCCATTTCTGAAAATCATATTAATCATATTTTAAATATCATTTTATGGTTTATTTATCGATCTGTGCAGAGATTGTATTTTAACTAGCATAATTTTTGAATAATTTATGACAAATGACGAAAGAATTTAATGAAATTCTTCCGCTTATATTTTGCCACTGGATCGTAAACCATGTTAGTGAGAAGTTCAACCGTAGCAAAATTTAAAATGCCTAAACGGTTATCCGATAGAGAAGAACCGAAGTTGATGGATGGTAAGTTTAAATTATTGAAAGTGTGCGTATTTTGTTCTACAGGGTGTTAAGAAAAAGTAAGTCAAGCCGTTAACCACAGATTCTTTGGGCGAAAATAATACGACTTTCATAATGTGATTTTTATTTTGTCACGTAGTTTTCCTTATACGGGGTGTTAAAGTTTAAATTTTGAAAATTATTTTTATTAATAATTCAGTTATTTTGTAAGATATTTGCCTGAAATTTTGCACAGAATTTTATCTTATGCAGATACACTTTTTGTGCAATTTTGGTAAAAAAGTCAAAGCGCAAACGGGAAAAAAGGGGTTTTAATACCCATTAACCTCCCCAACTTTTTCATGCATACGCCTATGTTTATTTTTAGAATAAATACTTATTTCCCTAACTTTTCTTACTGCTATAAAATTTTGATTTAGGACTTGGTTAACGAGATATTCCAATAAATTCAGATGTATGATATTAATCCGAGGGGTTTTCATTACCGACAGTCGGTTAAAAATTTTTGCTAGTGATACAAATTTCACAAAAACGTCTTTGGAATGACTTTAGTTGAAGTGATTATATTTCTGCATAACATCACATCTCTATAAATTAGCACTTGAATTCAGGTTAAAAAAAGATTGTTTATTTTTAGTTTTTGGGGAGTGAACGATTTCCTTTATTAAGCACCAATTTTAAATTACGAGAATGAATTGTGGAAGGTGCAAGACAATTTAAGCAAAAATATTTTCTATAAATTAGTATTTTTAATTGCTTCTTTTACCTCGCCAGTGGCATAGTTAAATGAGAAATAGAAAATATTAAGAAATTTAATAATTTCTAAACAGAAATGTGTCACTGGTTTTTTATAATTTTTATTTTATCGAACTATGCACAACAAAAAAGGTCTTGCGTAAAAGTAATCAATTATAAAATCAATGATTACTACAAACAACAATCATAAAAATCTCGATAAAAATGATAAATTCCAAAAGTAAGATTGAAAATGAATCTGAATTTATTGAAATATCTCGTTAAGTCTTAAATGCAAATTTAATAAGAGGAAGAAAAATTAGGGAAATAAGTATTTAATCTAAAAATACATATCTAAAGACCATAGGCGTACGCAAGAAAAAGTTGAGGGGGTTAATGGGTACCACAACCCCCCCTTTTCCCCGTTTGCGCTTTGACTTTTTTTACCAAAATTTCACAAAAAGTGTATCTACGTAACATAAAAGTCTGTGCAAAATTTCAAGTAAAAAATCTTAAAAGATACCAAAATTATTTATAAAAATAATTTAAAAAATTTAAACTTTAACACCCTGTATAAGGAAAACTATGCGCCAAAATAAAAAACCACACCATAAAAGTCGCATTATTTTTGTCCAAAGAAACTGTGATTAACGGCTTGATCTACTCTTTCTTAACACCCTGTATAACTCTATGACTAACTATTAAGCACCTTAGTTGTACATAGTTACATAGTGTTCTATTATGACTTTTTACGATATTTTAAATCTGATTTTAGTTTTAATTAAAAATTAGTGATTGGTGAACCCAAAACCCAATTGAAATTTTTGTTCGATAAAAAGAATAGGCAATTTATACAGTTTCTATTTTCCTAAAGTTCCTAGTGGAAAATTATGTACAATGTCTAACAAAAAAATGTATGGCACTCGCGAGAGTGTTACTAGAATGTTTTATAGAACAAACAAATTTTTGTAGATGATCCCTTGCAATTTCTTCTGTCATTGATAGGATATAGGTTCAAGAGTCACTTTTATGTAATGCAAGTTCTTATTCTAATTATTGTGTGTTACCTGCAAATGTTCAATATGATATGCATTATGGATATAATTTTATATAAGAATTTTACTAATTTGGGATATTTACCAGTCGTTTTATTGCAACAACCTGTAAGTAGATATATTTTTTTTTTTTTGGCTTTTTGGCTTTGGGATCATAGCCCGTATAGCCACTAAGTAGATATTTACATTTGAATTATTTCAGTGCCAGGGATATCTTTTAAGAGTGAAATTTCTTTAAGAGATCGATACTTTCTTTCAGGGATGTCTTGGAATGCTGTTAATATTTGGTTATGCCAAAAAGTTCTTTCATTATCAAGAAATTTTATTCAGCAATTTTTGGTCCATAAGTGCTGGAAACAAAAAGACAAACAGCCGACTATTACGAGAAAGCAAAATTATTAAATTAATATGCATGTTGAATTATGGTTTATCTGTTATATCACATGTGTCTGTCTTTCCACTGGTTGGTGACGAAAAGAATTTCATTTTTTCGATTGTGTATTGCGAGGAGCATTTCGGAAGATGGTCGAAAGTATTCATTTTCATTTTTTACTTATGCATATTATTGATTGCTCTTGGAACTATCTGTCCAATATTTGTGATTACTTATGTCACCTTTCATGCCCAATTTCAATTTGATCTGCTCAACTTGGCCATACGCAAAATTCCAAAAGAGGAATTGGCGGGAATAAATCGTCTTCTTAATGAGGTACAGCGCCACTGCACAATATATAAAAGCATATCAGCATGTGCAAAGCATCATACGGTTGTAAAAATGTAAGTAGACCTATATATTTTTTAATTCATATTTATTTGAGGGCGTTCAGATTTAGTTTATTAAAAGTAGTAAAAATATGAATAGTTAAAGATTAACATTTTATTGTTTATAATTTTTCAATGATAAAGAAGAAAAGTTTGTATGTATTGAATGACATTCGTCCGACATTCTCTTCTACTTTATTAAAATTTTTGCCACTGATTTTTCTTGTGTTTTTGACGTTTCCTTAATGTTGTCTTTCCATTAATAAAATACATTTATATTTATCTCGGAATATTAAAAAATATTATTAATTATTACCTTCAAGCTCTATTTTTCAATTTATTTGTATTTACAATTGAGCTATAATTTTAGGGTAACTAACACTATTTTACGAGAAATTCAAAATGTACCTGTATTGTTAATGGCTGTGGCTGGCACAATGTCATTTGTAGCTGCTTCTTATTTTCTTATATTTGTAAGTATACCTTTTGTAATATTTTATTTTCAATCATATCAGACATTTCTATTGTTATCCCTTAAAGTAAATCGTTGAACAGTAATTTCAATTACTTAAATTAGCATTCCATTCCTCATTATTTCCGCTTTGTTTTTGATCTTAGTAGATATATTTTATGTTTAAACCATATGCAACCTACTAATAATACTGTTGTTTCATTGTAGCAAATTAGTCCTTCGAGCAACTGGAGAATGATTATAATTTTGATAACGATTACATCAATATTTTTAACACTCTGCATATACGGACAAAAAATAACAGACGAAGTAAGTACATATGTGGTATATTGAATTGACGCTTAATTACGTATGCGCTACTGATTGCAACTTTTGCGCGTCGTAATAACCCTTATTTTAATAGAAAAACTCGAGCTCCAGTTTCTTAAGTTTATAGTGCAAGAAACAGCACTTCACTTCCTGGCAGGAAAGACCCGTTCGGAAGGGTTTATTTCCCTTATTTCGGTTACTAGACGGTTCAGTGAGACCCCACGCGTTGCCACGCCTTGAAAGTGTCACTGTTCCCAACATACTAATGCGACCTCAAACGAAATATCACTTCGTGGCCACAAATTGTTGTCTCGCAAGAGTTTGATAATTTAACGTCGGAATTATGTTAGCACTAAGTTGATTTACCGGTCAATTCTGCAGCAACTGCATGATGAAAAGCCATCATATGTTTCCATATCTCTTTGGCAAAAAAGTTCTTTATTTATACAGATCATAGGCCACTTATTTGGTTGTTTAATGATAAACTTGTGTGTTGCCATTTTTTACATTATCCATTCTAGTACTATTTTTTAGTCAAATCAGTTTCATGATGTAACATTGTACAATACCCCTTGGTATCACTGGGACCAACAAAGTAAAATGGCTTTGCTAATGATAATAATGAACAGCCGAAAGCCATTGAAGATCACTTGTTTTGGTCTTGTCGATTTGAATTATGAGTTGGTTTTATCAGTAAGTATTGATCACATCGAGATGGAGCAAGAATGTATTTATTTTTATATTTCAGGGTGTTAGACTTATTTACAGTCTGCTAACTCTTTCTAGAAAATTCAAATAATCTAACAGGATGGATAGGAGACAAGATCTGTTGATCTTTGTGACTTTTATGAAAAATACTTTCACTTTACATATTTTGCACTGCAAGCACTAATTTTGAATATTCCTACTTTAAAGCTAATTGTTTGTGAACACAATTTAACTTGTAGATCCGCTTACGTTCAAAAGCCCCCTTCCATGATAATTTAACTGCCCAATGTAGTTCACAAATTTGTCTGTCATGGGAGATGAAGATGCCAATAAGTGATCTTAGTACCGAAGATAGTCTCAACACTTAGCAGGATGGGGTCTTTTGCAACCGCACTAGTCGCACTGTATTGGGTAAATGTAATGTAATAAGTAACTAAATAGGTTTATGAATAGGCAAGCAAAAGTATAAATACTAAATTTCTGAATTGTAGGAAACGAAGTATAGCATTAATGCATGGGCATATGCACGTACTAAATAGTTATTTTCCTAACAAGTGCAGAAAGTGGTATTTTTCCGCACGCGACTGCCGTTGACCGAACGACGCGAAGCGGAGTTCTATCAAGCAGTCGAGTGCGGAAAAGACAGTTTCCGTATGTTAGGAACAATATTTTTCCTAGGAGCGTGATCACATTTTCAAAATGTAATTATAACTTACCCAAAAATGCAAATAAAAATATAATTACTTTTCCGCACGCATTTTAGTTTCGAAAGTTGCACTTTTCCGCACTAGTGCGGAAAAGTGCAACTTTTGAAACTAAAATGCGTGCGGAAAAGTGTTATTTTCCGCACGCTCGTAGGAAAATAATATAACCTATCCTAATGTGTATTAATTTGATTCTTATTACTTGTCAACAAGATAGAAATAAAAAATATATTACGAATACTGTTCTTAGGTTTTCTTCTTCTCTCTTCTCTCTGTACATTTTTATTTATTTTATGCATAGAACTCTGGCACCTAAAGAGTCGTTGAGGTTACTCGAGATTTCCTGTGTTTGCCAAGCCTCATTTAAACGCCTATCTGGACTTACTTATCACATCTATGTATGTTTAAATAAATATTGTTCTACCACCTCCGACTCTGCCGCTGCCAAGTAGGTTGACCTGCAGTAATTAATTCTGTAAGAAAATAAAATTTCCACCGCCGCATGTTTTAAAATTAACATCTTGAAAAATTTGCGCTGCTGAAAGCTTTCTGTGAAATAAGTAATTTGTATAGTGTCAGCGGTAAAATGAATTTCAGTTCGCAAAGGTGGGTGAGGTCCTAAAGACATTATTCATGAGAGGTTTTAATCAAGATATTGCGCACGGGAGGCGGGGACGTGGCAGTTGTGTTTTTTCATGTCAGAAATGAACGTTCGCTGATAACCGATTTAATTAATAATTATCGGAAAATTGAAAGTAAAAATCGAGCAAGTAAAAATACGCGTCGTGAAAATATTTGTTATTGTGACGTCGCAGGCTGCTTAATTAAATCGTCTCCACTGTGCTCCTTAATCCGTATATAAAATTTTATTAGCCTAAGTGGTAAGGGCAAGCAAATAATTATATCTGAACAAGACGAACGAAAATAACCACCCTCCACAGCGGCGGTCGCTCTTAATACGTTTGAAATTAAATATTATCGAGAATAACTTCCCAAACTTAATTAAACCGAATTCTGCGACGCAATTTTTTTATTTCAAACGAGAGAGCACACGAAATAACCTATTGAGCAGAGCTTAGCGTCCGATAAGAGAATAGATCAAGCAAATGATTAAATATAATGGCTGGTTTCGTGTGAAAATTAAATAAGGGGAACCCTTGGATGTGGAAAGAAAGTTCGATGCAATCGAAATATATCATTGTGTATTATTTGTGTACTGGAAGTAAAGGCGACGCGAGATTAATCTTATGGATGATGAATGTACTTTTTAGTTCATAATCTCACTAGGTGAAATAATTACGTTTTCGACTAGATGTTCAATTTCCAACTAGTAAGACCATGTCATTTTCACGTCCATTTAAGGAAAATAAAGGACGTCATTAGGATGTCATATTTTTTACATATTTAGGACATCGTCTTAAATACGTTCATATGAAGTAATAACGTAACAAATTTGTGCACAAACTAATTTTGTATATTTACAAATTAGTTTAGGATGCTTTTTATTGGAGCTCGGTTCCTGAAAACTCCGTTTCGACGAATGTTTCCAAGCAAAATATACGCCAATGTAAATCGCTGAAAATATTTTTATTATAAAATCACAGGCTTAATCTGCTTAATTAAATTGTTTCCGATATACTCCTTATCGTTATATAAAATTTTATTAGCTCAAGAGAAGTCTTAGCAAAGGAAAGCAAATAATAATATCTGCAAAAAGAACGGAAATATCTGTCTACCCTTCAAAGCAGCGGTCTCTCGTAATACGTCTGGAATTTGATATCGACGAATAACTTCCCAAACTTAATTAAAGTGAGTTTAGTGATACAATTTTTTAATTTAGATTAAACATCAAAAAGTTTTCCACTGAACAGGGCGATAAGAGGATACATCAAGCAAATGATTAAGTGTAATGGCTGGTTTCGTGTGAAAATTACATAAAGGAAATCCCTAGATGTGAAAAGAAAGTTTGGTACAAATGAAACGTGTTTTCAACGTATATTTATGTACGGGAAGTGACAACATTTTGACTATGAATGATTAAAGAATGCACATTTTTGTGTTTCTAGTGCTTGCAAGGCCATGTCATTTTTACGTGTATTTAAGGCGAATAATGGACGTCATTATGATGTCATATTCTTTACATATTTAGGACATCGTCTTATACGTTCGTGTGACGTAATAAAATTATATATTTGACTTCATTTGACTATAAAATTACAAATGTAAGAAGATAAATACAAAATTTGAATACGAGAAATTAATGCAATTGGAAACTGAAATTGATTAATAGTATTAAGTTTGAGACAACGGATTGGGTAACGTCTTATTAGTTGATATTAACGTAATCTATCCTTGTAAATCAACTAAACCACAGAACACCTGCAATAATTCATCAAGGCATTGAGAATGCACGGAGTATAACAATCAGTACATTAACTAAATGAAACTTATTAAAATTGATAACAAGTTTATCATGAGATTTCGAAAGGTGTTAAACTGTTACAATGGGATGAATAATAAAGAGGAATTAGGTAGCATATTGTACTGCGGAAGCATATTGTACGTTCTTTGCAAAACCCGCGGTTGGAGGTAATCCGCAGCTATAAATCATTATTTAAGGTACAGTCATGGCCAATAAGGTTCCCAAGCTTTAAATCATTTAATCCACACATTTTCTTACTTTCATTCAATTTGAAAATACAAAAGTAGATTCCACGTACGCTAAATATTTGGTATAAATTAATTCGTTGGAAGATAAACAACCCGATTACATATATCTCACATTCACTATCTAATTACCCCAATTATCCACGTAATTGTATAAAAAGTTAAAATACGCCCGAAATTGAGATAGACGAGAATCACGCATAATTCGGTTTTTGTTCGGCATAATCCCAGTCACGCGTCCCTGAAAAATACTTCGCTTTGTAAATCCATTTTACATATCGCGTTAGAGCCCAGATTAAAATGTAATTTACTTATTCGCGTTCAAACCTGAAGTGAGGCTCAAACGAAGTAATCTTTCGGCTGACAACCCTCAGATATACTATCTTAATTAACCGGCGCGCTCGCCGATCAATATGCCTGCATAAAATGAATGTCTTCAACTTATCAACTTACAACGTGGAGCTAATTTCATTTTCGCAGTCAAAAATAAGGATATAACTCAGAAGACAACCCACAATTAAAAAATATTGCAGCTGGATTCGAAGAAAAATATGTACGAAAATTTATTTAAATTCTGTTATATTGTTAATTATTATTATAACTTGCTATCTTTACGGTTCCATGCTTATTATTTATTAATTTCAGCAAATTTCAAATGCGGTCAGTCGAGCGTCTTTAGTAATACATAAAACTTCCGTTCGCGTGAGTTAGGAAAGGGAAGACAGACACAAAAATATTTGACAGTTGACAGTTTTAATGACAGCTGTCAACTGTCAAATATTTTTTCGACTTTAAATTTGTGTTTAGTGCTGAGAAAATCCATTAAATGATAAAAATTCCGTCTATATTGCTCATTATTATCAAACTGACAGCTGTCAACTGTCAGAAGTCATTTCCAACATCGCCAGTTCTTTAATTAATCAAACGGATAGTATTATTGACAGCAGCTGTCAACTGTCAAAACCTTTATCGACTTTAAATTTATGTTCGGTGCTGACAAAATTCATGAAACTGACAATAAAATTAGTCGAAATTGCTTACTTTCATCAAATTGACAGTTGTCAACTGTCAAAAGTTATTTTCAACAACGACAGTTCTTAATTAATCAAATGGATAGTTTTAATGACAGCTGTCAACTGTCAATATTTTTTTTTAACCTTAAATTCATGTTCCGTGTTGACAAAATCCATCTAAATTGTTTATTTTTGTCAAATTGACAGCTGTCAACTGTCAGAAGTCATTTTCAACATTATCAAATCTTAAATTAGTCAAATGGATAATTTTATGATCGCTGTCAACTGTTAATAATTTTCTTTGAGATTAAATTCGTATTTCGTGCTGACAAGATCCATAAAAATGATAATAATTCCATCTATATTGGTTATTATTATCAAATTGACAGCTATCAACTGTCAGGAGTCCTTTTCAACATCATCAATTCCTAAATTAATCAAACGGATAGTTTTAATGACAGCTGTCAACTGTCAAATATCTTTTTCGACTAATTCATGTTTAGTGCTGAGAAAATCCACTAAATGATAAAAATTCCGTCTATATTGCTTATTATTATCAATCTTACGGCCGTCAACTGTCAGAAATCCTTTTCAACAACATCAATTCTTAAATTAATCAAACGGATAGTTTTATTGACAGCTGTCAACTGTCAAAATCTTTATCAACTTTAAATTTATGTTTGCTGCTAACAAAATTCATGCAACTGACAATAAAATTAGTCGAAATTGCTTACTTTCATCAAATTGACAGTTGTCAACTGTCAAAGGTTATTTTCAACAACGACAATTCTTAATTAATCAAATGGATAGTTTTAATGACAGCTGTCAACTGTCAATAATTTTATTTAACCTTAAATTCATGTTCCGTGCTGACAAAATCCATCTAAATTGCTTATTTTTGTCAAATTGATAGCTTTCAACTGTCAGAAGTCATTTTCAACATTATCAAATCTTAAATTAGTCAAATGGATAGTTTTATGATAGCTGTCAACTGTCAATAATTTTCTTTGAGCTTAAATCCATAAAAATGATAATAATTCCATCTATATTGGTTATTATTATCAAACTGACTGCTATCAACTGTCAGAAGTCCTTTTCAACATCATCAATTCCTAAATTAATCAAACGGATAGTTTTAATGACAGCTGTCAACTGTCAAACATCTTTTTCGACTTTAAATTCGTGTTTAGTGCTGAGAAAATCCGCTAAAATGATACAAATTCCGTCTAAATTGTTAATTTTCACCAAATTGACAGCTTACAACTGTCAGAAGTCGTTTTTAACATCATCAGTTCTTAAATTAATCAAATCGATAGTTTTAATGATAGCTGTCAACTGTCAAAAATCTTTTTCGACTTTAAATTCGTGTTTAGTGCTGAGAAAATCCTTAAAAATTATATAAATTTCATGCAAATTGCTTATTTTCATCAAATTGACAGCTGTCACCTGTCAGAAGTCATATTTAACATCATCAATTCTTAAATATATCAAATGAATACTTTTAGTGACAGCTGCCAACTGTCATAAGTAATTTCTATTCTCATCAATTCTTGAATTAATCAAATGGATAGCTTTAATGACAGCTGTCAACTGTCAAAAATAATTTTCGACTTTAAATTCGTGTTTAGACAAGACGCTAACAGCAGCAAAGTATTCCGTCAAATTCAATAATTCGTCAATAGTTTGAGGTTAGGTTAGGTAATAAATGACCTTGAATTTGACGGAATACCTTACTGCTGTTCGAGTGTCATGTGTTTAATGCTGACAAAGTCCGTTAAAATGATGAAAATTCTGCCTAAATTGCTTATTTTTACTAAATTGACAGCTTTCAACTGTCAGAAGTCATTTATGACATAATTAATTCTTAAATTAATCAAATGGGTAGATTTAATGAGAGCTGTAAACTGTCAAAAATCTCTTTCGACGTGGCCGCGAGGTCACCAACAACCTTCTGGGGCGTCTGGCGGATCGCCGGGGCCGATGCATCCTCCAGGGATTGACCTCTGGAGCACGTCGCTCCCCGAACCCCTACGACCCCCGAAGACATGGCGAGACCAACGTGGGGCTTCTACAATTTAGGTTTAGTGCCAATAAAATACATTAAAATAATAAAAATTCCACCTAAATTGCTTATTTCCACCAAATTGACAGGTGCCAACTATCAGAAGTCATTTCCAACATCGCCAGTTCTCAAATGAATCAAATGGATGTCAATAATTTCTTTTGACTTTAAATTCGTGTTCCGTGCCCACAAAATCCATGAAACTGACAAAAAATTCGTCTAAATTGCTTACTCTCATTAAATTGACAGTTGTCTACTGTCAAAAGTTATTTTCAACAAAGACAATTCTTCATTAATCAAATGGATAGTTTTAGTGACAGCTGTCAACTGTCAATAATTTTTTTTAACCTTAAATTCATGTTCCCTGCTGACAAAATCCATCTAAATCACTTATTTTTCTCAAATTGACAGCTGTCAACTGTCAGAAGTCATTTTCAACATTATCAAATCTTAAATTAGTCTAGTCAAATGGATAGTTTTAGCTGTCAACTGTCAATAATTTTCTTTGAGTTTAAATTCGTATTTCGTGCTGACAAACTCCATCAAAATGATAATAATTCCATCTATATTGGTTATTATTATCAAACTGACAGCTATCAACTGTCAGAAGTCCTTTTCAACATTATCAATTCCTAAATTAATCAAACGGATAGTTTTAATGACAGCTGTCAACTGTCAAACATCTTTTTCGATTTTAAATTCGTGTTTAGTGCTGAGAAAATCCGCCAAAATGATACAAATTCCGTCTAAATTGTTAATTTTCACCAAATTGACAGCTTACAACTGTCAGAAGTCGTTTTTAACATCATCAGTTCTTAAATTAATCAAATCGATAGTTTTAATGATAGCTGTCAACTGTCAAAAATCTTTTTCGACTTTAAATTCGTGTTTAGTGCTGAGAAAATCCTTAAAAATTATATAAATTTCATGCAAATTGCTTATTTTCATCAAATTGACAGCTGTCAACTGTCAGAAGTCATATTTAACATCATCAATTCTTAAATTTATCAAATGAATACTTTTAATGACAGCTGCCAACTGTCAGAAGTAATTTCTATCATCATTAATTCTTGAATTACTCAAATGGATAGCTTTAATGACAGCTGTCAACTGTCAAAAATAATTTTCGACTTTAAATTCGTGTTTAGACAAGACGCTAACAGCAGCAAAGTATTCCGTCAAATTCAATAATTCGTCAATAGTTTGAGGTTAGGTTAGGTAATAAATGACCTTGAATTTGGCGGAATACCTTACTGCTGTTCGAGTCTTATGAGTTTAGTGCTGACAAAGTCCGTTAAAATGATGAAATTTCTGCCTAAATTGCTTATTTTTACCAAATTGACAACTTTCAGCTGTCAGAAGTCATTTCTGACAACATTAATTCTTAAATTAATCAAATGGGTAGATTTAGTGAGAGCTGTCAACTGTCAAAAATCTCTTTCGACTTTAATTCCGTGTTTAGTGCCGACAAAATACATTAAAATAATAAAAATTCCACCTAAATTGCTTATTTTCACCAAATTGACAGCTGTCAACTGCCAGAAGTCATTTTTAATATCATCAATTCTTGAAATTAATCAAATGGGTAGTTTTAATGACAGCTGTCAGCTGTCAAATATCTTTTTCGACTTTAAAGTCGTGTTTAATGCTGACAAAATCCATTAAAATGATAGATATTCCATCTAAATTTTTTATTTTTATCAAATTAATGTCGCCATTCGTATTATGAAACAGTGCCCCAAATTATTTTTTTTATTTTCGATCCCAGGAGGAAACCGATTACATTTTCGGACTCGGGGCGACTGTAGGATTCCGAAACTGTTTTTAGATTTTCGATCGGACCTTTCCTTCTGAATTCGACTTTGACAGCTGAAGTTAAAAAAAATGAAAAACGGACCAATAAGAAGCTTTTCGCTAAAATGGCTATTTTCGAAGCGATTTTCTCGCGGTTTTCGCTTAGGGATCGGTGGAGGGCGTCTCCCTTGCGGCATTCTCGACCTTTATACTGAGTGTTCGGCTCCCCCAGACCCCGCGATTAATTAAAAAGCCGGAAAAAGTCCCCAAATATCTCAAATTTTCGCTTACATCGCAGCGGAAACCCCGAAAAAAATGGAACGGCGTCGAAATTTTTTTCCAAGGGGTCTAAAATAAAATTTTAAGTGAGCGGCCCGAAAATTTACAAAATTACAAAGGGATTTATTCGGCCCCGCAGAGGTTGATTTATCATCCTATCTAGGATGAATTATTGAAGTTAGAAAAATTTCGAAACGTTGGTTCAGAATACGTAAATCAAATTTCTTTCAGACATGAGTTCTACATCCCAACACGGTTAATGAGATACTAACAACAGTCTGCTGACTGCTGAGCCTGAGCAGTGATTGGCCACAGCGCACTGCCGCGCCCTTCTCCTAATATCGGCCACTCGTATATTCGTCCCAAGCCCTGTCGTGTTCGAAGCATTCTGGACTTATCTGTATAGAGGGTCAGCCTCGCAAAGCTAGCTCGATCTAGTTAACATTCATATGGGCCATTAATGATTCATACATAAACCACCTGTAAAGCGTTACATTAGAAATTCTATTCAGCAGTGTCTAGTTTAAATTTTAAATCACCAATAAATTTCCTCGACAGAACAAAAGAGACAGGTCATTCATCAAAAGCGGTGACGTGCAAAATAATGATATTACCATAAAATCTATATTATGTGTTCCAACTGTTCTCTGTGGCGATTATTCCATTATTCTTCTTCGTATTCCAGCAATACATTGTAACATTATAAATATAAATAAGTCTGGTAGTGGGAGTTCTTGTACAAAAAGCTAAGGTTAATGACCTGCACGTGTATTAGTAGCAAAGGTAAACGTAGGTACGTTATTGTTTGCCTTTCTTTGGTGCTGAGCTAATTTTTTTCCATTTGGGTTGCTATAACTGGTAGTAGAAAGAAAGTTGTTTTGAGAAAATACTTACCAGAACTTCTTTCATAAAGCCTACAATTTAAGAGATATAACGCCGTTTATTCCTAATTGGCTAAAAGGCTTAATGCCGATTATATGTAGCCGGAAGCTACGTCTTTAAGGGCGTAGGTAAATGCGTGAGTTATTTCCATATTCCAATTTATAACATCATCAATTCTTGAATTAATCAAGTGGATAGTTTTATTGACAGCTGTCAACTGTCAAACATCTTTTCCGACTTTAAATTCGTGTTTAGTGCTGAGAAAATTCGCTAAAATGATACAAATTCCCTCTAAATTATTCATTTTCACCAAATTGACAGCTGTCAATTATCAGAAGTCGTTTTAAACATCATCAGTTCTTAAATTAATCAAAGTGATAGTTTTAATGATAGCTGTCAACTGTCAAAAATTCAATAATTTGAGGTTAGGTAATAAATGACCTTGAATTTGACGGAATACTTTGCTGCTGTTAGCGTCTCATGTGTTTGGTGCTGACAAAATCCATTAAAATGATAAAAATCCCGTCTAAATTGCTTATTTTCACCAAATTGACGGTTGTCAACTGTCAGAAGTTCTTTTCAATATTATTAATTCTTAAATTAATCAAATGGATAGTTTTAATGACAGCTGCCAACTGTCAAAAATCTCGACTTTAAATTTATGTTTAGTGCTGACAGCGCTGCTAGTCTTTACTGCGGCTCGTTCGTTGGTTTTTATTGGGTATTGAGGTCATGCACTTCTGGGCACCTGCACAGGGGTGCCATTTTGACGACAGAAAACGACCTACTGCTTGAGCCAATCTCGGTCTCCTGGTCAGTAGTCTTCTTGATTACTTATTATTATCAAACTGACAGCTGTCAACAGTCAGAAGTTCTTTTCAACATTATTAATTCTTAAATTATTCAAATGGATAGTTTTAAATGCAGCTGTCAACTGTCAATAATTTTTTTTAACCTTAAATTCTTGTTCTGTGCTGACAAAATTCCATCTAAATTGCTTATTTTTGTCAAATTGACAGCTGTCAACTGTCAAAAGTCATTTTCAACATTATCAAATCTTAAATTAGTCAAATGGATAGTTTTATGATAGCTGTAAACTGTCAATAATTTTCTTTGAGCTTAAATTCGTATTTCGTGCTGATGAAATCCATAAAAATGATAATAATTCCATCTATATTGGTTATTATTATCAAACTGACAGCTATCAACTGTCAGAAGTCCTCTTCAACATCATCAATTCCTAAATTAATCAAACGGATAGTTTTAATGACAGCTGTCAACTGTCAAACCTCTTTTTCAACTTTAAATTCGTGTTTAGTGCTGAGAAAATACTCTAAAAAAATACAAATTCCGTCTAAATTGTTTATTTTCACCAAATTGACAGCTGTCAACTGTCAGAAGTCGTTTTTAACATCATCAGTTCTTAAATTAGTCAAATGGATAGTTTCAATAATAGCTGTCAACTGTCAATAATTTCTTTTGACTTTAAATTCGTGTTCCGTGCCGACAAAATCCATGAAACTGACAAAAAATTCGTCCAAATTGCTTACTTTCTTCAAATTGACAGTTGTCAACTGTCAAAAGTTATTTTCAACAACGACAGTTCTTAATTAATCAAATGGATAGTTTTAATGACAGCTGTCAACTGTCAATAATTTTTTTAGCCTTAATTTCATGTTCCGTGCTGACAATGACAGCTGTCAACTGTCAAACATCTTTTTCGACTTTAAATTCGTGTCAGCACTTTTTATCCAAATTTAAAAACTGCTACCAATATGTGAAGAAGGCGTCAGGCATTTTATTTAAAATAAAAATCTGTCTTCTCAGGTCTACCAACATAAAGTTGCCTTTAGATATCGGGTTGTCTTCCGAGTTATTTCCATATTCCAAATTTTTTGATTACTCTGGTAATGATTGATTGCAGCGAAATATTTTATTATTTAATAATGAATTACTCCGGCCTGATTAACCAGTACTTCTAGGGTGCGTGCACCGAGTTAATTAGATGTTATTTAAGTGGTGGACGATATAATAGACGTTTATTATTAATATGGCTGTCGTGGTGGCTTTATTATATCCATTTGCACAACAGTTTGTATCATAATTTATACTACGGATATTACTTGCGCTGATGGCAAATTTGTATGTCCGACACAGAGCAAAATTTAATTCTGCCGCCCAAGTTTTGACGGATGTGTCTTCAAAGTTTAGTTGTCGCGTGGGGATATTAGTCTAGAATACGTAAAACTTATTGGCACTAGAATTAAAATTTCTGATTCCGTTAAGATTTCATTACTAAATTTTGTTTTAACTTGTTTGGACAACAATCAAATAACAATCCTGAATTTCTGTCTTCCCTTTCCTAACTCACGCAAATTTCTGTTGTTTCAACGTGAAAACTTGCAAACGTTGACAGCTGTCAATTTGATGAAAGTAAGCAATTTGAACGGAATTTATATCATGTTAATGGGCTTTGTCAGCTTGAAACACGAGTTTAAAGTCAAACAAGATTTTTGACAGTTGACAGCTGCCATTAAAGCTATCCATTTGATTATTTCAAGAATTGATGATGATAGAAATTACTTCTGACAGTTGACAGCTGTCACTAAAAGTATTCATTTGGTAATTTTAAGAATTGATGATGTTAAATATGACTTGTGACAGTTGACAGCTGTCAATTTGATGAAAATAATCAATTTACATGAAATTTCTACAATTTTTATGGATTTTCTCAGCACTAAACACGAATTTAAAGTCGAAAAAGATTTTTGACAGTTGACAGCTATCATTAAAACTATCCATTTGATTAATTTAAGAACTGATGATGTTAAAAACGACTTCTGACAGTTGACAGCTGTCAATTTGGTGAAAATAAACAATTTAGACGGAATTTGTAACATTTTAGCGGATTTTCTCAGCACTAAACACGAATTTAAAGTCGAAAAAGATGTTTGACAGTTGACAGCTGTCATTAAAACTATCCGTTTGATTAATTTAGGAATTGATGATGTTGAAAAGGACTTCTGACAGTTGATAGCTGTCAGTTTGATAATAATAACCAATATAGATGGAATTATTATCATTTTTATGGATTTTGTCAGCACGAAATACGAATTTAAGCTCAAAGAAAATTATTGACAGTTGACAGCTATCATAAAACTATCCATTTGACTAATTTAAGATTTGATAATGTTGAAAAGAACTTCTGACAGTTGACAGCTGTCAGTTTGATAATAATAAGTAATCAAGAAGACTGGGGACCAGGAGGGAGGCCGAGATTGGCTCAAGCAGTAGGTCGTTTTCTGTCGTCAAAATGGCACCCCTGTGCAGGTGCCCAGAAGTGCATGACCTCAATACCCAATAAAAACCAACGAACGAACCGCAGTAAAGACTAGCAGCGCTGTCAGCACTAAACATAAATTTAAAAAGTCGATAAAGATTTTTGACAGTTGGCAGCTGTCATTAAAACTATCCATTTGATTAACTTAAGAATTAATAATGTTGAAAACAACTTCTGACAGTTGACAGCTGTCAGTTTGATAATAATAAGCAATTTAGACGGAATTTTTACCATTTTAATGGATTTTGTCAGCACTAAACACATGAGACGCTAACAGCAGCAAAGTATTCCGTCAAATTCAAGGTCATTTATTACCTAACCTCAAATTATTGAATTTTTGACAGTTGACAGCTATCATTAAAACTATCCCGTTGATTAATTTAAGAACTGATGATGCTCAAAACGACTTCTGATAATTGACAGCTGTCAATTTGGTGAAAATAAACAATTTAGACGGAATTTTTATCATTTTAACGGATTTTCTCAGCACTAAACACGAATTTAAAGTGGAAAAAGATATTTGACAGTTGACAGCTGTCATTAAAACTATCCACTTGCTTAATTCAAGAATTGATGATGTTAAAAATGGCTTCTGACGGTTGGCAGCTGTCAATTTGAGGAAAATAAGCTACTTAGACAGAATTTTTATCATTTTATGGGTTTATATCAGCACTAAACACGAATTTAAAGTCGAAAAAGATTTTTAATACAACAGCTGTCACTAAAACTATCCATTTGATTAATTTAAGAATTGATGATGTTAAAAATTATTTCTGACAGTTGACAGCTATCAATTTGATGAAAATTAGCAATTTAGACGGAATTTTTATCATTATGATAGATTTTGTCAGCACTGAAAACGAATTTAAAGTCGAAAAAGATTTTTGATAGTTGACAGCTGTCATTAAAATGATCCATTTGATTAATTTAAGAATTGATGTCAAAAATGACTTTTGACAGTTGACAGCTGTCAATTTGGTGAGAATAAGCAATTTAGGCGGAATTTTTGCCATTCTAATGATTCTTGACAGTTGACAGTTAACAGCTGTCATTGAAACTATCAATTTGAATAATTCAGGAACTAATGATGTTAAAAATGACTTCCGACAGTTGACAGCTGTCAGTTTGATGAAAATAAGCAATGTAGACGGAACAAGTTAAAATAATAGAGATTAAAAAAATTAAGTCTGGAAAAAATTAGAAAATAAAAGAAGAGAACAAGAATTTAAAAAATCTTCTAGATGAATGCTTCTAATATAAATTTAATTATTTAAACAACGCCCTTTCCTCACGTGAGACGTGAGAACTACAGTTTAACAGTTTAACGCAGCAGTTGCTTCTCCTGCAATGATTTTCAGGCGATTAGCACATATAACGCCGAGTTGTTTCCTTACGCGCTTTGCATTTATACTGCCTAAATAGATTCCTAATGGACTTAGCGGCGAACACATTTCAGCAGCATCCAGGGAACAATATTTCAAGCAGGTAGGTTTATTGAGTGTTTTGGTCCGGCCCTACAGCTAAGCGTTTTAAAATTAAATTGCCACTGCATGCCGGCCCATTACGCTTCATCGTAGCTGTTCTTTTGTACAACCAACAGTTGGAAAATTTAAACTAGTGAATTAATTTACTTGCCAATAAAGTACAATTAAATCGCGTATGCGAGGTATGAGCGCCATAACAATTGGCGGTATGGCCAGGCATCATTTATGGTTTGTATTTATGCCTATTTTTACTTTATTCTACATTTTTCCTATGAAATTGTTTCATGACGAATCTGTGGATACCCCTTTGTTGATATTGCGTTAGATGAAATTTTGACCTGTCGTTGACTTCGACGAAACTCACTCACTGAACCTTTTAAATTTCACTACACAATCACTTCTTAAGATCTAATTTACATTGTGTCTCGTCATTAGACTAGACTGGTTGTTTTACAGATAAGTCTTTTTACAGAAATAAAGTGCATCTTAGTTTAACTGTTGTATTGAAAGTCGTTTAAACTTTGTTCAAAGCATGTAAATAACAGCTGTTCTATTATTGATTATTTAAAAGAAATTTTCTACAATACATTTACTTTATTTAATCTTTTAACTTGGTTACGTTTGTTTTATTTCAGTGTAGCAGACCCTTTATTTATGTGTGGCCTGTTGACCTCTATTGCTGCAACAGGTGTTCTACAGCCGATCTAGGATAACTCTCCAATATGATATCCTTTTTTAACTTGTATTTAACTATTCAGTATACCATACGTAATTTCTTTTGGTAGTTTAAAGGCAGGATGCTTACTAGATTTATCCACCACTAGACTCATATAGAAAATATTAGCGTTGTGTCTTTGTCTTTCAACGAAACCCACGCTGACTTATAGAAAAAGACAAATCCCTTCGTCAATTCTCTATCAGCTTTTTCATATCATAGTCGCCGGAGTTCATCAAGTAACAATTTCCACACAACGCCTACACATAAAATACTACCATTCCTCTTCGACACACTGAATAACGCTTTTTGCACAACCATCCCCGAGCTGTATCTCTCAGACTCACCAGACCAAGGTCGCCACAAAACCTCTATTTCATTGTTGTCACTTTATTTGATAAATCATTATTTCGCCGAGCAGTACAATCCGGCCGTCCCAGTTTCGCGTCTTTGAAATCGGTATCAGTTTAAAAATACGATTCGTTAAAGCTTATGCGTTACTTACTCAAGTTCCATTGTATTTTAGACAAAAGACCTGGGAGAAACAATGAATTTTGATTGATGCGTCTCATAGCCGGAGATAAGCTAGTTGCGAAATACCAAATAAACGATTTGAGTATAATCATCTTGGCTCTGGTATGTGCTCTAAATTTGTTGTGTGAGACGCAAGTTGGGTTCCCCCCATTTTTGTGTACTTACTTAAGCGATTACAATACCGATGGCCTTTGTTTTGTCACATGTGGAGTAATTCCGTATCGGGCGCTGTTGGAAAGAGGCGTACAGAGCAGTTAGGTGTGGATTATCAGTTAAAGTGAACGGAAATGCCCAGATAAGGTTTCTTAGCTACTCTTTGGTATATCACAGTTTTTACGGGCTTCAGGCTTCAGACAACTCGGATATCAGGCAATAAATATTTAATATGCCTAAAAGCAAATTTTTTACTGATATCGTATAATTTTCATAATGTCATCATCCCTACACATAATCATTCTTTTATACTGCCTTGGGCGTATCTTTTAATCATAAGCGATGAGTGAATCGCGCAAAGTTGAGGTTCGAGCATAAAAAACTTCATAAAACTTTGTTTTATCCTATTAAATATGGTTATGAGGACAATTTCTAAACAATTTCCTTTCTACGCTTTCCCGAGTTAAACGAAAACAAATGAAGTCAAATTGGAAATTATTAGCCTTATAAAGAGATGGCTTCGCCATTCACTGCACCGTTTTTTCTGCTCATTCGGTTGGAAATATTTGATGGGGAATTGTTTATGGATACTTTAAGGAGCTGGTTGACAGTTTGACTGCTAGATCAGACAGATCCTTTTCTGGATGCTCCGCGAATTTATTACTCGTTTTGATGACGTATCTCGGATGCGCGTTAATGCTGCGCATTGAATTTGAACGTCCGAGCGTGTTACATAATTTGCAACAGTTACTCGGAGCATCTGTGAACGGAAATAGGCAATTCTTAGACTATATTGCAACAAGATCCGGATAAAAACGGACACGGATTAATATTTTAATAAGTTTTAGTAACTAATGGTTTTTACTTCCTAGTCACTAATCAAATATCAATTTATCAGCATGGAATCATGTTTATTGATGAGTCTGGTCAAGTAGATGTGATCTATACGGATTTCTCTAAGGGCCGTGATTCAAATAATTCAGACGATCAAATGATCCATCTTTCCGTGTAAAATCTGAATTTATTACTGAGAGCTATTACAAATTCAAATCCTCCAAGATGTTTTCCTTCCCCTTTGCGTACGATAAATAAAGCTGCGCGGACCTCATGCTAGGACACGAGACAGATATAAATGAATCGAAACTGAAACATGGATAAACCAGTTATCGAGATTCAGTTACCTGCGTGGAATAAATTCACTTGAATGATAATAAGATTTCCTGAGGGCTGTGTCCCTATTGAACTAAGAAGATTATACAAATCTTAAAATAGATTCGAGTCCGTGAACAATACTTTGCAGTCCTCTTATTCCGAGTCCTAAAACTGGATTAAAATTTAAAACTGCACGGGTACCATTGTTAGGTACAATGGTTTTTCTGATATATCTCTCCGGATGTTTTGTCGCAGAAATATTCTGGATAAGCACGACGTAGGAAGTGAGCCACTCTATATTTAAGATATAACTAATGTAAAACATTTTTCGTACGATGCTAATAAAACACAAAGGATTATTTTATTTTTTTTGTTCATTTCCTCTTAAATCTATTGTTTTCCGTGTTGCTCATTCTTGCTCGTGGAAATTACTTTGTATGTTAATTCAATTTAATCTATTTTAATTCTTGTAGAGCATTTTTCGTAAAATGTTTGTCCATTTTATTTCTCAATCATCACCTTCTAAATATATTGTTTTTCGTATTGTTAATTCTTGCCTGTAGACGTTGTAACTTCAAACGTTAATTCAATTTAATGTAGAATATTTTTCGCAAAATATTAATTCAACAATGGGAATATTTTATTTTTATTCCTTATTTATTTCCTCTTAAATCTATTATTTTCCGTGTTGCTCGTTCTTGCTTGTGGAAATTATTTTAAATGTTAATTCAATTAATTAATTCTTGTTGAATATTTTTCGTAGAATATTAATTAAGTAATAGAACTGTATTGGTTTTCGTTCATTTCCTCTTAAATCTATTGTTTTCCCTGTTATTCTTTCTTGGATACTGACCTTACTTAAAATATTAATTTAATTTAATCTATTTTAGTTCTTGTAGAGCATTTTCCGTAGAAATTTAATTCAATAATAAAGTCCATTTTATATCTCCGTTTACAACCTCTTAAATATATTGTCTTTCGTTTTATTAATTCTTGCCTGTGAACGTTACTTCAAACGTTAATTCATTTTAATTCAATTCCTGTAGAATATTTTTCGTAGAATAGTAATTAATAGAACTATGTAATTTTCTATTCATTTCCTTTTAAAACTATTACTTTCCCTGTTATTCTAGGACGTGGATCTACTAACTTTTAATGTTAATTCAATTTAATCTGTTTTAGCTCTTGTAGAAAATTTTTCGTAGAATGTTAATTCAATAATAAAGTCCATTTTACTTCTCAGTTCATTATCTTTTAAATATATTGTTTTTCGTGTCGTTAATTCTTGCCTGTCCACATTACTTCAAACTTCAATTCAATTTAATTCAATTCATGTAGAATATTTTTAGTAGAATATTAATTAAATAGGATTATTTTATTTTTTTGTTAATTTCCTCTTAAATCTATTGTTTTCCGTGTTGCTCATTCGTGCTCGTAGAAATTACTTTATACCTATGTTAATTCAATTTAATCTACTTTAATTCTTGTAGAGCATTTTTCGTAGAATTTCGCTCCATTTTATTTCTCAATCATTACCTTCTAAATATATTGTTCTTCGTGTTGTTAATTCTTGCCTGTGGACGTTGTAACTTCAAATGTTAATTCAATTTAATGTAGAATATTTTTCGTAAAATATTAATTCAACAATAGGAATATTTTATTTTTATTCCTTATTTATTTCCTCTTAAATCTATTATTGTCCGTGTTGCTCGTTCTTGCTTGTGGAAATTATTTTAAATGTTAATTCAATTAATTAATTCATGTAGAATATTTTTCGTAGAATATTAATTAAGTAATAGAACTGTATTGTTTTTCGTTGATTTCCTCTTACATCTATTGTTTTCCCTGTTAGTCTTTCTTGGCTGTTGACCTTACTTAAAATATTAATTTAATTTAATCTATTTTAGTTCTTGTAAAGCATTTTTCGTAGAAATTTAATTTAATAATAAAGTCCATTTTATTTCTCTGTTTATAACCGCTTAAATATAATGTATTTCGTTTTGTTAATTCTTGCCTGCGGACGTTACTTCAAACGTTAATTCAATTTAATTCAATTCATGTAGAATATTTTTCGTAGAATAGTAATTAATAGAATTATGTAATTTTCTGTTCATTTCCTCTCAAAACTATTACTTTCCCTGTTATTCTAGGACGTGGATCTACTAACTTTTAATGTTAATTCAATTTAATCTGTTTTAGCTCTTGTAGAACATTTTTCGTAGAATGTTAATTCAATAATAAAGTCCATTTTACTTCTCAGTTCATTACCTTTTAAATATATTGTTTTTCGTGTCGTTAATTCTTGCCTGTCCACATTACTTCAAACTTCAATTCAATTTAGTTCAATTCATGTAGAATATTTTTAGTAGAATATTAATTAAATAGGATTATTTTATTTTTTTGTTCATATCCTCTTAAATCTATTGTTTTCCGTGTTGCTCATTCTTGCTCGTGGAAATTACTTTAACTGTTAATTCAATTTAATCTATTTTAATTTTTGTAGAGCATTTTTCGTGAATTTTGGTCCATTTTATTTCTCAATCATTACCTTCTAAATATATTGTTCTTCGTGTTGTTAATTCTTGCCTGTAGACGTTGTAACTTCAAACGTTAATTCAATTTAATGTAGAATATTTTTCGCAAAATATTAATTCAACAATGGGAATATTTTATTTTTATTCCTTATTTATTTCCTCTTAAATCTATTATTTTCCGTGTTGCTCGTTCTTGCTTGTGGAAATTATTTTAAATGTTAATTCAATTAATTAATTCATGTAGAATATTTTTCGTAGAATATTAATTAAGTAATAGAACTGTATTGTGTTTCGTTAATTTCCTCTTAAATCTATTGTTTTCCCTGTTATTCTTTCTTGGATACTGATCTTACTTAAAATATTAATTTAATTTAATCTATTTTAGTTCTTGTAGAGCATTTTCCATAGAAATTTAATTCAATAATAAAGTACATTTTATATCTCCGTTTACAACCTCTTAAATATATTGTCTTTCGTTTTATTAATTCTTGCCTGTGAACGTTACTTCAAACGTTAATTAATTTTAATTCAATTCCTGTAGAATATTTTTCGTAGAATAGTAATTAATAGAACTATGTAATTTTCTATTCATTTCCTCTTAAAACTATTACTTTCCCTGTTATTCTAGGACGTGGATCTACTAACTTTTAATGTTAATTCAATTTAATCTGTTTTAGCTCTTGTAGAGCATTTTTCGTAGAATGTTAATTCAATAATAAAGTCCATTTTACTTCTCAGTTCATTACCTTTTAAATATATTGTGTTTCGTGTCGTTAATTCTTGCCTGTCCACATTACTTCAAACTTCAATTCAATTTAATTCAATTCATGTAGAATATTTTTAGTAGAATATTAATTAAATAGGATTATTTTATTTTTTTGTTAATTTCTTCTTAAATCTATTGTTTTCCGTGTTGCTCATTCTTGCTCGTGGAAATTACTTTATACCTATATGTTAATTCAATTTAATCTACTTTAATTCTTGTAGAGCATTTTTCGTAGAATTTCGCCCCATTTTATTTCTCAATCATTACCTTCTAAATATATTGTTTTTCGTGTTGTTAATTCTTGCCTGTGGACGTTGTAACTCAAACGTTAATTCAATTTAATGTAGAGTATTTTTCGTAAAATATAAATTCAACAATAGGAATATTTTATTTTTATTCCTTATTTATTTCCTCTTAAATCTATTATTTTCCGTGTTGCTCGTTCTTGCTTGTGGAAATTATTTTAAATTCAATTACTTAATTCATGTAGAATATTTTTCGTAGAATAATAATTAAGTAATAGAACTGTATTGTTTTTCGTTGATTTCCTCTTACATCTATTGTTTTCCCTGTTAGTCCTTCTTGGCTGTTGACCTTACTTAAAATATTAATTTAATTTAATCTATTTTAGTTCTTGTAAAGCATTTTTCGTAGAAATTTAATTTAATAATAGAGTCCATTTTATTTCTCTGTTTATAACCGCTTAAATATAATGTCTTTCGTTTTGTTAATTCTTGCCTGCGGACGTTACTTCAAACGTTAATTCAATTTAATTCAACTCATGTAGAATACTTTTCGTAGAATAGTAATTAATAAGACTATGTAATTTTTTGTTCATTTCCTCTTAAACCTATTATTTTCCCTGTTATTCTAGGACGTGGACCTACTTATTTTAAAGGTTAATTCAATTTAATCTATTTTAGCTCTTGTAGAGCATTTTTCGTAGAATGTTAATTCAATAATAAAGTCCATTTTACTTCTCAGTTTTACCTTTTAAATATATTGTTTTTCGTGTTGTTAATCCTTGCCTATGACCGTTACGTCAAGAGTTAAATTAATTTGATTTAATTCATGTAGAATGTTTTTCTATTCTAATATTAATTCACTAGGACTGTTTTATTTTTTGTTAATTTTTACTTAATTACCTTATATACTAATTGTATTTAAACTATTTTAGTTCTTGTAAAGCATTTTTATTTCATAGAATTTTAATTCAATAAAGTTTTACTTCTTAATTTTACTATCTTTTAAATATATTGTTTTTCTTGTCATTAATTCTTGCCTGCTCATATTGCTTCCAACTTCAATTCAATTTAATTTAATTCATGTAGAATATTAATTAAATAGGATTATTTTAGTTTTTTGTTCATTTCCCCTTAAACCTATTGTTTTCCTTGTTATTCTTTCTTGGCTGTGGACCTAACTTTAAATGTTAATTCAGTTAAAGCTAGTTTAGTTCTTGTAGAATAATTTTCGTTCAGAATCTCTTAAGCATATTGTTTTTCATTTTAATTCTTGTCAGTCCATATTATTTCAAACTTTAATTCAATTTAATTTATTTTATGTAGGATATCTCTCGTATAATAGTAAATAAACAATAGGACCGCTTTATTTTTGTTCATTAAATCCTTAAATCTATTGTTTCCCTGTTATTCCTTCTTTAAATGTTAATTCAATTTAATTTATTTTAGTTTCTGTAGAGTAATTTTCATAAAATTTTAATTGAATAGTAAAGTCTATTTTATTTCTTAGTTCATTGCCTCTTCAAGATATCGTTTTTCGTGTTGTTAATTCTTGCTTATGCGGAAGTTATTTCTAACGTTAATTCAATTGAATTTAAATTATGTAGAATATTTTTCGTAGAATATTATTTAAACGATACACTTTTTTTTCATTTTCTCTTAAATCTATTGTTTTCCCTGTTATCTCCTTTTGGCCGTAGATCTTACTTAAAATGTTAATTCAATTTAATCTATTTTAGTTCTTGCATAGCATTTTTCGTAGAATTTTAATTCATTAATAAGGTCCATTTTATTTCTCGGTTCAGAATCTCCTTATTTTAATTCTTGCCTGTCCATATTATTTCAAACTTTAATTCAATTTAATTTAATTCATGTAGAATATCTCTCGTAGATTACTAATTAAACAAGGACTGCTTTATTTCTTGTTAATTTTGGTCGTGGATCTTACTTAAAATATTAATTCAATTTAATATATTTTAGTCTTGTAGAACATTTTTCGTAGAATTTTAATTCAATAATAGTCTATTTCATTTCATTTGGTTTTCGTGTGTTCATTCTTGTCTGTGGACGTTACTTCAAACAATAATTCAATTTAATTTAATTCATGTAGAATGTTTTTCGTAGTATAATTATGAAATTATAGTAGTTTTATTTTTTCATTTCCTCTTAAATCTATTATGTTTCGTATTATTCCTTCTTGGCTGTTGACTTTACTTTAAACGTTAATTCAGTTTAATATATTTTAGTTCTTGTAGAGTATTTTTCGCAGTTTTAATTCAATAAGGTCTATTTTACTTCTCCGTTCATAATCTCTTAAATATATTGTTTTTCGTTTTGCTAATTCTTGCCTGCGGACATCACTTAAAACGTTAATTCAATTTAATTTAATTCATATAGAATGTTAATTAATGGACTGTGTAATTTCTTATTCATTTCCTCTTAAATCTATAATTTTTCCTATTATTCTTTCTAGGTCGTGGACCTACTAACTTTAAATGTTAATTCAATTTAATCTATTTTAGTTCTTGGAGAGCGTTTTTCATAGAATTTTAATTCAATAATAGGGTCCATTTTACTTCTTATTACCTCTTTAATATATTGTTTTTCGTTTTGTTAATTCTTGCCTGTGGACGTTACTTCAAACGTTAATTCAATTTAATCTAATTCATGTAGAATATTTTTCGTAGGGAATTAATTAATAGGTATGTTTTATTTTTTGTCCATTTCCTATTTAATCTATAATTTTCCCTGTTATTCCTTCTAGACCGTGGACCTAAGTTTAAATGTTAATTCAATTTAATTTATATTAGTTCGTGTAGAGCGGTTTTCGTAGAACATCAATTCAATAATAGGGTTCATTTCACTTCTCCATTCATAATCTTTTAAATAATTTAATTCATTTAGAATATTAATTAATGGACTTTCTAATTTGTTATGCATTTCCTCCTAAATCTATTATTTTCCCTATTATTCTTTGCCGTGGACCTACTAATTTTAAATGGTAATTCAATTTAATCTATATTAGTTCTTGTAGAGCGTTTTTCGTAGAATTTTAATTCAATAATAGGGTCCATTTTACTTCTCATTAGCTCTTAAATATTGTTTTTCGTTTTGCTAATTATTGTCAGTGGACGTACTTAAAACGTTAATTCAATTTAATTTAATTCATATAGAATATTTTTCGTAGAATATTAATTAATAGGACTGTTTTATTTTTTTGTTGATTTCCTCTTAAACTTATTATTTTCCCTATTATTTTTTCTAGCCTACTAACCTACTAACTTTAAATGTTAATTCAATTTAATTTATATTAGTTCTTTTTCGTAGAATTTTCAATTCCATCAATTCAATTCAATTCAATAATAAAGTTTATTTTTTAATTCGTGTCTGTGGACGCTACCTTATACGTTAATTCAATTTAATTTAATTCTCGTAGAGTATTCTTTGTAGAATATTAATTAAGTAATATAACTGCTTTATTTTTTCTTAATTTCTTCTTAAATCTACTGTTTTCTCTATTATCCTTTCTTGTGCGTAAATCTTCATTCAAATGTTAATTGAATTTAATCTATTTTAAGTTTTGTAGAGCAATTTTCGTAGAATTTTAATTCAATCATAGTCTCTTTTATCTGTCAGTTCATTACTTTTTAAATATATTGTTTTTCATGTTTATCGTTAATTCTTGTCTATGGACGTTACTTCAAACATTAATTCAATTTAATTTAATTCATGTAGAATGTTTTTCGCAGAATATTAATTAAACAATGAGACTATTTTATTTTTTTGTTAATCTCATCTTAAATCTATTTTTCTTGGCTGTGGTATTTACTTTAAATGTTGTGCAATTTAATCTATTTTAGTTCTTGTAGAGCATATTAATTCAATAATAGGGTCAATTTTACTACTCGGTTCATAATCTCAAATATATTGTTTTTCGTTTTGATGATTCTTGCCTGTGGACATTACTTTAAACTTTAATTCAAACGAATTTAATTCACGTAGAATATTAATTAAACCATAGGACTACTTTGTTTTTTTGTTTATTTCCTATTAAATCTATTATTTTCTGTTATTCGTTCTTGACTGAGGGCCTTAGTTTAAATATTAATTCAATTTAATTTACTCTAATGCGTGTAGAGCCTTTTTCGTAGAATTATAGTTGAAAAATAAGGCCCATTTTATTTCTCAGTTAATTACCCTCTTAAATATATTGTTTTTCGCGTTGTCAATTCTTGCCTGGGGACGTTAATTCAAATTAATTTAATTCATGTATATTTTTCGTAGAATATTAATTAAACGATAAGGGCTTTTTATTTTTCTGTTCATTTTCTTTTTAATCTATTGTTCTCCGTATTATTCATTCTTGCTTGTGGAAATTACTTTAAACATTAATTCAATTAGACTTAGTTATTTTCTCTTAAATATTTTTTGTGCCTTTAATTTTTTCCCGTGGACGCTGTTTAATTGTTAATTCGATTTAATTTAATTCTCGAAGAGCATTTTTTGTAGATTTTTAATTCAATAATAAAGCCCATTTTAGGCATTTTATTTTTCAGAACTTCTTAAATAATTTTTTTTTATTTTCCCATCTAACTTTTGAAAAATTTATACCGCAAAAAAATAATTACTAAAAGCCATTGCTGAAAAGAAAAAAGTAGTTTTCCAAAGAGTCCACTGGCATAATTACAGCAAGTATTCACTACGTTTATCCCGGCTGCATATAATCGTCAGGTATAATTACGAGATCCACCAAAGTCCCTTCCTCAAAGTACCCATTTAAGCCGTTCAGTCAAGCACCTCTGGCGATAACAATTTCCACCTAAGAACCACCTCTTATAAATCCGATCGATAATTCCTCTACTACCCCCGTATGCACACTCAACATCAACCAGAGAGCAACAACCTCTTTCAGCGGCGCCAGTCTCTTTCGCAAAGTGCTCCCTCGCTGATATATCGATGTCTGACGCGGTTCGGCTATTTGTTGACTAAAAACTCCATACAACTCCGTCCTGAAACTAAAAGCCCCTACGTTTTCCTCCGGGTGGGTGGGTGTTCGCGCAAGAAGGTCGCACGTCAAATAAAAATGTTAAATATAGTTTCACTTAGTTTATTTTGCACGAATAGTTTGGGATGCTGGAGAAATTGTTTTGGAAAGTTTTCCTACAAAGTTTCGGGGTAGAGAGAGATAAAGAATATTTAGGGTTTCTTCTTTAAAATTGAAAAAAAAAATTAACAGCCCCTGCGGGGCTGAAAAGATGTTGAAATTTTGACCTGCCGTTGACTTCGACGAAGCATCACTGAACCTTTCGAATATCACTTCACAATCACTTCTTAAGATCTAATTTACATTGTGTCTCGTCATTAGACTAGACTGGTGGTTTTACAAGTAAATCTTACACTATTTATTTGCATTTTTATGGAATTTTACAGAAATAAAGTGCATCTTAGTTTAACTGTTTAACTTTGTTCAAAGCATGTAAATAACAGCTGTTCTGTTATTGATTATTTAAAAGAAACATTCTACAATACATTTACTTTATTTACGCTTTTAATTTGTTTACGTTTGTTTTATTTTAGCGTAGCTGACCCTTTACTTAAGTGTGGCCCGTTGACCTCTATTGCTGCAACAGGTGTTCTACAGCTGATTTAGGAAGATTATTCTCCAATATGATATCCTTTTTTTAACTTGTATTTAACTATTCAGTACACAATACGTAAGTTTTTCGTTATTTGTTTTATTGTGAGAATAATTTTATTCTTTCCTAGTTTTACCAGGGTTTATTTTAAATTTTATTTATTTAATATTCGGGCAATTTTTTACAATATATTATTTGCTACTCGAATATCTCATTTACAGGCGTTAACTATCTTCGACTTAGTTTATGTGGATAACAGGTTGGAAGTCTGCGAAAGGGAAAGGTAATTTTGCTTATACTCCAAAGACTAATTGGCGCAGTTAGTGAGGGTGGTGTTTTTGTTCAACGCAGCTAATGACGAAAAAACAAGCACAACATTAAATAATGGGTACAATGTATCTCTGTGAAATAATGGGAAAACTTCTCTCATTATTTTCCACGATTTATTTTTATTAATTCGGTAAGCCGGGGTAGTAAGAAGTTTAACGACCCTTGACATTAAGGGAAACTAAAACAAAAAATTGTTTTTGCTTGTGTATTGTTTTTCTCTGGTCAGTAATTACATCAATACGGTTTTTAGAATCAAACTAACGTTAGTGGCGGCGTGGCGTTCATTAGTTCTTTTTTTGGACCTGTACCACATTTATTAACTACTATCAAAAATTGATTATTTTAAGGTCTATATTAATAGAAAAGTCAGAGGGTGGTTTCAATTTCGGAGCGCACCTTTCTGAAAATGTTTGTCATTATTTTATTTTGATATACGTTTTATATAAACGCCCTCCTTTGATATAAATCCCAGGTGCAAAAGTCTACTCTTTTCTTATACTAACGAGGCAGCATTATTACGGCTGGTATTATCTAAAAAATATATAGAAGAAAAATACACCCTTAAGTCTGATTAATTTAAGATATTCTTCTTACTTGAACGGTCTAAAGGTTACAGGCGAAAGCTACGAAATTACTTTAATGCTAAATAATGACCGTGTATTACTAGCTCGAATAAAAATAAATTTTATATATTTTACTCCTTTGTGCTAAAGAAAATGATTAAAAGCGGAGCACGTTAATTAAAGATTAAAACACACGACAGGGACGCTTCCAGAGCCCACTCAATTTTTTATGGGGGCAATGTTTTACATAAGAAATGCCGATGTCTCTAATTTGGAAGTAAATACATTTCATTTGCGATGAGTGAAAAGCGTATCCGCCTAGGCCAGTCCGGCCGCAACAGCCAGCGAATGTAGACGTGTCGATGCAGCGCTCCAGCAATTGAAACTCTGCCCTACGTCAGAGCCTCGCCGGGGCGCATTTATTCACTGCGCTGCGACATTACGCTTATCCCTACCACTCCGCTATGTGATAGAAGAAAAGCTTCTTATCCACGGATAGCTTTACTAACTTTCACTTGCACTGTATTTTTCCACTTGAAATAAAAATCAGGGCGTACCGAGCAGTTGATATTGAAAAACGAACTGGATTATTTTTTTTTCGATTTCGACTCTTACTTCCTTCCGCACGTAAAATTGTAACACACGGCTAAGCTGTTACGTGATACAAAAAATCTGTGCGTAAATAAGGAAGGACGAGAACGGAGGGATACCCGATCTTAACGACATTATTCGATTAAAATCAATGAACCAGCTACTAGCAATCAAAGACGTGGGAAGTTCCAGATGTGATGAAAAAAAGTGATATAATCCTGTCCAAAGACCTTGCCTCAAAGCAAATGTTAGCGCTAATCCTGAACGAAGTTTATATATAGGGATGAACGACAAAAATGGTCACGAGCCCCATTTGTAGTTATCGATAAAAAAATGCTTAAGTGCGTTTCTTTTGTAGGTATTTAGAGAGCGCGTTTAAAAAATTGCTCGCTTAATATTAATCGCAACAAAATATGTAATTTTTATATACAGGGTATATTTAGCACTCTTCAAGAGGATACTGGGAATTAACCTTTGACTTATTTATTATTATAATCAATATAAAACGACACCAGCCCGTATGGCGCTCCCTGCATGGCGCATACATAAATTTACAAAAGAGAGTGACCATCGCTGAGAAGCCCCGGGTTGTTTACATAAGCAAGGGTGCGCCAGGTTAAACTACAAACACCCCTTTACGTCGGCAACATCTCAATAAAAATGGAGACTCCCTTGCACAACCAACAAACCACCCTGCCTGAGGGAACAAGAGCTGGACCAAGAAAGTCCGCATAGAAGGTACAAAGAGTGCATATTTTTGTTCGATTTCTTCGTGGCATTTGAGTTAAAAAGGTAAAAATGGGAGCAATTTTTTGTAACGTTCAATTCAAACATAAATATGATGCCTGCACTATAACTGAAATTTTTTGTGGCAGTGAGAATAATGCATATAAGTTAGTTTATAGTAAACTACAAAATGAGGAAAATGAACCTTGATTAAATAGTTCTTGTCGAACAGTGTCGGAGATAAAGACCACCAAATTAAAAGTACGGTTCTACACCAGCACTATAACTCGATTTTCGTGCATCGGGTGATAAAAATACCTAAAATTAAGTTTAAAATATACCACATAATTAGGAAATTCTTCTTTTTCAATAGACCGCGAAAGTTCAGTTGGCAAAGCTCGAAATACGAGATTTAAACGGGACGTCTACTTAGGCACTATAACTAGGTTTTTAGTGTCAGGTGATAAAAATGCATATAGATGAGTTTATAAAAGACTGCATAATGAGACAAAATGAACCCTGTTGCAACAGTTTACTACAAATAGTGTCGAATATACAGACCGCCTAATAAAAAATCCCAGTTTCAACTAGGACGTCCGTTTTAGCACTATAACTCTATTCCTATGTGTTGGACGATAAAAATACATACAAACAAGTTTAAAGAAGATTATCACGAGCAAAACTAATCTTTCCATGGCTCACGATCAACAGATTTGGAGCTAGGCCACCAAATTGAAAATACGGCTTTAGACCAGCACGTCCATTTTAGCACTATAACTCGATTTTTATGCGTTGTACGATAAGAAAGTAAGTTTATATAACGAGGAAATTTCCCTTTCAATGGACCAGCCAAATTCAGTTTGCAAAGCCCAAAAATTTGAGAATCAACCGGGACGTCCACTTTGGCACTATAACTAGATTTGGATGTGTCAGGTGATAAAAGTGTATAGAAGTTAGTTTATGAAAGATTACGTAATAAGAAAAATGAAGTTTGTTTCAACGGTTTATTGCTAAGGAAGTCCAGTTTAGCACTATAACTCGATTTCCATGTGTCAGGCGATAAATAATATTAACAGTTGGGTTGGACGAGATAAAATCTTTATTTTATGGTCAACGACAAATAGTTTCGGAGATATAGACCATCAAATTAAAAATACGGTTTTAGACCAGGGCGTCCATGTTGGCACTATAACTCGATTATGATGCGGCGGATCAGTATGCATAGTCTGATAATATGAGACTCAACCGAGGCGACCACGACAAACAAAGATCAGACCAAAAAACTAAAAATGCGGTTTTAGACCAGGATGTCCATTTTAGTACTATAACTCGATTTTATTTTATTTTAGCACTATAACTCGATTTTTGCTGTACGATAAAAATGCATCAAAGTAAGTTTATATAACGAGGAAATTTCCCTTTCAATGGACCAGCCAAATTCAGTTTGCAAAGCCCAAAAATATGAGAATCAACCGGGACGTCCACTTTGGCACTATAACTAGATTTGTATGTATCAGTTTATAAAAGTGTATAGAAGTTGGTTTATGGAAGATTACGTAATAAGAAAAATGAAGCTTGTTTCAACGGTTTACTACTAATAGTGTTAGAGATATAGACTGCCAGATTAAAAGTACAAGTTTTAACTAGGGCGATCGTTTGAGCACTATAACTCGATTTTTATACGTCGGGTGATAAAAGTAAATTTAAAGTAGACTATATAACAAACAAAATTAACCTTTCCATGGTTCACAAACAGTTTTGGGGATATAGACCGTCAAATTAAAAATAATGTTTTAGATCAGGAAGTCCAGTTTAGCACAATAACTCGGTTTTCATGTGTCGGGCGATAAAAAATATTAACAGTTGGGTTGGACGAGATAAAATCTTTATTTTACGGTCAACGACAAATAGTTTCGGAGATATAGACCATCAAATTAAAAATACGGTTTTAGACCAGGGCGTCCATGTTGGCACTATAACTCGATTATGATGCGGCGGATCAGTATGCATAGTCTGATAATATGAGACTCAACCGAGGCGACCACGACAAACAAAGATCAGACCAAAAAACTAAAAATGCGGTTTTAGACCAGGACGTCCATTTTAGTACTATAACTCGATTTTATTTTATTTTAGCACTATAACTCGATTTTTGCTGTACGATAAAAATGCATCAAAGTAAGTTTATATAACGAGGAAATTTTCCTTTCAATGGATCAGCCAAATTCAGTTTGCAAAGCCCAAAAATTTGAAAATCAACCGGGACGTCCACTTTGGCACTATAACTAGATTTGTATGTATCAGTTTATAAAAGTGTATAGAAGTTGGTTTATGGAAGATTACGTAATAAGAAAAATGAAGCTTGTTTCAACGGTTTACTACTAATAGTGTTAGAGATATAGACTGCCAGATTAAAAGTACAAGTTTTAACTAGGGCGATCGTTTGAGCACTATAACTCGATTTTCATACGTCGGGTGATAAAAGTAAATTTAAAGTAGACTATATAACAAACAAAATTAACCTTTCCATGGTTCACAAACAGTTTTGGGGATATAGACCGTCAAATTAAAAATAATGTTTTAGATCAGGAAGTCCAGTTTAGCACTATAACTCGATTTCCATGTGTCAGGCGATAAATAATATTAACAGTTGGGTTGGACGAGATAAAATCTTTATTTTATGGTCAACGACAAATAGTTTCGGAGATATAGACCATCAAATTAAAAATACGGTTTTAGACCAGGCGTCCATGTTGGCACTATAACTCGATTATTATGCGGCGGATGAGTATGCATAGTCTGATAATATGAAACTCAACCGAGGCGACCACGACAAAACAAAGATCAGACCAAAAAACTAAAAATGCGGTTTTAGACCAGGACGTCCATTTTAGTACTATAACTCGATTTTATTTTATTTTAGCACTATAACTCGATTTTTGCTGTACGATAAAAATGCATCAAAGTAAGTTTATATAACGAGGAAATTTCCCTTTCAATGGACCAGCCAAATTCAGTTTGCAAAGCCCAAAAATATGAGAATCAACCGGGACGTCCACTTTGGCACTATAACTAGATTTGTATGTATCAGTTTATAAAAGTGTATAGAAGTTGGTTTATGGAAGATTACGTAATAAGAAAAATGAAGCTTGTTTCAACGGTTTACTACTAATAGTGTTAGAGATATAGACTGCCAGATTAAAAGTACAAGTTTTAACTAGGGCGAGCGTTTGAGCACTATAACTCGATTTTTATACGTCGGGTGATAAAAGTAAATTTAAAGTAGACTATATAACAAACAAAATTAACCTTTCCATGGTTCACAAACAGTTTTGGGGATATAGACCGTCAAATTAAAAATAATGTTTTAGATCAGGAAGTCCAGTTTAGCACTATAACTCGATTTCTATGTGTCAGGCGATAAAAAATATTAACAGTTGGGTTGGACGAGATAAAATCTTTATTTTATGGTCAACGACAAATAGTTTCGGAGATATAGACCATCAAATTAAAAATACGGTTTTAGACCAGGCGTCCATGTTGGCACTATAACTCGATTATTATGCGGCGGATGAGTATGCATAGTCTGATAATATGAGACTCAACCGAGGCGACCACGACAAACAAAGATCAGACCAAAAAACTAAAAATGCGGTTTTAGACCAGGACGTCCATTTTAGTACTATAACTCGATTTTATTTTATTTTAGCACTATAACTCGATTTTTGCTGTACGATAAAAATGCATCAAAGTAAGTTTATATAACGAGGAAATTTTCCTTTCAATGGATCAGCCAAATTCAGTTTGCAAAGCCCAAAAATTTGAAAATCAACCGGGACGTCCACTTTGGCACTATAACTAGATTTGTATGTATCAGTTTATAAAAGTGTATAGAAGTTGGTTTATGGAAGATTACGTAATAAGAAAAATGAAGCTTGTTTCAACGGTTTACTACTAATAGTGTTAGAGATATAGACTGCCAGATTAAAAGTACAAGTTTTAACTAGGGCGATCGTTTGAGCACTATAACTCGATTTTCATACGTCGGGTGATAAAAGTAAATTTAAAGTAGACTATATAACAAACAAAATTAACCTTTCCATGGTTCACTACAAACAGTTTTGGGGATATAGACCGTTAAGTTTTAGATCAGGAAGTCCATTTTAGCACTATAACTCGGTTTTCACGTGTCGGGCGATAAAGAATATCAACAGTTGCGTTAGACGAGATAAACCTTTTATTCATAGTCAACGACAAATAGTTTCTGAGATCTAGACCATCAAATTAAAAATACGGTTTTAGACCAGGGCGTCCATGTTGGCACTATAACTCGATTTTTAGGCGGTGGATGATAGAAATGCATATATGATAGTTTTTAAAGACTACGTAATGAAAAAATGTTTATTACATATAGTATCGGAGATGGACTGTCAAATTAAAATACAGGATTCAATTAGAATGTCGATTTTAGCACTATAACTCGATTATTATGCGGCGGATGAGTATGCAAAGCCTGAAAATATGGGACTCAACCGAGGCGTCCATGACAACTAGTTTCAAAGATTAGACCAAGAAATTAAAAATACGGTTTTAGCCCAGGACGTCCATTTTAGCACTATAACTGGATTTAGTTTATAAAATATTAGGTAATGAGTAAAATTAAGCTTGTTTCAACAGTGCATAACAAATAGTGTTAGAGATATAGACTGCTAAATTAAAAGTACGAGTTTTAACTAGGACGATCGTTTTAGCACTATAACTCGATTTTCATATGTCGATAAAAATATTAACAGTTGCGTTAGACGAGATAAACCCTTTATTCATAGTCAACGACAAATAGTTTCGGAGATATAACCCATCAAGTTAAATATACGGTTTTAGACCAGGGCGTCCTTATTGGCACTATAACTCGATTTTTAGGAGGTGGATGATAAAAATGCATATATGATAGTTTTTAAAGACTACGTAATAAAAACATTTTTCCTTTTTTCAACAGTTTATTACATAATATAGTATAGGAGATAGACTGCCAAATTAAAATACAAGCTTCAACTAGGACGTCGATTTTAGCACTATAACTCGATTATAAGGTGGAGTTTCCAAAGCCTAAAAATACGAGTTTCAACTGGGATGTTAAAATTAACCTTTCCATGGTTCACCACAAGTAGTTTTAGGGATATAGACCGTCAAATAAAAAATACGGTTTTAGACTTGTTGGCACTATAACTCAATTTTTATACGTCGGCCAATAAAAATTAATATACGATAGTTTATAAAAGACTACGCAATGAGAAAAGTTATCATTGTTTCAACAGTTTATTACAGATATAGGCTACCAAATAAACGTCGATTTTAGCACTATAACTCGATTCTTATGAGGCGGATGAGTTCGCAAAGCCGAAAATACAGTTTCAAAGATGTAGACCACGAAATTAAAATACGGTTTTAGACCAGCACATCAATTTTAGCACTACCACTCAATCTTTCTGCGTCCGGCGATAAAAACACATAAATGTATAAATGTGAGGACTGAAGATGTGAGTTTCGATTCACCAAATTTACAGACCCCACTCCAGTTAGGCCCGATTATGTACTCTGGAATAAAAAACAGACAAGCCAACAAATTTATAATTTTTTCGCAGAATAGAGCTAACGAGATACTCGACCCCAGCAAATCTGGATAAAGGATTATTAACAGGTCCTTGTAAAGTCGTTACCCTCTAGGATATTGTTTCAAAGGAATGGGCACAGCTGAAGATAAACCGAGTCACTTTTGTATGCAGACAACTGAGATCAAGAAACACACAAAGTCGTTAAGCAAGTGGTTTTAACAACTTCAGAAGTGGGAAAGCTAGCCTCCAGGGCGATCCTAGATTTCTTTAGAAGCTTGGGATTGGAAGGGTATATATAGATCCAGTGGTATTAACAAAAGATTCCCAACGACACACTTATAATCTTATCTAACATAAGATTCTTCAGTATGTTCTCTTCCAAACGAATCTTTCTTACGGTGAACATCTGTGGTCACATAACTTGCTTATGCAACTAATAAAATCCTCAATTAGCAAAGCACAAAGCGTGTGCTTTGCTCATTTTGTAAGGAACGTAACACAAGAGTTAATTACAATTTCATTATGTTTCTCTGAAGGTAAACATGTATATTCACGAGTACGTTTACTGTTAAATAATTGTCTGCATTACATACATACCGCGGAGTAATGTGGACTTTACTACACCAGCACCGCGTAAATGTTGAATTTCCATTAAAGTAGGACGTTTGTAAAGATTAAAATAAATGTGTTTATTTTAATTTCAGTTAAATAACATCCAGCTTACAAGGGATTGATCGTATAAATAAATCGTTGGAGATTGACGAAACGGCGCCACTTTTCAAAGGAAATTTCAAAGAAAAATCTAAAATAAAGTTGTAGATAAATTATCCATTTCAGTTCATTCGCAAAAAATGCCTTCTAATATACAAATTAGGCGAAACTTTTGATATAACATTCCGAACTCCGTCAGCATAAATTACAGAGCCTTCATAGAGCTGCCTAATCCTGAATCTGGAAGCCGCGATCCTGAATTCGAAACTGTAATCCGTGCGGCAATGTGTGCGAAACTGATAATGAACATAACGCAGGTATTTGTTTTTAATCAAACTGAACAAATATGCAGATCGGACAATGCGGATTTCGAATATTGCGCGAGGTTTTATAGTGATCTAATTGATTGAAAACTTTAAATTTTTGATTTTTCAATTATTTTATTAATCAATACGTAAAACCGCACATTATAATCCAGAGTGGTAGTTCATAGTACAAAAAAGGTAATTAAAAAGTGAATTATATTTTAAAAACATTCAGTCGTTTACAGTAAACCACAATATATTCTGTTTAATACTTAATTCAATTTTAAAGCCATTCAAAATTTATATTATCACAGTAAAACGCCTTCCAAGAATTTTTTCTTAATTATTGATTTAATGAATATGTAAAATGCACATTTTCAGCTAAAATGGTTGTTATAAACATTCAAAATGTCCTGTGAAAGTTTCACAGCACAATTTATTGTGCTTAAAGAGTTAATTCGATTTTAAAACCATTTAAAGCTCATCATAGTAAAACGCCTTAATGTATTAATAAATATGAAAAAATGCACATTGCCAGCTGTAGTGGTTATAAACCATTTAAATGTCCTGTGAAAGTTTCACAGCACAATAAATTCTGCTTAAATACTTTTAATTCAATTTTGAAACCATTTGAATCTTTTTACACTGAAACGCCTTCCAAGAATTTTTTGTCGTTAATTATTACAATTTTTTCAATTATTGAATTAATCAATGTGTAAAAATGCACATTTCTAGCTATAATGGTTGTAAACCTTTTAATTGTCCTGTTGAACAGCACAATAAATTCTGCTTAAATAATTAATTCAATTTTAAAACTATTTAAAACTTATCAGAGTGAAACGCCTTCTAAGAATTTTTGTTCGTTAATTATTAAATCTGCGATTTACCCAATTATTGAATTTATGAATATGTAAAAATGAACATATCCAGCTAAAATGGTTGCACGACGAAATTTGCTTAAATACTTAATTCAATTTTTAAACCATTTAAAGCTCTTCATAGTAAAGCGCCTTCTAGGAATTGTTGGTTATTTTGTAAATTTGCGATTTTCTCAATTATTGAATTAATCAATATGTAAAAATGCACATTTCCAGTTATAGTGGTTGTAAATCATTTAAATGTCCTCTGAAAGTTTCACAGCACAATATATTCTGTTTAAATACTTTATTCAATTTTAAAACCATTTAAAACTTATATTATCACAGTAAAACGCCTTCTAAGAATTTTTTCTTAATTATTGATTTAATGAATATGTAAAATGCACATTTTCAGCTAAAATGGTTGTTATAAACATTCAAAATGTCCTGTGAAAGTTTCACAGCACAATTTATTGTGCTTAAAGAGTTACTTCGATTTTAAAACCATTTAAAGCTCATCATAGTAAAACGCCTTGTTGAATTAATAAATATGAAAAAATGCACATTGCCAGCTGTAGTGGTTATAAACTATTTAAATGTCCTGTGAAAGTTTCACAGCACAATAAATTCTGCTTAAATACTTTTAATTCAATTTTGAAACCATTTGAATCTTTTTACACTGAAACGCCTTTCGAGAATTTTTTGTCGTTAATTATTACAATTTTTTCAATTATTGAATTAATCAATGTGTAAAAATGCACATTTCTAGCTATAATGGTTGTAAACCTTTTAATTGTCCTGTTTAACAGCACAATCAATTCTGCTTAAATAATTAATTCAATTTTAAAACTATTTAAAACTTATCATAGTGAAACGCCTTCTAAGAATTTTTGTTCGTTAATTATTAAATTTGCGATTTTCTCAATTATTGAATTAATGAATATGTAAAAATATATCCATCTAAAATGGTTGCACGATGAAATTTGCTTAAATATTTAATTCAATTTTTAAACCATTTAAAGCTCTTCATAGTAAAGCGCCTTCTAGGAATTGTTGGTTATTATTTTGTAAATTTGCGATTTTCTCAATTATTGAATTAATCAATATGTAAAAATGCACATTTCTAGCTATAGTGGTTGTAAACCTTTTAAATGTCCTGTGAAAGTTTCATAGCACAATAAATTTTGCCTAAATACTTAATTCAATTTTAAAACCATTTAAAACTATCACAGTGAAACGCCTTTAAGAATTTTTGGTCGTTAATTATTAAATTTGCGATTTTTTTCTATTATTGAATTAATCAATATGTAAAAAATGCGCATTTTCAGTTAAAATGGTAGTTATAAACGTTTTAAAAGTCCTGTGAAAGTTTCACAGCACAATTTATTGTGCTTAAATAATTAATTCGATTTTAAAACCATTTAAAGCTCATCATAGTAAAGCGCCTTCTGGGAATTGATGGTTATTATTTTTAAATTAGCTGGTTTCTCAATTATTGAATTAATCAATGAGTAGAAATGTACATTTCCAGCTATAGTGATTGTAAACCTTTAAAATGCCCTGTGAAAGTTTCACAGCACAATAAAATATGCTTAAATACTTAATTCAATTTTAAAACCTTTTAAAAATGATCACAGTGAGACGCCTTTAAGAATGTTTGGTAGTTAATTATTAAATTCGCGATTTTCTCAATTATTGAATTAATGATTATGTAAAAAATGTCCTGTAAAAGTTGCACAGCACAATAAATTTTCCTTAAATACTTAATTCAATTTTAAAACCTTTTAAAACTTATTACAGTGAAACGCCTTCTAAGAATTTTTGGTCGTCAATTATTAAATTTGCGATTTTCTCAATTATTGAATTAATGAATAAGTAAAAATGCACATTTCTAGCTAAAATGGTAGTTATAAACCTTCTAAATGTCCTGTGTTTCACAGCACAACTTATTGTGCTTAAATAATTAATTCGATTTTAAAACCATTTAAAGCTCATCATAGTAAAGCGCCTTCTAGGAATTGTTGGATATAATTTTTAAATTTGCTGGTTTCTCAATTATTGAATTAATCAATGTGTAAAAATGCACATTTCCAGCTATAGTGGTTGTAAACCGTTAAAATGTCCTGTGAAAGTTTCACAGCACAATAAATTCTGCTTGAATAATTAATTCAATTTTAAAATCATTTATAACTTATCACAGTATTGCAGTACTCTTCTTAATTATGGCCGGACCTTCTCGTTGATCCTGGTGACCTACTTTTATTGTAAATAGATCCCCTTTAAAAAATCCTGAACGAATAATAGGTCGGATGACAGTTCGGAAGCAAACGTGCGTAAATCATTTCCTACCTGCTGGCAGTCGAATTCACGCTGGTATTGGATCTGGATCTCCTGTTAATTATCGAGTCCCCGCAATTCACTACGCCTCCTTTGTTGGTGATGCTGAAGGTCCGGAGACGGTAAAGATCGTCGCTCAGCCGAGGATTGTACGGTTTCTCCGGAAGGGAGCACACCCGAGGCCGTATGTGATCTGGAACTAAATAAAATAGGTATTAATGAAGTTGAAAAATTAAATAAGAGCTTCTCTATAATTCACGTCCGTGCGGGCCAATCAGCCCGTACAGGTGAATTTATTGCCTCGGTTTTTTTACCGACTTTAAGAGGAAATCCCTGTAATAAATTCTGGTGGAAATGTATAGATGTTATTTAGTGTCCTGGGATACGGCTAGTGTTTCGGTATGGCCTTGTGGGATCTCCTATTGGCTTGTACAATGCCGTAATGTAATTAATACGAGAAATTTTTTTGATAACAGCGATTTTACTTTTTAATTTCCTTTCGGCGTGACAAAAAATACTTTTCATTTTTGGACTAAACTGACCACGGTTCGCCCTTCAAAATCAGAGTGAGGCCATGACCCTTGAACTTTTTTTTTTTTTCTTTTTCTTTTCTTTTTTTTTTTTTTTCTTAATGGCTTTGGACTTCTCCATTCAGCCACGAACATATTTATAGGAACCCCTGAACTTAATTAATTGTAAAATATATTAGGTCGCGAGCTCAATAGCAATCGCTTCTCTCCTGTACCTACAGACATTTTTATTACCCCCGTTACGAATTCGCAAAGTGTATAAGCCATCAGGTAGTCTCTCAAAGCTCCCAATAAATCTGCTTAATATATCTGGAAAATTCCGGCGAATATTAAGGAGAGCTCTCCTGAATCAGGAAGGTAATATATTCTGTTTATAAAGGCTCGTGATATATACACCGCACATTCTCCCTGGAAATATCATAAACATGTGTGATGAGATTTATGGATCAGGCTTCTAACGACTTGGATTTATCTGTGTAGCTGCTACGGAAAATGACTAACCGCCAAGTTGCGAGAATGAAATTGATTGGATCCGTTTTTGTGGGATTTGTAAAAACACTCCCAATTAATACAATTGATTTTTATGGCACAAATTTTAATTAAGTATTAAAAAGGGCAGTAGGTGCAACAACCCCGAGCATATCAGAACATCCCGTTTTTAATTCGACCCTCTTGAAAGGCCACTTGCCCGTGCCGATGCTGCCGATTTCAAAACATCTGCGGAATAATTACCCATCCAAAATACCACCATTATAATCCCTTTCGCATACATAACCAGAACGCTGAAAATTATTCGCTTTGACTGAGGCAAATAATAGAGAACAAAACAGCAACGGGAAACTACCGAGCACTAATTACAGACCAACAATAATCCCTGTATGGTAATCTATTCTAATAAAAATGCGCTTAGAAGCCCGAGATAGTTCCCTGAATAAGGGCGCAAGGCTATGAATCTTGCTATTTGCCAGAAATGAGTGTTTATGTTGATTAGGACAAGTTTAATTTCATTAGATGTATGTACTTACAAAACGCGTTAGATTAGAAGAAATAGAATAGTTTAATGAAATTGAATAGATTTTAGCGTAGCTGATGAAATTGTTTGAATTGAAATAGATAGATCAACTATTGTAAATATTGTGTTCTATTTAAAAATAAATTACTGATATGCACACATTGCTGGTCAACGCAAACCTGCCAAATTCTCATGCGCGGTAGTTTGACGCTTAACAACAGTATATTTGTATGAATTCGACAGTACTTCACACGTTTCGACCATCTTGTCGTGGTCTTCAGAAAAGGAGTGAAGAAAATAATGACAAGGTGGTCGAAACCTCAATTAATCAAATAATTAATGCGGAAGAGCTCCCGGAGACTTTTCTGTAAAAAGTACAGTACAGATTTCAGTTTTCTTAGTATTTAGTATATTCTGAACATATTATAGTAACAAAAGTTGTTTTTGAAAATATTTGATGCAAAAATAGCTTTGCCTAATTTGGTCCTTGTAGTTTCCTCTCCAAATAAGCAGAGTTATTCTTATTCCTTCTTATTTACTATTTCCTATTTTTTATTCATGTTTCTTTATTTCTTATTATTTCCTATTATTTCTTATTATTTAGTGTTTTTTTCTTATTTCTCATTATATATAATTATTTCTTATATCTTTAATTAAAAAAAAAATGTTTTCTTAACCGAAGGAACCCCCCGGAAAATCCTAGGAATTTTTGTTAGATAAGGAGAGAGAAATTATCCTTTATTTCTTATTATTTCTAATTATTTCTTGTTATTTTTAATTATTCTTATTATTCCGTATTATTTGTTATTTCTTATTATTTCTAATTATTTCTAATTATCCCTTATTTCCTATTATTTCTAATTAGTTCTTGTTATTTATTATTATTTCTTCGTATTATTCTCATTTCTTATTATTTTTAATTACTCATTATTTCTTATTATTTCTTATAATTTCATATTATTCCGTATTATTTCTTATTTCTTATTATTTCTAATTATTTCTTGTTATTTATTATTATTTATTATTATTTTTAATTTAAAAAAAAATGTTTTCTTAACCGCCTCTCAAGTTACCGAAAATCCTAGGATATTGTGTTAGGCAAAGAGAGAGAAATTATTCCTTATTTCCTATAATTTCTAATTATTTCTTGTTATTTATTATTATTTCTTATTATTTTTAATTAAAAAAAAAACGTTTGTTAACTGCCTCTCAAGTTACCGAAGTAATCTCCCGGAATCCTAGGATTTGGTGTTAGGCAAAGAGAGAAAAATTATTCCTTATTTCTTTTTATTTACTTATTTCTTATTATTTCTAATTTTTCTAATTATTCCTTATTTCCTATTATTTCTAATTATTTCTTGTTATTTATTGTCATTCCGTATTATTTCTAATTATTCCTTGTTTCTAATTATTTCTTGTTATTTATTGTCATTCCGTATTATTTCTTATTATTTCTTATGATTTCTTATTATTTTCAATTATTTCTAATTATTCCTTATTATTTATTATTATTTTGCATTATTTCTTATTATTTCTATTTATTATTATTTCTTCGTATTATTCTCATTTCTTATTATTTTTAATTATTCCTTATTTCTTATTATTTCTTATGGTTATTATTCCTTATTTCCTATTATTTCTAATTATTTCTTGTTATTCATTATTATTTCTTATTATTTTTAATTTAAAAAAAAACGTTTTGTTAACCGCCTCTCAAGTTACCTAACACAAAATCCTAGGATTTTGTGTTAGGTAAATAGAGAAATTATTTCTTATTTCTTATTATTTCTAATTATTTCTTATGATTTCTTATTATTTCTTCGTATTATTTTTCATTTATTATTATTTTTAATTATTCCTTATTTCTTATTATTTCTAATTATTCCTTATTATTTCTTATGATATCTTATTATTCCCTATTATTTCTTATTTCTTATTATTTCTAATTATTCCTTATTTCCTATTATTTCTAATTAGTTCTTGTATTTATTATTATTTCTTCGTATTATTTTCATTTCTCATTATTTTTAATTATTCCTTATTTCTTATTATTTCTTATGATTTCTTATTATTCCGTATTATTTCTTATTTCCTATTATTTCTAATTATTTCTTGTTTTTATTATTATTTATTATTTTTAATTTAAAAAATTGTTTTTTAACCGCCTCTCAAGTTACCGAAAATCCTAGGATTTTGTGTTAGGTAAAGAGAGAGAAATTATTCCTTATTTCTTTTTATTTCTAATTATTTCTTATTTCCTATTATTTCTTATTATTTCTTATGATTTCTTATTATTCCTTATTATTTCTTATTATTTCTAATTATTCCTTATTTCCTATTATTTCTAATTATTTCTTATTATTTCTAATTATTACTTATTTCCTATTATTTCGAATTATTTCTTGTTATTTATTATTATTTCTTATTATTTTTAATTTAAAAAACCGTTTGTTAACCGCCTCTCACGTTACCGAAGTAACCCCCGGAAAATCCTAGAATTTTGTGTTAGGTAAAGAGAGAAATTATTCTTTATTTCTTATTATTTCTAATTATTACTTATGATTTCTTATTATTCCATATTATTTCTTATTTCTTATTATTTCTAATTATTCCTTATCTTCTATTATTTGTAATTATTTCTTGTTATTTATTTATATTTCTCATTATTTTTAATTAAAAGAAATATTTTCTTAACCGCCTCTCAAGCCGCCTCTGAAGTAATCTCCCGGAATCCTAGGATTTGGTGTTAGGCAAAGAGAGAATAATTATTCCTTATTTCTTTTAATTTCTAATTATTTCTTATTATTTCCTATTATTCCGTAGTATTTCTTATTTCTTATTATTTCTAATTATTTCTAATTATTCCTTATTTCCTATTATTTCTAATTATTTCTTGTTATTTATTGTCATTCCGTATTATTTCTTATTATTTCTAATTATTTCTTGATATTTATTGTCATTCCGTATTATTTCTTATGATTTCTTATTATTTCCAATTATTTCTAATTATTCCTTATTATTTATTATTATTTTGTACTATTTCTTATTATTTCTATTTATTATTATTTCTTCGTATTATTCTCCATTTCTTATTATCTTTAATTATTCCTTATTTCTTATTATTTCTTATGATTTCTTATTATTCCTTATTTCCTATTATTTCTAATTATTTCTTGTTATTTATTATTATTTCTTATTATTTTTAATGTTAAAAAAACGTTTTGTTAACCGCCTCTCAAGTTACCAAAGTAACCCCCCGGAAAATCTTAGGATTCTGTATTAGGTAAAGATATAAATTATTCCTCATTTCTTATTATTTCTAATTATTCCGTATTATTTCTTATTATTTCTAATTATTTCTAACTATTCCTTATTCCTTATTTCCTATTATTCCTTATTTAAGAATAAATTATTTCTAATTATTCATTGTTATTTATTACCATTCCGTATTATTTCTTATTTCTTATTATTTCTAATTATTTCTTGTTATTTATTATTATTTCTTATTATTTTTAATTATTCCTTATTTCTTATTATTTCTTGTTATTTATTTATATTTCTTATTATTTTTAATTAAAAGAAATATTTTCTTAACCGCCTCTCAAGTTACTGAAATAATCTCCCGGAATCCTAGGATTTGGTGTTAGGCAAAGAGAGAATAATTATTCCTTATTTCTTTTAATTTCTAATTATTTCTTATTATTTCCTATTATTCCGTAGTATTTCTTATTATTTCTAATTATATCTAATTATTCCTTATTTCCTATTATTTCTAATTATTTCTTGTTATTTATTGTCATTCCGTATTATTTCTTATGATTTCTTATTATTTCCAATTATTTCTAATTATTCCTTATTATTTTGTACTATTTCTTATTATTTCTATTTATTATTATTTCTTCGTATTATTCTCATTGCTTATTATCTTTAATTATTCCTTATTTCTTATTATTTCTTATGATTTCTTATTATTCCTTATTTCCTATTATTTCTTGTTATTTATTATTATTTCTTATTATTTTTAATGTTAAAAAAACGTTTTGTTAACCGCCTCTCAAGTTACCGAAGTAACCCCCCGGAAAATCTTAGGATTCTGTATTAGGTAAAGATATAAATTATTCCTTATTTCTTATTATTTCTAATTATTTCTTATTATTCCGTATTATTTCTTATTATTTCTAATTATTTCTAACTATTCCTTATTCCTTATTTCCTATTATTCCTTATTTAAGAATAAATTATTTCTAATTATTCATTGTTATTTATTGCCATTCCGTATTATTTCTTATTATTTCTTATTATTTCTAATTATTCCCTATTTCCTATTATTTCTAATTATTTCTTGTTATTTATTGTCATTCCGTATTATTTCTAATTATTCTTTATTTCTAATTATTTCTTGTTATTTATTGTCATTCCCAATTATTTTTTATTTATTATTATTTCTTATGATTTCTTATTATTTATTTTAATTATTCCTTATTTCCTATTATTTCTAATTATTTCTTGATATTTTATTGTCATTATTTCTTATATCTTATTATTTCTAATTATTCCTTATTTCTAATTATTTCTTGTTATTTATTGTCATTCCGTATTATTTCTTATTTTATTTTTATTTTATTTTTAATTGTCATTGTATTATTGCTAGTGTTATTATCACTGACTGCTACTGTCACGCTCACTGTTCTTTTTATTGTTATTATTACTCCATGTTGTTACTATTATTATTACTGTTTATTGTTGCTCTATTCGTTTTTGTTATTGTTACTGTTATTGCCATTAATTGTTACTGTTATTGCCATTAATTGTTACTATTATTGTTTCTGTTATTGTCGCAGCTACGATCACTGTTATGGTTAGTGTTATCGCGATTGTTGTTATCACTCAACGACATAAGAATTACTAGACAAGTAATGAAATGGACTCGTCCACGTACTCAGCGTCTCATTGGTTACAAACACATGGCGCACCAATGAGACGCTGAGTACGTTGGACGAATGCAAACAAATCGGGATCATTACTTGTCTAGTAATTCTTATGTCGTTGTTATCACTATTATTGTTACTGTTATTTTTATTGTTATTGTCACTATTTTTCTTACTGCTATTGTTATTGAGTCTGTTATTGTTTCTGGTTTTGTCAATTTTTACTCTTATTTCTACTGTTACTGTTATGGTCTGTTATTGTTATTATTTCTGTTGTTGTTTCTATTAGTTACTGAAACTGTTATTGTTACTGCTGCTGTTATTGTTGCTGTTATTGTTACTGTTATTGTTACTATTATTGTTGCTGTTATTGTTACTGTTATTGTTGCTGTTATTGTTATTGTTACTGTTATTGTTATTGTTATTGTTATTGTTATTGTTATTGTTATTGTTATTGTTACTGTTATTGTTACTGTTATTGTTACTGTTACTGTTATTGTTATTGTTACTGTTATTGTTATTGTTCCTGTTATTAATTATTAATGCTAATGTTATTGTTGTTGTTATTGTTTCTGTTACTGCTACTGTTACTGTTATTGTTAGTATTATTGTTCCTATTATTGTTATTGTTACCAGGCTTGTCGGTAACGCAGCGGGCTAGAGCATGAGCGACAGGCATGGCTCTGGTCACACTGCCTTACCATGACTGAGTACGAACCCGAGCCCCGAGATTGACAATGTCGGTGTGTATGGATATTTGTCTGCGTTTTTCTAATGTGTAACCCCTTCCGGATAGCCTTGGCTTTGGATTTGGGAGCTGTCTAATTTCTGTGTTGTGTGGAATGTGTTTACTGTTATTGAGTTATTGTGATTGTTACTGTTACTGTTAATGGTATTGTTACTGCTATTGTTTGTTATTGTTACTATTACTGTTTCTGTTGTTACTTTTATTGTTACTATTATTATTACTTCTACTATTGCTACTGCTATTATTACTGTTATTCTTACTGTCATTGTGACTGTTACTGTTTCTGTTACTGTTTTTGATCTTGGTTAGTTTACTTACTTTTGCTGTTTTTGTTATTGTCTCTTATTGTTATTGTTTTTGTTGTTTTTGCTATTGTTACTGTTCTTGTTTCTGTTGTTATTTCTGTTATGGTTACCGTCATTATTATTTCTCTGTTATTGTTTCTGGTATTGTTAATGTTACTGCAACTCTAGTACACGCAATACCGTATACAAAAAAAAATTGTGTTAATATTTAAAACCGACAGATATTTCGTTTCTCAAAATCGACGCAATACCTCGTTCTGGTGGAACGTTGTTAGGACCCGTTTGCCGTTTCCAGGTGAATCGAAGGTAAACATTTTAAATATAGCCCTTCGCACAATGAAGTTTCATCGCGATATTTTATTTAAACATCGCCTACTAGCTCTGCGTAAGCACTCCCTCGAAGCCCTCGGCTCTTGGCACTGAGACGAATAAAAATTCTATCGGTAGGCAATAAATAATACACCCCGGCCTGTCTTTTATCCCAGCCCTTACCTTCGGTGTTAACTTAAAAAATTTCCATGCCAAACATGTGTAGGTACAACAGCCGTTTCGCGAGTGGCAATTTTCCCAAAAACAAATTAAACCATTTATCACTTGCCTGAAAGAAAAACTACCCGATTTTAACGGTTTGCCGATCTGCGTTAGTGATTGATACAACTGGCTGAAGTTTGATTAATTAAACGTTTGGAAGTTCTGAGGCCTTAGTTCTTGTACGTGTGCAACAAGAAGCTAGTAAAGCCGGAAGAGAAATTATGCAAATTATGCTTTTTCTAAATTTGGCAAATTATTTCTAGAAATAGAAATATAAACAACTAACGTTTAGCATGTTTCTCTTCCATTGACGTCATCCACGTAAAACGAGAAAAGATTCCGAATGTAAGATAATACTAAAAGGAGGTAAATTATTTATTTCGATTCCCAAAATAAAATGCGGGGATTTACAACAGGTCTCGGAGGGAATGGGATGGTTTCTAATTTGAGTAGATATATGTCTAATCAATTATGCTGCAGTGCCAATATGTGAGACGAAGGAGATGTAAAAATATAATATATACTAACGTTACGTTATGAAATACAGACCTTTAAAGGAAGATGGAAATATTACCTGTTATTTATAAATCTCTAATCCGCAAATTAATCAAATTTAAAAAAAAATTACTTTATTATTCCTAACAAAATTCTAAATTCACTTTTAATTCGATTTGCCCAAATCGGTTTCCACTTAGGTTATTGAATTTAAAATACGGGCATTGCGTAGTAAAAACAATTTAAAATAATTAACTTTTTCGATACCATGTGTATTTTAAAACGAAATTTGTTCCTCCATTATCGGGATTAAACCGCGTAAATGGAAGCCGGCAGATTACCATCGAAAAACCTGTGGCTCTGCAATTATGAACTGAAAGCAGAAAAAGAAGTATTTGCTAACACCCCTCATTGCTTCGTCATACGTAGGGATATTTACAAATTTAAAAAAATTAAAATTAAACGGGTCAGGTTTGGGTGAGTGCATAATTATTTAATCTTTGAATTTGCATTTTTTAAGGTTATTGGATAAAAAGAAGAAGAAAAACTTCGTCGACGTTTATTATTATTTATTGTCTTCTTCTTCTTCTTCTTGTCGAAACGTCGACTTAAAATTTTAAGTTTTTTTTTAATTTTATCCAATCACACCGACGAATAACCTTAAAGATAGAGATATACCCAGGGCTATCGCTAAATGTAAAAGGAACACATTATCATACTTTATACATTACGTTAGTCTGCGTTAATCCATCAAAATGAGAAGCCGATTTCTCTCCTTGCATATTTTCCTTCCCAATAACATATCGAAGGAGGGCTGTAACATATGGCTCGTTTTAAATTCCGGCCACGCAGCTTGTTACTTATTAACGATATATAAAACCGCAAGTAGGGGTTTAAAAACATTTGAAAAGGATACCCTACTTATCTGGACGCCTCAGTAATAAATTCAGCAGAAATTTATCTTGTTTAACATAGGAAAATGCCTGCTCATTTTATAAAAGATCGCTGTTTGGGAGGAGGTTATCTTCATATTACGTTTTAGCATAACAACGTGTATATAGTAAGGGAATAAATCGCTGTAGTTGTTAAAAAACAGGGAAATACCATGAAAGGCAAAAATATGCACAACTGGAACGTTATCGTAAAGAAAATTCCCAAGACGACATTCAGTTTAGCTAGTTTCATGCTAATACGATATTCTGTTGTACAATTTCAGTCGATAATTCACGAAATGATAAATCCACATTTTGAGGTACGTTCACTGAGGCTGGGTCTCACTTTAGTGCCCTATTTACTGGATCTGCATAAACTAAATAGGCCTTGGATGCCCAAGCGGATTTCGACCAATCAGGTGGCTGCTTATTATTTAGGATAAATGTTACCTTTATTGCTGGTAAGTTGATGTTGTTTTTCTGGTACCTTATAGTATTTGGCCTTGAACCACTATTCAAATGTACTGGAAATATAAATCTTCGTTTTTAATTTCGTATTTCTTTATGTATTTCAGGAGCGATCTGGACGTGGGGTTGCTTCTTTTACGACCCAATAACAACTCTCTTTTTTGTTTCGTTCCTAAGGACAAGCAGAAAATTTGCCAAACCATGGATTTCTAGATTTTCAACTGTCATAAAGGTTGGTATTTTCGCCTTTTTCCACTTTATTATGTATTTTTACTAAGAGAATTATGGCATTTTTAGCTTCCTTATTCGAAGATAAATCCTTGGATACCCAGTGTCGATATTACGTGAGATAAATTTTAGATCTGCCGTTGGCTCGTACGATGGATTACATAACCGTATCGAATATCACTTCACTCACTTCTTAGGAACTAATTTACATTGTGCCTGGTAATTTGACTAGACTGGAGGTTTCACAGGTTTGTTTTAAATTAATTGATTACAAATTTTAATCTAATTTATATAAATAAAGTCCATCTTTGTATAACTGTCTAAACCGATGCCTCACAGCTGATTTAACAAATGGTTTTAAGATATTAAATCCTTTTTTGAACTTGTATTTATTTCATGAGTATACTATACGTAAGTTTCTCGTTCTAGTTTTATTAGCAGGAATCATCATTTTACCCTGGTTTGAATTGAATTTATTTTTTTAATTTTATTAATTTATTAGTTTAAAATACATGACAGTACGTTCACTGAGGCTGGGTCTGACCACCATGAACAGGATAATGAAAGGCTTTAGCCGGTGAATGTGTTTCCTTGCCCGAAAACGATTTAAATCAGTCACTGGGATAGACATAACCACCATGAACAGGAGAATGAAAGGGTTAGCCGGTGAGCGTGTTACATAGTTTGCAACACTTACTCGGAGCATCTGAAAACGGAAATGTGTTGCTTGCAATTTTCAGATCATAAAACAAGTTTTAATAACTAATCCATGACTGACTACCGAAATATTACACAGCTAATGTATATCAGAACTAATAAAATGATGGCTTTAAAAAAATTCCAGCCCTATTATTAAATAAATCACATTCCCACTCAGTGCGTACCGACGTTCCTTAATAAATCTAAAAATTTATTCGACCATGAAAAGGAAATTGATAATTAATCTCGTAATATAAATTGCATTTGGTAAACTTGGTTTGGGGAAATTTAATGGGGAGTCACAGCTAAGAGCGTTGATTGATTATTATTCTACGACACGACGAGACGGCGAAAGCTCGAGGATAATGCAATTTTTAAAAGGAGCTGACTGTTTATAAGAAAATGGAAACGCCGTATTTAAACATTTTGCCGAGATTTGAAGTGGGATATATTTCCTGTCGATATCACCGGCCTTGAAAATATTTACTGCTATTTGCGCCACGTTTTCGGAAAGCTACATTTGAATAAATCCCCCCAGGTGATGGCTATGACTGACATAAAAAATGTAATATTAGCGAGCATTGTTTTAAAAGTGATTTGAAGTGGAAACGGGATTTTAAACTCGCTCCAAAGATCTGGGGACTAAGTGATCCCCAAGGGTGAACAGTTCGCAACGCTAAAGCAATATGAAAACAATTCCCAGAAACTAAATTAGCGATTTTCTCCCAAGTTTAACAGGACAGACTCTCTGCCACAATATCTTCAAATTAAGTTGTATATTATTTGATGTTGGTAAACTTAACGTGAATTATCTCACGCACAACTCTGCGAAACACCATTTTAAGACAATGCCCAGAAAATGGTTCCTTATAAACTTGCAAACCGAATTAATTTGAACTTACCCAAGTTAAATAATACATCACGTAGAAATGTTTAAGGGATTTAACTTTGTGAAAATTATTTATCTACAATACGTAAATACCAAAAATTAAAGGAAATACAGTACTGAAACGTGTAATTTATCCTGGCCTGCCTGATGATGCAACAAACTATTTCGAAACGTAAATCGCATTAAAAACAAACAACTCTTCCATTTTAAATAACAAATGTACTTTGGTAAAGATTCCTGCAATTACGTTCGAAAATAACTTTTAGTAGTGTACAGATGAGGGTTCTGGATCCTTCCCACAACGGTTTTATTCAAGTTTCCAATAATTTTCACATATATCCCAATAGGCGTAGGCTGTTTGCCTAGGGGTAAGTTCGGAAAATACATTTTCGTTACAAAAATATCGGCTTGCCATCCAACAAACCGCACATTATACTTTCATGCTGTTCACTAAACCTGGAATTAAGGAAAGGTACTCGGAAAGGGTGCGCCCAGATTAATCTTTGTTCCCGTAAGACTTGCTCCCGTATTGCTTCCTACATAAGCAATGACAGCATTAGGAAAATTAAGACGTATCTAACAGTAGGTATTGATGTAACCAAATGGCTGCCATTCTAATTTGAATAAACAATAAGAATTGCGACCGTTAATATTTGTTATTAGGATTTGATTTTTAGTATATGTCGTGAAGATAACGAGCCAGGCACTTTAGAATCGTTATAGTTTGTTATGGCTATATAATTTCCAGACTAAAATTTAACTCAGTCATCAGAATTGAGCATTCATGAGAGATTAGGAAATGCTGAATCGGTGGGAATCGCTTCGATAGAAAACTTTGCAAGCTAAGTCTGGAGGGCGGAGCAAACACCGAAATTTGATAAACAATAATGTAACAGAGTAAGTGAGGGAACTTGATTAACAGGGACATTCCAGTAAAAGGCGGGGAAAGAACAATTTATTGTTGGAAAAGTTAAAATTATTGGTGGCCATCGATAGGCCATATTTTTTTTAAGATAAACAAAAAGTTAGTTAGGAAAAGCGGGGGCTATTTTAAGACCAAATCACAAGCAAAACCGAAGTACCAGTGTGCATTTAATTTATTTTTCACAGACCGGGGCGCAATTTTCCTGCTACTCAGCAAATCACTATCGGAATAAAATTGCTTTTGATGTAAAACATTTGAAAGTGGCACTCAAACAGGATAACAAAGATAAAATGTCAAGATTATTACCGTCGTCGCACTCGGTGCTAGATTTAATAATGTTTTCGAACTGAATCAGCCTAGCAAATATTCTTTGCAGGACCGGGCTCGAGTTAGATCGACTCCAAAAGCCGATTAAATTGTTAGTGAAAGTTTTGTGGCCTGTCACTGAAGGTTCTGGCGGTCTAGCAGTTACAAGGCTTGTACTGACATAGGCGTAAAATACGTTCTACAAAGAGCTGTCGATATTTATTAGCGGTAAATTTGTTTCATCTCGCCTCCAACCTCACGCACCCAGTCCTGTTCTGACTTCAAACAGAACAATTACATTTGCGCCCGTTCAGCCTTATACAAAGAGCATTCAAATGGCTTCTGTTTACATATTCATTCGCCCTCAGTACGTCTGACTCTGTTTACGTAAATACGCGAAGACTGCTAGGGTCTGCTGTAAATAAAATGACGGGCATATTATAGGATTTCTTGCAATTATTATGCAAATTGGGTCTTTAGGAGCAAATGGGCCAAAGACGGGCCAAAAATATTCTGAGTATCACAATAGATGTAGCAACATTTTATTTCATCATTGGTAATTGTTGCCTGTTTCGTTGTGACTTCCTCCATTTATAGTTGCATGTTAGTGGTTCTCAAATATACAATTTTGTAAGACACGTACACCAACAACCGCTGTCTAAAAAGAGTGATATATTTTTCGTACTAAATAATTTTTTATGTCGATGTCAGGGTCGAATGAAACTAGTTTATTTTTTTTTTTATTTTTGTCAATGTCATATTAAAGAACTAGGTTATGTTCATTTCTGACGTCAATGTCAGACTAAAATTAGATTAAATTTAGGTTATATTGATTTTTATGTCAATGTCAATGTGATATTAAAAATAGGTTATGTTAATTTTTAACGTCAATGTCAGAATCAATTTAAATTAAAACTAAGAAATTTTTAACGGCAACGTCACAAAAAAACTGAATGATAAAAATGTGAGGTTATGACTTTGAGGCCAACGAAAGAAATTCTGACTGCCCTGGTAGTTCAACAGAATCTTAAAGAAGTAGCTATTAAAAACATGACTTGGTAGGGGCCGTCGGCTGTATTTCTTTTTTATTTTTTTTATTTTTTTTTATAGAAGAAACCCTAAATTTCTTCTTTCGAAAAAGACAGCCCCGCAGGGGCTGTCAGTTTTATTTTTTACATTTCTTCAATTTTAGAGAAAAAACCCTTAATTTCTTCAATTTTAATGAAGTAGCCCTAAATTTCTTCTTTCAAAAAAGACAGCCTCAGCTTTATTTTTTTCAATTTTAAAGAAGAAAACCTAAATTTCTTCTTTCAATAAAGTCAGTTTCAATATTAAAGGAGTAAACCTAAATTTCTTCTTTCAATAAAGACAGTAGGGGCTGTCAGCTTTATTTATTTAATTTTTTCAATTTTAAAGAAGAAATCTAAATTTCTTCTTTTAAAAAAGACATTGTCAGCTTTATTTTTTAAATTTTTTCAATTTTAAATAAGGATCCCTAAATTTCTTCATTCAAAAGAGACAGTATCAGCTTTATTTTTTTAATTTCTTCAATCTTAATGCAGTAACCCTAAATTTCTTCTATCAAAGAAGGCAGCCCCGCTTTTTTATATTTCTTCAATTTTAAAGAAGAAAACCTAAATTTCTTCTTTCAATAAAGACAGTAAGGTCTGTCAGCTTTATTTATTTCAATTTTTCAATTTTAAAAAAGAAAATCTAAATTTCTTCTTTCAAAAATAGACAGTGTCAGCTTTATTTTTTAAATATTTTCAATTTTAAATAAGGATCCCTAAATTTCTTCATTTAAAAGGGACAGTAGGGGCTGTCAGCTTTATTTTTTTAATTTCTTCAATTTTAGTGCAGAAACCCTAAATTTCTTCTATCAAAGAATGCAGCCCCGCTTTTTTATATTTCTTCAATTTTAAAGAAGAAAACCTAAATTTCTTCTTTCAATAAAGACAGTAAGGTCTGTCAGCTTTATTTATTTGATTTTTTCAATTTTCCAATTTTAAAGAAGAAAATCTAAATTTCTTCTTTCAAAAAAAGACAGTGTCAGCTTTATTTTTTAAATATCTTCAGTTTTAAATAAGGATCCCTAAATTTCTTCATTCAAAAGAGACAGTAGGGGCTGTCAGCTTTATTTTTTTAATTTCTTCAATTTTAATGCAGAAACCCTAAATTTCTTCTATTAAAGAAGGCAGCCCCGCTTTTTTATATTTCTTCAATTTTAAAGAAGAAAACCTAAATTTCTTCTTTCAATAGAGTCAGTTTCGATATTAAAGAAGTAAACCTAAATTTCTTCTTTCAATAAAGACAGTAGGGGCTGTCAGCTTTATTTATTTAATTTTTTCAATTTTAAAGCAGACAATCTAAATTTCTTCTTTAAAAAAAAACAGTAGCCGCTTTATTTTTTAAATTTTTTAAATTTTTTAATTTTAAATAAGGATCCTTAAATTTCTTCTTCCAAAAGAGACAGTAGAGGCTGGCAGCTTTATTTTTAATTTCTTCAATTTTAATGAAGAAAACCTAAATTTTTTCTATCAAAAAAGGCAGCCCCGCAGGGGCTGTCAGCTTAACTTTTTTAAATTTCTTCAATTTTAAAGAAGAAAACCTAAATTTCTTCTTTCAATAAAGTCAGTTTCAATATTAAAGAAGAAAACCTAAATTTTTTCTTTCAATAAAGACGGTAGGGGCTGACAGCTTTATTTATTTAATTATTTCAATTTTTCAATTTTAAAGAAGAAAATCTAAATTTCTTCTTTCAAAAAAGACAGTGTCAGCTTTATTTTTTAAATTTCTTCAATTTTTTCAATTTTAAATAAGGATCACTAAATTTCTTCTTTCAAAAGAGACAGTAGAGGCTGGCAGCTTTATTTTTTAATTTCTTCAATTTTAATGAAGAAAACCTAAATTTGTTCTATCAAAAGAGGCAGCCCCGCGGGCTGTCAGCTTTACTTTTTAAATTTCTTCAATATTAAAGGAGAAAATCTAAATTTCTTCTTTCAATAAAGTCGGTTTCAATATTAAAGAAGAAAACCTAAATTGCTTCTTTCAATAAAGACAGTAGGGCCTGTCAGCTTTATTTATTTGATTTTTTCAATATTTTCAATTTTAAAGAAGAAAATCTAAATTTCTTCTTTTGAAAAAGACAGTGTCAGCTTAATTTTTTAAACTTTTTCAATTTTTCCAATTTTAAATATGGATCCCTTAATTTCTTCTTTCACAAGAGACAGTAGGGGCTCAGCTTTATTTTTTTAATTTCTTCAATTTTAATTAAGAAACCCTAAATTTATTCTTTCAATGAAGTCAGTTTCAATATTAAAGAAGTAAACCTAAATTTTTTCTTTCAATACAGATAGTAGGGGCTTTATTTCCTTCTTCTTCTTTCAAGAAAGACAGTCAATTTCATTTTTTTTATGTTTTAGATTTTTCAATTTTACATAAAAAGCCCCAAATTTCTTCTTTCAAAAGAAACAACTCTGCTTTGTTTATTTCTTTAACTTTAAAGAAGAAACTCTAAATTTCTTCCTTCAAAAAGGACAGCGGCCCCACGTCAGCTTTATTTTTTTTGATTTTCTCAATTTTAATGAAGAAACCCTAAATTTCTTCATTCAAAAAGACAGTCTTCAATTTTAAAGAAAAAAACCGAAATTCCTTCTTTCAATAAAGACACCTTTAAACCTATTATAAAAAAATACAGCCCCGTAAGGGCTGTATTCGGCCCCGCAAAGCCCTCATTATTTTTTTAAGTTTTTTTAATTCTAAAGAAGAAACCCTAAATTTTCTTTATCCCTCTCTACCACAAAAATTTTTTTTTCTAAAAATACGAAAGCAAAATCCTCCTCATAGTATAGGGTCAGACTCGCAGAGCCCAATCTAGTTATTTAATAAATTATATTAAAAGAATTTACAAGGTTTATTTTAAATAATTGTAACAAAGAAACTAGAAAGAAAGAAATTTTTCTAGTTCTAGTTCTAGTTTTCTAGTTCTAAAAACCTATATTTTTTACTGCCCAAACTATCAATCTATTCTAAATTCTACATCCCCACGCCTTCAAGTCATATTTCATCTACCACCATTTTAAATTTGAGAGACCTAAAGTATTACAGTAAAAATTAAATTTTAAAAGATTTGCGATAAGTAAACAGCTTGTTTTTTTCCGATACTGTCTAAGGATGTTGAATTGATTTTTTTTAAATTTATTACTCATTTTTACGAAGCAAAGTTTATTAAAAAATTACGGAGATTAATTATTGCAAACTGTTTGGTAACTCAATATTGAACTTCGAAAATGTGTAAACAGTTTTTATCACATTTCCAACCCTAAAAGCTATCAAATTACGTAAATTAAAATTAAAATTTGGGGCAACTCAGATAAAAATTGATTACGTTTAATTTTTATGATATTGACTTCCCTATGCCATAACGATTCGATTTTGTTCGCAAGTTTACAGCGATACGCGGCATTTATTTAAACCCGAAAACTTCTAATCGCCTCTGAATAAGATTGGAACGTTGGAATTTTTAATATTCAACGTGCGCTTCGTCAACCAAGTAGGCATCATCAGGGGATGATTAAACTAAAATTGACTTTTGCAGCTGATTCACATTGTCACTTTCTGCTTGTTCCAGGTCGTTCAACTGGCGCATTGTACATCTTTGTGTGCCACCACGACTAAACAGAATTATTAGGTATCGCGCGAATACGAGCACGTGTAAAATTAAAGAATAACACACGAGTTGAATGAAAGAGATAATTGAATATAACGCAACACTGGAGACGGCACGGATGAACCTTAATTTTCCATTGTGCTCCTCGGGCTCTCCTCAAGTGTGAGGAGAATTTATAAGGGGTTTATGATATCGATATTGACTTGGTATACAATTTTTGTTCGCTCGGAGAGATATAACTCAAATTCAAATAAAAAAACGTATTTCCCTTATGCGAAACAGTTTTACGTTCGTGGCCAATCACAAGGAAGATACTTTGTAATGAAAAAAAAAACAGGTTGAGCCAATAAAACCTTTCTAAATCCTCAAATTCAACACAAACTTGTAATAATATGAAAATTTATGCTTAAAACGTCGTTTATATCACTCTGGAAAAACAATTCTTTATACTTGTAATTAACACCCCAGAGGATTCCGATCCTTCAGGGATGGCGTTCATAGAATTTTGGAAGCGACAGCAAGAGGAATAGGTAGAAACTTAATTTAATCGCAAGTAATCCAATTAAGCGAAAGATACCTTCCCAATGAATATCTGTTTAACTAGAGTGAAAAAAGAGCGTTCTTTTTATGGGAAAACAAATGTTATGTAGTTATAAGGAATAATGCGGATTTGCGGTCTGGCGTTGAAAGAATCCGTTTTTTACACATGCGCCAATTTGGTAGGTACATTTCAAAGCGCATTTTTTTCAATGTTTTTTTTTTTTAATTGGACATCCTGTATAAGTTATTAATTGTCTGCAATTTTCGCGAATAATATCATATTTTAATTCATGCACGTCGTTTGAAATATTGGCTTTCAATTTGCATTTATTTTTCAACCCATATGGATTTTTAAAGTTATGGCGAAGGAGCCAGTGCGAAGGAAATTTCGTTTCGCAAAATGCAGGTTCGTTATTCGGAGATAGCAGTAATCGAATTTTCATTTAAAAAATGAGAAGTGTATAGAAAAATAAAATACTTTGAAATGAGGTCAATCAACAAAAAAAAAATGTATCCGAGTTATATAAAAATATTGTTTAAATGTTAATTGTGGCATTTCATAAATTATTTCTCTTCCTTTTCTTTTTTGGGATTTATTACCACATTCCTTGAGATTCCTATCCAAAAAAAAATCGATTTATCTAAAAAACTGGGAAATAACCTCTACGCCTTTGACGTAATGTCAGAGGATCAGTTAGAGGGTGTTTTTTGACAACTAATAGGAATTAAATTAATACAAAAATACTGCGCTGACGTTTCGGAAACTATATCCGTTTCCTTTTTCAAAGTTTAGGCTTTAGATTTTTATGTAACGTGTAGAATAACACAGCATAAAATAAAATTTGTTTATATCATTTCCATAGATACTTACCATAGAAATGTTGAAAAATATACTAAATAATATTAATTTTATTGAGTTCTTCTCTCAACATTGGTAACCAAGTTGAACAAAATTCTACCGAACAATTTGATACGCATTTATCTTCATTAAGTAAAATTATTGCAGATTCTTTGATTTTTCTTTTTTTGTTGTCTGCTTCTTTGGTCAAAATTTTTGCTGAATTCCATTTTATCCTGTTATCGTTTTCCCAAGCATGTTCACAAATTTTAGATTTCTCAATATCACCTTTTCTAATATAACTTTTGTGCTCGCCCAATCGTGTATTAAGTGGTCTAGATGATTCACCCACATTATGTTTATTACACTCGCACGGAATACTGTATATACAATTTTTTGAATTTTGTTCAGGATTTAATGGTTTCGTTTTTGTCAATATGGATCTTAAAGTATTATTCGGGATGGCAATGGGTTCCCCTTTGTCACCAATACTAAGTAATATATTTATGGAGGATTTTGAAAACAGATATGTTGAAATAATATTCATAAACCGGTAACTTGGTGGAGATATGTTGACGATATTTTATGGAATAGATTTATTAAACAATTTTTTGGAAAATATTAATAATAAAGAACCATCTATCAAATTCACTCTAGAAATAGAAAATAATAATGAATTACCATTTTTAGATGTTTTAATTAAAAAAGTCAATAATAATAATTTTCAAATTAGCGTTTACCGAAAAAAGACTCACACTAACAGATATTTAAATTTTAACGCAAACCAGTCTTTGGTCGTTAAAAGAGGTGTTATAAAATGTTTGTCTGATAGGGCAAAAATAATTTCTTCTAATGATGAAATATTCAAACATGAAAGGCAATTTGTCAGGGAAATTTTAATTAATAATGAATACCCGAAAGAATTTGTTGATAAGACTTTCATGAACATTGAAAACAATCCGGTGCAACCAAAACCAGAATATTCGACATTAATTCCATATATAAAAGGTTTATTTGAGAAATTACGTCGTGTCGGTAAAAAATTTGGCGTTAGAACAATTTTTCAAACAAATAATACTTTAAGATCCATATTGACAAAAACGAAACCATTAAATCCTGAACAAAATTCAAAAAATTGGATATACAGTATCCCGTGCGAGTGTAATAAACATTATGTGGGTGAATCATCTAGACCACTTAATGTACGATTAGGCGAGCACAAAAGTTATATTAGAAAAGGTGATTTTGAAAAATCTAAAATTTGTGAACATGCTTGGGCAAACGATCACAGGATAAAATGGGATTCAGCAAAAATTTTGACCAAAGAAGCAGACAACAAAAAAAGAAAAATCAAAGAATCTGCAATAATTTTACTTAATGAAGATAAATGCGTATCAAATTGTTCGGTAGAATTTTCTTCAACTTGGTTACCAATGTTGAGAGAAGAACTCAATAAAATTAATTTTATTTAGTATATTTTTCAACATTTCTATGGTAAGTATCTATGGAAATGATATAAACAATTTTTATTTTATGCCGTGTTATTCTACACGTTACATAAAAATCTAAAGCCTAAACTTTGAAAAAGGAAACGGATATAGTTTCCGAAACGTCAGCGCAGTATTTTTGTATTAATTTAATTCCTATTAGTTGTCAAAAACACCCTCTAACTGATCCTCTGACATTACGTCAAAGGCGTAGAGGTTATTTCCCAGTTTTAAACTGGTTAATTTGAATATTTTTTAGATAAATCGAATTTTTTTGGATAGGAATCTCAAGGCATGTGGTAATAAATCCCAAAAAAGAAAAGGAAAAGAAATAATTATATAAAAACTTATGTGATATAATTGAATAGTGGAAACAGTCATGGAAAACAATTAAATTTTGTGAACGAATTTTAAACGGGCACAAATTTTATTTTGTACAAAGGGTATACATTCAGCTTTCATTAAGGCTCTTCTAGAGCCTTCTGGGATAAAAGGGATCGTAATTACATGTGGTGTTATTAAATATACCTTAGGTACGTATGCCGTATATGAACATGAAGATTATTTTCAACAGATTTTATTAAACATTTTAAATTATTATTATAAACTGCTGGACAATTTGTAACGATTTAAGTTGCAATTCGTTACAGCAGGTTATAGTTTCTATTTTGCGTATTAAAATATGTCTCCTCGCAACTGAATAATTCGCATTTGATCGGTATGTGGTAGGAAAACATATAACAAAAACGCCACAGCGGATGAACGTTGTGAACGAGGCTCGTCCAGTGCTAGAGACAGCGTCTTTTGCCTTTCGAATTTTACCTAATTCATACATTTCTTGTAGTCGCTTAAATATCGCTATTCATAAAATTTGCTTATTGATTATTGCTTCAGCTTTATTGTGCTATAGTAAAAATACTAATCTGTCAAAATAATTACCGTATTTCGTATTATTTCCATATTTTGGATTATTTCCAGATAATTACCTAGTAGCACTGTTTTTTAAGCACGCGGATGGGTATTCCCATTTCCGTTTTACCGTATCTTGTCTAAAGTAGACGTTTTCGTGGTTCAATTATTGTTAATTGACACGTTATACAATATTTAAATTGTATAAATTATCGCTGCAAGTGAAACTTGCAGATTATCGTTATTTCGTACATAGAACAATTTCTGTGTGGATTTTTATTGTTATTTAGGTTCGACTGTGGTTCATATGAGCTGGAAAAAGGAAAACTACACTGGTTTTGGATAGTGAAGGAAGTCTACTTAAGACTTAGGTTTTTGCCGAATTTATTTACTGTCCAGAGCTACAGATTTCTGTCCAGGAGCTTCCAAAGCATACGGGGTAAGTGATCTATAGTATTTTTTTCTTCTCTTTGAATTAATCAATTTGTAGTACATTTGATCACTTGCTTCGGATATGACAGAAGTCCGATTTTCTGGTTTCCTTTTTTCATCATATTCACGCTATCACAGTTCTATATCGATTTTATTATTGACAAATTATTATTATTAGTTCATTCCTAAATATTCGTGTAAGTTACAAGAGGGTAGATTTACCTTGGTTTTACGTATTTCCTGCCATTTTGAATTAGGCATAAGTTCATTTATTTTTGTCCGTCGGAAAGCGAAAGACATTATCGGTATTTCATATCTTAATTTTTGCTATTTTTACCGTTAAACTATTAGTAAAATATTAACTTGAAATCTTTATGTGTGATAAAATTTCGAATTTATTTCAATATTGTGATTATTGTTGCCAATTATTTTGTTATTAATATTAAATATCTGAATCTTTAGAGTTATTACTTTATTAACGTTTCTAAGTTTAAATTGTCTCGTACAAATCTGACATTAAATTATAGTCCTTTAAAAATTACAGTCTCCTCATGGTTTTCAACCTATAGGACAAATTCAATCATGTTAGGTTATTTGTTAACGAACTGATAGTGAAGTTTTGCAACCTTACTAAATTCTTGTGTTCGAATTTTAGTATTATTTTGTTAATAATTCAATTTTTTTAGTAATTGGTGTCAGATACCGTATTTTTATGTAAATTTGGTAATTTTACAAATTCTAATGTCTTGTTGTGTCATTTTGACAATTTTTTTTTTCTATTGTAATATTAAGAAATATTAATTTTGTGAATTTTATCTAGTAATTTAACTATATTCCCGGAACTTTGTTATTTTTTCATCTACCACTAGTTGAAATAATTTTCAACCTAGTTTTATTTCTCTATTTCCTTTTCTCAACTGTTCTGTCTTTATTTCATGACACCTGGCTTTCTGGAAATTTGACTCACTGGAAATCGATACTGAGTTAACAACATCAGAAGTAAGGAGATATTGGGTGTTCCCGAAAAGTAATAAATTTGGTTGGAACCTGGACACTCTGGACTGAGAAAGAATGTGGAGACAGGATCTCGCAACCTTTTCATCAGCCTCGAGTACTCGCAGGATTCATCGCTACTAGGAGAACCCCTTCCGTCTCAGTTCATTCACGTCGAGTAAGCCTTTACAACAGTAAAACAGACAGACAAAGAAATTGGTTAAATTGTAATTTTTATTCATATTTTTTGTTCATATTTTCAATATTTTTAATTATATTTAGTTCTGAGTCATTGTTTATTGTAAAGAATTTGTAAGATTAAACTTGTTAAATTCACAGCTTTCTTTTCTTTCTAGTTTATGTAGTAAATACCTAATTGTGTTTTCGATAAACTTTTGTGTATTTAGTTATAAATACTCTGGCGCCCATATATTGCTCTCAATATTATCTCAGTACGCTAAAACAAGGCTTCACCGAATTCACCCCCAAGCTGTAGCTAGCTGGAGCTAATTGTTTGGCTGCACTTGAAATTGGGCCAATTCTATTCACAAGTGTCGTTGCAGGCTTTAATAGTCTATTATCCACGTTCCAAATTTCAAGAGTCTATCTTTCATAATAACCGAGTTATTCTGTACGAGATAGTTTCGTAGCCACACGGTATAATTTTTTGTTATATTTAATATACCACAATATTTCGAGTTTGTTTAATTTTTCATTCGCCTTTCGTTTGAATTGTGTTTTGGTCTTTCGTCCGAATATCGAAATACTTTTTGTAAAATTCATTCTTACTTTTTAAGTTTTGGCGAAGGAGCCGGTGATACGGTTATGCGAATAACTGATTCATGTGACCTCGTGGAATGTAGTCTGTCTCTATAATTCTCTCAAAATAAAAGTAACAAAATATTTATCCATTTCTACATGCTTCCTATAAACCCTGATTGGCGCTAGTTTGGGCTAAATACATAGATACAATTTAAAAAAATACCAAATAAAATTTCAATTAATTTTACATACTGCAATCTGTTTAGCTTAGAGATTTTCTTGGAATATTTTCCTACAGTAAATAAGAGGCTACTAAGAGGGGCTGTAAATAAAATTTAGAAAAAAATTTTACCGACTCCAAAAAGTAAATAATTAATTAAATAAATTATTAAAATTAAGCAAATTAATTAAAAATAATTTCTCTAAAAAATACGAAACAAAATAATTTCTCGGAAGCGTCTAACAGATACAAAGCGCCCTGCTTACTAAAAACGAAAGACTGCAGCGTTCAAAAACAGTCTATCTATATTTTCGTATATAAAGTTCCACGTAACTGTTGTCGATTATTTCGTACTTCGTGCCTATTTCGCCTCATTAAAGTAATAATAATTAATCAAACAGATTACACAATCTTGAGCAAGAAGGCTTAAACTGCTTAGAGGATATTTGTCTGATCCCTCATAATAGTAATTACCTTAGTTATCGATGCTCGAAAAGCAAACTAAATCTTAATAATATCCAACTCCCTGCAGTCTCAGTTTTCAGTAAATTTCAAGTAGGTAAATTAATATCAACCATTGTGAGCGAATAAATTTAATTCCGTAAAAAGCAGTTAGCGCACTCACAACGGCTTATCGCTTTACGCCCGAAACGAACACTTTTTGTTTTAAATCACGGAGCGGCAACCGGTACAGGCTGCCGATTTCGCGAGTTTCAGGAACCATTACATAAAATACAATAAATAATTTAAATAGGTATTAAAAATATTCTTACAGGAGTTTAGAACCGGAAAACTGTTTGCTGTTCACCTGTCGATTTATTTATAATTAAGTGTGCTAACTAAAATAATAACAATTTCAAAGTAACATAGAAAAATAGACTTATTACTGTCAAAATAATTTACGAAGAGCATAAGAAAGGAAAACAAGGGCATACATTTTTTAACAAACTACTTAACAGGGGTGAGGAAAGGCGCACCGGTAACAACATTTCTGTTGCTTTTTACACCTCTATAACCCCGTTTTCCTGATAATATTGAACGTAAAATGTCATTTGGATCAAATTATGTACTATAAGCTTTATGTGAATAAGCTTAAGGTCAGCAGTAACCGGATAGCACTGGAAATGCTTTCAGCGGCCGGTTAAACGCAGGTTTTTTTCTTCTTTCAGCTGAACTCCGAGCGGTATAAAACCAGATTCTTTGTAGAGGAAAAGCCAGTTCTGCCACTTTTAATTATTCCCGCGGGCAAATGAATATGAAGGCAAGAAAAACGGGAAAAACTTTTACCGGTCGGATTATGAATATTACAAGAGTCATAGCTGCCTCGACAGAAAAACGATATTACGTTTTACGGCATATACGAAATATCCCGGCCGAATAATGTCCGTTAAAATTGTTGTGGTTTAAGTGGATTCAGAAAGTGCTGCAAAGAAATGCAGTACGTTTAGCTTACATAATTTGTGTTCAACTGTACTATTATAGAAACTCAATTTGTGTTATCTTTCCATTTTGGTAGGTCCGCTGTGCACCTGTCGATTTATTTATAATTAAGTGTGTTAACTATAACAATTGCAGTTTCAAAATAAAAAAGTCGCAAACATGAAATTAAAACAAACCAAAGAGTGCCTCAGCACACTGTATATAAATTGAAATGTTATATTTAGGTATGTCTACAGTCTACTATTCACTGTTCACTTGTCGATTAATTTATAGTTAAGGGTGTTAATTCGTGTATCGCCTGCAAATATCATTTATCGTTTTACCTTTACATTTAAATCAGTCTACAGTTTACTTCTGTTCACCTGTCGATTTAGTTATAATTAAGTGTGTTAACTAAAACAATTATAATTTCAAAGTAGAAAATAGGCAATCATAAAACTATAAAAAAATATATTGTAGTGATAGGGGAATTTTAGGGATTTAGTAATTTTTGATTTTTGAATTACTAGTTTTTTAAATTTTAAGTTTTTTGTATTTATTATATTTTATATTTGCACGTCTAGATATTTAATTTTAATACTCATATATATTTTCATGCATGCACTAGTCATTAAGTTGTTTGGTTTTTGAATTTTAAATTTATTTTTCTAAAATATTTGTATATAGTTTTCTGAATTATCGACTTTATAGCATACGATCAGTCCGCCACTGGGCAGGATTTTCCAATGTTTTTAACAATAACCGACAGTGCGTATGATTTTAAGATAATTAAACGTGAAACTTACTATAGGTTTGCTATAATTACTCTTTTACCTTTCAGGGCCTTAGGGGGTTCCCTTCTGCTATCGAAGGAATATCTTACCTATTAATCTGCTGCTGTACACCTTTTGAATAAAGATTACTTGAATTTTGTGCTGGTTTTATTTTTTGCTTGATTAGTAAGGATCTTGAAATGCTAGAGATCTTTATCAGAATGAATATTATTTTGTCATTTGACAATTAGATGCCTCTGCTTTTACTGTATTATAGATTTCCAGCTGAGATGAATTTGTATACTTTAGTTATATCAATTAAACATAGATGGAACAACAAGTCGAATTTATTACACATGAGACAACTCAAAGTGAAACGTTCCTTAAACTATGTCCCTGCTCTAACTTAAACTAACTTAATCTACAACAAATATAGGACAGTGTCCTTGTGAATAGTGACAAATTTAATAAAGTTGAAATCTCTAATTTTAGTTCAAATTTCTTCCGGCACACTTTTGTTACCGAGTCTCGTTATTTACTTTAAATTGGCAGACCTGTTTTTAACTTTTTGACACTTGTGGTTTGTGGTCCAGATATGGTAGCTGGCAGTTTTACAATTTAGTGTCCTATTTACTGGATCTGCATAAACTAAATAGGCCTTGGATGCCCACTCAGATTTCGACCAATCAGGTGGCTGCTTATTATTTAGGATATATTTTACCTTTATTCCTGGTAAGTTGACGGTGTTTTTCTGGTACCTTATCTTATTTGGCCTTGAACCATTATTCAAATGTACTGGAAAATAAAATTTTCCATTTAAACTTTATATTTTTCTATATTTTTCAGGAGCGATCTCGACGTGGGGGTTGCTTCTTTTACGACCCAATAACAACTCAAGTTTTTGTTTCGTTTCTAAGGATATGCAGAAAATTTGCCAAACCATGGATTTCTAGATTTTCAACTGTCATGAAGGTTGGTATTTTCGCCTTTTTCCCCTTTATTACGTAATTTTATTACGAAATTATAGTACTTTTAGCTTCCTTATTTGAAGATGAATCCGTGGATACCCATGTGTCGATATTACGTGAGATAAATTTTACGTCTGCCGTTGACTCGTACGAGAGATCACAGACACGTATTGAAGATCACTGCACTCACTTCTTAGGAACTAATTTACATTGTGTCTGGTCATTTGACTAGACTGGAGGTTTTACAGGTTTGTTTTAAATTAATTAATTACAAATTTTATAAAAATTTATATAAATAAAGTCCATCTTTGTTTAACCGTAGTTGACAATCGTTCAACCTCTGTTTAAAGCATGTAACAGACAATCGTTATGTTGTTGATTATTTTAAAGAAACATAGCACAATGTGTATATTTCATTTACGCCCTTAAAACGTTTACCATTGGTTTGTTTTAGCGTAGCTGACCCTGTTTTTACACAAGGCTCATTGACCTCACTCGCCTCAACAGGTGTCCTACAGCTGATTTAACAAATGGTTTTAAGATATTATATCCTTCTTTGAACTTGTATTTTTTTTCATGAGTATAGTATACGTAAGTTTCACGTTCTAGTTTTATTAGGAGGAATTTTCATATTACCCTAGTTTGGATTGAATTTATTTATTTTTTTAATTTATTAGTGGGGTTTTAGCTTAAAATACATGACATTATCTACATAGGAGAAAAACATTACACACAAAAATTGAACCGTATTGACCCTTATTGATACTTAAATGAGTTATCTAATATTGTCCAAAATAATTTACGAAGAACATAAAAAAAGGAAACAAGAGGATATATTTTCTAATAGGAGAACTAACAGGGGCGAAGAAAGGTGCACCGGTAACAATATTTCGAAGCCATTTCGTCAGGTCCTGTTACTTTTTATACCTATATAACCCCGTTTCTCTGATAATGTTGAACGTAAAATATTATTTGGATCAAATTATGTACTGTGAGCTTCATGACAATAAGCTTACAGTTAGTAGTAACCGAATCGCCCTGAAAATGCTTTCAGCGAACGGTTAAACGCAGGTTCCTTCTTCTTTCAGCGGAATTCCAAGCGGTATAAAAACAGATTCTTTGTGAGGGAAAAGCCAGCTCTGCCACTTTTAATTATTCCCGCGGGCAGCTGAATATGAAGGCAAGAAAAACGGGAAACTTTTACCGGCCAGATTATGAATATTACAAAAGCCTTGATAGGAAGGCGATATTATGCTTCGCGGCATATGCGAAATATCCCGAGCGAAGATTGTTCTTTGTGCAAATTTAATGAGGATTCTTAAAATGCTGCAAGGAAGAACATGATATTTGGCGTACATAAATTGTGAAATAATTGTACCAGAAAGGCAGACTAATCTGTTTCATCTTTCCATTTAGGTCAGTCCATAGTTTGCTGTCAGCTGTTCACCTGTCGATTTATTTATAATTAAGTGTGGTATCTCCTATATTTCTTGGGAATACCATTTGGTAGTGTTTTTAGTGATAGCCTGACTTAACCTAACTCGTCTTATCTTTTCATTCAGATCAGTCCCGCAGCCCACTGTTCACTGTGCACCTATGTATTTATTTATAATTAAATGTGTTCTCTCGTGTCTCCTATATTTGGTAGTGCTAACCTAACTCAACCGAATCCGTTTACATTCAGGTCAGCACACTGTCAGCTGTTCACCTGTCGATTTATTCATGATTTCGCAGAATTAAATTCTGCGATAAAATTCAAAGCGTGACTCTCTCAAATGGCGCTATTAAAGCAAGGGTAGAATTTTAAAAAATTATATCGATCTGTCGAACGAATTCAAATCGCTCGCTTTGTAACGATTCAGTCAAATTATCCCGACCTTTACGCACTCACTGTATAATGCTAACACCCTCGCTGCCTGTTACACGTTTCTCCCCTAGGGGATTACACGGTGTACCCAAGAGTTTAATTTTAAACGCTAACGCTTAAGTTAAGTTAAATTAAATTAATTTGTCGTCACCGAGCAGTTGCGTAGGAAATTAGGAGCGTCCATTACGAGAATGCAAGCTATTAATTTTTTAATAGGGCAAGGCGCCGCACCATCGTCCACCTTTCGGGGTGTTTTCTTACGTTTTCTTTTTTTTTTCGCATCTGACCCGGCGAACAATGAATCTCCTTCGTCGAAATCTGAAGTCCGGGTTTAGTTATTAATTACGTTGTTTCTTTTCCTCCCTCTCAACTGCGTTTGACATTTAAACTTGCTAAATATTTTACCACGCTCGTGTGGTATGATGAAAGGTTCGTCTTTCAGTTTCAAATGAAGCTTTGTGAAAGTTTGATGTTGATATACAGGGTGGGAGAAATGTAATTTCCGATACCAGCAATCGCGTAATCGTAATGTCCACCGGATTAGAGCAAAATTCTCTGAAATAATTATTTAAACAATAAAAAGGTAGTTGATAGTCAAATTTTTTAAAATGGTGTCCCGAAGCGTTTTTTGTTCATTTATTTTACGATTTTTAGCGGCCGCTTAAAATATAATTAAAAACCCCAAAAAAAACGCTTTTCATGGCACAATGAATTTTTTATACTTTTTTTTTTAAGAAAAGTATTTCCTATTTTTTAGCTGGTTTCTCTTATTTAACTACAAATAGCCCTTATTGCGTTAAGGCGTTGATTAGCTCTAGAGGCTTTCAAGTCTCCACGTACTCAACTGCGAAATAAAACGACGAGAATTAGGCCCTTAAATAAATTCGTTCAATAAAAAGGAAACCGTAACATTCCTCATTGTACTTGGGTGAATGCGAAATGGGAGTGGATGATCTGAATGACGCAACAGGTTTCTCTTGAGTCGCCGTCCATTAACGATACGTGTGCCGGGTTCGAAGGTGGGCGAGATGAAATTATATTATTTACATCGCTCCGTCATCCCAAACAAAAGATTAATCTTTCTGGACTTTTTTAGATTTATTGTGGGCGATTTCGCCGAGGCGGGCGGTTTTAATTATTCAACGACCATAACGAATTGTGTTGATAGTCTTAGTCTTGTCATTTTAGTATCAGTGAATCCTGAATATATTTCTATGGAATAAGGAACAGGTAGTAGGAAAATTGTGAGGTCTACCAATGGGCCTTGGGTCTTTTAATTTACCACTCGCCTTCCTCCAATAATTTAGTGCTATACCAATATTAATAATTTTAACACTTGATGGCCACCTAGGTCTCCAGATCGAAATCCGCTGAATTCTTTTGTAAGACGCCATCTAAATATAAGACTTGCGAACAACTTTTATTAAGAAGATAATTACACTGTTATTGGTATGAAACGTTACGTTTCCCCCACCCTGTATATAAAAATAAAACTTTCGTAGAAATTAATTTGAAGCTGAAAGACGGATTTTTCGTATACCACACGAGCGAGGTAAAATATTTATTCTAATAACTAAACCTGGACCTCAGATTTTGACGAAGGAGATTCATTGTTCGCCGGGTCCGATGCGTAAAAGAGAAAACGTAAGAAAACACCCCGAAAGGTGGACGATGGTGCGACGCCTTGCCCTATTAAAAAATTAATAGCTTGCATTCTCGTAATGGACGCTCCTAATTTCCTACGCAACTGCTCGGTGACGACAAATTAATTTAATTTAACTTAACTTAAGCGTTAGCGTTTAAAATTAAACTCTTGGGTACACCGTGTAATCCCCTAGGGGAGAAACGTGTAACAGGCAGCGAGGGTGTTAGCATTATACAGTGAGTGCGTAAAGGTCGGGATAATTTGACTGAATCGTTACAAAGCGAGCGATTTGAATTCGTTCGACAGATCGATATAATTTTTTAAAATTCTACCCTTGCTTTAATAGCGCCATTTGAGAGAGTCACGCTTTGAATTTTATCGCAGAATTTAATTCTGCGAAATCATGAATAAATCGACAGGTGAACAGCTGACAGTGTGCTGACCTGAATGTAAACGGATTCGGTTGAGTTAGGTTAGCACTACCAAATATAGGAGACACGAGAGAACACTTTTAATTATAAATAAATACACAGGTGCACAGTAAACAGTAGGCTGCGGGACTGATCTGAATGAAAAGATAAGACGAGTTAGGTTAAGTCAGGCTATCACTAAAAACACTACCAAATGGTATTCCCAAGAAATATAGGAGATACCACACTTAATTATAAATAAATCGACAGGTGAACAGCTGACAGCAAACTATGGACTGACCTAAATGGAAAGATAAAACAGATTAGTCTGGCTTTCTGGTACAATTATTTCACAATTTATGTAAGCCAAATATCATGTGCTTCCTTGCAGCATTTTAAGAATCCACATTAAATTTTCACAAAGAACAATCTTCGCTCGGGATATTTCGCATATGCCGCGAAGCATAATATCGCCTTCCTATCAAGACTTTTGTATAATATTCATAATCTGGCCGGTAAAAGTTTCCCGCTTTTCTTGCCTTCATATTCAGCTGCCCGCGGGAATAATTAAAAGGGGCAGAGCAGGCTTTTCCCTCACAAAGAATCTGTTTTTATACCGCTTGGAATTACGCTGAAAGAAGAAGGAACCTGCGTTTAACCGTTCGCTGAAAGCATTTCCAGGGCGATTCGGTTACTACTAACTTTAAGCTTATTGTCATGAAGCTTACAGTACATAATTCGATCCAAATGATATTTTACGTTCAATATTATCAGAGAAACGGGGTTATATAGGTATAAAAAGTAACAGGACCTGACGAAATGGCTTCGAAATATTGTTACCGGTGCGCCTTTCCTCGCCCCTGTTAGTACTCTATTTGAAAATATATTCTCTTGTTTCCTTTTTTTATGTTCTTCGTAAATTATTTTGGACAATATTAGGTAACTCATTTAAGTATCAATAAGGGTCAATACGATTCAATTTTTGTATGTAATATTTTTCTCCTATGTAGATAATGTCATGTATTTTAAGCTAAAACCCCACTAATAAATTAATAAAATAAAATTAAAAAAATAAATAAATTCAATCCAAACCAGGGTAATATGAAAATTCCTCCTAATAAAACTAGAACGCGAAACTTACGTATAGTATACTCATGAAAAAAAATACAAGTTCAAAAAAGGATATAATATCTTAAAACCATTTGTTAAATCAGCTGTAGGACACCTGTTGAGGCGAGTGAGGTCAATGAGCCTTGTGTAAAAACAGGGTCAGCTACGCTAAAACAAACCAATGGTAAACGATTTAAAGGCGTAAATGAAATAAACACATTGTGCTATGTTTCTTTAAAATAATCAATAACATAACGATTGTCTGTTACATGCTTTAAACAGAGGTTGAACGATTGTCAACTACGGTTAAACAAAGATGGACTTTGTTTATTTAAATTTTTATAAAATTTGTAATTAATTAATTTAAAACAAACCTGTAAAACCTCCAGTCTAGTCAAATGACCAGGCACAATGCAAATTAGTTCCTAAGAAGTGAGTGCAGTGATCTTCAATACGTGTCTGTGATCTCTCGTACGAGTCAACGGCAGATGTAAAATTTATCTCACGTAATATCGACAGATGGGTATCCACGGATTCATCTTCAAATAAGGAAGCTAAAAATACCATAATTTCATAGCAAAATTACATAACAAAGGGAAAAAAGGCGAAAATACCAACCTTCATGACAGTTGAAAATCTAGAAATCCATGGTTTGGCAAATTTTCTGCATATCCTTAGAAACGAAACAAAAACTTGAGTTGTTATTGGGTCGTAAAAAAAGCAACCCCCACGTCGAGATCGCTCCTGAAAAATATAGAAAAATATAAAGTTTAAATGGAAAATTTTATTTTCCAGTACATTTGAATAATGGTTCAAGGCCAAATAAGATAAGGTACCAGAAAAACACCGTCAACTTACCAGGAATAAAGGTAAAATTTATCCTAAATAATAAGCAGCCACCTGATTGGTCGAAATCCGAATGGGCATCCAAGGCCTATTTAGTTTATGCAGATCCAGTAAATAGGGCACTAAATTGTAAAAGTGTCAGCTACCATATCTGGACCACAAACCACAACTGTCAAAAACTTAAAAACAGGTCTGCCAATTTAAAGTAAATAACGCGACTCGGTAACATAAGTGTGCCGGAAGAAATTTGAACTGAAATTAGAGACTTCAACTTTATTAAATTTCTCACTATTCACAAGGACACTGTCCTATATTTGTTGTAGATTAAGTTAGTTTAAGTTAGAGTAGGGACATAGTTTAAGGAACGTTTTACTTTGAGTTGTCTCATATGTGTAATAAATTCGACTTGTTGTTCCATCTATGTTTAATTGATAACTAAAGTATACAAATTCATCTCAGCTGGAAATCTATAATACAGTAAAAGCAGAGGCATCTAATTGTCAAATGACAAAATAATATTCATTCTGATAAAGATCTCTAGCATTTCAAGATCCTTACTAATCAAACAAAAAATAAAACCAGCACAAAATTCAAGTAATCTTTATTCAAAAGGTGTACAGCAGCAGAATAGGTAAGATATTCCTTCGATAGCAGAAGGGAACCCCCTAAGGCCCTGAAAGGTAAAAGAGTAATTATAGCAAACTTATAGTAAGTTTCACGTTTAATTATCTTAAAATCATACGCACTGTCAGTTATTGTTAAAAACATTGGAAAATCCTGCCCAGTGGCGGACTGATCGTATGCTACAAAGTCGATAATTCAGAAAACTATATACAAATATTTTAGAAAAATAAATTTAAAATTCAAAAACCAAACAACTTAATGACTAGTGCATGCATGAAAATATATATGAGTATTAAAATTAAATATCTAGACGTGCAAATATAAAATATAATAAATACAAAAAACTTACCTTGCAACAAAATAAATTAAAATAGTAATTCAAAAATCAAAAATTATTAAATCCCTAAAATTCCCCTATCACTACAATATATTTTTTTATAGTTTTATGATTGCCTATTTTCTACTTTGAAATTATAATTGTTTTAGTTAACACACTTAATTATAACTAAATCGACAGGTGAACAGAAGTAAACTGTAGACTGATTTGAATGTACAGATAAAACGGCAAATGATATTTGCAGGCGATATACGAATTAACACCCTTAACTATAAATTAATCGACAAGTGAACAGTGAATAGTAGACTGTAGACACACCTAAATATAACATTTCAATTTATATACAGTGTGCTAAGGCACTCTGTGGCTTGTTTTAATTTCATGATTGCGACTTTTTTATTTTAAAACTGCAATTGTTTTAGTTAACACACTGAATTATAAATAAATCGACAGGTGCACAGCGGACCTACCAAAATGGAAAGATAACACAAATCGAGTTTCTAGTACAATTGATCACGAATTATGTAAGCTAAACGTACTGTATTTCCTTGCAGCAGCTTTAAAACATTTACAGATTAAGCAATTGCCCCGTATAAGAACGAGCGAGGGCGTAACTACATGTAAATCCAGTTTTCCAGAATTTTTTTTATGTAGGTACAATTCTGCGGTAAAAAATACATTTATGTGACGCCGACGACTTTTCAATCTGCCTAAGGCTAACCTCCGGGATCGCAACTTTCCCATTCTCTGCCGCGGCATGGCATTGTGATCCAATGTGATCTATTAGGAAAGTTTTATCCGAGACCAAAAGTTACGGACACACGGGAAAAACGTCCTACGGCAAATCCAGACCCCGCCCGGTCGAAACTTACTAAATGAATTATTTATAAAGTTTCGTCTAGATCTGTATTATCTACTTGTTGAAGCTTAAGTGGCAGTTTGAGTTGATACATTTTTCACAATTCCAGAAGCTTGTTTGTAAAGGGCGCCTCCCACATTCAATAAATACCAAAAACAGTAATATATTATAAATTACTCTCTCGCGATTACGGAACCGCCCTTAACCCAGAAAGGGTCCGCTTAAATTACGCGACCATCAGGGTACTCACCAGGCAATTCCAGGAAGTTTGAAGTGCGTCGTTGCCTCCCCCTTGCGGTGTTCTGAAAGTTCAACGGTCCTATGTCTTCGTTTGAAACATTCGACATATTCGATGCGACGGAATCTCTAGAGCCTCTCCTCGAGGCTAAATATGCGAGACCCTTCACGGAACCCTTCCTGCGGGGCGAGCTGGGCCTGCTGAGGGAGGTCATGGTCGTGTTGGCGATGTCGTCGGTCATATCCGTCAGGTCGGAGGTGGACTTCCTACATCTGCACCTGGAAACGAACGGGACATGCTCGTAAATGAACGTAGGCCAAGAGAGGCAAAGGTTTTATTTTAAATTGTTTTTTTTGTAAGGGCGGTACAGAGTGCTTTTGAGTGGAAACTACAATACAATAGTCCGTAAGCTTCATCAGCTATTTTACTGATATTTGTTCAAAATTAAATAATATTTTAAGGTAAACAGCAAAAAATGTATTATACAGAGTGAGTCAACAAAATGTTGACTCACCCTGTATAGTTGAGAATATATTCCTACCATATTAATAAAATGGTAAGAGACCAAAACAATTCCATGACACCCACATCTCATCTATATTTATTATTTAACAAATTCCGACCGTGACTAACGTCACCATCATTAGTCAGCGCCACGACTCTCCAAGGCGATACTTCAAAATATCAGCTATGCCACAGATAACCAACGACTAAATTCGACAGAAATTCTGTACTATCAACTGACAGTTCGAAAAGCACAAATATAAACAAACGAATGTTCCCAATATTCAATTAATATCTAAACTTCTGTCTTTATGGCTAGGTAAGTAGTAAAACAATATTATGCGGGTTATTTGGGAAATTACCGATTTAATTTCGTGATGTATCGTCTGAAGGTTATGTCTTTTTGTTTCAGCCTTGTTTACAAGCCAGCTGTTTTATGCACAATACCTTAGCAGTAACAATAAAAATGCGCCTAGGAATTATTAACTATTGTAATACTGACTCACAAAACTGTAGCGAGAACTTGGAATGACCATTACGTTACGAGGAAAGTGGACTATTTTAACTAAAATAAATAAATTATCCCTTTTGTTAAATACAATAAATGATGTGGTAGGTACGTAGTTTAATTTACATGCAACAATTCAATAATTGCAACAACAAGACTAACAAACTACTGATTTATTAACTCACTAATTACAATGTTTAGTCACTTAAACTATAACACTACTTTTAACTATTAGCCACTGTCCCTTTTTCTCTTATTGTGTTAAGTTCACTTTCCAATATTCCACTATTTGCAATGGACCATTTTGGCCTTTATATACCTGCAGATATACCTTCTAGAATAATCTAGATACTTCTCTTGATTATTCCACAATTATCTAGTTTTCCTAATTCATTTTCGTACCACTGATGCCATCTCTTGGACGATTACTGAGCCACCACACTTAGGAACCTACTATGAGAGGGCATACTACAGGCTTCTGCAAAATGGGTGTAAAAGGAAGAAGACGTTGAATGTTTAATTTTGAGTCTATTGAAAGACAAATTGGATATCGAGCTTAACTCGAGATGTCGATAAATGTTATAGATTTAAACATAAGATCCCTTTTAAATAAACATGATGAATCAATAATTGAATGAATACATTAATTATAGTAGTAAACGAGGGACAATCGTCCTTCAGGAAATTTTTACTAGAATTAAAATTTTTAATTTTTAAAATTTTTACTAGAATTTACGTCAAAGGTCAAGGTCACGTGATCGTTTTTACTAAATTAAAGACGTCAACATTTTTACTAGAATTTAAATTTTCGGCTTTTTCACTAGAGTTTTAATTTTGATGACGTCATAGGTCAAAGGTCGTTTTCACTGGAATTTTAATTTTTATGACGTCATAGGTCACGTGATGACAGTTTCTCCATTTTTTTACAATATTTTCAGATTTTTCAGTATTTTACGGAATTTCTAAATTTTCAATATTTTCTCGAATTGATCAACAATTTTTACCAGAATTAAAATTTTTAGCATTTTTACTGAATTTTAAATTTTTTAAATTTTTATTAAAATTTTCGTCAAAGGTCAAAGGTCAAGGTCACGTGATCTTTTTTACTAAATTTTGAAGACGTCAACATTTTTACTAGAATTTAAATTTTCGGCTTTTTCACTAGAATTTTAATTTTGATGACGTCATAGGTCAAACGTCGTTTTAACTAGAATTTTAATTTTGATGACGTCATAGGTCACGTGATGACAGTTTCTCCATTTTTACTAGATTTCAAGATTTTCAGTATTTTACAGTATTTCTAAATCTTCAATATTTTCTCGGATTGAACAACTGATGACGTCATTAAAAGATTTTCACTGTTTCTAAATTTTCAGTATTTTCACAAATTGATCAGCATCTCGAATTTTGTCAGGTATTTTATCAAATCATGAATTGATCACATGATTAACGTTTCAAATGAAAACCATTTATATAGAAATACTATTATTACATTCCGTTAATTATACACATATACAGGGTGAATACCAATAACTCATTTTAATTTTAAGGGATGGTAGGTCCCTTAACGGTAAGGCCATATACCAAAATTAAAAAATATATACCCTGTAGTTTTCGAGAAAGAAAATAAATTAAAATACGTCAACATTTTCAGAACTTCGTAACCGACCTATCTCAACAGAAAATAAATCAGGATAGGTCTTTGCCTCTGGCATTCACCTTGTTTTTTGCAATCATAAATTCACTAGTTTTTGCTGTCACATTAACTTGTCTCCGACCGCAAATTTATTAACGGCGGCTTAACTTTATTAGACGTTTTTTGTCACGTTTTTTACGTTAGAACTTGGAGTCTGTGACTTGGATACAAGGCATATGTTCACCCCATAAGTGGGTCAGTAGAGCGACGAAGCGGTACTCAAAAGTTTACCAGAATTTTACGTAGGGTAGGTCAGTTTTTCAACTTTCTCTTTTATATTTTTTTATTGGTAATTTGTGTAAATATCAACAGAAACCCCCTCTTAAAATTAAAACGAGTTATTGGTATTCACCCTGTATAATGATGAAGAAGTGCAATTGAAAAATGGAGAAAACTGTCATCATGTGCCCTTTAACGTCATCAAAATTAAAATTCTAGTAAAAAAATCATTTGACCTTGAGCTTTGACCTATGACGTCATTTGACCTTGACCTTTGACCTATGACGTCAGCAAAATTAAAATTCTAGTAAAAAAAGCCAAAAATTTAAATTCTAGTAGAAATGCCAAAAATTTAAATTCTAGTGGAAATGCCAAAAATTTCGATTTTTGAAGAATCTGAAAAATGACAAAAATTTAAATGTTTCCCTGCTCCCAGTGGACCCGCTTATATACCTGCAGATACACCTTCTAGCATAATCCAGACACTCCTCTAGATAGCTTCACAATTCAACAGTTTCGTACACACACAATTCGTTTTCGTACCATTGGGGCTATCTCTGGGACGATTGCTGAACCACCACTTCAGACTTCTGTAATTGGGTGTTAATTCATCGCACTATGTTATCGTGCATCTACTGATGCATCCATCAGAAGAAGAAACAAAACAACTTGTTTTCAGACAATTTCAAGGCTTTTAAATCCAACGTGCACTTTCAAACACAGCAATGATGTTACAGAGCGTGTATAACACGATACATTCTGTAAAACTATCTGCGGACTTGATTTGTTTCTTTGGAGGTTTCTCTATTATTAACCGATGTAAATATTTGTACGTCTTCTCATCATAATAGGTACTTCAATACTGTTCTCATTCTATTTTTAGCCAAATCTCCTTTGACGTGTACTTTTAATTTTTTCCTATTTTGCATAACACCTAATTTGTTCTCGTGGGCTGGTAATTTCGTAAATACAGCTCAAATTTAATTAACTTGCGAATTACTGCCTGTGCAATATTTTTTCACTTTCTTGTTTTCAATATTCATTATACTCGTTGCGCATTAATTAACGTTCTTTTTGATCATTTTCGATTGAAGAGGCTTCACCGACGCGCCCGAGACGGGAGACGGAGACGGCGACCAGCGTGCGTTCAATTTCAATTCGATTACACAAGCTGACAGTTAGTTAAAAATATTGGCAATGTCAACTAAGTAAACTAACAAATATTATAATTTTGATGCGCATTAGTAAAAAACCCCGACGCCAATCAAACAGAAACTCCATGGCAGAGAAAAAACATATATGGTAATGTTGTAATTGGGCGCTCCTTCCCAGGCGTATACAATCCTGATTGACATGCCAACAAAAAATGGCGCTTTCGGTTTCAAATTTAAATATTCATATGTTTTATACTTATATTTAGAAACGCCGGTATTAGCGAATTTGTTTTACGGCTCACGTACACGTTTTTTCCTGTCAAGTGAGGGCTAAGTAACGTTTTTAGTCGATTGCAAATAAATTGATTCGTGCGTAATAAAAATACAGAGCGTTTCAGTTTTTTTGTCCCTTAATTTTCGGAGGTTAAGGGAAAGCTGTTTAGACGGATTTCTTCGTCAATAACGAATTTGAAAAGAAACCGATTTTTTACAAATAGAAACTGGAATCATTATTCTACATACACCCTGTATTAGAGTAATTAAATCGATTACATTTAAATTAGTTGGATGGCAGACATCTAAATCAAGCTACCTTGTCGCACTTGAGGCTATAAATTTCCAAATGTACTAAATCTAAGGTAATCATGGGGCAAGCAAACTGTAATAAACGACGCTAGTCGTCACGCTTTTATAGACCATAAAAGTTGAATTATAATACATCGGATGAGGTCCTCAAATTGATATTTAGAGGAAACTTGGTATTAATTAATTTAATAAAAATAAAACTTCGCGATTAAAAATTTCCTATAATTTTTTTGTGTAATTCTGAGTTGGCTAAGAAAAAAAATTAGAACTATTTTATTTTTAAATATTAAATATTAGAGTGCTTTGAAAACAAATTGAAGCAAAACAAAGTTCAACAAATCAAAAGCGTTGAATAAAACATATGAAAATGGTTTTAATTTTAACTAACTGGTAAAAAAATTAATGAATTTCAAAATTGCAAATTAAATAAAACAATTATGTCAGATTCTGGCTTTAGTGACTTAGTATCCTCGCTCCAAATTTCAGAAGTCTAGCTTATAAAATAACCAAATTGCTCGGTGGGCAATACTTTCTTGACCACGCAGTATAATTTCCTTTTTGATGTTTAATAAACTAAGATATTTTCAAATTTAGTTTAATTTTTCATCTACCCTTCATTTAAATTGTGTTTGTTTTTCGTTCGAACAACGGAATCAAATTTTTGTGAAATAATTTATTTTTCAAGTTTTGGCGAAGGAGCCGGTGATACGAATATGCCGATTGCACGAATTTAAAGTGGCCCATATGACCTCATGGAACGGATTTCATCTCTATGAATCACTCGAGATGAAAGTAAGAAAATATTTGTACCTCCACATGCTTCCTATGCATAGGCGCAACTAGGGGGGGGGTGCTAAAAATAAAAAATAGCACCCCCAAATTAAAATCATTTTCGTTATGTCAATAAACAAATGAACTAGAAGACCGTCAGAAACTCCTGTTTAAACATTTTTATTGACACAATTTTGTGTTCCTATGACCCCTGATTGGCGTCAGTTTGGACTAAATTGCAGGGTCCAACAGAAATGTCACTTGAGAAGGAAGGGATGAAGGCTCTCGGGTATTTTCGTTCGCTGCCTCCTTTAGTTAAATGAATCGGGGGAAAATAGAAAAAAAATATTTTTTGCCAAATTTTTTCCAGTGGGGCAAAAATTTTAAAATTTTTTTACTCTTTTTGGTCTAAAAAATTTTCCAGCTGCGCAAAATTTTGGAAAAAATTTGACGCCGTTCCGCTATTTTCGGGGCTTTAGCGCCCATATGAGTGAAAATTTGAGGGGTTTGGGAATTATTCCGGCCTTTTAATTAATCGCGGGGTCCGGGAAACCGGAACACTTGGTGTAAAGGTCACAAAGCTGCTCAGAGACAGAAAAGTACAATTTTTTTGTAAAATCGATCTTTTTAAAAAATTCGTATCCTGGGTAATATCCGAGATGGACCTAAAAAAAAAGAGTTCTTCATTTTTCCAGATCAAAAGATCTAAATAGAAAGGCTCCGGAACATTTCCAATAGGTACAGGGTGATTCCTATAACGTTCTCACCCCAATTTTTTTACTTGTCTTTGGAAATAAAATAAAAATATTTAACGTAACTTTTTTTCAAGGATTTTGAAATTTTCAACAAAAAAACAATTGAAAGTCAAATAAAGTGAGAAAAAACATAGCAATGTTTTTGTTTTATGGAATTCCCTGTATATTTTTACAATTTTGAAAAAAGGTTTAAATTCTCTTTCCAAAAATATAACGTAACATACAGGGTGTCCCAGCCTCGCGTCGGCCAAATGTCCTGGCTCTCCTATAAGAGATATCGAAAAATTTCAAAAACGAGATGATAGAGGACACAATGGTGCATAGTATAAAAATATTTTGAAATATACAGGGTGATCGATTTAGGCGTGATGTCATAAACTTATGTTTTTTTAAATGGAACACTAGGTATTTTATTATACATTTGAATTCTCCTTTTAAAGACGACTCAATCGATATGCCACTTGATGGGTCTGGGATGGGTCGGTACCATGATATGGGTGAGTTTGTACCAAAAACGTGCCAACTTTGTGAGCTCACTGTGGCGTAGCGGAAAAGCATTTTGAGATCTAGTTTGTGCCAAAAATTGTCAAAAACCCTGTAGTTTACGCTGCTGTTATCAGATCTAACGAAATCGGTCATTTTATACAGGGTGAGTCAGGAAACGCCAAAACTACTTTTTCCCATTTTTTTCAAACGGAACACCCTGTATATTATTACACCAGAGGAAAGCCCTTTGAAAGATCTTTTCACTGATATTAAGGTTCAAGGGTCTATCTTTCATGGGTGCCAAGATATTTGATGGCAAAGTGGCACAATTCCAGGTTTATTAAAAAATTACCCTCAATTTTCAATTGTTTTGTGAATTTTCGCTGAAATCGGCTCTTTTTAGTAAGAAAATTTTGATATTAATTCTTATATTCGGAAAAAAAAACCGTACTTCATTACAGAAAAGTACTTAAGTATAAAATAGTCAATGCCTGATAAATTTAATTTTTTTTCTGAAATGTGCGTATTCGCAATGTTTCAATAGCTACACTAGCCGATGTTCGAAGAACAACTGAAAATCGGTTACGGCTGTGTATCAGGGAGAATGGGAACATTTTTGAACATTTAATTTAATTTCCAGTACTTCCACCCAGTTTTTTTCCAAATAAAGCTTTCGTTTCCTCTTTTTTTTTGTCTGCAGAGGACCATCATGGTGCAGATAAGTTGATATAATTATTTTCGAAATTTTCTTATTGAAAAGAGCCGATTTCAGCAAAAATTTACAAAACAATTGAAAATTGAGGGTAATTTTTTAATAAACCTCGAATTGTGCCACTTTACCATCAAATATCTTGGCACCCATGAAAGATAGACCCTTGAACCTTAATATCAGTGAAAAGCTCTTTCAAAGGGCTTTCCTCTGGTGTAATAATATACAGGGTGTTCCGTTTGAAAAAAATGGGAAAAAGTAGATTTGGCGTTTCCTGACTCACCCGGTATAAAATGACCGATTTCGTTAGATCTGATAACAGCAGCGTAAACTACAGGGTTTTTGACAATTTTTGGCACAAACTAGATCTCAAAATGCTTTTCCGCTACGCCATAGTGAGCTCACAAAGTTGGCACGTTTTTGGTACAAACTCACCCATATCATGGTACCGACCCATCACAGATCCATCAAGTGGCATATCGATTGAGTCGTCTTTAAAAGGAGAATTTAAATGTGTAATAATATACCTAGTGTTCCATTTAAAAAAACATAAGTTCACGCCTAAATCCATCACCCTGTATATTTCAAAATATTTTTATACTATGCACCATTGTGTCCTCTATCATCTCGTTTTTGAAATTTTTCGATATCTCTTATAGGAGAGCCAGGACATTTGGCCGACGCGAGGCTGGGACACCCTGTATATTTACCTTCATATTTAGTAAAATACTGATTATTATTATTTTAATTATTATCAGTATTTTACTAAATATGCAGGTAAATATATGTTGTGTTATATTTTTGGAAACAGAATTTAAACCTTTTTTAAAAATTGTAAAAATATACAAGGCGTTACATTTAAACAAAAATCTCTTTGTTTTCTGCAACCTTTATTTGATTTTCAATTGTTTTTTTGTTGAAATTTTTGAAATCCTTGGAAAAAATACTATATGTTTTTTTATTTTATTTCCAAAGATAAATAAAAAAATTGGGGTGAGAACGTTATAAGTATCACTCTGTACGTGTCGGGAAATTCGCTGAATTCTGGAAAAATCGCCCTTTTCAAAAAAATCATAACGAAGCAAAATCGAGAAAAATGATTTCACCCAATTTCATGTAGATTCCAAAAAAAAAACTGTTTTGTCGCTCCATCTCGAAGAAGCCGTGAGTTATTAAGCTCGGAAGGGGGGCGAAAATTGACAAAATTGAAAAAATCGTCGAAAACCCGAAAACTTCAAACACTATTTCAGAACTAAAAAACGCCGCCGGATCGCTGCTCCCGCAAAAAATCGAAGCCCGAGGGTTCAACTTAGAACTACATCGTGAATGGCATCGATCCCGATGAGATTTTTGAAGCAGGAGAAGCGACCGAAAAAGTCCGATTTTGACGTTTATGTAAACTTCGAAATTTAAACATCTAGTCACGTGACCTCTATTCTCGTTTCTCTTTTTAATTTTCCAATTTTGCGAAACCCTTCGACGCGGGGGTATTAAACTCCCTCTCCTTTAATAATGAGCAGATCGCTACCAAATATAGCCAAGCGATTTTCTCGACACCAAGATAATGTAAAATTTAAAAAAAATTAGTTCTAAAAAATATGAAATAAATTTTCACTTAGTTTTACATACTGCTTAGCATAGAGATTTTTTTCGAATTTTTTCCCTCCTAAAAGTAAAAAATACGAAATAAAATTCCACCTGGTTTTACTTTCAATTTAAACTCTAGATCGTTTTGTGTCAAAATTTTAAATCCCATCAAATCAAATCGCGTCCCATATTTTATACTGTCACTACAACACCCTGTACCGACACCTACATTTAAAGCTTACTTACCTTTGAAGAGGATTTACAGCTCTGTCCGATTCGTTTATCGATTTACTGGAGGAATATTTCTCGTCGTATCCGGGATTTGTCCTGATATTACATTTGGGCTTATTTTTCTCCTTAAACGAAGAATGCCTAGAGCTGGTGCTCGTAATGGAGTATCTGTAACTGGACGTAGTCTGCGAATCCGAGTCCAGGGAATGGCAAATCTTATATTCGATATCTTGATAAGCCCCGGTCGGGTGCTTTGTCGTCGTCGAATACTCCAGGCTGGACTTTGTGGAGTTTATGGAATCGCTTTTTGATGACTGGTACAGTTGCCGGTTGTACAGCTTGCTGGATTTTTTCGGAGGGGAAGCCAGACTGAAATTAAACGGGTCACAATCGCTCGATCCCGCCGTCTCCCGCCCGTCCTCCTCGTAGTTGAATTTCCGCGGCGACCTGGGGGACTTTATGGGTATGTTCGGGGACCTCGGCCGGCTCTGGTTGAAATCGAATACGGCCCTCTCGGTCTGGCTGGGGCTGCTCAGTGACACTTTCGGGGACTTGATACCGATCTTATCCGTTTTAGGACTCTTGGGATAGGATTTTTGGTCCACGCAAGTGGGCGACTTCGGCGGCGGATCTATGCACTGGTAGTTCAGCGACGGGCTGCGCGGGGTGGTGCCCGAGGTGGGAGTGGAATACGAGGACTTCGGCAGGACCGTGGTTTTCTTGGCGGACCGGGCTGAGCTGCTCCTGGAGAAGTGGCCGATGCCGCTATTGACTTTCATTTTGATTTCGGCGTTGTGTGTTCTCTAATATGTACAGGGTTCCTAGCTGATATGGGCCTTTGCAGTCTTGATATGTTTCATGTTCATGTACTTATTGGAAGGTGGGTTGGGTTATATACATCTGAAAAAAAAAAAAGATTCGCTATACTCTTTGTTACTTTTAAAAAGGGAGATCAAACAGTTACTTATGTACAGGGCGAGTCCTATAACGTTCGCGCCACAATTTTTTGGTTTATCTTTGGAAATAAAATAAAAATATTTAACGTAACTTCTAGTATTTTTTCCAAGGATTTCGAAAATTTCAACAAAAAAACAATTGAAATCCAAATAGAAGTGGGAAAAAACAAAACGATATTTTTTTAAACGGAACGCTCTATGTATTTTTACAATTTTAAAAAAAGATTTAAATTCTCTTTCCAAAAATATATCATAACATTTATATTTACCTTCATATTTAGTAAAATACTGATAATAATTGAAATAATAATAATAATAATTACATATTGTTATGGAAGTATATGGAGAAAATTTTTGTAAAACTACAATTTCATTTTTATTTATTGATGGTTTTTGTTTCTTTTGGGCCCCACTTTGGGCGCCAATTAATTGTTATGTATGGGGGAATTTTTGTGATACTATTTTTTAATTTTTGATTTTATATTTATTTTTATGGGTTTGTTAAATTTTAATTTTTAATTTAAGGTAAATTTAAATTTTTTATGCATGCACTAGTACTTAGTTTGAAGTTTTATTTTAATTTGCCTATTATTGTTGTGTATAGTTTTTTCAAAGGAAATCTTTTAGTTCTTGTATATAATTTTGAATTAACAAAGAAAATACTGATAATAATTGAAATAATAATAATAATAATTACATATTGTTATGTAAGTATATGGAGAAAATTTTTGTAAAACTATAATTTCATTTTTATTTATTGATGGTTTTTGTTTCTTTTGGGCCCCACGTTGGACGCCAATTAATTGTTATGTATGGGGGAATTTTTGTGATACTATTTTTTAATTTTTGATTTTATATTTATTTTTATGGATTTATTAAATTTTAATTTTTAATTTAAGGTAAATTTAAATTTCTTATGCATTCACTAGTACTAAGTTTTGAAGTTTTATTTTAATTTGCCTATTATTGTTGTATATAGTTTTTTTCAAAGGAAATCTTTTAGTTCTTGTATATAATTTTGAATTAACAAAGAAAATACTGATAATAATTGAAATAATAATAATAATAATTACATATTGTTATGTAAGTATATGGAGAAAATTTTTGTAAAACTATAATTTCATTTTTATTTATTGATGGTTTTTGTTTCTTTTGGGCCCCACGTTGGGCGCCAATTAATTGTTATGTATGGGGGAATTTTTGTGATACTATTTTTTAATTTTTGATTTTATATTTATTTTTATGGGTTTGTTAAATTTTAATTTTTAATTTAAGGTAAATTTAAATTTCTTATGCATGCACTAGTACTAAGTTTTGAAGTTTTATTTTAATTTGCCTATTATTGTTGTATATAGTTTTTTTCAAAGGAAATCTTTTAGTTCTTGTATATAATTTTGAATTAACAAAGAAAATACTGATAATAATTGAAATAATAATAATAATAATTACATATTGTTATGTAAGTATATGGAGAAAATTTTTGTTAAACTACAATTTCATTTTTATTTATTGATGGTTTTTGTTTCTTTTGGGCCCCACGTTGGGCGCCAATTAATTGTTATGTATGGGGGAATTTTTGTGATACTATTTTTTAATTTGTGATTTTATATTTATTTTTATGGATTTGTTAAATTTTAATTTTTAATTTAAGGTAAATTTTAATTTTTTATGCATGCACTAGTACTTAGTTTTGAAGTTTTATTTTAATTTGCCTATTATTGTTGTATATAGTTTTTTTCCAAGGAAATCTTTTAGTTCTTGTATATAATTTTGAATTAACAAAGAAAATACTGATAATAATTGAAATAATAATAATAATAATTACATATTGTTATGTAAGTATATGGAGAAAATTTTTGTAAAACTACAATTTCATTTTTATTAATTGATGGTTTTTGTTTCTTTTGGGCCCCACGTTGGGCGCCAATTAATTGTTATGTATGGGGAATTTTTGTGATACTATTTTTTAATTTTTGATTTTATATTTATTTTTATGGGTTTGTTAAATTTTAATTTTTAATTTAAGGTAAATTTAAATTTTTTATGCATGCACTAGTACTAAGTTTTGAAATTTTATTTTGATTTGCCTATTATTGTTGTATATATTTTTTTCAAAGGAAATCTTTTAGTTCTTGTATATAATTTTGAATTAACAAAGAAAATACTGATAATAATTGAAATAATAATAATAATAATTACATATTGTTATGTAAGTATATGGAGAAAAATTTTGTAAAACTACAATTTCATTTTTATTTATTGATGGTTTTTGTTTCTTTTGGGCCCCACGTTGGGCGCCAATTAATTGTTATGTATGGGAGAATTTTTGTGATAATATTTTTGGATTTTTGATTTTATATTTATTTTTATGGTTTTGTAAAATTTTAATTTTTAATTTAAGGGAAGTTTAATTTTTCATTTTTTATGCATGCACTAGTAGTTAGTTTTGAAGTTTTATTTTAATTTGCCTATTATTATTGTATATAGTTTTTTCAAAGGAAATCTTTTAGTTCTTGTATATAATTTTAAATTAACAACCTTATGGTATACGATCAGTCCGCCACTGGCATGAATTATTTCAGAGTTTTTTAATAAGCGACAGTGTGTATGATTTTATGATAATTTACCGTGAAACTTACTGTAGGTTTGCTGCAATCTCTTTTTTCTTTTCAAGGTTTTTTGGGGATTCCCTTCTACCATTGAAGAAATATCTTACCTATAAATTTGCTGTTATGCTATTCATAAATAAAGGTTGTTTGAATTTCGTGCTGGTTTATTTTATTAGACTTGTATGGACTTTTTTAAAATGAATGTCACTTATTTAGTCGACAACTAGATGTTACTGAGACTGCTGTCTGTTTGATATGCAGCTGAGATGAATTGAAATGCTTTGGTTGTTACAACTAAACATAGATGTCACTCAAAATATAACGTTTATTACATAATTGCGTTGGATGAAATTTTGACCTGCCGTTGACTTCGACGAAACATCACTGAACCTTTTAAATTTCACTACACAATCACTTCTTAAGATCTAATTTACATTGTGTCTCGTCATTTGACTAGACTAGTGGTTTTGCAAGTAAGTCTTACACTATTTATTTACATTTTTATAGAATTTTACTGAAATAAAGTGCATCTTAGTTTAACTGTTGTGTTGAAAGTCATTTAAACTTTGTTCAAGGCATGTACATTACAGCTGTTCTGTTATTGATTATTTAAAAGAAACATTCTACACTACATTTACTTTATTTACGCTTTTAATTTGTTTACGTTTGTTTTATTTTAGCGTAGCTGACCCTTTATTTATGTGTGGCCCGTTGACCTCGATTGCAGCAACAGGTGTTCTACAGCTGATCTAGGAAGATTATTCGCCAATATGATATCCTCTTTTAACTTGTATTTATCTATTCAGTATACCATACGAAAGTTTCTCGTTTTGTGAGGAATATTTTATTTTGTCCTTGTTTTACATGAATTCTGCATGCTAATTTCGCAAATCCCGGACATTTTATTTACTCAGTAACAATTTTTAGAATCTTTGTTTTTACTTTTGTAATGTAAAACCGACTTGAGATTCAATCTTAACGTAGTTCGTTTGTAAATAAGGACTTAACGAGTTACCTGGGAATTTAAAGTGGAGCGGAATCCTTAACTTCTCGCCTGGGCAATCATGAATACAAACGTCCAGGTGAAAAGGAAATACATTAAACATATTGATCTCGTAGGAAACGTACGGAAACTTTTATATTCCAAGTTTCCTATTGCCTGATATAACTCATGTTGATTTTATGCATCTTTTGTGGTTCTTGTTTGTTTATTAAGTTTTGCAACTGCTTGGAGTTTGTATTAAATTCAATGCCAGATTTTAATATTACATTCCTAGAATGGCAATAAATCCCCTTTGTGGCAGACAGTTGAAATGAAAGCTTTAGTCAAAATCAAATAAAACTTACTTAATAAATGAAGGGGAAATGAACAAAGGGCATTTTACGAGAAATACAAAAAAATCCAAAAAATTGATGGGGATATAGTAGAGATTATTGAATCGAGTGCCACCACATCCCTAGACGCTGCTGATGGACACATGCCATTCGAAACGAATGGCCTTAAATTGGAGTCATACGCACCCAGTATATCTACTGTTTCATTTCTCTTCGACTGTTTTTGTATTCTGTACGCATTCGTAAATGCTCTAGAAGTGCAAATTTATTTGTAATTAAATAAAAACTGTGTTGTTACAAGGCTGTATTGGAAAACCGACTTGGCATTCAATCTCGATGTGATTCATTTAAAAATCAAGATTCGCCTCGCTATGCTATTTAAAGTGAAATGAAATCTTTAACTTCTCATCTGGGCAATCTTGAATCGCAAACTTCCAAGCCAATATATTAAACATATTGATCTCGTAAGAAACATAAGAAAACTTTTATATTCCAAGTTTCCTACCGCCTGATATAACCCATGTTGATTTTATGCATTTTTTTGTGGCTGCCGATTGTTTATTAAGTTTTCCAACCGCTTGGAGTTTATATTAAATTCAATGCCAGATTTTAATATTGCGTTCCAGACATCGCAATAAATTCTCTTTGAGAGAGACGGTTGAAATCAAAACTTTAGTTAGAATCGTATAGAGAGAGACAAATAATGACATACTTCTTAATAACTGGAAACATGACATTTATCACAAAATCAGGAATGTCGCTGTACAGTATTTTTTAATTGACTTACAAAGTCATAAAACACTCGATTTGGACGTTTTTTTAACGTTTCCCTATAATATTATATTCAGTTAGCCCAACTAACAAAGTTGCTCTATAAATTTAAAATAATACTACAATTTTATTTTATTACTGTTGCATTACTGCTCTGCAAAAGCTATTTTGTTTTATTAAAACCACCAAAGTGATTATTTAGTCTTCGCAACTAAATTGTCATGTAAATAAATGCTAAGAATGTTCTTACAGCTAAATTATAAAACATTTTATAGAATTTGTTATACGCTGTTTTATAAACGTTTATACAGCAATTATTATAGGATGTTTTAGCTCACGGAACAAAATTGATTTGTAATAATGACCACCGGAACTTATTAGTCAATTTGCGAACCTCTATAAAATTATTGTTTAAGAGTTTAGCCGAGCATTAAAAAAACAATTTTATAAGGATTTTTCTTAACACAATATTATTTCAGGGAGCATATTGTATTCGGCCGGACCTACTAAACAATTGTTATATAAACGAAGCATCATTGCTCTCATAAATCACTTATAAAATAGTTAAAAAACTAAAAATTGTCTTCAAAGATTAATTACGTCCCCTACCCTTTTTATCATGGGTAGATGTTTATTCGTCATATTGTTTTTTTTTATTTAAACAGTAAAGTCACAGAGAGTGTCACTGTGTAATATGTCGAAAGTACATTTAGGCAATTGGAAAAAAGTGAAAACAAGGGGTGGTTTTCGTAGAAAGATTGATAAATATTATAAAAAAAACTATTTGTTAGCGGCCATTTTGAACTAAAATAAAAATAAATTAAAAACAATAATTATTATGATAGGTACTACCATTTTAGCAACAATCTATTATTGTGAAATATGTTATCTACGAAATACAATTGGGTGCGCACCACAAAAAGGTCGAATACAAAAATTTTATTTTCGTTTTATTTTTTAAATTTTGATAAATAATCGTTATTTTTAGGGCGCTCAAAAGTTTCATTGTATATATATCACATATTTCACTGAAAAATTTCCTTCGCAGTCCAAAATCGCTTTGCTGTTGACGAAACGAGGTCTTAGTCAGTTAGCTTTTATCTTATATTTCGCTAAACATGTTAGTTACGCCGCCATATATCTCACATGTCACATAGAATCTATAACTACCTTTCTAATATTTTAAAACTATTTTGAGAATTATTATTCCCTACAAAAACACTTAAAAAATTTATAACTTATATTGTTATTGCCGTACATAACAAAAAAGTAGCAATGGAGATAATAACACAATGCTTATAAAAAGAATTTTATAACTGTTTGCTATAAAACTATTTTATAACTATCGTATACTAATTTTTTTAATATTGTGTAAACGTTTATACAATTATTTTATAACACCTGTGATTTTTACAGGTATATTTATTATTTTCAATTTTTTAATTTTTATTTTTGTAATTTAAGGTAAGTTTAAATTTAGATTTGCACGTTTAGATATTAATTTTTCTTTTATATTTTAATGCATGCTATAGTACTTAAGTTTTTTTAGTTAGGAAATTTAATTTTATTTTCTATAGAAATTGCAAATAGTTTGTTCAAAAGAAATATTTTTAAGTTCTTGTATATAGTTTTGAATAATCGACCTTATGGCATACGATCAGTCCGCCTCTGGGCAGAATTATTTCAATGTTTCATTAATAAGCGACAGTGCGCATGATTTTATGATTATTTAACGTGAAACTTACTGTAGGTTTGCTATAATTACTCTTTTACCTTTCAGGGCCTTAGGGGGTTCCCTTCTACCATCGAAGAAATATCTTACCTATAAATCTGCTGTCATGCTATTTTTAAATAAAGGTTATTTGAAATTCGTGCTAATTTATTTTTATTATATTTCTATCGACTTTGAATTATAGAAATCTTTATCAGAACGAATGTCACTCTACTATTTGACAGCTAGATGTCTCTGAGTCTGCTGTATTTTACATATCCAGCTGAGATGAATTTAAATGCTTTGGTTATTACAATTAAACATAGATGGCACTCAAAATATAAGGTTTTATTGCAAACATCAAATAATCAAAAGCAAAAAACGTTTCTTAATCTATATCCCTGCGCTAATTAAAACTAATTAAATCTACAACAGATTTAGGACAGTGTCCTTTTGGATATTAACAAAATTAAATAAACTTAAGGTTTCAAGTTCAAGTTCTGCACTTTCGGGTTACCAAGTCGTTTTAAATGCACTTGAATTGGCAGACCTGTTTTTAGTTTTTTGACACTTGTGGTCCAGATATGATGGCTGACTGTTCTAGAATTTATTGCACCGTTTACTGGATTTGTTTAAAACAAATAGGCCTTGGATGCAATTTTGGATTTCGACCAATCAGGTGGCTGCTCATTAATTAGGATAATTTTTACCTTTATTCCTGGTAAGTTGAAGCTGCTTTTCCGTTACTTTTTCGTATTTGGCCTTGACTCACCATTGGAAAGTTATGGGAATATAAATTTCCAATTTAAATTATAATTTGCTGAATTTATTTCAGGAGCGATCTGGACGTGGGTTTGCTTCTTTCACTACCCAATGACAACTCTCCTTTTGTTTCGTTTCTAAGGAACATGCAGAAAATTTGCCAAACCAAGGATTTCTTGATTCCCATCTGTCATTATGGTTTGTATTTTTGCCTTTTTTAACTTTATTATATAATTTTCCTATAAAATTATGTCATTTTCAGCATCCTTATCCCCTGACGAATTTGTGGATACCCATTTGTTGATATTACGTAACATGAAATTTGACCTGCCGTTCACTTCGACGAAACATCACTGAACTTTTCGAATATCACTGCACAACACTTCTTAGGATCTAATTTACATTGTGTCTAGTCATTTGACTAGACTGGAGGTTTTTACAGGTAACTTTTATACTATTTAATTATAATTTTAAAAGAAATTTCCAGAAATAGAGTCCATCTTTGTTTAACTGTTGTGTTGTATATCGCTCAAACTTTGTTGAAAGCATGTAACTAACAGCTGTTCTGTTATTGGTTATTTTAATGAAACATAGTACAATGCATTTACTTTATTTACGCCTTTAATTTGTTTACGCTTGGTTTATTTTAGCGTAGACCCTTTGTTTACATGTGGCTCGTTGACCTCTTTCGCATCAACAGGTGCTCTACAGCAGATTTATGAAGACGGTTCTCCGATATGATATCCTTTTTTTAAACTTGTATTTATCTATTGAGTATACCATACGTAAGTTTCTCGTTATTTGTTTTATTAAGAGGATTATTTCATTTTACCATGGTTTGATCTTTATCATACAACGAACGCTGATTTTTTAATTGACCTACGAAATCATAAAACGTTCGATTCTGACGTTTTTTCGACTTTTCTCCACAAGAAATATACTGAAAAATGTTACACCCCTATTAGCCACACAAAATAATTTAAACACAACTAATCACATCAAATCCTGTATCCTGTTTGAAGAAATCGCGTTAATTCCAATTAATACTAATTACGACCTGGTTTTAAAATAATTAACGAGCCTTCTAGTTATTTCCAAGAAAATTCATTAATCATAATTCGCATAAACAAGTGCTAAGAGGCAACAAAGGGACACGCATTAGGGTGTGTATACGCCGAACCAAATTCAAGCTCACATCCTTCAATTAATTATTACATATAGTTAGTCGCCTTAATGAAATAAGTGGGAGAAATATTATTTTAGGTAACCCAAGTTTCCAGCGGGATAATACCAAACACCATAATACTGTCATAACCAGTTGCCACCAGATGCATAACAAGACTTTAGCCATGAGGAGGCAGAGGGCGACATGGATAGCTATTGTTTGTAGTTTATTTGTGGCGGATAGTTAATATTCATTGAACTTAATTCTGGGATTCACGCCAAATTCTAAAAAATAAATAGAAATAAGAAAATTGCCAAAATATGTCAAGATAAAACTGTAGTATCAAAGGCAAACCTCAACAGTTTGCCCCAGAAAACCACTGTTGTTCTAAATGAATATAAATACAATATTGTTATCTAAAATTCGTATCAGTGGTTTTCTAGTATTTACACTAGAAAATATAACAAAATGTATATTATATAATATATATATATATATATATATATATATATATATATATATATATATATATATATATATATATATATATATATATATATATATATATATATATATATATATATTTATATGATATGTAAAAAACAATTATAAAACAATAACTTATCTTAACAGAACGTTTCGAACGAAAGTCTAGGTCCTTTTTCAACTGTGATTACAAAAAATGACTTGTCAAAAAAGATCACTTTGACACCTGACACTGATTATTAATTAATGCATAGATCACTACATAAAGAATTCTAATTTATTTTGATATTTCCGTCACGTACTTCTTTTTGGAGAATCGGTAGCCAGACTTCGTCTAGCAACACTGAACTAGTAGAGACGCAGTCGGTACTGTTTAGTTGAATACAGGCACTCTCTTTAAGTTTTCGTTTATTACAATGTGTCTCCGTTTGAATTATTTTTGTCTGTGTCCAACTAAATCTGTGGCCATTACTCCAATCATGTTGTGCCAGTGTAGATTTATCAACTTGGTAATTTTTAACGTTATTTTTGTGTTCAGATATTCTAACTTCTAATGGTCTAGACGTCTCACCTATATATAGCTTTTCACACTCGCATGGAATGCTATAAATACAATTTTTAGATTTTTGAACACTATTAAAAGGTTTGCTTTTTGTTAAGAATGGTCTGATGGTATTTCAAGTTTTAAAGGTGGTTCTTATATTGAACTTATTACCAAGTCGTCTAAGTCTATCAGAAAAACCAAAAATATATGGAATGGTCATTGTGGTTACCGGTTGTTCTCTCAAAATTATCCGTTGTTGCTAATTTTGTATATTCTCAATTTCAAGAAATGATTTCTCAACAAAATCCTGTGGATAATTATTTTCTTTTAAGACAGTTTTTATAAAAAGTTCTTCGTTATCAAAAATTTCATTTGTTGAAGAGATTATTTTAGCTCTTTCATACAAACATTTAATTACACCTTTTTTAACATTTAGGTGGTGATTGGAGTTAAAATTCAAATACCTATTTGTATGAGTCTTTTTTCTATAGGTATACATTAGTTTCCAAAATATCTGTCTTATTAATTAATACATCTAAAAAAGGCAACTTATTATCATTCTCAATCTCTAAGGTGAATTTAATAGTTGTTTCTTTATTATTGATAAAATTTAGAAAACCGTTTAATTCCTCTTGGCCATGGGGCCATATTGAAAATATATCATCCACATATCTCCACCATATTTTTGGTTTGTTAATAAAATTTTTTACATAATTATCTTCAAAATATTCCATAAAAATATTGCTCATAATGGGAGATAGAGGAGATCCCATTGCCATCCCAAAATCCTGTTGAAAAAATGCATTTCCTAGCTGAAAATAGGTAGTCTTTATTAAAAATTAAAAATTACCAAGTTGATAAATCTACACTGGCACAACATGCTTGGAGTAATGGCCACAGATTTAGTTGGACACAGGCAAAAATAATTCAAACGGAGACACATTGTAATAAACGAAAACTTAAAGAGAGTGCCTGTATTCAACTAAATAGTACCGACTGCGTCTCTACTAGTTCAGTGTTGCTAGACGAAGTCTGGCTACCGATTCTCCAAAAAGAAGTACGTGACGGAAATATCAAAATAAATTAGAATTCTTTATCTAGTGATTTATGCATTAATTAATAATCAGTGTCAGGTGTCAAAGTGATCTTTTTTGACAAGTCATTTTTTGTAATCACAGTTGAAAAAGGACCTAGACTTTGGTTCGAAACGTTCTGTTAAGATAAGTTATTGTTTTATAATTGTTTTTTACGTATCATATAAATATATATATATATCTATATATTATATAATATACATTTTGTTATTATATTTTCTAGTGTAAAATACTAGAAAACCACTGATACGAATTTTAGATAACAATATTGTATTTATATTCATTTAGAACTATATACAGTGGTTTTCTGGGGCAAACTGTTGAGGTTTGCCTTTGATACTACACTTTTATCTTGACATATTTTGTCAATTTTCTTATTTCTATTTATTTTTTAGAATTTGGCGTGATTCCCAGAATTAAGTTCAATGAATATGGATAGCTAATTCCAAGCATGCATAGAATGAAGTACAGGTCTATACGACACAACCTTAAAATACCCATCATGGCACCTGTAAAAAATCAATCACGCATAGAAATTGAAAATATGATAGAAGGAGGCATAATTGCAAGGTCGGTCGTACATCTTGAGCCTCCACCTCGTCTGGGGCACTTACTCGGAGAGGCAATTTCAAACAATTTAACCTCGGCAGAGACAATATGCCGAAGTCCAATAACCGCCTCGAGTTACCCACAACAAAAAAGAAGAGTTCAAACGGATCTAATACACTGGAGAAACTCTGCAATTAGCGGACTCGGTTATTGCTGAGTTTCACGTTGTTTCCTTTGTAAACCCTCGAAGGTATACACGAAGTTCGATAATGATGAAGTTCTATCTATTATTATAATACAGAACTTCCTTTCAAGATTGATTCTGTTTGTTTGTTTCGGTGCGGTGGGCACGTTTGTTAGGGGCTGTCTGAAAACTCGAATGCGTAGTGCTTTTCATATCCTTATTTATTATGCGGGGTGTATTGGAAAGCGAACGTTTCTTTTTAACAAAGAATAATACTTGCCTAAGAATCGGCCTAATATGGAGGATTAGAAACGAATGTAGGTGTTGAAAAAATTTAGCACCTATGCTTTTCACAAGCGTTTTGTGTCGAAAAATTTTAATGGCACTTGACGTTTTAATCTGACATAGGTAGCTATGGAAATGACAGAAGTAACAGTTTAACCAAATATATGCGTTATTTTAATTTTTCAATTACTCAATTTTCCTTTTTTCTTATTTTTTGTTTTTCTGTTTTGTTTTTCTATTTTTTTTTTCAGTTGTTTCTATTTTATAATTTCATAAATTTTGGTTATTTTAATTTTTCAATTACTCAATTTTCCTTTTTTCTTATTTTTTGTTTTTCTGTTTTGTTTTTCTATTTTTTTTCAGTTGTTTCTATTTTATAATTTCATAAATTTTGGTTATTTTAATTTTTCAATTATTCAATTATCCTTTTTTCTTATTTTTTGTTTTTCTATTTTGTTTTTCTATTTTTTTTTTCAGTTGCTTCTATTTTATAATTTCATAAATTTTGGTTTCAGCGATATGGTATTTTTTTTTTAACAACCTCAATGAGTTTTTGGGCCCACTTTTGCCATATTGAACGCAAGGTAATATATTTTACTCGTACAATATACGGCAGTACGTCTCCTGCAATCACAGCCAAGGAAGGGTCGGTCGACAGACGCATAAAACTGCTGACAAGGTATACATATAACAGGAGGAGACCTAAGCTGAGATACTTGTATGAGCTCCCTTGATACACCTGTCAAATAAAAGTGAATTTATCACGCGTTAAATATCAAGCGCGCATGCAATTTTCGCTGGTTATTAGAAAGATAAAAATTTATCCGGTAATTAATATATTGAACGAGCTGAGCTGTTTATGGTATCAGCAAAATTACGGGTTTTATATTATTTTATTGATTAGTTTATGATAGCTTTGTGCCCAACGAAATAATTATTGCATCGCTGCATCCAGGTTTATAATCAATTTTAACATAATTGCACTTTTCGGTGAATAATTTATACCAAATAACACTGGGAGGAATTTATTTTTCATCCAATTTTGTCAAAAACCAAAAAAGGAAAAGAAAGAAAAATAGAAAATAGAAAAAAAGCGAAAATGAGCAACTGAAAAATAAACGTACGAATTTGGTTAGACTATTACTCATTGCGTGGTTGAGTGAGACTGAAAGGTCAAGTGCTGTATAGAAAACTAGAAAAAAAAAATTAAAAGAGAAAAACGGAAAACAGAAAAACGAACGGAATACATATTAAACCCAATCTCCTCATAAAATGGAAGAGAACCAGATAAACAAAAAAATTAAAAATTAAAAATTAAAAAGAGAAAAACAAAAATAAAAAAACTGAACACATTGAAAAATAAGCATGTATTTGATCAGACTATTCATTCTGTTAAAATTTCAGTTGCAGTGTTGATTTTTTTTAATATTTAAACGCTTAGCTTCACGCGTGATATGCACTAAAAATCACTAGAAGGAAATTAGTTTCGGTTCAATCGTGTCATAAAATAGAAACAGAAGCAGAAAGCAGGAAACAGAAACTAAAAAAGAAAAACAAAAATAAGAAACAAATTAAAAACCGATTGATTTTTTTAAAATTTTTCGTATTCAAAATGATTCTCCTGGAACAAAAACTAATTTTTACTGGAATCTTACTGAAAATGGAAAAGGGATTTAAAAACAAAGTGTATATAAATAGAAAAATAGGAAATAAAAAGGGGAATGCAAAAACAAATTGTTATTTATTGATTTTTTATTATTTCTCGTATTCTAAATATATAGTTTTCTTAGGACAAAATCTAATTTTTGCTACAACCGCACGAAGAAATAGGTCTAAAAACGAAAATAGGTAAGATTGAAAAAATAGAAACAGAACCACAAAAAAGAGAAAAGCAAGAAAATAAAAAGAGGAAATCAGAAAAATAGAAAGCAAATAGTAAAACTGACCAATAAACATATTGAAATTTAAAAAATAGAAACAGAATATTAAAAAACAGAAAAGCAAAAAATAAAAAGAGAAAAACAGGAAAATAGAAAAACAAATGGAGAAACTGAACAAAATTGAAACATTAGAGACAGATTTAAGTGTGAGGTGCTGTGTCAGGTGTGCGATTTAATTGGTTGGTTACTGATTTTTGTTTGTTTTTCGTATCCAGAATACTTTTCTTGGAACAAAATCTGATTTTTACTGCAACTGCACACTAAGGAATGGGTCTAAAAATGAAAATGGGTAAAATTAGAAAAATAGAAACAAAATAATAAAAAGGAGAAAAGCAAAAAATAAAAAGAGAAAACAAAAATACAAAACAAAAACAGAAAGCAAATAGAAAAACTGACAAACAAACGTATTGAAACATAAGAGTAACGCGTGTGTTTGATTAGACTTTTACTTCTGTTATTGTTTTACTGTGTCAGATTTTAAATGTGAGGTGCTATGTCAGGTATGCGACTCAATTTGTTAGTTACTGATTTTTGTTTTTTTTTAAGACTTTTCTTAGCATAAAATCTAATTTGTATTGCAACCGCACTAAGAAATAGGTCTAAAAATGAAAATGGATAAAATTAGAAGATTAGAAACACAATAATAAAAAAGAGAATAGCAACGAAATAAAAAGAGAAAAACAGAAAAATAGAAAGCAAATAGAATAAAACTGACCAATAAACATAAGAGTAACGCGTGTGTTTGATTAGACTATTACTTCTGTTATTGTATGGCTTTTAAATTTAAATGTGAGGTGCTATGTTAGGTGTGCGATTTAATTCGTTACTGATTTTTGTTTATTTTTCGTATTCAAAATACTTTTTTTGGGACAAAATCTAATTTTTACTGAAACCGCACTAAGAAATGGGTCTAAAAATGAAAATGGTTAAGATTAGAGAAACAGAAACAGAATAATAAAAAAGAGAAAAGTAAGAAAATAAAAATAGAAAGACAGAGAAATAGAAAACAAAAATAGAAAGCAAATGGAAAACTGACCAATACACATATTGAAACATAAGAGTAACGCGTGTGTTTGATTAGACTATTACTTCTGTTATTGTATGGGTTTTAATTTGCTAGTTACCGATTTTTGTTTTTTTTTCGTTTTCAAAATGCTTTACTTGGGACAAAATCTAATTTTTACTGCAACCGCACGAAGAAATGGGTCCAAGAATGAAAATGGATAAATTTAGAAAAATAGAAACAGAATAGTAAAAAATAGAAAAAGCACAAAAATAAAAAGAAAAAAAAACAGAAAAATAGAAAGCAAATAGAAAAACTGACCAATAAACATAAGAGTAACGCGTGTGTTTGATTAGACTATTACTTCTGTTATTGTATGGCTTTCAAATTTAAATGTGAGGTGCTATGTTAGGTGTGCGATTTAATTTGTTACTGATTTTTGTTTATTTTTCGTATTCAAAATACTTTTCTTGGGACAAAATCTAATTTTTACTGAAACCGCACTAAGAAATGGGTCTAAAAATGAAAATGGTTAAGATTAGAGAAACAGAAACAGAATAATAAAAAAGAGAAAAGTAAGAAAATAAAAATAGAAAGACAGAGAAACAGAAAACAAAAATAGAAAGCAAATGGAAAACTGACCAATACACATATTGAAACATAAGAGTAACGCGTGTGTTTGATTAGACTATTACTTCTGTTATTGTATGGGATTTAATTTGCTAGTTACCGATTTTTGTTTTTTTTTTTCGTTTTCAAAATACTTGGGACAAAATCTAATTTTTACTGCAACCGCACGAAGAAATGGGTCCAAGAATGAAAATGGATAAATTTAGAAAAATAGAAACAGAATAGTAAAAAATAGAAAAGCAAGGAAATAAAAAGAGAAAATAGAAAGCAAATTGAAAAACTGACCAATAAACTTATTGAAACATAAGAGTAAACTGTGTATTTGATTAGACTATTGCTTCTGTTATTGTATGGCTCTGTCAAATTTAAATGTGAGCTACTTAGTCAGGCGTGCGATTTAATTTGTTAGTTACTGATTTTTGTTTATTTTTCGTATTCAAAATACTTTTCTTGAGACAAGATCTAATTTTTACTGTAACCTGCAAGCAATGGGTCAAAAACTGAAAATGAAAAAATAGAAACAGAAAAATAAAAAAACAAAGGCAAGGAAATAAAAAGAGAAAACAGAAAAATAGAAAACAAATTGAAAAACTGACCAACAAACATATTGAAACAGAAATAACGCGTGTGTGTCATTAGACTATTACTTCTGTTATTGTATGGGATTTAATTTGCTAGTTACTGATTTTTGTTTATTTTTCGTTTTCAAAATACTTTTCTTGGGACAAAATCTAATTTTTACTGCAACCGCACGAGGAAATGGATCCAAAAATGAAAATGGTTAAGATAAAAAAATAGAAACAGAACAATAAAAAAGAGAAAGGCAAGGAAATAAAAAGAAAAAACAGAAAAATAGAAAGCAAATTGAAAAACTGAGCAATTAACTTATTGAAACATAAGAGTAAACTGTGTATTTGAGTAGACTATTGCTTCTTTTATTGTATGGCTATGTCAAATTTAAATGTGAGCTACTAAGTCAGGCGTGCGATTTAATTTGTTAGTTACTGATTTTTGTTTATTTTTCGTATTCAAAATACTTTTCTTGAGACAAGATCTAATTTTTACTGCAACCGCACCAAGCAATGGGTCGAAAACTGAAAATGAGAAAAATAGAAACAGAAAAATAAAAAAGACAAAAGCAAGGAAATAAAAAGAGAAAACAGAAAAATAGAAAACAAATTGAAAAACTGACCAACAAACATATTGAAACAGAAATAACGCGTGTGTGTCATTAGACTATTACTTCTGTTATTGTATGGGATTTAATTTGCTAGTTACTGATTTTTGTTTATTTTTCGTTTTCAAAATACTTTTCTTGGGACAAAATCTAGTTTTTACTGCAACCGCACGAGGAAATGGGTCCAAAAATGAAAATAGTTAAGATTAAAAAAATAGAAACAGAACAATAAAAAAGAGAAAGGCAAGGAAATAAAAAGAGAAAACAGAAAAATAGAAATCAAATTGAAAAACTGACCAATAAACTTATTGAAACATAAGAGTAACGTGTGTATTTGATTAGACTATTGCTTCTGTTATTGTATGGCTCTGTCAAATTTAAATGTGAGCTACTAAGTCAGGCGTGCGATTTAATTTGTTAGTTACTGATGCTTGTTTATTTTTCGTATTCAAAATACTTTTCTTGAGACAAGATCTAATTTTTACTGCAACCGCACCAAGCAATGGGTCGAAAACTGAAAATGAAAAAATAGAAACAGAAAAATAAAAAAAACAAAGGCAAGGAAAATAAAAAGAGAAAACAGAAAAATAGAAAACAAATTGAAAAACTGACCAACAAACATATTGAAACAGAAATAACGCGTGTGTGTCATTAGACTATTACTTCTGTTATTGTATGGGATTTAATTTGCTAGTTACTGATTTTTGTTTATTTTTCGTTTTCAAAATACTTTTCTTGGGACAAAATCTAGTTTTTACTGCAACCGCACGAGGAAATGGGTCCAAAAATGAAAATAGTTAAGATTAAAAAAATAGAAACAGAACAATAAAAAAGAGAAAGGCAAGGAAATAAAAAGAGAAAACAGAAAAATAGAAATCAAATTGAAAAACTGACCAATAAACTTATTGAAACATAAGAGTAACGTGTGTATTTGATTAGACTATTGCTTCTGTTATTGTATGGCTCTGTCAAATTTAAATGTGAGCTACTAAGTCAGGCGTGCGATTTAATTTGTTAGTTACTGATGCTTGTTTATTTTTCGTATTCAAAATACTTTTCTTGAGACAAGATCTAATTTTTACTGCAACCGCACCAAGCAATGGGTCGAAAACTGAAAATGAAAAAATAGAAACAGAAAAATAAAAAAAACAAAGGCAAGGAAAATAAAAAGAGAAAACAGAAAAATAGAAAACAAATTGAAAAACTGACCAACAAACATATTGAAACAAAGAAATAACGCGTGTGTTTCATTAGACTATTACTTCTGTTATTGTATGGGATTTAATTTGCTAGTTACTGATTTTTGTTTATTTTTCGTTTTCAAAATACTTTTCTTGGGACAAAATCTAGTTTTTACTGCAACCGCACGAGGAAATGGGTCCAAAAATGAAAATGGGTAAGATTAGAAAAATAGAAACAGAACAATAAAAAAGAGAAAGGCAAGGAAATAAAAAGAGAAAACAGAAAAATATAAATCAAATTGAAAAACTGACCAATAAACTTATTGAAACATAAGAGTAACGTGTGTATTTGATTAGATTATTGCTTCTGTTATTATATGGCTATGTCAAATGTAAATGTAAGCTAGTAAATCAGGCGTGCGATTTAATTTGTTAGTTACTGATTTTTGTTTATTTTTCGTATTCAAAATGCTTTTCTTGGGACAAAATCTAATTTTTACTGCAACCGCACCAAGAAATGGGTCGAAAACTGAAAATGAAAAAAGTGAAAACAGAAAAATAAAAAGAGAAAAGCAAGGAAATAAAAAGAGAAAATAGAAAACAAATAGAAAAACTGACTGTGCATTTGATTAGACTATTGCTTCTGTTATTTTATGGCTGTCAAATTTCAATGTGAGATGCCAGGTGTGCGTATTAATTTGTTAGTTACTGATTTTTGTTTATTTTTCGTATTCAAAATACTTTTTTCGGGACAAAATCTAATTTTTACTGCAACCGCACCAAGAAATGGGTCGAAAACTGAAAAAGAAAAAAATGGAAACAGAAAAATAAAAAGAGAAAAGCAAGGAAATAAAAAGAGAAAATAGAAAACAAATTGAAAAACTGACTGTATTTGATTAGACTATTGCTTCTGTTATTTTATGGCTGTCAAATTTCAATGTGGGATGCCAGGTGTGCGTATTAATTTGTTAGTTACTGATTTTTGTTTATTTTTCGTATTCAAAATGCTTTTCTTGGGACAAAATCTAATTTTTACTGCAACCGCACCAAGAAATGGGTCGAAAACTGAAAATGAGAAAAATGGAAACAGAAAAATAAAAAGAGAAAAGCAAGGAAATAAAAAGAAAAAATAGAAAACAAATTGAAAAACTGACTATGTATTTGATTAGACTATTGCTTCTGTTATTTTATGGCTGTCAAATTTCAATGTGAGATGCCAGGTGTGCGTATTAATTTGTTAGTTACCTACTGATTTTTGTTTAATTTTCGTATTCAAAATATTTTTCTTGAGACAAAATCTAATTTTTACTGCACCCACACTAAGAAATGGATCTAAAAATGAAGATGTGTAAAATTAGAAAAATAGAAACAGAATAATAAAAAAGAGAAAAGTAAAAAAATAAAAGGAGAAAAACAGAAAAATAGAAGATGAATAGATTTAGTAACTAATATAATGCATACGTTGTTGGATCTGTATTTTTGTTGCTTTGGAGACACAAAGACACAAGATCGGGATAAATTTCATTAAACAACGTACAGATCCGTACCGTGTTATTTTCCTGTCAACTGAAGAATTATTATCTTTCTTCTGCTCATTCTCATTGAGAAGACGCATAAAAAGGGAATTTAAATCATGAGTTTAATTTTAGAAAAAAGCAATCAATTTCAGTTAGTTTACATAATCCATGTTTCAGAAGCATCTGTTCTCACCTTCAACCTTATAATTTTAATTAACAGAGCTGTAAGTGTTATTGAACGTATACCTATAATGATAAATACCAATTCATTTGTTGTTGTTATAGATTTGTTGATTAATTATTAATAACCCGGTGTGGAGTTTAAAGATAGAGAGTTTCGGGACGGCCTGCCAATCAAGTAGTTCCAATGCCTTGAAATCACCCAGTGTTTACAAACAAAAACTCACTGCCTACGAAGCGGTTGTGTAAGTTATTGTTGACAGATCAGGCAATCGATTATCTTAATGGTTTATATATTAAAGGTCTGAGGCTATATTTAACCTCAAAGTTCAATACCGAAGCGAACCGCCGAAATTAGACTCGACGGTAATAGTTAATACGTTGGGAGAAAGTTTTGTTATAAAATCAACAATAAGACGCAAAAGGCAAAATAAAAATGTGCCTAGAGCTAGCGCCACATCAACCCGCCAACATGCCCACTGCCCTTAACTTTAACAAATATGCCAGACCTACGAGTATATCCGCGGTGTATGTATTGCTTTTTTATCATTCCACTCGCTACCATTATGTACATGTTTCAAGCGAATGAAACATTTCTTCAAAGAAAGACGAGAGAGACGAGCTGGTGAACATGTCACTGGGTAAGCGGAATCGATATGTAAACAGAGGGTGGTGTCAAGGGTCAGATCGGGAAGAGCCCTGCCCACATCTTCGGATGTTTGACATAGAATGCTTTAAAGGCAATTTTACTGTAAAAGGGCATCTGAGGTTTCCAATTATAGGGGCATGTTTGATGGAAATTGATTACGTGAATATGGCAGACGACTTTTATTTGATTTCGGCAGCCGACAATGAAGGGCGGGGGAAATAATAAATTACGACGTGTGATTCCCCGAATTAATATTGATGTTTGGGAGAAACATACAGGGTGGTCCAGTTTCCAAAAATAGATCATGAAAAAAAATATCACTCTGCATTCTGTATTAATTGTTAAGTTAGTTGGCAATCCGCTCTTCAACCGATCATCACGCAATTGAAGAACTCGAGAACTAGTAAGTAAAATAATTTCAGTTATTGTACCGGTAAAGGTAGTTGAAGTCGACGAATTTACTGCGCCGATCTACTGCACATTCCCCACTCTGTACCGGATATTAATTTTTACCTCTTGGATGTTTCCAGGAATGTACCGACGTCGATGGACGATATGCTGAATTTTACAAGCATCGAACATGCTTTTGAAATATGCCATATGGTTATTGTTAACTGACCCTTTAGGTTAACCACGAGCGTCTTTAGATGTAATCTCGATGGCCCTCCGGTTAATGTACTTATGACCACAGTTACATCTGTACATCTTCACTATGTTACTTTACGTCTACACTAGCGATATCTACAATTGGCAATAAGTGTTTACCTTGGTTTCCTACTGATGGAGGGTACTCACAACATCAATAAATTAAGAAATAGTTGTTTCTCTCAACAGTGTTAAGTGACATAAAGATCTCATAGTGAAACCGTCGATAACAACGGCCCGGTAATTAAAAAGCGAGGCTTGTTTTACCTGTCGGGTGTTTGGGACGTTGGTCATCCATCGAAACATTACAGGAAAGGTTCCTCTTCGCGTTTGGCAAAGTTTTACCAATTGTACGTCCGCCCAGAGGATTTTATATTAATCATTTGTGGCAGTTGTCTCTAAATGCAAGTAAATCTGCTTCTTTCAGAAATTAAAAGATTCTTAAATATCAGCTTCAAGCTTCCTAATGAATAAATAAATTAAACCAAAACAGTTCACAAAAATTAAATAATATCAAACTTTATAAGAAGAATCTAAATAAAAGCTACAACCACAAATTTTTGGTATACTAATTTGTATGTTCTCTTTTTATGGAAAGAAATTAATACCAAAACATATGAGGGGGTATGGGGTGTCACAATATTCGTGATCACTGTCTGAAGATACTGTTCAGTGCAGACCTGGAATGTGAAAACTAGGAGAGTAGAATTCAGTTCGCTTCTAGCAGTACGCCCGACCAGTCCAGCTCTGCAGCAAATATAGTGGTATTTAAGTTCCTTCGCATTATATTTGACTGAGGGTCGTAAAAATATTTGCTGCAGATAAGTTCCTCTTAAAGTGACAGTTTTGCTGGGATATGAACGCATATCTCTTAGAATTCGTTCCGGCTTCTAAAGATAAGGTCTGCTAGCACGACGCAATATTTTATATAAAAATAAAGAAGATAAAATGACATGAAAGCGTTCAATATAAAAATAGTAAAGGAATGGTACTTTATGTTGCTTTGTTTGCTGTATAAACAGTAATAATCGTTCAATGAACACAAAACTCTATAGCCGTCCATTAAGGTTTAAGTGACAATAAATTATAAGCTGATGGGATCAATAACGAAAGTAATCGCTAGTCTCACCAGAACAAATTCTACGTTTATACAGGGTGATTCATAAAGTATGGGAAATCTCGAAACTGGAGACGAAATTATGGCGATTGAGCCCAACATGCCTTATACAAAAGTTGCCGGTTTAAGAGATACAGGGTGTTCAAAGTTTGATTTATTTCTCTCCAGTTTCGAGATTTCCTATTCTTTATGAATTACCCTGTATAGGTAGTTATCTGTGTAGAATTGTTGAGGAAATTTTTTACTAGGAAAGATTTGATTTTAATTTTATAACGCAGCAGTAAAATTAGGTTATTGGATATACTAAAAATAAGATCGTTAACATACGCTTTAAAATAACTTGTTATTTTTAATTATATAAATAAATATTTCAACTCCGATTTCCGATCAATTAATTTTAGTTTCTATTTTATTGCTATAGTATAAACAGCTGATCTAACTTTATACTGCGATTACTTTTTTATTAGAGTTAGTAATTTACGTATAAATTTAGTTTCGTATAATTATTTCATGATTATTATTTTATATTACTGACCTGTACACTGTACAGGGTGATCATTTTAAGTGCCTCACTCGATTTTCCTGCTTTATTCTTCACCTAGGAAAAAAATTCAAAAACCATACTTGTGTACTTTTTTTCGAGGAATGCGATTCCGAAAAGATAAAAACAATTGAATGTCAAAGAAAAAAGTTATGGCCGAAAAACTGAAAAAGAGAAATATATACACCCTGTATATTATTGCGGAAATGGATATGTGACATTTCACTGATTGTAAATGTGTATCAGATACATATTTTTCACTTCCGGTTTGACCGGAAATTGCTTTAATTTTTTTATTTTAGGTGATACACCCTGTATATTGAGCTCAGTTTAAAGAACTTTTCTTTCCGAATTCAGCAATATATAACATATTATCATTATCTTTCATATTTAATAAGATATTGGGGTTTTAATTTAAAATAACACAAATATATGTTATGAAATAAAGTCATCCATGAAAACAAACAAAAGCATTTAAATTATTTATTTATTTCAAAAACAAAAGAAGATATAGCATAATAACTTATATTCCTTAGTTTTTGAAATAAATAAAAAATAATTTAAATGCTTTTGTTTGTTTTCATGGATGATTTTATTTCACAACATATATTTGTGTTATTTTAAATTTAAACCCCAATATCGTATTAAATATGAATGATAATGATAATATGTTATATATTGCTGAATTCAGAAAGATATGTTCTTTAAACTGAACTCAATATACAGGGTGTATCACCTAAAATAAAAAAATTAAAGCAATTTCCGGTCAAACCGGAAGTGAAAAATATGTATCTGACAAGCAATTACAATCAGTGAAATGTCACGTATTCATTTCCGCATTAATATACAGGGTGTATATTTTTTATTTTTCAGTTTCTCGGCCATAACTTTTTCCTTTGACATTCAATTGTTTTTATCTTTTCGGAATCGGATTCCTCGGAAAAAAGTACACAAGTATGGTTTTTGAATTTTTTTCCTAGGTGAAGAATAAAGCTTAAAATGATCACCCTGTACCTAGTTGCTTTTTTATACAGGGTGCAGTTTTTGCGAATTTTTGAAAGTTTTGCTAGGTGGAAGTTTTTAGTGTCATTTTGCAGATCTTGTAAATATCATGTTTATTTTCGATGCCTTAACGAAGCTTGCTAAATTGCAACTTCTGTAACCAGCTACAAAAAAACACTTAAGTCGCATGTACGTGTATTATAGGAAGCATATGGCACGTTATTAACTTGCGAAATATACTCGCATGTCTATAACTCATTTAGCGTTTCTCCCATTTACAAACTTGGGTCGACGTGGATTTCGAGGATTTGCATCTTAAAGGATGATGTTTCAAAGCGTAAACCTCAGCATAAGGAATGTACGACGACATTCCAAAGTCATATCTACCATTCTCGATAAGGATCGGCTTCCACTGCTTTTGCATATAGGAACAGGACGGCAACTGAATCTTTCGCAGGATATAAGAAGCATATCTCGCAGGACTGGAATTATTTAAATACAAAATAATAGAATTCCAGAGGCGAACGCCAAGATTGAAAATATTTATCGAGCGCCTTCTCCGCAACGTGCTTTACCCGATAAATTAATAAAAAGTTGGGGATTTTATAGCTTGAACGTTAAAAAACGAAAGAAATGTTTTTATTAAATTAAATATCACAGAGATAATACTGTCCACTTTATCTCTTTGCCATACGTGGAGAGAAACCTCTCTCGTAATGTCTCGTGGATGGGCCGTTGTCGCTGGCATTATGTTACATAACTCGTTGAGAGAAACAACTGTTTCTTGATTTATTATTGTGGTAGGAACTGTCCCTGATTTATTGACGTTGTGAGTACCACCCATCAATAGGTAGGTAACTTACCACTAAAGAACGCTCGTGGTTAACCCAGAGGTTTAATTAGTAATAACGAGATGGCACATTTCAAAAGCCTGCTGAAGGTTAAAACTCGATAAGTGTTGCATAACGGCCCAGATATTTACAATGAATAATAATAATAAATGAGTGGTACTTTGGAATGTAACACTAAACACCTGAACTAACCTTCAGCTCTCTTTGCACGACGGGAAGTTTAAATAAACATACAACCGATTAAAATAGTGACAATTTAAGTGAAAATACTTTAATAAATCAACGAAGACACCCCATGTGCCTGGTTAACATAATCTTCTGCAAGACTAGGCACATTTTCAATTAAGTGCCCCGTAATTTCATGCAATATCCACCCACGTAACGAAAATCTAAACTCTCCAGTTTGTTAGTATTCATGATGGAGAATATATATTTCGGTTTGTCTGGTCATAATTAACGGGGTATTCTCCCGGCGAAGGAACGTCTTGTTTATTTCGGTAATTGACAAAATTAAGACCATGTTCGGAGTGGCAACTCGTCTTGAATTTTATATCAGGTTTTAAAGCGAGCTGTGCCGCTGGTGGCACGTGTCACCGTTTAATTATATACATGGAGTATTTAAGCAGATTTTACACCTATTTATTAAATTAAGCAGGCATATAGAGTAGGAGCCCAACCAAAATGTATACGTAGCATTAGTTGGCATTTTGGCAATATATAAAATTAAACCTATTTTCTCCTTCCTTACCGAAAAACAACGATTTAGATCATACGCTGGGGCCACATAACCACCATGAGCAGGATATTGAAATGTTTTGCCGGCGTATGGTAAATCCACGTTTTGAAATACACTCACTGGCACTGAATTTTACCACCATGAACAGGACATTGTAAGGCTACAGGGTGTACCAAAGTGACGGAAATATTAAAAAAGCAAACAATCCTTGACGGAAAAAATCACTTCGTTACAAGCCTTAACGCATTTTTAGCGCAGTTTTTGACAACCTAGTGTACGAATAAAACGACAGAAGACTTAAGAAAGACATAATATAATACTAATTAGAAATCGTCAGTTAATTTCCCAACAAAATCTAATTAATCCAACGTTAAAGTGACTCTAAATTGAATTAATTGTCGTACAGCTTTAATGGTTTTTGTATCTGGTTGTTTAATTAGGGCGATTTAAAATCTATAATTATTCCCAAACCAATTTAAAAATAAGTTACGAGCAATTACTCTTCCTTTCAAAACGATCGATTTAATTAATGTGTCATCAAAGGTTTCACTGGGGGTGTGATATCGTTAAGATCATTTGATAAATTGTGTTTTTGTGCGGACCGAATGATATCTAAACGATTAAATAACGATAAATAAGTAATTTATTTGCATACAAGGTGGGACCAAAAATTGGCTCGTTTTGTTTTTTTTTGTTTTCGTTTATTTAATATGAACCAAGCTTTGCCAAAATATTTTTAATTAGGCACGCATTTTACCGCCTACTGAACAATCGCGAACTAACTGGGCCTTACAATATCCTGCTCATGGTGGTAACACCCAGTCGCAGCGAGTGTATTTCAAAACGTGGATTTATCATATGGCGGCAAAACATTTCAATATCCTGTTCATGGTGGTTATGTGGTCCCAGCGAATTATCTAAATCGTTGTTTTTCTAGTCAGGAGGGGAAGGGGAAGGTCAGGTCTGGGTAGTGCATAATTATTAATTATCTTTATATCTTTCACGAATTTGAAATTTATCTTTATCTTGCGAAGTACCTGAATAACCGATGAAAGAGCAACATAAACAATCAATATAATTATTCTGAAACCTTTAACACAGTAATATTTTGTTTTATCGCTGTGAAAGGCAAACAAGAAAGCTCCAACTTCCTCGTTTCATTTGCCTCAGGCAATTCATTAAAAGCTTTTTACCTGCTTCAGAGATTATAAATTTTAATTTAATAAATTAGAGTCAAGCTCGGTTTGATGGTTCTAAGCGAGGCAAGCCGGTGCATTCGTTTTATTTTACTAGCAAACTGTTCGGTTTCGTGGCTCTTCATTTCAGTACTGAATAATCACTTAATACCGTTTCATAAATTGCATCCTCAAACCAATCGTTCAAAGGCAATTTATTAAAAGTTCTGCTTACTCAGGCTGAAGTAATACATCAATTACTATAATTACGTGGAAACAAACGGGAAAATAATAATGTCCAAAGTTCTGTTGTAAGGTTAAACACAAATGTCAATTCGTTAATTATTCAGTCGCACTTATACTGTCTGACACGCTACTGTTTCCCTTCACAGTTTCTAAATTATATACAAAGCGTGTGATTTTATGAAGAAATATTGTTATTAATGTATATGAAAACGAAATGTTTCAGTTTGTTTCAGTTCAGATTACAAATAAATGTAAGCTTCAACTTGTTCTCGGACAGGCATTTTTTGTGCGGTATTGATGTTCTTGTGGGGCTTCAACCTATGGAACATACTACACAAGTGTTTTCAGGTGGCCAAACAAGGCAAACATCTAAGGGATTTAGGTCTGGAGTTTTGGGGGGCCACGGTTGTGGATCTGATCTTTTATGCAGCGCCCCCTGTGACAATAATACAAAAATCAACTTTTTTCCTAAACATAGACCATTTAGTAAGTAATTTAAGAAATTGGTGAGCCCTATTGGATCCTCCACCAATAACATAATAACATGATCGCACATAATAACATATAATTAGCACATAATGACAAAATAAAATTGGCACATTAACCTAAATAGCCTCAATAAATTATTAAGTCACACGAACTCCACAGAAAAAAAGCATAGATTTCTTAATCAGATTATTTCTGATAAAATGGCGATTTATCAATAATATAAAATTATGTCGACTATTTACGTTTCTGAATATTTTATAATAAAAATAGAACCAATAAATTATAGTTAAGGTTCTAAATTATTTACGCAAGCCATATAATTGGTACATAATTACATAATACCACATAAATAATTATAATAACATATAATAGCACATAATGATATATAATAGCACATAATAACATATAATTAGCACATAATAACAAAATGTAATTAGCATATTGACAGAAATAGCCGCAAGAAGTTATAATTAAGGTTCTAAATTAACACAATATATAATAACACATAAATAGGACATATAATAGCACATAAATAATACCACATATAGTATAATAGCACATAAATTCATAATGCACATTTTAATAGCACATAATGCCATATAATAGCACATAATAATATATAATTAGCCCATAATAGCAAAATGTAATTAGCATATTGACAGAAATAGCCGCAAGAAGTTATAATTAAGGTTCTAAATTAACATAATATATAATAACACATAAATAACTCATATATAGAACATATAATGGCACATAAATAATACCACATATAGTATAATAGCACATAAATACATAATGCACATTTTAATAGCTCATAATGCCATATAATAGCACATAATAACATATAGTTAGCACATAACAACAAAATGTAATTAGCATATTGACAGAAATAGCCGCAAGAAGTTATAATTAAGGTTCTAAATTAACATAATATATAATAACACATAAATAACTCATAAATAGAACATATAATAGCACATAAATAATACCACATATAGTATTATAGCACATAAAATATAATGCACATTTTAATAGCACATAATGTTATATAATAGCACATAATAACATATAGTTAGCACATAACAACAAAATGTAATTAGCATATTGACAAAAATAGCCGCAAGAAGTTATAATTAAGGTTCTAAATTAACATAATATATAATAACACATAAATAACTCATAAATAGAACATATAATAGCACATAAATAATACCACATATAGTATTATAGCGCATAAATATATAATGCACATTTTAATAGCACATAATGCCATATAATAGCACATAATAACATATAGTTAGCACATAACAACAAAATGTAATTAGCATATTGACAGAAATAGCCGCAAGAAGTTATAATTAAGGTTCTAAATTAACATAATATATAATAACACATAAATAACTCATATATAGAACATATAATGGCACATAAATAATACCACATATAGTATAATATCACATAAATACATAATGCACATTTTAATAGCTCATAATGCCATATAATAGCACATAATAACATATAGTTAGCACATAACAACAAAATGTAATTAGCATATTGACAGAAATAGCCGCAAGAAGTTATAATTAAGGTTCTAAATTAACATAATATATAATAACACATAAATAACTCATAAATAGAACATATAATAGCACATAAATAATACCACATATAGTATTATAGCACATAAAATATAATGCACATTTTAATAGCACATAATGTTATATAATAGCACATAATAACATATAGTTAGCACATAACAACAAAATGTAATTAGCATATTGACAAAAATAGCCGCAAGAAGTTATAATTAAGGTTCTAAATTAACATAATATATAATAACACATAAATAACTCATAAATAGAACATATAATAGCACATAAATAATACCACATATAGTATTATAGCGCATAAATATATAATGCACATTTTAATAGCACATAATGCACATAATAACATATAGTTAGCACATAACAACAAAATGTAATTAGCATATTGACAGAAATAGCCGCAAGAAGTTATAATTAAGGTTCTAAATTAACATAATATATAATAACACATAAATAACTCATATATAGAACATATAATGGCACATAAATAATACCACATATAGTATAATAGCACATAAATACATAATGCACATTTTAATAGCTCATAATGCCATATAATAGCACATAATAACATATAGTTAGCACATAACAACAAAATGTAATTAGCATATTGACAGAAATAGCCGCAAGAAGTTATAATTAAGGTTCTAAATTAACATAATATATAATAACACATAAATAACTCATAAATAGAACATATAATAGCACATAAATAATACCACATATAGTATTATAGCACATAAATATATAATGCACATTTTAATAGCACATAATGTTATATAATAGCACATAATAACATATAGTTAGCACATAACAACAAAATGTAATTAGCATATTGACAAAAATAGCCGCAAGAAGTTATAATTAAGGTTCTAAATTAACATAATATATAATAACACATAAATAACTCATAAATAGAACATATAATAGCACATAAATAATACCATATATAGTATAATAGCACATAAATATATAATGCACATTTTAATAGCACATAATGCCATATAATAGCACATAATAATATATAATTAGCACATAATAACAAACAAAGAACCAATAAGTTATAGTTGTCTGTAGAAGAAAAGCATCATTTCTCAATTAGGCTTTTTTTCTAATAAAATGTAGATTTACAAACAACATACAATTATGTCATTGAAATATGTGTCAACCTTCATTCTTTGTTGTTTTATGTTAACTTTTGAATAGTTTACAGCATCTAATGGCTTATAATTAGCGCAAAAATCTACTGTATGATCAATTGTTCGTAATGACATTCAGTCATATTCGTATACAGTCATATTCTGATGCTGTACTCTTATATCAAAGTAGTGTCGGTTGGCTGCGTTTTATAATCGACCCATTGCTAATAATAGATAATTTAATCAAATAAGTTATTGGATGTGTTAAATATATAACCAAGTATATAATTATAGCTGATAAATATTATTAGATATCAATATTGATTCGCATGAGATAACATTGACTTTTAACCTTATGGAAAAATAATTTAAGTAGATGATGGATGATGATATATGAGAAAAAAGTTTCACGTAACTATAAGACTGAGATAGAGTTTATGTGTCGTTTTATTTTACCCATTAGTTCAACGAGCAACATTTTCAATCTGACTTTACGAAAGTGCTAAAATTACAAGCCGCCTAATACATGATTCCCCTTTGCACTTGCAGTAAATATGAATTTATAAGAAAATGTTTGAATGAACAAATTATGGTTACAATAAACTAACTTGCATTAATAATTATAGGGACACCCTATATGATAACATTCATAAAATCAATTTTCCAAACATTTTTCCTGCTAGCTGTGAGTATCGCTGTAAAAATCGCGTGTAGCGTCAAATGAAGCACGAACGATTTTAAGGCCACTTCCGGTATCCAAGACGAATCCCATTTGCCCCTCGGGACTCCTTGAATGCATGTAAAACATTTACAATTACTCCACAACTGTAAATTTTATAGTCGATTTCACCTAAACGACTGCAACTTCGAACGAACTGGTAATGGCTCGGGGGTGCACGGGCGGGACTGATTTTAATATAAAGAAGATTATGGAAAATAAGCTTCGCACACGGAGGGAAAGAAAAGGAATTGTATTTTTGCGATGGAGAAACTATTGAGAAAATAAAGGAAGAATATATTGATTAATAATGTTTTGATTGTTATCTTAAATAAAATACTGTTTTGTTCATATTAAAAAAATGTACTGCCGTGTTTTTCAGGCGTTATTAATGTGCAAGATGACAGCAAGAGTTCTTTGTCCTAATAATGTACCCAGCCGAAGAAACCGAGTAACGGATTAATATATTTTTGCATCTAAAGGTAAAAACGCCTGAGCAACTTTTGCGCGATAAGTTTGTGGATTACGGAATAAACAGTCATAAATCTTGTGGTTTTAGTGGCGTATCACCTCGAAGTTTCAACAACAAAGCCGAGAGATTATGACTGTAATCTGAAAATCCCAATTTTGAAACTTCTATGAAATATGAAACTTTGTATCGGTTTTTATATGAATTTATAACGTTTATCGGTTGGGAAAAAATCCTTTCGCATCACAACTCGTTAAACTATGTGTTTATATTTTGAAGGATTGTGAGGGTATTTTGACTGCATCAAGAGATGTATTTAGCATATTTTTATTCGTTACATAAATATAAAAAGGATCAATCAAAAGCACCTCATCAAATACTTTAAGTATGGAATATTTTGCGACACTTGACATAGGTACCCCAATATATGGTGAAAAAATCTAAGGACCGATTCAATATGGCGGGCCACTTTGTAAAAATAAAATTATATTTCACCATATAAAATAATATGGGGTTTTAGAGGCTACTAATTATTACAGATTAAAAATCAAACAAATTTAAAGTCAAATTTTAAAAAATTCAAAACGGCGCATCCAATATGGCAGGCCAATTTGTAAACATAAAATTGAATTTCCCCGAAAAAATGAAAAAATGCAGCTATTATATATTATTATGTGCTATTATATGTTATTATGTTCTATTAAATGGTATTATGTGCTATTATACGTTATTATGGCTATTATATGTTATTTGTGCTATTATGTTATTATGTGCTATTATAGGCTATTACTATTATTATTTACATGCTATTATATGTTATTATGCGCTTTAAATATATTATTATTAAATGTCTAATTATGTTATTATATGTTATTATGTGCTAATTATATGTCTCGCGTAAATAATTTAGTGTCTTATCTATAATTTATTGATGCTTTATTATTTTGTGTTGGCAATAATCTATTAGATGATATAAAATATTCAGATACATAATTTATGTTATCGATAAATAAATACATTTCCTCAGAAAAAAACCTGACTGAGCAATCGTTGCTTTTTTCTGTAGAGCCAGAGTGACTTGCGTAAATAATTTAGAGCCTTAACTATAACTTATTGGGGCTATTTCTGTTAATGAGCTAATTACATTTTGATATTATGTGCTAATTATATGCTATTAAGTGATATTATATATCATATGTTATTATGTGCTATTAAATGGTATTATGTGCTATTATACGTTATTATGGCTATTATACGTTATTATGTGCTATTATGTTATTATGTGTTATTATAGGCTATTACTATTATTATTTACGTGCTATTATATGTTATTATGCGCTTTAAATATATTATTATTATATGTCTAATTATGCTATTATATGTTACTATGTGCTAAGTATATATCTTGTCTTAACTATAATTTATTGGTGCTTTATTATTTTGTGTTAGCAATAATCTATTAGATGATATAAAATATTCAGTTACATAATTTTATGTTATCGATAAATAAATACATTTCCTCCGAAAAAAACCTGACTGAGCAATCGTTGCTTTTTTTCTGTAGAGCCAGAGTGACTTGCGTAAATAATTTAGAGCCTTAACTATAACTTATTGGGGCTATTTCTGTTAATGAGCTAATTACATTTTGATATTATGTGCTAATTATATGCTATTAAGTGATATTATATATTATATGTTATTATGTGCTATTAAATGGTATTATGTGCTATTATACGTTATTATGGCTATTATATGTTATTTGTGCTATTATGTTATTATGTGCTATTATAGGCTATTACTATTATTATTTACGTGCTATTATATGTTATTATGTGCTTTAAATATATTACTATTATATGTCTAATTATGCTATTATATGTTATTATGTGCTAATTATATGTCTTGTCTTAACTATAATTTATTGGTGCTTTATTATTTTGTGTTAGCAATAATCTATTAGATGATATAAAATATTCAGATATATAATTTTATTTTATCGATAAATAAGTACATTTCCTCAGAAAAAAACCTGACTGAGCAATCAATTCTTTTTTTTTGTAGAGCCAGAGTAACTTGCATAAATAATTTAGAGCCTTAACTATAACTTATTGGGGCTATTTCTGTTAATGAGCTAATTACATTTTGATATTATGTGCTAATTATATGCTATTAAGTGATATTATATATTATATGTTATTATGTGCTATTAAATGGTATTATGTGCTATTATACGTTATTATGGCTATTATACGTTATTATGTGCTATTATGTTATTATGTGTTATCATAGGCTATTACTATTATTATTTACGTGCTATTATATGTTATTATGTGCTTTAAATATATTATTATTATATGTCTAATTATGTTATTATATGTTATTATGTGCTAATTATATGTCTTGTCTTAACTATAATTTATTGGTGCTTTATTATTTTGCGTTAGCAATAATCTATTAGATGATATAAAATATTCAGATACATAAACAGTTGACATAATTTTATGTTATCGATAAATAAATCTATATTTTATCAGAAAAAATCTGATTAAGAAATCGATGCTTTTTTCTGTAGAGTTCGTGTGACTTGCGTAAATAATTTAGAGCCTTAATTATAACTTTTTGCGGCTATTTCTGTCAATATGCTAATTATATTTTGTTATTATGTGCTAATAAATACACCACATGTAATGACGACCCCCTTTATCCCAGAAGGCTCTAGAAGAGCCTTGTGCGGGAGAGTGATATATTATTATGTGATAATTATATGTTATTATGTGCTATTATATATTATTATGTGCTATTATGTTATTATGTGCTATTATGTAATTATAATTACTTATGTATTATGTTATTATATGTCTTGCGTAAATAATTTAAAGCCTTAACTATAACTTATTGGGGCTATTTCTGTTATTTTGCGCTAGTTATAAACCTATTAGATTATTGTGTGACTGGCGTAAATAATTTACAGTGTTTCAACTGGCAAATTCGGAAGAGATCTAATGAGAAAAGTTACACGCACATTCCTGAATAAAAGTTTACAAACAAAAAAGTAATTTAATCATTAAAAAAAAGACCGGCTCGTAGAAAATTATATTACATGATAGTATACATACTAAATACATCACAGCCCTTATAAATTCTGTAGCATTAATTTTACAGATATTTTTGATTTGTTATCGATTAGGACTGATTATTTTAATCCAAAAATAGCGACATTAAAACCTTTTAATCGCTATATATCCCTCTTGAGTTCGAATTTTAGCTGGGACAGACTAATTTTTAGAATTCAGGTAAACAACAAAAATTTGTTGTCTTATTGTATAAAATGAGTAAAAGCGCTGTACGCTTCCGAGGGGTTTAACCGGCGCTCGTTGGAAATCGTCGTATTTCAACAGATTATTCCTTCACACACAAATAATTATTCGTGCTAGTAGTCCGAGTTTTAAACTGCTCACCTAGACTAGCGACCTGTCCACTTTCAACTGGATTTGCTGTACACAGAATTAAATTAGGGCGCAGGCGGAAGGGCTTCCGCTGCTATGTACCACTAATCATTAATTCAATAAAGTACTTTTGCCGTTTGTTAACATTTGAATTACGCTTATTGATTTTATGTCTCATTAAATATTACGTTCAGACAGGGTAAGCCTCTTGTCGAAGGGTTAGTTGACATAAAAAAAATTACAGCCTTAGAATATGAACGAGAAGCCGGCATAGTTCACTCGCTAAAACAACCTTTAGTTAATGCACGTTTAAGTTTATAAATATTTATCGAGTTGAGCCTATAAATTATTAACATGATTGTAGGTTACTATTCACATATATTTATTAATCGAAATTTAAATACCGTCTATATTTACACGCCATAGATAATAAACGACCAGCACGAAAACACAACAAGACATAACATAACACATAACCTAAAAAGCCCAGAATGAACAGATGGATTATATGGAAGACAGACGCATACGCTGCTCCTGGCGAATTCGTGGAATCGGTTAAGCGGCGATGTCGGCAACTTAGCAACAACAAACGACGGGTTCCGTTCGGCGGCGCTCGGGCCAAGGCGGCTGACCTAATTAGAAATCGAAGTAGTGGAAGCGCGTCTATACCTGCAGACGGACGTGGTTTTAAACGTGGGCAAATAATAATTTAAATAATCAGAAAATGGTTTGTGTTCTAGTGTATTGTGTTTTAACTAGGCGTGTAATGTATTTACATATATTTAATGCATAATATGCTGCCAAAACTAATGATACAAATTAATATTTAAACATTTAACAGAGTTACTTCCACAGTGAATTCATAAATAATAAGTGGCATTATTTATTCTGTTATTCTCTATTTGACGGATAAAAAGAAGCTCAATGGATTTGAGATCTGGACAGTAATTTAACCCATTTTGTATTTCCAATAATAACGAAGTTGGCAATAGTGAACACTTAACTTCGCTCACCCTGTATATGAACTTTTTCCTAGGTATTTTTCAATGTTCGCATCATCCTTACATATTCGCAGGATACGAGTTTAAAAATTTCCTTGTGCGGTGCATTAAATAATAATTTAAACTTTAAGGGCGGCTGTTGAGCAGCCAATTCTGGCTAAGTGGGAGAGTGGAAAGTTGTATCCGCCCGTACAACTTTCCAAACTCCGCCATTTAAATAATAAATCTATGTGCACCGTTTTCCATATCCAGGTCTATACGAACGGAAATCAGCGTCCTGCTGCAACGTTCTCCAACCTCTGAATTATGGACGCGAAGAGTACAGTAAACCAAAAACGAGTTGCCCTAGTAAAGAAGCGCTGTACTTCCTTGTCAAGTTTGTTACAGCCAACGCAAGGATTACCTTCAAACTAGAAATATTTTACTTTAAGTGAATCTTAAACGCCTTTTATTTGATTACATACATCGCATCGGTTTTATACCATCTAAGCTTTAATGAAAATGGCAACACTGTCGACCAGTCAGACGTAAGTGCACCGAAGGCCTGTCCAGCACACATTTGAACCGCGAATTTTCAAAATACGGCCATTTTACAACTTACAAATAAACCGAACTCATATTCCGGACGACTAGTATAAAAGATGTTACTACCACGGATGTCTTGCCTGTTTCAAACACAATATGGATGAATCACTGTATGACAATCCTACAGAAACTATGAATTCAAGGTACGACTCTACTACTGCTAAGACAGAAAGACTTAACCTTAACACCCCTCAATCCACGTGATGCCTTCTATGTGGATAGAACAGGAAACACTTTCGAATATTATAAAGTTAAGGAGGGTGCAAAAATAAAATATGCCGATGTATGTTCTCTATACCATTACGTGTGCAAATACGGAAAATTTCCTATAGGACATCCTGAAGTCTACGTGGGCAAAGATTGGAGCCAGCTAAATTTAGAAAAAATGTGTGGATCGATTAAGTGTAAAATATTACCCTGTATTGCCTATAAAAATGAACAACAAACTAATGTTCGTCCTATGTAAAATTTGTGGTCTAACAATGAGCCAGACTATCTGCAACCACACAGATGAACAGAGAACACTAACGGGAACATGGATTATTGATGAAGTGATAAGGGCAAATGGGATACAAAATACTAGAAATTTATGAGGTATGGAGCTACCAGAGTGACCAATTTAATAATTCTAAAAAGATGGGCGGTCTGTTCACCGAAATGATGAATAAATTTATTAAAATAAAGCAACAGGCTTCAGGGTGGCCCTGTCAATGCACTACCGATGAGCAAAGATATGCCATATATCGAAGAATTTTTTGAAATGGAAAACATTAAATTGGAGTTTGCAGAAATTTTGAATCGCCCAGGTGTGAGAGCCCTTGCTAAGCTAATATTAAACAGTTTTTGGGTAAATTCGCTCAAAGAGAGAATCAGCCCAAGACCAAGATTGTTAGAGAGCCTTGTGAACTATTTGGCATGTTTACAGACCCTGAAATATATGTTAATGACCCCTACTTAAAAATTTACCCTGTATAGCTGGTTATTATAGCGCGTAGTTAGTTTGCTGTGAAGAAGCCCTTGGCCCTGCTATTTTCCTGAGTGACATTTACTTTGCCTATAATTAGTGCAAGCATGAGATGGAGGGTGACAGAAATTAAACGCACAGGCTACTTGATTAATCAATCGATGCTCTGTTTCAAACAGGGGTTATTTCCGGAATCGATAAAGTGAGAATTTGCCGTAGACCACTTAATCCTTACGTTTCATTTTAATCGATAACAAGACGTGTCTCCCTTCCATTACCCATCTGGTAATTTTTTTGTAAAACGATTTGAGCCACCCTTGTGGTGTTGACTACATGTATGAAAATATTTTGGTGGCGCTGACTTTTGCGTATTTCAGTGCCTATTTTCACTTATCCGCGGGGTGCATTTGGTGGAATAATCGCCTGGTAAACCTGAATAATCATTTTCCAGCTTGACGCACAAACCGACCGGCTAATGATGTTCCATTTCCACCTGCAGAATTCGGCCTTTATAAATTGGTTTTTAATGCGACCTCAAAATATCAACTTAAGCGTACAACAACGGCAATTACGTTATAATAAAATTACGGATAACAGTTTGAAAAAATTGTAATTTGATATTCAATTTAAATTAGGGCTTGACAGCGACGGCGGTTTAAAAGCGCGGCTTCTATAGGATTGTAATAAAATAGCATTGTGGGATAAGGACAATACTGCGATGTAATTAAGTCTAAAGCCGTTTAATTAAAGAAAAAAAAGGTTAACGCTTGGTTAGTGCCAGATAGAGCTAATTGAAAAGTAATGAAGAAATATTTGCCTCTAGCGGGTTTGAAGTGCGTCGCCGGAATATTTTTCGCCGGGTCTAGCCAACTGCAGCGCAGCGCATTTTCCGAAGTATTAAATTAATTAAAACCTCAAATAATTAGCTAATTAAATTATTTTTGCGTTTTGTGTATGTGATGAAATTAAATAGTTTACAAGAGTAACGTACCGGCTTCAACCTCAGCGTTAATTTCATGATAACAGAAATGCAAAAATATGCATTCTATTTAATTATAATAATAATATTAAAAATAATGCTTGCTGGCGCTTTCCTCGTGACTGTTCGGCATCGGTAAACTGATTATTATTGTTAAAAAAAAACTTTTTCCTTTTAGGGCGTTCCAGGGATCTTCTAGTAGAGGAAAGTTACCTTACTCAATATCCTGTTAATTTTGAGTCAATAAAGATTTATTTAATTCAAATTGAGTTCATTGACTTTACTGTTTGTTTTCAAATATTGGTCCTGCCAAATGTGCAGCGGCCTGTAATTATAACTGCCTGAACGGTTAAAACAGCGATCATGTACATCTGTGGTCTTTGGAACACAGATGTCACCTTTGTCAGTGAAATAATGCTTTAGATAAGATAAAACTTGAATTTCAACTGATCAAACATAGAGGCCTCTCAACTTAACAGCATTTATTCGATGAATTATCGACAAAGACAAATTAAATCGATTAATAAATAAACTAAGAACCTACGATAACTTAAGACTACATTTAATCTATTTCACAAATGGTGTTATCCTTGTAATTAAACATAAATTCCAATATTTTTAGTTATTTTTATAAATACAATAATTTTTTTAGTGGGTGATGGGATCATGAAAATTAAAACAAAATTTATTTTTCAAACTTGTCGACGTTTCGTCAAATATATTGACTTCTTCAGGACACTAAAAAGTATTTTTATAAACATGAGTTTCTATCTTTAGTATATTCCGTGCTTTGTAACGGTATTCGCACAGGTTTGAATTTATCAGTTCAGTGACATTGAAACTAAAATGGCTGCTGGAAATGGATTGCTCTAAAGTGTCCATTTATACTACATGGAAACAAGCCAGCTGTGGATACTCATTCGAAATTACAAACTAGGTGGGTACCTGATATTTTCATCGTCTATTACACATTATCTCGATCAATATAAATGGTATGAACATCCCTCGGCTTTTGAATTGTTGTTTTATATATTCTACACGATTTTCTTTAATGTTGAATCCTTTTTTAGGAGCGACGGGGACATGGGGACGTTTGTTCTGCTTGCCCAATAACAACTCTTTTTTGTTTATGTTTCCAAGGTACTGCCAGAAAATCTCCTCCATCAAAGGAATATGTCATCTTGGTATGTATTTTCCCAAATATTTGCCTTATTCAAAGTTATTTTGTAGAAATTATCTTATTTTTAGCATCTTGGTCACATAACCTTTCTGTGGATAACCCCATATCGATATATTTCCTTAAAACCGATTCCTTACTAATACTATACGTTTTTCGCTGATTTTGAATTCAGAGAAAAGTTTTAGTTTGACAATTTTTTTAAATTGATTTAATTTTTAAGGAGTATTTAATTTATTTTATTTATTGAAAATACATGACAGTATTTATGTATTTATTTATGTATTTGTGTATTTATGCATTTATGCATTTATGCATTTATGCATTTATGCATTTATGCATTTATGCAGTTATGCAGTTTTGCAGTTATGCATTTATGCATTTATGCATTTATGTATTTATGCATTTATGTATTTATGCATTTATGCATTTATGCATTTATGCATTTATGCATTTATGCATTTATGCATTTATGTATTTATGCATTTATGCATTTATGCATTTATGTATTTATGCATTTATGTATTTATGTATTTATTTATTTATTTATTTATGTGTTTATTTATTTATCTAAATGGAGGGCAAAATACTGCTTTAAAAAAATAGTGAGCTAGTAGATTTTTAAAAAGAATGTGTATGACGGCTTGTCGCAAAAACTGCTGACTGTTGTAATAATTTGCACGTGAACTGCAAACATGACGTCTATAATTTACGCATTTAAAACTCCTCTGCGATCACGTATTGAATGAGTCTATAAATACAGCGTCAAGCACGCCTATATTACAGGAGTTAGGGGACTGGGTTAAAGTTCCGCTTTTCCGCCTTTCTCGTGGTGCAAAAAAAATATGTCTCCATTTAAAATTCGATCACAAAATTTAACAGATTTCCATGAACCCTTAATGTAATGCAAAATCTGCGGGGAAAGTACCTACATTTCTTTACGAAGAAGAACTTTGCGTACATGGAGTGACAAAAAGCACGCCCACGCGTCAAATTCAACGCCTACTTTCTATAAAATGCAAAAACAAAATTGTAGAGGGCCTACTTACGTTTTTCAGTTTTTTGACATTTTTGACGCCATTTTTTAAACAAATGCCAACTTATGTCAAGAAACACGCCCATGCGTCAAATTCAACGCGTACTTTCTATAAAATGCAAAAACAATTTTTTTTTACATTCTCGACGCTATTTTTTAAATGTGAATGTATGACATATCGCTGAAATTAGAATTTCGTGACAAACAAGAAAATACGAAAACATACACGGTGTTTAATTGAAAATCAGAAAATTCGGTCCCTACACAATTTGGATTTTTTAAAACATATTCATTTATATCACAAATAACCTCAAAAATATGCATTTTCTAGAATTTTAGAAGTTTACGTCATTTTTATCAAATATTTGCCTACAATATTGAAACTTTATAATAAATTTTTTTTATTTTATGATTTTATTGATGGTTTTTTGTTTTTTTTTTCTGGCACCACGTTGGGCGCCAATTTATTTGTTATGTAATGAGATTTTTGGGATACTATTAATGGATTTTGTTTTTATTTTATTTTAATGGATTTATTAAACTTAATTTTTATTTTAACGTAAGTTTAAATTTTAATTAATATGCATGCTATTATAGTACTTAATTTTGAGGTTTTGTTTTTATTTGCCTATTATTGTTGTATATAGTTTTTTCAAAAGAAATGGCTGTTCAAAAATTAAAAAAACGCACCTTTAACGCGACAACGACTGAAACCCGGAGATTTTTTTAGCGATCCTGGTATTATCCTTTCGACCTGTCCCCATTTCAGACGTGTCAACTTCCATGGCCAACCCAGTTCAATTAATACATTAATTTCCGTAGCGGCTTTGTATCAACCTCAAGCCTAAACCATTGTCTTTTTGTACAATACAATTCATTAGGCGAGCCTATCTTATCTTCTAATCCATTTTGGGATTTTAAATTCGCCACTGTACAAAAAAAATAATTAGGTCAAGTCTACAGTATTTTTATTTAGGTTTAAGCATATACAGTGTCCACCTAGTGCAGGAAGATCCAGTATCTTGGTTAATAGAAGAGATAAATAGATTTTTTTGTGACGTATTTTTTTAGTTAATCCTGCAAGTGAAATATTGTTTCTTAAGAAGACTGCAAAAACGGACCTTTAAATTGAGACATTTTCTCCAGAACTACGTAAATGCCCCCGCTGCGCTGTGACATCCACCATCCAGTAATGGAAGCCTCGCGCGTCAAGAAACAATTTCCACGAGAACGTTATGCAAATATTTATTCCAATAAAAGATCATCGACAGAGTGTTTTGGTGTTTACCTCTATTCTGGCGCGAGGCGTCGTCACCTCTCCGAAATCGACCAGGGAGTATTCGGGTTTAGCGTTGTATCCCGGAGCTCCGGGTTGGAATATCAATTCCTCGCATTATACACGTGAAAAATTGTGTATGTAAATTGAGTTCAAAGTGAGCGTTGATTACCGTAAGTGGCGTCCCCCGAGATGGAGCCGGTGTAACTGGCAAGACACTTGTTGGTGAGTAGCGCACGTTTCGACTAATTTAAATGCCCCCAGTAGGGATATTAGGCTGTGTTTCTGGTTGCAACGTGGGACCAAGGTTGTAATGTAAACGGGGGTGAATTGAGACGTATTGGGGTTTAGGAGATTAAAAGGATTTAAAATATTTTTTTCTTTCCACTGTTGAATTTGGTAGTACGTCCCTTGCTCCCCTCCCCGGAAGATTTTTTCAACCGAACTTTCAGGAGAGCTCGGATAATCGATTAAGTATTGTGACCCATTTTTTTACATCTTCGATAATTTTTTTCAACGACATGGACGTCAGTCGCAATAGATTTTTTTTTCATATTGACATAAACTGTTGAAAAAAATAGAATCCTCGTGTCGCGATGAGGTCGAAAATCCTGGTCGAGGGCTCTCCTACTATGAGCCCTCCTGGAAAGTCAAATTTTATATATTCCTCAACGGTAAATTGAATATCATTCCAAATGAATATGAATATTCAAAAATGTGTGCAGCCTTTGGCAATAGAAGCAGGTGTATGTCATCTGGTCCTTAAGTAAATTTGAACGATTTAAAATCCATTAATTTGAGAAAAAAATTATACTGTCAGATTATGACTATTTGTTTCAAGATAAGAGAGGCATCAATCATTATTATTATTATTATAGTATTGGTACTTGAATCAGATGAAAAATAGTAGCAAAGACGTCAATAATATGCTGGGGATTTGCGGAATAAGTGCTGCCATATGTGATATTATCCAGAATTGAGCTACTTTACTTTAATATAAAAAAATTAATTTATAAAATATTCAGTTATAAAATAGAAACTGTGCCTTATTAACAAATTCCGTACAGCAGCTTTGAAATCATTTAATTTTTGTAGATTTTTTCAATTTGTGGGGAGCTCGTTAAAAAGTTCTATACCCATCACAGTGGGGCAGTTTGCAATCAGTGATGTGGTAGACTTATATTGTTATTCACCCTGAGTCCATAATGAGCATTCCCATCTCGTGCCTGAGCGAAACTTTCTGGATTAGATTTAACAAAAACCACAGTGTTAAAAATATACAGGGTGTTCGAGTTTTTTGTAGCAGGACCTTAACAGTCGATAGACATTTGAAAAATATTAAAAAAAGTTCATATAAACATAGGTTGAGAAATGCTTAGTTTTCGAGATACAGGGTGTTAAAGTTTGAAAATAAATATGGATTTATATTTATATTTCCAGAATGCTAAGAAGTATCGAATCCAAACTTACCAATTCTTTACATACAATTTAGAGGCCTATTTTAGAATAACAAACTACTGCTTTACTTAACCATGGGCGTAGATATATGGATTTACTAAGGTTGTTTTTTACAAAAAAGTAGTACGCCACTGATATTTTCCCATGTTTCCAGTTTAATTCAATAAAGCAAGAAAAAACAAAAATTTAATGTCTCTTGGCACTTTTTGATATGACAAGCCGTTGTTCAGAAAATTTACATTTAATCTTTTGATGCACGCCTCTGGACGAATTTTAGACAAACTTGAAGTCGCTCAGAATTTCACCAAATTTGATGGTATGAAAAGTCTTTTAAAAATAAACAATGAAACATCGCTAATGATGCTTGTAATGAAGTAAGACACTTTTACATGTTGCTATCTTTTGTGTTTGTGTTTCTAATAATTTATTTTAGTTCGACCGTTGCGTTTTAATACATTTGTGTTATACAAATTTTGATTTACATGATAATAAACTTTTACAATAAATATTTTAAATGTTTCATTCTTTCTTTTTAAGAGACTTTTCGCACCATCAAATTTGGTGAAATTCTGAGCGACTTCAAGTTTGTCTAAAATTCGTCCAGAGGCGTGCATCAAAAGATTAAATGTAAATTTTCTGAACAACGGCTTGTCATATCAAAAAGTGCCAAGAGACATTAAATTTTTGTTTTTTCTTGCTTTATTGAATTAAACTGGAAACATGGGAAAATATCAGTGGCGTACTACTTTTTTGTAAAAAAGAGCCTTAGTAAATCCATATATCTACGCCCATGGTTAAGTAAAGCAGTAGTTTGTTATTCTAAAATAGGCCTCTAAATTGTATGTAAAGAGTTGGTAAGTTTGGATTCGATACTTCTTAGCATTCTGGAAATATAAATATAAATCCATATTTATTTTCAAACTTTAACACCCTGTATCTCGAAAACTAAGCATTTCTCAACCTATGTTTATATGAACTTTTTTTAATAATTTTCAAATGTCTATCGACTGTTAAAGTCCTGCTACAAAAAACTGGAACACCCTGTATAACTAGGTGATCGTTAAAATGTTTAATTCTTTAAACAATTCACTACAAGAGGCATTTAAATGTTCTTCTATAGAATGAAAGCAGTGGCTCAAAATCAATTTTTTAAATTCGAAATTTACCGAAAAACAAATAACACTCGAGGTGCAGCGACAATTAATTTTATGTTGTAGAATCACATTTCTGTTGCGAAAAAACAAACAATGGAAATATTTAAATGTGATTTGAGATTTTTTTTAAATTACAATAATTAATACTTTCTAGGATGAATTATTGAAGTTAGAAAAATTTCGAAACGTTGGTCCAGAATACGTAAATCAAATTTCTTTCAGACATGAGTTCTACATCCCAACACGGTTAATGAGATACCAACAACACTGTGCTGACTGCTGAGCCTGAGCAGCCCTTCTCCAAATGTACAAATTTCGAACTGAGGCTAGTTGTCGGCCACTCGTATATTCGTCCCAATCCCTGTCGTGTTCGAAGCATTCTGGACTTATCTGTATAAGCATTAGTATTTAGTCTTTCTTTTTTTACCATAATTTGAGTCATTTAAATCACTATTTTCACTTGCATCATACATTAGAATCATAAATATCTTCACAAAGTGGTTCGCACATGCTAGAATCCAAAATTTTCGTATACGATTCACTTGAAATAATAAAAATAGTACATATATTGTTTTATTAAGAGTAAAAGTGATAGTTTTGTGACGAGTCTGTAGATTTGCCGGACGAACGAAGTGAGTTCGGCAATTACAAATGAGTCATAACATTTACTTCGAATAAAATATGCTATTTTTTCTACAAGCGTGCATTGGCAATCAAAAATATACATAAAAAAATTTCGAACCATCAACCACCAAAAATTGCAAAATTTTATGACTGAATAGAGAAAAATATGCTTGTTTCAAATTGACAAAAAAAATTATGGGTGCCATTTAAAAAGAAAAAGTTGGTTGCCATCGGAACAAACCAGAAGAAGATATCAACAAACTGAAAACCTCAAAATATGCACGATAAAGAACTTTTATATTGAACATTTTTTTGTAACAAAGTTAAAGCCATTAGTCGTCCTTAAACATTTATCCTTTTCAAATAATTATTTTAACTTTCACATATAATCTTCATAATTTAATTGAATTTTGTTTTATACAAAACTTATCTGGCATAGAAGATATGAGAAAATGCCAAAAAAGCGATTTTAATTGTTTTTTTTAACAAAAAAACTAGATAAACAGACTTACTCTCCAAAAAAAAAGTTTACCCTACGACAATTTTGCATTAAATGACAAGCGTTTTAATTTTTTTCGAAAATGTTCAATTGTGACGGTAATTTTTTTTTTTATTTAATCACATATTTAGAGCATGAAAATACATATTTCCGTAAAGATCAGAAGATTTTTACCCCACTTATTGCATTATTAGTAAAAAAAAAATAAACTGATAAACTTGCATTTTTTGAGGTTAGGATGCACTTTTAATGTAACAGTTTGATAGGCTATTCATTTACGAGTATTGTAGTTTTTTCTTTTTAATTTTTCTACGACCAATAGAGCCAGAGATATTTAAAAAATAGTGTGGCGATGTACTCGAAATACATCAAAAATGCACTTTTATGCGCTTTTCTCACGGTTCGGTTATCGACTCACTTGCACTTAAAAAGAAAACAAAGAAAAAAATCAACTTCCCGATTACATCACTTTAAAATTCTAATTTCCCTCCACTATTTTGTAGAATTTAAAATTTGGTCAATCAACAATTTCGAAAATTTATTAAAAAATAACGGTAAATGTGCTATCAAATATTATGACATTATTTTACAGACTGATCCATTGTCTTTTTAAATGTTATTACGGCTTAAAAATAGTTAAAATATATGTGGAAGATTTCCACTGAACGTAACTGACCGCTAGTTGAGGTGCGGAACGTACCTCACAGCTGATTCATTGAACCACCTGAAGTCTGTCGACGTCCGGTGATAATACAGTTCTCTTCTTACCAAAAATAGTTTAATTATTATTTATTTAAAAATAACATTGATAAACAAGTATGCTGGGTAAATATTAGCGACTAGAAATTGTTTGGAAAAAACATAGTTATTTATAAATAGTCCATCGCATCGAAATGTTCAATGGTCCAAGAAATATGGGGAATTTTTAGAGTAAAATAGTGAGTTGGTGACACTGACGAATATATTTCAGCTTTTCATTGTAATTATTGCCTGTAAATTTACTAATAATTTCTTCCTTACAGCTAAGATATTTGTCTTGATCTGTTTTTGTTATATATATTTTTACCAGAAACTGTATACAAACTAATTTATGTTCTAAATAATTGTTAGATTTCAAGATTTGATAATCACTTTGTGTACCTAATTACTATGGTCCGTAAATAAATATAATTTTTTTTAAATCAGACTTTTATTGATATCAAAAAGGATTTGTATTCCTCATTACTACGATTTTAGGTCGTAACAATGATCACTAACATTTTCCAATAATTGATATACAGGGTGTGGCACTGAAAGCAACATAAAAAAAATAAGTCCGGTCGTGGAAGTTTTCCCAAATAAATTATGCCTAAAAGTGTAATATTTATACCAAATTTTATCCCAATATGTGCGGCCGTTCCGAAAATGTGTGTACCATAAAGCACCTCGTATATCGAAAACCATTCACTTTCAAGGGTAGGTAAGTGTGGGCGTGTTTTGAACCCAGCAAAGTGTGCTCTATCATCCATTTCACTATGTCCGTTTTTATTTGGGACACCCTGAAATCTAGCTTGTAAAAAAAACTAAATAAATTTGTAGGTAACCATTTGTCTTATTTGATTTGATTAAATCATTTCCATTATTATTATTATTATTTTCCTGATAGGTTATAATTTCTTTATTCGACGCCAGTACTTATATATGTCAATATTGGATCAACTCGTGTGAAATTATATAGTTCTGCTGTAGAAAGAAATACAAATAGGAGTTATAAATAGACCCAGAGAGTTTTTTCCCTATAGCAGGTTTTTACGGGTTTTTTATCACACCTTGTTAAGTTCTACCCGCGATAAGCTCTGGCAGGCATATTGCCACGACATTTAAATTATCACAAAACAAAACAATAACGAATGTGCCCACTCGGAATTTTCTACATCAGTAATTTTTCCGATACTTAATTAAAGTTTCCCCTTTGAGGTTAGACAGCAATTTTCATACGTACGCACTCTAGACAAGTAATTTAATATTATACTACAAACTTGACGTATTTGCAATTGTTGCATACCCAATAAAGCTCAAATCAACATATTTATCAACATAAAACAAAACAAAGAGCTAGCAGCGAAAATGAACAATACTCACATAGAGACGCAAACCTGTGAACTTCACTATACTTTTCACTCATAACACAGTGCTGACATTAATTAATGGTAACTTTGCGAGAGATCAACAGTTCTCCGCTCACTGGAAGTCAGAGAACTAATGCTGGCAACTCTCGCACCATCGCGGGTATCTCAGGGGTGAAACAAACGCGTTGATAAAACACAGCCGCCCGGTTCGCGGCGAGCGTGTTCGATAGAGATGAAAAGCGCGGGGCGCAGCCGGAGTAGGGTCGCCCCGACCGGCGATGGCCTGTCGGGGAGCCCGGGAAATTGCATTTCCACAAGTGAAGACTGAAATTCGGCGAAGATGTCGCGCGGCTCGGGTAATGGATTTTGTGTTTCGTCGCGTTCGGCGACAGATTGATTGTGGTGTTACTGATTTTGCCGACATGTATGTATATTATTAGGAAAATATAAAATAAAGCGTTCCGTACACATACCTAGGTTGGTGAAAACTAAAGCAGTCTATGCTCTATTCACTGAACAGAAATAGTTAAGCCCCTCCCCACAAATGCGCGCTAAATTTGAATAGAATGTTTCTATTGGTTGAATTTTCAAAACCCATGGATACGTTCTGTACAGAGGTTACCTTAATCTCTGGTTCTGTGGTTTTGACTATTTTGTAAAGCTTACTGTTTACTTAAGTATTTGTTGTTATTCCCATTCATCTAATAAAATAGTATTTTTTAATACTTTGATGTATACTTGTGTATAATAATGTGTATGTAATGAAATTAATTAATATTGATTAAAATAAATTTTTTTTGAGGTTAGAAATTTCATCGATGCATATTAATTAATAATTTATTAATTTGTAGCGTGTAAAACTGGCTATTGCATACATTGGTCTAAGCAAATGGGAGTGGCTTAACTATTTCTGTTCAGTAAATAGAGTTATAGTCAGTTTTACTTCAGTGGAATAATTTACATGTGCTTCAATTTTGACAAAATTTCAACTTTATTAAGTATAGTTTTAATTTACCAGAAATTGAATATAAATAATATATAATAAAAGAGATAAATGCATGCAGAAGCAACAAAGGATCCAAATAATATTGAGCTAAGAATTGAGTGTAAAAGGTAAAGTAGTGAACTTAAATTATTTGATTAAAAAGGAAAAAATTGACTTGAGAGTAATAAATTGCCAAAAAAAATCTAAAGACCTACACTGGAAATTATAAATGAATTTTGTGATATTTTGAAAAACAAAACCAAAACCAAAAACTAAAGCAGAAGCAGAAGCAGAAGCAGAAGCAGAAGCAGAAGCAGAAGCAGAAGCAGAAGCAGAAGCAGAAGCAGAAGCAGAAGCAGAAGCAGAAGCAGAAGCAGAAGCAGAAGCAGAAGCAGAAGCAGAAGCAGAAGCAGAAGCAGAAGCAGAAGCAGAAGCAGAAGCACAACACAAACACAAGCACAAGCACAAGCACAAGCACAAACACAAACACAAACACAAACACAAACACAAACACAAACACAAACACAAACAAAAACAAACAAAAACAAAAACAAAAACAAAAACCAAAACCAAAACCAAAACCAAAACCAAAACCAAAACCAAAACCAAAACCAAAAACCAAAACCAAAACCAAAACCAAAACCAAAACCAAAACCAAAACCAAAACCAAAACCAAAACCAAAACCAAAACCAAAACCAAAAACAAAAACAAAAACAAAAACAAAAACAAAAACAAAAACAAAAACAAAAACAAAAACAAAAACAAAAACAAAAACAAAAACAAAAACAAAAACAAAAACAAAAACAAAAACAAAAACAAAAACAAAAACAAAAACAAAAACAAAAACAAAAACAAAAACAAAAACAAAAACAAAAACAAAAACAAAAACAAAAACAAAAACAAAAACAAAAACAAAAACAAAAACAAAAACAAAAACAAAAACAAAAACAAAAACAAAAACAAAAACAAAAACAAAAACAAAAACAAAAACAAAAACAAAAACAAAAACAAAAACAAAAACAAAAACAAAAACAAAAACAAAAACAAAAACAAAAACAAAAAAACAAAAACAAAAACAAAAACAAAAACAAAAACAAAACCTCCAGAAATTTTTTAGTTTTTTAACATCTTTATTGTTTCTTTTTCAGTAATATTGGAAAATCACTTGAAAGCTTAATTATGTCTAGTGATAATAACAACCTTGAAAATAGCAAACAAATGAACGCAACATTTTTGTGTCCTACTAATTCATCGGAAATTAAAAAAGAAAAAAGTCATAAACGAATTAAAAACCAATAAATCTCCCGGACTAGATGGAATTACAGTAAATACCTCAAAAGAGGTTTCTGAGAGTATCCTGTACCTACTCTATTTGCTGAACAGAAATAGTTAAGCTCCTCCCCATTTGCTTAGACCAGTTTCACACGCTACAAATTATTAAATTATTAATTAATACGAATCGATGAAATTTCTAACCTCAAAAAGAAAATGTAGTTCTGACATTTAATCAATATTAATTATTTTCATCACCTACCTTAATATACACAAATGTACACCAAAGAATTGAAAAATACTATTTTATTAGATAAATGGGAATAACAGCAAATGAAAACAACGAATAACTAAACAGTAATCTTTACAAAGCAGTCAAAACCACAGAACCAGAGATTAGGGTAATCTGGGTTTTAAAAATTCAACCAATAGAAACAATCTATTTAAATTTAGCTCGCATTTGTGGGGAGGGGCTTAACTATTTCTGTTCAGCAAATAGAGCACCTTCGATATATACAGGGTTCTCCAAAAGTCTGCCAACGGCCGATTTTCTCAGAAACTACACGTTTCAGAAAAAGATGGTTTGTATAAATGTTTCCCAGTTTTTGGAAATCTGCTAGATAACAATATGAAATTTTCGATATATGAAGAGTTTCAAGGTCATTTGAAAATAAACTGTTTTTTAAAGAATGGCGAAAATGCACTATCAGGTAATGATTTACACGCAGAATTTGATGGCCTCTCAGACGCCGGAATAAAATATATCTCGTTCCATTTAAAAAACACAAGTTGACCTTCATATGACCTTGAAACTAAACATCTACTGAAAATTTGATATTATCATTTAGTAGATTTACAAGAACCGAGAAACTTTTATGCGAACCATTTTTTTAGAAACGAGTAGTTTTCGAAAAATCGGCCGTTTCCAGACTTTCGGAGAACCCCGTATAATAAATAAAGCAATAGCTGAAGGAGAACGCCCATCCGCGTCTAAAGTGCCATTGTAAAACGTATTTTCAAAAATGGCAGTAAAGATGAAGCACAAACTTCAGACCAATATCACTGTTTAGAAGAAATGCTAAAATTTTCGAAAAAATTATTAAGGCAAGAATCGTAAATTATCTGGATAATTAAATAAAGTTATCATCCAGTTCTCGATTTGGATTCGGAAAAGGTAGAAGTACCCAAGACGCAATACACAGAAATAAATTCAGTCAGAAATCGTCCGGAAAATGTCAGGTAATAGTATATTATTTGACGAGTGGTAATGTAGTAAATAACTGACGCAGATGAAGTTTGCAGCACGAGCCGAAGGCGAGTGCTGTAATTCATCAAGTGAGTTATTTACCATTACCACGATTTGAATACTTTTCACCCACTTTACAGTGTGCCCTCTCATGGTAGATTCCTAAGAGTGGTGGTTCAGAAGTCGTCCAAGAGATGGCGTCAGTGGTACGAAAACAAATTAGGAAACAAAAGAATTATTGTGGAATCTCCAAGAGGAACACCTGGATTATTCTAGAAGGCATATCAGGAGGTATGTAAGGGTCAGGATGGTCCACTACAGGCAGTTGAATATTAGAAAATGAATTGAACACAAGAGAAAAGGAACACTGACTAGTACAGTGACAAGTAGTGAATAATTAGTGAGCTAATAAATCTTGTTGCAATTATTGAATCCACGCTTGGGGTGTTTACTAAGGGGTGTAAACACGTAACAGTATGGTGTACCGCAGGGAACAGTATTAGCGCCTGTACTATTTATTTATATACAGTGATGTCGGTAAGTAAGGAACAAATTCAATATCTTCAAAACGCCTAAATTTTGGAATGGTCGCTCGGACAGGTCGATTTTAATTTCATATTAGGCCTATTTTAAAAATATTTTTTATGTATTCATAGAGGAAGTGGCGGCTGGTGAATTTTTAATGTTCGATATTTCAATTTGGAGACATGGGATGGGACCTATACTAAATTATAAGAGGTTTCACTTGGAATCAAAATGGGAATATTAACGGGAAAAAAAATTGAAAAAAATTTCCTAAAATCCCCTGGCCAACCCTGGAAAGCACTGAAGTTCTATGCATATATTTGATTTTTTTTTTAATATCAGAAAATTTTCGAGACGTTTTCTTGCTTTTGAAAAAATATTAATTTTTAGGAAAGTTAACCAGCCTTTAAAATTTTTAATGGCTTGAATTTTAGTTTAAAAAAATTTCAATTGCTAGTAACTTTCCAAAAATTAATATTTTTTAAACAGCAAAAAAATGTTGTCTTAGATTCTGTCGAAGATTTTTCTGGTATGTATTTTAAAAAAAATTCAAATGTATAAAATTTCAGGACTTTTCAGGGTCGGCCAGGGGATTTTCGGAAAGATTGTTTTTGACAATTTTTTTTTCACCAATATTCTCATTTTGATCCCACATGAAACCGATTATAATTTGGTATAAATCCCATGTCTCTAATTTGAAATATCGAACATCGAAAATTCGCCAGCCGCCACTGTATACAGGGTGTCCCAAATTGATTTTGGCTGTTTCGCCTCCTTCTAGACCAGGATGGAGAAAAATCGACCAAAGTGTCTAGGGATCAATTTTCGTGAAACGTCGATAAATGAAAACCGTATTTCGATATCTCTATCAGTTTTCGAGATATCGGCGAAAATTGATGTTTGGCAAATTTTGAAAAATTGTCCAAATTTTCTTATTTGTGATTACTTGCTCACGCAGTAAAAACTTTCTAGGGGGCGTTTTTCAATATATTCATTAAAAAAAATATCGTTAGTTAATTTTGATATATTAAGTCCATCTTTATTATTTCAAATGGAAATCATGGTTGGCTTTCGCTTCAATATATCAGAAAAGATTGAATGTTTCCAAAAATATATATGTACATGTTGGAGTATATTATATTTTCTATCTAAATTTCTATTTAAAATAAGAATTTCGTAAAATTTTCATAATTAGCCACGGAAAATAAGAGCTATTGATATTAGTGAAAAATTTATATACGTTGACGCTGACTATTAGTAACTCTATTTCTATTTGCAAATATTTTCCAATGTTCTTCTAGTTATAATTTAAGTTAAGTTATTATTCTGTAAACGCTAGTTTTAATCTTTTGTCATATTTTTTAACTAAAATATCCTAAGATCGCTATTCATTGCCATCTTCTATCTCTAATGTGGGATTAATAACACAGTCGCAAATTTCCTGCACGCAATTTCATCCCTTGCAATGCTAAAAAATCATATAATCGCCTTTTGTGATGGGAATGGATCACAACAAAACAATTTTTTGCCGGAATTGCGGGAGCGATAACTAAGCTAAAACGTGTCCTGTGTTACATTTTACTGATTGAATTTCAGTTTGCTCGAAACATCTCAAATATTCGAAAGATATTTCAGGTAGGACGTATCTCTGGGACTAGCAATATGTTTGCATTGTATATGACTGATGGTCGAGATGGTAGAGTACCTGCCTCTCACCCAAAAGTCCCGGGTTCGAATCCCGGTCGTGGCAATGGAAAATACTGTGAGAGGGATTTTTCCATTATACACGGATATTGGATGTGTGTCCCTTGTCTTTAAATGTGTAGCCCCCTCCCACACAAGGCTCCTAGAGCCTTCTGGGATAAAGGGGGTCGTAATTACTTGTGGTGTATTTATTTATTTATTTATTTATTTACTTTAGAATTTTCATCGCATAGAAATCAAAATCGACATCGATTATCGACATATTGTACGCCAGATCCAATAAAACTAATTACAAACCCCATTATCCATCATTCGGTAACGTTGCATTCGACCTATAAAAAGCCAAATTACACCAAATCCTCAAATGATTCGCAAGGAAAAGTTTTACGTGCTCGGAGGCAAGTTCGCTGTGCTGTTAAAACACACTTGAGCCCAACAAGTGGATGGGTACAATGTATATGAAGCTCTTGAAGCGCTTTCGGCCGTCTTATTTATTGAAGTGGCAAAGAGGAAGCTATAGTACTTAGAGAAAAAAGAAAAAAGAAAACGCGATTATAATTTTATTGCGTACGTTACGTATTCAACGTTGGTATTCTCGATTAGGTTATTATTATGTAATTTATGAGTCCAGTAGAAGTTGAAGAATTATTATAAAGCGTTAAATAGGAATCGTTCATAATAAACAGATAAAATACTGACAAAGTGGGGAACAAGTGCAGTAGATCGGCGCGGTAAATTTGTGAACTAAAATTTCAATCTCGCGGTCGCGGCATCTTAAGCCGAAGATTTCACCAACGCGTAGTGGGGAACAGCGGTTTCTACGTGCGTTTATGAATTAGAGTGTGCGACTCACTGACCATAAAGGCGTTATTCGATTACTAGTTCGAGGGGTTTGTATTTTGAATTTTCGTTACTTTTTTCATATATTTTCCCATTTTGTGTAATATACAAATATTACAGTCAAATTATTTTTGTATAAATTGTCTCCGACTCTTTATAACTCGATTTGTACTTGAATAAACGTAATTTTCCTGGAAAATGAGAAACGAAGCAATTCCCTTAAAAATAAATTAATATATCCACTAAAGTGAGAATCTTCTTCCGACCCTTAAAATGCCATTAACGTCCTTTAAATTGCCTTATCGCTAATGTACTGTGTTTGCGGTAAATAAAAGGGATGGGAATGCTACTTTTAAAAGAACGTTTTTGAAAAATTCATACAATAGAAAAAAACACCCTAAATTTATACACAACCTCACAACTCTTTAACAATTATAATGGATTTATTTTAACCATTTTATTCTAACAATAACCACATAACAAATTGATTAAATTTTGATTAAAAAATGTAAGAGGTTTCAATTTCTATTTAAAGCGGTGTTTAAATTTTACGGAAGTTTATCTATGGAAACAATCAAATGTAGAAGAAGAAGAAGAAGAAGAAGAAGAAGAAGAAGAAGAAGAAGAAGAAGAAGAAGAAGAAGAAGAAGAATAAGAAGAAGAAGAAGAAGAAGACGAAGAAGAAGAAGAAGACAAAGAAGAAGAAGAAACAGAAGAAGACAAAGGAAAAAGAAGAAGACGAAGGAAGAAGTAAAATAAGTAGTAGATGTAGTAGAAGTAGTAAAATAAGTAGTAGAAGAAGTAGTAGAGTAAGTAATAAAATAAGTGTAGAAGAAGTAGCAGAAGAAGTAGTAGAAGAAGTAGTAGAAGAAGTAGTAGACGAAGTAGTGGAAGAAGAAGTAGAAGAAGAAGTAGAAGACGAAGAAGAAGAAGAATTAAGAAGAATTACATAAATGTATCATAACGAAACCTCGCAGCTGTGATACAGGGCCGTATTACTTGTGCTTTTTTATAATTTTTTTTTCTTCTGTTTTTTATTGTGCGACGCGCCCCCTCTCGAGCTCGTGGTTCTAAAACAATGGCCCCATTTGCCGTGCGACGCCGCATGAATAATAAAACACCCGAAGTTTTAAACTGTGTCTGACAGGAGCGGCAGGACATTAAAATTAATGGTTATGTTTGATTTCCCATTTGGCATCCCGAGCCAAGCCAAGCCTGTTAAAATCTCGTAAAAATATCCTTTCCTGTTACCGGATAATTAATTACTGTTTTTAATAGATAGGATTATAGGAAACAACTACTGGACGGGCAAAGGCCCCGACTCCCATTGAATTATACCTATAAATCCAAAATTGGTAGCCAAATTTGTTATCTGTCTTTTCTCCACCAGACACAGACCGGTTTCGAACTCTTTATGTTCTCATCAGTGTGCCACAGGTAGCTGAAAAGACAAATAACAAAGGCAAACCAAACTGGTCTATGGCAGACCCAGCACATAGTAACTGTGAGAGATAAGTACATCCCTCTGGTGGTCAGTTGCTACTACCAGTCAAGACATCGAAGATGTCTAGTGACCGATAGCGGCTTGCCAAGCAAGCACCAAGAGCGGCGACCTCTAGCCCTGATGGACTAAAACATGCTTAATAGATAGGATTATAGGAAACAACTACTGGACGGGCAAAGGCCCCGACTCCCATTGAATTATACCTATAAATCCAAAATTGGTAGCCAAATTTGTTATCTGTCTTTTCTCCACCAGACACAGACCGGTTTCGAACTCTTTATGTTCTCATCAGTGTGCCACAGGTAGCTGACTTAGCTTACTGTTTTAATAAAGCGTTCGCGTAGGAAAATCGTGAAGTACGGCTCCCGATATTTCATTTTGTTCCGTTCTGAAAATGACAAACTGAAGAGCAATTGTTTTTGTCGTATAAGTAAACGCGATGAGGTTAAAACTATTTTTCACATATAAATTATTTAATTATGGTCTAGTGCCGAACCGGTTTTAAGAGGCCAAAAATCGACAAAATTCGATTGGACCACAACAAATATCCAGGGTGGGGGTGGGAAAACAGATGTTTTTAGGGGTGAAACGCGGTTTTTAATGATTTTTGACAAAACTAAACCTCCTATCGAAAAAGTTAAAGCAAAAGTTGTAGATAATTTTATTAAAAGGTTTACAACTTTAATTTCAAACAATTTTCAACATAACCTCAAAACTATTGAGGAAAACGTCAAAAACCAATTTTTTTATTTTTTATTTACATCTCTCACAAAAATGAATCGATTTTAATGAAATTTGGTGAAAATGTACATTTTTGTGTCTCAAATGAAAAAATTGAAAAAAGGCCTAATTTTCAATAAAAAAAGTTGATTAAAAAAATTTTTATTTTTGACAATTTCAGGACGAAATTTTTTTTTTTTAAACCTCTACTTTAAGATGGTGCAAAAAAATCATAACAACATTCAACATGTAATTCAATACTTCTTGCTATTAGCTAGAGGAGTAGTTGTTTAATATGCACAAAAATTCCCGGAAATCGAGCCCTATCACGCTATGGACTTTAAAGAAAAACGTTATAGGAAAATCTTGCTGTACTTGGTATGTTCGTTAGCCCTTTCAGCAAGTGACCTATTTAAGAGAAGAACGTAATCTAATCTGCGAACCTAACTCCCCGTTCGTTTTTCTCTTCGTTAATTAAAAAAGTGCCCCCTTCTGGATAATCAAAAAACTGCTGTAATTAATCTGAAAAATTATATTTGTTTATCCGAGAGATAGATTACTGCTCATAAGGCCATAACGAAGCCATTAAGGAACGTTGTCAGATAACGTTCGCTTATTAATTATTGTCCGTTTGCTGCAGATAAGCAACGTACGGGTTTTAATGATCGAAGAGGGGCAAAAAATTAAAAGCTGCATCTGATATTTATGTTACACTTTTTATTTATACAGGGTGTAGGTAGAGAAATATGCGATTTAAAGTGTAATGGAAGTAGAAAATTATAAAAAAATATATTGTTCTAAAAAAATTAAAAAGGCTGTTCTGCTAGCTTTATGTTCTCTTGTTCTACTAGGAGACGAATTACCCCCAACTTGAATATCTTGAAAAAGTGTAGGGATTTTTTTTATCCCCTCTAAAAAATGATATATCAACTATACAACTTTCGCCTAAAGTCGCCCATTTTGTGTTAAATTAGGAGTTAAATGTACATATGTCTTTTCTATCTAAATATATGTCTTATTATTATTACTATTATTGTATACGGGACATCGCCACTTGTCTCAGCAAAGATTCGAACTTAGAAGAGATATGGAGTGGCCACCCGTGTTTTCGCACAACCATCGCCCACTATTGCTCTATCGTCTTGGTAAATTGTATTTGTATTTGTATCGGTCTGATAAATGAAAACATTTCTCCAATAAGAGCTATTCCAGAGTTGCGTTATTTTTCTAACAAATGTATAGAGCATAGCTTGGAGACATGACAGGAAAAGATAAGCACTACAACGTACTGAAATGATATTAGATCGACTCGGCCGTGCCCTTTTTGAAAAATATTGACTTGTATCAAACATGAAAAACCGAAACAGTTTTAAGTTTATAAAAAAATATATATGCTTTATAAAAAAACTGTCTTATTAAACTTTCAATGTTTTATTCCTACTAGAGCGTAAAAATTTTCAATTGTACAGTTTTGAATTATTAATGAAAAAAAAATATTGTAGATAAATATTCCTACTAGAGTTTAAGCTTTTTGCGTTAGCAAAGAGGGCCGTGGATGAAAACAATATCAAAAAAGCAATAACAGTTTCTATTGTTTTCATCCATGGCCCTCTTTGCATACGCAAAATGTTTATCTTCTTTTTTATTGTTCTTCTTGTTTATCTTTTATCGTTCAACTGTTTATGGCACTGCAAGCGCCTCATTTGTATGTCATTATTACAAGAGGAAAACGAAAAATTGAGATAATTTTCCAGAAGAAACTACCGAGGAAAGCCAAAAGGGAACAGAAATAAGAAACCAGTGCATCCCGCTCGCGTTGCCAACAAATTATAAACGCAGCTTGCCGCGTCACGGAATATTTTATAGGTACGTCAAAATCAATACAAAACACATAAACGGGCTTCATCATGGGACTAGACGAGAGCAAACATTGTTAGCGATTGCGATTCTCCCATTATGCCGCATTTGGTTATAAAAACAGAGAGTAACGCTAAAGATTTCACTTCGAAGGGAGCAACCCACCTGTTTAGTGCCACTAGCACAGGGCTACCTGTTGCCAGCCTTCCAAGCAACGCGCATGTTGCGGAAACCTTTCAATACTTCCCTTGCTCAAACTGTATTCGTCGGGCGGGTTCGAACGGGATCGTTACTGGCATAGGCGATACCGGGCGCACCGGAAAACCGGATCATTTGGGCTCGACCAAAATTTCGAGTTTTCACGATACGGGTAATTTCATGAAAAATGTTTAGTTCGAGTCAAAAGAAACAAGTATTATTTATGGAGGTAAGTCCCAGGATGTTGCGAAAAGGGTGGAAATAAGTTTTCAGTCGGTAAAAAAAAAAAATGGTGATCAGGCAGACTCGATATGATAAAAATTGTTACATACAATTGAAGAAAACATAATTTTACATTCCGCAGCAAAGCCGTTTTCTTAGTTTTGTTATTTAAAAAGTAGAAAATTATCCAGAAAATCCTTAAAAAATTAACGAAAAATAAACAATAATATAACGGCTTAGTATGCACTTAAATAAAAAAATCTTTCTGTAGCGCAATTCTATGATCCTTACTACATAAAACTGTGAAAGAAAAAATTAAAATTTGTTCAAGCGATTTTTTTTATCCCAATACTTCTGTACCCTTGCCAACGATCTTTTTATTGTTGATAACTGGTGCCACCTTGCAATTATAAGTAAAACCTATTGTTGGGTAACGCCCATTGGACATTTCGATTCTTCCACAACATGCAGGGTGTTGTCATACATTCTATAAAGTTATCATAATTTCCGTTTAAACAGGAAGTTAAGTGAATGATTCAAATATGAATACATATAACATACTGGGTGATTCAGAATTATGGTGCAAAAAGCAATCACAGATAGAGGTCTTAAAATAAAGAGATACGTGTATTTTCGTTTTGGTCAATTTCGATTTTTAAGGCCCGTACTGGCCCATAAATGGGACGTTGGGAAAACAGTTTTTTTGAGATATCTCGAAAAGTACTTGATCGATTTCAATGAAATTTGGAGGGTAGTCTCAAAATAACCTTTCCAATAGAACCCTTAAAATATTTTTAGACCTGCCGCAAGGGTGCGCTACATAGAGTCACTACATCGCAGTTTTTCGCTTCTATTTTTTTCATACAATTATCTTTTATGTTTTTCTTTTTTTATTCTGATGCAGAATTTATTTTTACACAAAAAATGTCCTCTTGTCTATTTTTCATATCACGCACCCATTTCGAGAAAAATGCGAAAAACTGTTTCAATGATCTGACTTGCAATACTGCGAAACTACAAATTATCACAATTGCCATGGAAATAATTGAACAAATTAAAACATCAACAATGACATTTTGACGTTTACTATTTTTATTTGCTAGTTAGATTGTTGTGCTGGGAGTTATTTAATTAAAAATTTTCCTACCCTTATTTACCACTATAATGGCTGAGCGTTTTACGTTTCCTGAAACATGATTTTAGAGCACCCTGTATAATGTATTATTGGACATATTGACCTATTCGTATTTTTTATATGAATTACATTGGAACAAAAATAATTCGCAGCCATCTAGATTGACAACTAAAATTCGAATTATTTTTCGTGCAACCCTGTATAAATTATTCAAAATAGTATAAACGTATCCAAAATGTGATCTTTATTTCAAAAATGTAAAAACATACAGGATGGTCCATTTAGAATAGACTATTTGGGCCACTTCCGGTGAAACCGGAAGTGATAAATATGGCGAATAAATCTCAAAAACCTTACAAAACCTTACAAAATTTTATCACGATATATTTAAAAACGAGGGAGTTACAGGGGTGGCCCACTATCCGTTTACACCCGGTATACATGACACGGTTTTACTACAATTTACAACAAATACAAGAAAATGGGTCACTTCGAGGAGCTTACGACATACTTCTTCCTTGTCGCATGACACAAAGTGAGGTTAAATAAACATACCCACCCGAAGGACATTAACAAGGCTATAAAATATACGTTCCCTTACGAAGTTAATGAAATTAGCTGGGGAAATGTGTCACAACAATAAATTGGGGCGAACTAAATTGACCAACGTTATGTTTTTTGTCATATACAGAGTTATTCGTAAGAACCCAAGATAGTTGAAAAAAAATACATAAAGTACACAATGCTTTCATCTGATCTAGCCCATAATAAGATGAAATTCCTGCTTTTAAAAGCAGCCACGTACATACCGTTTCCGGCTGACATTCACATGAATATGAACCGTAAAACTTGCCAGTACGAGGAACAAAGAATATGCCGGATGCGCCTTTCCATAATGTGCCAATTTTATAGAAAATAGCAGTATCGTCTGCAAACTAAATATATCCTCTGCTCCTTAGTGATCTCTAAATCATTAATATAAACTGAAAACGGTGCCGGCCCTAAGACTGTACCCTGAGGCACAATACAATAACCAAATAGGGTATCCTTGAGTTATTTTTTTGTATAGATCGAGCCAACCTTAAACATCCTCAAACCGCTATGTGTTATGTTAATAGAGACATTGTATTTTATTTTCTTCAAGAACTTGCGTAAGTAAACTCATCATTGACCTTTTAACAATAGTGCATAATATCATAATATTCAAAACATATTTTGAATGTGCATTTATATGTATATAGGGTCTTCCTAAGTAATGTAGAATTTGGAAAGGAAAACTCTTACTGCTTAGATAAATATTAAACTAAAAAAACTAATTTATTTAACATGTGTCACAGAAAATAGGTCCTTTGGGTTGTATATTCACATGAACGGGTCTTTATTAAATAGCCTGAGGAATTTATACCTAACTTGGGACACACCCTGTAATGCAATGCACTGCTGCACCGGATTTCGCGCGATATAAATAAAGCTGTGTCGTAGTTTAAACATATGTGTACCGAACTATAAATGCAACGGGATTCTTATTTCATTATTTTATTTTCAATAAAATGATGAATCTATTTTTTAACGAAAAAGTGCCTACGATTCCTGAGTTCTTCAAAAATAAGGACATATTTCTGACCGGTGGCAGTGGATTCATAGGCAAGATTTTGATAGAGAAATTGTTAAGATCGTGCCCGGATATCGGGAACATTTACATCTTGTTGAGAGAGAAGAAGGGGAAGAGTCCGCAGGATAGAGTTAAGGATTTGACGAATGTGCCTGTAAGTAATTTGAATTATTACGTTTAATTAAGTAGAAATAGAAATGAATTGGTTGGGATATGTGTAGATCGGTCATGAGACCAAGAGCTTAAAAATGACAATTTCCACAGCAAAAGTACATAAGAAAAATATTTCCAAAAATACTAACCAAAAATGACAGTTTGGCATCTAGTATCCTCAAAGAAAAAAGAATTCATGATGACCATGGTTACAGGAATAAAAATTAAAGTTGAAAAACCTGAAAAAAAATAATAATTTTTTTTTTTTTAAATTATTATTATTATTATTATTATTAATTTTCACCCAAATTTGTTGATATTAATGAATAAATGTTGTTAAATTGAAATCTACACTTTAGTTTGATAAAACAACAGAGTCTGCTCATTCTAAAATAAATAACTTAATTTTCATTTATTAATATAATTTACATAAGATAAGGGATTTAAAAGGTAAGTTTCTTCCTAAGAACGATCCCAAGGAGACCCTGAAAAATAAACAAGAATTACAGTAACCTGAAAGTAAGTTATTCGCTACGCACGGTACACACGGTCGTTTATCACGCAATAGCCTGGGCGCTGTGCATAAAACGCGTAGTACGGGTGGTTCAAGTCAAAAAGTCATAATTCTAATAAACTAGTAAATAAATTCTAAAAATTAAATTAAATTACTATATTTCTTAAATAAAATCAATACTAAAAACATGCTATAAAAATATTCTTAAAATTATGATGCAATAAATATTACCTTTTCAAATATTTTAAAATATTCCAATAAATAACAAAATAAAATAATCAAAAATATAAATAATATTTCCCTTACCACTACAAATAAATTGGCTCCCAACGTGGGGCAAAGAGGGGCTCAGAAAGAAAGAAGAAAAACCATCATAAAAATATAATTAACTTCTCCCATCATAACAAATAAATTGGCGCCCAACATGGGGCCCACAGAAAAACAGAAATCAAACAAAAAAAAGAGGGGCAAAGAAAAAAATAAAGAAAAATAAAAACCATTCATAAAATAAAAAAATATAAAAAAATAATTAATTTCTCCCACCACAACAATATCTACGCTACCAGCGCGAAATACCCTTTCTCTTCTTAAAAGAAAGAAGTGAACTGCTCTCGCTGCGGATGCATTATTATTATTTTTACACAATAAAACGAAGAATATCACACTTTTCATCATCCGTGTAAGGCATTCTTTGACTTTGACAAAAATATTCACAAACGTCAATGATTTCATTTGTTTTTAAAATCTAGGCGACGCGGCCATGGTGATTCATAGATACTATGCTTTATTTTTAAGGTTCAAATATTGCCCATATTTTTTCAATATCCACTTGAATTTGTGCACCAATTTAGAACACGCTACCCTGTACTAAACCCTAAGTTACCAAGTACCGAAGACAAAGTAAATTTAAGTAATATCTTCTTTTCAGTTATTTGCCCCACTGAAGAAACAAAATGGAGACGCTGTAAATAAAATAATTCCATTAAATGGAGATACCCGCGAATTACGTTTAGGTTAGTATAATGCCACGTTTTTTTATCCCAAGACCCTAGCAAGACTCCGAGAGGAACTAATTAGCATACAGGGTCGATTTCTGTTCTTGGGGGAGCATTTTTGACAGTTAAGCCAACTTCATATGTTCATATTGTTCATCCCCCTAACCCCTAGCAACACCAACTTTAAATTATCAACTGGAACTACCCTACTTCTAACCCATCATTTTAAAGTCCTCTCCATTGCAAATGAGTCGGTGAAAATGTGAATCTTCTATTATCTGGGGACCATCAAAAATTCCCACCTTAAGCCTAGGAAATTTACGTTACAAGTTGCCAAAGCAAAGTCCATATCCATTCAAAGCCTGCACTAATTGCTTCATAAGCCCCATTTTCATATAAGAAGGTGGAAAGATGATTTTCGTCTCTCAGCCAACGTTCGATCGTTTTGCTTTCCTTCAACTACAACATTTATCGAAGGCCAATTTCTGTTAATTCAATTTTTGTTATTAGCTCCAGGTTATTTTGCTGAGAGAAGAGGGCAGCAGATCCTTTTCTGTTACGAACAAATATAAAATTAGTACCTGAATGAAATCGGTTCTTTCGCAAGCAAGCAATTCCAAAGACTCCTTTGAGAAATTCAAGTCTCTAATGAGATCACTCACCTCTTGGTGATTGAAGCCTTGGGAGCTTGCTGAAACTCCTCCAAAATCACGATCGCTCTCTTTAGATCTGTTACATTGTACTTCGTCACACGTTGGTGTTTCTATATCAATATCTGGGCACATAGGTTGCTGAATAAGGGAACAAGTATTTCTTCAAAACGCTATAGAATCCAGGTCAAGAGTTGCCCATTTGTGATTATTTTTCACGAGACAAAACAGCAGTCATCATGATGATTTTTTGGTTCCCTCCAAACCATTGGTACTCCAAACTTTAGAAGAATTGGGTTTTACTGTCATGATTCCTACACTGCTAGTTCCTTTCGGATGCGACGCTTTTGTTTAATTTTCCAATTAATTCCACCAATTTACCTTATATTTTTTTCATTTTCCTCAACCTGCACTAATTACTACAATCGTTTCTCCCTAGGCCTCAGCGACGAGGATAGGAATACCATAATCGAAAAGGTCAGCATAGTGTTCCACGTGGCAGCATCTGTGCGATTCGACGATTCTTTGAAAACGGCCATTCTTTGTAACGTCAGAGGCACCATGGAGGTAATACAGTTAGCCAAAGACCTAAAGAATTCTGCGGTTCTTGCCCATGTGTCGACGGCTTACTGTAACTTGGACCAAAAAATTATAGAAGAAAAACTGTACCCCGCCCATACTGACTGGCGGGATGCAATTCGGTTGGCGGAAGAGATGGATGATCACACCTTGGAGATTTTCACACAGAAATATATCAAACCGCATCCTAATACTTATACGTTTACAAAGTCACTTGCGGAGCATGTAGTGAATGATCTGTGCGGAGGAAATCTACCCACAGTTATATTAAGACCTACGATTGGTATGTATTTTTAAGAAAAATTGCTACTTTCACTCCAACCACAACAATAAACGTAATTGATACGCTGTTGTTGAATAAAAACACCTCTCAGTGCACCATTGCCCACAAACGATGTTTCTGCTCCTAAATATTATTATTATAATTTGTTTTACTGTTCACGAATCTGTTTTAGTTATTTCTACATTGAAAGAGCCGGTATCCGCATGGATAGACAACTTCAACGGTCCCTTTGCCATTGCAATGACGACAGCCATGGGTTAGTATCAATAATTGGGCGGTCGATATTTTGACAAAGTCAAAATTTTGGCGATCTCACCTCAAAATACTAATTCAAATGCAAACAAAACAAGATACTGCAAAATATTAAAGCTTAAAAACCGGCGTTTCTAAAGAAGTTAAGGCACAACCATTTTTTAATTTCTATTGTTTTAACCTGAAAACTTATATCTTGCAGTTTTGGGATCGCTGAACAAGAATTTGATGTCAAAAGTGACTTTTGACAGTTGACAGCTGACATTATAACTGTCAATTTGATGAAAATAAATAATTTAGCAGGAATATTTATTATTTCATTGGCTTTTGTCGTCCCTAAACACGATATTGAAATCGAAAAAGATTTTTGACAGTTGACAGCTGTCATTATAGCTGCCAATTTGATGAAAATAATTAATTTAGCAAGAATACTTATTATTTCAATGGATTTTGTCATCCCTAAATAAGTATTTGACATCGAAAAATATTTTTGACAGTTGATAGCTGTCAATAAGGCTTAGAGTTTCCAACTTTTAAATATAACTTTTTTAAATTTCAAGTTTTTTAACCTTAAAACGATATTTGACAGTTTTAGGGCCGCTGAACAAAAATTTGAAGTCAAAAGTGAATTTTGACAGTTGACAGCTAACATTATAACTGTCAATTTGATGAAAATAAATAATTTAGCGGGAATATTTATTATCCCATTGGCTTTTGTCATCACTAAACACGATTTTGAAATCGAAAAAGATTTTTGACAGTTGACAGCTGTCATTATATCTGCCAATTTGATGAAAATAATTAATTTGGCAAGAATACTTATTATTTCAATGGATTTTGTCATCCCTAAATAAGTATTTGACATCGAAAAATATTTTTGACAGTTGATAGCTGTCAATAAGGCTTAGAGTTTCCAACTTTTAAATATAACTTTTTTAAATTTCTAATTTTTTAACCTGAAAACTATATCTGACAGTTTTAGGGCCGCTGAACAAAACTTTGAAGTCAAAAGTGACTTTTGACAGTTGACAGCTGTCATTATAACAGTCAATTTGATGAAAATAAATAATTTAGCAGGAATATTTATTATTTCATTGGCTTTCGTTATCACTAAACACGATTTTGAAATTGAAAAGGATTTTTGACAGTTGACAGCTGTCATTATAGCTGCCAATTTGATGAAAATAATTAATTTAGCAAGAATACTTATTATTTCAATGGATTTTGTCATCCCTAAATAGGAATTTGACATCGAAAAATATTTTTGACAATTGATAGCTGTCAATAAGGCTTAGAGTTGCCAACTTTTAAATATAACTTTTTTAAATTTCAAGTTTTTTAACCTGAAAACGATATCTGACAGTTTTAGGGCCGCTGAACAAGAATTGGATGTCAAAAGTGACTTTTGACAGTTGACAGCTGTCATTATAACTGTCAATTTGATGAAAATAAATAATTTTTTTAGCAGGAATATTTAATATTTCATTGGCTTGTGTCATCACTAAACACGATTTTGAAATTGAAAAAGATATTTGACAGTTGACAGCTGTCATTATAGCTGCCAATTTGATGAAAATAATTAATTTAGCAAGAATACTTATTATTTCAATGGATTTTGTCATCCCTAAATAGGAATTTGACATCAAAAAATATTTTTGACAGTTGATAGCTGTCAATAAGGCTTAGAGTTTCCAACTTTTAAATATAACTTTTTTAAATTTCTAATTTTTTAACCTGAAAACAATATGTGACAGTTTTAGGGCCGCTGAACAAAAATTTGAAGTCAAAAATGACTTTTGACAGTTGACAGCTGTCATTATAACAGTCAATTTGAAGAAAATAAATAATTTAGCAGGAATATTTATTATTTCATTGGCTTTTGTCATCACTAAACACGATTTTGAAATCGAAGAAAGATTTTTTTGACAGTTGACAGCTGTCATTATAGCTGCCAATTTGATGAAAATAATTAATTTAGCAAGAATACTTATTATTTTAATGGATTTTGTCATCCCTAAATAGGAATTTGACATCGAAAAATATTTTTGACAGTTGATAGCTGTCAATAAGGCTTAGAGTTTCCAACTTTTAAATATAACTTTTTTAAATTTCTAATTTTTTAACCTGAAAACTATATCTGACAGTTTTAGGGCCGCTGAACAAAACTTTGAAGTCAAAAGTGACTTTTGACAGTTGACAGCTGTCATTATAACAGTCAATTTGATGAAAATAAATAATTTAGCAGGAATATTTATTATTTCATTGGCTTTCGTTATCACTAAACACGATTTTGAAATCGAAGAAAGATTTTTTTGACAGTTGACAGCTGTCATTATAGCTGCCAATTTGATGAAAATAATTAATTTAGCAAGAATACTTATTATTTTAATGGATTTTGTCATCCGTAAATAGGAATTTGACATCGAAAAATATTTTTGACAGTTGATAGCTGTCAATAAGGCTTAGAGTTTCCAACTTTTAAATATAACTTTTTTAAATTTCTAATTTTTTAACCTGAAAACTATATCTGACAGTTTTAGGGCCGCTGTACAAAACTTTGAAGTCAAAAGTGACTTTTGACAGTTGACAGCTGTCATTATAACAGTCAATTTGATGAAAATAAATAATTTAGCAGGAATATTTATTATTTCATTGGCTTTCGTTATCACTAAACACGATTTTGAAATTGAAAAGGATTTTTGACAGTTGACAGCTGTCATTATGCTGCCAATTTGATGAAAATAATTAATTTGGCAAGAATACTTATTATTTCAATGGATTTTGTCATCCCTAAATAGGAATTTGACATCGAAAAATATTTTTGACAGTTGATAGCTGTCAATAAGGCTTAGAGTTTCCAACTTTTAAATATAACTTTTTTAAATTTCTAATTTTTTAACCTGAAAACTATATCTGACAGTTTTAGGGCCGCTGTACAAAACTTTGAAGTCAAAAGTGACTTTTGACAGTTGACAGCTGTCATTATAACAGTCAATTTGATGAAAATAAATAATTTAGCAGGAATATTTATTATTTCATTGGCTTTCGTTATCACTAAACACGATTTTGAAATTGAAAAGAATTTTTGACAGTTGACAGCTGTCATTATGCTGCCAATTTGATGAAAATAATTAATTTAGCAAGAATACTTATTATTTTAATGGATTTTGTCATCCGTAAATAGGAATTTGACATCGAAAAATATTTTTGACAGTTGATAGCTGTCAATAAGGCTTAGAGTTTCCAACTTTTAAATATAACTTTTTTAAATTTCTAATTTTTTAACCTGAAAACTATATCTGACAGTTTTAGGGCCGCTGTACAAAACTTTGAAGTCAAAAGTGACTTTTGACAGTTGACAGCTGTCATTATAACAGTCAATTTGATGAAAATAAATAATTTAGCAGGAATATTTATTATTTCATTGGCTTTCGTTATCACTAAACACGATTTTGAAATTGAAAAGGATTTTTGACAGTTGACAGCTGTCATTATGCTGCCAATTTGATGAAAATAATTAATTTGGCAAGAATACTTATTATTTCAATGGATTTTGTCATCCCTAAATAGGAATTTGACATCGAAAAATATTTTTGACAGTTGATAGCTGTCAATAAGGCTTAGAGTTTCCAACTTTTAAATATAACTTTTTTAAATTTCTAATTCTTTAACCTGAAAACTATATCTGACAGTTTTAGGGCCGCTGAACAAAACTTTGAAGTCAAAAGTGACTTTTGACAGTTGACAGCTGTCATTATAACAGTCAATTTGATGAAAATAATTAATTTAGCAGGAATATTTAATATTTCATTGGCTTTCGTTATCACTAAACACGATTTTGAAATCGAAAAGGATTTTTGACAGTTGACAGCTGTCATTATAGCTGCCAATTTGATGAAAACAATTAATTTAGCAAGAATACTTATTATTTCAATGGATTTTGTCATCCCTAAATAGGAATTTGACATCGAAAAATATTTTTGACAGTTGATAGCTGTCAATAAGCCTTAGAGTTTCCAACTTTTAAATATAACTTTTTTAAATTTCTAATTTTTTAACCTGAAAACTATATCTGACAGTTTTAGGGCCGCTGAACAAAAATTTGAAGTCAAAAGTGACTTTTGACAGTTGACAGCTGTCATTATAACAGTCAATTTGATGAAAATAATTAATTTAGCAGGAATATTTATTATTTTAATGGATTTTATCATCCCTAAATACGAATTAGAAATCGAAATAGATTTTTGACAGTTGACAGCTGTCATTAAGACTTAGAGTTACCAACTTTCAAATATAAAATTAATGAACAACCTAGCGCTACTTGCGCATCAGATTTTTCAATGTATTTTAAATGAAATTTTTGCGATTCTGGAGAACTTATGGCACTGCTTTTTTAAATTTCTATTGTTTGACAGCTGTCATTATAGCTGCCAGTTTGATGAAAGCAGGTAATTTAGCAAGAATATTCATTATTTTAATGGACTTTGTCATCCCTAACTCGAATTAGAAACAAAAAGGATTTTTCACAGTTGACAGTTGACAGCTGTCATTAAGGTTTAGAGTTGCCAACTTTTAAATATAAAATTAAATGAGAACCTATCGCTACTGGCGCATTCAAGATACAGGTTTTCAATGCATTGCTTTAACTTACAAACCTATATCTGACAGTTTTAGGGTCGCTGAACAAGAATTTGACGTCAAAGTGACTTTTGTCAGTTGACATCTGTCATTATAGGTGTCAATTTGATGAAAATAAGTAATTAGGCAAGAATATTTATTATTTCAATGGTCATCCCTAAACACGAATTTGAAATCGAAATAGATTTTTGACAGTTGACAGCTGTCATTAAGACTTAGAGTTACCAACTTTCAAATATAAAATTAATGAACAACCTAGCGCTACTTGCGCATTCACATTTTTCAATGTATTTTAAATGAAATTTTTGCGTTTCTGGAGAACTTATGGCACTACTTTTATAAATTTCTATTATTTGACAGCTGTCATTATAGCTGCCAGTTTGATGAAAGCAGGTAATTTAGCAAGAATATTCATTATTTTAATGGACTTTGTCATCCCTAACTCGAATTAGAAACAAAAAGGATTTTTCACAGTTGACAGTTGACAGCTGTCATTAAGGTTTAGAGTTGCCAACTTTTAAATATAAAATTAAATGAGAACCTATCGCTACTGGCGCATTCAAGATACAGGTTTTCAATGCATTGCTTTAACTTACAAACCTATATCTGACAGTTTTAGGGTCGCTGAACAAGAATTTGACGTCAAAGTGACTTTTGTCAGTTGACATCTGTCATTATAGGTGTCAATTTGATGAAAATAAGTAATTAGGCAAGAATATTTATTATTTCAATGGTCATCCCTAAACACGAATTTGAAATCGAAATAGATTTTTGACAGTTGACAGCTGTCATTAAGACTTAGAGTTACCAACTTTCAAATATAAAATTAATGAACAACCTAGCGCTACTTGCGCATTCACATTTTTCAATGTATTTTAAATGAAATTTTTGCGTTTCTGGAGAACTTATGGCACTACTTTTATAAATTTCTATTATTTGACAGCTGTCATTATAGCTGCCAGTTTGATGAAAGCAGGTAATTTAGCAAGAATATTCATTATTTTAATGGACTTTGTCATCCCTAACTCGAATTAGAAACAAAAAGGATTTTTCACAGTTGACAGTTGACAGCTGTCATTAAGGTTTAGAGTTGCCAACTTTTAAATATAAAATTAAATGAGAACCTATCGCTACTGGCGCATTCAAGATACAGGTTTTCAATGCATTGCTTTAACTTACAAACCTATATCTGACAGTTTTAGGGTCGCTGAACAAGAATTTGACGTCAAAGTGACTTTTGTCAGTTGACATCTGTCATTATAGGTGTCAATTTGATGAAAATAAGTAATTAGGCAAGAATATTTATTATTTCAATGGTCATCCCTAAACACGAATTTGAAATCGAAATAGATTTTTGACAGTTGACAGCTGTCATTAAGACTTAGAGTTACCAACTTTCAAATATAAAATTAATGAACAACCTAGCGCTACTTGCGCATTCACATTTTTCAATGTATTTTAAATGAAATTTTTGCGTTTCTGGAGAACTTATGGCACTACTTTTATAAATTTCTATTATTTGACAGCTGTCATTATAGCTGCCAGTTTGATGAAAGCAGGTAATTTAGCAAGAATATTCATTATTTTAATGGACTTTGTCATCCCTAACTCGAATTAGAAACAAAAAGGATTTTTCACAGTTGACAGCTGTCATTAAGGTTTAGAGTTGCCAACTTTTAAATATAAAATTAAATGAGAACCTATCGCTACTGGCGCATTCAAGATACAGGTTTTCAATGCATTGCTTTAACTTATAAACCTATATCTTACAGTTTTGGGGGCGCTGAACAAGAATTTGATGTCAAATGATGTTGACAGATGACAGCTGTCATATAGCTGTCAATTTGATGAAAACAAGTAATTTGGCAAAAATGTTCATTATTTTAGTGGATTTTGTCATCCCTAACACGAATTTGAAATCAAAAAGGATTTTTTACAGTTAAAAGCTGTCAGTAACTCTTAAAGTTGCCAACTTTTAAATATAAAATATAAATCTAGCGCTACTGCCGCTACTAGCACATTCAAGATACAGGTTTTCAATGTATTTTAAATGTGATTTTTTAAAATTGACAGTTTTAATGACATATATTATGTCAACTTTAAAATTAAATATAATAAAAATTTGTATAGTCAGCCTAAAACCAAACGAATTTTATTCGAAAATTTTTAATTTAACCAAATTGAAATACTTAATGACAGCTGTCAACTGTCAAATTTTTTTTTTTCAAATGCGTGTTTAGTGATGACGAAATCCACAAAAAAGATACAAATTTCATCTAAATTGCTTATTTTCATCAAATTGACATCTGTCAAATGTCAAAAATCATTTTCGACGTAAAATATTATGCTAGTTTTCTAGAGACGCAAACGTCATTTAATCTTATTTTTTAGCATTTTAATTAATAATTTGGAGAGAGATCGTAAAATAAGGCCCATTTATAAAAATAATAATAATAGTATAGTTTCGTTATTAAAATGTGTTTTAACTAATTTAGGAATTAATAGGGTCGTATACGGTACCAGAGATGCTATTATTGACCATGTTTTTGCGGATAACGTGACAAAATCGATGATAATAGCTGTCTGGAGGAAACATTTAACAAGGTACATGTGTTTTCCTTGAAATTTTTCCCAACCAAGCTCATTAGCTAAATTCGAGTGATATTTATTCCGTTACTTAATGGCCCTATCAAAAATGTCCTTATAATTAAATATTTACTGAAATGGACAATTTGATATAAGACTTTTTGCAGGGAGAAAAAATCGGAAATCCCCATATACAACTGCAGTTCCGAATTTGTTTTTCCCGTTGAAGTATACGGTACAGTGGCAGTTGATGCATTGAAGGAAGTGCCAGTAGAGAAGAAAATATGGGGCGTAGTCGACAGTGAATATTTCTTAACAAAATGTTACTACTTTTATTATATAAACGTGCTATTGTTTCATATACTGCCAGCCATATTAGTCGATGGAGGATTAAAACTTCTTGGGAAAAAAACACTGTAAGCGGATCAGTTTAATTTTTCTGCAAACTCTATGCTAATGAACGCGAGTTTGAAATCCGAATTAAAAAAAAAATTACTAAAATCAATTTGGTTTTCAGACTTACAAAGATTCAAAAAATGGCGTATAATGCAAATATGTCATTATTTTATTTCCTGAGCAACACGTGGAAATTTAAGAGAGGAAACTATCTAGGCCTTGAAGATAAATTATTACAGGAGGACTTGGAGGCGTTCTCCTTTCGACAACCGAGGCAGTTTAATGAACGAGATGCAAAAGAACTGATTAAAGAAATTCTAAGTGGAAGCAAAGAATATCTCTTGAATGAGAGCCGGGTCGTATCAAGAAGGACAATGTTAATTGACAAGGGGTAAGGTAATTATTAGAATTATTAAGTAGCACCATAGTTACGTGTCAAACTGACAACCGCTTGACAGTTACCACTTATCCTCTCGTAAATTAAGTTAATTATCAATCACGAAACTAATTTATAAAGTCGGCCTCTCGACGCAATACCTAAGTCATCCTATTAGTGCTATAAATTCTTATAGAATCTATTGGGTCGGACGAGAACCTAAACGGTGACGTTAGCTATTCTTGTAAGATCCATGATATGGTCGGACGAGAGCCTGAGCGGTGATGCCAACTATTTTCTACTGTGTCAAATATCTTGTTGCTTGTCGGTCTTTTTTGTTTTGTTTTAATTACACAGATTTGTAAGATTCGACTAGCTAAAAAATAGGAGATATTTCTAAAGTAATTCTTCGCGTAGAATCAGAATTTATCAATCACGTCAGGATCTTGAGATATTTGAGGTTAAATGACCAAATAATTGAATTTTTGGTCATATTTGAGGTTATGTATAGAAAATAAAATATTTTTAAACCTATTTTTGCTAGTTCAAAGTGAGTTTTCAATTGCAAAAATTTTGAAGGGGAAAGGTAGTACCACTTGAGCAGCAGAAATCAGCTGAAATTTTTCTTATTTCATGTCCATAACCCCAAATATAGCCAATAAAGTCACTTTTTAGTCATTTAACCTCAAATATCTCAAAATCCTGACGTGATGGGTAAATTTTGTGGCCAGATTCGGATTCTATGCTAAAAATTACTTTAGAAACACCTCCTTAACCAGCTGGACTTGTGTCATTGAAACAAAACAAAAAATACCGACAGGCAACAAGATATTTGATACAGTAGAAAATGGTTGGCATCACCGCTCAGGTTCTCGTTCGACCATATTATGAATCTTACAAAAATAGCTAACGTCACCGTTTAGGTTCTCGTCCGACCCAATAGATCTTAAAAGAATGCAAGCAACAATGATCACGTAGGTATTGCTTCGAGAAGATGACTTTATGAATTAATTTCGTGACTTTGATAATTAATTTAATTTAGGGCGAGAAACGGGAATTTTAGTAATTTATCGAGGATTCTACGCAAAAAATTACGTAGGAATTATTTTTAAATTGTCAAACAGCTTTCCCGACCCCCACTTTTGCAATAATGAAACTTTATTTCCTTTCATTTTTAGCCTAAGGATTCTGAATCAAACAGTGAAGTTAGTTGCCGTTGGATGGGTGTTGTATAATATATTCTGGAAATACGACATTATTAGATATTTATTGTAAAATAGGTACATTTGTTTTTGTAATTTAAAACAATCAAGCAATTAGGAGTGTATAACTAATAAAAACTACTGTCTAAAGCTAAGCTAAGTTCCCAAAGTTAAAGGGTAACTGAAACACTCTGTATAAAAATAAATTAAAATTATAATTAATACATGTTTTTGTTTTTATTAAACCTCTTAAACCAAGTGGCTGACAGGTGCGGCGGGGCTGTCCGCTCCGATTAGTTAATAGTGAATCGAGGATATATCGAAAAAAAAATTTTTTTTGGCATAAATTTAAAAAAAAATTTTTGGGTACAGTCTGCAGTTGATAAGTACAGAGTGACGTTCGTAAATGGGTACAGTGTCCTCAGTTGAAGAGGAAAAGGATGCGGCCCTTTCGGGGCCGTTGATTTACCAAATAAAACTGTCAAAAATGACGTTTAAACTTCATAGGGAAGGAGGGATCCTATCGAGGAGACGAAAATGATTTCGGGATCCCAATTCCGAAAATAATATCGTTTCTACTCTAGGAATAAAAAATAATAATAAAGTTCGCCGGATCGACTATAAGCTACAATCTGTCGGACGGACTATAAATTTCAAAATAAAAAATTAATACGCCGAATGCGTGGGTTAAAATTTGGTGGGACCTGATGGGAATGATGGGTCTAGCTTCCGTTAAAGTCAAAAAAATCTTCCGGTTACGGGCTCAGGAAAAGTACCATTTTTCAGCAAAATCGAGCTCTTCAAAAAATACATTTTCTTGCCTCAATTACAACAATGTCGTTCCATGTGTTTATAGTTTACATTTGTCATTGATAAAACAGTGTAAAAAATCATAATTATTCCGGAAACATTAGTATGGATTGCAAACAAAATGCATATCCTTTAGTCACAATAAATTAGTGCAACAATGAAAGAGAAATTTGCTTAAATGCATATTTTGCATTGCAAAGTTCAAGTAAGTAGATTCTGAACTCCATATAACGTAGTTCTGGATGTTCACTTCCCTGTGTTCTTGTCATCGAAAAATGGCTCCAGTTCTTGCGACTTTTATAGTGCGATTTTTTATTTTGGCGCGTGGTTTTCCTTATACAGGGTGTTAAAGTTTAAATTTTGAAAGTTAGGTATATGGCACGATTTAGTTTTTTATTTAATTACCATAACTCTCCCCCATACAGTAAATCATATTAATTCTTTCTTGCTTAGAAAAATTCATTTTAAATACCAATTTAAGTAGAAATTAACGTAAAAATAAAGTCTACAAATTAAAAGCGTTTCAAATTTGTTACAAACAAATGTCAGTGATAAATGCCATCTAGATATTTGGAAAATTCACATAGTTCAAGTATTTAAATGTAGAATAATAAGACAACTTTCTTTTCATTTATAAGAGATGAAACTTACATTAATTGAAACAATAATGCTCATAGTTCCTTCTTGCAAAAACAAAAAAAACACGTGCCAATGCCTCCTATATGATATTCGAATTTCTAGAAATTGCCTGATGTTTTTATTAGAATGCAGTTTCACTGGAAACCGTTGGTTTTAGGTATAACCATAGGTTAATAAAAATTGTAGAGCGACAAAAACTCTATCCAAATATGTAAAAATATACGGGGTGTTCCATTTAAAAAAATGAAGTTATGATAGATTAAAGTTAGCCATTTTTGTATCATCGTAATAAACACCCTGTACAAATAATTTCAACTTTAAAATATCTGGAGGCTAGGACATGGCATTGCTTAACACTTAACAAAAAAAGTTTGCTTAATCTGTGAAAATACCGCACATGCAGAATTCATTAGTGAGGTCTGCAAGTGACAATTTTTTTGAAAAAAGTTGAATAATTCGACAACGCCGCAACGGAATTTCAAAAACCAGATATATTCGAAAAGGTAATGAAAGAAGGAATAAAAGTTTGCAAAAATATATAGGGTGTCCCATTTAAAAAAACATACTTTTGATATGCCACTCTAATATCAAACACCATGTATGATTAGAAATAATTTTAAAATATGGTACTCTTGATCTCCTACAACTTTTATTTGAAACTTTTTTCTGTATAATAAATATTAAAGGAGTTATCCACCGAGGCGCCCTTGGTGCCTCACCCTGTATATATTATATATATCTATAAAATCAATGATTGCCCATCACCGGTTCCTTACTAAATTAAATATTTTTTGAAGGTCACAAATAAATTAACACAACAATGGAAGAGCAATTTTGTTAAATGCAAATTTTGTCAAGGTTTAAGTAGATTCCGAACTATATAACGTAGTTCCGGATATTTAGTCATATTCCTGATTTTTTGTCACCGAAAAATGACTCCAGTTCTCGAAGAAATTCAGTCAATTCCAGAGTTTTTTCGAAATAGGAATATATTTGTGACCGGCGGCAGTGGATTCATAGGCAAGGTTTTGATAGAGAAATTATTAAGATCATGTCCAGATATTGGAAATATATACGTTTTGTTGAGAGAGAAGAAGGGAAAGACTCTAACTGAAAGAGTTAAAGATATGACGGACATGCCTGTAAGTATTTTCAACCACTGTCTATGATATACTTCAGATTAATAACTTTTAAGTTTCAATTCGTCTTTTACTACAGCACCACATTTATTTTAATTATTTCAGAATAAAGGTCATACTAAGAAAGAATTTAAAAGAAAAACATACAAAATTTTTTTGCAGCTAGAATACATTTATTAAACTATTCAGTCTGTTCAAGTTATTCTAAATATAATCTTTGCTAAATTTTTCCTATATCGTTTTAATTTCTAGACATTTAGTGTGTGTGTGTGTGGGTGTCTGTTGGTTCCCATTAGTGGAGGGAAATTAGAATTTTAAAGTGATGTAATCGGGAAGTTGAATTTTTTTTGTTTTTTGTTTCATACATGCAAATAAGTCAAAAACCGAAAAAATTAGCATAATCGGGCTTCGTGAGAAAAGCGCATAAAAGTGCATTTTTTTTGCATTTCGAGTGCATCACTACACTATTTTTTAAATTAAATATCTCCGGCTCTATTAGTCGTAGAAAAATTTTAAAAAACTAAAATACTCGTAAATTATCAAACTGCTGGTGTATAGTTACGTTAAAAGTACATCCTAACCTCAAAAATCCAAGTTTCTCAGTTTATTGTTTTTTTACTAATAATGCAATAAGTGGGGTAAAAATCTTCTGATTTTTACGAAAATTGGAAATAATATGTATTTTCATGCTGTAAATACGTGATTAAATTTTAAAAAAATAAAAAATTATTTTTACGGGCACAATTGAGCATTTTTGAAAAAATAAAAATGCTTGCCACTTATTGCAAAATGGGCGTAGGGTAAACTGTTTCTTTTAAAGAGTAGGTATTTTTATGTATTTTCAAAAATAATTTTTTTTTTAATTTAATCACGTAAGTATTTATAGCCTGAAAATACATATATTGTCTGCAATTTTCGTAAAGGTTAGAAGATTTTTACCCCACTTATTACATTATTTGTAAGAGAAAAATGAACTGGGCAATTTGGATTTTTTGAGGTTAGGATGTTCTATTAATGCAACTATACCCCAACAGTTTGATAGGCTATTCATTTACGAGTGTTTTATTTTTTTAAATTTTTCTACGACCAATAGGGCAGGAGATATTAAAAAAATAGTGTAGCAATGCACTCGAAATGCAACAAAAATGCACTTTTATGCGCTTTTCTCGCGAAGCACCACCGCGATTTTGCAAATTTTTTCGGTATTAGCCTCATTTGCATGTATAAAAAGAGAACATAGAAACAAATTCAACTTCCCGATTACATCACTTTTCATCAATTATTTTGACTAACTGTTTTCAGCTGTTCGACCTATTGAAGAAACAAAATGCTGACTCAATTAACAAAATAATTCCAATAAATGGAGATATTTGCAAATTGGGTTTAGGTCAGTAAGCAATATATTTAACTTCATATTATATAAATAATAATATTAGATTTGCAATAAAAAAACAACGCACTCTTACATTGTGTTTTCAATAGGAATCAACGTTAATGATAGGAACACCATAATTAATAAAGTTAGTATAGTGTTCCATATAGCAGCATCTGTACGATTTGATGATCCCTTAAAAAAGGCAATACTTTACAATGTCAGAAGTACCGTCGAGGTAATAAAGCTAGTCAAGGACCTAAAGAATCGAGCAACTTTTGCCCATGTGTCAACGGCGTATAGCAATTGTGAGAAAAAAATCATTGAAGAAAAATTGTATCCTGCTCACGTCGACTGGCGCGATGCGATTCGATTGGCGGAAGAGGCGGATCCACACATTTTGGAAATTTTCACTCAGAAATATATCAAACCGCATCCCAATACGTACACCTTTACAAAATCACTGGCAGAGCATGTTGTGAATGATCTCTGCACTGGGGAAATACCCACAATTATAGTTAGACCGACAATTGGTATGTATTCGAGCTTTTGACATCTGCACCTCGAGTGAGAGTAACCGTTTAGCTGTGATAGTTTTAAGCAATTTTTAACATTATTAATATTGATTGAGTAAATTTGTTACTCCTGATTATTTAAAAAAATATTATAGACAAAAATATTGGTCATCTAGTCTTGTCTGGGACAGTTAATTCGTCTGCTCCCGAGTTGCTACTAGCTTGTTGCAATTAAAATTTTTATCTTATTTTTTGTGATACTCTTTTTGAAAAGTTCTTTTGAATGTCACGCCCTCTGGGTAGATAAAGGAAATGACTAGATGACCAGTTCTTATTGTTTGTAGTTTATTTGTGGCGGATAGTTAATATTCATTGAAATTAATTCTGGGAATCACGCCAAATTCTAGAAAATAAATAGAAATAAGAAAATTGCCAAAATATGTCAAGATAAAAGTGTAGTATCAAAGGCAAACCTCAACAGTTTGCCCCAGAAAACCACTGTGTATAGTTCTAAACGAATATAAATAAAATATTGTTATCTAAAATTCGTATCAGTGGTTTTCTAGTATTTTACACTAGAAAATATAATAACAAAATGTATATTATATAATATATAGATATATATATATATATATTTATATGATATGTAAAAAAACAATTATAAAACAATAACTTATCTTAACAGAACGTTTCGAACCAAAGTCTAGGTCCTTTTTCAACTGTGATTACAAAAAATGATTTGTCAAAAAAAGATCACTTTGACACTTGACACTGATTAGTAATTAATGCATAAATCTCTAGATAAAGAATTCTAATTTATTTTGATATTTCCGCAACGTATTTCTTTTTGGAGAATCGGTAGCCAGACTTCGTCTAGTAACACTGAACTAGTTGAGACGCAGTCGGTACTGTTTAGTTGAATACAGGCACTCTCTTTAAGTTTTCGTTTATTACAATGTGTCTCCGTTTGAATTATTTTTGCCTGTGTCAAACTAAATCTGTGGCCATTACTCCAAGCATGTTGTGCCAGTGTAGATTTATCTACTTGATAATTTTTAATTTGTATAAGACTACCTATTTTCAGCTAGGAGATGAATTTTTTCAACAGGATTTTGGAATGGCAATGGGATCTCCTCTATCTCCCATTATGAGCAATATTTTTATGGAATATTTTGAAGATAATTATGTAAAAAATTTTATTAACAAACCAAAAATATGGTGGAGATATGTGGATGATATATTTTCAATATGGCCCCATGGCCAAGAGGAATTAAACGGTTTTCTAAATTTTATCAATAATAAAGAAACAACTATTAAATTCACCTTAGAGATTGAGAATGATAATAAGTTGCCTTTTTTAGATGTATTAATTAATAAGACAGATATTTTGGAAACTAATGTATACCTATAGAAAAAAGACTCATACAAATAGGTATTTGAATTTTAACTCCAACCACCACCTAAATGTTAAAAAAGGTGTAATTAAATGTTTGCATGAAAGAGCTAAAATAATCTCTTCAACAAATGGAATTTTTGATAACGAAAAACTATTTATAAAAACTGTCTTAAAAGAAAATAATTATTATCCACAGGATTTTGTTGAGAAATCATTTGTTGAAATTAAAAATAGACAAAATCAGCAACAGCAGAGAATTTTGAGAGAACAACCGGTAACCACAATGACCATTCCATATATTTTTGGTTTTTCTGATAGACTTAGACGACTTGGTAATAAGTTCAATATAAGAACCACCTTTAAAACTTGCAATACCATCAGATCATTCTTAACAAAAACCAAACCTTATAACAATGTTCAAAAATCTAAAAATTGTATTTATAGCATTCCATGCGAGTGTGGAAAGCTATATATAGGTGAGACGTCTAGAACAATAGAAGTTAGAATATCTGAACACAAAAATAACGTTAAAAATTACCAAGTTGATAAATCTACACTGGTACAACATGCTTGGAGTAATGGCCACAGATTTACTTGGACACAGGCAAAAATAATTCAAACGGAGACACATTGTAATAAACGAAAACTTAAAGAGAGTGCTTAAAGAGAGTGTCAACTAAACAGTACCGACTGCGTCTCTACTAGTTCAGTGTTACTAGACGAAGTCTGGCTACCGATTCTCCAAAAAGAAGTACGTGACGAAAATAATATCAAAATAAATTAGAATTCTTTATCTAGTGATCTATGCATTAATTACTAATCAGTGTCAAGTGTCAAAGTGATCTTTTTCGACAAATCATTTTTTGTAATCACAGTTGAAAAAGGACCTAGACTTTGGTTCGAAACGTTCTGTTAAGATAAGTTATTGTTTTATAATTGTTTTTTACATATCATATAAATATATATATATATATATATATATATATATATATATATATATATATATATATATATATATATATATATATATATATATATATATATATATATATATATATATATATATATCTATATATTATATAATATACATTTTGTTATATTTTCTAGTGTAAAATACTAGAAAACCACTAATACGAATTTTAGATAACAATATTGTATTTATATTCATTTAGAATTATATACAGTGGTTTTCTGGGGCAAACTGTTGAGGTTTGCCTTTGATACTACCTTTTTATCTTGACATATTTTGGCAATTTTCTTATTTCTATTTATTTTTTAGAATTTGGCGTGATTCCCAGAATTACGTTCAATGAATATTAACTATCCGCCACAAATAAACTACAAACAATAATTACTATGTAGTTTTGCAGTGTCATCTTGTAAAAAAATAAAATATATTTTACCCCGTGTGTTTACACAAATCAAATATCCATTTAAAATTTTTCAGAATGATAAAAATCCAGAGAAAGATTTATATTGCAAATATATCAACATATTATTTTATGAGACGCACGTGGCAATTTAGAAGAGAAAATTATCTTGGCCTTAAACATATTTTATTAGACAGCGATTTGGAAGCCTTCGATTGTGTATTACCTGCTTTTAATACATATGAAGAGCAATATAATATCTTCAAGGAAATTGGGATAGGCGTTAGGGAATATCTTCTAAAAGAGAACCGAGTCATATCAAGAAGAACAATGCTGATCGACAAAAGGTAGGAATTGAAATGAAAAATACTTTTAGTTCCCAGATTCTCTTCCCAGTTGACAATGTTAAGTTCTAGAGTAAAGACCACGACAAGATGGTCGAATCGCCAACAATTCTAACGCTGAAGAGAACCGGGAATCTTTTGTACAAATCATCAGTTGAAAATTTAGGTGCAAGGTGTGCTTTCTTAGGTTGTTTAGGAGTGCCAGAGAATTTTTTGGGCCAGGGCAAAGCCATTTATCGCAAAATACGGAATCATACAAAAGTATTGATTATCATTTTTGTCATACCTCCACCTACCTGTAACCAAATATTCAACTATTTTGGTCTTTCTTTCAGCAACAACAAATATGATTTTTATTTATTTATTTATTTTTAGCTTGAGGTATCTGGACACAATTGTGAAGATGATGGTTTACGGGTACGTGCTGTATACATTATTTTGGAAATACGATATGGTGACATATTTATTGGAGAGCGTTTATAATTATTTTACAAGTTTATAATTATTACTACATGTAAATTATGGTCTATTGAAATAAATGTTTTCCTTTTTTCTTCACGTTTAATTGATAATTTATTTTATATAAGACATCATCTGATAGTAAACAAGTTTTGTAAGTAGTGTTTTATTCAAGGTAAATTCTATCGACAAAGTATAACCACGCCGTTCTATACCGAGATATATGTTGATTCTTGAACTTTTTCAAAAAGAGACTGCCCTATAAGAGTCGAAAACATTAAATACTCGATATCTCAAAGACTGCTATATTATATTTTCTGATGAAAATTTCGTACGTTCCAACAACCACGCCTATTCATTGAACTTAATTCTGGGAATCACGCCAAATTCTAAAAAATAAATAGAAATAAGAAAATTGCCAAAATATGTCAAGATAAAAGTGTAGTATCAAAGGCAAACCTCAACAGTTTGCCCCAGAAAACCACTGTATATAGTTCTAAATGAATATAAATACAATATTGTTATCTAAAATTCGTATCAGTGGTTTTCTAGTATTTTACACTAGAAAATATAACAAAATGTATATTATATAATATATAAATATATATATTTATATGATATGTAAAAAACAATTATGAAACAATAACTTATCTTAACAGAACGTTTCGAACCAAAGTCTAGGTCATTTTTCAACTGTGATTACAAAAAATTATTTGTCAAAAAAGATCACTTTGACACTTGACACTGATTAGTAATTAATGCATAGATCACTAGATAAAGAATTCTAATTTATTTTGATATTTCCGTCACGTACTTCTTTTTGGAGAATCGGTAGCCAGACTTCGTCTAGTAACACTGCACTAGTAGAGACGCAGTCGGTACTGTTTAGTTGAATACAGGCACTCCGTTTGAATTATTTTTGCCTGTGTCCAACTAAATCTGTGGCCATTACTAGAAAACCACTGATACGAATATTAGATAACAATATTGTATTTATATTCATTTAGAACTATATACAGTGGTTTTCTCACTGAATCAGTTTTTATGACTGTCCAGTGTTACAAGGAAACTCACTTTTATCATTACACATACATACATACATCTAGAAAATCACCGTCACTGGTTGGTTACGTTAAGGAAATGTTTTGCGTGACAGAATATGTGATAAACAATAACAGTTATCCCGGAAATATTAGTATGGAATGCAAACAAAGTGCATATTTTCGAAGGTCTCAAAAATAGCAAAACAATGGAAGAGCAGTTTGCTTGAATGCAAATTTTGTCAAGGTTTTAGTAGATGCCGAACTATATAACGCAGCTCTGGATATTCACTCATATTCCTGTTTTTTGTCATCGAAAAATGGCTGCAATTCTCGAAGAAATTCAGTCAATTCCAGAGTTTTTTCAAAATAGGAATATATTTGTGACCGGCGGCAGTGGATTCATAGGCAAGGTTTTGATAGAGAAATTATTAAGATCATGTCCAGATATTGGAAATATATACGTTTTGATGAGAGAGAAAAAGGGAAAGACTCTAACTGAAAGAGTTAAAGATATGACGGACATGCCTGTAAGTATTTTCAACCACTGTCTATGCCATACTTCAGATTAATTTAAGTTTAAATTCGCCTTTTAGTACAGCACCACATTTATTTTAATTATTTCAGAATAAAGGTCATACTAAGCAAGAATTTAAAAGAAAAACATACAAAATATAATATTTGCAGCTAGAATACATTTATTGAAATGTTCAGTTTGTTCAAGTTATTCTAAATATAATCTTTGCTAAATTTTTCCTATATCGTTTTAATTTCCAGACATTTAGTGTGTGTGTGGGTGTCTGTTGGTTCCCATTAGTGGAGGGAAATTGGAATTTTAAAGTGGTGTAATCGGGAAGTTGAATTTTTTTTGTTTTTTGTTTTTTTTTTATACATGCAATGCAAATAAGTCAAAAACCGAAAAAATTAGCATAACCGGGCTTCATGAGAAAAGCGCATAAAAGTGCATTTTTGATGCATTTCGAGTGCATCACTACACTATTTTTTAAATTAAATATCTCCGGCTCTATTAGTCGTAGAAAAATTTTAAAAAAACTAAAATACTCGTAAATTATCAAACTGCTGGTGTATAGTTACGTTAAAAGTACATCCTAACCTAACCTCAAAAATCCAAGTTTCTCAGTTTATTGTTTTTTTACTAATAATGCAATAAGTGGGGTAAAAATCTTCTGATTTTTACGAAAATTGGAAATAATATGTATTTTCATGCTGTAAATACGTGATTAAATTTTAAAAAAATAAAAAATTATTTTTACGGGCACAATTGAACATTTTCGAAAAAAATAAAAATGCTTGCCACTTATTGCAAAATTGGCGTAGGGTAAACTATTTCTTTTAAAGAGTAGGTATTTTTATGTACTTTTAAAAATAATTTTTTTTTTAATTTAATCACGTATTTATAGCATGAAAATACATATTGTCTCCAATTTTCGTAAAGGTTAGAAGATTTTTACCCCACTTATTGCATTATTTGTAAGAGAAAAATGAACTGAGCAATTTGGATTTTTTGAGGTTAGGATGTTCTTTTGATGCAACTATACCCCAACAGTTTGATAGGCTATTCATTTACGAGTGTTTAGTTTTTTTAAATTTTTCTACGACCAATAGGGCAGGAGATATTTAAAAAATAGTGTAGCAATGCACTCGAAATGCAACAAAAATGCACTTTTATGCGCTTTTCTCGCGAAGCCCCACCGCAATTTTGCAAATTTTTTCGGTTTTAGCCTCATTTGCATGTATAAAAAAAAAGAACATAGAAACAAATTCAACTTCCCAATTACATCACTTTTCATCAATTATCTTGACTAACTGTTTTCAGCTGTTCGACCTATTGAAGAAACAAAATCCTGACTCAATTAACAAAATAATTCCAATAAATGGAGATATTTGCAAATTGGGTTTAGGTCAGTAAGCAATATATTTAACTTCATATTATATAAATAATAATATTAGATTAGCTATAAAAAACAACGTACTCTTACATTGTGTGTTGAATAGGAATCAACGTTAATGATAGGAACACCATAATTAATGAAGTTAGTATAGTGTTCCACATAGCAGCATCTGTACGATTCGATGATCCCTTAAAAAAGGCAATACTTTACAATGTCAGAAGTACAGTCGAGGTAATAAAGCTAGTCAAGGACCTAAAGAATCGAGTAGCATTTGCTCATGTGTCAACAGCGTATAGCAATTGTGAGAAAAAAATCATTGAAGAAAAATTGTATCCCGCCCACGTCGACTGGCGCGATGCGATTCGATTGGCGGAAGAGATGGATCCACACGTTTTGGAAATCTTCACCCAGAAATATATCAAACCGCATCCCAATACTTACACCTTTACAAAATCACTGGCGGAGCATGTTGTGAATGATCTCTGCACTGGGGAAATACCCACAATTATATTTAGACCGACAATTGGTATGTCCTCGTACTTTTTACATCTCCACCTCAGTTGCTACGATAGCTTTGGTTAAAAAAAGTTCTACTGTTAACATTTATAATATTGGATTTTTGCTCCTGATTATTTTAAAAAATATTTAGAGATAAATATCGGTCATCTAATCAGGCCTGGTTAAGTCAGCATTTCAACTTCTTAATCTTAATACTGGAGGAGCAAGTTGACTGAGCAGTCTAATCTAACAATTAATTGTATATTTTTAACTTTAGGAGTTTACCCATTTTGTACAGGATAAAAGCAATAAGTCGTACGCGGTATAATATATTTGTGTCTTGCCCGCTTCCTAATTAGAAATAATCCCTTCATTGCTAGCTTGTTGCAATCAATGGTTTTATTATATTATATGTTTTAGTTATTCCTTCAATAAAAGATCCAATGCCTGGATGGATAGACAATTTTAATGGACCCATTTCCTTTTCAATTGCAGGTGGCATTGGTTAGTATGAACTTTCTTTATAAATTTCGTTTATTTTCTTCAAATACTTTGTTGGATAAAAAAATTTGGACATTTGCAATTTTTGCGGTTACGTATACGTTTTCGATCTAAGACTAACTAAGCTATTCTAAATAATGAAACTTGAATGCATTGACAGGAGAAGACAAAAATGTAACGCTTTAATTTATATAACCTGCTATAACGATATCACCTGCCTTGTAGTTGATTGCCTTTGGAGGCCGAAATTATGGCCTATGGGCTTACTACGACTAAAGTTGGCATTGTTGGCAAAATCGTTCCTTTTTTCGGAATAACACGTCGTAACTCGTCAATTGTTTCTTGAGCATTTTTACGATGTCTAAAGCTCCTCTTCAATCGACCCCAGTAGAGTGATTCCAACTTCGTTCAGATACTCCGTCGCGATATTTGCAATGTGCGAAAAATTTTTCATAAAAGTAAAATTCTGAACTATTTTCGAAAACCAAATCTGCACGACCTTGTGAAGACATGCCTCTTAAGACCATAACAGTTCCGCCCCCAAGGGGTGATCCTTTGAGGAAACAACAATAATGTTAACGTTCATCATTCGAACATCCTGAACGCAGATTGAATTTTAGCTCATAGAGAATAGAACTTTTTCCACTATTCTAAAGTCCAATGAAGATGTTGTCTGGCAAATTTATTTTTATTTATTATTAAGTTTTTCTCCACAAACATTTCTCAATCGCTGTGGTACAATACTTGACGTTACATGGCGATCTTTTATATAATAATAATACGCATAACACTATATCTTTCCTTTCTGTTCTTCACTTTTGATCAGAGTTGGATCATCAACTGTTGCTTAAAAGTGTCGGAGAGCATTACTAACAGTAAGTGCCTCTTGTGAGAATAACATTTGCCGTGAATCCTAGGTAACAAAATACATAGCATTTTAAATGTTCAAGAAACAAAAAAATATTAAAGGAAATTAAAAATTCTTAGATTGAAATAAAATTGCATATGATCTATATATTTTTAACCGACTAATTTCGAGACACCCTACGTAATGGCATAATATTCATTTTGTTTCAGGCGTTATACGAATCAGCTATGTCGACAGAAAACAGCATGCTGATTTCGTTTCTGTGGATAATGTTGCAAAATCATTAATAGCAGCTTCTTGGGAAAGATCTGTCAATAGGTATTAATCAATCGGGACTGTTCCGCGAAAATTTTTAATGAAATGATTGATGTTCTTACCTGTGTTAATTTGTAGACACCACGACGATGAACTAACCATTTACAACTGTAGTACCGATTTAGATATAACCTGGAATAATTATATAACATTGGGAGTTAATTTGGTAAAAGAAATACCGTATGAGACAAAAATATGGGCCCCAATAAACATCGAAAGTCTAACGACATGGTATTACTATTACTTTTTCAACGTGTTATTGTTTCACATGATACCAGCTGTATTAATAGATGGTTTAATGAAACTATTGGGCAAAAATCCAATGTAAGTAATTTAACGGTAAATTCAGTCGTGGCATCTTATGTAAGAGAAACAACGATGTTGCTTTTGTATTTTTAAAAAATTTACACTGAAGAGGCTATTTATATCTAACCGTAGTCAATTGTTTTGCAAAATGACTGAAAACCGCCAGTCTTATGGCAGATTGCCATTATATTATAGAAAATGCCGACAATTTGCAAAACGTCTTATCTTTTTGCAAAAAGCCGGATTATAAAATATGCCTGCGACATATACACAGATCAAATATCGATTTAAATTTTTTCAGAATGATAAACATCCAGAGGAAGATTTATATTGCAAATATATCAACATATTATTTCATGAGACACACGTGGCAATTTAGAAGAGAAAAATATCTTGGCCTTAAAGATACATTATTAGACTGTGACCTGGAATCCTTTAATCGTGTATCACCAGATTTTAATTCATACGAAGCGATGTGTAAATTCATGAAAGAAAATATATTAGGCACTAAGGAATATCTCTTAAAAGAAAGCCGAGTCATATCAAAGAAAACAATGCTAATCGACAAAAGGTAGGAAATGAAATGAAAGAAAAGTGTGGTAGTTGTTTAAAATACAGTTTACGATGATGTTATTTATGAAGGCTTGTGTGCACCTTTATGAAAGCACAGTATATTTATAACAAAAATTATTCTTTACATCACACACAGAAAAGTTAGATAAGTAGGCAGAAAAAATTGAAATTGCGTATCTAACTTTATAGTAGAGTTTCTGGGTTCGCGGAAACTCTTCAAACAATCATCAACTTTTGTGAAAATGTAAGAATCAAAATAATTAGTACACCATTTGTTCAAACTAATACAATGTAGTTTTATCAGTTATTTTATGCTTTCTTTGTCTTATTTTACATTCTGAAGACATAGCAATGAATCGCATAACATAATCCAGTTATTTTAGCCAAAATAAGAAGCTATGGACAAAATCATTTTTTTTTAAATCGAATTATTACCGATATCTTCCCGCATAGGTAAATTACGCTGGCAATTACGCTGGCAGACAAAAACTTGCAGTAAGAGCGCGGGAAAGGGAGATTGAAAGAAAACAATTTTTTTTCTCCGTTTACCGTATGAATCTAAATTCCGTTTCCCGAACGTATCTAAAATTCAAAGTGGTACGAATCAATTAACTTGCTAGCTAGCTACCACCTGAAAAGTATTTTCTGCTAGTTTGGTCTTTCTGTCAGATTCCTCTCAGGCTATATTCCACAGATCCATTAACTTATTTAAAAGCTTATATATGGCCAAAGCACAGCGAATGCAAGGCCAGAAAATGGAAAAAAAGCTTATATACTTCCACAAGAAGAAAACAAAAGATGATTTTTGTTTATTTATTTGTGTCTTAAATTATCACATTTTCATTTTTTAGCTTGAGGTATCTGGACAAAATTGTGAAGATGATGGTTTACGGATGCGTGCTGTACACATTATTTTGGAAATACGATATAGTGACAAATCTGTGGGAAAGCGTTTATAATTATTTTACAAGGCTATAATTATTACATGTAAACTATTGTCTACTTAAACGAACGATTTCCTTTTGTGGTTCACGTTTAATTGATCATTTTATATTATGTTAGACCTCATCTATGTAGTAGTAAACAAGTACCTACTGTGTAAGTAAGTAGTGTTTTATTCAAGGTAAATTGTATCGACAAAATATAACCACGCCATTCTATGCCGAGAAATATGTCGATTCTTATATTAAAATTTTTCAAAAATATACTGCCCTTTAAGAGTCGAAACCATTAAATAATCGATATCTCAGAGCTATAGCTTTTCTGATGAAACTTAGTACGCTTATATGTCGTACGTTCCAACAACCATAATAATGCAATAAATTAATTGCCTAAAAAAAACGTAGATTTATTCAACCATATCTTATAGACTGACGAGAGTCATGAAACACCAAATATGTGTAGCATGGCTCGGCAAAAGGTAATTTGGTTGGATCTTACTTCTATGTGGCCATGTAAGACACGTCTTGGTTCCTTACAAAATGTGCTGCGGATTTTATTATGAATTGTGCCACCGCCAATTAGAAGGAATTTACAATTGCTACAAGATGAAGTTCCTTCTTACAATGCCGGTATTGTGTAAAGTTAAATAACGTTTGTGAAGCCAAGTGAGTAGAAATTAATAGACCAAAGTTATGACCTCCTAAATCACACGACTTGTTTCCTCTTCATCTATTTTGTTGGGAACTAGAGTAGTACTAGTGTAAAAAACAAAGAACACTGTAACGAAGTGATTTTTTCCAATCAAGGAATGTTCATTTTTGCTTTAAATATTACTGTCACTTGGGTACACCCTGCCGCTGTGTTAGTAAGTAAGTCCTGGTTTAATTAAGTTAGTAATGCGTTGTTAAAAAGTCCGCTGGTAAACAAGCAATCCAGTAATTAATTGATTAATTTTCGACAATACCTCGTGTAAGTAAAATCCGAGAAAAATTATAAATAATGGCCGAGTCGGAAATAAAAATCATTCGTTACTAAAAATGCTAATCCTTGCCCGTTTTAATCCGTTTCTTTTTGCAACATAGTATAGAAATTGCAAGTAACGCATTTCCGGTTATTGACGATCTGAATGAATGCTCCTAATTGCATAATCCGCTTGCACTCTGCAACGAACGTCGTGTTGAGCATACGATCCCATCGTGTCAAATCAGTACGCCCCTCTTAACACGACATATGGATACGTCAGAAAGGTAATAAAAAGGAAAAATCGCCCTCGAGTGGACATCAGACCCGATCCACCTTCAGAAGTGCCAGATCAAATCAAAGCTGTCTACAGTTTCGTGCCGCCGCTCCGAGTTGCATAGTAAATTCCGTCAGAACGTTATTTGAAAATTATTTTGGTAAGAATACACCGTAGTCCACTGCATTTTGCAGGTACTGCTTTCAGGTAAGTATAGATATTCAAAGGTCTTTGTGTCCGCACGTATTGTTGCATTATACTACCCAATCAAACCAGAGCTAATTAGTAATACCTCCGTGGGTCTTTTGTTTGTTAATATATGCAGCAGCCGCTGAGATTTGTTCGCTAGGGCCACCTCAAAAGCCCCACTGCATAATAGGTTACCGGAAAACCTACGATAAACCAAGTAGCCATTATATGCATCAACTGGGAGGATTTGTTCGCTAGGGCCATCCAAACGGGGGGTCTGCATAGAACTGGCTCGTGAAACTTACGTGTAATAACATAAGCATTAACAAATAGCTCTGCGTTTGTGGCAGTAGTTTGCCGTGTATTTAAAAATTCCGTGTAGCCTAGAATATCTAGAGCTAATCGATTGCCCGCCGTGCATAACACATCCTAGTGGAAAGGTCCGTTTGCTTGTCGTATATAAGAATTCATTAATCCCACGTATTCAAAAATTCCGACATAAAAGCACGTAAAGATTCTTGCTTGCCAGCTCGACTTATTGTTATCATTTTTGAAATAGTTTTATACACACTCGACTGTACAGTCGTGGAGGTTTAGAGTAAATTAATTTGTTCATTATTATCCTTGAATAAATCCGTTATTTTAAAGAGGTAAAATTCACGAGTAATTATTTCTGTCCAAAAATTTCTGATTAACACGTTTGAGTAGGGGTTGAAGTCCTTTAGACAGACCCCCAACTTACGACCCGCTGGCATTATCCGTATCTCCAGCTGTTAGCTACCCCGGATTGCTTTCCCAAATAGGAATACCAAAAAGTGCTGTCCTTTGTACTCAAAAGTTAAAGTACTGGCGCCCGAGATTTCCGTATAAAAGATTACGTAAGTATCTGGAAAAGCAGCCATCGTTACAACACAAGTAGAGTTGCTTATTCTAGTCTCAACGGTCAAATTAAAATAACAATAACAATAATAATAATAATAATATTTGACCATGACCATCACTGATCAGGTACTTACTTAAGGAAATGTCGTGTAAGACAGAATAAATAAATAATAATAGTTATCCCGGAAATATTAGCATGAAATGTATACAAAATGCATGTTTAGAAATAAATTAGAAGTACAATGGAAGAACAATTTTGTTGCATGCAAATTCGGTCAAGGTTTAAGTAGATTCCGAACTATATAATGCAGCTCTGGATGTTCACTCATATTCTTGTTTTCTTGTGATCGAAAAATGGCTCCAGTTCCCGAAGAAAATCAGTCAATTCCAGAGTTTTTTCGAAATAGGAATATATTTGTGACCGGCGGCAGTGGATTCATAGGCAAGGTTTTGATAGAGAAATTATTAAGATCATGCCCAGATATTGGAAATATATATGTTTTGATGAGAGAGAAAAAGGGAAACGCTCTAACTGAAAGAGTTAAAGATATGACGGACATGCCTGTAAGTATTTTCAACCACTGGCTATACTATACTTCAGATTAATAACTTTTACGTTTATATTCATCTTTTAGTACAGCACCCCATTTATTTTAATTCTTTCAGAATAAAAGTCGTACTAAGAGAGAATTTGAAAGAAAAACATGCGAAATGCAATAATTGCAGCTAGAATGCATTTATTAAAATATTCAATTCGTTCAAGTTATTCTAAATATAATCTTTGCTAAACTCCTCTTATATCGTTTTAATTTCTATAATAGACATTTAGTGTGTAGGATCGTTGGTTCCCATCACATGGAGGCACCTTAACGTTATTCGCGAATATAGGATAGCTGCAAATAAATATGATAGATATATTGGATTCTGTTTTCAGCTGTTCGACCTATTGAAGAAACAAAATGCCGATTCGATTAATAAAATAATTCCAATAAATGGAGATATCTGCAAATTGGGTTTGGGTAAGTAAGCAATATCTTTAACTTTATGTTTAATAATATAAGATATAATAATAGATTTGTCTCTTACATTGTGTTCTGAACAGGAATCAACGTTATTGATAGGAATACCATAATTAACGAGGTTAGTATAGTGTTCCACATAGCAGCATCTGTACGATTCGATGATCCCTTAAAAAAAGCAATACTTTACAACGTCAGAAGTACCGTGGAGGTAATAAAGCTAGTCAAGGACCTAAAGAATCGAGTAGCTTTTGCTCATGTGTCAACAGCGTATAGCAATTGTGAGAAAAAAGTCATTGAAGAAAAATTGTATCCCGCCCACGTCGACTGGCGCGATGCGATTCGATTGGCGGAAGAGATGGATCCACACGTTTTGGAAATCTTCACCCAGAAATATATCAACCCGCATCCCAATACTTACACCTTTACAAAATCCCTGGCGGAGCATGTTGTGAATGATCTCTGCACTGGGGAAATACCCACAATTATATTTAGGCCGACAATTGGTATGTACTCGAACTTTTTACATATCCACCTCAGTTGCTATGATAGCTTTGGTTAAAAAAAAGTTCTACTTTTAAAATTTATAATAATGGATTTTTGCTCCTGATTATTTTAAAAAATATTTAGAGATAAATATCGGTCATCTAATCAGGCCTGGTTAAGTCAGCATGTCAACTTCCTAATCTTAATCCTGGAGGAGCAAGTTGACTGAGCCGTCTTATCTAACAATTAATCGTATATTTTTAACTTTAGGAGATTACCCATTTTGTACAGGATAAAAGCAAAAAGTCGTACGCGGTATATATTTGTGTCTTGCCCGCTTCCTAATTAGAAATAATCCCTTCATTGCTAGCTTGTTGCAATCAATGGTTTTATTATTGCTTTTGAAAGCAGAAAAGTCAGTCTCTCCAGCGAGATAGAGTAAAGAACTGGATTGCTAGTATTTATATTGACGCATTTTAAAAGGTGCATAAATATGTTTTAGTTATTCCATCAATAAAAGATCCAATGCCTGGATGGATAGAAAATTTTAATGGACCCATTTCCTTTTCAATTGCAGGTGGCATTGGTTAGTATGAACTTTCTTTATCAATTTCGTTTATTATCTTCAAATACATTGTTGGATAAAAAATCTGGACATTTGCAATTTCTAAGACTAACTAAGCTATTCCAAATAATGAAACTTGACTGCATTGACAGGTGACGACAAAAATGTATCGCTTTATTTTATATAACCTGCTATAACGATATAACCTGCTATAACGATATAACCTGCCTTGTAGTTGGTATTGCCTTTGAAGGCCGAAATTATGGCCTATAGGCTTACTACGAATGAGGTTGGCATTGTTGGCAATTATGTCTTGGCAAAATCGTTCCTTTTTTCGGAATAGCACGTCGTAACTCGTCAATTGTTTCTTGAGCATTCTTACGATGTCTAAAGCTCCTCTTCAATCAACCCCAGTAGAGCGATTTCAACTTCTTTCAGACACTCCGTCATGATATTTGCAATCTGCGAAGTATTTTTCAAAAAAGCAAAATTCGGAACTATGAATAGTGCGTATAATGCAATATGGTATGCGAAACGATCAGCAATATACCGTCGAACAATTATTGCCCTTTATTTTCGTAGACCAAATCTGTACGACCTTGTGACGACATGCCTCTTAAGACCATAACACTTCCGCCCCCAAGGGGTAATCCTTTCAGGAAACAACAATAATATTAACGTTCATCATTCGAACATTCTGAACGTAGATTGAATTTTAGCTCATAGGGAATAGAACTTTTTCCACTATTCTATAGTCCAATTTTGTCTGGCAAATTTTATTCGTCTCCAAAATAGTAAACCCTGTTCATGTAGTTTTTCTGTGAGTTCTTCATGAATATGAAAATCTCCTCAAACATTTCTCAATCGCTGTGGTACAATACTTGACGTTACATGGCGATCTTTTATATAATAATAATACGCGTAACACGATCTCTCCTTTCTGTTCTTCACTTTTGATCAGAATTGGATCTTCAACTGTTGCTTAAAAGTGTCGGAGAGTATTACTAACAGTAAGTGCCTCTTGTGAGAATAACATTTACCGTGAATCCTAGCATTTTAAATGTTCAAGAAACAAAAAAATATTAAAGGAAATTAAAAATTCTTAGATTGAAATAAAATTGCATATGATCTACATATTTTTAACCGACTAATTTCGAGACACCCTACGTAATGGCATATTCATTTTGTTTCAGGCATTATAAGAATCATGTACATCGACAAAAACCAGCATGCTGATTTCGTTTCTGTGGATAATACTGCAAAATCATTAATAACAGCTATTTGGGGAAGAGCTGTCAATAGGTATTAATCAATCGGAACTATTTCACAAAAATTATTAAGGACATGATTGATGTTCTTACCTGTGTTAATTTGTAGACACCACGTCGATGAACTAACCATTTACAACTGTAGTACCGATTTAGAAATAACTTGGAATAATTATATAACATTGGCACTTAATATGGCAAAAGAAATACCGTATGAGACGAAAATATGGGCTCCAATAAGCAACGAGAGTCTAACGACATCGTATAACTATTACTTTTTAAATGTGTTATTGTTTCACATGATACCGGCCGTATTACTAGATGGTTTAATGAAATTATTGGGCAAAAATCCACTGTAAGTGATTTACCTGTAAATTCAGTCGTGGCATCTTATGTAAGAGAAACATCGATGTTGCTTTTTATAAGTATTTTTTAAAAATGTACACTGAAATGGCTATTTATGAAAATTTCCGAAACAGTACATTAGCGTATCTCCGATTACCAAATTTGATTCCGGTGTAACAGCATGGAGAGCAATATGCAGTGAGTGCGCAACCATTTATCCAATATGCCTAAAACAATTCAGTCATTTAGAATAAGTTTTATTAAGTTGGCCAATCTAACCGTAGTCAATCGTTTTGCAAAATGACTGAAAACGGTCAGTCTTATAAGCAGAATCCCATTATATTATAGAAAATGACGACAATTTGCAAAACGTCTTATCTTTTTGCAAAAAGCCGGATTATACAATATGCCTGCGAAATATACACAGATCAAATATCGATTTAAATTTTTTCAGAATGATAAACATCCAGAGGAAGATTTATATTGCAAATATATCAACATATTATTTCGCAAGTCACTCGTGGCAATTTAGAAGAGAAAATTATCTTGGCCTTAAAGATATATTATTAGACTGTGACCTGGAATCCTTTAATCGTGTATCACCAGATTTTAATTCATACGAAACGATGTGTAAATCCATGAAAGAAAGTATATTAGGCACTAAGGAATATCTCTTAAAAGAAAGCCGTGTCATATCAAAGAAAACAATGCTAATCGACAAAAGGTAGGAAATGGAATGAAAGGAAAATGTGGTAGTTGTTTAAAATACAGTTTACGATGACGTTATTTATGAAGGCTTGTGTGCACCTTTATGAAAGCACAGTATATTCATAACAAAAATTATTCTTTACATCACACACAGAAAAGTTAGATAAGTAGGCAGAAAAAATTGAAATTGCGTATTTAACTTTATAGTAGAGTTTCTGGGTTCGCGGAAACTCTTCAAACAATCATCAACTTTTGTGAAAATGTAAGAATCAAAATAATTAGTACACCATTTGTTCAAACTAATACAATGTAGTTTTATCAGTTATTTTATGCTTTCTTTGTCTTATTTTACATTCTGAAGACATAGCAATGAATCGCATAACATAATCCAGTTATTTTAGCCAAAATAAGAAGCTATGGACAAAATCATTTTTTTTTAAATCGAATTATTACCGATATCTTCCCGCATAGGTAAATTACGCTGGCAATTACGCTGGCAGACAAAAACTTGCAGTAAGAGCGCGGGAAAGGGAGATTGAAAGAAAACAATTTTTTTTTCTCCGTTTACCGTATGAATCTAAATTCCGTTTCCCATACGTATCTAAAATTCAAAGTGGTACGAATCAATTAACTTGCTAGCTAGCTACCACCTGAAAAGTATTTTCTGCTAGTTTGGTCTTTCTGTCAGATTCCTCTCAGGCTATATTCCACAGATCCATTAACTTATTTAAAAGCTTATATATGGCCAAAGCACAGCGAATGCAAGGCCAGAAAATGGAAAAAAAGCTTATATACTTCCACAAGAAGAAAACAAAAGATGATTTTTGTTTATTTATTTGTGTCTTAAATTATCACATTTTCATTTTTTAGCTTGAGGTATCTGGACAAAATTGTGAAGATGATGGTTTACGGATGCGTGCTGTACACATTATTTTGGAAATACGATATAGTGACAAATCTGTGGGAAAGCGTTTATAATTACTTTACAAGGCTATAATTATTACATGTAAACTATTGTCTACTTAAACGAACGATTTCCTTTTGTGGTTCACGTTTAATTAATCATTTTACATTATGTTAGACCTCATCTATGTAGTAGTAAACAAGTACCTACTGTAAGTAGTGTTTTATTCAAGGTAAATTGTATCGACAAAAAATATAACCACGCCATTCTATGCCGAGAAATATGTCGATTCTTATATTAAAATTTTTCAAAAATATACTGCCCTTTAAGAGTCGAAACCATTAAATAATCGATATCTCAGAGCTATAGCTTTTCTGATGAAACTTAGTACGCTTATATGTCGTACGTTCCAACAACCATAATAATGCAATAAACTAATTGCCTAAAAAAAAAACGTAGATTTATTCAACCATATCTTATAGACTGACGAGAGTCATGAAACACCAAATATGTGTAGTATGGCACGGCAAAAGGTAATTTGGTTGGATCTTACTTCTATGTGGCCATGTAAGACACGTCTTGGTTCCTTACAAAATGTGCTGCGGATTTTATTATGAATTGTGCCACCGCCAATTAGAAGGAATTTACAATTGCTACAAGATGAAGTTCCTTCTTACAATGCCGGTATTGTGTAAAGTTAAATAACGTTTGTGAAGCCAAGTGGGTAGAAATTAATAGACCAAAGTTATGACCTCCTAAATCACATGACTTGTTACGTCTTCATCTATTTTGTTGGGAACTAGAAAATATAGTGTAAAAAACAAAGAACACAAGTAGAGTTGCTTATTCTAGTCTCAACGGTCAAATTAAAATAACAATAATAATAATAATAATAATAATATTTGACCATGACCATCACTGATTACTTACTTAAGGAAATGTCGTGTAAGAAAGAATAAATAAATAATAATAGTTATCCCGGAAATATTAGCATGTAATGTAAATAGAATGCATATTTTGAAATAAATTAGAACAACAATGGAAGAACAATTTTGTTGCATGCAAATTCGGTCAAGGTTTAAGTAGATTCCGAACTATATAATGCAGCTCTGGATGTTCACTCATATTCTTGTTTTCTTGTGATCGAAAAATGGCTCCAGTTCCCGAAGAAAATCAGTCAATTCCAGAGTTTTTTCGAAATAGGAATATATTTGTGACCGGCGGCAGTGGATTCATAGGCAAAGTTTTGATAGAGAAATTATTAAGATCATGTCCAGATATTGGAAATATATATGTTTTGATGAGAGAGAAAAAGGGAAACGCTCTAACTGAAAGAGTTAAAGATATGACGGACATGCCTGTAAGTATTTTCAACCACTGGCTATACTATACTTCAGATTAATAACTTTTACGTTTATATTCACCTTTTAGTACAGCACCCCATTTATTTTAATTCTTTCAGAATAAAAGTCGTACTAAGAAAGAATTTGAAAGAAAAACATGCGAAATGCAATAATTGCAGCTAGAATGCATTTATTAAAATATTCAATTCGTTCAAGTCATTCTAAATATAATCTTTGCTAAACTCCTCTTATATCGTTTTAATTTCTATAATAGACATTTAGTGTGTAGGATCGTTGGTTCCCATCACATGGAGGCACCTTAACGTTATTCGCGAATATAGGATAGCTGCAAATAAATATGATAGATATATTGGATTCTGTTTTCAGCTGTTCGACCTATTGAAGAAACAAAATGCCGATTCGATTAATAAAATAATTCCAATAAATGGAGATATCTGCAAATTGGATTTGGGTAAGTAAGCAATATCTTTAACTTTATGTTTAATAATATAAGATATAATAATAGATTTGCAATAAAAAACAACGTGCTCTTGTCTCTTACATTGTGTTCTGAACAGGAATCAACGTTATTGATAGGAATACCATAATTAACGAGGTTAGTATAGTGTTCCACATAGCAGCATCTGTACGATTCGATGATCCCTTAAAAAAAGCAATACTTTACAACGTCAGAAGTACCGTGGAGGTAATAAAGCTAGTCAAGGACCTAAAGAATCGAGTAGCTTTTGCTCATGTGTCAACAGCGTATAGCAATTGTGAGAAAAAAGTCATTGAAGAAAAATTGTATCCTGCCCATGTCGACTGGCGCGATGCAATTCGATTGGCGGAAGAGGTGGATCCACACGTTTTGGAAATCTTCACCCAGAAATATATCAACCCGCATCCCAATACTTACACCTTTACAAAATCACTTGCGGAGCATGTTGTGAATGATCTCTGCACTGGGGAAATACCCACAATTATATTTAGACCGACAATTGGTATGTACTCGTACTTTTTACATCTCCACCTCGGTTGCTGTGACAGCTTTCATTAAAAAATGTTCGACTTTTAACATTTATAATATTGGATTTTTGCTCCTGATTATTTTTAAAAATATTTAGAGATAAATGTCATCTAAACAGGTCTAGTTAAGTTAGCATGTGAACCACCTCTGTTTTTCTTAATCCTGAAGCATAAATATGTTTTAGTTATTCCTTCAATAAGAGATCCAATGCCTGGATGGATAGACAATTTTAATGGACCCATGGCTTTTTCAATTGCAGGTCTCATGGGTTAGTATGGGCTTTCTTTATAAATTTCGTTTATTTTCTTCAAATACATTATTTGAAAAAGAAATCTGGACATTTGCAATTTTTGCGGTTACGTATACGTTTTCGAACCAAGACCAACTAGACTATTCCAAATAATGAAACTTGAATGTATTGACAGGAGAAAACAAAAATGTAGCTTTTGCTTTAATTTATATAAGCTAGGAGCAAAAAAATAAATTACACAAAACTTTAAGTAAGAATTTTCTCCGCACTAGAAACTGGTACTCATTAACGGTATAACCTGCCTTGTAGCGGGTATTGCGTTTGGAGGCCGAAATTATGGCCGATAATAGGCTATGTAAATACCTGACTTGTCAAAACACAATTTGTGTATATATGACCAATACAGATCTATCTATCTATCTATCTATCTATCTATCTATCTTACTACGAATGGGGTTGGCATTGTTGGCAATAATGTCTTGGCTCAATCGTGTAATGGCACATTAATTTTGTTTCAGGCATTATAAGAATCTGCTACGTCGACAAAAAACAGCATGCTGATTTCGCTTTTGTGGATAATGTTGCAAAATCGTTAATAACAGCTACTTGGGGAAGAACTGTCAATAGGTATTAATCAGCCTGCAGAACTATCTCACGAAAATTATTAATGAAGTGATTGATGTTCTTATCTTTGTTAATTTGTAGACACCAAGACAATGAACTAACCATTTACAACTGTAGTACTGATTTAGACATAACCTGGAATAATTATGTAACATTGGCAAGTAATATGATAAAAGAAATACCGTATGAGACAAAAATGTGGGCTCCAATGAGCAACGAGAGTCTAACGAGATGGTATTACTATTACTTTTTAAACGTGTTATTGTTTCACATGATGCCAGCCGTATTCCTAGATGGTTTAATGAAACTATTGGGCAAAAATCCACTGTAAGTGATTTAACTGTAAATTCAGTCGTGGCATCTTATGTAAGTGAAACAACGCTGTTGCTTTACATAAGTATTTTTTAAAAAATTACACTGAAGAGGCTTTAGAGGCTATTTATGAAATTTTCCGCAACGGTACAATTAATTTTAAAAATTGTAGTAGCCAGATATATTTAATTATAATCGGACATTTGTTTTTTAAATGTTCCTGTGTATTTATATATATGTATAAACAGTACATTACTGAGCCCGATATATCAACAGGTAGAATCCATCCTCATAAAAAGAAAAGTATAAAAATTTCTAATCTCCAAATTTGTGATTCACAATTAAATTAGTTTATATTAAGGACTACCAAGATAAAAATAATAATAATAATATAATCTATTTCTGCTATAAGACTGACGGTTTTCCATCATTCTGCGAGACGACTTCTCTTTTTGCAAATAGCCGGATTATGCAGCATACCTGCGACATATACACAAAACAAAAATCAATTTAAATATTTTCAGATTGATAAACATCCAGAGAAAGATTTATATTGCAAATATATCAACATATTATTTCATGAGACACTCGTGGCAATTTAGAAGAGAAAATTATCTTGGCCTTAAAGATATATTATTAGACTGTGACCTGGAATCCTTTAATACTGCATTACCAGATAGTAATTCATACGAGTCGTTGTGTAAACCCATGAAAAAAATTATATTAGGCACTAAGGAATATCTCTTAAAAGAAAGCCGAGTCATATCAAAAAAAACAATGCTGATCGACAAAAGGTAGGAAATGAAATAAAAAAAAAATTGAAGGCGAAAAGAAAATGGGGTAGTTGTTTAAAATATAGTTTGCGATGATGTTACTTATGAAAGCTTGTGCAATTATACACCTTTATGAAAGTACAGTATATTCACGACAAAAATTATTTTTTATATCACACACAGAAAAGTTAGGTAAATAGGCAGAAAAAATTGAAATTGCGTATCCTACTAATAGTAGAGTTTCCGGATTCACGGCAACTTTTCAAACAATCATCAGCTCGGTGAAAATGTAAGAATCAAAATAATTAGTACACCATTTGTTCAAACTAAGACAGTACAGTTTCATCAGTTATTCATTGCTTTCTTTATCTTATTTTACATTCTGAAGACATACGATTGAATCGCATAACATAATCCAGTTATTTCTTTCCTTTTCTTTGTTTGGGATTTATTACCACATTCCTTGAGATTCCTATCCAAAAAATTCGATTTATCTAAAAAATATTCAAATTTACCAGTTTAAAACTGGGAAATAACCTCTACGCCTTTGACGTAATGTCAGAGGATCAGTTAGAGGGTGTTTTTTGACAACTAATAGGAATTAAATTAATACAAAAATACTGCGCTGACGTTTCGGAAACTATATCCGTTTCCTTTTTCAAAGTTTAGGCTTTAGATTTTTATGTAACGTGTAGAATAACACGGCATAAAATAAAAATTGTTTATATCATTTCCATAGATACCTACTTACCATAGCAATGTTGAAAAATATACTAAATAATATTAATTTTATTGAGTTCTTCTCTCAACATTGGTAACCAAGTTGAACAAGATTATACCGAACAATTTGATACGCATTTATCTTCATTAAGTAAAATTATTGCAGATTCTTTGAATTTTCTTTTTTTATTGTCTGCTTCTTTGGTCAAAATTTTTGCAGAATCCCATTTTATCCTGTCATCGTTTTCCCAAGCATGTTCACAAATTTTAGATTTTTCAATATCACCTTTTCTAATATAACTTTTGTGCTCGCCCAATGGTACATTAAGTGGTCTAGATGATTCACCCACATAATGTTTATTACACTCGCACGGGATACTGTATATACAATTTTTTGAATTTTGTTCAGGATTTAATGGTTTCGTTTTTGTCAATATGGATCTTAAAGTATTATTTGTTTGAAAAATTGTTCTAACGCCAAATTTTTTACCGACACGACGTAATTTCTCAGATAAACCTTTTATATATGGAATTAATGTCGAATAATGATATTCGGGTTGTGGTTGCACAGGATTGTTAACTCTATTTTCAATGTTCATGAAAGTCTTATCAACAAATTCTTTCGGGTATTCATTATTAATTAAAATTTCCCTGACAAATTGCCTTTCATGTTTGAATATTTCCTCATTAGAAGAAATTATTTTTGCCCTATCATACAAACATTTTATAACATCTCTTTTAACCTCCAAAGACTAGTTTGAGTTAAAATTTAAATATCTGTTATTGTGAGTCTTTTTTCGGTACCTAAACGCTAGTTTGAAAATTATTATTATTGACTTTTTTAATTAAAACATCTAAAAATGGTAATTCATTATTATTTTCTATTTCTAGAGTGAATTTGATAGATGGTTCTTTGTTATTAATATTTTCCAAAAAATTGTTTAATAAATCTATTCCATGAGGCCAAATCGCAAAAATATCGTCAACATATCTCCACCAAGTTACCGGTTTATGAATATTATTTTCAACATATCTGTTTTCAAAATCCTCCATAAATATATTACTTAGTATTGGTGACAAAGGGGAACCCATTGCCATCCCGAAGTCTTGTTGATAAAAATCATTTTTTAATTGGAAATAGATTGTTTTTATTGATACCGTTAACAGTTCCATTATACTATTTACGCTAAGTTTAGTCCTGTTTGCCAAATTATTGTCGTTTATTAATTTGCCTCTAATTATTTGTAAAGTTTTGTCCACAGGGACATTTGTAAAAAGGCTAACTACGTCAAAACTAACCATCATATGTGTATCATGAATATTATTTTCATAAAGTTTTTCTAGAAAATGCTTACTATTTTTTTTATATATGAATTGGTATTTCCGGAAAGCGGATTAATAATTTTTAGTAAGAATTTTGTCAAATTATGACACGGAGAATTAATAGAACTAATAATTGGTCTTAAAGGAATGTTTGCCTTATGTATTTTTGGTAAACCATAAAAATGAGGAATTTTAACTCAAACTAGTCTTTGGACGTTAAAAGAGATGTTATAAAATGTTTGTATGATAGGGCAAAAATAATTTCTTCTAATGATGAACTATTCAAACATGAAAGGCAATTTGTCAGGGAAATTTTAATTAATAATGAATACCCGAAAGAATTTGTTGATAAGACTTTCATGAACATTGAAAATAGAGTTAACAATCCTGTGCAACCAAAACCAGAATATCATTATTCGACATTAATTCCATATATATAAAAGGTTTATCTGAGAAATTACGTCGTGTCGGTAAAAAATTTGGCGTTAGAACAATTTTTCAAACAAATAATACTTTAAGATCCATATTGACAAAAACGAAACCATTAAATCCTGAACAAAATTCAAAAAATTGTATATACAGTATCCCGTGCGAGTGTAATAAACATTATGTGGGTGAATCATCTAGACCACTTAATGTACGATTGAGCGAGCACAAAAGTTATATTAGAAAAGGTGATATTGAAAAATCTAAAATTTGTGAACATGCTTGGGAAAACGATGACAGGACAAAATGGGATTCAGCAAAAATTTTGACCAAAGAAGCAGACAACAAAAAAAGAATAATCAAAGAATCTGCAATAATTTTACTTAATGAAGATAAATGCGTATCAAATCAAATTGTTCGGTAGAATCTTGTTCAACTTGGTTACCAATGTGAGAGAAGAACTCAATAAAATTAATATTATTTAGCGTATTTTTCAACATTTCTATGGTAAGTATCTATGGAAATGATATAAACAATTTTTATTTTATGCCGTGTTATTCTACACGTTACATAAAAATCTAAAGCCTAAACTTTGAAAAAGGAAACGGATATAGTTTCCGAAACGTCAGCGCAGCAGTATTTTTGTATTAATTTAATTCCTATTAGTTGTCAAAAAACACCCTCTAACTGATCCTCTGACATTACGTCAAAGGCGTAGAGGTTATTTCCCAGTTTTAAACTGGTAAATTTGAATATTTTTTATATAAAATAACGAATTTTTTGGATAGGAATCTCAAGGAATGTGGTAATAAATCCCAAACAAAGAAAAGGAAAGAAATAATTTATGAAATGCCACAAATAATATTTAAACAATAATCCAGTTATTTTACCCAAAATAAGAAACTGTGAACAAAATCACATTTTCTTTTTAAATCGAATTATTACCGATATCTTTCCGCATAGGTTAGTACCCCAATTACGCTGGCAATTACGCTGGCAGACAAAAACGCACGGTAGAAGCGAGGGAAAGGGAAAAACATTTTTTTTTTCTCCGTTTACCGTATGAATCTAAATTCCGTTTCCCGTACGTATCTAAAATTCAAAGTGGTACGATTCAATTAACTTGCTAGCTAGCTACCACCTGAAAAGTATTTTCTGCTAGTTTGGTCTTTCTGTCAGATTCCTCTTAGGCTATATTCCACAGATCCATTAACTTATTTAAAAGCTTATATATGGCCAAAGCACAGCGAATGCAAGGCCAGAAAATGGAAAAAAAAGCTTATATACTTCCACAAGAAGAAAACAAAAGATTATTTTTGTTTATTTATTTGTGTCTTAAATTATCACATTTTCATTTTTTAGCTTGAGGTATCTGGACAAAATTGTGAAGTTGATGGTTTACGGATGCGTGCTGTACACATTATTTTGGAAATACGATATAGTGACATATTTATTGGAAAGCGTTTATAATTATTTTACAAAGCTATAATTAGATATTACTACATGTAAACTATTGTCTACGTAAACGAACGATTTCCTTTTGTGGTTTACGTTTAATTGATCTATCATCTATGTAGTAGTAAACAAGTACTTTAAGTAGTGTTTTATTCAAGGTAAATTCTATCGACAAAATATAACCACGCCATTCTATGCCGAAAAATATGTCGATTCTTATATTAAAATTTTTCAAAAAAATATTGCCCTTTAAGAGTCAAAACCACTAAATACTCGATATCTGCTATAGACTTTCTGATGAAACTTAGTACGCTTATACAGGGTGAGTCACCAAGGGCGCCTCGGTCGATAACTCCTTTAATATTTATTATACAGAAAAAAGTTTCAAATAAAAGTTGTAGGAGATCAAGAGTACCATATTTTAAAATTATTTCTAATCATACATGGTGTTTGATATTAGAGTGGCATATCAGAAGAATATTTTTTTAAATAGGACACCCTATATATTTTTGAAAATTTTTATTCCTTCTTTCATTACCTTTTCGAATATATCTGATTTTTGAAATTCCTTTGGGGCGTTGTCGAATTATTCAACTTTTTTCAGAAAAATTGTCACTTGCAGACCTCACTAATGAATTCTGCATGAGCGGTATTTTCACAGATTAAGCAAACTTTTTTCGTTAAGTGTTAAGCAATGCCATGACCTAGCCTCCAGATATTTTAAAGTTGAAATTATTGGTACAGGGTGTTTATTACGATGATACAAAAATGGCTAACTTTAATCTATCACAACTTCATTTTTCTAAATGGAACACCCCGTATATTTTTACATATTTGGATAGAGTTTTTGTCGCTCTACATTGCATTGGCACGTGTTTTTTTTGTTTTTGCAAGAAGAAACTATGAGCATTATTGTTTCAATTAATGTAAGTTTCATCTCTTATAAATGAAAAGAAAGTTGTCATATTATTCTACATTTAAATACTTGAACTGTGTGAATTTTCCAAATATCTAGATGGCATTTATCACTGACATTTGTTTGTAACAAATTTGAAACGCTTTTAATTTGTAGACTTTATTGTTACGTTAATTTCTACTTAAATTAGTATTTAAAATGAATTTTTCTAAGCAAGAAATAATTAATTTGATTTACTGTATCGGGAGAGTTATGGTAATTAAATAAAAAACTAAATGGTGCCATATACCCCAAAAGATGAAACTGGTGCACGATTAAGTTTTTTATTTATTTATATTTGACCCCACGAATCCTATCTACGTTATGGTAATTGTTTGTTGGCCTCTAGATTGTATGGTCCAAAATATCCAGACCAAAGACATCCGAATTGTCGCGCTTTTAATAAATTAAAAACTAAATTCGATGAAAGCGGAAAAGTTATGTTTAAGAAGCCGAAGTGAATTAAACCAGTCGTAAATGAAGAAAACACATTGTACATTGTACTAAACCTCGTAGAAAATCGTAGAAATTTTTGACCATACAATCTAGAGGCCAACAAAAAATTACCATAACTCTCCCCGATACAGTAAATCATATTAATTCTATCTTGCTTAGAAAAATTCATTTTAAATACTAATTTAAGTAGAAATTAACGTAACAATAAAGTCTACAAATTAAAAGCGTTTCAAATTTGTTACAAACAAATGTCAGTGATAAATGTCATCTAGATATTTGGAAAATTCACACAGTTCAAGTATTTAAATGTAGAATAATATGACAACTTTCTTTTCATTTATAAGAGATGAAACTTACATTAATTGAAACAATAATGCTCATAGTTTCTTCTTGCAAAAACAAAAAAAACACGTGCCAATGCCTCCTATGATATTCGAATTTCTAGAAATTGCCTGATGTTTTTATTAGAATGCAGTTTCACTAGAAACCGTTGGTTTTAGGTATAACCATAGGTTAATAAAAATTGTAGAGCGACAAAAACTCTATCCAAATATGTAAAAATATACAGGGTGTTCCATTTAAAAAAACATACTTTTGATATGCCACTCTAATATCAAACACCATGTATGATTAGAAATAATTTTAAAATATGGTACTCTTGATCTCCTACAACTTTTATTTGAAACTTTTTTCTGTATAATAAATATTAAAGGAGATATCGACCGAGGCGCCCTTGGTGACTCACCCTGTATATGGTACGTTTCAACAACCATACATAATGCAATTAATTAATTGTCTAAAAAAAACGTAAATTTATTCAACCAAATCTTATAGACTGACGAGAGTCATGAAACACCGAATATGTGTAGTATGGCCCGGCAAAAGGTAATTTGGTTGGATCTTACTTTTATGTGGCCATATCAGATATTGCTCGATACCTTACAATGCCGGTATTGTGTAAAGTTAAATAACGTTTGTGAAGCCAAGTGGGTAGAAATTAATAGACCAAAGTTATGACCTCCTAAATTACACGACTTGTTTCCTCTTCATCTATTTTGTTGGGAACTAGAAAATATAGTATAAAACTAAAAACAAAGAACACAAGTAGAGTTGCTTATTCTAGTCTCAACGGTCAAATTAAAATAACAATAATAATAATATTAATATTGCCACATTATAGTTTGGGCATGTAACATACCGTTGCAGTAATCTGTTTTAAATTTCCACATACCAGTTTCAAGAAAAACAACACATTTATCACTTTTCACTAGGTACAAGCAAATTGTACTTTCCTTTGCATTTAAAAAGACTTTTAAATCAACATGATCATTTCAATTATTTCATCTGCTGAAAAACAGAAGAGGAAAGCTGCTAATAAAATAAATTTATCAAATGGAGATCCCTGGAAATTACGTTTAGTTTAACATAATAATAAATTATTTACCCCAAGACTCTAACAAGCCTTTGAAGGGAACTGAGTGAGTAACATGTAATATTTAGGTTTCCAAGATAAACATATCAAAACCTCTTCTCTTAACAATATAGGGCAGTTTACGACAATGTCTTTAAGTGGAATGCTAAAATTTTTCTGAAATGGGATGACAAATTTCATCAGAAATGTATGGGCATCATTGAAGATGTCATGGCCAAATCGTGGAGGACAAAATGCTGATAGTTCAGAGGTTCTTAAACTCCAGAAATCTTGCAAGGGTAATCAAGATGAAACAAGATTCCTAAAGATACAGCAATGGAACACAAATACTGGACCTAACTTTTAGAACATATAAAACCACACTTTCCACGTGTGTTTACTCAAAGATCATTGTATACACTAGATAGTCATATCTATTGTTTAATTTCATCGCTCATAAATGGACCTCAACTTAAGCTTCATCTCACTTTAACTCATGGTACTACAATACTTCTCTGTTATTTGGCATCCAATTTTGCATGTATTAGAGAGAGAAGATGGGGGCGGTGAAATAAACAGTGGCTTTGACTATCTAGGATATGAAATGATCTTTGGTTTACTCCATAACAGAACAACGGAGAAATGCGTCGCAAAGGAATACTGAAATATTTCTAACAATATCAATACTGTAATGGGTGTAAAATGTCACCGTGAATGGATGGAATATTGAGACACAAAAACCAGGCTTTATAAGTACGTAGATCTGGACCAAATCTTTGTGACCCTTCAACTCAACGCGGCTTCATGAAAAACTTGAGGAAACTAGTTGAATAAAATATCAGTTAAATGGTATATCCTATGAGTCAGCGACGAGTTTACTCTCAGAATAAAAAGAGCACTGGACACTAAATCTTCCTTTCTAAATATAGAAGAAGCTTTTTAGGTCCTATGTCAAGATAAGTACTTTCGCAGTCTGTATATATATTATCTAGAAAATTACTGAATGACCATCACTGATTACTTACTTAAGGAAATGTCGTGTAAGACAGAATATGTAATAAATAATAACAGTTATCCCCGAAATATTAGCATGTAATGTAAATAAAATGCATATTTTGAAATAAATTAGAACAACAATGGAAGAACAATTTTGTTGCATGCAAATTTGGTCAAGGTTTAAGTAGATTCCGTACTATATAACGCAGCTCTGGATATTCACTCATACTCTTGTTTTCTTGTGATCGAAAAATGGCTCCAGTTCCCGAAGAAAATCAGTCAATTCCAGAGTTTTTTCGAAATAGGAATATATTTGTGACCGGCGGCAGTGGATTCATAGGCAAGGTTTTGATAGAGAAATTATTAAGATCATGCCCAGATATTGGAAATATATACCTTTTGATGAGAGAGAAAAGGGGAAAGACTCTAACTGGAAGAGTTAAAGATATGACGGACATGCCTGTAAGTATTTTCAACCACTGGCTATACTATACTTCAGATTAATGATTTTTTTTTAAATCGGCATTAAAGTACCTCAAAATCGTCATTAAAGTGATAGAAATTGTTAATAAAGTAGTCCATTATCGTACGATTTTTATAGTTGGCAGAGGTGACAGATTTTTTTTTTTTTTTTTTTTTAAAGGTAAATAAATACATACCTACTTTAAATTTAATATTGCATTATCACTATTATAATTGAAAACAGTATATTATACACTAAGGTAGAGAGAAGATTTTTCTCAGCCGAGCTTTATTATATATAATAAGTTGCGAGGCTGAGAAAAATCTTCTCTACCGTGGTTTATATAATATTTTTTCCACTACTAGAACATTTAATCAATTTTGCAATGATTATTTTTTTATTCTTTTTGTATTTGAAAGGGTTCAATAATTGAAAAGTAGTTTGTGAAAACAAATGAATGAAAATTCAATAAATTAAATTGACATTTCCTTATGTCAATTGCACTGTGAATTTTAAAAATGGCAAGATTTTGTTTGCACTCCTCCTGAAATTCGTAAGGAAGCAGGACAAATCCACGGAAAATTGTTGCACGAAAAATCGAAAGATTATTACATAAAGGTATATTCTCGTTTCAAAGATGTTAACGGTTCTATTATTAATTAATTAATAAAAAAATTTTGTTCATTCTGCATATTTTTTTTATGTTACCATTGTCAATTGTTTTCATTTTTCTCTCCTACTAGGAGAGAATTTTATCTTCTCGACTCGAACACAGCATAAATAATATCTTCTAAAACTAGTGTGGAAAAAAACAATTATGATATTTCCTAATGTCACTTAAAATTTTAAATAATTATGACATTTCTCATAATGTCACTGAAAATTATTTAAAAAATAGAGTTAATTATTCTTAATTTCACAGTTTTTGGATTTAAAAAATATATAAATGCACCTCGGCATTAAAGTTCCTTTTTATCATACATTTGGTTTATTTACTAAACTCCACATTCATGATAAAAATGAAACTTTAATGCCTCGATACGTAAATAACTATTAAGTTTCAATTCGTCTTTTAGTACAGCACCTCATTTATTTTAATTATTTTAGAATAAAAGTCAAACTAAGAAAGAATTTAAAAGAAAAACTCACTAAATGCAAAGTTTGCAGCTAAAATGCATTTTATTAAAACATTCAATTTGTTCAAGTTATTCTAAATATTATAGTCTTTGCTAAAATCCTGTTATATCGTTTTAATTTCTATACTAGACATTTAGTGCGTGGGATCCGTTGGTTCCCATCACATGGAGGCACCTTAACGTTATTCGCGAATAAAGGATAGCTGCAAATAAATATGTTAGATATAGTGGCTTCTGTTTTCAGCTGTTCGACCTATTGAAGAAACAAAATGTCGACTCAATTAATAAAATAATCCCAATAAATGGAGATATCTGCAAATTGGGTTTAGGTAAGTAAGCAACATCTTTAACTTCATGTTTAATAATATAAGTTATAATAATAGATTTGTAATAAAAAACAACATACTCTTGTCTCTTACATTGTGTTTTGAACAGGAATCAACGTTAATGATAGGAATACCATAATTAACGAAGTTAGTATAGTGTTCCATATAGCAGCATCTGTACGATTCGATGATCCCTTAAAAAAAGCAATACTTTACAACGTCAGAAGTACCGTCGAGGTAATAAAGCTAGTCAAGGACCTAAAGAATCGAGTAGTTTTTGCTCATGTGTCAACAGCGTATAGCAATTGTGAGAAAAAAATTATTGAAGAAAAATTGTATCCCGCCCACGTCGACTGGCGCGATGCGATTCGATTGGCGGAAGAGATGGATCCACACGTTTTGGAAAACTTCACCCAGAAATATATCAACCCTCATCCCAATACTTACACCTTTACAAAATCACTGGCGGAGCATGTTGTGAATGATCTCTGCACTGGGGAAATACCCACAATTATATTTAGACCGACAATTGGTATGTACTCGTACTTTTTACATCTCCACTTCGGTTGCTGTGATTGCTTTGATTAAAAAAAGTTAGACATTTAACATTTATAATATTGGATTTTTGCTCCTAATTATTTTAAAAAATATTTAGAGATAAATATCGGTCATTTAATCACACCCGGTTAAGTCAGCATGTCAACTTCCTCTGTTTTTCTTAAACGTGGAAGAGCAAGTTGACTGAGCCGTCTTATCTAACAATTAATCGTATATTTTTAACTTTAGGAGATTACCCATTTTGTACAGGATAAAAGCAAAAAGTCGTACGGGGTATATTTTGTGCCTTGCCCGACGTGGCTAGCATTCCTACTTAGAAATAATTTCTTCATTGCTAGCTTGTTGCAATCAATGGCTTTATTATTGCTTTTGAAAGCAGAAAAGTCATTCTTCCCAGCGAGATAGAGTAAAGAACTGGATTACTAGTATTTATATTGACGCATTTTAAAGGTACATAAATATGTTTCAGTTGTTCCTTCAATAAGAGATCCAATGCCTGGATGGATAGACAATTTAAATGGACCCACTGCAATATCAATTGCAGGTGGCATGGGTTAGTATGGGCTTTCTTTATAAATTTCGTTTATTTTCTTCAAATACATTGTTGGATAAAAAAATCTGGACACTTGCAATTTTTGTATACCGTTGAACAGTAATTGCCCTTCTATCAACGAGAGCAAAATCTGTACGACCTTGTGAAGATATATTTTCCGCTATAGAATCTGCGGGTAAAATATTACTCATTCTTTATGAATCACCCTGTATTATCGATATTTAACCCACTAATTTCGAAACTCTCTGTGCAATGGCATATTCATTTTGTTTCAGGCATCGTCAGAATCATCTACATCGATAGAAAACAGCATGCTGATTATGTTTCCGTAGATAATGTTGCAAAATCGTTAATAACTGCTACTTGGGGAAAAGCTGGTCATAGGTATTAATCAGTCTGCAGAACTGTTTCACGAAAATTATTAATGCAGTGATTGACGTTCTTTTCTTTGTTTATTTATAGACACCACGTCGATGAAGTAACCATTTACAACTGTAGTACCGATTTAGAAATAACCTGGAATAATTATATTACATTGGCACATAATATGGTAAAAGAAATTCCACTAGAGACAAAAATATGGGCTCCAATGAGCAACGAGAGTCTAACGACATGGTATCACTATTACTTTTTAAACATGTTATTGTTTCACATGATACCGGCCGTATTACTAGATGGTTTAATGAAACTATTGGGCAAAACCCCACTGTAAGTGATTTAACTGTAAATTCAGTCATATATATATATATGTATAAACAGCACATTACTGAGCCCAATATATCATCTGGTAGAATCCATCCTCATAAACAAAAATATAAAAACTTCTAATCTCCAAATTTGTGATTCGCAATGGAACTAGTTTATATTAAGGACTACCAAAATAAGAATAGAATCCACCCCTATATTAATTAAAAATATACTTGCAAGCACTGCATTAGATTCGAATTTGCCATTCAACAGAATATAATACATTATTGTCTACAGTCAATGGTAAAAATAATTTCTTGTGTCTAACTACAAGGGTAGATTCCCCCTTATATTAATTTAAAATATATAATAGCTTCTAAACTACTAGAATCGAATTTGCAATTCAGTATATAATCATATTGTGTTAAGGTTACGGCCGGAATGTTTTTTTTGTTTTTAATGCCTTATAACGTCATGTTTCTTCTAAGCTACTGCGCATGTTTTTTTCTATAAATCACATTGAGAATGGTTTCCCTTATTTTGCTTCGTCGAACTTTTAATATATACCTGCTAATCATAAAAATTTTCTGCTATATTATTATTTAAGACAATTACCAGAGGCTCATTTATTACGGAGCATACTCTTAGAAAACCGCCCATATAATATAATAAGTTGAAATATACAGGGTGTCCCGATTTTAAACCGACAAACTTCGGGTACAGAAAGTTCACATGAAATTATGACATACCCCTTCTAACATTTCTTCTCTTTCGAGCCTCCTAACGGAGATACAGGGTGTTGAAAATTCAATTTATTTTTTGTTTTTCTTTAATAACTTCCACAATTTTAAAGATAGGGAAACCAAACTTGGTACACATAGTTAGGTTGTGAGGGTCCATCTTTGCTATGGTTCAGAGTTGAACTGAGGCGCGCCAGTGGCGTGCGGTGTGGTCACGTCGACATAATTTTAAGGAAAATAGTATGTGCACTAATTTTTTTCGCAATTTTGATGAGATTTTCATAATTTACGGTTGATTTTCTAAAAAAACTTGCTCTTGTAAAATTTTGACTGAGGCATTAGTTTTCGAGATATTTGCGTCTGAACAAAACGATGCACCAAAAACACAATTAATTAATTAATATAGCCCTTTCAAAATTATTTTCAATCTGATTTTCGAAGGGATATACTGAACTGAACTGTCAATTTAATGTTTTTAATGTTTTTCTTCTTTTGCAATGAGGCGTTTTTAAGGCCTTTTGCAAGTCAATATTATTTCTGTCAAAAGAAAAATTTGTTTGTTACGAAATTACATAAACAAATTATCAACATCCAAATATAAAAAAAATCAACACCCCGTATTTCCGTTAGGAATGGCTATAGAGAAATTTTAGAAGGGATATGTCGTGATTTCATCAGAACTATTCCCAACATGATAATTGTGTTTTTGGTGCATCGTTTTGTTCAGACGCAAATATCTCGAAAACTAATGCCTCAGTCAAAATTTTACAGGAGCAAGTTTTTTTAGAAAATCAACCGTTAATTATGAAAATCTGATCAGAATTGCGAAAAAAATTAGTGCACATACTATTTTCCTTAAAATTATGTCGACGTGACCACACCGCACGCCACTGGCGCTTCTCAGTTCAACTGAACCATAGCAAAGATGGACCCTCACAACCTAACTATGTGTACCAGGTTTGGTTTCCCTATCTTTAATATTGTGGAAGTTATTAAAGAAAAACAAAAATTAAATTGAATTTTCAACACCCTGTATCTCCGTTAAGAGGCTCGATAGAGAAGAAATGTTAGAAGAAGTATGTCATAATTTCATGTGAACGAAGTTTGTCGGTTTAAAATCGGGACACCCTGTATATTCGTACGTTTCCCGACGGTGTTGCCAAATATAGGGCTCACTAACATACCGTTCAAATACAGTGATATACAATATATAAAGTGCGCTCTACACACATGTTTTGAGAACTAATCTGTGTATCTAGAAGATGGGAACAGTACGTTGTTGAGCCCACCCTGAATTTGCCTATCTAACCAAATTGTGATGATATACACCTCGATACGTTGCTGAGCCCGAACCCAAGCTCAACAGTGTAACTTTGGGCGTCACAATGGCCGATTATATATTGTACGGGCGCGACAATGTCTGTTTATATATCTGAAATCCAACTTTCAAGAATACCCTGTGCATAACGTATACAGCAGGCATGTTGCAAAATCCGGCTTTTTGAAAAATGACTAGGCGTTTTGGAAAACGTCTTATCTTTTTGCAAAAAGCCAGATTATACAATATGCCCGCGACATATACACAGATCAAATATAGATTTAAATTTTTTTCAGAATGATAAACATCCAGAGGAAGATTTATATTGCAACTATATCAACATATTATTTCACGAGACGCACGTGGCAATTTAGAAGAGAAAATTATCTTGGCCTTAAAGATACATTATTAGACTGTGACCTGGAATCCTTTAATCGTGTATCACCAGATTTTAATTCATACGAAACGTTGTGTAAATCCATGAAAGAAACTATATTAGGCACTAAGGAATATCTCTTAAAAGAAAGCCGAGTCATATCAAAGAAAACAATGCTAATCGACAAAAGGTAGGAAATGAAATAAAAAATATTGAAGAGAAAGGAAAATGTGGTAGTTGTATAAAATACAGCTTACGATAATGTTATTTATGAAAAAAAAATTTTTTCAATCTACGTTTACCACATGTATCTGAATTCCGTTTTCCGTATGTATCCAAAATTCAAAGTAGTGAGAATCAATTAACTTGCAATTTTTTATAAGAAACTGCGACTTGCAAAGTATTTTCTGCTATTCTGGTCTTTATTTCAGATTCTTCGCTTGCACTAGGCTATATTGCACAGATTAATTAACTTATTTAACAACTTATATTCTTCTATAAGATGAAAACAAAGTTGATTTGCATTTATTTATTTGTCTTAAATTATCACAATTTCATTTTTTAGCTTGAGGTATCTGGACAAAATTGTGAAGATGATGGTTTACGGATACGTGCTGTACACATTATTTTGGAAATACGATATAGTGACATATTTATTGGAAAGCGTTTATAATTATTTTACCAGGCTATAATAATTATTGTCACTAGATGTAAATTATTGTGTGTTTAAATGAATGATTTGCCTCTCAGGTTTTTATATTTGTGGTTCACTTTTAATTGATACATTTATTTTATATATTTTTATATATTAATAAGAAGTTGTACCTTACGGCAGTGTTTTATTCAAGGTAAATTACAGCGGCAAAATGTAACTAAGCTATCCATCCTGACGTATTACTTGAAGGACTTATTTATTATCTGTGGTATGGCATGTTAAGCATAATATTAAGAATAATATATTATTACGTGCTATTGTTAAAAGGTTAATTCAAAATTTATTTATGCATTCATTGAACTTAATTCTGGGAATCACGCCAAATTCTAAAAAAAATAAATAGAAATAAGAAAATTGCCAAAATATGTCAAGATAAAAGTGTAGTATCAAAGGCAAACCTCAACAGTTTGCCCCAAAAAACCACTGTATATAGTTCTAAACGAATATAAATACAATATTGTTATCTAAAATTCGTATCAGTGGTTTTCTAGTATTTTACACTAGAAAATATAACAAAATGTATATTATACAATATATATATAGATATATATATTTATATGATATGTAAAAAAACAATTATAAAACAATAACTTATCTTAACAGAACGTTTCGAACCAAAGTCTATGTCCTTTTTCAACTGTGATTACAAAAAATGATTTGTCAAAAAGATCACTTTGACACTTGAGACTGATTAGTAATTAATGCATAGATCACTAGATAAAGAATTCTAATTTATTTTGATATTTCCGTCAGGTACTTCTTTTTGGAGAATCGGTAGCCAGACTTGGTCTAGTAACACTGAACTAGTAGAGACGCAGTCGGTACTGTTTAGTTGAATACAGGCACTCTCTTTAAGTTTTCGTTTATTACAATGTGTCTCCGTTTGAATTATTTTTGCCTGTGTCCAACTAAATCTGTGGCCATTACTCCAAGCATGTTGTGCCAGTGTAGATTTATCAACTTGGTAATTTTTAACGTTATTTTTGTGTTCAGATATTCTAACTTCTAATGGTCTAGACGTCTCACCTATATATATCTTTCCACACTCGCATGGAATGCTATAAATACAATTTTTAGATTTTTGAACACTGTTAAAAGGTTTGGTTTTTGTTAAGAATGATCTGATGGTATTGCAAGTTTTAAAGGTGGTTCTTATATTGAACTTATTACCAAGTTGTCTAAGTCTATCAGAAAAACCAAAAATATATGGAATGGTCATTGTGGTTACCGGTTGTTCTCTCAAAATTAACTGTTGTTGCTGATTTTGTCTATTCTCAATTTCAAGAAATGATTTCTCAACAAAATCCTGTGAATAATTATTTTCTTTTAAGACAGTTTTTATAAAAAGTTTTTCGTTATCAAAAATTTCATTTGTTGAAGAGACTATTTTAGCTCTTTCATACAAACATTTAATTACACCTTTTTTAACATTTAGGTGGTGGTTGGAGTTAAAATTTAAATACCTATTTGTATGAGTCTTTTTTCTATATACATTAGTTTTCAAAATATCTGTCTTATTAATTAATACATCTAAAAAAGTCAACTTATTATCATTCTCAATCTCTAAGGTGAATTTAATAGTTGTTTCTTTATTATTGATAAAATTTAGAAAATCGTTTAATTCCTCTTGGCCATGGGGCCATATTGAAAATATATCATCCACATATCTCCACCATATTATTGGTTTGTTAATAATTTTTTTTACATAATTATCTTCAAAATATCCCATAAAAATATTGCTCATGATGGGAGATAGAGGAGATTCCATTGCCATTCCAAAATCCTGTTGAAAAAATTCATCTTCTAGCTAAAAATAGGTAGTCTTTATACAAAGTGTAAGTAACTCCATAATTGCACTGATACTTAATTTGGATCTATTATTAAGTGTTATTGTTCACCATGCCAAAATTTAGCAAAATATATATTAAACATTTTAAATCCTTTATCAGGCTACACTGATTCTTTTGTCAAAAATACATCTCATTTTCTTGAAAAATTGAATGATGTTGTCATTGACTCACATGATTTATTAGTAAGCTTTGATGTGGTTAGTTTATTTGCAAATGTCCCAGTTGATAATACTTTATCTGTAGTTAGAGAAAGACTGGAAAATGACAGAACACTTAATAATAGATCCAAATTAAGTATCAATACAATTATGGAGTTACTTACACTTTGTATAAAGACTACCTATTTTCAGCTAGGAGATAAATTTTTTCAACAAGATTTTGGAATGGCAATGGAATCTCCTCTATCTCCCATCATGAGCAATATTTTTATGGGATATTTTGAAGATAATTATGTAAAAAAAATTATTAACAAACCAAAAATATGGTGGAGATATGTGGATGATATATTTTCAATATGGCCCCATGGCCAAGAGGAATTAAACGATTTTCTAAATTTTATCAATAATAAAGAAACAACTATTAAATTCACCTTAGAGATTGAGAATGATAATAAGTTGACTTTTTTAGATGTATTAATTAATAAGACAGATATTTTGAAAACTAATGTATATAGAAAAAAGACTCATACAAATAGGTATTTGAATTTTAACTCCAACCACCACCTAAATGTTAAAAAAGGTGCAATTAAATGTGTGTATGAAAGAGCTAAAATAATCTTTTCAACAAATGAAATTTTTGATAACGAAAAACTTTTTATAAAAACTGTCTTAAAAGAAAATAATTATCCACAGGATTTTGTTAAGAAATCATTTCTTGAAATTGAGAATAGACAGCAACAACAGTTAATTTTGAGAGAACAACCGGTAACCAAAATGACGATTCCATATATTTTTAGTTTTTCTGATAGACTTAGACGACTTGGTAATAAGTTCAATATAAGAACCACCTTTAAAACTTGCGATAACATCAGATCATTCTTAACAAAAACCAAACCTTTTAACAGTGTTCAAAAATCTAAAAATTTTATTTATAGCATTCCATGCGAGTGTGGAAAGCTATATATAGGTGAGACGTCTAGAGCTAGACCATTAGAAGTTAGAATATCTGAACACAAAAATAACGTTAAAAATTACCAAGTTGATAAATCTACACTGGCACAACATGCTTGGAGTAATGGCCACAGGTTTAGTTGGACACAGGCAAAAATAATTCAAACGGAAACACATTGTAATAAACAAAAACTTAAAGAGAGTGCCTGTATTCAACTAAACAGTACCGACTGCGTCTCTACTAGTTCAGTGTTACTAGACCAAGTCTGGCTACCGATTCTCCAAAAAGAAGTACCTGACGGAAATATCAAAATAAATTAGAATTCTTTATCTAGTGATCTATGCATTAATTACTAATCAGTGTCAAAGTGTCAAGTCTTTTTTGACAAATCATTTTTTGTAATCACAGTTGAAAAAGGACCTAGACTTTGGTTCGAAACGTTCTGTTAAGATAAGTTAGTGTTTTATAATTGTTTTTTACATATCATATAAATATATATATATATATCTATATATTGTATAATATACATTTTGTTATATTTTCTAGTGTAAAATACTAGAAAACAACTGATACGAATTTTAGATAACAATATTGTATTTATATTCATTTAGAACTATATACAGTGGTTTTCTGGGGCAAACTGTTGAGGTTTGCCTTTGATACTACACTTTTATCTTGACATATTTTGGCAATTTTCTTATTTCTATATTTTTTTAGAATTTGGCGTGATTCCCAGAATTAAGTTCAATGAATATTAACTATCCGCCACAAATAAACTACAAACAATATTTATTTATGCAGTTTTTGAAGATATTAAAATACAATGTCACATATTATGGCGATTTGAGGATATTCAAGGACGGCCTCACTCTTGACATACACATAGTTTCATTATTCCGCGGAAAAGAGAAACCCCACTTTTACCCATATCCAAACTGTCTAAAATAAATATTTGTTTGTTATTGTTGTAAATGGATAACGTTGTTAATGGCTGAACGAGCACATTTTGAATCATTAGAACAGAACCAGTAAGTCAATGTGGGACTCAGTAGGTAAAAAGCTTATTATTGGTGGGCATTTCTGTAGAAATTAGTTCGGTGTATTTATTAATGTATGATACATATTCAATAGGTTTAAGTATTCCTCTACGCAGTCACTGTTTACATTTATGTCACCTACTAACATATTTAAATCACAGTATTTAAGTAGCTAAATAATAGTGTGTTCAATTCATATGGACATGTACTGGGTGGTCTGTAAAGTGCTGTGATAATGACTGTTTTTTCTCCTACCTACCGTTAATAGTATATTATACAGGGTGTTTGGTAACTGGATTGCCAAAATGAAATGTCATATGCAACATCGAATTCTAAGCATAAAACAAAGAATCACTTTTTTTCATATCGGGCTTCGTTTAGGAAATATTGAGGTAAAAAAAAATTACAATTTAATGTGCAACAGTGTGCAGAGGTTGTGGACCTCCACTATGATGTTCATTAATTCCACATTCACGAAGCCTTCGAAATGCATTAGAAAAAACTTTACGACAAGGTTGCCGTCTATTTGGATATCTTACATTGTATTCCCTGCACGCAGCTCGCGTGTTACCATCTGCAACGACACTTGTGAATTGAATTGGCCCAATTCCAAGTGCAGCCAAACAATTAGCTCCAGCTAGCTACAGCGTGGTTGTGAATTCGGTGAAGCCTTGTTTTAGAGTACTGAGATAATATTGAGAGCAATATATGGGCGCCAGAGTATTTATAACTAAATACACAAAAGTTTATCGAAAACACAATTAGGTATTTACTACATAAACTAGAAAGAAAAGAAAGCTGTGAATTTAACAAGTTTAATCTTACAATTTCTTTACAATAAACAATGACTCAGAACTAAATATAATTAAAAATATTGAAAATATGAACAAAAAATATGAATAAAAATTACAATTTAACCAATTTCTCTGTCTGTCTGTTTTACTGTTGTAAAGGCTTACTCGACGGGAATGAACTGAGACGGAAGGGGTTCTCCTAGTAGCGATGAATCCTGCGAGTACTCGAGGTTGATGAAAAGGTTGCGAGATCCTGTCTCCACACTCTTACTCAGTCCAGAGTGTCCAGGTTCCAACCAAGTTTATTACTTTTCGGGAACACCCAATATCTCCTTACTTCTGATGTTGTTAACTGAATGTCGATTTCCAGTAAGTCAAATTTCCAGAAAGCCAGATGTCATGAAATAAAGACAGAACAGTTGAGAGGAGGAAATAGAGAAATAAAACTAGGTTGAAAATTATTTCAACTAGTGGTAGATGAGAAAATAACAAAGTTCCGGCAATATAGTTAAATTACTAGATAAAATTCACAAAATTAATATTTCTTAATATTACAATAGAAAAAAATTGTCAAAATGACACAACAAGATATTATAATTTGTAAAATTACCAAATTTACATAAAAATACGGTATCTGACACCAATTACTAAAAAAATTAATTATTAACAAAATAATACTAAAATTCGAACACAAGAATTTAGTAATAAGGTTGCAAAACTTCGCTATCAGTTCGTTAACAAATAACCCAACTTGATTGAATTTGTCCTATAGGTTGAAAACCATGAGGAGACTGTAATTTTTAAAGGACTATAATTTAATGTCAGATTTGTACGGGACAATTTAAACTTGGAAACGTTAATGAAGTAATAACTCTAAAGATTCAGATATTTAATATTAATAACAAAATAATTGGTAACAATAATCACAATATTGAAATAAATTCGAAATTTTAGCACACATAAAGATTTCAAGTTAATATTTTACTAATAGTTTAACGGTAAAAATAGCAAAAATTGATATATGAAATACCGATAATGTCTTTCGCTTCCCAACGGACAAAAATGAATGAACCTGCCTAATTCAAAATGGCAGGAAATACGTAAAACCAAGGCAAATCTACACCCTTGTAACTTACACGAAAATTAAGGAATGAACTAATAATAATAATTTGTCAATAATAAAATCGATATAGAACTGTGATAGCGTGAATATGATGAAAAAAGGAAACTAGAAAATCGGACTTCTGTCACATCCGAAGCAAGTGATTAAATGTACTACAAATTGATCAATTCAAAGAGAAGAAAAAAATACTATAGATCACTTACCCCGTATGCTTTGGAAGCTCCTGGACAGAAATCTGTAGCTCTGGACAGTAAATAAATTCGGCAAAAACCTAAGTCTCAAGTGGACTTCCTTCCCTATCCAAAACCAGTGTAGTTTTCCTTTTTCCAGCTCATATGAACCACAGTCGAACCTAATGACAATAAAAATCCACACAAAAATTATTCTATGTACGAAATAACGATAATCTGGAAGTTTCACTTACAGCGATAATTTATACAATTTAAATATTGTATAACGTGTAAATTAACAATAATAGAACCACGAAAACGTCTACTTTAGACAAGATACGGTAAAACGGAAATGGGAATACCCATCCACGTGCTTAAAAAAAGCAATGCTACTAGGTAATTATCTGAAAATAATCCAAAATATGGAAATAATATGAAATACGGCAATTATTTTGACAAATTATTATTTTTACTATAGCACAATAAAGCTGAAGCAATAATTAATAAGCAAATTTTATGAATGGCGATATTTAAGCGACTACAAGAAATGTATGACTTACCTAGGTATAGTTCGAAAGGCAAAAGACGCTCTCTCTAGCCCGGAACGAGCCTCGTTCACAACGTTCATCCGCTGTGGCGTTTTGGTTATATTTTTTCTACCACATACCAATCAAATGCGAATACAGGGTTATTCAGTTGTGAGGAGTCATATTTTAATACGGAAAATAGAAACCATAACCTGCTGTAACGAATTGCAACTTAAATCGTTACACATCACAGTACCCATAAACTTAAATAATGTCAGCAATCTCTTCATTACTAAACTGCATTTCAATACACTTTATAAAACACTAACAAAAAGACATGCAACGTAGAGAAAAATAATTATATTGACAAGAAAAAGAATAATTCTCACAAAATTTATTTTGTGAAAATTATTCTTTTTCTTGTCAATATGGACAATTACTCACATGGGATCAATTTACCTACGTGAAAAATAATTAGTTGATCACAAGCTGTCAAATAATAAATAAAACTTTTATTTTCGTAGCTGTCTTAGTTTTTACATTTCTTAAACGAAATGAAAAAAGTTGTTCTTTGTTTTATGCTTAGAATTCGATTTTACATATGACATTTCATTTTGGCAATCCATTTACCAAACACCCTGTATATCATTAACGTCAAAGTAAAATATTACGATATGTTTTTCTCGTTGTTTTCTCCAAAATATCGTATTTAAATTTTAGTTCTTTATATCTTTTTAATTTGCATCTATTTTATTAAAAAATATTTAACAGTCGTGAACAAAGCACTCGGCATATAACGACCCTCGTCTGCGGCTCCTTTGGTAAACTTCACCTTCGTGAATAATAGCCATCATTATACGCTCGTTGAAAACTATACTATTTTGTAAATCTTGGTGAGTTCATTTACGGGGTCAGCTCACTAGACCCATCGCTACGATAGTCGAACGCTGAAGCAGTAATCATAGTTATTCCGGAAACATTAATATACAATGTAGGCAAATTGAATATTTTTTTGTAATTAATTAACACAACAATGAAAAAGCATTTTGATTAAATTCAAATTTCGTCAGTAGATTCTGAACTATATAACGTGGTTCCGAATTATCACTTATATTCTAGTTTTGTTATCATCGAAAAATGGCTCCAGTCCTCGAAGGAATCTCAATTCCGGGGTTTTTTCGAAATAGGAATGTATTTGTGACCGGCGGCAGTGGATTCATAGGCAAGGTTTTGATAGAGAAATTATTAAGATCATGTCCAGATATTGGAAATATATACGTGTTGTTGAGAGAGAAGAAGGGAAACACTCTAACCAAAAGGGTTAACGACATGACGAATATACCTGTAAGTATTTTTTAGCACTGCCTACAGTTCAGGAAACAGAAAATATATAATTTGCAATATTTGAAACTAAGAAAAATGTTTTTAAATAATCTTTGCTTAAGTCCTGTTAGTATATTGTTTTATTTAAAAAAGTGATATTTAGTGCGTGGGTGTGTGTTAGTTTCCATCACATGGATGCACCTTAACGTTATTGATGTGGATTCTGTTTTCAGCTCTTCGACTCATTGAAGAAACAGAATGCTGACTCAATTAATAAAATAATTCCAATAAGTGGAGATATCTGCAAACTGGGCTTAGGTAAGTGCGCAATATATCTAATTTTATTTAAACTATAGCCAAATAATAATAGATTTTCGTCAAAAAGAAACCTACTTGTGCATTTCTGCCTAGGAATCAGCGCTAATGATAGGAATACCATGATCAACGAGGTCAGCATAGTGTTCCATATAGCAGCATCTGTGCGATTCGATGATCCTCTTCAAAAAGCAATACTTTACAATGTCAGAAGTACCGTGGAGATAATAAAGCTAGTCAAGGACCTAAAGAATCGAGCAGTTTTTGCCCATGTGTCAACAGCGTATAGCAATTGTGAGAACAGTATCATTGAAGAAAGACTGTATCCTGCCCACGTCGACTGGCGCGAGGCGATTCGATTGGCGGAAGAGGCGGATCCACACGTTTTGGAAATTCTGACTCAGAAATACATCAAACAGCATCCCAATACTTACACCTTTACAAAATCGTTGGCGGAGCATGTTGTGACTGATCTCTGCACTGGGGAAATTCCCTCGATTATATTTAGACCGACTATTGGTATGTGCATTGCGCATTATTAATATTGATGAATGATGAATGAAATTTTTCCTTCCTGATTCAATTATTTTCTTTTGTATACTGCGTTTCTGATACTCTAATTAATAATTACCGATAAGCACGTGACTGCTTTTGATGGCAGAAATCGCCTTCCAGCGGGATTGGACTGCATGACTAGTATTTATGTCCACGACCTTTTAATAGTAGGTACACAAATATGTTTCAGTTGCTCCTTCAATAAAAGAACCAATGCCTGGATGGACAGACAGTTTTAACGGACCTATTGCCTTGTCAATGGCAGTTGCCATGGGTTAGTACGGACTTTTTTTTATTAATTTCGTTTATTTCCTTTATACAGGGTGATTCACGAGGGAAGGGCCAAAATGTTATGGTAGATAGAGTTCACTTAGGTGAATTAGAAATGACTATTAAAAAAATCCTGAGCCTTCTTTTTATTGATCTACAGGATGATTTATGAGTTTTGCCCAATAATTCTTAAGGTCATATCTTTTAAACTAATCACTAGAATCAGCTCGTATTGTGGGTATATGGTATACTATTAATTGTCAATTTACATGCATAATCAAAGACAGAAAATTCCAGGGCCGGCTTAACTAATTTTTATTTTTAGGACTCCTATGAAAAAATCACCCTGTGTACGTGATTTTTAAATTCTAATACTGAATTATGAAACTACATACAAAAGTGATCGAAAACATGTATTTTGTTGTCTTGACACACTTTGGGCGAATTTTAAATGAACGATCAATTTTCGCCAAAATCGAAGGTCTGCACAAAATAAATTTATAAAATTACATTTTCCTCTCTTATTTACAATAAAATATTTGTTATACAAAATTTTGTGATTTCATGCATGATTAATATGAAATAAATAATCAAAAATAAATAATTTCAACATCAGATTAAGTAATTTTTAATTCTGAGGTTTCTGTGAAAAATCAGTCTGTATACATTTTTCTCAAATTCTGACAATAAATTGTGGAACTACATTTAAAAATTAACGAAATTATTTATTTTTTATCACAATACATCAATAAACAGAACATTATAAACAACAAATTCACAGAACATAAAACCTTATAACTTATTTTCAAAATGAAAGCCTTCTGCCTCCCTACATTTTCTTTGTCGTAAAATTAAATTTCCTACGGCTTTCCTAATAACGACAGGATTATTAATGTTCTGTTTATTGATGTACTGTGATAAAAAAAATAAACATTTTCGTTAATTACTTCCTCACCAAAAGTGAGGAAGATATACAGGGTGTCCCGATTTTAAACCGACAAACTTCGGGTACAGAAAGTTCACATGAAATTATGACATACCCCTTCTAACATTTCTTCTCTATCGAGCCTCCTAACGGAGATACAGGGTGTTGAAAATTCAATTTATTTTTTGTTTTTCTTTAATAACTTCCACAATTTTAAAGATAGGGAAACCAAACTTGGTACACATAGTTAGGTTGTGAGGGTCCATCTTTGCTATGGTTCAGAGTTAAACAGAGGCGCGCCAGTGGCGTGCGGTGTGGTCACGTCGACATAATTTTAAGTAAAAAAGTATGTGCACTAATTTTTTTCGCAATTCTGATCAGATTTTCATAATTTACGGTTCATTTTCTAAAAAAACTTGCTCACGTAAAATTTTGACTGAGGCATTAGTTTTCGAGATATTTGCGTCTGAACAAAACGATGCACCAAAAACTCAATTATCATGTCGGGGATAGTTCTGATGAAATCACGACATATCCCTTCTAAAATTTCTCTATAGCCATTCCTAACGGAAATACGGGGTGTTGATTTTTTTGATATTTGAATGTTGATAATTTGTTTATGCAATTTCGTAACAAACAAATTTTTCTTTTGACAGAAATAATATTGACTTGCAAAAGGCCTTAAAAACGCCTTATTGCAAAAGAAGAAAAACATTAAAAACATTAAATTGACAGTTCAGTTCAGTATATTCCTTCGAAAATCAGATTGAAAATAATTTTGAAAGGGCTATCTTAATTAATTAATTGTGTTTTTGGTGCATCGTTTTGTTCAAACGCAAATATCTCGAAAACTAATGCCTCAGTCAAAATTCTACATGAGCAAGTTTTTTTAGAAAATTAACCGTAAATTATGAAAATCTTATCAGAATTGCGAAAAAAATTAGTGCACATACTTTTTTCCTTAAAATTATGTTGACGTGACCACACCGCACGCCACTGGCGCGCCTCAGTTCAACTCTGAACCATAGCAAAGATGGACCATCACAACCTAACTATGTGTACCAAGTTTGGTTTCCCTATCTTTAATATTGTGGAAGTTATTAAAGAAAAACAAAAAATAAATTGAATTTTCACCACCCTGTATCTCCGTTAGGAGGCTCGATAGAGAAGAAATGTTAGAAGGGGTATGTCATAATTTCATGTGAACTTTCTGTACCCGAAGTTTGTCGGTTTAAAATCGGGACACCCTGTATATTCGTGAAAAAAATTTTCGAAAATTTTTATTGCATTTCTGGACGATTCTCGACGAATTATGACGATACACACAAATTTTCTTTTTTTGAAATAAAGCTCTCAAATTTGGTACACACGTTCTAGAGGTCAAGAAAAAGATTGAGTTCGTTTATGAGCAAAATCGGTCCACTGGAATGGGGTCTACCGGACCCCAACATTTCTATTTCTAACTTTACAAAAAAATTTATTCGTGATGAAAGATTATAAATAGGATCTGATATACAACTTATTATAATATTGTGTCTAAATGTTGAAATAAACAAAATACGCAAAAAAAACAAAATACGTACAAAAAAAACAAAATGCGTCAAAAAACAAAATACGTCAAAAATTACTTTTGTTATAAACTCCACCACACGGTGAGGAAGTTTTGATCCCATAATTGGCAGCGGGTTTTTTTAATGTAGTTCCAAAATTTATTATCAGAATTTGAGAAAAATGTATGCAGACTGATTTTTTCCACAGAAAAATTACTTAATCTGATGTTGGAATTATTTATTTTTGATTATTTATTTCATATTGATCAACCATGAAATCACAAAATTTTGTATAACAAATATTTTAGTTTAAATGAGAGAGGAAAATGTAATTTTATAAATTTATTTTGTGCAGACCTTCGATTTTGGCGAAAATTGATCGTTTATTTAAAATTCGCCCAAAGTGTGGCAAAACAACAAAGTACATGTTTTTGATCACTTTTGTATGTAGTTTCATAATTCAGTATTAGAATTTAAAAATCACGTACACAGGGTGAATTTTTTCATAGGAGCCCTAAAAATAAAAATTAGTTGAGCCGGCCCTGGAATTTTCTGTCTTTGATTATGCATGTAAATTGACAATTAATAGTATACTATATACCCACAATACCAGCTGTTTCTAGTGATTAGTTTAAAAGATATTACCTCTTAAGAAGTATTGCGCAAAACTCATAAATCACCCTGTAGATCAATAAAAAAAAGGCTCAGGCTTTTTTCAATAGTCATTTCTAATACACCCAAGTGAACTCTATCTACCATAACATTTTGGCCCTTTCCTCATGAATCACCCTGTATATTCGTGCACTGTTTACTATTAAAGAAAATATTCGGACACTTGCAATTTTTGTGGTTACGCATTCTGTAACCAAGGCTAACTAAACGTTAGAAAAATTACGGGACACCCTGCCTAATGGCATATTATACCTCTTGTTTCAGGCATTTTGAGAATCCTCTATATCGACGGAGAGTCGCATGCTGATTCTGTCTTTGTGGATAATGTTGCAAAATCGTTAATATCATCCACTTGGGGAAAAGCCGTCAACAGGTATAAATTATTATTCTGCATAACTGTTGCCCGAAAATTATTAATGAGATACTTGGCATGCTTATCTTTGTCGATTTGTAGAACGAATGATGGTGAGCTGACCATTTACAACTGTAGTACTGATTTAGATATAACCTGGAACAACTACTTATCAGTGGGAACTGATGTAATAAATGAAGTGCCACTTAAGACGAGAATATGGACTCCAATGAATACAAAAAATCAAACGACATGCTACCCCTATTACTTTGTAAACGTGTTATTGTTTCATATGGTACCAGCCGTGTTACTGGATGGTTTATTGAAATTGTTGGGCAAAAATCCACTGTAAGTAGCTTGGCATCCAAGAACTATTTTTAAGATTGGCCTTGAAGAGATTTCCGAATATTCCGATATTCCGATATTTTTACCCACATTGTAGATTATAATGTCCAACTTTCGAGCACCTCCTGTACCAAATAAAGCACCGATTTAATTTTTTTCAGAATGGTAAAAGTCCAGAGAAAGATTTATATAGCAAATATATCAACATATTATTTCATGAGACGCTCGTGGCAATTTAGAAGGGAAAATTATATTGGCCTTAAAGATATATTATTAGACAGTGACTTGGAAGCCTTCAATTGTGTATCACCTGATTTCACTTCATACGAAAAGACATACAGTATAGTGAAAGAAATGACGTTAGGTACTAAAGAATATCTCTTAAATGAGAGCCAAGTCATAACAAAAAGGACAATCCTGATCGACCGAAGGTAGGAAATGAAATGAATAAAAATTAATACTAAGAAAAATGTAGTAGTTGCAAACATAGTTTACGATATTGGTCTTCATTCTTTGTAAAAAGTATATTGTCAATTCAAAATTATTATTTATTACAAGAAATATAAATGGTTACAATACAATATTCTTTTACGATATCTTCCAAATTAATTTCCGCATTCTCGTCGATCGCATCTAAATCTTCTGCGTAGTTTATATCCTCGATAATTTTATCCACGTATGAATTTAGACATTGTACTCCCTGACAATTGCCGTAAATTTGTGGGCATCTTAATCTATTTTTCTGTTGCGGTTGCAGCAGATAAGTTGCAATATTGATTCTGGTGTTGTCACAGGTTGTATGGGGCTGTTAATTTTCTTCTATCCTCACTGTTGTGGATTTTTTCCATTGCCAAGAGCTGGTTTGATCTCTCTTTCAGGTTGAACCCCTTTTTCCACTCGAGCCTAAATCGCACAGAAATATCATCTATTGAGTTATTTACGCTTAAATACTTCCACTGGGAGAAAACAAAGATGATTTTCATTATTTATTTGTGTCTTAAATTATCGCTTTTTTATTTTTTAGCTTGAAGTATCTGGACAAAATTGTGAAGATGACGTTTTACGGATACGTGCTGTACACATTATTTTGGAAATACGATATAGTGACGTATTTATTGGAAAGTGTTTACAATTATTTTAGCAGGCTATAATTATTACTACATGTAAACTATTGTGTGCTGAAAATGAGTGATTTGCTTCTCAAGTTTTTATATTTTTGTGGTTCACTTTTAATTGATAAATTTATTTTATATATTTTTATATATTAATAAAAAGATGTACCTTACGGTAGTGTTTTATTCAAGGTAAATTACAATTACAACTGCAAAATGTAACACCAAATATAATGATTTTTCCCAAAAAAATGCCCTCTTAGAGAAGAATTAAATACTCGATATCTCGGATACCATACCCCTAAAGTTCAAAATTTAATACTGATTCAAGTATTAAGATCTAGTTATTAACAAAATTCATGTATACAGGGTGTCCCAGCCTCGCGTCGGCCAAATGTCCTGGCTCTCCTATAAGAGATATCGAAAAATTTCAAAATCGAGATGATAGAGTACACAATGGTGCATAGTATAAAAATATTTTGAAATATACAGGGTGATCGATTTAGGCGTTATGTCATAAACTTATGTTTTTTTAAATGAAACACTAGGTATATTATTACATATTTGAATTCTCCTTTTAAAGACGACTCAATCGATATGCCACTTGATGGGTCTGCGATGGGTCGGTACCATGATATGGGTGAGTTTGTACCAAAAACGTGCCAACTTTGTGAGCTCACTGTGGCGTAGCGGAAAAGCATTTTGAGATCTAGTTTGTGCCAAAAATTGTCAAAAACCCTGTAGTTTACGCTGCTGTTATCAGATCTAACGAAATCGGTCATTTTATACCGGGTGAGTCAGGAAACGCCAAATCTACTTTTTCCCATTTTTTTCAAATGGAACACCCTGTATATTATGACACCAAAGGAAAGCCCTTTGAAAGAGCTTTCCACTGATATAAAGGTTCAAGGGTCCATCTGTCATGGGTGCCAAGATATTTGATGGCAAAGTGGCACAATTCGAGGTTTATTAAAAAATTACACTCAATTTTCAATTGTTTTGTGAACTTTCGCTGAAATCGGCTCTTTTCAATAAGAAAATTTTACAACAATAAAGTGAACTATTGACAAGATTGGTATTTTTATGACAGGTACCTACTTGATTTTTTTAAATTTATTTTAATAAATTGAAAGTTGGAATCAATATGAGTTTCTCTACAATTTTTTATTTATTCTTTCGATGATAGTACGTGGAACAACAGCTTCCCAAACTTAAGACCAATTTTATTATCTTTCATTAAATTGAAAATAAAAGTATTTTTTGGTCTTATTTTAGAAAAATGAAGAACACTATCTAAAAGCTGAAAAAAAAAAATACTACGAAAAGGTACGTTTTATTAAGCACCTTCGTTCTAAAATAGTAAATCGTTTCGCGACAAAATTACTTCGGGCTAGAAAATACTTGCCATGTCATGAATTTATACACACATTTCAGAAAAAAAATTAAATTTATCAGGCGTTGACTATTTTATACTTAAGTACTTTTCTGTACTGAAGTACGGTTTTTTTCTCCGAGTATAAGAATTATTTTCAAAATTTTCTTACTGAAAATAGCCGATTTCAGCGAAAATTTACAAAACAATTGAAAATTGAGGGTAATTTTTTAATAAACCTCGAATTGTGCCACTTTGCCATCAAATATCTTGGCACCCATGACAGATGGACCCTTGAACCTTTATATCAGTGGAAAGCTCTTTCAAAGGGCTTTCCTTTGGTGTCATAATATACAGGGTGTTCCATTTGAAAAAAATGGGAAAAAGTAAATTTGGCGTTTCCTGGCTCACCCGGTATAAAATGACCGATTTCGTTAGATCTGATAACAGCAGCGTAAACTACAGGGTTTTTGACAATTTTTGGCACAAACTAGATCTCAAAATGCTTTTCCGCTACGCCACAGTGAGCTCACAAAGTTGGCACGTTTTTGGTACAAACTCACCCATATCATGGTACCGACCCATCGCAGACCCATCAAGTGGCATATCGATTGAGTCGTCTTTAAAAGGAGAATTCAAATATGTAATAATATACCTAGTGTTCCATTTAAAAAAACATAAGTTTATGACATCACGCCTAAATCGATCACCCTGTATATTTCAAAATATTTTTATACTATGCACCATTGTGTCCTCTATCATCTCGTTTTTGAAATTTTTCGATATCTCTTATAGGAGAGCCAGGACATTTGGCCGACGCGAGGCTGGGACACCCTGTATGTGTTTGAGGTCGCTCATGATTACGAATCTCAAGTCAAAATTTTAGAATTCGCCATAGCACCAATAATAATATGGCCGATATAATAGTGGTACAATGGAAAAACATATTTTGTTTGTTTTGAGCAAGTAGAACGTTTTCTTTGCAAATTCTTATATTTTAGGACATAAAACTTTAAAGGAAAATTATTGCTCTTACCCTTAAAAGAGTAAAAACCACCCATAATATAAAAAAATCAATAAATCATTAAAATTTATATTATTTATGTTTTTGGAGTCGCTGATCACGAATGTGAAGTCAAAAATTAAAAATTCTATGTTGCACCATCAATATGGCTGATGTAAAAAAAAGGGGATGCCGAACCGGTTTTCAGAGGCCAAAAATCAACTAAATTCTTAGCAGTATATAGTATATGGATGGTCAGAACATTTTGGATTAATGGTGTATAAATGGAGAAAAATCGATTGGACCTCAACGAATAACCAGAAGTAGGGTGGGGGTGGGAAAATGGGTGTTTCTAGGGGTGAAACGTGGCTAAGATTTCCGGCAAAACTAGACCTCCTATTGAAAAAGTTAAATGCAATAGTTGTAGATAATTGAAAGACCTACAACTTTTATATCAACCATTTTTCAACATAACCTCGAAATTATTATTATAAAGCATTTCAGATAAGCTCTTGATCTGGTTCCACAGAGTAATTTTTTCCTGGTAATTACTATTATCTAGTAACTAATATTTTGTGATATATTTTTATGTATTCTGTATTTATTTCCCATACTGTAAATGGAATTCGTTCGGTTGCTTGGTGTAATATAAAATAAAAAATAAAATAAAATAAAATTATTGAGAAAAACCAATTTTTGATTTTTTATTTTTATCTCCCACAAAAATAATTCGATTTTAATGAAATTTGGTAAAAATGTACATTTTTCTGTCTCACATAAGCTGTAATTTTTTTGAAGCGAAATATTTATTTTTTGATTTTATTGCGAATTTAATTTGAAAAAAGGCCTAATTTTCAATAAAAAAAGTTGATTAACAAAATTTTGATTTTTGGAAATTTAATTTTTTCGTTGAAACCTCTACTTTAAAATGGTGTAAAAAATCATACTATGGAAAAACATTGTCAAAAATGGGAAAAACCAAAACAAAGATATTTTCATGGAGAAAAATAAATTGAAAATAAGTTCATTAAAACAAAATATTTAAAATTGTTTCAATTTACAAGGTAGGATTATAAAATCAAAATTCTATTTTAATCTCATTTTTTTGGCAAGCGTTTTTCTCAATAGTTTTGAGGCTATGTTGAAATATGGTTGACATAAATGTTGTAGACCTTTCAATTATCTACAACTTTTGCATTTAACTTTTTCGATCTAGTTTTGCCGGAAATCGTAAAAATCCACGTTTCACAACCAAAAACACACCTTTTCCCACCCCCACCCTACTTCTGGTTATTTGTTGGGGTCCAATCGATATTTCCCTATTTATATGCCATTAATCCTAAATTTTCCGACCAACCATGTACAGGGTTTTCCACCGAAAATGATCACCCCGATAACTTTTTAATTTGTAATTTTAGAAAAAAAAGTTTCAAGTAAAAGTTGTAGGCATATTAAGGGCTTAAAAATCCCATTTTTAGAAAAACAATTGGACATCGTATTTACGATCTACCGATACAAGTTATGTTTTTTTAAATGGAACACCCTGTATTTTTTTATATTTTTGGATTCTATACGTTTTTCTGATTTCAACCATATAAATGTGTCATATGTTTGCTCCGGTGGTTTATATGTATATGTAGTTACAATGTTATAGTTATCCCGGAAACATTAGTATACAATGCAAACAAAATGCATAATTTCCAAATGCACGAATAAATTAGCACAACAATGAAATGGACTTAAATGCAAAATTTAAATAGATTCCGAACTATATAACGATGTAGTTCCGGATATTCTCTTATATTCCTGTTTTTTTATCATCGAAAAATGGCTCCAGTTCTTGAAGAAATTCCGTCAATTCCAGAGTTTTTTCGAAATAGGAATATATTTGTGACTGGCGGCAGCGGATTCATTGGCAAAGTTTTGATAGAGAAACTATTGAGATCATGCCCTGATATTGGAAATATATACGTTTTGTTGAGAGAGAAGAAGGGAAACACTCTAACTGAAAGGGTTAAAGATATGACGAACATACCTGTGAGTATTTTTTAGTACCTACTTCAGATTAATTATTGATTAATTAATAACTTTAATTTCGTGTTTTATTAAAATTATACCTTATTTATTTTAATTCATTTAGAATATAGACTATACTGAAAAGAAACAAAAAATATACAATTTGCAATATTTGAAAGTTAATCCATAATCATTGCTTAAGACCTGCCCGGTCTTCAACCCGCAGCATGCGGATCTCGCTTATCTTAAGAGATACAAAGTCGTAGAGCAAATTTGCGCAATTTTATGTTCGTTATCGTTTTCCGTTTAAAACATATTAGAAAAAAAAAGTGAAAAATCGTGATAAATTCTTAAACACTAAGCTGAGTCTCAAAGTGGAGCTAAACTGTCAAAAAGTTTGTTTAAGGGCACGAATTAAATGTCAAAAACTCGTAGGCTAGTATATTTTATCGACACTAGATGCCAGTGAGTGTACCAGCAAAATCAGAGGATTACTAGACTTGCATTGGCATTGCCAGATGCAAGAAAAGTTCCCTCTTGGCAAAAAAATCATAAATTTATACGATTTATTTGCATAGGCAAATATAAAGATTATTACCAGCCTCATTTTTTTAGTTGTATAGGTACCGGGTGACCACGAGATGAGGTTACACCCTGTAACTTATTTGTTATTAAACCGATTAATTTTAAATTTATAGGTGAGGCGTAACCTTTAAATGCGCAACTTTTGACACTTGGTAGCCTTATTTTTTACTTCCGATTTAGCCGGAAGTGATGTCAACTTTCTTATTTTAATAACAACTCTACCTGTTTTTGTAATGTATCTTATTCGTTATAAAATTTACAATACAAATGGTATGTCACATAATGACATTTCATTTCAAAATGGCCGAAAAATTAAATTTTTTCAAAAATATTAAAATGTCAATTAAAAGATTTTGAAAATTAATTTTTTTCCAAAGTTGGCCGTGAAATCAAAAGAGTAATGAATTTGACATGTTCAATTTTTAATTTGCATCAAAATTTCGTTTTGGCGGCAAGATATTAGAAAAATAAAATAAATATTAGGAGAAATTTTTATTTAATTTTTATATTTTGTGAATAATTCGGTACGTTAATGGCATTAAATCAAAGAGAAGAAACAAGCAATTGCAAAATTTAAAAAAAAGTCAGGTAGGTGTATTTAAAAAAAAATTGTTTTGAGTATTTAAAAATTGCAGAAAAATATTTATCTTATTTTCCTAATATCTTTCTGCCAAAACGAAATTTTTGTACAAATTAAAAATTAAACATGTCAAATTCATTACTCTTTTGATTTCACGGCCAACTTTGGAAAAAAATTATTTTTCAATATTTTTTAATTGACATTTTAATATTTTTGAAAAAAATTAATTTTCCGGCCATTTTGAAATGAAATGTCATTGTGTGACATATTGTATTGTAAATTTTATAACGAATAAGATACATTACAAAAACAGGTAGAGTTGTATTTAAAATAAGAAAGTTAATATCACTTCCGGCTAAATCGGAAGTAAAAAATAAAGCCACCAAGTGTCAAAAGTTGCGCATTTAGATGTTATGCCTCACCTGTAAATTTCAAATTAATCGGTTTAATAACAAAGAAGTTATAGAGTGTAACCTCATCTCGTGGTCACCCGGTATAGGTATAGATATACTACAAATAATAAATATAGCGCCACTGGATTAGATTAGATTACAAAAAGAAATTTTTTTAGAATCTGTAATGTGGAAACGATAATAATTACTCTAACCGATTTGGCAAAAGTGCGTTGTAATAGTAAAGAGTTGTAAAGATGACCTTGAACGCAAGAATTTTACTAATTATCCTAACGAATCATAGACTTAATAATTACTAACGTATAAGTCTATGTAACGAATAAACAAATGTGATTTGAGGCATATTTTTGCGTTGCGACCGGAACATGGTTGTTAACAGCTAATGCTGACCGACTGAAGACAAATTTCCTGTCCCGTGATTGGTTATACAAGTAGACTGTTAGCTTACGGTGAAACGTAAAAATTCGGATTTGGTTTTGGTAATTGGTAGTTAGTATCTCTAGTAGTTCTGGTGTCACGAAGTGATTTTTCCAATCAAGGAATGTTCATTTTTGCTTTAAATATTACCGTCACTTGGGTACACCCTGCCGCTGTTTTTAGTACGTAAGTCCTGTTTTAATTAAGATATTAATGAGTTGTTAAAAAGTCCGCTGGTAAACAAGCAATCAAGTAATTAATTGATTAATTTTCGACAATCCCTCGTATAAATAAAATCCGAGAAATTTTATAAATAATGGCCGAGTCGGAAATAAAAATCATTCGTTACTAAAAATGTTAATCCTTGCCCGTTTTAATCCGTTTCTTTTTGCAATATAGTAGAGAAATTGCAAGTAACTCATTCCCGGTTATATACGTTCTGAATTGATGCGCCAAATTGCATAATCCGCTGGACCCCTGAAAGTAACGCCAGGTTGTGCATCCGAATCCTTCGTTTCAAGTCAGTGACCGCCCCTCTATCACGCGACCTAGATACGTCATAAAGGTTATAAAAGGAAGAGGAACGCTCACTTCGTCCTCATTCCTCATTCCGAGAAAACCAGCAGCAGTTCAGCTCATTCCGTGAAAGTCGTCCGCAGTCCAGGTGCATTCCGAAATAGTCCGCGAGATCAGATCCGATCCACCTTCAGAAGTGCCAGATCAAACCAAAGCCGTCCACAGTTTCGCGCCGCCGCTCCGAGTTAAATAGTAAAGTCAGTTAGGAAATTATTTGAAAATAATTTTGGTAATAATACACCGTAGTCCACTGCATTTTGCAGGTACTGCTTTCAGTTAAGTATAGATATTCAAAGGTCTTTTTGTCCGTACGTATCGTTGTAGTACACTACCCAATCAAACTAGAGCTAATTAGTAATACCTCCGTTGGTCTTTTCGTTTGATAATATATGCAACGGCTGCTGAGGTTTGTTCGCTAGGGCCACCTCAAAAGCCTCCCTGCATAATAGGTTACCGGAAAATCTACGATAAACCAAACCAAATAGTCATTATATCCATCAACTAGTTGGATTTGTTCGCTAGGGCCATCCATATAGGTGATCTGCATAGAGTTGACTCGGGAAACTTACGTTCATTAACAAATAGCTCTACGTTTGTGGCAGTAGTTTGCCGTGTATTTAAAAATTCCGTATAGCCTACAATATCTATAGCTAATCGATTGCCCGCCGTGCATAATACATCCTAGTAGAAAGGTCCGTTTGCTTGTCGTACATAAGAATTCATTAATCCCACGTATCCGAAAATTCAGACGTCAAATCACGTAAAGATTCTTGATTGCCAGCTCGACTTGTTTTTAATCCTTTTCAAATATTTTTATACACACTCGATTGTACAGTCGTGGAGGTTTTTAGAGTAAATTAATTTGTTCATTATTATCACTGAATAAATCCGTTATTTTAAAGAGGTAAAATTCACGAGTCATTATTTCTGTCACCAATTTCTGATTAACCCGTTTGAGTAGGGGTCGAAGTCCATTAGACAGACCCCCAGCTTACGACCCGCTGGCATTTTCCGTATCTTCAACTGTTAGCTACCCCGGCTTGCTTTCCCAAATAGGAAAGCCAAAAAGTGCTGTTCTTTGCACTCAAAAGTTAAAGTACTGGCGCCCGAGATTTCCGTATAAAAGATTACGTAAGTATCTGGACTAAAAAGCAGGCATCCATTACACTAGTTAGGTGTGGTAATGGTAGTGGAAGTCGAATTTAAAATTGCAATATGTAAGGTTTTTCTTTACAATAAAATGTATGCAGTGACCGAAGATCCACAACAATAAATTGACAACACAAACAATAATTACAATAGAAAGAAGTTTTTGTGGTAAATAAAATTGGGAAAGTTTTTGCCATTTGCCCCAAGAAAGTAACATGATGCAGCTACGGACACGTGTTGATGCTGATGCTGATAAGGAGCAATAACTCCGAAACACATGTCCGTAGCTGCATCATGTTTCTTTCTTGAGGTAAATGGCAAAAACTTTCTCTGTCCAATAATTACAATATTTTAGTTAATAAAATCAGTGTATCATTAGGTGTTAGCTCATCTGTTATTAAGCTGGACACATGGTATTTTCTATTTTACATTTATAAAGGAGTTATTTACCAAATAGTACGCCGTTGTTTGAATCAATTTTAATGAATATTAGGCAACCAAATATACACTCAATTCGCAGCCTTGAAACAGAAGTGATGCGTTTGTTTTCAAAGCACTCTTTGCAAAAATGAATAATTTTCAATTTTGGTCGAAATATAAAACTAAATTATCGTGTACCGTAATCAGAAAAAAATGATGTATTCAAAAATGTGAAATCCAACATGGCGCCCATAATAAAAAATAAAGTTGACTGTTGCTTCTCTGCCATCTTAGACGTCATGGCAAACGCAATGGCATATTCGGATTCCTCGGAAAAAAGTGCCTTTAAGAATGTCCTTGTTTAAAATACGTAGTTTTCAATTTAAGAATTAAAGAAAGTCCAATGAAGCAATAATAGTATGTTTAGAGATGAAACATCAATATAAGTATATCAAATTGGATATGTTTGTTATTATTATGCTTGTATATATAGCCTAAGTAAAGTCATTTATAAAAACGAGAATCTCGATAATTCGTTTCTTTCTAATATCTTCAAAACTAAAAACGATAGATCAAATTTCTTTTCAGATTATTGATCAGCATAAGAATGTGCAACTTTGTTCTAACTTGAACGACTTCTGTATCTCCTAGATAAGCGAAATCCCCATGGTGCGGGTCGAAAAACGGTCAAATGGCTTCTGTTTTCAGCTGTTCGACTTATTGAAGAAACAGAATGCTGACTCAATTAATAAGATAATTCCAATGAGTGGAGATATCTGCAAATTGGGTTTAGGTAAGTACGCAATATCTGTAATTTCAATTAGATTATGGCCTACAATAATAATAATAATAATAATAATAATAATCATATTTTCTTATAAACCAATTACAAATTAGTTTGTTACACTCCGCTTCCACTTGACACTAAAACACGAGATATAAATAAATGACTTTGTTTAGGATAAAAAATTGCATAGTAAGTCCAAGGATTTTATTTACACTATACATTAATACTAATTTTTTCCTCTGTTCATAATTTTCTACACTACATACAGGGTGTTACGAAAAAGTAGGTCATGCCTTTAACCACAGATTCTTTGGGCGAAAATAATGTGACATTTATAATGTGATTTTTTATTTTGGAGCGTAGTTTTTTTTATACAGGGTGTTAAAGTTTACATTTTGAAAATTATTTTTATTAATAATTCTGTTACTGTTTAAGATTTTTACCCGAATTTTTGCACAGACTTTCATCTTATACAGATACACTTTTTGTGTAATTTTGGTCAAAAAAGTCAAAGCGCAAACGGGAAAAAGGGGGGTTGTGTTACCCATTAACCCCCCCAACTTTTTCATGCGTACGCCTATGGTCTCTAGATATTTGTTTTTAGATTAAACACTTATTTTCCCAATTTTTTTTACTTCTACAAAATTTTGATTTAGGACTTGATTAACGAGATATTCCAGTAAATTCAGAATCATTTTCAATATTTCAGTTTCGGAATTTATTGTTTTTACTATTGTAATCGACTACTTTTAGACAAAAAATGCTAGAGACTTTTTTTGTTTTAGTAATAATTGTATTTTCTGTATTTTTGCTGTCTGTTTTATTTACCATATGTACAATAACTGGATTCGCCCGTTGGATAAATTATTCAAAAATTAATAAATAATTAAAGTAAATAATATGAAAAGTTTAATTTTAAACACAGCAATGTTTTATTTTTTATAGTATTTTCTTTAAATTAGTGTTTCTATTTGCTTATTTTACCTACCTCAGTGGCATAGATAACTAAGTATTAATTTAGGTTTCCTAAGCAAAAATGTGTACGCCACTGTTTTTTTTAAGATTTTTATTTTATTGAACTTTTCTGACTATGCACAACAAAAAAAGTCTCTAGCATTTTTTGTCTAAATGTAGTGGATTTAAAGAAAACCCAGGATTACTACGAACAACATAGTAAAAACAATAAATTCCGAAACTGAAATATTGAAAATGATTCTGAATTTGCTGGAATATCTCGTTAATCAAGTCCTAAATCAAAATTTTGTAGGAGTAAAAAAAATTGGGGAAATAAGTGTTTAATCTAAAAATAAATATCTAGAGACCATAGGCGTACGCATGAAAAAGTTGGGGGGGTTAATGGGTAACACAACCCCCCTTTTTCCCGTTTGCGCTTTGACTTTTTTGACCAAAATTACACAAAAAGTGTATCTGTATAAGATGAAAGTCTGTGCAAAAATTCGGGTAAAAATCATAAACAGTAACAGAATTATTAATAAAAATAATTTTCAAAATGTAAACTTTAACACCCTGTATAAAAAAAACTACGCTCCAAAATAAAAAATCACATTATAAAAGTCACATTATTTTCGCCCAAAGAATCTGTGGTTAAGGACATAACCTACATTTTCTTAACACCCTGTACATTAATACTCATTTTTTCCTCTCTTCACAATTTTCTACCCTATATTCTAACATTGTGTTCTGCCTAGGAATTAACGCTCATGATAGAAATACCATAATTAACGAGGTGAGTATAGTGTTCCACATAGCAGCATCTGTGCGATTCGATGATCCCCTAAAAAACGCAATACTTTACAACGTCAGAAGTACCGTGGAGGTGATAAAGCTGACCAAGAACCTAAAGAACCCAACAGCTTTTGCACATGTGTCAACAGCGTATAGCAATTTTGAGAGAAAAATCATTGAAGAAAAATTGTATCCCGCCCACGTCGACTGGCGCGATGCGATTCGATTGGCGGAAGAGGCGGATCCACACGTTTTGGAAATCTTCACCCAGAAATACATCAAACCGCATCCCAATACTTACACCTTTACAAAATCACTGGCGGAGCATGTTGTGAATGATCTCTGCACTGGGGAAATACCCACAATTATATGCAGACCGACAATTGGTATGAATTCGAGCTTTTTACTACATCTGCGCCTCGGTTGAGCTGTGATGGTTTTAAACAAAATAATTTTGTGTTTGATTAAAGAATTTACTTGGCCAAACAATTGTTAGCATTATTAATACTGATGAGTTAAATTTTCATTCTTGGATATTTTAAAAAATATTCAGAAACAAATATCGGTTATCTAATCTGGTCTCGTTAAGTTAATTTCTAACTAACGGAAATATTCTCAACTTTGCATCACTTCCGCTTATACCGGAAATATCACCAAACTTTGTTATTTTAAATGGAACACCCTGTATATTATTGCATATTTGTATTCCTCATAAAATTTTTGCTTGGCTTTGTGTACCTTTAAATCTGCAATTTTCCGAGAGAATTAATATTTTTGGAAATTTTTGACCCTTTGGAAAAAAATCGATATCTTCTATCATGTTGCAGATTAAGATATTTTCTTTTCAAACTCATACAAGCGCACCGTCTATCTAAAAGTGGTCTTAATTTTATACAGGGTGTTTTATTTTCACAGTCAAAGTTTTGTAGAAAAAGATACATTAGATATTAAATTTGTTTCTTACTTTTCGACCTCACTGTATATGTTTTAGTGACTCCTTCCATAAGAGATCCAATGCCTGGATGGATTGACAATTTCAATGGACCCATTGCCCTATCACTGGCAGGTGCCACAGGTTAGTACGGATTTTCTTTCTAAAATTTCGTTTGGCATATTCCTTATGTTTCAGGCATTATAAGAATCATGTATATCGACGGTAAACAGCATGCTAATTTCGTTTATGTGGATAATGTTGCAAAATCATTAATAACAGCTACTTGGGGAAAAGGTATCAACAGGTATTAATTGTTCTGCAGAATGTTTCACGAAAAATTATTAATCTCGATGTTCTTACCTTTGCCGATTTGTAGACAGAACAACGATGAGTTAACCATTTACAACTGTAGTACTGATTCAAATGAAACCTGGAAGAACTATATGACAGTGGCACTTAATAATTCATTAAGGGAAATTCCACTAGAGACAAAAATATGGGCTCCAATAAGCAACGAGAGTCAAACGACATGGTATTACTATTACTTTTTAAACGTGTTATTGTTTCACATGATTCCAGCCGGATTAATAGATGGTTTAATGAAACTGTTGGGCAAAAACCCATTGTAAGTAGCTGGGTTGTAAATTCAGTCGTTTCATTCATGTAAGGAAAATAACGCTGTACCTTTTTATAAGAATTATTTTTTAAAGAGGTAACAATTTAAACTGCTTAATTTCATATATGGAGAATAGAAAATTTATAGTTAAATATAACGAGGCCGTGTCTGATACACAGGATACTATATTAGGTGTTCTACAGGGGTCAATTCTGGGTCCGCTGTTATTTTCTATCTATTTATATAAATGACCTTCCTAGTCATATAAAGACAGGCATGACAATTATGTATGCGGATGACACTACAGTCACAATATCCACTTCTAACTGTAATGATTTAGATAAACTTGTCAAAAATATTGGTGATGATATGAATGATTGGTGCAGTCGAAATAGGCTAATATTGAATGAGAAGAAAACTGTTTTTATAAGCTTTAAACCAAGAAAGTCTGGATCAGTAAATACCCTGAAATTAAGCACTTCTACTAAATTTTTGATCACAAGGAAATCACGTATGCAGCAAACTAAACAAAGCGTACCTACTTCGCAATACTGCAATTAAAAGATGCTTTGGATGAGGCAGGACTTCTTGAAGTCTACTATGCTTTGGCCTATTCTATAAACTATAAAATACATTTAACGAATTAGTTCCTTTCATCCCTGTTTTTTTCGTCTTAGTCAATAGCATACCGGGTGACCACTTGATGAGGTTACACTCTATAACTTCTTTGTTATTAAACCGATTAATTTGAAATTTACAGGTGAGGCATAACATCTAAATGCGCAACTTTTGACACTCGGTGGCTTTATTTCTTACTTCCGATTTAGCCGGAAGTGATATTAACTTTCTTATTTTAAATACAACTCTACCTGTTTTTGTAATGTATCTTATTCGTTATAAAATTTACAATACAATGATATGTCACACCATGACATTTCATTTCAAAATGGCCGAAAAATTAAATTTTTTCAAAAATATTAAAATGTCAATTAAAAGATATTGGAAAATAATTTTTTTCCAAAGTTGGCCGTGAAATCAAAAGAGTAATGAATTTGACATGTTTAATTTTTAATTTGTACAAAAATTTCGTTTTGGCAGAAAGATATTAGGAAAATAAGATAAATATTTTTCTGCAATTTTTAAATACTCAAAACTATTTTTTTTTAAATACACCTACCTGACTTTTATTTCAATTTTGCAATTGCTTGTTTCTTCTCTTTGATTTAATGCCATTAACGTACCGAATTATTCACAAAATATAAAAATTAAATAAAAATTTCTCCTAATATTTATTTTATTTTTCTAATATCTTGCCGCCAAAACGAAATCTAGATGCAAATTAAAAATTAAACATGTCAAATTCATTACTCTTTTGATTTCACGGCCATCTTTGGAAAAAAATTGATTTTCAAAATCTTTTAATTGACATTTTAATATTTTCGAAAAAATTTAATTTTTCAGCCATTTTGAAATGAAATGTCATTGTGTGACATATCATTGTATTGTAAATTTTATAACGAATAAGATACATTACAAAAACAGGTAGAGTTGTTATTAAAATAAGAAAGTTGACATCACTTCCGGCTAAATCGGAAGTAAAAAATAAGGCTACCAAGTATCAAAAGTTGCGCATTTAGATGTTATGCCTCACCTATAAATTTAAAATTAATCGGTTTAATAACAAATAAGTTACAGAGTGTAACCTCATCTCGTGGTCACCCGGTATAGTAGCTTTCGCAATAATCGTCCAATTTTTACAAATGGGTAGCCAAAAGTATAGACTAATTTAATTCAAATTCTAGGCAAATTTTTAAATGTAACTAAATTCAATATGGCGGAGACATTAGCAAAATACCTTTATTTAAACGCTTGTTTTGTTTCGTATTAGTGCGGCAGTTTAGTTAGGATATTTCAACATATTGTGCACTTTTTGATAAAAGCACCAAATTTGGCACAGAGGTAGACCGATGTAATACGAACAATTTTGGATGTGGAGCCATCGGCCAACTGCCCCCTGGCAGCCGTGGCGGCCATTTTCCAAAATGGCTGCCAGTGGACACCCGAAGGACAACAGAAGTTAGATAAAATTTGCTGCTGAAGGTTTTAGTGAATGTTTATTGAATGTTTTGAATGAGAGATAGTTTGTAAGTTATATACAGGGTGGGTCAATAGTGCGTATTTCTTCTGTATCTCCTGTCTCGTTAGATATAGAGGCATGGTTCAAAATTTTAATTAATTTGTGAGAAAAAGTACATTTTTTTAAATTATTATCAATTATACAGGGCGATCCGTTAAAGTGGTAGATAAAAGAATATATATTTTTTAAATAGAATGACCCAATTTTTTTTATTATGTTTGAATACCACTATGATGGCCTATTCGGCGGTAAAATATTTTTAAAATTTCTTGGATGGTTAATGAAATAAAAAATATTTTTATAGAAAACTGTCGTTATCTTCATTTGTAGTCCTTTTTCTACGATTGACTTTTTTATAAGAAATGCCACCTGTTTCTTCAAATCTGTTTTTAAACTTTTAGAAGATGCTTCTTGTGGATGGGTTCTGTGAGAATACTTTTTAGCATAAGTTCTGGAGGCAACAAAATTGAAAGTAACTGAAATTAAATGTCTTTGTTTCTATGAAATAATTTCAAAGGTACATTGACTTTTCTGAATAATACATACCTATTTACACATAAACAACAACATCTAGAAAATTATTAATTTTAGGTATGGGACATATCATATCAAAGTTGCAGAGAAATAAAAATTACACAATTTTTACAAAAATATATAGGGTGTTCCACTTGAAAAAGTTGAGTTTTGGTAGTTTGAATATTTATTTAGCAGTGCGCTTATGAACACCTTGTATGAAAAAAATATTTTCTACATCAGCTAATAGTCAAAGTAAGGCATACACTACTACCATGTCAAAGAAAAAAAATAAGTCCAAAATCAATTTTCAAAATGATCCCTGCAATCGGCAGTTTTCAATAAAAATATTTTTTAATTCATTAACCATCAAACAAATTTTAAAAATATTTTACCGCTGAATAGGCCATCATAGTGGTATTCAAATATAATAAAAAAAATTGGGTCATTCCATTTAAAAAATATATATTCTTTCATCTACCACTTTAACGGATCGCCCTGTGTAATAATTTTAAAAAATGTACTTTTTCTCACAATTTAATTAAAATTCTGAACCATGCCTCTATCTCTAACGAAACAGGAGATACAGATTTCTTCTGTATCTCCGCACGCACGCACTATTGACCCACCCTGTATATAACTTACAAACTATCTCTCATTCAAAACATTCAATAAACATTCACGAAAACCTTCAGCAGCAAATTTTATCTAACTGCTGTTAGTGCTGTTGTCTTTCGGGTGTCCACTGGCAGCCATCTTGGAAAATGGCCGCCACGGCCGCCAGGGGGCAGTTGGCCGATGGCTCCACATCCAAAATTGTTCATATTACATGGGTCTACCTCTGTGCCAAATTTAGTGCTTTTATCAAAAAGTGCACAATAGGTTAGCTAATCCGCTGTACTATATGTGTAAATTACCAAACCTAACTTTCTAGAACACCCCGTATACACAAATAAAATATCGATTTCACTTTTTTCAGAATGGTAAAAGTCCAGAGAAAGATTTATATTGCAAATGTATCAACATATTATTTCATGAGACGCTCGTGGCAATTTAGAAGAGAAAATTATCTTGGCCTGAAAGATATATTATTAGACAGTGACTTGGAAGCCTTCAATCATGTATCATCAGATTTTAATACACACGAAGCGTTCTACCAGTACATAAGAGGCAGTATTTTAGGCAGTAAGGAGTATCTCTTAAAAGAGAGCCGAGTCATATCAAGAAGAACAATGCTGATCGACAAAAGGTAGGGAATGAAATGAAAATAAAAATTGAAAACGAGCAAAGAAACTTTGAAATTGCCTATAATATTAAATAATAGAGTTTCCAGGTTGATTATCCTGATAACCGTGACCTTCGAAAATTTTCTCTAGTAAAGACCACGGCAAAACGGTCGTCCATATTATTATAAAAACCCATTGGATTAATTTCATCTATGTCTTCTTTCATATTAATTTCTGGTTCCCCAAATCTCCATTTGGTGTGACATTGAGGCGAAACTGTCCGTAGCAATAGCCATAAACTGGAGAACTGTTCATTCTACTTATTTTGCAACCACAGTTAGACCCACAACTTTACTGGTTTAATATTTTCAGTATTAGCATCAATGAAGCGACTTGGAACACCTATAAAAGCTTATAAAAATAAAAGGTGTTTTACAATTTCATGTTTTTGGCCGAAATTTGCGAATTTTTTACGAAGAAGATTTCTTGATTTGACGGGGATGCGAGCTATTTGAACATTATTATTTATTTGTGTCTTAAATAATTACAATTTAATTTTTTAGCCTAAGAATTCTGGATAAAAGTTTGAAGCTGATGGTTTACGGGTACGTGCTATACACACTATTTTGGACATACGATATGGGGACATATTTATTGCAGAGCGTTTATAATTATTTTACCAGGCTATAATTGTTACTAGATATTATAAACTGCTGTCTGTTTAAATGAATGATTTTCTTTGGTTTTGGTTGGTTGTTATATTTATTTTGTACCTCGTTTTTTTATTGATAATTTATTTTGCGTAAGAGATTATTATTAATAAACAGCCGCGGTTCTGTGTTTGTTGTATACATTTTCTGTTTACCCTGTTACAACCAGTGGCGCGCCCATGAGGGGGTTTTGGGGGTTAAGTTGGTCAGCAATCAATACTAACTGCATATACCAATTATAGTGAAACTTTTTTTTTAATATTTCTTATTATTATTATTATCTATGAACTTTTACGAAGAACTTTCAAAAATTAGATAGAAGAAGAGATAAATGTAGAGAATAATCCAGTTCGGAAGTGGAAAATTCGGAATAAATGGATTTGCAATGAATTTGGCTATAATACTTTCAAACATTACTTCACAAAAATTTCAAATGCTGGTAACTCAAAAGCAAAAAAATTGTCTCCCATTGTGCCGAAGATTATTCTGATATTTTAAAACAAATTCTAATATATTAAATTTCAGGACTTTCCAGGGGGTTGGGGGTTTTCGGAATTTTTTTTTCGCAAATTGTTTTCCAAATTTATTTTTCGCCGGATGAATAACAGTAATACTTTTTTCTCTAATTGACAGATTAAAGTTGGCAGTTTGCGCGTGCATGCTGCGTACCTTGTTCCGGAAATGCGACATATTAACATATTTATTAAAAAAAATCTATATAATCATTTTGCTAAGTTATGACGACAAATAGACAATAGAATATTGTGTCGTAAAATAATTAAATGTCATTGCATTATTTTAATATCTCTGATTCGCATTATACTGTGTCGAACAAATTGTTCTATAGGTTCCATATTAAATAAATAACTATGTACAGGGTGATCCACCATAAATTCACCCCCTCTAACTTGGCCGTTTATGAACGAAATTAAAAATGTCAAAAACAGAATTATAGGGTTTTACAAACAGAACTCTCTGGCTTTGTAATACTTTTTAGAGGGAAACTCGGGCGCCAGTTCCTTAATTTTTAAGTGCAAGGAACAGCACTTGTTTGGTTCTCCGGTGGTGAGAACGTTTAGGGGTAGCTAACAGGTGGAGATACGGTTATTTGTCCAGGGATCTTAAGATGATTGTCTTGTCAACTGGACTTGGACAATTTCTCAAACGGGTTAATTAGAAATAAATAACTGAAATAATAACTCGTAAATTTTACCTATGTATACCAACGTATTTATTTATTAAAACAGTAATGAATAAATCAATAAACAGGCTATTTCGGCGACTTTGCAGTCGAGTATGTACAAATTTGATAACGGTAAGAAATATGCGGGCTGGCAATCAAGAGTATATACGCGTGAATACGATTTTATTTCGGAAGACGGTGAGTTTTGATAGCCGGTGTCTGTTTTCGCGGCTGAAACGATTTCGGATGGCAAGCAAACGGAATTTCCAACAGGATATAGTATGAACGGCGGGCAGTCGGTTAGCTATAGATATTCTTGTCTATACAGAGGGTTTTACAATACGGCGAACTACTGCCACAAACGTAGAGCTATTTACCAATGACTATTTTTCGTAAGTTAAGTTTTCCGGTAAATCTTTATGCATTGAAGCTTTAAAGATTGCCCGAGCGAGCAAATCTAACCAGCTGATGCATATTTTATGAAACAAAAGACCAATGGAGGAATAGCCCTAGTTTGATTCAGTAGTATAATATAGCGGTACTCACGAACAATAAGATCTCTGAATATCTATACTTAACTGAAGGAGGTACGGACGGATAGTAGCGGACCACGGTGTATTCTTACCAATATTATTTTCAAGAAAATTTATTACTACAAGTCGGAGCGACGGTTACGGACGGATAGTGAAAACGGTGACAGTTTCGGATTGATCTTGGACTGATCTTCAACTGATGCGGACTGAACGTTCCTCCGGCGTTTTATTACTTTTATGACGTATCCAGACGGCGCGTTAAAGGGGCGTACTGACTTGAAACGAGGGACTCGTTCTCACAACATTACTTACTGAGGTCGAACGTATTATGTAATTAGCAACATTGACTCGTAGCATCAATCACCGGAAATAGGTTACTTGCAATTTCTAGACTATATTGCAAAAAGAAACGGATTAAAACGGACACGGATTAATATTTTAACCGGTTTTAGTAACTAATGATTTTTGTTTCCGACTCGGTCATTATTTATAATAATTCACGGATTTTACTTATACGGGGGATTATCGAAAATTAATGAATTAATTACTTGACTGCTTGTTTACCAGCGGGTTTTTTACAACACAATACTAACTTAACTAAAACAGGACTTACTTACTAAAAAGCGGCGACAGGTTGTACCCAAGTGACGGTAATATTTAAAGCAAAAAGAGACATTCCTTGACTGGAAAAATCACTTCGTTACAACTTAAAAAATTTATATTTCTGAAACTGGAAGCTTGCCGTTAATTTGTGATTTCAAAAATATATACTTTTACATATTTTTCTTTTTTAGAGATATTGCCCAAAATCGCCCGCACAAAAATAATTGAACAAATCTAGGCTTTGATATTTATTGAAACAATGCAGATATGTCAAACTAGAAATTATTTGACAATTTATGTATACAGGGTGTTAAGAAAAAGTAGGTCATGCCTTTAACCATAGATTCTTTGGGCGAAAATAATGTGACTTTTATAATGTGATTTTTTATTTTGGAGCGTAGTTTTTTTTATACAGGGTATTAAAGTTTACATTTTGAAAATTATTTTTATTAATAATTCTGTTACTGTTTAAGATTTTTACCCGAATTTGTGAACAGACTTTCATCTGATACAGATACTTTTTGTGTAATTTTGGTCAAAAAATTCAAAGCGCAATCGGGAAAAAGAGGTTGTGTTACCCATTAACCCTCCCAACTTTTTCATGCGTACGCCTATGGTCTCTAGATATTTATTTTTAGATTAAACACTTATTTCCACAATTTTTTTTTACTCCTACAAAATTTTGATTTAGGACTTGATTAACGAGATATTCCAGTAAATTCAGAATCATTTTCAATATTTCAGTTTCGGAATTTATTGTTTTTACTATTGTTGTTCGTAGTAATCCTGGGTTGTCTTTAAATCGACTACTTTTAAACAAAAAATGCTAGAGACTTTTTTTGTTGTGCATAGTCAGAAAAGTTCAATAAAATAAAAATCTTAAAAAAAAACAGTGGCGTACACATTTTTGCTTAGGAAACCTAAATTAATACTTAGTTATCTATGCCACTGAGGTAGGTAAAATAAGCAAATAGAAACACTAATTTAAAGAAAATAGTATAAAAAATAAAACATTGCTGTGTTTAAAATTACACTTTTCATATTATTTACTTTAATTATTTATTAATTTTTGAATAATTTATCCAACGGGTGAATCCAGTTATTGTACATAATATGGTAAATAAAGCAGACAGCAAAAATACAGAAAATACAATTATTACTAAAACAAAAAAAGTCTCTAGCATTTTTTGTCTAAAAGTAGTCGATTTAAAGAAAACCCAGGATTACTACGAACAACAATAGTAAAAACAATAAATTCCGAAACTGAAATATTGAAAATGATTCTGAATTTACTGGAATATCTCGTTAATCAAGTCCTAAATCAAAATTTTGTAGGAGTAAAAAGAATTGTGGAAATAAGTGTTTAATCTAAAAATAAATATCTAGAGACCATAGGCGTACGCATGAAAAAGTTGGGGGTTAATGGGTAACACAACCCCCCTCTTTCCCTTTTGCGCTTTGACTTTTTTGACCAAAATTACACAAAAAGTGTATCTGTATAAGATGAAAGTCTGTGCAAAAATTCGGGTAAAAATCTTAAACAGTAACAGAATTATTAAAAAAATAATTTTCAAAATGTAAACTTTAACACCCTGTATAAAAAAAACTACGCTCCAAAATAAAAAATCACATTATAAAAGTCACATTATTTTCGCCCAAAGAATCTGTGGTTAAAGGCATGACCTACTTTTTCTTAACACCCTGTATAAAAGTGCGTATTTTTTAAATCACAAAAAAAATCGACTACTCTGATTTTTAAGCAAAACATTTAAAAAATAATTTAATTCTATCTATCTAAACCACTAGCTAGAAATTGCAATAACATTCATTGGAGGTGAAAGTGAAATATTTAAATCAGTAAAAAACAAGGTTTTACAATTTTAAGATTTTAAGATATTGCAACCATGATTTTTTGTGTTAAAAACATACCTTTTGGCATAACACAAAAAAAAATCACTCTTAACAAGGCCGATTTCAGACTTTGGCAGATTTATTGGACAACCCTGTACAGAATGCAATTCCACCACAATAAACACAACTATTTGATGTCAAAGTTTAAGCAGGTGGAGAATTTATAAATTAGAGAACATTCAATCGGTTTGTCTATTAATTTATTGTTTCCTTGTAAGTAGTAATAACGTAAAAAGATGATTACAATTCCAGAGTTTTTTGAAAACAGGAGTATATTGGTGACTGGTGGTAGCGGTTTCATAGGAAAAGTTTTGATAGAGAAATTATTAAGGTCATGCCCGGGTATCGGAAACATTTACATCTTGTTGAGAGAGAAGCGAGGAAAAACCGCTCGGGAGAGAATTCAAGATCTGACGAACGTACCTGTAAGTATTTATTTTTTTAATATGCCGGTAACTATTTTTAAAGCAGCAACCTATAGCAGGCATAAGACTGCAATACAAGCCATCTGTGTAATCTTTTAAAAAGCTCCAATCAGTTCAATCAATTAATTATGTCTTATTTCAACTACTGGCTGATGGAGTTTTATAGCATCTTGATTATCTTCAAAGGCAGATGACTGGTAGAAACGAAGGTGTTATTTGTAATTAGGTATATTATAATGTGTGACCATACACGAAATATCTAAGAAGAAGGTTAATTAAATCACTTGTTCCTATTCTTTCAGCTATTCGAACTACTGAAGAAACAAAATGGTGATGCTATTAACAAATTGATTCCGCTCAATGGAGACATCAGCGAATTGAATTTAGGTCAGTATACAGGGTGAGTCACCAAGCGCGCCTCGGTCGATATCTCCTTTTAATATCTATTATACAGAAAAAAGTTTCAAATAAAAGTTGTAGGAGATCAAGTGTACCATATTTTAAAATTATTTCTAATCATACATGGTGTTTGATATTAGAGTGGCATATCAAAAGTATGTTTTTTTAAATGGGACACCCTATATATTTTTGCAAATTTTTATTCCTTCTTTCATTACCTTTTCGAATATATCTGGTTTTTGAAATTCCGTTGCGGCGTTGTCGAATTATTCAACTTTTTTCAGAAAAATTGTCACTTGCAGACCTCACTAATGAATTCTGCATGAGCGGTATTTTCACAGATTAAGCAAACTTTTTTTGTTAAGTGTTAAGCAATGCCATGTCCTAGCCTGCAGATATTTTAAAGTTGAAATTATTTGTACAGGGTGTTTATTACGATGAGACAAAAATGGCTAACTTTAATCTATCATAACTTCATTTTTTTAAATGGAACACCCCGTATATTTTTACATATTTGGATAGAGTTTTTGTCGCTCTACAATTTTTATTAACCTATGGTTATACCTAAAACCAACGGTTTCCAGTGAAACTGCATTCTAATAAAAACATCAGGTAATTTCTAGAAATTCAAATATCATAGGAGGCATTGGCACGTGCTTTTTCTTGTTTTTGCAAGAAGGAACTATGAGCATTATTGTTTCAATTAATGTAAGTTTCATCTCTTATAAATGAAAAGAAAGTTGTCTTATTATTCTACATTTAAATACTTGAACTGTGTGAATTTTCCAAATATCTAGATTCTAGCATTTATCACTGACATTTGTTTGTAACAAATTTGAAACGCTTTTAATTTGTAGACTTTATTGTTACGTTAATTTTTACTTAAATTAGTATTTAAAATGAATTTTTCTAAGCAAGATAGAATTAATATGATTTACTGTATCGGGGAGAGTTATGGTAATTTTTTGTTGGCCTCTAGATTGTATGGTCAAAAATTTCTACGATTTTCTACGAGGTTTAGTACAACAGAAAATGTGTTTTCTTCATTTACGACTGGTTTAATTCACTTCGGCTTCTTAAAAATAACTTTTCCGCTTTCATCGAATTTAGTTTTTAATTTAGTAAAAGCGCGACAATTCGGATGTTTTTGGTCTGGATATTTTTGACCATACAATCTAGAGGCCAACAAACAATTACCATAACATAGATAGGATTCGTGGGGTCAAATATAAATAAATAAAAAACTAAATCGTGCACCGGTTTCATTTTTTGGGGTATATGGCACGATTTAGTTTTTTATTTAATTACCATAACTCTCCCCGATACAGTAAATCATATTAATGCTTTCTTGCTTAGAAAAATTCATTTTAAATACTAATTTAAGTAAAAATTAACGTAACAATAAAGTCTGCAAATTAAAAGCGTTTCAAATTTGTTACAAACAAATGTCAGTGATAAATGCCATCTAGATATTTGGAAAATTCACACAGTTCAAGTATTTAAATGTAGAATAATAAGACAACTTTCTTTTCATTTATAAGAGATGAAACTTACATTAATTGAAACAATAATGCTCATAGTTCCTTCTTGCAAAAACAAAAAAAAACACGTGCCAATGCCTCCTATGATATTCGAATTTCTAGAAATTGCCTGATGTTTTTATTAGAATGCAGTTTCACTGGAAACCGTTGGTTTTAGGTATAACCATAGGTTAATAAAAATTGTAGAGCGACAAAAACTCTATCCAAATATGTAAAAATATACGGGGTGTTCCATTTAAAAAAATGAAGTTATGATAGATTAAAGTTAGCCATTTTTGTATCATCGTAATAGACACCCTGTACCAATAATTTCAACTTTAAAATATCTGGAGGCTAGGACATGGCATTGCTTAACACTTAACAAAAAAAGTTTGCTTAATCTGTGAAAATACCGCTCATGCAGAATTCATTAGTGAGGTCTGCAAGTGACAATTTTTTTGAAAAAAGTTGAATAATTCGACAACGCCGCAACGGAATTTCAAAAACCAGATATATTCGAAAAGGTAATGAAAGAAGGAATACAAATTTGCAAAAATATATAGGGTGTCCCATTTAAAAAAACATACTTTTGATATGCCACTCTAATATCAAACACCATGTATGATTAGAAATAATTTTAGAATATGGTACTCTTGGTCCCCTACAACTTTTATTTGAAACTTTTTTCTGTATAATAAATATTAAAGTAGTTATCGACCGAGGCGCCCTTGGTGACTCACCCTGTATAAGCAGAAATACATCAGTATGTAGACAACATATTTGATGAAATGTTTTAGATTAAGGTTCAATAGGACAAATATCGTAATAAGTTGCTGAATGTTGATTAGGAATTTCCGAATTGAGAAGGAATCTGTTCCGGAGGAGGTTTCAGGGAAATAATGCACGAGCACCTGAAATCTTTTTGCTAACATTATATTTTCTTCTCTCGTAGGTCTCAGCGATGAAGACAGAAACACCATAATTGACCAAGTGAGCATAGTGTTTCATGTGGCAGCTTCTGTGCGATTCGACAATCCCCTAAAGAAGGCCATATATTTAAATGTCAGAAGCACCGCAGAGGTATTAGGGTTGGTCAAGGATCTAAAGAACTGTGCAGCTTTTGCCCATGTGTCGACGGCGTACAGCAATTGTGACAACGAAATCATTGAAGAAAGGCTGTATCCTGCCAAAGTCGACTGGCGGGATGCGATTCGATTGGCGGACGAGATGGATTCACACGTTTTGGAAATTTTCACCAAGAAATACATCGACCCGCATCCCAATACTTACACCTTTACAAAAGCGCTGGCGGAGCAGGCAGTGAAGGATCTCTGCGAGGGGGAGATACCCGCAATTATACTTAGACCCACAATTGGTACGTGTTCTTGATATTTTGCTTTCTACGGTTAAATTGAACATTCTTGTATATTTTTTAACATTTGTTTCTAACGTTTTAGTTGTTCCTTCACTGAAAGAGCCAATTGTCGCATGGGTAGATAATTTTAATGGGCCCTTTTCCTTTGCAGCAGGAGCAACCATAGGTTTGTATTCTAAATAAATAATATGTTTTTGTTAATTCTGTATATTTTAGGACTCATGAGAATCGTTTATTTCGGAAAGGAGGGCAAAATGGACCATGTGTTTGTGGACACCTTCGCGAAATCTTTAATAATAGCCACTTGGGAAAAAGCTCTAGACAGGTATAGCACAGCTTAATATTTTCTTTATGATTAAGTACTTTTTTGCTACCTTGATTTTCTAATTTTCCCTATCAGGGAAAATGCGCTAATTACTAGAAAGACTTGCACAATTATATTAAACTGGTGTTCTGGATCGTGAACCACAGAAATTCAGTTATAGTGAAAAGCAGTTTTTTGTTAAAAAATTTGTTTTCTTTGCTGAGGCTAAACTAGAAACGCAAAATTGCCTACAATAACGCCAAATTTAAATTTCCTTATATGACAATCAAAATCTTTAGTAATAGTGTTACATAAGAAACAATCGGTTAAGGTAGGTAGAACTGCGCTTTTTCTTTTCTTTTCTCACGTATGTAATGTAAACATTTTGTAATCGCGGATATTTCAAAAAGTTGTAACTTTAACCACTACAATGCCTATACTAGAAAAATGAAAATTGTATTTTACATAACTTTCATAGTAAGTAAAAAACGTATAGGGTGTTTTTACACTTGGATCCAAAAAAGTTTTTGAGGTTAATCATCAGTATCTAAAAATATTTTTTGGTGATTATTGAGCAAGGACGGCTCTGCGAAATGTTATATCATATCGAAGGTGCGAATAAAATCATGCCAAACATGGCAAAAGATTTATTTTGGTTGTGACATTATGACGTTAAAATTTCCCTAGTTTTAATTTGATTCTGACATTGACGTTCAAAAAATAATATAACATATTTTTAATGTCAAACAATGCTTATCTAGCAAAGAAAGAGAATTGTGAAAAAATGATAAAAGATAATTCGAAATATCTCCGTAAATTATTCAACCATAAGTTGTCCCATTGAATAGTCTACAACTTTGCCCCATGCCTAAGTTGTAGAAACTAGGTACAGGGTGATTCATATAACGTTCTCACCCCAATTCCTTGTTTTGCCTTTGGAAATAAAATAAAAATATTTAACGTAACTTATAGCATTTTTTTCAAGGATTTCGAAAATTTCAACAAAAAAAACAATAGGAATGTTCATTATTTTTTAATTGTAATAAAAAATGATAGTTCTAAGGCCACAAAAACACGTAGTAACCATTAAAACGCCTAAAAATCATTTTCTCTTAAAAATAAACTAAAAATAAAATCACCGAAACGAGCGAGGCTAGCAAACGATCCCTGCAGCGAGACTAGCGCGTGTGATGTCATAATGCGTAAGGGACCACAGGTGGCGAAACTCGTTTACCTGCTTGCTATTATATTCTTTGTTTTAGTATTCATTTATATGCGTTTTTGTTAAGATGGAAGCCTCAAACAGTGTGAAAGTTAGTAGGAGAAAGTGGTGTTTTGTTCCTGGATGTACAAATACATCAATAAATAACCCGAAAAAGGTTTTTATAAGTGTACCAAATAATTTGCAAAGAAAAAAGTGGTGGTTTAGTGCAGCTAGATGAGGGCTTAAATAGGTTTCAATTCCAATGCCAAAGTAGCGTCAAATGAGCTAGAAAAAGAAAGATTCCTGAAATTTTTGATTCTCATTAAAGTCGAGTTATAAAACGTGTTAGAGATTTTAAAATTTTAGGTCCCCATATACATATCGGTTAGTTTAGACTTGGTTCAAAAACTTGATTACATTATGTTTATAGCTTGTGCAAGAATAAATTTACAAAAACCAATGTTATGAGGCACCCTGTATACTATTGAATATGGTAGCAAGAAAATTCATAGAATACCCTAAAACTTTTGTTTAAATTTTTTTTCTTATCTTAAGAAATAACGAAGTTAAGAGGTGTTTCCATTTTTTACCAATAACCTTGTACACACACGTTTCTATTTGTTATTTCACGTGTTGTTTCGTATGTTTTGCGACATCGGTCGGTCGAATGATGAGCGCGTTCTGCCACAGTTCACAAAACAACACCTCATGCCTAAGCGATCGAAATGCGCGGTATCGTTCCCGATACTAAATAATTTATATCTTTCGCTAGAATACTCCGATTGTAAAAATTCTTTCACCAAAATTAAATTTGAACTTTCTACTACAATACCGCTCACATAACCGATATAGTATCTCTAGAAATAGAAAAAGTACCTCGATGCTACATTTTTCTCTACAATATTTCTGCACCCCCGCGTACTTTATTTTTTTCTTGGAAGATCAATAATCAAAATACTATTTTAACGCTGCTATCGTAGTCGCCATACATCATATAACCCCCGTCTAAAATTTGATCCCTGTAGGTTTGATAGTTTTGGAGATAGCAAAAAGTTATATCTGAAAAATTTTAAATATCGTGTATCGCCGAAAAGGGGTGAAAAATTAATATAGGGGATGAACGCAAGCTCATATCGCAAATCGCCCTCCAGAAATGGATTCGGCAGAAAATTTTACATAACATGGACCTAATTTTAAAAGTATGTCCAAAAGTTACATAGCAACAGAGAAATAAGCGGAATTTAGTTCACTGGATCCCTGACTATAACTACTCATTCTCGCGCGCGTGCCTATTACGCATAGTGGCGTCAGATAGCGTTTCGCGCGTTTAAACGAATATTGATATTTCTTTTGGGTTTTTTCCATAGAATGGATTTGTCGATTTTTGTAGAACTTTGAAGATGTGATTATGAGACTATTTTTAATCATTTTATGATGTTTAAACAAGATTTCACTTTTTTGTGAACATCCCTATTGTATTTTTTATACGTTCATGTGATTTCTGGATTTCTGACGAAGAAAAAATTTTCCATTTAATTTTTCCTGTTCCTGGCCTTATGAAAAATACATTTTTTTCTTCTGGAGTTAAAGCGATTAATAGACCAAGGAGATCGACGTCCTCACCGACTAGGTACATTATTTGATATTTCAATTGCTGCTTTAACAATAGGTGAATCTACATCATCTACAGCTTGTTTTGCAAAAAATCCTTTACTTTAAAGAATTTTTATCAACATTGAAATTAATCGGATTTCGTTTATATCATTTGACAAAAGCTTTTCTTGAGGAAGGAGTACGATTACTGAATTTTGCTTAAATTTCATAAGTTTTATTTGTATGCCTTCTAACGCGATGCAAGAAAATCCACCTTCAAACTACATAAATAAATAATAAGTATAGAGTTACAAAGACAAAGAAAAGTAAATAATACATATTAACTTTCAGAGTGAAAAATTATAATATACCAGTTTACAACTGTTGTTCTGAAATGGTCTATTTAACGTCAGTGTACGATACAATTGGACTTGAAATTGCTAATAAAGTGAAACTGGAGAAAAAAATATGGAACCCCGTTAATACACGAATTCTAACAAAATGTTATTACTATTATTTCATAAATATAATACTGTTTCATATGATTCCAGCCATACTACTGGATGGTTTACTAAGGGTTTTTAAGAAAAAGCCATTGTAAGTATTTATCGCTAATAATTACGTATTTTTTCTCAGCTAAATATTAAGGTAAACGTTAATCATTCATACCACCTTTTTTTAATTTGAATATCTCAGTATTCGAGTTATTGACTTTTTCATTTTTGCCCAGGTTCGTCTTTGATCTCATCTGTGTTTTGATTACAGTGTTGCAAAGCTGCATAGAAAAATATATTATACGACTATGTCAGTAAGCTATTTTGCTAACCATTCGTGGGAATTTAAAAGGAACAATTATCTTGGTCTTGAAGACAAGTTACTGCAAGATGACCTAAAATCCTTCTCGTTTAGATTACCAAAGGATATAACTACACCGGAAGATCTACGTACGGTTTTTGAACAAGTCGTGTTAGGCATCAAAGAATACCTTCTGAATGAAAGAAAAGCTGTATCAAGGAAGGCAGAATTGATAGACAGAAAGTAAGTAATCACAAAGAAAATTGGAAACGTAATAATGTGTGGATGAGAGAGCAAATGCTTGGGCCTAAATCGTTGTCGGTTTTGCAACCCAAAATTCCCAGTTCCTTTCCTGGCGGTTTCAATGAAAGACCCTGGATGGAATCGCCGATTTTACTAGCCTGGGCAACTTTTGATACCTGTCTTATAATAAGAACACGAAAAATATATAAGATTTATTAAAGCAAAAGTATTATACCGGGTGGAAACGAGTCAATGTACGCCCCCAATTTTTTGGTTCTTTTTTAATTTAAAAATTTCGTTTTTGGTATACGTGAGTAAGAAAAAAGTGGGTTATTTTTAGACTAACAGGAACGAAAATATCACTTCCGGTCGAACCGAAAGTGGCATCAACTTTTTTTTCTTAAATAGAATGACCGTCTTTTTTTTTTGTGGTGTTTTAGAAAGCATGAAATTCTAACTGCAACAGTTTTCTCTAATTCCAAAAATTTCAAAAAATCAGTGAGATACGAACGATTTTATATTTTTTACAAAATGGCCACTTCAGATGAATGCGATGTAAGAAAATTACTAAGTAGGCTACTGTTGCAGTTAGAATTTCATGTTTTATAAAACACCACAATAAAAAGACGGTCAATCTATTTAAGAAAAAAAAGTTGATGTCACTTCCGGTTCAACCTGGCATTTTATTTCCTTTTAAAGGGCAGACAATGATATTAGCGGACAATTTCCTACACTAGTTTTGCGGGGCCTGTTGCCTCAAAATAGAGCTCGATTACTGAAGGGTTTATTTCCCTTATTTTGGACTAGACGGCTCAGCGAGACCCCCACGCGTTGCCACGCCGTGAAAGTGTCACTGTTCCCAACAAACTAACGCGACTCAAAAGGAAATATCACTTCCTGACCACGAGTTGATCTATTTTCTGCGATTAACAGACGAAAATTCCCTTGTCCAAGCGCGCTCCCTGTGAATTTATAGCCTAATTTTTTTTATTTGTACGTAGAATGCAAAATTGTATATTAATTATTTTTATTTTTCAGCTTTCGTATTTTGGACAAAAGTTTGAAGTTGGCAGCTTACGCGTTCGTGCTGTATACCTTGTTCTGGAAATACGACATACTGACATATATATTAGAAAGTCTATATAATCATTTTGCTAAGTTGTGACCACAGCAGCTAGACATAGACTATTGTAGCATAAAATACTTAAATATAGTTGAGCTAGTTGTTATACGTTCCGTATTAAATAAATAGCTGTGTACCTCAATGCTGTTAAATATTCCTCACCCCCGGTATTTGTTAATCCCTACTTCTTTAATACTCCAAATTGAATGCTGTCATTGATCATTTTAAGTGCCTCACTCGATTTTCCTGCTTTATTCTTCACCTAGGAAAAAAATTCAAAACCATGCTTGTGTACTTTTTTCCGAGGAATCCGATTTCGAAAAGATAAAAACAATTGAATGTCAAAGAAAAAAGTTATGGCCGAAAAACTGAAAAAGAAAAAAATATACACCCTGTATATTAATGCGGAAATGGATATGTAACATTTCACTGATTGTAAATGTGTATCAGATACATATTTTTCACTTCCGGTTTGACCGGAAATTGCTCTAATTTTTTTATTTTAGGTGATACACCCTGTATATTGAGCTCAATTTAAAGAACTTTTCTCTCTGAATTCAGCAATATATAACATATCATCATTGTCCTTCATATTTAATAAAATATTGGGGTTTTAATTTAAAATAACACAAATATATGGTATGAAATAAAGTCATCCATGAAAACAAACAAAAGCATTTAAATTATTTATTTATTTCAAAAACAAAAGAAGATATAGCATAATAACTTGTATTCTTTAGTTTTATAAATAAATAAAAAATAATTTAAACGCTTTTGTTTCTTTTAATGGATGATTTTATTTCATAACATACAGGGCGAGTCACCGAGAGCGCCTCGGTCGATAACTCCTTTAATATTTATTATACAGAAAAAAGTTTCAAACAAAAGATGTAGGAGACCAAGAGTACCATATTTTAAAATTATTTCTAATCATACATGGTGTTTGATATTAGAGTGGCATATCAAAAGTATGTTTTTTTAAATGGGACACCCTGTATATTTTTGCAAATTTTTATTCCTTCTTTCATTACCTTTTCGAATATATCTGGTTTTTGAAATTCCGTTGCGGCGTTGTCGAATTATTCAACTTTTTTCAAAAAAATTGTCACTTGCAGACCTCACTAATGAATTCTGCATGAGCGGTATTTTCACAGATTAAGCAAACTTTTTTTGTTAAGTGTTAAGCAATGCCATGTCCTAGCCTCCAGATATTTTAAAGTTGAAATTATTGGTACAGGGTGTCTATTACGATGATACAAAAATGGCTAAGTTTAATCTATCATAACTTCATTTTTTTAAATGGAACACCCCGTATATTTTTACATATTTGGATAGAGTTTTTGTCGCTCTTTAATTTTTATTAACCTATGGTTATACCTAAAACCAACGGTTTCCAGTGAAACTGCATATTAATAAAAACATCAGGTAATTTCTAGAAATTCGGAACTATGAGCATTATTGTTTCAATTAATGTAAGTTTCATCTCTTATAAATGAAAAGAAAGTTGTCATATTATTCTACATTTAAATACTTGAACTGTGTGAATTTTCCAAATATCTAGATGGCATTTATCACTGACATTTGTTTGTAACAAATTTGAATCGCTTTTAATTTGTAGACTGTATTGTTACGTTAATGTCTACTTAAATTAATATTTAAAATTAATTTTTCTAAGCAAGAAAGAATTAATATGATATACTATATCGGGGAGAGTTATGGTAATTAAATAAAAAACTAAATCGTGCCATATACCCCAAAAGATGAAACTGGTGCACGATTTAGTTTTTTATTTATTTATATTTGACCCCACGAATCCTATCTACGTTATGGTAATTGTTTGTTGGCCTCTAGATTGTATGGTCAAAAATATCCAGACCAAAGACATCCGAATTGTCGCGTTTTTACTAAATTAAAAACTAAATTCGATGAAAGCGGAAAAGTTATGTTTAAGAAACCGAAGTGAATTAAACCAGCCGTAAATGAAGAAAACACATTTTCTGTTGTACTAAACCTCGTAGAAAATCGTAGAAATTCTTGACCATACAATCTAGAGGCCAACAAAAAATTACCAACTCTCCCCGATACAGTAAATCATTTAATTCTATCTTGCTTAGAAAAATTCATTTTAAATACTAATTTAAGTAGAAATTAACGTAACAATAAAGTCTACAAATGAAAAGCGTTTCAAATTTGTTACAAACAAATGTCAGTGATAAATGCCATCTAGATATTTGGAAAATTCACACAGTTCAAGTATTTAAATGTAGAATAATATGACAACTTTCTTTTCATTTATAAAAGATGAAACTTACATTAATTGAAACAATAATGCTCATAGTTCCTTCTTGCAAAAACAAAAAAAAACACGTGCCAATGCCTCCTATGATATTCGAATTTCTAGAAATTACCTGATGTTTTTATTAAAATGCAGTTTCACTCGAAACCGTTGGTTTTAGGCATAACCATAGATTAATAAAAATTGTAGAGCGACAAAAACTCTATCCAAATATATAAAAATATACGGGGTGTTCCATTTAAAAAAATGAAGTTATGATAGATTAAAGTTAGCCATTTTTGTATCATCGTAATAAACACCCTGTACAAATAATTTCAACTTTAAAATATCTGGAGGCTAGGACATGGCATTGCTTAACACTTAACAAAAAAAGTTTGCTTAATCTGTGAAAATACCGCTCATGCAGAATTCATTAGTGAGGTCTGCAAGTGACAATTTTTCTGAAAAAAGTTGAATAATTCGACAACGCCGCAACGGAATTTCAAAAACCAGATATATTCGAAAAGGTAATGAAAGAAGGAATCAAAATTTGTAAAAATATACAGGGTGTCCCATTTAAAAAAACATACTTTTGATATGCCACTCTAATATCAAACACCATGTATGATAAGAAATAATTTTAAAATATGGTACTCTTGGTCTCCTACAACTTTTATTTGAAACTTTTTTCTGTATAATAAATATTAAAGGAGATATCGACCGAGGCACCCTTGGTGACTCACCCCGTATATTTGTGTTATTTTAAATTTAAACCCCAATATCTTATTAAATATGAAAGACAATGATGATATGTTATACATTGCTGAATTCAGAAAGAAAAGTTCTTTAAACTGAGCTCAATATACAGGGTGTATCACCTAAAATAAAAAAATTAAAGCAATTTCCGGTCAAACCGGAAGTGAAAAATATGTATCTGATAAGCATTTAGAATCAGTGAAATGTCACATATCCATTTCCGCATTAATATACAGGGTGTATATTTTTTTTTCAGTTTTTCGGCCATAACTTTTTTCTTTGACATTCAATTGTTTTTATCTTTTCGGAATCGGATTCCTCGGAAAAAAGTACACAAGCACGGTTTTTGAATTTTTTTCCTAGGTGAAGAATAAAGCAGGAAAATCGAGTGAGGCACTTAAAATGATCACCCTGTACATAAGAGAAACACCCACAATTTAAAAAATCTATTTACCTTGGACGAAAGCCAATGAATTTTGCTAATGATCACAAAAAACCCCATCAAGGTTAATCATCTAATTCCAAAAAGATTGAGGCTCAAATATTGCCCATATTTTCCCAATATAAAAAAACTACTAAAATTATTATTTCTCGGGATGTGTCACCCTCTAGTGAATAAATTAGTAACTAACTGTGTTCATTCTAGAAATCTTCAAACCTTGAACGGTATTCTCTCTGACACCTAGATGGTGTTGGTACTTAATATTCTATAACAAATGTTTTTTTTAATATTAAAATGCATAAACAATACAAGGCAACACGGTAGCTATTTTATTCTAGTTTTGGATGTAATAAAAGTCCTGCAGGCTTAGAAGAGCCACATTCATGCAGGACAGGGTTTACAAATTTGTCGGGACACCTATTTTCTGGTAAAATATAATAGTAGTGAAGGGAAATTAGAATTTAATAGTGATGTAATTGAAAAGTTGGCTTTTTTTTGTTTTTTGTTACATACATGCAAAAGAGTCAAAAACCGAAAAAATCAGCAAAATCGAGCTGCGGCTTCACGAAAAAAGTGCATTTTTGATGCATTTCGAGTGCATCGCTACACAAATTTAAAAAAAAAATCTTTTTTGCTGCCACGATTTTTCGAAAGTGCTTTAGTTATAATTATAATAACTTTTTATTCGCTTTTAATATAGATTTTCATCAGGATCATAAATTTAGATATTTATTTTTCATCTATCTAATAAATTTAAAATTTTGAAAAATAATTTGTTTTAGAAACAGTGTGGTATCAGATATTTAAAAAAAAATACAGAAAATTTCAGTTTTCGTCATCGAAACGTTTGAAAATCAACATTTGTGATGGGTCATGGTAGAGGATAAAAAGTGGCAATGACGAAGAATTATTCATTTTAAAATTTGTTTTCAAATGACGTCAGAAAAAAATTAAAAATATTTTATGAAATTTCGGTTTTTTCCGGATATTCCCGAAAGTATTCGGAATTTTCCAAATTCCACCCTTCGCGTTTCCATTATTCTTCACTATTTTTTCTGGGGGCCTCACACAGCTGTTCTAACTAGCTGAAGTAATTGGGTAAAAGAACTTTTTGCCACGCCTCCAAAACTTGTTGATCTCTGAAATCAAGTTTGCAACTGTACAAATTGTTTGCACTCTAAAGAAACGTGGTATCATCCTCATCATTTTAGAGGGTTCAGCAAAATTGAGCAATATTTCCAAGACCCAATTTTGGAGACAGTTATAATCCAAAACGTTTCTTCAAGGTCTTCTTGGTTAATTTCACTTTCCTGTTTCTTTTTGCTTCTTTTTCATCGTCAGTTGTTTCATCGAATTCCATTATTTTAAGTCATATTTTATAAACCATAATTTGTTGGTCCTTTCAAGCAGAAGGATCTCTTTATTGGTATTACAGAGAAAGTTTCATTCACAATTTGTTGATGGAGAGGTAATGGCAAAGCGTTGATAGGTTTAGTCAAAATATTTTCAGGTTTTTGCAATTTCATACGCTCTACCAATCCAATCAATTTTTTTTAGAAAATTTTGAAGATGATTCTATTAATTTAACATCAATCTCTTTTAAGTAGACCCTAATGCTATTGATGATCGGTCACCTTCTAATTGGTAGATTGCTTCAGAGATTGGTAATTTTTTGTTTGGCCTCAAAATCTGAAACTTTGAATAAATGCCCTTCGTTCCTCGCGACCGGCCCGAAATCAACGAACTGCAATCCCGGAACTGACTTGGCCGCTCTGGTGAAATGGAGTTTGCGGTTCAACGTTCTCCTTGCGGTCATTGCCTGCTATCTTGTCAGCCGGCTCTTCAGCAGCACCGGTATAATCCGGCGAGCTGCCTTGTCCAGCCTTGCCACTCACCCCGTCCCCCCAAACTGCATTTTTTATAAAATAAACCAAAAAGGAGCGTGATCGAAATTAATGTCGGTTGGTGTTCGTTTTCGTTGCGTTGGGCATGAGCAGGGCGGAAATCCAGCAGAAAATTATTTAATATGTCGCAACGAAATGTATCTATCAATTAATGTCAATTAGCATTATTGATTACCTAAATATGGCTAATGGCGAGGTGTTGTTGTGTGTATCGGTATCGTAATGGTGCCTTGAATGTTTTTGATAATAAATTACGGATTATCGAATATTAGCATTTGAATGAGACTAATTAGAATCGCCTGATGGTATTATTATAATAATTATTTTACAGGAACAGTTTTCAGGCGAATACAAAGGGGAGATTCCCTGTTCACAGTTATATAAACGCCAATACGTAGGAAGCTGATAGGAAAAGCGCGGTTGCAACCCCCAAAAATAAATAGTTACAAAAATATAAAGCAGTTAAAAAACTACAAAATAAATATTGTTTGCAGTTTATTTGTGGCGGATAGTTAATATTCATTGAACTTAATTCTGGGAATCACGCCAAATTCTAAAAAATAAATAGAAATAAGAAAATTGCAAAAATATGTCAAGATAAAAGTGTAGTATCAAAGGCAAACCTCAACAGTTTGCCCCAGAAAACCACTGTAGTGTATATAGTTCTAAATGAATATAAATACAATATTGTTATCTAAAATTCGTATCAGTGGTTTTCTAGTATTTTACACTAGAAAATATAATAACAAAATGTATATTATATAATATATATATAGATATATATATTTATATGATATGTAAAAAACAATTATAAAACAATAACTTATCTTAACAGAACGTTTCGATCCAAAGTCTAGGTCCTTCTTCAACTGTGATTACAAAAAATGATTTGTCAAAAAAGATCACTTTGACACTTGACACTGATTAGTAATTAATGCATAGATCACTAGATAAAGAATTCTAATTTATTTTGATATTTCCGTCACGTACTTCTTTTTGGAGAATCGGTAGCCAGACTTCGTCTAGTAACACTGAACTAGTAGAGACGCAGTCGGTACTGTTTAGTTTAATACAGGCACTCTCTTTAAGTTTTCGTTTATTACAATGTGTCTCCGTTTGAATTATTTTTGCCTGTGTCCAACTAAATCTGTGGCCATTACTCCAAGCATGTTGTGCCAGTGTAGATTTATCAACTTGGTAATTTTTAACGTTATATTTGTGTTCAGATATTCTAACTTCTAATGGTCTAGACGTCTCACCTATATATAGCTTTCCACACTCGCATGGAATGCTATAAATACAATTTTTAGATTTTTGAACACTGTTAAAAGGTTTGATTTTTGTTAAGAATGATCTGATGGTATTGCAAGTTTTAAAGGTGGTTCTTATATTGAACTTATTACCAAGTCGTCTAAGTCTATCAGAAAAACTAAAAATGTATGGAATGGTCATTTTGGTTACCGGTTGTTCTCTCAAAATTATCTGTTGTTTCTAATTTTGTCTATTCTCAATTTCAAGAAATGATTTCTCAACAAAATCCTGTGGATAATTATTTTCTTTTAAGACAGTTTTTATAAAAAGTTTTTCGTTATCAAAAATTTCATTTGTTGAAGATATTATTTTAGCTCTTTCATACAAACATTTAATTATTCCTTTTTTAACATTTAGGTGGTGGTTGGAATTAAAATTCAAATACCTATTTGTATGAGTCTTTTTTCTATATACATTAGTTTCCAAAATATCTGTCTTATTAATTAATACATCTAAAAAAGTCAATTTATTATCATTCTCAATCTCTAAGGTGAATTTAATAGTTGTTTCTTTATTATTGATAAAATTTAGAAAACCGTTTAATTCCTCTTGGCCATGGGGCCATATTGAAAATATATCATCCACATATCTCCACCATATTTTTGGTTTGTTAATAAAATTTTTTACATAATTATCTTCAAAATATTCCATAAAAATATTGCTCATGATGGGAGGTAGAGGAGATCCCATTGCCATTCCAAAATCTTGTTGAAAAAATTCATCACCTAGCTGAAAATAGGTAGTCTTTATACAAAGTGTAAGTAACTCCATAATTGCACTGATACTTAATTTGGATTTGGATTAAGTGTTATTGTTCACCATGCCAAAATTTAGCAAAATATATATTAAATATTTTAAATCCTTTATCAGGCTACACTGATTCTTTTGTCAAAGATACATCTCATTTTCTTGAAAAATTGAATGATGTTGTCATTGACTCACATGATTTATTAGTAAGCTTTGATGTGGTTAGTTTATTTGCAAATGTCCCAGTTGATAAAACTTTATCTGTAGTTAGAGAAAGACTGGAAAATGACAGAACACTTAATAATAGATCCAAATTAAGTATCAATACAATTATGGAGTTACTTACACTTTGTATAAAGACTACCTATTTTCAGCTAGGAGATGAATTTTTTCAACAGGATTTTGGAATGGCAATGGGATCTGCTCTATCTCCCATCATGGGCAATATTTTTATGGGATATTTTGAAGATAATTATGTAAATAAATCTATTAACAAACCAAAAATAGGGTGGAGATATGTGGATGATATATTTTCAATATGGCCCCATGGCCAAGAGGAATTAAACGGTTTTCTAAATTTTATCAATAATAAAGAAACAACTATTAAATTCACCTTAGAGATTGAGAATGATAATAAGTTGCCTTTTTTAGATGTATTAATTAATAAGACAGATATTTTGGAAACTAATGTATACCTATAGAAAAAAGACTCATACAAATAGGTATTTGAATTTTAACTCCAATCACCACCTAAATGTTAAAAAAGGTGTAATTAAATGTTTGTATGAAAGAGCTAAAATAATCTCTTCAACAAATGAAATTTTTGATAACGAAGAACTTTTTATAAAAACTGTCTTAAAAGAAAATAATTATCCACAGGATTTTGTTGAGAAATCATTTCTTGAAATTAAAAATAGACAAAATCAGCAACAACAGATAATTTTGAGAGAACAACCTGTAACCAAAATGACCATTCCATACATTTTTAGTTTTTCTGATAGACTTAGACGACTTGGTAATAAGTTCAATATAAGAACCACCTTTAAAACTTGCAATACCATCAGATCATTCTTAACAAAAACCAAACCTTTTAACAGTGTTCAAAAATCTAAAAATTGTATTTATAGCATTCCATGCTAGTGTGGAAAACTATATATAGGTGAGACGTCTAGACCATTAGAAGTTAGAATATCTGAACACAAAAATAACGTTAAAAATTACCAAGTTGATAAATCTACACTGGCACAACATGCTTGGAGTAATGGCCACAGATTTAGTTGGACACAGGCAAAAATAATTCAAACGGAGACACATTGTAATAAACGAAAACTTAAAGAGAGTGCCTGTATTAAACTAAACAGTACCGACTGCGTCTCTACTAGTTCATTGTTACTAGACCAAGTCTGGCTACCGATTCTCTAAAAAGAAGTACCTGACGGAAATATCAAAATAAATTAGAATTCTTTATCTAGTGATCTATGCATTAATTGCTAATCAGTGTCAAGTGTCAAAGTGATCTTTTTTGACAAATCATTTTTTGTAATCACAGTAGAAAAAGGACCTAGACTTTGGTTCGAAACGTTCTGTTAAGATAAGTTATTGTTTTATAATTGTTTTTTACATATCATATAAATATATATATATATCTATATATTATATAATATACATTTTGTTATTATATTTTCTAGTGTAAAATACTAGAAAACCACTGATACGAATTTTAGATAACAATATTGTATTTATATTCATTTAGAACTATATACAGTGGTTTTCTGGGGCAAACTGTTGAGGTTTGCCTTTGATACTACACTTTTATCTTCACATATTTTGACAATTTTCTTATTTCTATTTATTTTTTAGAATTTGGCGTGATTCCCAGAATTAAGTTCAATGAACACAAAATAAACTTTAATAACGTTGATAAAATAGTTGCTTGGTGGCTAAATAATAATTTTATTTCAACATTAGTAGAACGTTATTTGCAGCCGAGTCGATTGCAATTATGATTAGTTCTAATCCTTCCCCTTATTTTCTCTATCAGAAGCAATTACCTCGGTTCTACTTTCATTAGTTTGTTCTAACGTTTAATTTTTAATTAGAAGTAAATTTCGCCACCAAACACCGCTATAACATTTCTCGCTCACTTGTCACAAGGTTATCTGTATATTATTTTAAGCTTACTTACTTATCTCGTTTTGGTTTGTTATTATCACCTGTTAGGATCGACTGTTTGTGGAAAATTTGGCAGGAATGTTGAGAGCACTTCTATATTGGCATCTGTAAACAAAATTAAGTTGAATCGAAAATTTTTATTGGGCTAAGTGTGGCGAGATTTTAATATTAAGTAGTGATATTTATCAAATTTTATCCAAAATCCCAAAAGACAGGAAAAATCAACAAATCAACTTTCAAATATAAAAATTAATTCATCTAGTAAGGGATGCATGGGTTAATGTTACTTTGGTAACGAGAAAGCCCCGAGATTTTCGTCGTTTGCTGGGAGCCGCCGAGGGCTGCGGTTGACTATGGTACCAGGTCGATTTCTCAAGTTGGAAAACCGTTTTCGTTTGATTTTCATGAAAATTTGGGAGGAATGTTGGAAGCACTTATATTTACTAACATCTGTAAACAAAATTAAGTTATATCTTAACATATTTATTACTTTAAGTGTGATTATTTTTAATGTTTATTTAAATTTTTTTAATCAGATGACAGATAATATATAAGTAGTGATATTTATTACTAACAATAAGAATAATTGATGATCCTACTAGTGAAAAAGCTGTTTACAACCTCTGAAGATCTATCCAAAAGATTCTTTTACAAAACAATCATAAAGCCAAAAGACAGATACATCAACGACTCACAAATCAAATATAAAAATTAATTTGCCTCATACGGAATCTAGTGGGTTATAATACAGTAACTTGGTGATATCACTTCGGGCTAATTCTACTCGTAACAGTTTTAAATTAAAATGTATTATAAGAAAAAGTTTAAAAAAAGAACCATCTGAATCCGACCTGTTCTCGAGGATTCCGAAGTCAAAATCATTTTTTAATTATTTAAAAAATGGAATTAGTACAAATATTTTATGTTATATTATCCATTGTAATTGTAAACAAACGTTTGCTGCTCTGGAATCTTATTTATTTGTTTGCACTCTACTACAGGGTGATTCACGAGGAAAGGGACAAAATGTTATGGTAGATAGAATTCACTTAGGTGAATTAGAAATGACTATTGAAAAAAGCCTGAGCCTTTTTTTTATCGATCTACAGGGTGATTTATGAGTTTTGCCCAATTCTTCTTAAGGTAATATCTTTTAAACTAATCACCAGAATCAGCTCGTACTGTGGGTATATAGTATACTATTAATTGTCAATTTACATGCATAATCAAAGACAGAAAATTCCAGGGCCGGCTCAACTAATTTTTATTTTTAGCGCTCCTATGAAAAAATTCACCCTGTGTACATGATTTTTAAATTCTAATACTGAATTATGAAACTACATACAAAAGAGATCGAAAACATGTACTTTGTTGTTTTGCCACACTTTGGGCGAATTTTAAACAAACGATCAATTTTCGCCAAAATCGAAGGTCTGCACAAAATAAATTTATAACATTACATTTTCCTATCTTATTCAAACTAAAATATTTGTTATACAAAATTTTGTGATTTCATGCATGATTAATATGAAATAAATATTCAAAAATAAATAATTTCATCATCAGATTAAGTAATTTTTATTTCTGAGGTTTCTGTGAAAAATCAGTGTGTATACATTTTTCTCAAATTCTGATAATAAATTGCGGAACTACATTTAAAAATTAACGGAATTATTATTTATTTTTTATCACAATACATCAATAAACAGAACATTATAAACAACAAATTCACAGAACATAAAACCTTATAACTTATTTTCAAAATGAAAGCCTTCTGCCTCCCTACATTTTCATTGTCGTAAAATTAAATTTCCTACGGCTTTCCTAATAACGACAGGATTATTAATGTTCTGTTTATTGATGTACAGTGATAAAAAAAATAAACAATTTAGTTAATTAAGATATGTATTCGTGAAAAAAATTTTGAAAATTTTTATTGCATTTCTGGACGATTCTCGACGAATTATGACGATACACAAAAATTTTCTTTTTTTGAAATAAAGCTTTCAAATTCGGTACACACGTTATAGAGGTCAAGGAAAAGATTGAGTTCGTTGATGAGCAAAATCGATCCACTGGAATGGGGTCTACCGGACCCCAACATTTCTATTTCTAACTTTACAAAAAATTTTATTCGTGATGAAAGATTATAAATAGGATCTGATATACAACTCATTATAATATTGTGTCCAAATGTTGAAATACACAAAATACGCCAAAAAACAAAATACGTACAAAAGAAACAAAATGCGTCAAGAAACAAAATACGTCAAAAATTACTTTTGTTATAAACTCCACCACACGGTGAGGAAGTTTTGATCCCATAATTGGCAGCGGTTTTTTTAATGAATTTGAGAAAAATGTATACAGACTGATTTTTCACAGAAACCTCAGAAATAAAAATTACTTAATCTGATGTTGAAATTATTTATTTTTGATTATTTATTTCATATTAATCATGCATGAAATCACAAAATTTTGTATAACAAATATTTTAGTTTGAATAGGAGAGGAAAATGTAATTTTATAAATTTATCTTGTGCAGACCTTCGATTTTGGCGAAAATTGATCGTTTATTTAAAATTCGCCCAAAGTGTGGCAAAACAACAAAGTACATGTTTTCGATCTCTTTTGTATGTAGTTTCATAATTCAGTATTAGAATTTAAAAATCATGTACACAGGGTGAATTTTTTCATAGGAGCCCTAAAAATTAAAATTAGTTGAGCCGGCCCTGGAATTTACTGTCTTTGATTATGCATGTAAATTGACAATTAATAGTATACTATATACCCACAGTACGAGCTGATTCTGATGATTAGTTTAAAAGATATTACCTTAAGAAGTATTGGGCAAATCTCATAAATCACCCTGTAGATCAATAAAAAGAGGCTCAGGCTTTTTTCAATAGTCATTTCTAATTTACCTAAGTGAACTCTATCTACCATAACATTTTGTCCCTTTCCTCGTGAATCACCCTGTATATCTATAACCACACTATAAATTGAACCCTATTGTTAGCAAGCCTATCATTTGATTACATATATTTTTTATAAATATTACCGATTAATTGAATACACAAAATACTTTAAAATATATAATCAAACTCTTGTGTTATAAATAATATCAGTTTTCGTCACTATTGTGATCACCGCCGGCAATAATGTTCGTAATAATTATTATTAGTGCCCTTATATTTGGTCACAGCTGTGTGGTATGTATCTACCTTTATAAGGATTTTACTAGAGTAATTAATATCCATAGGCGAATTTTTCCATATATTTATTATTTTTTTCTGAATATAGAAAGTAGAATCATGTATACTAAATATGTTCGAGGATAATATTAACAATAATAGTGCCTTGTATAAATTTGTTACAGGTCGGATTTACATGACTTTTTTTCTAACGTTTTCCTATAATACAAATATTAATGAACTAAAGATGAGGTCGGTTCTATTGGTCAGTTTGATAAAAAGAAATATTTATTTTCTTCGTTATTAACTTCCATACAAAATTTCGTAAGTCAGAACCTTTATAAATTTATTACATAACCTAGAAAAATGAAAGAAATAAAAAATATCTTTTGTTTCAAATTTTTGATAACTTCATAGTTAATCTGGTATCAAAAAGTACCCAAACTTCGGACTAATTCTATAGAGGAATTTTTCTTTGGAGATTCTTAAACCTTAGGATATCAACCTTAAATGATAAAAAAGAATAGATGTGCTCTTACCCTGTATACGGTTTTGAGGTCGCTAATTACGAATCTGAAGTTACTTTAAAATTCGCGATTGCACCCCTAATATGGCCGATAAATAGGGGTACACTGGAAAAATTAACTATATTTTGTTTGTTTTAAGCAAGTAGAACTTTTGTTGAGAGTTCTTAAATTTTATTACATAAAACTTATATCCCAATAAGAAAAATTATTGCTTTTACCCCTAAGAGGGTGAAACCCACACCTAAAGTCAAGAAACCAATAAATAACTTGCATTATTTATATTATTGGGGTCGCTGATCACGAATGTGAAGTCAGAAATTAAAAATTTTATATTGCACCCTCAATATGGACCATATAAAAGTGTGTAACGATTTAAGTTGCAATTCGTTACAGCAGGTTATAGTGTCTATTTTGCGTATTAAAATATGACTCCTCACAACTGAATAACCCTGTATTCGCATTTGATCGGTATGTGGTAGAAAAAATACAACAAAAACGCCACAGCGGATGAACGTTGTGAACGAGGCTCGTCCCGGGCTAGGCAGAGTGTCTTTTGTCTTTCGAATTTTACCTAGGTAAGTCATACATTTCTTGTAGTCGCTTAAATATCGCTATTCATAAAATTTGCTTATTGATTATTGCTTCAGCTTTATTGTGCTATAGTAAAAATACTAATTTGTCAAAATAATTACCGTATTTCGTATTATTTCCATATTTTGGATTATTTTCAGATAATTACCTAGTAGCACTGTTTTTTTTAAGCACGCGGATGGGTATTCCCATTTCCATTTTGCCGCATCTTGTCTAAAGTAGACGTTTTCGTGGTTCAATTATTGTTAATTGACACGTTATACAATATTTAAATTGTATAAATTATCGCTGTAAGTGAAACTTGCAGATTATCGTTATTTCGTGCATAGAACAATTTCTGTGTGGATTTTTATTGTTATTAGGTTCGACTGTGGTTCATATGAGCTGGAAAAAGGAAAACTACACTGGTTTTGGATAGTGAAGGAAGTCCACTTGAGACTTAGGGTTTTGCCGAATTTATTTACTGTCCAGAGCTACAGATTTCTGTCCAGGAGCTTCCAAAGCATACGGAGTAAGTGATATATAGCATTTTTTCTTCTCTTTGAATTAACCAATTTGTAGTACATTTGATCACTTGCTTCGGATGTGACAGAATTCCGATTTTCTGGTTTCCTTTTTTCATCATATTCACGCTATCGCAGTTCTATATCGATTTTATTATTGACAAATTATTATTATTAGTTCGTTCCTTAATTTTCGTGTAAGTTACAAGAGTGTAGATTTACCTTGGTTTTACGTATTTCCTGCCATTTTGAATTACGCAAGTTCATTCATTTTTGTCCGTCGGAAAGACATTATCGGTATTTCATATATTAATTTTTGATATTTTTACCGGTAAACTATTAGTAAAATATTAACTTGAAATCTTTATGTGTGCTAAAATTTCGAATTTATTTCAATATTGTGATTATTGTTACCAATTATTTTGTTATTAATATTAAATATCTGAATCTTTAGAGTTATTACTTCATTAACGTTTCTAAGGTTAAATTGTCCCGTACAAATCTAACATTAAATTATAGTCCTTTAAAAATTACAGTCTCCTCATGGTTTTCAACCTATAGGACAAATTCAATCAAGTTAGGTTATTTGTTAACGAACTGATAGTGAAGTTTTGCAACCTTACTAAATTCTTGTGTTCGAATTTTAGTATTATTTTGTTAATAATTAAATTTTTTTAGTAATTGGTGTCAGATACCGTATTTTTATGTAAGTTTGGTAATTTTACAAATTCTAATATCTTGTTGTGTCATTTTGCCAATTTTTTTCTATTGTAATATTAAGAAATATTAATTTTGTGAATTTTATCTAGTAATTTAACTATATTGCCGGAACTTTGTTATTTTTTCATCTACCACTAGTTGAAATAATTTTCAACCTAGTTTTATTTCTCTATTTCCTTTTCTCAACTGTTCTGTCTTTATTTCATGACATCTAGTTTTCTGGAAATTTGACTCACTGGAAATCGATACTGAGTTAACAACATCAGAAGTAAGGAGATATTGGGTGTTCCCGAAAAGTAATAAATTTGGTTGGAACCTGGACACTCTGGACTGAGTAAGAGTGTGGAGACAGGATCTCGCAACCTTTTCATCAACCTCGAGTACTCGCAGGATTCATCGATACTAGGAGAACCCCTTCCGTCTCAGTTCATTCCCATCGAGTAAGCCTTTACAACAGTAAAACAAACAGACAGAGAAATTGGTTAAATTGTAATTTTTATTCATATTTTTTTTGTTCATATTTTCAATATTTTTAATTATACTTAGTTCTGAGTCATTGTTTATTGTAAAGAATTTGTAAGATTAAACTTGTTAAATTCACAGCTTTCTTTTCTTTCTAGTTTATGTAGTAAATACCTAATTGTGTTTTCGATAAACTTTTGTGTATTTAGTTATAAATACTCTGGCGCCCATATATTGCTCTCAATATTATCTCAGTACTCTAAAACAAGGCTTCACCGAATTCACCCACAAGCTGTAGCTAGCTGGAGCTAATTGTTTGGTTGCACTTGGAATTGGGCCAATTCAATTCACAAGTGTCGTTGCAAGGGGTAAAATGAATGAATAAATTATTCTATGGTTATTTTAAAAAATTAGGACTTCCTTCGCATATTGTTACATTTTGAGACATAAAACTCATCCTCTAATAGGAAAAATAATTGCTCTTACCCCCTAATAGAGTGAAAACCACTCCTAAAGTCAAAAATCAATTATTAAGTACTTACTGAGAATAAATTACCGCCTAACGAGCAATATCGTAATTTTCTAAAACGAGGCACGCTTCTTATTTCGGTCATATCTCCTTTGCAATTGACGCCAAAAATCATCCACAAAAATCATTTTGAAGGTCTCTTAATCCTCTTTAAGGTCAGGTAGACCAATACAGTACAGAGGTTGTCAGTTTTTCTATATTCATCTTAAATGCGTCAATTAAGAAAAAAATGTTAAGAGAAAGAACTTCAAACACTTCCATCTCCCAAGTTATTATCTTTATCAGTAGAGTTAAAAAAGCAACAATTTTCTTAGTTTATTGTCATAATTTTTTGCCTGTGGTGACATTTTTTTTTAATATTTGATATTTGATCCATTTTGAATCGAACTATCCAAAAATATATGAATTTAAAACTGCTAAAGAATTAATCAGAAGTGCGATCATCAAGTTACTGTACCATAAGGTAAATTTGTAATTTCACGGAAACGTCTTCACTAGTTTTTTTTTTGTACCCTTGCTCCCCTTTATTTATTGACCGACTTCACTCAGTTACGAGCTTCTGAAAAAGTTATTGAGCTATCCCAAAAGACTCTCAAATTATTCCGTCTACAGATTTTTCCAGTCACCTTAAACTGCTACCTAAGTACGTTTAAATCAATAAAACACGCATACAAGCCAAGGCATTGGTTGGAAATCATAAATGTATTAAATAACTAATGTATACAAGTCGAACGAGCTATAAATTTACAATTGACCGCAGTCTGATATCATGATTTTTTTCGAGGTCTTGCCAGATTGCGATCCAAGATTCTCAAGTTTCTTAATTACGTCCATGCCTTCGACGACGTTCCCGAAAACGACGTGCTTCTTGTCCAGCCAAGTGGTTTTCACGGTGGTGATGAAGAACTGGGATCCGTTGGTGTCCGGCCCGGCATTAGCCATGGACAATACACCGGGACCTGTGTGCTTCAAAGAGAAATTCTCGTCGGGAAACTTGTTCCCGTATATGGACTTCCCGCCGGTGCCGTTGTTGTTGGTGAAGTCGCCTCCTTGGCACATGAAGTTGGGGATGATGCGGTGGAAGGTGGAGCCTTTGTAGCCGTAACCTTTTTCACCTGTGCATAACGCTCTGAAGTTCTCCGCCGTCTTCGGAACCACGTCGTTGCGCAGCTCGATGACGATCCGTCCGACGCGCTGGTCGTCGGCGGCCATGTCAAAATACACTTTCGGGAGCCCCATTTGCTTGCTCAATTTCCTTGCAGTGCGAAAAATCGTTGACGTCTTGTCACCAAATTGCTCGCAGGTGTAGAAGATTCTTTGGGAGTTGTTTCGATGCTTGCACTGAATTAGTTGCTCTTAAAGTCCTCTAGACGCTGGCTTTTTATATGAAATAGCAGTTGACACGTGACAGAAACATCAAAATATTTATTTTTGAGTTCAGTAACTATGGTTACTAACCTAGGAAATATTCGGCTTTTAAGGTGACTAGACTAGACTGGAATTTAAAATGATTTTTCTAAGTCAGCCAAAATATGCAACATTTAAAAGGAATGAGGGTGTTTTTTCGTTGGGGGTGAGTTTCACCCCAACTCAGGTGTTCGAAGAAAATAAAGTGACTGTTGGAACGTGTAGATCGTCGAATTCTACCCCAAAAAAAAAACCTTTATTTTTGCTTTAATACTACCACAACCATGCCAATAATCCGACCTGATCAGAATTCATTAACTGTTGTCAATAAGCTCTTGGGATTTTTGAGTGATGAAAACACATACACCTTCACCACTTATCCGTACGAATTCTCCACATTAAAGATTTGTTTCAGATAGCGGAAGACATAATTGTGACATTACCATATGGCCAGATACGTGGACGATTAGCTGCCGTGGACGAGAGCGATTCTGTAGAATTTTATTCGTTTCAAGAAGTGCCGTTCGCCGCACCGCCAGTGGGAAAGCTGAGATTCCAGGTAAGATCCCATGTACATACCTTGAGATCAAAATTATTGTTTCGACAAATTTTTAGCCGCCGCAGCCAGTACCAATATGGAACGGCGTATTGGACACCCAAGCCAACACCAAAATGTGTTATCAAGTGACGACGAACAACCATTACGAAGATGAGGATTGCCTGTACCTAAACGTCTACTCCCCAGTGGTAAGTGTTCAACAGATATCCCAAGTCCAAACTCAGCTCAAGCGTATCGGATTGAATCAATGACTTTTCACCCCCATTTCTGATGTTCAATGAACTTTGGGTAGGTGTCAAAAATTTGGGGAAAGACGAAAGGAAGAAAATTTCAATCCACAGCTGAGTAAAGTACGACCAAGGCACAAACCATACCAATTTTTCAGGCACCCGGCACCGAACCCAGTTTACCCGTGCTGGTCAACATGTACGGCGGCACCTTCACCCACGGCTCCGCGATGTTCCAATATGCTGCCCCGCAGTCGTTCATGAGTCGAGGAGTGGTGCTGGTTACGTTCAATTACCGTGTGGGCCCCTTTGGTAAAATTTTTGATCAGTCTCCTAGATTATATATCCCAAACAATGTTATCCTTCCAGGTTTCTTGTCTACGGAAGATACCCTGATACCTGGCAATATGGGCCTGAAGGATCAGCAATACGCCTTGCAATGGGTGCAGAGCAACATTCATTTATTCGGAGGTGACCCAAAGAAAGTTACCATCATGGGGCAGAGCGCAGGGGCTGCATCGGTCACTTTCCATCTGCTCAGCCCAGGATCTGCAGGTTAGCTAGTGATAAGTTTGGAACTGTTCATTCAGTAGGAAAAAATGTTGACAACCACTTTAAACTTACAGGCTTATTCCGGGCAGCTATAGCAGAGAGTGGGTCCGCACTCTGTCCTTGGGCTCACCAAAGGCATGCTCTAGATTCAGCGTACAAGGTGGCAGCGTACATAAACTCAAGCATCAGCACTGCCGTTAGCGTGGAAGAGCTGGCTGGCTTCTTGATGAATGCAAACGCCACTTTTATTGATGCTGCCAGTACAGTGTATCAGGTATGAGATTAAACTGCAGTTTTTCACACCTGAGCTGAGTTTTGTTTTAGACTTGGGCTCCTGTTGTTGAACCGGAACACGAGGGCGCTTTCATTACAGAGCCCATGTACGAAATGGTTAAAAAGGGCAATGTTAATAAAGTGCCACTGGTGATTGGAATGAACTCGGAGGAATATATTTTAAAAGCAGCTGGTACAGTATATGCAGATATATTTTTCTTAAAATTTCAATACCTACCATTATTTCCAGACCTAGTGGCATTTAAGACGTACATGACTACTTACGAAAAAAATGTCCAGCATTTGGTCAGCGAAAATATGAACATTGTGGACGGCAGCACGAAGACAGCCGCTGGAGAGGCTATCAGGAATATCTACACCAGCGGGTTATTCCAAGACGACCTGGCTTCCGCGATTAGGGTAATCGTTCAGAATTTGACCGACAAACCGAAGCAACGTTTCTCTGTTTTAGTACCTGAGCGACACTACTTTCGACAGAGGTGTCATAAAGTACGCCGAGCTTCAATCGCAATACGCTGATGTCTACTTCTACCAGTTTTCTTACCATGGGATACTAGGACGCAACAATGCTTCAATGGAAGGTACCCAAATGTTTATGTATATAATTACGTACCTATAATACTCATACTTTATTTAAGGACTCGGTAGAGTGGAACATGGAGAAGACTCGAGGTATCTTTGGACAGGAGCTCTGGATCTGAACTCATACCCAGAGGCGGATCGCCTGACTGCTGATCGATATATGACCTTGTTCACTGATTTTGCAAAAACCTTGTAAGTATATTATCCTCCAAGAGACAAAAGAACTGACGTGGAAATAGCAAATGGCTGACATCCATACCAAACCATTTCTGTAACTTGTAAGAGCCTTCATAACTGATCGTAACGTGACCAAAAATAGGCAACCAGGTATACATTTTGTTTCCTGCAAATGTTTTGCCATTGGGTTTGGTTACCTAATTTGGTTCACAATCATTTATGAAGGGTATGCATTAATTCCTCGCCAATATTAATGAATAAGAATCATTTCGTGAGAAACAATTATTGAATCTTATGATGATCACTGGTGATTTCTGAGCGTTTGGAAGAGCCATTGCCTGGTCGTCGAAAAGCTAGCTAAATCACGGTTCGAAGACACCAAAGCCTCTACGATCTGGCTGGCAATGGCAAAAGGAACCTATGAAACAGATAAGAAACTCAATTTACTACCAAAAATCAAAGTTTGATGATTCAGTCTCTTTTGAACAACTAGATTCACTAGAAGAAGGAAACTATGGTGACAGTTGAATCAACATCTTCATGCGAAATTTTTGTGGAAGTTTCAGCGAGTTTGTCTTTATTCCGAGTAAGACGACACTACTTCGCGCATGACGTCACGTACGCGGGAAGTGAGGTTATATTTTGTTATGTAAAGACTTAAACAGGACAAGAACAGAATTACACACCAAGCAATAAATAGTAAACGTTAGAACATTAGACTAATGTCTTTATTTTCAGGAATCCTACATCAGAGAGGTTAGACCTATTTGAAAATCTGTTATGGCCCAAGGTGTCCGAGGGCAATTTTTCCTACCTGGATATCGACGAACATTTGGAAATTCGACTTAATCCAAGGGAGTTCTCTTATGCGCAGTGGGTAGAAATTTATGAAAAATATGGTGTTCAACCTTTCTACACGTACTAAGACCAATTGATTTTATCCCTAGTTTTATGAATAAATTGATATGAACAATAATTCGTGTGTTGTGTTATTGTCAACCACAATAAATTGCTTGGGAACTGTTTGCAGAAAGAAATGAAGAAGAAAGTGCATGAGTAATGTTTAGAAAATGATGAGTAAATGAGTAGCTAGCGAGAAATCCTTGCTCAAAGGCATTTGTATCGCGTTACTTCCTTTCATTTAGTTTCTGTGTGTTCTTGCAAATAAAAAAATGACAAGCAATCAAAAGAGTTCACGAGTAATGGGGATAAATAACGAGTATATTCTTAAAATCAGAGATAAACCTTTTCTTAGAAGCGTTTGACTGCATCATTATCATTCATTCATGTTGCTGGGCATTTTGTATATAAAAAATGACAAGGAAATAAAAAAGTGCACGAGTAGTGACTAGAAAATGATGAGTAAATGAGTAACTGGCGAGAAATCTCGCTCGAAGGCGTTTGTAACGCGTTACTTCCTTTCATTTCGTTCCTGTGCGTTCTTGGAATTAAAATGGCAAGTAATCAAAAGAGTGCACGAGTAATGGGGATAAATAACGAGTAAATTCTTAAAATCAGAGAAAAACCTTTTCTTAGAAGCGTTTGACTGCATCATTATCATTCATTCATGTTGCTGGGCATTTTGTATATAAAAAATAACAAGGAAATAAAAAAGTGCACGAGTAGTGACTAGAAAATGATGAGTAAATGAGTAACTGGCGAGAAATCTCGCTCGAAGGCGTTTGTAACGCGTTACTTCCTCTCATTTCGTTCCTGTGCGTTTTTGCAATAAAAAATGGCAAGCAATAAAAAAGTGCACGACTAATGGGGATGAATAACGAGTAAAAATTAAAGTCTAGAAAAAATATTTCCTTGAGAGCGTTTGAGTACATCATTCTCATAGACTCATGTTTCTGGGCATTTTGTAATTAAAAAGTGACAAGGAAATAAGAAAGTGCAGGAGTAATGACTAGAAAATGATGAGTAAATGAGTAGCTAGCGAGAAATCCTTATTAAAATGCGTTTGGACCACGCTACTTCCTTCTATTTACGTTCCTTTGCGTTCTTATAATAAAAAAATAGCAAGCAATCAAAGGATTGCGCAAGTAATGGGGATAAATAACGAGTAAAAATTTAAATCAAGAAAAAATCTTTCGTTGAAAGCGTTTGACTGATGCATCATTCTCATCCATTCATGTTCCCGGGAATTAAAAAATGGCAAGGAAATAAGAGAGTGCATGAGTAATGACTAAAAAATGATGAGTAAAAGAGTAGCTAGCGAAAAATCCTTGTTCGAATGCGTTTTGACCGCGCTACTGCTGTCTATTTACGTTCCTGTACGTTCTTGCATTTAAAAAATGGCAAACAATCAAAAGAGTGCGTAAGTAATGGGGATGAATAACGAGTAACAATTAAAGTTAAGAAAAATCTTTCCTTGAGAGCGATTGGACTGCATCATTCTCATTCACTCATGTTCCTGGGCATTTTGTAATTAAGAAGTGACAAGGAAATAAGAGAGTGCAAGAGTAATGACTGTAAAATGGTGAGTAAATGAGTAACTAGCGAGAAATCCTTGTTCGAATGCGTTTAGACCGCGCTACTTCCTTTTATTTACGTTCCTGTGCGTCTTTGCAATAAAAAAATGGCAAGTAATAAAAAAAGTGCACGACTAACGGAGATAAGTAACGAGTAAATTATTAAAGTCAAGAAAAAATCTTTCCTTGAATGCGTTTGAAAAAATGACAAGGAGATAAAAAAGTGCACGAGTAATGACTATAAAATGATGAGTAAATGAGCGTTCCTGTGCGTTCTTGCAATTAAAAAATGGCAAGCAATCAAAAGAGTGCACGAGTAATAGGGATAAATAACGAGTAAATTATTAAAGTCAGGGAAAATTTTCCTTGGAAGCGTTTGACTGCATTAATCTCATCCATTCGTGTTCCTGGTCAGTTAGTAACTAAAAAATGACAAGAAAACGAGAAAATGCAGGAGTGATGACTAGAAAATTATGAGTAAATTAGTAACTGGCGAAAAATCCTTGCTCGAAGGCATTTGTATCGCATTACTGCCTTTTTCCTGTGTTTCGCAATCAAAAAATGGCAAGTAATAAAAAAAAGAACACGAATAATGGGGATAAATAACGAGTAAATTATTAAAGTCAGAAAAAAACCTTTTCTTGAAAATTTTTGACTGGCATCATTCCCATTCACTAATGTTCCCAGACATTTTGTAATTCAAAAATGATAAGAACATAAAAAAGTACACGAGTAATGGCGAAAAAATGATGAGTAAATAAGTAACTATAATAGCGAGAAATCTTTAGTCGAAGGCGCTTGGAACGCGTTTCTTCCTCTTATTTACGTTCCAGTGCGTTCTTGCAATTAAAAAATGACTAGCAATCAAAAGAGTGCACGAGTAATGGAGTAAATAACGAGTAAATTATTAAAGTCAGGAAAAAATCTGTTCTTGAAAATGTTTGACTGCATCATTCTCATCCATTTATGTTCTTGGCCATTTTGTAATTAAAAAATGACAAGGAAATATAAAAGTGCACGAGTAATGACTAGAAAATGATGAGTAAAAGAGTGGCTAGTGCTAAATCCTTGCTCGAAGGTGTTTGGACTGTGGTACTTCCTTCTATTTACGGTCTTGTGAAGTCGTTTTCTTGAAAACATTTGACTGTATAATTTTCATTCAGTATGTTCCAGGGCTTTTTGTATTTAAAATATGACAAGGAAATAAAAGAGTGCACGAGTAATGACTCGTTAAGTTAGTTTTGTGTTAATCCGGTTTTTTATAAATATAGCGGCTGGCTAATGGATTCCATATCCAACGCCATTAAAAAAAAAGAAAAACTACACAACACAGTAACGAGTAGCCTACTCACTCTCACCCAAGCCTTTAAAAAACCAAATTCTCAATATACTGCAGTCAATATCAAAATGAGTCATAGCAACCATTCTACAGTATAGCTTGTTTGTATCTACTCGTTTTCTAATCTTATCCAAGATAGCCTGTGCTTCATGTAAGTACCTGTGGTACTACAATAACATAAACAAATTATATTATTGGCTCAATTCAAGGTCCAAGTATTTTCGATATAAAACGACTGACTGATTTTGCGAAGGAATTTTTTGTATCAAACCTAATTTCAGAGATGCTCCATCCGATAATAATTAACAACTATAACGTCAATTGCGCTTCGCACGAATGTTGCAAAACCGTGTCACGTAAGTCTAATCGGAAAACCGAACGAAGTCCAAGCACTAAAAGCTGCTACCTGTTCCAATGGACGTAAAATTGATAATCACCGGCAAATTTTTTTATATGAGTGATTATACGCAAATGAGGATTTTACGTCAACACAATTAAAAGCATGGGGAGAATGGGACTGCAAAGGTGACGTCCGGTCAGCGTCAAGTGGCGCACAAGCAAGAGTTTCCACAGGGTTGAAAAATCATGATTTTTTTACTTGTTTTTACTTGGATTAATCTGTTTTTACAGTAACTCAATTAAACCATGATTTAATTAAAACACCAATTGATTTAAACCCTGATCTAAGTCATCGATTGGATTGAGTCTTATCATAGACGAAAAATATCCATAAAAATTTTGTCGCGTCGCCACTGACATTTAATTAATGTCTTGTGAATAACTTGTTTGGTAATTTGGATAAGGAATGAATAAACATGCTCAGGCAATAATATCGAAGTGCGTTTGTAAGTAATAACCTTGTCGGAATAATGTAGCTTTGAAAAACATAGAATAACCCTTGTACAGTTATTAAGCAGAACCCGTGTATGAAATTAAGTATGCACTCTGGACAAGAAACGTATATTTACCTTATAATGATTAACAATTTTCTTTGTTAACAGTTTAAATATTGTTTTCCATCCATTACGCTAGACTTCGTTTTCAAGAATGAGTTAATTTACCGTTCGGTCTTAGAAGTAAATTCCGCAATACCTCGTTAGGGTATGGTAATATCTGATAATTTATGTGTGGTGGCTGAAGCCAGTATTGACTCCACTGTGGGTATTTCATTCATAAAGTAAGAATCAAAAAAAGTTTGCCAGGATAAGGTACTGGCTTTGGCTAAAATCTGTAGCTAATGGCAAAATTTATGTAGCTGTTGACCTTTTTAGCTAGTAGCTTAGTAAATAAAAAAAATGTCCCTTATGTATGAGTGACCGAATAAAAGTAGAGGAAATTTTATTAAAAAAAGGTTTTTAAGAATTTTTCCGTAGCAGGGGTGGTTTTCGGTTAAATTATTTAAAAAAAATATAGAAATAAAACATGTCCTAGAAACAACAAAATAAAACTACTATAAACAATAGGGATGTTCACAAAAAAGTGAAATCTTGTTTAAACATCATAAAATGATTAAATATAGTCTCATAATCACATCTTCAAAGTTTTACAAATATCGATAAATCCATTCTATGGAAAAAACCCAAAAGAAATATTAATATTCGTTTAAATGCGCGAAACGCTATCTGACGTCACTATGCGTAATAGGTAAGCGCGCGAGAATGAGTAGCTATAGTCAGGGATCCAGTGAACTAAATTCCGCTTATTTCTCTGTTGCAATGTAACTTTTGGACATACTTTTAAAATTAGGCCATGTTATGTAGAATTTTCTGCCGAATCCATTTCCGGAGGGTGATTTGCGATATGAGCTTGCGTTCATCCCCTATATTAATTTTTCACCCCTTTTCGGCGATACACGATATTTAAAATTTTTCAGATATAACTCGTGCTATCTCCAAAACTATCAAACCTACAGGGATCAAATTTTAGACGGAGGTTATATGATGTATGGCGACTACGATAGCAGGGTTAACATAGTATTTTGATTATTGATCTTCCAAGAAAAAAATAAAGTACGCGGGGGTGCAGAAATACTGTAGAGAAAAATGTAGCATCGAGGTACTTTTTCTATTTCTAGAGATACTATATCGGTTATGTGAGCGGTGTTGTAGTAGAAAGTTCAAATTTAATTTTGGTGAAAGAATTTTTACAATCGGAGTATTCTAGCGAAAGATATAAATTATTTAGTATTGGGAACGATACCGCGCGTTTCGATCGCTTAGGCATGAAGTGTTGTTTTGTGAACTGTGACAAAACTCGCTTACCATTCGACCGACCGATGTCGCAAAACATACGAAACAACACGTGAAATAACAAATAGAAACGTATGTGTACAGGGTTATTGATTATAAATGGAACCCCGCTTAACTTCGTTATTTTTTAAGATAAGAAAAAAAATCTAAACAAAAGTTTTAGGGTATTCTATGAATTTTCTTGCTACCATATTCAGTAGTATACAGGGTGCCTCATAAAATTGGTTTTTGTAAATTTATTCTTGCACAAGCTATAAACATAATGTAATCAAGTTTTTGTACCAAGTCTAAAATAACAGATATGTATATGGGGACCTAAAATTTTAAAATCTCTAACACGTTTTATAACTCGACTTTAACGTGAATCAAAAATTTCAGAAATCTTTCTTTTTCTAGCTTATTTGACGCTACTTTGGCATTGGAATTGAAACCTCTTTAAGCCCTCATCTAGCTGCACTAAACCACCGCTTTTTTCTTTGCAAATTATTTGGCACACTTATAAAAACCTTTTTCGCGTTATTTATTGATGTATTTGTACATCCAGGAACAAAACACCACTTTCTCCTACTAACTTTCACACTGTTTGAGTCTTCCATCTTAACAAAAACGCATATAAATGAATACTAAAAAAAGAATATAATAGCAAGCAGGAAAACGAGTTTCGCCACTGTGGTCCCTTACGCATTATGACATCACACGCGCTAGTCTCGCTGCAGGGATCGTTTGCTAGCCTCGTTCGTTTCGGCGATTTTATTTTTAGTTTATTTTTAAGAGAAAAAGATTTTTAGGCGTTTTAATGGTTACTACGTGTTTTTGTGGCCTTAGAACTATCATTTTTTATTACAATTAAAAAATAGTAAACCTTCCTATTAAAATACTCATGAAGTTAAACAAGTAAAAAGTTCAGAAAGAAATATAGAAGTAGCAGAAATTTAAATTCAGAAATAGGTCGAACCTCTCACGAAATTTTGGATTTACACATTTGAGATGTTTCTGAATCCAGTGGTGTAGTTAGATTTTTAATTAAAAAATCGCTAATCAAATTTGTCCATTTTTAACATCGAAAGAAATTATAGTAGGTCTTGAAAATTGAAATTAATCTCTAAATTTTTGTCAAAAAGTAGTTTCTTGAAGTAAATCACACTACCAACTTTTCCGCTGACATTTTCAGTATGTATAATTTCCCTTTCTTCATAAAAGTTGGGCGAACACAAGAATTATATTAGAAAAAATGAAATTGAAAAATCTAAAATTTGTGCAAAAATTTTAACAAAAGAACCGGACAGTAAAAAGAGAAAAATTAAAGAATCTGCAATAATTTTACTAAATGAAGTTCCTATATTCCCCTATTCCATGTGTACGAGCACGTACTGAAAATATTCCCTAATATACCATTATTTTTTTTAACTTACGGTGAAATTGCCTTATAAATAATGTATCAAACGACGTACTTACCTGAGAAAAAAAATTATATAAAAAATAAATACATTTCACGGTCGTTACGTCTTTAATTACATGTCTGTTTGTTCTTTAAACTTTGCACATGACACTAGGTAGCATTGGAAATATGTGTTTTAATCGCTTTTTTATTTTATTTATATTTGCGTGTTTGTTAAACCACATGAATATAGAATATTGATGGAAAAACTAAAATTTTTCTAAATCCAGAGACGAAAAACTGGCTCAAATTGCGACTAATTATTGTGTAATCTGCTTGCTTTTAGTAAATTGCTTTACTTTTACAATTTTTTAAAAATATCTTTTTGGACGATAATTAAGGTTTTATTTGTCACAAAATTGTCAATAAAGCGTTCAAAATTTTACTCTTCATCAAAGGCATTCTTGCATGCAAAGTGGTTGGTAATTAGTAAAATTTGAAGAATGCTTTTCTAGGAACGACCAAATTCACGTTATAATTTTCAGTAAAATTTAGTAAGCTGTGATTTAAAACAAACAGTTATATTAAATCTTCTTACTTTTTTACTATAGTTTCTTTAATTATTATGTTGATTAGCTGTAAATAAAAATTTTCCCATAACGATTATGTTCAGTATTTTAATATAAAATTAGTAGTATATTATTCTACAAGTGGTAATATACTAAATAACTCACGCCGACGAATTTTTCAGTACGAGCCGAAGGCGAGTGTTGTAATTCATCAAGTGGGTTATTTACCTATTACCACGAATTGAATACTATCTACGATTATGACAAAGAATATTAACCAACTAAATTATCATTATTTGCAATGCACGTATTACATCGTTTAATAAAATTACGAATTACATTATCAAAAACCACATTATTTTGAATTATTAGATGTATTTCGTTTCTTACTGCAGTTTTTAAATTTTCTACATTGTCCACTTCTACATTAGCCGGATGGCGTATAGTTTCCACTTTGTATATAGGCCTGCAGAAATAGAAAAAACGGTGTAACTAATTCGTTTCAGATAGCCGTAGGTAAAAACAGGTGTATTTAGTTATAAGGAATATACCTCTGCGATTCCTCCCAAATCAAATAAACAGAACATTGTTTAAAAGTCACTTTTGTGTGAAAAAATCATGAAATTTGGAGTTTTTTAAAAATTACAGTAAGGCTGCAGTAGATTAATTTTTTTGAATGTTTCTGTTTACTAGGTAATTCCAAACCGGTTAATTTAAGCCTCGGTTGATTTCATTTCATTGATTATTTATTTAAATAATTGCCGAAAACCATCGAAATTTTCGAAAATTTCAAGCATTTCTTACTCTGAAAGGAAAAATGCTAGACTCTTGAAACTTTGGTGGAATATGTGTCTCATTATCCTCAACTTACAAAAAAAATTTCGTTTCAAAATGTTTATTAGTTTTCGAAAAATTCTATTTGTTTATTAAAAACGTCCCAAATGTTTAATGAAAAATTGACCTATTAACGTTATCAAAAATAATTCAACCACAGCTCATTTTTTTCGTCAAGACGTCAATTTTACTAATCTGTTATGGGCGTATCGATTTTCAATAATTTTGACCGTCAAAATGGCGTTAACAGCATTGCCACTTTTCGGAGCAGCGTTTTTTGCAAATAACTTTACAACAAATGAACGTATCTGCACAAATCTTTCATATTTGAGTTGCTGGTATTTTTCTACAAATTTATTTAAAAAAATTGTTGCTCTGAGACATGTAGGAGCCGAGATAATTTTTTAAATTGTTTAATGCGCCAAACGTTTATTTATTAATATTTATGGCCAAAATTGAAACTGGTTGTTAATAAGATCTTGAATTTTGTGAATTCATCAAGTCCTATTGAAAACGGGCCCTTTTTAAGGTCAAAATATAATTTTTAATAATTAGTGATTTTAGAGCGTCTTCAATTTGTTTGGCTCAAGGGACAGGGGAATTTTTTATCAGAGTTTCAAATTGGGGAGCGAGAAAAATTCGTCATATCTCCGTTATTTTCCGGCCAATTTCGACGTTTTTTTTTTTTTAATTTGGGGTAGCTCACGAAAATAATAACAATGGGCACATTTGCAATATCCAAATAGTAAACATATAATTGTTATAAACAATTTTTTTTTTTATTTTTTCTTTTTTGGGCTTATGCAACTTATAATGTGCTAACGTATTAAATATAAATTTATAAAGATTATATAATGGTAACAATGTATGCACAAACATCAAACAATATACGATGTTACAGCATTGTTACCATTATATAATCTTCATAAATTTATATTTAATACATTAGCACATTATAAGTTGCATAAGCCCAAAAAATAAAAAATAAAAAAAAAAAATTGTTTATAACAATTATATGTTTACTATTTGGATATTGCAAATGTGCCCATTGTTATTATTTTCGTGAGCTACCCCAAATTAAAAAAAAAAAACGTCGAAATTGGCCGGAAAATAACGGAGATATGACGAATTTTTCTCGCTCCCCAATTTGAAACTCGTTTGATCAAAAATTCGCCTGTCCCTTGAGCCAAACAAATTGAAGACGCTCTAAAATCACTAATTATTAAAAATTATATTTTGACCTCAAAAAGGGCCCGTTTTCAATAGGACTTGATGAATTCACAAAATTCAAGATCTTATTAACAACCAGTTTCAATTTTGGCCATAAATATTAATAAATAAACGTTTGGCGCATTAAACAATTTAAAAAATTATCTCGGCTCCTACATGTCTCAGAGCAACAATTTTTTTAAATAAATTTGTAGAAAAATACCAGCAACTCAAATATGAAAGATTTGTGCAGATACGTTCATTTGTTGTAAAGTTATTTGCAAATAACGGTGCTACGAAAAGTAGCATTGTTGTTAACGCCATTTTGACGGTCAAAATTATTGAAAATCGATACGCCCATAACAGATTAGTAAAATTGACGTCTTGACGAAAAAAATGAGCCGTGGTTGAATTATTTTTGATAACGTTAATAGGTCAATTTTTCATTAAACATTTGGGACGTTTTTAATAAACAAATAGAATTTCTCGAAAACTGATAAACATTTTGAAACGAAATTTTTTTTGTAAGTTGAGGATAATGAGACACATATTCCACCAAAGTTTCAAGAGTCTAGCATTTTTCCTTTCAGAGTAAAAAATGCTTGAAATTTTCGGAAATTTCGATGGTTTTCGGCAATTATTTAAATAAATAATCAATGAAATGAAATCAACCGAGGCTTAAATTAACCGGTTTGGAATTACCTAGTAAACAGAAACATTCAAAAAAATTAATCTACTGCAGCCTTACTGTAATTTTTAAAAAACTCCAAATTTCATGATTTTTTCACACAAAAGTGACTTTTAAACAATGTTCTGTTTATTTGATTTGGGAGGAATCGCAGAGGTATATTCCTTATAACTAAATACACCTGTTTTTACCTACGGCTATCTGAAACGAATTAGTTACAGATTCCCGTTCACATCGTCTAATTCTACAGGCCTAATAGTATAACACGAACTGTTTAAATTAAGAATAATAATACCATAATATGACTGATTTTTCGCAATCCCGCACCGCAAGAATAAATAATGACTAATTGTCGAAAGGTAGTGCGAAATGTTAATAACGTTTACACAACCCTTCCGCAGCAAAAGGCCGTAAAGTATGCAACATTTACCATTTGTATACTTACTTATATTTTAATGGTTAGAATGCGTAACCTTCGAAAGTATGCAGGTACCTGTATTTTATAGCTGTAAAACTGACTGGCATATTGCAGGTGTGTCCGTCTCTCTACAACACAGGATCTTTCATGCCAAGCCACATAATATACTGATTTACAGATGGTTATCTGTGTGGATAAAATTATGTTCGATTTCGTTGTTTATGTCCTAATTAAAGCATGAAACCTTGGCGAGTCGTGAAATGGAAAACGCATTTATTATTATTGGATGATTCCTCTTTGCTCTTGCGAAATGATCGTTGTATGATATCGTACCGTTAGAAAATAGAAAAATCAGTGGCGCAATCAACGGTGACTGGACCACAGCAACATGATAGTAAACCGACTAAGTGTAGGTTAATTTGTTAACTTATCCTATCCATTCAAAAAGTCGGATATGTAGCGCCGATGAGGGACAATTATACCGAAACGCCAGTTAACGTTTAACTTGTCCGATTTTCATTTTTAAAAATCCTGTACTTTCACTTTACTTACTTTGTTTTAATTTTGCAGCACTTACCTAAATTAAGTGATTATTGCGTCTGCCCCGTCTCGTTTGGAGGAGCGACATTTAATCGCTTACAATTTAGGTAAAGCTTACCCCGGGGCCTGCGAGTGTAGTTAAGCGGGAGAAAGTCTGCAAATTTAGATATAATCACACACGCCCAACGTCCGGGTCGACCAGGACTAGTTTCTCTTTCTAAAAAGTAATTAAATCAATTTCAGCTTGACTAGCAATTTTTAAATGTTAACCTCTATTAAAATGAAATTTTCATTTCGTGTTTGAATAATGTGCATTTTATAAGCAGTTCCACACTTTGCAGCGATAATAAATACCGGCGAGGAAAGAAGTAGCTTTGCTGAATGAATTTCTGTTTGTGCAGGGTGATTCCCCCCAATGTTTTGGTTTGTCTTTGGAAATAAAATAAAAATATTTTTCTAATTTTGACATATAAAATTACACTTTTCAAAACTGATGTAAGTGTCAAAACGTTCTTGAAAGTCAAATAAAAGTGAGAAAAAACAAAGCAATGTTTTTTTAAATGGAACGCCCTGTATATTTTTACAATTAAAAAAAAAGATTAAATTAAATTAACCTGTCCAAAAATATCCCAACTAGCAATTTATGTTTTGTAGAAGCTGAGGGAATGTTTACAGAACATTTTTTATAAAACAAGATTGTTGATATAAACATTTCCAAAACGTTTATACAACGTTTATAAACGCGAAATGGGCGCAGTTTATAAAACAATATAGTTCTTAATTTGTTTTATTATGGCTCTCACCACAGGTGTTATAAAATAATTGTATAAACGTTTACACAATATTAAAAAAATTAGTATACGATAGTTATAAAATAGTTTTATAGCAAACAGTTATAAAATTCTTTTTATAAGCATTGTGTTATTATTTCCATTGCTACCTTTTTGTTATGTACGGCAATAACAATATATGTTATTAATTTTTTAAAGGGTTTTTGTAGAGAATAATAATTCTCAAAATAGTTTTAAAATATTAGAAAGGTAGTTATAGATTCTATGTGACATGTGAGATATATGGCGGCGTAACTAACATGTTTAGCGAAATATAAGATAAAAGCTAACTGACTAAGACTTCGTTTCGTGAACAGCAAAGCGATTTTGGACTGCGAAGGAAATTTTTCTGTGAAATATGTGGTATATACAGGGTGTCACGATTTTAAACCGACAAACTTCGGGTACAGAAAGTTCACATGAAATTATGACATACCCCTTCTAACATTTCTTCTCTATCGAGCCTCCTAACGGAGATACAGGGTGTTGAAAATTCAATTTATTTTTTGTTTTTCTTTAATAACTTCCACAATATTAAAGATAGGGAAACCAAACTTGGTACACATAGTTAGGTTGTGATGGTCCATCTTTGCTATGGTTCAGAGTTGAACTGAGGCGCGCCAGTGGCGTGCGGTGTGGTCACGTCGACATAATTTTAAGGAAAAAAGTATGTGCACTAATTTTTTTCGCAATTCTGATCAGATTTTCATAATTTACGGTTAATTTTCTAAAAAAACTTGCTCATGTAAAATTTTGACTGAGGCATTAGTTTTCGAGATATTTGCGTCTGAACAAAACGATGCACCAAAAACACAATTATCATGTCGGGAATAGTTCTGATGAAATCACGACATATCCCTTCTAAAATTTCTCTATAGCCATTCCTAACGGAAATACGGGGTGTTGATTTTTTTTATATTTGGATGTTGATAATTTTTTTATTCAATTTCGTAACAAACAAATTTTTCTTTTGACAGAAATAATATTGACTTGCAAAAGGCCTTAAAAACGCCTCATTGCAAAAGAAGAAAAACATTAAAAACATTAAATTGACAGTTCAGTTCAGTATATCCCTTCGAAGATCAGATTGAAAATAATTTTGAAAGGGCTATCTTAATTAATTAATTGTGTTTTTGGTGCATCGTTTTGTTCAGACGCAAATATCTCGAAAACTAATGCCTCAGTAAAAATTTTACATGAGCAAGTTTTTTTAGAAAATTAACAGTAAATTATGAAAATCTGATCAGAATTGCGAAAAAAATTAGTGCACATACTTTTTTTCTTAAAATTATGTCGACGTGACCACACCGCACGCCACTGGCGCGCCTCAGTTCAACTCTGAACCATAGCAAAGATGGACCCTCACAACCTAACTATGTGTACCAAGTTTGGTTTCCCTATCTTTAATATTGTGGAAGTTATTAAAGAAAAACAAAAATTAAATTGAATTTTCAACACCCTGTATCTCCGTTAAGAGGCTCGATAGAGGAGAAATGTTAGAAGGGGTATGTCATAATTTCATGTGAACTTTCTGTACCCGAAGTTTGTCGGTTTAAAATCGGGACACCCTGTATACAATGAAATTTTTGAGCGCCCTAAAAATAACGATTATTTATCAAAATTTAAAAAATAAAACGAAAATAAAATTTTTGTATTCGATCTTTTTGTGGTGCGCACCCAATTGTATTTCGTGGATAACATATTTCACAATAATAGTTGCTAAAATGGTACTACCTATCATAATAATTATTGTTTTTAATTTATTTTTATTTTAGTCCAAAATGGCCGCTAACAAATAGTTTTTTTTATAATATTTATCAATCTTTCTACGAAAACCACCCCTTGTTTTCACTTTTTTCCAATTGCTTAGTACTTTCGACATACACAGTGACACTCTGAGTCCTGTGACTTTACTGTTTAAATAAAAAAAAACAATATGGCGAATAAACGCCTACCCATGATAAAAAGGGTAGGGGACGTAATTAGTCTTTGAAGACAATTTTTCGTTGTTTAACTATTTTATAAGTGATTTATAAGAGCAATGATGCTTCGTTTATATAACAATTGTTTAGCGGCCGAATACAATATGCTCCCTGAAATAATATTGTGTTAAGAAAAATCCTTATAAAATTGTTTTTTAAATGATTGGCTAAACTCTTAAACAATAATTTTATAGAGGTTCGCAAATTGACTAATAAGTGCCGGTGGTCATTATTACAAATCAATTTTGTTCCGTGAGCTAAAACATCCGATAATAATTGCTGTATAAACGTTTATAAAACAGCGTATAACAAATTCTATAAAATGTTTTATAATTCAGCTGTAAGAACATTCTTAGCATTTATTTACATGACAATTTAGTTGCGAAGACTAAATAATCACTTTGGTGGTTTTAATAAAACAAAATAGCTTTTGCAGAGCAGTAATGCAACAGTAATAAAATAAAATTGTAGTATTATTTTAAATTTATAGAGCAACTTTGTTAGTTGGATAACATAAGCACCTTTATTGATTTTTTTACAAGCTATTGAATTTGGCGAAATGTGGAAATGAAAGATAAAATATTATAATAAAATAAATGTCTATAGCCTTGGTATCTATGTATTTATTATCCAAAGTAAATCTTTAACACAAGTTCCTTTTAATAATTTACAAATATTTACAGCAAAATTTCAAAATGAAAACCGCCAGCTTCTATACATTTTTGTTGCCACCCTTTACTTTGTTTTTCAAATACGACCTGAAATTGTTTTTCCTTAATTTATCAGTATTTACCATCATGATTCCAACGATATACTTAAGCAAATTACAATTTTTTATCTTTCATTTCCCCATTTCGCCAAATTCAATCGCTAGTAAAAAAATGCGACATGCGACAAAAAAATCTGTTCATATGCTTTTGTTTACTGATGTATGGACTTTTATAATTTCCCATATAATTTAAAAAAAATATTATACATGGTGGTTTTCTCTACAGAAATAAAAAAACTTGAATTACAAAAGTCCGGTCCTGGAATTTTTAAATATTAAAAACGGCATTATATCAACTGTGATAAGTACACAAATTGTATAAAATTTTAACAAATTGTAATAAATAGTGAGGAAGGAAGGAAGGATAATTGTAAAAATATACAGGGTATTTCATTTAAAAAAAAATATTGTTTGTTTTTCTCACTTTTATTTGACTTTCAATTGTTTTTTTATAGAAATTTTCGAAATCCTTGGAAAAAATACTGTAAGTTATGTTAAATATTCCAATATAATAATAATAATAATAATAATAATAATAAATTGTCGGTATTTCATTGGGTATTACAAATATTATAATATAATTCACTATGACAGGGCGAAGTCTAGCAATGCTATACTCCAGTTAACCCTAACAGTAAGTAATCTATTGATACTATAAAAAAATTAAAAAATTAAATTATGGTTAAAAAATACGTATTAATCGTAAAAAAAAGGAAAAAAGTGTAGCAACAATAAAAAATTGATCTTTTTACCAATGAATTGAAAGTAAAATCAAATACAATTAGCGACACACAGGAAACAATTAGTTAAGGAATTTTATTGTTAATTGCTGAATATGTTTTTTTAATATTTTTTATAAAAATAAACTAAATGCAAATAAAAAAAAAATTGTTTTTCAATAATTATACTTATTCTTTAAATAAAATTTAAACTATTTAAATAAACTAATACAATTTGATTTTTTTTTAATTCACAGGAAAAAGATAGTTACAGTTTGAGGTACAAGATAAAAGATTAATAAGGGGGGAGGGGGAGCGGGGGGTACATTGAGATAAAAGTGAATTATTTTAACAACCTGATAAAATTTTATATTTTTTTAACTGAAAGTAAAGGAGTTCTGTAGTTATAGGAGGAAAGTAAAGGTGGGAGTATCAACGTTTAATAACTAAACTAATTTGCTAAGGCTGTGTCAACGTTAGTTAACCATTCGTTATAACCAGTGATAGTGGGAGGGAACGACCGATATTCGTATTAAGTCAACCAACCGCTGTCACCACATCTGATTTAACTCTTGGCCGTTGAATTCAACGCAGGTCGTGGCAAACCCTTAATATATCGAAGTCTCGAAATCGATAGATTAACGGCAACTGTCGACAATGAATGCTTCCTCGTATACAGGCTTCGCAACGTCCTGAACTAAAGATACAACACTAGTTAAACACTTTGCACAATACACAATTCACTTCTGACACCTGCCCAGACAGGTCTTGCTCGTTCACTCTTCTTTGGCTCAGCCGAATGGTCAAACCGACGCAATTGCGAGGGTCGTTAGCTATGGGGTCAACACAGATACTAGACTAATACTAGAACGCAATAAGAAGACATGGATAATAAATAAGGGTATATATTAAACAATCATCATAGTACATATAGAGCCTCACCTAGCAAGGTCTGCCACCATAACCACCGCGACGGCCGCGCTTAAAGACGAGTGATCGATTGCCGAAAGAGAATTATTACATGGACGTGACTGGCAATTTAGTGAGTGGGTTTTATAGATTTACTGTTAGAATTATAGACTAAAAATTTAAGGTAATATTCTCCAAAAGGGGTATATGCCGTTAGACGTCTGTGGATATTTCAGAAAGGGGAAATCTCTTCGAATGCTATCTCACAAGGCGGTCACCTGGTAATAATGGAGAAGTGCCCCGGTACCCGTGCGTACCGCAATGAGGCTTATCCTGGCTTGATTTAATCAAAAATACCGGATTTCCATTTTGCGAGATCATTGGGAGGTCTCCCACTATAGATATGGAAAAGACCCGATGGAAAAGACCCGAGACCACTTCACATCGCCACGTGGTGTCGCAAAATTCCGCTATTTCCAATTTTTATTCAGTTCCTAAAATTTCAAAATGGTGCTATCAGACACGATCCCGGTAGAGACGATGACCAATGGGTAGGCGAGGCCAGCTCAACCATCCTTGGAAGCCGTAGGTCACGGACTCACTAGGAATTCCAGAACGCGAGGGTAGAGTGAACCTATGGGTCCGTAGATCAGTGCGACCACGAAGGTGGATCAGTCTATGATAGATCAGATCAAGAGCTACTGATCTACGGTAGATTCACTCTCGCGCCTTTGTGGAGTATTCCTGTGATCTGTTAGACCGGCTTATGCCAATGATCATCTGCGCTATGATCATTGTAGTGGCGCAGTCCGTCCTTCGAGGAATCGGTACTGGCTGAGGACAATGCATGTCCTTGGTCGTCTCTACATGCTGCATCGTGCCTGGATGCGTTCGTTCAAACATGAGATATGGGCCGAAAAAGATAAAGGGAATTTTGGAAACTGTACTGAAAATCGTCTTATAAATTTTATAAAAAATCCTGATATGCATGGATTCATGCATATCAGGCAAAAAGAAGGAATTTTGGGTTTAGGAACTGACTTGAAATTCGACATATTTTTGATAAAAAAAATGGTGTACATGGAACAGATGTTCCACATACACCATTCAAGCCTTAGCTTGTGTGCTTATGTCTAATTGGGATCTTTTGCTTAAAACTACTTTTACAGCATCTCCTGGGTTCGATAACAGGAGCACGTGTGTGGGGGCAAACAGAAAAAAATTAAAAAAATAGAAATCCATGAAAAATTATAGTAAAACACATTTTTTTCCCCGTCAGTGTCAGTTAAAATCGAAAATATCATCAAAAATCACATTTCTGTATTTAAAATATGCGCCATGAAACGTCAGCCAATTTCAATTTTCCAATTTTCACAACAGATTTGTAATCAGCGACCATGAAAATCCCTGACTAAATATTTTTCTCCAAGAATTTTTAAATATTAAACGGTGTCAAATTTTGTGAACCATACCATTATTATTATTATTATTATTATGTTATAAAACATTGAATGAAATATTAAATAACAGAATTCATAGTCTCCAAAGCAAAAATAAAAACCTAGGAGTTATGAACCTTCGACCTTATTCCAGTGTTTTGTCTATATTTAAAAAATTTGTTATGCTTCTTACGTTCCGATACGTAATTTGTTAGGAATATGGAAAAAACTCATTTAGTTTAGTATGTCATAACAATGACCTCAGGAACTGAGAATAAACGAATTTAAATATCAATGCGTGAAGTTGTGTACTAGTATTTTTAACAACTTACCTAAATACAAAATGTGTTGCTGTATATTACGGTAAAAATTGGGAAAAGTAAAAATCTGTTTAGCTGAAAGAAAAAGTTTAGAGAAGAATTTTCATCGTAAAAATTGAATTGAAAAATGTCAAAAAATTGTCATCTTCAATCCTTAATCAATCAATCTTAATAGATAAACATAATTTTTTACTTTTTAGTTCGGTTTCCCTTTAAAGCGTCTTTTTTAATTTTCTTAAACTATAATTTATTTATCACCATATTAATATGCTATGCCTATTAGTGACAGTGACATCCAAAATAAAATTGTTTCCAAAATAAGCTCGCTCTTAATTCGCCAAAAATATTAATCCAGGGATATTTAGTCTGTTATTTAAAAAACCACAAGGGAAGCGCCTATACCATGTCTCTATCCTAAATTCGTTTCTGAGATTTTCCAAAAAAACGAAAATTTTGTGATTTTTTTTTCTCTTGGTCAGACAGGCTTTAGACGTTTACGTTATTAGGACATTTTTTGAAGAATAATATTTTAGTGTGAAAAGGAATGCTCGATAATCTTTTGTTTTCGAGATATCCGAGGTAACTCTTATTTTTCTCGTGGCAGCCATATTGAATTTTTCGTTTTTGATGTCGATTAAAAACAGCTCTCAAAAGATGTATCACATGCCGGTGAAAAATTGTTTTCCAACGGAGTAATTTAAGAAAAGTTGTCCATTGCTTAACAAAACAAAATAGTAGGCCATGGAATATTAAAAAAATTTTTAAAGCCAGAGACCTAAAAGATTTTCCCGGCACGAAGACGCCCGTAAAATACGACGCCACGCGCCGACACTCGTCCGGAAAAAAGCCTGAGGCGGCAAAGTACATAAAAAACTCACACGAAATTAGAGCGAGTCTGCCTGATCACCGTAATTTCTTCTTTACCGACTGAAAACTTTTCCGCAACATCCTGGGACTTTCCTTCATAAACAAAACTTGTTTCTTTTGACTCGAACAAAGAATTTTTCATGAAATTACCCGAGTCGTGATAACTCGAAATTTTTTCTTTTTTAAGCGCAATCAGAACAACGAAAAATTCAATATGGCTGCCATAAGAAAAACAAAAGTTACCTCAAACAAATGACTGTCGAACATTCGTTTTTAGTCTCCAAAAATTATCCTAATAATGTAAAAGTCTAAAACCTGTCTAACTTGACAGCCAAAGAGAGAAATCACAAAATAGGGTATAATTATGGTTTTTCGGAAAGTGTCTTTTAAATAGGTTATATGGTAGTAATGATCCATACCTGAATTTTCATTTTTTTTTTAAACAAAATCGCTAAATACATAGTATAAAACGGCATTTTTTATTTCAATTTTTAAATTTCGCGCGAAAACGCCAACCGCTATGATTTATTAGGGCGTGACGTCATTATTATAGTTAACAAACGCATACAAAACCGCTTTATATGATATTATAATTCAGTTTTCTGTTTAAATTACCTCATAATGAGTTATAATCTCTATCACTGGTGTGTGTGGTGTCGAAATGCAAAAATGCCGAAAGATATTACAATGAGAAACGTTTATTTGGTTTAAACTTAAACTTGTAAGAAGGGATCCAAAATTATTATCGAAAAGAAGTGTAAATACTGTATTTTTGTAAAGATCATTTACCTATCTCAACAGAAAATAAATCAGGATAGGTCTTTGCCTCTGGCATTCACCTTGTTTTTTGCAATAATAAATTCACTAGTTTTTGCTGTCACTGTCAATTAACTTGTCTCCGACCGCAAATTTATAACGTTAGAACAGTGTCGGCCTGTGTTGCATTTATGATTTTTTTTTTCTGTGTAATGTGCAGGTGGTCGAATATGAAAGACCGTCGAACGGCGGCTTAACTTTATTAGACGTTTTTTGTCACGTTTTTTACGTTAGAACTTGGAGTCTGTGACTTGGATACAAGGCATGTTGTTCACCCCATAAGTGGGTCAGTAGAGCGACGAAGCGGTACTCAAAAGTTTACCAGAATTGTACGTAGGGTAGGTCAGTTTTTCAACTTTCTTTTATATATTTTTTTATTGGCAATTTGTGTTATAAATATCAACTCTTAAAATTAAAATGAGTTATTGGTATTCACCCTGTATATTAATAGAAATAAAAAAACGAAAGGTAATTATTGTCATAAAATGTCAAATATCAGTGTTCGTATATTAGAGGTTATATGTTAAAGTTTGTAAATAATGTTCCAAAAAAGCTGTAAATCAATAAAAAAAAAAAAATTTTTTGCATGTTTAAGTTGAAAAGCATTATTGAGGATTATATTCAGGTTCAGTTGAAAGAATCCGAATAAAACCAAATTTCAAACCATCGTGATTCGATTTTCAAATGATGGTCAAACTGATAGAACACATGTAGAGCGTATGTTTGCGCTACGAACATCTGGAAAATGTTTACTAAGAGTTAATTCTGATTGGTTGAACATAAATTTCTTGCTGCGTAAAGTGTTTGCTCACGTTCGTGTCGCAAAAATATGCCTCTGGTCTCGCGTTTAGTTTACTATAATAATGACGTCACATACGAAATCGTCATGGCGGGGCGGCTAACGTTTCGGTATAGGCTAAAAATCTCACTTTTTAAAACTTGAATATTAATTAATCTTGAATTTTTATCAATAAAAACCAATATATGGGTATACTTAATGTTTCCGAGATCTCAATTCAATCTTTTATTGTTTTGTTTTGTTTTGTTTTGTTTTGTTTTGTTTTGTTTTGTTTTGTTTTGTTTTGTTTTGTTTTGTTTTGTTTTGTTTTGTTTTGTTTTGTTTTGTTTTGTTTTGTTTTGTTTTGTTTTGTTTTGTTTTGTTTTGTTTTGTTTTGTTTTGTTTTGTTTTGTTTTGTTTTGTTTTGTTTTGTTTTGTTTTGTTTTGTTTTGTTTTGTTTTGTTTTGTTTTGTTTTGTTTTGTTTTGTTTTGTTTTGTTTTGTTTTGTTTTGTTTTGTTTTGTTTTGTTTTGTTTTGTTTTGTTTTGTTTTGTTTTGTTTTGTTTTGTTTTGTTTTGTTTTGTTTTGTTTTGTTTTGTTTTGTTTTGTTTTGTTTTGTTTTGTTTTGTTTTGTTTTGTTTTGTTTTGTTTTGTTTTGTTTTGTTTTGTTTTGTTTTGTTTTGTTTTGTTTTGTTTTGTTTTGTTTTGTTTTGTTTTGTTTTGTTTTGTTTTGTTTTGTTTTGTTTTGTTTTGTTTTGTTTTGTTTTGTTTTGTTTTGTTTTGTTTTGTTTTGTTTTGTTTTGTTTTGTTTTGTTTTGTTTTGTTTTGTTTTGTTTTGTTTTGTTTTGTTTTTGTTTTTGTTTTTGTTTTTGTTTTTGTTTTTGTTTTTGTTTTTGTTTTGTTTTGTTTTTGTTTTTGTTTTTGTTTTTGTTTTGTTTTGTTTTGTTTTTGTTTTTGTTTTTGTTTTTGTTTTTGTTTTTGTTTTTGTTTTTGTTTTGTTTTGTTTTGTTTTGTTTTGTTTTTGTTTTTGTTTTTGTTTTTGTTTTTGTTTTTGTTTTTGTTTTTGTTTTTGTTTTTGTTTTGTTTTGTTTTGTTTTGTTTTGTTTTGTTTTGTTTTGTTTTGTTTTGTTTTGTTTTGTTTTGTTTTGTTTTGTTTTGTTTTGTTTTGTTTTGTTTTGTTTTGTTTTGTTTTGTTTTGTTTTGTTTTGTTTTGTTTTGTTTTGTTTTGTTTTGTTTTGTTTTGTTTTGTTTTGTTTTGTTTTGTTTTGTTTTGTTTTGTTTTGTTTTGTTTTGTTTTGTTTTGTTTTGTTTTGTTTTGTTTTGTTTTGTTTTGTTTTGTTTTGTTTTGTTTTGTTTTGTTTTGTTTTGTTTTGTTTTGTTTTGTTTTGTTTTGTTTTGTTTTGTTTTGTTTTGTTTTGTTTTGTTTTGTTTTGTTTTGTTTTGTTTTGTTTTGTTTTGTTTTGTTTTGTTTTGTTTTGTTTTGTTTTGTTTTGTTTTGTTTTGTTTTGTTTTGTTTTGTTTTGTTTTGTTTTGTTTTGTGTGTCGTAGATGGTATTTTGGTCATAAGTGGATCCTAATAGTGTCCATTTTTTGAGACCAAATTAGGTATGGTATACCTACCCAGTGGTGGTGTTACAGTTATAAGCGAGACGCTCTGTATTTATTAGGTAATAATTGCCAATAGTAGGCTTGACCGTGATTTTCGCAAACAAATTGCTAGTTTTATTATGTTTTTGTTTCGAGTTTTAAATCTGTCCGTTTCTAAGGTCGGTTCTGAATGAACCTGCCGTAATCAGATAGTATATAGGTACTATTTTTATAAAACGGAGATTAAGATAAAAACCGAACGTTTTTAGATAAACACAACAAACGCACACGAATATACTTTTTGTAGCATCGTGTCGTTTTTACAATAATCTAGATATCACCACTTAGAAAATATTTATCAGAACTTTCCACGCGTTACAATTATCGCTAATCAAACGACTGGTGCGCGAGCTAGGGATTTTTAAGGTTATGTCGGCCAGGTACTTGACAAGAAGGAATTGCCTCCTTGGCAGCCATTCAAACTAGAAATCGTACATGCAAGAACTGAGAAGAATCCACCTCGTGAATGACTCTTTTGAATCGAAATAAATAAAAAGAAGTAACATGCGGCAACCGTACAAAGTTGTCTAATTATATAACTATAGAATATGCGGCTCGAATAGGTACAGTTACCTTGCGTTAGACTGTACATACCCTTCTCCTATTGGTTCTCCGGTCAGGTAAACCAGTATACGCGGCCCCTTCGTACGTACACGGGAAAATTGAGGCTACCAGATACCTGCACGGCAAAATTACTCGAAAAGTTATAAACTAAGACAGTTACTTGTCAAATGTGAAGAAGAAGGCTGTGAACGTTACGAAATATTACTCATAAACTTTTCAATTTGTTTGTTGTCGCGAACTACGGATACCTGTTGATTTACCTACGTCGAAATTTACAGAAAAGTGCAACACCGCCTCGATATTTTGTGTAGTGACTAGTGAATGGTTTTTAGTGTGTTTCGTAGCCACGTTTTGCGACAATTTAGTGTTAATAAACAAGAAGGATGGTACAGCCCTGCTTCTGATATTTCAAATATATTCTCCAAGTTCACGCCTGCAGAGACTTTTTTTTACTTAGTATATTTATGAAAAATACTCGAGTCTTACTTTTAATATTCGATAGTCATTCTTGTTGTTGTGATATTTATTATTGTATTAATTTTCGTGAGTGTCCTCGAGCCGAACTTAGGTTAAGTTAACAAAAATCTGTGATCGTACACGTAGAATACCCTGAAAAGGAACACATTTTCCGCGACATCCCATCGAAAACAAACCGAACCCCGGGCGGAGTCGGAAAACCAACCATTTTCACGAATTCGCCGCAACGGATTTCGTCCGTCCGAATCTAACAGGTGTCACGTGGCAAAATGTCGGATTGTTTATAATTTATTCGTAAATATGTGGGTTTAGTTCGCGTTTTTCGGCAATATCCTTTGCAAATGAGCATCAAGGGCTTGAACATGATCGGGCCCCACCATGTATGTGTTCTATATGTGGCCACGGCGGGCCTGCAGGGCCCCCTTATGGGATCTGACGAGCAAGAAATCGTGCTTCTCATTTATGTGATTGTGGATGTAGTACAAAACAAGGTAAGAATTACGTTTATTTTTCGTTAACGTGCTTGAAAAAACGTAGAATTAACTAAAATTAGCTCGAACGTTTACGCTGAGTCCAAATTTTAAATCGAGAAATAAACCGTCTGTGGTCCTGTTTGATAAGATAATTGATATAAAGGGTGTCCCGCAACGGTGTATTTTATTTTAATACGAACGTTTGTCGCTAGCAACAGCCCTGTTTAAAACATACGAACTCCACCACCCTCTTTGTACCTACCAGGTGCGGTTTTACGGACGGGTATTCCCTTTAATAAAATAAGCAAGGTCACTTCTTAGAAGATATATACCTTCCAAGTAACGTATTCCAAAACTCGATGCGAATAAAAATGTAAATAGCTAATAAAAATCATTGGGTTAGGTGTACAGGGTGTCCCAAATTGTTACGTCTAGACCAGACCAATTTTCGTGAAATGTCGATAGGTGAATATCGTATCTTTAATAATTTCCGAGATATCGACGAAATTTGACATTTGCGAATTTCGAAAAAGTCTCTTGTTTGTAATTATTTTTTCATGCAGTAAACACTTTCGATTGGCGTGCTTTCGAACTTTCGACAACAGCAAAATTTATTTCTAAATGACTTTATTTAGGCTTTACACAATTACATTACAATACGAAGAAATGAAAAGTCCGTTTACTCACCGAAAGCCAATTTCTCTTATTAATAGCCTCAAACTACTCCGTTTAAGATTAGGTAAATAATCTTCATGCACTGCTGCCAAATTTTGTTTGTAGTTGGTGGTTCATTTCTTTCAAAAAAAGATTCAATATTAATCGTTCGCATTACGTGCACAGCACAGATGACATAAATTATTAAGAAATGTCACAAAAAAGAGTTAACTCGCTAAATATCAAGGCATGAGTTTGAATTGTATTTTACCATTCGTTTTAATTTCCATTAACCAAAGTATCTACGTAACCTTTATAAAATTTAGAATTTTTAAACCTGATAACACGGAAAACTTAATTTTAATCGTCCTGAAGATGATGCAATAAATGTCTCGAAACGTTGGCTTTTTGAAAAACTAGTTTTCTTTAAAACAGACCTAATTCCCGTTAACCACCGTTAATTGTTCTATATTACAGGTCGTAAATAATTTCAAAAAAAATCTATTTATATCTGTTGATGAGACAGATTATAGTAATAAATTTTCCTTTTTTTACAATTCTCTTTCTTTGCTTGATATGCATTGTTTATAAATGACTTTATTTAGGCTTTACACAATCATAATAACAAAAACCTATCAAAAACTGGATTAAAAATTACAAAATTCAAAACTAAAAATAAATTATTGAAAATTTTTTTTTTAACTCACCACAAAATTCATTCATTATGGTCACCAACCAATTTTTTTTTTGAATGAATTTTGTGGTGAGTTGAAAAAAAATAAAAAAAAAACTCGAAAAAAAATTAAAAAAAAAAATTATTTTCAATAATTTATTTTTAGAAGTTTTGAATTTTGTAATTTTTAATCCAATTTTTGATAGGTTTTTGTTATTATGCTTGTGTAAAGCCTAAATAAAGTCATTTATAAACAATGCATATCAAGCAAAGAAAGAGAATTGTAAAAAAAGCAAAATTTATTACTATAAACTGTCTCACCAACAGATATAAATAGACTCCGCCCCAAATATGACCGCTTAATTTGAATGGAATTTCTCAATTGGTTATAGAACCCGAATTACAAAGCAACCGCTAGATTTGACTGACAAAGGCCGACTCGGTTTTATACATTTTGCAACAGACCCAGTCAGAACGCATAAATGGGGAGCTGGCTTGGCTGTCAACTGTCTTATGCGTTTTTGTGACATTTCTTAATAATTTATGTCATCTGTGCTGTGCACGTAATGCAAACGATTAGTATTGAATCTTTTTTTGAAAGAAATGAACCAACTACAAACAAAATTTAGCGGCGGTGCATGAAGATGATTATTTACCTAATCTTAAACGGAGTAGTTTGGGGCTATTAATAAGAGAAATTGGCTTTCGGTGAGTAAACGGATTTTTTATTTATTCGTATTTTAATGTAATTGTGTTTGGCATTATAGGTTCTCAAAGAGGTTTTTTCCGGTGGAGAAATAGGAACCGCTCGCCGGTTCTGACAGTTCAGTGTAGATAATAAAAGTGATACCATACATTTTTTCCCAATTAAATTTTATACGTTTATCCTATTACTTATCGCTGTTTTAATATTATTTACAAATTTATGTTATAATATGCAATACGTAGGCGGGCTTTTTAAGTCTATTTTTTTTCTATCAAATGTATTGAAATGATGAATAAGCATTCTATTATTATATTACAAGTATATTGATATCTCTCATAACTTTCTTATACTAGTAAAGTCTGTGTCATATCTATACAGCACATAAAAAGAGCCGGCTTGTTTGAAGTTTTTATGGGCATCAAACAAGCCGCCGGTTTTTTATGTGTCTTACAAATCTGAAGTCGCCCATAGAACCTTGTGAAAATAAAGAAAAAATAGGTAGGTATGTGTTGTTTTATTTATTTGGACATGTTAAAACTTATAGTTGTTAAATTTTTGCCTTCTAACAAGTGATAGAGTTTTTATAGATTTTTCTCAATAAAAATAAAACAAGATGTAGGTAGGTATATAGTTGGTATAGTTTTTATTGCTTGAACATTCCACGACTATTCGTAAAAAGAACCGAAAGTAATCTTTCGATAGATATGTGCATTTCATCGTGTAAAACTGACTATTGCGTACACCGTTCTGCGCCACTACCAAATTAATGGGGCGGAGTCTATTTATATCTGTTGGTGAGGCAGATTCTCGGGCAGATTATACCTACTAGATTTTGATATTTCAATCCAAGTTTCTTATTTCAAATTAATGTTCATAGTTGGCCTTGACTTTAAAATATATAAAAAATTCAAAGTTTCCAAAAATATACCGGGTGTAAACGAATAGTGGGCCACCCCTGTAACTTGTTTTTAAAGATATCACGATAAAATTTTTTATGGTGAAATTAGTAAGATTTCCAACTTTCTGAGACCTATCCGCCATATTTGTCACTTCCTGTTTCACCGGAAATGGCCCCAATAGTCTTTTCTAAATGAACGACCCTGTATGTTTTTACATATTTGAAATAAAGATCACATTTTGGATACATTTATACTATTTTGAACAATTTATACAGGGTTACACGAAAAATAATTCGAATTTTAGTTGTCAATCTAGACAATCTATTTTGAAAAATGTGATTTTAATGAGTTTAGAGCACCCTGTATAATGTATTATTGGACATATCGACGTTTTCGTATTTTTTATATGAATTACATTGCAACAAAAATAATTTTAACATATTCGCAGCCATCTAGATTGACAACTAAAATTCGAATTATTTTTCGTGCAACCCTGTATAAATTGTCCAAAATAGTATAAATGTATCCAAACTGTGATCTTTATCTCAAAAATGTAAAAACATACAGGGTGGTCCATTTAGAAACGACTATTGGGGCCATTTCCGGTGAAACATGGCGGATAGGGCTCAAGAAGTTGTAAATCTTATCTAATTTCACGATAGAAAATTTTATCCCGATATCTTTAAAAACGAGGAAGTTACAGAGGTGGCCCACTATTCGTTTACACCCGGTATACGTCGAGGTATATTTTACTCGGTATTTTATTATCGGAATGATATAAGACTTTTTCCAATTTTTTCTATTTAAAATTAGAACTTCGTAACATTTGCATAGTTGGCTATGGAAAATAAGAACTTTTGACTAGTCAAAAATTGATATAATTTTTCCAACCAGCTAATAATAATAATAATAATCCTCGTAATAATCGTACTATGAGAAACGACTAAAATAAGGGTCCGTCACGCATGCATACGAGCTATAAAAGACGCGCGATCAGAATAATTGAGAAACAATGCACCAACTTAAGTAATAAATTGCACGCGCAAATTATAAAGTTTGTGGAAGAATCGATGTGTCCATTGAGCGTTACCCAACAATAGGTTTTACTTATAATAATAATTGCAAGGTGGCACCAGTTATCAACAATAAAATTCTCGTTGGCAAGGGTACAGAAGTATTGGGATAAAAAAAACCGCTTGAACAAATTTTTATTTTTTCTTCCACAGTTTTATGTAGTAAGGATCGTAGAATTGCGCTACAAGAATATTTTTTTATTTAAATGCATACCAAGCCGTTATATTGTTGATTATTTTTCGTTAATTAGTGATTTCTGAAAGACAACGATTTTATTGAATTATTCATCTTTTTTCCTTATTCTGACCGAAGTTTTGAAGCCGCCATTTTGAAATACAAAATTTAGGTAGCAAAACTACCCAAATCCTTTAGTGTACAAGATTTGGTTAATTCTCATAAAAAATTGGTGTGGTGATAGATTTTTAACGCCTATTTACCATATTCAGTGTTTGTTTAATATCTGATGATTCCCCACTTTTCTCTATTGGTGACCAAAACAGGCAAAACATCAGGTGGTCCTTGAATCTTGCACCACATGAAAGTAATTCTTATTTCAAATTATTCCATCAGGTTGAATTAACACCTTCGTTCGAGGACCAGTTTCAGTTGAAACAATAGTATTTAATTGTTTAAATTTAAAGAACCATAAATTTAAACTAAGGTTATTACATAGAAATAATTATTTATAGATAATTTATTTATCTTTTGATAGACCGATTATTATGTAACCATAAAAAGCAAAATTTTGACAACAAAAATAATAATAATAATAATAATATTTCTGCTAGTCTGTATGCATCCTAACTCCTTATTTTAAGGAAGTAAAAAATAAAACACTTGCTTTAATCCCGGATTCTCGGTTTTTGATTGCTTCTTTAATCAAGCGATTCAATTTAAAATTTAAGCCCATTATTGATCGTTAATTTCATAAACTAAGGTGGAAAATAATTTGAATTAATTATTACTTTCGTACCCAAGTCACAAAATTAGTTCTACATAAATTACGATTGTTCTTGAAAATTGTTAATAAGCTTTCTAGTACCTTCAAGAAATAGACCAAACGTAGCGGCATATTTAAGAGTTATTTCTGTAGAGGTGAATTAAATTGTGTGCAAGGTGGCCGAGGTCAAAATTTGATAGTCCTAAACTTTTTGAAACATACGTATACTATTTTGTATGCAGTTTTTTACTAGGTACGTGTACCAATATCTTTCTCTTTTTAATTACAAAACAAAATGTTAACTTTCTTAAAAATATCCAAGACGCACAAATGAAGCACAATTTAGGACTTGGTCTTGAAATACTCGACATTTAGTTGAATCCTTGGCGAAACATGACAGTTCATAATTTTAAAAGCGACCGAGATAGCAACAGAATACTCATTGCATTTATTCTGTTACAGATGGTTGCTGGCATTTATTAATGTAAAGGAAATAAACCCGTTTGTCATTAAAATTGTAACTTGTTTCTACGACACGATTCGGTTATCAAAATCATATTTGGAACCCGCGACAGCCAGACGAGTATTTTAAAATAAAACATAATATGTCTCGTATTATGTAGTCTAAAACATGTATATAAAGTTAGCGAAACACTTTTAGCTAATGATATCGAGAATAGGTTGATAATTTGCCGTTTTTTTGTCGCTAATTAGTTGTGCTAATGGCGATTTTGTCGTTTCAATTTTTTTTTTTAAACGGTGTGTTTCGCTAACTTTATATGAAGTTAGCGAAACACATTTTGAAGAATTGTCCGTTTCCAACAATTGATACATGGAATTTGTACGTTGATTTTGTCGTTAATTAGTTGTGTTAATGAGAAAATGCTCTTTTGATTAAAAACAAAAAAAAACTAGGTGCTTCGCTAACTTTATATAAAGATAGCGAAACACATTAGTAAAAATTGTTTGTTTTCAAAACGTCATACGTGAAATTTGTTAGTTGATTTTGTCGCTAATTAGTTGTGTAAACACTCATGCTGTAATACTTTATTTATAAACAAAAATTTAAAAAATCCTAGCTCAATGTAAAATTTGCTAAGTTTCATCGAATGATTCCGTAATTAATTAATAAAAAATGTTCAACGATTGCGACAAAATCAAAAACCTCACAACTAATTTTAATCGACCCAACGGCAAATTCCTGGCCTGAAAACCAATCAATTAAAGCTTTTTTTTACCAAAGTTGCATCGATGTTTCGCCAAGTTTCATCGAATTATTCACTAATTAATTAATAAAAAATGTTCAACGATTGCGACAAAATCAAAAACCTCACAGCTAATTTTAATTGACCGAACGACAAATTTCTGGACCCTAATCCACTCGACTTAACCGTTTTCTTCCCAGTAATTACGATGACTCGCTAAGTTTCATCGAATTCTTCACTAATTAATTAATAAAAAATAGTCCGCATTTACGACAAAATCAAGATCGTCACAGCTAATTGTACAACACATTAGAAAAATTCTATTTAAATCAACAATAGAGTTTTTCTAATGTGTTGTACAATGTACATAATCTAACATGTCTGGTGCATGCTAAATGGTAACTGAAAGTTCTTAAATATTTCTTACAAGGGAGAAATAAAATAAAATTTTACGCCATGTTTTAGCATGAAAAATATAGCCTTTATAAACATATGCATTAAGGGTCAAGTTCCAGTGTCGTGGTCAGGCAACTCGCGCTACACGACAGTTTTACGTAGTTTGCATAACTATGTGACGTCACCACTAACGGAGTCTATTGCTACCTTGCCAAAGATTTGATCCTCTTCAAATAACTTTTCGCCGTGGAAACAGTTAAAACAGTCCTTCATCACTTGTGTGCATTTTTCAATTAAAACTGATACCGCCAGATTAAATTAAGAAATTCAAATTAAATAAAATATAAACATTCTCAATGTTGTGTAGCTAATTTGACAATTTAAAAGTTATTTGAAGAGGATCAAATCTTTGGCAAGGTAGCAATAGACTCCGTTAGTGGTGACGTCACATAGTTATGCAACCTACGTAAAACTGTCGTGTAGCGCGAGTTGCCTGACCACGACACTGGAACTTGACCCTTAAAGCATATGTTTATAAAGGCTATATTTTTCATGCTAAAACATGGCGTAGAATTTTATTTTATTTCTCCCTTGTAAGAAATATTTAAGAACTTTCAGTTACCATTTAGCATGTACCAGACATGTTAGATTATGTACATTGTACAACACATTAGAAAAACTCTATTGTTGATTTAAATAGAATTTTTCTAATGTGTTGTACAATTAGCTGTGACGATCTTGATTTTGTCGTAAATGCGGTCTATTTTTTATTAATTAATTAGTGAAGAAATCGATGAAACTTAGCGAGTCATCGTAATAACTGGGAAGAAAACGGTTAAGTCGAGTGGATTAGGGTCCAGAAATTTGTCGTTCGGTCAATTAAAATTAGCTGTGAGGTTTTTGATTTTGTCGCAATCGTTGCACATTTTTTATTAATTAATTAGTGAATAATTCGTTGAAACTTGGTGAAACATCGATGCAACTTTGGTAAAAAAAAAGCTTTAATTGATTGGTTTTCAGGCCAGGAATTTGCCGTTGGGTCGATTAAAATTAGTTGTGAGGTTTTTGATTTTGTCGCAATCGTTGAACATTTTTTATTAATTAATTACGGAATCATTCGATGAAACTTAGCAAATTTTACATTGAGCTAGGATTTTTTAAATTTTTGTTTATAAATAAAGTATTACAGCATGAGTGTTTACACAACTAATTAGCGACAAAATCAACTAACAAATTTCACGTATGACGTTTTGAAAACAAACAATTTTTACTAATGTGTTTCGCTATCTTTATATGAAGTTAGCGAAGCACCTAGTTTTTTTTGTTTTTAATCAAAAGGGTATTTTCTCATTAACACAACTAATTAACGACAAAATCAACGTACAAATTCCATGTATCAATTGTTGGAAACGGACAATTCTTCAAAATGTGTTTCGCTAACTTCATATAAAGTTAGCGAAACACACCGTTTTAAAAAAAAAATTGAAACGACAAAATCGCCATTAGCACAACTAATTAGCGACAAAAAAACGGCAAATTATCTACCTATTCTCGATATCATTAGCTAAAAGTGTTTCGCCAACTTTATATACATGTCTAAAACCATTAACTAAATCCAAGGGGTTCATAGAAGATCGTTATTATAAAAAAAATGAATCTGTTATTGTTATTGTGGGCATATACCTACCCTCTGTTTTCCATGTTCAAAATGTATTAACAGTGATAGCAACAAGATAGTGTGACCCTTTATGTTTTTGCGTCTATGTCAATAAGAACGCTGTCAAAAAAGGATTTGAAACAGGCACTTCGGGCCGCCATAGGCCAAGCGCGTATTGGCGCATTCATTTCGAACTAATTTGGAATAGAATTTTTTTTGCTGGAATCAGTTCAAGAGACAGTGCTGATTATGAAAATCCATGTTACCAAACTTTATATATGAACATGACCTTGTGGATCCCAGATATGTAAACCATACGTTGTTAGTCCCAGTTGTATATTTTTAATAATAATAATAATAATATAATAATAATAATTTGGTAACGACGAATTTTGCGAAGCGCCACTTTCATTTTTTAATATTTCCAAAATGGCGGGGCTAAGTTAACTGACATGAACTTTTACACACTAGATTTTACTGTATAAGTGAGCTTGGGTAGATTCTCGCAATTGCTCTAAAGTTGGCGGTATTGTGGTTACTTTTTTTTTACTTGAACATGGCAATCCTGTTTGGAAGAATTGTTCAGTTTCATTTTTCAGTAAAGTTTATATACCTATACATATATGTATACATTTTTATACATTATTAGTTGAGATATCTAAGTTTGCTGAAAAAGTCAATTTTTTGGTTCCTATTTCTTTGTTAAGAAATTTTCCCTAAAGGCCGGGATCTTTTTCAGAATTTAATTGCCAACAATGTGGTAAAGGTATTTTTTCCTTGATATCAGGAAAATCGCAAAAAACTTGAAGTTGAAGCCATGGCCAGTGTTAATCAAAACACTTGACTGCATTTCTCGTCACGCTAGAAGCAAATTAAAACACTGCAACCAAAAAAACCTCTTGAGTTTCTCTCAGATTTTTTTTGGTTCTAAAGCTGTTGCGGAAATGATTTGTAGAAGAGTTCTCTTCCGCGTTGATTGTTTTGAATTCTTGATGCTTCGACCATCTCAATTATTATTATATGTATAGGCACAATATTGTTTTAATAACTCTTAAAGTTTACTTTGGGACCCCAAGCCTCCCGTGAAACCGGTTCTGAATAATTTAAATAAAGAAATATCAACTTATCATTTTGAGCGGCTGTAATCATTGATTTTTTTCATTTGTATTTAAACGTTTTAGTGAAATTTGCATTTTAGATGTGATGCGAAGATTAGAATACAAATTGCGTTGCAGGGATAACTGTGGCGCATACACTTTTCGATTTGCCTTTCTTTTCCACTGCGATTTTTGCTTTTGGCATTTTCGCTAGGACAAGCCGGGCTGCTTTCAAACAACCGGTGTTGCTGACGCTTTGAAAAGGTGAAGCAAAACTGCGGAGAGAAACATCTGTTCCATCCGTAAAGTAAATATTCGATAAAATCGCCCTAACTGGCTGACTGACTGGCTGATTTTCAATTTTTTTTTATATAAAAATTATTTGTAAAAAATATTTGTAAAAATCGGCAGCATTTTTTTTTAAACGATTGAAATAGTTATTTACGATGGCTCTGAAGGGCCACAGTAAAAATTTAAAAAAACTAGAAATTTCTACTCTAAAACTAGATATTTCTACTTTGAAACTGGAAATTTCTACTTTAAAACTAGAAATTTCTACTTTAAAACTAGAAGAAATTTTTGCTTTGAATCTAGAAATTTCTACTTTAAAACTAGAAATTTCTACTTTAAAACTAGAAGAAATTTTTGCTTTGAATCTAGAAATTTCTACTTTAAAACTAGAAATTTCTACTTTGAAACTAGAAATTTCTACTTTGAAACTAGAAATTTCTGCTTTAAAACTAGAAATTTCTACTTTAAAACTAGAAATTTCTACTTTGAAACTAGAAATTTCTACTTTGAAACTAGAGATTTCTACTTTAAACTAGAAATTTCTACTTTGAAACTAGAAATTTCTACTTTGAAACTAGAAATTTCTACTTTGAAACTAGAAATTTCTACTTTGAAACTAGAAATTTCTACTTTAAAACTAGAAATTTCTGCTTTGAAACTAGAAATTTCTACTTTAAAACTAGAAATTTCTACTTTAAAACTAGAAGAAATTTTTGCTTTGAATCTAGAAATTTCTACTTTAAAACTAGAAATTTCTACTTTAAAACTAGAAGAAATTTTTGCTTTGAATCTAGAAATTTCTACTTTAAAACTAGAAATTTCTACTTTGAAACTAGAAATTTCTACTTTAAAACTAGAAATTTCTGCTTTGAAACTAGAAATTTCTACTTTAAAACTAGAAATTTCTACTTTAAAACTAGAAGAAATTTTTGCTTTGAATCTAGAAATTTCTACTTTAAAACTAGAAATTTCTACTTTAAAACTAGAAGAAAATTTTGCTTTGAATCTAGAAATTTCTACTTTAAAACTAGAAATTTCTACTTTGAAACTAGAAATTTCTACTTTAAACTAGAAATTTCTACATTGAAACTAGAAATTTCTACTTTGAAACTAGAAATTTCTACTTTGAAACTAGAAATTTCTACTTTGAAACTAGAAATTTCTACTTTAAAACTAGAAATTTCTACTTTAAAACTAGAAGAAATTTTTGCTTTGAATCTAGAAATTTCTACTTTAAAACTAGAAATTTCTACTTTGAAACTAGAAATTTCTACTTTAAACTAGAAATTTCTACTTTGAAACTAGAAATTTCTACTTTGAAACTAGAAATTTCTGCTTTGAAACTAGAAATTTCTACTTTGAAACTAGAAATTTCTACTTTAAACTAGAAATTTCTGCTTTGAAACCAGAAATTTCTACTTTGAAACTAGAAATTTCTACTTTAAAACTAGAAATTTCTACATTAAAACTAGAAATTTCTACTTTAAAACTAGAAATTTCTGCTTTGAAACTAGAAATGTATAGTTTTTTAATTTTTGCTGTGGCCCTTCAGACCCATCGTACATATTATCTGGGATCCAAACGGTCATGTTCGTATATAAAAATACATCCTATTTGTATTTCTTGGAAATTTAAAAAAAAAAATCATTAATATTGCCATAAATATGCTGATAAATTTGAAAATATAAACAAACTATTTTCAATATTTTTTCCTAAATTGATATAGGTAATTTAATGCTATTTTTTTATAATAATCGCGCAACTCATTGAACATTTTCACAGCTCTAAGAAACAAATTTGTACAAAATTATACATACGTAGGATGTATTTTTTACGCTTTGCCGAAAATGACGTGACATGGCTGGCTGGCTAGCACATCACTCATCAGTGCCAAGTTGGCTTGAGAAAAAACCTAATAGTTTCCTTGGTGCCCAAGGTGCCATTAAGTGCAGTTATAATTCGTTATGCGTACGATAACCCTTATGAAAAAAAAAAACTAGTAGAGGAAGTTTTTTTTTTTAAACTGTCAGTCGTTATTTTTGTATATAAGTATGTAATACCAAGAGAAATAAAATTTGCTCGGCAAAATTGCAAAATAATAAATAGTTTAATTGACAATATTGACATTGAATAAAAGTCATGAGGGAAATTATCTGAAAGCAACAAATTTGATTTACGCTACAAGAGAAATGTTTGTTGTAAAAAAAATAATTTATTTTAAAAACGGTGCCGTATTAAATATTTAAAAAAAATACAGAAAATGTCAGTTTTTGTCATCGAAACGTTTGAAAATCAAAATTTGTGATGTGTCCATACCTTTCAGGGAGTCCAAAGATAACAAAAAATAAAATAAAAAATCCAGGCCCGTATTTAAAAAAAAATTGTTGGTGATGGATTCTGGAAGACGAAACGTCGCATCATCTTGTAGTAGATAAAAAGTGGTAATGACGAACTGTTTGTTAATCGTTTTAAAATTTGTTTTCAAATAACGTCAGAAATAAATAAATAGTTATTTATGTTATAAGTGCCATATGAGATATTTTATAGTACACATCTGAAGTTAACAAAACGAACCGAAGGTGAGTTTTGTAAACAGACTAGTGCTATAAAATACAGATATGGCACGTATAATACAAAATTTTATCTACGCTCGGCTTATTAATTTTTTTATATATATGTAATTTGTTTCAAAGTTTGGTATATATTTTTTTTTATATATTTTTGTAGTTATCGACTACCTATTTCAAATATGTGATGAGAAGTTGCTTCTTAAAAACAATTTAAATATGTTTATAATAAAAGTAACTTTTGACGTATTTTGTTTGTTTCAACATTTGGACACAATAATATAATGGGCTTCTATACCAAATCTTATAATCTTTCATCACAAATAATTTTTTTTGTAAAGTTAGAAATAGAAATGTTCCGTTCCAGTGGACCGATTTTGCTCATCAATTTTGTGTCATAATTCGTCGAGATTCATCCAGAAATGCAATAAAAATTTTCAAACATTTTTTCACGTATACCTACATATTTTGTAGAAAATATCCTGCCTCTATACAGGGTGTTTCATTTTTAAATGTCGTCCTTTAAGGAGGTGATAGAGCATCGAAAAATAAGTCGACCTGCCCAAAAAAAAATATATCCAGTGGCGTGGGAAATAGGGTGAGAATAGAGGGCGTCACCCCAGTATCTACGCCACTGGTGATTTTTGACATGAGTTATTCTTATAGGATTGTAGGTATGTAGTTCAGTACTGCCTGTGCAAAATTTGGTTAAAATCGGTCGTATGGTCTAGAAGTTATGACAAAAAAACGATTTTTTTATTCCAACTTTGAAGGCCTGTAACTTCGTTATTATGCATTTTTGATATAGGTTTTTTGGGCAGGTCGACTTATTTTTCGATGCTCTATCGCCTCCTTAAAGGACGACATTTAAAAATGAAACACCCTGTATACTTAATTTAATATAATGAATTACTTCTTAGCTTTTTGATGAATGATTTATTTTAGCTTTTGCTGAATTATTAGTTAGCTTTTTGATGAATGATTTCTTAGCTTTTTGTTGAATGATTTCTTAGCTGATGGCGAGGCTGATGGTGAATTCTTAGCTTTTAGTGCATGATTTCATAGCTTTTTGATGAATTATTTCTCAGCTTATGATGAATTATTTCTTAGTTTTTTATGAATGATTTCTTAGCTTTTTGGTGAATGATTATTTAGCTTTTGATGAATGAAGAATGATTTCATAGCTTTTTGATGAATGAAGAATAATTTCTTAGCATTTTAATGAATGAAGAATGATTTCTTAGCTTTTTGAGGAATGACGAATAATTTCTTAGTTTTTGATGAATGATTTCTTAGCTTTTTGATGGGTGACGAATGATTTCTTAGCTATTTGATGAATGATTAGACTCACCCCTATAACTTTTTTGTTTTTTCAGATATTATTTTGAAATTTTGGTAGTTGCAATAACAAGTAAATTTGAATTAATGCATGTTAATAAAATAATTCTAGCACTTCCGGTTCCACCGGAAATGACCGTACCATCTGTTTTTTAAATGGAACACCCTGTAAATATTTACATTTTTGGATTCAGGGATTTATTCTGCATACGATGGTATCAACTTCGAGGAAGAAACATAACCTCAAACATTTTTTTAGGATAATTTAAGTTGGCATCTAGGGAGCCATGACTGCTGAAAAAGTTTTCTTTCTGAGCCGTTGAGTATTGGAAAAATAAAATCGTGATATTAAGTGAGCTAACTTTGCTTTTATAGTCATTCAAACATCTCTGAGATGGTTTTTCGATTTAAGAATTTTTTTTTAAATTATACCTCATTATGCTATTTTAATAGAGATTTTCTTTACCTACATTTCGATAACAAACACTTCACCATTAGTCCATAAATAACTTACAAAAGATGCTTTACCTTGGTTCAAAATTTATTTTCGTTTAATAAATTTGTTTTTTTTTCAAGGCACTCCCTATTAATTTCATATCAAATGTTTAACTTGGTCAGAACTTTCTAAAATAAATTTGAACTAAGATCATAAAGTATCTTTTGTAAGTTATTTATGAACAAATGGCGAAGTGTTTGGTATCGAAATGTAGGTAAAGAAAATCTCTATTAAAATAGCATAATGAGGTATAATGATGACATTTAAAAAAAAATACTTATATGGAAAAAACCATTTTCGAGATGTTTAAATGGCTATAAAAGCAAAGTTAGCTCACTTAATATCTTGATTTTATTTTTCCAATTCTCAATGACTCAGAAAGAAAAGTTTTTCGGCAGTCATGGCTCCCTAGATGCCAACTTAAATTATCCTAAAAAAATGTTTGAGGTTATGTTTCTTCCTCGAAGTTGATACCATCGTGTGCACAATGAATCCCTGAATCCAAAAATGTAAAAATATACAGGGTGTTCCATTTAAAAAACAGATGTTACGGTCATTTCCGGTGAAACCGGAAGTGCTAGAATCATTTTATTAACACGCATTAATTCAAATTTACCTGCCAAAATTTCAAAATGATATCTGAAAAAACAAAAAAGTTATAGGGGTGAGCCTAATTTCATTTACACCCGGTATACTTATGTCTCCTGAAAATTTTGGGGTTCAAAAGTTAAAAATGTCCAAGTTATTAGCAGTCAAAGTTTATATTCCCGAAAACCATTTTTATGAAGGTTATTTGCTCATAAATCATATAATTTAGTATTCACTAAAAATTAAATTAAATAAAATTTTGACGTTTGAAATGTCATTTATGTGGTATCATTGGATTCAGAAAATTATGCAGAATAACAAATAGGGTGCTCCGTTTGAAACAAGTGGCACATTCGGTGAAACCGGACGTGGAAATAGTTATTTTCCTAACAAGTGCGGAAAGTGGTACTTTTCCGCACGCGACTGCCGTTGACCGAACGACGCGAAGCGGAGTTCGGTCAAGCAGTCGAGTGCGGAAAATACAGTTTCCGCATGTGTTAGGAACAATATTTTTCCTAGGAGCGTGATCACATTTTCAAAATGTAATTATAACTTACCCAAAAATGCAAATAAAAATTTAATTACTTTTCCGCACGCATTTTAGTTGCACTTTTCCGCACTAGTGCGGAAAAATGTACTTTTCCGCACTAGTGCGGAAAAGTGCAACTTTCGAAACTAAAATGCGTGCGGAAAAGTGGTATTTTCCGCACGCTCGTAGGAAAAAAAATTATTTATATTAAAAGGTGACGTTTAATTTCAATCAGTTGTCTGCAAAATTAAAAGAAAAACGGGGTCCTGTTACACCCGGTATACATTTCACATAAACGCGGTACTATTTTTAACACATTTTTTTCGTAGTCTTTTGAATAATGTATACGTAACCGAAACTGAGAAGGCACGAAATATTTTATGGTACATCAACTTGTAGATACAACTGACAGATAATTATTTAATAAACCGACGGGTCTACTATTATGAATTTATGAAACACGAAACTTAACCATTATTCTTAAGGTGTTCCTTGTTCCAGCGTAACGATTAAAAAAATTCAAGTGTAAAATTCTGGTTTTGAGAATTACGTTCGTTAGATGCAGTCTACTGCACACAGGTACAGCCGTGTCGGGCAATAAAATGGGAGATTTATGCACGGGATAAGTCTAGGGATATTCAGTGAAATGTGGGCAATGGAGAGAAATCTGTAAAGGAAATTCAATAGTTCACAGTTCAAGTCACACCAATCTAACGAAATGAAAGGCTACGTAGGCGAATATATTTTCCTCCAAATTTTCTTTAATTTGCACTTTGTATTTTGTAATTTATTACAGTATTGCCAAAAATTTATTACTCCTCTGTTTCGTCCAAACGTCTTTGTCTTGGACATGCCCATACTAAATTTTTCAGGCATCCGGTACATCAACGATGTTATTGCATTTTTGTCCTTGACTGATCACTGATCAGATACGTCTATAATATTTGGTTAGGACTAGTTCAACCGCTTCGGAGTTTAAGAGAGGTCAATAATTCCCGACAGCCACAACATCAATAGAATCAACATATTTATATGAGAGCCAACTTCCAGCGAGGTTTCTTAATTTATTTCTCGAGCTCACCATTCGATTTAAACAGTAACCATAATTTTGGCTAATTGCCCAGCATTGAAATCACCGAGTCTGCTAGGCAACAACCCTCTCACGAGTGGCATGGCCTTGCTTAATTATTCCATTGGGTCTTCTGAACTAGCTAGGAAGAGATTGACTCGAGTCTCATTCGCCTGCCTAAGTGTACTTAATTTATTATCGTTGTTTTTTATTTGCAACGGTGCAGTTGGTCACTGCGTCGGAAATGCTTGAAGTTCTGATTAATGCCTGAGTCGAAACCATCGTTGCTGGACGTGGCGAGGTGCGGTGGGACAACTAGGAGGCGGGGTCTGATTCGTCAAAATTACGCGAATTAAAATGATATAGCGGCAAATACAGTGGAATCAGGCGAGTTCTCGGACGTGGCTGAACTGCACTAGGTATGGTGTTTGCAAAAGCTCTCGTAAATGTTTTTATTAAGGTTAAGGAAACATGCGCAGGATGTCCAGAAAATAGGTGCAAATATTCGGAAGATAGATTTGTTGTTGAAAATTAAGGGGGGGGGGGGTTATCTCATATAAACTTTTCTATTATTAGCCGCCCTTGGCGACTTACACCCTCACAAAGGGGTGCACCTAAAGCTAGTTTACTCCTGTGAAGTTTGCAAAATGAGTAAATTTTTAGAGTTCTGAGTAGAAAAAGCATAGTTCTAGAGTTCCTGGCCGAAAAGAACAATACTTCTGCAAAAATAAGGCCAGAAATCGAAAAACATTAAATAAGGGTGCTAACTTCACGCAGCACCACTTTTTTTGTCCAAAATGAGTTCTGATGGCATTTTTCGGTAGAAAAAAAAAGAGTTCTGGAGTTCCTGACCATTTTTAACAATAGTTGTATCGATTTGTTGAAGTTATTAAAAAATTCAAATTTGGCTGAAAAAAACCATTTATATAAATATAGACTTTCATTACGTTTTCAGTAGAGTTCTAAATAGCACCAGAAGAGTTCTGACTAACGGCGAAAGGAAAAATTGTCTATCGCAAAAATTGAGATTTTTATTGCAAATTTTAAGTTTGAAAATTCGAAACTTTCTTATAAAAAAAGTACAAAAAAATTTGCAACAAAAATCGCAATTTTTGCGATAGACAATTATTTCTTCCGTTATTCGTCAGAACCCTTCTGGTTCTATTCAGAACTCGTCAGAATTCTTTTGTACTTTTTCTATAAGAAAGTTTCGAATTTTTAAACTTAAAATTTGCAATAAAAATCGCAATTTTTGCGATAGACAATTATTTCTTCCGTTATTCGTCAGAACCCTTCTGGTGCTATTTAGAACTCCGATCAGAACTCGTCAGAATTCTTTTGTACTTTTTTTATAAGAAAGTTTCGAATTTTCCAACTTAAAATTTGCAATAAAAATCGCAATTTTTGCGATACACAATTATTTCTTCCGTTATTCGTCAGAACCCTTCTGGTGCTATTCAGAACTCCGATTAGAACTCGTCAGAATTTTTTTGTACTTTTTTTATAAGAAAGTTTCGAATTTTCAAACTTAAAATTTGCAATAAAAATCGCAATTTTTGCGATAGACAATTATTTCTTCCGTTATTCGTCAGAACCCTTCTGGTGCTATTCAGAACTCCGATCAGAACTCGTCAGAATTCTTTTGTACTTTTTCTATAAGAAAGTTTCGAATTTTCAAACTTAAAATTTGCAATAAAAATCGCAATTTTTGCGATAGACAATTATTTCTTCCGTTATTCGTCAGAACCCTTCTGGTGCTATTCAGAACTCCGATCAGAACTCGTCAGAATTCTTTTGTACTTTTTCTATAAGAAAGTTTGGAATTTTCAAACTTAAAATTTGCAATAAAAATCGCAATTTTTGCGATAGATAATTATTTCTTCCGTTATTCGTCAGAACCCTTCTGGTGCTATTCAGAACTCCGATCAGAACTCGTCAGAATTCTTTTGTACTTTTTCTATAAGAAAGTTTGGAATTTTCAAACTTAAAATTTGCAATAAAAATCGCAATTTTTGCGATAGATAATTATTTCTTCCGTTATTCGTCAGAACCCTTCTGGTGCTATTCAGAACTCCGATCAGAACTCGTCAGAATTCTTTTGTACTTTTTCTATAAGAAAGTTTGGAATTTTCAAACTTAAAATTTGCAATAAAAATCGCAATTTTTGCGATAGACAATTATTTCTTCCGTTATTCGTCAGAACCCTTCTGGTGCTATTCAGAACTCCGATCAGAACTCGTCAGAATTCTTTTGTACTTTTTCTATAAGAAAGTTTCGAATTTTCAAACTTAAAATTTGCAATAAAAATCGCAATTTTTGCGATAGACAATTATTTCTTCCGTTATTCGTCAGAACCCTTCTGGTGCTATTCAGAACTCCGATCAGAACTCGTCAGAATTCTTTTGTACTTTTTCTATAAGAAAGTTTGGAATTTTCAAACTTAAAATTTGCAATAAAAATCGCAATTTTTGCGATAGATAATTATTTCTTCCGTTATTCGTCAGAACCCTTCTGGTGCTATTCAGAACTCCGATCAGAACTCGTCAGAATTCTTTTGTACTTTTTCTATAAGAAAGTTTGGAATTTTCAAACTTAAAATTTGCAATAAAAATCGCAATTTTTGCGATAGACAATTATTTCTTCCGTTATTCGTCAGAACCCTTCTGGTGCTATTCAGAACTCCGATCAGAACTCGTCAGAATTTTTTTGCACTTTTTTTATAAGAAAGTTTCGAATTTTCAAACTTAAAATTTGCAATAAAAATCACAATTTTTGCGATAGACAATTATTTCTTCCGTTATTCGTCAGAACCCTTCTGGTGCTATTCAGAACTCCGATCAGAACTCGTCAGAATTCTTTTGTACTTTTTCTATAAGAAAGTTTGGAATTTTCCAACTTAAAATTTGCAATAAAAATCGCAATTTTTGCGATAGACAATTATTTCTTCCGTTATTCGTCAGAACCCTTCTGGTGCTATTCAGAACTCCGATCAGAACTCGTCAGAATTTTTTTGTACTTTTTTTATAAGAAAGTTTCGAATTTTCCAACTTGAAATTTGCAATAAAAATCGCAATTTTTGCGATAGACAATTATTTCTTCCGTTATTCGTCAGAACCCTTCTGGTGCTATTCAGAACTCCGATCAGAACTCGTCAGAATTTTTTTGTACTTTTTTTATAAGAAAGTTTCGAATTTTCCAACTTGAAATTTGCAATAAAAATCGCAATTTTTGCGATAGACAATTATTTCTTCCGTTATTCGTCAGAACCCTTCTGGTGCTATTCAGAACTCCGATCAGAACTCGTCAGAATTTTTCTGTACTTTTTTTATAAGAAAGTTTCGAATTTTCCAACTTAAAATTTGCAATAAAAATCGCAATTTTTGCGATAGACAATTATTTCTTCCGTTATTCGTCAGAACCCTTCTGGTGCTATTCAGAACTCCGATCAGAACTCGTCAGAATTCTTTTGTACTTTTTCTATAAGAAAGTTTCGAATTTTCCAACTTAAAATTTGCAATAAAAATCGCAATTTTTGCGATAGACAATTATTTCTTCCGTTATTCGTCAGAACCCTTCTGGTGCTATTCAGAACTCCGATCAGAACTCGTCAGAATTTTTCTGTACTTTTTTTATAATAAAGTTTCGAATTTTCCAACTTAAAATTTGCAATAAAAATCGCAATTTTTGCGATAGACAATTATTTCTTCCGTTATTCGTCAGAACCCTTCTGGTGCTATTCAGAACTCCGATCAGAACTCGTCAGAATTCTTTTGTACTTTTTCTATAAGAAAGTTTCGAATTTTCCAACTTAAAATTTGCAATAAAAATCGCAATTTTTGCGATAGACAATTATTTCTTCCGTTATTCGTCAGAACCCTTCTGGTGCTATTCAGAACTCCGATCAGAACTCGTCAGAATTTTTCTGTACTTTTTTTATAAGAAAGTTTCGAATTTTCCAACTTAAAATTTGCAATAAAAATCGCAATTTTTGCGATAGACAATTATTTCTTCCGTTATTCGTCAGAACCCTTCTGGTGCTATTCAGAACTCCGATCAGAACTCGTCAGAATTCTTTTGTACTTTTTCTATAAGAAAGTTTGGAATTTTCCAACTTAAAATTTGCAATAAAAATCGCAATTTTTGCGATAGACAATTATTTCTTCCGTTATTCGTCAGAACCCTTCTGGTGCTATTCAGAACTCCGATCAGAACTCGTCAGAATTTTTTTGTACTTTTTTTATAAGAAAGTTTCGAATTTTCAAACTTAAAATTTGCAATAAAAATCGCAATTTTTGCGATAGACAATTATTTCTTCCGTTATTCGTCAGAACCCTTCTGGTGCTATTCAGAACTCCAATCAGAACTCGTCAGAATTCTTTTGTACTTTTTCTATAAGAAAGTTTCGAATTTTCCAACTTGAAATTTGCAATAAAAATCGCAATTTTTGCGATAGACAATTATTTCTTCCGTTATTCGTCAGAACCCTTCTGGTGCTATTCAGAACTCCGATCAGAACTTGTCAGAACTCCTTTGTACTTTTTTTATAAGAAAGTTTCGAATTTTCAAACTTAAAATTTGCAATAAAAATCGCAATTTTTGCGATAGACAATTTTTCCTTTCGCCGTTAGTCAGAACTCTTCTGGTGCTATTCAGAACTCTGTTGAAAACGTAATGAAGACTATATTTATAAAAATGTTTTTTTTCTGCCAAATTTGAATTTTTTAATAACTTCAACAAATCGATAGAACTATTGTTAAAAATGGTCAGGAACTCCAGAACTCTTTTTTCTCTACCGAAAAATGCCATCAGAACTCATTTTTGACAAAAAAGTGGTGCTGAGTGAAGTTAGCACCCTTATTTAAAATGTTTTTCGATTTCTGCCCTTATTTTTGTAGAACTATTGTTCTTTTCGGCCAGGAACTCTAGAACTATGCTTTTTCTACTCAGAACTCTAAAGATTTACTCAATTTTGCAAAAAAGTGGTGCTAACTTCACAGGGGTAGCTAGTTTTATATTCTTTTCTCCAAAATTTGATATACTTACATATTCTACCCATAGAAGAACATTTTCTGAAGATATCATCCACTCCGTGTTTCCCTAAGGGAGTGGATAAACTACCCCTTATGTTTTTTTCGCAGAACTTTTCATTGATTATCAATATTTAAAAGAAAAAATCTTCATTAGAAAGGCTGATTTATTTTAAAACTTTTTCGCTTCTCACAAAATTATCGTATATTAAACCTTATTCAGTTAAGAAAATAAAATACAATACCATGCAAAAGTGCTCACCATTATTCTTGAAGTATTTGTTTATAAATTGGAAATGAAGATTACTGAACTATATTTAACAAAAAACCAATACAAAAAAATGCAAAAGAAATAATGTTGCTTAAACGCTGAATACATACAAATATTTAAAATATTTGCGGGCTCCCATCTCCCACAAAATTTTGGATGAAAAAAAATCTCTTCAATGCAATCGTATTTAAAGGCAATTAATTAAAAAAATATTGAATGAACAGACACTTAGGTATAGTAACCCAGGACCTACTGGAACGTACCTGGTGGGCCAGTCCGTGCCTGCTGCGTATTTATTGAAAATATACAGGCATAGCGCTTTATCGTGTGTACCAACGTTTAATTGTAAAGTTAGGCTCCTTAATTACTTAAATCGTTATAATTATTTTTTTTAATTGACGTTATTAATACAAACCTATTAGAACTAGTTGTAGAAAGTTAATGACGTAACGTAGCTGGGAAAATCTACAAATTTCAACCGTAGGAATGTTTTCACTTTATTATTAAACCTGAAATTTAAATCGTTCGATCGAGAATTGGACCAGTACGTGTTATTATCATTTTAAACAGATGATATGACAAGCGATTTTAAAGATACGAATTTGAGATTCGACAATAAGTGCGTTTGTGTTTTGTTTATAATTTTTATCAGCAGTTTTATCATTTTTATCTGCTATTTTTACTATATTTACGAAAATCGATTGGTGTTCTAATTGATCCCCCTCTCTTGAAATCAAGAATTAAATTATTGCGAAAAATTGTACCTCCGAGCTCCGCTCCGGCGAGTCCTCAAACTTAACATCTTGCATAAGGATCCATTACCGTCACGTAGTGGTGTAATTCACAGTAGACCAATTGCAAGGTTAGGCAGTCAATGGACCAATCAAGAAGTCGTGGGTGATGCTAACTTAAAATATGAGACACTGCAGTTAAACCAACACTTTGGCCGTACACATACTTAGCTTCGAGGCAAATAAATACATGGGGGCCGGTGCGCCATCTTCATTATCGGTTTCAGGTTTCAGTAGTTTTAACAGAAACAAAATGTCTTTTTAGGACTGATTTTTGTTTGAAACGCGTCAAATATGCGGTTTTGACAAAAGTAATTTCTTGAATATGAAAAACAACCAACGGAAAACTCGATAAAATATTAAAGTCAAATTTACTTTAAAATTCGTGGTTAAAGCTCAGATTATCAAATAATTAGTTTTTGTTATTATACAGGGTGATTCACGAGGAAAGGGACAAAATGTTATGGCAGATAGAGTTCACTTAGGTGAATTAGAAATGACTATTGAAAAAAGCCTGAGCCTTTTTTTTATTGATCACCCTGTAGATCAATAAAATTTATGAGTTTTGCCCAATACTTCTTAAGGTAATATCTTTTAAACTAATCTGCTCGTGTTGTGGGTATATAATATACCATTAATTGTCAATTTACATGCATAATCAAAGACAGAAAATTCCAGGGCCGGCTCAACTAATTTTTATTTTTAGGGCTCCTATGAAAAAATTCACCCTGTGTACGTGATTTTTAAATTCTAATACTGAATTATGAAACTACATACAAAAGTGATCGAAAACATGTACTTTGTTGTTTTGCCGCACTTTGGGCGAATTTTAAATAAACGATCAATTTTCGCCAAAATCGATGGTCTGCACAAAATAAATTTATATAATTACATTTTCCTCTCTTATTCAAACTAAAATATTTGTTATATAAAATTTTGTGATTTCATGAATGATTAATATGAAATAAATAATCAAAAATAAATAATTTCAACATCAGATTAAGTAATTTTTATTTCTGAGGTTTCTGTGAAAAATCAGTCTGTATACATTTTTCTCAAATTCTGATAATAAATTGTGGAACTACATTTAAAAATTAACGAAATTATTTATTTTTTATCACAATACATCAATAAACAGAACATTATAAACAACAAATTCACAGAACATAAAACATTATAACTTATTTTCAAAATGAAAGCCTTCTGCCTCCCTACGTTTTCTTTGTCGTAAAATTAAATTTCCTACGGCTTTCCTAATAACGACAGGATTATTAATGTTCTGTTTATTGATGTACTGTGATAAAAAAATAAACGATTTCGTTAATTACTTCCTCACCAAAAGTGAGGAAGATATGTATTCGTGAAAAATATTCCGAAAATTTTTATTGCATTTCTGGACGATTCTCGACGAATTATGACGATACACAAAAATTTTCTTTTTTTAAAATAAAGCTATCAAATTTGGTACACACGTTCTAGAGGTCAAGGAAAAGATTGAGTTCGTTGATGAGCAAAATCAGTCCACTGGAATGGGGTCTACCGGACCCCAACATTTCTACTTCTAACTTTACAAAAAAATTTATTCGTGATGAAAGATTATAAATAGGATCTGATTTACAACTCATTATAATATAGTGTCCAAATGTTGAAATACACAAAATACGCCAAAAAAACAAAATACGTACAAAAAACAAAATGCGTCAAAAAACAAAATACGTCAAAAATTACTTTTGTTATAAACTCCACCACACGGTGAGGAAGTTTTGATCCCATAATTGGCAGCGGTTTATTTTAATGTAGTTCCATAATTTATTATCAGAATTTGAGAAAAATTTATACAGACTGATTTTGTTCACAGAAACCTCAGAAATAAAAATTACTTAATCTGATGTTGAAATTATTTATTTTTGATTATTTATTTCAAATTAATCAACCATGAAATCACCAAATTTTGTATAACAAATATTTTAGTTTAAATAAGAGAGGAAAATGTAATTTTATAAATTTGTTTTGTGCAGACCTTCGATTTTGGCGAAAATTGATCGTTTATTTAAAATTCGCCCAAAGTGTGGCAAAACAACAAAATACATGTTTTCGATCACTTTTGTATGTAGTTTCATAATTCAGTATTAGAATTTAAAAATCACGTACACAGGGTGAATTTTTTCATAGGAGCTCTAAAAATAAAAATTAGTTGAGCCGGCCCTGGAATTTTCTGTCTTTGATTATGCATGTAAATTGACAATTATTAGTATACTATATACCCACTATACGAGCTGATTCTAGTGATTAGTTTAAAAGATATTACCTTAAGAAATATTGGGCAAAACTCATAAATCACCCTGTAGATCAATAAAAAAAAGGCTCAGGCTTTTTTCAATAGTAATTTCTAATTCACCCAAGTGAACTCTATCTACCATAACATTTTGTCCCTTTCCTCGTGAATACCCTGTATATATTTATTTTATTTAGGATAATTTATACGGATGTGTGGCACCCAAACAGGTTGCACCTGTTGGCCCCCATGTTCATTATCTAGAAACACCATAATTGTACACCGGCCTTATATTGTGACTGAAATAAAACCCTTATTTCTGCTGCATATATTTGCATTAAAATGAAAGTCGACGTAATTCATACGGTATATCCAATTTGCGCAGATAAATACATTCGACATCCCACATAGAGAGGCTGAGAAAGCTCCAGAACAGAACGAATTTATTCAAAAGGGCCTATTTTGGTATTTCTAAAATCTCGTTAAAACAGTAGTTTACGATTGACAACAAAAAATTAAATATGCTCAAATAAAACGGTAATTATAAAATCTTCTTCCCCTCTTCTCCTCCTCCTCTTATTCTCATCTTCTTCGCCCTCTCCTCTTCTTCGTCTTCTTCGTCTTCTCCTCTTCTTCGTTTTCTCTTCTTCTTCTTTTTCTCCTCTTCTTCGTTTTCCCTTCTTCTTTGCCTCCTCTTTTTTTTCTCCTCTTCTTCTATTATTATTGATATCTTGCGTGATTTCATTTCACTTCCAGTAGCATTTTCTTTTAAACTTCATGAAAATCCATCCAATAGTTTGCTTATTAATATTACTAATAGATGGCTCTAGAAACTAAATCTTATTCTCCAATCCTACATTCCAACAACAGTCAATGTCGACAAGTTATATTTAGGCTAGATTGTGTAATTTGATAAAAAACAAAAACGTTGATATTATTCCAAAACACACACACTTAATTATGCGCTGGCATAAATTTAAATCTACACAATTATCGAAACGTTTTTTTAAATTTGATTCAATAACTTGCTATTCATTTATGCTAATGTATTTACGGGCCATTGTTTACGGGGTTGCTAGTTCGTGAGAGTTCCGGCGGGGCAGCGCTTCCTGTTGAAACAGTTTTGAAATTATTAAATTTAATAACCCACCAAGTTACGACTGAGATGATAGAGATAATGAGAGCGTTAACGCGATTTTTTCGTTTCGTGTTACGACTTTCTCGAGTGCAGAAGATGGCGATTTAAATCTTACTGCAATTTGTTTTACTTAGATCTAAATCATTTTTAGTCGATTTCCCCAAAAGAAGAAGCTTCTTAATGAAATGTTATGATTCCGTCCCACGTTGGGCGCCAATAAATTATAATATTCTGATTTGGCCCTACGTTGGGCGCCAATATATTTTATGATGTATTTTTATCAGTAAATTTATGTCAGGGTTCGTTGCCAATACTTGAAAAAGTAGAGCGTGCAAGATTGAAGGTCACATGAAATTTGAGGAATATTGGAGTACCATCAATAATGGAAGAAAATATAAAGAGCAGAAAATTGGAGCAGAAGAAGACAAGGTGGGAAGAGGTGGAGGAAGATGAGGAGAAAGAGAAGACAAGGAGGAAGAGGTGGAGGAAGATGAGAAGAAGAAGAAGAAGGGGAGGAGAAAGAGGAATATATGAGAAGAAGAATTTTTCCCTAATCATGTGGGATGTCAAATGTAGTTTATCTGAACAAATTCGGGTAAACAAAATAGCATCTAAAATTAAACACATCGAACCAACCAAGACGGTCGAGTAAATAAAATTAATGCAGCGATTTCTTGGAACGTACTAGCGGCAACAAATCAATCGTGTCGCGTCTTTTTTAATAAAGCAGACGAAGATGCTGTCATCTGCCATGGCTGGAAGGACGTGCCTTTTCCTTACCACAAACAGACCACCTGTTTTGCATATACGTACAGTATTTCTTTTGTTTTTCTTCAATAATTTTGTTTGTTCTGTGTAGACCATTATGCAACATCAAATCGCCAAGTGTAAGGATTGAAGTTCATTTTGTTTCGCTGTTGCATTTCGCTTGGCCTTGATCGCAAATTGTTTTTCTTGGCCCAAAAAACTATAATTTGACTTCTTGGTCGCCTCAACAAAGCGTGATGTGTTCATCATTACCTGCCCGTGTCAATTATCGAAGCCAAATAGCGATTACGCTTAATTATTTTTGGTGTCGAATGCCCGTTTTATTTTCGTGTAATTTACATAATGAAGAAACGTTTGTGGTAACCAACAATACGTTTGAATGTATAATTTATCGAATTTGAATTTATTATTTGTCGAACAATTGATTCTTTACAAAAGATGTCAAGTCCGAAATACTTGTTTGCGTAAATTGTAATTAATATTGCCGGTTATAAATGATGGAATATTTAGTAGTGATCAATAAAAAATGACCTTTCGGTTGGTTACCATTAAAATGTTAACAGTTCTCGACAGTAATTTATTTGGCTAAAGATGATAGTTTCGGGATAATACAAACAGTACTTTCCAGCTTTGTTTCTCATTTTAAAGTGCAAGAAACAGCACTTGGCGGTTTCCAAGACAGGCGGGGGTAGGCTGCAGTGAAGAAACGGACGTATACGGGGGTCTGGGGGATAATTCTCGGTTATAGCGGGCCGGACTATTTCCCATACGAGTCTAATTAGTTTTACACACCAGAAATAATAACTCGGGGATTTTAGAGTAACGTACAAAATCTTTATTTGTTAACAAAGTGACAAGACAATGCAATTGGTGTTTGTTAAGGCTCGGCGCGGATTTGTTGTTATTACGGCGGTCGCCGGTTGTGAAACGTGGCGGTAAGTTTTCAAAATATTTGAACCAAAGAACTTCGGTTCGAAGTGAGAATGTTCCAAAAGGGGTTTTTGGGGTCGGGGAACACAATTCCGTGCATATTTTTGACCGATGACTTAGTTGAAAGCCTTCAACTGCCAATTTGTTACTAATAAATCACGTTAGTTCAATTTCCCGCCGCTATATGCGCTGCACATTATTTTTAATGCTTGTTTCATAATCTTTTCGTTATTTAGAAACTTTTATGATGAGTAACATTTTCTGAGAAACGAATAATAAATGCAATAATTGTCATTTTCGACATTTTTCATGAGAAAACGGCCATAATTCGAATATGGTTAAAGCTGAAAGAGTACAACTAGGACCATTCGAAATTTCAGACCGAATTACATATTATTTGGTGGGTGTCACAAAGTTCTAAGTTCTAAATAGAAAGTCGGCATAGACCCTATCTCCCGGGCGAGACACCTAAAGTTTCATTGTCTATCGAAAATTAAGATACCCCGAATAAATGAAGAGATATTATTATAACTCAATAAGTAAAACAAAAAAAATATTTCATAGAATCGAAAATCAAAAGCTCCAAAATACTCTTAGAGTTGTCGAGGAGTACACGCAGGCAACTGAAATGTATTTGGGGGTGGTTTTCGGCCAATAGGGGATGTGGAAAAAGTATCAACTCTCACAGTCATCCCGCGACCCCTGGACAAAAGGAACCGTCTTCTCCACTGTTCGCTACCCCGCTAGCGTTCTCACCCCGGTGAACCAGAGAGTGCTGTTCCTTGCACTTTAAACTAAAGAACTGGCATCCGAGAAAGTAAGTGCAAACAGTACCGCTTACGTAATTACGTTACAAGTGGCCGCAAGTGGCGCCCGAGCAGGGACCCATCGCAATTGATTCCTCGCCTCAAAGAACAAGGAAGTAACGTGTATTGTCCATTTATTTCCGAATTCGACTTTCAAATTGAGATATCTCGAAATCTGGCCGTTTTCGGTTGTGCCCATTGAGACTTTTAATCAGGACCTTCAGAACTACAACATACTAAATTTTCAATCGATTTTACCGGGACCGCTTTTCCTTTGAAATAAATAGGTATATTTGGGTTGGATAAGCGGAGAGTTGTTGCCTTGAGAGAAGACGGTGCCCATCGCATAAACGGAAGCATCATGCGAAATCTGTACGCCGAATGCCATCTAGTGTTACAAATGGCGCCCGAGCAGGGACCCATCGCGATCGATTCTTCGCCTCAAAGAACTGGGGAGGCATTTATCGGTACTTGCTGATCTTCCCATCAATTGAATTCGATTCCAGGGGCGATTCGACTTTCGAATTGAAATATCTCTAAATCTGGAAATTTTTTAGAGTTGTGCCCATTGGGACTTTTAATCAGGACTATCATAACTTCAACTACAGCCGATTTTTATTCTAGTCGGCGCTACGTACATACTTTTGTTTGTTTTTTAAATATATATACATTTAGATTCTTTGGATTTTCCTCCTTTTGCATAATTTCGAGTACCTGTACTGGGATTTTAAAAATCATCCAGTTTCGTTGACGTCGATGAATCGGTTAAATTCTACTTAGCAGGTGAGTACTGAGAACGCAAAGCGCAATGTCTATAAGATAAGCAAATTATGTGGTATTAGAAGATCCAGCGAAGTGTGGGACGCAAGGGTGTGGTATACTGCACCGTTATACCCTCAGGTTGCAGGGTACAGCATGCTAATCGTTCCAGATGCAACAGGAACATGACAATCAAAGTAACGCTGCGTTTCCACAGGCCAGGAATGTAACCCGGTATTATAATAATTTTATTATTACAGAATCATCTGCTCGTCAGACTGAACAGTTGAAGCTGTAATTTTCCATTACACGTATAAAGGTTAATTCGCGCGAGCACATTTTTGTTGAAAACAAACACAATAATGTGTTTCCCATTGTATAGAAAGTGCAGTGTAATGGCTGATGTCCCTGACGAAACAACACGATTTACCATATTTAACACCCATATCACAAACGAATGAATTGCAGCAAAAATGAATCAATGCGCGACAGCTCGTATTGTTAAATTGCGGATATTTGGGTTTATGTAAATAATATCTGTTACATTTAAATATTTGTTTGTGTACATTTATTACTAATATTACAGTTATGTTTATATTCGGACTACAGTACCGAGAAGAACTTTATAAAATTTCAAATCAATCAACTGACATTTATATTTTTGTCTGTTTTAAGTGAGCCACTTGAAATTACTAATTATATAAATTATTAATTTAGCACATGGATCATTTTCAGCGCCATGTTAAGATAAGAACCAGATAAGGATTCGAGGCCCACATAGGCAGCACTTTATAGTTTTGGTTCAGCACGATGCAGTTCACTGCCGAAATTATGTCTACGTTGCATTAAATTGCTTAAGGCTAGGATTTAATAGTCTAATATGCTTTGTATGGTTGCCTAACGCGGGTAGGCGATCACTGGCTGGTCCGGCCTGGAAGACAATGCAGATAACAAATTTTTGTTTTGTTTTGAGGGTTCACGCTACTCGCCGTCAGATGCCGGCACGTAACGTGTTTATAATATTGTGTATTATACCACTATGTTTGTTGTATGACTTGTCTTATAGCATTGAATAAAGGAATATATTCCTTTATTCAATACTTATAGCCTGTATTTGTGCTCTTTTGGACTAATAAAGTACTACTAGTGCTACTACTACTACATGCTGACATCTCCAGAGTGATAGACCAAGTTGTAATGCAATATTGTTCTGTAATTTGCCTAGTTTCGGGCGCTATTTCAGCAATGCAAATGACTACTTGACCTAAAAATGTGAAAATTCTCCTTTGAGGGTCAATTTCACGAAAGATACGTTAATTTGAGCGACAATATTTGGTGAGCTTTAAGTAACACTTTGTACTCGGCCGTAAGCTAATTTCTTTTTACAAAAAAAATACAAAATTGTAAATACAAGCGATTGAATGAGTTGCCTACGTATTGCCAATATGTACAGTCTTATTTTTTCCTTCTCAATTATAGATAAGAATGGTAATTTCAATACCTCACGGCCATTTACACTTTTTTCTGCAAAATTAGATACATTAATTTTCAAAATCCGTGTATTAGTTTCTGCAAAATTTACTCCTAAAGAAATAGCGGTTAATATCAGAGGAGTAAATCGCAACCTTAACACGTATTCCTACTTTGTTGAACTATTTACTGCAATTTCGTCCTTGAGATGGCCTAAAAGTTGTTGTACGCGTGATTTAGTATGAATTTCGAAGATTATCCTTCAATTTGAAAGTGTGTGAAAAGTGTTCAGATATTATGTTTCATCTTGCTTGCCTTGGATTCCTAATTCGTTCATTTTTACCTTTCCATACCAAAACCATCAGGAAAAACAAAAATTACACATTTCTCTAACAACCTCCCCCTCGACGAATTTCGTAACTGTATTGGCCGAGCCGTTAAAAACCTAATAATTAATACAGAAATAACTTTACAGCTATTGCAATTTAGATGTTGTTTTATGCCTGCGGTGACGTCCGACTAAGAACATTATTTTACAATGTAAAATGAAAGTATACGAACGGTATATCTTGCATAAAAGTTCTCGAGCATTCTGAGCTATCTTACCTGCACGTTGCCAGGACTGGACCGAGACGTGGAACTGCATTGGATATTTATCTAAGAAGGTTAAATCTGATATTCAGGAATCCGTTAATTTAATTTCTGAATGAATGAATACCCTCGACATAATTAAACTGTTTGACAATTGTCGCAAATGATTAACCTACAAATCCTCTAGGCGGAAGTGCAACTGGCAAAGCTATGCCGGACACGAAGAGAAACCTCTCTTGTAATGTTTCATTGATCGACCACCGACAGTTTTACTATGAAATCTTTTTGTTACATACATTGTTGGGAGAAACAACTGTTTCTTAATTTATTGTTGTGGTAGTGACAACCGTCCCTAATTTATTGACTTTGTGGGAACCCCTCATCAGTCGGTAACCAAGATAGTGAAAAAGTACATATACGGTGGCATTTCAACGGAATGTCAACGAAATTACCACTAATAGTGGAGGGAAATTAGAAATTTTAAAGTGATGTAATCGGGAAGTTGAATTTTTTTTGTTTTTTGTTTTATACATGCAAATGGGTCGAAAACAGAAAAAAATAGAGAAAAGAAAAGCGCATAAAAGTGCATTTTTTATACATTTCGTATCAATACGCAATATTTTATAACTTGGCTCCAGCGGCCGGTCCGGCCCTGCGCACTTGAATAACTGTTCACGTGCTGAACCCACTTTGTGCTAGGACATTCGATGTCATTTAACCCAAGACTTACTTTTGCTCCTTCTCAGAGGCGTTACCAGTTGTGGTGACGGAGGTTCGCATTTTCTCGTGTGATAAATAATGCATTAACTTATTTGAGAATGTTGAATATTTTAGAGGAAATAGTGTGCGTACGCAGGCGGTTTTTCAATCCTCGCGGAATGCGGCCCAATAAAAATGTAACTATTTGTGTTTAATGGGAATAATAATTATGTTAAAAAATTATTTACTTGCTGTGGCTTGTAAACAAGTTATGTAAGTAACTCCCATAATGCGTTTTGATTTTTACTTTTTTACTGCAAAGGCCAGCAACCTCTTGATGATGCCAGATGTTTGATAACTGCGATAACTTGAAACGTTAATTTTGTTGTCGTGATAATGGTCAAGCCTATACGATTATGTTTTTTGTATTTGCTAATTATAAACCAAAATGGCACTTTTAGTAAAATATACATGATTTAAAAAAATATACGACTAGATAAGTGGTTACGTCATACCCTATGCTATTCATGTTGGGAAAACCGATCCCTCATATGTAAAAACAACTTGGCTGATATTTTGTTTATGGCCGAGCACCTAATGGATTTACAATATTTAAATTCTCAACACATTGATCTATTGAGTTTGCACGAATAGTTGACAATAGCGGGCAAAAATAGCATGCGTACCTAAATACTTCACAAATAGTGCCGCTCTTCATTTTTTTGACTTTATGTTAAAAACAGGACGCTCTTCATATGTTAGGTTTTCGACGAACCTGAAGGAACCACAATATGTAAATAATTGCAATATGAAGTGAATGGAAACTTGAATATTATATCTTTTTATATATAACAGCCACTCTCCAATCTTTTGACATTATAGTAAGGAAAGGACGCTCATTACATACTTTAAGTTTTCGACAAATCCTCAGTACCAAATGCAATATGCAAGTAATTATATTATGGAGACTTGACAGTTATAATATTTTTCGTGAAAACAACAAATTGAGCCACTCTTCATTATTTGACTTTATATGAAAAACAGGACGCTCCTTTCCTGTGTTCGGTTTTCGACAAACCCGTAGAAACCATAACATGTAAATAATTGCAAAAAAGAAACTTGATGATTATAATTTTTTTATATAACAACGAAGTGAGCCACTCTTCATTCTTTTGACATTTTAGTAAAATGAGGACGCTCTTTCCATACTTTAAGTTTTCGACAAATCCTCAGTAGCAAATGCATTATGCAAATAATTACATTATGGAAACTTGAAAGTTATAGTATTTTTCATGAAAACAACAAATTGGGCCACTCTTCATTTTTTGACTTTATATGAAAAACAGGACGCTCTTTTCATGTGTTCGGCTTTCGACACACCCGCAGAAACTACAACATGTAAATAATTGCAAAAAAGAAACTTGAAGATTATAATTTTTTTATATAACAACGAAGTGAGCCACTCTTCATTCTTTTGACATTATAATAAAAAAGGACGCTCTTTCCATACTCTAAGTGTTGCGTACGATAGCCCAACCTGTGGGCTTTGATAAAATGGACTGTATGACGAAATATAATTAAATAAAGAATAAAATAAAATTGAAATATGAAAAGAACTGGGCACCAGACGACTTACCTTTGTAGTGGTGAATCTTCCTGGGTCTTGGTGAGGGCGGATCTGGAGGAAAAGGCCTTTTCTGGAGGAACCCCCTGCGTTGGTGGATATATTCTGTTTTATGCTCACTTTCCAGTTCACTTGGTAATACACGGCTAACCGCAATAAATAAATTGAATATCGAAGCAATTGCGTTGAGATACACCTCAAACAATAATTAATAATCAAAGGAAAAATAACCACAGGGTTATGCGTTCACGTATATCAAACGGATAAAGATATATATTGAATTCTAATTAAAACAGAAAAACTGTGTTCAACAAAAACTGGGTGTTTTTTTATAAGAAAACGGCGCGAAGTAAAGTCGCCCAGTGCCAAGCATTTGTATATCGTCTATAGGCAGCCATCAATACGCAACATTCTGCCCGGCCAAAATGCATGTGAAGACGTGCATTTTGTAAAAAAAAAAAAAAAATTATTATAAATTATAAATTGAGGTAAAAACAATATAGCGTAGTTTTTTATAATGGTAATTAACTAAACTAGTGATGCACTATTGCATAACCAAAAAATAATAAAACAAAATAAAACAAAATAAAAAAAAAACAAAAGAGAAAGAGAGAAAATATTGATTATGTCACTGGTAACGGACACAATTTTACCAGAGGACGAGTTAGCGTACCATTAGCGGTTTTTACCGAGGCAACACGAGCTACACCGTCTAAACCAGGACTTAGAGACATGATGCGACCTAGAAACCACTGGCATGGTGGAAGATTTTCGTTCTTTATTAAAACAAGGGTACCTATTTTAGGGGTGGAAGAAGGAGCAAGCCACTTACTCCTTTGTTGCAACGTATGTAAATACTCGTTATGCCAGCGTTTCCAAAATGCCTGGTGTAGGCGTTGCAGTAGCTGCCAGCGTGATAAGCGGTTCAATGGAGTTGTAGTCATATCAGGTATTGGAAAAGGAGACAACGGCTCCAGGGTTAAAAAATGACCCGGCGTTAGTGCGCTAATGTCCTCTATATCTGAAGACATAGGGCTTAGAGGGCGTGAATTCAGAATCGATTCAGTTAATGTTAGCACAGTGTAAAATTCTTCATAACTTAAAATTTGTTGTCCTATAACGCGATTTAAATGGGATTTAACTGATTTAATTCCTGCTTCAAATAAGCCACCGAAGTGCGATGCGGAGGGGGGATTAAAGTGCCATTCAACTTGCTCTTGAGTAGCAGCGGTTTTCATATATGATTGAAGCATTTTATTGGCACCAACAAAATTCGTACCGCAATCACTATACAAATGGGTACAGCGACCACGACGTGCTACGAACCTCTGTAAAGCGCTCAAAAATGTTTCGGAAGAAAGGTCACTAGCTAGTTCCAAATGAATAGCTTTGGTAGAGAAACAGACAAACAAACAGATATAGGCTTTGCTAGTCCTTACCCCTCTATGTCGGCTCATGGTTATTAAAAATGGGCCACCGAAGTCAACCCCTGAATGAGAAAATGGCTTTAAACATGAAATTCGCGAGGTTGGAAGATTTCCCATTGGCGGTTGATAATGTTTTGGATTCCTTTTCCAACAAATTAGACATTTGGATAGCACAGAACGAATCGCTCTTTTTGGCGATAAGATCCAAAAATGTTGCGCAAGCAAAAATTCTATTGTGCGTAAACCAGCATGAAAATACTTCTTGTGATAATATTCGACAAGTAAACAGGTCAAATTACTTTGACGCGGTAATAAAACAGGATGTTTTCGATCATACGTTAAGTGCGAATATTCTAAGCGCCCACCCACACGTAAAATACCTTGATCGTCAATAAAACAATTTAATTTTCGAAGCGGTTTGGAGAAAACTTTGAGATTAAGCTCATTTTCGAAAGCTATAATCTGCGTCCGTTTTACTAATTCTAGTAATGCATTATAAAGTTCAGAATATACAAGCGGACCTGATTTTCTTGCGTGCGGATTTTTTAAATTAAAAATGAATCTAAGACAATATGCTAATGTACGTTGAAGGGGCAAGAAAGAGGAAAATTGATTTAATAACCGGTCCAAAATATGGTCTTCTTGAGGATTAATAAATAAAGTAATTTTTCTTTCCTCATCGGATAAGTTATTAGTAGTAGGTTCCAAATTAAAGGAATTTATTCTAGGACACTCTGGATCTAATAAAAATTGAGGGCCGTTGAACCAAACCGAGTGCGATAAAAGACCAGAAGGAAGCAATCCACGAGAACCTACATCTGCTGGGTTCTGTTGGCTTTCAACGTAAAACCAGGAGGAAGGCGGTATTGCATTCTGAATGAATGCAACTCGGTTGGAAACAAAAGTTTTCCATCTATGCGGCGACGATTTAATCCATGCTAAAACAATTTGCGAATCCGACCAGGCATAGGTATTGTGAAAATGTATGAGATTATTATAAGTTTTTAAAACAAAGGTCATTAACTTTGTCAAAAGAACGGCGGCACAAAGTTCTAGCCGTGGAATAGTGATGCGTTTAAGCGGAGCTACTTTTGTTTTGGCGCAAATGAAATGAACTGATATTGACTTATCATGGTGAACGGTTTTCAAAAAAATAGTTGCACAATAGCCCTTTTCAGATGCATCGCAAAAACTGTGTAATTCATAATAAATAGCGTCTTCCGAAATTAGTTTTCTCGGAATTTGCAGTTTACAAAGTAGCGGCAGCTCGGATTTATATTGATTCCATACGCGGAGAATATCATTGCCCGGTTCGTCATCCCACTTGAGTCCCAAAGTCCATAACTTTTGTATCAAGTGTTTCGTAAAAAATGTTACAGGAGCTAAAAATCCTACAGGGTCAAACACTCTGGCTAATTCCGATAACATGTTCCGTTTGGTGCACGGTCGGTCGATCGGACAGACAGCAAATAAAAAGGAATCTTTCACAGGATTCCATTGCAATCCCAAAATTTTTATCATTGCGGTTTCAAAATCAGAGTTAAAATTAAGGGGATCTTTAGAAAGATGTGAGGGTGGAAGCTGAGAAAGCAAAGCAGGATCGTTACTGGCCCACTTACGTAATTCGAATCCACCTCTTTTCATAATAGATATAAGTTGCGTTTGTAAATTTTGTGCATCCTCAAAGGACGCACACCCGGTTACCACATCGTCAACATAAGTATCGAACTTTATTGCATTTGCTGCAAGCGGAAACGTATGTTCTTCTTCAGTAGCCAACTGGAGAAGGGCGCGTAAGGCTAAATAAGGAGCAGAAGACACTCCGTATGTGACTGTATTTAACCTAAAATCTTGGGGCGGTTCGTGCGTATTAAATCTCCAAATTATGCGTTGAAAATCACGATGTGTGGGAGTAATTAATATCATGCGATACATTTGTTTTATGTCGGCACATAAAACATACGTGTGTACTCTAAATTTTAGTAAAAGCTCAAAAATGTCACGTTGCAACTTAGGGCCTGTTAACAGATGATCATTAAGCGACGTATGATTTGGCGTTTTAGCGGAAGCGTTAAAAACGACTCTAAGTTTTGTGGTGTTACTGTCTGGTTTCAAGACACAATGATGCGGGATATAATATGTGTGCGGTGAAATATTATCTGGAGAAATTAAGTCCATATGACCGAGTTCTAAGTACTCTCTCATAAATTCGCTATATTGCAAACATAGCGAAGGTTGTTTTAACATACGACGTTCAAGCGAATAAAATCGTTGTAATGCTAAATCGCGCATGCCAGAAAAAACAGGAAGCGCGGCGTCCCGAAACGGAAGTGAAACAATAAATCTCCCTGTTTCATCGCGACGGTGCGTTTTTAAAAATATTTGTTCACAAAATTCGTCTTCGGGTGTCGATGATGTGAGCATAGGAACTGCTTCGATTTCCCAAAATGTTTTCAAGGTATCATCGAGAGAATCTAGAGAATTCTCATTAGTATGACAAAAAAATGAAGAAACAGGGGAAGCACTGCAATTTAACCCTCCCATCAAAACGTATCCAAAAATAGTATTCAATGCGTCTGGCTCGCCCTCTCTTCCGACAATCCGTCCATTTAATATTAACTTGGAAAATACATCAGCGCCTAATAAAACATCTATAGCGCCTGGACTATAAAATTTCGGATCTGCCAATTTTAAATTAGAAATATGTGACCAAGTTTTAACGGAAATAGGCGAAGAAGGTAAATTATCACAAATTTTATTTAATATAATGGCGTCTGTGTTTAGAATTGGCGATGGTTGACCCAACGGTTTAAAAGAAAAAGTAACGCGACCGTGAGATACATAAGTTTGCATGTCACCTAATCCTTTTACTTCAGTAGTAAATTTATCTTTAGATAACCCTAAGCGATTCACAGCCTTCTGGGTAATAAAAGAGGACATACTTCCAGGGTCTAATAAACATCGTAACATTTGATAATTATTTGTATTATCTTTAATTTCCAATAAAGCCGTAGATAATAACACCACTTTATTTTTTGCTAAAACACCTGCCGCTGAAAAAACCGGATTCGCGGAGGATGTTTCAGGGAAACTCGAAGTCGAAGCGACGACGTCAATAGGCGAACTGGACGCTGGTGTAGAACCAAAATTATTTTCAGACGACGAAGAATTATTACCGGTAACCTTATCAAAATGTAATAAAGTGTGATGTTTCCTATTGCATCGACGACATGTAGTTACTGATTTGCATGAGCGAATATCGTGCATATTACTCAAACAGTTAAAACATAAATGTAAACTTTTACAAAACTTGTAACGCTCAGTCGGTGTTTTATTTAAAAACGCGGGGCAACTATATAAAGCATGATTCTCCTTACACATAGAACATTTTTTAGCAGTCGTTTGATTAATTAAAAATGAGGTAGTGCGATTATCTGAATGTGACGATTTTGGTTTAAACATATTTGATTTTTTAGGTAAGTCCGGTAAAGCGAGGTTAAGTGTGTCATAAGCAACACATTGTTTATTCAAAAATTCAACAAGCGATTGATAGCATGGAATATCAGAAGATCCATGATCTAACTCAAATCTGGTAACTGTAGCATTATCTAAGCGTTTTAATAACATCATGACTAAAATAAAATCCCATTGGTCTACAGGAAAATTTAAAGTCTTAAGTGCGGCTAAGTTCTCAGAAAAAGCATCCAAAAGTTTTCTTAAAGCAATTGAATTATTAGTACTAATTTTCGTGGTACTTTCTATAGCGGACCAATGCAGTTGTGCCCGTATGCGTTTGTTTGAATATCTCTCCACCAAAGTGTCATAAGCTGTTTGATAATTCTCCGCTGTGAGTGGTAACGTACGTACCAACGATAAAGGTTGACCTTCTAAGGACGACATTAAATAATTAAATTTCTCAACAGATGAAAGTGTAACATTATTGTGAATTAAAGCGTTAAAAAGGTCTAAAAAGGTTACAAACACCTTATAATCACCATTAAACTTAGGAACTTCTATTTTGGGTAGTCTAGCATGCGAATTCTGTTGGGTAGGACCGTCAGTATTCAAATTTTGCGTTAAACGTCGGACGTTTTCATTTTCAAACAATTCCATATAAATACTTTTAACAGCGAAAAATTCATTTAAAAATCCTTCACGGGTATTTTCCTCAATATCCAAATCGGAATTTTCTTCAGTAACTAATGTAGAAAACACACTTTGATGATGCTTGAGAAAGTCTTCTCGTAAAAGGTCAATTTCAGCATAACGGACTTTGAATAACGTACGAGCCGATTTGTCGGTTTTTGCGCGTTCTGCTAGGGTATGTAAAATTGACATTTCATTCAAGCTAGAATTTCTCAAGAATTTATATTTTCTTACGCGAACGTCCGACATGGTGATTAAACTACGTTGATCAAAAGGTAAACAAAACAATAGCCGCGTTAGAGTTCCGGAGCTGAACTTCTAAAAAAAAATAATATAGTGCAATGAATACTGATCAACGCGTTATTACTCAGCGCCTATGCGCACGCACTAAGACCGCCTCCTACACTGAGTTATAGAAATGACCACGTGCCTTGTCTCGTGTGCGTATGAACACTAAAATATGGCCAGAAATACAATTGGTAAATATTAACGCAAAGCGAACAAAAAATTTTTAATTACTGAGAAGATTAATTCATATGCAAATTTCACAGTAAAAGTGGCTGGACCGCATAGAATTAAATGCGCTACACTCTCAACCGGCTATATTGTCTTTTACTCTCAAATTATGCAATCTGATCATTGGCACACAAAAAAAATAGTTTGATTTTAATTTTTATTCTCTGGGAGAAAATTGAGACAAAAGGACTCAAAGATCCGGCTCGAAGGACCAAATGTTGCGTACGATAGCCCAACCTGTGGGCTTTGATAAAATGGACTGTATGACGAAATATAATTAAATAAAGAATAAAATAAAATTGAAATATGAAAAGAACTGGGCACCAGACGACTTACCTTTGTAGTGGTGAATCTTCCTGGGTCTTGGTGAGGGCGGATCTGGAGGAAAAGGCCTTTTCTGGAGGAACCCCCTGCGTTGGTGGATATATTCTGTTTTATGCTCACTTTCCAGTTCACTTGGTAATACACGGCTAACCGCAATAAATAAATTGAATATCGAAGCAATTGCGTTGAGATACACCTCAAACAATAATTAATAATCAAAGGAAAAATAACCACAGGGTTATGCGTTCACGTATATCAAACGGATAAAGATATATATTGAATTCTAATTAAAACAGAAAAACTGTGTTCAACAAAAACTGGGTGTTTTTTTATAAGAAAACGGCGCGAAGTAAAGTCGCCCAGTGCCAAGCATTTGTATATCGTCTATAGGCAGCCATCAATACGCAACATTAAGTTTTCGACAAATCCTCAGTAGCAAATGCAATATGCAAATAATTACATTATGGAAACTTGAAAGTTATAGTATTTTTCATGAAAACAACAAATTGAGCCACTCTTCATTTTTTTACTTTATATGAAAAACAGGACGCTCCTTTCGTGTGTTCGGTTTTCGACAAACCCGTAGAAACCATAACATGTAAATAATGCAAAAAAGAAACTTGAAGATTATAATTTTTTTATATAACAACGAAGTGAGCCACTCTTCATTCTTTTGACATTATAGTAAAAAGAGGACGCTCTTTCCATACTTTAAGTTTTCGACAAATCCTCAGTAGCAAATGCAATATGCAAATAATTACATTATTGAAACTTGAAAGTTATAGTATTTTTCATGAAAACAACAAATTGAGCCACTCTTCATTTTTTGACTTTATATGAAAAACAGGACGCTCTTTTCATGTGTTCAGTTTTCGACAAACCCGTAGAAACCATAACATGTAAATAATTGCAAAAAAGAAACTTGAAGATTATAATTTTTTTATATAACAACGAAGTGAGCCACTCTTCATTCATTTGACATTATAGTAAAAAAAAGGACGCTCTTTCCATACTTTAAGTTTTTGACAAATCCTCAGTAGCAAATGCAATATGCAAATAATTACATTATTGAAACTTGAAAGTTATAGTATTTTTCATGAAAACAACAAATTGAGCCACTCTTCATTTTTTGACTATATGAAAAACAGGACGCTCTTTTCATGTGTTCAGTTTTCGACAAACCCATAGAAACCATAACATGTAAATAATTGCAAAAAAGAAACTTGAAGATTATAATTTTTTTATATAACAACGAAGTGAGCCACTCTTCATTCTTTTGACATAATAAAAAAGGACGCTCTTTCCATACTCTAAGTTTTCGACAAATCCTCAGTAGCAAATGCAATATGCAAATAATTACATTATGGAAACTTGAAAGTTATAGTATTTTTCATGAAAACAACAAATTGAGCCACTCTTCATTTTTTGACTTTATATGAAAAACAGGATGCTCTTTTCATGTGTTCGGCTTTCGACAAACCCGCAGAAACTACATGTAAATAATTGCAAAAAAGAAACTTGAAGATTATAATTTTTTTATATAACAACGAAGTGAGCCACTCTTCATTCTTTTGACATAATAAAAAAAGACGCTCTTTCCATACTCTAAGTTTTCGACAAATCCTCAGTAGCAAATGCAATATGCAAATAATTACCTTATGGAAACTTGAAAGTTATACTTAGTATTTTTCACGAAAACAACAAATTGAGCCACTCTTCATTTTTTGACTTTATATGAAAAACTGGACGCTCTTTTCATGTGTTCGGTTTTCGACAAACCCGTAGAAACCATAACATGTAAATAATTGTAAAAAAGAAACTTGAAGATTATAATTTTTTTATATAACAACGAAGTGAGCCACTCTTCATTCTTTTGACATTATAGTAAAAAAAAGGACGCTCTTTCCATACTTTAAGTTTTCAACAAATCCTCAGTAGCAAATGGAATATGCAAATAATTATATTATTGAAACTTGAAAGTTATAATATTTTTCGTGAAAACAAACAAATTGGGCCACTCTTCATTATTTGACTTTATATGAAAAATAGGACGCTCTTTTCATGTGTTCGATTTTCGACAAACCCGTAGAAACTACACGTGCAGTAATTGCAACATGAAGTATATATTTTAAAAAATGTATTACAATAGTACTTACAAATTAAAACCAATTTTTAGATATTGCAACTTGTTACAAAAAAATCGACACACGTAAAAAACCATGATTTTGAATATTTTCGAAAAATCATTTTTTTTTTTTTGGTTACACATTAGTTTTGTGTAAAATATTTATTAAGTATCAACTGCTATAAAAAACGAGCTCTCAAAAAATTTACTATCAATAACCCCCATAAATTGCAAAATAAGCACTTTAGATTAGTTAGATATTTGCTAAAATCAATTTATAATGTTTATTATCCCGATTTCGACGTAATATATGTTTTATTTCCTTTAAAATTCACAAAACGACTGCCGCTTTTTCTCAGCGTTGCGTTGGCTGTAAACGAGTTAACAAACAATAAACAAGCTTTGCATATACGCACCGTGCAAACTAGTTTTGTCATATTTATGTGTGTCGCAAATAGCCCATTGCAACAATTCCATTAAATGTGCTGGACAATCAAAGTAAAAAAAAAAGTTATGGTACCATGTTTTTTCAGCGGCAGCGCCCGAGCAAAGTACACGAAGGCGAGTTATTACGAAAATCGCATTAAAAACTTGATATAAAGACATGTCGTGTAATTATGGCAAGTTTTACGTAATTCCGTCCGGCTGTTGAAAGAGACATTGGCGTGACCACGCTGCTCAGAAGGGGTCACGTAACTGTTACTTAAGTGCATTTGTCGTTTCTAACGCGACTTTTTCAAAATAATCGCTGTTCTAATGTTAATTGTCAAAAGTAACATAAAAACACGCTCATATGTCAAGTCTTAAGCCTACAAGATCCATAAATAAAATCCTACGGGGTTTTCCTGTGTTTTTCGAGAAAAATGTCTAATACCTATCTGTATTAATTAAAAATATCTGTCAAATGCCTTTAATTTAATTAAAAATATCTAGTAGATTTTAATTAGATGTGCATACATACCTGGTAAATTTTAGTGCCATTAGAAATATCATTATTGCAATTAAAAATATCTAATAGGTAGATATTTTTAATGAGATAAAAAATGTCCATTAAACTTTTTCTCTATTGTCTACAGTGGCCTTAAAATGTAATTTTTTTTCATCTCCGTGAACAAGCAGATAATTTTAAATGATTCGGCAATCAGCAATATCTAATTAATATTTCTAATCAATTAAAAATATTTACTGGATATTTTTAAAATAATTTAGAAATATCCAGTACATATTTTTAATTAGGTAATTAAAATTTATAGGTAATAAATAGGTACCTATCTAATTAATTAAAAATATTCACTCAAAGGCATGAAAACGAGCATAAAAATATATATTCCAAATCATTTTCATTTAATAATATCTAGTTCTAAAACATCTAGTAGATACTTCTAAATGATTTGGAAATATGCAGTAGAAATTTTGAATCAATCAGACATTCAGATATTACAATTCATTAAAAATATCTACTCAATAATTTTAGAGGAGTAAAAATACGGTTGATACTTTTAATTAATTAAAGGCTTGTTAGAAATATCTACTAGAAATTCTTATTACATTTGAAAATGTGTGGCAATTATTTTTAAATGGTTTAGAAGATCCATTCAATTAATTAAAAATATCGACAATTAATTGAAAATATCTACTTGATAATTTTAAATAACCATAATTTTTATTTCGTAAAAATATGTACGTATTTTTATAATGTCTGGTATACATTTTTAATTGATTTAGAAATGCACGGTGGATATATTAATTAATTAAATTTTTTTTAGAAATATCTACTAGAAATTCTTGCTTTATTTAAAAAATGTGTGGTAAATATTTTTAAATGGTTTAGAAGATCCAGTAGATATTTTTAATTAATTAAAAAAAGTAAATATTTTTAATTAATTAAAAATATCTACTTGATAATTTTAAAAGTATAGAAATTATCTACTAGACATTTTTAATTGATTTAGAAATGCACGGTGGATACTTTAGTTAACTAAATTTTGTTTAGAAATATCTACTAGAAATTCTTGCTTTATTTAAAAATGTGTGGTAAATATTTTTAAATAGTTTAGAAGATCCAGTAGATATAGTAGATTAATTAAAAAGTAAATATTTTTAATTAATTAAAAATATCTACTTGATAATTTTAAAAGTATAGAAATTATCTACTAGACATTTTTAATTGATTTAGAAATGCACGGTGGATATCTCGGTGGATACTTTAATTAATTAAATTTTTTTTAGAAATATCTACTAGAAATTCTTGCTTTATTTAAAAATGTGTGGTAAATATTTTTAAATGGTTTAGAAGATCCAGTAGATATTTTTAATTAATTAAAAAGTAAAAGTAAATATTTTTAATTAATTAAAAATATCTACTTGATAATTTTAAAAGTATAGAAATTATCTACTAGACATTTTTAATTGATTTAGAAACGCACGGTGGATATCTCGGTGGATACTTTAATTAATTAAAATTTTTTAGAAATATCTACTATTTCTTGCTTTATTTAAAAATGTGTGGTAAATATTTTTAAATGGTTTAGAAGATCCAGTAGATATTTTTAATTAATTAAAAAGTAAATGTAAATATGTTTAATTAATTAAAAATATCTACTTGATGATTTTAAAAGTATAGAAATTATCTACTAGACATTTTTAATTGATTTAGAAATGCACGGCGGATGTCTTGGTGGATATATTAATTAATTAAATTTTTTTTAGAAATATCTACTAGAAATTCTTGCTTTATTTAAAAACGTATGGTAAATATTTTTAAATGGTTTAGAAGATCCAGTAGATATTTTTAATTAATTAAAAAGTAAATATTTTTAATTAATTAAAAATATCTACTTGATAATTTTAAAAGTATAGAAATTATCTACTAGACATTTTTAATTGATTTAGAAATGCACGGCGGATATCTTGGTGGATATATTAATTAATTAAATTTTTTAGAAATATCTACTAATTCTTGCTTTATTTAAAAATGTGTGGTAAATATTTTTAAATGGTTTAGAAGATCCAGTAGATATTTTTAATTAATTAAAAAGTAAATGTAAATATGTTTAATTAATTAAAAATATCTACTTGATGATTTTAAAAGTATAGAAATTATCTACTAGACATTTTTAATTGATTTAGAAATGCACGGCGGATGTCTTGGTGGATATATTAATTAATTAAATTTTTTTTAGAAATATCTACTAGAAATTCTTGCTTTATTTAAAAACGTATGGTAAATATTTTTAAATGGTTTAGAAGATCCAGTAGATATTTTTAATTAATTAAAAAGTAAATATTTTTAATTAATTAAAAATATCTACTTGATAATTTTAAAAGTATAGAAATTATCTACTAGACATTTTTAATTGATTTAGAAATGCACGGCGGATATCTTGGTGGATATATTAATTAATTAAATTTTTTAGAAATATCTACTAATTCTTGCTTTATTTAAAAATGTGTGGTAAATATTTTTAAATGGTTTAGAAGATCCAGTTGATATAGTAGATTAATTAAAAAGTAAATATTTTTAATTAATTAAAAATATCTACTTGATAATTTTAAAAGAATAGAAATTATCCACTAGACATTTTTATTTCGTATAAATATATATTTTTAAAAATGTCTGGCAAATATTTTTAAATGATTTAGAAATACAAAGGTGGATACTTTAATTAAAAATTTTTTAAAAGTATCTACTAGAAATTTTTATTTTATTTAGAAATGTGTGGTATATATTTTAAAATGATTTAGAAGTATCCAGTAGATATTTTGAATTAATTGAACATATATCTGCTCGATAATTTTAAAAGAATAAAAAACATCTATTTGATATATATTTTTAAAAATGTCTACAAGAATATTTTGATAATACAGTTAAAGGTAAATAAAATACATATGTATGTGTATGCCTATATTTTAATCCGCTCATCTTATACAAATTGTAAGTGATTTATTTTTAAACTTTGTTTAAATGTTGTTGATTGGCTGTGGCTAAAGTTAAAGCAGGCTCTGGTTAAATAAACTATTAAGAAAAAAAATCAACTTGAACTTTCGGCGTTATTAAATGTTCAGTAAGGCAATATTTTAACCATTACAGAACTTCAATTTTTTATATTACACAGTGGGATGTGGTAATTGTATATAAAATATACGTAAACAACATTAGAGATAGAAAATTGTCGTTATTAAATAAATGGCGTATTTTAATGGAATAATGATCATAATAATAATTCGTTAAATTTAGACTTAAACTTTTGATTTCATACATTAAATTTTATGTAAATACATAAATAAGTTGTGTCGTAAAATAAATGTGTTATTTTATTGCTATTCATTTCGTATAATATCCAGTAGACCTAATTAGGGACCAAGTCTGATACATCATTATTTCAAAACAACTTGATATTTTTAGAGGTGTCTTTAACAGTTAAGACATAAGGAGAGAAAAAATTTAAAGAATAGCCAGAAATAAAAAAATTGCAGGACCTGCCTAAAATTCGTAGTCATTTTTGTTGTGAAATTTGAAAAAATGCAGTCAATGTTTTATACCTAATGCACAAATGGGTGAAACTGTGAATTTGTTTGTATCCCATGAATATGTACGAGCTAAGTTTTTGCTCGGTATTACTTATATTGTGGCAAAATTTGCAATGTTCAAATACCACATACTATTTTTGCAATTATTCATTCAAATATCTGCGGTGCTCAGCCAACCCATACCGAGAATTGTATTACGCATAGCAGCAAATTATTTTTTTCCTAATGGATTTTTATCATGCATTTGTATCATTATGAAGTTGACGTCCATATAAAAATATATTTAGTAAAATTACTGTTTGTTGCCTTTAACAATGACTGAGAAACTCAGAAATATGAGTATATGATTAGGAAAAAAACAATGCCTATTTGTGGCGCAAATAGCATTAAATTGTAGACAATTAATTAAGACATAGGAAAGAAATCTCCGCTAAAACTTTGTATTAAATGTGGGATTATTAAAGCTAAATATAGATGGAAAGGCAAGGCCAAGAGTTAATCGAAACAATGCAATCCTAAAAGGTTCAATTAGAACGTAACATTAAATACTGACAAGTATGAAATGATGTTTAAATATAAATTTTATTGAAATGTGAAATATTTAAAACGGTAATACTATTCGCGATTCCTTTGGTGATTACCAATTAATGTCACAAAGGCAATATGCAATAGTAATTCATTGATTGCAGTAAGCTAGCGGCGTTAAAATTCTCCAAAATAATGGTTATTACAAAAAGAGGAAAAATATCTTTAGAGCAAAAAATATCTTCTAGAAACTCATATACCTATCAATTAAAAATAAATATTTTTAAATGATTTAGAAGTATCCAGTAGATATTTTTAATTAATTTAAAATATCTACTTGATAATTTAAAAAACAATAAAAAATATCTATTAGAAATTCATATTTCATTTAAAAATTACGGTAGAAATTTTTTATCAGGTAATTAAAATATATAATAAATATTTAATTAATTAAACATATCCATTCAATAATTTTAAAGAAATAAAAAAATATCTCTTACAAATCCTTATAATATCTACTAGAAATTTTTTTTTCGTTTAACAATATATGTTTTTAAAAAATGTCTGGTAGATATTTGTAATTGGTTTAGAAATGAACGGTGGATACTTTTAATTAATTAAAAATTTGTTACAAATGCCTATTAGAAATTCATATTTCATTTAAAAATTACGGTAGATATTTTTAATCGGGCAATTAAAATATTTAATAAATTAATTAATTAAAAATATCATCATATAATTTTAAAGGAACAAAAAATATCTATTAAGTACAAACCCTTATTTCATTTAATAATATCTACTCTAGTAGATACTTTTAAATGATTTGGAAATATCCAGCAGAAATTTTTAATCGTTCAGATATATTTTAATGATATCCAGTTACAATTCATTAAAAATATCGACTCACTAATTTTAGAGGAGCAAAAAAATATCTTCTAGAAATTCATATATCAATTAAAAATGTGTTATAAATATTTTTAAATGATTTAGAAGTATCCAGTAGATATTTTTAATTAATTTAAAATATCTACTAGAATTTTTATTTCGTTTAACAATGTTTTTAAAAAATGTCTGGAAGATATTTTTAAATGATTTAGAAATGCTTGGTGAATACTTTTAAGTAATTAAAAATTTGTTACAAATATTAAAATATTAAAATTACGGTAGATGTTTTTTAAATAATTCGGAAATATCCATTAGATATTTTTAATTAGGTAATTAAAATATGTAATAAATATTTAGGTAGTTAATTAAAAATATCCCCTCGATAATTTTGAAGCAATAAAAATGTCTATTCCAAATCCTTATTTCTTTTAACAATATCTACTTCTAAAAACATCCAGCAGACACTTTTAAATGATTTGGAAATATCCAGTAGAAATTTGAATATTTTTAATTGATTTAGAAATACACGGTGGATACGTTTAATTAATTAAAAATTTGTTACAAATATCTATTAAAAATTAATATTTCATTTAAAAATTACGGTAGATATTTTTAAAATAATTTAGAAATATCCAGTAGATATTTTTAATTAGGTAATTAAAATATATAATAAATATTTAGGTGGTTAATTAAAAATATCCACTCGATGATTTTAAAGCAATAAAAAATATCTATTCCAAATCCTTATTTCTTTTAACTATATCTACTTCTAAAAACGTCTAGCAGATACTTTTAAATGATTTAGAAATATCCAGTAGATAAGTATCCAGTAGATATTTTTAATTAATATAAATTAGCTACTCGGTAATTTTAATAGAATAAAAAAGTATATACTAGAAATTTTTATTTTGCTTGAAAATAGATATTTTAAAAATTGTCTGATAGATATTTTTAATTGATTTAGAATAACGTTGTGGCTACTTTTAATTAATTAAAATTTGTTACAAATATCTATTAGAAATTCATATTTCATTTAAAGATTATGATAGATATTTTTAAAATAATTTGGAAATATCCAATAGAAGTTTTTAATCAATAAGATATTTTTGAATGATTACAATTCATTAAAAATATCTACTCAATAATTATAGAGGAGTAAAAAATATCTCCTAGAAATTCTTATTTTGTTTAAAAATATGTGGTAAAATTTTTAAATGATTTAGAAGTATCCAGTAGATATTTTTAATTAGTTTAAAATATCTACTAGATTTTTTATTTCGTTTAACAATGTTTTTAAAAAATGTCTGGTAGATATTTTTAAATGATTATAAATGCTTGGTGGATACTTTTAAGTAATTAAAAATTTGTTACAAATATCCCATTAGAAATTCATATTTCATTTAAAAATTAGGGTAGATGTTTTTTAAATAATTTGGAAATACCCATTAGATATTTTTAATTAGGTAATTAAAATATGTAATAAAAATTTAGGTAGTTAATTAAAAATATCCCCTCGATAATTTTGAAGCAATAAAATATATCTATTCCAAATCCTTATTTCTTTTAACAATATCTACTTCTAAAAACATCCAGCAGATACTTTTAAATGATTTGGAAATATCCAGTAGAAATTTTTATATTTTTAATTGATTTAGAAATACACGGTGGATACGTTTAATTAATTAAAAATTTGTTACAAATATCTATTTGTTACAAATATCTATTATAAATTCATATTTCATTTAAAGATTACGATAGATATTTTTAAAATAATTTGGAAATATCCAATAGAACTTTTTAATTAATTAGATATTTTTTAATGATTACAATTCATTAAAAATATCTACTCAATAATTTTAGAGAAGTAAAAAATATCTCCTAGAAATTCTTATTGTGTTTAAAAATGTGTGGTAAATATTTTTAAATGATTTAGAAGTATCCAGTAGATATTTTTAATTAATTTAAAATATCTACTAGATTTTTTATTTCGTTTAACAACGTTTTTAAAAAATGTCTGGTAGATATTTTTAAATTATTTAGAAATGCTTGGTGGATACTTTTTAATAACTAAAAATTTGTTACAAATATCTATTAGAAATTCATATTTCATTTAAAAATTACGGTAGATGTTTTTTAAATAATTTGGAAATATCCATTACATATTTTTAATTAGGTAATTATAATATGTAATAAATATTTAAGTAGTTAATTAAAAATATCCCCTCGATAATTTTGAAGTAATAAAAAATATCTATTCCAAATCCTTATTTCTTTTAACAATATCTACTTCTAAAAACATCCAGCAGATACTTTTAAATGATTTGGAAATATCCAGTAGAAATTTTTATATTTTTAATTAATTTAGAAATACACGGTGGATACTTTTAATTAATTAAAATTTTGTTACAAATATCTATTTGTTACAAATATCCATTAGAAATTCATATTTCATTTAAAGATTACGATAGATATTTTAAAAATAATTTGGAAATATCCAATAGAAGTTTTTAATCAATAAGATATTTTTTAATGATTACAATTCATTAAAAATATCTACTCAATAATTATAGAGGAGTAAAAAATATCTCCTAGAAATTCTTATTTTGTTTAAAAAATGTGGTAAAATTTTTAAATGATTTAGAAGTATCCAGTAGATATTTTTAATTGGTTTAAAATATCTACTAGATTTTTTATTTCGTTTAACAATGTTTTTAAAAAATGTCTGGTAGATATTTTTAAATGATTATAAATGCTTGGTGGATACTTTTAAGTAATTAAAAATTTGTTACAAATATCCCATTAGAAATTCATATTTCATTTAAAAATTAGGGTAGATGTTTTTTAAATAATTTGGAAATATCCATTAGATATTTTTAATTAGGTAATTAAAATATGTAATAAATATTTAGGTAGTTAATTAAAAATATCCCCTCGATAATTTTGAAGCAATAAAATATATCTATTCCAAATCCTTATTTCTTTTAACAATATCTACTTCTAAAAACATCCAGCAGATACTTTTAAATGATTTGGAAATATCCAGTAGAAATTTTTATATTTTTAATTAATTTAGAAATACACGGTGGATACTTTTAATTAATTAAAATTTTGTTACAAATATCTATTTGTTACAAATATCCATTAGAAATTCATATTTCATTTAAAGATTACGATAGATATTTTAAAAATAATTTGGAAATATCCAATAGAAGTTTTTAATCAATAAGATATTTTTTAATGATTACAATTCATTAAAAATATCTACTCAATAATTATAGAGGAGTAAAAAATATCTCCTAGAAATTCTTATTTTGTTTAAAAAATGTGGTAAAATTTTTAAATGATTTAGAAGTATCCAGTAGATATTTTTAATTGGTTTAAAATATCTACTAGATTTTTTATTTCGTTTAACAATGTTTTTAAAAAATGTCTGGTAGATATTTTTAAATGATTATAAATGCTTGGTGGATACTTTTAAGTAATTAAAAATTTGTTACAAATATCCCATTAGAAATTCATATTTCATTTAAAAATTAGGGTAGATGTTTTTTAAATAATTTGGAAATATCCATTAGATATTTTTAATTAGGTAATTAAAATATGTAATAAATATTTAGGTAGTTAATTAAAAATATCCCCTCGATAATTTTGAAGCAATAAAATATATCTATTCCAAATCCTTATTTCTTTTAACAATATCTACTTCTAAAAACATCCAGCAGATACTTTTAAATGATTTGGAAATATCCAGTAGACATTTTTATATTTTTAATTGATTTAGAAATACACGGTGGATACTTTTAATTAATTAAAAATTTAGAAATGAAATCCAAAGAAGTCAGAAATCCATAGAGGTAAATTTTTAATAAGATAAAATAGTAAAAATAAATTTTACTATTTACGTCAAAGTTTTTAGTCTTAATCCTCCTTAATTAAAAATTTGTTACAAATATCTATTTGTTACAAATATCTATTATAAATTCATATTTCATTTAAAGATTACGATAGATATTTTTAAAATAATTTGGAAATATTCAATAGAACTTTTTAATCAATTAGATATTTTTTAATAATTACAATTCATTAAAAATATCTACTCAATAATTTTAGAGGAGTAAAAAATATCTCCTAGAAATTCTTATTTTGTTTAAAAATATGTGGTAAAATTTTTAAATGATTTAGAAGTATCCAGTAGATATTTTTAATTAATTAAAGATATCTACTCGATAATTTAAAAGAATTAAAAAATATCTACTAGAAATGTTGATTTCGCTTAAAAATAGATATTTTAAAAATGTCTAATAGCTATTTTTAATTGATTTAGATGGATATTCTTAATCACATAATTAAAAATTTGTTACAAATGTCTATTAGAAATTCTTGTTTTATTTAAATATATCTACATTTAAAAATATGATATAACATAACTATTTCATGAAAAACAGTTAGTAAATTAATAAAAACAAAAGATCGACATAAATTAAGGATATAGTGGCTTCTCAGGGAAAAATTCAATCCAAGAAAAAAATTGATATGCCCGGTCGTTGCCACGAAGTTTTTCTATTACAAACCACATAAGTGAAATAGTCATTAGAAACTTCACATCTAACAGTGACCGAATTATAATAATATCCGTTCCTACGGATGCATTGAACTGGCAAAAGTATATCGTCTTTGTTTATTCTTTCATAAATGAAAACGGTAAAAGTTGAAAGATAAGATCAACGTTAACCTAAAACGAATGGCGAGTTAACGCTACCGCTGCTGCTACTGTGCAAACCACTGTTGGCATATTTAATTACGTCTTGCCAATATAAATACAATGGGTGAGGAAGTACTCTGCTTAGCCGACACGAGATTTTATGTAAGTTACGATATTTAACCAAATGGATGATTTTGATCTAACAACAATTTTTGCTTGTTGAGTGGATCCTCTTGAGGACGAGCGTGACTTAAGAGGCCACGCTGTATATTGATTGATTGGTATTTTACGGCCTCGCTCATATGATTGGTATGACCCTGTTTTCAATCTCTTTACAAAACGTTCGAGAGAAAAAATTGTATTGGAATTCGGTGGATAAAAAAAGAACAACAAAAACCCAGTCTAAGTTAATTATATGGTTCCGTTAAATTGACTAGCATTACCTAATTTGTGGTAGAGACAGAAACAAGTTTGCAGCGAAATGTTAACAAGGTGATTAAATTACAAATAATAACGTTCTATTTGCACCTTAATCTATTAGTACTAACGGTACGAGAAAGAAACTGCACACAAGAGACTGGGATATGACCGCCATATTGGAGGAGCTTTTTTTTAATTTAATCTTCACCGATTAGTTTCGTTAACGCGCATTTACATCCATGGAAGCAGAGAAGAACCTCGAGCTGGTATGAATGATAGCGGTTGTTATATACAGGGTGGGCTTTTGAAAACGAAACAGACGGTGTTTTTTGAAAATTTATTTGGACTACCCGGAAACTAGTTTGTTTCGTTTTCAAAATCTGTCCCTGTATATGGGGTGTGTAAAAATATTTCCTGTATGTGTACATATCAAAATATTGTCTATTATTATACAGTATGCATTATAAATACTTGTATGTATGTATATACAAGTTTTCGTTTTAACTTAAATATAAGTTAAAGCTCAACCTTGACTCCGGTAAATAATATATTGTTAGTGTTACATAATTTGTTTACTTTGGCTATTAATAGAATCTTGTGGAGAAAAAATCCAGCGTAAAACACTGCACTTCCTCATAGGAATTACCTAAAAAAATTTGCACACAAAAATCAACCGATGAATATTTCGACTTTTACAAATTTTGGAATTCAAGGAAATTTCGCCATCCCTATATTTATTGAAATTGACAAATCTATATACACCTATACTAAATTGCATCAATTGTCACTACAAAGAATTTTTAAAATTTTTTATTAAATTTATTTATTTCATTGATTTCATTTTATTTTATTTTATTTTGATATTTTTATTTTTTTATTCATTTTATTTATTTCATGAAATTTATTTTATTTTATTGATTTGTTCCACTTTATTATTTATTAAATTGATTTTATTTGTTTTATTAAATTTTTATTTTTATTTTATTATTTATTACATATATATATTTTATTAATTTTATATATTAAATCGATTGCATTCGTTTTACTTTGCTGATTTTATTTTTTGTATTCATTTTATTTGTTTTATTCGTTTTATTTGTTGTATTAAATATATTGATTTTATTTATATTGTTATTTATTAAATTGATTTTGTTAATTTTTTTTTATCTTTATTTTATTCATTTTATTGTTATTTATTCGTGTTATAAATTAATTTGTTTTATTTATTTTGTTATTTATTAACTTGATTTTATTCATTTTATATTATTTATTTTATTTGTTTTATTAGATTTATTTATTTTATTCATGTTGTTTATTTTTATTCATTCTTCATTTATTTTATTAATTTTATTTAATTTATTTCATTTACTTCATTTGCTTCATTTATTTCATTTATTTTATTTATTTCATTTATTTTATTTATTTTATTTATTTCGTTTGTCATATATTTCGTGTGTTTCGTTTATTTCATTTATTTCGTATATTTCGTGTAATTCGTTTATTTCGCTATTTCCTTTATTTCGTTTATTTTATTTTTAAACTTTAAATGTTTGTATTTAGTCGTTGTTAATAATAGTTTAAAAGCCCCCATCGATGTGCGCTAACAATTTTACAACGGGTCAAACAAACGTCAACAGTTATTATGAGATTTGTAGAATCGGAAATTGTCTAAAAAAAAAACAATTTTCTTGACATTTGTAGAATTTTTTATGTTAAGTACTGCAAATTTTAAGTATAATTTAAATACTTACAATCAGCTATATTCTGACATCTATGAAATGAAATATTGCTAGATTGCTATCGATAGGACAAATAATATATTATACGGAAAAAGTGTATCGAAAACTGTTTACAGTGCTTGAATCGTTTATATCGTTTGTACTTTGGTCCAGAGGTGGCGACAGTGGTGTTAATTATTAATATGTATTGGACGTTGAGTGACGGAATTATTATTCACTCGGCGGCATTTTAAAACATTAAGATTATTTTTGCAAAAATACAAATATAAACCAATTGTATAAAGAATGCGATTAATCGACTGTACGTCCAAAATCTGCCTACGAAATTTAAAAATGCCCTGTATGGGTGATAGATAATATTTTCTACTAGCATCGGCTTTTCAATTTTAAAATACTCACATTCTATTTTTTATTTATCTAAAATCTAGATAAATAAAAGATTTTGTAAAAATAATTTAAGTTCTACAAGGATTTTCATTGAATTAAATTGGTCAGTGTAATTTTGAATATGATTTTCATTAGATTAAATTGGGGAATTTAATTAGTGGTAGAATTTTTTCATTGAATTAAAATGAGAATTTAATTTTGACTAGCATTTTTATTGAATTAAATTGAGGAATTTAATTTTTGCTAGAATAAATTGGAGAATTTAATTTGCCGCAAGATTTTCATTGAATTAAATTGAGAAATTTTTAAATAAATTGGAGAACTTAATTTTCACTAGTATTTTCATTGCATTAAATTAGGGCCTGTAATTTTTGAGTACAATATTCATTAGATTAATTCGGGAATAATATTTTCGGTAGGATTTTCATTAAATTAAATTGGAGAATTTAATTTTTATTAAACTTTTCGTTGAATTAATGAGAAACGTAATTATTAATAGTAGAATTTTCATTAAATTAATATAAGAATTTTATGTTGACTAGCATTTTTATTGAATTAAATTGGGAAATTTAATTTGTATTAAACTAAATTGGAGAATTTAATTTACAGTAGGATTTTCATTGAATTAAATTGAGAAATTTAAATAAATTGGAGAATTTAGTTTTTACTAGTATTTTCATTGCATTATTAATTAGGGCATATAATTTTTCAGTACATTATTCATTAGAATTCATTTGGTAATAATATTTTCGGTAGGATTTTCGTTAAATTAAATTGAAGAATTAATTTTTAGTAAAATTTTTGTTGAATTATTGAGAAATGTAATTAATAGTAGAATTTTCATTAAATTAATATAAGAATTTTATTTTCACTAGCATTTTTATTGAATTTAATTGAGAATTTAATTTGCAGTAGGATTTTCATTGAATTTAATTGAGAAATTTAAATAAATTAGAGAACTTAGTTTTACTAGTATTTTCATTGCATTAAATTAGGGAATGTAATTTTTGAGTACAATATTCATTAGATTAATTTGAGAATAATATTTTTAGCAGGATTTTCATTAAGTAAATTAAATAAGATAATTTAATTTTTAGTAAACTTTTCGTCGAATTAATGAGAAATTTAATTATTAATAGTAGAATTTTCATTAAATTAATATGAGAATTTTATTTTGACTAGCATTTTCATTGAATTAAATTGGGATGCAATTTTTGAGTACAATATTAATTAGATTACTTTGGAAATAATATTTTCGGGAGGATTTTCATTAAATTAAATAGGAAAATGTAATGTTTAGTAAATTTTCGTTGAATTAATGAGAAATTTAATTAATCGTAGAATTTTCGTTGAATTAATGTGAGAATTTTATTTTGGTTAGCATATTTATTGAATTAAATGGAGAAATTTAATTTGTATTAAACTAAATTGGATAATTTAATTTGCATAGGATTTTGATTGAATGATTGAATTAAATTGAGAAATTTAAATAAATTGGAGAACTTAGTTTTCACTAGTATTTTCATTGAATTAAATAAGGACATGTAATTTTTGAGTACAATATTCGTTAGATTAATTTGGGAATAATATTTTCGGTAGGATTTTCATTAAATTAAATTAAAGAATTTAATTTTTAGTAAAATTTCCGTTGAATTAATGAGAAATTTAATTAATAATAGAACTTAATATCAGAATTTAATTTGTTTAAAGTAAATTAGCAGAATTTTCATTGAATTAAATTGGGAAGTTTAATTTTCATTGGAATAAATTGGGAAACTTAGTTTTCAGTAGTATTTTCGTTGAATTAAATTGTGGAATGTAATTTTCGAGTACAATAGATTAGATTAATTTGGAAATAAAATTTTCGGTAGGATTTTCATTAAATTAAATTGGAGAATTTAATTTTTAGTAAAATTTTAATTTATTTTATTAGGATCTTCATTAGATTAAATTGAGGAATTTTATTTTCAGCAAGATTTATTTTCATTGAAGTAAATTAAGATATTTAATTTTCGGATGGATTTTCAATGAAATTAATTGGAGAATTTAATTTTCAGCAGGATTTTTATTGGATAAAGAAATTAAATTTTTATTAGAATTTTCAAAAAAACAAATAACTAGAGGAATTAAATTTTTAATTGAATTTTCGTTGAAATAAATTGAGGAATTCTATTTTTAGCCAAATTTAGGCAGTCATTTAAAACATTAATATAATTTGCAAAAAACTGCAAATAGTATAAAATAAAAACATACAATTATGTAAAGAATACGTTCAATCCTCATGTAAATCTGCCTTCGAATTAAAACAGTATTTAAAAATGCCCTATACAGGTGATAATAATTTCTACCAGCATCCGCTTTTTCATTACACTTTCACTCTTTTTTGATAACTAATTATTTGTTATCGACGTGTAAGTGTAGGTACTGTAATTAATAAACTCGTTTCTCTTATTTATATTAGTCCAAGGATTTCGTAATGACGCTCGTACGTGTTTTTGCATTTTTTTTAATTGGTTTAATGTGCGTATTAATGCATTTAACTTTTTGAGAAGCGCAATTACGGTTTTTTATTTAAATAATAAATTAAGTAAATTGAGTGTATAAACAGATAATTACATAAAATCGCCTGTTTCAAAGGTGTCAAGGAAGAAATCATTAATTGAGTCTATTTATGGTTTTTCCTTTTCCTCGCCTTAATTTTTTTTTTACTAAACGCTTATACAGGGTTTAAGAAATTACTAGCAACACCCTGTATGAAATCTTCGTTAGACGTATTTGCGTGAATAATAAACGTCTTGTGACTAATTTTCGAATGCACCTAATCGTGATTTCCGTTGGTTTCAGATTGTGGGTGTCCAGCAGTATCCAATAAGGCCACAAACCGCTGACGTAAACGAAAATATCCTTTCTGAACAACTTACGTCGGAGTCGGTCCTGACTGACGAGCTTATCAAGTCGACGGGACGACAGATCGAAGATGCCCTCAATGAATTCGACGCCTACTGCATTAGTTTACACATAGGTAAATATGGAAAGATTTATTATAGGTACAGGGTGTGCTCTATTCCTTTTCTTGGGCTCTGCCACTGTTTTTCTTAGTCCAATTAGAAAGCACACAAAGATTTTTTTTGGCAAAAAATTCAGCTTTGGAGAAGGAGCACAGGAGTTAAAAAAAAATTATTAAAACTAGGTCAGACGATTGTGCCACCCGGTATATAAATTAAATTTGAGCCTTCCTATATGTTGTAATCATGTCCAAATTTAAATTTAAAATTCGAGATTTTATTTTGTATATTTTTTTATCACTTAGGAAATTCTTAAAAATATTTAATTCTATTTACACACTTTTTTATAGTTTATCAGTTAATTAGCATTATAATGTTATTTATTTGTGTACACATATGACTGATGGTCGAAATGGTAGCGTATCTGCCTCTCACCCAAAAGTCCCGGGTTCGATTCCCGGTCGTGGCAATGGGAAATACTGTGAGAGGGATTTTTCCATTATACACGGATATTGGATGTGTGTCCCTGGTCTTTAAATTGTAGCCCCTTCCCGCACAAGGCTCCTAGAGCCTTCTGGGATAAAGGGGGTCGTAATTACATGTGGTGTATTTATTTATTATTTATTTATTATGTGTTATTTAATATGGTAATTAAACCAATTTTCTGAAATATCCACATTCCATTTCTTTAGATGTCGAGTTGCCCCAAAATTATTTTCCGTTTTTGTCAGTTTTGGGTCTAAGAAATTTATGCAGAATTAAAAAGCAATGCTTAAAATAATAACATGCATAAAAAACGTAAATTATTGGTTATGTAAAACAAGAGACCGGATCTGTGCGGGTCATGACTTCAAAGCCAGGGTCGGTTCCAGCCCAAAATATTACACTTAGACTTTATATTTGTGGCTCTGCTATGATCAGTATGGCCATTTTTATACACCATAATTTCCTTTGCCTACCTTTTTCTAGCCATAAAAATTATAATTAATAGAAGGTGTGTTTCAAAAGATTATTTTTGTTTGCTTGCGTAATGAACGTGATTTATCATAGACCACAGGGTGTTTTCGAAAGTAATTTGCGATATAAAATACTCTTCATATTTCTTTCTCTTTTACGTATAAAAAATACTGGAAATAGGCCGCTGCCAATTATGGAATCAAAACTTCCTCACCTGTGGTGTGGTGGAGTTTCAAGCGAACACCTCACGGTCTATTTTCTTACTATTATTGCAGCTCCAAATTAACAACAGTCATTAAACTATACGGGGTGGTCCAAATGTGTTCAAACACTGGATTTCAGGCTAAAATAAAAGTGGGATTAAAAAAATAATTAGTTAAAAATGACATAGTCATGATCTCACCCCATCACTTGAATTCTTCAAAATATTTATTTTACCACAATCATTTGCTAACCATATCTACCATCTAGGGCAAGTGCCAAAGCATAAATTATTTCGTTTTGATGTTTCTTTTAAAGAATCCATAGAATAACTGGCATTTGTCGCTTAGTGACATTATTAACTCCTCTTCTTCTTTCACATTTCTAACACTGTCGCTTTCCAAGGCTCACCATGAAACAAAGCAGAAGATTGTTAGTCATCTAACGACAAAACTGCAAAATAGGACTTACCGTCCAAGCTAGTGCTAAAGAACGCACACGTAGCGTTGGTATATCTTTGTTGATGAGGGCTCTCCTGTGGATAAGTAAGCAGTATCAATAATTATGTAAATTGATAATAGATAACAATGTTAAATAAATGCATGGTGGTTAAGGCATACCATTTGTTAAATATTTTCCTTTTGCACCCCCTTTCCCTTTTACGATACATTCTATGGGGGCACAATATAATCCCTATCACTCACCCTGAAACAAAAGAAAGAATAGTTAGACATTTTTAATAATAACACTTAAATGAGACTAATACTTTTATGAAATAAAACAATACTGGTCCTACCGTTCAAGCTAGTACTAAAGAATATTTTATTAACTGATTTCGATTAAACCTCAACAAACATTTTTTTTATTAAACAATGCTCATTATTCATTATTGATCATTATTCTTCCATTCAAACGACGTGACAATTTTTTTAGCAGGTAAATATTTTACTAGATAATCTGGTGAGCTAATTGCTGATCGAGGCAATCATTTTTTTTGCAACAAAAAAAACATCTTTTGATCACTGGTAATCTTAGTCGATTTGATGGAAGAATAAATAATAAAAATAAATAAACCTGCACTATTAGAGCGTATTTTGATCTGGGAAGGACGACATGCCGTTTTGACTAAATCACATTGCGAGTATTTTGCACCTGTAAGATTAGTAAAAACAGACTTTTCTTATTTTACCGCAAGATATCTATGCAAATTGTGGTCCTTCTCACGATCAAAATAAATCGAATATAAACAGTGGTTATGTATATTTACCTTACGATGTCTTCACCATGTCCTATCTCGTTCGGAACCTACCTGCATATAGAAAAATACAAATTAGTAAGAATAATTGAATAATATAATAATGCATACCTTTATCTCCTTTCCCTAAGGCGGTTCGTCTCCATAGTACCATCACTCGCACGCGAAAACCAGAGCCTACTAACTGCTCTTCTGGGCTCCCTGAAGCCCCCAGAAAATCCCCGAATACAGTTACAAGCCTTAACACTTGTAATATTCCTGCTATTTCAGAAATAACAAAGATATTGACAAGATACTCGTCGAGATCTCGGCTCTGGTTTGACGAAACCGGTGGTTCTCTCTACGATAAAGTGAACTAGATATGTCCAAATAAATGTCACTAAGTGTCTGTTATACATAGGTAGTTATACTCCTTCTCCGCACTGCACTTTGTCGTCCATAGTATGGATGTCAAAACCACTACACGCTTGCATATCTGTTTCTTTCCCTAATAGTTCGTCCCTGGGCTTAATCTGAAAATAAATTGCAGTGTCAAAAGCTTTTATCCGAATTATAACTTATGAGCTAGTAATAGAATCTTCCACTATAATTTATTTGCCTATTGACAGAGATTTTCTCAAATATTAATATTAATAGACTAGAAAAAATTTCGAGACCCTAGTTCTTTGGTAAGTGAAATAATTTTTGTTTATTTTTGCATATTGTAATATATTATTCTTGCAGTGTTCTCGTTTTTTTTTGTCTGAAATTTTGTGTATCGTCAATCGTCATAATTCGTCGAGAGATGGTCTGTCGTCTACCAAAGAATTTCAATGCTTAAAATAATATATGTATGGGAAAAATCTCGCATAAAAAAAAATTATCTTTTCTATAAAAACACAGAGACCTGACTTGCGCGGGTCGTGGCGTCAAAACCAGGGTCGGCTCTACCACAAAATATAATTTAAACTTTATATTTGAGCCTCTGCTGGCTATTTTTATGCACTATATTGCAAAATCTTAACCTCGTAGTTTCTTTTGCATGCCTATTTTAAGCCATAAAAAATTAAAATGAATAAAAGGTATGTTCAAATTTTTTTAAATTTTCTTGCGAAATGAACGCGAATTAATTTATTTAATGTAGACTATACACAGGGTATTTTCGAAAGTAGTTCACTTATTGTGTATGCTATTTACCAACTCTGGTGTTCCACAAGGATTTGCGTTGCGACTCACCCTGTTTCTTCTTCTCATAAACGTTTCAGTATTTTTACCAAACGTTTTTTTTTTGTTTCCAGACCCACACAATGCCGGATTCCGATTGGTTACGGACGGACAACTTCCCCTCAGACAGTGCCTACATCCGGAGGCGTGCCGAAAGGACATAGGCCTGCCACTATATTACAGCTTGTTCCATGACCTCAGGAAAGAAGTAGCCAGGTTTACTGGGAAACTTGATGAGCCGCCGCAAAGTGTTGCCGAAATGTTAGACTGTATCCTTTTTAAAAAAAAAATAAATTTCAGGATTTGCAGAAGAAATATAAAGGTATAAATATAATACAGTTAAGGGGTGCATCGTCCTTTTCGGTTCCTTGAACGAAGCAATAAAAATTAGATTAAGGAATAACCCTTGCAGGTATAAGTAAACTTCGATTTTCGAATGCAAATTACCTTTTACTGCAGGGGTATTTGTTAAAACCCTCAGTCTATGTAATTCTTTGAAAGAAACCACACCGAGTGAGCGTGAAGTGTTAAAGTGCTCTTGGTAAGTCCTTGTTGTAGGTTTCCACGGACAGGGTAGTTTTAATTAAACTTACATGTAACTTTTGGGGGAATTACCAACTCGCTGGCCGGATTTAAATCCAATTGAACGTATGTGGCATAATCGGTAATTAAATCATTATTAAGAAGCGTACTTGTAAATTAGAAACCTGGAATTCCTGCATAGTTAAGTGAACCCCAGGCTACTAGCAGGAAAATAAAAACATTCCCAGAACTGATAGTAAATTAAAAATATTATCTATCGTATAATTTTAACTATGTAGCGTGTCTTGGGTGGATTAAGTTCTCATCGAGCTAAATCAAGATAATCCGGTCGTAATTATCACGATATAAGATACTCAGCATTGTTAGTGTGCATTTGGGTAATAACGATGATTGTCTCATTTTTAGGATTAGCAGTGTTTGTTTAAAAAAAATTGCGGAAACAGTGTATCAGTGACAGATAAAATGCTTACACTAGTACGCTTACCATTTGATTTCTGCACTGCTCCTTTGTAGTAATTAGGTGGACTTGATGGGCTGCGCCAAATTGATGAAGTACCTTCCACTTGAATGGGGAATGTCAATTGCTGGTTGCCTTGAATCAAAGAAATTAAAACTGCTGGTGTGTTCTATGCCAAAAGTTGGTCTATCGATAAAGGTCTTAAGTTAAAATACTCTTAATATTTTTTCTCTTTTACGTGTAACAAATATTAGGAAATAGGAGAAATAAGGTTTTCGTGCAGAGTATTTTGTATGGAGCCATCTTGAGAGAACGAGGCTAGAAATTACATTTTTAAAATTTTCTAATACATAAAATGAAAACATTTGTTAAAAATTATTAAATTTTCTTTCGGCTGTGTCGATAAGGACCGTCTTAAACCAAAGAATTTCAATGCTTAAAATAATATTGAGAAAAATCTTGCGTAAAAAAAGTAAATTATCATTCCTTAAAAACACAGAGACCTGACCTGCGTGGGTCGTGACGTCAAAACCAGAGTCGGCTCCACAAAATATCATTTAGACTTCATATTTGAATTTCTACTATGATCAGTATAATTTTGTATCGTGAAATTAGATAAGATTTCCAATTTTTTGAGACCTATGCGCCATATTTATCACTTCCGGTTTCACCGATAATGGCCCCAATAGTCTTTTCTAAATGGACAACCCTGTATGTTTTTACATTTTTGAAATTAAGATCACATTTTGGATATATTTATACTAGTTTGAACAATTTATACAGAGTTGCACGAAAAATAATTCGAATTTTAGTTGAAAAATATAAAAACAAAAAATTATTACTTCTGGCTTTGTCAGTAAGATGGTCTGTCTTGAAGAAGTTTATTGCTTAAGTTATTATATGGGAAAATTGTGCATAAAAAACATAAATAATTTTTTCTACAAAAACGCTGAATCCGGACCTGCGCGGATCGTGACGTCAAAAAGCAGGGTCGGCTCTAGAACAAAATATTAATATTTTAAATCTGTGGCTCTGCTATAATCAATAAGACTATTTTTTGCACTGTAATACAATAACTTAACCTTGTAATTTCCTTTGCCTGCATCTTTTAATACACAAAAAATAAAAATTAAGATGTGTTTAAAAAGCTTATTTTTGTTCAGTTGTGTAATGAACGTGATTTATTTAATATAAGTTATGCACAGGATATTTTCTAAAGTAGTGCACTTATTGTAAATAAAACGCATATTTGCGAAAAAAAAAAATTTAATATTTTCTTTCTCTGCGTATAAAAAAATAACAGGAAAAATGGGAAAAATTAGGACTTCGAGCAGAGAATTTTGTGTGCAATCGGTACACCTACATAGCATTTATCTTGAAAAACGAGGCTTTAAATTACAGTTTTTTAAATTTTTTAATGCATAAGACGAAAATTATAAAAACTATTTATTATAAACTTACTTTCGGCTTTGTCAGTAACATGGTCTGTATTGGCTCAAAGAAATTATTTGCTTAAAGTAATAAGCGGAAAAATCGTAAAAAACGTAAATTATCCATCCTATAAAAACATAGAGACCGGATCTGCGCCGATCATGACGTCAAAACCAGGGTCGGCTCTAGCACAAGATATCTTAAACTTTATATTTGAACCTCTGTTATGATCAATATGGGTATTTTTATGCATCTACTATAATACAAAATTTTAATCTTTTACTTCCCTTTGCCCAGGGCCGTCCTAAGATATTTGGCGCCGGTGGGCTATTAACAATAATGCGCCCCTCTTCATAAGAAAATACATGGGAGGGAAAGCGGGAGCGGGATGAACTGATTTGAGTGCAAGCAAAATTGCTGCCCTAAGGAGGCGGGCGTCTCGGAGTTATAGCCTTTGCCCATCAAGATCTGACATCTGGTAGCAAGTAGATCAAGTAACAATCTTAATGCAACTAAAATGGTTTGATACGCTACAACGCCAAATAATGAGAGAAATAATAAAAAAACAAATGAAAAGAAATGAACAAACAAATGAATAAACAATAAAAAACAAACGGGTCTCACCCACGTTATTTAGTATTATATTATTTATGGTAATGTGCCTGCATTTTTTTACGTATAACATTTGGTTTAATTTGCGCTGACTGGATTGTGTATTTCTTTTATTATTCAGTTTTACTCACCTTTTTATAATTGATTGATTAGTTAAACTTTATATAGTCGATTAATTAATTTAACATTAATTAATTCATAATCTGGATATCTCCTGATAGTGCAAAAAACTGATTATTAAATTAAATTTATTGTATTTATTCTATTTCTAGACAATAATTATTATTTATGGAACTAGTCAGTATACCTAGGCAGTAAAAATGTTTTTCGTAAGATAAGCGCTGGCTGTTTTTGGTTTATCTCTTTAAACTCGATATTTACATCGGAATCGGTGCTGTTATCGTTTGAACACCTCACGTTAAATACCGGTCTGATTTTCCCTAATCTTTTTGGAATATTTAGAATATTAATTCAAGGCTTGAAAGTGAATGGGCATTTTTTCTATAGGTGTAGCTGAATTTCACAATAATTGCGGCTGGTCCTGAAGTTCGAGGTGTGCCTCGGCTCGATGTGGAACACAAATTTTATGGCCATGTAAAAAAATGCGTTTAGACTTTGAAAAATTAGAATGCAGTTAAAGTTCAACTGTTGCTAGGCATCGGGATTTTTATGAGAATGTATTAGTTGGTAGCGCGCCATCTGTTGCTTATGTCGGTAACAACGATCGGGCAGGACTAGATTTCTGCATCTGCAACCCTCGACACAGCATATGAGGGCTTTTCAATGAACAACTGAAAGTATGCGGTAGTTCGAGTGTTAATGCAAATAAGGCGTTGCTTTTTTATTTCTTGTACGTGTGCAACTGCAACTGGATAATGAGTGCGTCCGTTGTCTTTATATAAAATGTGCGGCCTACTCCTGCATAGGTTTTCTAAGAATAAAGAATTTTGATATTGGGTTAAAAGTACAGGGTGAGTCAAATTCGATGCTCACCATTGGAATATCTGAAACGGTAAGAGATAGAGAGTTGGTTAAATGGGGGCGAAGTTGCGCCATTTTATATCCAATCAAATCAAAAATATCTTGTTTGATTTTTGAGATATTTGAAAAAATAACAACATTTTGAGTTTTCATTTTTGTTTTTTCAAGGTTTACTAGTCACTGTTCCTTTTCTGTTGTGTTCACTTTTCGATATTCAACTGGCTGCAGTGGCCCATCTACACCTTTATATACCTGCAGATGTACCTTCTAGCATAATCTAGATGCTGCTCTAGATTATTCCACAACTCTCTAGTTTCCTTATTCGTTTTCGTACCATTGGCGCCATCTCTGAAACGACTGCTGAACCACAACACGTCAATTTATGTTGCCCGCTGTAGAATTTAATTTAATTTAAAAATCTTGCCGGAATTGATATCGGACATGCCATTGGGGGATTTTTCAACTTTCTCGATAATCAAGCGTGACTTTGAAAAGGTCAAGTAGCGAATCGCACTGCCTGCGTTAAAAATCTATGCTCGACATTTTTTTATGATCCACCTGTACTAACTATAAGGAATTTTTAAGTCATAGTAGTGAGGTCAGTGCGAGATTTGCTGACGGTGAAATTTTACAAATTTCGCTGGTAAATTATTTGTTAGCCACATATAATTAAACTTATGTAGCTGCTTCAGTATTCGACCAATGGACTAACGTGATTTATTTTTGTTGTGTTTCCAATACAAAATACAACCCCTAGATAAAGAAGAGTTAGGTTTTTGCGCCAAAACTGTCCCGTCCCAAGAACTTTTTCATCACTGTGGAATGAACGAATAATTTGTTGTAAAACCGATTGGATACTCCTGTCCTGTGATAAAAATTGAAGTTGTGACATTTCAGATTCAGAAGTTTGTGTTTGCAACTAGCCGGCGCAATCTAACCTAACCGCCATAGGTAAATATTTTTTTTAGATTGTTTTCCTTAATACCAGATTAGGTTTACAAATAAAACCCGAAAGCGAAAACGAATTTTACAAAAAAGAAGCAAAAGACATGGTTAACGTTGTACAAAGGCTGTTATTAGAAGGTAAGTTTCATTATTTTTAGTCGTTTTGTGAGGTTATGAGACGTTTGCTGCACATATTCAACAGATGGTATAAACATACAGGGTGCGGCAAGTGTGTGGACCGGCCCTTGCGAAACCCAAAGTAAGCCAGAAGCTTTAAAAACAAAATCTCAAGGGTATGATTTTGATGTGGAGACAATAATCTACTATACCGGGTGTAAACAAATAGTGGGCCACCCCTGTAATTTCCTCGTTTTTAAAGATATCAGGATAAAACTTTGTATGGTGAAATTAGGTAAGATTTACAACTTTTTGAGACCATATTTGTCACTTCCGGTTTCACCGGAAATGGCCCCAATAGTCTTTTCTAAATGGACCACGCTGTATGTTTTTACGTGTTTGAAATAAAGATCACATTTTGGATACATTTATACTATTTTGAACAATTTATACAGGGTAATTCTAATTTTAGTTGTCAATCTAGATGGCTGCGAATATGTTAAAATTATTTTTGTTCCAATGTAATTCATATACAAAATACGAAAAATGTCAATATATCCAATAATACACCATACAGGGTGTTCTAAACTCATTAAAATCACATTTTTCAAAATAACTTTTTTTTAAATATTATGATATGGGCCACCCGGATATTCAGAAAGCTCTATTTAGTAGGGGTTAAACGGTACCAAAAGTTCCGTAATGTGTAATCGTTACCTGCAGGAATGACAATTTTTCTTAAGAAATTTATGATTTATATCGAAGTTCAATTAAATTTTGATCAACCCTGTAGATTTGTGTTAATCAGAATGGGCCTCTGGCTCATTCTTATTGAATATTAACACAAATATATAGGGTTGATCAAAATTTAATTGAACTTCGATATAAATCATAAATTTCTTAAGAAAAATTGTCATTCCTGCAGGTAACGATTACACATTACGAAACTTTTGGTACCGTTTAACCCCTACTAAATAGAGCTTCTGAATATCCGGGTGGCCCATATCATAATATTTAAAAAAAAGGAGTTATTTTGAAAAATGTGATATTAATGAGTTTAGAGCACCCTGTATAATGTATTATTGGACATATTGACGTTTTCGTTATTTTTTATATGAATTACATTGGAACAAAAATAATTTTAACATATTCGCAGCCATCTAGATTGACAACTAAAATTCGAATAATTTTTCGTGCAACCCTGTACAAATTGTTCAAAATAGTATAAGTGTATCCAAAATGTGATCTTTATTTCAAAAATGTAAAAACATACAAGGTGGTCCATTTAGAAAAGACTATTGGGGCCATTCCCGGTGAAACCGGAAGTGACAAATATGGCGGATAGGCTCAAGAAGTTGTAAATCTTACCTAATTTTACGATACAAAATTTTATCCCGATATCTTTAAAAACGAGGAAATTACAGGGGTGGCCCACTATTCGTTTACACCCGGTATGTAATTTATTTTATGGACAGAGTTCAAAAAATCACCAAAACAAATATAAATTTAGTTTTTAAATTAATGAAATATATGTGTTTTATTTCATTTTCAATCGGTGCCTACTCGTTTATTATACCGGGTAGCCACGAAATAATTGTATATTATAAAAGACTCGATAAAAGATATACGAGTACTTTAGAAATTTGGAATGGGGATAATTCTGATTTCAGCGATGTCACAAGTTGACGTTTGTTAAAAAAAATGGCGTAGAAAATGAGAAAAACTGAACAAGTAGGCTCCTGCGGGAATTTATTGTTGCATCTTATAGAAAATACTTTCCATGTACAAGGTGTAAGAGGCTCACTTGATCTCCTCGCTTTATTATTGGGCTAAAATGAAAAACCAAAATCTATTCCCATGAATTTTTTATGCGAAATCCGATTGTAAGATCGAATAAGCGATAGAACCTCTAATATACGAGGTATTGTCAAAAAACTGATTTTCCAAATTTTTCCCACCCTGTATATTATTACAGAAAACGATATGATATATTATTGTGGTTATAAAGGCATGTGAGATATAACTTCCGGTTTAGTTTGACAATTAGCCAATCTCCTGATTTCAAAAATATATAACACATGTCCATTATCTTTAGTTTCAAGCTTTTTGCGTGAATTTTTAGAAAAGTATTAGAATTAGCTTATTTTATCCACGTCTACTAAATAATGTATGCATTATGTATGTATTTCCTCAAGCATAATGCTATCCATTATTCCCTGTAGTGAATAATTTTGTTATTCACTGCAGTGAATAATGAAAAAAGTTTCTATGACAACGTATCGGATATCATGCGAGTTAAAGCACGAAATTAATTGTAAACAACGGTGACGTTTAAATTTAATTTATGACAGGCCGTTCTTTTGACGCATAACGACCTGCTCATAAAAAATGTTAGTAATAAATAGTACTTATAAATTTCTTCAGTAAAAGATTTAGTCAAGAGTCGTTGATAAAATAAGATATTCTACTCGCAATATAATGGCTATTATTCACTCGGGTCATTTACGACACTCGCCTTCGGCTCGCGTCGTGAATAAAACAGGCCATTATACGCTTGTGGAATAAACTACCTACTATTATTACTTTATCTCAGTTTGTTACCAATTTCTCGAAAACTACTAAAGATAATGGGCATGTGTTATATATTTTTTAAATCAGAAAATTGCCTACTTTTCAATTATCTCATAATATACAGGAAATCGCCAAAATGTTGTTGTATGTTAACTATTCCCGGCTAAACCGGCAGATAGATGCATAAATGGCATATGCCTTTATAACGACAATAATATATCATCGATTTCCGTAATAATATACAGGGTGCAAAAAGTGTTGAACATCACTTTTTGACAATACCTCGTATTCTAGAGGTTATATCGCATTTTCGACCTTACGATCGGATCCCTCATAAAAAATACAAAAATAAAATCCCGCAGAGCCTACTTGTGTTTTTCCGTTTTTTTCACATTTTCGCCGCCATTTTGAAAACAAATACAACTTGTGATATGTCGCTGAAAGGAAAATTTCATGGCGAACAAGAAAATGCAAAAATATACAGGGTGTTCCATTTAAAATAAGAAAGTTGGTTTTATGGGAAAGTCAAAGACCCTCCATCTCTAATTATTTTGACACCTTAATTATTATTAAAATTAACAAAACCCTTCCCCATCCAGCCTACATGCATAATTTAGTCACCAATAAAAGAGAAAAAACTGCATTTAGATCACCGCCGGCCTCTAGTCATATTTCAATAGTCAATAATATAAGTATTTACTACCGCAGTTTCGCTTACTTCGCAATAAAAATGGTATTATAGAAAATAATGCTCTTATAAATTTATTAAAATATTTTTCCGGTTGAAACTCATATCACAAGAATCAGCAAGTTTGTTGAACCTAGGTTTGTCCATTGGTGTGCAAAATCGTCGAGGAAAGCCACAATTAAAAAATATCCTCATATTTAACAATAATAATAATTATTATTGGTAAATATGGGCTTTATTGATTTGATGTAAATCACCTTATCCGAAAATAAATTTTTTTTAAATATTTTCAAAACGCTTTTATCTAATTATAGTTATAACAAAAAATTTTAAAGTTTTTAAATCTGACAAAAAATGCAAAAAAGAAAATTAAATAAAATTTTTATTGGCCCTCCAAATGAGACACTAGAAAAATCATGTTTACAGCAAACGATTGGTCATTTTGAGGTTAATTAAGGCATCAAGTTTTATCTCTTCAGATAAAAGTGTTTTAAGGTAATTTAAAAAAATTTGATACAAGGTTCCATCTTTTAAAGGGCTGTAGTTCCGTTGGGAAGCATTTACGTCAGACGACATATAATCACGTTTTGAATTTGCAGTTTTCACTTGTCAGGGGAGTTTCTGGACACCCTGTATAGTAATTTTTTGCTTAAATCTCGTAAAATGTGTGTTTAGGCCGTGTTGGGCGTTCGTTAGATTTTATTTTGATTTATAAAAATGTGCTAATAATTATTAGTTGTTGCGACGTTGTGTAGCCCTTCTCCTATATATTCGCACGCCTATGCTTCGGTGCATTTGAGTAGACATTTTTATTTCGTTGCTGCAAATGTGACTGGTTTTTATTAAAATATAGTCGTATCTCGGTTTATATTTCATACAGCGATTTTTTACGCGCCTTTTTCGTTGTTTGGTCGCTCGCTTATTTGTGGTTTTTATTTCAGGACATAGATTTGATATACCGGAAGCTGTAAATTTGACGCTAGAGCCAGGAATATGGTGAGTTTGTTTGTATTTTTTTACTTATTAGGTTTATGTCTTAATTGTTTAGAAAGGGGATCGCAATGCGGTGAAAGGCAAAAATTCAAAATTGCTTTTTGTTTCTATACGAAAAATTCTATTGGAAAAAAACATGTATGGGCGCATTCGTTTCGAACTAATTTCGAATTGAATTTTTTTGCTGGAGTCAGTTTAAGAGACAGCACTGATTATGGAAAATCCATGTTGCCAAGCGGTAACCTGATCTGATATTGTTTAAAACAACTTTGTTTGTAACAAAGAGAAAAATTACATTTTTTTAATCAAACTATTTTTTTAAATATTTTTTTACCGATTTCTAATAAAAAATGTTCAATAATTTTCTTTCGTAAATTAATTTGCTGCATTATCAGCTACTTGCAATCTTGCAAAAACGAATAAAAAATTTAAAATATTTGAAAAAACGCTTTCATTTGTTTCTTTTTTAACAAAATATTACCTTAAATTGCTAATATCTTCAAAACTACTCAAAATAATCACCATGTGTGGGGATCATCAGAAAGCACTTGCAATTCTCTATTTGATTATGAAACAATATAAAGGGTGTTCCATTTAAAATAAAAAAGTTGTTGTTTTCAAATCTACATATTCGAAATCAAATTATGAACACCCTGTAGATGAAAGTTTAAATTCTAATGCATCATTTGAAAGTTCGTTTCTAGCTTAATCAGCTGCCACAATAAAAAGTTTAAAATTGTTTTTTATTTGAAAAATATGGCATTTCTCTGTAGGTTCTACATCTGTCAAAATTTCGACAAAATTTGGAATATTTCAAAAACCGCTCAAAAGAAGTACAGGTTCGTTGGAAAGCTCTTGACATTCTCTAATCAAATATGGAATAATATATAGGGTGTTGCATTTAACTTAACAAAGTTGGTTACTGCCCAGCCTAAATGGAACACCCTATACAACTAGAAATATTTTTGAAATATGCAGTGTCGATTGCTGAACAACTTTTGATTTAGAGATTTTTGTCTCTCTACAATAGCTAAGAAATTATGGAAGAAATACGCACTACGTGGACACTGGTATATACAGGGTGATCATTTTAAGTACCTCACTCGATTTACCTGCTTTATTCTTCACCTAGAAAAAAAATCAAAAACTATGCTTGTGTACTTATTTCCGAGGAATCCGTTTCCGAAAAGATAAAAACAATTGAATGTCAAAGAAAAGAGTTATGGCCGAATAACTGAAAAAGAAAAAATATACACCCTGTATATTAATGCGGAAATGGATATGTGACATTTCACTGATTGTAAATGCGCATCAGATACATATTTTTCACTTCCGGTTTGACCGGAAATTGCTTTAATTTTTTTATTTTAGGCGATACACCCTGTATATTCAGCTCAGTTTAAAGAACATTTCTTTCTGAATTCAGCAATATACAGGGTGGTCCGGTATCCATGGCGGAAACTTCAGGGGACAATAGAGTACCAAAAAACAATATGACTTTGCTTATAAACATAACCTTCTAAACGTACCGTTTTTGAGATACAGGGTGTTAAAGTTTTGATTTTTTTAAATATATTTTTAAATATCTCTCTAACGAACAACAATATTAAAAAACTATTTGGTGATGTGAAATATCTCGCAGAGCACTAGTATTTCACCATTAGAAAAGTTTGCGAACATCACCAGTGGCGTCGACCTGGGGCATTGTGACCCTTTTTCCTATCAGAACTTCTACGCCACTGGTCCTAGACACCAATTCTATCTTGTTTCATATTTTCTGATGTTTTTTGCACAAAAAGTCACTCTTGTGATTTTTTCGTAAGATGCACCATTTTCGAGTTAATAGCATGTAAAGATATTAATGTTTAAAAAAAAATTGGTATCATTATTATTATTAAAAATTTATTAACATTATTACATTTTATTAACAATTTTTGAGCTCTAGTTAGGAAGAAAAACATCACAAAAATAACAACAGATTTAATAGCATCTTACGAAAAACTCACAAGAGTGACTTTTTGTGCAAAAAAAATTAAGATTTTTTTTTCACAAAAAGTCACTCTTGTGAGTTTTTCGTAAGATGCTATTAAATCTGTTGTTATTTTTGTGATGTTTTTCTTCCTAACTAGAGCTCAAAAATTGTTAATAAAATGTAATAATGTTAATAAATTTTTAATAATAATAATCTCGATAATAATGATACCAATTTTTTTTTAAACATTAATATCTTTACATGCTATTAACTCGAAAATGGTGCATCTTACGAAAAAATCACAAGAGTGACTTTTTGTGCAAAAAACATCAGAAAATATAAAACAAGATAGAATTGGTGTCTAGGACCAGTGGCGTAGAAGTTCTGATAGGAAAAAGGGTCACAATGCCCCAGATCGACGCCACTGGTGATGTTCGCAAACATTTCTAATGGTGAAATACTAGTGCTCTGCGAGATATTTCACATCACCAAATAGTTTTTTAATATTGTTGTTCGTTAGAGAGATATTTAAAAATATATTTAAAAAAATCAAAACTTTAACACCCTGTATCTCAAAAACGGTACGTTTAGAAGGTTATGTTTATAAGCAAAGTCATATTGTTTTTTGGTACTCTATTGTCCCCTGAAGTTTCCGCCATGGATACCGGACCACCCTGTATATAACATATTATCATTATCTTTCATATTTAATAAGATGTTGGGGTTTAAATTTAAAATAACACATTAATATACCGGGTGTAAACGAATAGTGGGCCACCCCTGAACTGCAATCTAAAATGATATCCAGATGTCATAAATCAATCCTTTCTTGTCTAGTTGTCTACGCCTCCTCGATACAAAATTAAATTAGAAAGAATTCTCCTATTATCCTATTATCCTATTATCTACGCCCCTGAAAATGTTTGATGATTCGCGGTATTATTGTTCGATGAATACTTATTTTACTAAACTTTGGTTCAAATTTGATTAAAATCGGTCCAACGGTTCAAAAGTTACGGTGAAAAAACGATTTAAAAAAGTTAACTTCAACACCCTGTATCTTCTTAAGGAAGCATTTTAGGACCATGAGTTTTTTTTTCTTTCGACCTCATTTCTGATGGGGATTCATCCCTTAAAGTTTGTAATGACCAGTACCTAACACCCTGTATAAATAATTTTTTAACAAAATTGGAATTAAACCAAGTTAGGCCCATCCAACATCAGATTGCGCCATCGACATAACCTAACAAGTTTTGTATTTGTATTAGTGCTCCAATTAAAATTTTATATCCACCGTTACCGTTTGATAAAAGTTTTTTATAACAACCTCGCAAACTACTTGGAAGGTAATTGCCAGTTGATAACAGTTGGAAAAATAACTTTCTGCCTCATTTATCTGTCAGTCGTAGGAAACTAAGTAGGTATGAGGCAATTGTTTTACGATAATTTTACGGAAAACTCCAGGGATGGACCAAGAGTAGATAAATATAGATATTATACCTGTCGACCGGCAGGTTCCTCATAAAGAGTACAAATACATTGCCTCATCGTAAGGAAAATTTTGTTCGTATAACTAGTAAAAAAGTACATTGATGCTAAGGAAAAATTTTCGCACGTACAAACAAAGCTTCGTTAGAAACGATTTCGCTAATTATATACAGGGTGTTCCAGTTTTTTGTAGCAGGACTTTAACAGTCGATAGACACTTGAAAAATATTAAAAAAAGTTCATATAAACATAGGTTGAGAAATGCTTAGTTTTCGAGATACAGGGTGATAATGTTTGAAAATAAATTTGGATTTATATTTATATTTCCAGAATGCTAAGAAGTATCGAATCCAAACTTGCCAATTCTTTACATATAATTCAGAGGCCTATTTTAGAATAACAAACTACTACTTTACTTAACCATGGGCGTAGATATATGGATTTACTAAGGCTCTTTTTTACAAAAAAGTAGTACGCCACTGATATTTTCCCATTTTTCCAGTTTAATTCAATAAAGCAAGAAAAAACAAAAATTTAATGTCTCTTGGCACTTTTTGATATGACAAGCCGTTGTTCAGAAAATTTACATTTAATCTTTTGATGCACGCCTCTGGACGAGTTTTAGACAAACTTAAAGTCGCTCAGAATTTCACCAAATTTGAAGGTATGAAAAGTCTTTTAAAAATAAAGAATGAAACATCGCTAATGATGCTTGTAATGAAGTAAGACACTTTTACATGTTGCTAGCTTTTGTGTTTGTGTTTCTAATAATTTATTTTGGTTCGACCGTTGAGTTTTAATACATTTGTGTTATAAAAATTTTGATTCACATGATAATAAACTTTTACAATAAATATTTTAAATGTTTCATTCTTTCTTTTTAAGAGACTTTTCGCACCATCAAATTTGATGAAATTCTGAGCGACTTCAAGTTTGTCTAAAATTCGTCCAGAGGCGTGCATCAAAAGATTAAATGTAAATTTTCTGAACAACGGCTTGTCATATCAAAAAGTGCCAAGAGACGTTAAATTTTTGTTTTTTCTTGCTTTATTGAATTAAACTGGAAACATGGGAAAATATCAGTGGCGTACTACTTTTTTGTAAAAAAGAGCCTTAGTAAATCCATATATCTACGCCCATGGATAAGTAAAGTAGTAGTTTGTTATTCTAAAATAGGCCTCTAAATTGTATGTAAAGAATTGGTAAGTTTGGATTCGATACTTCTTAGCATTCTGGAAATATAAATATAAATCCATATTTATTTTCAAACTTTAACACCCTGTATCTCGAAAACTAAGCATTTCTCAACCTATGTTTATATGAACTTTTTTAAATATTTTTCAAATGTCTATCGACTGTTAAAGTCCTGCTACAAAAAACTGGAACACCCTGTATATATATTATATAATATTAATTCGGACTCCACTGTATTCCCTGATGGAACTTCTCTCTTGGATAAGGGCACTTTTAGCTTGTTTTGATAGTGTTGCCTTATCTGTATTTATCTTAGCTACTAGGCAATTAATTATCAGACTAGTTTTAAGCAATAGCCCAATATAACCCTACTACCTACTTAAATTAACATTATTATTATATTAATCTGTTACCCACTAACCACAAATGCAGCGTATTTACAAAGCAAAGATAAGACAACGAGTGTTTACTCTGGATAAATCAAAACATCGTCCAAAAACGATATTTTCTGTAAAACTTAAAATTCTCGACTGCTTCACATTACCAACGTATTCCTTATCAACTATCGAACCGAACCAATAGAGTTTGATGTGCCGTACCCCACTTTAATAACTTGATAATTTAACAGAGACGTCTTGAGAATTTTGTCGCGCGTGGACGCGTGCACTCATTATTAGTAAGTTTGTGTTGGTTGATAGTTTTAAGTGAAAACTAGTGTGGTGAAGAACTTTGCCAGTACCCAGCAGGAATGTTTCGGAACAAATGGTACCTACCAGGTTTATTTCATTTTAAAGTGGCAGGAAATAAATTTCCATCTCTCTAGTGGCACGATTGAATATTCGTGCGTCACAATAAAGGTACCTGTTGCATTATCTCGCATCGGTAGACTGATATGATTGACAACTGGAGTTTATCAGCGCATCTGCATAAATAATTTGTTTTGGCATAATTACAACGCTGGTTGTGTCAAAAATCAGTCGCGTTTCGTAAAATACATATGCCATCATCAGTAACATAATAAAGCTTAAATCACTCGCTTTTGTTTCGTAAGCAGAAACTGATTTTTGTCATTTTCATTTTTTCTTTATAACTCCTTTATTTATGAAAATATTTTAATGCGGATTTTTTTAGATCACTTTTTGGATGCAGATTTTGAAAAAATTATAACTTTTAGCTAACTCTTTTAGATTTTGAAATATTAACACCAACTTTTATTTTTCAAATACAAGTCATAGCCTGGCTATGGCTTAGTTACAACCCAATTTTTATTCTCTTTAAAATTAATTTTCCTCCCGGATTTTTATGAAATAGAAACACTCAAAACGTATTTTGATTTATTGATTAAAAACTTATTAGGTGCCTACCTATCATTCAAATAATATTAAATTTTTAAAAAACTAAAAAATTTAGAATTCTTTTAATTTTCAAGTAGGTAGGCCATGTAAAAATTTGTTTCGAATAGGTAACTGTCAAAGTTTTGTTTTAATATTACAATTTTTTCAAAATCTGCATCAAAAAGTGCTTTAAGAAAGAAAAAGCAGCATTAAAATATTTTCCTAAATAAAGAAGTTATAATGGAAGATTGAAAATGACAAAAATCAGTTTTTTGCCTATAGGCTATTGACTATGTAGAAAAAAAGAGGGGTAAATGGAACTAATTCGTTAAAGATATTTTATTGTTTCATATGTTCAATTGGGATGTTCACAAAAAAGTGAAATCTTGTTTAAACATCATAAAATGATTAAAAATAGTCTCATAGTCACATCTCCAAAGTTTTACAAAAATCGATAAATCCATTCTATAAAAAAAACCCAAAAGAAATATCAATATTCGTTTAAATGCGCGAAACGCTATCTGACGTCACTATGCGTAATAGGTAAGCGCGCGAGAATGAGTAGTTATAGTCAGGGACCCAGTGAACTAAATTCCGCTTATTTCTCTGTTGCTATGTAACTTTTGGACATACTTTTAAAATTAGGTCCATGTTATGTAAAATTTTCTGCCGAATCCATTTCCGGAGGGCGATTTGCGATATGAGCTTGCGTTCATCCCCTATATTAATTTTTCACCCCTTTTCGGCGATGCACGATGTTTAAAATTTTTCAGATATAATCGTGCTATCTCCAAAACTATCAAACCTACAGGGATCAAATTTTAGACGGAGGTTATATGATGTGTGGCGACTACGATAGCTGCGTTAAAATAGTATTTCGATTATTGATCATCCAAGAAAAAAATAAAGTACGCGGGGGTGCAGAAATATTGTAGAGAAAAATGTAGCATCGAGGTACTTTTTCTATTTCTAGAGATACTACATCGGTTATGTGAGCGGTAATGTAGTAGAAAGTTCAAATTTAATTTTGGTGAAAGAATTTTTACAATCGGAGTATTCTAGCGAAAGATATAAATTATTTAGTATCGGGAACGATACCGCGCGTTTCGATCGCTTAGGCATGAAGTGTTGTTTTGTGAACTGTGGCAGAACGCGCTCACCATTCGACCGACCGATGTCGCAAAACATACGAAACAACACGTGAAATAACAAATAGAAACGTGTGTGTACAGGGTTATTGGTTATAAATGGAACCCCCTCTTAACTTCGTTATTTTTTAAGATAAGAAAAAAAATTTAAACAAAAGTTTTAGGGTATTCTATGAATTTTCTTGCTACTATATTCAATAGTATACAGGGTGCCTCATAAAATTGGTTTTTGTAAATTTATTCATGCACAAGCTATAAACATAATGTAATCAAGTTTTTGAACCAAGTCTAAACTAACAGATATGTATATGGGGACCTAAAATTTTAAAATCTCTAACACGTTTTATAACTCGACTTTAATGTGAATAAAAAATTTCAGAAATCTTTCTTTTTCTAGCTCATTTGACGCTACTTTGGCATTGGAATTGAAACCTCTTTAAGCCCTCATCTAGCTGCACTAAACCACCGCTTTTTTCTTTGCAAATTATTTGGTACACTTATAAAAACCTTTTTCGGGTTATTTATTGATGTATTTGTACATCCAGGAACAAAACACCACTTTCTCCTACTAACTTTCACACTGTTTGAGTCTTCCATCTTAACAAAAACGCATATAAATGAATACTAAAACAAAGAATATAATAGCAAGCAGGTAAACGAGTTTCGCCACTGTGGTCCCTTACGCATTATGACATCACACGCGCTAGTCTCGCTGCATGGATCGTTTGCTAGCCTCGTTCGTTTCGGCGATTTTATTTTTAGTTTATTTTTAAGAGAAAAGGATTTTTAGGCGTTTTAATGGTTACTACGTGTTTTTGTGGCCTTAGAACTATCATTTTTTTATTACAATTAAAAAATAGTGAACCTTCCTATTAAAAATGGTACACAAAGTGCTATTAAATTTAGGCTTGGATTTTTGAGAACGGTGTAAATTTGTCCACTTTTTAACTATAACTCAAAAACTATGCATTTTTAGTATAATATACACTTCATACGATTTTTTGCAGAGAATAAAATTTCCTATCGAAATGGCACTTTATCAGTCAAAAAAACTTCTTTTTTTTAGTCAATATTTAGTCATTTAACCTACCTTGTATCTCTTTCTACCATCAATTGTTTAAAAATTAACTGCTCGAGTGTGAACAATGTTCTGATCGCCGCAATTCTTAAAATATTATTACTGGAGAAAAATTATTTAAAAAAAGTAGTTTTTTTTAAATATTGGTATCAGGAGAGAGATCCTGAGAGACCAAGAAAATTCTATTGCTTATATCATCGAAAAAAATTAAGGGTAAAACTATTGCGTATGTAAAAAATTACCAACAATTCTTCGTCCACATTTTCCCACCGAACCGAAACCAGCATTTTGTTTCTGGTGCCCGATAATCTCCCAAAAGCCGCCCCTGTCCATTCGAATTCTACGCGTACTATTGCCCGCTCCGTCCGCGGCTACTTTCTTCGAGTCAGAAAAGGAAAGATAATCCAAAGTTTTTTTTCCACATATCAGCATGTTTGGCTCTTTTGCTTAGAAGTAAACGTTCTATTCGACGTGCTTCAGCGGCAGTATCGAAAAATATTGAGGTTTCAAAAAATCGAAACAGCTGTGATATTGTTTGTGTTTATATTATTATTGCATTTCGCGTTAGTTGTTGGCGTTTTTGGGATTCTCGAGCTGGAGAAGAATTCGGTGGTAAGTCGACCACGTGCATATCTGCTGTTTTTTGATAAGTTTTCAAAAGAAGTGGAGATAACGCTTGTTTTTACTTCGTGTTTGTTTACGGCATCGCCAAATAAATTGTATGTACAAATTTTAACTGAAACAAAGAATTGAGTTGTTTATAAATTACGTTAAATTATTTTTGAAAAGTATTGGCCAAAGCGAGTTTTCAATTAATTTTTGTTTACAGTATTGCAAAATGTGCATTGAGCAATATCGTTAAAAATAATCTGAAGTATAAATTTTTATTTTTATTACATAATTTAAGTAGGTAGTTTCCATAATAATCGTGCATATGGAAACCCACAGAAAAATCAAACATCATTGTTAGTTTTTTATTCGTATTCGCCGATTAATTTACGATTTAAATTAAAATGCTAGTTTTATTTATTTTTTTTAATGCCTGGAAAATATTTAATCCGATGTGAGCACTTTTGTATTGACCAAAAGCAAATTCGTATCAATATCAGAGATAGGGCTGAATCACCTTTCAGTGACGAATTCTACAGATGTACCGATAATGTTTCTCTGCGCTGGCGCTATCTGATTTTTTGCCTTAAAAAACAAACAAGGAATTAATCATACGTGTAAACGAATAAGTTGTCGACTTTAAAACGCTTATTTGAGCAACATATTATACATATACTATACCGAGCGAAATTATTTAAATTTTATCTCAACTGATTTTTGAAAAGAAACTGACACAAGCCGGCAACGTTGCACTTGAAGACTTGAAGACTTGAAGACACAAAGACACGTAGTAACCATTAAAACGCCTAAAAATCTGTTTCTCTTAAAAATAAACTAAAAATAAAATCGCCGAAACGAACGAGGCTAGCAAACGATCCCTGCAGCGAGACTAGCGCGTGTGATGTCATAATGCGTAAGGGACCACAGGTGGCGAAACTCGTTTACCTGCTTGCTATTATATTCTTTGTTTTAGTATTCATTTATATGCGTTTTTGTTAAGATGGAAGACTCAAACAGTGTGAAAGTTAGTAGGAGAAAGTGGTGTTTTGTTCCTGGATGTACAAATACATCAATAAATAACCCGAAAAAGGTTTTTATAAGTGTACCAAATAATTTGCAATGAAAAAAGCGGTTGTTTAGTGCAGCTAGATGAGGGCTTAAAGAGGTTTCAATTCCAATGCCAAAGTAGCGTCAAATGAGCTAGAAAAACAAAGATTTCCGAAATTTTTTATTCACATTAAAGTCGAGTTATAGAACGTGTTAGAGATTTTAAAATTTTAGGTCCCCATATACATATCTGTTAGTTTAGACTTGGTTCAAAAACTTGATTACATTATGTTTATAGCTTGTGCATGAATAAATTTACAAAAACCAATTTTATGAGGCACCCTGTATACTATTGAATATGGTAGCAAGAAAATGCATAGAATACCCTAAAACTTTTGTTTAATTTTTTTTTCTTATCTTAAAAAATAACGAAGTTAAGAGGGGGTTCCATTTATAACCAACAACCCTGTACACACACGTTTCTATTTGTTATTTCACGTGTTGTTTCGTATGTTTTGCGACATCGGTTGGTCGAATGGTGAGCGCGTTCTGCCACAGTTCACAAAACAACACTTCATGCCTAAGCGATCGAAACGCGCGGTATCGTTCTCGACACTAAATAATTTATATCTTTCGCTAGAATACTCCGATTGTAAAAATTCTTTCACCAAAATTAAATTTGCACTTTCTACTACAATACCGCTCACATAACCGATATAGTATCTCTAGAAATAGAAAAAGTACCTCGATGCTACATTTTTCTCTACAATATTTCTGCACCCCCGCGTACTTTATTTTTTTTCGGAAGATCAATAATCAAAATACTATTTTAACGCAGCTATCGTAGTCGCCACACATCATATAACCTCCGTCTAAAATTTTATCCCTGTAGGTTTGATAGTTTTGGAGATAGCACGAGTTCTATCTGAAAAATTTTAAATATCGTGTATCGCCGAAAAGGGGTGAAAAATTAATATAGGGGATGAACGCAAGCTCGTATCGCAAATTGCCTTCCGGAAATAGATTCGGCAGAAAATTTTACATAACATGGACCTAATCTTAAAAGTATGTCCAAAAGTTACACAGCAACAGAGAAATAAGCGGAATTTAGTCCACTGGGTCCCTGACTATAACTACTCATTCTCGCGCGCTTACCTATTACGCATAGTGACGTCAGATAGCGTTTCGCGCATTTAAACGAATATTGATATTTCTTCTGGGTTTTTTCCATAGAATGGATTTATCGATTTTTGTAAAACTTTGAAGATGTGATTATGAGACTATTTTTATTCATTTTATGATGTTTAAACAAGATTTCACTTTTTTGTTAACATCCCTATTGAAAATATCCGCGCAATTTTGATAGGTACCTATTTTTGGTTTAAAACAACCATATTTGAACTACTCTAGCTTGGGCTCTCTTTGCCTTTCTTGTGAATGATTCACGACACGTTTTTGGCGATAATGGTGCTGATAACCCAGTGGACCAATTTAAGATCAAGGCAATAGACGTAAATTTGCTAGAATACCATAGTTATTTCATGCGTATTGTTTATAGATTTCAAAAATTTTGTGATTGTTTATTGTGATTTGGAATTTTTTTTTTTTCAATTTAGTATTTGTCACCTGTCATTTTTTTTTTTGTATAAAAAATAGAAATTTTGCCTCTATTTTCCTTGTATAATTTTTGCTAACTATCCGAACATTTTTGAATTTAAATCTGCTATAGAATTAGTCCGAAATGTGGTCACCAAATTACTGTACTATTTAAAAAAAAATTTAAAAAAAACAAAAATCATGATTTTTGAATTTTTTTAAATAATAATCAGATTTTGCCCAACCCTGAAACCAGCTGTAAACGTCAGGGATTGCAACTTTGTGCAGAATAATCAATATATGTAAATTAAAAAAATTAAAAATTTTTAAATCGTGATTTTTGATAGCTTATAAGGCCTAATTAATAATTCTGCCTAGAACGAACCTGTAAGATATTTAAAATCTTTCTATTTTAATCACTTTTAGGATACTACAGTAACTTTTTATGTTCGTTCGAACGCGAATAGAAAATAAAATTATTATTCATATCGCTTTTCCATGTAAATTTTTTATCTCCACGTTTAAAGTCTAATCGAATATTTGTGAAGTTATAAAAATTCTTGTGTTTTCAACAGGCGTTTATAAGTTATGAAAGCCAAACGTAAGAAACATTTCTTTTTATTTACACGCCACGCCGTTCATTTAGATATACTTATAATATTAATTAACTACGTATAAATTGTTGATTTGAATGCACGTACTAACCAATTGGCTTATGCAGACTTTTGTTTACTGCAACAAACTCTAATCATACAATTATTATTATTATGATATAATATGTTAATAATATTTAAATTTTGACTTGGGGCGAGCGCGAATTTTTGCAATAATTTTATATCCAGCGATTTGTCTTCTCCCACTCACTATTAATAATTAGATCGGATTTGAACGTTTTTTACCCTTTTCCTTGGACGTTTTTATACATAATTCACGATGTTTTGGTAATAACTTAAATTTACAATGTGTGCAGTCGATTTTAAAATAATTCAGCCCCTTACCTTGAACAACCTGAATTATCTTATTGATATTTTACGATTAAACGTTAAGTGTTGACAAATAACTTCATTGGGGGGCCAGTGTTCGATCACTATTTCCCAGTAATTTCTGATGATTTCCTAAACCAACAAACTAAATCAACATCTCGAAATGAGAGAACCTGCAAACTACAAACTTTTATATATGAATTCAAGCTTATTTGTCTCATTATAAAGTCTACTTTAATTCCTCCTACGTCCATTAATGTCGCCCGACGCGACAAAAAGATATTAGAGGGAGAGACATAAAGAAAAGACGTGTTTTTTTTTATTTTTAAACCCGACTTTGACGCTCTGCATCACCGAAACTAATTATTGTAGGATCGTGAATTCAATCTTATTTGTCTCATTATAAAGTCTACTTTAATTCCTCCTACGTCCATTAATGTCGCCCGACGCGACAAAAAGATATTAGAGGGAGAGACATAAAGAAAAGACGTGTTTTTTTTTATTTTTAAACCCGACTTTGACGCTCTGCATCACCGAAACTAATTATTGTAGGATCGTGAATTCAATCTTATTTGTCTCATTATAAAGTCTACTTTAATTCCTCCTACGTCCATTAATGTCGCCCGACGCGACAAAAAGATATTAGAGGGAGAGACATAAAGGAAAAACGTGTTTTTTTAATTTTTAAACCCGACTTTGACGCTCTGCATCACCGAAACTAATTATTGTAGGATCGTGAATTCAATCTTATTTGTCTCATTATAAAGTCTACTTTAATTCCTCCTACGTCCATTAATGTCGCCCGACGCGACAAAAAGATATTAGAGGGAGAGACACTGAGGAAAAACGTGTTTTTTTAAATTTTTAAACCCGACTTTGACGCTCTGCATCACCGAAACTAATTATTGTAGGATCATGAATTCAAGCTTATTTGTCTCATTATAAAGTCTACTTTAATTCCTCCTACGTCCGTTAATTTAATGTCGCCCGACGCGACAAAAAGATATTATAGAGGGAGAGACAAAGGAAGAACATGTTTTTTTTTTAATTTTTAAACCCGACTTTGACACTCTGCATCACCGAAACTAATTATTGTAGGATCATGAATTCAAGCTTATTTGTCTCATTATAAAGTCTACTTTAATTCCTCCTACGTCCGTTAATGTCGCCCGACGCGACAAATAGATATTATAGAGGGAGAGACATAAAGGAAAAACGTGTTTTTTTTTAAATTTTTAAACCCGACTTTGACGCTCTGCATCACCCAAACTAATTATTGTAGGATCATGAATTCAATCTTATTTGTCTCATTATAAAGTCTACTTTAATTCCTCCTACGTCCATTAATGTCGCCCGACGCGACAAAAAGATATTAGAGGGAGAGACACTGAGGAAAAACGTGTTTTTTTAAATTTTTAAACCCGACTTTGACGCTCTGCATCACCGAAACTAATTATTTTAGGATCATGAATTCAAGCTTATTTGTCTCATTATAAAGTCTACTTTAATTCCTCCTACGTCCGTTAATTTAATGTCGCCCGACGCGACAAAAAGATATTATAGAGGGAGAGACAAAGGAAAAACATGTTTTTTTTTTTAATTTTTAAACCCGACTTTGACGCTCTGCATCACCGAAACTAATTATTGTAGGATCATGAATTCAAGCTTATTTGTCTCATTATAAAGTCTACTTTAATTCCTCCTACGTCCGTTAATTTAATGTCGCCCGACGCGACAAAAAGATATTATAGAGGGAGAGACAAAGGAAAAACATGTTTTTTTTTTAATTTTTAAACCCGACTTTGACACTCTGCATCACCGAAACTAATTATTGTAGGATCATGAATTCAAGCTTATTTGTCTCATTATAAAGTCTACTTTAATTCCTCCTACGTCCGTTAATGTCGCCCGACGCGACAAATAGATATTATAGAGGGAGAGACATAAAGGAAAAACGTGTTTTTTTAAATTTTTAAACCCGACTTTGACGCTCTGTATCACCGAAACTAATCATTGTAGGATCATGAATTCAATCTTATTTGTATTGTTATATAAAAGATATTAGAGGAAGAGACATGAAGGAAAGAAAATGTACCAAAGGTACCATAGGCTATAGATAAGCATGTTTTCATTATTTAAACAGAAGTTACTTTGATTTTGTTGTATCAACAAATTGCATTACATGTTGAGAATGAGAAGGTGATAGATATACTCTAATCTCTATTTTGAAGGATGTAATAAGATATACAGCTCGGATCCAATGATCAGGCAAAAATGTATATAATTTGACGTGACCTACACATTTATAGTCGCTGTTTTTATCAATTGTTAGTGTTATTTTATTATAAGCTTTATTACAATAGTAATAACTGTGCTGATAAGAAAACAGTCCCACTAGGTACCTAACCTGTACGCCTCTCTAGGTGTTTGCTTCTGAAGGACAGTATTTCTGGACAGCAACACCCAGGAAACATGCTTGTAGATTTATAATTTAAATAAATGTTATGCACCCATGCAACCTGTTATATAGGTATAAGAATTTTCAATGTTAATCAACGTATAATTGGTGTTTTCCAAGGCCACCAAATAATCTACTAGTTTTATGTACCAGTTTATTACACTGGAGGCTTATTGCAGCGAATAAAAATTAATTGTTCTACCTAAGCACGTCGAAGGAAATGATATATAGTATATACATTTCTCTATCCTAAACTGCGTAACATTCCTACTTGGAAATGACAATTACGTTTCGTGCTGATAAGAGCTAACAACCAGAAACCGGTCGCGGATAGCGTTAGTACCCTTCCGGCATGGGAATACCTTAAATTAAGAATACATTCACCGCGATATTTATTTAGAATTTTCCAGCATACAAAGCTACTTAAAACCTCATATCATTAGCTAACCAAATTATTTTTCAACTAGTGTATTGTGTACAGGGTGAGTCAAATTCGATGCTCACCATTGGGACCTCTGAAACGGTAAGAGATAGAGAGTTAAATGGAGGCGAAGTTGCGCAATTTTATATCCAATAATATGCCGTGATGAAATCAAGAATATCTTGTTTGGTTTTTGAGATATTTGAAAAAAAAAATAAAAAATTTGTGTGTTCATTTTTGTTAGCTTTATTTCAAGAGATATCAAAAAACTGAAAGAACTTTTTCATTGCGACTTTTCCAGCTCTATAACATAGGGTTACAATATTTTGAACAGAACGTTTCGTCAGATCGGGGCCACCCACAACTTTGTTTTTTCAAATACGGACCTGATATTATTTTTCCTTAAATCATTAGTATTTTTTCATCCTGATTCCAACGATATATGTATGACACTTGTTGATTTGAACAATATTTTCAGTTCCAAATCTCAAATTACGGCCCTGTTTTTTTCTTAATTTAAGTTTTAGAACTGAAAATATGGTTCAAATCAACGAGTGTCATATATCATTGTAATCAGGATGTAAAATAGTAATGAATTTAGGAAAAACAATATCAGGGCCGTATTTAAAAAAATTAGGTTGAGGGTGGCCCCGGTCTGGCGAAACGTTCTATTCAAAATATTGCAACTCTATGTTGTAGAGCTTGAAAAATTGCAATGAAGAAGTTAATATAGACGTAAAATATCACATTTTGACGTACTTGAAGATTTTTTTCGGACTTCCGGTTTAGTCGGAAGTGACATCAATTCTTGATTTTTAAACGGAATACCCTGTATATTATTGCTTTTAGAATCCTGGGAAAACTCTGAGTAGGTTTGAACTATTTTGGTGAATTTTTGCGCCGTCTTGATTGTTTAGAGTCAAGTTTTGTTTTGAATCTATAGAATGCTGCGTTAACTTTAAACTTTAAATCATCATAAATAACATAAAAAATAATGGAAAAACACGAATTTGACTTTTAATCAACTAATTCAATTAGGTGCCTAATCTTTTGAAATTTTTTTTTTTTTGCAAAAAAGCCTTTTTTTTCAAATGGCATCACCTCAATTAAATACAACTTTCAAGACCAATTCGACGGTACCGTCAAACCCAAAATCCATTGAGTCTTAAACTCAAAAAAACTTATTTTTATTATTTGTTTTTCACTGATAGAAAAATACATAGAAAACGATTTTAAAGTAAGCCATGAAAAACAAAAATAGTTTGACAGTTATAAGAAACTTTTCTAACAAACAATCCGGTTCTGTTTGCTTGTCTATTCGTGGTTTTTAACAGGGCCGTCCTAAGATATTTCGCTCCCGCGGGCTTGAAAAGTTGTATTTAATTGAGGGGGTGCTGCAGGGTGGCCATTTGGGAAACAAATTATTTGCAAAAAACAAATTTCGAAGTTATTAAATTTGTTGGTTAAAAGTGAAATTTGTATTTTTCCAATATATTTTATGTTATTTATGATGATTTAAAGTTAATCGCAGCACTCTAGATTCAAAATAAAATGTGGCTCTAAAAAATCAAGCCGGCGTAAAAACTCACTAAAATAGTTCAAACCCATTCAGAATTTTTCCGGGATTCTGAAAATGCAATACTATACAGGGTGTTCCATTTAAAAATCGAGAATTGATGTCGCTTCCGGCTAAACCGGAAGTCTGAAAAAATCTCCAAATACCTCAAAATATGACATTTTACGTCTATATTAACTGTGCCGAGTTTCATTTTGATGTCTTGAAAAACAAGGTGCAAACAGTGTATTTTACCGTTTATAACGAACTCCGGGTATAACGAACCCGGTGTGGCGAAACGTTCTATTCAAAATATTTTAACTCTGCGTGTGGAAAAATTGCAATGAAGAAATTATTTCGGTTTTGATATCTCTTCAAACAGACCTAGAAAAAACCAAAAATGAAAACTCAACATTTGGTTTTTTTTCTAATATCTCAAAAACCAAACAAGATATTTTTGATTTCATCAAGGCATATTATTGTATATAAATTTGCGCAACTTCGCCCCCATTTAACCAACTCTCTTCTCTACCTCTTACCGTTTTCAAGATCCCAATGGTGAGCATCGATTTTGCCTCACCCTGTACGAAATGAAATTAAAACATTTTATTATAATTTTTTTTTAGCAATAGGCAATAATTAGGACGCATTTTAAATATTCGCCTAGGGCGCAAAAAGGGCCAAGGCCGTTATTGTTCAAATATAACACATTTGTCAAAAAATGTTGTTTCTATTTTTTTTTTTGTTTTTTCAGTTCCAAAGACGATGAAATAGATAGTAACTGCGTGGTTAGAGCAAGAGGACTACCTTGGCAAAGTAGTGATCAAGATATAGCGAAATTTTTCAGAGGGTTGAATGTTGCAAAGTAAGTATTTTTTATTCCCGCCCTCCTCGCATGATGTTTTATTTGGCCAAATTTTTGCAATCAAACTTTCCTCGCGCAGCTAAATTTCGTATAACCAAAGCGAAATTAATGTATTAAATATAGATAATATTCCAACAATAATAGTTATTGTAGATTATTTGAATATAGTTTTGACCTGATTTTGAAGAGTTTCGAGATTGCTTAATAAATTAATGTTTATATAGACACGAGTATTACCAAATGCGATTTGGGATAAGTTCGATTGCCAGTCAAGTGCTTAGATGTTGTGAACGTGTAATAGGTAACGTAAAAATTGGGAATTTTCTAGTCAACATTGCTCCACATACAAGTCATGGTGATTCCGTATCAGTCACCTAATGACCCCACGAAATTATTTGATTTCGTCATCTAATTAATTATGCTGATTCTCGTGGTGTTTTATTTAGTTTACCGCAGATCTACGCCAAATAAATATGCATGTTACATGTCCTAATCTCTTAACGCATTACTGATATAATGCATCTGATGTTGGTGAGCCCCACCAGTGCCAGAGATCAGGAATATTTAGCATTTTTGGTGTAATTAAATTGAAACGAATTATTTAATGCGTAACTGGATGTTACGTAACTTTGATAACGGCGTCACCAGTGATAAATGTTGTACTGCGTGTCAAAACGATTTTTCTCTGTGACCGACATTTAAAGATAACGCAGGAAACCTGATGGGACGTTTGAAGGTAATAGGGACGCCCAGTGGCGGCTCGGCATAAGTAAATGAATTTGTATATTAGAATTTTTTCTATAAAAAAAATTAAAAAATAAAAAAAACACTTTTTTGCACCTTGTATTTCAAGACGTCAAAATGAAACTCGGCACAGTTAATATAGACGTAAAATGTCACATTTTGGCGTATTTGAAGATTTTTACGGACTTCCGGTTTGGCCGGAAGTGACACCAATTCTTAATTTTTAAATTGACATAAGAAATAATGAAAAATACAAATTTTACTTTAATAACTCCAAAATTTATTTTTTGCAAAATATATTTTTTTAAATGACTACCCTGAAGCGCCCCCTCAATTAAATACAACTTTTCAAGCCCACGGGTGCGAATATCTTAGGCCGACCCTGTTAAAAACCACGAATAGACAAGCAAACAGAACCGGATTGTTAATAAAGTTTCTTGTAACTGTCAAACAATTTTTGTTTTTCATGGCTTACTTTAAAATCATTTACTATGTATTTTTCTATCATTGAAAAACAAATAATAAAAATAAGTTTCTTTGAGTTTAAGACTCAATGGATTTTGGGTTTGACGGTACCGTCGAAAACTATTTCGAAAGATTAGGCACCTAATTATTAAATTAGTTGATTAAAAGTCAAATTCGTGTTTTTCCGTAATTTTTTATGTTATTTATGATGATTTAAAGTTTAAAGTTAACGCAGCACTCTATAGATTCAAAACAAAACTTGACTCTAAAAAATCAAGTCGGCGCAAAAATTCACCAAAATATGTCAAACCCACTCAGATTTTCCCCAGGATTCTAAAAATCCAATAATACACAGAGTGTTCCGTTTAAAAATCAAGAATTGGTGTCACTTCCGGCTAAAGCGGAAGTCCGAAAAAATCCTCAAATCCGTCAAAATGTGGCATTTGCGTCTATATTAACTGTGCCGAGTTTCATTTTGATATCTTGAAAAACAAGGTGCAAAACAGGGGTGCTAGTGATAATATCTTGTTTGGTTTGAAAAAAAAAACAAAATTTTGAGTTTTCATTTTTATTTTTTTTTTAAATTTGTTTGAAAAGATATCAAAACAGAAGGAACTTCTTTGTTGCAATTTTTCCAGCTCTACAACATAGAGTTAAAATATTTTGAATAGATGTTTCGCCAGACCGGAGCCACCCTCAACTTTTTTTTTCAAATCCGGACCTGACATTATTTTTCCTAAATTCATTAGTATTTTCATCCTGATTCCAACGATATATGGCACTCGTTGATTTGAACAATATTTTCAGTTCCAAAACTTAAATTAAGTCTTTAAAAATCCATTCGTTACGGCCCTGTTTTTTTTCTTAATTTAAGTTTTAGAACTGAAAATATTGTTCAAATCAACAAGTGTCATACATATATCGTTGGAATCAGGATGAAAAATACTAATGAATTAACGAAAAATAATACCAGGTCCGTATTTGAAAAAACAAAGTTGTGGGTGGCCCCAATCTGTCGAACCGTTTTATTCAAAATATTGTAACTCTATGTTGTAGAACTGGAAAAGTCGCAATAAAGAAGTTGTTTCAGTTTTTTTATATCTCTTCAAACAAAGCTAGAAAAAAAACAAAAATGGAACTTAAAATTTTTTTTGCAAATTGTGTAAAAATATTTTAGTAAAAACAACTCGTTTTTATTTCACAGACAAAAAACTGATTATTGTGATTTTCAATTCTTCTTCTTCTTCGTCTTCTTCTTCTGCTTCTTCTTCGCCGTCTTCTTCTCCGTCTTCTTTTTCTTCTTCGTCGTCGTCTCCGTCTTCTTCTTCTTCTTCGTCTCCGTCTTCTTCTTCTTCTTCTTCATTCTATTTCTAGAATGCTGCGAATACCGTTCATTTACCACCAAATGTAGAGCCTATTAAGGCTTACTATAATTTTAATATGTGCAAAAATATTTTAATAAAAGCAACTGGTTTTTGTTTCACAGACAAAAAACATTACTGTCATTTTCGTTCTTCTTCTTTTTCTTCTTCTTCTTCTTCTTCTCCGTCTTCGTCTTCTTCTCCGTCTTCTTCGTCTCCGTCTTCTTCTTCTCCGTCTTCTTTTTCTTCATTCTATTTCTAGAATGCTGCGAATAACGTCCATTTAGACATTACATTTTTTGAGAACCTCATCAGCGACACCTTTTCCTTGTCTCATTCATTCTGCCCCAACAGCATCTGCTTTCATTCAGTCCCCTTTCAGTTATTCGATAGATTGTTTTTAACCAGTTCAGAAATAAAAGATTTTGTAAAGCGAAGTTTCAAATTAATTGTGAAAAAGTCGCCTTCAACTAACGTATTTTAATTAAAAAGTTGTGCGTCAGTGCGAAACATTGGAAAATATTTGGCAATGGAAAGTAGTATTTGGTACCCTAAAAAAATGCTTTAAATTTAGGTATAATCCCACTTTTTTTTTTCAAAAAATACAAACTAACGTACCGAATTTTTTTCCAGAGGCGGTGTAGCTTTGTGTTTATCGCCGCAAGGAAGACGTAACGGGGAAGCCCTCGTGAGATTCATTAGCCAAGAACACAGAGACATGGCGTTGAAAAGGCACAAACACCACATAGGGAACCGGTACATCGAGGTGTACCGGGCCTCCGGGGAAGACTTTCTCTCAGTAGCTGGAGGGTCTAGCGGTGAGGCCCAGGCTTTTCTGTCCAGAGGGGCGGCTGTCATCGTCAGAATGAGGGGCCTGCCGTACGACTGTACTGCCAAGCAAGTTGTGAGTATAATAAAAAAACTTGTGGATTAATTTTATAATATTTGGTTTTTTTTTGTAGTTGGACTTTTTTGCTTCTGGAGAAAACTCGTGTTCTGTGCTGGACGGGACTGACGGAGTGCTCTTCGTAAGAAAGCCCGATGGAAGAGCGACCGGTGATGCCTTTGTACTGTTTGCCAATGAATCTGATTCTCCCAAAGCTCTCTCTAAACATAGGGAATGCATAGGCTCTAGATATATTGAACTGTTCAGGTCGACGACGGCCGAGGTACAGCAGGTGAGTTTCTCCAGTAATATTTTAAAGGGGAACTAAAATAAACGATACATTTTAACCCGTTAAAATCTATTTAGAATAGTGCATGCGTTCTTTTGCATAACCGCATGACGTGGTCCTTTATCATTATAGTTCACTTTTGATTACCTGAAGTGTTACAGATTAGATAAGGTACTCGTTTAATGTGTTCGGAGGCAAGTAATCATGGTACAGTTTTTAAGTAAGAATTATGCAATATATTGCAAACGATAGGATATTGAAGGTAATAATTTACTGTATATCGTAAGGGTAAAAACCAGTCGGTTTATTAAATTTTAAACATTAATAATTGCCACTCTTGCTTGGCAGAAGTTACGCCATAAACGACACTTGCGGCACTAGGCCTTTCGCCTTAACGTCCATAATGGTCGAACGCTTCCGTTACAAACTTTTGTTTCCTTTCGGCCTCGAACAACAAAGTTATGGAATCCGTCCATAGTTAATCAAGTTGCATACGTGTGCGTATACTTAAATTATTCTATTGTTTTAGGTCTTGAATAGGTCACTGGATCCGAAGACTTATGATCCAGCGCCATTAATCTCTCAATTACCCCAAGTGCCTTTATTGCCACAACACATTATCACTTCTGGTACCAGAAAAGACTGCATTAGGTTAAGAGGACTGCCCTATGAAGCCCAGGTGGAACATATACTGGACTTTCTCGGCGACTATGCCAAAAATATTGTGTTCCAAGGCGTCCATATGGTATATAATGCTCAGGTAAGGTTTTCGTAGTCGCTCGCTTTCGGTAGTTATTTTTGTAGTTTGATTTCTTTATTATAATTTTTCTTTTTTGGTAATATTTAAGGAAATGTGGCGGGTCAGTTTTAAGGAGCTCACCTGACATTACTAGCGAAAAATTAGAAGTACGTTAAAGTATAAATGTACTTGTTTTAGGGGCAGCCGAGCGGAGAGGCCTTCATCCAAATGGACTCCGAGCACTCTGCGTTCATAACGGCTCAGCAAAAGCACCACCGTTACATGGTATTCGGCAAGAAGCAGAGGTACATCGAGGTGTTCCAGTGCTCCGGGGAAGACATGAATCTCGTACTGACAGGCGGAATCCCGGCGTCAGTATCGCCAGCGAAAGCCGCACCAGCGCTGCTCAGCCCCGGTATGTTACCTCCAATTGCGCCTCTACCACCTACTAATATACCGCCACCACCCCCTCCGCACACCGCTACCGTTACCTCAATGTCCCAGAATTTGGTAACTCACGCCCAGCCTGCCCAATTGACTTGGGATAACCCAGCTCTTTTTGCTCAACAACAAGCGCAAATTATAGCGCAGCACAATTTGATCGCTCGTCAGAATCAGGCGCAAGCGCAAAACGAAATGATCCTCATGAACCAGATTGCTCAGCATAATTTGGCCGTTTTCAACCAAAACGTGGGTCCTCTGTCCCCGAACGGTTCGCAGACCGGCGCCATACCCTCACATTCGGTCCTGAAAACTCCCCAGACGATGCCGTACATGCCCCACCACTTGATTCCGCATCACGCGCTCATGGTCTTGCCGCCGCGTATGCCCATCGGTTTACAGAGGCCGCCCACCGCTATACCCTACCAACATCATATAATGCAGGGGCAAACTATACCGGTGATGCCTCACGTGGCGGTGAAGAGGAGCTACGGCGACGCGTTTAACGATCAAGCTTCCCCGGCTAAGAGATTCCATGCCCCGGGCTCCTTGCCGGTTTACCCGCACTTCTACCCCAACATGTAAACGTGCAGCTCTCTCAACGTTTGATATTTGCAATTTAAAATAGTTTAAAAGACTAGATTTTGATGTCGTAGGGGCGAAAGTGCCTTGTTTCTTTAGATATACTGTTATCTATGTACCGGGTTTGCCTCGTATTTGGGCGCCGCTGTACTGTACTTACTTTTATTTTAAATTCCATTTATATATTTTTATAGTCTATTATACAAATATTAAAAGCCTATATTAGGTAAAAGATATTTTCTTTTCGTAGTGGAGGATCGGCAGATCTGATTTTACGGTTCGTAGAACTGTTGAATCGGCGATTTGCGAAATTTGTCGCGGTTGACTCATTTTTATTGACCACATTTACTTATATATTCATATGACTGACGTGAATTTATTACTTATCAAAGTTAATTGATATTACAAGTATATTATCGTACGTGTAAAAGCGTTCTCGGTTGTTAATTTGAAAATTAAAAAGCTATCTGTATATAAACTTATTTATACCTTGTAAATATTAACTTTCACTAAAAATGAACATAAGTGCCTTAGCGATAGAGAATTTCAACAGTAATTTGTACATAATTTTGTACTTTAATGACAATAATTGTAAATCGCGTGGTTGTGATCACGTTGTTAGTACTTAATAGCTTAAAAACGATATGTGATCTAGCAGCTCATTTTTACACAAGGATTTTTTACAAGTTTTTATACTTATGTCGTTAGAATGAGCAAAAACAAGCTGGGTAGATCTAGAACGAATTCTGGGACTTGTCAACTTGAATAGTCGGGTGAGTGCAGGATTTCCCTCGTATTTTGATGCCGTGCAGGTTTTATTTCAACAGATACGAAAATATAACAAAAAATAAAACCTTTAGTCTTTTTCCTGAATCGTCATAATATTGAAAAAAAAAACAAATGAACGTTGTCAATTTTTTTTATACCTAGTTTTTGTTCTTATACATTAAAATTTTTTTGTTGCACTTTAAGTATAGAGAAATTAATTTTTCTAACAAATGAAAAAATTTATAAAATCTTTTGCATTTTATACCCGTTTGGCGTTTGTGTTCTTTTTTACAAATTCTGTCGGTTCGGGAAAAACACTAAAGTACCCTTATCACTGTTTTCTTATCAGTTGCGGTAAACCCCGTGGTTGGTGTCAATACGAGGGGAAGCCCTGTACATGATAGGCCGTCCAAGACTTTTTGTGCACGACCCGTAGGTGTTGGGCAACTGAAGCCGTAAAGACTGTAGCATATAATTATGTGATTAAAAACATTCCAAAATTGTTGCTATATACATATCTTGTTGTTTACGTACACTTTTTTTACGTAATACTTATACAGTAAAAAATATATATTTTAATACACTGATCCCTTTATATGTTTTAAGGCTTTTGTTATAACAAAAATGTCTGCGACTAATAATAGATTTGGATTGGGTATTTGTTGTTTAAACTATGGTATAGGACTTTGTTATATAAACTAAGGGCAACTATTTTTTTTATATATGTACTTTGCGTATATAGTATACATTCAACGCACTAAAGTTGTCTTTAGTTCACTTCTGTTTGTCAATGTTGTCAATAGAGGGCGATGGGTTGTACTTTTATTTAGTTATTTTTGAAAGTAGAACTAAGAGACATTGTACAAAATCATTGGTGTAATCATTTAAATTTTTATTTATATATTGGGTTTTTTTAGTTTACTTAGAAATAGATATGTTTACGGTGCCGATGCTCGCCTCAAAGCGAAACGTTCTTCTATCTTCCTTTGAGGCGAGTAAATGGAGCCCATAGTAGGTTTAGAATAAGCCTTTGCATAGCTTTCGCTAGATCTCTGAATATGATTTGGTGTCTGTGCTTTTTTACATTAATTTTACTCAGAATGGTATTGGTGAATGGTTTTCAACCTTTGGGAATCGGAAAGTGCAAAATCGAACAAACAAGAAAGATAATACTGGACAATTGGTTGACGTACATTTCGTCAAATAAATTGTCATCGTTCAGAAATCATTCAAACTAAAGTGAATCTAATAACGTAGCCTATTTATTGCTAATAATCTAGTCCGCAAGTGACGTTCACTGAAAAACTTTCGAACATACTTTTTTCCTATAGAGTGGTAGTGGGACAGAAATATTGGTGGGTTTCGAAATTATTAACTACGAAAGGTGCTATTTTGAGGTTTACTACGTATAACTGGATATAGCGATGTAAATTTGCTCGCCTCAAGCATTGTTAACCGAATAAAAACACGAAAATGGCACGAGTCGTAACTCCGTTATTTCTTGTCCATTTTTAAAAAACAAAAGAATGAAATTAGTGATTCTACAAATACTGCGAACTGGCACAAGTTTTTTTTTCAAATGGACGGCTGCGCCTATCTATTTCGTTTATTTAATTTGGTAAATTCAATGATGTGTAGCGACTTGATATTCATAATATTTGTTGGGAAAGACATAAGTAAAACGTTCATCAATATTAATTACATTTAAGACTGTTTAGGATTGTAACTTTTTTAAGATTCAGTAAACAAGACTTATTTAATAAGGAAACTTATGTGGGAATATAGGGTAAAAAGTTAACAACTTACCGATTTTCTTAATCATTCTTCCAGTCTAATTACTAACTTAAAACACTTTTCAAAACGAATTTTCTTTTTATCTGGCCACAATCACAAGTCTAATCTAGTCTATCACAGATCGAAATTCAAATGTTTCTGTTGCTTGCCTGCTGTCAATATTACTACATTAAAATCCCAATATCAGTGCCAACCTAATCCTAGTTCCAACAGAAAAACCCCAGTACTAAATTTATTTTGTTTAGGACTGCAACTCTTTTTAAGATTTAGTAAACAAGAACTGTTTAGTAAGAAAACTTATGTCGGAAGTCGGAATATATAATAAAAAGTTAGCAACTTACCGATTTTCGTAATCTTCTGCTTCCAGTCTGACCAGTTTAATATTATCTCCTACTGTATCGAGAGTGAGAAACCCTTTCTCAATTTTATAAATACTCAAATATACACCAATTACTAATACTTTAAACACTTTTCAACACGAATTTTCTTTTTATTTGGCCACGGTCACAATCACAAGTCTTACAGAAAGTCGAAATTCAAATGTTTCTGTTTCTTCCTTGCTGTCAATATTACTATATTAAAATCCCCATATCAGTGCCAACCTAATCCTAGTTCCAACAGAAAAACCCCAGTACTAAATTTATATTCTGTTTAGGACTGCAACTGTTTTTAAGATTCAGTAAACAAGAACTGTTTAGTAAGAAAACTTATGTCGAAAGTCGGAATATATGATAAAAAGTTAGCAACTTACCGATTTTCGTAATCTTCTGCTTCCAGTCTGACCAGATTAATATTAGCTCCTACTGTATCGAGAGTGAGAAACCCTTTCCCAATTTTATAAATACTCAAATATACACCAATTACTAATACTTTAAACACTTTTCAACACGAATTTTCTTTTTATTTGGCCACGGCCACAATCACAAGTCTATCTAGTCGAAATTCAAATGTTTCTGTTTCTTGCTTGCTGTCAATTAAAATCCCCATATCAGTGCCAACCTAATCCTAGTTCCAACAAAAAATCCCCGTATAGAACTAAATTTAAATTCTGCAGTGAACAAAGCTTTTACAATAAGTTTTATATATTTATCAACCAAGTTATTGTAATTTAATTGTATTTTGTGAACTAACTGAAAACAAGAACCAGGAGTAACAAACCATTGTTTTCTTTACTTGGTTAAATTCTAAATAATATATAGGTTATGTTTTTGTGTCAAAAATTTGCAGTTTGTAGGCAGGAAATGCAGAAATTTTGCCTAAAAATAATTTTTAGCTGCCCAAATTGATTTTTTCTTATCACAAATTGAATTTTTGCATTGGGAAAATCACATCACTGCATCAAAACAATGGGAATTACGTTTAAAATAGTTTTTTTTCGTTTATGTACTGTACTAAATTCTCTCCAACAGGACCCGATCAAAGATGCAGCAAAAATGTTTTAAAACGTTGCAAAATTACACCTTTCATAGTTAATAATATCTGAACCAACCAACTTTTCTTTGTGACGATTCAGGCTATGGTTTTTACTCTCAAAACTACGTTTCTACCAAATAAAACTTCTGTCCGAAAGCTTACTGATTATTTTACTTGCTAACTAGAGTACAAACTATATTTTTTAAACCATGACAATAACTAAGGCATAAATATATTATTTCATTAGATTAAATTTGGGTTTGGTCAGGCCTATCCCTGTGACTTGTCAGGGAGGCAATTTAATGAAACGGACGGTCAAGTTCGAAATTTTCGCCTCGTAACGTAGAATAAAGTTCTATTTTGCACTTGTTTTGAATCGCATTTTCTTTTTCTGTTTTAATTGATTAATCGATAAACTGGGTGATATAAAAAGTACTTACCCCCGATACAGTTTCTAAAATAAAATTTTGAAATTAGGGAAATGAATATAACCATCAGTGCCCATATCTTTTGAATTACACCCTGCATATTTAAGTCACCTTTCTCATAAAGTTGTATTTATATTTCCTAAAACAACTATTTGGATTTGGGAACGTTCTTCCTATTTTTTAATTTTTAATTACATTTTCACTTCATGAGAAATGACGTAAATATACAGGGTTCCATTTATGATAAATGGGCTGGGGCCAATTCCGGTTACATCAAACGGTTATAATAGGCAAGATATGGCCTCCGATTATTATATTCGATCTCAAAATTTTGTTTTTAAAACCAGAAGAAGGGGGCATCCACTTCCTGTCACCTGGTAGTGGATATTCGTATTTGGTCAGTAGGTAGGTACGTAAGTTGAAGGTTATTTTTATTGATAATTGGTGGTATAGCTAGCTTTCTCTTTGATTCACTCATTAACTAACACATAAGACGAACATTCTTATTTAAAATATACGATCTTGATGCCACAAATCTAATCTCCATTTAATCAACTAGGTTTTGTGTAGCTTGCTCTACTAGATTTATTTGACCGGGTTAATGGTTGGTTCAAGTAATGTTTATACTTTTTACGATTAACCGATTTAAAAAAAAAAATAAAAGTAGTTGTCCAGATGATGTATTTCAGCGAGAGGCACATGTTCTTATACTCGTATTAAATATATTCTGTATATTTAGGTCGCTTTTCTCAATAAGCTTTGTTTTCTTTCTCCAAAAATTTCCAATTTAAAATTGGGTCATGAATAACCTTGAGTAACGTTTTTTTGTTGTCTCTAATAGGCTATATCTTCATCACATTTTAAATTAAAAGAAACCGCTGGAAAGATTCCACAGTTTTATGAGAAAAGTGAAAAGTAAAGATGGAATCAGTATTGACACTGACGTAAGTAGACATCTTGGGAGAGATTTTCAAGTGTTGTTGGAAACTGCACCAAAGGTTCTAGTATATTATACCTCCAGTTATCAATAACCGGTACAACTTTCCAAATATAAATAAACCTGAATATCTAGCGCAAGAAGAGAAATGCACTTGTGTATATATAACGAAAGAAAATGTGTGTTTATTAGTAGTAAAGGATCAAGTCTGGGCGAACATGTATATTCTACCTGGTTTTTTGAATGGATGTTTGCCGGCAATACTAACCTAAACCGTTCCCCGTATGACGCGTAGTCCGAGGCAGAGTTTCTTTATACTTACTAACCCCCCCTGATATGGTGGATATTTCTACCTGATTGGCATGCCAGGAAGCATTCCCCACCAAGCCATATTCATCATCTAGCGAAGGTTTTTTTTTTATTTGATAATTAATAGTACGGTAAATAAAATCTCATAGTTTGGTAAACCAAAAAAAATCACACTATCTTCTAATCCAACGTAGCACGTTATCTGGAAAAGGTGCTTGTCATCGAGGCTACTCGAAATGACGGCAGGATCGAACTCCAATATGCATGAAACAAAATTATCATAGCTTTGGTTGTAAGGGACTTTCAAGGTGTTTTCTTCTTTTTTTGCTGGGTAAATCGATAGTAGGAACTAAAAATTTGTACTAAAAATTATTGTGAAAATTCGCTGCCCAAAGAATTGCTTGAGGTTGGTTTCATGGGTCTGACTCGGTCGCAATCACCACGTAAGATTTCTGCACTTCACAGTAATGAATAATTTAAATAAAATTTGTTTTTATAAAATTAGGCGCCCAAAATGGGTGGAAACCAGAAAGTGTTGGAGATATACCACAGGCATGGTTTTCTGTTATTAATGATCTGCGCAATTTTTAAAAATCATCATCATTATCCACCGTGACATTACGATAAACAATTTAGTTATGCTGTATTTATTAAACATCGCCCTTAAATTTGGAATTGTCTCAAATATTGACAACTGTTACAAATCTAACTCGATTTTAGTGTACTTTGCATTTTTGGATATCAATTCATTGACACGAAGATCAATCGACACAGATTTGACAGGATTGTGACAATTAGATAGTATTTATTTTTAAAACCGTGACAAATGTGCTTTTATGACTTTCGTTTAATTTTTTTATAATTACTATGACATTGACTGCCAGTCGAATTAAGCATCAACTAAAATGTCACAATAGAATAGTAAAATTTGATCAGAGTGTTCCCGTCAACCCAGAGAACTTGTAATCTTCTAACGTAAACTGTAACAGTCTTTACCTTAAATGGCTGCATTTTTATACTTCAAGTGGTCACTCGCAATACAGCTAAAGTTCAATATCTGATACATATTGAGGCGGTACTTAGTGTAGCATATATTGGTCATTGTTTTTTTTTTTAATTATTTGTACTTTCGAAAATGCTAATATGGATGGGTGGAGTATACGAGATGTTTTCTTGTTCATTTTCAAATTTCGCTTTAAAGCAAACAAAAAACTGTAAAAAAACAATTAATTCTATTGTGATGCACCTGACAGATTGGATTTATTTAGCTTATTTGTGAAAACATGAAAATGAAGAGAAAAAGAAAAAATCATATCTTCACGGAGAAGAGAAATAAATCCAATCTGTCTAATGGGTCATGTTAACTAATAATAAATTAAATTTTTGGCGATTTCTGATTCACTCCGCAGTAAAATGTGAAATTTGTTAAAATAACACTGCCCTAAGTTCCACCCTGTATATTCCACCTTCCCACATTATTGGAGAAAAATAATAGTGAATAACATTTTCAGAAGTACAAGAATTGCAAAAAACAAACGATATCCAATAAGCTCCACTAAATACTTAAAAAATATATACACTTATCGTGCTCACCATGGGTATCTTGGAAACGGTAAGATATACAAGGTAAGTCAAATGACACCAAATGTAGAGGTTATCAAGGCTGCGGTTTTTTCTTTAGAGCGCTTTTTGATGCAGATTTTGAAAAATTTTTAATATTTTTGATAACTCTTAGATTTTGACTCTAGTTTTTCAAATATAAGCCTTGATAAGCTTTACGTTTGATGTCATTTAATCTACCTTGTACCTCTTACCGTCTCCAAGGTACCCACAGTGAGCACGATAAGTGGGACACCCTGTATATCAAATATTAAACTTTAGCTACATTTTGCATGATTCGCTTGACTTGAAGAGCAATATATTTGAAATAAAATGTAACTTTTAATCACAGGTGACTGAAATTCAATAAAAGCTTCTATTACGCTTTTTGGCCACCTTCCAATTCTTCCGTTTGTTAAATGCAAAAACTGTATTTTAGCTACCCAACATAAATACGTTCATAAAACACTCCGTTGTAGGTATTCCCAAAATTCCCTGAAATTTTCCTGTTGAAGACTGAACTGAGGTAACGTTTTTAATGCACGACGCTCGAAGTATGCTTTAAAATTGCCTTCTAATCATTTTTAATTTAAATTAGAACTTTTCTGGGGTAAATTTTCAAAATTGAAACCCTTATCCAGACTTTATCAATTTTTAATTATAATTTTCCACTTTCTATTAGTACCATCTACAGAGAACGTTGCATTTTTATGACGAATAAACTATAAACAATATCTAAAGGTCGGTGCCAGTTAAAATCAAAGATTCGGAAAAAAGTGATTCCATCGAACGTCATTCACGTATCAGATTTGAACAATGCGTTTCATACCTTGATTTAATAACTTGGAAGCAATTATTCGTGAGATCCCACCGTAATGCCATGGATATTTGATAAATGAATATGATCATATATATAATAACAGAAAAACATGCCTTTTTTTAGTTTGAGAATCAACATAATGAATTAAATGACCAACCTTTAACTCAGGCTTTTGTGCAGAGGTTTAGCAGTAATAGTCAGTTTTTGCTCTGGAAAAGTAAGAAAGTTTCACGCAAATAATCTAAGGTCAAATCTGAAGGTGGTGTAATTTTTTTCAAGGTGCTTTTATTTACTGCACTATCAAGTGATTAATATAACTCCTGATCACTTATATTTCTGTACTGTATGCAGCTCCTTTACTTCATTACAATTATGTTCTAATTAATTTACACTTTATTAATAAATGTTTGTCACAATAATGCTTTGGGTTTGTTGTTAGTTTCCTTTGCTAAAATACATTGCTCATTTTTACTATAAACGTAGTAAACGTGCCGCTCCATGTGCGGAGAAGCCCTGAGAATAATACATAGCCAATGGTTTATCGGGATTGCCGTTTTCGGTGACAGTGGGCTGGAAATTGTTCGAAATATTTCATGCTCATACCATTAACGGTTTTAATAATAATTTTCAATTCTCTTTAAAAATGTTACTATTTATATTTAACCTACCTTGTATCTCTTACCGTATCCAAGATACTCATGTTGAGCTCGATAAGTGGTACACCCTGTATAACCGATATAAGAAACAATACTATAATACTCGCTATGATTTCTTACGATTATGATACTTTCTCATACTAATAAAAAATTAATAAAACCTCAAATCAAGTTCCTTTGGACTCAAAGAAAATGAACATTTTTCTGTTATTTTGTCACTTTGCTTCGTGTAAAGAAAACGTTATCGAACCTATCTGCGGACGTAAGGAACATGCTCCTGCATTTTATTTTATGTTCAAAATAAATCGAAAACGTGTAAATCAACGAAAATTAAAATTAGTAGAAAAAATCTGATAATAAAATATAAGAGATTGATGAATTAAACAGTTACCTGTGTTGTTCTAAACACACCAAAATATGTTAAAAATGAGCAATGTAAAACCATATGGGCTAGTTTAATTGGTTTATACCCGGGATTGGAGTCGTTCGTGGTGTCTGCTGCCGCCATATGGTGGAAAGGTAAAAACTGTGCTACACTGTGGTGAGTCTATTTATACTTATTTTGCCTTAGAATAACACCCTTCTTAGAGTGGTAAATATATATTATAATATTAAACAAATTGGACATTTCAATCTACTTTATTTTTGCCTAGATAGAATCCTATAGTATTAAACACAAATAACAAATAAGTTTTCTTTGCTACAATTACCGTTAAGTCAACGTTAGTTAAACATGAACCAATCATCGTAAACCAAATTTGCATGAGTAACAGAAAAAATTCCAATATGGCCACGAAGGTACGAACATGAGAAGCAATCAACCAACTATTTCACATCATATATACTGTGTGTCCACGGATGGACTTGAAAAGAGGAAAAACTTTTTTATTTGTCGTTTTACGAAAAAAAGTCATTCTTTTAAAAAAACTCTGCTTGTGTTTAAACCTTCTAATATGTACCTTAAAATAACTTCACACATACAGGGTGGCCACTGCAAGCTAATATGTGAAAATGAAATAATTATTTTTCAGTTTTTATCCCAGATGAACAGATATAATAAATAGCGTTTGGCCAATTAAATAAAATCTCATTTGATATAACATCCTCCAACCACCACGCATTTTTTCGGCTCTTCTGATGAAATCGACCTGAATTTTTGTTATTATAACAGGATCATTAATTTCGGTTATTGCATCTCTTATTCTCTGCTTTAAAATATCTACGTTGTGCGGTAAATCGTTACCGTACACTTTTTGTTTCAATATTTCCCATAAAAAGAAATCCATAAATTATAATAATACTCGGAATAATAATTAGGTATATCAAATTGAAATCGATTAATTTAATTTGTCCATATTGAGGGACCACTCTGTATAATTGACATTGTATATTAATAGTTTTTGTGCGTTCATATTTTCATATATTAGCTAGCAGTGACCACCCTGTATGTGCGTACTTATTTTGCAGAATTTTTTTGAACGACAAATAAAAAAAGTTTTTCCTCTTTTCAAGTCCATCCATGGTGACTGAATTTTGAGGTTCCCTGCGTAAAGATGAGCACTTTCGTAATCTGTCTGCATTCTGCAATGTCCTCAATGCCTTCCTTCGATTTTTTGATAATTCTGACACATAACATCCCCAATTAGTTGCAGTAAATTACCAAGTAGTCGTTCCTAAAATATCAACAGAAAATTATCAACAGGGTGTTATCGAAGGAATCGCCCTAGTGAAAGTTTTACAAAAGGTGGAGTCGACGCTTATTAGCGTGGAATTCAAACGGGTGCTAATGGAAATATGGAAATGACAAAAATCAGTTTTTTGCCTATAAAACAAAAACGTTGATTTTACTAAAATATTTTTGCACATAATAGTAAGCCTTGAGAGGCTCTACATTTGGTGTCATTTAACCTACCTTGTATATCTTACCTTATCCAAGATACCCATGGTAAGCACGATAAGTGGGACACCCTGTATATAAGTACTTTAAAAAAAAATCAGGTTTGTTACAACAGTAATAATATGAATATTATTATGTATTGTAATTATTAGTAAACAATTTAAACTTACCCTGCCAAATCCATTAAATTAATTAACCCGCTTCTCTTCAAAACTCAGGAACTATTTTTTAACAAGTTCCGTAGTATTTCTGGCATTTTACCACGACTTTGTACATTGCAATAAAATACGAGATGAGATTTTTTTCAAGTTGTGGCAGGTATGTAAGTGTTATATGACCTACCTAATTTTTGTAGTCAAGTGAATAATCTTTAAATCAATATTTACTTTTGGATGTTTGAATCAAATCTTATCTTCGTTATTGGAACACAATGGATGTATTACGAAATCATCAATAATTTCTGTTAAGAACATAGTTCTATTGCTTAATATACAAGTATTGTTTATTTTTTACTTATTGATGTAAGGTCATAAGAAAAACTGTAGTAATAATCAGAGCAAAGGTGAATGGGGCTATGAACCTATCGCTCTTTACCTCTGTCGCGTTGCAGTTGGCCAAGCCTCTGCTACTTTGCAGCAATCTTCTAGTCAATTCAAATAATAAAAATTTATGTTGCCGAATATAAAACCAAATCCAATTTGTTTAATGTTTAAAATAATTTTAAAGTAGATTTACCATTCTGTCTCTTTGTCATACACAGTAGTAACCATTCATACTTATAATTTAAGCTTCCTTTTATTACATGTGGAAGGGCCGAACGTGCCCTTTTGGTGGGGGAGGAATTAAAATGAGTCATGTCATCAGCATGTATCACCTCATTTATAAATAGTATAATGATATATAAGACAGTCTGAGGATGAGTAGATTCTTACTTGCGGTAATGAGATTAAAGATGGACTGGCCCCAAAGTTAAATGTCGATGTGTAGCTCTTTCTCGTTTATTTATTAACCCGAGATGACGGCTAGTAGATATTGATTTTATTTGATATTTTTACTAATGATTGCTATCGGTATGTAAACTTCATATAAATTTCTAGTCCGTTACTCAAGTAAAAAAAATAAAATAAATCGATTTCATTTTATTGTGCTCTGGAAATATAGGATTTGCCTCGGGATTTGCATAAATTCTGTAAACCACCTAACCACAAAATTAGGCAAGCATATATGCACTCGATGGTATTCCATACGCAGACAACATGAAATGTATACTCGGTTGCCTATTTTTGGTCATGTGGTCTACAATTATTTATGAACTCTGAATTTTATTTTAACAATAACTAAGTCATATTTTCCGTTAAATATAAATATAATTAGGCATTATGTATCTTAATAATGTTATCTTTCCCCTCCACTAAAAGTAATAGTGAAGTATAAGAAGATACTAAAAGAGTACTCTCTACTGTTTCCCGGCTTCGCCTTAAAAACAAAACTGTCAAAGCAAGAATTATTCTGGTTATCTTGTATTTTGGACGATATACAGAGAAACGGAACCTTATTTTCAAATTATTGGACGTAATATGTTCAGACCTGTATGACAAAAGTTTTATACAAACAAAAGTTATAATAAATAAGATCTTCAATTTCTAACTTCATTTAATCTCCAAACTTAGTTGATCACTAGAAAACCGGTGTCGGAGCAATGTGCCGCCATATATTTGTCTCAACTAGAATAACATCATATTGAATAACCGATCTTTTCTCTAGGTGGTAATATCTTACCAACCCCACCGTTCCACCCAGGGCCAAATTTCTCAGGATACGCCCCGGTACAGCTAGCGGCAGCTCCCATCGGACCCAGGCAGTTTTTACCACCGCCCATATTTTACTGGCCTTATCCCAGCCCCCCTGTATCACCTACAAACTACTATCCAACGATGCCACCACCTGGGGCCATGCCACCGCAACAGCCTCAACAGCAAATGGTAAATATATTTTTCGATTTAATTTTTGTAAAAGAAATTGTAAGAGTATTAAATATTAACACAATTTTCGCTTTTGGTACCCAGAAAATTTAAATGAGTTTTCGTCTTCTTTCAGATACCCCCGGAATGTGTGGCGCTGCCCCAGATGGCGCCTATGCCAACAATAGATGCCAGAATAATGGCCGATGGTATGCCTAGACCCGAATCCGATAAAGCCAGGCAGAATTTTGCACCCAATCAATATGTCGAGATTATTATTTAAAGTTCTTAGTTATTTATTAGTTTCTACACCGTGAGACGGTACGCAAAGAATACTTTTCAAATAGAAAAAATGAGTAATTGCACACAATGTGACATAATATAGTTTTTTTATTTGCACATATCAAATGTCTATATAAGTATGTATAGATAATATAATATATAGTTAATATTTAAATTAATATATTGCAGATTTAATATATTTGTTTGTTAACATAAATTATTATGTTTTTAAAACTTGTTTATAACAAGCGCAATTTATCGTTAGGTTGAAATCATTTGATCGGTTTTATATTAACGATTTAGATATTTTAAAATGTGGACTGCCTCAAAAAACGCTAGGAACATTTTTCTTTCTTGGAAAACAATTGAACCGTAGGTCTTGCATCATTTAAGAAGTTATTTAAAATTGTTGTTGTACTTTTAAAATGTCCGGCACAGTGCAATATTGACCTTTTGAACAATTCAATTATATGTATTTGATATGTAAAAGTAGGACCCGATTTTCTTTTATTAGTGCAGTTATTTAAGCAAAATTTGGCATCTACATAGGATGCCTTAAGATGGAATTACAGCATGATTATTAACCAAAAAAAAATCGGTACCATTAATTGCATTAAAAAACAGTAACGCCCTATAGAAAACCCAGTGCAATAGTTGAATAAATTTAAAAAATCAAGTTTGCTGTAAAACTACGAAAGATAGAAAAAAAACTGCAGGTACAATTTTTATGACCTATCTTAAAATGTTATTGTTTCTTATTTTGTACAGGGCGTTACTATTTTTTTATACAATTTATTCTACTTATTACCCACATCTCCGCCCCTGGTTTGCTTCAGCATATTTTAAGACACCCTATCTAAGTGTGTTGCATGCCAATTTTGGTTTTAGTACCTGCACCAATAAAGACAATATATTTTTTTGTAAATTTTAACACCTCTTACCTCCAAAAGAAGAATTTTTCTTTCTTTTTATATGAACTTTTTTTCTTAAAATTAGCTAAAGAATATTTTGACATTTAAATTACACCCTGTATAGCTCGACAAGTTCACCTCAATTGTGCATACATTTTATATCACAAAACCCGCTTTATTTCACCACACTTCGGAGTAAGACCACGGTTTCACAAATATGTAATTTTTATCAATCCCAATTTTTCTGAAACAAAAATCATCCTACCTTTTTTGACCCAATGCGTAAATTAGGCAAATTTTATTATTCGTTTTTATTATGATTCGTTTAATTTAGAAGAAATATCTGAGACACATGTAGTATACTTAACATATTTTAAGTATTTGAAACAACAAAATTTGCTTCGTCTTCCATTTTAGAGTAGTATTTGTGATTGTTTTATGTCTAGCAAGAATTAGCCTAGCTTTCATGCTTATTATTAATTGTGATTTTATTTGTTATAGTAAGTAGTAAAAGCGCTGAGACACAGTTCCACTTGTATTACAAACTACAGGGCTGCTTGGACATGACCTAAAACAACGCTCCTTCCGACAGCTAGATACCAATGGAAAGTGGCAATTCTGATTGAATCCGAGTAGTTACGTAGCTGGTAATACGGTTGGAACTATAGCCTTGGTGACACTGCAATATTATGCAATTCCTATTACAACGAAATAGTCTTTTTGCATGAAGTTACTTAGTACTATAGTCTATAGTAGTGATTTATTATATTATGCTACAATTTTAATCAACGCTCAAAATTAGTAGGTAATGTGCAATAAAATAAGATTTTATAGATTTATAACTTATATTAGTGATAAATATTAGTCAATGTGACTTTAAAATAGTTATTTCTACTGTTAAAAATATTTATGGCAGTTTTATTTAGAACTGATTGTAAAATAAAAAATATATATTAATCAGTAAGAGAAACGTGTAGTGGTTATAGGGTCTAGGACTGCCGAAATTATATAAAAAACAGATCAAGAGAAATCCATAATTAATAGTCAATCAAATAGAGGTACCTGGGTATCACCTGTAAAGTTGAATATATAATTGTTTTCTTATTACTGACTGCACTTATGTGATGCTTGAGCCATTCACCTAAAATTATGCACGAGCTAGACCCTTTTGACCTTTTTATAACCATCCACTGATAGTTAATTTTAAGTTAAGAAACATGCCGACTAAAATACGATTTTCTTTATTTGTCTTTCACTAGTGCAAAAACCTTGTTTAAATTAAGTTTGTTTTCTACTATTATGTACATTACAAAATATAAAGCGCATATTTCAACATCCGTGGACGTTGTTTATCGTAATTGCAAATAAATCATTTACCTAATCGTGGATTGTAAATTACAATAATTGCCGTTATTGTAGTCTTTTATAAACATTTCTAAATGAAACTCATAGTTGTTAAAATATAGTCGTAAAATATCAAAAAACCTTATGATTAGTTTCCAGCAGATTCCCAGGTCTAGCTGAAGTTATTAGTCGACCCTAGTGTACCTATATACTTAAATTATTAGAGTAAGGACTTTTTCAATGACATTATTTTTAAGTAATTGTAAGATCTAATAAAATTTGTTACACTTCCTATGTGATTTACGTTCCTTTGAGAACATTAAAAGAATGGTATTTATTTATTGTCAGCAAATTCAAAATCGTCAAAGAATCTGGCGATGTCCATCTAATTCACGAATAATCGTGAACACTTTTATGTTACTAAGAAAGTAAATAACTACCAGCTGATTAGGTTATATAAATCTGTATCGATTTATACTGTTTTTGTTTTCATATTATAATAGACAATTAAAGTATCACTTGTTATACGTAGTTTTATTGTTTGATTACGTCACAAAGTGTGCACATTTTTGTCGCAATATAGCATTTATTGGATATTTAATAAAACATTATTTGCAATTATTTACAAATAAAGTAAAATACATGTGTGAAAAAAATTCACGTGATAGAGTCATCCGGCTAATTTGAAGCATTAATTGATGTGGTTAGGAAAATAACTGAAAACGGACCTGGAGTAATCTACGTAAAAGTCAATCTACCAATCAAACGCTTTGAAATTCAATCGGGCATGTGAAAAGACGTAACTGAAGTTAGAAGCTGTATAAAGTATGGGTGGTCACTACTAGAGGGCGACACTAAATTTTTCTTGACGAAATCGTCTTTAGTTTGGTTGAAATTACTAGATGTTTTTCTTTGACCACCATTATTTACACTTTCGACACCAACCATTTCTTTCGCTAGTGCATATTACAGTTTTAGTGTTTTATTATTTGGTGCAGCTACACTGACTTACACTTTTCTACACCAAGTACAACTAGTGTACGTCAAGAACAATACCGTCATTTTACTAGACTTGGCAACAATGGCAACGCTCCACGCTCCAGCTTTTGACGACTGACAACGTGACAACTTGAATTGAACGTTTTATTTATTTTGACGCTAATTTTTGTGCAATTAATAAATAGTATTGGGGATGGATGACTTTGAATGGAATGTCGTTAACGAAGGGCAATTGCTGGATGCCATGGTTGGACATAAACCTGTTGGTAAGTAATTTTTGCTAACCATTTTTGTAATTTTTGTTGACCATAACCTAAAAGAGTCTTATCGAAATAGCGATTATATTATAGCGAACGTAAACAATTTTAAAACTATCTTAAAACATTGTTTAGATATGAGTTTGGCAGACATAAATTTACGTTAATGTTATTGCCATTGCTGATTTATCAAATTATTATGGCCAACTTTGGACTCATCTTTTACCAATTTTATTGCCATCCAATTATTGCAATATATTCATAAATATCCGTTTAGTTTAGTGTTGAGTGAAATATCGACGCAATAACGGCTTAATTAAACAATTTGGAACAAACTGATGAAGGCGCTACCACCGAGGCTACCACTTTACTCTTTTACAACAAAGTATACACAGTCGAGTGGCTGATATTAATTTTTACTTTACAGAATTATTGTCACATCACATACTATCTGTAAATTTCAGTTTCACTAGTTACTTAGAGTAACAACTTGAAATTATTGAATATTTTAATAGCTTATTGTAGAAATAGTATTGTAAATATGCAACTCTTCGCAGCAAATTGAAATTTATCATTTCGCACATGTTTATTCTAGGGGTGAATAAATATTTTCAAATGGCATTTATTTGCGACAAATTCACGGATAATTTGCATAAAGACATTGACCCAGGGAAAATCTGGACCCACTTAGAAACAATGTATAATCTCGAGGCACTTGACGAAAGCGAATCTATTCCTTTTCCAAACTCTGAGAAGGAGTTTAATTTACCAGAGTCGGATTTTGGCAATTTGATAATCAAAAAGGAAGAGGAAAAGAAGGACAAAACACAACCACAAAAAGGCGGCAGGGAGACGCCAAAGCTTGTGAAGGAAGTTAAAAAAGAAGAAAAGACTCCAGTGAGAAATCAGAAAGAACGAAGGGATAGTAAAGAAGGAAAAGATAATAACAAAGCCCCGGCAACAGCTAAAAAGGAAATAAAGAAAGAGCCGGAAAAGAGTAAAGCTCCGGTTAAAAGTAGTCGAAGTTCGACTAGCATACCAAAGGAGGACAATAAAGTTCAGAAAAATAAATCTGAAGACACACCAAAGCCCACAAAACGACCAACTAGGGGTAGCTTAAAACCAAATGACGATTCGGGGTCGAGCGGAAAATCGAGTCCAGTTAACGTAATGCCTAGTGCAAAGAGAAGAAGAATTTAGAGAAGCGTTTCCGTTTTTATTTTATATACCTGTCTTGATGACCAAAAATAATATTTATCGTTAGAAAATTATGCCTTATATTTATTTAGTAGGTAAAAAAAAATGTTATCATATCAATATTGTCTATTGTTCTTAAAACTAGAAAATCTCCTGTGGTTTACCTATATTTTTGTAACTTAAATATATATATGGGGAAAATCTAATTTTTTTACTGGCTGTCGCAATGTTCTAGCGCGTCCACTGCTGCCTTATAGCCATATTGTATGAATTCACGTCCTTGGCATTGAACGTGTGAATAAGTAGCTTAAGCGTGGAAGTTGAGAGGCAAGTCCAGTAAATTTTTGAGAAATACACAAAATTCTGCTCTCTAGTTGAATTTATTTTAAAAAGTATTTTCAGTTCTAATTAGCCATTATACGGTGATTTGGCATCAACGTTGCATTCTATTTGAAACATATTTTTTAAAGCAGTAAATCGTAGATGCTTCACGCATTGGATTTTAATGGAGTGTTTTCCCTAAACTTGCTTGTATTTTCCTTCAATTTTTATGCAATATACTCCGAATACCCTGTATATGTAATTACTGTTTACTTTTATGCACAAATTCAGAGCTGTAATGGGCTGTTTAAAGTTGCTTTAGGGGGCAACAGTAACGGCAAATATAACGTTATTGTATGCGTTTTCATAGCGCTACATTGCTGTCAGTCCTCTTGTAAATGATCTAGATTGTATTTGTGTTGCCAAATAACTACTTTGGAGGGAAGACAGTTTAAGTTGTAACATAAAAAAAATAATAAACAGGGTAATTAATATTCTTTTAGAGGCTAAGTATTAATAATTAGTATAAAATATAAAGTATTAATCTAGAGGCGTTAGATTTAAAGAAGGGTTGTACTTGTAACCTTAATGAAATATGTTATATATCTGCCTTTAGATATAGAAAGAGTTTACTTGAGAGTTATCGTTAAATAAAATCCACTTTTTGTTGTTTTTGAATATTGGACGTTGTTGAATTATTGATTCTAAAAAAAAAGTTTAAAATGGGGAAATTGCATATAAAACGGTTAATAAATATTTTTATAAACACTAATGGCAGTAGGACTTATTTTTGATAGGTTGACCGATTCTTTGGAATGGCTTAATTTGGTAATCAATTTTAAATATGTACTCGACATAAAATATCTGTTCATAATATAAATATAAAAATGAGAAATGATAATATAATACATAATATTAATTAATAATAAACAATGGATTAACAATATTTCTCTTGTTTCTGCACAGTGGTTATTTTACATTTTTCTGAGCTACAGTATATACAGAGGTGTCAAAAAGTAATTCCATTTTGTTTTATTCCGCAAATGAAATAACATTTATTGTGTATAATATATGGTTGCCTAATTCTGTGACCATTGAATTTTTTATTGTTTATGAAGGCTCCTTTATAAATAGAAATATACCGGCTGTCATAATGAGCCAGTTTTTAATGTTGATCAAACGTCCCAATAAATTATGCTTTTTCTTATATCTTGTAGTAGTAATGACATCAACAATTTTTTTAAATGGGTCTATAATTTTTTTGCAGAAGAAGAAACAAATAATTTCTGTTCCTTTTCTAGTTTCAAAAAGGGTTTTTTAAAAAAGACTTTTTAGTTGCTCTGTATTGTTAAAATATACCATGTCTAGTTTTTATAACGAAAGGGTGTAACTTCTATATAATCAATGTAATAAAGTGCCTGATTTACAAAACAAGAATGACATTTTTTTTCAAAAGTTATTTAGATATCAGTTTATGATAAGATCGTCAAAATTTCACAATAATATTCGAAACGTAAGGTGACGTTTTCACTAGGTATCCAACATCAAATTTGTTCATAAAATTGTTACGGTATTCAATTTCGTCTGCTAAAACTACGTGAGAACACCATCGTAAGAAGTGCTCACGAATGCCAATAAAAGATAATTGTAAATCATGTGACCATCGAACTAGGCAACCATATAAACACTTATTGGTATTGCAATATGCAGAAAAAACAAAATGTATATCTGGTTGTCTATTTTTAGTCACGTGGTAGCGGTTTAGACACATTTAATAATAATTGTAACCGTTATTTTGGGAAAATATAAAAACAAGAACTAAACTTAATAAATTAATTTATTATACAAATAACAAAAACGTCCGTTTCACCTATCCAATCGACAAAAGAAAGCGTGTTTCGATTCTTGCACATCACTCCGAAAATACTTGTCGTAGAAATCCAGCGCGACGTTCTCAACTTTGAACCCAAATTTTTGATAAAGGAACATCGCAGAGTTATTTATCGACACGTGTAATGTGATGTCTTTGCCTTGGCTAGTCTGAAAAATTTTAATTCGTTAACTACACTGATTAACAAGCATTTTAAAGAACCTACTTGTATTAAGTGATACACCATGAATTTTCCAATACCACAATTTCTCCACGACGGTCTCGTAAATACAAACGATATGTAATTTTCCGTGTGCTTCACGTCAGGAACCAAAAACGCAAATCCGACTATGAGTTTCTTGTACAACACAACGCAGCTAAAGTCTGGATATTGTAGTGCCTCCGTCACTGAAACAAACTAGTGTAATACACCCCATATCATGTACTAAAATACTTACAATCTATGCCAGGCCAGAAAAACTGGTTACACATACTGTTTATGGCTGGAATGTGCTCCGGTTGTACATACGTGTAATCTATAGGGGCTCTTGGAGGCAGAACATAATCACTATTTTTTCGGTTAGCCACCAGTTGTAATTCTGCCATTAGCCGTAGCCACGTAGGGTAACTTTCTACGTCCCTTCGAATGTACGGCTTGAGATATATCCCACTATACGGAGATAAAATCTGTTCTCTCCTCAGACCACCTGTTAGTTTGACTTGCATCGTCAGTCCTTTTAAGCGAGAAATATCTAAAAAAAATAATATTAAATTAACAACAATATTATTTTGATTTTTCATGAAACTTACTATTCAACGATGTATTGTAATGACAAAACGGGTCCAACAGTTTGACAGATTCTTTCACTTTCTTTACTTCACTTTGGCCATTCGAGACGCTTGGTTGAGGTTTTTCTTGGGAATCGATAATGTTAAAGTTTGTTGTAAGCTCATCGGATAAAATCGATGTGGAACTCGCTAATTTCATCAATCTAAAACAATAAAACAGGTATTTTCAAAGTGATCATAGCTAAGCTGTATCTAAGAAATGTATACTGAGTGTCACAGAAACTGCCAGCCTCTCCCCCAAGGTTTTAAAATAATTCGGGAATTAAATATAACTATCAGAAATTACAGCTACGAATCAAATTATTTACTTACAAATAGTTCGGAAGCACCTAGTACTTAAAAACTAGCAACTGAAAAAACAGAAATATTGAATATCGGGTACTTACTTTTTGGAGTTACTTCCTATACTTGGGAAAACGGCTTTCCTCTTGTTAACGCCAGTATTTTTATGCTTTAAATTCTGAAAATAGAAAATTGAATTTCCGTAACGAGGAACAATAAATAATTCTTTACCTTTTTAACTTCCGTACATACAACACCCTCTTCTTTGATATCTGAAATGACGGATATATTACTAACATTAAAGGTTTGCAAGAGCTCCTCATTTTTCACGTATGTTGATAAAACTACGTGGAAGAGCTCGGCATCTTGCATTGTTTTCTTTTCGTTTCTCATTTTTGCTTTTTGCTTCTCTAGGGTCATTAATGAATCTGAAAGGAAGATATTTAAAAATATTTTGTTTGACGTTTCCCCAAGAATGGGAAAATTTATAAAATCAAAGATATTTCGATACTTATGTATTTAATATAATTATACTTACGTAAATTTGATACCACAGAAGGACTCAGTTTGGGATACATCAAAGTCCACCAAGCCGGTTCGTTAAACGTTGAGGTTCCCGACAGGAATATGTAGGAACCAAAGTGCGACAACGTTCCCGCAACAGTTCCTGTCCATTTTTTCTTCTTCCTTACATCATAGGTGAAAAATACTTCCCAATTCCTGTCGACGAACGAGGCGACATGATTTCTCCAGTGGAAAAAGCCTTTCCTGGCTAGTCCCGGACTTCTGGTTTGCAAATGGTACAAGACTAGAGTAATTATTTGTAACCTAAAAAACACAAACTCTACTTTAACAGTTCAACTTTTTCTATGTAAACAACAATATTTACCAGGATATTTTATTTCTAGAGAACACCTCGCATCCTGACGATGAGCATTCTTGGCACACGTACGTATAAAAAAGGTCTCCGTTTAGTCCTCCAGGCACTGAGCCCCTCTTAAGGCACCTAATATGTACATTATTCTTGCACTCTAAACACTCCAATCCTTCATCACAACATATTTCTAGAGCGTCTTTACAATATTTGCATTTCCTTGTGTCTGTAAAATACTCCATATCTTTTTAATACGTAGGAATTTGCCACTACACACTGCACCGGAACTATTCAGTTAAAATATAGTTTTATATTACAATGGTGCGGCGAGAACTTGTGTTTATTTTGATTTTACAATCAACAATTTATTTTAACCTCAACCTTCGACTTAACCTCAATAACTGAGTTAACAGTGTGCACATGTAGTTTAGCCAACGTAAACAAATAAAACCCTAGATTGAAAGGAATTGGGGAGGAGTAGTCTACCAAGGTGTATAATTACTACAGGTTGGCTCATTCTCAAAATCAAGGAGTTTTATATTTTTGTTTTAATAAAATTGTGTTGTTATATTATTTGCTATATTAAAAAAAATTGGACAACGTATTTTAATACTTTCTTTAATTTTTCTAACATCTACCTAATTACACAATCATTAAAGTATCAAAAATAAATTACATACACCCAATCTGATAAATATTTCTGAATTAGCCCGATTCATATAAAATTTCGCCTTTACCTAACTATACATTTCTTTGGCCTACGATATTGCCCATTCAGAAGGCAAATGAAAATGAATTTACAATATTTATTTAGTATTTTATCGTTATCTATGCGCATCACCATAATTTCTTAAAATATTGTTACTTAATTTATTGTACAAGTTGTAAGATTCCAAATTGCTTAAATCTTCTTCAGTCCCGTATTTGCCCATCCTGTCATCCCATCCAGAGCCTGTGTGGCCTATGTGGTAGTCACCCTCGTTTTCTTTATGAATGTGAAAATGTACATTCTGCGGTTTCTGCCAAGTTTTCGCATCGCTGTGTTTGCCAGAAAGTGCCACAGCAATCTTGGATACGGCGCCACTTACATTTATGAGCAACAGCAATCCTAGAAGGGCTAAACTTTTCAGCGAAAAAATAGTTAGGAAAGCCACAGCGGTTACTATCACTCCCAGTTTAAATATTATTAGGGGCATTACGAACTTTAATTTCCTGGCGACGCCGAAGCACCTTCCTGAAAATAACAGTTTTGTCAAATATACCTACGTAATGTTTCAATAAAATATAGCCTCAGAAATTATAGCTTATAATACCTATAAAGGAATCAGAATTTTTCTCTGGTACAATTCTTGCCCATAACTCTTTTAATCGTCTCCCCACCATTTCCATGAATTTGGCCTTATCTGATGGGAATCCCATTATGGCTGTTGGTGATGATCCTATTATAGCTTTAACATCTTTATTACTATTTGTAGAAACCTCAGTGGAGACACATTGATCAACTAGCATAATTATTAGCCCCATTAAAAGAAATGCCTTCATTTCTTCTTGTACAATCTCATAATTGTTACCTTAAAATAAATATCTGAATATAGGAATTGGCGAAAATTATAAATGTGAAGAAATATATGTGGAAAAACCGTGGCCTACTTTGTGATATGAATATGATTTGAAAAGCACAGGGCCGTAACGAGACATTCTTGTGTCCAGAGCAACGTAGGTAGTTTGCGCCTTTTTTTTATACAATCAATTTAAAAAACACTGCATCTATTTTAGGCATGTTTATTATTAAAAACTGGGTATAATAATTATTAAAAGGTTTTAATATTGTTCAAGATTATATTTGCTCTAAAAATGTAAATATTGTTGATTCTTATTTGCTTTATTTGTGCTGACCCTTATCATGAAGTAAAATTAAGAACAATAAATATATAACAATTAATTTATCTTTATCAGAATATTTAGTCTATATACGTATGAATATATTATCTTATATTATTTAATTACCATAACAGACTGTTATATCCATGTAATAATATAATGAAAAATTATGTATCTCGTATACATAATTTACTAACTGCATGACCTAAATAATCGGACGATGAGGCATGGGGCATACCCATAAGACATCGATGTTGAACGTAAAAGCTTTCGATTTAATGGAAATTTTACATTTTTTTCTATGTAACGCTATCATTAACACGGAATAAACATTTGCATTCATTAGGATCCGCAAAAATGCTAAAATATGACTTTATAATTTTGAATTTAGAATACTAACAAACACCAATTGGTTTTTAATAGCCATATGTAGAATTAAATGTTAGTTCCTACCTAATTGTTTATTGGGAAAAAAATTGGTACCTACTTGATTATGGAGATAATAGTTTATAATAATAATAGGTATAATGTGTTTTTTATAATTAAAATAACGGGTCACATTTTTTAGAGCGCTAGGTAGTTTCTTTTTTGTCTTTTCTACACCCGGAAAGGTGTCCTAATTTTTTTTTACTAAAATTGCTTTTAACTTTTTTTTGCAAAAATATGGCTGCAAATCAAAGAAAATATACATTATACACTTGTGATTTTTTTTTTTGTAAATTTTACACAATTTTTTCTTCATTTAGTTTTGGTCTTAGTGCTCCAATGAGATGGGTATGCTAAATTTCACCAATAGCTCATAACAAAAAAAATCGACGAAATTAATATTTCAAATTCCTCGCATATGCATATGTATATATACATAGTAAAATCAAGAGTTTCTAGATCTTAACCAAATATTTATTTAACATATAATTTACACGTCGTTATAGAGGTTATGCAAATTTGAGTATACAGTGCGAAAACTCAAGTGGAATAAATTCTGTAGCATTTCTGTAACAAATCATAAAACAAGTAATTTTTACTGTTTTACTGCTACATTTCAGCTTATTTTACGGGGTAGCTACCCCCCCTCTGGGTAAATTTGTCTTCAAACATAAAGCTATGTCAAGTGAGACATCGTTTGAAAGCTAATTTCAAGTAAAATACAATATATATCTCTTATTCTTATATATACTTTGAGGTTAAATGATAAAAAATGAAAATTTACATTTTACATTAAAAACTGTTCAATGTAAAGGGTGTTCAAAATGTTTTTCTTTTAAACGCTCTTTAGAAGAAGAAGAAGAAGAAGGCGAATAAGAAGAAGAAACATTGACAGTATGCATTTATCTTGTAACTTTTTTTGACGCAATTTTTTTGCAGAAATTTCTCTTATCTTCAATATTAAATCAAAAAGTAAAACTTTAATTTTTGGTTGTTTCTAAATACTTGACGTCGCATGAAAGAATGGAATTTGCTTCTCTGAAATTTATTACCTACATAAAAAATGGCATTGTAAGGATGGCTACTAGACCAAATCATGTAGCATCAGTTAATCTGTAATTTTACTATTTGGTTCCAAACAATTTGAGTCGAACAATAATAAAAGGTAAAGTAAAATTTGCCAAATATTATAATGCCGACATCGAATTAAAAGTCACATTCCTCTTTCTACTCTAGTGGAGCTCATAAGAATTTTTTTGTTTTATACTGTAAGGGCGGTGTCACAGTCTTCAACCACATAACTATCATTAGATCCGGCTTCTAAACGATTTGTTATTATAAATCACACTCCTCGCTCGGGGAAAGGGAAAATTGTAAACAACGTCCTCCGATGCTAATTGGTCAGTTTTAAATATTGTGACATTTGCGTTACACATAACCTTAAACTTTTAGTGTTTGTAAGTTTTTTCTCAATTTTTGAATTCTTTTACTTTTAGTTCGGGTTCATTATAACATTTAAAAACTTTCCCAAACAGTATACATGCAGTGTTTAAATATTGTAGATTATTATAGACTGCGAATTATTATAGGTTAGAATTCTAACCAACAAAAACGTTCCTCTATCCAATGCCCCTCTATAGCCCCGTCCTGCTGGGATTTAATCACGACCGTGAAACTGAATATTACAGATATCTAAATTAATTTTGCAAGCATCAAATTCTGATATACGTTAGAAATGACAATCTTTCACTTTTATCTAGTCTAGATCCGCATCTCATCAATTAATATTCTAGTTTATGTTCTGATCGTTCCAAAGGCTGATTGCCCTGAATGCTCACGTACCTAAAGCCGATCTTTTACTTGCAATCCAGATTTGCTGTAATGAGGTAATTACTAATTACAAGCAACTCTTGTTTTCCCTAATTTGGCCATTAGGATTTAAAAAAATTAATCTCACTAATTTCCAAGCACATGTCGATGGTTTTTATCAATTTACTTGAAAATGGTGCATCCTAAGAAAAAACTTCAAGAGAGATTTTTTTTTCAAAAATATTGTAGAATCTAAAAATAATTCAAAATTAGTGGCTAGGATCAGTGGCGTAGAAAACTTTTGTAATAGGGAAAAACCATATCACCACATGTTTTTTTAATATTGTCGCTCGTTTCAGAGATATTTAAAAAAATCGTTAGGAAAATAAAAACTTCAACACCCTGTATCTCAGGCAATGTTTATGCAGCAAACGTTTCTTTTTCGGTGTTCTATCGGTCTCTCAAGTTTCCCCTTGAAAACTGGACCACCCTGTAGATTTTTGGACAATATTTTAAACGAGATTTTAAATTAATTTAAAAAATTTTACAATCGGTCTAAATAACAATATTCAGATAATTAAATGGCACTCATCATTTATAAATATACAGGGTGTTATTGAACTTTAGGAAAAAAAAATGAACAGATAAAAATTCATAGTCAACTACATCTATTGAGATATACTCATTTCATTTCTTTAAATAAAATCGCAATAAAATGTTTGATAGCCACTGGAAGCAGTGGCACCCCATTTTAAGTGTATGTGTTATGGATGACAACGAACATCATGGCCCTCGTCATGTTTATTCGAATTCTAAAATTGTCGACATGCTATTAATGTATGGTGAAGCTGGACAGAATTTGTTGGCAGCTAGCAAACTTTTATAAGTGGTTCTCAAACAAATACAATAATTCGGATTTTTAGCTAGCTTATTTTTCTTCAGATATTCAATTTATTTATGCTGTACTTGTTTTAAAACATCAAAAATAACATACAGTTAATTTTTTTTCCTAAAGTTCAGTAACACCCAGTATATAAAAAAAAATATATAAAATTTACAACTCATATCGTCAAATAACTTTTGTTTTTCTACGATTATGTTATAAACATTTCCTGCTGAATAAAAGTAAAATTATAATAATCCAGAGCACCGGAGCGTGCACACGGACTAAATTCTCCTCCACTAAGTGTACCGCCTGTTAAATGGCACGTGCTTTTCTTTTCTAGGTTATTGTTGTTATTAAGTATAATTGATGGGTGTATCTGTCGGCAAACTTCGTTGTTATACCATTAGGTACATTTTTTAACGATTAACTATAATCATCATAAAAAAAGAAAGTCGATTCGTTTACATGTGACATGTGACATGATAAGAATATCTAAATGGTACCTACTGTACATCTCTACTTCGTCAATTTCAATCATTTATACCGTCGTAGAAAGTCATTGGAAAAACCAACGTACGTAGGTACCTACCTACTAATTTTGAATTATAGCACGACTTGAAAAGTAAGTTAAATGCCTCTGTTAAACAACATTTCTTGGAATAAAGTAAACTGGACTGTAATCGATATCTCATTCGACGATAAATTGCAGAACTGCAATGCATCTAAAGCCATTTTTAATGATACAGTAATAATATTAATAGTATATACAGAGTGTATACTCATAAACATTATTGAGCCCGATATATCCACAGGTCGCTGTTGATCCCGCCCTTTAGAACCAAGATAGATGAGTTTTATCACATTTTTGAATTATTTTAAACTCAAGGCATTTATAGAGGGTCAAAATGTTTAAGAAATACAAATTTTATATATGAATATGAGCTTGTGGGTCCCAGATATGTAAACCGCATGTTGTTAGTCCCGGTTGTATATTTCTTTATTCTAAGTGACCGTTATTGAGCCCGGCGTTGGCCACATAGTCACATTTTTTTAAATGGAACACCCTGTATATTTTTAGATATTTGGATAGCCCTGTTCATCCCCTTTATAAATATATAATTGTTATATATTTCATCCTCAGATAACTGAGTTATTCAAATAAATAATATTCTTAAAAGTTTGGGATACAACTAAATTATTTTTTACATAGATGGCCGTGCATAAAACAATAATGGTTTAAAATAACAATTGTTGATCTGCGCTCCCTGTATATTCATTAAGATAGATGCGGACTCGTAACATATACAAAAAATTGATAAAATATGCTACAGATCTATTTTTTATTTTTTTTTCTAACTATATTTTTAAGCAAAATAAAAGGGTCTAAAAAGTAGTAGTAGTTTTCAAATGATCACCCTGTACATTGTACAGGGTGATCATTTTAAGCGCCTCACTCGATTTTCCTGCTTTATTCTTCGCCTAGGAAAAAAATTCAAAAACCATACTTGTGTACTTTTTTCCGAGGAATCCGATTCCGAAAAGATAAAAATCAGATACATATTTTTCACTTCCGGTTTGACCGGAAATTGCTTTAATTTTTTTATTTTAGGTGATACACCCTGTATATTGAGCTCAGTTTAAAGAACATTTCTTTCTGAATTTTCCAATTTTACGCTTCATTAACGCTACATATTTATTTTATTTCGTCGTAGCACAACTACTAATACCACCAATACCCACTTCATTATCAATACTTACACACCTACACACTAACTTTTACCGTCTTTGTTATTTCACTGTCTTCGTCACTTGCTGTATTAAAACACCTTCGATAGGTACCTATCGACTCGTTGAACTTCACCTTAACACTGAATTTGCGGAATTGCCGCGCTGACGTTTTGAAGATGTCCTAAATTCGTGAATACATTAATTTCACTTGCGTATTGTTTCATTCATCAAATACCGTACGGTTACCCAAACACGGGAACATGATCTTCGACTTATTTGACACCCGATGTGTTCTGTACCTTACCTTCAATTGTCATCTTCACATCACGCCACACGGCCGCGAGCTCCACTCAACGGGCACCACTCTCTTCAGGTCTTCGATTGAAACCATGTGGCGTAGCCGAGTTCGTACATATTCCTCGCTGACCAAGTCAGTAGGCAATTGTTACAAAGCAGGTATGCAACTTTGACCGTTAGCCAGTCTTGTATCTTTCTATCTTTGGCCCATTTAATTTAAATAAAAAACTAATCTTAAAAAATTGCCAAAGAATCATGTTTTCCTATCTTTAATTTAAAGCGCTGCGAAAACGAAGCCACTTGGAGAAAAATTGCTCGGGACTTTTTTGTAGAGAATTAAATTCTCTACAAAAAAGTCCGCGGCAGCTTACCGCTATCTTTTACGCTTTAGGCGTGAGAGGCGCTCAAACTTCTTAACATGCGATTCGGGCGCTCCAACTGCGATAGCACAAAATCGGCTGATCGGCTCTCAATGCAAATGAACCAATAAGAGACAGATAGTCAAAGATGGGTGGCAATCACGTCATCCATTGCGCATGCGCCAACCTTTATGAGTCTGCGCATTAAAAAATAAGTAATTGCAGACATGGAAACTCTCTTAACCGTGTTTTTTATTCATTACTATTAATTACAAGTTACAAGACGTATTGTTTATAGTCATTCAAACAATTGAGTAGTGTGTTCTCCACTGTGCTAGGTCCGTCTGAAAAAAAAAAAATTATATTATCGGATTTTCGGGACGGGGTGGTTAAATAGAGACGTACCGAACGGATACCATTTTGGTTGACTAGGGTTGGCTTCTGTTCTAGCGGACGCCACAGCATTTCGTATTGCAAGAGGGATGGCGCATGATAAACAGAGGGGTGGTTCAGCCACAGCTGCAAATGGAATTTAGTCCGATTACAAAACGTATATGAAATACAATTCTTTACCTTTTGACTTAAGTACCCCGACTGGATTCGGATTGTTCGCGGGAAACTTTATCCTAAAATTGATGGGAATATCTTTAGCGCCTGGCGGCCTGTAGTTCCAAGTTCTGTCGGTCAACAGCTTACCTACCTCATCGAAAATAAGCTCCTCCGTGGTGTAATACCCAATACCTTTAAAAGAAAATGTCCAGAAGAAGTAAAAACTGGTTGAAGCACGTACCCATTACAAAAGCCCCTTCCACTTGGCCGATGTCTATAAGCGGGCTCATGCTGTCCCCAGTATCCTCAATAATATCCACCCTTAAAATTTGCATTTGGCCCGTTAAGATATCCACTTCTACTTCTGTTGAGCATACGCCATAAATTAAATATGATTGAACACCGGGCTCGTCCTCGGAGAACCTAAATTTAAAGAGAAATTATAGAACCTAGACAAACCCCAAGAAGCTATACTTACAATGCAGTTGCATTCAGTTGAACGTTAGAGGAAAAACATTTATTTACTAAATCCACCCACGTTGGATTGCCCATCTTATCTCTGATTGGCTTCATTCTTTCCAGCAGAATATCGCAAGCGCGGATGAGAGCCTGGCAGAAACATCAGTGTTAAGACATTTCTCTCTTTTAAAATCGCCACAAATGACAAATTTAGTTCGGTAAGCAATTTGATTCAACGATGCTAATTATAGGTTAGAATTCTAACCAACAAAAAATATTTTGGCTTGGTTTTATTTAGTTGACTATTGAAACACTCGCATGATGATACTACAATTATTATTGGTGTAATTTAATGAAAATCTAGAATATTTTACTATTATGCAAAAATATATGTACTTAATAATATAAAAACATATGCGCACGTGTGAAATTATAAAATCGCCACAAATGACAAATTTATTTCGATAAGCAATTTGATGCAACGATGCTAATTATAGGTTAGAATTCTAACCAACAAAAAATATTTTATCTTGGTTTTATTTAGTTGACTATTGAAACACTCGTATGATGATACTACAATTATTATTGGTGTAATTTAATGAAAATCTAGAATATTTTACTATTATGCAAAACTATATGTACTTAATAATATAAAAACATATGCGCACGCGTGAAATTATAATATCGTCACAAATGACAAATTTATTTCGATAAGCAATTTGATGCAACGATGCTAATTATAGGTTAGAATTCTAACCAACAAAAAATATTTTGGCTTGGTTTTATTTAGTTGACTATTGAAACACTCGTATGATGATACTACAATTATTATTGGTGTAACTTAATGAAAATCTAGAATATTTTACTATTATGCAAAAATATATGTACTTAATAATATAAAAACATATGCGCACGTGTGAAATTATAAAATCGTCACAAATGACAAATTTAGTTCGATAAGCAATTTGATGCAACGATGCTAATTATAGGTTAGAATTCTAACCAACAAAAAATATTTTGGCTTGGTTTTATTTAGTTGACTATTGAAACACTCGCATGATGATACTACAATTATTATTGGTGTAACTTAATGAAAATCTAGAATATTTTACTATTATGCAAAAATATATGTACTTAATAATATAAAAACATATGCGCACGTGTGAAATTATAAAATCGTCACAAATGACAAATTTAGTTCGATAAGCAATTTGATGCAACGATGCTAATTATAGGTTAGAATTCTAACCAACAAAAAATATTTTATCTTGGTTTTATTTAGTTGACTATTGAAACACTCGTATGATGATACTACAATTATTATTGGTGTAACTTAATGAAAATCTAGAATATTTTACTATTATGCAAAAATATATGTACTTAATAATATAAAAACATATGCGCACGTGTGAAATTATAAAATCGTCACAAATGACAAATTTAGTTCGATAAGCAATTTGATGCAACGATGCTAATTATAGGTTAGAATTCTAACCAACAAAAAATATTTTGGCTTGGTTTTATTTAGTTGACTATTGAAACACTCGCATGATGATACTACAATTATTATTGGTGTAACTTAATGAAAATCTAGAATATTTTACTATTATGCAAAAATATATGTACTTAATAATATAAAAACATATGCGCACGTGTGAAATTATAAAATCGTCACAAATGACAAATTTAGTTCGATAAGCAATTTGATGCAACGATGCTAATTATAGGTTAGAATTCTAACCAACAAAAAATATTTTATCTTGGTTTTATTTAGTTGACTATTGAAACACTCGTATGATGATACTACAATTATTATTGGTGTAACTTAATGAAAATCTAGAATATTTTACTATTATGCAAAAATATATGTACTTAATAATATAAAAACATATGCGCACGTGTGAAATTATAAAATCGTCACAAATGACAAATTTAGTTCGATAAGCAATTTGATGCAACGATGCTAATTATAGGTTAGAATTCTAACCAACAAAAAATATTTTGGCTTGGTTTTATTTAGTTGACTATTGAAACACTCGCATGATGATACTACAATTATTATTGGTGTAACTTAATGAAAATCTAGAATATTTTACTATTATGCAAAAATATATGTACTTAATAATATAAAAACATATGCGCACGTGTGAAATTATAAAATCGTCACAAATGACAAATTTAGTTCGATAAGCAATTTGATGCAACGATGCTAATTATAGGTTAGAATTCTAACCAACAAAAAATATTTTATCTTGGTTTTATTTAGTTGACTATTGAAACACTCGTATGATGATACTACAATTATTATTGGTGTAACTTAATGAAAATCTAGAATATTTTACTATTATGCAAAAATATATGTACTTAATAATATAAAAACATATGCGCACGTGTGAAATTATAAAATCGTCACAAATGACAAATTTAGTTCGATAAGCAATTTGATGCAACGATGCTAATTATAGGTTAGAATTCTAACCAACAAAAAATATTTTGGCTTGGTTTTATTTAGTTGACTATTGAAACACTCGCATGATGATACTACAATTATTATTGGTGTAACTTAATGAAAATCTAGAATATTTTACTATTATGCAAAAATATATGTACTTAATAATATAAAAACATATGCGCACGTGTGAAATTATAAAATCGTCACAAATGACAAATTTAGTTCGATAAGCAATTTGATGCAACGATGCTAATTATAGGTTAGAATTCTAACCAACAAAAAATATTTTATCTTGGTTTTATTTAGTTGACTATTGAAACACTCGTATGATGATACTACAATTATTATTGGTGTAACTTAATGAAAATCTAGAATATTTTACTATTATGCAAAAATATATGTACTTAATAATATAAAAACATATGCGCACGTGTGAAATTATAAAATCGTCACAAATGACAAATTTAGTTCGATAAGCAATTTGATGCAACGATGCTAATTATAGGTTAGAATTCTAACCAACAAAAAATATTTTGGCTTGGTTTTATTTAGTTGACTATTGAAACACTCGCATGATGATACTACAATTATTATTGGTGTAATTTAATGAAAATCTAGAATATTTTACTCTTATGCAAAAATATATGTACTTAATAATATAAAAACATATGCGCACGTGTGAAATTATAAAATCGTCACAAGTGACAAATTTATTTCGATAAGCAATTTGATGTAGTGAGCCGCAACATGCTGAGCCAAAGCAAATTATTGCTGACAGGAAAAACTTACCTGGAGCTCTCGTAAAGCAATTAGCGGCGGTGTCCGTTTTTACGCTATAAGTCGAAAAAGACCACGTGCTAATATCATAGACGTTCTCAAACAAATCCAGCACGAGGGAGTTCATGGGCTCATTCCCTCCTACGCCCAAATCGGAATACAAATCGGCCGTCAAGTACTGAATCGCCCCTTTATCGTTGACGCCGACCTCGTATTTGGTCGTAAGAGGATATCTCTTCCCTATGACGTCCATGTTTTTTTCAAGCGTCATCCACATTGCCACAGGCTTGCGCAGTATGTAGGCTGCTAAGGCTGCGGCGGTAGAAACGAGCGCATTTCGCATTATTTTCGCCCCGAAGCCGCCTCCTAATCGACGAACATGCACGTTGATTCTGAAAGGGAAATTACTTTGGTTTGGGCGCCACAAAGATACATTTATATATATAAATTTATTTGGATGCTAAAGCTCTATTTTAAAATGTATTTTGGATTATTCCATTCCATATTGTACTCACTTATTCATGGGAAGTTTAAGAGCAGCGGCAGCTGCAATTTGAGCTAAGTCCATCCATTGCGTGGAAGGATACATGTCCAAACCGTCCTCAGTAGGTACAACGTGGCAACACTGCACTTCCATGTGGAAATGGTATTGCAATCCTATGCTAAAGGTACCTTTAACAACGTGCTTAATGTCCTTACCTAAAACAGTTTGCATGTCAAACCTAACCTCAATCACATTATTTGGAAACCCACCTTTAGTTTTTGGCACTACCGTTGTCTCGTGGTGTATCCTCGTTTTGTCATTGGCTTTGAGTACGTCCTTTAGATATAAGTAGGGTTTCTTCGCCGGGGCAGAGTACGCAACCTCGACCAATCGGGAGGCTTCGTGAGCCACGTCGAGGTCATCCGCCACAATTATCCCTATCGGCTGATCGTAATACTGGACAGTGCCGCTGCAGAACAACTCTTCTTGGACTGGGAATCCCCCCAATTTCGGCGAAAAGGTGTTTTCCCCAGGTATGTCGTCTTTCCCGAAGAAGGCCACCACTCCTTTCACGCCCTATTTAGAAACAAAGGCCACTATAGTAATCTATAGTTTTTGTAGAATAGTTTCCGGGTCTCTTCCGCATTTCAAATACCTCCTCTTCTTCTTCTCCAAGAAGAAGAAGAGGAAGAGAAGAAGAAGAAGAGGAAGCGAAGAGGAAGATGACGAGAACCGGGATCTTCATCTCCAAGAAAAAGAGGAAGAAGAAGCGATTCGGGGATCAAAATAAAGGTTTGGCGCTTAAATATGCAAAAGTTGCTTACCAACGCCTTGGAAGGATCAATCTTAGTGATGACAGAATTGGCGCTTGCTTGGGCAGTCACAAATGAGGCATACAACTGATGTGGACGTGCGGGGATGTCTGCTATATATTCTGCTTGACCTAAAATTGGGACGATGTGGTTTAGTGATTCTAGTAATAAAAATAATTTTCGTGTTTCGAGGTTGTTGTTCCTCGTCAACTCTTTTTTCTGTCGTACCTGATGTTTGAGCTAAGGCCTCAACTTTGGTGATCGGTTCCCCCAGGGGATAAACGGTTTTGTTGGTTCCGAATTCTTGTATTCCCGAGGAAACGGGCCTTTCGAGTAGCGATCCGCCACTTTTGATTCTACTCGAAACGGCGCCTTCTGGGGCGATGTGCAGCACGTACTAAAATTAAGCTGGCATGAGTATAACGCAAATAACAGTAAATGATGGCTGTTACCTTGTAAAACAATGATATGGCCAGCAGTTTTCGAAACTCTGGCCTGCTGTCTGGCAAAACGTAGTCAGGTTTGAGTTCGCTATTCAACGATTCAAAAGTTTGCCTCAAAATGGCGTTGTCGAATAATTTCTTGCCTTTTAGGAAGTTTTCTGTGTTTGTCGCGTGCACGAAGTGGGGATTTATCGCACCGTAGACGATCCTTGCAGATTTGACAGTTTCGCCCTGGAGTTTTAGCAAAAATCCGGCATTCACCAGGGCGTGAGTGTTCTGAGCTCGCGCCATAATCTAAGATAATACATAACTGTTACAATATGACCAAAGGGTGTCCCCAGCTTCTGTAACATATAGGGACAGTGACGACGATAGAGCCAAACCCACTCGCCATTATGAGGCTAAATTTATCAGGACTAACATAACCTTAAATTTTTAGTTTTGCAAATTTATTTTCAATTTTCTTTTTAATTCTTGCAGTTTTAACTTGGATCCATTGTAGGTAACATTTAAATACTCTCCCAGACAGTAGTACACACATAAAGTTTCAATATTATTATATAGTATAGTAGATTATTTAAAAGAGACTGCTAATTTATAGGTTAGAATTCTAACCAACAAAAAGCATTTTGGCTTGGTTTTATTTAGCTCACTATTGAAACATTTGGATTATGATACTATAATTATTGTTAGTGTAATTTAATGAAAGTCTAGAATATTTTACTTAAATATGTCCTAGTATTATGCAAAAATGTATGTATGTACTTAAAAATAGGAAGTTAGGTAAGTTATAATGGTCACAATAAATTGCTAAAGATGCACAAGTATACACTATAATATGACAGCTTACAATTTTAGCATTTTTGGCCTCTTAATGGCGGTGCATACCACTGGAATCCAACTACCAATCAAAATGCTGGCAACCCTTTGTCGCCACTGTCCCTATAAAGTCTCTGTATTGTAAAACGATACAAATTACCTTATACGATACGTATTTATACGAGCTGTCCAAGCCGTGTAGTATGATACTTTTAATTACTCTCTTCTTCATATCCACCTTGAGAAAATCTTGAGGACTAGCCATTATTTCATTTTCATCTGCGTCCACTACAAATGTCATAAGAAGAGAGGTTAGGTAGTAAAGGAAATGAGTTAAAAAATGCTTTCTATTACCGATAACGATCACCGCGTTGTACGTTTCCAAAATTAGGAAAATATCAGAGGGAAATTCGTTATGGTTGTATTTTGTCATCAGATTCCCAGCAAGGGTTCCAATCTGAAAAGTAAACATGAATGGGATACGTTCATTATTGTGTAGCTTTTGAAATGGCAGTAAAAAAAAATTAAAATTAAAAACAAATAAAAAAATATTAGAAACATTTTTATTATTATTATTATTATTTTTAAAAAATTATTAAATCCGGTCTTGTTGTAGATTACACTATAAATTTGTGCTATGACCCACCTCAACAAAAATAAATATCCTTGCTGAATTGCAGGACCGGGCTTGACATTTCAAATATTTACAGGCCCTTATTATAAACCTGTCAATACTCACGTTTCTCACTGGCACGTTTGCTACTAAATCAATATGTGCGGCCATGCCCGCCAAATAGGCAAATTTCTGGTTATCCTTTGCGACCTTTGAAAACAGCTGAATTGTTTTTGTCAAGCTCAAGTTCCCTCCCATGACCAAAGTATCGCCTTGGACCGAGTAAGTGGTGAGCTCAACTACGCCTGTAACGTCGATGTAGATGTCTGGAATGGGCGGGTTTCTATAAACACCTAAAAACACCAAGGATTACGTTTTTTTGTCTACTGGACGTAAAAATACGTCAATAGTTTCCAGCCACTATCAAGTATGCTGACTTATCTACAACCATTACTTGAGTGGGAAAACAGTTTCAATTTTATTATGGTTAATGCAGGACGTATAAATACGTCAAAGGCGTATATATGACGTCTACCGAATCTGAGTTGCCAAGAAAAACATTTATTTCCTATTTTTATATCTTATGCGAGACGGGTAAATACGTCATACGCGCATAGCTTACTGCTTAGAGGAAAACAATTTATTCGAATTTTTAAGTCTTACCGCTTATGGATGACACATGAAAATATACATGGCCTCTGCCGAGTCTGCTTAATTACTGACTGAAAACTACAAATAAACAATTATTTTTACTCTTAAGCATAAGACGTGTAAATACGCCACACGCGTATGTAACCCACTGAATGTGCTGACATACCTTTAAATACTGCTTACAACAAAATTATTTTTGAATCTTAAAGTCGTCCGTTTTATGCATATGACGTGTAAATACGTCAACGGCATACAGCCACTGCCTAGTCTACTGAGTGACCTAAAACTATTGGTTAGACAAGGAAACAATTTTTTTTTTAATTTTATGCATGACGTGTTAATACGTCATACGCGCATGGATTTCGCCGGATATGCTGCCAGATCCTCAAATACTACCTATAGCAAAAATTAACTTTGATTCTTAAAGTCGTTAATTTTATAAATATTGCGTATAAATGCGTCAAAGTATGCTGTTCTAAAACTATTGGTTAGAAAAGAGAACTATTTATTTTTTACTCGCATGTCATATGCAGGACGTGTAAAAACGTCAAAAGCGTAAAGTCTGCGCCAAGTCTACTGATTGACCTAAAACTATTGGTTAGACAAGAAATCAATTTATTTTTTACGCATGTGTTTTATGCACGACGTGTTAATACGTCATACGCTCGTCATACGCTTATGGCATCCGCCGAGTTGAGTGACTGGCATGCAATTACTGCTTAGAGAAAACACTTTAATCGAATTTTTAAATCGTACGTCCTATGCGTAAGACGTGTAAATACGTCAACGATGTACAGCATCTGCCAAATCTGCTTACTGACGTGAAATTACTACTTAGTCAAGAAGAAAATAATTTATTTTTAATCTCATAAGACGCATAAGACGTGTAAATACGCCATACGCGCATGGATTTCTCCGGATGTGATGACATCTGCAAATACTGCTTATAGCAAAAATGAATTTTGATTCTTAAAGTCGTTAGTCTTATGAATAGGACGTATAAATTCGTCAAAGGCATACAGCATCTGCCGAGTCTGCTAACTGTTCTAAAACTATTGGTTAGAAAAGAGAACAATTTATTTTTTACTCTTATGGCATATGCAGGACGTGTAAATACGTCAATTGCGTAAAGCCTGCGCCAAGTCTACTGACTTACCAAAACTATTGGTTAGACAAAAAAAAACAATTTATTTTTTACTCATTTGTTTTATACAGGACGTGATAATACGTCATACGCTTATGGCCTCCGCCGAGTGGAGTGACTAGCCTGCAATTACTGCTTAGAGAAAAACAATTTAACCGACTTTTTAAATCGTACGTCCTACGCAAAAGACGTGTAAATACGTCAACGATGTACAGCTTTTGCCAAATCTGCTTACTGATGTAAACCTACTAGTTAGACAAGAAAGAAACAATTTATTTTTACTCTTAAGCATAATATGTGTAAATGCGCCATACGCACATGGTTTTCGCCGGATGTGCTGACATCTGCAATAACTGCTTATAGCAAACATAAATTTAGATTCTTAATGTCGTATAAATGCGTCAAAGGCATACGGGCTCTACCGAGTCTGCTAACTGTTCTAAAACAGTAACTATTTGTTAGAAAAGAGAACAATTTATTTTTCACTCTTATGTCATATGCAGGACGTGTAAATACGTCAAATGCGTAAAGCCTGCGCTAAGTTTACTGACTGACCTAAAACAAATTTATTTTGTATTCCTTTGTTTTATACATGACGTGTTAATACGTCATACGCCGAGTAGAGTGACTGGCCTGCAATTACTGCTTAGAGAAAAACAATTTATTCGACTTTTAAAACCGTACGTCTATTACAAAGGACGTATAAATACGTCAAAGGTGTACAGTCTCTACCGAGTTTGCTGACTGATTTTGGGCTACTGGTTAGACAAAAAAATTAACGTATTATTTAATCCCAAGTTTTTTGCTTAGGACGTGTAAATACGTCATCCGCACATGGCCTTCGTGGAGTGACCTGCAACTATGTATTACCTAAAACTTATTTGAATCACCAAGACTCGGAAATAACCTACTTACCCCTAGCTGTGTTTCCGGCGACTAACATGTACGTGCTTGTGCCAGAGGTACTCAAAATTTCCAATAAATCCTTGATGTAATAGACTTTCATCCATTTAGACTCCTTGGGGTTGTGGAAATAGCTTCTTTTTTCGCAGTCTTCTCTGCAGTTTTCGATACAAACTCCGTTTCGGCAAGGCTTAAGATCCTCAATATCGACAAACTTTTCAGTAACATTTTCATCTAAATATAAAGTAACATTTAATAACTAAATGACAACAGTATTGAAGACTCTTGTCCCTTATCCAATTTTCAATAAGTTTTTAAATATTTGGCTTATTTACGACAAACAATGTAATCGTGAATGACAGCAAAAGTCGCTTATAAAGACTAAAAGTGCAAACGGGCTTGTAACGCCTCCTTGGGGAACAACTGGCACGTTAAGTGCAATTATATTCATCATGTGATATGTAACAGCAAATATTATTTATTTATTATTAAATTATTACAAGTTTGAGATATGAGGACGTAGGTAACTTTTTATTTTTGACTGATAATCTTTGAGAACCTATCAATCATTAATTATGGGTAAATATATATTTTGTTTATCAATAGTCGGCGAGAGATAAATAAAGCAACTGCATTTTTATTTTATCATCAAGTACCTACAGGGTGAGCTTTAAATGCATAGCAATATTTTAACCCTCAATATATTTAGTCGTCAATTCATTGGCACATGGGGTTGTTTTTTCAAATAAATTTGTTAGCAATGCATATTATATCTTTTGCTACTCTCTTTTCGTTTTACATGTCTCACCTGCATCTGACGCCAGTTTCTTAAACGCAGTCAGGATAGGCCTGTACCCGGTGCACCTGCACAGATTTCCCCCGAAAGAATTCTCAATTTCGCCCTTGGTCTTCGGCCCTGACTCGTTCAAGGCGTACATGTTCATCACCATTCCGGACGAACAAAATCCGCATTGCGTGCCATTGTTGTCGGCCAAGAGCTTTTGGATGGGGTGGTACTGGGAGGTCGGCCCACCGATCCCTTCCACCGTGTGAATTCTCCATCCATGACAGGAGAATATGGACACCAAGCACTGGAGAGGCACGGAATCATTAGGAATTAGGCTATTAGACTTATTGGTCTTGTTTTAAGAATCAAGACTAAGACAATTATCTGAACCCCAAAATTTTGGCATTGCTCAAATCTACTACCTAACTAAAGACCACGAACATGAAGACAAGACCAAGATCTTCTATGTGGTATCAAGACCAAGATAAAGTCTTGTGTTGTTTTAATCTCTATGGTTTATTGGTTACCAAAAGATTTGGATCATTTGGTTGGCAAATTTGATGATATTGAAAGACAACATATTTTGGTACTTACAGAATTAACGGCAAAAACGTTTTTCTTGTTGTTGATCGTTTCCTCGACGGCCACTACGCAACTTCCGCATCCTCCCTCCAAGCACATTCTCTTGGTTCCTGTCAAGTGCACTTTTTCCCGCAGGTATGCGTTGAGAGTAGTTTCCGGAGTAACATCATCAGTCTTCACTAAAAAGCATACAAGGTTACAGTAAAGCTTCTTTGAATTGACACTTCACTCAACGCGCGTTTCGCCAACCAAGTTGGTATCATCTGGTTTTTAAGTCGTCGTCATTTTACCACATATTTTGACTTACCTGTATATTCGACACCACTGACGTGAAATTTTATATGCGACGATCTAAAAATTCAAATTGAAATCGTTAATACTTTTTTGATGCAAATGTTATTGCGAGACTTACAAATTCATTTTTCCAGTTGCACCAACTCGCTGCTGTTATACATGCCGGTTGTCTGTGAAAGACTGCACTCGATTTGATTTGTATATTCAAGAAATTGTAAATAAAAATAAATCACTGATAAATATCAGTCGAGCACAGTTACGATAATCTAATTAAAGATGTTTGTAAACGCGTAAACAGAAAACATAAAAAGAACTTCTGATAAGTTTGAAAAGAAAATATAACTGCCACAATTAGTGCTTTACGATATTTTTAACAAAATCTGGTGAATAATTAGTAGGACTTTAATCATTATCAATTTTATTTCTACTTCGGATCGGTTCATATATAATTTTATTTAGATTACGACGTAAAAAGAGTGTCTAATGGAAAATGTTGGAATTAATTTGTTTTCTGTGATATTTTCAAGGCACCTATGTACTTGTTGGATGTAGTAGAACATTAATTTCTGATGTAACATTATGAGGCACTTTAAGAAAGTCGAAATATATATTTTACCCACTAACGAAACCGCGATGGCACGTCATAAAAATTTCAGAAATGTTTTTTTATTATTTATAGTTAACAATATTTATTTATACCTATAATGGCAAGGAAACAATACAAATTAAAAATTTTATAAAAAAAGTTAGATCTAATGCCAGTGGAAATGGAAGTTCATAAATGAAATTTGAAAGTTCTGTCCTCACTTCTCGAATTCAATTTTAACAACCACAATGGAGCACAGATTTTTTGGTTAGTTGTATATTTTCCAAGATTTTGAATTTATTCCATACCATACGAACACTCAGTAATCCTTCAAAATATACCAAATGTGGTATAATTGGATATACTTTAACAATAAAGTATCAAAAAGTGCACTTTAAAAAAATTCTGGCATCATGCCTTTAACGTGGTTCACCCTGTACAATTAAAAGAATCGTCCAAATGATGTGGATTTTCAAATAAATGGAGATCTGTCAATGGTTGCACTTTGGCCCCTCCGTATACAATTTTTTTTCGTGCTAAATTTAAATTTAAATTTTTGTCTTTACATGGAATCAATATTTGGCATTTCATTTGGCCCAGTGGCCCAGTCCGGTACTGGATCTGATACTGACCACAGAACAAATATCTGAGATCAGTAGCAATTGGCATACAACCCATTTCTCTGCTGCGTATTGTTGGTTGCCTACTCTAGTAACTACGTCGTTAGCACAGAACTCACAGAACACCTAAAAGAAAAGAGTTTACTTTAGCGTTTATGTTCTGTGGTTTAGCGCACGGGTATGAAACTCGCATTACAGATTGGTCAACAATTTTACTAGGCAATAGCGCATTTCAAACAAGCATTTGGTTACTCCGGTCGCAACTGTTTTCATACCGTTTTGTATTTTGCTCTTAAGTTTGGATTACAAATAATGCTTTTTCTACATTCATTATTTGTTTTCCGTGTTCATTTAATTTTACAGAATTGACATATTAAGGAATAATTTATATTTTCTTAAAATGGTAGCTACCAGAAAGACGACTCTAAAAACTAATAATCACATATCATAACGAGCCAATAGGATTAAAGCATTTTGTCCTGCCCAGAAATCAGTATTATTGACAGACAACTTTTAAGAAATCTTTACCCGTTTTCTATTTTAAAATTTAGTCAAATTTAATTGATGCTTGTTGATATGTTTGTGAAATTATTATATTTGTGAGTCATGTTCAAGCAAAGAATAATTAATCGTAAGTATTGCACTGAATATTATAGGTTAGAAAAATAACTGAATCTGATTAAAGCTAAGTTTCATCTTAATTTGCTAGGATCTTTTGTCTTCTACTTCTATATGAAACTAGAAATTTTTATACCTACCTACTTATGTACAAATGAAAGTATTTAAAATTGTATAAAATAACGAGTAACGGAACATAGGTTTTCTTCTCTTTGCATTTTTATGCCCTAAAAGCATCTTTATCTCTATTCTAAAGTGTGTTAAACATAATAAAGATACACTGAAGACATACAAGTGCAATGAGACAGGAGAATCGTTGCTGTACTTTTTAAAGTTAAATGGAATATTCGTTTGTTTTTTTAGACATGTGACTGCCGTTTAAACTGCTGACAAACACCTAAGAGGATTATAAGAGTACTTTGAAGTTCCCCTGTGAAGGGGAATAATTTCCAAGAAGGTTACTTCTTTAGGAGACGTAGGTCTGTTTTTGCAACGCCACTCCTCAAGAGAATTTTAATTCAATAGATTTGAGGGAAAACGATTGTTGGTTTAGATCTGAGCGATGACTTTAAGGAAGACAGTCAAGCAGCCAGTGTTGTTGTTGGTTATATTCTTAAAAAAAAATTAATATTAATGTCTAATTTATTTTTTATAAAGCATTTGTATATAACGTTTAAAGAATTTGGTGACAAAAACTTTATTTTATCTATATTTAATGTAATCTTTTGGTATCGCCAGACCCTAAATTTGTATATTATCAACAAATTTTTTATTTGAAAAATATTCTCGATTACAACTTTCTCTTCAAAAGAACGGTAACAGTGTAGGTATATTTGGTGGAAGATTCCATTCAGGAGAAACAGAAATTGTATGGAAATCTTGTAAATATGAATGAATATTAACTTCGTTAAATTAATGTAGTAATTAATTAATTTTTTCTGTAACCTCAAATATTTTGTTATGGTGAGTAAATTATTGTTCCTTATTTTCAGGTTATATTTAGCTTTGATATATTTTCTAACAGTTTCTATTAATACCAAAGCCACTGTAATAATTAATTTGTTTATAATTAATAAATAATAAGTATAAAATGTTGTATTTTAGCCTTTTCCTTCAAAGAACCAATATTTAAGCAGCAAACGCAATTTTATTATAAGAAATTGTGTTTGCCGTTTAAATACTGGTTTTGACCAAACTGAAAACGTTAATTTGAATAGGAAGTGAAATTCAAGCAGCCCGCCTCTGTTTGTAGTTCATGACTAGGCGAGTAGGTGCGCCACATGTCACTTCTTGTCATTGCTGTTGCCTTCTCTTTCTTAGGAGCTCTCGTTTCTTATTCTATATGTTTTGTGGTTTAGCGAATTTGAGGTTAGCGTGTTTTTCCATGTTTTTAAACTGCATCGAAGTTCACGAAATAATTTATTTTAAACTAACAAGATGAGCACTCCAAACGCAATAATTGCAGATATATTTTCACCGTTTCAGGAATACATAAATTCCGAGCAAGATGTTAGAGAGGTAACAATATCACAATACCAAACTAGGAATGTTTTATGTTTGTCCTGTGTTTTAGGAAATACGGAAAATAATGAAAGACATAGAAAAACCATTGAGAGAAATAATAACAATCTTGCAAGTTATCCATCAAGACCAAAATATCGAACATAGTAATGCAAATTTTACAACACTTGCAACGTTTCAATTAGTTCCCGAAGAAACAGTAACGCAAGCTTAAATTGAAATTACTCACAGTATTTGAATCAAACATAACTGTTTCTTCGTTAATTGAGATGTGTAGCAGTGGAAAATAATACCAAGTATCTACTTATACATTCTGAAATATTTTCAAGTAAACATAATAGCATGTTTCAAGGCTTTTACGGAACTATTCATATGTATAAGAGTTTTCGGGTTCTCTTCCACGGTAATTGCTTTGGTTTTCACGTGAGCCTCGCTCAGCAGAAAACCACAACAAGATGGTCGAAATGTCAATAATTCGAAACGTGGAGGAGAATCTAGAAACTCTTATTAAATACTCTAGCGGTTTATGACAATGCTTTTTATTTAATTGTCGCTTTCGTAGTGCATGCCGCCTGCCTTAAAGCAAGAGAAATTTTCGAAGAGGTTCGCCAGGGTTACAGTGCTCTTGACAAAATCGTTCCACCTGGACAATACTACAGATATAACGATCATTGGCGATTTGCGACTCAGCGTCTATGCTTTCTAGCTGCCTTAATTGTGTTTTTGGAAAAAGGAATTTTAATTAATAAGGAAACTGCAGCCCAAATACTAGGAGGTAAGTAATATTTGTTTCATATGTATCTATACGGATATTACCGAAAAGATTAAAACAAGTGCTTGATATACTTCAATTAACATTGATTGATTGATTTGTTTATTTAACAGTTGACGGCAAAGCTAATATTCATTTGGACTTGGAGGACTACCTAATGGGACTACTGAATTTGGCATCGGAGTTGGTAATTATAAACCTTGTTTTTGTATCTGTAGAAAAAAACTACTCCTTATTTTATGTCTGTTAAATATAACTAACCATATTAATCAATTCTGATATACCGTAACAAAAAATGGCCCCATTTTTTTGCATTTCGCAAATAATTGTAAATTAAATCACAGAATTAGGCAACCTTATATACGTTTAATGGTGTTACAAATGTATACCTGGTTGCCTATTTTTGGTAGCTTAATTTATGATCGCTTATAAAGATAATTTTTTTTTCAGGCCAGATATGCAGTTAATTCCGTCACTTATGGCGACTACGAGAGGCCTTTGCAAATATCAAAGTTCGTGGCAGAATTAAACGCCGGCTTCCGGTTGCTCAATCTCAAGAACGATTCTCTACGAAAACGGTTCGACGCACTGAAGTATGACGTGAAGAAAATAGAGGAAGTCGTATACGACTTGTCCATCAGAGGACTCGCTCAAAGTACTGGAACTAGCGAGGCGCCCAACTAACCCTAGTGTAAACGAATTTTTATTTATTTAAATTTTTTGAGCGTAAGGACGTTTTCTGGTAAAGATTCACCCAATTGTTTTTAGAGCTTGCGTTCCTCATCATAACCTCACAACTTTGTTTTAAAGCACTATTATAGGTTAATAAATGTAAATATTTACAGTATAATAATTAAAGTAAATTGTATGCAAGTAAATATTATAATGTATTGTTAGGTTATGGTACATGATTCCTGATCTCGTATCTTATTTTATTTTTAAGTTAAGTGTTGTGTTGCGGTTAAAACGTCAATTGAAAAAAACATCGGAGACGCCCTCGGATATTTTCCAAAGAAGGATCGTGCAACTTTCACCCGGCGTTTCTATATAAACTGACGTTTTAGCTTGTAACATATGTTAGTGAAAATAACAGTATTTACATCATTTAATAAGTAAAGAAAAATTTTTCAATCACAATAGAAATGTTTACTATTATTATTTGCAAGATAAAAGGAATCAAACTGTGTTAATCTTTACAGAACTTGCACTTGTGCATATTTTTCAGAATTCATTTTTTGTGTTTTGTTAACATTTTTTATGTTCATAATTAAAATCATTTTGATCATTAAGAAATGTTTTCTTAACTGCCTACCATAACTCCTTGGAAATTTTAAGATTTCGTGTTAGATAAAGGAAGACGAGTTTATTGTGGAGCCCAAAACGAGTCTAGGGCATTGCGAGTTCTTTCTTTATTTAAGTTTAAGTAAGTCACAAATAGAGTTTAATTTGCCTACCGATCTAAGCAACCAATTTAGTAGGTGTCAAATATTTTCCTAAAATTGTGCCTACTGGAGGCCAAAGATTAAAGACCAACACAATATTTGAAAGATCTGCCTAAGTTCGGTTGTTCTCAATTTAAAAAAAAAACTATAGTAGAATTTCAGAATGATATTTTGCTTAAACAGGGTGTAAGAAAGTAGAGCTTTACGCAGTTAAGGAATAATAAAAGTGGAAAACTGTAAATATTTATTAATGGATAAGTAAAAAATAAAGATAAAGACATTGTCAGAAACATTCGTAAACCTAGACTTATTGTCAATTCCAACTTAATTCCATGTATAATTAAAACTTAACAATTAGAGAAATGTGCCAATTAATCAATTATATGATAATTAAAACTAGTCAGAATTATGTAGAGGTATTAGAAATAAAATCCAAATTCATAATATTTTGATTTTGTTCCTTGTCAAGCTCAAGCTGCTGCTCTTCTCTTTGCTTCTTCAACTTTAGATAGAGTAGGAGTGACGCCTAAAAAAAACTCATGTTATTTTAAAATGCCTTTTTGAACGAGGTAAAATCAAAAGTGATATTCTATGGTCGAGTTATGGAAATGCATTGCGAATTACACAAACCATTCACTTGTTACTTTATATTTTGAAGAATTAAACAAAATCAAGACGTTTAACATTCCATACTTTTAACAAATATTTTCATGGATTATACTTACGTATGCATCAATGGCAGCGTATCTTTGTTGTTTCACGGTCAATGGGATAACGTGCCATTTACTCATTCTTACTTTCTTGTCCTTGTTGATCTTCATATCAAGCTAAAACCAAATGGATAAAGCATATATTTAATCTATGTATAATTTCTGTCTTACAATGTGGTCAACTAATTTTTCTAAACTCCATCTTTGCGTAATTGGTAGAATGGAATTGGCCATTACACCTAAATCGATACAGTTCTCGGCTAATTTATCCGAGTCAAAACCCATAAAATCTCTCGCTAACTTTCGTACATCACTAAAAGAAAATGTGAGTAATGAAAGTATTCAATTACCTGAGATGTGCGTTGGAAGGCGCTGGGAATAAGATTTATTTAAATATATCTACATAGAAATCATATAACCTACTTTTTAACATTATTTCCTGTTAGTCTTACGTTTGGATGCGCCAGAAATTCGCTAATACTCTTTGGCAAACGTTTAAGTTTACTGACGTGCAAGATGTAACATATATCTAAATCCGGACTTATTTGTATTACGGCTGTCCTTTCTGGACCAGTCTGAAAACTAAACGTCCACTCCATGTCGAACCCTACCACCATTATTTCTTCTCTCTTTTTTGCTGTCTCGCTAAAAAATTTATATTAGTTTATAAGAATCGGAATCTTTTAATAAAATTTTAAATTGATGGACCAACTGGTTATGTTACAATTATGGATTACTAACAGTAAAGTATCACATATCATAGCACAATCCATCATATCTGTATAATATTTCAATTTTCCTTTGTATTGCATGAACGGTCTCTTCTCTCGGATTTCTTTTACTCTTTGCTCTTCTAGTTTCATTTTTTTCTGTAATTAAAAGCATGTACTTAATTATACAGAGACCACCAGGCTACTATTACAAAAGTGATCATAGAGCAAAAAAGAAACGGGTTAATGCAAATCGGTAGTGATAAACAGTGACAGAATTTCCTGCGTCCAAGTATTCATGAACTTGACTATGCAAGAACGGTATTTTATAGACAAGTTCCTAAGTAAAATCTTCAACAAAGCTTGGTGTCACCTCAGTCTGTTTAACTCTGAAGGAGACATATTTTATAAGATTACTATTGGTTCAATTTTTTTCAATTTATTTTATGATGTATGTACAAATTATATAAGATTACTATTGGTTCAATTTTTTTCAATTTATTTTATGATGTATGTACAAATTATAACATGCTATTTTTTTTGTTAAATAAATTTACTTACCGCCTGTTCTTCCCTTTCGGTGGAAGATAGTCGTGGACGTAATCTCTTACGGATTTCTGTTATTGGCACTTCAGCACCCATTTCTACTTAAAACTATTTAATTCTTGACGATGTTGCGCTATTAGCTGTAAAAGGTACTGCACAAAATAATCCCTCTGCAGCAAAACTAACCACAAGTACAAATAGCAATACTATAACCAACAAAACTTTAAACCGGGAAGCGCGCGAAAAATTGTTAGGTTAGATAGGATTTCCATGTTGGCCATCAGTGTTGCCAATTCATAACACGAAATAACTAATTGAGGCCAGTGCCGGATTAAGCCAATCTGTCGGTATTAAATAAATTGAATAACTCAATATTGTTATATTAGTTATTTGACAATATATTGGAATTCTTCAGCTTTTGTTCTTCTTCTCGTGCAATATTTTCTTTCTGAAGTGGAATAAAGTAATTACTTAGCTATTTATTAAAAAGTTCAATAATTCATCGTCGAGTCTTTATATTATTTATTATTTATTTGCAGAGGTGTTAATTACTGCGCTTTACATAAATATATTGATTTTATAACAAGTATTATTGTTACTGCCGTCACTAACAAGAAACCACCTGCTAATAAGTACTTGATAAACGTCAAATTATTGTCAGTGACTGCATTGGTGACACAACGAATCTTAGAAAAGATTATTCTTAAGAAAACAAAAATATAATTAGCATAATGAACACACTTAACGTCCCTAAAAACGTCCAACCATTGAAGGCAATATTGCACGGTCCGCCAGCTGCTGGAAAAACTAGGCTGGCCAAAAGACTTTGCCAACGATATGGGGCCCACTATGTTTCTGTTAAAACGATGATAGAAGAAACCCTGGAGACTTTGGTAAGTAATTGCTGTAATAGTACATTAAAAGTAAATCGACAATAAATCCTAAGTTTTAAATAAATAGCTGCTATAAGCAATTATATTCTTCCACTTCAGAGAGAAAATATCGCACGAGAGGAGGAAAGGAAGCTGTTAATGCAGGCGTTGCCGGGCGAAGCTGGAGCAAAAGAAAACGTGGAAGAAGAAGAGGAGGCTGAAGACGAGGAATTGGGAGAAGAAGAAGAAGGCGGCGGCGGTCCCATTGAAGAATGGCAAGAACAAATCAGGGATATTACCATGCTTATGGCGAGGAGCGAAAATGGCAAGTTACCGGATCAATACGTGGTGCGGTTGATGAAGTCCTTTTTGGTCACCAATGTTTGTCAGACTCACGGATACGTCTTGGACGGGTTTCCCAAGACTATTCAACAGGTTAATCACTCAATCCAACATAAGTAGTTTACAACCAATATTAAAAAACAGTAATATCGGTTTATTTTACCATAAATTCAATTATAACATAACACATACTAAAAGAAAAATTAACAAAAACGTCCAAGTAGCCTTAAATATCTAATTTAACGTAACTAAATGAAGCCCATGCGCGACTCTGCAATTTTCTCTAGAGCGTCGGCTATTCGTTCCTTCGCAGCTGCCGATTTTTCCTTTGCTCTGGCAAGCCTGTTCAAAACAACCAGCTTCCTCTCATAATAAGTTCGCTTATGCTTTGCTGACCGTTTATCAACACCTCCATGGATCGATGATATCTCATCAGTGTTTCCCACAAGCTCATCTAATTCTTCTTCTAAACTTGTGCCGGTCTGATCTTCGCACATTCGGTCCTCTACGTCGGAATCGGCAGGCAGCGTCTCTATTATCACATTTTGTATGTGACTGTCGACAACAGTGTCCAACGGATCTTTACTGGACGACAAAAACTGGTCCAGATTTAGTTCGCTACTCGAGTCATAATCAGTCTCTTCCTTTTTTACGTCTACCTCGTCGTAGACTACGCTGATGTCCTTCGACGGCAGCTCCCCTATTATCATCAAAATGTCCTTTTCTATTTTTGAAAAAACTGTGTGGCCCTGTTGGAGCTTCAGCTTGGTCTTCGACCTCATGTCGTGCCACGTCTAAAAAGTAAAATCATTTTATTTTTTTTTCTACCTAATTGCCCAAATGCCACCCCAACGAGCCGCTACTGGCTGTTATATTTACGTACCTTCCTCCACTGTTTCCAGTCCTTCTTACTGCCGGGCACACGATTTAACATGCTGGCCATTTCGGTCCACTTCATCTGGGCATCCCTGAACTTGAAGGTCGTCGAAAATTTCGGGCTCAGCAAGTTCGGGTTGCTGCCCAAGTACTTCAGGATTAGTTTCTTTTGGATGTGAGACACATATCGACTTCTGTGCCCCACAACGGTATACGACATGGTATATTTGACAGTTATTTGTCGATATTTAATTTAACCTGGCTATGTGCGAACACCTTGCTTGGCTTATCCGATTGTCTCGATAGAAGTGTCGTTCGTAACCTTGGAAATTCACATCGCACGCGAGCGCATACGACAATATACGAACGCATACGAAAAGCGATCGATTAACAGCGTTAGCGCATTCCCTCGTTCGAATACAAAACAGTTCAGTAACCCCGTCAGAAAAGAGCCGAAGGAGAGGAAGAGAGAAACGCAAAATTACTAATTTGTGTTGCCGTGTGTAAAATCGTGAAGCGTATTCGATATACTTACTATAATAGACTGTAGGGGCGTCTCTGTTGCAGGCTTAAGCAGTGGCGTAGCGCGAACCAAATTATATTGGAATTTATTTAAATTCTTGAATCACAAAATTATTATTTATTTTATCGCTAATATGGTATAGAATAGGATCCATAATTCACGTAATTTTTTTTGCTTTTGAATTTTTAAAATAAATTTGTTGCGTTTTCGAATTATTACAAATAGTTGCAAAAAACATCTTCCCGGTCTTTAACTTGAAACGCTGCCAAAATGAAGCTAGATAGAGAAAAATTGCTTAGCACCTTTTTTGTAGAGCATTAAATTCTCTACAAAAAAGTTCGCGACGGCATACCTGTACACTCCACCGTTTAGGCGTGATAATTCCATGCGTCTCGAATCGGACCGTTTTAAACTCGCCTGCGCTGGCGACCATTACGCGGTGTAAGAGCCTGTGGGCTGACGCATGCGCTTCTGGGAACAGCTAATCAAGCGAGAGAGATTTTGATTAATTATCACACCTGAACGGTGGACTGTACAAGTATGCCGTCGCGGACTTTTTTGTAGGGAATTTAATGCTCTACAAAAAAGGTCCTAAGCAATTTTTCTCTATCTAGCTTCATTTTCGCAGCGTTTCAAGTTAAAGACCGGAGGTGATGCTTTGGCTGCTGCCGCAATACTTTTGGGGTAAAATGTAGTATCGAATGGACTATTATTCATTAATAAGCATTACAGATACTGCTCAGATGGTGGCTCATTAAGTTTTTAAATTATGGAACTATATACAGGGTGTCCCATTTAAAAAAATTTAAGTTAGGTTTGTCCCGCTTTTATGGAACACCCTGTATATTCTTTGCAGGGGTTTTAAATGAGTTCACTTGATTCACTACAACTTTTATTGGAAACATTTTTTCCTAACTCGAAAAATAAACAAAATGTAGGGGTGGGCCTTTTCGTTGGATAACCCGGTACACTCAAAAATAGTTTTAAACGGTAACATACAATTAGATTTTTTTCTTAATCTTCATTAGCGTAGTAGCTATGGTCCGAGCAAGGATAGGTGTGCCACCCTGTATATTAAATACATATATTTTCTTCGTGTGTATTTAAATACATTAAATAAATGTTATTCTACTAATATTATTTCACCAATATTTATGTTACGATGAAAATATTTGTATAATAATATTTCTTTTTTAATATTTAAAGAATATTTTAAAATATGCAATAAATATTTCTCTCATATTTTGCCTATGGCTAATTTAAAACCTTAAAATCAACTTCCAAGTGTTTTAGGCCAAGGAGCTGTTTGGGCAAGCCGCAGAAACTGGAAAGCAAATGGATGAGGGGGGTAAAGCGGGAGTTGTGGCGGCCCCGGGCGAAGGGGGGCCGGGCGAAGGCGCGATGGGCGGAGAGGATCAAGTCGGGGATATTATCGGAAACGCAAGTAATAGAATAATGCCAGATTTTGTGATCAGCCTTCAAGCCACCGACGATTTTCTCTGCGAACGTATAATGAAACTTCCAGAAAGAGTAATACAGGTACAGATTTTTACTTTTATTACGAGAACGGTATTAATAAATAATTTTTAGGGCACCCACTACGACGAACCGAACATGTTACGAAGGCTAGCAGAATTTCGCATGAATAACATGGAAGAGACAACGATTTTAAAGTTTTTCGATGAAGCCGAGGTTCATCCAATATTAATAGACTTAGTAGACGAAAATGGAGAAGAGATAGATTTTGAATGCATCTTGGCCATAGTTACCGATATACTGGGGGAACCTATACCTGGTTTCGGGTTGACACCGGAGGAAATAGAAGAGTTAAGGTTATTGGAATTGGAGCACTTCAGACTGTTGGAAGAGGAAGGTCGACTAGAGAAAAAGGTTAATACCTACGAATAATGCCGATTCAAAACACAAACGTTAATTATTTCTTTTTTAAGCTTAAAGAAGAGAAAGCAAGGAAGGAATACCAAGATAAAATGGAAGTATGGGCCGAAACGCTACAGAAGTTACAAATGGAAGAGGAGAAAATTTTGGCGGCCCAGAGCGAACCGTTAAGATTCTATCTAATGAAATACGTCTTTCCCACCCTTACCAAGGGGCTGCTTGAAGTAGCAAAGATAAAGCCGGACGATCCCGTGGACTTCCTGGCGGAATTCCTGTTCAGGGAAAACCCCGAAGGGAAAATGTTCGATCCGTCCTACACCCGCGATGGTGAACGGTTATTGGAACAATATGAGAGGGAAGTGGAGCCAACGCTTGTGAAAAATTGCAAACCGCAAGATCTGTAGATTTTTACCTGTTTATGTGCGTTCTATTCAATGTTTAATATAATAAAAAATGATTATTAGACCAATCAATTTATGACGCATCCTTCCCGGTTTAAAAACCCTTGTGGTTAATGCCGTTCATGGTAACATCACGTATGATCTTGTTTCGGCCATTTGAAATAAAACTCATTTCTCAATAATACATTTTATTATCATGATTCTGAAATTACTAGCCTATACATTATTAGAATAATACGTTAGGTATGTAATATAAATAATTTATTACCATTTTAACGCCACTGTTACTGGCTCTAACTATAAGCTGTACTAACCTACTAAATAATGAAAAAAAAAACATACTCGCACCATCAAAACGCCGGGTGGCGTTATGAGATGCAACAGCCTCCATTTTTCTTAAGTAAGTAAATATCACTCGTCCTCTTAATACTATATACGTAATTAAGGGTCTAACTAAACACTGTACATAAAAAAACTAAGCCCTTATATCAATGGAAGAAGTTATTCACACGCCAAATTGCGAGAACATTTTAGATATGACAAATCACAGTAAATATATTACTATAATAAGTAACGGGTTTACCCCTTCTTCCTGTTCCCTCAACAATTGCATAAACTGTGCAAAACTTGAACAAAAACAATCTATTAATACTATCGTTTAAGAGTTTGCATAACCAATAGAAAATCAACAGGGTAAAGGCTTTCGGATTCGGTATCTTCTGCGGTTCGCTAATAGGGGATGCACAGAAGTTTTACGCAAAACTATTGTGATACCCTTATAATGAAACACACAAAATGAGTTTTTCCGAATCCTTCAAATTTATATAAATAGGCGCACAACTGAAGCGGATATTGAAGAAATTGGACTTTGTTGGTGTTTTGTGCTCAAAGAGAGCGCTATAGGAAAATGTAAAAAAATCGCCATTCCTTCTGCCACAATTCCTACGTTAATAAAAATTCAAGTTGTAGATAAAAAAACAACCGTAATTTAAAAATATACCCATCTCATTTCAAAAAGTCCAAATACCGTCTATAATTTTTTAATATTCGCCTCAATTGCGTCCCACTTTTCTCACTTCACTTTTAGGTTCCTAAACGAACGCATTAACATTATTGAGACGAAACTCTGCGAAAAACTCCACGCATGTCAGGAGGTTTCCCCAAAATTTTGCAATGTTACTAGTACACTACCGTTATATACACTTACATACGACACGGTTCATATTTACATTGTCAACGCTCGTCCAAACTCCGACCCAAAGAAATCGCTTGGTACTTGCAAAGCTTTCCGAATGAAACAAAATCGCTTTCTAACCTTAAACTTCGCCCAAAAGGCGTGAACTAGTAACATTCAAGAAACGAGGCTTTAAGAGGTGCCAAAAAAATTGGTGGGCAATATCTTTGAAAATATTCATAAATGTGTGCAGAACTTTGTGCTTTTATGATGCCTCGCCTTGGAGAATGCACATGGCTGACCAAAGTCGTGATGGGAAGGACCGTAAAAGGTGCCTAGGCCATTTGACGTAAAACAATCTTGTATTTCTTTTGAAAACGTTATTACGAGAGAATGTGGCGGTGGAGAGTAATATTTGGGCAGCCACGTATCTTCAAACAATTAAATTCTTTTAAACTATTTTAAGATTTGTCTAAATATAGCAACTTCAGTATAATACAGGGAAACTTCCAACTAGAAATAAATACAAAAATAAGTTATTTAAACTATTCAGGAAAGGTATTGGCCAACTATATATTAACACACACACATTAGCGTTTATTATAGTTACATTTATTACATATTTGCTTATATTAGTTTTATCCAACTTATTTTATAACTAGTACAAACATTTTACTAATTATAAAATATAAAGTAAAACACACATTAAATTATTTGTATTATTCTTATTATTGATAGTTTTAAATGGTAAAATACCAATAAAACATGACTATGATTTTATATAAAAGTTATTTCCCTCCAGTAACATATCTCTAAGTTGACCAATATGAAAATTGAACGAAAACCATTTTGGTCTACCGTTAAACGACGGAAGAGACCAAAATGGTTCCCAAGTTCTGCCTTATGATATAACTTAAGGCATGGCCATAGTAAAAGCGATTGATTTTCCTAATAAAATCAATATATAGTCATATTGTCTGGTTATTAATATAGAAAACTAGACAAATTTAGACGTGCAACTTAAAAAAAAGTAAACCGAAGTTCCAAATACCGTCTACACCCACATGGTAATTTAAAAAGGTATTTGCAACTTTTATTTGACGGAATCCTTCCAGCAATTTTTTCTGATTTAATTAATCGCTTTTACCACGTCCATCGACTCTTAAACAACTAGAGAAGACTATCAGCAGGATACAATAATAGTATAGATAACTAGTAAACTAGATACGACTAAGCCATAACATCGAGAATTGAGAGAAGAGTATAAAAGGCGACTTGTATTCCCGCTCCCCTTAGGACTTGAGGAGTTTGTTGGCACGCTGGTTGGCCACTGCTATGCGCGTTTCGTTGCTCTCACCCTAACCAACAAATTAATAACCAGTGTGCCCCATCACATATTTTACTACCTGCTATCCGATCCATTCCCAAAGAATTACGTTAGCCAATCGTTTAACCTATAATATTTTTTTGGACTTGATTGTTGTAAAGGAGCGTTCTTAGTAGAACGCCTTTGCCGCCTGGTGCTGTGCCAAATTGTATTAGCGTATTTATGTTGTTCGTTAAACTATCGGCAGGGGAGCCTGTGAGTGTTTGCATTCTGCAGGACCCGAGCGACCAATGTAAATTGAAATTAATGCACATTTACCAAAAATATATAGCCACTAGACTTGCAATCGTTTCCGGAACGAATCGTCCCCTCTGTGGTTCACACGAACCTTACAACTCCCGTGTCAATTTTCGATAAAAGAGCGAGCGCGCTTGCAAAAGAAGACAACAATCGTTAACGCAGGCCGAAAAGTGCAAATATAAGTCGCTGGCGTATAACATTGAGTAAAGTAAGATAAACATTGGGAACGGATCAGATACGCTAAAAAAGTCTGTAATAATTTTAGTGTTTTTGTGTGTTGTGTCTACTTGAGAAGGTCGTGGGCTCGCTGATTGGCCACCTCTATCCTCGTTGCATTGGACTCGCCCTGTTTTCGTGGAACCATAAGAGCGATGCAGTGTACAAGATTGTTGATGTTGTAGTTGTGTCGTGGAGTGAACGAAGTAGCAATGTAAAACAAACAACATCAAGATTATTAAAAAAATCAAGCAGAAAGTATACAGTAAAAAGGTCATTCGATTTTAGTGTTCGCCAGCCTTGACTATCTAGGAAGATTTATTAAGTATGTAATACGTGTTGCGGAAAAAATTTATTACACTTGAAAATGTCACAAAAAATTTAGTGATATTTCTTTGCCAATAATGGGCTCTTCCTATTTTTTTTTGACGTCAAAAACGTATAGTCTTTGGTACAGATCATGTCATCATATAACTTACATAACCTTAAAATTTTAGTTTTTGTAAATTTACTTTCGATTTTAATTGTAATTTTTGTAGTTTTAACATGGATCCATTATAACATTTAGAAACTCTCGCAGACAGGAGATATATAAAGTTTTAATATTGTAGATTATTAAAAATAGACGGCTAATTATAGGTTAGAATTCCAACCAACAAAAATAATCTTATTTTATTAATACTTCATTAATAATCCACTGAACAAGATTCTAGCTTATAGTACAGAAAGCAAGCAGAAATTTTGATAAAAGTAACATAATAGGTATTCGAAAATCGTAAAAAATGGATATTTTTTAGGTTAATATTGTGACGTCACGTGCACAAACGAATTTGTTTGGATTTTAACCAATAGCAAGACCGTCCGTTTTTGACATCACATACAGAAAACTGGCGGGTCTTTTGAAATGGATACAACTTAATATTTAAAGCAACTGAATGATATATTATTGAAATTTATTGCATTATTATTGAGGCAAATCTATTAAAAACCTTTAATTCAATTAAGGTGTAAGAGCCCAAATTTTTCGGGTTATGTAAGCAAATTATAAATGCCCTTTCGGAACTTGCTCGGTTGCGCCTCTCGTTAAATCCTTTACTCAACGGTTAATAGAAATTATGATTATCTGGAGAATTATGACTATATCGTTAAATATCTATGTTGATCTAAAAAATAGTAAAACAAAGGATTTGAAATAATTTTCCAGAGACGCCTAAATGAGCCTGCATCAACAGAAACCGAACCTAATATTCAATCAGCGATTAATATACAAAATTCCTACCGGAATTCAAGCCCGCTGTCGGTGCGCCTTGGGAAATTGGAAATTTCCCCGCGGCTGAATTCGTCACTGGCAAACAGGATTAGTCATCGCGGTGCACCACAGAATACATGCGCCCAGTCACGTGACGTGGTGAAATATCGACCTTATGGGCAAAGTATTGTATTGAAAAATACACAGGGCGTTTGAATTCCTTTCCATTAAAGCAATAAAAAGTGAAATGACTGTAATGTTAAAATAAGTTTTTACACACTATTTTTTCGGTAACTTTTTTTTTCCAAAAAATCTGTTGCCGCCAAGAAACAAACAATTGAGCATCAAAAAAAAATATGGCCGAAAAACCAATTTTATATAAAAATTCAAAATGGCGGATTTTTGTATTTTTTTTAAATTTGCTATTAAAGGTTAGTAAAAAAAAATGCCAGTAAATTTGAAATATCACTTCCGGTTTATACGGAAATGACAATCTTTTTTATAAAAAATAAAATCATAAGTTTGTAAATATAATAGTAAGGGAGCGTAAAATTCTCTTGTCGAACGTTTACAGGGTGTTTCAGTTAACATCCCCACAGCTTCGATCAAGGAAGCTTTGAAACATATGCCATTCGATTAGGAACTAAATTTTAAGCAAAATTGTTCTTATTCGAAATAGTCAGATCTGCAGTAAATTTTTATTTTTTTGTCTAATTTTTTAGAAATATTCAAATTTAGTGAAACCTTCCTAGATAGTTACGGATTGCATATTAAAAGCTTTTTGAAATAAAACGAAAATAAAAACGATAAAATTATCAAAATTCTTGGTACACGGGAAACTTGCATCGTTTACACTAACATTTCAAATATACTCCATTTTTTAGGTATCGTATAATTTAATTAGAATTGGAATTATCGTAGCGTTAAATTCGATTAGCTTTCCCACAAGTTTGCTTCATTAATTTTTAAATTTTCACCTGTATGAAAGGAAATACCACACGCTACTCTAGGCTTTGTCTTCGAAAACAGTTTAACAATATTTATTTATTTAATTTCAATTAGGTATTTTTTTGTAGAGTATATTTTTCTAAGCCCAGTATATTCCTAAGTTTTTTTTTTTTCAACGATAATGGCAAGTTTCCGATGTTGAAAGATGTGCAATTAGCGAAGTTTGTGCCAATTAAAAGAAAACAACATTCAAAAAGCTTAAAACAATATCATCTTAAACAAATTTATTTTCACATATTATTTCCACCACAGAGCTCGTTATCATTATTATAGCCCGGTCGCTATGGGCGAAAATGAGGCTCAACTTGAAAACGGAAAAAATTGCCGAAAATTTGGGTAAAGACGTGTTCAGGCATTATAAAAACGATAAAAAATAGTTTGCAGTGGTTTTTATAGACTTGGAACTTAATCCGGGGTAAAATGATTTTTTTGTGAATTTCTAGGAGCATTTTTAATAATTATTTTGCCAAATAAAAATATTTTAAAAATTTGTTAAATACTTTAAAATGTAATGGAAATTAAAAAAAAATATCTCAAACTCATATTTTTAGAGATATTTAAAAAAAAAACTTTTTCGGTTTCAAATATTTTTTTCAAAAAAAACTTTTTCGGTTTCAAATATTTTTTTTTCTCCAAAAATATCACATACAAACTATATTCCACCTATATTAACAAGCGTTAATCCTCGTTCACCCAAATTTTCACGCATTTTGTTCCTTTCAAATTGAAACCTTTGGCGACTGGGCTATTATCTGAAAAACCGACTGACCTAACTACAGAATTTTCCTTCGCTTACAACTATGTAGTTTTACTCATACAAGTCATACACGAACTTTTTGCCGACTGCACAAAAATACAACATTGAACCTTGAACTTCCCCCAGCAGCATACACGCAACGCTTTTTAAATTTTCATGCGCCAGGGCTCACACACACATTCATTTTGTTCACAGGTCCTTCGGCGTTATTTTCAGTGCAGCCCTTGATGAAAATCGACGGCGATTCCCTACGGCATCGTTCCAACCCAACATGTTTTACTGACACCCGCAGAGGTTGTTGAACAACGATCACATAATCTTTGGCTTGAACGATGATAAATTGTGACCGCTCGCTGATAGCGTCCGAAGATCCGGAATGTGAAAGAAACCAACGCCAACAGATCGACATCACGTGGGGTGTAAAAAAATACCGAGTTTATTGGAACTTTTTTTAAACGTTCGTTTTTAAATTCTTCATCAATCTCTCGAGCCGGATTTTTGATTTTACGCTATAATTTTTTAAATCTAGATCCAAAATATTTTTTATTAAAAATATCCTTTTTTTTAATTTAAAATCGGTCTACCTACAGGTCACAAATATATAAAGATTCGCCCAATTTGGTTTTAAATCTTTGCTTTAAAAATAAATAATAGATTTGCCGAAATAGAATTTCCATTTTTTTTTTTAATTCTTGACAGCTGCCAAAATCAGAATCAAATTTAAAATTTTACAATGCGAGTTTTTATAGAAAAAGATTTAAAAATCTAAAATCTTTCTATTTTTACGATTAAAATTAAAATAAAGTTTTCGCTTTTGGCAGCTGTCAAATTTTCTGCCAACTTAATGAAAATGATGTCAAAACATAATTAGTAGCTGCCAAAACTGTCTTCTTAAGTACTAAAGTCATTTGTGAAAATAATTATTAAATGACATTTTCATTCAGTTGACAGAAAATTTGACAGCTGTCAAAAGTAAAAACATTTTAATTTCATTTATAAAAAAATAAGTTTAAATAAATTCTGAGCTCTACAGCGACTTTTGAACGATATGTTTTTTTCACCCCTCTATGCGACAGTACGAGGGAAGGTGGAAAACCAAACGTGATCAACAAGGAGGCACCGTTTATACATATACATAAAGTTGGTCGATCATAGGAAATACTGGGCGAATTTACAATTCCCAACAGATGGTATAAGCAAAGGAAAATTCAGTTTCTTGGGCCACTCGATACACCGGGTGCTTGCGAAATAACTCGGTTATTATGGAAGATACATTTCTAAAATTTGAAACGTGGATAAAAGATAAAAGCCAAAATCTGACATAATTGTGCGCAAAATACTACTTCCGGTCTAACTAAAAGTGACACCAACTTTCTTATTTTAAACGAAGCACCCTGTATATTTTTACATTCTCTTGTTCGCTATGAAATTCGGATTTCAGCGATATGTCACAAGTTGGCATTTGTTTAAAAAATAGCGCGTCAAAAATGTCAAAAAACTAAAAAACACAAGTAGGCGGGAGTTTATTTTTGAATCTTATAGAAAGCAGGCCTTGGATTTAACGCGTGGTGCCGTGGGTGTGTTTTTGTCGCTCCATGTACGCAAAGTATGCGTGCTTCGCCGTAGATTTTGCATTTTTAAAAATTCACGGAAAACAACTAAATTCTGTGAACAAATTTCAAATATTTAAACATATTTTTTGCACCATAAGGGAATACTTTCAGCTTTTATTTGATACTTTTATTTGTGATCAATTTGTTCGTAGCGCCTAGAGCCGACTCTGGTTTATGACGTCATGGAGTAGACAGATCCGGCCTCTACATTTTTGTTTTTCAGTTTTTTCGTATTTTCGACGCCATTTTTTAAACAAATGCCAACTTGCGATATATCGCTGAAATCAGAATTTCATAACGAACACGAGAATGGAAAAATATACAGGGTGCTTCGCTTAAAATAAGAAAGTTGGTGTCCATCCCGGTTAGACCGGAAGTAGCATTTTGTGTACAATGGTGCCAGATTCTGGTGTTACTGACCTTTTATCCGTGTTTCAAATTTCAGAAGTCTATCTTTCATAACAACCGAGTTATTCTTAGGCAATACTTTCGTGGCCACCCGGTATATATTTATCTTCAAATTTTACGTAAATCAGTATATACAAATTATTCCTGCCTTGCGATTAGCTTAATATTAGCACACGTACATTTATCTCATCAAACATATTTGATATCGCGAATAGACTCCGTTTCTTCGGTAACCGAACTATACTAAACCAAATTCTTCATGTTAATCGCTATGAGATAAACCTACGCACGCCGTTAACGAAGATACTGCCACATCAGTTCAACCACACGAAAACTTACCGCAACCAAAACCAATCACAGTTCCAGTGCCATCGCAGAAAGCAAACACAAAAACGTAAAAAATTACCTTGAGATTGATACGGTCGACCTGCCGGTTCTGATTTTCCAGCTCCGAACCCATGTCGATGGCCATGTTACGCAAGTTACCGATCATAGTATTGACTTGGCCGACGTTCTCCTCCATCTCGTCCTCCCGGGCGTCGTTTGTGATCCGGCCGATGTATCCGCCTTGAGGTCCCATGCCGTTGCGATCATCCATCATCCTCTGAGGCTGGTTATTTACTACTTTGCCGTCGTCGTTGCCTTTCCACGTACCTTCGTCTTCTTTAAATGATGATCCCCTGGATAAATGAAAAAAATAATAATTCGAACACATTTTATAGCCGATTCGATACGGACAGTATTTGTGACAAATCGCTTTTTGATGCGCACTCTTTCAGGATAAATGGAAATAGAATCACACGCTGAAATAAACTGACAGCGACCAACAGATCGGATTATAAGATAAGACGGTGGAAAATACTTTTTTTTAAGTTTACACTCACCAATGAAGACATTTCCACCTCTGAATTCGCCAAATGCATTTACAAAGATATTTTATTATATGCATGAAAATGATCGCCAAGTCTAGAGCCGACCCTGGTTCTGACGTCATGGCGAGGGGCAGATCCGGCCTCATCATTTTTACGTAAAAGCCAGTCTGCGAATCGATGCAGTTGCGACTTTATAATCGACCAGGCCAAGATTCGTCGGATCAACTTTATGCACCCCAACAACCGGTAATAAAACAATGGATACAAAACCATTTTATAACGTCAACAAAAACGGAGCAGCTTCCTATTCAGCGGTTTATATTAAGTGTTCCAATTTGTCAACATGAGAAGTTTGTGTAGTCCCATTATGTACGCTGCTTGCGTTTCTGTTATAAATAACGAGGCATTGTGCATGTGTCCAACTAGAGTCACATTTTTCAAGCTGAGTTTTAGGTGCATAGACGCCAGCCAGGGCTTAAACGCGAAATTCGGCGTGCAAAATTTATACTAAAAAAATTGATGGGCGTCGGAACATCAACAAGTAGTAAAGTCGATGAAGGAGGACCTAGACGACGAAGACAAATGACTTGGATTGGAGAGAAACAACTGTTTCTTAATTTATTATTGCGGTAGGGACAACTGTCCCTAATTAATTGACGTTGTGAGTAGCCCCCATCAGTAGGTAACCAAGGTAAACACTTATTGCCAGTCGTAGATGTATATGGGTGTATGTGTAGACGTGAAGTAACAGTGAAAATATACAGGGTTTTCCTTATAATTAGCCACACCCCCCCCCCCTCCACAGAGCTTATTTGAAGAAATACTGAAAAATTTTGTATGCAAAAGTTGCAGAATTTTTCCTGAATTTTAATAATCTGCCAGTGAAACAAACAAATGACAATCGCAAAATGGCGAAATTCTATAAGCTTAAGGTATCTTTATTTCCGATACTATTTATAGTATAGCTATGAAATTTCTTATTCATGGGTTTTCCTTGGTTCTCCATCCAATTAAAACATTGTCATTTTTCTGCCACTTCCGGTTAAAATTCGAATTATTTTTCGTGCAACCCTGTATAGATTGTTCAAAATAGTAAAAATGTATCCAAAATGAGATCTTTATTTCAAAAATGTAAAAACATACAGGGTGGTCCATTTAGAAAAGATTATTGGAGCCATTTCCGGTGAAACCGGAAGTGACAAATATGGCGGATAGGTCTCAAAAAGTTGGAAATCTTACCTAATTTCACCATACACAATTTTATCCCGATACCTTTAAAAACGGAAGTTACAGGGTTGGCCCACAATTCGTTTACACCCGGTATAAATAGAATCTTCAAGGGTGTCCCATGATTCTGTTACACCCGGTATACACCTACTTTATTCTAGACAATGCTAATTGTGCGTAATTGTAGAATCACTAAAAATATAAAGTAGCTAACAATCTAATTATTTCCCACGCAGGCATTTGCTTAATTACTGTTTTATAACTTTCCACTACAATAAATATTTTAAACAAATTAAACCAGTAATTCTCACGCATGCAAATTTACAAAAAACAGCTATATATTTATTATCACCATTTATTATGTTTTAACAGTATCTTATCTAACTAATTAAAAAAAAAAACGTAATCCACTCTTGCGTCATGTTTTTAGGAAAGCGCATATAAAAGTAAATATTTACATAATTTCACGAAACATCATCGTGACGAAATATTTACATAAATATATTGTTTTTACAATGTTTATTAGGCAAAAAAAGTTCAACACAATTAAAAAAAAAAAAATTATATTATAACAAACATTTTTACTATTATTATTATTATTATCGTTACTTACTTTTGACACGGTAAAACGCACAGCCCACAACATTTCTCCATTCCCGTCAAGTTCTTTTCCGCCTCCCGCATGTCGGTGTTAATCTGGTCCATGCCATCCTCGATCCGGTCCAATTGCTCTGCATGACACAAAGACGATCAGCGTTTAACACAGACACAGCGATCAACAATAAAATTAAACTAAGATATTAGTGTGCCGTGTATTGGTGTATGTCAGAGTTGTTACAAAATGGCATGCGCATGCTCTAGTCTACCCTACTGCCACCTAAAATCCCCACAGACGAGCAGAGTCCGTTTTCTCTGGACTTCCCCGCCGCGCCGGCGAAGTGCGCGCGCATCTGTACGTATCTGTAAGAATTTTCGATGGACCCATTTTTAATGCACTAATCGTTAGAAGCTAACTAGACTTAATTTAAGTTAAGGTACATGCTAAAGTTGACAATATGTTTAATAGAATTGGCATTAGCGCAGAATTAGAGAATTGATAGTGTGAAGAACACGTTTAAAGTTTGTGAGTAGGGTGTTAACTTACTTCGGTAGTGTTAAATCCTTCAATGTATTGTTGTCTTTGATTGAATCATGTATTATCCATCAATATTTTACTGTTAGCATGTTAGTATCGGAATTATTTGTACAATGGATTTTAGTGAGTAATTTTGGTTAGTTAGCGTTACAAATAATTTCAATAATATGAACAATGAGAGTGTTTGGGGGGGGGGCTGAGGATCGATGGAATGTTTGTTCCTCGGGTTTCTTACTGTAGAAGGCACATTACAACGTACGACGTGGTTTTCGACAAATTTTGAGCTGGCTGTACTCCCAAGATGCAAATAAATTTTAAATGATTGATACAAACATTTTGATACTGATAACAAGGATTAATAGATATTCAAAACAATATAATTACACCCAAAGAAAGATATGCATATTGTATGTAGTTTCATAATTCAGTATTAGAATTTAAAAATCACGTACACAGGGTGAATTTTTTCATAGGAGCCCTAAAAATAAAAATTAGTTGAGCCGGCCCTGGAATTTTCTGTCTTTGATTATGCATGTAAATTGACAATTAATAGTATACTATATACCCACAATACGAGCTGATTCTGGTGATTACTTTAAAAGATATTACCTTAAGAAGTATTGGGCAAAACTCATAAATCACCCTGTAGATCGATAAAACTTTTTTCAATAGTCATTTCTAATTCACCTAAGTGAACTCTATCTACCATAACATTTTGTCTTTTTCCTCGCGAATCACCCTGTATATCTCTTAACCAACGTTAAGGTTGCTGACCTTGAAGGTATGTGTCAAAGCACCATCTTGAGGAGTACAGACAAAAACGCAATTAGCCAACACCTACAAAAAGCCTCAGTACAGGGGGTAAAATCGTTTCTGATGATTGCCTCGGCTCGACACTGGCCTAGCAGCTGTGACGTCATTCCCGTGTACTGAAGCCTTGTTTATAAGTGGTGCTGGGTTAGCAGGATCCTTATTTATATCAACTACGTACTGTGTAATGTGCCATACGACGGTTTTTTCTCTGTAATGTTTATAATAGTAGGTATTCGAACATATGTATGGAAAAAGAAGAATAATACCAGTATAGATGAGTCTTTTGACTGATTTCTAAAACATAAGAGTATTTTCACAACTATGTATCATTTGTCGATATTTAACTGTTGCGTAGTTGAGCTTCAACAATGGAGGTGACAGCGTAAGTTTATCAGCAAGGGTTTTAGCGTTACGGATTTTTTTTAGGATACCAGGAGTAAAAAGACCCTAGAAATATGATATGAATAATTATCTGTATATCGGTGATCAGGATAACTTGAGACATTCGTTTCGTTATAAATCTTCTTCCTCCTGCCTGGTACGGCGCGTCAAGAAGAAGAAGAAGAAGAAGACGAAGAAGATTTATCATGCTAATAAAATAGCCGCAATAGTTTCTAATTCTGGTTTGATAAGCCTTGGCAAATATAGGTAAGCTGGATTGTCCCTCGTCCACATTACAAGCCCAGCAGAAATTGAACAACGAATAATAATTGTTAAATCCCATAAGCTGGGGCTTACACGTCGGTGAATAGGATGCATAACTTATATATAACAAGATCCCCTTGTTGATTTCATTATAGTAAATTACCCATTCTATAATTACCTCCTTTCTCGAGAACCAGACCAATTATATCACCTTCCAGTTGGTTCATCAACCGCGTTTGATTCATAAATTATTAACGACGCTTCATTACTACAGGGTGTATTAAGTATGAGTACCGTTATTTTAAGGGGTGAAACATTGGCCTAAAAGAAACAAAAAAACCTTATACAACATGTGTCGAAAATTGAATGGTTTTCCCAAAAAAAAATAATTTAACTTTGCTTTTTGAAGGTAAATTTACATGGAAAATAATAGAAAATAAGTTCTAAAAGTTTATGAGAAGGTGCCGGTCGAATATACAAATAGAAAATTGTAATGCGAATTTTTTGTCCGGTGGAGGGTTTTGGTGAAATAATTTATTGTATTTTAATACATTTTTAAAAAGAGGCATATGACAACGTCGCATCATATGGCTGGCAGTGGGCTCAGTGTTGTTCTTGTTAGTACTAAAGTACTAGATTTAGTACTTTTCCTCAAGTGTCAGTACTGCAGTACCCCTTTTTGCTTTTTAGTACTTTTTTTTAATTAAGTCATTGTGAGTGAGTATATCTTTTAAATGTTTTAAATGCAGTAAATATAAATTTTAAAGTATCCATTTACTTTTTACTTAAATTAAAAAAGGATGGATTAAAAAAATTGAACCGTTTGAAACGTAGTTATTTTCCTTCCTACATGTTGGCAACAGTAGTTCTCCTATCTCAACAATGGAACAGCTGTGAAAATGTGTAAATTTCTAATCTGTCGTTGTCTTGTAGTGTCATGAGCACTGTAACAAAGTACCAAACAGCGCCCTCTATCGCTTCACAGAGCAAATTGTTCTATTATCTACCAATCAGGTGCAAGAATATTGGTGTGCAATTTAAAATTTTCAATGTTCAGTTACTGTAAAATAAGATTTAAGTGAAAAGAAATAGAAAAAAGTACTAAAATGGACAAAAAAGTACTAAAAAAATTTTTCCGCGCGCTGCGCGCGCGATTTTATGCATGTCAATACTTTTTATTTACTTTTAGTACTATATTTCCCTAAATCTTAGTACCATATTTTTCTCGCTAGGAACAACACTGAGTGGGCTACTGTTACAAATCACAAAGGAGTCAAAGGACTCAGTTGCCTTTGTTATCGCCGTCCGAGTGTTTTAAGTCGGTAATTAATGTTTAGTGCGTTTTACTATTTTGTTTTCGTCAGTTCATATAAGTTTTGTTCGCACATCTCAACGTTTGTTAGATACGGGAAGTGTAGTTTCGCGTGTACAAAACCGGGGACCACAACGACCGACATGCGGATAATTTGGTTATTGAGGAAGAAATTCTGGACATAGTTCATCGAGACCCAATTATTACTATTATTTCAGAGATTATTTCTCAATAACATAATGTAATATTTCGCCAAGAACACCTTTTTTGGCACATTACAGTCGCCTGAGTAGAGGATATTGACGTAGGTTAGCACAAGTTACAGCTGCTCGTTGCGCTATGTTGCCAGATGCGCTATTTAATTAAATAGGGCATAACTGGGCAACGGTTCGAGAGAGAAAAAAAAATATTAAGAATTTTTTGTTCCTTCTACATCAATGTATTACCTGTTAAAAGAACGGTACTCATACTTAATACACCCGTATACTGAAATAATGAATGAATCGACGAATCAATTCATCATGCTGCTTTTTTAGGTTTAAACAAAAATAACAGGTGTTCGAAGAAGATGTATGCAAAATAATTTTAGTAAGTGGATATTGGTTATAATATAAACTCATAGCACACAGCAGATTTTACAAACAGATAATAGATTTGCCGAAATAGAATTTGTATTTCTTTTTCTTTATATTTGACAGCTGTCAAAATAAGTGTCAAATTTACATTTACACTTATGTCTTTCGTAATTTTGAAAACAATGTGATTTTTCATAAAAAAAGGTGGTATTTCAAATTTTTTCACTTTTGACAGATGTCAAATTTTCTGTCAAATGAATAAAAATGCCATTTAATAATTAGATATTTCCACAAATGACTTTAGTACTTAAAAGACATTTTTTTATAGGTTTTGGAGGTACTGAATACGAAATTAATTTCATAAAATTATTATGTTTGTTGGTAGCTGTCAAAATTGCTGTCAAATTTAAAACTATGCAAGTTTGTCTTCCATAATTTTATAAACAACGTAAATTTCCATAGAAGGGAAATCAAGTGTTTTTAAATTGACTAGTTCCATAATTGATATTAAAAAACAATGTTTACTTTTGACAGCTGTCAAAATTTCTGTCAACTTAATGAAAATGTCATTTAATAATTATTTCAACTAAATAAAGTACCAAGCAGGCATTTCTCTATAGGCCTTGGAGGAACTGAGTAAGAAATTGTTGTCAAAAAAAATATTATATTTGTTGGTAGCTGTCAAAATTGCTGTCAAGTAAAAAAAAAAATGTAAGTATGCCTTTCGAAATTTTTAAAATAACGAAAATACCCATAGAAGAAATGCTAATATCAAGTGTTTTGAAATTTACGAGTTCCATAATAGATTATAAAATAAAGTTTTCACTTTTGACAGCTGTCAAAATTTTTCAACTTAATGAAAATGACACTATAATTATTTCAACAAATAAACGTACTTAACAAACATGTTTTTATAAGTTTTGGAGGTACTGAGCACGAAATCGATGTCAAAAAAATATTATGTTGGTTGGCAGATGCCAAAATTGCTGTCAAATTTAAAACTTTACAAATACATCGTTCGTAATTTTGAAAATAATGTTGATTTCCATAGAAGAAGATACATAAAATATTTTAAAACTTTCTAGTTCAGTAATTAAAGTTACAATAAAGTTGTAACCTTTGACAGCTGTCAAAATTTCTGCCAACTTAAAAAAATGCCATTTTATTATTAGTTCAACAAATTAAAGTACTAAACAAACATTTTTCTAAGGGTCTTGGAGGTACTGAATACGAAAGTAATACGAAAAAGACATACGTGCGTATTTTTAAATTTAGCAGCAGTTTTGACAGCTACCAAACAATAATATTTTTTTGACATCAATTTCGTATTTAGTACCTGCAAAACCTATAGAAAATTATCTGCTCGTACTGTAATAATTATTAAATGGTATTTTTATGTTGACAGCTGTCAAAAGTAAAAAATGTATTTCAATATCAATTATGAAACTAACAAATTTAGAAAAACACTTTACATCCTTTCTTCAATTGAAATTCACATTGTTTCCAAAGTTAAGGAAGAAAAATTTGCATATAGTATTTTAATTTGACAGCAATTTTGGTAGCTCTACCAAAAACAATTTTTTTTTTAAATTAATTTCGTAATCAATACCTATATAAAAATGTCTGTTTTGTACCTTTGTTCAAATAATTATTAAATGGCATTTTCATTAAGTTGACAGAAAATTTGACAGCTGTCAAAAGTGAAAAAGTTATTTTAACTTTAATTATAAAAATACAAAGATTTAGATTTAAAGAATTTTATATCTGATTTTCTATAAAAATTCACATTGTTTTCAAAATTACAAAATTTGACACTGATTTTGACAGCTGTCAATAAAAAAACGAAATGAAATTTTATTTTGGCAGATCTATTACCTATTTTTAAGACGAATCTATATATATTTGTGACTTGTAGACTGAGTTGAATTCATAAAAAAGATATTTAAAAAATAATAATTTTGGATCTAAATTATAAAAAATTATAACTTAAAATGAAAAATCTGCCTCTAGAGATATTTCCCTCTTCCGTGGATTCGTCACGACAATGCTATTGAAAACAATAAATGTATTATAAACGTTATTGTAACATTGGATAAAATAATGACGAAAGTTCGGCTTTGAGTTATATTAAGACCAAGCAAAGTGAAGGATCTGAATCACACACAAATATATTTATAAAACGATTATTATAATTATATCCTAAAAAAAATCTATATGTATATAAATAGAATAAACACTACAAATAAGACACACCTCCATTACATCAGCTCTAGAGTTTGTGTACAACCATAACATTAGAAATAACGTCAAATATCTTATTGCATATTTACAATTTCATTTTTTACTACTTTTCTAGTTAGTGTTGGTTTAGTTTAAAAATATACAGCTGAATTATTATTAGACTATTTTTACAGCATAAACATTATTTAAATGTACTGTTGATGATTGTATAGGTCAAAATGACACATACTGGTGGAATACCGAAATCAGCTTTGCCAAAAGACTATAGTCCGAGCAATCTACAAAAATTGGGGGCGGGAAAACTACTAGATTAGGCGAGTTACGGAATTCATTCAAAGTGCGTTTTGTTTGTCTGAGACATTGGGCGTACTCAAGTGACCCGACATGGATTAAAACGATTAACGTATAGTCCAGAAAGTTTATTCCAGAAAATCTCAAAATGTTGTGTCAATTTAAAAAAAATTTCTGTCAGTTTTAATTATCATAAAATGGTTTAGACACTTGTTATATACAACATAATTTAATACTGGGAGTACTTAAGGAGTCATGACCGGATTCAAACATTTTTATGTTTATTCTTAAATTTATTCCAGAGTCTCAAAATGTTATCGATTAAAAAATTATAACATAAAATTATGTTGCAAACATGTATTACTGAAACATAATTTAATACTGGGCGCACTCATGTCATAATTTAATACTGGGCGCACTCATATCAGTCGTATTCCAGAAAGTCTCAAAATGTTCTGTCAATTTTAATATAAAATTATGATGTATATACATACGTGTTACACACAACATAACTTAATACTGAGCATCCTCAAGTGACCCGGTCCGGATTAAAACATTTTAAGTTTATTCCAGAAAATCTCAAAATGTTGTCAATTTAAACTTAAAATTATGTTGTAGACGCGACTTATATACAACATCATTTAATACTGGACTGGACGTGCTCAAATAATTCAGTCCGGATTACAAAATTTTAAATTTATTCCAGAAAATCTCAAAATGTCAATTTTAACATAATATTATGTTGTAGATACGTATTACACATAACATAACCTTGATACTGAGCATACTCAAGTGACCAGGTCCGGATTAAAACATTTTAAGTTTATTCCAGAAAGTCTCAAAATGTTGTCAATTGAAACAAAATTATGTTACAAACACGCATTATACAAACATAATTTAATACTGGGCGTCCTCATGTCAGTCGGTTATGGATTGCAACATTTTAAATTTATTCCAAAAAGTCTCAAAATGTTGTCAATTTTAACAAAATTATGTTACAAACACACATTATACAAACATAATTTAATACTGGGCGCACTCATGTCAGTCGGTTATGTATTGCAACATTTTAAATTTATTCCAGAAAGTCTCAAAATGTTCTGTCAATTTTTTAACATAAAATTATGTTGTAAATACGGAAACATAACTTAGTACCGGACATACTCCAGTGACCCGGTCCTGATTACAACATTTTAAATTTATTCCAGAAAGCCTCAAAATGTTGTCAATTGAAGCAAAATTATGTTACAAACACACATTATACAAACATAATTTAATACTGGGCGCACTCATGTCAGTCGGCTATGGATTGCAACATTTTAAATTTATTCCAGGGGGTCTCAAAATGTTCTGTCAATTTTTTAACATAAAATTATGTTGTAAATACAGAACCATAACTTAGTACCGGACATACTCCAGTGACCCGGTCCTGATTACACATTTTGAATTTATTCCAGAAGTCTCAAAATGTTGTCAATTGAAACAAAATTATGATACAAACACGCATTATACAAACATAATTTAATACTGGGCGCACTCATGTCAGTCGGTTATGTATTGCAACATTTTAAATTTATTCCAGAAAGTCTCAAAATGTTCTGTCAATTTTTTAACATAAAATTATGTTGTAAATACGGAAACATAACTTAGTACCGGACATACTCCAGTGACCCGGTCCTGATTACAACATTTTAAATTTATTCCAGAAAGTCTCAAAATGTTGTCAATTGAAGCAAAATTATGATACAAACACGCATTATACAAACATAACTTAATACTGGGCGCACTCATGTCAGTCGGTTATGGATTGCAACATTTTAAATTTATTCCAGGGGGTCTCAAAATGTTCTGTCAATTTTTTAACATAAAATTATGTTGTAAATACAGAACCATAACTTAATACCGGACATACTCCAGTGACCCGGTCCTGATTACAACATTTTAAATTTATTCCAGAAAGTCTCAAACTGTTGTCAATTGAAACAAAATTATGTTACAAACACACATTATACAAACATAATTTAATACTGGGCGCACTCATGTCAGTCGGCTATGGATTGCAACATTTTAAATTTATTCCAGGGGGTCTCAAAATGTTCTGTCAATTTTTTAACATAAAATTATGTTGTAAATACAGAACCATAACTTAGTACCGGACATACTCCAGTGACCCGGTCCTGATTACACATTTTGAATTTATTCCAGAAGTCTCAAAATGTTGTCAATTGAAACAAAATTATGATACAAACACGCATTATACAAACATAATTTAATACTGGGCGCACTCATGTCAGTCGGTTATGTATTGCAACATTTTAAATTTATTCCAGAAAGTCTCAAAATGTTCTGTCAATTTTTTAACATAAAATTATGTTGTAAATACGGAAACATAACTTAGTACCGGACATACTCCAGTGACCCGGTCCTGATTACAACATTTTAAATTTATTCCAGAAAGTCTCAAAATGTTGTCAATTGAAGCAAAATTATGATACAAACACGCATTATACAAACATAACTTAATACTGGGCGCACTCATGTCAGTCGGTTATGGATTGCAACATTTTAAATTTATTCCAGGGGGTCTCAAAATGTTCTGTCAATTTTTTAACATAAAATTATGTTGTAAATACAGAACCATAACTTAATACCGGACATACTCCAGTGACCCGGTCCTGATTACAACATTTTAAATTTATTCCAGAAAGTCTCAAACTGTTGTCAATTGAAACAAAATTATGTTACAAACACACATTATACAAACATAATTTAATACTGGGCGCACTCATGTCAGTCGGTTATGTATTGCAACATTTTAAATTTATTCCAGAAAGTCTGAAAATGTTCTGTCAATTTTTTAACATAAAATTATGTTGTAAATACGGAAACATAACTTAGTACCGGACATTCTCCAGTGACCCGGTCCTGATTACAACATTTTAAATTTATTCCAGAGAGTCTCAAAATGTTGTCAATTTTAACAAAATTATGTTACAAACACACATTATACAAACATAATTTAATACTGGGCGCACTCATGTCAGTCGGTTATGTATTGCAACATTTTAAATTTATTCCAGCAAGTCTCAAAATGTTCTGTCAATTTTTTAACATAAAATTATGTTGTAAATACGGAAACATAACTTAGTACCGGACATACTCCAGTGACCCGGTCCTGATTACAACATTTTAAATTTATTCCAGAAAGTCTCAAAATGTTGTCAATTGAAGCAAAATTATGATACAAACACGCATTATACAAACATAACTTAATACTGGGCGCACTCATGTCAGTCGGTTATGGATTGCAACATTTTAAATTTATTCCAGGGGGTCTCAAAATGTTCTGTCAATTTTTTAACATAAAATTATGTTGTAAATACAGAACCATAACTTAATACCGGACATACTCCAGTGACCCGGTCCTGATTACAACATTTTAAATTTATTCCAGAAAGTCTCAAACTGTTGTCAATTGAAACAAAATTATGTTACAAACACACATTATACAAACATAATTTAATACTGGGCGCACTCATGTCAGTCGGTTATGGATTGCAACATTTTAAATTTATTCCAGGGGGTCTCAAAATGTTCTGTCAATTTTTTAACATAAAATTATGTTGTTAATACAGAACTATAACTTAATACCGGACATACTCCAGTGACCCGGTCCTGATTACAACATTTTAAATTTATTCCAGAAAGTCCCAAAATGTTGTCAATTGAAACAAAATTACTTGTAATACTTTAACATAATTTAATACTGGGCGCACTCATATCGGTCGGTTTTGGATTGCAACATTTTAAATTTATTCCAGAAAATCTCAAAATGTTTTGTCAATTTTAACAAAATATGTTGTAGATACGTCTTATATACAAGATAATTGAATACTGGGCGTACTCAAGTGATCCGGTTGGGATTAAAACATTTAAAATTTATTCCAGAAAGCCTCAAAATGTCGTCAATTTTAACATAAAATTGTGCTGTAAACAAGTTTTATACACGAGTTAATACTAGGTGTAGTACCCAAGTCATTCGGGGTGGATTACAACATTTATAAGTTAATTCCAGAAAATCTCAAAATGTTTTTTCAATTTTAACATACAATTACGTTGCAGACTTGTTTTATACAACGTGAATTTCATTTACGATTAACGTAATGTCAAAAATTCAAAATAATCAACGTGGAAGAGAACACGCAAATTTGTCTGCAAATTATCAGCTCTGCAAGAAGCATTTGAATGCAGATGAAAGAGTGGAGGCATAACAAATAACACCATTTCAGCAGTAACACGTTTTTGAACGGCTAAATAAAACGTATGTATATGGTTACTCATGTGGTCGACTGCAGTATATATACGGGTATCGTAAGTTATATTCAAGAACGATTTCGATGTTCTTTTAGCGCAGACGGGCTTTGTAATGAAATAAGCCTGGCATAAACTCATCAGACTGCTTCCAACCGATCTACAATGCGACGCAGCGAAAAAACTATTCCGTTACACCCGGGTCTCCTATTATACTAAATACATATATTTTTTTGGATTAAAATTTGACCATCGATTAAAGTCAAGTCGTTGGTAATAACGAATAAATTTGGTGGTGCCAAGGGAACAACGAAGTACCTGGACATATCATGTAACGGGTTTAAACGACAACAGCTAGAGCAAAACTGACATGTGGAAAAGTTATATAAAGCGAAAATATATAATACACTTGGGGTCTCTATGTGCCTACCTCATTTATGCAAATTTATGCGGCACAAGGTACAGTAATAGTGAGAAGCAATTACTCGCAAACATGAGTATTGTCAGCTGCTTCGTTGTTCCTTTCATCTCTAGCAGCATCCTTCCTAAATTTATAGTTCTTATTTAAGATATATATTTATTGCGCAGCTTGGAAATATATCTTGTTATGCGAGGATGAAATCTATAAACATTTGCTAATTTTTGCCTCTTTTTCACCGAAATCAGATTGTAGATTGCCCGACTATCAAACGTTACATCTTCTGTTTTCTCCATAAATAAAAGTCAAGATATTTTGGTTAGAGAATTGGGAGGAAAACATGTATATTAGTGTTGAGTTGGAATCTAAGGGTGAGCTATATCTTAAAGATAAATGATAAGTGATCGGAGTTGTTCAGTGACCGGAAGTTACATCTCAGGATTTGTACTTGAAAATGAAAAGAGTATTTCGTCCCACAAAAGCGGCTCTTCCGCAACGGTCGTTTTGAATAGGTTTCATTTGTTACCTCATAGCATAGTTCAATATCAAGAGTAAAGTCAAAGATCACCGATACGGAATTCTATAGGAAAAAGTTTCTTGAAATAGGATTTTATATCCAATTATAAATTTTTAGACCTATACAGGGCGTTAGAAAAAGTTTTCGGCAAATTTAAATGGGTGGTGTAGAATGATCCAACAATCAAAGAAGTCTTTCTTCCCTATGAATAACGCAAACGTTTTCAATTAGGATCATATAAAGCCGATCGACTGGCCAACGGTGAGGCAATCAACTATGTTTACATCACATTCAAAATTCAATGATCTTGTACAATAGGCGGGTAGAAAGCTAGCTTTCTACATGATGCGAGTATAAAAGAAACTTTTCCCTATAAAGTAGTTCTGTATCAGTGATATTTGGGCTACTTTACTCTTGAGCCAATTTAACGATTTTGTTTTTCCTCGTATACTATAACCTCGAATCGTAATATTTTTCGCGTCAACTTTTATCAAGAACAAAATTTTCTGAGAAATTTATAATGAAAAAAGTTTCCCATATGAGGCAAAGTCTTTGGACCACCCTGTAAAAATTGCAAAGATAAAAGATTTATGTTTCACTCTATATTCTTAGAATTCGTGTCAGAAAAACAAATGAACATCAGAAATGTAATATTTCTGTATAACCTTTATTTCTTTTATGAAACACCCTGTATAAGGATCCCCGTGTTTAAAGAACACATTTCTCTGATTCCAAAAATATACAGTTTGCCTATGTTTGGAAAAACAAACGAATTCATTGACGTTTGTGAATATCATGATACAATAAATGAAAGATCGGATTGAGCGCACGTGAATGACGTCACCGCGTGAGTTGACAACCGTTGCTCTGTCATCCTGCCCGTGTCTATTTCGTAGCGAAATCAAAAGTTTCTGTTAATGTGGTGTATTTACTTTTATAAATAATTCTTAAAACAACTTGTGGAAGAGATTTGTAATTAATTAACTAACCTAAACAACTTATACGATTATGTACATAAAATAATGTAAACAAACCATTTTCAATTATTCAAATGTTTGTAGAGCCGAATTTTGTAATGTTGGGAATTCTGAAGGTTCGGGTGAAGGATCCAGTGGGTTGTTAGGTGATGGTTGTCACAAGAACTATGATAATATTAGAATAATTGCTCTCGCAATGACGTCACTGCGCGCGGCGGACGATGATGAGACTGCTAGATCTTACCCTTCGTTGTTTGTATCATGGTGAATATTTTTGTCAAAGGCAAAAGAATTCCTTAACACGGATGATGAAAAGTGTGATATTCTTAGTTTATTGAGTAAAAATAATAATGCATCCGCAGCGAGAGCAGAATATCGACAAATATTTCCGCTAAGCAGAGCAGTATCAGCGCGAAATACTTTTAAAAACATTGAAAGGGGACTCAGGGAACGGAAAGTTGTTAAAAGAAAGCGAACTATTAATGGTAATGAAAAGGATATTCTGCTCTTGCTGCGGATGCATTATTATTATTTTTATACAATAAACTTTTCATCGTCCTTGTGCCTTTGACAAAAATATTCACCAAGATACAAACAACGAAAGGTCTAGCGGTCTCAAAATCGTCCGCCACGCACAGTGACGTCATTGCGAGAGCAATTATTCTAGTATTATCATAGTTCTTGTGACAACCATCACCTAATAAATAACCCACTGGATCCTTCACCCGAACCTTCAGAATTCCTAACATTACAAAATTCGGCTCTACAAACATTAGAATAATTGAAAACGGTTTGTTTCCATTATTTTACATACATATCGATATTGAAATCGTATTAGTTGTTTAGGTTAGTTAATTAATTACATACCCTTTGCAAATCTCTTCCACAAGTTGTTTTAAGAATTATTTATAAAAGTAAATACGCCACATTAACAGAAACTTCGATTTCACCACGAAATAAACACGGGCAGGATGACAGAGCAACGGTTGTCAACTCACGCGGTGACGTCATTCACATGCGCGCGATCCTATCTATCGTTTATTGTATCATGATATTCACAAACGTCAATGAATTCATTTGTTTTTAAAATCTTGACGACGCGCGGCCATGATGATTCAGGGCTACTATGTTGTATTTACTTAATATTGTTTTTAAAACTTTAGGGCCCAATATCTCAAAAACGGCTTATCCAAACATAGGCGAACTGTATATTTTTGGAATCAGAGAAATGTGCTCTTTAAACACATGAATCCATACACAGGGTGAAATATTACATTTTCGATGTTCATTTGTTTTTTCTGATCAGGAATTCTAAAAATATAGGGTGAATATCAATAACTCATTTTAATTTTAAGAGAGATTTATAACACAAATTACCGATAAAAAAATATAAGAAAGAAAATTGAAAAACTGACCTACCCTACGTAAAATTCTGGTAAACTTTTGAGTACCGCTTCGTCGCTCTACAGACCCACTTATGGGGTGAACAACATGCCTTGTATCCAAGTCACAGACTTCAAGTTCTAACGTAAAAAACGTGACAAAAAACGTCTAATAAAGTTAAGCCGTCGTTCGGCGGTCTTTCATACATTTGCGGTCGGAGACAAGTTAATTGACAGTGACAGCAAAAACTAGTGAATTTATGATTGCAAAAAACAAGGTGAATGCCAGAGGCAGAGACCTATCCTGATTTATTTTCTGTTGAGATAGGTCAGTTACGAAGTTCTGAAAATGTTGACGTATTTTAATTTATTTTCTTTCTCGAAAACTACAGGATACATATTTTTTATTTTTGGTATATGGCCTTACCATTAAGGGACCTACCATCTCTTAAAATTAAAATGAGTTATTGGTATTCACCCTGTATAAAATAATGTAAACAAACCATTTTCAATTATTCAAATGTTTGTAGAGTCGAATTTTGTAATGTTAGGAATTCTGAAGGTTCGGGTGAAGGATCCAGTGGGTTATTAGGTGATGGTTGTCACAAGAACTATGATAATATTAGAATAATTGCTCTCGCAATGACGTCACCGCGTGCGGCGGACGATGATGAGACCGCTAGATCCTACCCTTCGTTGTTTGTATCATGGTGAATATTTTTGCCAAAGGCAAAAAGATGCCTTACACGGATGATGAAGAGTGTGATATTCTTCACCCGAACCTTCAGAATTCCTAACATTACAAAATTCGGCTCTACAAACATTAAAATAATTGAAAATGGTTGGTTTCCATTATTTTACGTACATATCGATATTGAACCCGTATTAGTTGTTTAGGTTAGTTAATTAATTACATACCCTTTGCAAATCTCTTCCACAAGTTGTTTTAAGAATTATTTATAAAAGTAAATACGCCACATTAACAGAAACTTCGATTTCACCACGAAATAAACGCGGGCAGGATGACAGAGCAACAGTCAACTCACGCGGTGACGTCATTCACATGCGCGCAATCCTATCTATGGTTTATTGATTCATGGTATTCACAAACGTCAATGAATTCATTTGTTTTTAAAATCTTGACAACGCGCGGCCATGATGGTTCATGGCTACTATGCTTTATTTATTTGATATTGTTTTTAAAACTTTAGGGTCCAATATCTCAAATACGGCGTATCCAAACATAGGCGAACTATATATTTTTGGAATCAGAGAAATGTGCTCTTTAAACACGTGGATCCATATACGGGGTGTTTCATTAAAAAAAATTAAGGTTATGCAGAAATATTACATTTTCGATGTTCATTCGTTTTTTCTGACAACGAATTCTAAAAATATAGACTAAAACATAAATCTTTTGTGTTTACAAGCTGTAAGAGAGGTGCCAATATTTGAGGAATGACCCTGTATATATAACTTGTTCAACTGTTTTGTTGGAAGCAAAATCAAAGCAAGTCGAAAAACCAATAAAACATTTAGTAGAATTTTATTGTTGAGTGAAATAATTATAAAGAGCCGCAACATCATAGTAATGCTGGTTGCGAGACATAGATGTCACTTTCGCGCAGAGTTGTAATTATTTCATTCAACCTTACGCTGACTTTCTAAGTGACAAAATATTATAAATTCCATAAATATATCTCTAAGTATTACAAATGACCTGCGGAAAAATCGCTTTTGTGGAATAATGGCGCAAATTTTCATTTTCCAGCCGCGGCAAGGTAAGAGAAAAAAAACACTGCAATTTCACAGTCTGATCGAAAAATGTTTGGCAAATATCTATTTGAGGATCAACAGAAAACTGATTATTTATCATTTATATTTTCGTCTGTCTTACACATCGAGCAATAACTGTTTTTTTCCCACTGAGTCCTGGGATTTACCAGATCACTGTATGTACAAAGCGTCCAGACTTCACCATTCGCCACAGAAATAAGAAAGTTACGGGCCATGTTTCAAAAGCAACAGCCGAGAGGGACCTTTTTCACGTAAAAAAAAAAAAAAAAAAAAAAAATGAGGAAACAAATCAAAGCCTCCCGAGGGCAAAAATCGTTAAATATCAGCAGTTTCAGTCAAAATTTTGGATCAAAGTAAAAACAGTAACAAAAGTAACAACACAATAATAATAATAATAATAATAATAATAATAATAATAACAACTCGAACTGGGCTGTGACGTCGACGGTTCGGTTCCAGGGTTTCTCTAAACTGAATACTCACCCATTTCAGGATCACTCGGCTTACCCTCCAAATCAAAAAACGCATACGCGGTTATTAAAATTTGATATATTGCCGTTTTGGCTTGAACCGCGTAACTTTCGGATTCCAGTGGCGAGCATCAAGTCCGGACAGTCAAGTACGGACATTATATAGAGTTTAATACAAAATGAAATTACAAATTGCTTACCGCCCTGTTCATCCAGCATGACCAGGGTCTTCATACCAACTTCGTGGCTCTACAAACATCAAAACGGTTAGCCTGGTACCAACATGCACCCTCACCAATTCTAATGTTATTAAGAAACCTTCTCCCCAGGTCCAATATAAGGCAACCTAGTTAGTCCACCAAACCAAAATACCACCAAGGTTAAATGAAACACCAAACTAATCGGGTTAGAATTTACAGCACAGGATGTTGTAGTCTTCAATTTCTTGTACTTTTTCCGGCTGCTCTTGTTGGACATTCTTTTTATTCAATTTTGAAAACAATACAAATGTTACATTTACATATTTTAAGTGGTCATGTTTTTCACCATAAAGTCAATATTCTGCAAGAGGCCCAAAATTCCGATTTATCGATTCCTTCGTGATTTTTTTTTTTTTTTTTTTGAAGACCATACGGCCAGCCGCTATTAATTGAGATGTGCAACAAAAATAAAATATTTCTAACAGATGAATAATAATTACTCTTTTCGTGATATAAATCTGTATATTTCATTGGTTCCACCATGGCACGCGGTAAATAAAAGGTCCTGACAGTTAATACCAAAGAACCTTACACAAATTTCTAAATTTTATTTTAAAACAAATCAATCTTGTGCAAATGAGAAAAAATATATATTATATCTAAGTCACCTTTTTGAAATTGGCCCACACGTAGCGCCAAATACCACGTGTCAGTAAAAAACATCGTATTTGTACGTAAATATGCAATAAAACAAAGACTACAACAATATTAAGAATTAACAGCTCCCAGCAACACCAACCATCGAGTTAATTCCTTGTAAACACTTTTTTGAGCTTACCGCCTTGGTGATGGAGGTTCTCCAAAGTCGCCGCACCCGCATCGGTACTCTACAACAGCAGAGTGCTGATAGCAACTCACACAACAACAAAAACAACATAGAAACAACATACAGCAACACTACTTGTTACGTTTTATGTACAACAGCTCTGGCACTAACTACTAGATAAAAACGTTAGCTATACGCAGCTTCTACGTTAAACCGCACCGCACCGTTGGTACAATAGAGAGGCGCAACGTCGTAGTAATGCTGGTCGCGAGATATAGGTGGCGCCTCCGCAGCATTAGTTCAAAGGCTGTCAGTGTCAATTTTAAACATACGAATATTCTCTGAACTAACTGCGCATGCGCCACCTACATCTCGCGACCAGTCTTACATAGAGTTAAAGCTACGTACCAAAGTAAAATTTCTCGCAAAAGGCAAAACTTGGAAAATTAACAATTATAAATTTGTAAGACGATTATATTTTTTTCAATTACTCTAGTTTTCTACGCCAGATTTTTTAAGTACTTAAATTTCATAAACCTTCATTAACACTTCCTTGGGCCACTAACATATTGGGCAAACGCGATCATAGGAAATACCAGACGAATTTACAATTTCCCACGGATGAGTTATTAAAAAATTGCAAAAGATTTATGTTTTACTCTATATTGTCAGAATTCGTTGTCAGAAAAAACAAATGAACATCGAAAATGCAATATTTCTGCATAACCTTCATTTTTTTAAATGAAGACACCCTGTATATGGACCACGTGTTTAAAGAGCACAATTCTCTGATTCCAAAAATATATAGTTTGCCTATGTTTGGATAAGCCGTTTTTGAGATATTGGGTCCTAAAGTTTTAAAAACAATATCAAATAAATAAAGCATAGTAGCCATGAACCATCATGGCCGCGCGTCGTCTAGATTTTAAAAACAAATGAATTCATTGACGTTTGTGAATATCATGATACAATAAACGAAAGATAGGATTGCGCGCATATGAATGACGTCACCGCGTGAGTTGACAACCGTTGCTCTGTTGTTTATTTCGTGGTGAAATCGAAGTTTCTGTTAATGTGGCGTATTTACTGTTATAAATAATTCTTAAAACAACTTGTGGAAGAGATTTGCAAAGGGTATGTAATTAATTAACCAACCTAAACAACTTATACGATTTCAATATTGAAATGTAATAATTAGTTACTAAAACCGGTTAAAATATCAATTCGTGTCCGTTTTAATCCGTTCCTATTTGCAATATAGTCTGGAAATTGCAAGTAACTCATTTCCGGTTATTGATGCTCCGAGTCTATGTTGCTAATTACATAATCCACCCGACCTCACTAAGTAACGTTGTGAGTTCTTCGTTTCTAGTCAGTCCGCCCCTATAACGCGTAGTCGGAATACGCCATAAAAGTAATAAAATGCCAGATCAGTTCAGTCCGAGAAAGTCCGCAGTAGTCCGGGTTCAGTCCAGTCCAGTCCGCATCAGTTCCAGATCAATCCGATGCAGTCACCGTTTCCGTCCGTAACCGCCGCTCCGAGTTATATTATTTCTTGAAAATAATATTGGTAAGAATACACCGTGGTCCGCTACTATCCGTTTGCTTGCCGTCCGAAAGCGTTTCCAGCCGCGAAAACAGACACCGGTTATCCAAACTCACCTAAATAAAATCGTATTCACGCGAAAAGACTCTTGATTGCCAGCCCGCCTGTTCATTATCGTTTTCAAATTTGTACATACTCGACTACAAAGTCGCTGAAATATCAGATTTAATTGATTTGCTCATTAATGTTTTAATAAATAAATACGTTGGTATATAGAGGTAAAATTCACGAGTTATTATTTCAGTCATTTATTTCTAATTAACCCGTTTGAGCAATTTTCGAAGTCCATTTGACAGACAGTCAGCTTACGACCCCCGGACATTACCGTATCTCCATCTGTTTAGCTACACCGGAACGTTCTCCTCTAGGAGAACCAAAAAAGTGCTGTTCCTTGCACTTAAAAATTAAGGAACTGGCGCCCGAGTTTTCCATCTAAAAAGGTTACGTAAGTACAGAGCGTCACAAGGTGATGGTTGTCACAAGAACTGTGATAATATTAGAATAATTGCTCTCGCAATGACGTCACTGAGCGCGGCGGACGATTTTGAGACCGCTAGACCTTTCGTTGTTTATATCTTGGTGAATATTTTTGTCAAAGGCAAAAAAATGCCTTTCACGGATGATGAAAAGTGTGATATTCATCATTTATTGTACTTATAAAAATATTAATAATGCATCCGCAGCGAGAGCAGAATATATCCTCTGCATTAACTTTCACAGTTCACTTTCTTTTAAGAACTTTCCGTTCCGTGAATCCCTTTTCAATGTTTTTAAAAGTAATTCGCGCTGGTACTGCTCTTAGCGGAAATATTTGTCGATATTCTGCCCTCGCTGCGGATGCATTATTATTATTTTTATACAATAAACGAAGAATATCACACTTTTCATCATTCGTGTAAGGCATTTTTTTGCCTTTGACAAAAATATTCACCATGATACAAACAACGAAGGGTAGGATCTAGCGGTCTCAACATCGTCCGTCGCGCACAGTGACGTCATTGCGAGAGCAATTACTCTAAAAGTATCATAGTTCTTGTGACAACCATCACTTTAATAACCCACTGGATCCTTCACCCGAACCTTCAGAATTCCTAACATTACAAAATTCGGCTCTACAAATATTTGAATAATTGAAAATGGTTTGTTTACATTATTTTATTATTACATTTCAATATTGAAATCGTATAAGTTGTTTAGGTTGGTTAATTAATTACATACCCTTTGCAAATCTCTTCCACAAGTTGTTTTAAGAATTATTTATAACAGTAAATACGCCACATTAACAGAAACTTCGATTTCACCACGAAATAAACAACAGAGCAACGGTTGTCAACTCACGCGGTGACGTCATTCATATGCGCGCAATCCTATATTTCGTTTATTGTATCATGATATTCACAAACGTCAATGAATTCATTTGTTTTTAAAATCTAGACGACGCGCGGCCATGATGGTTCATGGCTTCTATGCTTTATTTATTTGATATTGTTTTTAAAACTTTAGGACCCAATATCTCAAAAACGGCCTATCCAAACATAGGCAAACTATATATTTTTGGAATCAGAGAAATGTGGTCTTTTAGTTCACGTCAAGCTTTCGAGTAATTTTGAAGTTAATTGATCCAAAAAAAAAAAAAAAATGTAAAAGCCCAAAATCCGGTTAAAACAACCATTTTTGGACCACATAACCTCAAATTACCCAAAAATTTGACGTGCAGAGCTGCAGCCTCAATTGTTTCGGATATAAATAAAACTATTTAGCAATTGTTCTTTATTATTAATTTAAGATTTAAGAATTCTGGGTAAAAATTAGGTAATTGGAAAAAATACTATAAATAACCAAAAACCTAGTACTTGTTTATTATTTACGTGATAGTAAATAAACGAAATAGTTATGACTGAGGTGGATTCCTTGCAACACGCTACCACTGCGGAAAATTGATTTTATTCCCAGTCACGTTCCACCATGCACACAGAGAGTGTCAATAGTAATTGGGGTGCCCTTGTCAGGGACTCTCTCCAATGCCTTATATTTTATGTTTTTACTCCTAGAGATACAAAATAAAATGTTGGTTTTCTTTTAAAAATCGCGACTTTACTCGGCGTATTTCGCCAGCCAAGCTGCAGACGAATAACAATTTCCAAGATACCAACTGGGATGGCGAAACCGGCGTCGAGTATTTTTTATTTAGCTTATAGTTAGTGCCGAGCATCGTAAGAGACAGTTATAAACAAGTTGGTGACATGAAGCAGAAAAATACGGTGCTTTTATACAGGTACAGAGAAAGTATTCAGATGGGACAAGTTAGACAAGAACGACAAAAGCCTGAGACATACTAAGCGAAGCTTTTCGCATGCAGTAGTGTTTAAATGCTGGTGTCAAACTGCAAAATGTTTTAAGTATATTGTTTATAAATATATAATGTCACTTACAGGTTTCTGGAAAATATACAGTATTAGTTAAGAAATGAGCGAGAGGCATTCATGTGGATGAAGTTGTAGAGACACATTCAAATAGTGTTAGGTTAGTGTTCCTTATTTTTTTTTTTTAAATCACGGCGCTTGGTGCAAACCATTATGTGTAATACATTCTATAATAAAAGTTTATATTTAGAACCCTTTCGATCAAAAAAAAAAAAAAAAAATTTAGAAAAATTTAAAAAGTATTTCCCAACCCTCGGACCTTGGCGTCATTGTCACCCTGCTACTCAGCATCAGCAAACAAAGCCTGTACAAAATATATTGATTTTCAAAATGCATGTAAAAAAACCCCTCGCATCAACAAAAAAAAATACACGTTGTTCAAAGTTAACTCCTGAAAGTAACGTTTGATTGCATCCAGATGTTGGCGCTACCGCAACAGAAGTCGGATCAATAATGCACAGCGAAGCTCTAATGGAAGACTATTACACGACTTCAACTACAGGGTTTGATTTAAGGGTGTTTTTTTTTAATTTGTTAGCTTGTACATTTTTCCACTCAGATGAGTGTTAAGTATGAGGCGCCGTTTAAGACATTATTAGTATTATAAATATATATACCTAATAATTATTGAAATATATATATTTCTCCATTAAATATATTTATTTTGTTAAATTATTTAAAAGTTTTATAAACATATATATCTTTGTAAAAATATATATATATTTTTACGAATATATAAATATATTTTCACAAATATATATTATTTCTGCTAACATATATTTATATAGAAATGAGCTTTTATCGCCGTACGCTAGGTGGCGCCATGCTGATTAAATTTAGGTAAAACGCCCGTATTAAATTTGGCAATGTGGTGTCAAATGTCAATGTACGTATACTGTAAACATTAACCTTATTTATTATTTATCGTTCATTTGACGTTTGGAATGTGTGTGCGTATTTTTTAAATTTTCACATATAAAAAGGTTCATGAAAGCAGTTGCTTGCAGTTATGTCCGTTTCAATAGAAGAATTCTTTGTTAATACGGGCACTTTACCTAAATTTAATCAGCATGGTGCCACCTAGCGTACGACGATAAAAGCTCATTTCTATATATATTATGTTAGCAGAAATAATATATATTTGTGAAAATATATTTATATATTCGTAAATATATAATATATATATTTTTACAAAGATATATATATTTATAAAACTTATAAATATTTTAACAAAATAAATATAATTAATGAAAAAATATATACAGGGTGTCCCGATTTTAAACCGACAAACTTCGGGTACAGAAAGTTCACATGAAATTATGACATACCCTTTCTAACATGTCTTCTCTATCGAGCCTCCTAACGGAGATACAGGGTGTTGAAAATTCAATTTATTTTTTGTTTTTCTTTAATAACTTCCACAATATTAAAGATAGGGAAACCAAACTTGGTACACATAGTTAGGTTGTAAGGGTCCATCTTTGCTATGGTTCAGAGTTGAACTGAGGCGCGCCAGTGGCGTGCGGTGTGGTCACGTCGACATAATTTTAAGGAAAAAAGCATGTGCACTAATTTTTTTCGCAATTCTGACCAGATTTTCATAATTTACGGTTAATTTTCTAAAAAAACTTGCTCATGTAAAATGTTGACTGAGGCGTTAGTTTTCGAGATATTTGCGCCTGAACAAAACGATGCACCAAAAACACAATTAATTAATTAAGATAGCCCTTTCAAAATTATTTTCAATCTGATTTTCGAAGGGATATACTGAAGTGAACTGTCAATTTAATGTTTTTAATGTTTTTCTTCTTTTGCAATGAGGCGTTTTTAAGGCCTTTTGCAAGACAATATTATTTCTGTCAAAAGAAAAATTTGTTTCTTACGAAATTGCTTAAAAAAATTATCAACATCCAAATATCAAAAAAATCACACCCCGTATTTCCGTTAGGAATGGCTATAGAGAAATTTTAGAAGGGATATATCGTGATTTCATCAGAACTATTCCCGACATGATAATTGTGTTTTTGGTGCATCGTTTTGTTCAGACGAAAATATCTCGAAAACTAATGTTTCAGTCAAAATTTTACATGAGCAAGTTTTTTCAGAAAATTAACCGTAAATTATGAAAATCTGATCAGAATTGCGAAAAAAATTAGTGCACATACTTTTTTCCTTAAAATTATGTCGACGTGACCACACCGCACGCCACTGGCGCGCCTCAGTTTAACTCTGAACCATAGCAAAGATGGACCCTCACAACCTAACTATGTGTACCAAGTTTGGTTTCCCTATCTTTAATATTGTGGAAGTTATTAAAGAAAAACAAAAAATAAATTGAATTTTCAACACCCTGTATCTCCGTTAGGAGGCTCGATAGAGAAGAAATGTTAGAAGGGGTATGTCATAATTTCATGTGAACTTTCTGTACCCGAAGTTTGTCGGTTTAAAATCGGGACACCCTGTATATTTCAATAATTATTATATATATTGTAATAAAAATAATGTCTTAAACGGCGCCTCATAGTTAAGATGCGAATTGGAAACGTCATTTGTCACAATACAAATTATCCAAGCAAAAAATGTATAGCTTTGTAGGTCGATTTGGAGAGGGAACCATTAAATATGGAGTTACTAAGAAGTGTCAATAATAAATTTGTGAGTTGTCCAAAATGTACTTAATTTTTCCGTTATTTTTAATGGTAAATAAGATAAGATTATAAAATTGGGGGTTTCCATTTGAAAAAATTGATTTTTGACAGTTTTCTCAATTTCATTTTTATTCTTATTCTCTCAACACTCTGTATTAATACTTATCAAATTATTATAAAAACTCTATTAAAGTAGGTCTTTTTCAACAAAGAATCCAACCCAAATTAGATAATAAAGGCTTCCTTATAGGAAAAATTGATAATTCTTTTAGGGCCTGCAAACGTCATTTTTGACATAATTGAAATATGTATGTCAAAAACAGAGAGACCTAGGTATAGGACATGATACACAAAATAGACCTAGAATTTTGCGTACAATCCAAAAATGTAATAATATATATGGTGTCCCATTTAAAACAAGCAAGTTGGTATCCACTTCCGGTATAACCGGAAGTGCCACCATCTTGAAAATATTTTAACCGAGTTGCCCCCATTGATATTAGTTTACTACCAAATTTTCAAAATTTTCCAATGTTTACTTTTCGAGATATCGCTCGCCGCAGTTCGTCGTGGGGCACCCTGTATATAAAGGTTTCAACGTTTTTAGTTGGGAAAATATAGCATATCGGGAAGATATCGGGTCGCGGGGTAGAGAGAGAAAGAAAACAGGGCAGTTTCTTGTTTCTTTAAATAAAAAAAATTTAAGTGACGTTTCTAAACGGGTACAGAACAGACCTTGCGGGGCTGTAAATGGTTGAAAAGTACATTTTTTTTCGTTAAATGTCAAAGTGACGTCTGGGAGAGGGTACGCCCCTTCGGGGCTGTCTCCTGTGCGTTTTTCGCTAAGTTTCAAAAGAACTGTCAAAAGTGACGTTTAAATGTCAAAGTGAAGGAAGGGCACTGCCGAGGAATGGAAAATGGTTTCGGGGTCTTGAAGTCGACCGGATTCCGAATCCGTAACAGATTTCATCCTAGGACCAAAATTAAAAAAATAATAAAATTCGTCGGATCGACTATAAGCGGTGATCTATCGGATGGACTATACTTAATCAAAATTTGGCGAATTTTCGGCGCATTTACTGTCCGGACGCGTTTGGATATTAAGGTTTGAAATTTTGAAGGACCCGACAGGAATGACGGGTATAATGTGAAGTTTTCAAATGAGTACAACCCCTGATGGTTGAAAGGCACGTTTTTTCGTTAAATGTCAAAGAAACGTAAAAGTGACGTTTGAAAATGGATACAGGCTGTCCTCAGTTGAATTGTACGTATTTTTCATAGTTTAACTGTCAAAAGTGACGTTTAAATGTCAAAGTGAACGAAGGGTACTATCGAGGAACCGAAAAGGGTTTCGGGGTCCTGAAGTCGGCCGGACTCGCGAGTTCATAATTGATTTTATCTTAGGACCAAAATTAAAAAATAATAAAATTCGTCGGATCGACTATTAGCGGTGATCTATCGGATGGACTATACTTAATTAAAATTTGGCGAATTTTCGGCGCATCTTGGTTCTCTAAAAATTTACTGTCCGGACGCGTTTGGATATTAAGGTTTAAAATTTTAAAGGATCCAACAGGAATGATGACGTCTAAAGTGACGTTTCCAAATGAGTACAACCCGTCTATGGTTGAAAAGCACGTTTTTTTTCATTAAATGTCAAAAAAACGTCAAAGTTACGTTTAGAAATAGGTACAGCCCCTGTCCTCAGTTGAACAGTAAGTTTTTCGTGAAGTTTCAAAAAAACTGTCAAAAGTTACGTTTAAATGTCAAAGTGAAGGAAGGATACTATCGAGGAACCGAAAATGGCTTTGGGGTCCTAAAGTCGTCCGGTTTCCGAATCCGCAATCGATTTCATCCCAGGACCAAAATTTAAAAAAATTAAAGTTCGCCGGATCGACTATGAGCAGTAATCTATCGGATGGACTATAAATATTAAGAAAAAAATTTGGCGAATTTTCGCTAAAAAATTCACTGTCCGGACGCGTTTCAACATTAAGGGTTAAAATTTTGAGAGGCCCAGACAGGAATTATGGGTCTAGTCTCTAGAAGCTACGGCTTCCGGAAAAGTGCAGTTTTGTAAAATTATACTTTTTTCAGTATCTTTATTTTTCTACACCGGACTTTAAATTGTTAAATTTTATCACAAATGAACAATTTAGTTTTTCACTTTAAAACTCATTTACTGAACATCCAGTATATTAATCTCAGTTCAATAAAGTAGGATTATGTTGATGTAAAAGCTTGATAAGCAATTCAATGCAAAGTAGACATGATACCGGTAGTGAACTGCAACATGCTGAGCCAAGGTAAATTATTGCTGACAGTAGGAAACCCACGACCGAAGCTAGGGGCCAGAATAAGGTGTTACACTCAGTTGCAGTTTCGGGGTTGCCAAGTCAAGTTGTCATTAATGAGTTGGCTCAGGGGGTTACCCCTGGTTCCCAGGTTGTTACAATTCTTTAAGTACTCTACTGTTTCTTCTACAACTAATTTAGATTTGCACCAAGCGCATAAACGTCACATCCAACGAACACATTTCAATGCGGTTCTACGGGTGACAAAGTACTCGAACAGAAGAATATCGCATGGTCAGAGTTGAGAATGACGGAAGGTATAATGGGAGGTATGATGAGGTATAAAGTATGACAGAGTTAGAGACTCACCTCCCTGGTCATCTAAAGCGACCAAGGTTCGGATGCCAGCCTCCTTACTCTATAGCAGCACAAAACAAGTGTAAAATGTTTGTTAGTTTCATGTCAGTGATGCACGCCCGTTGTAATCAAGCAGTTAGTAGTTATTATGTCCAGTAAGCCACTGGTAAAGTTGGGGGGGGGGGGGCGGGGTGGAAGCCGGTAAGCGGACGTAATACCGAGTAGCACAAAAGAAACGGAAATTCATATTTTAGATGCTTAGCAACGGGAAATTTATTTAATTATGTGCCGGATAGATTCTTTTGTTACCAAGGTAAACAAGGATAAACCAGAGTTCAAGTTGAAGGTGCACTTCATAACCTCAGTCGCATTTAACGAGAATAATTTATAAAGTAGTTACATGCATTTTGTAGGTTCGTGTTTCCTATCTGTGATCTAGACGTCTTGGATGCAACAAAGACGTAATTTGTCTTGATTTACTTTTTATTGGACCTTTAAACTTTGTTTGTGTGACAGTATGAATTTTAAAAAATTGCTGACCCGTAAGGACTATATTGAAATTTGGCACAATGTATTTTAGGAAACATTTTTCATGACCTTTGTACCAGAGAGTTCCGAATATCCCGAGCATAAAAAGCATCCTCATACAAAGTTTTTTTTTATACATATTTCTGTTAGAATAAACTGATGGTGCAGAAAAGTGACACCTCTTTAAAAGGGCATGTGTTAATGTGGATGTGTTTACACGTTTTTTACCTTGTTTGGTTTCCTCAATCGGCATTATCGCGTGACACTAATTTCAGTGGCAATCGATTCCCTCAAACGGTTTTTTATCAATGTCAAGAGAAAAAATCGCTTTAGTTACACACTACGCGTTTGTATACGTTGTATAATAGTATTTGAAACTTTTATTATTTAACTAATTTTTATTTAACTTCAGTTCTTAGGGTCAATCTTGTAATCCAGATTTCACCCACTTCCCGATGTATCATTGTCTTGAAATTTTGCGTGCTTATGTATTATTGGTGACAGTTCGAGAAAACAATCTGAACACTCAAAAACTCAAAATGGCAGCTCCAAGATGGCGGTCAATAATTGACTTCACTTGTTATTTAGGGTCGAATCTTGTAATCCAGTTTTTACCCACTTTTCGACGTTCGATTGTCCAGATATTTTGAACACTTATGCATTCTTGATAACAGTTGAAGAAAAAATGGTGAACACTCAAAAATTCAAAATGGCGGCTCCAAGATGGCGGCCAATTTTCCCAAATTAGACCGATTTCCCTCAAAAATTGCATACGAGGTTATTTAGGGTTACTGATAGCGAATATGGAATCAGTTTTGACATCCAAAATGGCGGATTCAAAATGGCGGCAGTCTAATTTTGAGTCATTTCTACACATCCTATCGACTTGAAACTTGAACACATACGTAGTTCCGATGACAATACATCAGTTTACAAATCCAACATGGCGGATTCAAAATGGCGGTAATTCAATTTTGAGCCACTTTCACATATCCCACTGACTTGAAACTTTGCACACATACTCAGATTCAATGGCAATATAAATTTTACAAATCCAAGATGGCGGACTCAAAATGGCGACAATCTAATTATTATCCACTTCCACATATCCGATCGAACTATGGACACACACTTAGTTCCGATGACGATACAATATTAATTTTACAAATCCAAGATGGCGGATACAAAATGGCGGCGTTCTGATTTTGTAGTACTTCTGCACATCTGCTCGACTTGAATCTTCGCACACATACACAATATCAATTTTATGAATCTAAGATGGCCGATTCAAAATGGCGGCAATATAATTTTGAGCTACTTCCACATATCCGATCGAACTGAAACCTTGCACACATACTTAGTTCCGATATCAATACAATATAAATTTTACAAATCCAAGATGGCGGATCCAAAATGGCGGTAGACCAATTTTAAGCCATGTCCACATATCTTACTGACTTGAAACTTTGCACATATTTTCAGTTTCAATGGCAATATCAATTCTACAAATCCAAGATGGTGGATACAAAATGGTAGCAATTTAAATTTGGGATAATATAAAGTATCCCATCAAACTTTGAACACGAAATTAGTTCTGACGACAATATTAACTTTACAAATCCAAGATGGCTGATTCAAAATGGCGGCAATCTAATTCTGAGCTACTTCTACATATCCAACCGACTTGAAACTTTGCACAAATACTAATTTCAATGGCAATATCAATTTTACGAATCCAATATGGCGGATTCAAAATGGCGGGAATTCAATTTTGAGCCACTTTCAAATATCCTACGGACTTGAAACTTTGCTAACATACTTAGTTCCAATGGCAATATTAATTTTACAAATCCAATATGGCGGATAGGAAATGATGAATTCAAAATGGCGACAATCTAATTAAGAGCCACTTCCACATATTCGATCAAACTATGAACACGACAATTAAATTTAGAAATCAAAGATGGCGGATACAAAATGGCGGCAATCTAATTTTGAGCCACTTCCACATATCCGATCGACTTGAAACCTTGCACACATACTTCCAATGTCAATACAATGTGAATTTACAAATCCAAGATGGCCGATCCAAAATGGCGGAAGACCAATTTTGAGCCATGTCCACATATCCTACTGATTTGAAACATTGTACACATATTTAGTTTCAATGGCAGTATCAATTTTACAAATCAAAGATGGCGGATACAAAATGGCGGCAATCTAATTTTGAGCCATTTTACATATCCGATCGACCTTGCACACATACTTCCAATGTCAATGCAATATGAATTTTACAAATCCAAGATGGCGGATCCAAAATGGCGGAAGATCAATTTTGAGCCATGCCCACATATCCTACTGACTTGAAACTTTGCACACATACTTAGTTTCAATGGTAATATCAATTTTACAAATTCAAGATGGCCGATTTAAAATGGCGGCAATCTAATTTTGAGCCATTTCCATATATTAGATCAACTTGAAACATAGACAGTAGGCACACACACCGCGACTGAGGTTATTTTGCTTAGCCCAAAGATGATACCACGGACTTAATAGAGTTAGATGGAGGGTTTCAATATTCAATTTATTTCTCCGATTGTGGTTTTCACAAGGCAATTCGTGACGTAATTTTTTTTTCGTAAAAATTTTACTTATGAAACTTCAATGAAAGCAAAAAATTCAAAACGAAAACTGTGTTGAATGAAAACCAGTGGACAGATTGGAACGTACAAAAAATTATAATCGGTATATCCAATGTTTTCAAATTATTCCCAGGGAGATTGTTGTGAGTGTTTGATTAGTTACTAATTGACAAACAGATAACAATTTTTAAATGTTTCAAACATGGATATACAATTTAGGATTCTGACTAAATACGAAAAATATTTCGAAAATTTGAACGAATTTAAAAAAAAATAATAATTTTCTGTTAAGGGGATTCTTCATCCACGATGGGTCAAAATAAAAATGAACTTTTAACTTTACACCTAATTAGTCTGAACAAAGGTTGGTCCAATAAATAGTAGGAAACACTTCTAATTTAGCTTAAACCTAAAATGGCAAAAAATAATACAATTTTTTCTTTCGCAGTCCTTTATTTTTCAGGATATTCTCGTACACCTACAAGTTAAACCTGGTTTAAATTCTCGCAGTAAAGTTAGAGATTGTGTATAACTGTTCACAAGCAAAATATATAACAGGTATATAGGTAGAAAGATAAGAGTATAAGGTAATTAGAGAAAATCACTAGTAGAGAATTAAAAGCGTATAAAATCCAAATAAATCCGACGACCCTAAATTTAACTCGTGTTTATAACGAAAACAACCTATTCCTTACAACAAATAAGGCCCTTGCACGCTATAGCGGAATAAGTAATTATATGAATCGATAATATTACCCTTAAAATAGATTAGGCCTTTATCTATTCGGCTCGGGTAGAAGTTGACGGAAATGCGAAACCGTGGATTATGCTAGCTCGAAGATGGACATTTCGCCGTGACAAAACCCTTCAATTCCCGAGTTAAATATCTGTTTAGTACATACAATTAAATTAGCTGATGTGTAAATGTATGGCACTAAAAGGCGTACTGGGAAATCTATCCGAACGATATGTCAAGAATTTTTTTTCTATAAAGTTAAAATTTCTGTTCTTTATCTACAAGGCGTTCTCGAGATCTGCTTCTGCAAAGCATTTTTTTAAAATAAAAGTGAAGGTTCTCTAAATAAAAATATACTTTCGTCTACGTACGATTTAAATCACTATTTCAAAAAAAAAAAAAAAAAAAAAAAAAAAAAAAAATGAGGTTCGGTTTAACCCATAGCAGCCTTCCCAGCACACTCCTTTAGTGTCACTTAAACCATTCATATATCGAATACCAAATACGTCATCAATTTAGGGAACTTTGATTTAATCCACCAAAACTGTATCGATTTCGGTCTTCCGGAGCCTTCTCAAGGCCATATCCTCATATATTTATTATCTCTACTAATGATTTTGTTCCTTTTCGGTATACAATTGTGGCCATAGCTACTGGTATATATTGATTTATTAAGAAAAATACCAACGTACGATTATGCTTCAAAATTGCAACTCTCAAATATGGATTTAAAAATCATAACCTCAAATTTACAAAAACTAACATTTGCGTCATTTTAGCCCTCGATTACAAAGATTACACACAATCAGGTAGCCAGTATACGAAACATTTGCTTTGGGGGGCGTAATCTCGTTTGGTAAATCTGAAAGCAGATCAGCCTCGAATGTTTTGACGTCACGTTTGAACCGGAATAAAATTAAGCGATCAGATCAAGTGGGATCAGACGAAATCAATAACTTAACAGGCATAAATGCGGGGAAGCTTGTAAATAAGGCTCTTTAGACGAAAGTCGAGAGTCCTATGGAAATTCCTCCAAGCTTTTGTAACCGCGCTGGAGGCTGGCAGCGGTTCAATATGCGATCGCGCCCAGTGGCGGCGCGGCCGTTGGGAAACTCAATTTGAAAATTAATTTTATTAATCACTCAAAAGTTATTTTTTAAGATTTTTTCTGAACTTTTGCACAGACTTTTATCTTACGCAGATGCACTTTTTGTGTAATTTTGGTAAACAAGTCAAAGCGCAAATGTGGAAAAGGGGGGTTGTGGTACTCGCAAAGCGAGAAATGCATATATTTCGTATACTGTCACTCCATAACTCCGGGCTGCTGAAAATGTTAGGATTTATACAATGAGAGCTGCGATGTCGCAAATTTGATACGTCGCGTAAAAATGTCGCGTAAAAAGCACAAAAGGTCGAAAAGGATCCGCAGATATACGAGTATGATGCTATAAGCAAGTAGTATTTATACAGGTAGTCCTAAATCCGTCGCCCCAGATTCATAATTGAAGGACGAGTTGAAAACGTCCTGCTAAAAAAATTACACATAATTGAAACCATCCGCTCAACTCGTCCTCAAGTTCAAAATCGGCGGCGTCGAATCACAAACATCCTGTATATGTTATGGTAGTGGCTGGTTGTCGGGTATATATCTGCAGTATGCGAGTGTGTGTGTGCAGAAGTGCATGTGTGTGGGTATATATATTTATATCATGAAACACAGCACAAACACAGCCACACTGCAGGGCTACCGCTACCACAACATAGATGTCCATATATAATTTTTAAGCACACCGTTGTATAGGCCGACTTTCACGGGGGGTGTTTATCGGACGCAGGGGGGGACGTCCAACGCTGGCGGCCAATATAAGCCTAAAATCCAACTCAAATCTGGCAACACACTCGCACCGGTCTGTCCAACCGTCAAGATTGCTCGTCCCCGCGCGCACATGTCCAGTCCGATAAACACCCCCGCCACACAAAGCACCACCCCCACTACGCCCTAGAGCTCGCAAACACTACCCGCTCGTATTCGAAAGCGCAGAGCAGCCGCTCGCACATTTCCATGGCCACGCGGTAGTCCTGCTCTGCTCAAGTGGGTAAATACTTTTTGGTTTGGACAGGACAGATAGAGAGTGCAACGCATGCAGCACAGAGAAACATCTAGTTAACCTTCGTACGAGCACTCTGGTTGGATATTGATACGCGCGTTAACCTGATGCGTTGGATATACCTTGGCATTGAGATGTGGAGTTCCTTAAAGGCGGCGTGACACGGTACAAGTGCACTAATGTCAGTCAGCTAGTGCGACTGCGAGCGCGCTACTTGTACGATACTACGACTATTGACAAGATGCTAGTTAAGTATCGTACAAGTAGTGCGCGCGCAGTCGTACTAGCTGACTGGCATTAGTGTACTTGTACCGTGTCACGCCGCCTTAATGCACCGGTTCGGGGGCAGTTTTGATGTCTCTTTTGTATCCATGATTTCAATTGGACCAGTTGAAAGACAATGCAACGTAAAGTAGTAAAGTATCTGCTAAACTTGACTCTCAGTTCCATGTATCATGCTACAGGCACGAATACTTCAGAAATAAATAATTCAGTTGTATCCGTTTACTTATATTGTTGTTCGTCTCGCCGATACGCGTAGTGTTATTTTAGTGAAAAATCTTGAATCACTGACTCTATGTACATTTTCGCTTGATTTTTAAATAATACTGGCGCCCAACCCAACTCTTTCTGAAAAGTAATTTATTCGATAGCCACAAGCTAATGGAATCTGAAAATTCGTTTTCGAACAACAAAGGACCAGTTGACATCAAGTTACCTTTTATCATAAAACACACAGAGCAGATATCATTTTTTTCCAATATTACTGGATAAGCCGAAACAAAAGCAGCATCAGTTTAAAAACAACGTTTTATTCACGACAAAAATCCAACTGGAACTATTTCAGTTCTCAATAGCACTCCTACACAATGAACCTGGCAGATATTTGCTTTATCGCCCAGATCTCATTCTGCAAATGAAGAGTACAAAGGTAACGTTTTATTGTTGTTTACAATTACTTTAGCTCAAAATATATATTTGGATGGTTAATATTACATAAAAGGGATTCTTTGATAAAACACATTTTTTTTTTTAATTTCTGCCAGTGCACGTAATTTTTTTCAAAAACCAGTGATACGCCACTGGATTTTCTCAACATGTCCATGCATTTTCAATCAATGCAAAACCCTTAGCAATACATAAAGAGGCATTTATGTAGCAATTAATATTTAATAAAGGTCTATCAAATTTCTTGAAACAATTCAGTGGCGTACCACTAATGAATGAATTTTGTGGTAAGTTAAATATTTTTTAATTTCAATATTTTATTGCTTTGGACGCTATGAATTCTGTTAATCAATTCAATGTTTCGTAACATGTAGCTATGAAAAGTAGTTGTTAATATTTAACCAAAACGGGTCCAAAACTGAACCTTGAGGTTCAACGATTCGCCGCAAATAAGTTTAAAAAAGTGATTTTCTACTTCTGTCTTCTTCTCCAGAGGTATTTCCAACGTTCTACCAGTAAAATTGAGGGGCGTCGTACGAAGGTTAAAACATTTAGAGCGTATAGAAGGAATAATGGATTAATTACAAAATATAATAAACTAAAAGAATGTTTTCTCCTCCTGCTTTTCCCCAATTAAAAAACGCAACGAAGAATACGTTAAAGTAATGTCACCTATGAAAGAATATTGGTTGAAGATTAGGAATTAGTACACCACTTATACATAGAACACAGATAACTTATAACAACGAACATATTTACCTCCTCGCAAAGGGCCAGCATTCGCCGCGTGCTTTCCAGCGACTGAAAATAAAAACGTCAATTAATTTTATTTTACTTTTATATCTTGCATGTTCTGCTATAAAAACAAGAATGAACATTCTTATAATCTAACTATAGGACCGTTTTATACAGGTTTTACCGAGGGTTTTACTGTCCTACTTCTAAGGATTCTTGACACTTTTCTTATAGAGCTTCAATAACGAGAATATTATTTTTTAATGATTACATTAATGTTGGTTATAATTATAAAACTATTATAAAACTCATCGGTTTCTCCTTTAATCTTAGATCCCAATCCCAATTTGCTCTTATATTCACTAATAGAAAAATTATCTTTTATGTTCTGCTATAAAAACCAACCGAGAACATTCTTACAATCTAATTATAGAACTGTTTTATAAGGGTTTTATTATCCTCCTTTTAAAGATTCTTGATAGATACATTTCTTATTGAGCTTCAATTATTCAAGCACTTTTACGTTATTGCGATTACATTAATATTGGTTATAATTATAAAACTATTACGAAACCCATCGGTTTCTCTTTTAATCTTATATTAGCCATCCCGATTTGCTCTTACATTCAACCAAATTTTTTTCACTATGTAATAGTAAAATTATCTTTTATGTTCTGCTATAAAAACCACCCAAGAAAATTCTTACAATCTAATTATAGAACCGTTTTATAAAGGTTTTATTATCCTCCTTTTAAAAATTCCTGGTAGATACATTTCTTATAGAGCTTCAATTATTCAAACGCTTTGTTATAACGATTACATAAATGTTGGTTATAATTACAAAACTATTATAAAACCCATCGGTTTCTCTTTAAATCTTATATTAGCCATCCCAATTTGCTCTTATATTTACTAATAGAAAAGTTATCTCTTATGTTCTGCTACAAAAACCACCCAAGAACATTTTTACAATCTAATTATAGAACCGTTTTAAAGAGGTTTTATTATCCTCCTTTTAAAGATTCTTGATAAGATACATTTCTTATAGAGCTTTAATTAATCAAACACTTTTATGTTATAACGATTACATTAATATTGGTCATAATTATAAAACTATTATAAAACTCATCGATTTCTCCTTTAATCTTATTTTCGCCAATTTGCTCTTACATTCAACCAAATTATTTTAAAAAAGTTATCTATCACGTTTGGCTAGAAAAACCACCCAAGAACATTATTACAACATTATAGAACCGTTTTATAAAGGTTTTATTACCCTCCTTTTAAGGATTCTTAACACATATCTTATAGAGCTTCAATAATGAAAACACTTATGTTATAACGATAACATTAATGTTTGTTAACATTATAAAACTATTATAAAACTCATCGACGTATCCCTTAATCTTATATTAACCATACCAATTTGCCCTTATGTTCAATCAAATTTTTTTCACTAATAGAAAAATTATGCTATAAAACCACCCAATAAATTCTTACAATCCAATTATAGAACCGTTTTATAAAGATTTTATTATCCTCCTCTGAAAGATTCTTGACACATTTCTTATAAAGCTTCAATAATGAGAACACTTTTATGTTATGACGATTACATTAATGTTGGTTACAATTATAAAACTATTACAAAACTCATAAGGTTTCTTCTTTAATATTATATTAGCTATCCCACTTTGCTCTTATAGTTAAGCAAATTATTTTCACTAATAGAGAAGTTACCTTTTAGGTTTTGCTATAAAAACCACCTAAGAACATTATTACGATTTAATTATAAAACCGTTTTATAAAGGTTTTATTATCCTCTAAAGGAGTCTTGACACATTTCTTATCGAGCTTCAATTATGGGAACATTTTTATGTTATAACGATTAAATGTTGGTTGTAATTATAAAACTATTATAAAACCCATCGGTTTCTCTTTTAATTTTATATTAGCCATCCCAAATTGCTCTTATATTCAACCAAATTATTTTTCACTGATAGAAAAGCTATCTTTTGCTTTGTTATAAAACCACCTAAAAACATTATTACAGTCTAATTATAGAACCGTTCTATTAGGGTTATATTATCCTCTTTCTAAGGATTCTTGGCACATTTCTTATAGAGCTTCAATTATTCTAACACTTTTATGTTATAACGATTACATAAATGTTGGTTATAATTACAAAACTATTATAAAACCCATCGGTATCTCTTTAAATCTTATATTAGCCATCCCAATTTGCTCTTATATTCAACCAAATTTGTTTTCACTAATAGTAAAGTTATCTTTTATGTTCTGCTATAATAACCACTCAAGAACATTCTTACAATCTAATTATAGAACCTCTTTAAAGAGGTTTTATTATACTCCTTTTAAAGATTCTTGATAGATACATTTCTTATAGAGCTTCAATTATTCAAACACTTTTATGTTATAACGATTACATTGATATTGGTTATAATTATAAAACTATTATAAAACTCATCGATTTCTCCTTTAATTTTATTTTCGCCAATTTGCTCTTACAATCAATCATATTATTTTAAAAAAGTTATCTTTCACGTTTGGCTAGAAAAACCGCCCAAGAACATTATTACAAATTACAACCTAATTATAGAACCGTTTTATAAAGGTTTTATTACCCACCTTTTAAGGATTCTTAACACATATCTCGTAGAGCTTCAATAATGAGAACACTTATGTCATAACGATAACATTAATGTTTGATAAAATTATAAAACTATTATAAAACTCATCGATTTCTCCCTTAATCTTATATTAACCATACCAATTTGCTCTTATGTTCAACCAAATTTTTTTCACTAATAGAAAAATTATGCTATAAAAACCACCCAATAAATTCTTACAATCTAATTATAGAACCGTTTTATAAAGATTTTATTACCCTCCTCTGAAGGATTCTTGACACATTTCTTATAAAGCTTCAATAATGAGAACTCTTTTATGTTATGACGATTACATTAATGTTGGTTACAATTATAAAACTATTATAAAACTCATAGGTTTCTTCTTTAATATTATATTAGTTATCCCACTTTGCTCTTATACACTTCGCACATAAATTATGGAATAGGTAAAAAAATGAGTCAAGTTTATACATTGATATTTTTTATTGCGGATAGGTCATTTCTTCTGCAGTTTAATATCGTATGTTCGATTTAACTACGAGTTTTGTTATACAGGGAAACGCGAAAAGTATGAGGGCATGTAAATTCCATAAAATTTCAATTTGATCTGTGGCAATTAGGAGCCTATGAAAATTTATTTTTATAAGTGTTTCGGTTACGGCCTCTCCTATTGTACTCACCGCACCAAGCAATTTGCCCTACGGTTCTTGGTAAATAAAAAATTGGCAATTCTTTGAAAATTTTTCTGTTGCCTGTTAAGACTATTTTGTTGGAAGCCTGACAAAATGTGGATCAAATGTTCATTCGAGATTTAATTTTAAGTATGTTCAATCGATGCCAAACTGTAGTAAATGCCAGGGAAGGTAATACCCATTATTAGTTTGCATTATTGCTTAGTTTTTTGTTATTGTTATCGTTCGTTTTCCTGTTAAACAAATTTATTAAGTTATTTTTATTCCAACTTGTATTATTAACCTCGATATTGGTTTCATAACTCTTTAGTGAGAGGAAAATGGAAGAAAATCCACTAAAATTATTGTTTTTTAACAGTTATTGGCAACAGAACAATTTTCAAAGAATTGCCAATTTTTTATTTACCAAGAACCGTATGGCAAATTCCTTGGCGTAGTGAGTACAATAGGATAGGCCGTAACTGAAACACTTATAAAAATAAATTTTCATAGGCTCCTAATTGCCACAGATCAAATTGAAATTTTAGGGAATTTACATGCCCTCATACTTTTCGCGTTTTCCTGTATAACAAAACTCGGAGTTAAATCGAACATACGGTAATAAACTGCAGAAGAAATGACCTATCCGCAATAAAAAAATTATTAAGATTGCTTCAATATTAACAAAAATATGAATGTATAAACTTGACTCATTTTTTTACCTATTCCATAATTTATGTGCGAAGTGTATTTAAGCAAATTATTTTCACTAATAGAAAGGTTACCTTTTACGTTTTGCTATAAAAACCACCTAAGAACATTCTTACGAGTTAATTATAAAACCGTTTTATAATGGTTTTATTATCCTCTAAAGCAGTCTTGACACATTTCTTATCGAGCTTCAATTATGCGAACATTTTTATGTTACAACGATTAAATTAATGTTGGTTGTAATTATAAAACTATTATAAAACCCATCGGTTTCCCTTTTAATTTTATACTAGCCATCCCAATGTGCTCTTATATTCAACCAAATTATTTTTCACTAATAGAAAAGTTATACATAAAATATAAGTTTTCTGCTGTAAAAACCACATAGAACCGTTTTATAACGATTTTATTATCCTCCTAAGGATTCTTGACACATTTCTTATAGAGCTTCAATTATTCAAACACTCTTATGTTATAACGATTACATTAATGTTGGTTACAATTATAAATCTATTATAAAACTCACCGGTTTCTCCTTTAATTTTATATTGGCCACTCGAATTTGCTCTTTATATTGAACCAAATTATTTTTCACTAATAGAAAAGCTATATTTTGTTTTGCTATACAAATCACCTACGAACATTATTGCAATCTAATTATAGAACCGTTTTATAAAGGTTTTATTGTACTCCTTCTAAGGATTCTTGACATTTTTTTTTATATAGAGAACACTTTTATCTTATAATGAATACATTGACGTAGGTTATAATTATAAAACTTTTATAAATCTTATTGGTTTCTCCTTAATCTTACATTAGCCATTTCAATTTGCTCTTATATTCAACCAAATTATTCTTCACTAATTGAAAATTTGTCTTTCACTAATAGAAAATGTATCTTTTCTGCTATAAAAGCCACCTAAGCACATTATCATTGTAAAACTACTATAAAACTCACTGGTTTCTCCTTTAATCTTATATTAGCCATTCCAATATGCTCTTATATTCAACCAAATTATTTTTCAGATAGAAAAGCTATCTTTTGCTTTGCTATAAAAACCACATTATTACAGCCTAATTATAGAACCCTTCTATAAGGGTTTTATTGTCTTCTTTCTAAGGATTCTTGGCACATTTCTTGTAGAGCTTCAATTATTCAAACACTTGTATGTTATAACGATTACATCAATGTTGGTTATAATTATAAAACTATTATAGAACCCACCGGTTTCTCTTTTAATCTTATATTAGCCATCCCAATTTGCTCTCATATTCAGCCAATTTTTTTTTTACTAACAAAAATTACGCCATAAAAACCACCCAACAAATTCTTACAATCCAATTATAGAACCATTTTATAAAGATTTTATTATCCTCCTCTTAAGAATTCTTGACACACTTATTATAAAACTTCAATAATGTGAACACTTTTATGTTATGACGATTAATGTAGGTTACAATTATAAAACTATTATAAAACTCATAGGTTACTTCTTTAATATTATATTAGCTATCCCAATTTGCTCTTATATTTAAGCAAATTATTTTTCGCTAAAAGAGAAATTACCTTTTATGTTTTGCTATAAAAATCACCTAAGAACTGTCTTACAATTTAATTATAGAACCGTTCTATAAAGGTTTTATTATCCTCTTAAGGAGTCTTGACAAATTTCTTATCGAGCTTCAATTATGCGAACATTGCCTATTTTTATTATAACGATTAAATTAATGTTGGTTATAGTTATAAAACTATTATAAAACTCATAGTTACTCCGTTAATATTATATTAGCTTAGCCATCCCAATTTCCTCTTATATTCAACCAAATTATTTTTCACTAATAGAAAAGTTATCTTGTATGTTTTACTATTAACCCACGAACATTCTTATAATCCAATTATAAAACCGCTTTTTTGTCCTCTTTCATTGACACATTTCTTATAGAGCTTCAATAATGAGAACACCTTTATAATATAACGATTACATTAATGTTGGTTATAATTATAAAACTATTATAAAACCCATCGGGTTTCTTTTTTATAATTTTATACTAGCCATCGCAATTTGTTCTTATATTTAACCAAATTCTTTTTCACTAATAGATAAATTGTCTTTTATGTTCTGCTATAAAAACCACTTAAGAACATTATTGCAATCTAATTATAGAACCGTTTTATAAGGGTTTTATTGTCCTTTTATAGAGCTTCAATAATGAGAACGATATTATTAATTCTATTACAACGATTACATTAATGTTGGTTGTAGTTATAAAACTATTATAAAACCCATCGGTTTCTTCTTTAATTTTATATTAGCCTTTCGAATTTGCTCTTATATTCAAATTTTTCACTAATGAAAATATTATTTTTTATGTTTTACTATAAAAACCACCTAAGAACATTCTTACAATCTAATTATAGAACTATTTTATAAGGGTTTTTTTGTCTTCCTTCTAAAGGGATTCGTGACATGTTTCTTATGGAGATTCAATTTGGATTATTCAAACACGTGTTTGTTATAACGATTACATTAATGTTGGTTATAATTATAAAACTATTATAAAACCTATCAGATTCTCCCTTAATCTGATATTACCAGACCGAAAATTCTCCAATACAGCAGTTATATTATTATGTATAAAATTAATCAAGTGAGAAAAAGAAACATTTGAAAGCGAGATCGTTACATGTAACCTGTGTTCCTTGTCGTTTGGTTAGAAATGGCAATGACAATGTTGTTATTTTTGGCCGTTTTGAAAATCGTATAATTTTAAATGGAACACCCTGTATATGTTCAATTCAAATATCAGAAGAGGGATAGATGAGATCTCGGATGAGATTCATGTTTGAAAAAGACAACTGCAAAATCAAACAAATCTTTGTCAAGTGTGCTGTGATTTTAGGACAAAAACAATGACAATATGTCAAATGTCGAGGATAGGTTGTCTTTTTGAGTTCAATGATCTAGTGACGTGACGTCACACCGCTAAAATGCGAATCCCTGTATGTTATGTTGATAATTTAGTGATTGATTCGATTGCAAATAATTGTGTTTTATAATGCAGATCGCTTAAAGTGTCATTTAGGTATATTCCCATTGGTCATAAAATAATACATTCCTCTGGGTATATAATGTTCGTGACGTGACTTTTATTGCTTATTCTAGAGTCTAACTGAAGCGACCAATCTATAATATTTATTATCTGTTTACTTTAAATAAAAACGGTAGCAGATATAAATGTAAAAAAATTGTCAATTAAATTTTGATGACAGTTAAAACAATCGATACCTATCTAAAATAACGTTTTATTGAAATTTTATTGAAAACTTGACCTACCTCATCAGTAACTTGTCCGGATTTGAGTTGCAGTTCCTGCAGTTCGGTCCTGGGGGCCCCATTTTCGGCGACAGGTGCTGGTGCTGGCATTTTGCTGCCGAACAAATTAAACCAAAATTAAATGAAGAACGAAACAGCTTTGTATTTCTAATCTAGCAATCTGAGCGTCTAGATTCTGGAAATGTCTGTGGTGATGATACCGCAAATTTTGCAGGGGAATGTACACCAGTACATTGTTCCGGACAAAAATCAATAAAATGTACCACGGCGGGCGCGTACAAGTACAACGAACCGAACTGACTTCAATATAGGTTAAAATAACTTAAACTTTACGTAAAATCAACGATTCTACTTGAAATATGAGTCACGCCATTCATTTGTTACCAATTTCCGGACTCGGATAATTTATTGACATTGCACAGAATTGTCAGTTGCCACAGATTGCTCGATTGTACTTTAATGTTTACTTACAAATTTAGGGAATAGAGGAGACTGGTGGTTGAACTAGAAGAATGCTACAAGTTGTCACAACAAATATACGGATACAACACTTAACACGAAACCTCACATAACACTTTGACAGACCAAACTGTCAAGGCAAAGGGTTAACTGCCCTACGAAATGTAGCTGGACTAGACTGGAAGTGGGTGGGGAAGTATGCTCACCGCTCGCCGAGAATTTTATGCCTACTGCAACAATTCGTTCTGATTGGTTGCCCGGCTCCATATGGCCAATGCGCATGTGTCAATAAAGTTATTCAAAAACGTGGGAGATTCAATTCGGGAACACGAATGGCATTTTCTGCGCGTGCAGGGAATTTATTTTATAAAATCCAGAACCAGTTAAGATAAAAAATTATTTGTTTTTCACCTAACATTCATAGCAAAATTAGAAAGATAAAAATAGGGTACCTACTCTTGTGCCTACATTACTTGTTTTTAAAATGTAAACAAAATATGTGTTACTTTATTTTTAACCTATTATGAATTCTATTCGTCGCTGCTATTAGTTTTGTGCAATCTACCGATAAATATAATTAAATAAGAAATAAAAAGAAATTCTAAAATAATTATTTTGACAAACTGCATTAATACAGCTATTAGACAGTAGATGGCGCAAAGAATGAGCAGAAGTCACTGAGAGGTCGCTGTCGTACATTGCTATAATTACGAGAATACGTGTATAGATGGCGCGACGTTGGGCAATCTATTTTAAGAGCTGCAACACACAATACATGAGTCTCGAAGAGCTTTATCAGAATCACCCTTACTAAACGTTTTAAATAATTTTAAATATAAAAAAAACAAATAAAAATAGATTCACATCTTTTTTATTATATTATTAACATAAGATAATACACCAGATACAAAAATAATTAGGAAATTAAATGTTCGCAGTCTGGTATTGATTGTTTAAATCTCATTACCAGGATTATGTTTTATAAAAATTTTACAAAGTTTATTATCAGGTTGTACGTATGTTTGGTCGGGATATAATTTTCTTGAAACTGAAAAGATATAATTATTAATTTTTTTGCACTGACATTTTGGCATCTGGTGCAGTTCCATGATGGACGCCTCACCTGAAAAGAGAAATTTGTTATCATTATATGTATAATCAAACAGTCACATACAAATAAAAATTATTTGGTCATGATTCTGGGTAGATATACAGTAAGACGTATCAGTCTAAAGAAATTTAAAGTAAACAGGAACGCAGCAATACTTTTAAAAATATTTGCAGGTTTGTTATATTTTATACCATGTATGACAGAAAATTATTACCCCTCTACTTTTTACCATATTTTTTTTTAAATAAAACTGCGGCATTTGTGAAAGATCGCATGTAATATCTTATAAATTTAAGAACGCTTATTTAAAAAACTTAATTCTGTCCTTACATGTAGTTCAAATTTGTTTTTAAACTTAAGATTAAAAATTATGACACTCCACATGTTTGAGTGTGAATTGCAACAATTAAATATCTATATTGTTCAAAAATACCCCTCTTTGTTTTTGAATAACAAAATATCCTCTGTCGTCTAAACGTTCTTGAAATAAGAAATGTTTAAAAATGACTTCGTACCTTACTTGTTGCCTCTGGAGCTCTTGTAAGTGGGATTATTGGGATTCAGTTGCCTGGATCTATTGTCCACATCATGTTTACCATAGTCCGGTGTTGGATGATTAGCAGCATAAGTGGTCCTTAAAGATATAAAAAAGGTAAATCACAATTGTATGAATTCATCGAAACTGGAATAATAATTGCGAAAGTGGGTAAAACAATACTTTTTCTGACTCTTTCTAAGCGCTACAAGTTTTTCTGTAGCGTGTAAGTAATAGAAGGTGAGAAATGATACGTATAATTTTTTTAGCAGCTGTTTAAAAAAAATAACTAGTAAAAGTTGTTGGAAGTATCTGAACAAGCTCTCAAATATTTCTTTTTCTTTTTGGCGGCAAAAAAGGCAAGAGAAGTAGTGCTAAGTCCAATAGTGTTACAATTCAAAATTAAAAAATGTATCGTGATTTTATGTGTAAAATAAAAATTTTAATGATTTTTAAAGTTGAATCCGTTTATTTTAATGAATATAAAAATGTAAAATATATGATCCCTAAGCTTTCGCACAAAACAGTATCCACAATCGAATTTAAAAAAAAAATGTGTCATAGCAATTAATACAGCGGTTTTACGGGTTAAAAAAAAAAAATGTTGTGGGCACCCGTATGCGTTGAACTACTAAAACAATTTATGTTATGATTTATCTTTTTAAAAACTCTCTACTTAAAAATTATGTCGCAATATTTCACAATTTTAATACAGTCTGCATGTTGAAATATTTTAAAATATTCGAAAAAATTATCAATTCCGTACTTTTTCAAAGTCAATGGTCTAAATAAAAAAAAGTAAAAATATAACAAAAAGATGTAGGTCCTACAAATATTTAAAGTCTAAATAACAAATACAAATAAATTTACACGTAGAATTCCACATATATTTACTAACATTTTTATATTTTTAAGACATCAGCAGGTTCAAAAAATGTATTGTCAAGATTATTGAGAAAAAATAATTCCTTTATTCAATGTCCATATCGAATATTATGTGGAATAGGCAAATAAAAGTTTACAAATTATTTACTTAATTGCGTTAAATTTTAGATCGTTTTGATTACACGTCTTTTTACAAGAACAGAGCTAACGGAATGAATATATATAGTTACAAACCCATACTTTTACTCTTACTTACATTTAAAATAAATGTGGAGCTTATTTATTTATGCACAAATGCAAATTTTAACCACGTTTCAACACATATTTCTAAACAAAAAAAATTTGTTTTTGTTTCAAATGAAATTTATACTTTTTTCCTTATATTTTTTTTTTAGACAAAACTTCAACAGTCATTGAATCGAGGACCCCACAAAAAATGTTCGAAATGTACCAAGAAAAACGTAATAGCTTTCGAAATTTCCAAAAAAATTTTACTTTAAGCGAGGAAACTAATGAAAACTGTTCTGCCATTTTGGAATAATTTAAGTTTAAAATTTACAATTCTTAAACATACTTTGAAATTTTGGAAAACCAAAAATCGTATTGAAAGAGAAATATGTAAATTACCTTGTGGCCTCGGATGGCGTGTTATCAAACCCACGGCTTTGCCAGTGTGAAGGATTGTTGGAATTCAGTTGATTTGCACGATTATCCATTTTACAAAAGTTACTCTCTGTTTTCTCTCTTCTCGAACGCAGAAAATTAGAGACTTTGTTAAACTGGTTGCCTGTCGTCAAAGCTTTTATAGGAGTTGTGGGGATTGTGGGAATCCCCTACCACCAACTATATTTATTTCGTGCCCCTACCACGTTTAACACGCTATTTACGGGATATTGCTGACAAAGCTCGTGTGCATTTCGATGCAGTGGCGTACGTGAGACATTTACATGAATTTATTGAGTATTTTTTTTTGTGATAATCTTCAAACAGGGACGATACGCCTTTTAATCATTTTTTAATTGCGACGTTATATGACAATTCAATAAATATATCTACCATATTGCCCATTTCATCTTACCTCGGGCCAAAAAGAGTAGTCAGTAGAGCAAAAAATTATCGGCAATTCTTCAAAGCATATAGCTGTTATGGAATACAGAAGCGGCAGCTCGTTTTACCATATAATCCCATATAATTCAAAGAAATATATCAAGTTTTATCCGCCTACCAGAGACGAAAACCACAACTAGGTCATTATGTGTAATTGCTATAGTCAACCAAATAGAGTACATGTTTGAACGTGGCGCCTTCTACCCAATAATTTGTTCGACTACTAGGAAGGTCGTCGAGCAAGTCTATCGTAGCGCATTCAGTGGCGTCACATATGCTGCAACGCAACGGATGTGCATTGTTCAATTGCGTTGCTATACCTAATTCGTGGAGATAATGTTGCCAGATGTAAGCATATTATTTAAAATTTAAGACATGGTAACTCATACTCATGCATAATTAACACAATCCGCTTTCATTTGTTCGAATTATGGAATTTATGAAATTCGTAAATCCGTACGCCCCTGGCTCTACTGACTACTCTTTTTGGCCCGAGTATAAGGCCTATACTCGGGCCAAAAAGAGTAGTCAGTAGAGCCAGGGGCGTACGGATAAACAGGAAAACAGGATCGATTTGTGGTAATTTACTTATTTTAGTTGGAGAGGATTTTCAGCAGGTGCTGCGGATGGATATTAATAAAATAAGATGCTTTTTGTTGGTTGGAATTCCAACCTATAATTAGCAGTATAATTTTAATAGATTACGGCAATAAAACTTTATTAATAATGGCACTCAGCAAGATTTCAGCTGATAGTACAGGAACCAAGCAGAAATTTTGATAAAAATTGTTGTAATATTCGAAAATTTTAGAAAATGTATATTTTTGAGGTTAGTTGTGACGTCATGTGGAAATGCCTTATTAACATCGTGTACAGGATATCTTGTCATGCTATGATTTCACTGGTATTTGATAAAAACATATAATGGACGTCTATTCGTAATACTTTAGGACATTCCAAAATATCGCTTTTAAAAATAACTCCGATAGAGGAAATATCTGCTATAAGTTGGTCTTCTCCGTCAACAGATGGCACGAGAACTCACTCGCTCACGCAATAAATTCCATACAAATATAGGAGTCGCATTCTGTAAAATTGTTTAGACAAGCGAAGATGAAGGCCTATCATGGATGGCTTTCTAGTGGTAGTGGTAATGTTAATGAGAGGAGTCTCGAGTCACAGTTAGAGTCGGCTGTGCACGAGTCTTCGGAGTCCTAACATGTTTTCAGAGAACAATAATTATTACTTGTTGCATGAACAACTAATATACAAGGTAAATTTAAGTACACTGAATATTTTTAATCTATAATTTCTTTATTTCTTATAGCATAGGTAATTAATAAATTCGCAGTGGTTTAATTTCAAAATTCCGTGGTTATTGTTTCGACAAAAAAACCCTAAACTCGTCCCACTGAGGATACACTGACCGGTGAACTTGACATTGACTTGGTTACGAACAAATTCCTCTACTCAGTATTCGCAGTGTTTACCAAGTAAAACCAAAACTGAAATCTAAAACATTAGGAAAAATTCACACTTGACATCATGGATGCGCAGGCTGAACTACGCCAACAACACGGCAGCTAAGAAGAGTGGGGGGTACAGGAATATCAGCTGTTCAGCTCAGGAGCGTCGTGAATAGTTAATAAATATGCAAAAATTGTTTTCTTGACTGTATTTCATTTATTTTTGCAACTGATTATTTTTAAGAATTTTTGCTGACCATAGAGCTTAACGGATTAAAATTATTCAGTGTATTTCAAATTCACCCTGTATACATACAAAACTATTGTATGTGTATAAAACATAAACTGTATATACAGGGTGGGCCATTGAAAAGGAAACATGCCTGTTTTGGGACACTTGGACTAGTTTCTTGAAAAAATGCCCGGACAGGTCGATTCTTGATTTTTGGGGGACAACTTTTGATGTCAAACTTGACATTGACACATCAACCCCCTAGCCCCAGCAACCCCTAACTCAAGCATTTAAATAGGGAGAGGGGGTCGAGCGGCCCCTCATTTGAAGCGTCTTTCAATTCTCTATGCGACAGCATGGTCGAAGTTAGTTTTTTCCAATTTTGTTTTCGTCCTCATGAAAAGCACCCCTCTAGATTACCAAGGTGGGGGTGTTGTTTAGGAAAAAATCTTGAAACACGTCACCTTTTATCTTTTGAACGGCACATTTTGATGTCAAATTTGACTTTGTCAGATCAACCCCAAGAGCAAACAAAAAAGTGGAATTTTGACGTTTTGACGAAAATTTTGAAGTTTAGTTAGAATTTGTAAATTTCCTGAAGCGGTCATTGTTCTCGCATCTCTTTCTAATTTCACAAATTTTACACAATCCTCCGACATGGGGATATTGAAACGTTAATAACTTTTTTAATACTTGAAGAATCGCTACGAAATATAGATTTTCCCGACACGCAACATTCTGGGCCTTTCCTTCATAAATAAAACTTCTTTCTTTTGACTCAAACTAAACATTTTTCATGAAATACCTGAATTTCTTAACTTCGTAAAAAAAAATATATCATAATTTCCTTTCTCATTTCTTATCGGGGAAAGATCGTTATTCCTAGCCGAGACAAATACCTACCTGTGGGACTCCCCTAAATACCTACTTATTTACCGAGATTCCTAATCAATTTATATAACAATGCGTAATACCGCTGATTGCGCAGTTAGCAACAAAATTGTCAGATTTTTTAAATACAGTGAAACATAAAATCTATGTCGATAATAAAATCAAACTTATATATTTATATATAATTATGATATCACAACCTAATGACGACGGCTCATATTAGGGTCGATTTGTAACAAAATAATTTATTTATTTACCCACAATAATAGACAGTTGCGTTTGTGTGTGTCTGTCTGTCTGTCGCTTTTTTTTCGGTTATACTTAAAGTTTTGTTCAAAAATCGACTTGCGTATAATTTTAAGAACGTATTCTAGAGGTCAAAATAAGGAAAAAGTATCGATAAACAAGAGTCTGAAAATGCTTCGTTTTCAAGATACAGGGTGTCAAAAAAAAACAACTAAAAATCCTTTTTTTTAATATCTCGAAAACAATTTAAGATATTAAATCAAGTTTTGGCATACACTATACTGGCATGGAAACACTTTTTTCGATGCAACAAGTTTTAACAATTCCACCAATGACGTGCGTGACGGCAAAATATTACATGATTTTGACGAAAAAAATAGTACGCCACTGCTTTCCTTCAAACAGGTATTGGATTCTCAATCAGCAGCCAATTCTAAAAAGAAAAGGCCTCTTGAGTTTTTCTGATAGGACAAATCGTTTTCGAAGAACAATTTTTCTGCGTCACTGATTTGTTTCCGATTTCCGTTTGTAAAATAATTGATTTTTAAACCGGTGTGAACTTGGCAGGCTAAACCTAGCAGGCGATTTGACGGAAATACCCGAACACCCATAGACGTGCAGGTAAGTGAGAAACGGGCAATAAAATATGTGTAAAGTTTCATATTGACCTTCAACTTGATCAAGTTTTCAAAAAAAAAACCTCCCCTATTATCATAAAAAAATCGAAAGCGGGAGAAGAAAACGGCGGCTCAAAATGACACTTTGTGGAAAAATGTGTCGTATAGTGGTGAAACTTATGCCAAAAGCACAATGACTTGCAGGCCGTCTAAGGGGTTGAAAACCTCCCTTATTATCTTAAAAAAATCGAAAGCGGGAGAAGAAAACGGAGGCTCAAAATGAAACTTTGTGGAAAAATGTGTCTTATAGTGGTGAAACTTATGCCAAAAGCACAATGACTTGCAGGCCGTCCAAGGGGTTGAAAACCTCCCTTATTATCTTAAAATAATCGAAAGCGGGAGAAGTAAACGGCGGCTCAAAACGAAACTATGTGGAAAAATGTGTCTTATAGTGGTGAAACTTATGCCAAAAGCACAATGACTTGCAGGCCGTCCAAGGGGTTGAAAACCTCCCTTATTATCTTAAAATAATCGAAAGCGGGAGAAGTAAACGGCGGCTCAAAACGAAACTATGTGGAAAAATGTGTCTTATAGTGGTGAAACTTATGCCAAAAGCACAATGACTTGCAGGCCGTCCAAGGGGTTAAAAACCTCCCTTATTATCTTAAAAAAATCGAAAGCGGGAGAAGAAAACGACGGCTCAAAACGAAACTATGTGGAAAAATGTGTCTTATAGTGGTGAAACTTATGCCAAAAGCACAATGACTTGCAGGCCGTCCAAGGGGTTGAAAACCTCCCTTATTATCTTAAAAAATCGAAAGCGGGAGAAGAAAACGACGGCTCAAAACGAAACTATGTGGAAAAATGTGTCTTATAGTGGTGAAACTTATGCCAAAAGCACAATGACTTGCAGGCCGTCCAAGGGGTTGAAAACCTCCCTTATTATCTTAAAAAAATCGAAAGCGGGAGAAGAAAACGGAGGCTCAAAATGAAACTTTGTGGAAAAATGTGTCTTATAGTGGTGAAACTTATGCCAAAAGCACAATGACTTGCAGGCCGTCCAAGGGGTTGAAAACCTCCCTTATTATCTTCAAAAAATCGAAAGCGGGAGAAGTAAACGGCGGCTCAAAACGAAACTATGTGGAAAAATGTGTCTTATAGTGGTGAAACTTATGCCAAAAGCACAATGACTTGCAGGCCAGGCCGTCCAAGGGGTTAAAAACCTCCCTTATTATCTTAAAAAAATCGAAAGCGGGAGAAGAAAACGGAGGATCAAAATGAAACTTTGTGGAAAAATGTGTCTTATAGTGGTGAAACTTATGCCAAAAGCACAATGACTTGCAGGCCGTCCAAGGGGTTGAAAACCTCCCTTATTATCTTAAAAAAATTGAAAGCGGGAGAAGAAAACGGAGGCTCAAAATGAAACTTTGTGGAAAAATGTGTATTATAGTGGTGAAACTTATGCCAAAAGCACAATGATTTGCAGGCCGTCCAAGGGGTTGAAAACCTCCCTTATTATCTTAAAAAAATCGAAAGCGGGAGAAGAAAACGGAGGCTCAAAATGAAACTTTGTGGAAAAAAGTGTCTTATAGTAATGAAACTTATGCCAAAAGCACAATGACTTGCAGGCCGTCCAAGGGGTTGAAAACCTCCCTTATTATCTTCAAAAAATCGAAAGCGAGAGAGCAGACTAAATTAACTGATCAATTAATTAAATTTTAATTAAAACGTCGTACATTTAAAACAATTGTCTGCATTCATAATCACTTTTAGAGGATCTTCTCTTCAAGACATTATAGAGGGTGACAAAAGGGAGTTATTTTAATATCTCGGGGGAGGTTCCAACTCCTGACGGCCTGCAAATAATTGATGTGCTTTTGGCATACGTCTCGCCACTTTCATAGACATTTTTCCACAAAGTATCGTTTTGAGCTGTCGTTCCCTTCTACAAGTTTCAGTAATTCTAATCGATCAGGGGAGGTTTCAACCCCTTGGACGGCTTGCAAGTCCATGTGCTTCTGGCATAAGTTTCACCACTATAAGACACATTTTTCCACAAAGTTTAATTTTGAGCCTCCGTTTTCTTCTCCCGCTTTCGATTTTTTTAAGATAATAAGGGAGGTTTTCAACCCCTTGGACGGCCTGCAAGTCATTGTGCTTTTGGCATAAGTTTCACCACTATAAGACACATTTTTCCACAAAGTTTAATTTTGAGCCTCCGTTTTCCTCTCCCGCTTTCGATTTTTTTAAGATAATAAGGGAGGTTTTCAACCCCTTGGACGCCCTGCAAGTCATTGTGCTTTTGGCATAAGTTTCACCACTATAAGACACATTTTTCCACAAAGTTTAATTTTGAGCCTCCGTTTTCTTCTCCCGCTTTCGATTTTTTTAAGATAATAAGGGAAGTTTTTAACCCCTTGGACGGCCTGCAAGTCATTGTGCTTTTGACATAAGTTTCACCACTATAAGACACATTTTTCCACAAAGTTTCATTTTGAGCCTCCGTTTTCTTCTCCCGCTTTCGATTTTTTTAAGATAATAAGGGAGGTTTTTAACCCCTTGGACGGCCTGCAAGTAATTGTGCTTTTGGCATAAGTTTCACCACTATAAGACACATTCTTCCACAAAGTTTCATTTTGAGCCTCCGTTTTCTTCTCCCGCTTTCGATTTTTTTAAGATAATAAGGGAGGTTTTTAACCCCTTGGACCGCCTGCAAGTCATTGTGCTTTTGGCATAAGTTTCACCACTATAAGACACATTCTTCCACAAAGTTTCATTTTGAGCCTCCGTTTTCTTCTCCCGCTTTCGATTTTTTTAAGATAATAAGGGAGGTTTTTAACCCCTTGGACCGCCTGCAAGTCATTGTGCTTTTGGCATAAGTTTCACCACTATAAGACACATTTTTCCACATAGTTTCGTTTTGAGCCGCCGTTTTCTTCTCCCGCTTTCGATTTTTTTAAGATAATAAGGGAGGTTTTCAACCCCTTGGACGGCCTGCAAGTCATTGTGCTTTTGACATAAGTTACACCACTATAAGACACATTTTTCCACAAAGTTTCATTTTGAGCCTCCGTTTTCTTCTCCCGCTTTCGATTTTTTTAAGATAATAAGGGAGGTTTTTAACCCCTTGGACGGCCTGCAAGTCATTGTGCTTTTGGCATAAGTTTCACCACTATAAGACACATTTTTCCACATAGTTTCGTTTTGAGCCGCCGTTTTCTTCTCCCGCTTTCGATTTTTTTAAGATAATAAGGGAGGTTTTCAACCCCTTGGACGGCCTGCAAGTAATTGTGCTTTTGGCATAAGTTTCACCACTATAAGACACATTTTTCCACAAAGTTTCATTTTGAGCCGCCGTTTTCTTCTACCGCTTTCGATTTTTTTAAGATAATAGGGGAGGTTTTTTTTTGAAAACTTGATCAAGTTGAAGGTCAATATAAAACTTTACACATATTTTATTGCCCGTTTCTCACTTACCTGCACGTCTATGGGTGTTCGGGTATTTCCGTCAAATCGCCTGCTAGGTTTAGCCTGCCAAGTTCACACCGGTGATTTTTAAATAGTCGGTGTTTCTTTTATCTACAGGGTGATTTTCCACTTATGTTAAATTTTATCATTCTCCAATATCCACTTCAATTGTGCACCAGTTTAGTTATTTAATTTGCTTGCAGAAACACGTATTTTTAATTCTTTTTTTTGACACCCTGTATATCGAAAAGGAAGCATTTTCGGACTCTTATATTTATAGGAACTTTCTTGTTATGTTGACCTCTAGAATACGTCCTTAAAATAGTCCCCTTTCCTCCCGAAACACCCTATGAAATTGTTCAAACTGTGTCAAAAATAATAGATGATGTTTTCAAAGAAAATGATAATATATTACATTTTCTAATATTTAGGAGTAATTTATTTACTAAGCACCAAATATTTGCTTTATAAAACAATCTCGAAGTTGAGGCCAGTCATGGGCATCATTTATGCACGTGTAAATTTCGTATTATACGTCATTAAAAAGCAAGGGCCCCAAAATGGATCCCTGGGGAACTCCGAAAATAGCAACAAATTCGATCAACTTGAACCCTTTGAGACCAACGTACGTAAGACTTTTTGTGTAATTTTAGCTAAGAAACTATATTCCGGTTTCAAGTTAGGTATCAAAAAAAAAAATAGAGAATAAAAAAATACAGGAAGAAAATTTAGATCTTTTTTCGCACGTTTTGGTCAATAAAATTTAACTCTTATTAATACTAAATCATGTACATTATATAAAAACGAGTTTTTGAGGGCCCTCTTGGCAGCTCCCTTAAGAAAAAAAACATCAAGAAGTGCTGGAAACAACCCAAAGCTCAAAAAATGGAAAACACGGTGTAAGAGCTTTGAAATTCGTTATTGAGGCAAGAATCCGAAGTTTCTTCCTTGAGATGAATTAAGTAGCAAAACGATATGTATGGAAAAGGTAATTAGAATACGTTGACGCCATTTATAAAGATTAGATCATTAGATCAATAGGGGCGTGACAGCTGGTGTGTCCTCGAATCGATTGATTATTGATATCTACCGATTTCAATGTAATATACGTATTTTAATAATGGCAGAGACACTTATCACTACAGTAAACAATAAAAAATAAAAGATATCTGATATATAATTTCTAGGAAAAATATTTCCTTATCGGAATTAAAAGATTGAAAAAAATACACTGGTGAAATGTTTTTAATTTTTTAAAATGAGATTTTATGTTTTTGGCTTTATTGCACGTTTGACATTTTTCAAAACAATTAATAATTTTTTGAATTTTTCTCTACGTTCAATATAATATACTTCAATTTTCGAAATCTTCATTAGGCATTTTGATGAAAAATATGAACACTAACTTTTATTATTTCACCTAAGGCCACGTTGACTTTTATTGGTGAAAAGAACAAACTTTTTTGTTTTCTCGGGTTGCCATGGATACGCATGGACCTAATGATTTTGTCGAACTTTATTACTTATTTATATTTGAATATAAAATGAAGAATTTAAGTTGATATCGAAAAGTATACTACGCAAAACTACATATTTTTGGTAAGCTGAAAAAAATACTCTATTCGATGCGCTGTCAAATCCAACTATGATTTCCATTTAAAAAATGCAAGTTTGCCCAATAACTGGAAAACTATGAAGTTGATAATAAAATGGAGTACGCCACAGAAATCTACGTAAAAAAAAACTATTATTGGCGATCATAAAATATTTTAAATTATTAAACAGGAACGAGATACAGAGACATAAAAAAATATGGGCAAAGGCGATTTTTGACCTTATAAGTAGTTAAAAAACAAAAATTGTCGAATTTTCAAGTTGGCCATGAGATTTGTCATAAAAAGTAGTATTCAAAGGTGAAAGCCCGAAGTCTCTACCTCTTTAGTTACAGAAATAACCTACGAAATCGGCAAAAATGGGCCACCCTGTACAGGGTAGTTTCATACAGGATGTTTCTTAGGAAGTAGACAACCCCGAGGCGGTTTTAGAACGCCCCTTATTTATCCACTAATGCTCTTTGTTTCTGATGCATGTTTTCTATTTTCTGCCAAATTTTCGATCGGCCATATTTTTTTAATGGCTTCACCGAATTGAACGAAATTTGGCACATATGTTTCACTAATAGATGTCTGCATCATTCAGTAAACAAAAGGAAAAAATAACAGGGCCATGGTCAAAAATTCTTTAGTTGGGGAAGTTGCCTAAAAACATCATCCTGTATATAAGGATTTTGGCAATTTTCAATGGCAACTTTAAAAGTACCCTAATAGTGTATCTAAAAACCACGTATTTATTTTTTTTGGCACATATTTAAAGATTTTAATGTGAAATATATTTTGGTGATAAGAAAGAAATAAAACAAAGAAACATCAGAAAGCAGGGCCGGTTTCTAGGGACGCCTTTGATTTTCTATTCATCTTAGTGGTTAGTGCCCATAAACTGATGGCAAAATTTTGAACGTTGTTCCTATTCGGGAGGGGGAAGGGGGGGCGCAAACTTGACCTGAGCCTAGAGGCAATTTATATCTAAAACCGGTACTGTCAGAAAGTAAACTGTCAGTAATTATCAAACATTTTTTTTTATGGCAACCTACAGGGTACCTTTTTTTAACCCAAAATGAGAGGGATTCTTGTTTAATTTAACACAGTGACAAAATAACTATAATTAAAAAGATGCTGACAGTAGATATACTAGGTGCGTACGGCGCCACTTTCAAGGCCACGCATTCTCGATGGACATGGGCCATCAGGAGAGCCCTTGGTTCTTGTAGCTACACTCTGGGGGGTCGTGCAGAGGTCATCCTTCGTCTTCAGATGACGTCTGCTGCTGCTGCTTTAGCGGGGGTGCTAGGGGGTGGTGGTGGTGGGGTTAACGCTTAAGAGCTCTTCGGAATGCAGCACCCCAGGTCTGATGCATTAGCTGGAGGATGGCGTTTCTTCAGACCTAACGCAAGAGGTGCAATGCACTAACGCATCCCGCATCCTGCACCCTGGTCCCTGGCCCTGGAACCTCTTGCGTTAGGTCTGAAGAAGAACGCCGTCTCCAGAAGCTTTTTTTAGTTTCTAAGTTGGTACTCCTGAGCAAAGAGTATTGTATACGAAGAGAGCATAGGCGTACCTGCTTTAAAAGGGGATATAATTATATTAATTTTACTAGGGTACGCCTATGGTAGAAAAATTTATATATACCTACGTGCCTATAAGGTAAACAAACCCGACTTCTGGGAATTTTATTTATAAACATTTGCACGTGTTCACATGTATTCTTCACAGCTTGTAAGGCAAATTGAACAGTTATTTAATTATTTTTTATTCAATCTCAATGAGTAAGACAGAGATGGATAGATATGTTTCAAGGTTAAGTATTTTACATGTTTGGTTATAAAACAAAGATCTTTTTCACATGTTTTTATGATTTAAATATATAAACAAACTCGTTTCTTGGAATTTTATTATAAACATTCTACACCCGTTTAGATATGAGCTTCACAGCTTGTAAGGCAAATCGAATAGTTATTTAGTCATAGATATATGATTAATTTTCAAGGTTAAATATTTTAGATGCTTGGTTCTTTATCACATGTTTTTATGATTTAAATATATATATTAGCTGTAAAATGTACAGTTTTTTATTAAAATAAAAACAGATATTTATTCACATATAAAATACATTTTTTATTAAATATATAATATATTTTAAACTGCTCCTTCATAATCGAGAAGTTCATCACTTACAAGTCCAGCCAGATGTTCTTTTAATAGATCGTGCAGCTCCAATTGGTTCATTGAAGCACAAAATTTATTCAATGTAATATAATCGTGGAGATAATAGTTACAGTATTTTATACCATGATTATATTTTTCTATACTCCAAGCGCTAGAATCTTCTTCTTCATCAAGCTGATTGGCAAAAGATATCCAATTACGTCTCAATGCACTACGTAAAAATACAATAGCGGCTCTAATTTCATCTATTAAAGCGGCCTCATCGTAACCGAAATATTTACTATAGAGTAACGCATTAGGCATAAACTCTGAAACATATTGCTCTAATTGTTCATGAAGACCACATTTTACCATTGAATCACAAAAGTTATTCAGCGTAATATTATCACTGATATAAAGTTCACAATAATTTATACCTAGACTATATTTTTCTTTATGACACCCTTCACTTAGACCAGATTTTAATGAAGTAAGCATAAAATTGACAGCTTCTTTTAGCGATGCAGGTGATGGGGTACACATAATGTTTTTACGTATTTTTTAATTTAGCATAAATAGACACTTTCTGAGCTGAACAATTCTAATTATACACTTGAGCAGTAAAATTAATAAACTGCTAGGTAGTAAAGCAAGACATCAACTGGTGGAGGGCTTGAATATGCTGGTTTAGAGGCGGTAGATTGAACCTGAATTTTATCATCGAATCTTACATGTTTGTTAACAGACTCCATTTTCATATAACATGAACTTCACTGATGGGTTATACGTACAGAGGCTTCCATACGTTTATCATAGATTATTTATATGAGAAAATTTTTACACTTTGCATCTTCTTTTGCATACACTTGTACTGGATTAATTCTTCGCGCTGCAGTAGCATGTAACTGTTTTCCACAACGACTTCTATCACTGAACACATTACTAACATCATATGAGATAATTAATCTTTCAAGTTTGGAAAACATATTTTGTTTCTCCTGATAAAACTGAATCATTTCTTTTAACTGTTCTAATTTTAATAAATGTTCTTGCACCAATACCTTAAAGGATGACATCTTACTTATGTTAGATCTAACTAGATACTAAGTACTAAGCACTCATATAGTAAGAAAATTATAAGAATTTTACCGAATATCTAAACATGTACATTTCGTAAAGCAGGCAAACATTATATTGATATACGTAGATTCCAAGAATGTTAACCGTCAGCTGTAGAACCGAATATATAATGTAAACAAAAAATCGCAGGTTTCCTTTGTGATCCCGATGCCGTCTACATAAATCAGGTAATGTACACAAAAGTGACGTGAAGTAGACTAAACATTCAAATGGGTACCGCAGGAATGACGCAATTAGCATGTACGATTCCTGGAAAAACTGACTAAGCAATATTGGACGCGTAGCGCTTTAACCTTGAACGCAGGTGTGCATATGTGTATGTACTTCTAAAATCTCATTGGTTAAACAGTATCACGTGATTAGCATGACGTCACAGATAATATAATATAACTTTGAGTAAGCATACTTATCACTTGTTTATAAATTAGTATTTACGCTGAGCTCTCACGTAGTAGACATATTTCTACATCAGCGGTTTCCGCTTTGATAATTAAAACTTTATTATCTCGTGTGTATTTACCACGAATTTAAACGTAAGTTATTTTATATTTCTATATATATGTTTCGAAAAGTAAATTTAAATAATTTTTTAGAATGAATATAGATCTGATAAACAAGGAAGCTCTTGCGGAACGTAAACAATTAGTCAAATTGTCCGAGCTGTCTATCAATAAATTGCAACCTATACATGATGCACAAATCGTTAAAACTAGATTTGGGAAGGCTGTTCTATTGGAACTCGAAAAGAAAAAGCTGTTTTTACCTAAACGAATGTTTCCTCTAATGAAGAATAATTTACATCAATTTACCGGATGCAAATACAGTTTAATATTCGAAGGTTTAAAAGAAGCTGATAACCCTTCAGCAGGAGTGAATTTTAGATTTATCGAAAATCTCTAAAATGTAAGTAAAAATTTTTTATTTAATATTTTTAAATGACTAAGTTTTCATATTGTTTTAGCTATGGTAAAAAAAAGCTTAAGAATACTCACTTAAATATAATAGATGGATGAGGTTTGTAACAGTAATTTTCAAGGTTTTCAAGTGAATAGACACACACACACACCTGCTAAAAATGAATTTTAAAGAAATCGCAGTTATCAGCGATCAAATTGTAAGAAAATTCCATGAAGTTAAAATAAAAGAATATACTCCAGAACAACGAGACATTCAACTTAATCAATTAACTAAAAATATTAGGCTGTTCAATAAGGCAATTCACGCAGCAGATTTACCAGTAGGCACATTGAAAAAATTACAAACAAATGTGGGGCATCTTAAACGATTTAAAAAACTTATTTCAAATATAACGCATACTGGAAGAGGATTATCAAAAGAGAGTCGTAGCACTAGAGTGAAATGGGTGGATATAACCTCAATTTTTCAGGGTCGAGTACGTACTGGGATAATAATTAACCTAACTCATACAAATATCGATGAATTTTTCGAAGATGCTGCACATGTCTTTAAAAATAGAATCCAAAATGTGCTAAAGAAACTACAGATGTTAAAAGTTAATACATGTTTCTGTGGTGAATTTCTGAGAAAATCAGCAAATACTGAAATCCTTGAACGAAAATACTTTAATACAAAAAATCATATAGTAGACTCGGGGATAGACTTGCTACATTTTTTCCAAATTAATGTGAAAGATGAAATTCTCAATGCTATATCTGAATTTTCGGAATCTGGATCTGGTTGGGCCTTATCAGAAATTCTTAACTTGGAAGTTAATATTAACAAATATGAAGTGGGAAATGGAAGCGGTTAATCATGGCTGACAACTAAAAAATCTCCGTCTATTATTATTGTATTTACTCTATATGCTTTATTTCAATATATATTATTTAAAACATCATAATTTTATTCCATATACCTAACCTAGAAATAAAACACAAAGGTTTAATTAATTTTTTATTTAATCTTTTAATATAAACATTTTTCTATCTAAATTATAAGTTAAGCATTCACGCATACAGTATGTGAATGTTACAAGGATATATATCACTTAATTTAAATAGTACATTATAAAGTTACCTTAACTTGGTATATTATTAATTTATAAAGTTATAATAGAAATTTTTATAAAAACTTAAAACTATCAATCAAATGATGTGAGTTTGCTAAAAGGATAACTTTGATGCGCTCCTAGGTATGAGGAGGCGCCCTCTATAAATATTATGCTTATTCTCGAATGGTGGCGATAGAGCTCCATTACAGGTGGAAATAACCCCGAAGGGTGTTACACGTTCATAGATATTAGAGCTGAATGCTGTTTGTTTTTCATGTTCAGCAATCGAGTTTTGACATGCTTCTATTTGATCTTTATTCGAAGTAATAGAACTTCTTAAATTATCATCTACATGTGCAGTTACATCAAGATGTTCATCTGGGGAATTTTTAGTTCTTTTTCGTTTAACTGGAAACAGTTTTGATATAATGTTTTGATATTTCCAAGAGCTGCTTGGGTTAATTCGGAACCCATCCCGATATTTTCTTAAATGGCCATTACTTAATGTTAGGATATGTTTATAAGTGATTATTTCATCATTATTAAAATCACTTGGTTTCTGTTTCGTTAATAATTCTCTTAAACCATTAGTTAGAGTAAATTTGCATCCTTTAATATGAAGAACATTGTTTTTAATCTGCACTGGTATTTCTCCAATGAGTAGATCAGAGTCAGCATGCCTTAATCCATAACAGTTAGGTTCAATGTTTAGTAGATAAGACATGATATCTTCACCAAGGTCTATAGTCTAATACTTTCACTAGAGCATTCAGTATCTTTTATGCTTTCATGGTCATTCATGACCATTCATGGCCATTCATGGTCATTCATAGGGTATTCATGACCAGGTCATGACCTGGTCATGACCTAGTCATGACCAGGTCATAGCCGTTCATGAGCTTCTATGGATCTATGCTAAAAAGCTGTTACCTGTATATGTCCATGACATGGTAATGAATGATCATGATCTGGTTATAACCTGGCTACAGCTATAACATATTTAATAAATTATTCCCGCTTCTTTCAGTTCACTCAAAATGGCTAAGATTTCGTTATCATGTGAATCAGTATTTCCTGCAGCTTTGTATGCGTTTAAAAGTCTTAACCTGTCCACTAATTCATTTATGTCACTCCAATGAATATATTCTATAGGTTTTTCATTGTAAACCATATCCATCCCCTCTCCACTATGAGGTTGAGTAGCTATTTTAGATCTGCGTCTAAATAATGGCTTTATCACTTTAGAATATTTAAAAGAACGATTTCCATTTAATTGTCTATCAGGATCATAATTTCGTTTATGTACGTTAGAAGTTTCTAGAATTTCCTTATAATCAGCCAAGTCCTGTTCGCTGTAACCTTGGGGCTTCTTCATAAATAGCAGTTCATATAAACCTTGCCTTCCAGCAAACATTTTATCACCAATACTTAAACCAGCGTCAGAATCGATAGTTAGATCCATATTACCAATTTTAAATTTATTCATTTCGCCATTAAATCTCACACCATAGGTTTCATCTAAATCTTTACTTTTAGTATAGAGTCTAGTTAAATAACGTCTACTTAAAGAAGGGTACTCTTCAAGATATTCAGCAGGGTCAATTGTACTAATTGAATCTTCAAATATTTCATCATCTTCTTCTTCTTCTTCTTCTTCTTCTTCTTCTTCTATTTCACTATCATCATCATCATCATCATCATCATCATCATCATCATTGTCATCATCTTCTTCTTCTTCCGCTTCTTCTTTCTCTTTAATTTCAGATTTAATGGTATCCTCTACTTTTGGAGTCTGCTGCCAGGGGAAATTCTTAACCGCGCCGAGTTCTCGTATTGGATCAATGATCGGTTTAAATAAACGTCTAATTGTATTATCTTCCTGCTCTCGACCTAATTTTAACGCCAAGTACTTTCTTCGAATGGAATCTAAAGCTTTTTTTATCCTCCTTTTAAGTGCGAAATCTCGGTCAAAGCTATACACCTTCTCCCTAGGTGGTTTATATTCCGCGAGAGTAAATTTTTTATTAACAACCTTCATTGTTAAAGTAATGCAGCAGATACAGGGTATTTCAAAAACAGTCTGCACGAGGTGTTACCAAATAGGTCTGTATGGTTTCAGGGTCTATCTAATAATGCTTGGTGTTATTGAAATCATATACTTATAATGTAAATCATAATTATCACACCTAAGTTCCAGCTCAAGTCAGGGATCACGTGGTCATTAAGTGCATGATGTAATTTCATTTTATCTTGTTTATTTAATATTAAACCATTGCAGTTACATCTAAGTATATATCATTTTATTTATAGACGTTTCAGCCTCGTACATCATCAGTTCTAATCTAAATGATGATGAGGAAGCACGTAAAGGTAAAGGTGTAGTTAACAATCTTATCAATAAGCTACCTTTCGAGCTACATTTACCTGGTTATCAGTACTGTTTATAGTGAAAACGTAAAACTTGGAAGACAGACATAAAACCGATTACATACTGGAACAAAGAGCTTGGGAACGCGAAATCTAAATACGCTAAATTAGGTGAAAAAGCAGCAGCTTGGGTTGTCACTAACACCATGAAGATTAAACGTAAATTAGGTATGGGATGCTGTAGAAGGCTGTAATAAAATAATTTCATTTCGTAAAGCTATCCTAACATATTTAACTAATTTACTGAAAGAGCATGCAAGTCATATATGAGTCTGATTTACCTGTTAATATAGTCAGAGTTATAACGATTTAAGTGGACTGTACATGAAGCCATATAAGAAAGGATACGGTTTATATTTGAAAAAGCAGCAAATGAACTAACCACTCTGTATTCTAAAGAAAATTATACCTCGAAGTTCTTAAACATTGTTAACGAGTTTATTTTTTAGATCGCTGTTCACTCAATAAAGTTCATAATTACAATTTTTATTATTTGCTTCAATGACTGAACAATTCCAGGAAAGAATTTCAGAACACACCCTAATCATGCAATCGATTTTAATAATTTTTAAATAACTAGTAAGCCAGCACTATTAGACGTTAGATGGCGCCTTAATACCTATTTTGTATTAGGTATATCTGTTTGTTAGTATGGTTAGATATACGTTTATACATGAATTGTGTCTAATTGGTTGCATATCTAACAGTACAGTTAACTTAAAACTGTAGTAGGAGGTTTATTTTGATTTTATTTTTACATTAATGTCGTGCCGTACTGACAGTGCACATTCCATATTTTATAATAAACTAATACCGTTTTATTAGATAATTTTTACGTGGTAATTATTTAGCTCATGTTATAAATCTAGAGCAAATACAAGATGGTTTTTTCATGTTACGAATTAACACTCAGTAACAAATATAGGTACTGAATCATGGAGGTACAGGGTAAGCCCCGTAAAAGGTCCACTCCATTTATTTAGGTAATTGAATATATGTTTGGTTTTCGGAATTCTATTCTACATGATTTTTAACACATCTATATTTGCTACTAAGTATTAATAATAATGCTAAATGGTTTTGAGGAACTTCTTAAACATTGTTAACGAGTTTATTTTTTAGATCGCTGTTCACTCAATAAAGTTCATAATTACAATTTTTATTATTTGCTTCAATGACTAACAATTCCAGAACACACCCTAATCGTGCAATCGATTTTAATAATTTTTAAATAACTAGTAAGCTAGCACTATTAGGGTGTGTTCTGGAATTGTTAGTATGGTTAGATATACGTTTATACATGAATTGTGTCTAATTGGTTGCATATCTAACAGTACAGTTAACTTAAAACTGTAGTAGGAGGTTTATTTTAATTTTATTTTACATTAACGTCGCGCCGTACTGACAGTGCACATACCATATTATATAATAAACTAATACCGTTTTATTAGATAATTTTTACGTGGTAATTATTTAGCTCATGTTGTAAATCTAGAGCAAATACAAGACGGTTTTTCATGTTACGAATTAACACTCAGTAACAAATATAGGTACTGAATCATGGAGGTACAGAGCCACGTAAAAGGTCCACCCCATTTATTTAGGTAATTTTGAATATATGTTTAGTTTTCAGGGTTCTATTCTACATGATTTTTAACACAATCTATATTTGTTACTAAGTATCTCGTACACCTGAGGATGGTTATTAAGTTAACCATTATCACCTAATAACTACTAAATATATTTGTGGGAATATCCTCTGGTATGCTACAGAAGCTTTTTTATATGACATATAAAAAGTTTTGGTGGTAATTAAATCTATCTTCAGAGAGCTTTATGGTGTTTTCTATTTCCATCATCTTGAGTAGATAACTTAGTATGTTCAATCAGCATGTCATCTTCGAGACACCCGGTACATTCTGATATTTGGATTTCTTTGTGTTTATAATGCTGGGCAATTTCTTAAACCTTTAGCGTTATAAAAATAAACATTTGATTTTGTTATGTGACTCAAACGCCTAATGTATATTATCTCCAATGTTAAAAATTTTTGATGACCTATCAATTTTAAAAAAGTAGGTAGGGTTATTTCAGAGAGGTAGTTCAGAGAGTCTTCATTTTACATTTTAAATTTTATAGAGTGCTTTATTGGTAACATGGAAATGAATCGTAAGTTTTTTGTTTTTTATTTTTAGACTTATATTATGATATAAAATAAAGCTTAATTGTTTTTACTATAGTAAATTTTAGTGAATTATTTCCGATTTCATGCAAAAGAAATTATACCTCAAAGTAATAAAAAAATACTTTTTTCAGATCTGACCGAGATAGTGGCAGATTTAGTATGGCCATATTTGCCTCAAACAATTGTAAGTTGAAGACGTGCTTTTTATTTTCGTATTACCTAATTCCTATTTCACAATTTTAGAATGATTTAGTTGTGCTATTCGAGACGCCCCCGCCCGACGCCTCCCTGTTTGGAGAGTTGGTAGTGGCACCTGGGGGTGGTCGGTGGCTGGTCCACATCACGATTGAGGACCACCCCTATATTTTAGTGCCCTGGGCCACGATATGGCTCCGTCAGGTGGAATGGTATGTAAACATATTGTTTTGTATATTGTAGCTACATATAATTTTTTGTTTCTTTTCATGTTCCATTTTATGGCTGCGAAATCATCTGATTGAAATGAAATATTATATCACCTATGCATTCTTTCTCCAGAAATAAAAGAATTCTCTTTTTATTTGATGTGTTTTTATTTCAATATGTGTTTTTAATATATGTGAGTGAATATATAATAATAACCTTTCTACATAATAAGATATTTTAAGGTAAGTAAGTAATATATATGATTCTTATTCATTTAAAATTCTAAGTACATAAACAAGATAATTATTTAAATCATATAAAGCATTTAAGAATTTAGCTTTACCGATTAAAATTAATTTTTCTAAAATACATTCAAGACACTAAAATGAACTTTTTCTTATTTAACGTAAACTCTGCTTTGCGATCGATTTAAAAAAACATTATCATACATGTGAACATTAGATTATCTATTTGTATTTTGTGGTTAAAAAACACTCTGTTCTATTTAAAATGAAAATGTACTGTTTCTTTATAATAATAAGATAACCAAGTAATTATTTAATTACCCTTAGACTATTGTTATTATGAGAAGATGTCAGACAATTAAAAATATGTATAAATACCTTTATGCATACCCCTTCATTTTAAAAACAATGAATATTTAACGAGATATATATATATATATTTTTTTTAAAGTTATTCACTATCGCTATATATTTGGATTGTTTTATTTTTCATAGTCAGATCGGCTGGAGCGTTTAAATTCTGAATGTTGCAGTTTTGTATAGAATAATAATTCATTAATAACATATAAATTAAAACCTAATGCTTTTCTCTATCGCGCTAAGCTCTGAATGGTTTTCGCACACGTCTTTAGTGGATATCCAATTAAAATCCTAAGAGATTATTTAAGAAGTTATTTGTAAGATCTATTGCGCATGCTTTAGTAATTGTTTTTTAATTAATTTTCGTAATAGCTCAATTAAGTTATGACATCAGAATATATTAACTTCACTTGACGTAAGGAACTACTAAATATAATTTTATATTGCATTATAGATAGCTGGTCTGGTACTTCAAATTTAATTGAACGGTGCTACCTCCGTATACAAACGTGATCGCACAAATATTCAGTTTAAAATATAAAGGAATAAACATATACCTATATATCTGTCTTACCAATTGAGGTTGATTAAATAATTAAAATAACTACTCAATTTGTCTTACAAGTCGTGAAGTCCATATCTAAACGGGTGTAGAATGTTTATTTTATAGGGATGATGTAATGATGCCACCAAATCTCGATGACTTCGAGAACGAAAAGCCCCCGCAAGCTATAATATGATTGATTCATTGACAATAACCTGACCTAGTCATGCGTGTAATAAATACATCTTGATTTCATCTGGTTTTAAAAACGTTAATTTCGAACTTCATTAAATAATAACTTAAACAATAATGTATTTATTATACTATGTGTGCATTATCGCTCTAAAATTTCAAGTTCAAATCGAATTCTAACTAAAAAAAGCATTTATTTTTTAATTTAATTAACCTAAATATATTAGCTGATAATAAATGACGCATTCAAACTGAGTGAAGGTGATGTTTATATTAACATTCTCGGAAGTCGGGTTTGTTTACTTAATCCACACGTGTCGGATACCTAAATAGCGGCATTGATTTTTTTCTCTACCATAGGCGTACCCTAGTAAAATTAATATAATTATATCCCCTTTTAAAGCAGGTACGCCTATGCTCTCTTCGTATACAATACTCTTTGCTCAGGAGTACCAACTTAGAAACTAAAAAAAGCTTCTGGAGACGGCGTTCTTCTTCAGACCTAACGCAAGAGATTCCAGGGCCAGGGACCAGGGTGCAGGATGCGGGATGCGTTAGTGCATTGCACCTCTTGCGTTAGGTCTGAAGAAACGCCATCCTCCAGCTAATGCATCAGACCTGGGGTGCTGCATTCCGAAGAGCTCTTAAGCGTTAACCCCACCACCACCACCCCCTAGCACCCCCGCTAAAGCAGCAGCAGCAGACGTCATCTGAAGACGAAGGATGACCTCTGCACGACCCCCCAGAGTGTAGCTACAAGAACCAAGGGCTCTCCTGATGGCCCATGTCCATCGAGAATGCGTGGCCTTGAAAGTGGCGCCGTACGCACCTAGTATATCTACTGCTGACAAATACATTTTTTTCTTAATTTTCTTAAATATCTTGAGAACTATATAAGTTTTAGACTATGATTTATATATAGAAATATCGAGAATTTCATGGAGAATTTTATATGAATTACATTGAAACAAAAATAATTTTAACATATTCGCAGCCATCTAGATAGACAACTAAAATTCGAATTATTTTTCGTGCAACCCTGTATAGATTGTTCAAAATAGTATAAATGTATCCAAAATGTGAACTTTATTTCAAAAATGTAAAAACATACAGGGTGGTCCATTTAGAAAAGATTATTGGGGCCATTTCCGGTGAAACCGGAAGTGACAAATATGGCGGATAGGTCTCAAGAAGTTGGAAATCTTAACTAATTTCACCATACAAAATTTTATCCCGATATCTTTAAAAACGAGGAAGTTACAGGGGTGGCCCAATACTCGGTATATCGTTGGAGGAAAATTAACGTATTCTTTATTACGGCAATATGCAAACACATCGCTGTTTCAAGTTTCACAGTTTCAATGATATTGCATATTGCGTACCTAAACGTCGTCAGTTTGCCGACCAGGTGAGTGCAAGGGATGGCCGGGGAATCCCCGCTCTAATCGGGGTGAACTGTACTGTATGTACACCACCAGGGGATTCCCTGCTTTACGTAAAAATAACGTATAAGAACCGCTCCGTTCCGTTATAAAATCACACACTGTGCCTTCGAAGGCGTTCAAACATCACTTTGCAACATTGTATCGGGTCGGTTAATAAACATTAAACAGTGTGTTCCTGTAACATCCCGAATTAAATATGGACAAATATAACCAGAATAACCACGCGAACCAATCAAACTCGAATAACAGATCGTATTGGCTTTCCAGGGGCATGGAAAAGCCGCAAGGTTGGCAAGGTATTTTTCTAGCAAAGGAAGTTTAGGTTTCGCTTTGTAACAACGCTGTTTTATTTTTTGTAGCGACAAAGAGTCCATCAACTATGTCGAAACAAGAGCAGGATAACAGATCAAGGCAACTAAATTCCAACCATCAATCCTACCACGACGCCCGGGGTTCTAGGAAATATTAGGGGTGAGTACTTGTGTTAATTTTAAATAATTTGATTGGCAGCGAAATAATTATTATTGGTGGAAGAGGGTGCAAAAATAATAAAAATGTTAATTATTTATTGTTACTTATATGCATAAAATTATAATCGCCCAGTACAGTATTTTGATATATTAAAAGAACGATTTTTTATCCGCTAACTTCAACACCTCGTATTTTGAGACCCGTTCATTTTTCGATATACAGGGTGATTCATTAGCCTGGGGACGAACTTCGGCAGTGAAAAGTAGATTTAATTTCTTGAAGAAATGTTCATATAAACTAGGTCCTATCCTTTTCTGTTCAGAAGTTATAGCGATTTTAACAAAAATTTATTAATTAATTAATCCTTACAATACCTATTTAGTAACTACTATCATTTTAAATAATCACCTGTCAAAAACAGTTTGTTGATGTCAATACTTTCTGTTACGATTTGTAAAAAAGCGATTGTATCATACAAACTTTTCCTTTAGATTTTTTATAAGGTCCATATGGATAATCAAAAACAATTGGCATGAAAACGTGGGAAAAAATCGGGCGTTTTCGGGATCAGACGTCGAACTCTCACCCCATTTTTTATTTGTCTTTGGAAATAAAATAAAACGCAACTTATAGTATTTTTTTCAAATATTTTTGAAAATTTCAACAAAAAAACAATTGAAAGTCAAATAAAAGTGGTAGAAAAAAACAAAGCGATTTTTTGTAATAGAACGTCCCTGTATATTTTTACAATTTTGAAAAAAGGTTTAAATTATCTTTCCAAAATTATAACACAACGTATATTTACCTTTATATTTAGTAAAATACTGATAATAATTAAAATAATAATAATAATAATAATAATAATTTTCACTATTTTACTAAATATGAAGGTAAATATATGTTATGTTATATTTTTGGAAAGAGAATTTAAACCTTTTTTCAAAATTATAAAAATATACAGGGAGTCCCATTTAAAAAAAACATTGCCATTGTTTTTCCTCACTTTTATTTGATTTTCAATTGTTTTTTAATGAAATTTTCGAAATCCTTGGAAAAAATACCAAAGTTACGTTCTTATTTTATTTTCAAAGACAAGGCAAAAAATTGAAGTGAGAACGTTATAGGAATCACCCTGTACAGGGTGATCGTTTGAAAATTCTACTTTTTAAATCCTTTTATTTTGCTTAAAAATGTATTTTTTTGTATATGTTATGAGTCTGCATCTATTTTAATGAATATACAGGGAGCGCCACATAGTCACGTTTTTTTAGACGGAACATCCTGTATATTTTTAAATATTTGGATAGCCCTTTTCATCTCCTTTATAAATATATATAATTGTTATATACAGTGCCGGTTTTAAATAGAAATTGCCCCTAGGCCAATATCAATTTTGCCCCCCACCTCCCCCGAATAGACACAACATTTAATATTTCAACTAAGATAAAAATCAAAGGCGCCCCTAGGCCCGGGCCTATGAGGCCTAGTCAGAAAACCGGCCCTGGTTATATATTTCATCCTCAAATAACTGAGTTATTCAAATAAATAAAGGATGTGCCATTAAAAAAAATGTGACTATTTGGTGTATATTCACTAAGATAGATATACTCATAAATTATACAAAAATTTGGTAAAATATGCTACAGATCTATTTTTTATTTCTTTTTCTAGCTATATTTTTAAGCAAAGTAAAAGGGTTTAAAAAGTAGAATTTTCAAATGATCACCCTGTACATAGTAAGTAGTAGAAATATGAAAAAAGTGTAAAAATAAAAATTGTACATGCATTTTACCGTTGTATATGTAAGAATACAAGGATTTTACTGTGAACTATCTATTGGCGAAGAATAATAAAACAAAATGGCGTCAGAAAGTAAAGAAAAGGACACAACTTATGTTTTTTTTTAATGAAACAACCTGTATATTTTTGCATATTTTGAAAGATTTTTTTTTCTCTGATTCCAAAAATATGTAATATGTTGTCATTTGCTCTATCCGTTCTGGAAATATTATGCAAAACAGTGTACTGCATGGAACATATTATAGATTGCCACGAAAAAAAAAATGAAAAATATTTCTGGCAATTACTGACAGTTTATTTTCTAATGTGCTTTTGTTTATATCTTATCACCAAAATATATTTCACATCAAAATCTACAACTTTTGTTTTTACACTTTTTTCTTATTTCTATATTATAGGATTTATAGGTAAGTGTCAAAATTGATAAACGACAAATAAAAATTGTTTTTCCACATCCGAATAACCCATTTTGAAGTATGTGGGATTTTGCATAAAAATCTAGTGGTAAACTGTCAGAAATTGTCAGAAATATTTTGGCAGTTTTTTCATGGCAACCTATATTCTACGCGAACCCCAGCAAATGCAGCAAATTTTTTGAAATCAGCTAAAACTAATCTTTCAAAATATGCAAAAATATACAGGGCGATCCATTTAAAAAAGCATAAATTGTGTCTCTTTCCCTACTTTCCGATGTTATTTTGTTTCATATTTTTCCGGTAAAATATACTTGACATCTAAATCTCTACACTTTTTTCACATCTCCAAACGTAAATGCTGTAGATAATTTGAAGCTCTGCAAAAAATTTTCGAAATAAAAAATGGGTGAATGTAAAAGTAAAAAATCCGTTCAAAAATACGGTAATAGGTATGAAAGTATTCTTTTTCTTATGGTGCAAAAAAAACATGTTAGCGCCTACTGTCTTATAAAATTCAAAAATAAAATCTCGCAGGGCCTACTTGTATTTTTCACATTTTCGAAGTCATTTTTTAAACAAATGCCAACTTGTGACATATCGCTAAAATCAGAATTGAGGCAAGACTTTCGTGGTCACCCGGTATACTTATCTGATCATTTTTTCAGATGTTATTTTCAATGAACAATTTCTGTGTACAACATTTACTGAACACACAGTACATATATTAAATTAAATCCACTGTCCTTTACAAAGCCTGAATATAGTTAAATCTTAAAAACGGCTGATACAACTCTTAGTTCAAATTATCTTATCTAAACACATCAAAATTACATACCTAAAATAATATTTTCCTCAAGTGTGGTAATAAATAAGTAAGGCACTACAAGACAAAATAAACACCTTAAGAACTAATAGTAATAGTGCAGACTAATGTTTATTTTAAGAAAGATGAATTAAACCATTATAAGGCCATTAAGTGAAGAAATATGCTATTTTTTATTTGACACACAGGGTGAGTAAAATTTAATGCTCCCATGTGAATACGAGGAACATTATTATTTTTAAGAAAACCTGTTGAGTAATAGTTTCTTATACAAAATTGCAACTTAACCACAGAAGAAATAATTTTTTGGATATCTCGAAAAATATGAATTAATTTATGTCAGTTTGAATTTTAGATGTTTAAAATGCATCTTTTCTGTTACAGATGGATCACCCCCTCCCCTCCCCCCGGCCTCCACATTGAGCAATCTCAATTTTATTTATTAATTATTTTTTTATATTTATGTGTATATTATGTTCACGAATAAACAATTTTGAATAATCTTTGACTGTCATTAGTAAAAATATTTTAATAAAAACATACAATAGGTACCTGATGATATAAATTAAAAGATTAAAGGTAGGATTGATTGGTAAACTCCAGGGCTGCCAAAACGCTGAGTAGTCCCTGGGGATCGTATCAGCAAGCTATGTATTAAAATTACTTAATTTAGTTTCAAAAGGAAGCGACAATTTTTTTTGATCTACTTAACGTTGTCCTATTTCCACTACTGATGCCAGGAGACGAGCTATACTCTCAACCTGGAAATTTTGTTGGTCATCTTCTTTGTCGAAAGTAGGTATTTTTACCGTAAAAACAAATAATTTATGCCGATTAAACATCAGAAGGTAAAAATAAAAACGAACGCTTTATTACAATTATAAATAAAAGCAAATTATAAACATATAAGTATAAACAGGGTGGTCAATGGTCATATTATCCTATCGCCTTGCATGGGTAACTTTTTTATTTTCAAAGCTACAAAATCAGTTAAATATGCAAAATTTAGCAGGATTGTGAGAGCAATTCATTGCTATTGTCTTCATGATGCTGAATAATCCTGAAAAAACTGAAAAAGGATTAATTAATTATTAATTAAATTAAATCTGAATTCAATAAATCTTTTGCCATTTCCATAGCGACCCATAGCTAACACGATTTCTGAAATTCAACATAAACTTGCTTTTTTTAATTGACTGTGCTCATAAGAAAACTTATTTTTTTTCTGATATTTTTGGCACTTTAAGTATGCCTATATATACAGGGTGATTCGTGAGGAGAGGGTCGTACTTTACCAACAGATAGGGAACATTGAGGTGATCTTAAATCCCCATATAGTAATGGCTATAGCGGCTTCGTTTCCGAAATACAGGGTGTTTTATATTTTTTGGAAGAATTTTCTTTTCGCCATATATCTGTAATGCGTAAACAGAATTCAATGAAATTTTGTATTTTTGTTACAGTAGTCATTCACCATCAAATGCGTGGGATATTAATAAAATATCAGGGCCGGACCTAGAATAAAATTATTTTTAAATTATTCCTAGAAAATAACACGATGTATACTGTTTATGAAATTCTTGATATTGAAATATTAATTTACATCTAGAAAGATACAAGATCCCATAAAAAAATATTTTGGCACCATTTCATTGTTTAAGTAAAAAAATTAAATTGTTGAGAAATCAATTTTAATTTTGAAAAATTGAGAGAAAATAGTCACTTCCGATATCAGTAACATATATTTTTTTTCTTCTCTGTTTGCACTATCTTTTATTCGTATCACACGGTACCTAGTAAAGTAATAAAAATATTTTGTAATGATTTTGTAATTAATAATCTTAAAAAAATAACACATAATAAAAATTAACAATTTAACAGTCAAATTTACTAAATACAATTAAATTTTTTGAATCACAGTCTGTTTTCAAAGTGACCATCGCCAAATTCGATACATTTTCTTGATCGATTTGTCATTTGATTTATACTTTTTCTAACAATTTCTAAATTGTTATTAATTTCATTGCAAAAGTGCTCAATTCTTGCAATCAGCTGTTCTCTGGTGTTTATTTCTTCTAAATACCTCAGTTTTAAATAACCCCACAAAAAATAGTCAAGGAGTGTGAGATCTGGTGATCTCGGGGGCCATGCAACAGGACTGAAGTGACTATTTTCTCTCAATTTTTCAAAATAAAATTGATTCTTCAACAATTTAATTTTTTTACTTAAACAATGAAATGGTGCCAAAATATTTTTTTATGGGATCTTGTATCTTTCTAGATGTAAATTAATATTTCAATATCAAGTATTTCATAAACAGTATACAGAGTGTTATTTTCTAGGAATAATTTAAAAATAAGTTTATTCTGGGTCCGGCCCTGATATTTTATTAATATCCCACGCATTTGATGGTGAATGACTACTGTAACAAAAATACAAAATTTCATTGAATTCCGTTTACGCATTACAGATATATGGCGAAAAGAAAATTCTTCCAAAAAATATAAAACACCCTGTATTTTGGAAACGAAGCCGCTATAGCCATTACTATATGGGGATTTAAGATCACCTCTATGTTCCCTATCTGTTGGTAAAGTACGACCCTCTCCTCACGAATCACCCTGTATTTAGTAAAATACTGGTAATTATTATTATTATTATTTTAATTATTATCAGAGTATTTTACCAAATATAAAGGTAAATATATGTTATGTTATATTTTTGGAAAGGGAATTTAAACCTTTTTTCAAAATTGTAAAAATATGCAATGTTCCATTAAAAAAAGTCTCTCTGTTTTTCCCACTTTTATTTGACTTTCAATTGTTTTTTTGTTGAAATTTTCGAGATCCTTGGAAATAATACTATAAGTTACATTAATAAGTATTTGTATTTTATTTCCAAAGACAAACCAACAAATTGGGGTGAGAACGTTACAGGAATCACCCTGAACAGGGTAAATATTCAAATTACAGTCCGTTAACCAACCTTAACCACAATGTAGTTTCGGGCCCGCGAGGAAATTTCATTTTGTATAATATTCCTGAGTTTATGCACATCTACCTTTATAGTTGAGGTGACTACTATTCGGTCAACTAGTACTTGTAGCGTTGAGGTTAATGGACCTCATTTTGAAAATTTATTATAAAAAATAGTAGGTATAATTAAGTCGCTGTTGTTTTTAAATTTATTAAAGATTTTGTTTCCTTAGGGTATTTTATTATTATTACATTAGGTTTTCAACTCCGAAATTGTATGAAAACATCCAGTGGCGCAGTTATCGGCATTCTTATCCAGAAAAAAAAAAGTGTAAACGCACGCCACTGGATTAGTTTTGAAAAACTAACATCGTCAGTTGATAGCAGCGCCCTATGAAAAATATTAACCAACAAAATTTCATTGTACGCTGTTTTTAACCAAAATATATTTAAAAAATTCAACGAAAAACTTTCAACTTGTTAACACCTTGTATTAAAAAAATTAAGGGTCACGTCAATACTGTTTTTTTATGCTTTATTCACATATTAATTTTTTACCGTACAACCTGATTCACCCTGTATATAACTTCGGCATTTATTTTTCAATTGTTTTTTAAAAACTTAAAAAGCCCTACAACTTTTGTTAGAACAATTTTTTTTTAACTACAGAAATAACAGAGAAACGTGGGGCGGGAAAGTTAAGTGGATCACCCCGTACATATTACAGTCTGAGTAAAAACAACGATTTTTTAATATTTAACAGGTAAGTCATTAGCCCGTATCGTAGGTGTTTCACACGGTTCAATCCGCAACGTTTAGGGGATCCCCGAAGACTCCATACCTTTCCCAAATGCTTGTTTTGAGTTCGTTTATCTATATTTGTTTGATATAAATGTCAATAAAATAACGTGGTGTAAAAGCAACAATTTTTAAATATTTAACAGAAAAATTCACAATAACCTTTAATAGTTTATATACGATTCGTTCTGACAAAATTCACAAACTGACGAGCAAAATCCTCCTTCAACACCTGCTCCTTTGTTACCTTAAAATCTAGGTGGGTTTTCGTTTCATTCATCTCAAGTGTAAGTATTTCTTTTAACAAAAATATGTTGGAAGATTTTCTGAGGTTTATATTTAAGGGAGATTAGAAAAAACAAGTCAGATATTTACAATTTTGCGATTTTAGGCGTAAATTTGCCATAAAATAAAATTAACGAGAAATTGTGGTGTATATCACTTTAATGCCGATTTTGGGGTACTTTAATGCCGATTTAAAATTTAAAATCCTCCTACATATTTTTTTAAAAAGAAAAAGAAAAAGAAAAAAGGTACTTACACTTGAGATGAATGTAACGAAAACCTACCTGGATTTTAAGGTAACAAAGGGGCAGGTGCTGAAGGAGGATTTTGCTCGTCAGTTTGTGAATTTTCTCCGAACGAATCGTATACACAAACTATTAAATTAATTATTGTGAATTTTTCTGTTAAATATTTAAAAATTGTTGCTTTTACTCTGCGTCATTTTATTCACATTTATATCAAACAAATATAGATAAATGAACTCAAAACAAGCATTTGGGAAAGGTATGGAGTCTTCGGGGATCCCCTAAACGTTGCAGATTGAACCGCGTGAAACACCTATACACGATACGGCCTAATGACTTACCTGTTAAATATTTAAAAATTGTTGCTTTTACTCACACTGTAATATGCACGGGGTGATCCACTTAACTTTCCCTCCCCACGTTTCTCTGTTATTTCTGCAGTTACAAAAAAATTGTTCTAACAAAAGTTGTAGGGCTTTCTCTAAAGTTTTTAAATATACCTATGACATCAAAAAAACAATTGAAAAATAAATGCTGAAGTTATATACAGGGGGAATCAGGTTGTAAGGTGAAAAATTAATACGTGAATGGAGCATGAAAAAAACAGTTTTGACGTGTCTCAGGATTTTGTTATATAACCCTTAATTTTTTTTATACAAGGTGTTAAAGTTGAAAGTTTTTCGTTGAATTTTTTAAATACCTTTTGGTTAAAAACAGTCGTGCAATGAAATTTTGGTGGTTAATATTTTTCATAGGGCGCTGCTATCAACTGACGATATTACATATTAATTTTTTACCATACAACCTAACTCATCCTGTATACAGGGTGTTTCATTTTTAAATGTCGTCCTTTAAGGAGGTGATAGAGCATCGAAAAATAAGTCGACCTGCCCAAAAAACTTATATCAAAAATACATCATAACGAAGTTACAGGCCTTCAAAGTTGGAATTAAAAAATCGTTTTTTTGTCATAACTTCTAGACCATACGACCGATTTTAACCAAATTTTGCACAGGCAGTACTGAGCTACATACCTACAAGAAGAATAGAAGAATAACTCATGTCAAAAATCACCAGTGGCGTAGATACTGGGGTGACGCCCTCTATTTCTCACCCTATTTCCCACGCCACTGGATATTTTTTTTTTGGGCAGGTCGACTTATTTTTCGATGCTCTATCACCTCCTTAAAGGACGACATTTAAAAATGAAACACCCTGTATAAATTGCATTTTTTTAAATGGAACACCCTGTATTTTATTGCCTTTTTCGACGTAGAATTTCAGTCCGATTTCAACAATATAGAATATATAATACTAACTCTGAATATAATTTAACATCTTCGATTTTCATCAGGTTTTTAAGTAGGTAATATTTTTCAATAAAAAACGAGTATTTATTATTTGTTTTTTTCTACATTAATTAAATATTTAGTCATTAATCTCATATCGTATAGTAGCACCGTGCTGTAGGTGTTTCACACAATTCAATCTGCAAAGTACAGGGAATCCCCCAAAGTCACCGTAACTTTCACAAATAGGTACGCAAAATTTAAAATGTGAAGTAATTTGTCGTAAAATCATATTTTTTAGATATTCACAAGAAACGATTTATTCCGGTTTCAATTCAATTTTTTAAAGAACCCATACATTATAGTATACAAATTATATTTAAAATATTTTAACAAGCATTATAATCTACCATAGAGGGCAATTTTTAACACATTTTAAACTTTGTTTCAGATTAAAATTCTTGACGACTCAGCTATACAGGGTGGTCCAGATTTTAATACATTAATTTTGAGAGGCGATAGAAAATCTTAAAATAAGGGGACTTTCCTTAATAAACATACCTCGAAAAATGCACCATAACTTAGATACAGGGTGTTGAAGTTTCATTAAAAAAAACTTTATAATTTAATATCTAAGGAAAGACAAAAGCCATCTTTTTCAAATTTGGCACACCGCCTTTCTATGTAAATCCGCATCAATCATTCAAGTCAAAAATAGTAACAGAAAGCCATTGGCGCAGATATGGGGGTTACATATCCCCTTTTTAGAAATATATAAAGCGCCACTGGATATTTTTGAAAAAATTATTAAACTGCTAAATTGCCCATGAAATTCTGAAGAAAAATGTGTTCTTATAAAATTTTGATAGAACAAGCCGTTTCCGATTTATTCGTCAAGCTTGCCATCAATTACGCGAAAATCGACTTCAAATATTGGCGGCAATCAACTCCATTTCCAGAAAATGTCAAAAGTTTATTGAAGCCGAAAGATGGCACTTTGAAAATTTATTGTAAATACATATGTGAATTTCTTTCGTTCTGTTTTTTGTTAATTTCTTATTAAATATCAATAAAACATATTTTTTAATCATATTTGGAGGGCTATTATCTCCTTTATTATGCCTGCACAAAAGTGTTTAACTGTAAATAAATCGGAAACGGCTCGTTCTATCAAAATTTTACAAGAACACGTTTTTCCTCAGAATGCCATAGGCAATTTAGTAATTTAATAATTTTTTCAAAAATATCCAGTGGCGCACTATATATTTCTAAAAAAGGGATATGTAACCCCCATATCTGCGCCAATGGATTTCTGTTACTATTTTTGACTTGGTAGATGCAGATTTACATAGAAAGGCGGTGTGCCAAATTTGAAAAAGATGGCTTTTGTCTTTCCTTAGATATTAAATTATAAAGTTTTTTTTAATGAAACTTCAACACCCTGTATCTAAGGTATGGTGCATTTTTCGAGGTATGTTTATTAAGAAAAGTCCCATTATTTTTCGATTCTCTATTGCCTCTCAAAATTAATGTGTAAAATCTGGACCACCCTGTATATTAATTCTTACGAACTTATTTATTCTTATATTTCATAAGAGTAGTTTTTTGACCTCCCTGTAGTAAGATATTAAATATGTAAATTAAAGGCTAAATATCCGTTTGGCCAGTAGTTATAGTGTTTTAAATATTTTTAAAATTCTGCGAATATGCGTTTATCGCATCTGTCACTATCAATAATTATGGATCAACCAATTTTTTTATCAGGTTAATGTTTTTGATTAAAAAAGGTGTTTACTTATTAATTGCTTTTCCCTGAATATATATATAAGTAGCATAACGAAAATGATTTATAAATAGGTAAGGTGTTAGTCCTATTCTGTAGGTGTTTCACGCAGTTCAATCTGCGACGTATAGGGGATCCCCCGCCCGAAGTCACCATATCTTCCACAGATGCTTATTTTAAATATTTTTTTTATCTGTATTTGTTTAATATAAACGTAAATAAGATAATGTAGGTACATATAGTGGAGTAAAAGCAACATATTAGAAGTTTTTAGCAGAAAAATTCAAAATAACTCCATAGTTTGTTTCCTCTAAATCTACGTGGGTTTCGCGTCCATACGTCTCGAGTGTAAGTAATTTTCTTGCATTAAAAAAAATAATGGAAAAATTGACACAGAAATTATCTTTACGAGGGAATAAAACTATTCACACCTAGCTTCAGTTAGTCCCGTTTTTTCTTGAAAACTATGAAATTATTAAAAAATTAACAAGAGTAGAAAAAGTTGTAAAATAAAATTCCTCATGAGACTTAATAAGCTCTTTTAAGGCCGGCCAGCAGACAAAGAAGTTGTGTATAAAAGTTTAGGGGCGAGTCATCCCCAATCAGCTAAATGTATCTTACGAATCGATTAAAAAATCACACTGAACGCTATCAGATAACAGCATTTTGATTAAAAAAAGTGAAAATCTAGTCACCAGATAATGTAAAAAAATAATAAAACAAACATTATTTTTTCGTTAACAAATAATAAAAAAATACAGGCATTATTCTATATTCCGTACTTATGCCGGACCCTGTATTAGCTCAATAAACCTATAAATAAATTGAAGACTTGCTTAACAGTGCTTCGCAAGAGAGTGGCATTAAACGTAGGGGATCCCCCAAGCGGAATTTAAATATATATAAATCGCGATCTGCACACCAGTCCAGTAAACTAAAACTACCCTAAGTGTTAAAAAGTATCTGGGCAGTAGTGCTACAATGGACAACAACAATAAAGCAAACCAGTTGAACCCAAATAACAACGCATTTTGGAAAAGCAGAGGGGAATCGACGAGGCCTTCGGGATGGATGGGTAAGCTCTGGTTATTTTTTTCCGTAACAAAGCACGTTCTGTGTTTATTGTTAGCTAATAGTAGAAAATAACAATAACATAATTATCAGATACGTAGGAAATTGTGCTTTTAATCCCTTATGAACCGTTTGGGGAGCACTTATTGCGAAGTTTCTTTTAAGAGCTTTTTTAAATTTGGCATTCTTGCAGATTAACTGAATGTAATAACTAATATCAATGATTCTAATTTATTTATAATATACAGGGTGTGCGATTTAAGACCGGAACACCCCATTATTTCGGAACGTGTTGAACGATTTTAATTTTTTTTTTGTGGACATAGTGCTCGTTGAGCTCTATTTGACCATGTGGAAAAATTTTAAATTTTCATTTTTTCAAGGCCTGCTAAGACCCGCTAAATGGGTCGAAATTTAGATATCGACCATTGGGCAATTTTTTTCGAAAAAATGGATAGCCGCATTCGATTCAGACGTGCCTCAAATACCTTTATACAAAATTTGAGCTCAATACCTTATATAGGGTGTTTGTCTCAGCGTAGCGAATTTTCAAATTTTTCACTTTTCGACTGACCCTGTATAAAAGTTTATTATGCTTACAAAAAAGGTAAAGTATTCATTCGACTTAGAGCCATGTTAGATATCTAGGAACGAAGTTTTATCGCTCTAATTTATACAGGTAGATGTCTGGATGTCAACAATAAAGTATCTACTTAATAAAAAAAAATTGTTGAAATCCAGACATCCACCTGTAGAATAGTTAGAGCGATAAAACTTCGTTCCTAGATATCTGACATGGCTCTAAGTCGAATGAATACTTTACCTTTTTTGTTCGCATAATAAACTTTTATACAGGGTCAGTCGAAAAGTGAAAAATTTGAAAATTCGCCACGCTGTGACAAACACCCTATATAAGGTATTGAGGTCAAACTTTGTATATAATAATAAATGCAATTTGTAAAAAAGTGAAAATTAGTTAAAAAAGATTTCTAAAAATTATTATTTTTCTAATTTTTAGCATCAGTTAGTGGATCAGAGTAGCACTCTTAAAAAATAAAACATCTGGGCCCACTCTTCGTACCTTAACTGTGTATAATGTGCATATAGTACTTACTACTTACTATATATTTTTTTCAGAGCTACTTGGAGAAGTGATAGGTTTAGCTGCCACGATGTCTCAGGCTGGCCATGATAACCGATCTAAGCAACTAAATCCCAACAACAGCACCTACTACAGCTCACGAGGAACGACCAAGCCATAGGAAAATATGTCGGAACAGCTCGCTCCTATGAGTAGTCTACTAATGTGTAATTTATTATCAAATTGTTAAGTAAAAATGTGTAAAACTATCAAAAATACAATTAAAGTGACTTTTTTTATCAATAAAGAATAATATAAAAAAATAAGTTTATGATTAAAAAATAGGAAAAATAAATGAGCGAATATCAAAAAGTTTTTAAATTGTTAATTTTTACGCAAGACTTATTTGTTCTGATTTAAAAAATTTACTTGTATTTGGTTCAGTGGTTTTAAACACATTAAATTCGATAAAATTAAGATTATCCTGTATAATAGATGCATATAGTTAATTAACCAACGCTTAGAGGGATGGAAAAAAAATACCGTTTTTTTTTAATCTTTTTGAAATTCTTTACAATCTCTCGAGCCAGATATTTTATTTTAAATTATAAATATAACTTAGATCTAAAATTGATTTTTTCCTAAAAAATATCGTTATCTTCAATTAAAATGAGAGACACGACGGAAACACACATCTTGAGATATTGCAAATTAATCTTTGACGCTCTGTATAAAAAAAACTATAGATTGTAAAATCATAATTTTTGGCTTATCTGTCTCGTTACATAGTCTACTTTAATTCCTCCTACAAGTAACATTGCCGTCCGATGTGACAAAGAGATATTACAGGGAGAGACACGACGGAAACACATCTTGAGATATCGCAAATTCATCTTTGACGCTCTGTATAAAAAAACTATAGATTGTAAAATCATAATTTTAGTCTTATCTGTCTCTTTATATAGTCTGCTTTAATTCCTCCTACAAGTAACATTGCCGTCCGATGTGACAAAGAGATATTGCCGGGAGAGACACGACGGAAACACATCTTGAGATATCGCAAATTCATCTTTGACGCTCTGTATAAAAAAAACTATAGATTGTAAAATCATAATTTTTGGCTTATCTGTCTCGTTATATAGTCTACTTTATTTCCTCTTGACAGAAAATTTGACAGCTGCCAAAAACGAAAAAAAAAATTATAATTTTAATTATAAAAATAGAAAGACTTAGATTTAAAGAATTTTATATCTCTTTTTCTATAAAAACTCAGTGTTTTCAAAATTACAAGTAACATACTCGTAAACTTTTAAATTTGACACTGATTTTGGCAGCTGTCGAGAATAAAAAAAAAGAAATGAAAATTCTATTTTGGCAGATCTATTACCTATTTTTAAAGTCAAGATTTAAAACTAAATTGGGTAAATCTTTATATATTTGTGACCTATAGACTGATTTTTATTATATTGTTTAATAAAGAATCAGTTTTGGATCTAAATTATGATTTTTGAACGGTATTTTTTTCCACTCCACTTTGCAACGTGGTGGCGTTTCTAAGTAACTTCAACCTGTAGCTTTTTAAATTCAATTTAATTCGAAAGATGCACCAAAAAAGGTTCGTTATGATCAGTATAAGTACTACTTATTTTGTATTTTTTATACTACGATAACAGGCTCACGGAATAACTTCTCTATTTTTTGAGATTTATTTTTCAAACTATTAACTGAATACACTTTTATCAAACGTATAAATGTTTGCTTGTATTGTTCTTTGTTGATTAAAAATTATTGTCCAATTTTATTGAAAATGCCGCAAACATACAAACGATAAACAAGTGGTAGGTGATTTTTTTTTTAAATTCCTTATTTATGTTTATTGATCGACATTGTGTATGTAGTGTATCGCAGTATGTAATGATTAAACTCTCTATCTACGTGGCTATCTTATCAACATTTCGCATACCTATAAAATGTTAAGCACACCAAATTTTTTATTAAATAAGCGTTATCATCAGAAAAGCACACTTCTGGAACATTTATAATGGACAACAATAGAGCAAATCAGTTGAATCCCAACAATATCGTCTACTGGCTCAGTTGAGGGTTTTCAGGAAGACCATCAAATTGGATGGGTAAGATGATTATGTCTCTAATTTTTTTATAATTTTAGATTTTTTCTTCTTCCTTACATACGTTTATTTTAAAATTAAATTTATTAATTTAGCGCAGTATATAAGGTGCAACGTTTCAGTAGCAAAAGAATAGTCAAATTCAAATTTTAAAACTTTCAAACTTTTTTTAAAGTTGATCGTTGAGTGAAAAAATATAAAGAGCCGCAACCTTATGGTGTAGAGCGTGGCCTATGCTCCTATACTCCAGACGCTAATTTCTGTGAATTGTTTGTGCAATCATGACAACAGAATATCATGAATGTGTTTATAAAAAGTGTTTTAATAATAATAAACTTAATATAAAGTTTTTTTTTCATTTGCTATTTCCGACGCTAGACACAAAGGTGGCAAATGAATTGTGTTAGCATATCGAGTCATTTAAGCAGTTTTTATAAACGCAATTATTTGAAAGTTGAAAGACGACAACCAAATTATCAAACTCGTACGGAGAGAATTAGCGCTCGTGTCGTAGAAACTAAAACCAGTTTTTGTTCGTCGATGATTTTAAATATTATTAATCTAGTTTTCCTGTTTTTAGAACTCGTTGGTATCGGTACTACTACTGTAGCAACTGTTGGCACATCAGGAACGTTCGGTCTTCTTACAGGCGTCTTTGCCTTTGCAGGACTGTGCTTGACGTTATTCCTGAGAAGGAATTGAGGAACCCAGAAGAGCTGTATTTCTGATGGCTCAACTTTTTTGCATCACTATATAGTACTAGATCTGCTTAGAGCGCAAAATGTAGCTTTAATTATTAAACAATACATTTACTTTGTAACTTTTTTCTTCCCTAATTATTCTTTACTTGTATAAAAAATGGTTTATTGAAGATAAACATCAACGTCAATAAACATAAATGAGTTACCTCAAGGGTAAAGGAATTTTAGAAAACAATAGATATCTGCCTCCGAAAATGAAGGAATTGTATGTACAATTATAAATTTCGTGGCTTCTCAACATTTTCCTCACTAATGGCTAAAACAATAGGAGAGTAGGGAAAAGACTGTGAGCGTGGATAGGCAAAGACGACAAAAATAGTTTTATCAGGTTGAATCTAAAACCTGCATATCAGATTTTATTTTTTTTAATTTGCTTACACATAACTAATCACATATTTACAAATATTCACATTCAGATGTCCTAATTGAAAAACCCAGAACGTTCATTTATAGACCCGTAATATAGTAATCGCTTCATTAAAATAAATACCACATTCTAAAATAAGCAATACGTCCGTATCCACCGCTCGCCAGACAGCTTATGCACTATTCAAAAATACTTAGATTTCTGGGCACACAACGTGGTTAAAACGTTGGATAACGGACAGTATACAAGAGACAAAATTTTTAACGATTCAGTCCAATTTCATTGTTTACTTGCTAACAACAATCAATGTTGAAGTTGATGGTTGATATATTTATACAGGGTGATACGATTTAAAATTAATAAATTATTAACTTGACCGTTGTTAGACACACTCGTTAAAAAATTAACAAACTTGGTCGCTGATCGAGAGGCAACTTTTATTTGTTATACAGGTTTTCAAAGCAATTACAAAGGTGTTTATATTTTGCATTTTTTGTTTCCTGTGAGTTTTTTCTTCAATACTTACGATTGAGTACAGTTAAGATATAAATCACAAAAAATATAATTTTTAAGGTAGGTATATATAAAAATAAAAAAATTAATATTTTGTTGTAATAGGTATGAGACAGTTAGTACTGTAACCATTAAGAACACTTTTTTTAAGAAAGCAACGAAATAAATTGGTCGTTTAGGCATATTTAACAATATAAATAAATTTTTTGACATTGCAGAAAAATTTAAAGACATTTTCCAATAAAATTTCATGTAAATTCTATTGTCATAAGGTCTTTGTTTGCTTTAATTATATACGAGGGGTGAAAAGAAGTTTTTTTTTCTTTTATGGAACACCCCGTATATTTTTACATATGCTGAAAGGGCTTTCTCTTCTCAACACTAAAATGTAAAATATTTATACAGGGTGTCCCACTTATCGTGCTCACCATGGGTATCTTGGAAACGGTAAGAGATACACTTACCGTTTCCAAGATGGGACACCCTGTATATTTAAAAAAAATGAACAAAATTGTAACTAATATTGAGAACATTTTTTTCAGCCACAAAAATGTATAACGGAAAATATTACATTATTATTATTTTAATTAAACACATATATATTTTTGTATTGAAAAGAGAAAGCAGTCAAAATATGCAAAAATATATATTGAAAAAATATTTAACTTTTTTCGTCCCTCGTATAATAATTAAAGTAAACAAAAATTTCAGAACCTTTGAATGGGCAAAAGGATCTCGGTGAATGAAATTTTATTCGTTGTTGAAAATTTACTAAAAATGGTAGTAAATACCGCATAGGTACATCAAAGCCCAGAAACGAAATAAAATTTAGTATTTTAAATATTAATGAGAAATTTAAAAAAAATCTCAATTGCCCAGCTAAGAAATGAACCTGCATCCCCTAACCGAAAAGCAGTTATATATTTTTATACAAGTTGCTAAAGATTTTTTTTAATTATTAAACATTGCAAATTATCTTCCCCAACAGCTATTATCATTATTTTCCCAAAACTTTATTAAAAAGAAAAATCCAAAGAAATAAAATTTTTTGATACAATTTTGAACTTTAGACATACCAAAATATTGACGAAAACCTTTGCGATTAGTAGCGGAAAATAACGGCGTACCATTTCTTGTTGATAAAAAAAATTACGAGAAATTTAGAAAATTTGATAAAACTATAAAAAATAAATAACAATTGTATCATTAAAGCATCCCTTTTCGCTTTATCCGAGAGCCACGCTAATCTCGTTATTTTTTTATGGCTTCATCCAAAAGCAACGTATTTCCAACCTTGAATTATGACGAGAGAATCGAAAAAATGTTTTGTAAAAAATGCAGACTATTTTGTTTTGTTCACAATCCGGAGCAACCAGCAAAAATGTTCTTAACAGTTCAGCAGTAAAACAAAAAGGATATAATGAGAATAAAACTTAACATAACTAAAATCACCCTGTATATTACCTGATGCATTTTTAGAAACTAGTGAATTAACAGTAAAACTTGTTAAATTGTTTAAAATTATACTAATGAAAAGCCTAAGTTAAATTACATGATCACATATTTTTCTGATGTTTAAACTGTTAATTCTCTTTTTATATTACCATACTTTTAAATTCTGACACACAGAAATTGAGGAATGTAATTAAGGGCAATACAGACGATTTGCCGGGAGGAGCAAACAGGCATTTTTAAATAGTAAAAAACCGATCCAGCAGTTCTCTACTTCAGTGACTAAATATTACGCAAGAACAAAAAATATTCTTAAAATTTCCATAAAAACGATTTTGTGTAAAAACAACGTTGGTAAGAAGTGAATAAAATACCTATGTAAAAATTACGATTACTTGGGATCATTTCTTTGTGACATTTTGTACGACCGCCTCTTCGCTCCTCCTAGCGTACCCCTAAAAAATGACTTACTCCCTAAGCTTGCACCATTGATTCTATTTCGTTTGATTTTTAAATAACGCCTTTACCGTAAATAATCACCTAAAGTCTAAAAAACAAAATCCACAAAAATTTGTACAAAAAATACTGTTTTATATATATTTATAGGTATATACAAACAAGAAAACATGTATTTACAATGTTATAAAGTCAGGCAAAAGCTTTATTTAAAAAGACGGGAAGTGATAGAGAAATACTTAAAATACATGTTTTTAAGTGTCTAGTAAATCCTGGTCCGACTATGCAGAAAATGTCCAAAATCAAACAAAATGCAACTTTGTCTTTAACGGAAAGTTAATTTTAAAAAATCCTAGTACAAAATCAGTCCGTTTTACTTAATTAGACATAATTTATGATTACTTGACTGTGGCGTAATTTCCACTGGACACAAAAACACTGAATACTTAAGATTAAAACTGAGTTTCAATCATCCCCTGAGGGTGCCAATTTGGGCAACAAAACAATAAGTATTCAGTGCCACATCAAAGGTTGATAGTGATTGAATTACATAATGTAATCATGATAGTACGCATCATTTCGGAAACTTTTTTATCGCCCACGTTAGGAAAATGAATGAATCAAAACGTTTCCCATCAATTCGTACCACTGATCACACTGTATAAAAAAGTATTTATTCATGTTACGTTTTCAGTTCAATGTTGTTGTTTGTTTAATATTAGATCATTCATTTACTAGATGAAAATACAGTGAAATTGCACGAAAATATTTTATATTGGCTTATCCAACGTGTTTACTGTTTTAGTCGATATAGGATTAATTGAAATAATCAGAACGATGTCAATAAATCGATTATATATAAAATACGGTGAAATAAATTGTTTACAGTAAAGCGAACGACTTTTGTGACAATTCCCCAATTTTCAAATCACCAACAAAGCCAGTACCTCAAACTACATCAGTCACTGCAAACGGTTCGCAGCTTTTAACGGTAGCGCTTTCTAAGCGAATTCCTTCAAGATATAAATGCGTTAGGGCGCACAACTGAAAGAGTTCACCTTTTATACCATTAAGTATATATTTTAACAACAATTGTCAGTGCCGTTGCTTAAAGCACTGAACAATATCGTTCAATGGGCGGAAGAGGCGGAATATTGGCACAGTGATTGTCTCTCGTTTCCTATTTAGAAGTCATTGAAAAATTTTCTTATAAGACATACACAAAAATATTCTAAAATTCTCAAATGAAATAATTTAAAAAAATACGGTAAATAGATGTAGCGTTGAGTCTATTTCTAATCTTTTCCTCTGTATCGTTCTTGACTTGACAGCATTATCCAATGAAGAATGGCATGTAATATAGTAATATTATACAGGGTGTCCCATTTATCGTGCTCACTATGGGTATCTTCGAAACGGTAAGAGATACAAGGTAGGTTAAATAACACCAAATTTAGAGCTTATCAAGGCTTACTATTATGTGCAAAAATATTTTAGTAAAATCAATTTGTTTTTGTTTCATACGTAAAAACTGATTTTTGTCACTTTAATTTTTCAAATACAAGTGATACCTGGCGTTTTTATTCTCTTTAAAATGATATATTACAACAATGGTTTATTTTAAAAAATAAAGTTATCGCTTTTTTTTTTATGAAGTAAAACAAAAAACACTCAAAACAAATTTTGATTTATTGTTTACAAACTTATTAGGTGCCTATGCATCATTCAAATTAACCTACCTTGTATCTCTTACCGTCCACAAAATACCCACGGCGAGCACGATAAGTGGGACACCCTGTATAAGTAATAATCTGCCATGTCGTTCATATAATCATAATTTACGAAATTTTTTCTTTATTTATTGATTATTATTATTATTGTGACACAAGCATAAATTTAAAAAAGGACGCCCAAACAGCTTCTATTCAAGCTAAAAAAAGTCTACAAAAGTTGAGTTGCAGAGAAAGAATCCGAAGTTTTTTGAAATCCGAAAGAATCTAGTTCTATCTAAATGAGGTTCAAAAAGATACATCCATCAAAAAATCATTCTATCATCAAAATATCTCAACCTCCAAAACCGACACGGGTTTTTCTCGCTTTTTGGCGTTCATCAGGAAGGCGCATAAACACTTTGAAGCAAACAATTTTCTATAATAGTTTTTAACGGGTTTACAGAAGCACATTTGACAGGTTTGTACGAGTTATCACGTCGCCAAACGACGCTCATTTTTTTCAATAATTAGAATACATTTTTAAAATTACCACCATTTTCTAAACATTGACCGTGTGGTAGAAGATCATGAACCTCCGTTAAAAACATTAATTGCAGTTTTATGTAATAAATCATTAAGCGATTGAATCTGAATATAATAAATTAAAAATCTTAATGCAGTCTTTCATACGTATCACTACCAGAGGTCGGGCCGAAATGTAACGCAGACGGAGCCTTCGAAAACGAACGAGCACTCGTATTTTATACAAAAAAAAATTAGAATTGAAATGAACCGCTACAAAATATTATTTAGCAGTCGTTTTGACTAGCATGTCATTTATAATTTTCAAGTTATCAAACTGCCAGTTAAATTCAATTAGGTAATCCGGAGTCAGACCTAATGGGTCCATCACTCAGAGACATCCGTAGAGAGGCAGAGAGCGAGTGGGGGGAACGGTACGAACTCGCGTCCGACTTCTCCGTGTCTGCAGCTTATTTGATGTTTTAATCTATTCAATAAGGATAATCTCATAATTTATAACCGTTTCACAGATTAAGGAAATGTCACAAAAGTTCCACGAGTCGAAACTAATTACTAACAAAATCAACCTTTCACTAAATAAGCCAATTTAAAAAAAAACCTACAATTTCCACCGCGATCAAGCGTTTAAAAAATGTAAATTTAGCGTTATGAAAATAACTTAAAAAAAAATAATATATATTTAATTATCAATTAAAAATACAAAATGGTCTAATGGTGTAAGTACATTTAACAAATTTTCTTTACAAAAAAATTCAATAAGTTACTAATAATATATCAACAGCCTCATATGGGTATAACTAGTTACAATTACAATTACAGTAATAACTACAAAAGAGAAAATAAATTAAGAAATTCTTAACTTAAAATAGGTTTTTTATTTTTTCTCGTTACTCTTTTTTTTATCTGAAAATGCCTGGGATTTCTGGGAAACTAAACGTAGAAGTAAAGCCACAAAATGAGTAGTTTGCGATTACGATCACTATTATGAACACATCAATATCAGAAAGTAAAGAATTCTGAATTTGGTTTTCATTTTCCTCTGCTAGTGACATATATGAGGTGGTCCGAACGTAAAAATACAAAACGTTGAATTTAGCAATTATTAAGAACATGATAATATAACACGCGAAACAGCTTATAAATTCAACCATAGAATTCACTTGGACTACAATATTGTCAACGGTTGTCAAAAGCGCCTCGAGTAAATATTCACATTTTATTTTCGTAAGCCACTATAATATTTGGCAAATTCAGTTTCGACCCAGTTACGACAAAGAAAACTGCAAATAATTATCTGCAATAAATAAGTATTGATCGGCAGCAGCAAAAAGACATAGGTAAGGAATGATCGAGCAAATAAACAACCTCCATAGTATAAGTAAAATCAATTTTGTCAGTCGAAGCGCTTCAGTTGTGGGAACGTATGTCTGGTGAAGTACACGGTAGCAAGAGATAGACTGTTGGTTGCTACGTTGCAACGCTGCTTGCATGCTTCTCTTTACCATAAAAATCACGCCAAAACCTAAACCGAATGGAAAAGTTTTCTAATGCGGTTTCTTTCCTTAACTATATCTTTTTGTGATCAGTAGCAATAATATACAGTGTGACCGAAATAATATGCAACGTTCGGGAAACTTTTCTATTGTCCCGTTTTCAGAAAAATGTATTCTTGGTAAAAGTTGCTGCTTTCCTTACTACTAAACAAAAAAACAGGAAAATTTACAAAAACCTTCTCAGGCATACAAAAATATTTAAAAAATTACAGGGGGTGGTTGTTTCGAATTAAAGGTTACTCAATATTTAATTGAAATAAGGCATAGATGGGATGCATTTCTTATTTTAGGAGCACCAACTTTTGTCAAAAACAAATTTTTATGATAACGTTTCGTATTATTGTGATTACGTTGAATATAAAAAGCGCGATAACTTAAAATAGTAGCAAATAGATTACGGTTGCATGGCACGATGAATATTCAGTTAAAAGTATGTTTCAGACTGAATTTTAATACACTCAATGTATCTCTCTCCTTGTCTAACAGTAACGTTAAAATAGGGTGGAGGTACGAATACAAAGAAAAGCGGCACGGCAGGTTAGAATTAATAATAAAAGAAATAACGATATAATACTATTTGTGTCAAATAGTGGTCACTTAAGAGTTGTAAAAACCTATAATTTTCGTTAAAATTTCCAATTAATTCAAAACAATGACTAGACAAGAAAAATATAAATAAAAACCGAAATCGTGAACGTAATCGTAAAAATTATACCGAAAATTGAACAAAACTTAAGTAAACAAAAATTTATAGTAAACGACATGCGGTATTTTTTTGCATATGAAACTGAAACATATTTTATCTCCGGGTGAAAAAATCCGACACGGTTGACAAAAGCTGTTCGAACTTCTACCGTAATAATAAATATAATAATAAATATGAAAAAAATGCTTGTATAATCAATGGAGTAATTCGATTTAAAATTTTTACTAACGAAATAAGTAAACTGGACATTAACCGCAATGTCCGTTCTGTTGCAATAAACAAAACAAATTATATACAGGTGTTATTATAAAATCTTGATACTATTTACATTTGTGGCAACTCCGCTTCTGAGCGAAATGTAACGCAGTTTTACGTTAACCGTTGAAAGATAATTCAAAACAAAATTTAAATTGATTGTTTATCAGCCCACCACATATATGACCTAAGATGCAACAATAAACATATCCTTCCTTGCTGTGAGCAAGAAAATACAATTAATTTGGGAGCAGAGAAAAATCTGAAAACTCTCGTTTTATATCTTATTAACAACATTTTTAGCGTGTGATACATGAGTTACTATATCTTATAAACCGTAACTTAATGTAAAATCTTGCAGGCATATTCTCAACCTTTTTTTTTTTTAACAGAATCAGCAACGTAACACCCTGATAGTAGTCAGAAGCCACACCCCGCGGCCCTTGCGGAGCCACAGGTCGAACGTCGATCATCACGTTACCTCCATTATTAGATTGTTCTTGCGGACGATGGTTTTTGTCTTGTTGTTCGCGGACACGGACCCACCAGTGTCTTCTGTGCCCAGCTTATTATCATCCGGGTCATTAGTTATTGGAATATCCAATATGTTGGCACTGAAAAAGATTAGATTTGAAATTCTACACATCGCTTTCGATTAGTAATGGCGGTATACTTAAATTTAGCTCAAATCCTCTCTCGATAATTACCCGCGAATCGTTACATGCCAAACCCGCTTTATGGAAAAATATGAAAATTCAAAACTCACCTATGACTATTAAGCGTAAGAGTATGCGCAGAGGTGTGAAGACTCAACGTGCCAGAGGAAGCGTTTGGGTATCCCACTGAGCCAGAGTAAGCGTATGATGATAACTTATTGTTTCTCGTTCTGCTGGGAGGCACTGCAAATTCATAAATAATTCGATGAAAAATTTTATCAGTAAAACAGACTAGACATGAAATCTCTCCTTAGACACAGTATTACACGATATGTGGTATTACAGTATAGATTTTGATGTAGGGTATTGTTTAAAGATACATTATTATATACAACCCTTTGAGAGAAAAGTTAAAAATAACGGCCTTGAAAAATAATACTCACCCTCAAAACCAAACTGTGTCAGTAAGCCATTAGTGTTGCCAAGGGAGTTATTATCAGCATTGTTCCTGGCACGGCGTCCCTCCCCCGTTGTCACTGTACTTACACTATTAAACTTAGGACTAGTCAAGGTACTCGAAGAAAGAACTTTTTTTTGTTTTGACGCTACGACAGTTTCCGCCTGACTGGAGCCGCTTTCAAAGCCGCCCAAGTCAGTGACGGTAAACCTGGAACATCCGATAGTCCTGTAATCACTCTCAGAGCTAGAGCTAGTGTCATAGTTTGTATCACTTAAATTAAAACTATCGTTGAGAATAACGTTATCATTGTGGATAACATTACTGTTACTATTAACACTAGGAATAAGCGTATTAAGAGCGGATCCCGTTTGAACGTTTCTATCACTGGACTGCCGCGTATCCGTAACAGGGGTGTCAAGGTCCAAGTTTTCAAATATAAATGGATCGGTAATAAACGTGGAGGTATCCAACAGCGTGCTGCTAGGTGCTTCCAATGTCTGGATCTCCATTGAGAATGGCATGTTGGCACTGGGGTTGAAAAAGGTCTCCTGCGACACGAGCATATCGCAAGGTGGCTCGTAGTCGGGTGGTGGCGTTTTCGGTCGAAAATGCAACCTGGAAACAACAGACAATTATTAATCAATGTGACGACAAGACAGGGCATTTAATTCTCTTTTACAAAAAATCAGCTAGCAGTTCGTAACTGAATTAGGCAATTCTCTAAGCAAAAGAACGTCTGACAACGTAACATCAATTATTATAAAAATATGTGTTAGAAATTAGGTTTTCAAAATTGTACTTGAAATATTTTCACTAGTAAAACAAACCGCTGGGCAAAGCTAGCGTGTTTTCATTGTAGTAGGATTTACCGCTTGACCCCACCAGAAAAATTACGCTAAGCTCATCAGGACTCCCCCTCTATTCTCTACAGCTACATTTTAATAGAACGTATAAGTCTAAGCAACTTAATTATTTTCCATTTATTATCTGCTAATCACTTCAATAAATTAATCAATAATTTTTCTCGCACGTTTTAGGGATTATTTATGAGTAATCGAATGAATCATGAAATGAAATATGAAAAGTATCTTATCTGCTATAATCACTTATACCTAAAGTAATTGATAATTGATCTGTCCAATTTATTTTACTATCAGCAGAAACTATGGGTCTGTACTATAATTAACGAAAAAGGATTTTATTATGTTTATAGCGACAATACCAGTTATAGAAATTATTTAAAAAAGAGTTACATTTATTCTCCATTAAATCATTAGATTTAACCACGCTACGCTACGAATACCATACGCATAACGTTTGAACAACAGTTTGTCATAGAAAATCCCAACAGGCAGGCAGCCTATGTCTTGGGTCTCACGCTCTAATAATAAGATAACCGCTAACCAGGATTTCACCAGCAGACCAACTGCTCTGTATATACTAATTTTGTTTGTAATTTGCACATTATTGACGTGTTTCCTTTACAGATGGACTTGATATGAATTCACGTTTCAATTTATACACTTGATAAATTGAATTCTTACCGAGAACTTTATGCTAAAATTCTATTAATGTTTATACCTAAACAATCTTATCAACTAACTTTTTACATAAATATTGTTACCAAACAAATATGACAAAATTGTTTTCCAAGTTAGGTACCTACAATTATAACTATTTTTGTAATTTCGCTGAACAAACTTGTTTTGCAAAGTATACGAACAAACTGGCTAATTATGACTAATAGTAATTCTCCAAAATATTTCCATAACAATTCTTAGAAACATGATTTCTTTAAACACTAAGTAGGTGGACAAGGTAGTTCTATCCTGGGTGGCTACGAGGCAATGTACGTCCCCAATTTCAGGGTTCATTAAAATTATTTCTTGTTTAATTTGTGCTTACCTTTTAAAAACACTTTTATTATTAGAAAGGATCTCGTTATTATTGGCGAAAAAATTAAAGCTTATGAATCATTATGTCCTACTAATAAAAAAAAAAATAGTAAGGTCCCATTTAAAAATTTTCCATAGGACCCCTACGGAAATGAAAATGAAATTCCGTTTTTTGAGAAAAACCTAAAAATTACTTTACTTTAGTAATTTTCTTACATCGCATTCATCTGACGCGGCAATTTTAAAAAAAAATAAAAAATCGTTCGTATCTCACTTATTTTTTGGAATTTTTTAAATCGGAAAAAACAACTGTTGAAGGTAGAATTTCATGCTTTATAAAACACCATAAAAAAAAACGGTCATTCTATTTAAGAAAAAAAAGTGGTTCAACCGAAAGTGATATTTTCGTTCCTGTTAGGCAAAATAGCCCAATTTTGTCTTACGTATATCAAAAACGAAATTTTTAAATTCAAAAACAACAAAAAAATTGGGGGCGTACATTGACTCGTGGCCACCCGGTATATTTTGACACCTACCACCTACCTACAGCCTTTATGTTTAGAAATATGAAAAAAGTGTTGATTTTCGTGTCAAATATCTTTTGCCAAAAAAATATAAAACAAAAAAGCATCGGAAAGTAGAGAAAGAGACACAACTTATGCTTTTTTAAATGGCACACCCTGTATATTTTTGAATATTTTAAAAGTAACGGTGACTAGAAATATTTATTAAACAATTGTATTTTTGACCAAACCGATTTACTAAAATCGAGAATAAAATAAATAATATATTAAAATTTTATAGTTAAAGGCAAAAAATACCAATAGTTTTTGTAGCAAATATATTTTGTATTTTTTTTTTTAATAAGTAAAATATGTTAAGTATTTTATCTTCGTTAAGTTTACATTGAGTACTTTTTATTGTATTTTATATTTATTACTTTTTAAGACAGTATAAAACAACGTTAAATTTTTTTAAAATTTTTATATAAATTTGAAAAGAGACTTTTTGAATAACACACCCTTTTAATCTAAAGATGCGATGCGGGCATCTATCATTGTTGCCGAAACGTACCTCGCTCTCTATCTCTTGTCATCTTTAATCTTCGATATTATATAAAAAATGTTTTTCAAGTGAGTTCTTAAGAAGGTCACTTTTTAGCAATGGTTCGACAAAAACATAATTTACAAAATCAAATTTAAAAATAAGACTTTTGCATCTAAGAATTCCCAATACTTAAACAAATACTTTACCTAACAATTGCGTTAAAATTTTGTTAACTAAAGTAAGGTTTATTGTATACAAAGCGAAAATGGTTACGTCAGATGGAATAACACTTTTTGCACAAGTTCCCACACACAATTTTTTCTACTATTATGTAAAAAACGAAAATATTCAATTTATGTCGTACATGGAAATATTACAAACGTTTTGTCTAAAAATCTGTTCTCTACCTGCCGTTTTTTAAATTACCTTTTGTAAAAATTATTATCTAGGTATATACACTCATTTGATACTCAATGAACATATCCCATAACTTCCATCTTACCGGACCTAATAAAAGCTATCTATCAGAAAATTAAAACAACTTACCAATCCCTTCTGAGCGATCTGAGAAAATCGACCATCTCATCCTTCTCCTCCTTGGTGTGCACCGGCTCCAGCGGCGCCACCCCCTCCTCTTGCACTTCCTCCGGCTCCTTTTTAATCTCGAACTTAATACTACCCCCACTCCCACTGCTCACACACTCACTTGTCCGCAAGTTACCACCATTCACATGACTAACACTAAACTCACTTTTTATTACAGTTTGCGGGATACTGTTCGAGACGCTCGATTCCACAGCAGCGACGTCTACCGTATCCTTCACCTCCTCGACGCTGCTGTGTTCTGTAATGGAAAAGTCCAGCGTCCGCCAGAAGTCGTCGTAGTCCGTCGACATCCGATCCAGGATGATCCTGCCGCCTCGGCCGACTCGTCTTCTGGCGAAGCCGAGGCATCGCCGGGGGTTTGATAGGGAGGTCAAGGTGAAGCGGAACCGCTTGTCTGCCACGCCATTCTCTTCCTTCGAACACCACGGCCAGTTCCCTTCGTGCGGCAAGGGCTGAAACAAATATATCACGTCAATAAACAAATAAACGGAACTTTTTAAAAAATCGTTTAGTGATATAGTCCCCAAGATATTATTATTAATATCTTCAGGAATAGTCGTATGTTCATTTTAGTACATTGGTTATCTTAGTTTTAAGTTTTTTTTTCATTCAACTATGCAATATACTCACCATATGGTAAGAGCACAATTTGTTTCGTCTGAAAGCAAACTGGCCCTCGTCATCTACCTCTTCCGGTTCGGGCGACAGGTGTGGTATAGTGGTATCATCGTCAGACGAGACAGCTCCGAGAGAATCCAGCCCGCCAGCTCCCAAGCTGCCGGATCGGCTTTGAGTTAGCGATTTGTGCTTGCGTTTTTTATACTGTCGTTTCTCTCTTCTCGGAATAACCTTTAACAACATAGACATAAATAAGACACCTTAATTACCTTACGCTAGATTCCAATTTTTTAAACTATGATTTCTTAACTCACCTCGTCCTTGAGGATCGCCTTATTAGACCAACTCTGATTCGGATAATGGTTATGAAAGATTGGGGTAAATGCAGGCCTAGAGGATTTGATGGCCGAGGCCTCGGCCATGATAGCACCAGTGAAGTCCTTGGCTTGATAGCGTTTTTCGAAAACTTCCACGGTAAGGTGGACGTACTCCCTTTTGATCTTCTCACGCCGTTTCACCAGCTCCAGCAACGTCACTGCTCTATAGAGATCTCGCCTGAGTTTCAACATTTTCTCGTAAGAAGCCTCGTCGTTCTTCCGATTTTTCCTGGTTTGCATCTTCTCTGTCCGTCGACGGAATGCCAAGTAGGGATTGTTGGCCGCTGTGCCAACCCGGTGCTCTGTTTTCACTGTTAAAATTAGGGGATGTTGCTAGAAAACCAAATTAGAAATTAATTTCGAGAATCCCTCGTCGTAGAATAATTCTACTTACCGTCTTCAAACGTTTATTCAACCAATAATCGAATACTGCTATGATGAGATCATCGTCCTCTTTAAGCAACGCTTTGGCCTCATTTAAAGTAACGACGGTCTGTCCACTACTCTTCTCTAACCGGTCCATCATTTCCTCAAATTTAAGTGGGCTCAGGTCCAATTTTTGAGTCTGTGACTGCAGCCATCTTTCGTCCTCGGAGTCCATGTCGTAGTCAGGAATGTCCTGCTCCATTGTGAATGCTGCAAACAGTTTTTATATGCTACAAGTGGGTAAAATAAGAGGGAACTAAAAATAAGGAATATATACGATAGTATCTAAGATTTGTTACAATTTTAAATTTTGTGGAATTTTCGGGTTCTCAAAATATTCAACGCGGAGCGGAATCCAAAAACTCTTCTAAAAACTTTACGAATCAATAATCCCACAAATTGAATATTATTAATAGAGGTTATGTATGGCATTGTATTGTTAAAAAATTATTACTAATTATACAGGGTGTTCGCAAAAGCGGGACTTTTTTTTAAATGGATATTCATTATATTGAACTCTTTGCTATGAAAGTTCAATGCTAAAGGAGATATTAACATCTGAAATCTGTATTACGCTATTGGACAGAAGTAAATCAGCTCTTATGACAAAATCAAATTTTTAAATATCTAAAATAATATTGACAGCCGTGGAAATTAAAAACCGTTTAAATTAAAGCGTCATAGTAGGCTGTTGTCACGGGTGAAATGAGATCATTTTCAATTGTTTAAGCTAGCATGTAATAATTTAGTTAAACGGTGAACTTTATTAGCGCGACAGATGTAAAGCAACTTTTTGATTTTGTACGAAGAAAAAGGGTCTACAATAAAGGTAAGTTTAAAAATGAACTTTTGCGGGTTAATTAAACTTATTAGCTGTTATTTTTACAGAAATAAATGTGCCGAAAGGTAAACTAATCTGCGTAGAGTTAAAACAAATGGTGGTAAACGCCTTTTTAGAAGGAAACAGTATGACTACGATTTCTAGGCAGTTTCTCTTGCCCAAATACAGTATGTTCAAAATAATTTCACGTGGCAATGAAAGAGGACATGTCGCCGAAATCAGGAAGGCCCAAGAAAAGTACATTGTGGATGTATAGAAGAATCGGAAGAATTTCTCAAAGAGATATGTGGTTGTCAGGACCAAAAACAATTGCTGAAATTCCTAAACTGGAAGTTAGTCCGAGGACCGTTCAACGACGATTAGTTGATCGAAACTTTACAGCAGACGTCCCGCCAAGAAACCATTGATTTCGAAAGAAATCGTCTTGCTAAGCTTGAATTTGTACGAAGACATTTGAACTGGTTAATTTTTTAATTTATTTTAGATAATTAAAAATTTGATTTTATCATAAGAGTTGCTTTACTTTCGTCCAATAGTATGTTTAAAAATGTGAGACCGGTCCTGCTCATCACAAGAAAGTTTACTTTCGAGCCCTGTGACGTTGCGCCTATACATTTTAATAATCTAACTAGGTGCGCTTCATTATTTTTTATTAACAGTTGTCCACTTTTACTATGCCTTAATTGGCATATTTTCTGCTTTCGAGAACATCCCGTATTTAGGGCACACCACTAATTATTTTATTCATCACAAACTGCTCGTATATCAATTAACAAAAAGAACTAACAGTTTTCTACGATTTATTGTTTTTAAAATCGCCTTGATTTTCCATACTTTTCGTTTGGCAAGGCCTAACGTGGGTTTAAACCCTTGATGTAGCGCTGGATACTGGAATTAAAAGTGTTCAGCGTTTTTGGGATTAGAGGAAACTACATGTCTAGTTTTTTGAATTTTTGTATTTCATACCATTTTTCCTGTTAGACCTTAACGTACTGATATACCAACTTAAAAACGTTTAGAATTATCTGATCCTACAATATACCTATTTTTTAAAAATGCGACTTCATTATTTTTGATGAAAATTTTACTTTCTATCGTCAGCGCCTTAGCAATCCGGACATATATTTAGTTTTATTTATATTGTATAATTGGGCATTTGTAGTCGTTATGGTTTTGAACACGTTGAGGAAGGGGTCGCAGAAAAGTATCTACTATGGACCGGGGCGAAGCTCTTGTAAATTCCTACACAAGAATCGTTTCAGATTGCAAGTTCCGTAGCAGAAAGAAGAGGTGAATTTACAGGTGTTCGAACTGCACGAAGACCTTTAAAAGCAAGCGAATGATGCCGTCTAGGCGTCTTGACCTAAACCCTATTGAAAATGTCTGGGGTTTAATAACAAAAATGAGTAGAAAGTAGAAATTATGATCCTATTCTAGAACCCTGGGGAAACTTAAATTAGATTGTTGCTCTGCTAACTTCCACGTCGAGGCGTTAAAGGCACGACAAAATATTAAATATTTCTGTTGTATATAATTAGAACGCTTTATTAAATAAATTTACATCAAACGTTGCATCTTCCGGTCGATGGTAATAGTAAATTATGCCAACGCAAAAAAGCAACAATAAATCACACAAATACAACGTATTACATACACCATTTTCTATTTTTATTGAATTCAATGGACATTTCACTACAATATTTCAAAGTAGCAAATGCAAAAGTAAATTAAGTAAAAATACGGTAAATATGAAAAGGTCCTCTCGAATATAAATGGATAGTTTGCAAAACCTTATCTCCCATATAAGCATACTAATAGATGGCGTGACTAAGCGTGTTTACAAAATATTCTTTAACCTAACCTACGAATAAGTAAGTCTTTAGCTTAAGTTGTCATTGAAAACTAACAGTCAACACAATATCTTCAATTAGTTTAAATTTATTTCTAACCTGTTCTAATCCTTGCGGAAATAGCAGACCTCCTACGTATATTAAATTTTTGAACCATGATTTGTATATTATTGTTTACTTTGCAATAATGGCCCCCTGTAAGTACATAAACTTGGCAGGTATTTTAGGTAGGTATTTAATTTAAGAGCCCTTAGTTGGGAAAATCAAGACATGCATATTTGTTTCCAGATCTAGGCTGCTGCACAAAAAGTGTTTTGTTTTTATTTTATTTTTTATCATGTTATGAAGCAGTTTGTGATGAAGAAAATCAGCATTTTAAAAATTCTTACGTTGCATGTGAATGAGCTGTCGAGGTTGCTTGTAATTCGCAGGGTAAACCTTGTCGTAGAACTCTCTGCTTGGCATGTCTGAAACCTCTGGGGTTGGAATGATGAGCCCGGCACAAATTGCTCTTTGAAGATGATGCTCCTGTTAATCCATTCATTTTAAGTAGTACTTATTAAGGTAGGAATGTATTTAAAATATTTGTTGTTACTAATGTGAAAATTTTGTTATTTCTACCAACTACAAGAAAGAGGCGGTGACAGCTCAAGAACAAATTGTGAATAGGCATGAATTTAAAAGTTAGTCATAAATTATATTTGTTTTTAGGGGGCATGTTGAAAAAAAAGGGCAAATTAAATAAAAAATGCTATTTTGCCGGTTGCGCATGGGAGCGCGAATCATATCAACATGGCTGCCTACTATGTTAACAATTGGCTGGTGTCAATTTCGGAGAAAACTTACACATTCTTCCTCTTTTTGCATTCCCGATGGCATTTGAGGAACTGCCCGGTTAATCGCTGAATAATCAGGAAGATCCGGTAGTTCCTCAGCCATGTAAATAGGCATGGGCTTGCTAGCATCCAGGGCCCTCGCCCTAAATGAAAGCTTGGACATATTTGTTGACAGCACAAAACACACGACAAGGCCAACATAAAATCTCCTAAAAACGAGCTTCTCGCCACTCGGACCGTCCGAGACGGGCACTAAACAAATCTCCGTTTTCTTTAGTACGTTCCCATTGTTTCTATTTACACGCACTCAGTCACAAATACGATAAAACAACTTTGAAACTTTCCATGTTGAGCGTGTTGTGCAGAAAGCCATCATGGCGGCTCTGCCATGGAGCCATGAAATTTACTAGGAGCATGCAGTGCGCGGGAACCGTTTACGCACGGTTCGGGAGGGTGGTTCATTCATGCCGAACTCCATTTAAATCCCCAAATCGGCTGAACAATTAAAAATTTTCACAAACACCAATAAAACAAGCACAATGTTGACATTTAATTGTATTAAAAATGACACGCGGTGTTGATAACAGTGGAAAATGTACTTTTAAAGGTGCCTGAAAGTACGTCACTTGACTAACACGTAGCAGTGATCGTGACTGTGGAGCAAATACGATATGAGCCGATTTTACCAGGAAATTTCTATAATCCAATAAGAAAAATGCGGAAAATGCAATCGTCTGTGGGAAACGTTACAGCGAAACTCGCTTTTTCAATACATATTTTAATTTTCAGACGCTAACAAGAAGGAAATTTCACTTCTATAATCTTCTGAAATGTTAAACAGCAAACAAACATCTCGTCAGATTGCTCACTGAGTGGAGTGGGGATAAAATGCTAGTTGCTAGTTCTAGGAAATGACGTAAGCAGGCGTACGAGTTCGCAGAACTAACTAAGGTCATTTCGTCATTAATTAAAATGGGTTAGGTTAACCGCATGTTGGTTGGACTCAGATCAACAACACGGTTATCCGCGAATAATGCAAATTCGGATTGTTATTTTATGTAAAATTGTTAATGTCTGTAAATTTGAATAGATTTTAAAATATTGCGCTCTGCCGTTGATTATTTCTACTCTCCGGTAGATGGCACTAGCCTCGTACCTGAAGTACAGCGACTTTATAGGGACAGTGGCGACAAAGGGTTGTCAGTGTCAGTATTTTGATTGGTAGTTGGGTTGGTTCACGTGTATGTACCGCCATTAAGAGGCTAAAATGCTAAAATTGTATAAGCTGTCATATTATACTGTGTATACTTGTGCATCTTTAACAATTTATTATGACTTATTAAACGTATAAAAACTATTTGTGATTAGTGTATTGTGAAAAAAAAACTATTTAAAGACTTATTTAATAATTTTATATTGTACAATTCATTATAAGATAAGTGTTGGTTTATAGTTTATTTCTCGTCATGCCTCATTGTCGACCTTTCTACTGTTTACTCATTTATTATTTAAATGGAAAAGTCTAGGGCAAAGCTGTTTTAAAAATTATAAAAAAAATATATGAATTCATTGTATTATTGGCTAGAAGGAAATTTAATTTTTTTTTGTTAAAATCGTTTTAATTTACAACTTTACCTAACCTCACACATTTTTGCATAATATATTAATAGTTAATACATAACTAAAATATTCTTAACTTTCATTAAATTACATTCATAATTATAGTGTACGATTCAATAGGCAACTAAAGAAAACCAAGCCAAAATGCTTTTTGTTGGTTAGAATTCTAACCTACAATTAGCAGTCTATTTTGTACAGTGCAGTCGTTTAATATGGAAACCTGGAAATATAAATTGCCCTTGTTGTTTGCGAAAAAAATCCTCGGACAGGTCAATTTTTGTTTCCAATTAAACATTATTATAATAAGAGAAATTGTGTGTTAGAATTCTTTAAATTAAATCCGCTAGTTAGGTGGCTTTTTGACATATTTCTCTAGTTTGTTCATTTTTTTACGTTCAATGTAAGTTTAATCGTCTTAAAGGTATTTATTGGTAATAAAAGAAAGTAACACGCTTAAGCGGAAAAATGGTTCGTCATTTCATTGAGAGGCAAAGAATTGAGATTTTTGACGACGCATATCTCGGAAACTATCAATTCCTAGGTCATACTTCTGCTTCTGCATATTGCCATTTTCAAAATTGGATCCTCTATCCAAATTTGCAAAAAAATATACGGTCGCCATTTAAAAAAAATGGCGACGACGTCACGCCTTGTTCACGGGGAGAGTTGCTTTATTCATCGGTTGATCCATCAGATGTGTTTTATCTCATCCTAACCTCGGAAATACAATAAGATAAAACACATATCTGATGGATCAACCGGTGAATAAAGCAGCTCGCTCATATATGGCGAAACAAATTAACACATGTCAAAATGTACGCAAGAGGAAATAAAAAAAAATTGACCTGTCCGAGGGTTTTTTTCGCAAACAACCAGGTCAATTTATATTTCCAGGTTTCCATAATAATAATAAAAGGACCGCACTGTATAATCTACTATTTATAAATCTACTGTCTGAGAGAGTTTTTAAATGTTACAATGGATCCAAACTAAAACTGCAAAAATTAAAATGAAAATAAATTTGAAAAACTAAAAATTTAAGGTTGTTAGCCACGATAAATTTAGCCTCATAATGGCGGGTGGGCGTGACTTCGGCTCTATTGTCGCCACTGTCCCTATAAAGTCTCTGTACCATGGAGTAAGTGGATAACTTATTTTTTATCTCCAAGGTTGTAAAATGCTATTTATCTACAACCGTGGCGCAGCAATAAACGTCCTCGCACTTGCACCTCTTTACCGCACAATTTTTGTCATTACAAAATCGATGGGTCGATTTTGTAGTGCTTTTAGAATTTACCAGGTTGGCACTCCTGCTCCTAAAAGTTGTCATTTGTCATCTCATGGTTGGCAGTAAGTAGTAAGCTCGTTTTTTGATTTGAAGCAGTTAGTAAAGAAAAGGAGTACAAGTTCGAGTGCTTTTTTATTTAGTTAAACCGTTTGTTTGATATTGTGAATACGGAAAAGTGTGTCGTCCATCTGTGATTGGAGTTTATCTGACCAAATGGAAAAGAAAAAGTAGAGAACCAGGTAAGTGCTGCTTATGTTCTTAATTCGCTACCTTACTTAAATTATCACGTCAACCACAATAACTTTTCATGAGTATTATTATCAAAATATCCAAGCAGATTCAAATATATCGATGTCAACTCAAAATTAAAACCATTCGAAATCTATATGGAAATAAGCGAAAACTTCACCGAACAAAACTCGTTACCATAAACTTTATAGTATCAAAATAAAACCATAAATAATACATTAAATAATGTTTATTGTTTATATTTTAGTACACCATCAGAGAAATAGGTACACCATATACAACACATTGCTACTACAAATATGATATAAACAATAACAATGCCAAAGTTATCGAGTGAGGTTAAGAAACGTAGGTGCAAACAGCCAGCTGAAATGGGATATGGTTTGGCACAATACTGTTTGTAAGCCGATTTTAACGAAAATGTCCTATTTTTCTTTTTTGAGGGCAACTTAACTAGAGACCGCATATATAGTATAGTAGAAATATTTTCGGATTATAATAATAATTACTGTTTGCCTCTAAGAAGTATAATAAAATATGGAAATTTAAAGAAAATTAAATGGCTAGAATTTTTGAGAAAATCATTGTTCTAATTAAGTCCTCGGGTAAGAATATTACAGCGCCCATAAAACTTTGGAAACCTCATATTGCATACGAGAACTATGAATTTGATTTAAAAGTAACGTACTCCTATTTTGATAATAATTCCACTATACTACATGGTCAGACTAAAGCAAAGCTGTAATTGAACTAAGGCCTATTTCAAAACTAAATGCTCGGGTGATGGTTTAAACCGTATCTCTGATAATCTCCCGGATATTTAACAGCTTAGTGCTAACACGGACCTGTGATACAGAGATCTAAACATTTACTAATTATAGCGGGTTAATTTTCTTTTACTTACTACTCTAAGCTGACATTAATAAATATCTAAAACATTACATAATTATTTTTAACAATATATACATTTCTCTGAAATGTATCTGAATGTTTTCCTAAGTAGCTCTCAATATGGCAGATCTCGAAAAAAGTTAAACATAAAAATACGCACTCCCTCCATTAATTCATCAACATTCGATAAAAAATTCATGCCTTTAAATGTGTCGCACACAAAACAGTCACATTCACCCAAGCGCATGGCGCGCTCAAAGAATCGTACATGGAAAACAAAAATCTGGGACTCCTTTGAACGCACCAAACACATCTTTAAATTATTGTATAAACTATATATTATAAATAAACATATACAATACACACATATTAAAAAATAATAAATAAATTCTTTGGTAACTGTAAACAACCTATATAAGCTTTGTTATTTTATTCAAGTAATGCACATTTCCCTAAATTCAACTTCAACTCATTCTTTGTGTAATTGCAATTTACCACGATATCACATCAATGTAACTAGGAAGCAAACGAATGAGTGTATGTGCTTAGACAGAGACAGGTTCTATTAACAAAACGTAACTATAAAACTGGCAACATTGCGCATCTGACAAGACTTTACAAGCAATATTTTAAAACTAGATATTCCGAATTTTTGGTATCAAGGCAATAAGATTATTACGAAAAAAATGTAGGTAGATTTTAAATTACACAACACAGATTCGTTGCAATTTTGCCATTTTATAATCTTATTTTCTTAAATTAACGTGCCCCCGGGCAAGTACAGTCTAAATAAACTGCATACTAAGGCTTGCAAGGAGCTGATCCTATGGACCAAGTCATTTTTGTACCCCATTATTTGGAGATTTGAAATTTCCGAAATGTAAATGTCAGAAACTAAAATATGCAACAAGCACATCGTTTTGAAAAGTTAAAAACAGAACCCCTTCGAAAGAGGTCGTTATAGGTTTATTTACCACGCACGCCTAACCTAAAATATAATGGACGAGACCAAAATGATTAAGATGAGGTACATAATGATTCGCTCCTGAATTTCTTGTGTAAATCCTAAAATATAAAAGTAACTATGACTGACTTGCAACCATCTTTCCAATATATACATAGGCCTTCATGACTAGAGTAACGGGTGATTTCATTAATCTACTTTTATCTATGTTTCGAGAAATCACAGCAACCCGAACGGGCCGAGTCCCACGACTGCCCTTATCTAAATTATCTTAATACCTAAAGCGTTTAGGTTAAATCTACGTTAACATTCATTTAATTAAATGTGCAATCGGCAATCGTGGAACCGGCGGAATTCAGATCTAACTCACCATTAAAGTATACAACATATCCGAAATTACTGAAGGGCTGGCAAAAAAATATCTATAACCCTGTAAATGAGCCCGCCAAAAACGTACAGACGCAACGGCATAATCTATAATACTATTTTGGCAGACCTATTAATTATGTGGATAAATGCCTCTAGATTTTGGTAATTATCAGTTGCTTCGCCTAATAAAATTTATATCTCTCTGACAGAGAAATATCACGTACAGGCCGGCTTTTTATTCCAACCACTACAGGAAACTCACGAGCTAAATTAATCGAAAAAATAACGCCAAAAATGATTTTTTAGACCTGACAAATTCCATAAATGAAGAGAAAATCCCTCAACTTTAGTCGTACTCAGGATCCTATTAGTGGCAAGAAGAAAAACGCATTAGAAAATTTCTTTCGAAACAAAGAACGAAATATTTCTCTTATCTAATACTATAATGTACCTCAAGGGGTTGGTAAGACATTTTTAAGTACCTTCAGATTTAAGTTGTACAAGCAAATTACGCTGTATGCGCGACTCTCAAAGTCTGGTATTCATTTTTCTTAAATAGATACTAAGGTTAAAAAAAATAAGAAATGACATTTAAATTATTACACTGGGTGATCCGAACAGGCCTTAGACATACCGAGTCCAACTGGGTATTTTTTCAAGTACTCGTACAACTATACACTCTTGCTTAAAAAGGCATTTCTGAAATTTTTTATGGTTCAGTCCAGCCGTTTTCAACCACCCCGTATATTTATTTAAATGCCGTGATATGGCCCTAGTGTTTGAACTGATAATACCTCGATAAACTCCAAGAATGTTCAACAATTAAATACTGTGCAAAACATTACACGGATAATTTCTAATAAATAACTCTGCATAAACTTTATGTAAAAAATCCAGCCCTTACCTCGTCGTACAAAATACAACCAACGAAACAAGAAGTGAATTTCCGAGTGCCTTGATTTAAACACTGGACAAAGGATAATTAATTTGTTAAAATTATGGATATTTGTTGAACGTTAAAGCAACCGAGAAATCCACTCCTCCCTAAATAAAACTTATAAATCACCTTATAGGTAATTACACCTAATATAAATAAACTCTGTATATAATATAATATATAACATTATCTCTTGAGTAATGACGTTTTTTTTTACAAAAATTAAAGCTTTAAGCTTGTGCTTACCCGAGTCAATTTGAACTGAAAGGAGATAAACTATCAACTGATATTTTAACTTTTATGATCTTTGAAGTGCTTCATGAGAATATTCGGGGGGGGACAATTAATTTATTCAGCTAGGAAACGTGATGGATTGTAGTCTCTGTTGACGATTGTGAAACCTCGGAATTCGTCCTGGTTGATTGACTGGAGCACTTCATTACTTACAGGTGTCAACACTGGCTCCTCCCTCGTGAACTCGGCATCAAAATTGGCTACATCCTTTCTGCTTTTCTGCAAATCAAACGATAATCCTCAGAACAATTGTAAATCGGGTGTAATTGATCTACCGTCACACGCGGTATTATTTATATATGCGGAAAGCACTAATATTTTCCTACTCACAATTCTGGGCCTGAAAGGTGGCTTGACTCTGCGTTGTTCGAGCGCTGTCCAGTCCATTTCCTTGAAAAAGGGGTGAATCTGAATGGCAGCTTCTGTTCCTTGGGAAGACACACAACCCAGTCTCCTACTTGGATTCTTTGTCATAAAGCCTTTTAATATGCTAACGGCATCTTTACTCAGCCAGACAGGGTACAAGACGTCGTCATGTAAGATTGATTCGAATAAATCCTCTTCGTTATCAGCCTCGAAGGGCGGTTGGCCGGCCATCATCTCATACATCAGTACTCCTAAGGCCCACCAATCCACACTCGCTCCATATTCCAACTCCTGTTAAGAAATAATTGCTCGTCTAGGTGAAACGGTAAATTTAACGATAAACGATAACTATTAGTAAGAAAACCGAAGAGGAAACTTACCTGCAAAATTTCAGGTGCAATATAGTCAGGAGTGCCACAGAAGGTGGACGTGGTGATCCCATCTAAAATGCCCTCTTTACACATCCCAAAGTCTGCGAGCTTACAATGCCCCTCGGCATCTAACAATATATTATCTAGCTTAAGATCCCTATAAATGACGCCATGCCTATGCAGAAACTGGAGGGCTAACGTGACTTCTGCCGCGTAAAATCTTGCCCTAGGTTCATCGAACTTCTTGGCACGTTGGATTTGGAACATCAAGTCGCCGCCATTAACGTATTCCATCACGAAGAACAGTCTGTCCCTAGTTTGAAAACAAGAATGTAAAGCAGTTAAAAATGGATGGTTTGCTGCTAGCGCCAGAATGCGTTTCTCCGTCATAGTACAGTCCACGTCGTCATCTTGGATGATGACGTCCTTCTTCAGTACTTTAACGGCATACACTTCCTCTGTGTTCTTCTTCTCGGCGAGCATGACCTTGCCGAAGCTCCCCTTGCCAAGCACTTTTATGAAATGGAAATCGTTCAGTCCGATGGTGTGTTTACTGTTGGCTCCATCTCCGCCTAGAGAAAAATATTTACAATATACAGCTTTGAGTTTTCAACACTCCACTCACCATTGTTTTGCATTTTGTCCTCCAGTAGTTTTGCCAGATCCGCTCCAGTCGAGTCGCCAGCAGCGTTTGAATTTTCCGAGGAGCCTTCTGGTTGCCCCCCGTTGCCGCCAGATCCGGACAATAATTTTCTCCTCGGAGTCTGCTTGTCAGGTGATACACCTTAAATAAATGCATAGATAAACCTCGTGATCGTTCGTAAAACACGCAGCTTACCTATCGCAGTTAGAATTTCCGCCATCTGTTTGGTATTAATGCCGCAGTTGTTCGCCACATTTTTCTGGCAACGCTTGTGGATGTTCAACGAACACACCTCGCATTGCAGTCCTTGCCTAATCAGTCCATATAACAGTGATCCACAATGATCACAAAATGTAAAACGTTTGTAGTTGTGCACTACAAATCGATGTGGTATGTTCACATTGAAGCCTGTGCTTTGGTGTTGCGTTGTCTAAAAGGGACGTAATTAAATTAAAATATGCCGATGGGTTGCTTAAATGCAAAATATTTCGCGCATTGGCATTGATAAAAAGTAACACTGGACCAAGTGTAGAACCTTGTGGTACACCTACATCTAACATTTCCCAAGGTACGTACCACGTTTTTTTTTCTATATTTTAGGAAGGACGTTAATGAATTTAGAGATAAATTTACAAATTCAAGTAAATTTAATTTATTTTCACTTAGGAATTGTTCTTTTAAACGAGTGTAATAATGAAAGGTTTAAAGGGTTCAAATACATACCTCATCCTGCATGCCAGGACATTTTGTAACGACTAGAAGATGGCACCTCTTGTGTACTACACACGCGCAAACTGTAATAAATTCTAGTTAGTCGTGTTGGCCAAAATCGTCAGGGTAAAATGTAACGTCTAACATCTAACACCGATTAAAAAATGAGTAAGATGAGAAAATCCTTCACGGAAAATTAAAAGCAGCTTTATGTACAATATTTACAAAACAGAGAAGCATTTTCAAACCTTATTATTTGTATGCAGGAAATTATTATTTTAAATATTTAAAAAAGAAAAAATTATAACTTACAAAAAAATTAAAAAGCTATAAGACAGCCATGCCAGTTGCGCTGCAAATTAAAAAAATATATAAAAATCATTTAGGGTAATAGTCCAGTCCAATGACCCTCATGCAGTGAACAAAAAAATCCATAACCACATTATACCTGGAGACGATATATTTATTACGACATGGTACATCAAAATAAGTTTGTAAGCAACCTGAAAGGTGGAATCGTTTGCTTTAAAATATTTTTCAATCGCGTTTTTGGAAATCATTTATATATCGGCCCTTTTTTTTCTTCTTGGTATAATATACGCATGTGAAAACTCTCATGCAATTTGACACCCCCAAAAAACCCCATTAAAAATGAGAGCATGCATTTCAGGAAAAATTGTAGTCGTATTTAAAAAATCTGAAATTATTGACGGAACGTCGGAGGCTCTAGCTCTGAGGGCGTGCATTTATGGAAAAAAAAATTATTGATGAAAAAAGTCTTATTTGACGTTTGGCGGTTTAACTCTGGGTCACTCTGTATGTTACGCAAAATTTAAATAAGTGGATGTTGTTATGACACTCAACCTGATTACTATTTGGAGATAAGATATATGCCATTCTCATTTTATTTACATAAGGGGAGGCTATGATATGTTTTTCTTAGGTTGTCTCAGGGTTGTCTACTATTGACAAAATATTGAAGTGTCAGATTTAATTGATCGTCAGTCATTTATTTTTGGCTGAATTGCCAAATTTTTTATTGATAACATTGCTGTGCTTTCTTTAGCGTCTCACTCTGGCAACTATGTAGATTTGAATTTGTGGTTATGTTTTTGACTTGTCAACATAACCTCAGTAATTAAAAGTCATTCATACCAACAGAATTCAGATTTTCCAAATCCTACTCTAATGTAAATAAAATGTGAATAGCATATATTCACAAAGTATTCAGGGTGGTCCGAATCGTACAGGGCGAATCCTATAACGTTCTCACCCCAATTTTTTGGTTTGTCTTTTGGAAATTAAATAAAAAATATTTAACGTAACTTATAGTATTTTTTCCAAGGATTTCGAAAAATTTCAACAAAAAAAAACAATTGAATGTCAAATAAAAGTGGGAAAAGTCAAAGCGATATTTTTTTTAATGGAACGCCCTGTATATTTTTACATTTTTAAGAAAAGGTTTAAATTCTCTTCCCAAAAATATAACAATAACATACATTTACCTTCATATTTAGTAAAATACTGATAATTATTAAGAAAAAAAAAAAATTATTATTACTATTTTTTTTTATTATTCATTATCTTTACGTGTGCTCTCTGATTTTATTTTTAGTTGACCTTGAGTCTATAATTCGTAGATGTCGGAGATGTTGAAGTTGGCGGTGAGCACTTTGAACAGCTCCTCAAAAACGATACGAGTTTATTTTGTGAAATATAAAATTTAACTAAAAAAAAAAAAAACGATACATTTAATGGAAAAACTAGAAGACTGTGACTAAAAAGTGTAAAAAGTGACGTAGTGACTGTAGATTTCAAAAATGGAAAAAAAATACAATTTGGATCATTGGCGTACCCATTTTCTTTAAACAAAGGGAATCACCCCCCCCCCTCGTGGTTACGCCTCTGTTTCACATTTTCTATTGATTCTCAAATTATCGAAGGTACAATTCGGACCACCCTGTATAATAAAATTCCAGTTTTGTAAAAGAGTGCAAAGTAGGCTTCATACCTCACCGATTATCATGTGGCCACCTTGACCAATACGGTTATTATTTATTACTATGTATTATGAATTCATTATACTTTTTATGTCCAAATGAATATTTTAAGTTTATTAATTTTTAAATATCCGATTTCCTGTTTCTAGGCTTTTATCAAAAATATTAATTAATATATCACCACAAAGCTGAAGGTTAACCTTGCTAAGACCGATATAATACATTTTGTGGTTTTTCTCGGAAATCAGTGGTTTTGATAATTTACATTTTTTGTAAAACCAAAGAGTAGATAAGAAAAGAGGCAACAGTTCCTTAAATCCCATTCATAAATGACGAACAAATAATTTCAGCAAATTCCAGGTAAACGTTAGGATATAAAAGGGTTTTATGGGCCTGTTTACTATTAATTGACCTTTGCACAGTTGGACATATTTCAGCCACCTTCAGATAAGATGTAGAACGTAGGGTACGTACAGGCAGTACAGGGCCGTCATTATAGTTCGTATAGTAATATTAACGTCTGCTGTCGAGTGCTCCTGAACAAGTAGAAATTTTTGTCAGGTCTCCTAAGTTTCCAGGTTTGCAAACGAAAACAAAGTTCTTCAATTTTTCTGGACTAAGTTCAGCAAAGCAAATCACTACACAGGCGAAACTTATTTTGATGTATTTCCAGTATTAACGAATATAGTAAAAGCTAAGCAGCTAAAAAATTTACAATGAAACACTGATCATGCTTGGGACAAAATCATACCTTGACATTGATAGCCTTGCTTGCCCAAACCCCTGAAAACAAAACCACCGTTATCAAGTTAGTGCCGCCCGGTGTGCATATCCGATACAATAAAAGACAGACAATGTAATATTAGTTGTTACACCTACAACTATTGCATACTTACTTCTTACATTGTAAAATAAAACATTTTTATTGCTAAGGAAATTAAACATGTTTTCCAACTGGATTACAAGATTATATTAGAAGCAACTATTTAGGCAGCTTGAAAATATATCACATACAGTAGGTACCCCAAATTGGAGTCTTGCTTAATTGAACAACATGAAGGTTAGTCGAGTTGCTATTTGGCCCATCGTATCTCAACAGTGACGTTCAACAATTATTTTTGAAAAAACGTATAAAAATTACTGATTATGCATGAGTAAATTTCAATAAAAGAAATACTTCAGGCCTGACTATAAGTATAAGTATACGAAAATTATCACTATAATAATAAATTTTTTTTTTAATATTATCATCCGATAAAAAAATTTCTAAATTGTTTCTATTTCTTCAAATAAGCAAGATACCAATGATTTATGTTAAAATTATAATAATAATAAGAAAAGATGGAAAAGAAACTGTATTCCGAAGTAACATTTTATATATGAAATTAAACATTTCATATACAATTATTATGCTTTCTACAATATTTCGGAAATATACATTATATTTAATTGCATTACTCGAAACTGACTAGTTATTACGTACAATAGAGTTGTTTTAGTTTCATCCGAAAAATATAATGTTTTCCTCGTATAAGCTTAATGTGTTAAGAAACTAGAAAAATCAGCAAGTATTGGCAAAACCAGACAGAAAAAATAGTTAGTCACATTGTTAATCTTCCCCCGAATAGCTTATAGAAAACATAAAACTCACCAAATGAAATCTCTACAATGCGAACAGAAAGTGGGCTGACGCAGAAAAGTTGCCATGAATTTGTGATCGTTGACCTGGTGCACTCTCCTCCGCATAGCACCACGTCGTCTGTTGAAACCCTGACGCTCCTTGAACTCCCTTGGCTTAGCTCCATATTCTACGAGGAAAATCAATTAACTTGAGGCGTCATCAAAAGTAAAAATTTTTTTCCTAGAATGCACTATTTTTTTGTTAAAAAAGTAACTTTATCGTTAGTTATTATAAAGTTACAGGGTTGGCAAAATACAGATAAAAAAAATAAAAAAATCAGTAATTTAACAAATTTGATGAGGAAAAGACTTTATTAGCTCCCAAACAGGGTGCCCGTTTTTCGACCCGCAGCTAGGGGATCTCGCTTATCTTAAGGGACACGAAGTCGGTTAAATTAGAGTAAAGTTACGCAATTTTATGCCGATCAGTAATCTGAAAAGAAATTTGATCTATTGTGTTTAGTTTTGAAAATATTAAAAAAAACGAAAAATCACGATTCTCGTTTTTAATTTTTAAATTGAAAACTAATAAAACTACGTATTTTAAACAAAGACATTCTTAAGGAACATTTTTCCGAGACATAAAATCTGCCTTTCTAAAAACTAGCCTCACATTTCGCAATCCCTAAATTAACTGTTCATAAGATCCGCACCACAACTGTTCATAGGATATAATATAATATATACAATATATTATGAAGGATGATATACATATACTCGCAAGAATCTCAAATAATTAATTCAGTCCTTTATTATTTTCGATTTATAACCACAATGATAGTGACCGGTTTATCCGAATAACTCATTTACCATTCATAATGGGAGATGAAAAATCTTGTTTTAACAAAATGACAGACCATCAAAATTTTGCAATTTTTGCACTACTTTGTTTTACACCCTATATAATAAGAAGAGCTCGAAGAAGAGTAAGTATTAAAACTTTTCCAAAAAAATTTATTCTTTTATGTAATCTGGAACAAATGATATTTTGCGCGGTGCAAACCGCACAAAAAAAAGTCAACTTTTAAAAAAGTTGCAGCCAATTGAAAATGGTGCTAAATTTTTTTTTTTTGCTGAACTTTTTGTTGACCAGTTTATTTCAAAAATACATACCATTCGATGTTAACTTCAAATCTATCCTAATATGTAGTCGACCCTTGGGTTCCAAATTAACCTGTAACAAAAAACGGAACATTACTTAAAAAGAACAACTTATTGGGTGTTTGATCGGAATATATTCGTTAACTGTTTCCCAAGCCATCGAAATAAATGTCTAGAACATCTACATAGTACTGGCGAATTAAGGAAGGAATATGTCCATATTTTCAAAATATATTTTGTGTCAGTTCCTATTTTCCATTTTTTTTTTGCCGGGCTTGTCGGTGATACTATTGACGTTATAATTTTTAACAAATTCTATAATACATTCATTAACATTGACCAAGTGTTAGAGATTTCTATTTTGCCTGATATAAGCCTGATATCGATTTCAATATACACTATTGGACAAAAGTAAACCAACTCTCAAATTTTTAAATATATAAAATTTCTAAAATAATATTAACAGCTGTGGAAATTCGAAATCGTTTAAATTAAAGGGCCATAGTAGGCTGCTGTCACAGATGGAATGAGACTGTTTTCAAATGTCAAATAAGTCAGTACGTATATGCCATTCACATTTTATTTACATTAGTCGGCTTTGGAAAAACTGAATTCTGTTGGTATGAATGACTGTTTTAATTTAATTACTGAGGTTATGTTGAAAAGTCAAAAACATAACCACAAATTCAAATTGGTTCTACATAGTTGCCAGAGTGAAACCCTAAAGAAAGCACAGCAATGTTATCGATAAAAAATTTGGAAAATCAATAAAAAATAAATGACAGTGACGATCAATTATCAATTAAATCTGACACTTCAATATTTTGTCAATAGAAGCGAATAAGTTTGATTAACCCGCAAAATCTCTTTTTCAAACTTACCGTTATTGTAGACCCTTTTTCTTCATACAAAATCAAGTTGCTTTACTTCTGTTGTGCTAATAGCTAAATTTGATTTTATTATAAAATTTGCTCTACTTTTGTTCAATAGTGTATATCCTAAACTCATATTATTTATTGGCGACTCCAATTATCAATGGCGCTGGGGATTGTTAACAAATATGGACGAAGACGAGCAAAGCTTTCTGTCCTTGCCTTGTATGTGATTTAATTGACAATTGTTTTGTGTATTGTATGTGTTTTGATTGTATTGTAAAGGTGATTAAATAGTAATAAAAATGTTTATTTGCATATAATATGTACAGGGTGATCGTTTAAAAATTCTGCTTTTTAAACCCTTTTATTTTGCTTTAAAATATAGCCAGAAAAAAAATAAGAAATAGATATGTAGCATATTTTACCAAGTTTTTGTATATGTTATGAGACTGCATCTATCTTCATGAATATACAGTGAGCTCGAGTGAGCCATTAAAAAAAATGTGACTATGTCATTGTGGCGCTCCCTGTATATTATATACAAAAACTTGGTAAAATATGCTACAGATCTATTTTTTATTTTTCTTTCTAGCTATATTTTTTAGCGAAAAAGCAGAATTTTCAAATGATCACCCTGTACATGCTGTAACATAACGATGATACATAATAGTAACAGCATACGCAACACTAGTTGCAAATATGGTGACGTTCCCCATTTGGTATAACGGCAATATATCTTTTTAGTTTATGTTTATACTTATACAAATCTATTTTTATTTATTAATAAAGACGTTTCATGAATTCCTTAACTTCTTCCACAATTTTATATCACGGCTATTTAAATTTCACCGTTAACAAAATATACGTATGGCCACAAGCGGAGCCTAATCTAAAAATATTAAATTGATATACAAACATTTGCAGTCGATTAATCCTGGAAGTTGGGACACACTATATAGGACCATAAAATACGACTCATTTGTTTTCTTTTCAAACAAAACGAAAATGTGTCAAAGGCATTTCCTGTTTTGACAGCTTTTTGTTTTCTATTTACTAGTTCGTCGAAAAATAATGAAACGGCGATCATGTAGGCAGACATCCAACAGAAGAGTATCATTTTCAATTTGTTTACGTCAATTACTTGGATGGTGTAAAACGTTAGGAATGTATATTGCAGTAAACACTAAACAATAAACAAGAAGAGTCAGAAGTGCCCATGGTGGTTTTGGGTTTGACAGCGGGAGGGAGAAGCAACACACCCGGAGCGTTTTGCATACGATGTCCAGCACTTACCCAAAAATCAGCCTCGTCCTTTTCCCTGTTGAGAAGGTCCTCGAAAGGAATGCAAACATTGGCGACGAAGACGTCTGGTGGTATAGCGGCGTCGTGGAACACCGTCAGGGTGAGCGTCTTCGCGTTCTCTACCTGGTGCTCAAAGTATTCATTCCAGACGGGGTCGAAGGTTTTTTGCTTGGTGGTGGATTGGGCGACATGGGTGTCGTCCACGTCGATGGTGACATAGGGGTCCAGAAGCTGCTCGTCCGCCTTCCCGAAAGTGTGGCGCTTGGAGCAGTCCGTCGGCCGCAGGCCCTGGGCCTCGCATATTTTCACGCGAACAGTCCCCGTGAACATGGCACCGGCCCACTTGACACCTCACCTTCGAGAACGCGATTTTATCCGCCACCACCGCACTACAACATTAACAACTACATAGGGATGAACGAAAAATTACTCGACAAAATACACCTCGATTGACAGCCATGAAGGTCGGCTGGTCTCGATTTTCCTCTCAGCTCCTCCTCCACCCTATGTAGTACACGTCCTAGGCGTATGATGACACACTTAATTTCCTGATTTCTGTTAGCAGCTTCAGAAAGCTCGTTACTTCTACTCTCAGATAGATGGCGCTGAAGCATAAAGACTTTATCACAGAACAACAACCGGATAGAAACTGCCTGCTACGGCAATTTGGAGTCCCATTTCTGTGACCTTGACATGACGTTCAGTGTTATCACATTGAAAAGTAACTAATACACGGACTAATCTACTTTGTTATCTTTATAATAACGTGAGTTATATTCATAAAGTCACACGCGACTTCATGCTTAGCCTGTGCAATAGAAATTCTTTTCCGATACTGTGAAATAGAATGGTCCATTATTATTGAGGGGAGGAAAGTGAAATGACATTTGAATAGTTTTGACGTTTAATTAAGTTAGGTAATAATTGTGCCAAAAATGATGAATTCGTACTTGCAAAGGTTAGTATTTATTGTTATAATCGTAGATAAAGTATAGTATTCAACTCGTGGTAATGGTAAATAACTGATTAATTACAGCACTCGCCTGCGGCTCGCACGGCAGTCTTCATCGGCGTGAGTTATTTGCTACATTACCATTTAATAATATACTATTTTCCACGACTATCACGAAATAGCTAATAGACAGATTTAAATATTCAGTTTTAAAACTAAAAATTGGAAAGCCCATTATCGTAATTATTGTGAAGATGATTACTTTTATAAGAAAGTATGTTATTTTTATTTGTAATCAACGGGTTTAAGGTTATGAAACTCACTCTGTGACGTCGTAAGCGCTGCGAATCTTCCTAAATTCTTGATTGTAGACTCAATATATGCATTGTTTAATGAGAAAGTGAATGGTATACCATATTGTTGTTTTATATTTGTTAAATATACTTATTTTACAAATAAATCGAATTTTTATCATTTAAGTATTCTTTCCTACCAATCCTACCCCAAATGACTCTTGTACTAAATTAACCACAAAAGGTATAACATCTTGGTAAAATTAATTTCTATCTTTAGATTCCAACCGTAAAAACTCTTTCTTTCCCATCTCAGTATAATTCCCATCTCAGTATAATTTTTCATTATCTAATACTATCCTCCCGAAATATTTTCCTTTATTCCTGAAACTCCATGTTTATAGAAATAAATATAGTTAACAATTATCTCGAGGCACGAAATAGATAAGAGTTATAATAAATATACTTGGAATAACTCAGTGAAAAGTACTTTATTTTAATTACCAATCTCTTTAATGGCCCACTAATCAGTTTGTGCTTGTCCGCTTCGGCGCTGGCATCAATTCATCCCATGAGCACTGCTGTTCCTCCTCCTAAGTATTAGCATTCTATGGAAGAAGAAGAAGAAGAGATTAACCTCTTAAGAAATGTGAGGTTAGTGGTTCGCTAAAAATGACTAGAATTTACAATATTCTGCGTTTTAAACAAAATAATGCATTGCGCAAATCACTCAGTTCAACAACAGTCCAAACCAAATCCGATGAAATATCTGTTTTGAACAACACGTATGCTAGAGATGATTACACGAACGTTACCCAAAAACTTGTCTCCTACTTAGGAAAAAACATATACTTAAGGCCCTACCATCCCTTAAGTTTGGTGCGTCAAAGGATAATTAACTTCTTTTACAAGTCATTTGTTAACAGACGTGGGAACCCCGTTTTCTCCATATATGAAAATTTTCCACCGATAGTTAATATCAGGCAAAACTTCGACAGCTTACTTATTCCAGAAGATCACCCTTCTAGAGCTAAGAGCGACTGCTACTATATTAACAGAAAATATTTATTGCGGGCTCATATGACGGCTCATCAATCTGAGCTTATACAGACAGGTTTAAATAATTTTTTAATGATAGGAGATGTGTATCGCAGAGATGAAATTGATAGAACGCATTACCCAGTCTTTCACCAACTTGATGCCGTGAGGTTGAGGACCAAAGAACAAATTTTCCTTAAGGACGAGGCGCTAAATATTTTCGAAGAAGGTAACAACACTGCGTTTACTAGCGCCCAAGAGAAGCAGGCTTGTCATAGTTTGGAGGCAGTCAAATTGATGGAATTTGAGTTAAAGAATGTTTTAGTAGGCCTGGCTAAAAATTTGTTTGGTAAAGATGTAGAGTATCGTTGGGTGGACACCTACTTTCCGTTTACCCAGCCGTCTTGGGAGCTGGAAGTATATTATGAAAACGACTGGCTCGAGTTGTTAGGTTGTGGCATAATGCGACAGTCTATTTTAAGTAATGCTGGCGTAAATAACAGAATAGGCTGGGCCTTCGGTTTGGGACTAGAACGTATAGCGATGTGTTTGTATAAAATACCTGACATTCGACTTTTTTGGTCAAACGATTCAGGGTTTCTTAATCAGTTTAAAGTGGACGATATCGACGCACGGATCTTATACAAACCAATAAGCCAGTACCCTCAGTGTGTGAACGACATTAGTTTCTGGCTGCCAAAAAATAGAGAATTTTCTAGCAATGACTTCTACGACTTAGTGCGTACTATAGGTGGTGATTTAGTTGAACAAGTGTCGCTGGTTGATAATTTTACTCATCCGAAAACAGGAAATACTAGTCACTGTTATAGAATCGTGTATAGGCATATGGAGAGAACTTTAACTCAGTCTGAAGTGAACGTTTTGCATAAGGAGATTGAAAAAAATGTAGGGGAAGTTGGCGGAACTGTTAGATAAGCAATTATAGTTTTTTGTTTATTTATTTTTGTGTATATATTTGTATGAAAGATTAATAAATTTTTTGGAAAATTTCTCATATTAGCTTTAATTATGCTATTTGGCCTTGAACCAAATTAATATTTAGTATTTCCATGACGATATTGATTAAATATTTCCAAAATGTCGAAACAAACAGGAAGTCAAAGTCACTCAGATTTGTACAAAGAATTGCAATCGTCTATAAACGATGATAAGATGTACTGGATACGGAATGACGCAAAGTTAAGAGCTGTCGTTACATCAAAATCCTACGACGAATTCAGGTATGTGACGTTTAAAAATCCGGCCAAATCAATTTCTCTATCATGGACAACTTTCGAAATGTTCATGTTTTTTAATCGCTCAGAAGCAGAAGTCAGATCGTGTTGAAATTTGTAGACAGTTAATGTGTTGAGCGCCAGCTAAAATGTGTAAAATTATCATAAAACGACTAGCTTCGACGAGTATAACATTGACCACTATTTTAAGTTTGTTTAATTTAATCTTTACACTTTTCTCCAGAGATATAGTCGCTGCTGCCCATCTTAAACCATTAACCGGCAAGGAGATTAAAGAAAAGAAACAATTGAGTTGGAACAAGTCATCGAAATTAGAATAAAAACAAATTATTTTACAAACAATTTATTATTATAAACTGAAATAAAAGTTTCTTATTACATTTTTTTAAACGTTTTATACCTACAATAAATCATAATCACCTCTTAAATGTCTAACATAATATTTGTAAGCCTTAAAAAGCTTCTATAGAAAATGCAAAATTGGTACACCTTAAGTACGGGAATAGTTAACAAGAATAAAACTATACGGTAAGCAACATAATATAACAAAAACTAAAAACCATAAGAGAAAAATAAAAAAAGAAAAATTATTGCGACATCAGATGTCGCATGTTCTTTCTCTGAAAGCAGGTTTTTTTATTCTTTTTATGGAGGTTATTCATAAACTGCAACAAACGATCACCCTGTAGTAGTAGACATTCCAAAAATATATTTTACATCCTATCCTTAAAAATATTTAATATTGTTAAATCTTTTATCAACGCTTATTTTTAATCAATAACGTGTAACACTATTACAAAAACATTACTTCCAAAAAAATAAAGAAATACCTAAGGCAATGAAAGGATATTAGGTAAAAATTGAGTTTGAATAACGTCTTCTATTAAATATGTAACTAAATTTTTTTCTTAAAAATAGGTTATGTTATAAAATGTTTCCCCTAGAATTTCCCGCTTTGACAAAAACCAGGGTGGTAGAAAAATAGGTACCCCAATATAGAACATTTATAAAGTAAAATAGACGAAGTCAAAAAAATTCCAATAATTTGTTGGTTTCTTTTTGTGAATATCCATAGAAATGTTTCATATAGTGCACCTATTCTACGTCGGGGTATAAGTTAAGAAAACTAGATCTATTTCCTGGGCTGGTGGATGTGAATAACTGGTTTAACAGAGTGCGCCGTTGGCGGTTTATCTTTGTGGAAGCTTTGCACAGCCTCTGCTGGAAAATCGGCATTGCCTTTGGGGACGGCTCCAGATATGGTAGTAGTTTTTGGAGGACTACTTGAAACTGTAATGCCAGTTATGTCCTCTGCTATGCCTCCAGAGTCTCGTCTAGTTTTATGTTGAGTAATTCGCATACCTCCAGCTTTAACTAAAAAACAAAAGAAACGTTTTAAAAATTGGAATACGAGGCAAAATCTAGTACCCCAACGGTATTATTAATGCAATTAAACGATTGCAAATATGACTTTACCGCCCATTTTCGTTACTTTTTTCTTGTAGGAATTATTTATTGTATTCAATTCTTGTTTTAACATTTAATGCTGAACGCAGGACAGGCATTTTATATTTAATGGCTCAAAAAAGTCGAAGGACTGATTTTTAAAAATAATTAAAACACCCAGATTGAAAGCCAATTACGCATTTTTTTTTATTTTATAGCTGTAATAGTGTGAATTTCATATGAATTATGTAAATTCATTCTTTTGCAGCTATAAAATCAAAAAAAAATTGCATGATTGGCTTTCTTTCACAGTGTTATTAATTATTTAAAAAAATCAGTCCCTTAATTATTTTGAGCCACAAAAGCTAACGCCGGCCCTGCCTTAGTCTTTAATAAAATGTTTGTGAGGTATAAACTTATTGCACAACTTACCTAAGCACTTACGACAGATTTATGTGTATCTGATTAGATTAAATACCTATTCGTTGGTATTTATATATTAACAATACAATACGTTAAACGTTAAACGTAAAAAATAAATAACAAAAATGATAATTGTGTACACGTGAAGAATATCGTATATTCCACAGCAACATATTTTTTACAATTTCGCAAGATTAAATGTACTGAATTAAAAATTAAACAACCATATGGTGGCATTCGATAAATTGGGTCGATTGTTATAACGCCGAGACCATATATACTAAAATTTTGAGTTCGCCAAAATAGGTATGGCTAAAACGAAAAAAAAAAACAAAAAATGGCACTGACCAATAATCAAAAGGATACAAGGCATCCATACAACTGCTGGGCCCTTTCACAAATACTATAGACTAGATTTCATTTTGTAACCCTGTCCTGCCCTGTAGTGTATATAAAATTATAAAAAACAAAGGTCGCGGTTATGCGGTTGTATGTATAGAAATCGTCCTCTACAAGCATCTTAGGAACAAGAAAAAACAGGTCATACTATTAAACAAAAAGAAAACGTACCTGCTGGAGGGTGACCGGCTTTTAGCTCGCTTTCAGTTTTTGGGCTGGACATTTTTCTTCACTGGGCTATTCACCGCAACACTTTGTGCAATATTGTATTATTTTTAGTCGAATCAGCTACTTTGTAAACAAAAACACGTATGCACTATCCCGATGGCAACCTTGAATTTTATTCATTAATACGTAGATACGTGTAGCAACTACTTGTCCACTTTCCATCTCACAACAGGAATTAATTTATAGAAATGGAGAAAGCTTTAAATAGTAGGGTTAGATATGACGTTTGAGTTTCTTGTCACTCACCGCCAGATGGCACAACATTGTGGAGCGCAATTCACACTACTCACCACGAGGTGGCAGGATGTAGAGGAAAATAATGTAATTTATTTTTTATTTAATGAACTAATAAAGAATAATAATATAAGTAAATTCAATTTTTTAAAACAATCAACGGTTTGTTTACTTTGCAATTTGTACAACCACTTTTTTTGAAATCCAGTAATTTCAAAAAATTTGCATACAAAATCAGAATTAATTTACAGATTTCTGTAACAGAATAACATCCAAACGCAAAACGCCAAAAATAAATCGAAAAAGTTAACGTGGATTAAATGTAAGTGTCACTTGTACCATATTTCTCATGAAAACGGCATAAAACGTTGTTTAATATAGGACGTAAAGTGTTTTAAATTAGCTTCCTACTATGGTTCTGTTAGAAAATGATGCAGTAAGTTTACGGGTGAAATGGAATTACAAATTACTTGCCTGTTACCACGTACCTAACCTCTCTACTTTTCTTTCAGTTTCTGTCGGAACTTACAAAATTGTTTCAGAAAGCCAGATTGGACGGGTCTGTGACCATGACTTTTAAGAGATGTAAGCACATATATAATAATAATATATTAGAAAGTTATTCGCGCAAATCAAACAAATGATTTAGTGAGGCATGCCGATATGTAAAAGCGATGGCTGATAATAGGGGCAACTGTCAACTGTGACCACTTGAAGATGTCACAGATTTAGGTTTCCAAGGTAAACTCTCACGGTGTTCATTTGTTTTATTTACGCAAATTGAAAACTTGTAAATCCCTTAAAGCCATAAAAAAAGGCAATTGCCGCTGTGGATTGTTGGTGTGTTTAAGTGTCTTCAAACTAGAGCACATATTTTTTACACATACACATACAATAATATTTGCTATTTGCAGACGACGGTAGAGATCGGCCAACACCTAGAGTAGGTAAACCTCCACTCCCAGACCCACAGGAACATATGTGTTTAGTTAGGGCAAAATTCCGTTCAAAAAAGATAGCTACAGTGATACATCAAAAGGACATAAATAAGTTTCAGGTTGCCTACAGTAGTTTACTTAAAGGCAATTTAGATGGTCTTAAGAAATTAAAAAAGCCTAAAACCAAAACGAAGGCTGAATAAAGTGACATTTTATTTTTTTATCTTCGAAGTGTTCAAGTTTATTTTGATGTTAATTTATGGATTGGTTTTTGGATTATTGGACTGTACAGCTGGTTTAGAATAAGTTTTTTTTTTATTTTAAGGATAAGGAATAAAAGTTATTTTATAAATTATAGTTCTTTTTGTTCTACTCTTGAATATCCCTCGGTGAAAAATTCAGTGGCAAACCCACATAAATTCGGAACGCTGCACAGCGCTTACTTCATTAGCCAAATAGTTATTTTCTTTTCTGCATGTTGGTATAGAAACGTAACGCCTATTTGACATTCACATATGTCAGATGATCCAGAATTATTTCGGGGATCACATGATAGACGTTTCAAGTTGAAGTAGAATTTAGTGTTATTCTGCCCTAATAAAATCAACTCAAAATGCCTGTGTGTGGTCCAAAACTGTCCCTTTGCGGAATAATCATTAGTGCATGGGGTATCGTACAATTGGTAAGTAATTCTAATTACGATATATCATCGGTCATATCACGAGACCATTTGGTTATAGGCTTTAATGGGTGTATTTTACTACATTGGAGCTGTTGCCCTTGCAGAAGACATACCAGAAGTTGAATATGAACACAACTTGGACCAATTTTATATCGACGTGGATAAAGGTTTTCGACAGGTAAGGATTTGCCACTAAAATGGATTAGCCGCCCTGTTTCTATACTAAAATATTGAATTTTTTTTTGTAGAATGCCTTCAACTGCTGGATAGCTGCCTTATTATATCTCATAACTTTGGCCGTCTCTGCTCACCAGTTCTGGGCTAACAGCCGTTCTTCCTTGAGCGTGTAATTATGTAAACATGTATAAAATAAAATACCAATGTTTGTGGAGTTGAAAACTGTAACGTAACAGTTTTTAGCCATAGTAAATATTTGTTAAATAAAATGTCCCTTTCAACTCTACAAATAATTGTTCAGTATTGTATCACCGACATTCCCTGTACATTTTTTCTTTATCTATTTTATTTAATAGGAAACGTAGATTAAGCTGTAATTAACATTAAATTTTTACAATATATCAGCAGGTTTATCTTGGGATTGTTAAAATTATGTAGATTAATCACTATGTTATAATTTATATGTGAAAGAAAATGTTTCGTGTTCATTAAGGATCCTCTATTATTGTCAAATTAATTATTTAGTTCGTATCGTGAAGTCCTGAGAATTGTTTCATTTGTATATAGGAGATTTATATTAAATGTATTGCTTTTGTTTTCAATAAAATAAGATAAGTACAGTAAGTGTTTTATTGCGTACGAGACAGATTCAGAAACAACACAACCATGTTTAATATGAAAAAAAGGAGTGAAGTGACCGGTAGGTGCGACATGATAAATTTAAGCTTCAGAACAGTGGGCTCCAGCACCACGTTATAAACAAGCCAGTAGGCGCAGTGTATACATCTACTATCGCTTTCTCCGTTCGAAAAGAGCGTCGCCCAACAAATTTTCTCTTCATATTTGTTTAATTCTATTCTATTAACAATTTATTAGATGTACTGTACTTTCAAAATATAAGGGATTTCCCTAGCGTTCCAATATATTATGTCTAAAAGGGGAAATAAATAAAAAGTTAGGTGTGGCCACATTTCATCACAGGCCGCTTGCTATATTTTCAAATTAAAAAAATGTACAATTTCATGGGTGTGCCAATAACAATGCCAGTCGGGATTAAATTTATTCACAATACACATGTTCACTGAATTATAAAATATCATTTAACAATATATAAAATTATCTTGATAAATAACTGTACAACTTAAAAATAAAAAAGAATTGTATATTATACTATAAGGTAAGTTAATATTAATTTTCTGAGGAGTCCGAATCATAATTACAGGGATACGAATACCACATGTTACTAGACTCTTCTTTTTTTATTAAAATATTTCTTAAACGTCCGTTGGTACCTCCACTGCCACTTCCGCTAGGTCCTCCGTTTCTTTCTTCTGGACGCACCTCTCTAACCTCACTTTTTACAACGTGTTTTAAAGGATAGCCCTCATCCATGCTCGTGTCTCCGTCTGATCTTGTTAAATTTAAATTGGAACTATTTGAGCCTTCCTGGGAAGAAGCGTAAGGAGAAAACGTGTACTTCGAACAAGTCGGCACATTGGCCGAGCCCGACGAGTCTCCCTGATTTTGCCCGTTCTCTACAATCTGCTCTCTAACTCTATTCTGATTAAAAGAGATGCTTGGACGAGATGATGGAGAAGCAGAAGAATCTGAGGAATACCTAGAGCAGCTCGGCAAATTCTTATTCTCCTTCTGTTCTACCTGCGGCACACGCTCAGATTCTTTCCTCGAGTGGTCTTTGGCAGGAATCGACATGCTGTGCTTCGCAATTTTATAGACGCGATCGTGCTTCTTAAGTTTTTTCATATGCTTTTTTCTACTAGCAAACGCAGATAGCGGCAAATCATCCGATTCCGAATTTGTGTTGTCAACGTTTAAGTCACTTGCTGATGATAGGAAGCTCTCTCTCCTCTTCGAGACCTTCTTGTGCTTTTTCCTTCTCTTATACCTAAAATAATAAAAATCTTTAGTCACCATAAAAAAAATTTACGACATCTATTTTTTTTATATTTTATTTTTAAATTCAACTTAAAAATAATAAAACATAAACTAGTCCAAAAGGTGAGTTTCCTAAGAAATATATCTCCTTTTTTACGGCAAGTCCGCAGCAATCCTGCCCTGCCTATATTAATTTTGAATGCGGCCATCCGGATGAATTAGTTGACAACTGCTGCATTCATTACCTTCGCTAGAGCCTTAGAATTTCTGATTTTTGGTCGCTTGGAAGAAGGTTAATATACATTTATCAAAACGTTTTCATAGGAGAACGTGTGTATTTTATATAACAATTAAAATGGCCAATTTATACCTTTTGTACGAATTTTTGGAATTATCGTCCGAACTACTCGAACTGAATATAGAACTAGACGACCTCGACCTGTGATGGCGAAACCTCTTTTTTTGCCTCAATTTCTTTTCCTTCTCCTTTTCCCTCGATTGCCTCTTATGTTTAAGTCTCAGTTTTAAAGGTAAAATCGGTGTTCTACTTTCTGGCTCCGAAAATCTCTCCGGAATCGGCATAGGCAACTGTGGCTCTTCGTGTGACACAAGGATCGGCTCATCGGAGTCAGTATTAACCAAGTCTATCACTACAGGTTCGTCTGGATTAGTGGTGCCAACGATAATGACGTCACTGTCATTGTCGTTGTCCGACACGTCTATATACGGAGCCGGAGAATGCGGCCTCTCCGTGTATATAATATGCCGATCGTAGCCAATCATATCGAACGGCGAACGCATGAAGTTGTAAAATTCGTGTACGAAGTGATCCGTTTTATTATCCAGATACTCGTACAGCAAGTTGCGGAATGTACTGCTGCAAATGTGATGTCTCAGTAGGTGTTCCATTATGATATCTACAAGGCGCATAACTAGTTGAGTGTTCTCATAAAGCAAGGCATTTAGTTCACGGTTCAGCCATGGGACCAGTCTTGTTCGTGCTCCGGGGCAGCTCCTGTAATAAAAAACTTGTATGCAGGTTTGCCAAAATAAAATCATTATTTTGTTGTTCAGTTGTAAAATGAACTTTTTTGGGGATGAACCTAAAAACTTTTTTTTTATACGTTTTGATAAAAAATTAATTTTTTGTAATTTTTTTTAATGACTTAAAAATACATTTCTTGAAGAATGGAAACATTTTATGTTCAACTGCAGTAGCTGATAATTAGGCAATAATTACTCTATTGTTCGATAAGTAATGTGTATTAATACTCATTTGATTTGCAATAATTGAATGAGTAGGAATATTCAATACTTTAATATATCCTGTTTATTAACTACCTGGTTAAGCATTATTTATATTTCAGATAACAAAGATGTATGTTTATCTTTTTATAGTCGTTAAGTAAAAAAAACTAAGTCATAATAAAAGAATTAACATTCGTAAATAAACATGATAAACCTGTATCAATGGAAATAAATAAACAAACAAAACTGCTATATCACACATTTATAAAGCAAAAATCAACAGAAAGCTCCCACAGATTGTTAAAACGGCAGGTATTCAACATTAAATATTTTTCATTTCCCGTTGTATTTTTCTTTATTTCTTGATTTTTAATATAAACCCAATGAATTGACTACTACATACAGAAAGTTTTTCTTTCAATTTTTAAGTCGGCCATATATATTTCTCTCATTTCTATGAAAGGTCGTATAAAATTATAAAGCGAACCATTGATTTTCCTCATGTTCCGTTTGACCGCTTCACTATCAATTGTAACTACAATAATTACAAATGTATAATCTGCTACTACATATTAAAACTAACCTGAAAAACGAGGGCGAAACATCCCTGTACCGCCCCGTGACATCAGGAGGGGCATTAACCCACAGATTCCTACTGTAGATAGACCTTCGGAAACTAGTCGACGTATTATTTTCACGACGCCTCCTATGGTACATATTCCTACAAATACACTCTCCTATCATCACCGTTACATACAAGCAATAAGTAAAATAATCCATTTAAAATGCTTACCTCCCAGGGGCATATCCTTCAATGGAAATCTGGCCTCCATTTGTAAGGGGATGAGTGAGCAGCATCTGTTGAATGGCATGTTCGCCGCGGGTGTCGACAGTAAACGTAGTTCTATAAAACAAGTAGCATATTAGACGGCTATAGTCCATGTACATGCTAAACAACAACTCATCATAACAGTCAAAGAATAGAATTACTCTGTTCAGTTGCCACACATATATACACGGAGAGTCACTTTCCGTTTCCATGGCTATACTAGAGCAACTGTTAAGCCAACCGATGTATAACGTCTTATGACCACTGGGGATAAAGACTTTATATATACATGCGTGAACATACGTCTGATATATGGTAGATAGCGCATGCCAGTAGTGATTGCATCGTCAGCATTTAATAGACAATCATTCACAACTTCTACTGTTTTAGAGATTCTTATTTTTTACATCAGTATATACTAAATGATTGCATTATATATTTTTATATCAATTATTTATTATCTCCAGTAGAATTAAGTAGTTAATCAAACGCTTCAGGAAAGTCACATCACCTTTTTTTTACTTACAAACTATTGTGATAGAAACTAAAGCGCTCAATTTAATAAAACGACATCTCAGCATTGGTAGCAAAAAACATACATTAATTGTTTTATTATTTTAGTGGTCATAGCTCTACTATAAGCTCCATATACTTGTTATCAATTGAATAATGTAAGACTCCGAAGATTGCAGATGTGGCTCTACCTACTGTATAAATATGTATGGATGTATAAAATATATATACTCATAGAGTTGTGACTGTGCACAATACAAAATAAAGTTATCATGTTTAAAACACTTAATAAAAAAAATCTATAAAATATACATAAAATAAACAATGCAAGATAAGAAACGATAAAATACAATATATTATTCATTAGAATTTATAAAGTACAATATGCAACATAAAATAATCTTTACTTAGAAAATGACTAACAGACTAAACTATACAGTGCAGTTTCAATTGCACGCCTATGTTTTATTAAATTTAATCTGGATTCGCTAACTGGTTCAAGGGATTTTAATAACATTAAACTTTATTGAGTATAAAAATAGGGAGTTATCGCAAACTTGCAGTAAACAATACGGTAACGTTAAATTTGAAATATTGTAACCTTATTGGTTGATTTACCGCAATCTATCCAATAGACATGCAATGTTTCAAATTTAACGTTACTGTATTGTTTAGCGTAAGTTTGCCATAACTCCCTAATATTAACATCAAACACATACCTGAAATGGAACTGATGCCTAGCGTGGGATGTATTGCCTAGCGGTAAAACCAAAAACTCTTCGTTATCGATAATATGAATCTCCTCTGGTGGCGTAATTTCAACAACATGTTCGTCGTATTCTTCGTTACTTTTAACATTATGTATTATCCGCCTAAACGGCTGTTTGCATAGAGGACACTCCGCTTTAATCTACACGTAAGAATAGTTAATATATTGCCATGTTATATAAAAAAATACCTACTTTTGACCACTCCAGAAGACATTTGAAACAAAATTGATGCATACATGAATCAGAAAAACACTTATTTGTGCATGTCCCTAAACAAATTGCACAATTCGGGGGCGGACTTGACGAATTGGGTCTATTTACGATCACTCTACTTTCTGCCATTTTTATTCTACTAGAACAACTATTAAATCAAAACATTTACAAGGCGAGATATTGGAATCAGCCAAATCATGTCGCCGTCTCGACCGATTCTGTCAGATTGATTGACCTTGCTGGCACCATGGAAATATCGTATTTTTCGTAGAAGCGGCTATTATATAAATATATTTTTGCGAATTATACTAACTAAGACACTACTAACCAAAATTGTGTTAAGAAAAATCTATGAAACAATCAATTTTAGGGAGTAAGTAATTATTACTGACTGGAAAACTCCACCATAACACAGAAAAATAAACTGGAAAATGAGTGAAGTTTGACACAAAACATCTGTCCCAGGGCAGCCAACATAGAGATGCTCGCGTGCCCGGAAACAAATAAAACGAATGAAAAAAAAACTCTTACGGAGAGGTTCAATAAAATTGTGCAATAATTTAATTCTATTTCTGCCAATCAGTCACCATGGGCGCCGTTTGGACTGGGTGAGGCCGGGTTACCGACCCACCAATTAAGCGACTAAGAACAAATTTATATTTTGAATGCAGCTGCAGCCGAAACACATGCATATACTAACGTTCAATAAACTATAATCAATTACTGCTAACGCATTTAGGAAGGGCGAAGTGGTGTACTCCTTTAATTAATTACAGACGAAAGGTAGAATCTAACGGTCTCAAAATCATCCGCCGCGCGCAGTGTGACGTCATTGCGAGAGCAATTATTCTAATATTGTCATTGTTCTTGTTAACCATCAATAACCCACTGGGCCCTTCACCTGAACCTACAGAATTCCCAACATTACAAAATCGACTTTACATTTTCATTTGAATAATTGAAAATGGTTTGTTTACATTATTTTGTGTACATTTTAATATTGAAGTCGTATAGGTTGTTTAGGTTAGTTAATTAATTACATACCCTTTGCAAATCTCTTCAACAAGTTGTCTTAAGAATTATTTTTAAAAGTAAATACACCACATTAACAGAAACTTCGATTTCACCACGAAATAAAGACGGGCAGAATGACAGAGCAACGGTGTGAATTCACGCGGTGACGTCATTCACATGCGCGCAATCCTATCTTTAGTTTATTGTATCTTGATTATAAAGTGTAGCACAAAAGTCATTATGATAACGCATATGTTTGAAGGAAAATAATTAATTAGTATTCGTCTATTCAGTGAATGTTTTGGTTTCTTAAAATTCTTAACCGCCTCTCAAGTTCAAGTCACCGTCGAAGTAACCATCGTAAAATGCTAGGACTTTTCGTTGGAGAGACGAAGCTCTACCGTTTATTATGGAGCCCGAATCATATCTAGGACATTGCTAGTTCTCACAAATACATTTTTAATTTGCCTCAGAATGGAAGTAAAGAATATAATAAAATATTAACCTATTAGACCCTTCATATAAATTTCAATGTTCAATATTGTGAATAAAATCAGGAAATATCTGTCTCGATATTGTACTAAGTTGAATAATCATGTTCTTACCGTGCGTTTCGTAAGTGCCCATTTTATTTAGTTCACGGGTTCTCTTTCTTATATATATGCTGTGGTTCACATCATAAATATGTATGTCTATGGTTCCCACAGAATTATTTTCCTGACAAATGACAGAAGACAGGAAAGATAAAAGATAACATAACCTAACATTCTGAGGTCTGCGGACTGCGACATACCTAACCTAAATAAGTTTTTCTCTTTGCCAGTGTTTGCTGTACAGTGTACTAGTGTACATCCAGTTTTTATTAGAATTGATCATTGGTTAATACAAAAATGTCTTCTGTGCCGACAAATCAAAGAAATAAACGTAAAAGAAAGAAGTCCTTTTTGAAAAATGCAAGAAAATACGCCAAGAAAGGCCATTACGGGAGAGGTTCTGAGTTAGATGCTGATACCTACCAGTACTTTGTAAGAATAATGGAGGCCTACAGAGAAGGTTTTGATAATGACGAAGATAAAAAAGTGTTTGTCAACAATGTCTTTGAACAAACTGAAAACAGAGAAGTGGATTGTAGTTGCAATCAAGTGGGGTGTCGTGTAGTAGAAATGTTGCTTCCGTTTGCTAACGATAACGTTCTGAAGAAATTTATGGAAGCCTTTACGCCAGATCTTAGAAAATTATGTAGTGATCGTTTCGCAAGTCATGTACTAGAGGCATTAGTCGTACAGTCTTGTAAAAAATCGCCAGAAGATTTAAATGGGTATTTTAAAGACTTTACGATTAAAATCAGTAAGTTTTTGCTGAATAATCTAGAGGATTATATTTGGGACACATATGCAAATCATATAATAAGAACCTGTTTGGAAAACTTGGTCCAGTTAGCCAAAGACGAGAAAAATGAAGGAAACGTAAAAGTTGAAGAACAAAAAATATGTGACGAGTATTTGGAAATCGTGAAAGAGTATGCAGAAAGGCTTATTGTTTGGCCGCAATTTGTTCAATTATGCACCACCGAACTCACATCTGGTTTTCTGCAAGTTTTAATAAGATGTCTTAATAAAGTTGATTTAAAACTGCTCAAGAAATATTTGAAGAAGCTTTTGAATGAAGTGTTTGTTCCAAATGCCGAAGAAAATAACACAGATGGCAATTTGCTTCCGCAGGCGTTTTTATCCAAGTCGTCTGTAATGTTATTAGAAACTGCAATTCAAATCGCGACTCCAAAAATGTATACCCAAATTTATGCCAAGTGCTTTGTAGGAAAGTTAGTTAAATTGTCCAAAACAAGAATTACTAATTTCTCAGTTCAAAAATTATTACAACACTGCAAAGAAAAAGTTGAATTTGAAGCTATATTTGACGAGTTAGCAGATCATTTTGAGGAAATTATCGATGCTGGTCATTCCGGAGTGATATTATCTCTAGCGCATGCGTGTAAGAGATTGTGTGCTAAACAAGGTAGTTTCGTACAAAATTTAATGAAGTGTTTTCATTGTTTTGAACCGGAGGATAGACAACAACACTTTGTTATGTGTATGAGCAGGTTTGATAAGTATGAAAATATCGAAAAGCAGTCTAATGAGAATTTACAAAAAGATAAATTAAACCTACATGGAACTTTAATTTTACAAGTAACATTGGAATTCAACAAACCTATTAAAATAATCAATAGTGTATTAAGTATGGAACAAACAGATTTGAAGAATTTATTTTCCAACAGCATGGGCAGCCACATCGTAGACTCATACGTAAAAGGCGCGTTCGTAGGAGAAAAAAGTAAAGAGAAACTTGTTAGAAAAATGATGGGTACATATCAAGAACTGGCTTCATCCAAATACGGCTCACGATCTTTCGAGGCCATTTGGAATGCTGCTAACTTGAAAGCCAAGATGTATATAATGGAGGAACTTTCACGTAAAGACGGCGCGTGGTCTAATTCTGATTGTGGAAAAATAATAGCGGGTAAAGTAAACTTGTTACTTTATAAGCGAAACAAGGAGGATTGGAAGAATTCTTTAAATAAAGCGAAGACAAGTGAAATATTCGCGGATATTTTAAAATGATTTATCCTGATATGTTTTTGTTGTACAATATGTTTTTATAATGAAATAAATGAATACTTATGAGCTATTTTTTTTATGTAATTCACAATTCAGTGGACTGTTAGTTCATTATTTCAGCTGGAATGATAATGGTGCTTATATTTTTATGTCTATCTTTTTTTGATTATGCTGAAATGATTAAAAAAACCATTTTTTTAAAAATAAATCTTCCTAAAATAAATTATTTGATTTTTCAGTTAGGTCCAGATAATAAATTAATTTTCTTATTTCTTTAGAATTTACTTAAAAAAATTAGGATACCTATTTTATAATTTCAACATAACCAAAAAAGATATAGGCATTCATACTGTTTATATCTTTGAAATCTGTTCATTATATTATTAATTAAAATTAAATTATCTAGGGCGGGATTGATGTTTGTATTTAGGGGGATTTTTGTGGTAATGTTGAATTAATTATTAGGTTGGCACTGCTGCCTCTAGAGTATTATGGTTTATGGCAGTTGGCAGCAAGTATTTTTGATTTAAAACAAGTGTTGGATTGATTGTAGTGCATTCGTTAGTTTTAGTTTGTGTTTATAAAATGTGTATAAAATTGCGAATAAGGGAGGTTGTCTCCTATTTATCTGGGATTGGAGTAGAAAAGGAGAACGGAAAGAATCAGGTAAGTGGTGTTCATCGATTTCCACGGTAGTTCCAAAAAAATGAGCTTTATGAATCCAGTCAACTGTGGGTTCCATTAATGTTAAGCCTACTTGTTTTCCGTGGGATATATTAAAAAAGAATTGAATATTTCTTGATTTCAACATAACCAAAAAAGATAGGCATACAAATGATTATATCTTTGAAATCAGAAATAAGCTATTTTTTAGTCCATATTTCACTGTGGGTTTGTCCGAATACTTTTCTACGTAGTGTTTTGACATGAAAACACGCTATGTACTTACCAAAATTTGTTTTCGGCTAATGAGTGTAGCCTGTAACTCGCTTAAAAACAGGTCAGAAAATTTGAAATTCTACAAAAGCTATTGAAATACTGTTACAAGTGTTACAGGTAATGTTTTAATAATTTTTTTCGTAACGTTCTGGTTGACGTTTATAAAATTGATTGTCAATGTTGAGGTAGGACGAGGTCGCTATTTACGTACGGGTAACTGAAATGAATTTGTGGGAGGTTGAAATTACAAAATAAAATTGTTAGTTAAATATAGCATAATTTATTTGACTTTACAATGGCAAAGACATAAATATAAATTCAGAAATCACAAACAATTTCAAAATTTTTACACTTTTAATAGAAGAATTATCATAAGGATGCTTTACAAGCCGAACTTATGTGAAAAAATACTATTCAAACAGAATTGAATAAACAATGACCTGCTTATAAAACCAATTAAAAAGGGCTAATTTAAATTCAATAAGAATATACCATAAATAATCTTGAGCTGTAACGATTTATAATTAAATATAAAGAGGATAATTTTCATTTGATGCTTAGCTCCGATTTAAAATATCATATACTCTTATTAGTTTTATTAACAACTTACATCTATAATATAATATATTATAATACATCTTAGCTTACTGGGATACTATTTAAGAATACAATAAGACTAGTACTATACACGTGCAGACGAGTTCTATTTATAACATTAATACAACATCAAATATCAACATTCGCGTTATAAATAAAACCCCGATAATGTTTTAATAACAAAACTTATTTTTTATTTATATACTTTTATATAAAAACAAATTAGCTTTGCACTAAATTTTTTGTAAATTAGCCACATTCCACAAACGAATGTATCGACTTAACTATATACAGAAGGCGCTCTAAAAATTGAGGGAACGAGGTTTTAAACCAGTCGTTTTTAGAAAACGATGAGCCTTTTCAGTTAAATCTAACTGGTCTTGGGTCCTGCCGCAGGCTATCATAGCCCACAGGTAATCAAGCTGGAACAAACAGTACAACTTTAAAGACGGCCTAAAATGTTTTAAGTTATGTTAGTGGAGGGGTTAAGTTTAGCGAAATGAAACGTTAGGATTAGTGGTTACCGTTGCCTATACTCCTCCTTATGTTAATTTAGATACAGAGAATATTTAGTCTACCATTTTTTATGTAAAAATCCTGTACGAAAGTATTTACAGTTATATACATTTTAGACACTTCAACTTCATATACAGGGTGTCTTACTTATCTCGTGCTCACTATGGGTATTTTGGAAACGGTAATATACAGGGTGGGTTAAATGACGCCAAATGTAGAGCTTATCAAGGCTTACTATTAGGTACAAAAATATTTTAGTAAAATCAACTCGGTTTTGTTTCATAAGCAAAAACTAATTTTTGTTATTTTTAAACAGAATCCTCGTGTCGCGATGAGCTCGAAAATTCTGGTCAAGGGCTCTCCTACCATTACAAATTTCAACAGTTAAAGATTTAATCAAAAATATTTAATAGTCGTGGATAAAGTATGGTATTCTATTCCTCTTACGTATAATGTCTATTACTCATTTGGGTGATTTAATAATAATATAGGCCATTATATGCTTGTGGAATAAACTACTATTAAATTCCAACCTATAACAGATATTATAGAAACAACGTTTCTCTGATAAAAAATCCATCTGTTTTTAATACAGTCATAAATTAATGACGTGAATGTCAACATTTCTGGTACCAAATATAACAAAATTAACTTTCGCTGTCTTGACGTGATTAATTAATCGGTCTTCAATTTACCCGCTGTAGATTTTACACGCTTTTCTTTATTGACGTTCACCCTAGCAACTCCCTATAATACAGGAACTCAGTAAAGTCAACATATCACAGCCTTAAACTTAAGCAAAGATAAAAAAGCACATGAAATTGGTTAGTGCATTATGTTTAAAATTATGATACCTACTTAGTGGTTAAACCAAAGTTTTGATTAAATCCGGGAAAAAAATGATATTAACTAATAACCTTACTTGTTTCGTCAGATTTAGAGCATTCAAAAAACACGCTACAGTTTACGACCTAACGTTGCAGGAGTTGGAATCTCTGAAGAGACCGTTGTAGTTTGCATAAACACCGCTACACTCGAGTGCAATTTACTCCTGAAAACGATAAAACTAGTTTTATATAACAAAAAAGTGTTTTAACACCTTTTGGGTGAAACGGAAAATTTTAACTGTATAACAATACATTATATACATAAATATGTGCATGCGAAGGCATTTTGATGAACTGAGAATTTTTTGCTGTGCATGCCAAACCTGAATAATGAAAAAGTATACCTATCTATCCACTCGGTTAGTGAAATGCCCCTCGAGAATGGCGTGAGGTGTTTTAGTATTTATGAAAACTACTTTATGGCATACTTTACCTTCCCGCAAAATATTACCCATGAATGTTATTTACAACTTTAACGCAAGATCGTTCTACAGTATCCTTAAAATAATAGTATAGGCAAGGCTAGTCAGTGGCTCACCTTAGGAGCTTTCGGCCTCGGATCCTCGAACGTTATCCGCTTGGCCGCGGTGCTGCGTGGACCTGGGAGGGCTCGATTTGAGGCACTGGCGGGGGGCAGGCGCTGCCAGGACAAGGACATTATGCTACAATACCACCACACAAACAACCACTCACAACTAAACCCAAGCCTAACTTAAACTCCCATTCGAAATGACAAAACACAAAATATATGCAACTTATCGTTAAACAATATGTACCAAAGTTATGTATACAGGGTGTCCCATTTATCGTGCTCACCATGGGTATCTTGGAAACGGTAGGTTAAACGACGCCAAATGTAGAGGTTGTCAACGTACCGTTGTGTGCAAAAATATTTTAGTAAAATCAATTCGTTTTTGTCTCATAGGCAAAAAACTGATTTTTGTCGTTTTCATTTTTTCTTACATAGTAAGCGCTTGCTACTTTTGGTGTCATTTAATCTACTTTGTATCTCTTAACGTTTCCAAAACGTCCATGATGAGCACGATAAGTGGGACACCCTGTATGTAGCAATTTTTTTTCTTCAAGCGGATTGGAAATATCGTTGCAAAATTTATTATTTAAAAAATGCAATAAAGTTTTCCTCATATTTTGGCATCAATCTGCAGGTTATTTCAGCAGATGCGAAAAAATTTATAAGCACACTTTTTTATTATTGAACATAAAAAGAAGGCAGCTAACTGACTGATTGATTAAAAATTAAAATTAGCCATAATAAACAATTGTGGCATTGCATTCTATTTTTCTGATCACACTGTATAGGAATATCAATTTAAAAAACAAAGTACTTAAAATCTTTTCATTTCTGATGCTCATTTGTTTTTTATGACAAATTCTGGTAACTTTTTTAATTATCGGTTTCTGCATATCTATTAAAAAAATAAACCCTGTAGGCGAGCGTTAAAACGTAAAGCAAAACTCTACTAAGTATTAATAATTTATTTTTAACGACATACTGTTGCAAAAAATATTTTGTCTTGTGTTAGTTCGTTTCAAAAAGATATAGATAAAAGAGCACCATTTTTGGTAACTTACATCTAGTGCAAGAACTTAAATAGTCTTATCGAAAAAAAAAAAAAAAATGAGGTGCAACGAAAACACTACATACTTAAATATGATAAAAAGGTGCATATCTACAATAAAAAAAAATATAAACAACAACAGATAGCAAGTGCTAATTTTTTGGTTTACGCAACGCTGCGCTTTCAACGTTCTATTACTTTCGTTTGGGAACTAAGGAACAAACTACAACTAAAGTGATACAACTAGAATAAATAAAAACTTAAGATTAGTTTTAACGAATCGTAAGACTCAAAACATCAAAATAACTTCGACTTTGTCAGCTATGTTAAAATAAATAGGGGCTTAGCCAACTAGCTTTATGACTAATTTGAAGTACTTTAGGTTTAAGTTTGCCCTAGAGTGAAGTAATAGAAGGTTACGATTATTAGAACTCTGTTAACAACACAAATAACAAAAAAAATAATATAATATATTAATATAACGCTCTTGCAGTATTAGATACAATAAAACATAAATGTAGTTTCTTTAAAGAAAAATGAAAAATATAAAAAAAACAAGCACGTAAGATTATACTTGCGTTTTTGTGCGATGGCAAAGCTGAAGAAGGAGAGAGGAGAGACAAGGTTAACGGACACTTTGGTTTACGAAATGCTTAACTTTGAGTTTCAGACTAGACAGGAAAATAGAGGTACTAAACAGAAGTGGTTCATGCAGTTATAGATAATAGAACACATCAGATGCAGTAAATATACTTTAACGGCTCAAAATACTCAGCGACAACGACAAGGTTCAGACAAGTGAATACTTTAACCGTCAGATTGCGCTATTTTAAAGTAACACAAAACTGAACCCTCTCTGCATAAAAATATTAATCTCATGCATTCTAGAATCTACACGTACACTTCATAACCAGACATTATGACAAGAGTTTGTTAATACGTTAGCTAAAATCAAACATAAAAAAATCGATCTCTAAAGAGAAACTATACAAAATAGGAGGCTACTGTAACAAATCCAAAAGCCAAATAAAGAAATAAATTAGAATTCAAAAAAGCAAACAAAATCCCAGTTCATTAATGGTTAATGTCTTAAAAGGAATTGCCAGGTACATTTTAGTCGGGTTGAGGACGAGGATCAGTTTAAGAAAGGAAATTATCTCCAAAATGAAACCATCCAAGTACCTTGGAGGACCCCGTCTGCGGGGGATAATCCATTAATCCCGTCACTCCCAAGGAGTCTTTCATTATTGAGGAGGGAGTGGAGAACAGAATTGAGGTGTCCTCGCCCAAAGATTTACTCTGAAACAAAACACACAACGTAAGAAGTATTTTTAGACGCCAGCAACAACGAACCTACAGAAATATCGGAATAGATTTTATAGCAACTACAACAATTTACTTACTGGTGTCTCAATGGCGAACGACATTTCAGACGAACTCATTTGTGAAGAGGTCGAGGCCCAAGACGGCGCTAAAGCCTTGCGCACCCTCTTGTTCGGCAGAATGTTTTCTTTGCCGGCGGCCAACACTCCGCCCTTTCGTTTTCCCGTCATATAGCCACTATCATTCTACAAATAAAAGAAAAAGTGTAACAGGCACAACCTAACGCTAATCGCTACATCATTTAAACAACTCTGCAGTTTTCGTTTTTATTACAGGTTAACAAGTTTTCAATTCGAGTCGTTAAACACTTCCAAGTACATATGAACATTATTCGCAAGCACCACCATTAGGGATTTTTGAAGCGTCATATAAAATTTCCTGTAAAACCTTTTTAAGGTCCAAATCTTAGTTTTGTATCTGACTTGAGTATGAGTCACTTTAAAAAATACCTTGGTGGTTATGTAGTTTAATAATTAATTTCGACTGTCAGATGATTGTAAAGTTTAATGTTTACAAATCATTTGAAAATATCGAAAGGAGATGCAGAGGCGAAAATAGAAAAGAAAGAGGAAAGAAAGAAGAAATGAGAGAAGGAAACAGTGGAAGAAAACGAAAAGGATAAGGAAAAAGGAAAGGAGGCAAACCAAAAAAAGAGATAGGAAAAAAGTCAGGGAAATGGACGGAAAAGAAGAGGAGAAAGGAATAGAAGAGAAAAAAGAAAAAAAGGAAAAGGGAAAAGAAAATATAGAAAGGGATAAAATAAAAGGAAAGGGGAAGAAAATTAAATAGCAAGGAGATCCAAGAGAAAAGGGTAAAAGAAGAGGAAAATCAGAAAAGAAATAGGAAAATAGCCAGAGGGAGATGAGAAGGAAAAAAGGAGCAAGAAGTGGAAGGCGAAAAGAGAAACGCGAAAAGAGAAAAACTCGTGAAAGAGACGAATAAATAAAATGAAACGGAAAGAAACTTACATCGCAAGGAGATTCAACAGAAAAATAAAAGGGTGAAAGAGAAGAAAAATTGAGAAAGAACAAAAAAGGAAAAGGAAAAAGCCAGAGGGAAATGGATGGGAAAAGAAAATAAAAACAGAGAAAGAAACGGATAAATAAAAGGAAAGAGAAAGAAAATTAAATGGCAAAGAGAATCAAGAGAAAAAGGTGAAAGAAAAGGGAAACAAAAAAACCATTAGGAAAAAAGACCAAGGGCAACGGGAAGGAAAAGAAAAGGAGAAAGAAATAGAAGGGAAAGAGGAAAAGGTAAAAGACAAACTCGAGAGAAACGGATAAATAAAAGGAAAGGGAAAGAAAATTAAATCGTAAAGAAATTCAAGAGAAAAAGAAAATGGTGAAAGGACAGGGAAGAAAAAATGAGAAAAGAAAACCAAACAAGGAATAGGGAAAAAGCCAGAGGGAAATGGATGGGAAATGAAAAGGAGAAAGGAATAGAAGGGAAAAAAGAGGAAAGGGAAAAGAAAAGAAAGACGGAGACAAAAATGGATAAATAAATGGAAAGGCAACGAAAATTAAATCAAATGGCAAGGAGATTCAAGAAAAAGGTGAAAGGGAAACCAAAAAAGAAATAGGAAAAATGTCAGAGGGAAATGGGAAGGAAAGGAAAAGGAGAAAGGAATAGAAGGGGAAAAAAGTAGAAAAGGGAAAAGAAAAGAAAAATAGAGAAAGAAATGGATAAATAAAAGGAATGGGAACGGAAATTAAATGGCAAGGAGATTTAAGAAAAAAAAAGTGAAGGGAAAGGGAAGAAAAACAAGAAAGAAAAAAGAAAATGAGATCGAAAAACCAAAAAAAGAAAGCAACCCTTCTAAGTAACATTTTTCAATAGGTATTTAAAAAAATATGCCAATTAATTATTCAAACTTTTTAATAATTTTTTTATTTCCAGCAGAAAAAGGCCAAATGTTATCACAATTTGAGTCTAATAGGGAAATTTAACGAGTCTACGAATTTATTACTGCAAACTTTAGTTTCAATAAAGGCTCTCGGCCAGATTAATAATAATCGGTATGAACTAAATAAAACTAATGTGTATGTTCATATGCGCTCAAATACTCGTTTAACACTGGAAAACATGAATTACTGCGATACAAAAATAACTTTGAGCAACGATATTTCTACAGAAAATCACTGGGAACTCTGACGTGGGGCCTCCGTAAAATTCACCCAATGGGCACAGGTCAGCTAGAAAAAACCGCTGAAAGAAAAATATAAACACTAAAACAAAACAGGGTATCAACTAAAATAACCTATCTAACTTAAATCTAAAACCACTCATCCTGTTCAAGTTAATTATCTTTGGTTTAACCACATGGGTGTTAAAGACTTTTAGTTCGTTGCAAAACAAAAAGCGGCAAAAACTTACAGTGACCATCATACTGGTGTCGGTTTCGTAGTGCGAACTGTCCTGGTCCTTCTTCATTATTTCTGTGATGTCCTCCAGTCTCGAGGAGGGCGTATCGGGCATATTAGTGATTGGCCCGGATTTTTTCTCAAGGTCCGCCAGCGCCTTCTTAAAGGGGGTGGGCGTTCGAGGAGTATCACTAGTGACGAATAGCCTTTTGTTGGGCGTCGTTATGGCATCGGAGGTTGAGGCGGAGGTGGTTGCTTCGGCTTTCATTGAAATGCCATGGGGGGTACTAAGGGGGCTGTAGTCCCTATCCTAAAAAAGTATGAACGTTAACTAATACAAGATCTTGAGTTTCCGAAATCTTACCGGCTTCGTCTTGTCCTTCACGGGGGTAAGGGCTTGCTGCTTCTTCATTGGCGTCGATGATAAGGTCACATCGAAAGTGATGTGGTGGATATTTGGGCTGTTCAAGAACTGCGATGGACTAAAAGGCAACTGTTTAATGGGAGAGTTGCCGTTTCTTAACGGGCTGAATATGGTTGGTTTGGCGCCGTCGAACATGAAATCGATGTCTTCCAATTTGTTCAGGCTTGGTCCAGCAGACAATGCTAGTTCTTGAGTGAGGTGTTCGGAGCTGTCTCTTCGCCTTCGAGACTTGCTGCCCCTTCTCAATATCGGAGGGGTCGAGGCACGTGGCATGCTGAGAGCATTGGCGACAGGTACTAGAGTGTTTTGGGAATAGTTTGGAGGAACCACTCCTAAAAAGATTGCCAAAAATAATTGCTACCGACCATAAAACGCCAATACTTACTGGCTTTGATGAACTGCCTGTTGTTGGATTTCAGAGGGCTCACTCCCGGCGAATAGAAACCCATGTCGAAATCGGAAATGGCATCGTCGTTCATCGGTATCAATTTGACAGGCGACGGTTGGTTCGGGTATACGTTGATGTAATTAAACGGAGGAAGATCATTGTTGTTCTGCGAGGATTGCGGAGGCGACGGGTTCAATCTGTCCAGGGAGTTTACGATGGTGTGCTGCGGCGTTGATGTGATGGGGCTTGGGCTGGGCGTGGGGGCTCCCATTGAGAAGCCCCCAGTGCTTGATTGACTGCTCGCTTGGTCGTACAGTTCTACTGCCCACTCCTAGAAAAATGCAAAGAAACGGCAATTTAGTTACTTAATTGAAACATTATGCTGATGCTCACCTCAGTGTTATACAGATTGATAGTTTCTTGTTTCAAACACTGCGTATCGCTGGTGTCGACTTGCCCAGCCTGGTTCCTCTGTTGTGAGAAATGGGTGTACAGGTTGGTCTCGCTCTGCCTCGCTGGGTTCTTCCTATGTCGCCCTCTCCTCGCGTCACCGTTCTCCCTATTCTCCGACTCGTACTTCCGTCTCATGGTGGAGTTCCAATGGTTTTTGATGGCATTGTCCGTCCTGCCGGGCAACAGCTTGGCTATCCTCGCCCACTGGTTGCCCAGCATTTGGTGCGCCTGGTATATGATGTCGTCCTCCTGCTCCGTCCAGGCGCTCTTTTTGATCTTGGGGTTCAGATGGTTGTGCCACCGTTCTCGACACTGCTTCCCTATCCTGCCTTTCAGGTGGCGGGCTATCAGCGTCCATTTCTTGGCACCGTACTTGTTCACCAGCTCGATCACCTTCTCGTCCTCCTGGAACGGAAAATCAGAAAAAAAATCAGAGATTGTAATGGTAATTTTTACTTCGGTTTATTGTCTTTAAAACCCCATTTTTTAGGTGTCTTGGGGGGTAACGGGTTTTAACTTCCAACCCCACCCCATGTGCACGCCACTGCACAAAGCAGCGATGAACTATTCCAAACGTTTTCTTGGAGCTTATTTTATTGAAAAAATCGGCATACATCCGCTGAACATATTAAACACAACCGAGGCACTTATATCTAAATAAGTTTCGCTTTATTTACTTAAAAACCAGATGGCCTTGCTTTATTTATAAAAGGGATCTAAAGAATAATCGAATAATGTATCATTTATATAGTTAACGCGTATAAAATACATTCGACTTTGTAAGTAATGAGGATTGATAAGATAAGCAACTGGTGTTAATTAATTAACAGAGAAAATGTTGGACAGGAAACATGCAAGACGACAGTGCCCCAGAGATATCGTATAAGGATGTAGAAAATGGTTTTAAAATAGGAAAGTTCAGTGGCGTGCCCAGAAATTTTGTCTGGGGGGAAGGGGAATTTTTTAAATTTCCAATACCTACATAAAAAATATATTTTGGCAATGAGGCAGATTATAATATTTTGATGTTGGTAAAACGTAATTTTATCTTCGGTTTTTTGTCTTTAAAACCATATTTTTTAGGTGTCTTCGGGGGTTTACCCTCGAAACCCTTCCCATGGGCACGCCACTGGCAATGCTATTTGACAAATTGTTATGTAGTAGTTATAACCATTATAGACACTTTCGAGCTAGTTGGGATTGGAAAATATTTTTATTTGCGTTAATATCATTTAATTTTAAGGCACTAAAAAAACTTGTTCGAATCTTGCGCTTGGCTGATTTAACTAACATTTTCACACACTGTTTATGCGGCATACAAATGTAAACAACTTCAATGTTTAGAATATGTGACACCGTCATATGGCGGACGAATTAAAATTTGCCGAAAAATATACCAGATGGTTGCCATTTCGTGAACTATGCCTTCCAAGTTGGTAGTTCTAATCAACACTTCCGGTCCGAATAGAAAATGTGGGAATATTGCAGTGAGGCGTGACTTGTACAAATCGCTAAAGTCGTCGGAAATTAGGAATTTGTGTCGTAGGTAAAAAAAAATTGAAAGAACCCATGCATAAATATTGATAAAATCAGCGGAAAATACGATTATTCGGAAGAGCTCTGACCCCTTTTTGGGACATATCCCATTCATTCCGGCACCTATTCAAACGGATCCGGAACGCACACTCCGTATTCAAAATCTCTTCGGCGCCACTAGTTTAGTTATCAAAAGATAAAAACTTGCTGAAAATATGATCACGTGCTTAATCTGTAGCTGTGGAGAAACGTAATCGTTTCCGTTCTGTTAACACCGGCCGCCTTTGAAGGAAACGGATTCCGAGTTGAGCCGTTGACAAAATATTTATATTGTTATGTAAATTATTAACATTACTGAAGTGCTAAGGACCACATTAAAATATCATGGAAAGAACTGGAGATAATATTCCATTGCCATTGTGCGAATACAATTAGAGCGATTTAGCACGTTCGGTGGCTGCTACAGGGACGGACTGAATTGGACATTTATTGGTTCAGGGTTAAATTATGGTAAAATTGCACAATTTGAGGCTTATCAAAATGTTGTGTTGCAATTTGTAAAATTCGAATACTTTCGGAAATAACCGGAAAAAACCGAAATTTCATAAAATCTTTTCTATTTTTTTCTGACGTTATTTGAAACAAATTTTAAAACGAATAACACTTCGTCATTGTCAGTTTTATCTTCTACAAGATGGCGCTGTCAAATTTGAAATCCGACGTTTCGTTTTCCAGAAACTTATTTTTTTTTAAATACGGATCTGGATTTCTTAAATTTTTTTTGTTACCTTACCTTACCTTGTTACTCCCTAAAAGATATTACACAAATTTTGATTATCAAACGTTCGTTTTGACTGACAATTGACATTTTCTGTAAAATATTTAATACGACACTGTTTTTAAAACAAATAATTTTTTCAACATTCTAAAATTATTATTCCTGAAGAGGGGTTGGAACCTTTGGTGTAGAACTTACACTTGGAGTAGTTTTCCACACACACCAAAACACTTTTGCACACACTCGACGCGCGTTTCGCCAACCAAGTTGGCATCATCGGGAGATGATTAAAACTGAGTTTTAGTCATCTCCCGATGATGCCAACTTGGTTGGCGAAACGCGCGTCGAGTGTGTGCAAAAGTGTTTTGGTGTGTGTGGAAAACTACTCCAAGTGTAAAATCTAAAATTATTAGTTAGATAAAAAAAATATCTCCATCTCGTTTATATTGAGCTTATCCCTTACGCTCCTGAAGTATTTTAAGATTTAATGTTGATATTTATTTTCCTTCGATAAAATAACTTCAAAGAAAAAGATACATTTTTTTGAAATTTTTTGACAACGCCTTCATACATATTTTTGACATTCACAATTATGTGTTTTAGGGGTTAAACTATACATACACAATTGTGAAAATTTTATATTTTATTTGCAATGAAATGAACGGAAACAATTCTACGAAGCTCTGGAAGGCACACCTAAAATAAAATTTTAAAATTCCGAGTTACAATTCGAAATTTTATTACAAAATTCCGAGTTATATGTCGAAATTTCAAAATTCCGAGTTATAACTCGAAATTTTATTTAAAAATTCCCAGTTATAAGTCGAAATTTTGAAATTCCGAGCTATAATTCAAAATTCCGAGTTATAACTCTGAATTATGAAATAAAATTTCGAGTTATAACTCGGAATTTTGAAATTTCGACTTATAACTCGGATATTTTTATATAAAATTTCTACTTATAACTCGTAATTTTGAAATTTCGACTTACTCGGAATTTTGAGTTATAACTCGGAATTTTAAAATTTCGACTTATAAATAACTCGGAAATTTTATTTCAAAATTCCCCGTTAAAAGTCGAAATTTTGAAATTCCGAGTTATAATTCAAAATTCCGAGTTATAACTCTGAATTTTGAAATAAAATTTCGAGATATTACTCGGAATTTTGAAATTTCGACTTATAACTCGGAATTTTGAGTTATAACTCGGAATTTTGAAATTTCGACCTATAACTTGGAATTTTAAAATTTTGACAACTCAGAAATTGTATTTCAAAATTCCCAGTTATAAGTCGAAATTTTGAATTCCGAGTTATATTTCGAGTTATAACTCGGAATTTTAAAATTTCGACTTATTATAACTGGGAATTTTGAAATAAAATTTCGAGTTATAACTCTAAATTTTCACTTATAAATCGGAATTTTTTAAATAAAATTTTGAGTTATAACTCGGAATTTTGAGTTACCTATAACTCGGAATTTTGAGTTATAACCCGGAATTTTAAAATTTCGACTTATAACTGGGAATTTTGAAATAAAATTTCGAATTATAACTCGGAATTTTGTAATAAAATTTCGAATTATAACTCGGAGTTTTAAAATTTTATTTTAGGTGTCCCTTCCAGAGCTTCGTACTTTTGCGTGACATCTACTCAACAGGTCTAGAGTCTAGACCAATAAAAACATTACTTACAACCACAATGTTAAGAGCGGATCAGTATTTTGTGTTTACGAATAATTCAAATCAAATTAAACGCAAACCTAAAAACTGAACGGATTTACCTACTCCGCTTGACCTTTATTTGATCGTCAGTATCATTAATTAATCACGAAGTCAATGAAAACAAAAACATTCAGCAATAATTGACCAATCATATTAATGATAACGCACAACATAATTTTATAAGCGAATTACTTAGTCTGCAATATTTATTGAATTGTCCAAAGCGGATCGAAGAAAAAGCGATTAAATAATGATTCTATTTTACTTTCGAAGATGAGCATTGGCGTGGTAAAAGCGAGGACACTTTCCAAGGAGGGAAAAAAAATATTTAGTAAGAATCTTGCAACTTTTTCGTCTGATAAACTATTACTGAGAAACCAGTGCAAAAGATTATTTAACAAAAATGTGTAATGGTGACTGAAAGGTCCATTAATCGTAGCAAAAAGCGTGTTGCCTATTTCCTGAAGCTAAAAGCCCGGATATTTGCACATTTGGCTGGGAGCCACCGAAGGGTGCGGTCGGCTATGGTACCAGGTCGATTCTGATACGGCATGGCTGTGGCCAGCGGTAAGCGTACTGAATGATTTCTTACGAATGATAAAAATCGTACATTTTACTCTGCGTCTTATAGTATAATCTAATAATTTCGATGAAAATTTTATTTGTTTTAACACTCGTTTTTCTGCTTTGAAGCGAATCCCTTGGAATATCCTTCTGGTTACGCCACTGTTTCTGGGATGGTTAGGGCGCTATTGTACTCCTAGGCGTAGGCGTGTGATTCTTTATCCTTTTTCCCGCTCAGACGCTAAAAATACGGATACAACGAAGGCTACACGCGGCCATAAAAAATCCATATATTATAATATTTTTGGTTAAAGATTATGTAACTCGACTACTCATTCTAAGAGGAAACGTTTTTTTATTATACCCATTACATATGCAGATATTTCAATTGGGCATTTCTTAACGCCCACGTGGCTGTCATTAATTGAAACGCACGTCTCCATTCATCCGTATTTTTTATATGAATTACATTGGAACAAAAATAATTTTAACATATTCGCAGCCATCTAGATTGACAACTAAAATTCGAATTATTTTTCGTGCAACCCTGTATAAATTGTTCAAAATAGTATAAATGTATCCAAAATGTGACCTTTATTTCAAAAATGTAAAAACATACAGAGTGGTCTATTTTGAAAAGACTATTGGGGCCATTTCCGGTGAAACCGGAAGTAACAAATATGGCGGATAGGTCTCAAAAAGTTGGAAATCTTACCTAATTCCACCATACAAAATTTTGTCCCGATATCTTTAAAAACGAGGAAGTTACAGGGGTGGCCCACTATTCGTTTACACCCGGTATATAGTTTAATTTTGTGCATAATTTTATTGTTAATAGAACCAATTTCCTATTTTTTGTAAGATATAATTTCGCGTTTTTAGAAGAAACAAAGGAGCATCTAATAAAGTTATATTATTGAAATAATGGGTGACGCGCACGTGACATCAAGATCTAACCTCAAAAATATGCATTTTCCAAAATGTTCGATTATGTCAATTTGTTGATTCCTGTACCATCAACTAAAATCTCGTTCGGCGTATTTATTATTATTAATAGTTTTTATTGCCTTAATCTAATAAAATAAGACGTTTTTGTAGGTTGGAATTCTAACCTATAATTATTAGTAGTCTATTTTTAATAATCTATCAATATTGAAACTTTATAAATCGACTGTTAGGGGAGTTTTTAAATGTTATGGATCCAAGCTAAAACTACAAAAATTAAAATTAAAAATAAATTTGCAAAAACTAAAAATTTAAGGTTATGTTAATCATATGATGTGCATGATCATAGTGATTGTTAGGACCTCTATATGTCGGTTAAAACACTATCGACCAAACTCGCGCATGCGCACTCAATTTAAAATATGTACGCTGATAAAACGTTGAAATATTAAATATTAATAATAATAATAACAGTAATAATAATAAATAGTTTTATTAATGAAATCCAGGGAGAACTCCAACTTATTTATTTCATTTTAAGGGATGGTAAAACCCGTTAATGATAAATCCATTTTTTTGGATAATTTATCGTTCGAAGTACACGTAGCCCCAAGACAACTTTGTCGGTGCTTTTACGGTGTTTGGGGGTCTTTCTACCCTTTATGGGCGTATATGATGTGGAGTTGAGTTTTTCTCTGGAGTTTCTCTTCCATAATTCTCTTTCTTATTATTCTTCTTAATCCTAGGATCTTTTTAGGAGTTTTATGGCGTCGTCTGGTAGTGCTTTCAACATTTCATTCGTGGATATATGTCCGTGTGCTTTGTTCTTCTTAGCGCTATTTATTGCTTCCTTTATTCCTGTTTGTGTGATTTCCTCTTCTTGGATTGTTTTTACCGGCAGATTCTCCTCCTTGGTTCTTCTACATTCATGTTTCTGATGTTATACTTTTCTTCTGCTTCAGCCCTTTGATCGTTCCACAGACTAAGTCAGCCCACGCTTTTTTTCTTCGTCGATAATTTTTTGGACATTTCTTCTCTCCAAGATTTCTTCTTCTTCTTCTAATAGAAGAATATGTCCACGGTGGTCAGGATGGTCGAGTATAGAAATATTAGACTAGAGTTGCGAGATTTTTAGAACCTCTTCTACATTTTTTTCCTCACACACAAGCGAAATAAATTGCAACATAACCTCAAAAATCACTCCTCACAAGTGCTAAACGATACGTTTTGAAACACGAGCACCAAAGCTGAGCTCTTCAGATTTGCACTCCGGAAGTGGTAATTTTAGCCCGTCGCGGATTTTTTCCCTGCACCCACCCAGGCTGGATAAACTCAGCATAAGCATACCTCTTATCTCGTGGATCTCACGTAGAGACCAAACAACGAAATAGGATGCTCGGAGAGCGCTAGAGACAAAACAGTGCTCCGGTGAGGAATTTTTAGTACCACTAAATAAAAATGTCCCTCGCTTTGCGTGGACAGGCCGGATTATGACGAAACCCAAAACATAACATTTTTTTTTTACTCGTTTCACCACAGCAGATAAAATAGCTAGGGTTTCACGGAACTGAGAACGTTCGATATGTGTAAACTTGATCTTGGTTTCCCATTTTAGTTATTTCTATCCATATAAGTCAGTGGATGTTGGCTGTTGTTAGATCAATTTCTTGTCAGGATTTTTTCTCGACAGCAAAAGTTTGGTCCGTACATGTTCCAAGATAGAGATACGCCTCGCATCTGCTGGCTTGTATAGAAAAAAATATTTTATTACGAGAGCGTTTGTTTTAATTGCGTTGGTCTCATCAATAAAAATTCCCCGCACACCCAAACCTAGACTAGACAAGGCAAACGGTGCTCATTAATTTCATTTTGGCTGTTTTATTCCACGGCGATGATACGTATGATAAATGTATATATTATGCATGTATGTACGCGTCAGCCGTCAAGGAATGATGTATGTAGTGTCAATAAAAAATATACATGAGTTTATTCAAGGCAAAACTGACTAAAGGAAAAAATATTGCAGCACCTTGCTTTTTTTAGGGACCAGAATTTGCAATGTTTTTAAATTTTAGATTTTTTTTTGACGATTTTTTTTAATGACGAAAACTCTAAACGCTCATAATTTAGCTATAATTTTTAATTTTTTTTTTTTTGGAAAATTGTCGGCATGTATTTAAGGAACACTCTATATAGTGTCAAACATAAACAACTTCGGCATCCTTTCCGCGATGGGAAAAAAATTCAACAAAGGGCGTCAAACCAGGCCACGGACCGGGGCCTCATCCTCATCAAAGCAAGAGTCGTGCTTTACGTGACCATGAGAAGATACGCACGCATATCTGACCTGCGGTGGACCCACCAACAACTTTTTAACTATATTACTCATCGAGAAATACGTTTTTTTTTTTTGGAGATTTGAACTTGCCCGTCTTTTGGTTTGTTCCTATTATAATTATCATATTACATAAAGAGAACGATTTTTTCACGGTTATTACGTCCGTGCTTAGCAGTTTTGATGACTAGCCTCTTTAATCCAACACGCGATTTCTAATATGAATCCCTCGTATAACTTTGTTATTGATCGACTTTCAATATCAAATACGATGAAAATGTTTTGGAACTGCCTTGTTACTCTGTTTGAAGTAATACAGCAGTTCCAAAATTTTTTCGCAGAATTTTTTTTTAAGAAACTAATAAAAAATTTATACGTGGGAATTTAAAAAAAGTGGTCAATAGGTTTCCACAGATGTCAAGAATCGGTGGTTGAAATATAACTAGCCTCTTTAACTTAATACGCGATTTGTAATACGATTATCTCGTATAACTTTGTTATTGATCAACTTTCAATATAAAATACGATGAAAATGTTTTGGAACTGCTGGGTTGCTCTGTTTGAAGTAATACAGCAGTTCCAAAACTTTTTCACAGCATTTTTTTTTAGATATTAATAACAAAATTAAACGTGGGAATTTAAAAAAAAATGTCAATAGGTTTCCACAGATGTCCAGAATCGGCGGTTGAAATATAACTAGCCTCTTAACAATACACGATTTGTAACAGGATTCCCTCGTATAACTTTGCTATTGATCGACTTTCAATATAAAATACGATGAAAATGTTTTGGAACTGCTTGTTGCTCTGTTTCGAGCATCACAGCAGTTCCAAAACTTTTTCACCATCTTTTTAGAAGTTAACGATAAAGTTATATGTGGGGACTGGGGAGTAAAAAAAAATTTTAAGAGGTTTCCACAAATGTCAAAAATCGGTGGTTGAAATTTGACTAGCCTCCTTAACTTAATACGTGATTTGTAATACGATTCTCTCGTATAACTTTGTTATTGATCAACTTTCAATATAAAATACGATGAAAATGTTTTGGAACTGCCTTGTTACTCTGTTTAAAGTAATACAGCAGTTCCAAAACTTTTTCGCAAAATTTTTTTTTAGAAATTAATAAAAAAGTTATACGTGGGAATTAAAAAAAAATGTCAATAGGTTTCCACAGATGTCCAGAATCGGCGGTTAAAATATAACTAGCCTCTTAACAATACACGATTTGTAATAGGATTCCCTCGTATAACTTTGCTATTGATCGACGTTCAATATAAAATACGATGAAAATGTTTTGGAACTGCTTGTTGCTCCGTTTCGAGCATCACAGCAGTTCCAAAACTTTTTCACCATCTTTTTAGAAGTTAACGATAAAGTTATATGTGGGGACTGTGGAGTAAAAAAAAATTTTAATAGGTTTCCACAAATGTCAAAAATCGGTGGTTGAAATTTGACTAGCCTCCTTAACTTAATACGTGATTTGTAATACGATTCTCTCGTATAACTTTGTTATTGATCAACTTTCAATATTAAATACGATGAAAATGTTTTGGAACTGCTGGGTAGCTCTGTTTGAAGTGATACAGCAGTTTCAAAACTTCCTCACGGCATTTTTTTTTAGATATTAATAACAAAATTATACGTGGGAATTTAAAAAAAAATGTCAATAGGTTTCCACAGATGTCCGGAATCCGGCGGTTGAAATATAACTAGCCTCTTAACAATACACGATTTATAATAGAATTCCCTCGTATAACTTTGCTATTGATCGCCGTTCAATATAAAATACGATGAAAATGTTTTGGAACTGCTGGGTTGCTCTGTTTGAAGTAATACAGCAGTTCCAAAACTTTTTCACAGCATTTTTTTTTAGATATTAATAACAAAATTAAACGTGGGAATTTAAAAAAAAATGTCAATAGGTGTCCACAGATGTCCAGAATCGGCGGTTGAAATATAACTAGCCTTTTAACAATACACGATTTGTAATAGGATTCCCTCGTATACTTTGCTATTGATCGCCGTTCAATATAAAATACGATGAAAATGTTTTGGAACTGCTTGTTGCTCTGTTTCGAGCATCACAGCAGCTCCAAAACTTTTTCACCATCTTTTTAGAAGTTAACGATAAAGTTATATGTGGGGACTGGGGAGTAAAAAAAATTTTTAATAGGTTTCCACAAATGTCAAAAATCGGTGGTTGAAATTTAACCAGCCTCCTTAACTTAATACGCGATTTGTAATACGATTCTCTCGTATAACTTTGTTACTGATCGACGTTCAATATAAAATACGAAGAAAATGTTTTGGAACTGCTGGGTTGCTCTGTTTGAAGTAATACAGCAGTTCCAAAACTTTTTCACAGCATTTTTTTTTAGATATTAATAACAAAATTAAACGTGGGAATTTAAAAAAAAATGTCAATAGGTGTCCACAGATGTCCAGAATCGGCGGTTGAAATATAACTAGCCTTTTAACAATACACGATTTGTAATAGGATTCCCTCGTATACTTTGCTATTGATCGCCGTTCAATATAAAATACGATGAAAATGTTTTGGAACTGCTTGTTGCTCTGTTTCGAGCATCACAGCAGCTCCAAAACTTTTTCACCATCTTTTTAGAAGTTAACGATAAAGTTATATGTGGGGACTGGGGAGTAAAAAAAATTTTTAATAGGTTTCCACAAATGTCAAAAATCGGTGGTTGAAATTTAACCAGCCTCCTTAACTTAATACGCGATTTGTAATACGATTCTCTCGTATAACTTTGTTACTGATCGACGTTCAATATAAAATACGAAGAAAATGTTTTGGAACTGCTGGGTTGCTCTGTTTGAAGTAATACAGCAGTTCCAAAACTTTTTCACAGCATTTTTTTTTAGATATTAATAACAAAATTAAACGTGGGAATTTAAAAAAAAATGTCAATAGGTTTCCACAGATGTCCAGAATCGGCGGTTGAAATATAACTAGCCTCTTAACAATACACGATTTGTAATAGGATTCCCTCGTATAACTTTGCTATTGATCGACGTTCAATATAAAATATGATGAAAATGTTTTGGAACTGCTTGTTGCTCTGTTTCGAGCATCACAGCAGCTCCAAAACTTTTTCACCATCTTTTTAGAAGTTAACGATAAAGTTATATGTGGGGACTGGGGAGTAAAAAAAAATTTTAAGAGGTTTCCACAAATGTCAAAAATCGGTGGTTGAAATTTAACTAGCCTCCTTAACTTAATACGCGATTTGTAATGCGATTCTCTCGTATAACTTTGTTATTGATCAACTTTCAATATAAAATACGATGAAAATGTTTTGGAACTGCCTTGTTACTCTGTTTAAAGTAATACAGCAGTTCCAAAACTTTTTCGCAGAATTTTTTTTAGAAATTAATAAAAAAGTTATACGTGGGAATTAAAAAAAAATGTCGATAGGTTTCCACAGATGTCAAGAGTCTGCGGTTGAAATATAACTACGTACTTTAAGACATCCTGTACGCAAGTGGTTACTCCGCTGTTTTTATTCGGCAATTTCGGCATCCTTTATGGGAAAAAATACAACAAAGGGCGTCAAACCAGGCAACGGAGCCGGGCCTCATCCTCACCAAAGTGAGTCGTGCTTTACGTGACCATGAGAAGATACGCATGCACATCTGACCTGCAATGGACCCACTAACAACTTTTTAACGATATTAATCATTGAGAATATACGTTTTTTTTGTGGACTTGAACTTGCTCCTCTTTTGGCCTGTTCCTATTATCATACTACACAAAGAAAACAATTTTTTCTTCACGATTATTGCGTTTGTTATTACGTTCCGAATTTTTTCGTCTACCGGCAAGACAGTTGAGTTAGAAATTACTCCAGCAACTAGATAACGTTGCTTTAATTCAATACACTATTTGAAGTCCGATTTCCATGTATAACTGTGTTATTGGCCGATTAAAAAAAAATACGATGAAAATGTTTTGGAACTGCTTTGTTACTCTGTTTCGAGTAACAGCAGTTCCAAAACTATTTCACCGAATTTTTTTTCTTTTAGAAATTAATAACAAAGTTATACGTGGGAACTGAAAAAAACGTCAAGGGTTTCTACAGATCGGTGGTTTAAATATACCTACGTAGTAATATTTAACACGAAGCTCTTGTACTCAACCATAATAATTATCGTCAACAAATTTAAATATTCGTTAAACAGTTTGCTTCATTCGCCACCACTGCACATTAGATAATTATTAACCTGTTGTACTTTTCATAGCCGTGAGTGGATAAAAAAAACGTCCGATCTTCGCATACTTCTCAAGGCTATCGCGTCGAAATTCCGGACAGTAAAACATTATGATGCTAATCGCGCCGAGCAAAAAGTTTGAATTTTGACACAACGGTCGCCAATAACCTTAGCAAACTGTGCCAAACTAGTTTTTGTTTTCTTACGTCTCCATCGGGCCTTCTCCTCGCATAAATGGGGCCCTGCTTTTTCCTTACGTATACAAACGTACGTATAATAAATAATAAAACACAATCAAATATTTTATCCGGCTCTATTGGATGATTTACATAATCACTTAGCACTTCTATATATAAATCTTTACAATTTTTTTTTTATAATTCCGCTCGAATGTCTTGGGTGTTTGAAATGGCAACGTTGCAATTGTTTTTTAAGGAAATTACTTTTAGTGTTATTTAAGAAAGGTTTTCACCCTCTTAGGGGTAAGAGCAATAATTTTTCTTATTAGGAGATGTTTTATGTCCTAAAATTTAGGAACTTGCAAAGAAAGTTCTACTTGCTAAAAACAAACAAAATAGATAATGTTTCCATTGTACCCCATATTAGGGGTGCAATCGCGAATTTTAATTGTGGCTTCAGATTCTTATCAGTGACCTGTGACCTCAAAAACATCTATACATGATTTTTTTCAATAACTAACTCTATCTTAATACTTGGGGTCAGTTTTAAATTTTGAAATTCAGGGATCGTTTTTACCCTCTTAGGGGTAGTAATTACGTAATCTATCATAGAAAGGGAAATATAGATCCCCCGTAACACAAGAATTACCAATCAATGCTTCTCTACAGTTCTCAATTCTCATACCTTAGGATTTAGATATCATTACTTTCAAGCGTACATACGTGGATGACATGTAACGAGCGCCATCTATTAGAGAAATTAAAAATATAAACTAAACACTAGATATTTGGACCTAACCTTGAGTTAAGAAATTTACTACCAGCCTAAAAGAAATGGGACATCCTATTAAATCGGCATTATTTTGATTTTTTCACAATATTTTTTTAGAAGTTAATAACAAAGTTACTCGTGGGAAAAAAAAAATATGGTTGAAATATAACTAGCCTCTTTAATCCAATATGCGATTTGTAATACGATTCCCTCGCATAATTTTATCATTGATAACGATAAAAATGTTTTGGAACTGCTTTGTTACTGTTTGGAGTAATACAGCAGTTCCAAAACTTTTTCACCGTATTTTTCTAGAAGTTGATAACAAAGTTATACATGGGAATTAAAACATGTTAATAGGTGTTCACAGCTGTCAAACATTCGTGATTGAAATATAACTAGCCTCTTTACGCGATTTGTAATACTACTCCCTCGTATAACTTTGTTATTGATCGAATTTCAATTAAAATACAAAAAAGAATACTTGCATATTTTTAAATTTATCAGCAATTTTGACAGCTGCCATATAACAATATTTTTTTGACATCAATTTCGTATTTAGTACCTGCAAAACCTATAAAAAATTGTCTGCTCGGTACCTCAATTTGTTGAAATAATCATTAAATGACATTTTCATTAGGTTGACAGAAATGTTGACAGCTGTCAAATGTAAAAAATGTATTTTGATATCAATTATGAGACTAGTAAATTAAAAAAAACACTTTACATCCTTCTTCAATGAAAATTCATATTGTTTCCAAAGTTAAGGAAGACAAATTTGCATGTGTTTAAATTTGACAGCAATTTTGGCAGCTACCAAAAAACAATATTTTTTCGAAATAAATTTTGTATTCAATACCAACGAAACCTGTAGAAATGTCTGCTTTGTACTTTCATTTGTTCAAATAATTATTAGATGACAATATTTTCGTTAAGTTGACAGAAAATTTGACAGCTGTCAAAAGCGAAAGCATTATTTTAATTTTAATTATGAAAATAGAAACATTTAGATTCATTGTTTTCAAAATTACAAAAAACGTACTTTTGTATTTTGACAGCTGTCAAGAATAAAAAAACAAATGAAAATTTTATTTAGGCAGATCTTATGTTACATGCACGATGCACAGAATATCCATCCAGTAAAATCGGAGGAACAAATTTCGGACAGTCGTCATTCTCAACGTTGCATCATCGCACATGCGAAATTACTCTGCGTAAATCATTTATGTAAAAGAACAATTCGCAGATTCGAATTGATCTCGTGGTACACGATACATAATTCATTACAAACATGCATAATACATGAGCTGGTGCGGTGCGTAGGATTAACATGTTGACTTGCCGTAAACCCAGAATGCCTGGCTGCCTTGGTCATTTTGATTACCTAATGTAAAAATAGAGATTATTTCTTTGACAATCCTAGGCATTTTTACGGATTTGCGAAATAAGCTGCGCTGCTTATCCAATCGCAACAAACCGCCCACAGCTTAAACGCGGTCCCGTGCGACCCCACGTCTCATGTTCCAGTGATGAACCTCAACCGCTGAGGTCACTTCACCGATGGCAATTCTCCCTTAATGTCTTCTCCCCTTACATCCGAACCCGTCGGAGCGTGGAGATCGGCGAAAAGACAAAAGCCCAAGAAACCCTTCTGCTACTCAACGTACCAGTTCTCACCATGTCGCTCATTTCTCATCGGCGCAGGGCATTGGCCCCTTTCCCGGTTCGCCTAGGAGGATTTTTATGTATGCGAGGTGCCAAGTCGTTTAGGTATGTATGCACCATGCAGGCCCATCGAACACACAAAGTAACTACAAATATTGATTGATTTTATTAACGCAGCGCAGCGCGGGCGGGAAGCGTTTCGAATTGCTCTTCAGGGCTTTATGGCGCGTAAATCGTCTAAATCTGGTATCTTGTCGGGAAAACCATAAAAGTTTAAAGACCACGCTGTTCTTGGGATAGCAAAAAACACGCGGGGGGCGCAGAGTTGAACCCTCGACCAAAGTTGGAAGAAGACACGCTCAGCTTCCGAAGCTCCTATTCATAGTGTTTATCGTCCAATTTAATATTTTTGTTCACAATATTCAAGATTATCGTATCTAGTTCGCATAAGGAATTTTTCCGTGCCGGAAACCAGGTGGTGACGAATCGATAAATTTGCATAAAAATGTATTCCAACGTATTAAGTATGTTGGACAACCTCTCCACCTCATCTGTATTTATCTAACTAAAGTGATTTTAATTCGAACTACACCGGGCGCATCGTAATGAACGCTTCGTATTATTGAGCCAAGGTCAGATATGACAGTATTATTTAATCTTTATCTGGTACGCATATGGAAGGTCCGATTATGATCCCTCTAGTCCTGCGTCTTGTTTTAACTCCTTAAAAAATACGGTGAAAAATTTTTGGAACTGCTGCCTTACTCCAAACAGAGTAACAAAGCAGTTCCAAAACATTTTCATCGTATTTTGCATTGAAAGTCGATCAATAACAAAGTTATACGAAGGAATCGTATTAAAAATCGCCTATTGGGTTAAAGAGGCTAGTTATATTTCAACCACCGACCGTTTCTTGGCATTTTCGTAAACCTATTGCCATTTTTTCTTTAAATTTTTGCGTATAACTTTGTTATTAACTTCTTAAAAAATACGGTGAAAACGTTTTGGAACTGCTGCCTTACTCCAAACAGAGTAACAAAGCAGTTCCAAAACATTTTCATTGTATTTTATATTGAAAGTCGATCAATAACAAAGTTATACCAGGGAATCGTACTAAAAATCGCCTATTGGGTAAAGAGGCTAGTTATATTTCAACCACCGACCGTTTCTTGGCATTTTCGTAAACCTATTGCCATTTTTTCTTTAAATTTTTGCATATAACTTTGTTATTAACTTCTTAAAAAATACGGTGAAAACGTTTTGGAACTGCTGCCTTACTCCAAACAGAGTAACAAAGCAGTTCCAAAACATTTTCATCGTATTTTGCATTGAAAGTCGATCAATAACAAAGTTATACGAGAGAATCGTATTAAAAATCGCCTATTGGGTTAAAGAGGCTAGTTATATTTCAACCACCGACCGTTTCTTGGCATCTTCGTAAACCTATTGCCATTTTTTCTTTAAATTTTTGCGTATAACTTTGTTATTAACTTCTTAAAAAATACGGTGAAAACGTTTTGGAACTGCTGCCTTACTCCAAACAGAGTAACAAAGCAGTTCCAAAACATTTTCATCGTATTTTGCATTGAAAGTCGATCAATAACAAAGTTATACGAGAGAATCGTATTAAAAATCGCCTATTGGGTTAAAGAGGCTAGTTATATTTCAACCACCGACCGTTTCTTGGCATCTTCGTAAACCTATTGCCATTTTTTCTTTAAATTTTCGCGTATAACTTTGTTATTAACTTCTTAAAAAATACGGTGAAAACGTTTTGGAACTGCTGCCTTACTCCAAACAGAGTAACAAAGCAGTTCCAAAACATTTTCATTGTATTTTATATTGAAAGTCAATCAATAGCAAAGTTGTACAAGGGAATCCTATTACAAATCGTGTATTGTTAAGAGGCTAGTTATATTTCAACCACCGATTCTGGACATCTGTGGAAACCTATTGACCATTTTTTTTTAATTCCCACGTATAAATTTGTTAATTTCTAAAAAAAGATACTGTGAAAAAGTTTTGGAACTGCTGTATTACTTCAAACAGAGCAACACAGCAGTTCCAAAACATTTTCATCGGTATTTTATATTGAAAGTCGTTCAATAACAAAGTTGTACGAGGCGTCTTACAAATCGCGCATTGGATTGAAGAGGCTAGTTATATTTCAACCATATTTTTTTCGTTCCCACGAGTAACTTTGTTACTAACTTCTAAAAAAACCACTGAAAAAATCAAAATAATGCCGATTTAATAGGGTGTCCCATTTCTTTTGGGCTGGTAGTAAATTTCTTAACTCAAGAAAGACGGTTAGGTCCAAATATCTAGTGTTTAGTTTATATTTTTAATTTCTCCAATAGATGGCGCTCGTTACATGTCATCCACGTATGTACGCTTAAAAGTAATGATATCTAAATCTAAGGTATGAGAAGAGAAGCATTGATTGGTAATTCTTGTGTTACGGGGGATGTATATTTCTCTTTCTATGATTAGATTACGGAATTATTTACTACCTTAGAGGGTGAAAACCTTTCTTAAATAACAATAAAAGAATGTCAAAAATGAAAACGTCATTTTAATTTCAATCATAAAATTTATTTTAAAATACTTTATACTTCTTATAATATTTCGGTTTCAAAAGTGAGTGTTGATTAACAACAGTCTTTTGTTGAAGCAAATAATTAGTTGCCAATTTTTTTCGCGAGATCCTTTGTTGTTACCTCTTGGTGCCCCTTAAAAATACAAACGGATATATTCCCGAGTTCCTTTACAATTTTATTTACATTAATCCTTTACGCAACTGCTGATTCGTTTCGCTCCGCTATAATTGCTATAAACAGTAGAAATTTTTACAACGGCTGTTAAGCGTCGATAATGGACGTGGAGCAATCAATTTTGTGGCTGTGATTTTTTATCAGGATATTTGCTCGGCTGGAAGCCCGACAGCAAGCCGCAAGGCAGATGGTTATTTTAATTTCATTGCCTAATAAACAAATACGTACGACCGTTTAATTAATCGACGCCAATTAATATAATTAACATAAGGAAATGTACGAGGTTTGGAACCTGTCTCGGGGAGGCATTAGTAAAAAATATGTGCCTAGATAACCTACTTATTTATATATGAATTAATTCTGATGTTAATTAATTGTCAAACGTTGTATATATTTTAGACAACCATAAAAAAATATACGGCCCCAATTATTGAACATTTTCGAAAAAAATTAAAACGCTTTTTTGATGAATTTTTATATTCTGAAAACGGATATTAAAAATCTCCTAAAATATACAGGGTGAGAAATAAAACAAGATTTTTTAATTGGAACACCCTGTATATTTCCATACCAAAAAAATTTCCTTAATTTTCTGAATCCAAAAATATATAATTATTATATAATCACTCCACCTGTTCGACTACAAACTAATCACATCACGGGTGTATGCATATCTTGCATTGTTGCAAAAAATTACCCTACGACCATTTGTGATTAAAAGGCAAGCGTTTGAATTTTTTCGAAAACGTTCAATTGTGGCCGCAAAAAAAATTTTCTAATCTAATCTAACAAACCTCTTTGGTCCAAGGGCCCTTCACCAGCTCAGGATTGACTACTTTCGTCCACCTCTGTTGACACTGCACGTCCGACCTGTCGGGGAAGTGTTCGGCGATGATGTCCCATTTTTCGTTGTATTCCTCGACGAGCTGTTTCAACCTGGCGTCCTGCGAATGAAAACTCACTTGAAAAAAATTGAAGGGTGAACAGCTTGAATGTGACGACAGGTGTTTTTTGCAAAGCATCAAGTGTGGCTTAACTATGAGGCGCCGTTTAAGACATTATTAGTATTACAAATATATATAATAATAATTATTGAAATATATTGTTACGTTATTTTTTTATATTGGAATTTTTATTGTTAAATTTTGGAATTTACTTTTTATTTATTTTTGATATTGAATTTTTATTGTTAATTTTATTTTCTATGTATGTACATAACAAATATTATATAATATTTCACATACTTTACTCTTATTTGTAATAGTTCACTTACTCTCCTCTTTTCTCAGGCTCATCTGGGTTCCTTGAAGATATTGAAATTGGGTTTATTTATTTGATATTGTCTAAATGAATTTTATTTAATTTGTATTTTGTGTTGCCTAACTTGCGGCATAAATTTGGTTAACTATTTTATGTATACTATGTTGCATATACCTCAGTATGGACAAACAAAAGATCCCTGCCTTACCTTTTCAAATATGCATTTAATTTATCCTTGAAATAAATTGCAGTTTTTTTAACATTCACAAATCGAAACGTTAGTGATCGTTGAGTTTTGTGTACAACTAATATTATCCCTGCTAACTTAAAATGAAGAATACGAGTGGCTATTTAAGAATTCTAGCATAATAATTGATTAAGTGTTCATAAACAGTTCAAGTATGGCTTTGAATTTTTAAATTGCCTGCTGCTTAATATTTAAGGTTATGTCTATACCTATTAACTACAATACCACACAATTAATAGTGCTATATATTTGTAATACTAATAATGTCTTAAACGGCGCCTCCTACTTAACTCCTCAAATGAAGCATAATTTTTTAACTAAAACTAGTTAATACGAATTTCTCATGTTTAAACCTTTAGTTATACTTCAAATGAACCAACGATATGTCCAGTACCATCGCCCCTCTTTCTCCTCGGTAGCCATACAATATCTAATTGTGACGGAACAAATTACATAAATTACCTCTCGGAGAGAAAGGGTGTGCATAGGGTTCTGAAAGAACAAAAATGACTAAGCTGAACTGAAGCGTTACATGCGGACAGGTCTTTCGACTTCCACGCCGGGCAAGTAATGATTGGTTACTTTAAGTTGCAGGGGCACGACAAAATAAAAAAAGGATTTGATATTTATGCAATGGACTTATTTCGGAATGATTTTGTATGCGTGGGAAACGGCTACTGATGCATGACGTTTTCGATATTCTCTCCGTTTTATAAAACGTATATGTGAATTATTTGGTCCAGGCGCTCTGGGCGACAAGGCGGAAATATGCGCAGAAGTATTTTGTAGGAGCTTCAATGTCGTGTTTATATAGTTTGGTTATGATTTCCGTTTGCGTTTAAAACACAACTCAACTAAATACATATGAAGAGTGGTTCAGTTTGTTGTTTAGAGAGCAAATAATTTAATATTGCAATAAGCCCCACCAGATGGATTAATCCAAAAGGACTCCTCTGTTATCAGACAGCGCACGTCACCATGCTGACGAAGGCTGGTAGGCCAGTAACCGGTCCATGGGACGGTGACGTGCGCTGCTTGATAACAGAGGAGTCCTTTTGGGTTAATCCATCTGGTGGGGCTTATTGCAATATTAAATTATTTGCTTTCTACTTTCGTAGTACTTGATATACGTATCGTGCATATTTACCTCCTCTTTGCTCCATCGGCCCTTGTTGATCGGCTTCTTGGATCTCGCCTGTAGCGGATCCTCCGCAGCAGCAGAATCATCGGAGTCCTCGTTCCCAGTATTGTCTACTTCCGAGTCCTCTCTTTTAAATCTGCAAAAAAATCACCTTTCAGTTGGAAATATCTACAACGTGCCAAGATTCTGAACAGTTTAAAAAAAGTTAGTCTGCGAAATAAATCGGATATGAATGCGACAATATGTCATTCAGTTTTGAGGTTAGGAGTCAGTTGATCTGCGTATACTATCTCATAAAAAAGCAAAAAAATATCACAGTGGAAAACAAAAATGATTCTTACTCCAATTCATAAACGCACGCAGAAACCGCCGTTCTCCACTAAGAGCTGGTAAAATCATCGGCTCAAGATGCCTAGACCGCGAGATTGAACGACCTGCCCCCTTGCGACAAAAGGCCGACAAAAACGTTGGATACAAATCTAATAACATCTAATTAACCCACTTCCATGCCCGTACTGAAATTAAAAATATTAATCATAGATTGGGGATCGAACATGGAGCCGCGCTAAATGATATGTATTACCGAAAGATATGCTTCGCATGCGTACTTAAGAGGACACTTCCTGTAATCGTCACGCACTTCCGCTATTTTATATCGCAAGGGGTATAAAAGCTCGAGACGAGATCACCAACCCGGGCCAGATGACGTAACACAAAAAAGTGAGGTTATGAGGTTTTTACGAAACCCCTTCCTTTAATTATGAGTATGCTAATTTTGGGTCCGAATGTAGTACAATCATAATGTTTACAATCCGATGTTTTATTTATGCGATAAACGCCAATGTTCGCATGATTTATACGGACAAGCTACAAAAACAAAGCGTACACAATCGACTATGCTATCAGGACTCGTTTTTCTTCGATTCCGTTGCATGCATTGTCAACTGGTATAATTAAAAAGCGCTACTACTCAATTAAGCGCACGGAAGATATCCTGGAGGGTAAAACTTGATGGTAACAATCTTGATACTATAGGTAGAGCAATTACAGAGGTAATGGTATTTCCTTTATTGTGAACTTGGTCGATGCGTGCATCCAGGTGTAAAATGAACCCCTTAATAAACGTATTGTGTAAGTGTCTTTTCTTATTTTATCGCTGACAACATAAAAAACCAACTGAGAGAGACGCAGATATGAAATAAAAAAGCACATTCAATTTTTAAGTTTCAATAAAAAATGTTTGAGGTAGCACGAGTTCCTTGGGCACTGACTTTTATGTATTTCAAAGGGGTGTGTTAACATATTCCACGTAACATGTCAACGGATCACAAAATCCTGCCTTTCACGTCTCACATGATATTGGGAGACGCAGAATCAATTAAAATACGTTAAACTTATGTTTTACGTTTCTAAAAAGTACGTTAAACGTTTCTAAAAAGTACGTTAAACGTTTCTAAAAAATACATTAAACTTATATTTTACGTTTCTAAAATGTTTTTTGGCTCATTTTTTGTGAAATAGCGCGAGTTCCTAGATGACGAATCACATTTCATAGGGACGGTTTATTGAAATTTTCTGCGTAGTATCTAAACGGTTCACAAAAGCCTGCCTTTCTCGTCTCACATGATATTGGGAGACGCAGAATCAATTAAAATACGTTAAACTTGTGTTTTACGTTTCTAAAAAGTACATTAAACGTTTCTAAAAAGCACGTTAAGCGTTTCTAAAAAGTACGTTAAACGTTTCTAAAAAATACATTAAACTTATATTTTACGTTTCTAAAATGTTTTTTTGGCTCATTTTTTGTGAAATAGCGCGAGTTCCTAGATGATTAATCACATTTCATAGGGACGATTTATCGAAATTTTCTGCGTAGCATCTAAACGGTTCACAAAAGCCTGCCTTTCTCGTCTCACATGATATTGGGAGACGCAGAATCAATTAAAATACGTTAAACTTATGTTTTACGTTTCTAAAAAGTACATTAAACGTTTCTAAAAAGCACGTTAAACGTTTCTAAAAAGTACGTTAAACGTTTCTAAAAAATACATTTAACTTATATTTTACGTTTCTAAAATGTTTTTTGGCTCATTTTCTGTGAAATAGCGCGAGTTCCTAGATGACTAATCACATTTCATAGGGACGATTTATTGAAATTTTCTGCGTAGCATCTAAACGGTTCACAAAAGCCTGCCTTTCTCGTCTCACATGATATTGGGAGACGCAGAATCAATTAAAATACGTTAAACTTACGTTTTACGTTTCTAAAAAGTACATTAAACGTTTCTAAAAAGCACTTTAAACGTTTCTAAAAAGTACGTTAAACGTTTCTAAAAAATACATTAAACTTATATTTTACGTTTCTAAAATGTTTTTAGCTCATTTTTTGTGAAATAGCGCGAGTTCCTAGACTACTAATCACATTTCATAGGGACGATTTATTGAAATTTTCTGCGTAGCATCTAAACGGTTCACAAAAGCCTGCCTTTCTCGTCTCACATGATATTGGGAGACGCAGAATCAATTAAAATACGTTAAACTTATGTTTTACGTTTCTAAAATGTTTTACGTTTCTAAAAAGTACATTAGACGTTACTAAAAAGTACGTTAAAAGTTTCCAAAAAGTACGTTAAACGTTTCTAAAAAATACATTAAACTTATATTTTACGTTTCTAAAATGTTTTTTGGCTCATTTTTTGTGAAATAGCGCGAGTTCCTAGACTACTAATCACATTTCATAGGGACGATTTATTGAAATTTTCTGCGTAGCATCTAAACGGTTCACAAAAGCCTGCCTTTCTCGTCTCACATGATATTGGGAGACGCAGAATGAATTAAAATACGTTAAACTTATGTTTTACGTTTCTAAAATGTTTTACGTTTCTAAAAAGTACATTAGACGTTACTAAAAAGTACGTTAAAAGTTTCTAAAAAGTACGTTAAACGTTTCTAAAAAATACATTAAACTTATATTTTACGTTTCTAAAATGTTTTTTGGCTCATTTTTTGTGAAATAGCGCGAGTTCCTAGACTACTAATCACATTTCATAGGGACGATTTATTGAAATATTCTGCGTAGCATCTAATCGGTTCACAAAAGCCTGCCTTTCTCGTCTCACATGATATTGGGAGACGCAGAATCAATTAAAATACGTTAAACTTGTGTTTTACGTTTCTAAAAAGTACATTAAACGTTTCCAAAAAGCACGTTAAACGTTTCTAAAAAGTACGTTAAACGTTTCTAAAAAATACATTAAACTTATATTTTACGTTTCTAAAATGTTTTTTGGCTCATTTTTTGTGAAATAGCGCGAGTTCCTAGACTACTAATCACATTTCATAGGGACGATTTATTGAAATATTCTGCGTAGCATCTAATCGGTTCACAAAAGTCTGCCTTTCTCGTCTCACATGATATTGGGAGACGCAGAATCAATTAAAATACGTTAAACTTATGTTTTACGTTTCTAAAATGTTTTACGTTTCTAAAAAGTACATTAAACGTTTCTAAAAAGCACGTTAAACGTTTCTAAAAAGTACGTTAAACGTTTCTAAAAAATACATTAAACTTATATTTTACGTTTCTAAAATGTTTTTTGGCTCATTTTTTGTGAAATAGCGCGAGTTCCTAGACTACTAATCACATTTCATAGGGACGATTTATTGAAATATTCTGCGTAGCATCTAATCGGTTCACAAAAGCCTGCCTTTCTCGTCTCACATGATATTGGGAGACGCAGAATCAATTAAAATACGTTAAACTTATGTTTTACGTTTCTAAAAAGTACATTAAACGTTTCTAAAAAGTACACTAAACGTTTCTAAAAAGTACGTTAAACGTTTCTAAAAAATACATTAAACTTATATTTTACGTTTCTAAAATGTTTTTTGGCTCATTTTTTGTGAAATAGCGCGAGTTCCTAGACTACTAATCACATTTCATAGGGACGATTTATTGAAATATTCTGCGTAGCATCTAATCGGTTCACAAAAGTCTGCCTTTCTCGTCTCACATGATATTGGGAGACGCAGAATCAATTAAAATACGTTAAACTTATGTTTTACGTTTCTAAAATGTTTTACGTTTCTAAAAAGTACATTAAACGTTTCTAAAAAGCACGTTAAACGTTTCTAAAAAGTACGTTAAACGTTTCTAAAAAATACATTAAACTTATATTTTACGTTTCTAAAATGTTTTTTGGCTCATTTTTTGTGAAATAGCGCGAGTTCCTAGACTACTAATCACATTTCATAGGGACGATTTATTGAAATATTCTGCGTAGCATCTAATCGGTTCACAAAAGCCTGCCTTTCTCGTCTCACATGATATTGGGAGACGCAGAATCAATTAAAATACGTTAAACTTATGTTTTACGTTTCTAAAAAGTACATTAAACGTTTCTAAAAAGTACACTAAACGTTTCTAAAAAGTACGTTAAACGTTTCTAAAAAATACATTAAACTTATATTTTACGTTTCTAAAATGTTTTTTGGCTCATTTTTTGTGAAATAGCGCGAGTTCCTAGATGACTAATCACATTTCATAGGGACGGTTTATTGAAATTTTCTGCGTAGCATCTGAACGGTTCACAAAAGCCTGCCTTTTATTCCACCGGATGATAAAATAAAACGTAGCAATATAGAAATCGTTTTATCAAACGTCCACATTCGGAACTAAACAGAGTACATTGCCTATTCATCCCCTTCTCGTCTCACATAATATTGATAGAAACAAAACCAGATAAAGTACGTTAAACGTATGCTTTACGTTTTTAAGAAGTACATTAAACGTTTCTAAAAAGTGCATTAAACTAATGTTTTACGTTTCTAAAATAAAAGTCCATCAAACGTTTCTAAAAAGTACATTGAACTTATGTTTTACATTTTAAAAATGTTTTACGTTTCTAAAAAGTACATTAAACGTTTCTAAAAAAATATATTAAACGTTTCTAAAAAGTACATTAAACTTATGTTTTACGTTTCTAAAATGTTTTTCGACTCATTTTTGATGTAATAACTAAGTTACTAGGACACTGCTTTCGATGGCATTTCACAGGGGTGTATTATTGTAATCCTCTACACAACATCTCAACGACTCAAAAAATCCTGCCTTTTATTCCACCGTATGATATAATAAAACGCCGCAATACAGTAATAGTTTTATCAAACATCCACATTCGAAACTAAACAGAGTACATCGCCTATTCACCCCTTTCTCATCTCGCAAGATATCTGTGGCATCTGCGTGAGATCAGGTAACTTTTCAAACCGGAACGAAAAATATTTGCATCGCAGCGCTAGTGCCCTACATTACATAATAGATTAATAGATAATAGAGCACAGTCACCTTATTCTACGCCGTAACGGAGCGATGGGAAAATTTTATTGCAGGGCTGGTTTGTGGACGGCAGGGTTCGGCTTAAATTAAAAAGAGACGCTTTGACATTTTAATAGTTAGGTGGCATGTGTTGAAGTCATGCTCAATTAGACGGTACAGGTTTTAGATAGTTTAGGTTTTTTAGCATAACAAGTAGCGTCGAGGTGCGTAAAACCCCTAATTTTACGGAAAATTAATTGGCTTTCATGCACTTTAATGTAGGAAAATGGGCATATATTTTTTTAGATATTTTGAGGCGAGGCACCAGTTACAAAATTTTAACGAGATGTCGTAAAAACACAGAGTCCCAATACTTTTTATTTTATTAAGGGTCGCGTTGAATTAACGTTTCCTTCCAATAAGTATTAGTTTCCGCACCTGGACGGACACCACCTTCTTTTGTAAATTTCTACACAACTTTTATTGTGCTATAATTCTTTGTTGACGGTCGGCTACCCTCAGTTTCCAGGATTACGTATATTTGTATCAAATGATGCCTATAAGTCGTCACACGTGGGAAAACATATACTCGTACGTTCTCAAATTAGTCCCCGTATTAAAAATTTACGTCGCATCTCCATCGAGTCATTATTAAGGTTTTGTTAACCTATGCTAGGGCTTCTCGAAAAGTATCGTGTGTCTGGCCACCCGGAATGGGGCTCGCTTAAGACAGAAGAAATATATTAGGAATTTAAAACATAAGTTAATGTACTTCTTACAAACGTTTAATGTACTTTTTAGAGGAACTAAAACATTTTAGAAACGTAAAACATAAGTTTAATGTACTTTTTAGAAACGTTTAATGTAGTGTTTGAAACGTTTAATGTATTTTTTAGAAACGTAAAACAAGTTTAATGTGCTTTTTAGAAACGTGTACTTTTTTGTGAACGTTCAGATGCTACGCAGGAAATTTCAATATTACATCCCTATTGAAATGCGATGAAAGTCAATGCCGCAGGAATCGCGCCATTTCGCAAAAAATAAGCCAAAAAACAATTTATAAATGTAAAACATAAGTTTAAAGTACTTTTTTTAGAAACGTTTACTGTACTTTTTAGAAACGTAAAACATAAGTTAACGTACTTTATTTGATTCTACGTGTCTCCTAATATCATGCGAGACGAGAAAGGGGCGAAAGCAGGATTTTACGAACCGTTGAGATCTTACGCAGGAAATTTCAATAATACACCCCTGTGAAATGCGATCAAAGGCAATGTCCTAGTAATTTGGTTATTTTATAAAAAATGAACCAAAAAAAAATTTAGAAACGTAAAACGTCAATAATATACTTTTTAGAAACGTCTAATGTATTTTTTAGAAACGTTTAATGTACTTTTTAGATACGTACAACATTTTTGAAACGTAAAACATAAGTTTAACGTACTTTATATAATTCTGCGTCTCTCCTAATATCATGTAAGATGAGAAAAACGTGAATTGACAATGTACTCCTTTAGTTTCGACCATCCGGTGGAATAAAAGGCAGGATTTTGTGAACCGTTGAGGTGTTACGCAGGAAATTTTAATAAAGCATCCACGTGAAATGCGATGAAATCAACGCCCTAGGAACTCGCGCAATTCATTAAAAAAGCCTTTTAAAAACGTAAAACATAAGTTTAATGTACCTTTTAGAAACGTTTAATGTAGTGTTTGAAACGTTTAATGCATTTTTTAGAAACTTAAAACATTTTAGAAACGTAAAACAAGTTTAATGTGCTTTTTAGGAACGTTTAATGTACTTTTTTGTGAACGTTCATATGCTACGCAGGAAATTTCAGTATTACATCCCTATTGAAATGCGATGAAAATCAATGCCGTAGGAATCGCGCCATTTCGCAAAAAACAAGCCAAAAAACAATTTATAAACGTAAAACATTTAATGTACTTTTTTTAGAAACGTTTACTGTACTTTTTAGAAACGTAAAACATAAGTTAACGTACTTTATCTGATTCTGCGTGTCTCCTAATATCATGTGAGACGAGAAAGGGGCGAAAGCAGGATTTTACGAACCGTTGAGATCTTACGCAGGAAATTTCAATAATACACCTATGAAATGCGATCAAAGGCAATGTCCTAGTAATTTGGTTATTTTATAAAAAATGAACCAAAAAAAAATTTAGAAACGTAAAACGTCAATAATATACTTTTTAGAAACGTCTAATGTAGTTTTTAGAAACGTTTAATGTACTTGTTAGATACGTACAACATTTTTGAAACGTAAAACATAAGTTTAACGTACTTTATGTAATTCTGCGTCTCTCCTAATATCATGTAAGATGAGAAAAACGTGAATTGACAATGTACTCCTTTAGTTTCGACCATCCGGTGGAATAAAAGGCAGGATTTTGTGAACCGTTGAGGTGTTACGCAGGAAATTTTAATAAAGCAACCACGTGAAATGCGATGAAATCAACGCCCTAGGAACTCGCGCAATTTCATTAAAAAAGCCTTTTAAAAACGTAAAACATAAGTTTAATGTACCTTTTAGAAACGTTTAATGTAGTGTTTGAAACGTTTAATGTATTTTTTAGAAACTTAAAACATTTTAGAAACGTAAAACAAGTTTAATGTGCTTTTTAGGAACGTTTAATGTACTTTTTTGTGAACGTTCATATGCTACGCAGGAAATTTCAGTATTACATCCCTATTGAAATGCGATGAAAATCAATGCCGTAGGAATCGCGCCATTTCGCAAAAAACAAGCCAAAAAACAATTTATAAACGTAAAACTTTTAATGTACTTTTTTTAGAAACGTTTACTGTACTTTTTAGAAACGTAAAACATAAGTTAACGTACTTTATTTGATTCTATGTGTCTCCTAATATCATGTGAGACGAGAAAGGGGCGAAAGCAGGACTTTACGAACCGTTGAGATCTTACGTAGGAAATTTTAATGATATACCCCTGTGAAATGCGATCAAAGGCAATGTCCTAGTAATTTGGTTATTTTATAAAAAAATGAGCCAAAAAAAATTTAGAAACGTAAAACGCAAGCTTAATGTACTTTTAGAAACGTTTAATGTATTTTTTAGAAACGTTTAATGTACTTTTTAGAAACGTACAACATTTTTGAAACGTAAAACATAAGTTTAACGTCCTTTATTATATTCTGCGTCTCTCCTAATATCATGTGAGACGAGAAAGAGGTGAATAGACAATGTACTATTTTAGTTTCGACCATCCGGTGGAATAAAAGACAGGATTTTATGAACCGTTGAGATATTACGCAGGAAATTTTAATAAAGCATCCACGTGAAATGCGATGAAATCAATGCCCTAGGAATTCGCGCAATTTCACTAAAAAATGAGCCAAAAAAACTTTTGAAAAACGTAAAACATAAGTTAATGTACTTTTAGAAACGTTTAATGTATTTTTTAGAAACGTTTAATGTACTTTTTAGAAACGTACAACATTTTTGAAACGTAAAACATAAGTTTAACGTCCTTTATTATATTCTGCGTCTCTCCTAATATCATGTGAGACGAGAAAGAGGTGAATAGACAATGTACTATTTTAGTTTCGACCATCCGGTGGAATAAAAGACAGGATTTTATGAACCGTTGAGATATTACGCAGGAAATTTTAATAAAGCATCCACGTGAAATGCGATGAAATCAATGCCCTAGGAATTCGCGCAATTTCACTAAAAAATGAGCCAAAAAAACTTTTGAAAAACGTAAAACATAAGTTAATGTACTTTTTAGAAACGTTTAATGTACTTTTTGAAACGTTTAATGTACTTTTTAGAAATTTAAAACATTTTAGAAACGTAAAACAGGTTTAATGTACATTTAGAAACGTTTAATGCAGTTTTTAGAAACGCAAAACATTTTAGAAACGTAAAGCATACGTTTAACGTACTTTATTTGATTTTATTTCTCTCAATATCATGTGAGGCGAGAAGGGGATGAATAGGCAATGTACTCTGTTTAGTATTGAATGTGGACGTTTGATAAAATTAGTACTATATTGCTACATTTTACTACATCATCCAGTAGAATACGCAGGAAATTTCAATAGTACATCCCAATGAAATCCGGTGAAAGTCAATGCCCTAGGAGCACGCGATATTTCACAAAAAATGAGCCAAAAAACATATTAGAAACGTAGAACATAAGTTTATTGTACTTTTTAGAAACGTAAAACATTTTAAAAATGAAAAACATTAAGTTTCTATGTATTTCTTAGAAACGTTTAATGTACTTTTATTTTAGAAACGTAAAACATAAGTTTAATGCACTTTTTAGAAACGTTTAATGTACTTTTTAGAAACGTAAAACATACTTTGAACGTACTTTATTTGATTTTGTTACTCCCAATAGCATGTGAGGCGAGAAGGGGATGAATAGGCAATGTACAGGGGTATCACACGAGAATCGACCCCCCCCCCCCCTCTATAACTTTTTAATTTTTCAAGTTCAAGTTGTATGGAATTTTATTAATTTCTTTATGGATATCTCTTTGAATATATAGGGTGTTCCATAAAAGCAGGACATAGCAAACTTGCACATTTTTATAAACGTTCAATGTACTTTTTAGAAACGTAAAACATAACGTACTTTATTTGTCAAATCAATCCATTTAGGGGCATCTGGACCCTCACTTGCGTAACAATTTGTCAATCCAATTAGTTTAATTATCATCTTGCTCTGCTACGTTACGAACCAAGTGAATGAACGGCCCAGATCAGATTTTTAACAAAATGCGTAATTGATTAACCAGGCGAGGCGTACCAGTTTCCTAACATTGCTGCTCCACAGTGTCACTTTATTACTTTATAGCCCCTACATAAATACTGATTACCTCACCAATTCCGCTATATTATCTTAAGCTTCATAAAACTCCTCTTCTTCGCCAGACGCCATACAGATTACCATGTAAACAAACACCGCTGCTTGCCGCGGTTGGATATACATACAAGCCATGTGAATTTTTTTTACTGTGTAACGAGAATGTAAGTATAACATTTATTTAGAAGATAATTTTATGAAATTTTAAACGCCTGAAGACCGTCTGGCACTTGGTTGGTGGCTGAGCATTCAAGTGTAAATAAACTGGTGGACATATGTTGTTTATATCATGTTTCTTACCGCGCCGTTTTTCAAGATGTTAGGTTATAAATTAAATCCAATTGAATATGCGGACGTGAATTCCATTACTGGCTAGAACCAGCAGCAGTCCTATGTTTTTATTGCTCAATAAAAATATATTGAAAACAAAAGTCGTGTACTTGTAGAGTTCTGATTACGACTCCTAATATGTTCTTATAACACATCTGTTGCTGGGTTTTATGTGCGATATCGACTGGTTTTCGTTTCATAATGTAGCAGGCATTAAAATTTCAATTGATGGCAGGCTCTCGGTAAGGCAAGGATGGAAAAATTAATCTATAAAAATCGATGACCACGAGGCAACCGCATTTGGCTCTTTGGCTAAAAGTTCCGGGTTCAATTCCCGGTCGTAGAAGTCGAATAAAGTGTGAGAAAACACCATACGTGTGTGTCCCTTGTCTACAAATGTCAACTTGAAAAATAAACAAAAAGGAATAAGCTTTTTCTATCCCCGAAACAAGTTCCTTTATTGATAGCCCTGTGCATACATAAACTAAGATATAATAATATAACTAAGATATAACTAAATATTTATTTAGTAGTTCTGACACAAGCAGGCTGTTTTTTTTTTATAAAGAACGTCTTAAGAACAATATTATTTTTTTATTTCGGGCTATTTTCCCCACGTTTCACTGCCCGCAGTGGACCCCATTGGCCCTTATATACCTGCAGATATATCTTCTAGTATAACCAAGATGCTCCTCTAGATCATTTCACAATTGTCCAGTTTCCTAATTCATTTCCGTACCATTGTGGCCATCTCTGGGACGATTGCTGAACTACCACCTATGCGCTCAATTTTCCAATGATTGAAGAACTGCGTATGTAATGATGGAATTGAGGTTACTTGGGGTAGCTGAACAAGAATTTGATATCAAAAGTCATTTTTGGCAGTTGACAGCTGTCATTATAGCTGTCAATTTGATGAAAACAAATAACCTAGACGTGATTCTTATCATTTTGATGGATTTTGTCTTTTGCCATCACTAAACATGAATTTAAAATCGAAAAAGTTTTTTGACAATTGACACCTATCACTTACTATAACTGTCAATTTGATTAATTTGGGAATTTTCTAGTAAAATGAGATTAATCTATTTATTCTTTAGGCCGCTGAACACAAATTTGATGTCAAAAAGGACTTTTATCAGTCAGCTGATTTCATTAAACTTAATTTGATGCCAAAAATAATTTCTGACAGTTGACAGCTGTCGTAAAGCCGTCAATTTGATGAAAATAACCTATTTAGATGAGATTTTTATCATTTTGATGAATTTTGTTATCACTAAAACGAATTTTGAATACAAAAAAAATTTTGACAATGACAGCTATTACTAAAACTGTCAGTTTGTATAATTTAAGCATTTTCGGATAAAACTTGATGAATCTATTTGCTCTTAAGGTCGTTGAACACATATTTGATGTCAAAAAGAATCAGTTAACTGATGCCAAAAATTACTTCTGGCAGTTGACAGCTGTCGTTATGGCTGTCAATTTGATGAAAATAAGCAATTTAGACGAAATTTTTATTATTTTAATGGATTTTGTCTTCACTAAACACGCAATCTAATAGCAAAAAATACGAAAAAATATTTTTGACAGTTGACAGCTAAAACTGTCATTTGATTAATTTAAGAATTTTCTAACAAAATTTGATGAATGTATTTGTTTCTAAAGTCGTTGAACACACATTTGATGTCAAAAAGGACTTTAACCAGTTAACTGATGCCATTAAACTCAATTTGATGTCAATAATGACTTCTGACAGTTGACAGCTGTCGTTATAGCTGTCAATTTGATGAAAACAAGTAATTTAGACGAGATTTTTTTTTCATTTTGATATCATTTGTCCATCATTAAACATTAATTTGAAATCGAAAGAGATTTTTGATAATTGACAGCCATCACTTACTGTCAATTTGATTCATTTAAAATAATTTTCTAATAAAATTTGATCAATCTATTTGTTTTGAAAGTCGCTGATTACAAATTTGACGTTAAGGAGGGCTTTTCAGTTACCTGATGTCACTAAACTTAATTTGTCAAAAATGACTTCTGGCAGTTGACAGCTGTCATAATAGCTGTCAATTTCATGAAAATAAGCAATTTGGAAGAGATTCCTTATCATTTTGATGGACTTTGAAATCACTAAACACATATTTGAAATCGAATAAGATTTTTGACAATTAACAGCTATTACTTAAACTGTCAATTTGATTCATTTAAAAATTTTCTAATAAATCTTGATCAATCTATTTGCTTTTAAGGTCGTCTAACACAAATTTGATGTCAAAAAGGACTTTTTATCAGTTAAATGATGTCATTAAACTTAATTTGATGTCAAAAATGACTTTTGACAGTTGACAGCTGTCATTATAGCCGTCAATTTGATGAAAATAAGCAATTTAGACGAGATTTTTATCATTTTGATGGATGTTGTTATCACTAAACATGAATTTGACATCGAAAAAGATTTTGACAATTGACAGCTATCACTTTTATACTGTTAATTTGATTAATTTAGGAATTCCGTAATATTATATCAATAAATTTGCTCTCAAGGTCGCTGGGCACAAATTTGTTGTCAAAAATGACTTTTATTAGTTAGCTGATATCTGACAGTTGACAGCTGTCGTTACAGCTGTCAATTTGATGAAAATAAAGCAATTTAGACGAGATTTTTATCATTTTGATTCATATTGTCATCACTAACCTCGAATTTGAAATCGATAAAGATTTTTGACAATTGACAGCTATCACCAAAACCGTCAATTTGATTTATTTGATTAATTTAGAAATTTTCTAATGACTTGATCAATCTATTTGCTTTTAATGTCAAAAAGGACTTTTATCAGTAAACTGATGTCATGAAACTTACTTTGATGTCAAAAATGATATTTGGTAGTTGACAGCTGTCATTATAAGCTGTCAATTTGATGAAAATACGCAATTTAGACGAGATTTTTATCATTTTGATCACTAAACATGAATTTGAAATCGAAAAAGATTTTTGACTATTGACAGCTATCACTTAAACTGTCAATTTGACTAATTTAGGAATTTTCTAATAAAATTTGATTAACCAACCTATTTATTCTTTACATCGCTGAGCACAAATTTGTTGTCAAAAAGAACTTATCAGTTAGCTGATGTCATTAAACTTAATTTGACGTCAGGAATGATTTCTGACAGTTGACAGCTGTCATTATAGTTGTCAATTTGATAAAAATATGCAATTTAAACGAGATTTTTGATAATTGACAGCCATCACTGAAACTGTCAATTTGATAAAAATTTTCTAATAAAATTTGATTAATCTATTTATTATTTAGGTCGCTGAACACAAATTTGATGTCAAATAGGACTTTTATCTGTTGATGTCATTAAACTTAATTTGATGTCAATAATGACAGGTGACAGCTGTCATTATAACTGTCAATTACATGAAAATAAGCAATTTAGATGAGATTTTTATCATTTTAATGGATTTTGTCATCACCAGACTCGAATTTGAAATCGAAAAAGATTTTTGACAATTGACAGCTATTACTTAAACTGTCAATTTGATTAATCTAAAAAAACCTTCATCAATCTTTTTGCTTTTAAGGTCACTTAACACAAATTTGATGTCAAAAAAGACTTTTGACAGTTGACAGCTGTCACTATGGATTATTCTTCAGAAGTTGCATCACCAATTCAGCAACGTGGGACTCGTACTGGTAGATAACGTAACAACGTATTCCTTTACCGTGAAGCTCCACATCTTTTGAACATCGAATTCGTTTCCAAATGCCTTTCAGCAGCAAAACAACATTGCGAAAATTAAGGTTACGAATCAATGATTTTTGACTGACATGCAATTTCGTTACATCAATGACAAATCAAACCTCAACTTCAGTAAAAATATAGCTCGTGTCTCTAAGAATATTTTTTGAACTAAGTACTGGAAATGGAAATTATGTCAACTGATAAGGCGTTTTGGCATTTGTAAAAAAAGAAAGTAATTGCGTTGAGATGATAAAAAAATGTTCTTAGGCTAGTTCACAGCAGGCAATCTTAGTTGACATCACTGGTTATACTGCGGAATTCTCCTAGTGAACCGGTACATCAAAAGAGTGAGATCATCTTCGACATTTGGCATGATCATTACACACAGGAGGCTTACCGAGTTATGCTTTTAAAGTTGGTACCTATATTTATCTCGTGCAACAATGGTTCCTATTTACAAGTTTTCAACAAAGAATTTCGTTCATGAATTTTTTCTATTTAAAAAAAATATTTAGGTTTGCACCAAGCGGGTGCAGATACAACCTCAGCAAACGGATAATACAGATCCTAAATAGGATAGAATGGAATTTTTTTTATTTTCTGGGAAACAGACAGACCAAAATTGGTAATTATTTCCTTATCAACTATTGAATATGGCGTAAGTTTTGGCACTTAACGTGCATCTCATCGCAAAAATAATACCCCCCCAATTTTACACCGTTTTAAAAAAATGGTAACGCCAGCAGGCAAAATATATATTCTTGGATACTGTCGGACGGTATTTTGAACGTTGCCAGTAACACCAAGGATTATTTTGCACACTGGATGGTCAGATCTGTAGTTAGTTTCATCGACCTATAGTATTTCTACAACTCCCGAAAAATTGGATGTCGATTTGCAGTACGATGAGATGAAACGACTAAATATTGATTCAAATACTGATTACGAGGTCGCACGGTGGCATAATTCCAAGAAATCGTGGCCAAGCCCTAATTTTCAGTTTGTTAAGCAAATTGTTTGGGCAAATAATTACCAAATCCTTGTGAAAGCATAATTGATAATAAACTCGGTTCTTGGTTTGTAAGCGCATTAATATGTGACGATTTAATTTAATTTGCCGTTGCACCCACGAGGGGGCAGTCCAGTCCAGTCCAATTTCGAAAAAATATTTTGAAAATTGTTCAGTTTACAAGACTCCAGTTAGGTAGGTACGCAATTTGGACACGGAACTTTTTCACCCATCTTCAACTCTCTAAAAGTTAAGGACTAGTTGAAAATGCGCAAAAAATATCGCGAAGAATTTACACCCACTTTACAGAAGTCTGTAGTATGCCCTCTCATAGCAGGTGCCTAAGTGTGGTGGTCCAGCAATCGTCTCAGAGATGGCGCCATGGTACGGAAACAAATTAAGAAACTAGAGAATTGTGGCATGACTAGAACAGCATCTGGACTGGATTATACTAGAAGATATATCTGCAGGTATATAAGAGCCAAAATGATTAGTAATCTGAACACAACTGATGTAACTGCGATTAGTTTTTTTTTTTGTTTTTTGTTTTTACAACAAACAAGCTTAGTATATTTATTACTTTGTCGCTGATGGTCCTCACGTCGACATATCATCATATCATACCGGTGGTTTAACTGGTTCAATTAAAATTAAACACGGAAAATCTATTTACATTTCTATTAACGCATCATGCACGGAAATGGGAAACAGCACCTGTGAACAATTGAGTAATTTACTCTAGTTAATAAAATGCAGGTGTTAAAATTATGTCACAACTGCCTAAGAAGTGAATTCGTGTTTGAAAAAAAATCGAAGGATATTGTAGATGCGACTTACCCTCGGACTTACCACTTAAAGTAGTAAGTTCAAATCGAGAGAGGAATCGAAAACACATATTTTTCCTCGTTATAAACCACCCCTATTTTTGCAAAATGTGAAAAACGAAACATTTTGGAGGTTATATAATTTTTCGCCCACATTTCGGGACAAAATAAAATAAGTTTTTCGACTTGCATCCCAATGTTCAATTGTGTTGGGGGTTGCTGGGGGGTGACTTTTTTAACGCCGCGACTTACTAACCGTATGACAACAAGCAACGAGATTATTTTTATTTTCAAATAAAAATAATAATGAAAATAAGCATTTTAGACGAAATTTTAAAGAATTTTATCATCACTAAATACAAATTTGAAATCGAAAAAATTTTTTTACAACTGACAGCTATCGCTGAAACTGTCAATTTGACTAATTTAAGAATTTTCTAATAAAATTTGTTCAACCTATTTGCTTTTAAGGTCGCTGAGCACAAATTTGATGTCAAAAAGGACCCTTATCAGTTAACTGATATCATTAAACTTAATTTGATGCCAAAAAAGGCTTCTGACAGTTGACAGCTGTCATTATAGCTGCCAATTTAATGAAAATAAGCTATTTGCCGAGATTTTTATCTTTTTGATAATTTTGTCATCACAAAATGTGAATTTGAAATCGAAAAAGATTTTTTGACAATTGACAGCTGTCACTTAAACTGCTAATTTGATTAATTTAGGAATTTTCTAATCAAATTTTATCAATATATTTGTTTTTAAGGTCGCTGAACACAATGTAGACGTCAAAAATGATTTCTGACAGTTGACAGCTGTCGTTATAGCTGTCAAATTGATGAAAATAAGCAATTTAGACGAGATTTTTATCTTTTTGATAATTTTGTCATCACAAAATGTGAATTTGAAATCGAAAAAGATTTTTTGACAATTGACAGCTGTCACTTAAACTGCTAATTTGATTAATTTAGGAATTTTCTAATCAAATTTTATCAATATATTTGTTTTTAAGGTCGCTGAACACAATGTAGACGTCAAAAATGATTTCTGACAGTTGACAGCTGTCGTTATAGCTGTCAAATTGATGAAAATAAGCAATTTAGACGAGATTTTTATCTTTTTGATAATTTTGTCATCACAAAATGTGAATTTGAAATCGAAAAAGATTTTTTGACAATTGACAGCTGTCACTTAAACTGCTAATTTGATTAATTTAGGAATTTTCTAATCAAATTTTATCAATATATTTGTTTTTAAGGTCGCTGAACACAATGTAGACGTCAAAAATGATTTCTGACAGTTGACAGCTGTCGTTATAGCTGTCAAATTGATGAAAATAAGCAATTTAGACGAGATTTTTATCTTTTTGATGAATTTTGTCATCACAAAATGTGAATTTGAAATCGAAAAAGATTTTTTGACAATTGACAGCTGTCACTTAAACTGCTAATTTGATTAATTTAGGAATTTTCTAATCAAATTTTATCAATATATTTGTTTTTAAGTTCGCTGAACACAATGTAGACGTCAAAAATGATTTCTGACAGTTGACAGCTGTCGTTATAGCTGTCAATTTGATGAAAATAAGTAACTTAGACGAAATTTTTATATTTTTGATGAATTACGTCATAGTAAATCATGAATTTGAAATCGAAAAAGATTTTTTGACAGCTATCACTTAAACTGTCAATTAACCAATTAGGAAATTCTATTAAAATTATATCAATATACTTGTTTTAAAGGTCGCTGAAGCATAATTTAGATGTCAAAAATTATTTTTGACAGTCGACAGGTGTCGTTATAGCTGTCAAATTGATCAAAATAAGCAATGTAGACGAGATTTTTAGCATTTTGATGAATTTAGTCATAGTAAAACATGACTATGAAATCAAAAAAGATTTTTGACAGTTGACAGCTATGATACAGCTATCACTTAAACTGTCAATTAACCAATTAGGAAATTCTATTAAAATTATATCAATATATTTGTTTTTATGGTCAATGAAGCACAATTTAGACGTCAAAAATTATTTTTGACAGTTGACAGGTGTCGTTATAGCTGTCAAATTGATCAAAATAAGCAATATAGAAGAGATTTTTTTATCATTTTGATGGATGTTGTCATCACCAAACATGAATTTGAAATCGAAAAAGATTTTTGACAATTGACAGCTATAACTAAAACTGCCAATTTCTTAATTCACAAATTTTCTAATAAAACTCGATCAATCTAATTGCTTTTAAGGTCGCTGAACACAAATTTGATGTCAAAAAGGACTTTTATCAGTTAACTGATGTCCTCGTTAAACTTAATTTGATGTCAAAAAAGACTTCTGACAGTTGACAGCTGTCATTATAGCTGTCAGTTTCATGAAAATAAGCAATTTCGGTGAAATTTTTATCGTTATAATGGATTTTGTCACCGAAAAAACTTTCGACAATTGACAGCTACCACTTAACTGTCAAATTGATTAATTTAGGAATTCTCTAATAAAACTCGTTCAATCCAAATGCTTTTAAGGTCGCTGAACACAAATTTGATGTTAAAAAGGACTTTTATCAGTTAACTGGTGCCATTAAACTTAATTTGATGTCAAAAAAGACTTCTGACAGTTGACAGCTGTCATTATACTCGTGGTTTATTCTGCAGAAGTTGCGTCACCAATTCAACAACGTGGGAAATATACTCGTACTGGTAGATATAACGTAACAAGGCATTCCTTTACTTTGAACCTCCACAACTTTTGAACGTCGAATTGCTTTCAAAATGCCTTCCAGCAGCAAAACAACATTATATGAAAATTCGGGTGATTTTTCACAAACAATTTCGTTGCGTCAAACCTCATCATCAGTAAAATAATAGCATTTATATATTTACGAGTACGAGTGTCTGTACTGCGATTTTAAAAATCATCCAATTTTGTAAGTGACATTTATATATTTATGAATCGGTTCAATGCCACTAGATTATGAGTGAATAAATGTACTTTTGTCACATTACAAAATTTTATAATTTAAACAGCCAATAGTGGCAAAATCGAACATATTTATCCGCCCCGAGTTGCAGTTCCTGCATCAGGTGCATAATACTTCACTTTTAGTTCATTAATCCTAGCTAACTGTATTATAGTTCAACGTCCACGAAAGGACAAAAAGGCGATAGATAGTCTCCCACATTGCCTCTCCATAGACAGGTGCGCCCTAGGACGCGCATATGTCGCTCACCACGTGCCCCCAACACAGAGAATTATTTTATAATACCTTCCTTTATTTTTCTTTCTCCATTAGAAGTTCCTTGACACAACAGTTGGCCTTTGGCCCTTCTGGCATAAGTAATTACAATTTTATTGGCCCTCGAGAACAAGGCGGTAATGTATATGTAGATCGTGTCTTGCGATTGTGTTTTAATGGCCACTTTCTCTGCTGTAGGAAAATAATTATGAGAGCGTTTTTCGTAGGGCCGCGGCGTGGTTTTGGGCACAAAAAATGGACGCACGACGGGGCGTGGGCGTCTCAGATTCGAATGTCTATAAAGAAGAGATCTAATAAAATAAACCCGCACCAGCGTCCAAGGGCTTGATTAGTAAAATGTCAAAAAAGTGAAATTTATTTATTTTTTTTTTTAATTAAAAAAAAACGACTTGATAAATATAATCACGTTTTTATAGCATGAAAATACATATTTTCTCCAATTTTTTAGAGGTTTTAGAAAGGGAAAACTAAAAGAGACTTGTATCACTTTTTATCGTGGTCGGAAACCAGTAAAAGAAAGTGGCCAAGCCAATTTCTAAAAAGATACCGAGCAGCGAAAGTGAACGTAAAATACATCACAGGAAGCCAAAAAGGTGAAGCATCTTAAGACAAGATATCGGTATTAGGCTTTAGCATACTCGGCAATATCGCAACATAAATTTAGTGATCTCATCGAAAAAACTTTTTTTATTGCCCACATGCGGCAGAAACCGGTTGATGTATTTCTGACAATTTAAATTATTACTATTATTATTCACCGATAGCACCTCCAATATATTGGATTATAATCGATTTCGACAAAAAAAAAGGTCGATTAAGTGGCATATTCAAAAAACATAACTTTATACCTAGTCAATTTTATCAAATTAAAGAGCTAAAAAAGTGCCTATAATTTTATTACACTATAGCAATTATCAACAAATTTATTTGAATTTTATTATTTATTACATCTAATCTGGGATTATTCCTGACCTTGGCAAATCGTTGAAAGAACCTTGGGATCCCCGGTTCAAAAAATCCAGCCATTTGGATAATCGCTCACATAGCTTTAGTTATGTATAACCTTGCATACAGGGTGGGGCAATAGTGAATCCTATGATTGGCTGGAAATTTGATTAAAAAACAACAGTAGGCTTGATAAACGGGTCTGTAGCCGGCAATTGTTTTCGAATATACAGGGCGAGCCAAGACACGGTAATAAAAAATTATTAGCTATCAAATTTAAAAATATGCAAGTATAAATTTTTCGTATTGAATAGATATATCTAAATAACAGATCTGCCAGTCGACACTATAACACCCTGTATTTTGAAAAGGAAGCGTTTTCCGACGAAACTGTATAAAGGTTTTTAACGTTCTCTACAAACTCTTAAATTTATGGTAGTCAATTTGGAAACACCTTGTATAAAAATTCGCCCAATTTAGTTTTAAATCTTTAAAAACAAAATAGATAATAGATCTGCCAAAATAGAATTTTCATTTATTTTTTTATTCTTGACAGCTGTCAAATTTAAAATTTTACAAGTATGTTTTTCGTAATTTTGAAAACAATGCGAGTTTTTATAAAAAATAAGATATGAATTGTTTTAAATGTGAATCTTTCTATTTCGCTTCTGACAGCTGTCAAATTTTCTGTCAATTTAATTAAAATGCCAACTAATAATTATTTGAACAAATGAAAGAACTAAGCAGACATTTTTCTAGAAGTTTCGGAGGTATTGAATACGAAGTTAGTTTCAAAAAAATATTATAATTGTTTAGTAACTGTTAAAATTGCTGTCAAATTTAAAAATATGCAAGTTTGTCTTCCTTAACTTTGGAAACTACGTGAATTGCCTTTGAAGAGAGGATTTAAGTGTTTTTTAAATTATTGAATTAAAAATATTAAAATACATTTTTTATTCTTGACAGCTGTCAAATTTAAAATATTACAAGTATGTTTTTCGTAATTTTGAAAACAATGTGAGTTTTTATAAAAAATAATATATAAAATGTTTTAAATGTGAATCTTTCTATTTCTATAATTGAAATTAAAATAACGTCTTCGCTTCTGACAGCTGTCAAATTTTTTGTCAACTTAATGAAATTGCCATCATTGCCATCTAATAATTACTTGAACAAATGAAAGTACTAAGCAGACATTTTTCTATAGGTTCCGAAGGTATTGAATACAAAATTAGTTTCAAAAGAATATTATATTTGTTGGTAACTGTCAAAATTGCTGTCAAATTAAAAAATAGGCAAGTTTGTGTTCCGTAATTTTGTAAACGATGTGAATTTCCATTGACGAAAAGATTTAAGCGTTTCTATAAATTTGCTAGTTCCATAATTGATATTGGATGCATTTTTTACTTTTGACAGCTGTCAAACATTTCTGTCAACCTAATAAAAATGCCATTTAATGATTATTTCAACAAATTGAAGTACCGAGGAGACAATTTTCTATAGGTTTTGCAGGTACTAAATACGAAATTGATGTCAATTTTTTTTTGTAGCTGTCAAAACTGCTGCTAAATTTAAAAATACGCAAGTATATCTTTTTCATATTACTTTCGTATTCAGTACCCCAAAACCTATAGAAAAATGTTTGTTGAGTACTTTAATTTGTTGAAATAATAATAAAATATCATTTTTATTAAGTTGCCAGAAATTTTGACAGCTGTCAAATATTACAACTTTATTTTAATATGAATCACTGAACTAGAAAGTTTTACAACATTTTATGTATCTTCTTCTATGGAAACGACATTATTTTCAAAATGACGAAGGATATGCTTGTAAATTTTTAAATTTGACAGCAATTTTGACATCTACCAACCACCATAATATTTTTTTGACACCAATTTCGTATTCAATATTTCCAAAACTTATAAAAAAGTGTTTGTTATGTACGTTTATTTGTTTAATTAATTACAAAATGTCATTTTCATTAAGTTGAAAAAAAAATTTGACAGCTGCCAAAAGTGAAAACTTAATTTTATTATCTATTATGGAACTAGCAAATTTAAAAAAACATTTGATTGCCCTTCTATGGAAATTCACTTTGTTCAAAAAATTACGGAAGACAAACTTGCATAGGCTTAAATTTGACAGCAACTTTGACAGCTACCAACACACAATAATTTCATGAAATTAGTTCCGTATTCAGTACCTCCAAAACTACCAAAACCTATAGAAACATGTGGAAATAATAATTAAATGGCATTTTTAATCAATTGACAGAAAATTTGACAGCTGTCAAAAGTGAAAATGTTATTTCATTTTCAGTTATAAAAATAGAAAAATACTTCGTATCTCTTCTTTTATGAAAAATCACATCGTTTTCGACATATTTTTCAATTTTTAAATTTGACAGCGCTTTTGACAGCTGTCAAGGATAAAAAAGATATGAAATTACTATTTTGATAGATCGGTTAACTATTTGTAAAGTAAATATTTAAAACTAAATTGGGCGATGCTCGGGGGCGATGGATGCAATAAATTCCGATTGTTTGATTTCTAATATATTTTATATCTATTAGGTTATTAATTAATTTTAGGAGTGTAGAAATTTTCATCGCAGGTGTTTTGTTAAATTCGAGTATATGTACTGCTACAAAAAAAAATGTTTTTGTTAGCCCGTGTGGGTAAGTTTTCACCGATTCGCTCTTTAATTTTCCCACACATTTACACGATGTAATCCATGCCATAATAACCGCAATCAGACAACTTTTGCGGCATCTGCGGTCATGTGAGGCTTCACTATTAATAGGTATAAAAATACGTCGCTAATCTTTCTTAAAAGTGTCCAGTTTCTTTCTTGAAGATGCCTTACATAACTTACGCGCTTGTTGAGGATGATTGTACAACGCTCTGCCTTTATAAAGCCGTTGTACAGTGGAGTGGGAAAAAAAAATAGTTCAAAAATCGCTGCAGATCTCAGCAATTTATTGGATCATCTTATTTTTTTAACAATGTTCTTTTTGAAATTTTTTATCAATCTTCGAGCCAGATTTTTTATTTTTTGTTATTATTTTATGTAACTTAGAGACAGATTACAAACACATATAGATTCGCTCAATTTAGTTTAAAAATAGATACTAGATTTGCCGAAAAAGAATTTTTATTTCTTTTTTAGTTGTCAAAATCACTGTCAAATTTAAAAATAAAAGTATGTCTTTCGTAATTTTGAAAACAAAGTGATTTTTCATAAAAGCAGAGATATAAAGTATTTTAAATTTTTCTATATTTACAATTGAAAATGAAATAACGTTTTCACTATTGACAACTGTCAAATTTTCTGTCAGCTGAATAAAAATGTCATTTAATAATTATTTCCACAAATGACTTTTATGTAGGTTTTGGAGGTACTAAATATGAAATTAGTTTCATAAAATTATTATGTTTGTTGGTAGCTGCCAAAATTGCTGTCAAATTTAAAACAATGCAAGTTTGTCTTCCAAAATTTTATAAACAATTTAAATTTCCATAGAAGGGAAATAAACTGTTTTTTAAAATTGCTAGTTCCATAATTGATACTAAAATACAGTTTTTACTTTTGGCAGCTGTCAAAATTTCTGACAACTTAATGATAATATCATTTAATAATTATTTCAACAAATTAAAGTACCAAGTAGACATTTCTCTATAGGCTTTGGAGAAACTGAATACGAAATTGTTGCAAAAAAATATTATATTTGTTGGTAGCTGCCAAAACTGCTGTCAAATTTAAAAAATGCAAGTGTGTCTTTCGTAATTTTGAAAATAACGTGAATTCCCATAGAAGAAGTGCCATTAAGTGTGTTGAAATTTGCTAGTTCCATAATAGATAATAAAATGAGGTTTTCGCTTTTGGCAGCTGTCAAAATTTTTCAACTTAATGAAAATGACATTTTTTAATTAATTAAACCAATAAATGTACATAACAAACACTTTTTTCATAAGTTTTGGAAATATTGAATACGAAGTTGGTGTCAAAAAAATATTCTGGTGGTTGGTAGATGTCAAAATTGCTGTCAAATTTAAAAATTTACAAGCATATCCTTCGTGATTTTGAAAATGTTTCCATAGAAGAAGATACATAAAATATTGTAAAACTTTCTAGTTCAGTGATTGATATTAAAATAAAGTTGTAATATTTGACAGCTGTCAAAATTTTTGTCAACTTAATGAAAATGATATTTTATTATTATTTCAACAAATTAAAGTACTCAACAACCATTTTTCTATAGGTTTTGGGGTATTGAATACGAAAGTAATATGAAAAAGACATACTTGCATATTTTTAAATTTAGCGGCAGTTTTGACAGCTACAAAAAAAAATTTACATCAATTTCGTATTTAGTACCTGCAAACCTATAGAAAGTTGTCTCCTCGGTACTTATTTTTTGAAATAATTATTAAATGGCATTTTTATTAGGTTGACAGAAATGTTTGACAGCTGTCAAAAGTAAAAAAATGCATCTAATATCAATTATGGAACTAGCAAATTTATAGAAACGCTTAAATTCTTTCGTCAATGGAAATTCACATCGTTTCCAAAATTACGGAACACAAACTTGCATATTTTTAAATTTGACAGCAACTTTGACAGCTACCAACAAATATAATATTATTTTGAAACTAATTTTGTATTCAATACTTCCGGAACCTATAGAAAAATGTCTGCTTAGTACTTTCATTTTTTCAAATAAGTAATTATTAGATGGCATTTTAATTAAGTTGACAAAAAATTTGACAGCTGTCAGAAGCGAAAACGTTATTTTAATTTTAATTATAGAAATAGAAAGATTCACATTAAAAACATTTTATATCTTATTTTTTATAAAAACTCACATTGTCTTCAAAATTACGAAAGACATATGTACTTGCAAAATTTTAAATTTGACAGCTGTCAAAAATACAAAATGTTAAATTTCCGAAGAATTTTAAGGCTTATGGGTATTTGGGTAAATGGCAAAATATTGCGTCTTAGAAATCTCATCAATAAAAAAATTGTTGTTCAATTACCAGCAGTTAACCCAAGAACTTCCTCGCGAATGCTTCCTGCATTCCTCACTGTCCAATCCATGCGTGTACCTTCATATTTCGACGGTTGAGCGAAATGAATTAAAATGCGACACCGCGAAAAAAACTCGTTCTCGTACCGAACAAACTCATTCATGGCGTTGCTGTTTATTAATCTACCTGCCCACGCTTCCATTCTACGCTCTGGAGGTTGAGGTGGCACTGAAATTCCAAACCATTTTCGAATTTAAAGTATTAACGGATTATTACTACGCAACTATTAATTTCGCTGTCGATAAATAGGTTTCGAAATCAAATGTCCCACGCCGGTTGTTAATCGTCTGCATTTGCGTGGGACGTGTATACATGTTGTAAACGAAAGAAAGTTAGTGAAAACAGTGTCGTTTATATTCGTCTAGTTTTGGCCCAGGTGCCAAATGTAACGCGCGACACCTATCCGCAATGCTATCTCGTTTAAACAGGATCAAAAGGGTACGCCACGTGTCGAATACACTCACCAATAGGTCTTTTTGTTGGGATATCGAGCGCGTCATGATCGAGTACCTTATGCACTCCAGACACGTAAAATGCAGATGTGTGGGGAATGCATGCCAGTGGCGTATCGCCCGCAATGATGACATGGTCCAAATCGAAAAAAACCGAAGCGTGCTCCAGGGTTCCAATACTGGGCCGCTTCCAATTACATTGTTTATGAATGACCGCAATAAGCTCCAACCTTCCTGTCGTACTATTTACCATAATTCCACTGTTTCCTTAAGGTAAATAAAGGTCGTCTAGTATACTGTGTACCATTCTTATAAAACAAAGATTACAAAAATCCTAGGCAAATAAACGAATGTTGTTATTCTTCTCCAGTTATCAAATTGTAATAAAAAATAAAAATAGATTTTATTGCGCAGGTAAAAGTACTAACATTTTTATTTCCTTTTTACGGCACCGATTAGTCACTCGAATTGTTAATGCAAACAACTATATTTGTCAATAATAATAATTAATAGCGCTTGTAGTACTTGAAGTTTATGGCGTTTGTAACGGTTAGTTTGCTTGTAATAGATTAACCGTGCATACAGATCTTAAACTGAAAGCGTAAAACAAATAGCAGTGTCATTTTTATTTTTACTGAGCAATGCACAAAAATATAATGGGGAAGTCGGAAATCGGTAACGTCAAAGATGACTAAAATTATAAACCACAGCAAACTCTAGTATGTTCAAAATGGGCAGTAATTTGCGCCTTTGCACGGGCGTACGAGTTGAAGCAAACTCAAGTGTGCCTCAGCGCTCCAGTACTGGGCCGCTTTCAAACTCACTACTTATGAATGACCTCGCAGATTTTAATGCGACCTTTTCTCTGTGATTTAAAGCAGTCAAAACCGAATCCAACAAACCCGACCTTACTGTTGTATTATTTACAATAATTTCACAGTTTATTTATGTTAAATATAGATTGTTAGTATACAGTGTTTCTCTCTTATAGAAACACGGATTACAAACATTCGAGGCAGATAAAGGAGTATTATTGTTCTTTTCGAGTCTTCCTATATTGGAATATATTATGGTATTTTTACGTAACTGTGAATGCAAACAACTATATTTGTCAATAATAGTAGTCCTTGTAATAAAAGTTCATGGCGTTTGCAACGGTCAGTTTACTTGAGATTAACCACGCACACGTATCTTAAACTGAGAGCTTAAAATCAATCGCGGCCTCATTTGTATTTTTACTGAGCAGTGCTCAAAAATATATATCGAGGTGGAGAAGTCGAAAATCTATGAAGTCGATAACAGCAAAAATTTAGAACCACGCCAAGCTGGAGTATTTTCAAAACTGGCTTACTGCCTTGAAACGGACGTGCGAGTTCAGACAAACCCAAGTGTGCCCCAGCGCTCCAATATTGGGCCTCTTCTAATCTCTTATTTATGAATTACCTCACAGATTCTAGTACGACACTTCTCTGGCGATTCAGAGCAACTAAAACCGATCCAATAAATCCCAACCCTACTGTCGCATAATTGACAATTATTCCATAGTTGCTTTATGGTGAATAAAGATTTGTATACAGCGTTTCTCTCTTCTAAAACATGGATTACAAAACAACGGAAACTTTGATGGTAAAACTGTTTAGTAGCTGCTGATTTGTAGAGTGATTTTCGGGATTATTTCAGCGGTAATTAAATTGATGGCTTGACGTTTCGACGGTGTCGTGGTAGTTTTTATCAACGACTTAAACATCAAAACAAATTCAGAGTAACGTTTGGGCAGCGTAAGTCACGTCATTAAAGGTTTTGCCGAGGGTCAGCTCAGCTCCAATCGGCGAGTGGGGTAGGTTCAAGTTATACTACCATATCTGTACATAAAAAAGGGCGCCACCAGCTAGCTGTTAGCAACCTCGCTGACAGGCTCCCAAGATCTGAGAGGGTGTCCAAACGTTTAACTACTTTATAGTAGGAGAGCCCTCGACCAAAATTTCGAGTTATCACGACACGGGTAATTTCATGAAAAATGATGTATTAATTTTCCCGCGTAAACAGTGAAGTGGTGGGCCGCCATTTAGATGTATGTGCAACTGTCCCTAGGCAGTGCTACCACACCCATACGACTCTAGTGCGTAACGGTACCATAAGTCAAACCGCATTCTCCCTAACTTATTTAGCATATCCTTATGGATTTCTCTCAGGTCACTGACTTTTTGGAAGTGTTGGTACATCACCTAGAACTTGGTATTGGTACAAATGAAGTAATTGTTACAATTTTCCGCCTGAGCATTCGGAAAGTTTGTACCAACCTCAACCTTAAAATCCCTAGATGCAAAGCGAAGTTTATTCCAGCGGTTTAAAACATTTTATACAGGTAAATCTGTTATTACGTAATGACCATAAATTAAGCGCGTTCATATTAAGTGTTACTAAAATAATTATAAATTCCTGACTTTTATCGGTGACTTGCGTAGGAAGAATTAGCCTTAAATATTTTGCCACCTGCAAGATTTATTTTATATTCAGTATTGTGCGTGGTCAAACTACTACAAATATTAAGCAAGCTATAACCGTTATATACGCCAAAAACCTGTATTATTACAATCACTATTAATGATGAATTTAGCTGTTTGCATTGACAATTATATCGGCGAGTCGGTGGCGTAAAAAGGGAATAATAATTTTGGTACTTGCACCTACGCACTAGAATCTATTTTTATAATACATAATATTAGAGCGAGTCTGCCTGATCACCGTAATTTTTTCTTTACCCACTGAAAACTAATGTTCACCCTTTCCGCAAAATCCTGGGACTTTTCTTCATAAATAAAAACTTGTTTCTTTGACTCGAACTAAACATTTTTCATGAAATTACCCGTGTCGTGATTTTGGTCGGGGCCTCTCCTACTATAAAGTAGTTAAACGTTTGGACACCCTCTCAGATCTTGGGAGCCTGTCAGCGAGGTTGCTAACAGCTAGCTGGTGGCGCCCTTTTTTATGTACAGATATGGTAGTATAACTTGAACCTACCCCACTCGCCGATTGGAGCTGAGCTGACCCTCGGCAAAACCTTTAATGACGTGACTTACGCTGCCCAAACGTTACTCTGAATTTGTTTTGATGTTTAAGTCGTTGATAAAAACTACCACGACACCGTCGAAACGTCAAGCCATCAATTTAATTACCGCTGAAATAATCCCGAAAATCACTCTACAAATCAGCAGCTACTAAACAGTTTTACCATCAAAGTTTCCGTTGTTTTGTAATCCATGTTTTAGAAGAGAGAAACGCTGTATACAAATCTTTATTCACCATAAAGCAACTATGGAATAATTGTCAATTATGCGACAGTAGGGTTGGGATTTATTGGATCGGTTTTAGTTGCTCTGAATCGCCAGAGAAGTGTCGTACTAGAATCTGTGAGGTAATTCATAAATAAGAGATTAGAAGAGGCCCAATATTGGAGCGCTGGGGCACACTTGGGTTTGTCTGAACTCGCACGTCCGTTTCAAGGCAGTAAGCCAGTTTTGAAAATACTCCAGCTTGGCGTGGTTCTAAATTTTTGCTGTTATCGACTTCATAGATTTTCGACTTCTCCACCTCGATATATATTTTTGAGCACTGCTCAGTAAAAATACAAATGAGGCCGCGATTGATTTTAAGCTCTCAGTTTAAGATACGTGTGCGTGGTTAATCTCAAGTAAACTGACCGTTGCAAACGCCATGAACTTTTATTACAAGGGCTACTATTATTGACAAATATAGCTGTTTTCATTCACAATTACGTAAAAATACCATAATATATTCCAATATATGAAGACTCGAAAAGAACAATAATATTAGTTTATTTGCCTCGGATGTTTATAATCCGTGTTCCTATAAGAGAGAAACACTGTATACTAAACAATATATTTGTCATAAATAAACTGTGAAATTATTGCAAATAATACAACAGTACGGTCGGGTTTGTTGGATTCGGTTTTGACTGCTTTAAATCGACAGAGAAAAGGTCGTATTAAAATCTGTGAGATCATTCATAAGTAACGAGTTTGAAAGCGGCCCAGTACTGGAGCGCTGAGGCACACTTGAGTTTGCTTCAACTCGTACGTCCGTGCAAAGGCGCAAATTCCTTCCCATTTTGAACATACTAGAGTTTGCTATGGTTTTTAATTTTTGTCGTCTCCGACGTTACCGATTTCCGACTTCCCAATTATATTTTTGTGCACTGCTCAGTAAAAATAAAAATGACTCTGCTATTTGTTTTAAGCTTTCAGTTTAAGATCTGTATGCATGGCTAATCTATTACAAGCAAACTAACCGTTACAAACGCCATAAACTTCTATTACCACAAGCGCTATTAATTATTATTATAGACAAATATAGTTGTTTGCATTAACAATTCGAGTGACTAATCGGTGCCGTAAAAAGGAAATAAAAATGTTAGTACTTTTACCTGCGCAATAAAATCTATTTTTACATTACATACAATATGTGAACTGGAGAAGAATAAATAACATTAGTTTATTTGCCTATATGTTTCATACGAAAGAATCTTTATTTGCTACAAAGAAACAGTGGAATTATTGCAAATACTCTGCGACAGGACGGTCGCTTGGTCTTAACTTCTCTAATCGCCACAGCAAAGTTTCCCGTTGGAATCTGCGAGGTCATTCATAAATGATGAGATTAGAAGAGGCCCAATATTGGAGCGCTGGGGCACACATTTACTGTAATGTATACGATCGAATAAACTTCGTTCAGTAGTTGAAGTACGAATTCAAATAAAACTCTGCAATAATATTAGATACAAAAAAATGCTAGAAATAGCCAGAAAAACCCAGCCGGCTTGACCTTCGGCAGAAATAAAATAAAACGATCTAACACCAATCAACTTTTTTGCACATTTTTATATTTGTAATTGACTTCGATTATTTCTTAGGTACGCTTACAACTAAAAACTCTATTATGCCATGCATCTGATTAAAATGTTCACCCTTTAACGCCATTTCGCACGGCTCACGTGGAATAATGGAAATGAGATCACAAAATCAATTACAATAGGACCAACAATGAGCGAGCTAAAATCTACCCCGTTGTTTGCAATATGCCGCGTAGCACGGGGGTGTTTCGAATGTTTTGCCTGGCACAGCTGCCGCTGTTCGTCCTCCCTACGGAGAATACTGGGCGATGCGTGGGGCATTGACCACGTTTGCGGACCAACCGGTGGTGGCGTTAAGAGGCATTAATTTCAGAATATGATTTTTTTTTCTAAGCAGCAAGACTTGGTAATAGTATAGTTTAAGAATTTAAGAATTTCACACTCGGCAGATACTGAACGAATAAATTTTAACAACCGTGCCTAAAATTGCAGCTGTCGCGTGTCTATACGTAGGTATGAATAAAGCATGTGCGTAAATATTTATTTCTTGTTTCTAACAATTTACAACATTTTATGTTTTATCTAAGTAAACTGAGAGGCAATGAATAAATACAGGGTGTAAACGAATAGTGGGCCACCCCTGTAACTTCCTCGTTTTTAAAGATATCGGGATAAAATTTTGTATGGTGGAATAAGGTAAGATTTCCAACTTTTTGAGACTTATCCGCGATATTTGTCACTTCCGGTTTCACCGGAAATGGTCCCAATAGTCTTTTCTAAATGGGCCACCCTGTATGTTTTTACGTTTTTGAAATAAAGATCACATTTTGAATACATTTATACTATTTTGAACAATTTATACAGGGTTGCACGAAAAATAATTCGAATTTTAGTTGTCAATCTAGATGGCTGCGAATATGTTAAAATTATTTGTGTTCCAATGTAATTCATATAAAAAATACGAAAACGTCAATATGTCCAATAATACATCATACAGGGTGCTCTAAACTCATTAAAATCACATTTTTTAAAATAACTCTTTTTTTTAAATATTATGATATGGGCCACCCGGATATTCAGAAAGCTCTATTTAGTAGGAGTTAAACGGTATACAGGGTGGTCACTTTTACAATGTACACCATTGGTATCTTCTAAACAACAAGAGGTACATAGATGCTTAAATTAGAGAAAAGTTGCGCATTTTCATGCTCTTTAAGGATCTGAAAAGAAATCCTGGATAACTGACCTCGTTCCTGAATATCCTGAAAAAATCTGAAATATTGCGTTTTCTTATTTCGTTCATAACTTTTTTATTACTGCCAATGTATTGAAATTTGGCATGTTTACATAAAACGATATGGGCTATCCGCTGCACATTTTAAAAATTTTCTAGACCTACTAGATCTTCATGTTTTTATAGCCAATTTTTGATTTTCTTATGGACGCCATATTGGATTTTTATACTGTTGGATAGAGAATACAAATGTGATTTCAACGATGTATCACACATGAGTCATCTGACTTGATTAACCACCTTTATACATTAATTTAATAATTTTTTGACAAAATCAAATTGCCATGAAATAACAAATGATCGAGAAAATTATTGACAGTAGTAGAAGTAATGCTAGAGCTCTTTCGACAAAATCAAGTTGGCATGAAATAACAAATGATCGAGTGAATTATTGACAGTAGTTGTAGAAGTAATGTTAGAACTGTTTTTGTAATTACTGTTAGTGTTATTATTATTATACCTACATATCTAGTCTTTCATTAACTGAAAATCCTACCATAATGAATAAATAATAATAACACTGACAATAATTACAAAAACAGTTCTGGCATTATTTCTACAACTACTGTCAATAATTTGCTCGATCATTTGTTATTTCATGCCAACTTGATTTTGTCGAAAGAGCTCTAGCATTACTTCTACTACCGTCAATAATTTGCTCGATCATTTGTTATTTCATGGCAACTTGATTTTGTCAAAAAATTATTAAATTAATGTTTAAAGGTGGTTAATCAAGTCAGATGACTCATGTGTGATACATCGTTGAAATCACATTTTTTTTCTCTATCCAACAGTATAAAAATCCAATATGGCGTCCATAAGAAAATCAAAAATTGGCTATAAAAACATGAAGATCTAGTAGGTCTAGAAAATTTTTAAAATGTTCAGTGGATAGCCCATATCGATTTATGTAAACATGCCAAATTTCAATACATTGGCTTAAGTAATAAAAAAGTTATGAACGAAAAAAGAAAACGCAATATTTCAGATTTTTTCAGGATATTCAGGAACGAGGTCAGTTATCCCGGATTTCTTTTCAGATCCTTAAAGAGCATGAAAATGCGCAACTTTTCTCTAATTTAAGCATCTATGTACCTCTTGTTGTTTAGAAGATACCAATGGTGTACATTGTAAAAGTGACCACCCTGTATACAGGGTTGATCAAAATTTAATTAAAGTTAGATATAAATCGTAAATTTCTTAAGAAAAATTTTCATTCCTGCCGGTAACGATTATACATTACGGAACTTTTGGTACCATTTAACCCCTACTAAATAGAGCTTTCTGAATATCCGGGTGGCCCATATCATAATATTTAAAAAAAATAGTTATTTTGAAAAATGTGATATTAATGAGTTTAGAGCACCCTGTATGACGTATTATTGGACATATTGACGTTTTCGAATTTTTATAATAAATTACATTGTATAAATTGTTCAAAATAGTACAAATGTATCCAAAATGTGATATTTATTTCAAAAATGTAAAAACATACAGGGTGGTCCATTTAGAAAAGATTATTGGGGCCATTTCCGGTGAAACCGTAAGTAACAAATATGGCGGATAGGTCTCAAAAAGTTGGAAATCTTACCTAATTTCACTATACAAAATTCTATCCTGATATCTTTAAAAACGAGGCAGTTACAGGGGTGGCCCACTATTCGTTTACACCCGGTATATCATAACCAACATGTCTTAAAAAATCCCAAAATTTTTTTAGGGATTTGGAAGAACGATAAATTTAACATAAATGTGCCTGGATAATCATCCTGCGATTTTGCCATCTGTCGCAGCCGAGATTCCAACTCAAAATGGTAATATTTCTTAGACGAAGGAATTATACTGCAATTGCGTGTCCTACTAATACATATTTATGTCTCCACTTAACGGTAATCGCATTCAATAAATGTTTAAAAATAATTCACATTTCACCTTATAAATTAAAACAACTGACATAACGATAAGAACGAAACGAGTACAGTGAATAACTTGTTATGTTTGTGGCTTGGTAATTTATAATCATTAATAACGCTAATTAAAAATATACGTTGAGGGACATAAAATTATCAAAAAGTGTTAATTATTCATTTCTCTCCATTTTGTTCTTTCTATAACTACAAAATGGAGACCGTACAAGAATACCGGAAGTCACTCAAGATGGCCGCCTTCCATGGCACGTGACGATCAATTTGCGCCTTTTGTCAAAAACCAAGTAAAACAAGGCTGTGAATGACCCTAACTGTGTTCCACATTTTCTTACTCGAGTGATGAAAACATTTTGTCAAGTTGTTCCAAATTAAATTCATTATCTCGCGTTTTATTAGGCACTTACTTAACATCGCCGAGATAAGTGAGTCACTTCGTAAAATAATCTAACCACTAAAATAAACAAAAACCAATTATGATATTCTCCTTTATTTGTACTTTTATATTAGATTGTTATGCTATTATTAAATACCAAGAGAATTGAAACACAAATGTTTATTTTTTATAGCTCGGAAAACACCGCGGATACCTACCTCTGTCGAGACTATTAAATAATATGTATCACTTTGATAAACACGAACCGGTTGATCTGCAAATAAACGATTAGAAGTAATAATTTTACTGTCAAGACCGCCAACTACTGCAAACATTGTTTTTACAACCAGGATCTACTTGCATTTCCGGTCGGCAAAAAAATAAAAACCGCAATTTTTTTTTTTTATAATTATCTAATTTTAAACCAACACGGAACTAAAACTGGAGCCAAAGACACCATCGCCTTCGAACACCCTCCCGCCTAGATGTTCTCACAAGTTGCCAATATATTTCGGCAAAACTGGTCCACGCACCCCTAGAAAACACCCCTCCAAACAAGTAGAAAATATAAACATCACGGCATTCGCAGTGGTTTAGGTGAATATTCTCTTATTAAATTTCCCACGAAATATCAGGATAGAATCTAATCTATCGCACAGGTAGGACCCTTGTTTAGAATCTTTAATCATTATTTCAATGGGCATTCCCCTTCAGAGGGGCGAGCTTCGCCCCGAGGCCTACGATTCTTTAGCTAGCTTGTCTAGCTATTTATAATGTCCTGATATATGTGTTTGTCTCTGATTAAAGGAATTGTAATGCCGCATTATTTTTATTTATATTCCGATGAAAAGGACCTCGACTATGCTTGTATCCTTCGTGGTGCGTTTGCTAGTGATGCAAATGATATGCCGGCCGGCCGGGTTGATTGTGCAGATTGAAACTGCAACCAATCACAAAGAGTCAGGGTTGGGACGATTTAAATAAAGTTTCTACTATTACAAAAAGAGATAATTTGTTAAATAAACCACAGAAAATAAAAATAAAAAAAGAAAACAAATGTACTATCTAGCGTTGTACACAGGGTGTCCCACATAAAAGTGTCACTCGGTCTCCTGGCTTTAATATCAGGCTAAAACGAAAAACGAATATGCGATATAACCTCTAATATACGAGGTATGGTCAAAAAACTGTTTTTCCAAATTTTTTTCACCCTGTATATTATTACGGAAATCGATATGGGACATTATTGTGGTTATAAAGGTATATGCCATTCATACATCTAACTTCCGGTTTAGCCGGAAATAGCTAATATCCGACAAAATTTCGGCGACAACCTGTATATTATGGAATAATTGGAAAGTAGCCAATCTCCTGATTTCAAAAATATATAACACATGTCCATTATCTTCAGTAGTTTTCGAGAAATTGACATCAAATTTGGATGAAAACCTAACCTCAAAAAAAACCGTTTTAACCTTAATACCTTAATACATAAAGTAAGATATTTTTATAATATTAAACGAGATATTAAATAAATCTCAATGAATTCATTAACATAAACAGCTGACGTAAATTAAGAAATAATTTCACAAAAACGAATATGACAGTTGACAGTTAGGCCGGCTCCCCATTTATGCGCGTTTTTAATACGTTTAGCGTTTGTTTATGCGTTTCGCGACAATCATAACATAAGCTGATTGGTCTGTTGCAAAATGCGTAAAAGTTTATTGCGACGCGAGTATTGTAGAGTCGGCCTTTGTCAGTCAAATCTAGCGGTTGCTGTGTAATTCGGGCTCCATAAATACGACCAACAGAGAAATTCCATTCAAATTTAGCGGGCATTTTTGGGGCGGAGTCCGAAGTCTCATTCCGTGAGTGGTATGGTATCCTTGAGTGGTGCGGATGCGCACAAGGTCTTTTTGAGTTGGGTGGATGCGCAGTAGGTATCCTTGGGCTTTTTGGATGCGCAATAGATATTTTTGAGTTTTACGAATGCGCAGACGGTATTCATGAGTGGTATGGATGCGCAGTAGGTATCTCTGAGTTTTACGGATGCGCAGTAGGTATCCTTGAGTAGTGCGAATGCGCAGTAGATAGTTTTGAGTTGCGTGGATGCGCAGAAGGTAACCTTGAGCTTTGTGGATGCGGTATCTTTGATTAGTGCCGATGAACAGTAGGTAGTTTCGAGTTGTGTGGATGCGCAGTGGGTATTTCTGAGCTCTTTGGACGCGCAGTAGGTCTCCTTGAGTTTTATAAATGCGCAGTGGGTATCCTCGAGTTGTATGGATGCGCAGTGGGTATCTTTTTGTAGATGCGCAGAAAATAGAACCCAAGATCAATTTTTAGCTCTATTTTCGATTTCTACGTTAAATTTCCTTCGGTACATAATGTTCACTTTTGTTTTCTCTACTGTTAATCACTTTATTGTGACCAACTTGTCGTTTTATTAGCGAATTTTATCTTCCTACAGAATACTGGTTGTTTCAGTACGGATTTGAGTTATTGTTTTCAGATTGGTTACTCCATAGAAAACGTATATTTACAAAAACGTATGGCCCGCCGTGATGGGGAATTCCTTCTTAATAATGGCAACATTTCTTTAAGATTTCCACCAGTCCAATAGTTTTACTGATGCGCAGTAGGTATCCTTGAGTGATATGGATGCGCATTAGGTATCCTTGAGTAGTGCGAATGCGCAGTAGATAGTTTTGGGTTGCGTGGATGCGCAGAAGGTATCCTTGAGCTTTGTGGATGCGAAATTGGTTTCTTTGAGTTTTATGGATGCGCATCTTTGATAAGTGCAGATGCGCAGTAGGTTGTTTTGAGTTGTGTGGATACGCAGTAGGTATTCTCTAGCTTTTTGGATGAGCAGTAGGTCTCCATGAGTGGTATGGATGCGCATTGGGTATCTTTCGGTTTTGTAGATGCGCAGAAAGTAGCTCAAGTTAAATTTTACGTTAGGTTAGATTTCTACGTTAAGTTTTCTTCGGTACATAATGTTCACTTTTGTTTTCTCTACTGTTAATCACTTTATTGTGACTAACTTGTTTTATTAGCGAATTTTATCTACCTACAGAATACTGTTTGTTACAGTACGGATTTGAGTTATTGTTTTCAAATTGGTTACTCCATAGAAAACGTATATTTACAAAAACGCAAGTTCCGCCGTGATGGGGAATTCCTTCTTAATAATGGCAACATTTCTTTAAGATTTCCACCAGTCCAATCATTTTACGGATGCGCAGTAGGTATCCTCGAGTGATATGGATGCGCAGTAGGTATCCTTGAGTAGTGCGAATGCGCAGTGGGTAGTTTTGGGTTACGTGGCTGCGCAGAAGGTATCCTTGAGCTTTGTGGATGCGAAATTGGTTTCTTTGAGTTCTATAGATGCGCATCTTTGATAAGTGCAGATGCGCAGTAGGTTGTTTCGAGTTGTGTGGATGCGCAGTAGGTATTCTCGAGCTTTTTGAATGCGCAGTAGGTCCCCATGAGTGGTATGGATGCGCATTGGGTATCTTTCGGTTTTGTAGATGCGCAGAAAGTAGCCCAAGTTAAATTTTACGTTAAATTTTCTTCGGTACATAATGTTCACTTTTGTTTTCTCTACTGTTAATCACTTTATTGTGACTAACTTGTTTTATTAGCGAATTTTATCTACCTACTGAATACTGTTTGTTACAGTACGGATTTGAGTTATTGTTTTCAAATTGGTTACTCCATAGAAAATGTATATTTACAAAAACGCAGGGTCCGCCGTGATGGGGAATTCCTTGTTAATAATGGCAACATTTCTTTAAGATTTCCACCAGTCGAATAGTTTTACGGTTGCGCAGTAGGTATCCTTGAGTGATATGGATGCGCAGCAGGTATCCATGAGTAGTGCAAATGCGCAGTAGATAGTTTTGGGTTGCGTGGATGCGCAGAAGGTATCCTTGAGCTTTGTGGATGCGAAATTGGTTTCTTTGAGTTTTATGGATGATAAGTGCAGATGCGCAGTAGGTTGTTTCGAGTTGTGTGGATGCGCAGTAAGTATTCTCGAGCTTTTTGGATGCGCAGTAGGTCTCCATGAGTGGTATGGATGCGCATTGGGTATCTTTCGGTTTTGTAGATGCGCAGAGAGTAGCCCAAGTTAAATTTTACGTTAGGTTAGCTCCGTAAAATTTTCTTTGGTACAAAACCACTTATTTTAATCACTTTATTGTGATTAATTTGTTTTATTAGCTCTTACCAAAACCTTGTTCTTCCCTTTGTTAGGGTTTCGTTTTATGTAATTTCTGAACACGCCCCGTCCTTTAAGTTACGATAGCCAAAGCAACAAACACATGACGACTTCACTTGGTAGCTGCTACCTAGAGCTGCAAAATCGCGCCGACTCGGCCGTCTAAATTTAGAACTGCAGAATTTGCATAAACTTATTATTGCTGAGAAAGGTATTTTTTAATAAGATCGTGAAAGGCGGTGCTGGGGCGAGAGTCACAGCGAGTCGGTATATCGATCAAACCTATGGGGCCATCTGCCCGAGGGGATCACAGGGACACCTGCCGGCCCGCATGACCCCTCACATGTGCATATTCCACTAAAAAGCGCCCCGCACCGCGGCCATTACGCAACGGCGATAGACAAAACGAGGGGTTGTTACGATAAGCCTATGTATGAATCGAAACAAGTAGCGACTCGAGTCGGATGGGACGCATTGTTTTGCGGTAATCAGGGTTTTTGTGTTGCGCCTAAAATTAGAATGCGGACAAAGGCCTGGCCTGGCTGTTTCGTCGGAGGTGCGCCGAAAATAAACCACGCGGGCTAAAAGCGAAAACGGCGCTCCGATTTGCAAAAATGCGTTTTCGAACAAGTGGGTCGCTATCGTTATTGAGGGAACCAAATTGGAGGAGTCATCCTGCGTCAACAAAAGCCGATAAAGGGATATTTTGATTGGAGCATTTTGTCGTTTTAATTTGCTGGAATACGCCTCCGGCGTATTATCCATGTTAAATAGAGGTACATTTGTTACATCGTTATCGCACATATTAAAAAATGCCTCGCCGTATCTGCGAAGGAAGGAAACATTCCAAAGTTTGCTTACAACCAGCTGAATGTATTCAACGAATTTAATCAAAGAAATACGCAACACATTTCCCTTAAATCAATCTTATTTAAATAAGTGGGGCTTCTTTGTGCGGAAAGGAGGGATGTACGGTTCGGTGGTTATATGGCGCAACGTCGTCCATCTTTAATTTAACCCTTCCTATCCTCGAAAGCCTTTATGTCGATTCTAAAGCTAATTTTCGTCAGAACCGGACGTAATGGACACTTGTAACGTGTATTTAATCAATGGATAGCACTCTTTTGTGAGCGAGGCATCGGAATAACGTTTCTAGACGCCAGAACTCTCCGTTTCATTTTCGGTTTAAGAAATTAGGGTAGGTACTTCAATGTTCGACCATCTAGTCCCTTTGTTTAATACTGCCTTGGAGCAAAGACCTTACATTTCGTAATTGTCTATTGACAAATATTGGACTGTTACAATCGTCTGTCGTTTTATTGGCGAATTTTATCTACCTACAAATCCGTACAGCCACAAACAGTGTGCTGTAGGTAGAAAAAAATACCTACTGCGCATCCGTAAAACTCAAAGACACCTACTGCGCATCCCCAAAGCTCAAGGATACCTACTGCGCATCCACACAACCCAAAAGATACCTACTGCGCATCCATACATCTTAAGAATACCTACTGCGCAGCCATACAACTCAGAGATACCTACTGCGCATCCACAAGGCTCAAAGATATTCGCTGCGCATTCAAGATAGGGCCTTCTAAAATCACGGTTTATTATTCTGATACATCTTCGCATATAAAAATTCGTAACGAGGAAGAAATACCCTCGAAAATTCGCAAAAAATTCAAGAAGATAGAGGAAGATAGGATGAATCGAATGGCACAAACTGCAGTTTAATATCTTACTCCCTTGTAAAGATAGGGCCTTCTAAAATCACGGGTTATTAAGTTCTGATACATCGTCGCATATAAAAATTCGTAACGAGGAAGAACTACCCTTGAAAATTCCCAAAAAATTCAAGAAGATAGAGGAAGATACGACGAATCGAATGGCATAAACTGCAGTTCAATATCCTACGTCGTTATGAAGATAGAGCCTTCTAAATTCACGGGTTATTAAATTCTGATACATCGTCGCATATAAATATTCGTAAAGAGGAAGAACTACCCTCTAAAATTCCCAAAAAATTCAAGAAGATAGAGGAAGATACGACGAATCGAATGGCATAAACTGCAGTTCAATATCCTACTTCGTTATGAAGATAGAGCCTTCTAAATTCACGGATTATTAAATTCTGATACATCGTCATATATAAAATCGTAACGAGGAAGAACTACCCTCGAAAATTCCCAAAAAATTCAAGAAGATAGATGAAGATACGACGAATCGAATGGCATAAACTACAGTTCAATATCCTACTTCGTTATGAAGATAGAGCCTTCTAAATTCACGGGTTATTAAATTCTGATACATCGTCGCATATAAAAATTCGTAAAGAGGAAGAACTACTCTCGAAAATTCCCAAAAAATTCAAGAAGATAGATGAAGATACGACGAATCGAATGGCATAAACTGCAGTTCAATATCCTACTTCGTTATGAAGATAGAGCCTTCTAAATTCACGGGTTATTAAATTCTGATACATCGTCATATATAAAATCGTAACGAGGAAGAACTACCCTCGAAAATTCCCAAAAAATTCAAGAAGATAGAAGAAGATACGACGAATCGAATGGCATAAACTGCAGTTCAATATCCTACTTCGTTATGAAGATAGAGCCTTCTAAATTCACGGGTTATTAAATTCTGATACATCGTCGCATATAAAAATTCGTAAAGAGGAAGAACTACCCTCTAAAATTCCCAAAAAATTCAAGAAGATAGAAGAAGATACGACGAATCGAATGGCATAAACTACAGTTCAATATCCTACTTCGTTATGAAGATAGAGCCTTCTAAATTCACGGGTTATTAAATTCTGACACATCGTCGCATATAAAAATTCGTAAAGAGGAAGAACTACCCTCTAAAATTCCCAAAAAATTCAAGAAGATAGAAGAAGATACGACGAATCGAATGGCATAAACTACAGTTCAATATCCTACTTCGTTATGAAGATAGAGCCTTCTAAATTCACGGGTTATTAAATTCTGATACATCGTCGCATATAAAAATTCGTAAAGAGGAAGAACTACCCTCTAAAATTCCTAAAAAATTCAAGAAGATAGAGGAAGATACGACGAATCGAATGGCATAAACTGCAGTTCAATATCCTACTTCGTTATGAAGATAGAGCCTTCTAAATTCACGGGTTATTAAATTCTGATACATCGTCATATATAAAAATTCGTAACGAGGAAGAACTACCCTCGAAAATTCCCAAAAAATTCAAGAAGATAGAGGAAGATTCGACGAATCGAATGGCATAAACTGCAGTTTAATATCTTATTCCGTTGTAAAGATAGGGCTTTCTAAATTCACGGGTTATTAAATTCTGATACATCGTCAACGAGAGAGAACCGTCCTCGAAAATTCCCAAAAAATTCAAGAAGATAGAAGAAGATCCGATGAATTGAAAGGCATAAAATTAAGTTTTTCTCTTCAAGATGGCGACTGAAGTGTAATGATTGTGACAACCCCCCCCCCTCAATATAAAACAAATACGTTTCTTCCCGGAATCGTTATAGAGTATAATGACTAATTGAATTGTATTTTATAGGCTAATAGATTTTTGATACTTCGGCAGTCCGTACAAGCTTAACTATCAGCTGCACAGTTTTTTTTGTTTTCGTCCTATCTCGCTCCGTTTTTAAAATATTGACGAAAGATACCCCTTGGACCTATTTAATGTGCTTGGACTAAGGATATTCCCGTTAAATGTCACTAACTCATGTCCATGTGACACTGCGCTAATATCTGACTAGACTTTTAACCAAAACAGCTGAGTGTCGCCATACAATAGCCACAACGCAAAAAGTTGGCAATTGTATAAACCAGGGAACGTCTTGGGTCTTATTCGGAATCCCCGCGCATTGTATCCCCTCGTTATACTGGCGGAACTCCTTGCCCCGTAAGTCTTTCTTCCTCCGGTTGTAAATCGCGATCGTCTGGAGTAGACAAAAGGTAAAAGGACTGTTTGTTTCTTGTTCGCAGCTGTCCCTTCGGCACGCGCTCCTACCTTCCGTACACATTTTAAGAAGTTCATTGATGTTTCACTTCTTCGACATCTTGCTATAACCTAGGGTGTTACACTCAGTCGATTGCCCTACAGAACGTTCTTGTGGCATATGGGCAGCCAGGGGCGGAACGCGAGATTTTCACTTTCTAATTCTAAGGACAGTATTTTTTTTTGTAGAACTAATAGGAAAGGAGACAATCGGAAAAAAAGTCTTTCTCTTCGTTTCAAGATGGTGACGATATTTTAGGGGAAAACGTGAATTAATAATTGTTAACAACCTCCCCCCTACGAAATAAAACAAAACATTTCTTCCCGGAATTATTATAGGACAAAATGACGAATTAACTTTCTAGTCGCTGTAAATCACTATATATTAACGATAGAAAAATATTGTTTCAACAAAAGTTGTAAATTTTGTTTATTCCCTACAATTTCAGTTATAATAATTTTTTTTAATAGAATTAATAGGAAAGGAGATAATTGGAAAACAAGTTTTTTCTCTTCTTTTCTGGTGGGCTAAGCGGCGACAATATTTTAAGGGAAAACGTGAATTAATAATTGTTAACAACCTCCCCCCTACGAAATAAAACAAAACATTTCTTCCCGGAATTATTATAGGGTAAAATGACAGATTAACTTTCTAGTCGCTGAAAACCACTAAATATTAACGATAGAAAAAAATTGTTTCAACAAAAGTTGTAAATTTTTTTTATTCCCTACAAATTCAGTTATAACAATTTTTTTTAATAGAATTAATAGGAAAGGAGATAATTGAAAAACAAGTTTTTTCTCTTCTTTTCTGATGGGCTAAGCGGCGACAATATTTTAAGGGAAAACGTGAATTAATAATTGTTAACAACCTCCCCCCTACGAAATAAAACAAAACATTTTTTCCCGGAATTATTATAGGGTAAAATGACAGATTAACTTTCTAGTCGCTGAAAACCACTAAATATTAACGATAGAAAAAAATTGTTTCAACAAAAGTTGTAAATTTTTTTTATTCCCTACAAATTCAGTTATAACAATTTTTTTTAATAGAATTAATAGGAAAGGAGATAATTGAAAAACAAGTTTTTTCTCTTCTTTTCTGATGGGCTAAGCGGCGACAATATTTTAAGGGAAAACGTGAATTAATAATTGTTAACAACCTCCCCCCTACGAAATAAAACAAAACATTTCTTCCCGGAATTATTATAGGGTAAAATGACAGATTAACTTTCTAGTCGCTGAAAACCACTAAATATTAACGATAGAAAAAAATTGTTTCAACAAAAGTTGTAAATTTTTTTTATTCCCTACAAATTCAGTTATAACAATTTTTTTTAATAGAATTAATAGGAAAGGAGATAATTGGAAAACAAGTTTTTTCTCTTCTTCTCTGATGGGCTAAGCGGCGACAATATTTTAAGGGAAAACGTGAATTAATAATTGTTAACAACCTCCCCCCTACGAAATAAAACAAAACATTTCTTCCCGGAATTATTATAGGGTAAAATGACAGATTAACTTTCTAGTCGCTGAAAACCACTAAATATTAACGATAGAAAAAAATTGTTTCAACAAAAGTTGTAAATTTTTTTTATTCCCTACAAATTCAGTTATAACAATTTTTTTTAATAGAATTAATAGGAAAGGAGATAATTGAAAAACAAGTTTTTTCTCTTCTTTTCTGATGAGCTAAGCGGCGACAATATTTTAAGGGAAAACGTGAATTAATAATTGTTAACAACCTCCCCCCTACGAAATAAAACAAAACATTTCTTCCCGGAATTATTATAGGGTAAAATGACAGATTAACTTTCTAGTCGCTGAAAACCACTAAATATTAACGATAGAAAAAAATTGTTTCAACAAAAGTTGTAAATTTTTTTTATTCCCTACAAATTCAGTTATAACAATTTTTTTTAATAGAATTAATAGGAAAGGAGATAATTGAAAAACAAGTTTTTTCTCTTCTTTTCTGATGGGCTAAGCGGCGACAATATTTTAAGGGAAAACGTGAATTAATAATTGTTAACAACCTCCCCCCTACGAAATAAAACAAAACATTTTTTCCCGGAATTATTATAGGGTAAAATGACAGATTAACTTTCTAGTCGCTGAAAACCACTAAATATTAACGATAGAAAAAAATTGTTTCAACAAAAGTTGTAAATTTTTTTTATTCCCTACAAATTCAGTTATAACAATTTTTTTTAATAGAATTAATAGGAAAGGAGATAATTGAAAAACAAGTTTTTTCTCTTCTTTTCTGATGGGCTAAGCGGCGACAATATTTTAAGGGAAAACGTGAATTAATAATTGTTAACAACCTCCCCCCTACGAAATAAAACAAAACATTTCTTCCCGGAATTATTATAGGGTAAAATGACAGATTACCTTTCTAGTCGCTGAAAACCACTAAATATTAACGATAGAAAAAAATTGTTTCAACAAAAGTTGTAAATTTTTTTTATTCCCTACAAATTCAGTTATAACAATTTTTTTTAATAGAATTAATAGGAAAGGAGATAATTGGAAAACAAGTTTTTTCTCTTCTTCTCTGATGGGCTAAGCGGCGACAATATTTTAAGGGAAAACGTGAATTAATAATTGTTAACAACCTCCCCCCTACGAAATAAAACAAAACATTTCTTCCCGGAATTATTATAGGGTAAAATGACAGATTAACTTTCTAGTCGCTGAAAACCACTAAATATTAACGATAGAAAAAAATTGTTTCAACAAAAGTTGTAAATTTTTTTTATTCCCTACAAATTCAGTTATAACAATTTTTTTTAATAGAATTAATAGGAAAGGAGATAATTGAAAAACAAGTTTTTTCTCTTCTTTTCTGATGAGCTAAGCGGCGACAATATTTTAAGGGAAAACGTGAATTAATAATTGTTAACAACCTCCCCCCTACGAAATAAAACAAAACATTTCTTCCCGGAATTATTATAGGGTAAAATGACAGATTAACTTTCTAGTCGCTGAAAACCACTAAATATTAACGATAAAAAAAAATTGTTTCAACAAAAGTTGTAATTTTTTTTTATTCCCTACAAGATCAGTTATAACAATTTTTTTTAATAGAATTAATAGGAAAGGAGATAATTGGAAAACAAGTTTTTTCTCTTCTTTTCTGGTGGGCTAAGCGGCGACAATATTTTAAGGGAAAACATGAATTAATAATTGTTAACAACCTCCCCCCTACGAAATAAAACAAAACATTTCTTCCCGGAATTATTATAGGGTAAAATGACAGATTAACTTTCTAGTCGCTGAAAACCACTAAATATTAACGATAGAAAAAAATTGTTTCAACAAAAGTTGTAATTTTTTTTTATTCCCTACAAGATCAGTTATAACAATTTTTTTTAATAGAATTAATAGGAAAGGAGATAATTGGAAAACAAGTTTTTTCTCTTCTTTTCTGGTGGGCTAAGCGGCGACAATATTTTAAGGGAAAACATGAATTAATAATTTTTAACAACCTCCCCCCTACGAAATAAAACAAAACATTTCTTCCCGGAATTATTATAGGGTAAAATGACAGATTAACTTTCTAGTCGCTGAAAACCACTAAATATTAACGATAGAAAAAAATTGTTTCAACAAAAGTTGTAAATTTTTTTTATTCCCTACAATTTCAGTTATAACAATTTTTTTTAATAGAATTAATAGGAAAGGAGATAATTGGAAAACAAGTTTTTTCTCTTCTTCTCTGATGGGCTAAGCGGCGACAATATTTTAAGGGAAAACGTGAATTAATAATTGTTAACAACCTCCCCCCTACGAAATAAAACAAAACATTTCTTCCCGGAATTATTATAGGGTAAAATGACAGATTAACTTTCTAGTCGCTGAAAACCACTAAATATTAACGATAGAAAAAAATTGTTTCAACAAAAGTTGTAAATTTTTTTTATTCCCTACAAATTCAGTTATAACAATTTTTTTTAATAGAATTAATAGGAAAGGAGATAATTGAAAAACAAGTTTTTTCTCTTCTTTTCTGATGAGCTAAGCGGCGACAATATTTTAAGGGAAAACGTGAATTAATAATTGTTAACAACCTCCCCCCTACGAAATAAAACAAAACATTTCTTCCCGGAATTATTATAGGGTAAAATGACAGATTAACTTTCTAGTCGCTGAAAACCACTAAATATTAACGATAAAAAAAAATTGTTTCAACAAAAGTTGTAATTTTTTTTTATTCCCTACAAGATCAGTTATAACAATTTTTTTTAATAGAATTAATAGGAAAGGAGATAATTGGAAAACAAGTTTTTTCTCTTCTTTTCTGGTGGGCTAAGCGGCGACAATATTTTAAGGGAAAACATGAATTAATAATTGTTAACAACCTCCCCCCTACGAAATAAAACAAAACATTTCTTCCCGGAATTATTATAGGGTAAAATGACAGATTAACTTTCTAGTCGCTGAAAACCACTAAATATTAACGATAGAAAAAAATTGTTTCAACAAAAGTTGTAATTTTTTTTTATTCCCTACAAGATCAGTTATAACAATTTTTTTTAATAGAATTAATAGGAAAGGAGATAATTGGAAAACAAGTTTTTTCTCTTCTTTTCTGGTGGGCTAAGCGGCGACAATATTTTAAGGGAAAACATGAATTAATAATTTTTAACAACCTCCCCCCTACGAAATAAAACAAAACATTTCTTCCCGGAATTATTATAGGGTAAAATGACAGATTAACTTTCTAGTCGCTGAAAACCACTAAATATTAACGATAGAAAAAAATTGTTTCAACAAAAGTTGTAAATTTTTTTTATTCCCTACAATTTCAGTTATAACAATTTTTTTTAATAGAATTAATAGGAAAGGAGATAATTGGAAAACAAGTTTTTTCTCTTCTTCTCTGATGGGCTAAGCGGCGACAATATTTTAAGGGAAAACGTGAATTAATAATTGTTAACAACCTCCCCCCTACGAAATAAAACAAAACATTTCTTCCCGGAATTATTATAGGGTAAAATGACAGATTAACTTTCTAGTCGCTGAAAACCACTAAATATTAACGATAGAAAAAAATTGTTTCAACAAAAGTTGTAAATTTTTTTTATTCCCTACAAATTCAGTTATAACAATTTTTTTTAATAGAATTAATAGGAAAGGAGATAATTGAAAAACAAGTTTTTTCTCTTCTTTTCTGATGAGCTAAGCGGCGACAATATTTTAAGGGAAAACGTGAATTAATAATTGTTAACAACCTCCCCCCTACGAAATAAAACAAAACATTTCTTCCCGGAATTATTATAGGGTAAAATGACAGATTAACTTTCTAGTCGCTGAAAACCACTAAATATTAACGATAAAAAAAAATTGTTTCAACAAAAGTTGTAATTTTTTTTTATTCCCTACAAGATCAGTTATAACAATTTTTTTTAATAGAATTAATAGGAAAGGAGATAATTGGAAAACAAGTTTTTTCTCTTCTTTTCTGGTGGGCTAAGCGGCGACAATATTTTAAGGGAAAACATGAATTAATAATTGTTAACAACCTCCCCCCTACGAAATAAAACAAAACATTTCTTCCCGGAATTATTATAGGGTAAAATGACAGATTAACTTTCTAGTCGCTGAAAACCACTAAATATTAACGATAGAAAAAAATTGTTTCAACAAAAGTTGTAAATTTTTTTTATTCCCTACAAATTCAGTTATAACAATTTTTTTTAATAGAATTAATAGGAAAGGAGATAATTGAAAAACAAGTTTTTTCTCTTCTTTTCTGATGAGCTAAGCGGCGACAATATTTTAAGGGAAAACGTGAATTAATAATTGTTAACAACCTCCCCCCTACGAAATAAAACAAAACATTTCTTCCCGGAATTATTATAGGGTAAAATGACAGATTAACTTTCTAGTCGCTGAAAACCACTAAATATTAACGATAAAAAAAAATTGTTTCAACAAAAGTTGTAATTTTTTTTTATTCCCTACAAGATCAGTTATAACAATTTTTTTTAATAGAATTAATAGGAAAGGAGATAATTGGAAAACAAGTTTTTTCTCTTCTTTTCTGGTGGGCTAAGCGGCGACAATATTTTAAGGGAAAACATGAATTAATAATTGTTAACAACCTCCCCCCTACGAAATAAAACAAAACATTTCTTCCCGGAATTATTATAGGGTAAAATGACAGATTAACTTTCTAGTCGCTGAAAACCACTAAATATTAACGATAGAAAAAAATTGTTTCAACAAAAGTTGTAATTTTTTTTTATTCCCTACAAGATCAGTTATAACAATTTTTTTTAATAGAATTAATAGGAAAGGAGATAATTGGAAAACAAGTTTTTTCTCTTCTTTTCTGGTGGGCTAAGCGGCGACAATATTTTAAGGGAAAACATGAATTAATAATTTTTAACAACCTCCCCCCTACGAAATAAAACAAAACATTTCTTCCCGGAATTATTATAGGGTAAAATGACAGATTAACTTTCTAGTCGCTGAAAACCACTAAATATTAACGATAGAAAAAAATTGTTTCAACAAAAGTTGTAAATTTTTTTTATTCCCTACAATTTCAGTTATAACAATTTTTTTTAATAGAATTAATAGGAAAGGAGATAATTGGAAAACAAGTTTTTTCTCTTCTTTTCTGGTGGGCTAAGCGGCGACAATATTTTAAGGGAAAACATGAATTAATAATTGTTAACAACCTCCCCCCTACGAATTAAAACAAAACATTTCTTCCCGGAATTATTATAGGGTAAAATGACATTAACTTTTTAGTCGCTGAAAACCACTGAATATTAACGATAGAGAAAAATCGTTTCAACAAAAGTTGCAACTTTTTTTATTCCCTACAATATCAGTAATAACTTTTTTTTTGTAGAACTAATAAGAAAGGAGATAGTTGGGAAAAAAAGAGTTTTCTCTTCTTTTCATGATAACAGTGACGATATTTCCGGGAAAAACATGAATTAATAATTGTTAACAACCTCCCCCTACGATATGAAACAAAACACTGATTATTTAGCGGAAACTGCAATTAAATCTAAATTCTATCATTAGATGTCGCCTAAATTCTAAATTTACTAACAGAACCAAATCGGTCTTCGGTAGATATTTGAATATTTTCTTATTACTTCATAACAAAAGGGTACCTCCTACGTATTCCTAAAAATGAATTATTTGTAAAAGTAAATTGCACGTTTTTAAGGAGAAAAGGAACCGGATTTTGGCCCCTTATCGAAAAGGAATGCCAAATCAAAGTTCAATTGAATAAAACGCGAATGTTTCATCAAAAAGAGACTGTAATATCAATTTTATTACTCTCGAGAAACTTAACGCAGAGGTAAACGACTTATAAATCAATATTTGTGTAAGACTTTCGATATTTGGCAAATATAGAAAATCAACCTTGACGTCCGTCAAGAACTTTATTCGGATTCTAACATTGCTAAGGGTACCCTTGACACAGCATAGATCATCAGCAAAGTAGGTATATTACGTCATATACAGGGTGAGCCGACGCACCGGTGCGATAAAGTAAGGGACCAAAATGACTACATTTCAAAATTAGCTTGAAATATACGGGGTGTTCAGGGCATGTTGACATTTTCAGGAAACTTTGATTATTGCAAATATATAATTCATATATTTTTAAAGAATCTTATAGGCCTATTTACTCCCTACAACTTTTGTTAAACATGTCCTATATATACCTTTCAGTAGGTAATTGAAAATTGGTTGCCTACCTCCTATCCTATAATTTCTATTACACGTACATTTGAATATCAAATGAATAATCATAAAAACGACTTTTGTTTAAAACGAGTTTCTAATGAACACCTAGCAGAATTTTATACGACAAATATCCCATTAACAAAACCTGTTAGGTGGAAGTAAGCTATTAACACATTATGCTTACTCCAGCAAGACCGTATACAGGGTGGTTCAAATAGCTGTAGTAAAATTTTATTGCTAAAGGATTTGGATTACCGAGCGAATGGGCTCATGCATATTTATCTACATATGCCAAAGACATTACAATATTTATTTAACTCCTATTTAGTGTGAAAATATTAACAGTTGTAGAGCAAAAAACGTTTTTGCACCATGGATGTATAATAAAAAAGGATACAGTATTGTAACATTTGTTTTGTTACTAGAAGAATCACATTCTAACAGCCTTCTTAATAAATATCAAATTTTGAACAATTTTCGAGGTGCCAAACATAACCACACTTTCTTTGAATCCACAGATAAGGTGCCGTAACAGTGCTATATCTTTGTCCATGGTTTCCCCATCTGATTTTAAACAATTTTCGAAATGCCTGTCACGTTTCATGTAAGCGCAATAAACTCAAGTACGGAAAGGCCGATGGAATTAAAATTTGGACTGCAGGAAAACGAATAAAATGGACTATTTTTACCAGAAAAATGATCCCGGCAATTCTACAGGTAAAATTAACACCGAAGTGAATTTCTATAAACAAACATGGTGCCTAGTACAAGTAAGTTGGTATCGTCGGGAGACGATCCTATTTTTATATCCTATGTACGTACGGTCGGAAGCAAAAAAAACTAGTACACGTATCTTCTGGTTCTATGAAATATTTAGTTTTGTAAGTAGTACTTTTCCTTTTAGGTTATGTTTGGCTTATGGTTATTGACATTTTGAAAATTAATATTTTGAAATGTAATGTCATTATTATTGTTATCTTGACTTTGAAAAAATCTAATTACAAGCTACCACTTCAGGTGTACTAGTTTTTTTGCTCCCGACCGTAATTTGTATTTTTGAATGCGATTTTCAACAATTTTTAGAATTTTGGCAACGTCGCATAAGTTAATCGCGGATGTTGGAGGAAGTTTGTTTATAGTGTCAGTTTGAGTTATTTATGTAATATTATCATGAAGTAGTTTATTTTGTGAGTTGCAAATGTTAACATAACCTAAAATTTTTTGTTTTTGCAAATTTATTTTCAATTTTAATTTTTGTAGTTTTAGCTTAGATCCGTTATAACATTTAAAAACTCTCTCAGACAGTAGATTTATAAAGTTTCAACACTAGATTATTAAAAATAGACTGTTATTATAGGTTGGAATTCTAACCAACAAATACTATCTTATTTTATTAGATCAAGGCAATTCAAACTTTATTAATAATGTACCGAACAAGATTTTGGTTGATAGTGTACAGGATCCAAGCAGAAATTTTGATAAAACTGACGTAATATTCGAAAATTTTAGATAAATGCATATTTTTTAGGTTAGTTGTGACGGCACGTGCGCGTCACCCACAAACTCTTAATACAAATCTACAACTGTCATTTACCAAAAACAAAAGAAGACTATTAAAACAACAGTTTTTGCTCACTGTGTTATTGCAGCCTTGCGCTGCCAACCTCAATTTTCGTAAAACAACTAGGTAATAAATATTTATAAAATTACAGGGTCATTCCACATATGACACCCCACATACAGCAGCGAGTACATCAGTTATTAAAAAATTGTAAAGACAAATGATTTATATTTTACTCTTTATTTTTAGAATTCGTTGTCAGAAAAAACAAATGAACATCGGAAATGTGATATTTCTGCATAACCCTCATTTTTCTAAATGAGACTCCCTGTATATGGGTCCAAGTGTTTGACAAGCACATTTCTCTGATTCCAAAAATATATAGTTTGCCTATGTTTGGATAAGCCGTTTTTCAGAAATTGGGTCCTAAAGTTTTAAAAACAATATTTAAAAAAAAAGCATTAGTAGTCATGGATCGTCATGGCCGCGTCGTCTAGATTTTAAAAACAAATGAATTCATTGACGTTTGTGAATATTCAACATATCTTTTCCCAGGTAAACATAGAAATCATTATTTATTGGCATACGTAGTTACTTATATTTTACATAACTATTTGAATTTTACTGTTGTCTACGCCGATGTTGTTGGAGGAAGCTCTGCCAGAAACATAACCTCACTTTTTCTGAATTCACATATAAGTTGGCGCGCAACTTTCTATAGCAAATGGTAGCAATGCTAGGTATATCGCCCGCTAGTTGTTACACCACCAATTTTGAATAATTTTCGCCCGTCCGTCCGTCACGTTTCTTGTAAGCGCAATAACTCGAGAACGGAAGGACCGATGGAATTGAAATTTGGAATGTAGGTAAAGGTAAGTGTTAGCTAGAGGAAAAACACCACGAAGTTACGTAATTAATTACTTGGACCCATTAGTGTGTAATAAACCCATTTTGACGACTCATAAGCTACAAGTAAACATTATTTTACCACCCACGTTTCACAATGGCTTAGCTCAAAAAATATAATTAAACAATCACAGAAAAAGATAAGGAACAATTCAAGTAACGAGTGGGAGCGAAAAACCACCATAAAAAAAGTAATTAAACAAACGGAGACAGTTGATGTTTGATAAAAATTTATATCTCGGTTTATATCATTTCCTGTATACAGGGCGAAGAATGCGAAGATATATGCAACTGTAGTATTATTTGCTTAATTATATCCTAGGTAGGTAAGTACCAATTGCAAATTTTACGGACTTTTTTACACGATAAAATTTTCCGCCAAGACTTTTTAAAACACACGTTGTTTTATTGAAGTTGTTGGGAATACTAACTTTACCTCCTGCTGCTTTTCCTTAAATTTAGCTGCGTGCAACCGGATTTCTAGAAAACTTGATCTTTAAGTAGGCAATGCATTGTTTGAAGTTTCAAACCCCCAACCCCAACGTAGGCTTAGAACACTAGGTCTTATTAAGGATGATAAATAAATTTTTGCAGAAGTAAAATGCGCTAGGAAATAGGCATAAGAGACATAAGAGGAATATGGAACATTTTTGAATGAATTATAGCACTAAAAACTAATTAGTACCAGGTAGGTACTCAATTACAAATTTACGGAATGGTAGGTACTCTCTGACCTCCAATAATTAACGTATCTTCATCAAAAATAAACATTCCATGCAAGAAACCGCTCCGTGCGGCACTTGACTGGTTATGCAATATTTATCCCGCGCAAATAACCCAGCCAATGTTTTTAAAGAATTCTTCTCATTGGCGAATTTGAATCAGCACTTAAAACAACAATTTTTTAATGTTGAAATGATGTCATTTGTTAACCGATGCTGGCGAGCTGGTGTGTTATTAAAATATCAAGTAAACGTCCTCGCAACATGTGCCGCGATCCAAGTCTGTTTCGAACACGGTTTACTAAATCCTAGTAGGAACTTTAAGATCTTGTGGCATCCACTTAGGATATCAATCAGATAAGCAATGAGACCGGCCCGTTATCGCAGACACAAAAATGCAAATCAATACAGACAATCTCGAAAATCAAGTTTGTCAATTTTTAGCTCTTTATAAACCTTATTTTAGGGGATCCAGCAAAACACCCGAGAGGTATTTACGCGACCACCGTTTAACCACAAATGCGCAATTATTTGTTTACCGGCCCGGTAGGACCACGCCGACTCGATCAACTAATAATTAAACAAAAACAAACGTTCCTGCGGCCATCTTGTAAATATAGGGCCCGTAAAAATAGGGCTTCAAACACCCCGGTGCAGCATGCCGAGATATGGCCCGACAAGCCAGAATCCACATTCCAGCCCGGCCGGGCAAGGCCTGTCGGATTTTTTCCGGGAAGGTCGGCAGATAGGTGGCAACAAAGTGGTTTAGTAAAATTTTTGGAACACTTACACATGATTCTCTGTGCTGTTTAGATAATAGTTGGCCATATCCTCGGAGGAGCCCCGCGGGGCTGAACCACACACAATTTACACGCCGTGTTTACTGGAAATTTGGTTATTTATCACCAACTCCGAGCCGCGCTACGGTGAACTGACATCCGCGGCTGCGATTTAGCTACTCGCTGGGGAGGCGCACACTGACAGCTGGAGCATGCGCGTGATGGCGCGACCAGGGGTGGACTGAGCGCGTTTGAGGTTAAAAACAACGAAATTAAGAATTGTTATAACCAGTGATTGTGACCAATCGGTTTTTATTGAATCTTGCTGGGAATGCTAACACCAGTAACAACTCAAATAAATCAGAATAATAATAATAATAATAATAATAATAATCTTTATTGTCCAAGATGATAACCTACAAGCGATATAAGACTAAAGTCTGTTTTTTTTTCATAATGCCTGTGTCAAAGTTGATAGAAATGCTGCTTAAACAGTAGGAAATTTCGGTATTTGCTGTTGGAAAGTCTATAAATTTTATAGGTTAGAATTTCATTTTCAAATTATATTTTGATTGAAACTCTAAATTCAATAAAAATTATTAAGGTATTGCGCAAGAACATTTTAACCTTCTGGACTACGTTTTATATACTGTTTTTAATTTAGAGATATAATATTTTAAAAATATACAATATTGAAATTGACAGCATTTTGACATTAGATTATTATTTAGACAGAAATTTATACAGTGTGAAAAAGCAACCAAAAAACCCCCGTGCCAACATAATTGGAGTTGGGTACTTCCAGGAATGCAACTTTTCCCCTAAAAATTTGACCTTGAAGAGTATAGAGAAAATTTCACTCCAACATATGTTAACCAATAATATAAGAGCATTTTTTAACGTTGCCATGGCAACCTATGTATTTCACCGGAAATTTTCTCCTGCTGGGGTACCCTGGAAGATATTACAGTGGATATTTTATGACAGTTAAAACATGAAAACTTCAAACGCTATTTCCGAACGAAAAATCCCCTCTGGACCGCCGTTCTGGCAAGAAATCCAAGGTAGAAAGTCCAACTTGGAACTACATCGCGAATCGCATGGTTTCGCTGCGATTTTCGGAGCAGGAGCCGCAGGAGGAGTGAATGAAAAATGGCGATTTTGACGTCTACCTCAGTTTCTAATTTTCTAACCTATAATCTGTCATTTATTTTTTAATTTAATTTAATTTATTTCCGAATATCACACGTATTTAAATTATTCCTGGACTTTTTTCTGACCTCGAAAAAATTTCCGGAAATAATTTAAGCACTAGTATGATATTAAAGTGACAGGAATTTAGCCTAGTGTGAAAAAAGTAACCAAAAAACCCCTGTGCCAACATAATTGGAGTTGGGAATTCCTGGAATGCAACTTTCCCCTAAAAATTTGATCTATTTTTTATAACAATCTTGGATCCATGAGCGAAGAGAACAATCGACTAATATAGTGGACATTACAAGCCGTGCCTCTTAATACGTCCCTGGAAAGGGGATGAGCCAGGTGGTTGGAGAACACGTCATCATAGAAATTAGGCGCATAGAACTAACGTAGGGTGTCTCATACGTTGGCGGGAAACAGTGAGGTCAACATCTTTGTTCAGAGTAATGTTACATAAGTTATTCCTTCTTACCTAAAATAGCTCATTTAAGGAGAAGTTATGAATCTGTGCAGGAAATGTCAAGAAGATGAGCATTATTATTATTCGTAAAATATATATTCACATACATAATACATATAGATATTTTTAAATTCAAACAAATGGTTTGAATAAAATTTGCATATTTTATCTAGTCGTTCGCTTCAGGTCTTAGCGAAATAAATTCTTCGAATCAAGAAGGCGAGATCAGTGTTTACAACGTACATAAATTAGCAGGATAATTACTCCTGTCATTTGTCGATTAAAATCATTAAAAAGTAGGTATAGGTATATACAAGGTGGCCCGGACAAGGTACCAAAAAAAAAAAGGCAAAACGATATAACCATGATTTTCTAACTGTAGAGGAGCTGTATTAAAATTAATAATAGCGTACGAATTAATAATTTCATAAGTATTTTGAGGTTATTAACTACTATACAGTTTCGAAACTTAAGTTTTAAGCGTATTTGTTTATATATAATCTCCAATTCTTGCCGAAATTGTTTTCCATGAAAATTCGGTGCCTTTCTTTTATGGTAAATAGTAAAAGAAAATAAGAGTAAAGTTAAATACAACGACACAATGGTGGTGACAATGGTCCAGTAATTAGTTAGATCAAAGACCACCAGGTGGCCTATTACGCCCACAGGACATATAAGGTGCGTTTTTTTGCTACCATTCTCAAACCGGAATATCCAACTTTTGCTGCGATGAAAATAGACAAAAGCTTGAGCAGGATAAGGATAGAACATAAAACTGGTGGCAGAATACGGTGCAATAAAACGCACCGATAATTGAAACCGAAACCATAACCAAGAAAGTCTTTTTATAATTGTTGGTTCTCACCTTCAAAATTTTTAAATATAAATCGGTACATATATGAAAGTTAACAAAACGCTAACCATAAATAGGACGAAATCGTCATAAATTTAAATTTATTGAAATGATTGAAGCACTATTTAAATATCTACAAGAATATAACTGTGGCAACACTGCGTAAACTATATACTTCCAGTGTTACCACAACTCAAACGTAGGGGAATATCTAGTGATATTTCAGACTTTCAGTAATTTGTTAATCACCATAAACAGTTTATCTATTGCTAAGTTCGCTGGTAGGTGTAACTTAAAGTTTAGTTGGTTCTATATTTATTTTCCCTATTTTTAAACGATAGTTAAATAAGGTCACACATTAATTTTATTAGAAAAAATGTCCAAAATAAATGATAGGGACAGAGCACCTAATTACCAGACTTATAAATTAGTGATTGTTGGGGGTGGTGGTGTAGGAAAGTCGGCTATAACTTTACAGTTTATACAGGTAGGTAAATTATTTCGTTATGCTACCCCCTAAGTTTGTAAATAATTCACCAAGCATCGATATCTTCCCTGTATTAACATCAGGTGGTTGGTTCTGTCGATTTTTCACACTGTCTTTATATGGAGTGATGAATTCAGTTCATAACCTTGTGTTTATCCTACACAGTGAAATTTTCATAAACTTGTGTTTTCCAGAGTTATTTCGTGACTGATTATGATCCCACAATAGAAGACTCCTATACCAAACAATGTGTTATAGACGATATACCTGCCAAATTAGACAGTGAGTACATATTTAATTTGCTTTTATAAACATCTGCATTTACATGTGTAATGTGTTAATCACTTTGACATTTCAACATCCTCAATTCACATAAACATTGGTTGGGCTATTCCGAGTTAAATAAACGACACTGTCGGCGGAAATACAGTAAAAATGTATTCAGCAGTAAACGAGATTTCAACGTCAACGTTCATTTATACTCGTCAAAAATCCAATCAGTGATTTATGATAATTATCAAGTAAAACTGATTCGTATTTTACGTCAGTAGTAAAAAATTCTGTATAAAAATTTAAAATCCTAATAAGAGGATCTACCGAGAAATTAATTGGTGGACGTAAAGAATTGGGTCAAGGTTGACAAAATTCAGTATTTGACATCATAAAAAATTGAATTATTATGAATACGTTAGACATAAGGATGGCTCACTTATTTTGACAATTTAAAACCCGATTTACAATGGTAAAATTTCTAATGTCGCAGTTTTTAATGCCCACCGATATGCATGGAGTAAATGTGGCTGTTATCGATACTATTACCTGATACATTTTTTTAGTACTGGACACCGCTGGACAGGAAGAGTTCAGTGCCATGAGGGAACAGTACATGAGATCGGGTGAAGGATTCTTATTAGTCTTTTCTGTGACGGAAAGGTCTAGCTTTGATGAAATATACAAATTCCATAAGCAAATTTTAAGAGTGAAGGACCGGGACGAATTCCCCATGCTCATGGTCGGAAATAAGGTGAGTGGAATATTTTAACTTTTGAAAAATAATTTTAAAAAATTATTTAGTAATAAAATTTTATATATGCATGAAAAATTATTTTTAAATTTTCTATTCGTCTTGTTTAAATAAAAGTGAATTGAGAGCGTTGATCGTTCATTTCTTGTTGATTAAAATTAATTTCGGTTAATTAATTGTGATCAGGCTTATTAAAACATATGACTAACTTGACGTACTTTGGTATACTGAATTTTATATCTAATTTGTGAATTACGTGAATTTTTTAAATCTCGTTTCTGCTATGCTATTTTTAAATTGATACAGGTGGGTCATCAATTGTTATTTTTAAGTGTTTTAAAATAGCCCCTTGATATAAAAATGGATGGCATTGCACTTTTAATTTTTAATATCAATCATTCACTTTTAAAGATATTCTGTATTAGACAAAGATTATGGGCTTTATCATTATCCACTTGTACTTAATTTTGTTTTATTGTTTTATTACAGAAGATAACACTTATCAGTAATATATTGCAAATATTTTGTGTTGTATATAAGCTACATAAGTATTCAACTGTTTCTTTAAGTTGGTAAAATGTTTGCAATTTAAAAAAAAAAAATTATATGCAATTTAAATGTTTTTTTCTTTTTCCACTTATTACGTGACGAATCTTAAATTTAAGCGAATTGTAAACGAAATCTTGCGTAATCAATCATCATAGAAAATCGTTTATAATATGCTTTTATTTAAATTAAATTTTTTGTCTAGGTCGATCTTGAACACCAGCGGGTCGTTTGGCAGGAAGAAGCCCAGCAGTTGGCGAGGCAGCTGAAGATACCGTATATAGAATGTAGTGCCAAAATGAGAATGAACGTAGATAACGCCTTCTATGAACTAGTCCGAGTTGTTCGAAAATTCCAACTCTCAGAGAGACCGCCTCTGAAACCTAGCTATATCAAGAGGAACAAGAAAAAGTGCACCATGCTTTAATCGTACTTCGATGTATTTTTCATTTAGTTTCATCCTCGCCGTTTACCACATCACTATCGTCTTAGCCAAGAAACCAGGTTTTCTTTGTGATTTAAATTTTGGAAACATTGCACAAGGAACAATGAGCACGTTATTATTTTATTATCTGCTGACATATCAAAATTATCGCTGTGTCTGGCTGGACTAATTCACCTTGAAATACATTTTTTTATAGGGTAAATGTCGAAACGAATTTGATTTGTTTTTTAACGAATTTAAAATAAAATCATGCTTGGATAAAAAAAAAAATCAGTTTATATTACCTATAAAAAAATTAAATGGTGGGATATATTAATATATTAATAGTCTAAAGGTGTATTGTTCTCCAGAATACTTTTTTGAGCCTTTCACACAAACACTAGTAATCAAATTAGTCTAAAAATATGTTTCGGGGCTTTACCTTTGCTTTTCTGCGTATCCAGCCCGAACAATATAAGCATTGACACAAGTGTCCGTACATGTTTGTAAATACTCCCTTTTACACAAAGCAGCTATATATCTCAGCTATATTCATGTATTTTTTAGAGTAACGTGTTTACATAAGGAGTATTAATTTCCTTACAGATTGACTGATCAGTTTTTGAAATTTCTTATTCACGACTGATGAGTCGATCGTGATAATTTTATGTACATATTTTTAAAATGTTCAAAAAATAGAGTGAAGGAACACCAATTTTATTTTTATATAAATTATATTTTTCTAGAGTATACTTAGCTATTAGTACTACCGATGTTGCAAGTGAGCTTCTAGAGAGCGATTAGGCTGATAGTTTTTTTTTATTGCATTCGTTAATTTTATTTATGGCTGTCTAACGGCTCTGTACATGCCACTTGCAGAAGTTTGATTAGTATTGTTCACCTTTAAGATCTCTCTATTTTTCAAAAAAGCGTTTTTATTTGTAAAATTTTTATCAAAGATTGGTGTACGTTACGTGTAATTTCTCGGTTTCATATAAATTGACCTAAAATTAATTAGACTAAATAACGCAATTTATCTTGCATTGTTTTTCTATGCAGAGGCGATTTAGTAATCGTGGAAAATTTTTTAATAGAAATTCAATAAGTTCACGTTGCTGACGATAATTGCGTCTATGAATTTCACGTCAATTTATATGTAAATTTTTGTACCTAAGTCTCACAATAACGTAGATGGATTTTAAAACACGATTATTAATAAATTGTGTAGCTTCTTTAAAAACCATTGACGTTATTTTGTTTTTTTAGAGATTGTTAAAAAGAACGATCTCAGCCATGGACGCTTTTCAATAGAACTATCTGCTAGAAATTACATTGCAGGCACTGCCATACTATATATATGCTTAGACAGTACGGGGTACATTTTTTTAGGGATACCTTGTGTCTTAGTCTTTTTCGTTCCTAATTAGGTTTTACATCACATGAGTTTTGTATAGTTTTCAAAGTTATTCCCAGAAAAAAAAACTACCCTGTATAATATTATTACTTAACATAAAGAGTGTCAATTAATATTTAATAAGATTTTGTGTAACTATGTGAATACTAATTCAAAGAATGTGTTATATGTCGCTTTAAAATTGTACCCAATAAATATTCTATATATTGTAAAATAAGGAGTTTGTGTTAGGTAAGTTTGAATTTGGGCGTAGGGTAGAAACCGATATTAATTGAAATGTGGTCATTCTACTATCAAATTTGTACAAAAAAAGGTTTAAAAAAATGAAATCCCTATATAGGTGATGTTTTGAAGCCTGACACATTCTTTATCAAATTTAAGATTACAGCTTAAAGTATAATATTCTTGTAACAAACTTTGCTTGGCACTGATAATACGGTTAGCACAGCTACTAGCAATCGATCAGATATATAGTGAAGCCAGATCACGATGTCAAAAAACCAGTCATAAATAAACAATAGTTCTTCACATATTTTTGTATTGTGTATCAACCACCACTACCTGCGCACAATACCTCACTTTACGAATTATATAAATCCATCTAAATAAAATATCCGAGAAACCGCTTAAAACAGAATGTGGTGTTATAACGTACAAAAATACTTTTATTCGCACCATAACACCTTGCGTAGTTCACAAAGAAATTGATGGATCTTGTCTCTATAAAGCCATAAATGATTCCTTTTTGCTTTTCCTCCTTAATTTATCGGTACATTTGCGACGAGTTAGTTCTGTATATGTTTGCTATTATCGGTACTTTTTGCTACCATCCCCGGATCTCATTTCCCTTTAGATCTCTGCCAAAGCAAAGTTCGCTCTAGCAAACTACCGATCAAAAAGATAAGAATGGTGATCTCAGAAGATGACTGTCGGATACACAAAGTTGAGTTGAGTTTAAATGATACTTTTTTTTATCTAAAACCAGATCTCGACTCAACCCGGTATGGATCCAGCAGCGGAATTGTACAGTTCTACCTATACATCTCGGTGATCTATTATATTCAATAACTAGGTTTAGGATACATGGATTTTGTAGTAATATGTTTAGTCCTAAAAATATTGTCTGAATGTTCTTAATGACCAAGTGTAGCTTTTACCAATTTAAATAGCTGCTATGCCATTTCAAATCTATTTTTCAATTACTATATTACTGATATTTAATAAGCTTTATATCCTGTATTTTTTTATACATATAAATATAAATTTATTGTATTTTATTGTTTCGCATAACTAAAAAATTTGAAGGTTTTCCTTTACAAATATATAAATTTAAAAATTATATGTATAATAATCAGAGAAATCTGATGGTGCTATTTTATATGTTAGTAGTTATATTTTATTTTTAACCTTTTATCCAATGATTAATGAGTTAATAAATGTTTAATGTATATTCAAATTGTTTTTCTAGTTGCATATACGACCTCATACATAATCGTCATCTATGCTTTTCCATAATTTGGCTCTCAAGACCTTAATACAGAATATAGAGAGAATTCTAAATCGCAAAGGGCAAACAATAAAACGAATTTTTAAACTATTTTTATTATAAATACAAAAAAATATACATTTAATGTACGGGAGATTTCTTGGTGTGGAAAAGGCCCATTAGGGCTTCCTGTAGAGCCCTCGTACACGCTATAGTAGATTTAAACCCTCCAGCTCGCTCCTGCTCCGTTTCAGTACGAACATGGTTGATAAAACCTTTTTCAAATATGTCCTGATAAATGGGAGGTTGTGGACCATCTGTAGGGAAAGTGAGCGGTTTGTAGTTGTATAAAGGTCCTTCTTCTACAGGTACAGGCAAGAATGTAGGTTGTGTTTGCCTCCCGAATTGTATGCCAGTGGAAAATTGCGTTACTCTCGGTGCAGGTGGTTTTGCCTTTTCTTCTTTCGCTTTTTGCGCCTGTTGAGCAAAAGTATCCAGAATGTTTTTGGCGTCTGCATTAGAAAACATTAACTCGTCTATTAGGGCTTCTTTTTCACGTATTTTTTTCTTCTTGGCTTCTACTTCTTCCAACTGTATTTCTTTCTTCCTTGCCTCGTCGATTTGTTTTTCAATTTCCAACAATTCCTCTAATTCATACTCCGTCCTCCCCAGCTTACCTTTACTTTTCAATATTTGTTCTCTGTTATCACGTTTATACTGTTCTATGGTTTTGTTAGTATTTACAACATCTATATTATGTGTTAGATTATAAATTATAGTCTCTACTTCTTCTAAGTAATTATTATATTCTGCCAACGTATTAAAGTCTTCCTCCTTTTTGTTAAAATCTCGCAAAACTCTCTTTCTGATATCTACTTCCTTTTCAACGCTAGCATCCTCGAAAAGTTGCACACGAAAGTTATTTCTTCGGAGAGGAATTTTACATTCTGGGCAGGAGCCTGACCCTTTTAAAAACAACAAGTCTACACAGCTCTCGCACAGACCATGTCCACAAACATTTACCATCATTTTTAGAGATGGATTTTGAAATTTGGACGTTCTGCATCTCGGGCACGTAAAATCATCCATTTTTAAGATCAGACTTCTTCAGTTTTTCTAACATAAATATTCACATAAATGGTCCAACGCATGCCTTCAATCCTTGTATCAAAATGATTGTAGAGCACTATCGCTTGATTAATTTGTATTAGATAAACCAGCAAATAATTCAAATCCACAATAATTCGTGTCTTGAATTATTTGAGAAATGACAGTAGCGAACTTACATTTGACACTTGTAGTTTGACAGAAGAGAAGCTGGACACAACTTGAGAACTACAGAAGACAAAACTATATTAGAACTACTCCTGCCGTAGCGTTTTCTACTTATTACACTCATTGCACTCTATGTATTCTAACTTATTTTTAACACTGATTTTCTGTTTCTTGACGGTTGTTATTGATTAACTTGGTGTGTAGATTTCTAGAATTTTTGGTCACATAAATAAAAGTTACTTTTTTTATTTTCTGATGTTTAGGTTTTATTATTTTGAATGAGAAAGAAAAAGTTACGCCTATTGATCAATAGTGCAATCAGTTGAAAACGCTAGATTACAGTAGGGTACATTTGGCCTACCACTTATTAGCCGAATACTATCGAACGATGCGAATTATTCCGAACTGCTATGCTCCTGTCAGTTGGAACGTTAAAAAAGTGTTTTTTTTTTAGTTCCGTTAACGGGATTGCCGCAGCATAGTGGCCATTTTAACTGCGATTGAACAGTTATCTGTGCGATTTTAAGTATTTTCTGTGTATGTTGTAAGGTTTTAGTCAGCCCCAGATGGGGGACTCGTTAGAAGGGAGTGAAAACGCTCCAGAGACTCAAAACGTTGCCGTTGTAGATTTTACGGCTTTTACCAATTTTATTCTAAAGGCGGCGACCGTTCTTTTACCGGAGGACGATAGTCAAGCTGAACCTACTAATTTAGTAGCAGCGCTAGATGATAAAACTAATCAGGAATGTATTCGGAAATTTATAAGCGATCCTCAAGTGGCTACTTTGTACATCCAGAGAAATTCGTCTAAAGGTAATTCATTATATGACTCACCTTGATTGACACGTCACTTTTATTGATTTTTATGCGGATGAAAGAACGTCATTTTTTCAACTTCAACCAATTACAGGATAATAAATTCGATTATATTTGTATTTAGATGATGACAGCGACCAGCCTCCAGAGGGTGAGGAAGAAAAAGAACCAGTCACCTACTATGTCAGCAACGAGGTCCATTATTCCAACTCCAAAATGTCTAGTTTGGTTTGTATTAAAAGGGGGCCAGTCGTGGAGGCGGATAAAAGTATTAGGGCCCAAGTCAGGCTGATGAACTTCAGCGATGGCTCTCCCTATGAAATCTTGCACGATTATGTCAGCAGAACTGTGGCTCCCTTTTTCAAGTCCTACGTGAAAGAATCTGGAAGAGCAGATCGGTAATTGAACGTTCATTACTTAGATACTTAAAATATTAGTCGTTTTAAAATACGGAGTCGAGTTAATGGCCCGTTTGTAACGTAAACTACTGGTTCTTCAGACACTAATGATTTTGTTTTGCAGAGATGGGGACAAAATGGCTCCTGCTGTCGAAAAAACAATTGCAGAGCTAGAAATGGGCCTGTTGCACCTCCAGCAAAACATCGACATTCCCGAAATAACTCTCCAAGTCCATCCCTACGTGGCCAGTCTTATTAAACAGTGCGCGGACGAGGGAAGGAAACCGAAAGTTGCAGACTTCAGCGACAAAGTTGAGGACTCGAACTTCCTGAACCAGTTGCAGCACGGTGTAAACCGTTGGATAAAGGAGATCCAGAAGGTAAATAGACAACAAAAATAAGTTGCAGTTATTAAAGTTTATTTAATAATTTAGGTCACGAAATTGGACAGAGATCCGTCATCCGGCACCGCCCTGCAGGAAATAAGTTTCTGGTTGAATTTAGAAAGAGCGCTGCATCGAATCCAAGAGAAGCGTGAAAGCATGGAAGTCGCTCTAACCCTGGACATTCTAAAACATGGCAAACGTTTTCACGCCACCGTCTCGTTTGATACAGACACCGGGCTTAAGCAAGCCATTGCTACCGTGAACGACTACAATCCCCTCATGAAAGACTTTCCGATCAACGATTTGTTGGCTGCTACCGAGTTGGAGAGAATAAGGACCGCTGTACAACTGATCTTTGCGCATCTGCGTAAAGTCAGGTCTACGAAGTATCCAATTCAAAGATGCTTGCGCCTGGTAGAGGCCATCTCGAGGGACTTGGGCGCCCAGTTGCTTAAAGTTTTGGGCACTAGAAGGTTGATGCATATTCCATTCGATGAATTTGAGAAAGTTATGACGCAGTGCTTTGATGTTTTTGCTATCTGGGAGGACGAGTACGAAAAACTTCAAGCGTTGTTAAGGTAAGTGTTTGGAAAGAAAGTACAGTTTTTAAGGTACGTTTAATAACTTTGGTTTTTATAGGGACATAATGAAGAAGAAACGGGACGAGCACATGAAGATGGTGTGGCGCATATCTGCGCAGCATAAAAAGTTGCAAAGCAGAATGGAGCAAATGAGGAAGTTCCGTAGGCAACACGAGCAACTCCGCACTGTTATCGTTCGCGTTTTAAGACCAACTATAAGAGAAACGGCTGCTCCTGTGGAGGGAGAGGATTTGGAACCACCTAAGCCAACCTTTTCGCTGGATGCTGCCGACGCAAACGCTATCGAGGTATATTTTACGTTTCCTTTTTTTAATATATTCTATAATATTTTTTTTTGTAATAGGAGGTGAATTTAGCATACGAGAACGTGAAAGAAGTGGACTGCTTAGATATCTCCAAAGAGGGGCAGGATGCTTGGGACGCCGCCGTGCAGAGATACGAGGAGCGCATCGATAGGGTCGAAACCAGAATCACCGCTCACCTTCGTGATCAACTCGGCACTGCCAAGAACGCCAACGAGATGTTCCGCATCTTCTCTCGCTTTAACGCCCTCTTCGTCAGGCCCCACATCAGAGGCGCCATTAGGGAATATCAGACCCATTTAATACAGAGGGTGAAGGACGATATCGAAGCCCTTCATGAGAAATTCAAAGTGAGTTTCCATCAATTTATATAAATGCGGTTTTAATCACTACGTCTATTTTTTGTAGGTGCAATACCCCCAGAGTAATAGTGCCAGAATTAGCAAAGTTCGTGATTTGCCTCCTGTCGCAGGGTCAATCGTTTGGGCGAAACAAATCGATCATCAGCTCACCACCTATTTGAGGCGTGTTGAAGACGTCCTTGGTAAGTGTTTACAAGTTTATACTACTAATATATGCAGTTTGATTACAGCAGTAGAAATCATATTGGAAAATATTTTTATCTAATTTATTGCTAATACTTTCCACAAAAATCAAAACGAGGGAGAGGGAGATGCAAAACTAGGAATTTGGCTTGGGAGTAAATTAAAGTTGTTTTTAAAAATATTGGAGAAAAACGAAGAATTGAAATGTTTAAAACTAAAAGTTGTATTTTAGCATGAAAGAAACGTCCGCCAACGATGATTAATTTTAATTTTTCCCACGTCTTAAATAATCCTGAAAAATGTCGCGCCATTAAAAATTTTTATTTTATTCCGTGTCCATTTCATTTCTTTGAAAGATTTTTGACAACTTTGAAAATTTTTTTTATAGGTAAAGGCTGGGAGAACCACATCGAGGGCCAAAAGCTCAAAGCCGACGGTGACAGTTTCCGCCTGAAACTAAACACGCAAGAGATTTTCGACGACTGGGCGCGTAACGTTCAGCAACGCAACCTGGGCGTTTCCGGGAGGATCTTCACTATCGAAGCCGTTCGTTCAAGAAGTGGCAGAGGGAATGTCTTAAAGTTAAAAGTCAACTTCTTGCCGGAGATCATAACTTTGGCGAAGGAAGTTCGTAACTTGAAATGTCTCGGTTTTCGAGTGCCCCTAGCTATTGTCAACAAGGCCCATCAAGCGAATCAGCTGTATCCGTTTGCTATTTCGCTCATCGAGAGTGTGAGGACGTACGAAATGACGTTGGAAAAGGTAAGTTTAAAAAAAACTATTTAAGTTTCATAGTCGTTAATTATAGTGTGTTGAAAATGTGGTCTCTATCATTTATTAAAGTAAGTACTAGTATAAATAGTTTTTGTTTGGATTTTTGATATCTGAAATAGGTACTGTGACTTCTATAGATGATAGAGGGTATACGTACCAGTATTAAATTCATTTTTATGCCGTCCCATACTAGCTAACGAACAGGACTAGTCCACCAAGTGGGGTTAAGGTAGATTTTTAGATACTCCCTTGGATAACCATAGCATGATGATGCAGTGCATAGGCTATATGCATGGTCGTTGTTTTTGTAAATCCCCTTTATGTTGTGTTATACAGGGTGTCCCAGTTGTCGTGCTCAGCATGGGTAACTTGGAAACCTTAAGAGATACAAGGTAGGTTAAATGACGCCAAACGTAGAGCTTATCAAGGAAAATATTTCAACTCGTTTTTGTTTCATAAGCAAAATTCTGATTTTTGAAAGTTTCATTTTTCCATTAAAACTCCCTTATTTATGAAAATATTTGAATGTGGTTTTTTCTTAGAAGCACTTTTTGATGCAGATTTTGAAAAAATATTTTTGCTAACTCTTTTCCATTTTGAGATATTAACACCAACTTTCATTTTTGAAATACAAGTCATAGCTGGCTATGTCTTAGTTAAAACCCGATTTTTATTCTCTTTGAAATGATATATTACAACAATAGTTTATTTTCAAAAATAATGGAGTTATCGCCTTTATTTGGTTTTTTTAATTTCCCTCCCTAATCTTTATGAAATAAAACAAAAAACACTCGAAACATATTATGATTTATAAAATATATTTTGTTAAAATCTGCCACAAAAAGTGAAAGAAAAACCACATTAAAATATTTTCATAAAGGAAAAATGAAAATGACAAAAATCAATTTTTGCTTAAGAAACAAAAACGAGTTGATTTTACTAAAATAGTAAGCCTTGATAAGCTCAACATTTGACATCACTTAACCTACTTCTATCTCTCTTACCAATTTCAAAATACCCATGGTGAGCATGAAAAGTGGGACACCCTATATATTGTACCCTCGCAGTTTTTAGTATTATCTGCCCCTTTCCTTCGCTGAGCTTAAAGATAAGCGAGTTTTAGTGTAAAAAGTACCAAGTTAACTGAAATATATCTGAAGAAGTTTTTAAAAATGTTTGAATTGGAACATTGCATGAAAACAGATTTTGCCGTTAAAGTTTTGCCTTTATATCTCGTTAAAATTGCGCTAAAATGTGTGAAATTTATGTGATACTTCAATTCAAATACATGAACTCACTTTCGGTGACCGAAGGGACTTTTACTGAATTAACGTGAAGTTTTGCCCCTAATACGCTTTAAAAGTTATGCGGTTGTGCAATGTTTGATAAAAAAATTAAAACAATCCACATTTTATGTATAATAACATGCAACATATCGGAAACCCTTATTATCCGATAAGTAGAAATCCAAAATTATTGAGTGTTAATCTCTACAATTTATTCTCTTGTTCGGGCTTTAAGCTGTGTAAATTTTGCTTCAAAACGTAAACTTCCTTCTATTTTTGTTTTTAAAAAAATGAATAATGTGTAAAAGCTGTAAATTACCCGAAACCATCTTTGATGTCTCTTTTACCCTATTCAGCTTATCGATTCATACATAGGTATGTATTCCTATGCATGAAATAACGGTCCGTAAAAAAACGGCCGCATTGAATTCCCACTTTTGTTTGTAGATCGAAGACAAAGCCAGCATAATCCCGTTGGTCGCCGGCATGCGAAAAGAAGTCCAGCAACTGATCGCCGAGGGTATCCAGCTGGTGTGGGAAAGCTACAAGTTAGACCCTTACGTCCAGCGTCTCTCCGATACCGTTGTCGGTTTCCAAGAGCGCGTGGAGGAACTGGTGATCGTCGGGGAGCAGCTAGAAGTGGACGTCAGATCTTTAGAGACTTGCCCCTACTCGGCAAACACTTTTGCCGATATCTTATCCAAGATACAACACGCCGTGGACGACTTATCATTGAAGCAGTACTCCAACCTTCACATCTGGGTCAGCAGATTGGACGAAGAGGTAAGTACCCCTAACGAGCCCACAGTCCGACGTTAACACTCACGTACAACAGGTGGAGAAGAATCTAGCGCGCCGTTTACAAGCCGGCATCGAGGCATGGACGGATGCACTGAGCGGCCAGAAGAAAGAAATTGACCACAGCATGGATACAGACGCACCTGCCCAACCCACCCACAAACCCGGCGGCGACCCGCAAATCCAAATCGTTGTGCACGAAGTTCGAATCACCAATCAAACTATGTACTTGTATCCCAGCATAGAAGAGGCCCGTTTCCAAATCATGCAGCAGCTGTTTGCCTGGCAGGCGATCGTCACCTCGCAGCAACGCCTACAGAGCAGCAGGTATCAAGTGGGCGTTGATAAGCCCGTTACGGAAACCTACAGGAATATCCTAACCAAATTGCCTGGTGGTCCTTTGCCTCTGAATAGCGCCTACAGCGCCATAGCCTCAAAGATCAAGGAGGTCAGTTTAAATCCTTTGCAAAAAAAAAGTATTTATTGATAGAGGTTTTTCTGTAGGTACAAAATTATGTTAACGAGTGGTTGACGTACCAGTCCCTGTGGGATCTGCAGGCCGATAACCTCTACGGAAAACTAGGCGATGACATTAGCAGGTGGATGGAGTGTCTCAACGACATCAAGTAAGTTCCTATTTTTATTCAAATAGGAATTTTGCCAAAAATAACTTTAATTTCCAGAAAAACGCGAACCACCTTTGACACCTCAGATACCCGCCGAGAATTTGGCCCCATCGTGATCGACTTCGCCAAAGTGCAGAGCAAGGTCTCCCTCAAGTACGACTCTTGGCACAAGGAGACGTTGAGCAAATTCGGAGGTCTCCTCAGCAACGAAATGACGACGTTCCACGCTAACGTGTCCAAGTCCCGCTCGGATCTGGAGCTTCAAAGTATCGAAGCCGCCAGCACGTCGGACGCTGTGAGCTTCATCACCTACGTCCAACAGCTCAAGCGTAACATGAAAGCCTGGGAGAAGCAGGTGGAAATCTACAGAGAAGGGCAGAGGATTTTGGAGCGCCAGCGATTCCAGTTCCCGACCGCTTGGCTGCATGTCGAAAACTTGGAAGGTGAATGGGGTGCGTTTAACGAGATCATCAAACGCAAGGATTCCAGCATTCAGACCCAAGTGGCTAGCCTTCAGCAGAAGATCGTGTCGGAGGACAAGGCAGTGGAGAGCCGCACAAATGACTTCCTAGGCGATTGGGAGCGAAGCAAACCAGTCGAGGGTCACTTGAGGCCTGATGAGGCTCTGTCACAGTTGCAGCTATTCGAAAGCAAATTTGCCCGTCTCAAAGAAGAAAGGGACAACGTCGCCAAGGCTAAGGAGGCGCTGGAGCTGCAAGAGCCAGGCGGTGTGAGTACAAGTGAGGATCGTATGCAGGTCGTCTACGAAGAGTTGCAAGATTTGCGGGGCGTTTGGTCCGAACTGTCTAGGATTTGGCAACAGATCGACGAAACCAGGGAGAAACCGTGGCTGTCGGTGCAGCCAAGGAAACTCCGTCAACAACTAGATGCGATGTCTGCTCAGCTCAAGGAGCTGCCAGCGCGGTTAAGGCAGTATGCTTCGTACGAATACGTGAAGAAAACATTGCAGACTTACACCAAAGTCAACATGTTGATTGTCGAACTGAAATCCGACGCGCTTAAGGAACGTCACTGGAAACAACTCATGAAGCAGTTGAGAGTCAACTGGGTGCTGTCCGATTTAACACTCGGGCAAGTATGGGACGTCAACTTACAAAAGAACGAATCGATCGTCAAAGATATTATTCTTATTGCTCAAGGCGAGATGGCTCTCGAGGAGTTCTTGAAGCAGGTGCGCGAATCCTGGCAAACGTATGAGCTCGATCTGATCAATTACCAAAACAAATGCAAGCTCATCCGGGGTTGGGACGACTTGTTCAACAAGGTCAAGGAGCACATCAATTCGGTCGCTGCCATGAAGCTCTCGCCCTACTACAAGGTGTTTGAAGAAGAAGCGCTGACCTGGGAGGAAAAACTGAACCGCATTAACGCCTTGTTCGATGTATGGATCGATGTACAGAGAAGGTGGGTTTACCTTGAAGGTATATTCTCTGGAAGCGCCGACATTAAAACGCTTCTACCAGTCGAAACGTCTCGATTCCAGAGCATCAGTTCTGAGTTTTTGGGCTTGATGAAGAAAGTAAGCAAAAGTCCGATGGTTATGGACGTCCTGAACATTCCAGGCGTGCAAAGAGCGCTGGAAAGGCTGGCTGACCTGCTCGGTAAAATCCAGAAGGCCCTCGGAGAGTACTTGGAAAGGGAACGTACATCTTTCCCACGGTTTTACTTCGTAGGAGATGAGGATCTATTGGAGATTATCGGCAACAGCAAAAACGTTGCCAGGTTGCAGAAGCACTTCAAGAAAATGTTCGCTGGAGTCGCATCTATTCTGCTTAATGACGACAACACTGTCATCACGGGCATTGCGTCAAGAGAAGGGGAGGAAGTTATATTTGGCAACCCAGTTTCCACAGTGGAGCATCCGAAGATAAATGAGTGGTTAACTTTGGTCGAGAAGGAGATGCGAGTTACGTTGGCTTCCAATTTGACGCAGGCTGTGCTGGACATCAAACAGTTCAAAGACGGCATCGATCCCAAGCTGTATATGGAATGGGTGGACAAATACCAAGCGCAGATTGTAGTACTGGCGGCTCAGATCTTCTGGAGCGAGGACGTTGAAGCTGCTCTTGTTAAGATGAATAGCGAGCCTATGAAAGAGCCTTTGGAGAAGGTCCTGCAGCAAGTCGAAAACACCTTGAACGTGCTAGCCGATTCCGTTCTACAAGAACAACCCCAACTTCGCAGGAAGAAGCTGGAACACTTGATCAACGAGTTCGTTCACAAGAGGACCGTCACCCGTCGCCTCATAGCCAACGGCGTTTGCAGCAATAAGGCTTTCGAATGGCTGTGCGAGATGAGGTTCTACTTCGACCCGAGGCAAACGGAAGTTTTGAAACAACTCACTATTCACATGGCCAATGCGCGGTTCTACTATGGGTTCGAGTACCTGGGCGTGCAGGACAGGCTGGTGCAGACGCCGCTTACCGACAGGTGTTACTTGACCATGACGCAGGCGCTGGAAGCTAGATTGGGAGGTTCGCCATTCGGTGAGTGGGATGATTTTTGTATGAGCAGGACTTAATAATACAACACAACCTCAAAAATATGTATTTCCTAATATTTTCGAATATTATGTCCATTTTATCAAAATTTCTCCTTGGTTCCTATACTATCAGACTATCAGCTAAAATCTTGTTCACTGCATTATTAATAAAGTTTTAATTGCCTTGATCTAATAAAATAATAATGCTTTTTGTTGGTTAGAATTCTAACCTATAATTAGCAATCAATTTTTTAATAATCTACAATATTGAAACTTTATAAATCTACTGTCTGAAAGAGTTTTTAAATGTTATAATGGATCCAAGCTAAAACTACAAAAGTTAAAATTGAAAATAAATTTACAAGAACTGAAAATTTAAGGTTATGTTAGTCATATGATCCATTAAAGAATACCTCTCTATTAGGTCCGGCCGGTACCGGTAAGACTGAGTCCGTTAAAGCGCTCGGTAATCAATTGGGTCGCTTTGTGCTGGTGTTCAACTGCGACGAGACTTTCGACTTCCAAGCCATGGGGAGAATTTTTGTCGGTCTGTGCCAAGTGGGCGCTTGGGGTTGCTTTGATGAATTCAACCGTCTAGAGGAAAGGATGTTGTCTGCCGTTTCTCAACAAGTCCAGACTATTCAAGAAGCGCTCAAGTCTCAGAGGGAGGCAAGCGCGGATGGCACCTCCGTTGGCAGTAAGTGCTGTTCAAAAAATATACCAAGCTCTGTTTAACGTTTTTTTTTTTTTTTTTTTAATTTTAGGCATTAGCGTTGAGCTAGTAGGGAAACAAGTGCGGGTATCGCCCGACATGGCCATATTCATCACTATGAATCCAGGATATGCCGGAAGATCAAACTTGCCTGACAACTTGAAGAAACTGTTCAGGTCTCTGGCTATGACGACCCCCGACAGGCAACTCATTGCCGAGGTTATGTTGTTCTCCCAAGGTTTCCGCCAAGCCGAAAAACTGGCTTGCAAGATTGTACCTTTCTTCAGGTGAGAAACTTGGACTAAAGCCAAAAATTAAAATGCCGATTGTGATTGGTTTCTTTTGTAGGTTATGTGACGAACAGCTGTCAAACCAGTCCCACTACGACTTTGGGCTGCGTGCCTTGAAATCCGTACTGATCTCCGCCGGTAATGTGAAGCGAGACAGAATCCAGCGTATCAAAGAGGGTATGACTCAACGCGGCGAGACTAATATCGATGAGGCTAGCATCGCTGAAAATCTACCAGAGCAAGAGATACTGATCCAGTCTGTGTGTGAGACGATGGTGCCGAAGCTCGTAGCGGAAGATATTCCGTTGCTATTCAGCTTGTTGAATGACGTATTCCCGAACGTCCAGTATACCAGAGCCGAGATGAAAGGTAGGCTTCAGAAAAATATAGTACGTCATAATTCTGATTGTTTTAATGTTTTCTAAAGGACTCAAGGATGAGATCAGGAAAGTTTGCGCCGAAGAGTACCTGGTGTGCGGTGAAGGCGATGAGCAGGGTGCAGCTTGGATGGAAAAGGTAACTTATTTAGGATTTTTTTTGTTAACGTGAATTTTACTGTTTGTCGTTTAATCACGCACATGTTTGTCATGCTGCACAGAGGGACACCTGGGTCGCAAAGGTATATGTTCATCTTAGATATGTAAACTCCTCCACCTTTGTTTTTGTCAGCACAAAGCCCCTAATTCTGAAATAAGATGCTTTTTGTAGGTTAGAATTCTAACCTATAATTAGCAGTTTATTTTTAATAATCTACAGTATTGAATCGTTATAAATCTACCGTCAGAGAGAGTTAGAATGGACCCAAGCTAAAACTACAAAAATTAAAATTAAGATTTAAAATAAATTTGCAAAAACTGAAAATTTAAGGTTATGTTAGTCATGTAATGCATATATTTATGCCATTCACTCTCATTCACATTTTATTTACATTAGAGTAGACTATGATATGTTTTTGTTAAGTTGACTCAGGGTTATCTACCATTGACAAATATTGAAGTGTCGGATTTAATTGATTGTCACTGTCATTTACTTTTGGCTGAATTGCCAAATTTTTTATTGATAACATTGCTGTGCACTCTGGCAACTATGTAGAACTAATTTGAATTTGTGGTTATATTTTTGACTTTTCAACATAACCTCAGTAATTAAAACAGTCATTCATACCAACAGAATTCAGTTTTTCCAAATCCTACTCTAATTTAAATAAAGTGTGAATGGCATATATGATTCATAATACTTTATTAATTTCCTGTGGATTACACTAACAATCAATTAATTAAATTATGTTGCTTTCTTTAGGTATTGCAATTGTACCAAATTTCAAACCTCAACCACGGTTTAATGATGGTGGGCCCCAGTGGCTCCGGGAAGAGTACTGCCTGGAGGGTGCTACTTAAAGCATTGGAGCGCTACGAAGGAACCGAAGGCGTTGCACACGTCATAGATCCCAAGGCCATTAGCAAGGAAGCGCTTTATGGTGTGTTGGACCCCAACACCAGGGAATGGACGGATGGTCTCTTCACGCATATTCTAAGGTTAGTAGTGGAAAACGTAGAAGTCCAAGCCTGGCATAAAATTATACGTGAATTTTAGAAAAATCATCGACAACGTGAGAGGGGAAATTAATAAACGCCAGTGGATCATCTTTGATGGCGACGTTGATCCGGAATGGGTAGAAAACTTGAATTCCGTCCTTGACGACAACAAGCTGTTAACGTTGCCTAATGGGGAACGTCTCTCCCTGCCGCCCAACGTTAGGGTTATGTTTGAGGTAATAAATCTTTTTCAGAGTTGTCGATAGATATTGTAATTTTTTACCACTAGGTTCAAGATTTGAAATACGCCACTTTAGCCACGGTCTCCCGTTGTGGCATGGTTTGGTTCTCTGAGGACGTGCTTTCCACCGAAATGATTTTCGAGAACTATATGCTGCGCTTGAAGAACATCCCTCTGGAAGAAGGCGAAGATGACAGTTTCGGAAAGAAATCCGACAACAAAGAAGATCTCCTCTCTCCTACCTTACAGGTCCAAGTAGACGTCGCCAACTTGTTGCAGCTGTTTTTGGCACCGGACGGTCTCGTCGTTAAATGCTTGGAATATGCAATGGAGCAGGAACACATTATGGATTTCACACGGTTGCGAGCGTTGAGCTCATTGTTCTCCATGTTAAATCAGTGCGTAAGGTTAGTACCGACCTTAAATTGCCGAGACAGTGCTTTCACAAAGTGTTTTCTTCTAGGAACGTTCTACAGTACAACCACTCCCATTCCGATTTTCCATTGTCGAGCGAAGTTTTGGAAAAGTACATCCCTAAGTGTCTCGTTTACTCTGCTCTGTGGAGTTTCGCCGGTGACGCCAAATTGAAAGTGAGATCCGAACTTGGAGATTTTATTAGATCCGTTACAACTGTGCCGCTACCACCTGATAACAACATGCCCATTATCGATTACGAAGTAACCATCGAAGGCGAATGGTCGCCGTGGTCAAATAAAGTGCCTCAGATTGAGGTCGAGACGCACAAAGTCGCGTCGCCAGATATTGTGGTGCCCACTCTTGATACTGTGAGGCACGAGTCTCTTTTGTATACTTGGCTAGCCGAGCATAAGCCCCTAGGTAAGTAATTCTATCGAAACAATTCAAAGTATTTGATGTAACGGTGTTTTCTAGTACTCTGTGGTCCACCTGGTTCCGGTAAAACAATGACCTTGTTCTCCGCCTTGAGGGCGTTGCCAGACATGGAAGTAGTCGGTTTGAATTTCTCCTCTGCCACGACTCCAGAGCTGCTGCTAAAAACGTTCGATCACTATTGCGAATACAGGAAGACGCCCAATGGCGTCATCTTGGCCCCTATTCAGTTGGGAAAGTGGCTGGTCCTCTTCTGCGACGAAATAAACTTGCCAGACATGGACAACTACGGCACGCAACGCGTAATTATGTTCCTCCGTCAAATCGTCGAGCAAAAGGGCTTCTACCGTGCATCCGATCAAACCTGGGTGTCTTTGGAGCGCATTCAGTTCGTCGGGGCTTGTAATCCGCCAACCGACCCCGGCAGAAAACCACTGTCGCACAGATTCTTGAGGCACGTTCCGGTTATATATGTCGATTACCCCGGAGAGACTTCATTGAAACAAATTTACGGAACGTTCACCCGAGCCATGTTGAGATTGGCGCCTGGTTTGAAAGGGTACGCTGAACCGCTGACCAACGCCATGGTGGAATTCTACTTGGCGTCGCAAGATCGGTTTACGCAGGACATGCAGCCACATTACGTGTATTCGCCTCGGGAAATGACTAGATGGGTCAGAGGTATATGCGAGGCTATAAGGTAAGAAACGCTACCTTAGTTTGTGCGTTGTGTTACTTTATTTTTTTTTTCAGGCCTTTGGATAATCTTGCTGTGGAGGGTTTGGTCCGTCTGTGGGCTCACGAGGCTTTGCGTCTCTTCCAAGACAGGCTCGTAGAAGACACCGAGCGTCGCTGGACCAACGAGAATATTGATGCTGTAGCTTTGAAGCACTTCCCTTCTGCCAACTGCGAGCAAGCCCTGGAAAGGCCCATACTTTACAGCAACTGGCTGTCCAAGGATTACGTGCCCGTGGAGCGAGAGCAATTGCGAGAGTACGTCAAGGCTAGATTGAAAGTGTTTTACGAGGAAGAGCTTGACGTTCCCCTTGTGCTATTCGACGAGGTTCTGGATCACGTGTTGAGGATTGACAGGATTTTCAGGCAGCCGCAGGGCCACTTGTTGCTCATTGGAGTTTCAGGCGCGGGGAAAACAACGCTTTCCAGGTTCGTGGCTTGGATGAACGGTCTGTCGATATTCCAGATCAAAGTGCACAATAAGTACACCGGCGAAGATTTCGACGAGGACTTGCGGTCGGTTTTGAGAAGGAGCGGTTGCAAAGACGAGAAAATCGCTTTCATTCTGGACGAGTCGAACATGTTGGATTCCAGTTTCTTGGAAAGGATGAACACTCTGCTGGCCAATGGGGAGGTTCCTGGGCTGTTCGAGGGCGATGAATACACCACGCTCATGACGCAGTGCAAGGAAGGTGCCCAAAGAGAAGGTGGATTTTTTTTTTTTTTAGTAACTAAAAAATTTGGTCAAAATTCATACGTTTTTCATTAAAAATTTTTTTTAGGATTGATGTTGGACTCCAACGATGAGCTTTACAAGTGGTTTACGCAGCAAGTAATGCGCAATTTGCACGTCGTTTTCACCATGAACCCATCCACAGACGGGCTGAAGGACAGAGCTGCCACTTCTCCAGCTTTGTTCAACAGATGCGTCCTCAATTGGTTCGGCGATTGGTCAGATGGTGCTTTATTCCAGGTATTTTATTTTCACACACACATTTCCTGTTACGTTTTTATTAATCGTGCATCGTTGCGATAGGTGGGAAAAGAATTCACCAACCGCCTGGACTTGGAGAAGCCGACGTGGAAGTGCCCAGATTTCTTCCCTGCTTCGTGCACCCGAATCCCGGCGACGCCAAATCACAGAGAAGCCGTCATAAACGCGTGCGTCTACGTCCACCAGACTCTCCACAAGGCCAACGGTCGCCTCGCCAAGAGAGGAGGACGCACCATGGCCATTACCCCCAGGCACTACCTGGACTTTATCCATCATTTCGTGAAACTGCATAACGAAAAACGTTCCGACCTGGAAGAGCAGCAACTTCACTTAAACGTTGGTTTGAGCAAAATCGCTGAAACCGTGGAGCAGGTTGAGGAGATGCAGAAAAGTTTGGCTGTGAAGTCTCAAGAGTTGCAGGCTAAGAACGAGGCTGCGAACGCCAAACTGAAGCAGATGGTGAAAGACCAACAGGAAGCCGAAAAGAAGAAGGTCCAGAGCCAGGAAATCCAGCAGCAGCTGGCGGAGCAGACAGTTCACATCGAGCAGAAGCGTTCGGAGGTCATGGCTGACTTAGAACAGGTTGAACCAGCTGTTATTGACGCCCAAACGGGTGAGTTAATATTTTATTAGCACGAATGTATTTAATCGTGAAATTGTTAGTATTTTTACAATAATTTTGTGGGATATTAGCCGTTAAATCCATAAAGAAGCAGCATCTAGTGGAAGTCCGGTCCATGGCCAATCCTCCACACAGCGTAAAGATGGCCCTGGAGTCCGTTTGTCTGCTTCTGCACGAGAACGCTAGTGAATGGCGCACCATTCGCTCCGTTATAATGCGAGAGAACTTCATAGCGACTATCGTTAATTTTAGCAGCGAGAATCTGACGTAAGGCTGAATGCAGCCTTGGTGTATTATATTTCAGTGTCCTTTCTTTGGCTGCCAACAGATGGAGCATGATTTTATTTTTTGCTTACATTTATCTATCTTAGAGCATCATTTTGATATGACGTCCTGCTGATACTCAGAAATTGTTTGCTGGTTTTTGAGCCAAGCGTTACGTAACGCTTTTGTTTTACAAAACTGTTGAGTATCAGTGGACGTATTTATTTCAGAATTTTCTTCTACAGACACGTCATTTATCTGTAGTATACAATTCATTTATAGTCTAGGCATTATAGGATCTGTAGTGTGATCACAATAGTACGCAATAGGCATTTACGATAATTGGAGCGGGTAATGTATCCTGGTACATTGCGGTAATCAGCTGTTTTATGTCAATACACCTACCGAGCTAAGAATTACCGAACGCAAAATTTCAAATGTAACCTAAAGCATCACTTGACTAATTAATAAATAATTGAAAATTGAATTACTTTTTTATTTTATGCTTATTCATAAGTCCATACTGCTCGCCATGTCAAAATGGAAAGTAAAAAAACATTTATATGTATTGCATATTTAGGTATACCTACTTACTTAAGTAATTCATTATACATATACATAAATGTTTCCGTCCTCATCTAAAATTACTTCATTATTTTCGTCAGTGATGGGTTTCATTTTTCTCAAATACTCACAAAATGTCAAAAATTAAGTTTTCTTAATCATATTTTAAGGTTATACCGCATTTACCAACCGATGTAGTCGATCCATAAATTTTGGATCGGGTAGATGTAGCGAATACATTCGATACATTTACCGAACGCGGTTCGGTAGATATGTTCTTATTATCGAACGCTCTGATACATTGCGGTATGTAGCGCTCCAATTATCGTAAATGCCTATTATATGGGGGCCTTTTTTTTATTGGTCATTTCTTGGCAAAAACTGTGAATTTAGTTTAGGAGTAATGTTGTCTGTTATTTTTTTCTATAATACTCTTCAAGGGCAAATTTTTAGGGGAAAAGTTGCATTCCTGGAAGTCCCCAACTCCAATTATGTTGGCACAGCGGTTTTTGGGTTGCTTTTTCCACACTAGATAAATACTTATCAAAGTAATAATCAAATGTCAAAATTTTTTTTATAACCTCAAAAATTGGATTTTCTCGTAAGAGCTATTAATCTTGTTAATTCTCCTATGTTCCACAAAAAACATGAAAATATCGCAAATAGGCAAGTTTCTAAGCAATTTCTCACTAATTTTCTAACTGAAAAACTTTAGAACTACTCGCGACATTTTAAAATAATTTTTAAAATTAGACCTAGGACCCTAGATGTATAGATGTTTATATAAAAAAGTAATCCTATAATGCCTTTACTAATTATGTGTATTCTGTGAGCGAAGTGAAGAAGAGAAAACGAACAGTGACGTATTTTACTATACGTTATGTTTCCAAAGAATATCAACATTTTCAACATATAGAATCAAAAATTAAATGGGTTAAACTTTTTCAGGTTTTATGGATAATGTCCCATCATATGACTAACATAACCTTAAATTTTTAGTTTTTGCAAATTTATTTTCAATTTTAATTTAAAGTTTTAATATAGTAGATTATTAAAAATAGACGACTAATTATAGGTTAGATTTCTAACCAATAAAAAGAATCTTACTTTATTAGTTCAAGGCCATTAAAACTTCATTAATAATGCACTGAACAAGATTTTAGTTATTAGTACGGAACCAAGCAGAAATTTTGAAAATCGACATATCGAAAATTTTAGAAAATGCATATTTTTTAGGTTAGATGTGACGTCACGTGCGCGTCGCTGATTGAAGCGATAGAGAAAATATGCAATAGAGTGGTTGTTATTTAGTAACAAAAAGATTGACAGAATTTTATTTGAAAATTCTTAAATTAATCAAATTGACAGCATTAATGACAGTTGTCAAGTGTCGAAAATCTTTTTCAATTTCAAATTTGTTTAGTGAGGACAAAATCCGTTAAAATGATCAGTGTTGTGTAAAAATTAATTATTTGCATCAAATTGACAGCCATAATGACAGCTGTCAACTGTCAAATTCATTTTTTATGTTTAATTCTTGTTCAGCGACCCCAAGTCTTCTTTATTTAACGTTTTAACTAATATTTTGGTGTGATATTGAAAGAAATGTTGACCACCTAAATAACTACCACCTTAATACGTAATCATACGCATTAACATTTGTGTCAAAACTACTCAAACGTGCACCGGCTGTGATACATATTCCTAGCGTACATATTAGAACAAGTACGGACAAAGTGCTAATTTATATATTTCAAATTGAGTGTGCATTCGCGAGAATGGTCAGTAGTGTTTCTACTGTAATATAGAAGTCCTAACGATCAATATGATCATGTGCATCATATGACTAACATAACCTTAAATTTTTAGTTTTTACAAATTTATTTTCTAAGTTAGGTTAATCCCATATGAGTAATTGTTCATACTGGTGAGACAAAAGAATAATAATCATAAAATTCCTTTATTGACGTGACCGGTTTTGTGAACAAATTTGCTTCACATCCTCAGACACAAGAATTTTTATAAAGTCATTATTTTAAGAAAATTTTTAAACTAGTTTTTGTAGTTTTCACTTGGGTCCATTATTACATTTAAATACTCTCACAGTAGATTTATAAAGTTTCAATACTGTAGATAATTAAAAATAGACTGCTAATTATAGGTTAGAATTCCAACCAACAAAAATAAAATAATAAAAATATAGGTTAATTTTCTAACCAACAAAAAGAATTTTATTTTATTACATCAAGGCAATTAAAACTTCATTAATATTGCACTGAACAAGATTTTATAGTTGATAGTGCGGAACCAAGCAGAAATTTTAAAAATTGACAATCGAAAATTTTAGAAAATGCATATTTTTTAGGTTAGATGTGACGTCACGTGCGCGTCATTCATTTGCTGATTGAGCGACAGGGAAAATATGCAATGAGTGGTTGTGATTTAGTTACAAAAAGATTGGCAGATTTTTATATGAAAATTCTTAAATTAATCAAATTGACAGCATTAATGACAGTTGTCAAGTGTCAAAAATCTTTTTCAATTTCAAATTTACGTTTAGTGACCACAAAACCCATTAAAATGATCAGTGTTCTGTCAAAATTAATTATTAGCATCAAATTGACAGCCATAATGACAGCTGTCAAATGTCACAAAGCAGGGTAGTCACTATTTTAAAAAAAATTTGAAATTAATTTTTGTGGTTTTATTTTGGGTGCATTATAACATTTAAACACTCTCTAACAGTAGACTTATAAAGTCTCAATACCGTAGATAATTAAAAATAGACTGCTAATTATAGGTTGGAGTTCCAACCAACAAATATAAAATAATAAAAATATAGGTTATGTGGCGAAACTTAAACGAACTTACAAAATTAATTGAGTTTACTGGCTTCTGTCAAATATAAACAACGCAACTCCTTAATTTACTATAATAATAACAATAATAATAATAACGATTTATTTAAATAGGACATCCTAATATACAAAACAATTTTTTAAATTAAAAAATTTGAATGATTTAGAAACAGAAACGGTAATAGAAATAGAAATTATACAGTAATTGTACATTATAATAAAATATTAATAGTAAATAACACAAATAATAATAGCAAAAATAAACATAAGTGTAATTTAACACATATTGCTTTTAATATGTTCAATAACACCTCTTTTAAACAAACTCAACGATGTACTCGATTTTAATTCTAACGGCAGTTTATTAAAATTGTCAATCCCTTTATAAAACAATGAATTCATTGTTAGGCTATATTTTGTCCTTTGAATATAAATATTACTTCGCTCACCGAACGCACCCTTGTCTTATACAACTACACACTGGCTATTTTTCCATTTTATTTTAAACCTGCATTATTTTATCCACACAGCTGTAAAGTCTATCAAAAAACAACAGTTGGTCGAAATCCGTACCATGTCAAATCCCCCTGCTGTGGTCAAATTGGCCTTAGAGTCCATTTGCTTGTTGCTCGGTGAGAATGCAAGCGACTGGAAGTCCATCCGTACTGTCATCATGCGTGATAATTTCATCAACACTGTCGTCAACAATTTCAATACCGAAGACATTAGGTATGCATGTGCTTATTTCCTGATAGATCATCATATATTTGTACATATACACACTTATGCACGTGTATATTGATTAGTGCTTTTTTTAATTTTTATTGTTATATTTCTTTTTTTTTTTTTTTTTTCGACGATAAAACAAAACCTTAAATTTTTAGCGACGACGTACGTGAAAAAATGAGGAGCCGCTACCTAAGCAATCCCGACTACAACTTTGAAAAAGTCAACCACGCCAGTAACGCCTGCGGCCCGCTGGTAAAGTGGGCCCTGGCGCAAATCCAGTACGCGGACATGTTGAAAAAAGTAGAGCCCTTACGTGAAGAGCTTAACTCTCTAGAGAAGCAGGCAGAGACAAACAAGAAGCGGGGCGAGGAAGTAAAGAACCTAATCAATCAGCTGGAACAAAGTATCGCCTCTTACAAGGAGGAATACGCGCAACTCATTGCCCAAGCTCAAGCTATCAAGACCGACTTGGAAAACGTACAAGCCAAGGTCGACAGGTCCATAGCCCTTCTGAAATCCCTGGTAATAGAAAGAGAAAGATGGGAGGCAACCAGCGAAACGTTTAGATCCCAAATGTCCACTATCATAGGAGACGTACTGTTGTCCGCTGCATTTATCGCCTACGGCGGTTATTTTGACCAGCACTACCGCCAGAGCTTGTTCACGACCTGGTGCCAGCACTTGACGCTAGCCTCAATCCAGTACAGATCCGACATAGCCAGAACCGAGTATCTTTCCAACCCGGATGAGCGTCTCAGATGGCAGGCCAACGCTTTGCCGTCCGACGATTTGTGTACTGAAAACGCTATAATGTTGAAGAGGTTCAACAGGTATCCGCTCATTATTGATCCGTCAGGACAGGCAACGGAGTTTATCATGAACGAATTTAAGGATAAGAAAATCACCAAGACTAGTTTCCTGGACGACTCGTTCCGCAAGAATCTCGAGTCCGCTTTACGTTTCGGCAACCCGCTGCTAGTGCAAGACGTTGAGAACTACGACGCTATACTTAACCCGGTGCTGAATCGAGAGTTGAGACGGACGGGTGGGCGTGTGTTGATCACTCTGGGAGACCAAGACATTGACTTGTCTCCGTCGTTTGTTATTTTCCTGTCGACTCGAGATCCAACGGTGGAATTCCCTCCGGATATTTGCTCTCGTGTAACGTTCGTCAACTTCACCGTTACAAGGAGCTCTTTGCAGAGCCAGTGCTTGAACCAAGTACTCAAAGCCGAACGGCCAGATATTGACGCTAAGCGTTCCGATTTGTTGAAACTCCAAGGAGAGTTCCACCTGAGACTGAGACAGTTGGAAAAGTCCCTGTTGCAAGCTCTGAACGATGCAAAGGGCAAGATTTTGGACGACGACAGTGTTATCACCACTCTGGAAACTCTCAAGCAAGAGGCAGCCGAGATTGGGCAGAAGGTCGAGGAGACCGACAAGGTTATATCGGAAATCGAGGCAGTTTCGCAACAGTACCTGCCGTTGTCGCAAGCTTGCAGCAACACTTACTTCACGATGGACAGCCTCAACCAAGTGCATTTCCTCTATCAATACTCGCTTAAAATGTTCTTGGATATGTTCAGCTGTGTCCTTCATAATAATCTGAAACTTGAAGGTATTTCGGATTATCAAGCTAGATTGAACGTTATTACTTCCGACTTGTTCTCGGTAAGTAGTTCCCGATGTACTTGTATTTTTATAAACTGATTTTAACGTTTCTTTAAGGTGGTTTATGAAAGGGTCGCAAGAGGCATGCTGCATGACGACCGGCTTACGTTTGCAATACTTTTGTGCAGAATTCATCTCAAGGGAATTCCGTCGGAGCCGAACCTAGATCAAGAATTTAACTTCTTCCTTCGCGGCAAGGAGGGCGTTTTCAGCAATTCGACCGGTCCAATCATGGACGTTTTGAACGGCGAGCAACAGGAGGCGATAACCAGGCTTGCCTTGCGCTTGCCCGCATTCAAGAAACTCCCGGAAAAAATCAGGGAAATGCCCGAATTCGGCGCCTGGTTGCAACAGAGCACCCCAGAGCAAGCGGTTCCTCAATTGTGGATCGAAGAGAAGCAACTCAGCCCTGTCGGTACTGCCATGTACCAGCTACTTGTCATCCAAGCGTTCAGGCCTGACAGGGTAATCGCCGCAGCAAGTCATTTCGTCTCGTCTGTCCTCGGAGCCGAGTACATGTACCAAGCGGAGAAGGAATTGGACCTAGCAGCTTGCGTGGAGAAAGAAATTAGGTCAAACGTACCAGCGTTACTCTGCTCGGTGCCAGGCTTTGACGCTTCTAGCCGCGTTGACGATCTCGCAACCGAACTGAACAAGCAGATTTCCAGTATTGCCATCGGTTCTGCGGAAGGTTTCAACCAAGCCGATCGGGCCATCAATATGGCGTGCAAGACTGGCAGGTAAATGATTTCGAATATAATTTAATTTTAGAAGTTTAGAGTATTCTTTTTTTTAATATTATTTTTTTTATTTCGGCATTACTTAGATTCTGAGGTTATAATTTTTTTCATAGCAATCCCCCCCCCTCCCAAAAAAATAAAATTTTAGCATCATTTTCAATTCAACACTTTTTATTGAAGTTCTATCACCAAATTAAAAAAAAGAACGGGCACGAAATTAAAATCGCTTTTCCCTCTTTCTTTAGATGGGTTATGCTCAAAAACGTCCACCTGGCCCCTCAATGGCTGGTGCAGCTGGAAAAGAAACTGCACTCGCTTCAACCGCACGCTGGCTTCCGATTATTCCTTACCATGGAAATCAACCCGAAACTCCCAGTTAACTTGCTGAGGGCTGGTAGAATATTCGTGTTCGAGCCTCCGCCGGGTATTAGGGCCAACTTGCTGAGAACATTCTCCACGGTAAGTCCACAACGGTCGCTGCCTACTAGACGGGTATAATAACTGTAATTTTAGGTGCCAGCAAGCAGGATGATGAAAGCACCGAGTGAAAGAGCGAGGTTGTATTTCCTTCTTGCCTGGTTCCACGCCATCGTCCAGGAGAGGTTACGTTATTGCCCGTTAGGTTGGGCGAAGCATTACGAATTCAGCGAGTCGGATTTGCGTGTCGCCTGTGATACTTTGGACACGTGGATTGACGCCACGGCAATGGTAAATATAGTTGCAGTTCTCCTTGACAGTGATTTACAAACGTTTGTTTTTAGGGCAGGACCAACCTTCCCCCAGAGAAAGTCCCATGGGACGCCTTGGTGACGCTTCTCTCGCAGTCCATCTACGGTGGCAAAATCGACAACGATTTCGACCAGAGGCTTTTGCATTCCTTCTTGAACAAATTGTTTACGCCAAAGAGTTTCGAGGGCGACTTTGCTTTGGTTGCCAATATAGATAACGGCCCAGGCGGGAATCGCCACATCACCATGCCTGATGGTACCAGAAGAGACCACTTCTTGAAATGGATCGAGAGCTTGGCCGATCGCCAAACCCCCGCTTGGTTAGGTTAGCGTTGCCGTTCTATTATTTTGTAAGTTCTGCGTAAATTACTAAATATTTTTCTATTAGGTTTGCCAAATAATGCCGAGAAGGTGTTATTAACCACTCGAGGAACCGACTTGATCAGCAAGTTGCTGAAGATGCAGCAGCTGGAGGACGACGATGAGCTGGCGTATTCTGTGGACGACAGCTCGCCAACAGATCCGGCTCAAGTAGACGGAAGGCCATCGTGGATGAAAACGTTGCACAACAGCGCCGCTACTTGGATGAAATTGTTGCCTACTTCGTTGCAGACGTTAAGAAGAACGGTGGAGAATATTAAGGATCCTCTGTATAGATACTTTGAGAGAGAAGTTAACTCCGCCGCCAAGTTACTGCTGGACGTTTTGCACGACCTCAACGATGTTTTGTTAATTTGCAAGGTAAAAAGGTACGCGACTATAATTGGAACGGGTTTATTTAAGCTTTTAATTTATACAGGGAGAAAAGAAGCAGACGAATTATCACCGTACTATGCTTGGAGAGTTGGTGCGAGGAATTATCCCAGTTAATTGGCATCGGTACACTGTACCCAAGGGTTGCACCGTTATACAGTGGATTACAGATTTTAGTCAGAGAGTAAAGCAGCTGCAGCAAGTGTCACAGTTGGTCTCTAATGCCGGTGCAAAGGAACTACAGGTAATTGGCATACGTTAGAACTATAATTTATTTCCTTGTATATTTTTGTTCAAACTCGCATGAATTGATGCCGTCTGAATTACTGATAAAAAATAAGCATTTTTGCATCTTTTAGAGTTTCCCTGTTTGGTTGGGAGGATTATTGAACCCTGAGGCTTACATAACTGCTACAAGGCAGTGCGTTGCACAGGCGAACAGTTGGCCGTTGGAAGAACTCCATTTGGACGTAACCATTACCGATTCTACTGATAAAGCTTCTGTTCCTAGCGATTGTTTTGCTGTAGTCGGTAAGTAAAATTTTCAACTTTTTTTAGACCTATCAGGCATAAGAACTACAGGGTAGGTAAATAAAGCACATGGCGGGAAGTTCAAAAGTTGTGTATTATTAAATTATTTCTTTTGTAGGCATAAAATTACAAGGGGCTCAGTGCCGCAACAACCAGCTTCTGCTTACCTCCAGCATCATGTTGGAGCTACCTATCACTCTCTTCCGATGGGTCCGAGTTATCGGTGAAGAAAAACCAAAAGAGGGCAAGCTGTCCTTGCCGCTTTACTTAAATTCAACCCGGACAGAATTGCTTTACACTATCGAGTTGAACATCGCACCTGGGCAAGATCCCCATAGCTTTTATGAACGAGGTGTCGCTTTACTTACGTCTACCTCGCTGAATTAGATTTTACTCATTATAACCTGTATTTTAGGCTTATTATATTATTCATGTTTTTATTGTATACTCCCATGTTTTAATTATAAATAATAAAATAATAATTATAATAACAATTAATTTTTGTTTTTTAAACCTTTTATTGTAATGCTTAATAAATAAACTCACAGTTATGCAATCATATAAACCTAACGTTGAAATAAAGAATATAGAAAATAAATCGACCCTAACAAAAAAATCACCAAAATTATCACATTCTAAATGATTTGTAGACAACGTAACAATAAAAAAAAGTAATTAGAGAAAATATGATTTTCTTAAATTATCAGATACAAATGTACAATAAATTTAACTAGAGGAATAACCCGTTGGTAGTTTAATTATCACAATACCAACAGCCTTAAATTTGTTATAAATTAAAGAAATAACTGTGTAAAGCTAAGACGCGAATAATATAACGACATCAGTCGGATACATTCAGTGTACTATCGGATAGTGATAGAAATTAAGGCTTATCGTACAGTTTACTGTTGAGTATTCAAAATTGAGTGATAGAAGATAAAATTAGTACGTACGTTTAAAACTTCTTATTCGACAGTAAGAAACTGTACTTAAGTTTAGGGGAAAAACGCAGTGAATGTCAATATTTGTTTGACCGTGGATTAAGATGCATAACGCAGAAATTAGTAAATTTTTAGAGCAACGTGGTACATTGCAGAATTCTGAATATACAATAAAAAAATATGACGTCTTAGTCCAAGTATTGACAATACATGCATTTTTCTTTAAAACGCTTTCATTTCGACCTTATCCAGACTTTCCGGAAGACCTACATAAAATTATTTATAATATGAAACAATAAGTTGAATTTAATTCATCGTTCTTTGAGAACTAAAACAACGGGCAATTTTTACTGTCCTATTTTCATTGTAATGAAAATATCAACAAATTTAAAATAATAAACTATTCAAAAAGCCCCAGTTTCAATGCCATTGACTATGATATACCTCTTTCGGAATATGCACACCAAAAACCAACTGCATAGAATTTTGGGTATTTAAATCGTGAGACTATTTGTTAAGGTTTATGCTGGAATTCCTATGGAAAACTGCCAAGCTTCAAGCTCTCCGGTTTTGGTGTACATACCCAAAATAATCAACGATTTCCCACAGACTGTTACATATTTTTTGCGACAACAGTATATTTCACATATTACATTAAAAGCTATAGCCCAGATTAGCATCATATCACTAAATACTGTAGATCATATAAATGCAAGTGCTCTAAATAAATATGCAATAAATAAAGTTAAATTAGTTCTGGTAACTCTTCGACGACACGGATAGGGTCTCTCCAGTAGATGTTTTGAGAGTAATCGTTAGCTGCCTCCACACGGGACGGGTACAACTGGTCCACTATTACGCTCATGTTTGTATAGCTGCAAAAAACAAATATTAAAGTAAAGAATAAATCTAGCGTTTCACACCGGTTAATGAATTTCTTACTTTAAAACCCAATTTAAAAGTGCTTGGTTAGGTTAAGTTGTGAACGAAAATTAATTGTTAGTATTATTATTGTTTTTGTATATATTGAGTGCATACTTTACTTAAAAATGTTATATTGAGATAGACAAATTCAGCTGCAGAAAGTTTTAAGTAAACAAATTTTTGAAAAACCGCGTAATATTTCTTAGTTTTATAGATTCTTAGCCCCAAAATTACCAATCAAATGAAAACAAATCCTGTCGGGGGGGCAAAACTGGGGTAGTTCTAAATTTTACATTAATCCACAACAGCAATCACCAAGCTTATATTAATAGAAAAAAATTCCACTTCTTTGTTAATACTTAGCAGTAATCAAATCCTTTGTTAAAACAAACGTTAACATACTTGCTTACCATTTAAAATTAACATGCTGGTCTACGTTGCAGGCAAAATTGTTGGTCTAAGTTGGTGCGGAGGGGGTAAGATAATTTACTAAGGGTATGTGTAAAAAAATAAATTGTACTAGAATTACTACTGCCCCGAAACTTCTACATATGTATTTTATCGCATCTGTTTAAGCTGATGGTGGATGACACAACGCAGAGATGAATGAGATGAAATCTAAATGAAACGTTGAAAATGATTCATCTGTGCGTTATCGACAAGGTTAATCAGGATGGATGATACTTTGCAAAGACGCTAACACTTCTCCCAGACATGCAACACTCTGGACAAAACACATGTTTGTAATAAAAAATTCCGTATAAAAACTAACTAGTTATACGTCACGAGACTATACTGCTTCACATAATATCTGTTTAAATATTAACAATATAATACTACAAAAAATCACAGTTCATCTCAGTTATTGTATAAAGAGCTCAGTTTTCTATATACGACGATTCAGAGTCTGAATCGTCGTCATAATCGTCATAGCTTAAATTGATTTTGTCTAAGAGGGGAGGAAATACGTCATTGACCACCATTGATTGGCCGGTGTAACTGTAAAAATGAAACAGTAATTTCAATAAAAATGGCATAACAAAATTAAAAATCGCATGCACCCAAATATATACAAGAAAAAAAAAAAAACCAAATTTAAAATAATACAATGAAGCCCATCAAAGAAGCCAAAAAAATGCTCACCTTGATTGGAAGGTTTGAGTCAGTTCGTGTTTCAGCTCCCCTTTTGGGTTTATGGTAAATATTCTGACTATGGGGATGCCCACCGCTCTGTACGCCCAAACGTCCTAAAAATACAATTATATAATTTGCTATTGCCCTTTCCTTACAAAATGATTTAAGCATATCTAACAAATACTTACATTAATCCTATTTCCATACCCAGCATAGAACGGGTTCGAATCCGTAGGAAAGAGAGCCTTTATGTCTGACATACACGATATTTTAAATTGTTCAGGTTTCTTTTCAATAACTTCCCTACAAAAAAAAAATTAAATATATGTACGTCAAAATTAAGAACGTTAATGACAGTAGCTTATCGTATTCTTACCTGTGGAAGGCGGTGATCAGAGAGGTTGGGTTAAGGAGAATGGGCCCGTCAGGCATGCTCAGATCGCCCTGTTTTATCGACCGCAGGTACTCCCTCGTTATACGAGCCTGGCCGATAGCCCTGGCACTGAGATACAAGAGCTTGTAGCCGTTATCTTTGATTTTATTGAAGAGCTGGGCTACCCCCGACTGAGCCCAATCCTTGCCGACGATTGGTAGGATGTGGCCCAAAACGTCAGACCTAAAACGATTTGCAAAAATTAGTCAAACGAGAACTTATCGCTGGGCTCGTACACTTACTTAGTAATAGTACCATCGATATCAGAAATGACTATTTTATCGTCCCACTTCCACTTGTACAAATGGCACTGGCATCTTGACGTCCCTTGGTAAGCTGTAGTTACGCTGAATTCTACTTCGTTTACGCCATCCCTCAAGTTTAGCGACGACTGGAAAGAAGACAAAATTGTAACGATCTGTAGAGTAACTTATAGACATTTTTAAAAATTAGAAACGCACTCACAATTTGCTTGGAGCTCAGCCTTAACGTTTTCCTGCATTTGTCGGAGCCGGAACTAAGAGGAGAGACGGACAAGTTTGATTCGTCCTTAATATTAGTTTCACTAGGTATTCCTTCAAGTGCTAAAAATGAATCTAAAATTACACAACGATGGTTACAACGTCCAACAACTTACCGGGTACTACGACTTTTTTAACTTCCACTTCCTCCACGATTTCCTTTACAATATCTTTGGTTTCGCCAGTCTTAATGGTATCGGAGGCATTTTCCGGCGCGGGGGTATCTTCCCTGGATATCCTTCCCCGCCGCCAGCTCCACCACGAGTACCTCGCTTCCTGTTGTTTCGGTCCTTCTTTGGTTTCCTGGATGCCTTGCATTGCCGCCATGTGTACGTTGCATAGTTGGTCCACAGACGACTACAACAGACGTTCTATTCACGTGCTCGGTCAAGCGAGAAGTAACTACATACCTGTACGAGTGGCCTTCCGTAGATCATTATGCTGGCTATGATTGGGGCTGCCACCTTCCAAGTGTAATATTTGTCCTTGATCCGCACCACAAGGTTGGGGTTTTCGAATAGGATGGGATTGTTGCAAAGGTCGCTGAACTTCACAACGTTTTCCAAAAATTTCTCGCGCGTCGGTTCCGGCTCCCAACTGCAAAGCGACAGGGAGATGTCTTGGGAGTACGATTGAGCACTAAAATAACGACAATAAATAATTGTCTTTATGATTTACAAAAAAACAACTAATATTTCGAAAACAATTTAGGATTAAATAAATAGCAACTATTTAGAAGCAAAACGTCTAATACTAAAATAAACTGTTTCTCGTTTAATTAAAATCCGTCTTTACTTGGAAAATATGAAAGTTCCTTATACTCACTGTTTATTGTGGTCGTCAAAGTCGGAGTCGATGCTTTTGCAACCATCAGCGCTGTTGGGGCTTTGCGTCAACGACGGTCCATTTCCTGATTCACAATCCATGTCGACGTCTAAATTTTACATTATATAACACTTATTACATTACGAGGTATGCATCAAGCACTAACTACCGTTCTACTAGGCAATAAAAAAAACTGCATGTCAAAACGATACAAAATGCTAAGGAATAAGCAGTTCTAAATGAAAGTGGTGCGGTTTTACTCCAGACATGATGCTTGGAAAGAGCGGAACAAAAGAACAAAAATGGACCCTTGCCAAGTATAATTTTGTTCATATTTAACTTCACACAAATTAAGAAATGCTGAATTGTGTGTTTGCATGCAAAACATCATGACTGGAGAACTTGAACGGTTAAAATTTACATTTCAAGATCATCATTCGCAAGACTGTGCGACAACCATTAAAGTTAATTCATGTCTCGATAATTACCTCTCTTTTCCCTGCTGCTGCTGAAGTAGATTTCAGCAACGTCTTGGTCAACGTGCCCCGAAGTGATTTCGGAGAGGTACATCCCGCCCTCCAGGTGACTTTGAGCGCTGTGTTTCTGCTTCATGAAAGAAAACATGCCGCTGAGCATCGATTTGTGCTCCTCCTGCCGGGGATTCTCGCCTGTGGGTGAATTCGTCTGGGACACGCTGGGAAACCCGCCCCACTCCCAGCTTTTCGCACCCTCGTTTTGATCACCTGCAACAAAAGTTGTTAACAGATTACATTGAATTAATATATCAAACATAAAATTATTTTCCGTGAAAGTACCTTACCTTTCCGGAATTTCACTTCGAACTCGGAATCGGACTGCACCGACTCGATGTTGATAGGAGAACCAGCTCTTGAATCAGCGTTGCCATTCGCGGTCAGTTCCGTGTCGCTGAAGAAGTGAAAATCGGCATCGATTTTTTTGATGTTCGACGAGTCATTTGGCATAATCATTTCTTTCTCTTCCTTAATTTTCCTGGAATAAAATTCATTCTTAAATTACATATGAAATTGAAGTCTACTCCACTCGAAAACAAAACGCAACAGAAAAAACCGAATTCATTTTAGTTATAATCCAAATAACATTCAGGCTAGAGCCGGGCCTGTATAGTGTGTCACGGTTTACATTAGATAGCGTTTTATAAAGCTGTTAAGTAGTTAATCTGAATAATTCATATTAAACAGCTATAACGGTAATATTTATCCATGTTTTATAAAATACGTTAACAAGATAAGGATTATATAATAAAACATGTGCTGTTTTATACCGAGTGCGTTTTACAGATAAACGAAATTAAACAGTTTAATTATGTGCCATTTAATAACAAAGTAATCAGGTTAATTAATTAAAAGGAAAAGCCTGATTTGTGCAAAAGCGGGTTAAATTCTTCCAGTGACCTTATTATCTTAATAAATTCAACGTTCGCTACGTTGCCAGTTTAGACTTATGCAAACCACTTAATTAGCGCTTGAAGTTAGTAAACAATCTCCATTACGATTTAGCGGCAAACTTACTGTTGCAAGTCCTTCAGCTCCGGGTCCGAGCAGTTGCTATCCAACGAACTGCGGTCGGTGATGGTGTCATTATTTTCTAAATTGTCCGACGCTTGACTAGCAGTGAGTTGGTTAATGCTGCTGGACTTTCTCGGAGCGTTCTTTCGCCTCACCCTTTTCCGCCTCTTCTTGTTGGTTTTATTCTCGCCTGGCGCGTCATCCATCATCTTCTGCACCGGGGTGGGTGTTGTCATTACTTCCTCAGACTTTGTGTCCTCAGCCTGAACAAACAACAATCGTTTGTAACATTTTAATATGGGCAATGTGTCAGCACGTACTACTTTACCTTACTACATTCCATATCCAGACTGTCCATCTTGAAAATGGTCTCCGATATGTCGTTGTTGCTCTTGCTCAGCTCCTCGCTGCTGTGCTTATTTGATGCTATAGAGAGCGTCATGTCTTCGGCGGAGGTTTCTCCCACTTCAATGTTGCCGAGGCCGATTTGTCTCTTGATGAAATTACGTTCCCTGGTTTTGTTGCTTTCGTTATCGGCTGTGTAGCGGCGTTTGGAATAGTCATTCTCTTGGTTTTCTAGTTTTGAAATGTCGTCCAAATGAAAACTCCGCCTTCTTCCCTTAAAATCGAAAAAAAATATATATAAAAAAAGAAATACATGATGACACGTAACTCTAAAAGGCTTATATTTGTGTAAGCTTATTAATAACATTGCCAACTCACTTGGCTTTTGAACATATTTTCAAACTCGGAGACCGGTATGGGCGAAGTGGCAAGATGCTCAGGTATTTCGTTTTCATCGTCCTCTAACTCTTCCACAAAAAACGCCTCGCCGCTCTCCCCTAGTTTCATGTGTATTTCTTGTGGTTCTCCATTTATTTCTATGTCAACCTAGGACAAATCACACAAATATTACGTTAATCGGCTTGGAAAAAGTTTTGCGGGTGTTAAAAATGGGTTAATTGTTAAAAAGAGCGTCATTAGATAGAATACTGAAAATGATTCACAATAACCGGTTTACGAAAAGAATTAATCTCATATTTCTTAAAGAAAAAAAAATATAATTATAAAAGTTTAAATGTTCGGTTGTGTGACGTCATCTAGCGCGAACGTTGATAACCTACTTGAAGTTAGTAACAATCTGTCAAATTTAAATTTTCGGTTACATATAAAATTTTCTGTACTGCCCATTTATTTTGATCATGGTTTTTATATCACGCATTCTGCACCGTTGCTCTAATTAAAAGTGAAAATAAATGAGAACAATGGGTTAAATCATTTAAAAAACACAGATAAAGAAAATGTGTAGAACTACCACGAACTAGAGCCCATAGAGATAATACGAATAGACGGATCGTGCGCCCTTTGATTATTCGCGAAAACCACGTATCACGAGATGGCGCTGAAAATTTAGTGTATTTATAAGAACAACAAAGACGACTTTTTTTTTATTAAAGTATCGTGTCAACTGTTTTATTAATTGATTGCATTTCTATATTGTTTATAAACTAGTAAATATAATAACTGAATAACAACACTTTAAACGCACTTTTAATTTAAAAAATCACAAGATACATAATTTAAGAAACCCGCCAACTGACAGTGACAGTAGTGACAGCGGTTTGTTGTTCACTATGAATGACTCATCGTTAGTTTCCCGGAGGCTACGACTCATCACTCATCATATTGAGCTTAAGCCAAAAAATATAGATGTCGCCCACTCCATGATTTTCGCGAATTAGATAATATCTGCGATTCTTGTGTTTGACAGAACAAACAATAGACGTATTTTTGCGCTTCGAACACCTGAAAAATGTTTACGAAGAATTAATTTTGATTGGTTGAATACAAATTTCCTGCTGCGTGATTGGTTACAGCAGCAAAATGTTTGCACACCTTCGGTTCGCAAAAACATGCCTAAATATTTGTTGTTTCACAAGTATGCCAATGGCGGGTACAAATTTGGGTAAATAGTCAAATTTGAATATTTTGTTTATGTTTATAAAATATTTTCTACTGCCACTTCTATTTTGATAAAGGTCTTTAAATGTTGCATTGTGTCTCGCTGTTATAACGAAAGTGAAAATAAATGCAGAAAATTGGTTAAACCAATTAAAAAACACGGATAAAAAAACTGTATAGAATTACCACGAACTATAGAGCCCATAGATATAGTACAAATAGACGAATCATGCGCCTGTTGATCTTTGGATATCCTGTGTTTGACAGTTTGTTTGTTTTCACCAGCACACCAGTGGCGGGTAATTATTTCAAAAAAAGAATAGGACCTTCTGGATATTGCATTCGTGTCCGCTGTCACCTCGGCTGTCACTAAGGTTGATTTACAGGTATGATAAAGCCAGACGCATTATGGAGCGTTTTATTTTACGACCGCTTAATAAATGAGAATTACAATAAAAGGGGTTTACAGTTTTTATAGACAGCATATAAACAAACTCCTTGTTATCGTATACGGTAGAAAATTAAGTTGTTATTATAGATAACTTTTATCCTCGATTTTATCGTTTTAAATAGAAATTGGACTTTACGCCCGCAATCTGCAAATACAGCTGATGCCAATTCGTCTCATATTTTTAATTTTATTTAAAAAACAAATTAAATTGCTCCACTTATTTAACTATCGCTAAATGGAATATGACAATTTTTATCAAAGTACCTATGTACCTGATAAACTTTTGATTAGTTAATTATCAAACTAAGAAACCATTTATATCATTAATTTGATCCTAAATATAACAAAATGTGTTTTTATGAAGGTAATGCAAAACGTAATGACTGGAAAACAGCCAATAAACATGCCATTCAATGAAAGTGAGTAAACAATACCATTATATAAAACATCACAAACCACAATAAACATTTTCAAGTTTATACACAGGGCGGTCAAAAGTACCTGGACTTTCATAGGCTTACTTAACGAAACGAAAAGCAGCTGTTTACTTTTTACTCACCCTGTACAGCGCGGGAACGTTAAATTTTATAATCCCGAAATTACTAATACATTAGGGCCCACGTTAAATGTCTCACGGTATGATGCTCGTCCACCTGAATAGCTGAATTCTGCATTGCAGATGTTAATAGTTTGTTCCCAGATAAACATCTGTAGCTCGCTGTGGAACTCCGCTTTACATTAATTTACATAAGACAGGGACCGGGGTGCTTTATGTTGTCCTTCCCCTATAAAAGCGAAGTCGGGTCATACATAACTCGACAAAGAAATGTTTAATAACCGTGCACCAGCATGCGATGTTTTGTCCAAAGACGACCTATTTTTTTTAATAGAACTAGGGTTGCAAAACCGAGTTGTGGAACTCCCTGTAGATGTACCATGCTAGAAATATCCGGATTTTACGCCAGGCGAGGACACTTTGATGCCAACTATCTCGGCAGCAGTTGCCAAGATTTCTCTTTCCTTTTCAATCCTTCTGCGCGAGTTTCTGGCAAAGCGCCTCGAGTTTCCTGCCTTTCATAAAACCTCTCATATAGGTCAATTAAGGATTACACGAAAACTTGGATGATTAGGTGCGTCTTCGTTAATTCTGGCTTTGCCAGTAACGATAGCAATCACTGGAGCCCGGCCACGACAGACTCTAGCGGGTCGTGAAGCGACCCCCCGCGCGCTGTTGCCAAACGTTAGATAGTTGTCTACTTTGACGCTGATATAGTTGTACGAGTTGTTTATCGGCCCCAAGTATCAGGCTGCAGGTACGGATCTTAAACATATTTAAGTATTTCTTTTTATTTATTTCTTCTTTTATATACAGGGTGTTTCACGACGAATTGTACAATTTTTGCGTTATCGTTCAAATATTAAGTATCTGAAGTAAACAATTTTTTATTTGTTGATAATTTGGTAACAATCACAAATTCTGATCTCCAATTAAAGTAGGTAAACACTTAATCGATATCATTGATTATCGGGGTCCTTGCCTTAGTGGTACAAGAACAGGCTTGCCAGTTGTCTTTGTCCAAATCTAAGCAGACAGATTGGGAACGGTTTACTTTGCTTATCGATATAAATTTATTGATGGCGATTAGCAACACGTGTATTAGGACACTCTGTTATTCAGATATTTCAGCATCGGTTTTAATCCACATATAGATAAGAGAGATAGACACCTATTTTAAAAGTTATCGCTCGACTTTCGCTGGAAGTTCAGGTGAATCATATTTGACCTTCGGACCTTTGAGATAAAACTCGGTGATATTTTTCCTTTGTTCTTTATTATACAGTGTGAACATTTTAACTGGAATATATTCCGTAATTGCCTGATTCCCTTCCTCATTTATATTTACGAGTGTCTGTACTGCGATTTTAAATACCAGGGAAACTATATTCTAATCCATAAATGTTTCGTTCAGCCCCCTGGCTACGCCACTGCGTTCGTCGGCACTACGAAATTTTACAAAACCGCCCAAGCTAAACATTTGTTTTATACATAAGCGTAGTGTTGGAGTTAAATAAACATCCACTTCCGACTATCGTTGTCGAGATGTTTCAACAACTGAAGGCGGGATCGTTAAAACAAATGACATAATGGGAGCTCTAAATTAATGTAAATCAAATCATCAATCACAAACAACAAAATTAGCAAGTATGACGTTGGAATTAATATTTGTTCTAGATATTGTTTATCGAGCGCGTTAACTTATTTTGAAACAAGAGAATTTTGTTTGTTTCAAAAAACAAAAAAATAGAAAAGTTTACAAGTAATAACTATAGTATACAGGATTCTTCAGTCAAAGATCAATCCGAAGCAGTCCGCATGAATTCGAAACGTCACCGTTTTCACTTCCGTCCGTAACCGCCGCTCCGATTTATAGTAATAAATTTTCTTGAAAATAATATTGGTAAGAATACACCGTGGTCCGCTACTATCCCGTACCGCATTCAGTTAAGTATAGATATTCAACCGCTGTAGGTATTATACTACTAAATCAAACGAGAGCTAATTAGTAATTCCTCCGTTTGTCTTTTGTTTCGTAAAATATGCATCGGCTGGTTAGATTTGCTCGCTCGGGCAATCTTTAAGGCCTCAGTGCATAAAGTTTTACCGGAAAACTTAACTTACGAAAAATAGTCATTGGTAAATAGCTCTACGTTTGTGGCAGTAGTTCGCCGTATTGTGAAACCCTCTGTATAGACAAGAATATTCTATGGCTAACCGACTGCCCGCAGTTCATACTATATCCTGTGGGAAATTCCGTTTGCTTGCCGTCCGAAATCGTTTCAAGTCGCGAAAACAGACACCGGTTATCAAAACTCACCGTCTTCCGAAATAAAATCATATTCACGCGTATATACTCTTGACTGCCAGCCCGCATATTTATTATCGTTTTCAAATTTGTACACACTCGACTGCAAAGTCGCTGAAATATCCTGTTTATTTATTTATTTATTAGTCTTAATAAATAAATACGTTGATATACATAGGTAAAATTCCGGAGTTATTATTTCAGTTATTTATTTCTAATTAACCCGTTTGAGAAATTGTCCAAGTCCAGTTGATAAGACAATCATCTTATGACCCCTGGACAAATAACCGTATCTCCATCTGTTAGCTACCTCTAAACGTTAATGCAAAGGAAGTGTTGGACTTTATCGCACCGTTGACTCACCCTGTATAAAGTTTGCTTGTCAGGATTACAAGCAACTTATAAAGTATGTACCCGGTGTATCACATTCCAATATTTAAAACAAGCTCGAGTAGAGAACTCACCACTTTTTCCCGGCTCCGCAACACCCCCAACTTCCCGAACCTGACGTGGAACGGGGAGCAGTTGTACGTCCCATCGGGCTGCTCCACGACGATCACGTCTATGGCACCGGTGAGGGTGGCGCCGTTTATGTCATTGTAGAACTCCTTGAAGTTCGAGAAGAACTTCATCATCCCGTGCATCTCGTCGAGGTCGCTTCACAACAGCGCACAAAAATCCCAAATATACGCCACCAAACTAAACTAGGTATTTGCCCCCCGGTTGAGAGTCACCACTTCACTGTCATCGTTTTATTGTTCCTCACCTATCTGTTAACGCACCATTCAAGGTTCCGCAAAGTTCAAGTTTATAAATTATTAAATTAATATCACAGTTGATTCGCGCACTGTTTCGCTGTCGCCGACGTTTCGCTAGTGAATGGGAGTTGGAAAATCGAAGCGTCTATTTTTATACGTGTTTTTACTCCAATGCGCATGCAGCGTCGTACACGGGGATCTGAAACAAAAAGTGGAAATTGTAATAATTGTTGTTTATTTGTTAGTTACTTAAACCAAAGTTTTGCACACACACACACGTGTTATTTGTTGTTTGGTAAACACACGTTTTTGCGAGGCAAATATTTTGTTGTCAAATCGACAATCGACTTGTGTTTATGTTATTAATTGACGTAAAGCGATTAAGTAATTGTGCTGGGATAAAAAGTTCCGGGGTTCGGCACAGTTTCCTGGCCGGCCCACAGCGGGGTGGGGAAAAAATACCGTTCAAAAATCCCTGTAACTGTAAAATTGATTTTTACTAAAAAATATCGTCATTAGATTTGCCGAAAAAGAATTTTCATTTTTTTATCCTTGATAGCTGTCAAAATCACTCAAATTTAAAAATTGAAAAGTATGTATTTCGTAATTTTGAAAACCATGTGATTTTTCATAAAAGAAGAGATATAATATAATACTTTTCACTTTTGACAGCTGTCAAATTTCCCGTCAATTGATTAAAAATGCCATTTAATACTTATTTTCACAAACGACTTTGGTACTTAAAAATACATTTTTCTATAGGTTTTGGAGGTACTGAATACGAAATTAATTTCATAAAATTGCTATGTTTGTTGGTAGCTGCCAAAATTGCTGTCAAATTTAAAACTATGCAAGTTTGTCTTCCAAAATTTTATAAACATTGTCAATTTCCATAGAAAGGAAATCAAGTGTTTTTTTTAATTTGCTAGTTCCATAATTGACGATAAAACACAGTTTTTACTTTTGCCAGCTGTCAAAATTTCTGGCAACTTAATGACAATACCATTTAATAATTATTTCAACAAATTAAAGTACCAAGTAGACATTTCTCTATAGGCTTTGTAGACACTGAATACGAAATTGTTGCAAAAAAAATATTATATTTGTTGGTAGTTGCCAAAACTGCTGTCAAATTTAAAGAATGCAAGTGTGCCTTTCGTAATTTTGAAAATAACGTGAATTCCCATAGAAGTGCCATTAAGTGTATTGAAATTTTCTAGTTCCATAATAGATAATAAAATGAAGTTTTCACTTTTGGCAGCTGTCAAAATTTTTCAACTTAATGAAAATGACATTTTATAATTAATTAAACAAATAAACGTACATAACAAACACTTTTTATAAGTTTTGGAAATATTGAATACGAAATTGATGTCAAAAAAATATTATGGAGGTTGGTAGATGTCAAAATTGCTGTCAAATTTAAAAATTTACCAGCACATCCTTCGTCATTTTGAAAATAATGTTGTTTCCATAGAAGAAGATACAGAAAATGTTGTAAAACTTTCTAGTTCAGTGATTGATATAAAATAAAGTTGTAATATTTGACAGCTGTCAAAATTTCTGTCAACTTAATAAAAATGATATTTTATTATTATTTCAACAAATTAAAGTACTCAACAAACATTTTTCTATAGGTTTTGGGGTACTGAATACGAAAGTAATATGAAAAAGATATACCTACTTGCATATTTTTAAATTTGGCAGCAGTTTTGACAGCTACAAAAAAAAAATTGACATCAATTTCGTATTTAGTACCTGCAAAACCTATAGAAAATTGTCTACTCGGTACTTCATTTTGTTGAAATAATCATTTAATGGCATTTTTATTAGGTTGATAGAAATGTTTGACAGCTGTCAAAAGTAAAAAATTATGGAACTAGCAAATTTATAGAGACGCTTAAATCTTTTCGTCAATGGAAATTCACATCGTTTACAAAATTACGGAACACAAACTTGCATATTTTTAAATTTGACAGCAATTTTGACAGTTACCAACAAATACAATATTTTTTTAAACTAATTTCGTATTCAATACCTCCGGAAGCTACAGAAAAATATCTGCTTAGCACTTTCATTTGTTCAACTAATTATTATTAGGCATTGTTATTCGGTTGACAGAAAATTTGACAGCTGTCAAAAGCGAAAACATTATTTTAATTTTAATTATAAAAATAGAAAGATTTCGATATCCCTTCTTCTATAAAAACTTACATTGTTTTAAAAATTACAAAAAAAATACTTGTAAAATTTTGACAGCTGTCAAGAATAAAAAAAGAAATGAAAATTCTATTTTGGCAGATCTATTATCTATTTTTAGAGTAAAGATATAAAACTAAATTAAACGCATAAAAAACTGACATATTCTCCGAAAAAATCTGACCGATTTGTTTAAATTTCATCAACTTTGCGCAACATTACTGCCGAGATAATGAATAATTGTTTTTGAGATAACTTCAATTGGCGTAAGAACTGACGAAGGTCGACGCTAGTTTCAATATTTATGAAAACAAATAAAATTTGCTGCGAATATACAGGGTTGCTCAACAATCCATAACCTAAAATTATTGCGAATTGTACAGGATGTTTCATTTTCTCTGCACACATATTAACCTCGTTATTTTAAACAGAACACTCTGTATATTATTGCATTTTTAGATTCCTTGTCAAATTTTCTTAACAATGATATAAGGTTTGCTATACTAAGTCTATAGTTTTTGGCGCCCAACGTCAGGAATAGAAACTCGAAATTTTTTTTTTTTTAAGTCGCAAGACTCTTGCCTCTGCTGAAACTGGAACTCAAACTTTGACAGCACCTGACACTTCAATCTGACACAACAAGAAAATCACAATGAATGGCCCAATCAAAGACATGCGTTAGAAAATTGCCCTTGATCGCGCTTTTTATTGATCGGTATATTACAAACTTTACACCAATACCATGCAGTAGTATGGTAATACTTTTGTCCGATTTGCAAATAAACTAAAATTAATTCCAAACACGTGTCAGGAAACATTTTACTACTACTACATAGTATTGAATTTGGAGGACATGCGAAATATTGAACGGAGTATAAAGAGCTACAAAGGGGGCAAACTTTTTCTCCCCGCAGGCTTATTTTTTTTACTTTTGTCACGATTGGGTTTAATTCATTATTCGAAAACGTAGTAAAATAGTTATTTTCCTAACAAGTGCGGAAAGTGGCACTTTTCGGAACGTGTTAGGAACAATATTTTTCCTAGGAGTGTGATCACATTTTCAAAATGTAATTATAACTTACCCAAAAATGCAAATAAAAATATAATTACTTTTCCGCACGCATTTTAGTTTCGAAAGTTGCACTTTTCCGCACTAGTGTGGAAAAATGTACTTTTCCGCACTAGCGCGGAAAAGTGCAACTTTCGAAACTAAAATGCGTGCGGAAAAGTGGTATTTTTCGCACGCTCGTAGGAAAAAGATGTTACAACCGTTTTATGGAAACGCATTAAACTTTCATGATTAACGTCAAGCCTGGACCCTCATCCGACATGTTCGAGGCACTTCGTCGCCGATTATAATCCTAGCAGATTTCCAATCGACATTCCAATTTAAGTTGAAATGACTTCTTGAGGCCGCTACGCTCGTATCACGGTTTATTTTTCTAATAATATTCATAACCTGCTTTCAATTATGCTACAGGTTATTTAACGTTTATGCGAGTTGAGAGCAGAGGCACCGGAGTTCAATTTATTAGGTAAAAAGTTTACGAAACGATCATGTTTGGGTAGAGAATAACTTTTTTCTGAATTAATTATTATTTTATTTTTGCAATTAGTAGCCCAACTAGGATGAAAATGATTTGTACGCAGAATTTGATGGTCTTTCAGATGCCGGAATAAAAAATACATCGTTCCGCTTAAAATCACAAGATGACCTTCAAATGACCTTGAAACTAATTACCTACTGAAAATTTGGTATTATCATCTAGTAGATTTTTAAAAACTGAGAAACTTTTACGCGAATTTTTTTTTTCTGAATCGCGTAGTTTTCGAGAAAAACGACCGTCTTCAGATTTTTAGAAAACATTGAATATCTCCGTAACTGTCCACTTCAGGGATTTAACGTTCGAATGATTTATGCGCAGAATTTGATGGTCTTTCAGATGCCGCAATAAAAAATACATCGTACCGCTTAAAAATACAAGATGACCTTCAAATGACCTTGAAACTGAACACCTACTGAAAATTTGATATTATCATCTAGTAGGTTTCCAAAAACGGGGAAACTTTTACGCGAAACATTTTTTTGAAACGCGTAATTTTCGAAAAAAACGATAATTTTCAGATTTTTAGATACCATTGATATCTCCTTCAGAGACTTAATGTTCCAACGATTTATGCGCAGAATTTGATGGTCTTTCAGATGCCGGAATAAAAAATACATCGTTCCGCTTAAAATCACAAGATGACCTTCAAATGACCTTGAAACTAATTACCTACTGAAAATTTGGTATTACCATCTGATGGATTTTCAAAAACTGAGAAACTTTTACGCGAAAAATTTTTTTCTGAAACGCGTAGTTTTCGAAAAAACCGACCGTCTTCAGATTTTTAGAAAACATTGAATATCTCCGTAACTATCCCCTTCAGAGATTTAATGTTCGAATGATTTATGCGCAGAATTTGATGATCTTTCAGATGCCGCAATAAAAAATACATCGTTCCACTTAAAAATACAAGATGGCCTTCAAATGACCTTGAAACTGAACACCTACTGAAAATTTGATATTATCATCTAGTAGGTTTCCAAAAACGGGGAAACTTTTACGCGAAACATTTTTTTGAAACGCGTAATTTTCGAAAAAAAACGATAATTTTCAGATTTTTAGATACCATTGATATCTCCTTCAGAGACTTAATGTTCCAACGATTTATGCGCAGAATTTTATGGTCTCTCAGATGCCGCAATAAAAAATACATCGTTCCGCTTAAAATCACAAGATGACCTTCAAATGACCTTGAAACTAATTACCTACTGAAAATTTGGTATTACCATCTGGTGGATTTTCAAAAACTGAGAAACTTTTACGCGAAAAATTTTTTTCTGAAACGCGTAGTTTTCGAAAAAACCGACCGTCTTCAGATTTTTAGAAAACATTGAATTTCTCCGTAACTATCCCCTTCAGAGATTTAATGTTCGAATGATTTATGCGCAGAATTTGATGGTCTTTCAGATGCCGGAATTAAAAATACATCGTACCGCTTAAAAATACAAGATGACCTTCAAATGACCTTGAAACTGAACACCTACTGAAAATTTGATATTATCATCTAGTAGGTTTCCAAAAACGGGGAAACTTTTACGCGAAACATTTTTTTTGATACGCGTAATTTTCGAAAAAAACGACAATTTTCAGATTTTTAGATACCATTGATATCTCCTTCAGAGACTTAATGTTCCAACGATTTATGCGCAGAATTTGATGGTCTTTCAGATGCCGCAATAAAAAATACATCGTTCCGCTTAAAAAAACAAGATGACCTTGAAATGACCTTGAAACTAAACGCCTACTGAAAATTTTATATTATCATCTAGTAGGTTTCCAAAAACTGGAAAACTTTTACACGAAACATTTTTTCCTGAAGCGAGTAATTTTCGAGAAAATCGGCCGTATCTAGACTTTTGGAGAACCCTGTAGCCACCAAAGAAAAAAACCAATATAGTTGAGTTCAGGTAAACGTTCTGGCTAGGAAATAAAATTTCCATCTGTCGAGTTAAATTTTTATTCTACGCTTGTACTGTAAATAATTCTGATCTACTTTTTTTGATATCCTTAAGGATGATTTTCGGAGCGTTTGGGAAAGACACTGTCTTGCCAGTCAAGGTTTATTAGTATGACATTTCTTGTAGGCAAACGCCGTGCTGAATTCCACCAGCTTTTTATACGCATACACATTTTGCAGACATCTTATTAATATATTCCAACGATAAACAATCTTGGCCTAGAATCGGCGTATAAATATACGGAAGCGCGTGCTGTATTTTCTGTGTAAATTCGCGATAAAGGTCGTACATATTTGTGTAAACTTAATGGTAATATAATAAAATTCGCCTATCAGTTATTTTGCTTCGTCTGTTTGACTGATTACAGGTCGATGCCAAATACAATTTAAATAGTCCATACAATGTTTGTACAGTTAGTAAACTTGTAGATAATTTAGAAAAAACATATATTTAAATATACAGGGTGAGTTTTAAATGTTTTAGAATATTACCTTAGAAGCACTTGGTAGTACATTTTTTAACATTGGGGTTGTTAAGGGTAAGTTTTTTAACGAACAGACTAACCGCGTAATCGAACACACCTATTTTGCTTCATTTCATTGGGGGTTGTTGGGGGTGACTTTTTTAAACGCTGCGACAGACCCATCGTGTGACATATCGTTGGATCAGGCACCGAGAGAGGAATCGAACACACATATTTTGCCTCGTCTTAAACCACCCCTGTTCTTGCAAACTGCGAAAAACGAAAAATATTGGACGTTAAATAATTTTTCGGCCATATTTCGATGGGACAGAATGAAATAAATTGTTCGACTTGCCTCCCAATGTTCAATTACGTTGGGGGTTGTCGGGGGTGCCTTTTTAACGACCCTACAGGCTAACCGTGTGACATATCGTTGGATCGGGCATCGAGAGAGGAATCGAACACACATATTTTGCCTCGTCTTAAACCACCCCTATTCTTGCAAACTGCGAAAAACGAAAAATACTAGACATTATATAATTTTTCGGTCATATTTCGATGGGGCAGAATGCAAGAAATTGTTCGGCTTGCCTCCCAATGTTCAATTACGTTGGGGGTTGTTGGGGGTGACTTTTTTAACACCCTACAGGCTAACCGTGTGACATATCATTGGATCGGGCATCGAGAGAGGAATCGAACACACATATTTTGCCTCGTCTTAAACCACCCCTATTCTTGCAAACTGCGAAAAACGATACATTTTGGGCGTTATATAATTTTTCGGCCATATTTCGATGGGGCAGAATGCAAGAAATTGTTCGGCTTGCCTCCCAATGTTCAATTACGTTGGGGGTTGTTGGGGGTGACTTTCTTAACGACCCTACAGGCTAACCGTGTGACAGATCGTTGGATCGGGCATCGAGAGAGGAATCGAACACACATATTATGCCTCGTCTTAAACCACCCCTATTCTTGCAAACTGCGAAAAACGATAAATTTTGGGCGTTATATAATTTTTCGACCTTATTTCGACGGCACAAAATGAAATAAATTGTTCGGCTTGCTTCCCAATGTTCAATTACGTTGGGGGTTGTTGGGGGTGACTTTTTTAACGACCCTACAGACCCACCGTGTTACATATCGTTGGATCGGGCACCGAGAAAGGAATCGAACACACATATTTTGCCTCGTTTTAAACCACCCCTATTCTTGCAAACTGCGAAAAACGAAAAATACTGGACGTTACATAATTTTTCGGCCATATTTCGATGGGGCAGAATGCAAGAAATTGTTCGGCTTGCCTCCCAATGTTCAATTACGTTGGGGGTTGTTGGGGGTGACTTTTTTTAACGACCCTACAGACTAACCGTGTGACATATCGTTGGATCGGGCACCGAGAGAGGAATCGAACACACATATTATGCCTCGTCTTAAACCACCCCTATTCTTGCAAACTGCGAAAAACGAAAAATACTGGACGTTATATAATTTTTCGGCCATATATCGATGGGGCAGAATGCAAGAAATTGTTCGGCTTGCCTCCCAATGTTCAATTACGTTGGGGGTTGTTGGGGGTGACTTTTTTAACGACCCTACAGGCTAACCGTGTGACATATCGTTGGATCGGGAATCGAGAGAGGATTCGAACACACGTATTTTGCCTCGTCTTAAACCACCCCTATTCTTGCAAACTGCGAAAAACGAAAAATACTGGACGTTATATAATTTTTCGGCCATATTTCGATGGGGCAGAATGCAAGAAATTGTTCGGCTTGCCTCCCAATGTTAAATTACGTTGGGGGTTGTTGGGGGTGACTTTTTTTAACGACCCTACAGACTAACCGTGTGACATATCGTTGGATCGGGCACCGAGAGAGGAATCGAACACACATATTATGCCTCGTCTTAAACCACCCCTATTCTTGCAAACTGCGAAAAACGAAAAATACTGGACGTTATATAATTTTTCGGCCATATTTCGATGGGGCAGAATGCAAGAAATTGTTCGGCTTGCCTCCCAATGTTAAATTACGTTGGGGGTTGTTGGGGGTGACTTTTTTTAACGACCCTACAGACTAACCGTGTGACATATCGTTGGATCGGGCACCGAGAGAGGAATCGAACACACATATTATGCCTCGTCTTAAACCACCCCTATTCTTGCAAACTGCGAAAAACGAAAAATACTGGACGTTATATAATTTTTCGGCCATATATCGATGGGGCAGAATGCAAGAAATTGTTCGGCTTGCCTCCCAATGTTCAATTACGTTGGGGGTTGTTGGGGGTGACTTTTTTAACGACCCTACAGGCTAACCGTGTGACATATCGTTGGATCGGGAATCGAGAGAGGATTCGAACACACGTATTTTGCCTCGTCTTAAACCACCCCTATTCTTGCAAACTGCAAAAAACGAAAAATACTGGACGTTATATAATTTTTCGGCCATATTTCGATGGGGCAGAATGCAAGAAATTGTTCGGCTTGCCTCCCAATGTTCAATTACGTTGGGGGTTGTTGGGGGTGACTTTTTTAACGACCCTACAGGCTAACCGTGTGACATATCGTTGGATCGGGCATCGAGAGAGGAATCGAACACACATATTTTGCCTCGTCTTAAACCACCCCTATTCTTGCAAACTGCGAAAAACGAAAAATACTGGACGTTATATAATTTTTCGGCCATATTTCGATGGGGTAGAATGCAAGAAATTGTTCGGCTTGCCTCTCAATGTTCAATTACGTTGGGGGTTGTTGGGGATGACTTTTTTAACGACCCTACAGACTAACCGTGTGACATATTGTTGGATCGGGCATCGAGAGAGGAATCGAACACACATATTTTGCCTCCTATTGAACCACCCCTATTCTTGCAAAACTGCGAAAAACGAAAAATTTCGCCGTCGTATAATTTGTTCCACTGTTTTTAAAAGACATTTAATTTATTATGAACTAGGAGTCATGAATAGCATGAAAAGATTCAAAAGCGAGTTCAAAAGTATAAAATTCGCATGTTTCTCTCGATATTCTCCGGCGTACCTAACACAAATATTAAAAAATTACCGGATGGTTATTGTTACTCATAAATTTTGTTTATAACAATTAGTGGGTGTCAATCTCGCACTTTTATCGTTTTAATGCCTAAATTAAATCTAGGTACTTACCGATTTCTTTAAAAAAAAGTTACAAGGTTTTTTCTCTAGACAACACTCACGAACACGAAAGGGCAGAGACAGACGGACGGACATTTCGATGAGGTACATATGTATCTACTACCGATATTTACGATTTTAGAAATCTGCCTCCTATGTGAAAAGAAATAAGCTTATCACTCGCAAATACCACGAATCTAGAGGCTGGCTAAGATTCGCACCGATTGTCAAAAGAGACATGCCTCGTACCCAACAAAGAGCAGTTTTGATTTCAGATTAGCTGCCATCAGACCCAGATGATTGCAATTTAAATCCAAAAGTGAAAGTCCCCGTTAGGAGATAGTTACGCAACAAATAATAAAACGGTAACTCGAGACACACTTAGTTACATTTTTTAGTTTCTTTATCTTTTTTTATAAATCGCCGTTTTTGGGTCGCCCGTTACCATCGACATCAACCTCATATTTATTTATTTGTCAAGTGTGCTTGCGGATTCGAGGTCGACTTTGGGAATTTTTAGATTCATTAGTGTACTGACTGAAGTGTGTTTTTGCCTGGTACGTTAAGATCGCACACGAGGCATGCTTCCATTGTTTGGAACACTTCTCTGCCCCATTCAAGTCAATTGTCAACAATGAATAAGCAACGCAGATAAGGCGAAAAATATGCAATTATATTGTTAAATATTTAAAAGTTATAAATAAGTTATCAGCTTTACAGATAAAATGGTTAACTAATCGACAATATCGTTTTATACTTAGCGTTTTCATTTCTTTGTTTTATAGAGTGGGAAATTTTACAAAAAAATGTTCTATACTTTTGTCACCATCGACTTAATTTTTGTCTTTTACTCAATTTCGCTATCTGCTATAACTTTGGTCAGAAAAAAATTAATCGTTTTATTTTTGAACTTTTAGAGACACCCCGTATAGAATATCCAACAAAAGCACCAGAGACGAATAAAATACACTCGTCCACGCGTCACACCTCAATTTTATTTAATAATAATGTAAATAAATACCTACCAAACTTGGAGAAGCGAGTACGCGTGGGCCTTACGACAATAATTAAATATGATATAATGTTTACTCTTTACGGAGAACAAAGCATATAATAACCTTTATAAAACAGTATCGAAATCTTTACGACAGTTTGACAATGCAACTTTCCGAATCCTTATAAGGACGTGTCCAAATCAGCGCGACCTCGTATTGCCTTTAGTCCAGTGCCAATATTTTTTTCTTAGCAGTATATAATATAATAAAACTAGTGAGAAAAACGCCAAAAACCATTTTTTTGATTTTTTATTTTTATCTCCCACAAAAATGATTCGATTTTAATGAAATTTGGTGAAAATGTACATTTTTCTCAAATAAGCGTAATTTTTTTGAAGCGAAATATTTATTTTTTTATTTTATTGCGAATTTAATTTGAAAAAAGGCCTAATTTTCAATAAAAATCATCGAAAAAAAAAATTAAGTTTTTATTTTTCAAATGTATAAGATCCGTTTATAAAAGATTTTTGCAACTTATTTAAAAATAAAAAATGAACACTTTTTTGATATAGCAGGGCTGAAAACCTTAGCCCGCACCTGTGAATTAACAAACAATTAAAAAGCCGGACTTAAGTCTATTATTATATTATTTCTCATCTACGCGAACAAAGATAAACAGAGCTACAGTATTAATATCAATATTTATGGTAATTAAAAAAAAAATTCACACTTTAACACTGAACAGTGCAGGAGATAATCAAATTTTTAAATATACACTAAAATATCTTTACCTATAACATTTATTAACGATATATCTTGAAAGTCACCAGAAGGACACAGTTTTGTTGAGTAATGGTGTAAATAAAATGAAGTAATAAGTGTTTATTTACAACGTTGAATCGATTAAAATTTAATTCGTCAAGAAAATAAAATAAACAAAACACTGTCACATAATACAATGTTATCCAATAAAAACCTCTACTAAACTCTTATGCGGTGGCTCAGCAGTTATATTGCAGATTTTGGAAGTTTATGTAATTTTTGTACGACAGTCGACATAATGTGGAATCAGTTTTTTTCCTCCAATTGCCCATAGAAAATAATTACGGAGGGGGGGGGGGGGTGATGTCAATAAAAGATTTTTTGACAGCTGTCAATATTTGAACAAATTGAAATACCGATACCGAGCCGACAATTTTCTACAGGTATTATGTTTTTTTGTGAGGTTTTTTGGTAGCTGTCAAAACTGCTACTAAATTTAAAAACACGCAAGTATGTATATCTTTTTCGTATTACTTTCGTATTGAGTACCTCCAAACCCTATAGAAAAATGTTTGTTAAGTACTTTAATTTGTTGAAATAATATTAAAATGGCATTTTTATTAAGTTGACAGAAATTCTGACAGCTGTCAAAGGTTAAAACTTTATTTTAATATCAATAAAATTACTGAAGTTTTAAAACATTTTATGTATCTTCTTCTATGGAAATTAACATTATTTTCAAAATTGCGAAACATACATACTTGTAATTTTTTTAATTTGACAGCAATGTTGGCATCTGTCAACCAACATAAAATTTTTTTGACATTTTGTATTCAGTACCGTCAAAACAAAAATATTTGTTAAGTACGTTTATTTGATTAAATAATTAAAATGTCATTTCCATTAAGTTGAAAAATTTTGACAGCTGTCAAAAGTGAAAACTGTATTTTATTATCTATTAAACAACTAGCGAATTTCAAAACCCTTAATAGCTCTTCTTCTGTGGCACACTTACATTTTTTCAAATTTGACAGCAGTTTTGACAGCTACCAACAAATATAATATTTCTTTTACAACAATTTCGTATTTAGTTCCTCCAAATATAGAAAAATATCTTCGTGGTACTTTAATTTGTTAAAATAATTATTAAATGGCATTTTTAATAAGTTGACACAAATTTTGACAGCTGTCAAAAGTGAACACTTTATTTTATTATCTATTAAACAACTAGCGAACTTCAAAACACTTAATAGCACTTTTTTTGTGGCACACTTGCGTTTTTTCAAATTTGACAGCAGTTTTGACAGCTACCAACAAATATAATATTTCTTTTACAACAATTCAACAATTTCGTATTTAGTTCCTCCAAATATAGAGAAATGTCTTCGTGGTACTTTAATTTGTTAAAATAATTATTAAATGGCATTTTTAATAAGTTGTCAGAAATTTTGACAGCTGTCAAAAGTGAAAACTTTTATTTTATTATCTATTAAACAACTAACGAATTTCAAAACACTTAATAGCACTTCTTTTGTGGCACACTTGCGTTTTTTCAAATTTGACAGCAGTTTTGACAGCTACCAACAAATATAATGTTTCTTTTACAACAATTTCGTATTTAGTTCCTCCAAATATAGAGAAATATCTTCGTGGTACTTTAATTTGTTAAAATATTTATTAAATGGAAATTTTAATAAGTTGACAGAAATTTTGACAGCTGTTAAAAGTGAAAACTGTATTTTATTATCTATTAAACAACTAGCGAATTTCAAAACACTTAATAGCACTTCTTCTGTGGCACACTTGCGTTTTTTTAAATTTGACAGCAGTTTTGACAGCTACCAACAAATATAATATTTCTTTTACAACAATTTCGTATTTAGTTCCTCTAAATATAGAGAATTGTCTTCGTGGTACTTTAATTTGTTAAAATAATTATTAAATGGCATTTTTATTAAGTTGACAGAAATTTTGACAGCTGTCAAAAGTGAAAACTTTTATTTTATTATCTATTAAACAACTAGCGAACTTCAAAACACTTAATAGCACTTTTTTTGTAGCACACTTGCGGTTTTTCAAATTTGACAGCAGTTTTGACAGCTACCAACAAATATAATATTTCTTTTACAACAATTTCGTATTTAGTTCCTCCAAATATAGAGAAATATCTTCGTGGTACTTTAATTTGTTAAAATAATTATTAAATGGCATTTTTAATAAGTTGACAGAAATTTTGACAGCTGTCAAAAGTGAAAACTGTATTTTATTATCTATTAAACAACTAGCGAATTTCAAAACACTTAATAGCACTTCTTCTGTGGCACACTTACATTTTTTCAAATATGACAGCAGTTTTGACAGCTACCAACAAATATAATATTTCTTTTACAACAATTTCGTATTTAGTTCCTCCAAATATAGAGAAATATCTTCGTGGTACTTTAATTTGTTAAAATAATTATTAAATGGCATTTTTAATAAGTTGACAGAAATTTTGACAGCTGTCAAAAGTGAAAACTGTATTTTATTATCTATTAAACAACTAGCGAATTTCAAAACACTTAATAGCACTTCTTCTGTGGCACACTTACATTTTTTCAAATTTGGCAGCAGTTTTGACAGCTACCAACAAATATAATATTTCTTTTACAACAATTTCGTATTTAGTTCCTCCAAATATAGAGAAATGTCTTCGTGGTACGTTAATTTGTTAAAATAATTATTAAATGGCATTTTTAATAAGTTGACAGAAATTCTGACAGCTGTCAAAAGTGAATACTTTATTTTATTATCTATTAAACAACTGGCGAATTTCAAAACACTTAATAGCACTTCTTTTGTGGCACACTTGCGTTTTTTCAAATTTGACAGCAGTTTTGACGGCTACCAACAAATATAATATTTCTTTTACAATAATTTCGTATTTAGTTCCTCCAAATATAGAGAAATATCTTCGTGGTACTTTAATTTGTTAAAATAATTATTAAATGGCATTTTTAATAAGTTGACAGAAATTTTGACAGCTGTCAAAAGTGAATACTTTATTTTATTATCTATTAAACAACTGGAGAATTTCAAAACACTTAATAGCACTTCTTTTGTGGCACACTTGCGTTTTTTCAAATTTGACAGCAGTTTTGACGGCTACCAACAAATATAATATTTCTTTTACAACAATTTCGTATTTAGTTCCTCCAAATATAGAGAAATGTCTCTTCGTGGTACTTTAATTTGTTAAAATAATTATTAAATGGCATTTTTAATAAGTTGACAGAAATTCTGACAGCTGTCAAAAGTGAATACTTTATTTTATTATCTATTAAACAACTGGCGAATTTCAAAACACTTAATAGCACTTCTTTTGTGGCACACTTGCGTTTTTTCAAATTTGACAGCAGTTTTGACGGCTACCAACAAATATAATATTTCTTTTACAATAATTTCGTATTTAGTTCCTCCAAATATAGAGAAATATCTTCGTGGTACTTTAATTTGTTAAAATAATTATTAAATGGCATTTTTAATAAGTTGACAGAAATTTTGACAGCTGTCAAAAGTGAAAACTTTATTTTATTATCTATTAAACAACTAGCGAATTTCAAAACACTTAATAGCACTTCTTCTGTGGCACACTTACATTTTTTCAAATTTGGCAGCAGTTTTGACAGCTACCAACAAATATAATATTTCTTTTACAACAATTTCGTATTTAGTTCCTCCAAATATAGAGAAATGTCTTCGTGGTACGTTAATTTGTTAAAATAATTATTAAATGGCATTTTTAATAAGTTGACAGAAATTCTGACAGCTGTCAAAAGTGAATACTTTATTTTATTATCTATTAAACAACTGGAGAATTTCAAAACACTTAATAGCACTTCTTTTGTGGCACACTTGCGTTTTTTCAAATTTGACAGCAGTTTTGACGGCTACCAACAAATATAATATTTCTTTTACAACAATTTCGTATTTAGTTCCTCCAAATATAGAGAAATGTCTCTTCGTGGTACTTTAATTTGTTAAAATAATTATTAAATGGCATTTTTAATAAGTTGACAGAAATTCTGACAGCTGTCAAAAGTGAATACTTTATTTTATTATCTATTAAACAACTGGCGAATTTCAAAACACTTAATAGCACTTCTTTTGTGGCACACTTGCGTTTTTTCAAATTTGACAGCAGTTTTGACGGCTACCAACAAATATAATATTTCTTTTACAACAATTTCGTATTTAGTTCCTCCAAATATAGAGAAATGTCTCTTCGTGGTACTTTAATTTGTTAAAATAATTATTAAATGGCATTTTTAATAAGTTGACAGAAATTTTGACAGCTGTCAAAAGTGAAAACTTTATTTTATTATCTATTAAACAACTAGCGAATTTCAAAACACTTAATAGCACTTCTTTTGTGGCACATTTGCGTTTTTTCAAATTTGACAGCAGTTTTGACAGCTACCAACAAATATAATATTTCTTTTACAACAATTTCGTATTTAGTTCCTCCAAATATAGAGAAATATCTTCGTGGTACTTTAATTTGTTAAAATAATTATTAAATGGCATTTTTAATAAGTTGACAGAAATTCTGACAGCTGTCAAAAGTGAATACTTTATTTTATTATCTATTAAACAACTGGCGAATTTCAAAACACTTAATAGCACTTCTTTTGTGGCACACTTGCGTTTTTTCAAATTTGACAGCAGTTTTGACAGCTACCAACAAATATAATATTTCTTTTACAACAATTTCGTATTTAGTTCCTCCAAATATAGAGAAATGTCTCTTCGTGGTACTTTAATTTGTTAAAATAATTATTAAATGGCATTTTTAATAAGTTGACAGAAATTTTGACAGCTGTCAAAAGAGAAAACTTTATTTTATTATCTATTAAACAACTAGCGAATTTCAAAACACTTAATAGCACTTCTTTTGTGGCACATTTGCGTTTTTTCAAATTTGACAGCAGTTTTGACAGCTACCAACAAATATAATATTTCTTTTACAACAATTTCGTATTTAGTTCCTCCAAATATAGAGAAATATCTTCGTGGTACTTTAATTTGTTAAAATAATTATTAAATGGCATTTTTAATAAGTTGACACAAATTTTGACAGCTGTCAAAAGTGAACACTTTATTTTATTATCTATTAAACAACTAGCGAACTTCAAAACACTTAATAGCACTTTTTTTGTGGCACACTTGCGTTTTTTCAAATTTGACAGCAGTTTTGACAGCTACCAACAAATATAATATTTCTTTTACAACAATTCAACAATTTCGTATTTAGTTCCTCCAAATATAGAGAAATGTCTTCGTGGTACTTTAATTTGTTAAAATAATTATTAAATGGCATTTTTAATAAGTTGTCAGAAATTTTGACAGCTGTCAAAAGTGAAAACTTTTATTTTATTATCTATTAAACAACTAACGAATTTCAAAACACTTAATAGCACTTCTTTTGTGGCACACTTGCGTTTTTTCAAATTTGACAGCAGTTTTGACAGCTACCAACAAATATAATGTTTCTTTTACAACAATTTCGTATTTAGTTCCTCCAAATATAGAGAAATATCTTCGTGGTACTTTAATTTGTTAAAATAATTATTAAATGGAAATTTTAATAAGTTGACAGAAATTTTGACAGCTGTTAAAAGTGAAAACTGTATTTTATTATCTATTAAACAACTAGCGAATTTCAAAACACTTAATAGCACTTCTTCTGTGGCACACTTGCGTTTTTTTAAATTTGACAGCAGTTTTGACAGCTACCAACAAATATAATATTTCTTTTACAACAATTTCGTATTTAGTTCCTCTAAATATAGAGAATTGTCTTCGTGGTACTTTAATTTGTTAAAATAATTATTAAATGGCATTTTTATTAAGTTGACAGAAATTTTGACAGCTGTCAAAAGTGAAAACTTTTATTTTATTATCTATTAAACAACTAGCGAACTTCAAAACACTTAATAGCACTTTTTTTGTAGCACACTTGCGGTTTTTCAAATTTGACAGCAGTTTTGACAGCTACCAACAAATATAATATTTCTTTTACAACAATTCAACAATTTCGTATTTAGTTCCTCCAAATATAGAGAAATGTCTTCGTGGTACTTTAATTTGTTAAAATAATTATTAAATGGCATTTTTAATAAGTTGTCAGAAATTTTGACAGCTGTCAAAAGTGAAAACTTTTATTTTATTATCTATTAAACAACTAACGAATTTCAAAACACTTAATAGCACTTCTTTTGTGGCACACTTGCGTTTTTTCAAATTTGACAGCAGTTTTGACAGCTACCAACAAATATAATGTTTCTTTTACAACAATTTCGTATTTAGTTCCTCCAAATATAGAGAAATATCTTCGTGGTACTTTAATTTGTTAAAATAATTATTAAATGGCATTTTTAATAAGTTGTCAGAAATTTTGACAGCTGTCAAAAGTGAAAACTTTTATTTTATTATCTATTAAACAACTAACGAATTTCAAAACACTTAATAGCACTTCTTCTGTGGCACACTTGCGTTTTTTTAAATTTGACAGCAGTTTTGACAGCTACCAACAAATATAATATTTCTTTTACAACAATTCAACAATTTCGTATTTAGTTCCTCCAAATATAGAGAAATGTCTTCGTGGTACTTTAATTTGTTAAAATAATTATTAAATGGCATTTTTAATAAGTTGTCAGAAATTTTGACAGCTGTCAAAAGTGAAAACTTTTATTTTATTATCTATTAAACAACTAACGAATTTCAAAACACTTAATAGCACTTCTTCTGTGGCACACTTGCGTTTTTTTAAATTTGACAGCAGTTTTGACAGCTACCAACAAATATAATATTTCTTTTACAACAATTTCGTATTTAGTTCCTCTAAATATAGAGAATTGTCTTCGTGGTACTTTAATTTGTTAAAATAATTATTAAATGGCATTTTTATTAAGTTGACAGAAATTTTGACAGCTGTCAAAAGTGAAAACTTTTATTTTATTATCTATTAAACAACTAGCGAACTTCAAAACACTTAATAGCACTTTTTTTGTGGCACACTTGCGTTTTTTCAAATTTGACAGCAGTTTTGACAGCTACCAACAAATATAATATTTCTTTTACAACAATTCAACAATTTCGTATTTAGTTCCTCCAAATATAGAGAAATGTCTTCGTGGTACTTTAATTTGTTAAAATAATTATTAAATGGCATTTTTAATAAGTTGTCAGAAATTTTGACAGCTGTCAAAAGTGAAAACTTTTATTTTATTATCTATTAAACAACTAACGAATTTCAAAACACTTAATAGCACTTCTTTTGTGGCACACTTGCGTTTTTTCAAATTTGACAGCAGTTTTGACAGCTACCAACAAATATAATGTTTCTTTTACAACAATTTCGTATTTAGTTCCTCCAAATATAGAGAAATATCTTCGTGGTACTTTAATTTGTTAAAATAATTATTAAATGGAAATTTTAATAAGTTGACAGAAATTTTGACAGCTGTTAAAAGTGAAAACTGTATTTTATTATCTATTAAACAACTAGCGAATTTCAAAACACTTAATAGCACTTCTTCTGTGGCACACTTGCGTTTTTTTAAATTTGACAGCAGTTTTGACAGCTACCAACAAATATAATATTTCTTTTACAACAATTTCGTATTTAGTTCCTCTAAATATAGAGAATTGTCTTCGTGGTACTTTAATTTGTTAAAATAATTATTAAATGGCATTTTTATTAAGTTGACAGAAATTTTGACAGCTGTCAAAAGTGAAAACTTTTATTTTATTATCTATTAAACAACTAGCGAACTTCAAAACACTTAATAGCACTTTTTTTATAGCACACTTGCGGTTTTTCAAATTTGACAGCAGTTTTGACAGCTACCAACAAATATAATATTTCTTTTACAACAATTTCGTATTTAGTTCCTCCAAATATAGAGAAATATCTTCGTGGTACTTTAATTTGTTAAAATAATTATTAAATGGCATTTTTAATAAGTTGACAGAAATTTTGACAGCTGTCAAAAGTGAAAACTGTATTTTATTATCTATTAAACAACTAGCGAATTTCAAAACACTTAATAGCACTTCTTCTGTGGCACACTTACATTTTTTCAAATATGACAGCAGTTTTGACAGCTACCAACAAATATAATATTTCTTTTACAACAATTTCGTATTTAGTTCCTCCAAATATAGAGAAATATCTTCGTGGTACTTTAATTTGTTAAAATAATTATTAAATGGCATTTTTAATAAGTTGACAGAAATTTTGACAGCTGTCAAAAGTGAAAACTGTATTTTATTATCTATTAAACAACTAGCGAATTTCAAAACACTTAATAGCACTTCTTCTGTGGCACACTTACATTTTTTCAAATTTGGCAGCAGTTTTGACAGCTACCAACAAATATAATATTTCTTTTACAACAATTTCGTATTTAGTTCCTCCAAATATAGAGAAATGTCTTCGTGGTACGTTAATTTGTTAAAATAATTATTAAATGGCATTTTTAATAAGTTGACAGAAATTCTGACAGCTGTCAAAAGTGAATACTTTATTTTATTATCTATTAAACAACTGGAGAATTTCAAAACACTTAATAGCACTTCTTTTGTGGCACACTTGCGTTTTTTCAAATTTGACAGCAGTTTTGACAGCTACCAACAAATATAATATTTCTTTTACAACAATTTCGTATTTAGTTCCTCCAAATATAGAGAAATGTCTTCGTGGTACATTAATTTGTTAAAATAATTATTAAATGGCATTTTTAATAAGTTGACAGAAATTCTGACAGCTGTCAAAAGTGAATACTTTATTTTATTATCTATTAAACAACTGGCGAATTTCAAAACACTTAATAGCACTTCTTTTGTGGCACACTTGCGTTTTTTCAAATTTGACAGCAGTTTTGACAGCAGTTTTGACAGCTACCAACAAATATAATATTTCTTTTACAACAATTTCGTATTTAGTTCTTCCAAATATAGAGAAATGTCTTCGTGGTACATTAATTTGTTAAAATAATTATTAAATGGCATTTTTAATAAGTTGACAGAATTTTGACAGCTGTCAAAGGTTAAAACTTTATTTTAAAATCAATTATGGAACTAGCAAATACAAAAAACACTTGATTTCCCTTCTATGAAAATTCACAGAGTTTGTAAAATTATGGAAGGCAAAGTTGCATAGTTTTAAATTTGACAGCAATTTTGGCAGCTACCAACAGACATAAAATAATTTTATGAAACTAATTTCGTATTCAGTACCTCCAAAGCCTATAGAAAAATGTCTTGCATTTGTGGAAATAAGTATTAAATGGCATTTTTATTCAGTTGACAGAAAATTTGACAGCTGTCAAAAGTGAAAACGTTATTTTAATTTCAGTTATAAAACAATTTCTACCTTTAATATGAGACCAACAAGAAAATATGACTGCGAGTAATGAATAATCCACCGAATTGGTTTGATTTGCAGAGCAGCAAAGGTCGATGAGATGAAAATTAGTAAAACGTTAATTGAATCAAAATACTTTATGAAGTAACAATCGTTACGTAGGGGTCAATAATGTTTTAATAATAAAATCAGCAAGGAAAGTGGTAATGTTTTATAATAAAAACGTCGTGATTATAACGACCGCAATTTGAATCCAAACGAAAGTCAACGACCTCGGTACGCTGATTTCATTCGCCTATCAAAATTAAAAGTAATTGTTTATGAACAATCTGGATTAGACTACTATTTGGTGAGGAAGACTAAACTGGTTTTTCGGAAGAAAATAAATCAAATACAGCGCAATAGTAATTGGGATAAAATATTTTGATGCAATCCAAGACCATAATTTCCCAAAAAATCCATTATAAAAATCGACCTTTTAATATCGCGACATTTATCTGAAACCATCCATGCGTCACTTTTGGCAACAACACAAAATTAGTTAACCTAGTGCGGCCAGTTTTTTGAGGCCTAAAATAGACAAATCCTGTTCGGTGTTGGCGGTATGTTTGGGTGACGTGCTAGGCTAGGAAAGCCAACGTAATTTTTTTCGTAAATACCTTGGCAAAACTACCAGACTGTGCAGTTGTAGACTAGTTAGTGGCGTTTTGCACAGCGTGGCTATACCGGTAAAGGTTTTCAAAAATCAATGGAAACATTAGCAGCGAAACAACGAAATACATATTTTCGATCATTTTTGTATGTAGTTTCATAATTCAGTATTAGAATTTAAAAATCACGTACACAGGGTGATTTTTTTCATAGGAGCCCTAAAAATAAAAATTAGTTGAGCCGGCCCTGGAATTTTCTGTCTTTGATTATGCATGTAAATTGACAATTAGTAGTATACTATATACCCACAATACGAGCTGATTCTAGTGATTAGTTTAAAAGATATTACCTTAAGAAGTATTGGGCAAAACTCATAAATCACCCTGTAGATCAATAAAAAAAGGCTCAGGCTTTTTTCAATAGTCATTTCTTCTAATTCACCTCTATCTACCATAACATTTTGTCCCTTTCCTCGTGAATCGCCCGTATATGTTTTTGAAATCTCTCAATTCTAATCTAATGGTATATTGCCGATTTTGACAGTTGACAGCGGCCAATCAGCTGTCAAGTCAACATTCACAATTCAAAAACTTGAAATGATCTTTAATAATGATCTTGAAAAATGATGTCATATTTTTCTGGTTGCTGTATTTAAATCTGACGTCAGATTATGAATTTTTACAATTGACAGCTGTCAAAATCGTTAACCTTACTTAAGATTTGAATTCAGCGACCTCACAACCATGCACAGTTATAAAATTATTTCAAGTTTTCAATAATTATTGGTATTTTGACACTGTTTTGACAGCTGTCAACTGTAAAATTCTTAATCTGACGTCAGATTTAAACACAGCAACCAGAAAAATATAAACACCATTTTCAAGATCATTATTATAGATTATTTCAAGTTTCTGAATTGTTAACGTTGGCTTGACAGCTGGTTGGCAGCTGTCAACTGTCAAAATCGTCAATTTGCCATTAGATTAGAATTGAGAGATTTCACGCTTAGGAAAGAAAAGATAAGAGGGGAGAGACGGAACGCCAGTTCTTGACAACGATGATAAAAACAAAAAAAAAAATAAATAAATAAAACAACGAAATTTCAACTATGATATACAGTGTGGAAAAAAAGTCTGGAACACATGAAATATTTCGCAAAATACGTTTTTCTCGAAAAAACGCTCGAAGGGATCAAACGGTATTTGAAATTTGTCGTCTTTTGAAATACTTTAATTCTATATACAGGGTGTTTCCTATGAAACTATACCCCCTCCCCCCCTTATTTCGGTCAATTACCACCGATTTTAATTTTTCAAAAACCGGTCTAACACAGAATTTTCCGTAGATTTTGAATATGCTATTACTTTTTTTCCTACTTCAACCGTATACGAGGGGCAGAAAAAGTAATAGCATATTCAAAATCTACGAAAAATTCTGTGTCAGACCGGTTTTTGAAAAATTAAAATCGGTGGTAATTGACCGAAATCAGGGGGGGTATAGTTTTATAGGAAACACCAGTGGCGTACGTTGAAGAGGCCAAATGGGACGCCTGTTTTTAAATGACAACCCCTATGTTTTGTTCAATATAATGGAAGAGCACATTTTTTTGAGTATTGTAGTATAAAAATTTTAATATGTTACATACATAAAGTTCCAAAAAAAAAATGCAAATAAAGTTTTAATTGTGAAGATTGATTTATTTTAATATTGCCTAGAAGGCATTGAAACTTTGCTGTCGGTAAATTCAATGCTTGTGCTTTTTCTGTTATTTGAAATTAAAAAATTTTGTTTCATTTTATTTATAAAATGCACTATCAGAAACATGTTCAATTGTCAGCAGAAGGCTATCTGCACGATTAGTAGGAATATTTTCTGCGAAACCTGCTTTATCTACCCCTAGTCCGGAGAAAATGCAACTCGAATAAAATTATCAATATCACACAGACGGAATTTATGATTCATTTCTATGTATACTAGATTACAGTGGCAATGACTCGGGTCTGCATATACAGGGTGTTAGCTATAAATAATTAATAAAGCCCGAAAATTTCGCGACATTTTCAGAATAATGCTCTAGGCAATAGGCAGGAGAAGAGGCGCCATATTCGCATAATCGTATGCACCTACGAAGCGGAGCCTGCTGGACGTTGCTCGACGTCACAACACCTAACATGAGCTCTGACGATGAACCGATTGGAGAACCCGGGAGAGAGAGACCCTCTAATTTCATCGTAATTCCGAGACTAGTGAAACGCCCCGTACACGGGCCAGTAATTTACAAATATTTTCCTAAATTTTATCATGAAATTAAATTATATCAAGACATTGATATCGTGAAATTCCAAATTATTCATTACTTATAGTCAATGATTTTATTCGGGGATAATTAAATTATTGGTCGTTGCATCAATATAATATTTTAAAATATTCGTTTCAATACACAGCATAGCTCGCAGTTTTAGCATCAGTTTAGGGCCAAGTTGGGTGAGTTCTCACAGAAACTCGGGAATGTTAAAATATACAAATTAGAGCCACTCCAAATTATAGTACGGAAGAAGCGCCCTTATGGACAGGTATTGATACTCTAAATCCCGTCTAAATCCCGATGCATTAGCATCATTAACATTCTTTAGATTACAGCCTCCCTTGTGCACACATGCCAGTGGGTGGGTGTGACGTAACCACCCAAACCGCGTTTTCTTTGTTCGAAAGTCGTATAAATACAACCCGGGAAGTAGACTCCGGGTCAGTCCTTGGCCACGCCGCTACGAACGTTATCGACGGGTTTCACAACCCCCAGAGCCGACTAAACTACGGTTCCTCACAGGACCTAGTAAGTGCCGGTGCCTTCGATAACGTTGCCGTTCTCGACGGGTTTCACAACCCCCAGCGCCGACTAAACTACGGTTCCCACCAGGACCTAGTAAGTGCCGGTGACTTCGAAAACGCTGCCGTTCTCGTTGGGTTTCACCACCCCCAGCGCCGACTAAACTACGGTCCCCACAGGACCTAGTAAGTGCCGGTGACTACGAGAACGTGCCGTAGTTTGCGCTGACCGCTGGCCATACTAAACGTTGCAACGAAATCACTGCCACGGTGATAGGACGTACGCGACCACAATGCTTTCGAGCTATTCAGATATCCGCGAATCCGGGGGAGAAGAGATGGACGAATGGACCGTCTATCCACGAATAGGTGAGAATACCCGCAATGAATAAATTCCCAACGATGTCTTTCGATTCCACTATTGACTTTTCTTCCAAATTTACATTAAACCAGTTCGGCCTAAATTCATGAATCGAAAGTACATTCAAATCAATCGCGACTCTATATCCACATACCGGTTTTAACGAATTTAGGGAAATAACTGTTGGTACCAATTTATTATTTTAAAGTAATTATTGTATAAGTGCATTTAATCTAACAAAGTATTTTAATTTCTATTGACCTGCTTTACGGTCAGCTGATCTATATTTAGGGTGTCGGTTAGGTATTCAATAATATCCAATGATTGTTTTACGACGTGACTTGACATCTGGTCTGTATTTGCAATTTATCGGTTAGTACTACGGTCCTTTTTGTGGCCACTTGAACAAATCTTTGCTGCGGTGACAAGACAACTGAAAGCCTGCTTTCTTAACACATCTGGCAGTTTAACTATTATCAATGAATGTTCCTACGGCCAACGTCACTATACTGTTGTATTGCGTTGCTTACGCAATTATCATTACTACGAATTAAAAGACGACCTGGGGAAATTTCCTCGGTGTAAGGCATATTTGCATACATCACAACGTGAAGTCGTCCGGGGACAATGTCCTCGTATGGTTCCTGATTGGTCCATACATAACTACGCTTCGGCGAAAGTCTGCACAATGCAATAAGTATAGTAACAACGTGCCCAGTTTTCAACAAGTACTGCTTGTTGACTTGTCGCCCATGCAAACGAGGAGATCAAAGTGTTCACAAGGGATATTTCCCTTGACGTCTGGGCACTATTTTGCTGACGTCAGGATTAACTGAACATGACAGTGGATATTTCCACTGCGTTTAACGAGATTTCGTTAAATTGCATCTTCAGCCAGGTTATTTTCACGTCGATTTTGACTATTGGTCTTTATCTGAAAATAAACCTGTTAAACCACTTTTCTGTGTTTATTTCTTTTTTTATGAGGTCTAATTATCTTCCTACCTTTAAACTAATGTGATTGAACTAAGTTGAAAATCAAACGAAATAATAAATGAAAGTGTATTAGGTTACGAGAAAGTTAGTAAACAAGTAATAATTCAAAACATCTCAATATTAAGAACAAGTAATATCAAACTTTATTAAAGAATCTGTTAAATTTACTAAATCACAACGTAGTTGGTCCTAACTAAATAAAAAACTAGACGATCATGCCAAACAAACAAACATCCTGTATTGTACTTATCGCTTCACGATTTGTCACAGGGATAATCGAGGGGGGTATGGGGTGTTTCACTAGCTTGCATAAATTTCGAAGCTCATCAATAATTTTTTTCGCGTTCCTCGATCCGCTGGACGCAATTTGCATCTTTTTAAAATACTTTCGTCGCCTACGCCTGAATAATATTTCGGTGTCGATTTCTTAAATCCAAGTTCACTCGTGCATAACTAAAAACCACCAATAATGGGTGGGTTGTTTATTGAAAACATAAAATGTCTTTTAATTTGTTCATAACTGTAACTGTACGTACTAAAATAAAAGTCGTTTCCGTTCAGCTGACTGAGAAACGCTCGGTTTGCCAATAGACGAATGAAAAAGTTTCCATTTGGTTCAAGGAACATTACAAAGGAACGTTAGAAAATGTAATGACATGTAACGAACGTCACCGCTACTTGCAGCCAAGTGCCACCAGTCATCTCTCATTTTAGCAAATTATAAAGTCAATGAATTCACGAGGCCTTCACAACTAATTGACAGAAATCGAGGACATATGCGGAACCATCATATTTCCTCGCAGGTAAAGGTTAATCGCTATATGATTTATTGTCACAAGTGGTTTATAAATCTAAGCTAAAAGTATGGCCATGAGAAAGTGAAATAAAACCGATTGACGGTCATCAAGACCGATACTTGGTTAAAAATAGAAAACGGCACCGTTCAGGTGCTGGTCCGACCAAATGGAAAATGTTGACGTCACCGCTTAGGTTTCCGTCCGACCAAATTGACCTTATAAGGAAGCTGACGGCACCGTTTAGGTTCTCGTCCGACCAAATAGACCTCACAAAGGAGTTGACGTCATCGTTTAGGTTCTCGTCCGACCTAATAGAGTAGAATAGAGTTTCATTACGTGAGTTACAGTTTATCCTGACGTTAGAAGTCGGTTGATTTTTTGTTAGGATATTTTTTTTCTGTTTGGAAATTAAATAATTACTGGAAAATTTCGCAATTCCCGTTGCTGCTAATAATTCGCTTTAATTAAAAAGCTCGAAAGTTCCTGACGTCACCCTTAAAGTTCTAGTCCGATCAAATTAATTTTACAAAGAAGCTGACGTCACCGTTTTGGCTTCCGTCCGACCAAATAGATCTTGCAAGAAAGCTGACGTCACCGTTTAGGTTCTCGTCCGACCTTATGGAGAGACGAATTGACTTTCATTACTTGTTTCTTTAAGAACCATTCAATACGGTTTATCCCGACGTTGGAATTTTTTTGCTAAAATTAAGAAGGAATAATAAGTTGTTATTGTTTAAATAATTATTATCTGGGTAATCGTAACTCACACGCGAGCATTTTTATAATAATGCCGGATTATAATCGCTTTCTCGATTAAATAATTACTGGAAAATTTCGCAAAATAATTTGATTTAACAATTCCCATTGTTGCTAATAATTTGTTTTAATTAAAAAGCTCGTAGGTTTTTGAACTATTATCACATATAATTTATACATGGCATTGAATTTTGCACAATGTATTTGTACACTAGATAACTTTCAAAAATATTTTTCTTGGCGATAAAACAATTTTTTTCGAAACAAGAATAAATAAGTGGAAAAGGACAAACTCGACGTGGTCTGATCAAGCTGGGAAAGGCAAGGGTGAACCATAAAAAATATAATAAATAAAAAAAGACAATTTTTTTTTTTTGAAAATAGGTAATCAAAAATTTTGTAGTATGTACACCTACGCTGCTTTCATAATTTATTAGTCATGGTGGCATTTGACTATATCCAGGTTGAAGCAAATCCTCGCCAAAATTTTGACCACGCGCACCCAATAAATTATGCTTTAAAAATAAACGTTTGGTCTTGCTCGGTAATATTAAGGTAGCTGTTTATGTTTCGCACGTGTTCGCACTTTCTACCACTATTATTTTGTTTTTTGTCCTTGGACATTATCATTATTTTTGCGCAGCAACGTGCGAATGTAACCCAATCTCGGACGTTGTTTTCTAATCTAATCTAATTCTTTATATTATTTATTTATTATTGTAAATATTGGTGTTACGACACGAGCCTTTTGTGTTTGTATTGCAGGAAATGGAGTCGAAATAAAGGGCGAAACATCGTACAGAATGTAAAAGTAACGCAGTGGTGGTTTAAAAAAAAATTCTAGAAATTAGTAAAGTTATGGAATTTATAAAACTAGAAAATTATTTGCAGCGACAAAAATTGTTTTATAATTTTAATATTCTGGAGTTTAATTTGCTCAAATTACGTTTGATTGTTTGATTGATCTGTATTTATTGTTCCTGGAAAACAGAAATAAACAAAAATATCGTATTTACGAAGTTTTTCTTGTCATCATAATTTATTCATTTCAACAAGTTGATAAACATTACAGTTCAAGAATTTTGTTTACGACCTTGATGTCCATTATTTTAAAACGTCACGACACACCTCCCGCTTGAACCAATAAAATAGAAAATAGAACGCAGATGATAGTGGAGCCTCGTGCTGTTGTTTTTCATGAATTTTAGTTAGGTACAGGGCCATTCGATTGACACCCCACTTACAGCAGTTATTTGACGAGTTATCCAATAATTGTAAAGACAAAAGATTTATGTTTTACTCTATATTTTTAGATTTCGCTGTCAAAAAAAAAAAAAACAAATGAACATCGGAAATGTGACATTTCTGCATAACCTTCACTTTTTTAAATGAACCACCCTGTATATGGATCACCGTGTTCATAGTAGTCGTGAATCAACATGTCGTCTCGATTTTAAAAACAAATGAATTCATTGAAGTTTGTGAATATTTTTGTCTGTCAAAAAAATGCATGCGAAAAAGTGCATTTTTCGTGACTTTTGCTCAAAATTGCATGCACGAGCCGCAGGCGAGTGCTGTAATTCATCAAGTGAGTTATTTACCACTACCACGAGTTGAATCGAGTTGAATACTATACTTTATCTACAATTATAACAATAAATACTAACCTTTGCAAGTCCAAATTATTATTTTTAGCACAATTATTACTTACCTTAATTAAACGTCAAAACTATTCAAATGTCAAACCTCTTTCCTCCCCTCTATAATAATGGACCATTCTATTTCACCGTATCGGAAGAGAGTTTCTATTGGACAGCCTAACTCAAGCTATTTGTTTATGGATACTATTAATTGTTAACTTCATGCCTAGCCTGTCCAATAGATATTCCATTATTATTGAGGGGAGGAAAGTGATTTGACATTTGAATAGTTTTGACGTTTGATTAAGTCAAGTAATAATTTTATTGTGCTAAAAATGATGAATTCGGATTTGAAAAGGTTACTATTTGTTGTTATGATTGTAGATAAAGTACAGTATTCAACTCGTGGTAATGGTAAATAACTCACTTGATGAGCTCAGCACTCGCCTGCGGCTCGTGCTGTAAAATTTATCTGCGCGAGTTATTTACTACATTCTCACTCGTCAAATAGACACGTTTCGTTAGGTTAGAGGCCTATTTTAGCGTTTCTTTAGGTTAGAGGCCTCTTTAAGCGTTTCGTCTTTCTTTAGTTAGATTTGAAATTCAAGATGGCGGACGAAATTCGACATTTTATAGGATTCGGTTAGAAATCGGTATCCGGCGGTTTTCGGGTTGGCTGATGACGATTCTTTGGTTAGATTCGAAATTCAAGATGGCGGCTCCAATTTTTTTCACAGTATGAAATAAAAACTAATTTTTAATATCTTTTGGTGTTTCGTTAGGTTAGAGGCCTCTTTTAGCGTTTCGTCTTTCTTTGGTTAGATTTGAAATTCAAGATGGCGGGTTCAAGATGGCGGACGAAATTCGACATTTTATTGGATTCGGTTAGAAATCGGTATCCGGCGGTTTTCGGGTTGGCTGATGACGATTCTTTGGTTGATTCGAAATTCAAGATGGCGCCTCCAATTTTTTTTCACAGTATGAAATAAAAACTTTGTTTTAATATCTTTTGGCGTTTCGTTAGGTAGAGGCATCTTTTAGCGTTTCGTCTTTCTTTGGTTAGATTTGAAATTCAAGATGGCGGACGAAATTCGACATTTTATTGGATTCGGTTAAAAATCGGTATCCGAGGGTTTTCGGGTTGGCTGATGACGATTCTTTGGTTAGATTCGAAATTCAAGATGGCTGCTCCAATTTTTTTATTGACAGTATGAAATAAAAACACCTAGTTTTAATATCTCGACACTAGATATTTTATTATTTGTTTCTATGGAAACAACAATGGAATTTAGTATTACGACGTGGTAATTATTATAATTCGTCAATTTGTTGTACCTATTTTAAAAAATTAAAATATTGGATTTTTGTAATTTCAAATGGCAATACAAAAAATTTTGTATACAACACGTGACTAAAAGGTCCATACTCGTAAAAAATATACCTCTTTAGCCACTTGTTATATAAAATACTATTATATGATAAGAAAAATTTAAATAATACCAAGTTTTTAACAAATCTAAACTTTTTTGAACGATTCGAGTTTCATAGCTGAGAATAATTTTAAATCGATGTGTATTTTCAATTCTAATGTTATTATAGCCATTCCGACAACTTTTATTTTAAACAAATAATTAAAAATATACAGGCGTTATTCCACACTACGCCGGACCCTGTATACAACTTATGCATATTGCATCTCGCAAGCAGATATTTCCATTTCCCATCGAAAGAGAAACCTCACCATGTGCGTGGCGCTATCCTTCGCAACCAATGGAGTGCGGTCATACCAGCAACACGTTATCTAATGTGCCAATCACAGGCGACGAATATGCGTAACGTCTGGGTTACTGTGAAAGTGATGTTAGGTACGCTTTGTCCTTTATCAAAAAACATTCGATAATTATTGTGACGATGGACAAATCACAAGAATGATAAAAGTCTGACGAGAGGTGGTGTGATGGTGGCGATTATCGCGTGAGATATATTAAGTCACTGACCTTTGCAGTTTGCAGGCAGACCTTTTATATATTTTCAGCAAAAGATATTTGACACCAAAATCTACAACTTTTATCTCTACAGTTTTTTCGTATCTCTAAACATAAAAGCTTTTCAGTCTATTCGAATTTAAAAAAACATTTGGATGAAGATATATAACCAAACTTTTGAAATGTATTCCTTTTTGCCTTTGGCAGCGATGTAAAAATATTGCACAATAACTAATAAAATTTAACAAAATAAATGGAATATGTATATATGCGTAAATAAACATATTTAACATTAGAACCTTCAAAGAAATACAAATAAATTAAGTAAATGTTTACTGCGAGTATTCGGTATGATTTAGTTGGCAAACAACATGTTTTTAATATACCAAATCGGATTATTAGAAATTCAAATTAACTTTGGAGTATAAACTTTATTGATATTAATTAAGTTTAAAGTTAATTTAGAACGTTGAAACGGCAATAAAAAATTGGTCACTTTGGTGAAAAAATATTGGCACGGTTTGTACCTACTTCTTAAAATTATAAATATGGCGAGAAATAAAGTAAACCAACCTTATGAATACGATATACAATATAAAATTATTAAATATTTATAATTTAAGTTCTTTTCGCAAAACATTAATCACAAATAGTCTTTATATGTTTAATAATCACAGTAAACTGTCAAACAAGTACACACAGCATATGACAGCAACAATTTTAGCCTCTTAATGGCGGTACATACCACGTGAATTCAACTTCCAATCAGAATGCTGACAGCCCTTTGTCGCCACTGTCCCTATAAAGTCTCTGTAATTAAAACTCATATTGGCGCAAAACCCTCGTACATTTGTTCGTGTATGACCTGATCTGAACCCAGTCGAGTAGTGTCTGTACCCATTTAGTTTGGTTAAAATTAAAATTTATTTAAAAATAAATTAAATTAAATTAATAATAGGCCACAGACTTATTAATTCTAATTAGGTGCAAATTAATTGGCAAGGCTATTTAAATCGATGGAGTTAGCTCGATAAAACAAACGAATGCAAACCGTCACTTAAAACTGACAAGACAAACAGGTGCCAGCTGAATTTCTATAATTTGGCTTAAACCACAATATTCCAAGTAATTTGGCACCAGCCCTGAGAACCGCTTAAATTCTAAAAAACGCCTGACTCATAAACTAATCCTTTTGTTGTGTTTTACCGGTCTAAAAACGTTCGTGGACGACTGTGTGTGGATACAAAGGTTAATAATTTAGGTAAGCACTGGGGAAAGTACAGTAAAAATTATATAGCAGTGACATCACCTGATTTACATTAAATCTGCCGGTCGGAACAAAGAACTTTCGCAGAAACACCTGCACGAGAAATTTAAATTACCCTTGAACAATGCTCTTTATTGATTAATGATATGTCACAGTTGGTTATCGATTTAATATTCCAACTATGCACCTAGCTCAACTTATAAACGTGAAAAAACACTTACCAGAAGAGTATCTGTTATCAACACAATGCACATACGTTGTCTGTTGCTTTCCGGAATGATATCCGTTCACAGTAAACAATACAACTTCCTAAATATTGACAGTGCAGCACAAGACAAACTGGACTAACTGGAGCCGTTTAACGAATGACAGTTGCACCGCGGGCGGGGAGCCGTAGTTCTAATGTACCGCACTTGTGGACCGAAACAAAAATCGCTGTCTAAAGTCTGCAACCAATTATACAACAAAGTGTTCTTGGCTGCGGCTGAATACTATTAACTCTATTTATAACCTAACTTTTTTTCAAACAAAACGACTCGTAAATTAATTTAAAACGGATTGTGTTTAGTATTTCAAAGTGAAACTTAGGAAAACTATTACAAAATGTCTGGAACTTCCGAAGAGGAGACAATCGCATCCAAAATATCAACTTCATTTAAACACGTAAGTTATGAAAGCAAAAATTCTCAACCAAAATTACATGAATCGTTTTTTAAGGATGTGATAAAAGAGGTGTTAAAATCGAAATTTGCAAATCCAAAGAACAAAATAACGGATGAGACAGTCGAACTGATGTCGGAACTAGCGAAAGTTCTGGTTATTGAGGCAGCAGCTAGAGCTGCGCAGCAAGCCGCTTTAGAAAATAAGGAAACAGTTAATCTAACCCATGTTGAGACTATCTTGCCACAATTGGTAAAATAATAATTTTAGTTTGAAATGTTTTAGAAGTACAGACGGTTTAATGATACCGAAAAGAGGTATTTCTTTTTATAAAAAAGTGAAGCGAGGCAAATAAATGTTTTCCTTTCTAAAAAATATATGAAATGCGGATGGTCGCTGTTAGAGGATGTTACCGTTAACTTTTCCGATCTTTACCGATACAATTGTTGGAATAATTTTTAACAGATAACATTAACGCACCTATGTCAATTTCCCAAAATAATCCATATTTTTGTTTTAGATGTTGGACTTTCCGTGAACAAAACCACCGTAACTTATTAACAAATTATATTTAATACCTATACAGACACATTACACATTATTATAATTTAATTTTATATAAAATATTCCTTAAAATAAATCCATATCATTAGAGCAACCAATGTCTAGAAAATCTTCGTCATAAGTGTTGGGTTTTCCTCGGCCGTTGTCAAGAGAATCATTGCCGTTAACCACGGGTAAGGGCCCGCCGTCCATGCCATCGCCACTGTTTTCATGTCCATCCGTTTCAGGGGTAGGTGGGGGGTTAACAAAATCTCTCTCCTCAGTCTCGTCTTTGACTTTTCGCGTTGGATTTTGGCAGGCTAATAGTTCGGCTCTTGTTAATAAGTCGGGTAGCAGCTTGGCTCTAGACGCAGCTGCAAATAAACCAAATACCTTTATGAATAGTTTATTTTTACAACAAATCACACGAGAGTTAATAATGATTTGCAGAACCGGCACAATTCTTTTTTACTTACCAATTTCACATTTTAATTGCATATTCTTTTTCTTCTGTTTAATTTTAGCAGTTTTTTTATTTCTCTGCCTTTCATCGTCGAATATTTTTTCTTTTTGCTCAGGAGTTATGTGATAGTCATGTCTAACTAAAAATAAGAAGACTCCTCCAGGTGTCCTTCTGCGCGTTTGGTTCTAAAAAATGAAAAGAAATAAAGACAAAAAAATACATAAGGTTCTGCACAAATAATATAAAAGTAAAGTTTCAACTTTAATAACGGCACAACTTACCATAATAAGCATCCCTCCTTCCCCTTCTATTCTTTGCGTTTCTTTAAAAAAATCTATCGTCTTTTGTTTTCCCATAGTGTTTATCACTTTTACTGGAAACACATAATTATTAAGTCATGTACCTACTCTCTTATGCTAAACCGCAATCTTTTTTACTCTACCACAATTTTATCTCAACCGCTCAAACATCTAACAATATTCGAAAAAAGGCAAATGCAATACTTACAAATCAATTCTTCCTTTTCCTCACATAATTTATTGGCCATGTCTTTGGCCATTTCCTCCGCACTGCTATTCAGATCTACGGCCAAATCTAAAATATCCCTTTTACTCCCCTTCACCTTCTCGCCACTGTTCGACCTTTTTCTCTGCCTAAAATGTGGCTTTTTTCTATCATCCCGAGTTCTTTTATTATTCTTTCTATCTTCCAGTTCCTCATAGTACTTTCGTCCTAACGAAAAATCATAAGTTTCCACGTCACGAGACCTATCTTTTGTAGTTACATCACAGCTGTTTAATGTAGCGGCTAACACTTCTTCTTGCACCCTAGTACTCCAAATGTCATATTTTTTTCGTTTGGGATTCCCTTGCTTAGGCTTCGGTTTTAACTTAATTCTGGGTTTCTTTATTCGTCGGGTGTTCGAGTCAGAATCACTATCAGTGTCACTAGACTGCAATTCCTCATCACTCTCAGAAGGTGGATTCGTCGGTAACCTAGGTTTGGGTTGAATGGCCGAATAGTTCGCGGGTCGTTCCAGGGGCGTATAATCATTGCCAGAGTCGTCAGAAACCTAAAATTCCTCAAATTTGAGGTTAATTTTGCTGTTGAATGCAGCGATATTGTTGATACTTTACCTCGCCTTCCTCTATTTCTATTTCATCGTCTTCCATTGCGTTTTGGATTTTTTGGGACGATAAGTCTTCCACACTACTGATTCTTTTTTTTAAATCAACTGTCAATTCAATGTCAAAAGTGTGCTGTCAATTGTCAAATGATTAAAAATTGTTAGGGAAGTTCTCTTTTTTTCTTTAGTTAAGGTAGGGTGTGTTCAAATAATTGCCCAAGTGCGTATTCGTCGTTAAAATATTCTTTTGTGTAGATTCAAATAGTTTAGAGTAGAAAAGATGTATAAATGGAGATGCCTTAAAAACTAAAACTGTGATCTGGTGACTTTGTGCATAATTTACACCCACTCGTGTATCTCACAAAAGATTAATGAACCCACCATTATCTCTGGCAGTGTCTTTACTATGCAACCAACTATACACGCCGGAAAAAATTTGACCACAAGGTCAAATTTAAAGTGAGGTTAGGTGCCAAATCATTATGTTGTTATTCTTGTTGAAAACATTACTTAATTACGCTGTGTCATGGGCATGAGATAAACGTGCTAACAATTATAAAAAATGTCAACAACCAAGATTGAATTTGCTGTGCAAATGACATGCGAGTCTTGCGTGGAAGCGGTGAAGAAAAGTGTGGAAAACGTCCAGGGTGTCAAAAGTGTTGATGTAGATTTAAAAACCGAGTCCGTAGTGATCGACAGCAATTTATCAACGTTGGACTTGCAGAGCCGGCTGGAATCCACTGGGAAAAAAGTTGCTGTTAAGGGCCACGCTGGTAGTAGTGCGGCTGTGTCAATTTTGGAAGCGGGAGATAGAAGCGTACAGGGGGTTGTACGTTTTGTGCAAGTGGCACCTGAGGTTTGCATTATTGATGGTACCATTGATGGGTTAAATCCTGGTCCGCATCAGATTTCTATACATGAGTTTGGAGACCTCTCGAAAGGTAGTTTATTTAATTGTATTTAATTTAAATCTTAGTAAAACTTGCATAAGAACAGCCTTATGTTTTGAAAAAGTTCGTTCTGTCTCTGTAGGGTGGTCAAACCATAAATGTGTGACAAAAAAATTCTCATTTCTTTTGAAATCGGTTGTCGCCCATTTTTGGAACTAAATTAGTTTTTTAGCATATGTGCATGCATACATATTTAATGTTTATTATGTTACGTGCTTGCAGGCTGTGAAGGTGTCGGGGACATATACAATCCAACCAGTAAAACTATCCGGACGTATGGGAATATAGGGACGGTAATTGCAGGAAAGAATGGTAGGACGGCTTTCCGTTTAGAAGACGATGTCATAAAACTATCCGATATCGTTGGAAGGTCCTTTCTCATAGCTGAAAAACTGGAAGATGGTGGAACAGAGAGAAAGTTGGCCTGTGGCATTATCGCTCGATCATCTGGCCTTTTCCAAAATCCTAAAACTATCTGTGCTTGTGACGGGCTAACAATTTGGGATGAAGTATCTAAACCTAAGTCTACATTATAATCTTTGTTTAAAACTATACTTTTGTGATATATGTACCTAGATATAAAAACAAATATAATTTTCGTCAAATAAATGTGGGGCACTGTTTTTATTTTTATGAATACTAGGGCATACAAAAATGTTATAAATAAAAGGTAACTGGGATATTTCATGTACCTGTGTTTTACTTGGGTAAGATCCTTGTATATATTCTTATACAAGGGTAAGATGATGGCAACATGTGAATTAAAAAAAAAGTGTAATAAACGGGAGCATATAAGTACTTACTGGGAATTTTAAGGCAAGGTTAATTTAATGTGATAATTAATCTGTAATAAGAGATTTATTGTGATATAGTATAAACAAGGGATCCAAATGTAGTAAGGTCATTTTATGTTAGAATTAAGCGTTAACTTAGGACAGAGGAATCACTTCGTAAATTGTAATATTTTTCTTGGGACCAATAAAGGAAATAATTGTTATAATTTATTTTTAATTCACTTCTAAATATTGATTGATGAAATGTGGTAATATGAGGCCACCAACATAATGAATCATCGCTAATGTTTGGTACGAGTTTATAGAGGTGCTGTGACAAAGGCCAGAAATTAGCATTCTATTACTTTTTTTTAGTTTAAGCAAATAAAAGAGCAATTATTTACCACATAACTGACCCATTAAATAAAGTATACAGTTACTTTCAAGAGAAATGTATTGTAAATATAAATTGTTGCTTTCTTCAACATGTCAATTAGTTTATGTTTAGTTGAGCTAAAGACAAAAATAGCCCTTAAGTAGTTAATGTTTGTATTTAATATTTTTGCATAATTATGATAAGTTTACGCAAATCATATTGGCACCTGGTGAGGTCATCACACTAAGTAATACAAAACAATATTTGACTTAAATTATTCAATATTTTGTATCAAGTCTTAGCGTCTACCAGCATAACATCCAAGTAACAGTACCAACTAATATTAAAGTATATAAAGTAAACAATGAAGCACAAACTTTTAGAATAAGTTCGTCATGTGGCTCTTTCTATTCAGCAGTTTACTGTACCAAAATGTTTTTGTTAGTCCTTTTGCAATCGAGGCTCTGCACAACTTTATGACGGAGCCCGAATTAGCGTATTATTTTCAAACGGCTGATAAATCGTCCATACCGGATTATGAGCTAGTATATTTGCCTGTAATATTGCCAGTGAGGGAGGCGATTGGTTTGTTTGGAGACGAGGTGGAGGAGATTGAATACAGTTTTTCTGCTTTCCAGCGGTAAGTACAATAATTGCATTAATAATAATAAGTAATGTCTTTCGTCACAATTAAACTGACACGTCTTTTTTTTTTACTAACTTTCTATACAATTTTTATACACATTTTTCCATTTCAGGCCTGTCAACTTGAAACTCAGAAGGAATCCTGATATTACCACTCCTAATTTCAAGACGTACGTTCATGATGAAGAAGGGATAAAGGTTTTGCCTCATACCCCACAAAACTGCCATTATTTACACAAAGATGCAAAAACTGTTGCGTCCATTAGCATTTGCTCGCCAAAAACCGTGGTAAGTAGCCTTCAGACAAAACGATTAGGTTTTTATAAATGGCTATTCAATAATATGTTATATGTTATTATATATTTTTTCCAGCAAGGATTGATCTTTCTTGAGAATTCAACCCTAGAAGTTCACCCTTTGACTGACAGGCTTCAGACGCTGATGAAACTTCGGGAGCCACTAGTTGAGAGCTTGTTCGAGGAGGACGTCAAAATGCCACATATAGTCAAGAGGGCAAATTACATGACCGACTTCTTACATAACGACGTTTTCCCAGTTGCCGGAAGCGTGTGGTCTGAAAACGAAGAAATCAACCCTAATTTCTACGACGTTTACAACATCAACGATAAGAACAGAAACTACCCTTTGGGATATCCGGAAGCCACCGGTTATAAGTCAGCTAGAGACATGACGCTAGAGTTGGCCTTATTTTTTGACCAGGCCGCTTACCAAATTTTCGGGCCGCATTTGAACAACGACGACAAGAAACTGCAAGACATGTTGCTAGCCTACGTAAATGGGGTAAGTAAACTCCGTTTAAACATGTTTTCTACTACTCAGTATGAATCTAAGACCATTGTAAATTATTCTTGAAAATATCACGGGGAAACCTCTAGACCATATGGCGCCATCTGTTGGCAAGTTGTGGTACTACACTTCTAAATTTCTGTTTCCACAAATATCTTGTATTTCATAGCTGAAAGCCTACAAAAAATTTTGTTTTTAGGTACAAGCTTTATATCACCATCCGAGCTTAGGCACGTCCCTTGAATTAGTTCTTGTACGATTAGATATAATGAAACAGCAGCCTTCTAGGATGCCTCATTACGACGGGGAGCGTGGAAAGCTGCTGGATAGCTTTTGTACCTACCAGGAAAGCTTGAATCCTTCTGGTGACTCTAATCCCGAACACTGGGATATGGCTGTTTATATTTCGGGGTAAATCAACATTTATTTTTCATACAATTAGAGTACGAACTTTTAACGGTATTTTTCAGATTGGATTTCTTTGCGTATGAGAAAGGGCGGAAGAGTGGTGTAACGATGGGATTAGCTACAGTCGGAGGTGTTTGTTTGGATAAATATGCCTGCGTAATAGCCGAGTTTGGCACGACAAACATTTTCGGAAAGCCTTATCCCAGCGCTGGATTTACCAGTGTGTATATATTGGCACATGAAATTGGACACAAGTAAGTATATTACATACAATGTATCAAAGGGAAGGTAAATATAAATAAGGTTTCGTTATATAATACTTTATACATAATTTTCTGTTTAATCATTTTATTTTTCTCTTAGTCTTGGAATGCATCACGACAGCAGTGGCAATAATTGCCCAAAAGAAGGTTACGTTATGTCCCCCTCCAGGGGTACGAACGGGGAGACACAATGGTCAACGTGCAGTGCAGACGTAATGGCCAAACTAGGGTAATTTATACACGTTTAGTAAAAGTAATAAATTTCATTGATTCGCAGAAAACACAAAAAATGCACCATCATTTATTAATCTTATATTTTAATATCAGTTGGGCAAAATGTTTGCAAGACTCGGCTCGGCCGCCAAAACACATGGACCACAGTCGCTTCCTCGACAGCCCCGGCCAGACTTACACCGCCAAAAAACAGTGCGAGCTTTTACTGCGGGACAAGGATGCCATGGTTTTGGCACATCAAGAATTGTCCACGATTTGTTACAACCTGCAATGCAATACTCCACACAGAAGCGGATATTATTTCGCAGGTCCAGCGCTAGATGGAACGCAGTGTGGTAACGGAAAGGTACATTTGACCCGCTAAAAATTAAATTTAACTAATTTCGTCTAATGAATTCCAGTACTGCTATGGTGGCAGTTGCGTAAATAAGCAGCCTCCGAAGCCGGTGAAAATCATTCCTGGAGGGTGGGGACCGTGGAAGGAAGGCAGTTGTAATTCCGGCTGTTTGGAGAATGCCATGGGCCATGTCATGAAGCGCAGATTCTGCAATAACCCCACCCCCCATAATACTGATCAAGGATGCGAGGGATCTAGCGTAGAATTCGGGCTGTGTAACGATAATCAGGTAATTTATATATGCTTATTAAAAAATAATTAATATAATTTGACCTATAGCTAAATATTTTGCACTTTAGGCCTGTTTTCTTGCAGATTTGTAAGTACAAAAAAGAGACGGCAGTGGAATATGCTTCAAAAAAATGTAAGGAGTTTTCAAGATTGTTACCTGAATTGGATCCAAAAGGTGCAGGATTACAGGCTCCACATGAAGAAGGTAAAAAAATGAAACAACTATTTAAATTTCTCAGTTAAGATTGTCTGTATTCACAGCCCGTGTATGGATGGGATGCGCCATTTTCTGCAAGCGAGCTGATTCCGGAAGTTTCTATACTCCTAGGATAGAGTTGAACGACTTAGGCGTAAATCCTTACTTCCCCGATGGTACCTGGTGCCACAAAGAAAAGAATCTCAACTATTATTGTATTCAGCATCATTGTTTGCCAGAGGTAATAATCAACTATAATTTACCAATTATATTTACTAATACCTAAGACACTGCGACTACTGTGACAACTTCTCATTGCGGTTATAAATTTAAAAAATTTGTCACCGTGCAGTCAGCACAAACACGTAAGTAGGGTTTTAATTACTAATACAATTTTTTTAGAACTTCAAATTTACCAAGTCTGACGGAATGGGGGAGGATATACCGTTTTCACAAAATGCCTATCCTCTGCATGAAATTCCACAGGAGATAAAGGATTATTTCTCCTTAGGAGCAAACGGTAAACCAGTTAAAACGACCCTGAGCACCGGAAGTAATAAACCGCCCAGAGATGAGGACTGGGAAACTAAGGATTATATTGAGGTTCCTGAATTAACCGATCGCTTTAAAGATTTTAATGAAAACGAAAACTACAATTTTATCTAAAAAAATAGCGTTATTCGAGTTAGGTTTAAGTTTTCTACGATTTATACTTTTGCAAAAAAAAAAAATGGAATGGTTGGATTAAACAATTTTACGCTTAAAGACTGGACGTAGAACGTTAGAAAATTGTTTTTTAAGCGAAACAATGTTTGGCTTTAACCATAACAAATAAAATATAAATAAACTAGTTGTTTTTTCCATATTTCGACACCTACATGTACGATTGATGGTGATGCGTTAATATTGGGGGCAGAGTCTTCATAAATGAGCGTAAGCCATGTGACGAAAATTAGGCAACCAACTAATTTTATTTTTCTGCATAAGTAGTACAATTAAGTGTATATATGGTTGCCTAATTCTGAGACCATGTGATTTATAATCATTTATAAAGGACGTTTCATTAGTTTTAAAAACAAAATCACAATTCTGTTGTAATAATTAATTCTGACAGTTCGGAATAAAATCAAAAGTTTTGTACCAGCTGCCAAAATAAAACGCAATCATTTCCAAAGTTTAAAAAACGTAATGTATGTTCTGTGCTTTTAGACAGATCCATCTGTTTGATGTTCTGTGGTGTACACTAACTTCAGACTTGTTTATATTTATTTACTGTCTGTAGTGACAAGTGACACATCGACAGTGGTTTCGTGCATTGTGCACAATTTTATTATTGCTTTGTTAAATAATTATTCAATTAATTGCCCGCGTTTATTTTCACTATTGTTAGAACAAGGCCGAATGCTTAATCAATATTATCAGAATTAAAAAGCAGTACATTAGCTGTCAAAAACAATTGGTTATGTTTACATTTTGATTTGTTGACATTTAACAGATTGTTGGCTTTAATGGCTTTATTCCTAACTTCCGGCAATATTTTGTAATTTATTTAGAGAAAATATAAATACCTAAATTGGTTTTTGTGATCAAATCAGACGATTTATAAATGAGCTCTAAAGAAATCTGAACAATGACAACAACTCTAGTGCAACGATGTTGGCAACAAGTCGCTGGACGTTGTTGCGTGCATCTCATAACCTTAAATTGTTGGTGCGTTCATCTCATAACCTTAAAAGTTTTTGTCGTTTCATTCTCATTTTTCTTGCTTGTAATGCTTCCTTATCTTATATGCACCTCAAAAATACATTACAGAATGAACGTAATTTTCATATCGCTTATTAAAACACTAGTGCCAGTAGACGGATTCTAACCTTGTTTGGTAAGTACTTTTCCACTTGTTACTTAACAAAATAATGCCTACTGCTGCGCCAATTTACATTTAATTGAAAAATGACCTTCACAAAAAAAAATTCTAGCAGTTACATTAATGGTAAGAACAAGTGGTCAAGCGGTCAACAGAACAGGTTAATTGATTTTTCTTTAAAATGAAAATTGGTTCGGTTAGGAGCTCCTCACATCTGCGGCATATTAAAAAGCAAATAAGAAAACGAGACCTTAAGGGAATTGATATGTTTTATATCATTTAATTAAAGGGATTAACCAACCATGGAAGTAAGTCACATTTCACAAATTCTTGATTGTACTACCAGTTACCATTCTCAGGCAAGTCACATAAAAAATATTAAAAAAACATTTACATTTAAAGAATAGAGTCTATACAAAAGTTACTGTTACCAGAAATCTAAAATAATTCAACTTAATTATTATAAAATACATAACATGAAAATAAATGCCGTCCTGCAGCTTTAATACCAAAATTATTTACACTTATTGGGAACTGCCGGGTATACAATTTTTCGGAGTTGTAAAGCTTCTTCCCAATAAAAAACTGTACAATGTCGGGACGACTGAAAAATAAACGTAAAAGTTAACCTTAAACAAACTAATGTATTTGTATTAACAGCTATTAAGGCTGCAATACTTGTTTTTTTTTAGCACAAAGTTTTTAACGTTGCAAGATAATGTAATACCATAAATCCTGTAGTTGGTGGAGGAATAAATGAAATAAATTTGATATAAATAGATAGGCTATAATTTTAAAATATGTCGAATTTGCCCTCGATTTCTTGACCTTTATTAAGTATTAAGTCATGTCACTAAAAGTTAAAAATGTTTATTAACATTAAAAAATGCTAAAAATTAGTTTTACATAAATTTTAATTTGACATAGTTTGTTGGCCTTGTTGCTAACTTTCGCGTCGTGACGTAGGTCAGTGACCCAACCTAAGCCACCCTGAATGTGGCGTATTCGCATATAAATGACATTTCGTATTCTCTGTAGATGGATACTTACTTATTATTGTATTGTTAGTTGTTTTTTTTCTTTAATCAAGTTTTAATAGCTGTATGGAACAATATCTGCGTAACAATTATTTTAGATTTCCGAAAGATGTAGAAAAACCAGGAAATAGATTCTAGCGTGTGGAAGAGGCAAGATACGGAATATTTTTTCGTGTCATATATGTATGTAGTTTATTGGGAAAAGTTTGGCTTGCCAAACGAGATAGTAGATGAATGAAGTATGAATAGCGACCAGAACAAAATTGCTGTTTCTACAAATGCATTTATTTACACACATTTATTTTGTTAATATCCACAGATTTATAAAACAGCATACTTCAATAGCTAAAAATATTGTATACGTACCTGTGCGTGATGTGCACGACGCAAAAGCTTCTGCTCCACGATTTATTAGAGTTAAGTAATTAATACTCAACAAAAGTCAAGAAACACATTTTTTACTATTCCGACAAAATAACCCCCCCTTTTTCACAAAAACTTATTATTCGATAGACTATATCGTTCTTAAAAGCGACTCAATGATAATTTTATTCCCATATTTGAAAGCATTTTGAAGTAGTATTTGTCCTAAAGCCTTGACGACTCTTTGTATATAGAGAACTTTAAATAACGGAGACATCTGGCTTAGAAATGTTCCGCATTTTTTAGTTTTCCTGTCAAAACTTGTAAAGTACATCATGGATTGTAAATGTGTCTTTGACGCTTATAAATATGCATTTTGCACAATTGATATTAAATGAGATATTCTCGAAGATCCTGATAAAATGCCTATATATGAAATATCCATAAATGACAGTTATATCAGCGTACATATAAGAACAAGTATGGTGAAAGTCTAAAAATTTAATTGCCTTCATCTAACAAAATAAGATGCTTTTTGTTGGTTAGAATTCCAACCTATAAATAATTAGCAGTCTATTTTTAATAATCTAGACTATCGAAACTTTATAAATCTACTGTCTGAGAGTTTTTAAATGTTATAATGGATCCAAGCTAAAACTACAAAAATTAAGATTAAAATCGGAATTGCAAAAACTAAGAATTTAAGGTTATGTTAGTCATATGATGTGCATGACCATATTTACTGTTAGCACCACTATATTACAGTAGAAACCAAACCCTGTCCATACTTAATAAAAATTTTATACTACGTCAACAATCCACATTATTAGCAACAGCTACATGTACCGCTTTTAGAACAAATAGTCCTTTAGTTTTTGTCTATCTACCTATAGCGGGATTTATGGTGTTAGAAAAAACAACTGATTAATTTTACATAAAAAATATTTATAAACTAAATATTTACAGTTTATGAAACGTAGGTATTTACGATAACCAATTTCAACTCCTTGTATTTTTTGTGTTTGTTAAATTTCGAAAGAGATACATTTTTAAAGGTCTCTAAGGCTAATTCAATAAAAGCGTCTAGCTAAATTAGAAAGAAAAAAATACAAAAAGTCGAGGTTCGCCAATCAAGCTCCTAAAGTATATTTATCTTAAATTAATTACAATTTTTAAGAAATAAGCCAATATGTATCCTTCAATAAATAAAAACGTGTGGCGAGTTATACTGTTGGGTATTTGCATTAATTAGTCTAGGAAAATGGTCTTTGAAAACTCGTGTTATGGCGGTTTTGGACAAATTCTGGAGATGATCTTTATCTCCTTATACCCCAGGCTATTTAGGACCGCTGTTAGAAAATGGTGGCATAATCTTGGGATTTGAAACGTAAAATAGAAAATTAAGCAAAGTCAAAACTTTAAAAAATTAATTCTGTCATTCTGGTCTACGCAAAAAGTTTTTAAATACCCTATATAGTGTTCCTTAACTTCATTATTTTTAGAGCTACAAAGTCAATTAAATTAGCTAACTAGTGTTGGGGTTTTAGCTGATTAAAACTAAAAAAAAAACAATGGGTTTTTAAAGGTAAGAGACTATATATTTTCTGGTATTTCAGAAAAATATTGAATTCTTTGCAAAAAAATTTCAATGCACTACCGACCTTAAGCTGTAAATAAAGAAGTTATAAGCCTTTAAACTATTCTTAATTATTGTGAAAGTCTTGGATAATTGGCGCCCAAACCTTTATTTTAAGAATAATTTAAACTTTTTCATTCGAGACTTTAGGATGGTAGCATATTGGGATTTCTTGTACTATTTCGAAATATCAGAAATATGCAGCCGTATTAGTTAGAGAAACATCTAAAAATATTACGAGAGTTGTTTTATTTAAATTTGAAAAGAACTGGAAAGAATATTTTTTGATATATAATGTATAACAAATATACAGGGTACCTAAAAACCGGATTCAAAAGGCAGAAGTAACCATTTACGCAGTAAACACGGAAGATCGTGGCATAAACATTGGCAATATGGAAATTTTCTACTACGTAATATAAGTTTATCTACATAAACGAACATGAAAAAAATGATCGTTCCGAAGAATTTTGTGGCTTATCTGCTCGCTATAGCCTATAATCCCACCGACATCTGTTAATATGATAATATCACAACGTTTAACTTAACAATTATAAAAAACCATTTGGGTTATTTCCTACAAATGAATACAATACGGTGAGTCCCTCACATGACCAAGAACGAAAAAACCGGTGCCACATCATTACACTGATTATCCTAGACTAATTTAATTATAATATATCAATCATACTCACCCAAGTTATGATGAGTTTCTTTTTTCCCGTATAAAAATGTTATTATAAACAAGTATTTTTTTAAGTTTTTTTTTTGAGTATTTTTCAGTAGCCCGACTAGCATAAAACCTAGAATACACTTTCATGATAATATATCACAGTTCACTAATAACTCTGAAATAAAACTGTTCAGGCAAATAGGTTCCAGGAAAGTTTAGAAAAGCACAGTATTATTCGTAACAATTAAAACAGTTGTCCTCAGGTGTTCGATGTTGAAGATGATATCCTCTGGCGCAGCGGCGTTACGTAGGTGTACGCATCTTCTCCCGTTTTCACGAACAACTGAAACAAATAAAATATCGTGTAATAAACGAAACTGGCTAACCAGTATTACAGATTTTATTTATTGAAAAAAAACTTACTTTTGTCTGCCACTCCTGGCCACTCTCCTTCCTCTCCTTGGCCTCCTCCCTTTGTTTGTGTTCCAGCGCTTGCTTGGCGTTGGTCGCCCTGTCAATTTCGTTGAACCTCAAGCCAGCCGTGACCTCCTTCCACAGCCTACGAGACTCATTCTCGTCCTGCTGACTTATAGGTTTCACTTGTTTCTTAGTTATATTTAAAGTGTTAACGTCTACTTGTTCTTCAGTCTCCTGAAAAGGACAATCGATATATGTGAATTCTCCAAGTTCGACACAAGCCGTTACCTTCTCAGTCCACTTATATTCCATCACCCCGTTCCACTCTCCGGAAACTATAAGGAAGGGCTTCTTCTCGTCCGGTGCGAATACCTCAGCGGTAATTTTGTTTTTTTTATTGCCGTAAAATGGTTTTGTTATAAATTCTATGGTACAGTTATAACCTGTTTGGGGGCTCATTATGGTAACCGTCCCCCCTAGTTCTATCCAAGGTACTGTTAATATGGAGCGTCCATATCCGTTAGGGAATGTGAGAACGTATTCTTCGTCGTAGTCCAGGACTGACACGATGCCTTGCCCGATGTTGTAGACGCACACTGATAGGCCGAGGAATTTGGACTTGGTGTACACGTGCGCATTAAAACTTATCCTCTTGTTGTAGTGTTCTGCATAAAACGCCGAAACTGGAAGAAAAAATGAGAGTTGAAACTGGCTGCGAAAGCGTGATATGAGCGTTTACTTACTGGGCGGATGATGCGAAACTTGCTCGGCGACGAACGAGAGTTGATTCCGTTTGCACCAAGGCACAGGTCCGTCTTCTACGGGTTCCTCGTTGATGCCGCAGTCTTGATAGGGCACGTCCCAGTGGCATCGGAAAACTTCTCCCAAGATGGGATTGTAAGGTTTTTTGGCAACCGTGCTTTTCCTACCCGCGTGGTACGACGATAAATACCATTTAACCACCTGCACCATTCTATCTCTAGGGTCCTTAATATCTGCTATTCTGAAAGGAAAAAAAATTAATAAAAACGCGTGATAATGAAATAAGTGTTTTTATTGGGGAGCCCAAGCTTTCTAGCTTTGTATTGGATATTTTAAAAAAGGCAGCATTCTGATTGGTCTGTTATATGTTGGCAGCATGGCCGACTGACATTTGTTTGTTTAAATTTGAGGTTAGGATTTCTGACAAAAGGATTAGTTTTATTTGCACTTACTTTACAAACATATCCGGATGTGCAAAATAATCTGCGTACATCTCTAACAGCGATCTCCTCTCCAATATAAAAGTAGGTAGTACAACTTTAGTAAGGTCCATCCCAATTTTAACTTGGGACAGAAGATGCCTAATGACTGAGCCATGGCTGTCCAGTTCTATGTCATTATTATCATCATTGTCTTCGTATAAAGCTAGAAAGAAGTTATAATAGTTTATACATAAAGAAAATTTGTGCTAGTAGGTTAGTAATAAAAATTGTTTACTTGTTATTTCATCTGTCATTTAGGTGTTCCTTTCAGGTTATGGATCCATTGGGAAAAATGGATTTAGTTTTGGTATTCGATGTTTTCGACGGCTTTACAAAAAGGTAACAAGAATTTTAAATTGGTACTTTCTCCCGCTGAATGTAATTATGAAATGATTCTGATGTTACAACAAAAAAAATAAAAAAAAGGAAAAACTTGTGACATATTTTTTTACATGGAAACCAACTTTGGGGAGGTGCCGGTTACTGATTTACTTTTGGAAACCCGGTTGCGAACGAAAGGTATGGTATATCGTCACCATTACAATTTCTATTAAAACTATACAGGGTGTCCCACTTATCATGCTCGACATGGCATGGCATTTTCATGAGCAAAAAATTGATTTTGCTTGTTGCTACTCACCATCATAGTCTAAGTCCTCTGGGTTGGTGGACCTGGACCGAATGCTCTCCTGCCTGAGGGACGGTTGTCTGGCACTGTTTGCTATTATTGGCGACGGCTTGGATACAGCGGGAACAGGCGTTTGGGCATCATTGTCGAAGGACGACCTTAGGCTACTGCAAGCAAGTAAAGAAGAAAGTTGAAATAGTTGAAAAATCTGTAATGCTTTAACCAAAAGTTTTGGCAGGCCAAAATCATACGGAGAAACTATTGAAAGATTTAACAACAAAAAAATCGCTTTAGCTAAAAGTAAATAAAACAGTTCTTTTGAGAATTTACTTTTTTTATTTACATATAATTTGCTTTAAGAAAATCAAATAAGATTACAAAATAGCTGACAAATCTGAGACGTGGCAAACTATGAATCACCAGTAATTGGTAAAATTCCTATACAATTAAGGATCATTCATTTTTCCTCAAATCCAGGCAGGCAGGTAATAAATCATACAACCAATTATAGTGCTGGTTAACTGCCTATCAAATATTCATTTCGATCACCAAGCTTATGTTTACATTCCTACAGTGTGGAGGTGTTGTTGGCCTTTTAAATGAATTTGTAGATTAAATACAAATTTTCCTACTGTACCTTAAATTTTTAGTTTTTGTAAATTTATTTTCAATTCTAATTTCTGTAGTTTTAGTATGGATCCATAACATTTAAAAAATCTCTCAGACAGTAGATACCTATATATAAAGTTTCAATATTGTAAATTATTGAAAATAGACTGCTAATTATAGGTTAGATTTCTAACCAACAAAAAGCATCTTATTATATTAGATTAAGGTAATTAAAAGTTCATTAGTAATGCACTGAACAAAATTTTAGTTGATAGTACAGGAATCAGGCAGAAATTTTAGAAACATTTACATAACAACTGAAAATTTTAGAAAAATGCTTATTTTTTGAGGTTAGTTATGAACGGGAAATACTTAATTAATTTTCTTCGTTATTATAATAAATTAATATATTCTAGACTTTCATTAAATTACATTAATAATTATACGAACGTTTCAATAATGAACTAAATAAAACCGATCTAAAATTAATCTATTAAATGCTTGCATCGTCTTCACTGTATCTGATAAATTTAATATTTAGCCTCATTTTGGTGGGCGTGGCTTTATTGTCGTCTCAAGCCTCTGTAGTTTTATTTTGGTAAAATTAAAATTGTGTTTTATAAAATATATGAAGATAATATACATTTTGTCTAGTTGTCTCTCTCTCCCATTTGCGCCTGCGCTTTGAATTTGAATGGTTTACTGTATAACCAATCACGGGGCAGGATATTTGTAATTTACCAATCAACATTAATTAATTTGAAGATGTTCCTAGCGCAAAAGTTCGACCAATGGGCAAAGACAACTATAAAAATATGCAACCACACATTATATTTAGTGCATGTATGGTTGCCTAATGACGTAGCCACATGGTTCGCAATCATGAAGACCCTTTATTCTGAGACACCTTTTTCATTACTAATCTCGATTTTGCGTCCAAACCCACTATCAATTTATTTCTGCAATAACTGTTTCAAGTGATTAATGATAGGAATGAAATATTATGAGGGCCACCTAATGCCGAGTAGAGGTTCGTTCATATATTTCATCGGAACTAATGTCACTGCCAAATTCTACGCCCTCTACGTTTGTTTTGGATGTAGCATATGGCGGAAATATAAACGGTGTGTCAGTCTCGTCGCCTTCTGCACGTCGTTCGGCAAACAGACACTTCATACAACTACAGAGATCCCAAAGACCCGGAGAAGCAAATGTGTGATAATCCCCTGCCGATAAGCTAATAGTTTTAATCCCATAACTTGCAGCTGTGTCTGCCTTTGTATTTAATACCCACCATTACGCATCCTATGTATTTTGGTAATTTGACATTTCATACGTTCTGTTCGTTAAAGCCATTTGAACATTTTTTTAAACTCTAAAATTATTATAGGAAACAACTACTGGACGGGCAAAGGCCCCTACTCCCATTGAATTATACCTATAAATCCAAATTGATAGCCAAATTTGTTATTTGTCTTTTCTATACCAGACACAGACCGGTTTCGAACTCTTTATGTTCTCCATTACGGGGAGTTGCGTGCAAAATGGGAAATAATGAGCCAGCGATCCCTCTCCGTTAGTAGACGCCGTGCCACCTCTGTGGTATTTCTCGTAGATATCTCACCTGTTGACACAAATCTTCGATGCACCGGAGATTGATCTTCACTGAAGTTGCTGTTTGATGCGGCTTGTGTAAACAAATGTGCGAACTGCAGATAAATCGTAAACACTTTTCTCTCATCTTAATATGAAAGTCCCAAACGAAGCCGCCTATTTATTTCACTCTGCCCGACGATAAAGATGTCACTCCAAGACCGAGGGAAGTGATAATCGATTCTCTCCGTGGTAATTTTGTTCGACAGGGTAAACAATTTTTGTGGATAATTTGATTAAGATAAAGGCAGTTTATTGTTCGAATAATTTTAACATCTATGAACTCGCTGAGGCTCGCTTTGGAAAGTCATTTTTGATCCGAGCTGGGAGCCGGCACTAATCTCATTTGTGTTCAAAACAAATATTAAGGAGTTCAAGCTAGGTCTTTAATTCGATTAGAACGCAAGCAATATACTGGTCGCCATAGAAGAGAAGCAAGTAGGTACCTTTTTTTTTTTTTTTTTTTTTTTTTTTTCTAATTCTCATACAATTTATTGAAAGAGGTTAGTAGACAAAATGCGACAGATTAATTTAATTTTGCGCAGTTTCTCCACAAAAATTACCTTTTAAAAGCTTATAAAACATCACTCTGTATAATTTCCATGACAAATATGGAATTTTCGGAAAGGGAAAAAATATATACAGGGTGTTCCATTTGAAATAACAAATTTGCCCTATCCCCGAAAATACACCATGTCATTTCCGGTTAAACCGGAAGTGAGCAAAAAAAGAAGAAGAAGAAGACTAGCGAAAACCACATTTCCTTATCCCAACTACGAGTAGTTCAAAAGTTACATAGGTTTAGAAAGGGTCAAAATATAATGGGACACCCGGTATCATTATTATTAAAATCAGTTTATTTGCCAGCGCCATTAGGCAGCTCAACGATCAAAAATATAAACGCTGCACAAACAAGACAATTGAGGATCGCGCGATTGGTTCGATTAACAAAATGCGTTGCCCTCGTCGTTATGCGTATTAGGCGCAGGAAGTGTTTCATCAATTGTTTAAATCGATTAGAGCCAGTTTTGATCATCAGCAGACGAAAAGCTAACGCTTTAGGTTCTCTGCAATGCAAGTGGATTTATTTTAGGAAGCAACTCTGCTGCACAAATAATTTTGTTGCCGAGAAATGAACGTTTCAATAGTACTTTATGCTTTTTGATGTCAGTGGTTAAACTGTAGCACGAATTCTTTAATAACGTCAATTCTGTGGAACATTACGTTTGACAGTTGACAGCTGCCAACCAGCTGTCAAGTAAACATTAACAATTAAAAAACTTGAAATAAACTATAATAATGATTTCTGGTCGCTGTATTTAAATCTGACGTCAGACTAAGAATTTTTACAGTTGACAGCTGTCAAAACAGTGTCAAATTACCATAAATTAATAAAAATTTGAAATAATTTTATAACTTTATGGTTTTGAAGTTGTTGACTTCTAATTTTAAGTAAGACTAACGATTTTGACAGCTGTCAACTGTCAAAAATCGTCAATTTACCATTAGATTAGAATTGAAAGATTTCAAAAAAATTAAGGCAAGCACAAAAAACAGTTCTCAGAGTGATTTTTGATCCTTCGGCCATATTGGGCACCATATTGGATTTGCTATTTTAAATTTCGAAAATACAAAGTTTTAATACAAATTGGACATCACTTTTACTGAACTCTTAACTTAGACAATGATTTTATTGAATTGTTCTCCTTTTTTCCTTATTCTGACCGAAATTTTGAAGCTGCCACGCTGTTCTTTTCTTTGGATTCAGAGCGAATTGTCAACTTTTTCCTGGCAAAACAAGCTAGAATGGCTGCCAAAGCATCAATTTTGTTGATGTTAACTTGCAATAGTATTTTATTCCACAAGCATATAATGGCCTATATTATTCACGACGGTGAAAGTTTTTTTAGAAAAATCCGTCAATTATTTGTTTTTTTTTTTTGGTTTTTGGATTTCTTGGAGTCCCAAAATCCGCAGCAGCTAATAGCTGCCAGGGTTCTCTACAAAATGAAATTCCCTGACTTTTCCAATAATTTTTAAGAAAAAAATTTAATATAGGTATTTATTTGTAAGCTTTACAAACCTAATATATAATTCCATAGAACCACTACGGAAATGAAAATGAAAATAAAATCTGTTTTTTGAGAAAAACCTAAAAATAGTCTATCCATCACTAATTCGAATACCTATTTTCTTCTTCACATACAAGTTTATAACCTTACTAATAAATTCCACGGCCTACTTAGTAATTTTCTTACATCGTATTCATCTGTCTACCGACCATTTTAAAAAAACTAGAAAAATGGTCGAATCTAGCTTATTTTTGGGAATTTTTTAAATCGGAAAAAACTGTTGCACTTAGAATTTTATACTTCATAAGGAACCATAAAAAAATATAGTTAATTGTATTTAAGAAAAAAAAATTCTTGCGAATTTTATTGCTTTTTAGAGCTAGGGGCGAAATGCCTAGTTGTGCAGCAGTAAATTGCACTAACTCTGCAAAAATGAGCTTTTTAATGAAACGCTTCCCCAGAGACCGTCATTATCACTTCCGGTTCAACTGGAAGTGACATTTTCGTTTCTGTCAGTCTATTAAAAGCCCACTTTGTCGTGGCCGCCCGGTATAATGTGTTTTGAATATACACTTTTGTTTTATTATGACACTTGAATAACATCAAAAGAATCAAAATAAAACTCGCATGATATGTTGCCATATCTCATGTTGAATCTATATCGAAAAACTAGATATATATCTGACTCAAAAAATGTATAATTATACAGGGTGTCCACGTATTACTTCCACAACTCCTTAGCTGTCGTAGACAGACAAATATCTTTAAAGCAAAAGTTGTTCAGCAATCAACACGCTGCATATTCCGAAAATATTTCTAGTTGTATGGGGTGTTCCATTTAGGCTGGGCAGTAACCAACTTTGTTAAGTTAAATGGAACACCCTATATATTATTCCAAATTTGATTAGAGAATGTCAAGAGCTTTCCAACGAACTATCATAACCTGTACTTCTTTTGAGCTGTTTTTGAAATATCCTAAATTTTGTCGAAATTTTGACAGATGTAGAACCTAAAGAGAAATGTCATATTTTTCAAATTAAAAATAATTTTAATTTTTTTACGGTGGTAGCTGATTAAGGTATTAGAATTTAAACTTTCGTCTACAGGGTGTTCATAATTTGATTTCGAATATGTATATTTAAAAACATAAAAAACTTTCTTATTTTAAATTGAACACCCTGTATATTATTTCACAATCAAGTAGAGACAAAGTTCCACTTGATTTATTTTTCATCGGTTACTTCGATTTTTAGAAAAAATCATGAAAAAATTGTAAAACACTATGTACAGGGTGATTCCTATAATGTTCTAAATGAAATAAAAATGTTTAACGGAACTTCTAGTATTTTTTTTAAGGATTTCGAAAATGTCAACAAAAAAACAATTGAAAGTCAAATAAAAGTGGTAAAAAACAAAGCAATGTGTTTTTAAATGGAACGCCCTGTATTTTTTTTTTAATTTTGAAAAAAAAGATTTAAATTCTCTTTCCAAAAATATTTAGTTTCTTATATCACTAAAATATAATATAAAAATATTTACGCATTAATTAAAAGAACTGAAAAAACTAATTTGTGGCACTCTACACCCTGAAGAGCAAGACTCACTTACGTACCCCAAACCCGGTTAGGTTCAATTAAGTCCCAGTTGAGACGGTGCATACTATTTTAATTTGCCCTTCCACCCAGCACGTCCTCCCGAAATCAGCCCTACTTGCTCGCACAAATAACCATCCCGAAGCAAGTAGGCATTGATTAAAGCAAACGCTTCGTTAACCTTGTCAAACATCGTCAACGAGCCGTCCCAAGGAACTAAAATAATTAATTAATCCCCTAAGCGGAACTCGCAACTTTCCGGCATCCCAACCCAGCCCTCCAACTTTGGGGCTCATTAAAAAATAAAACGGGGCCCCTACGCACACCCTCGCCCCAACTTTACCTGCGGCGTCTAAAGTTCAGTCTGCTGGTGAAAAGTCGCATCATTTTGTCAACAAAACATCCACAAACACAGAACAAGTAACAAAATATTCAACAACACAAGTCACACAAGGATTCGATCACAGCTGCTGGCCATCAACGGACATTTTTTTTCCGCAGGAAATCGCCGTTTGTGTTTATATTAAAAAAACGCACGTTCCACTTTTATTTGTCCGCAGGCGATATTGTACGATTTGGTGTTATGGTTTTCTGGTTTTCTGAAATCATCGGATTCAGTTAAGGCATTTGGGGTTATGGACGCCGCCGACGTTAGCGGCGCCGCGATGAAAGGGAGTGTGCGTCGCACACGAGCAGGGGGCCGTGAAACCGCTCTGGCAGGGGGTCGGCAGTCGCAGCGCCAAAGGCCAAGTCCGATTCGTTTTCGCACGGTCCAGAGGTTATCGGACGTCGGACGTAAATGTTGCTTTTTCTACATGAGTTATTACCGACGCTACAGGAAGAGGCGCCAGATGTGAGTATTTGATCCGAAAAACCGTAAAATACCCTATTATGTTCAATTCAAATCTAATTGAAAACTAGTCATTTTTGTTACTTATCGCACCTAAATGCATTTGTAAGAAATATCATGCAAACGAATTTTATTGCTTTTTAGAGTTAGGGGAGAAATGCCCGGTTTATCGATCTAGTTTAATAATAGACAAACCAGGTGGCGATCTGTGCTAATTTATGGAACATTTAGCACCAGAGGATATGCAACCCACTGTACTACCGTGTGCTGTGACAACTAACCTAACCTAACCTCAAACAAAGTGACAGATTTGTTTTCTATGAAGACAGCTCCGAATAGGCTATAATAAACGATTAGCAACAACTGACGAGAGGCTCAGGCAAGACATGACTGAGTACTAGTTCCATAACTTTGCTGTTCGCGACTATACAAAAGGAAATCCCCGCCTCGTACGCATTTAATATTGGACCACTGGCGGATAAGGACTCCACGCTGCTCACGACACCATTTACAACTTCGCGAAACAAGGACATTTATAGGGGAGCGATGGAAAAATTGACCTTTTATTTTATGCCATAATATGCCCCGCAAGAGTTTAAATAGCACACTGGCTGTTTACTTACATCAAGCCGTCGGCGTCGCGTTTATTGACTTCATCGCCCCTTCACCGATCATCTCGTAGTAGTATACTATAATTTTGGCTCCAAACGGCGAGATAAATACGCATCGGGTATCGTGTCATATTTATTGATCTGCCCATTTGTGCAACGGAGTGATATTTTAATGGCACATAAAATAATAAATTAGCAACATATCTTGTTCATTTCGTTAGCAATATTTATATTTAATCTAGTCAATCTAGTCCTTAATTTGGGCGTGGGAGCTTCCCCAATTGTAAACGTTATAAATTACTGATAAAATTTTATGGAAGGAAATATGTAAGCGAAATACTTACGTAGGAGTGGGTATCTGGCTTCCGGGAGTGAAGGGGGAATCGTTGGCATCGAAAAAGTCGTCCTCGCCCTCCGAGCTGGAATAGGACGTGTCAGGGACGACTAGTGACGAAGACACGGGACCTAAAAAAAAAAAAAAGTTTAAATTTATGGAGATATTTCAAATTTTCTTTCATCATGTTTGACTTTATTTTATGCGCACCCTGTATATCGCAGATTAATTTTTTACTTAAAATTTCAAAGAGTCATTCTTGTTCCACAATCAGCCACAACATATTTTTAATGATGATTGGCATTCTTTAAGAATTTCAGATTATTATGAGTAATGAAAATTGAGAAAAAACACATCGAGCTGAATATTTAAAAAACAATCAATTTTCGTGCCTAACGCCGGTCCTGTGCATAACTCTTTTTACCTATCATCCAGAACACATCAGGACCAATGAGGGCGCACCAGTGAAATCACGGTTGTTCTCCACGTTGGTTGGCTAGTTCATTTTACAAAATAATTTATTTGGCATAAAATTTTGAATACAAACGAAAAACAATAGCGCAGGGATGGATTTACTAAAATCGTAATTTTAGGCTTGTCTGTCTCGTTATACAGGGTGTCCCGATTTTAAACCGACAAACTTCGGGTACTTTAAAGTTCACATGAAATTATGACATATCCCTTCTAACATTTCTTCTCTATCGAGCCTCCTAACGGAGATACAGGGTGTTGAAAATTCAATTTATTTTTTGTTTTTCTTTAATAACTTCCACAATATTAAAGATAGGGAAACCAAACTTGGTACACACAGTTAGGTTGTGAGGGTCCATCTTTGCTATGGTTCAGAGTTGAACTGAGGCGCGCCAGTGGCGTGCGGTGTGGTCACGTCGACATAATTTTAAGGAAAATAGTATGTGCACTAATTTTTTTCGCAATTCTGTTCACATTTTCATAATTTACGGTTAATTTTCTAAAAAAACTTGCTCTTGTAAAATTTTGACTGAGTCATTAGTTTTCGAGATATTTGCGTCTGAACAAAACGATGCACCAAAAACACAATTAATTAATTAAGATAACCCTTTCAAAATTATTTTCAATCTGATTTTCGAAGGGATATACTGAACTGAACTGTCAATTTAATGTTTTTAATGTTTTTCTTCTTTTGCAATGAGGCGTTTTTAAGGCCTTTTGCAAGTCAATATTATTTCTGTCAAAAGAAAAATTTGTTTGTTACGAAATTACATAAACAAATTATCAACATCCAAATATAAAAAAAATCAACACCCCGTATTTCCGTTAGGAATGTCTATAGAGAAATTTTAGAAGGGATATATCGTGATTTCATCAGAACTATTCCCGACATGATAATTGTGTTTTTGGTGCATCGTTTTGTTCAGACGCAAATATCTCGAAAACTAATGCCTCAGTCAAAATTCTACATGAGCAAGTTTTTTTAGAAAATCAACCGTAAATTATGAAAATCCGATCAGAATTGCGAAAAAAATTAGTGCATATACTTTTTTCCTTAAAATTATGTCGACGTGACCACACCGCACGCCTCTGGCGCGTCTCAGTTCAACTCTGAACCATAGCAAAGATGGACCCTCACAACCTAACTATGTGTACCAAGTCTGGTTTCCCTATCTTTAATATTGTGGAAGTTATTAAAGAAAAACAAAAAATAAATTGATTTTCAACACCCTGTATCTCCGTTAGGAGGCTCGATAGAGAAGAAATGTTAGAAGGGGTATGTCATAATTTCATGTGAACTTTCTGTACCCGAAGTTTGTCGGTTTAAAATCGGGACACCCTGTATAGTCTACTTTATTTCCTCCAACATGTAACAGTGCCGTCCGATGTGACAAATAGATATTACCGGGAGAGACACGACGGAAACACATGTTGAGATATTGCAAATTCATCTTTGACGCTCTGTATAAAAAAAACTAGAGATTGTAGAATCATAATTTTTGGCTCTCGTTATATAGTCTACTTTAATTCCCACTACAAATGAAATTTACATATGCAGAGGTACAGTGCGACCCTGTTTTTGAGGTAACTATAATGTTTCTTGGAAAAACAAAAATAATACCATGAAGACAAAGAATACATGCATGTTTGTATCGTCCCCTTTTTCCAATGATTTTTTTCTAAATATTTAAAAAAAAATGACAAAAGTACGCTAATTGCCGCTAACTACCCTGTGGCTAATTAATTGCTAATTATTATTTAAAAAAAAAAACAAGACGATAGAAACATCTATTGACATGTTTTCTGTCAATTAATTTTTGTTTGAATCTCTAAATTACAATCACTTAATTATAAATAGGGGCGGGGCGCACGGCACGACGTTTTAGAAGCATTTTATCAGCGGCATACCCACTGTTAACACTAAAAAATTAAATTTTAAATTTATTTTTCAAAAAATTAACATTTTGCAATTGATGTCGTTTCCGTCGAAACTGGAAATCCATTTTGACTGTATAAGTCACTAAATTGGAAAATAAGTCTATACATGTTTCAAATTTCAAAACAGTTGGTTTATAAACAAAGGAGCCTGGGCCGGTCCTCGTGGCCACCCTGTAGATATAGTATTTTTTTAAATAGCTCCCACATATTTTTTCTTTTTACTAGCATTTTTCATTTAAAGCCAAAAATTTTTTTAAAAACGTAGCAATTAATCTATTAAATATTTGTGACGTCAACAATGTCCTTGATTTAGATCATGCGCATCATATGACTCACATAACCTTACATTTTTTTTCTTTGTACTTTTATTTTCATTTTAAATTTAATTTTTGTAGTCTTAACTTGGATCGATTATAACATTTAGAAACTCTCGTCCACTGTATAATATATAAAGTTTTAAAATTGCATATTATTTAAAATAGACGGTTAATTATAGGCTGAATTTCTAACCAACAAAAATAACCTAAAAACGCGACATAATCCTCGAAAATCGTAAAAAATGCATATTTTGAGGTTAATTATTATGACGTCACGTGCACAATCGAATTTGTTTTGATTTTAGCCAATGGCAAGACAGTCCGTTTTTGACGTCACTTACGGAAAACTGGCGGGACTTTTGAAATTGAAACAACTTAATAATACTTAGAGCAACTGTGGGACTAGAAAATAAATCACCGAATATTAAGTTTGCGCTTCACTTCCGTTACCAAACCGCCAAAACAGATTATTAAGTTTATATTATTTTTTATAATATAAACAGCTCTTAAAATAAATTGCTGGAGAAGCGATTCGTATGAACAAGCACCTAGTAGGCGTTATTTACAATTAAATACGATTGAGTAACAACTCGATCAATGAACAATCATTTCCCGCGCCCAAACTGTTATCACCGCATTTGTGCACCTACGAATAAGAAAAACAAACACAAAGCAAGACGCTGACTGCTGCAATAAATACCTCAAACAATTTTTTACAAGGAAACAAATCAATGGCAACCTTATAGGTACTCACCCATTCTTCCAATCTAATCAAATAATCGTCAAACCCACATAAAGTGCTCTCCACTTATATTCCGTATTGCTTATCGCAAGATTAACTCAAACCGAATGCAGTACGTCGTCAAATTAATTCAAGATTGCAACGCACAAAGGCTGCGTTTTGTCGGGTAAGTGAAAACACATACGAACACCTAAGACGAGAAACACTAATTGACGCGACGCGAAATTAAAAACACAAAACTAAATGAGTAAGCAGAACGGGCAGCGTGCGAGAGTGTAGGAGTATCCGAGATGGACGGTCCCAAAAAACCGTAGCAGGCGCTTTAAAAAACCGCCACGTTTTTGCTCACGCCAGGAATCACGTTGGGATAGATGTACAGGGCTCGAAAATAAACCGCATGATTGATTGTTAGTTTGAAAATAAAGGAAAAAGTGTCGTTGCTACAAGATTCAAAAGGCAAAAGAGTAGCTAGTGGCCGATTTAACGCCTGTTGAGTTTTGCTGCGGTTATACGACGATGAAGAAGAAGTGCAGGAAGAAGAAGAAGTGCAGGAAGAAGAAGTAGTGCAGGAAGAAGAGGAGGAGGAAGAAGAGGAGGAAGAAGAATAGCAGGAAGAAGAAGAAGAGCAGGAAGAAGAAGTGGAGGAAGAAGAAGAGAAGGAAGACGAAGAGGAGGAAGAAGACGAAGAAGACGCATAAGATGAAGAAGAAGGACTCGATAAGATGAAAAAGAGAAGAAGACAAGCATACGTACGATTGGTACAAGAAGTAACTGTCCTCATCGACTATTTCAATTCGGCCATGCACGAACTTCGTTTACTCCCTAACTGACGCGTGCCGGAACGCAGCCAGGGCCTCGATATTAATTTCCGCGCGAACTTTTCGTTGCCGCATTTGCTCCGATTCGAATTTGGACATTTTTTATACGTTAACTAAGTTTGCAGTGTTTGGTACGTTCACGTACGTAGTAAAAATGCGCTTTTTATTGGAGGATTAAGCATGGCTGGTGTGCCCGCTACTACTACTGGATTCTGGATAAGATCGTCGAACTCCAAACGGCCCGCAATACGCGGACGCAATGACAATGCGGAGTGCGACTTGCGAATCAGTTCGTATGTTGCCGCAGTGCCTACACCTATAGAATTAGAATTTTAATTTTTTTTTACTAAAGGCAGCGAATCAGCATGTTATACCTGAAAACCTGCAATTATAGTCCATCCCACGAACTAACATAAACTATTGTTATGTTTGGGGGAAATTTCGTGAAACTCTAATTATTTCATTTTATAGATTTTTATTGTCTTTGATTTTATTGATGGTTGTTTTTTTTTTTTGATTTCTGTTTCTTTTGTGCCCCACGTTGGGCGCCAATTAATTTGTTATGTTAGGGGGAATTTTTGTAATTCTATTATTATTGGTTTTATTGAATTTTAATTTTGAATTTATTTTAAGGTAAGATTAAATATTAATTTTTGAGCATGTTTAGATATTAATTTTTATATTTTATGCATGCGCTAGTATTTAGTTTTGAAGTTTAATTTTATTTTTCTATAGTAGTTGTAAATAGTTTTTCTAAGAGAAATATTTTAGTTCTTGTATTTAGTTTTTGAATTATCGACCTTATGGTATACGATCAGTCCGCCACTGGGCTGAATTATTTCAATGTTTTACTAATAAGCGACAGTGCGTATGATTTTAGGATAATTTAACGTGAAACTTACTGTAGGTTGCTACAATTATTACTCGTTTACTTTTCAGGGCCTTTGGGGGTTCCCTTCTACCATCGAAGAAATATCTTACCTATAAATCTGCTGTTGTGCTATTTTTGAATAAAGGTTATTTGAAATTCGTGCTGGTTTATTTTATTAGATTTCTATGGACTTTCTAAAAATGAATGTCACTTAACTATCTGACAGCTAGATGTCGCTGAGACTGTTGTATGTTTGATATCCAGCTGAGATGAATTTAAATGCTTTGGTTATTACAATTAAACATAGATGACACTCAAAATATAACGTTTATTATAATATCACTTGATAAAAAAAATGATCTAAATCCCTGCGATAATTAAAACTAATTAAATCTATAACAAATTAAGGACTGTGTCCTCTTGGATGTTAACAAAATTAAATAAACTTATGGTTTTAAAAATTTAGTTCACAGAGTAAGTTGTACACTCTCTGGTTACAGAGTCGTTTTAACTGTGCGTAAATTGGCAGCCCTGCTTTTGACACTTGTGGTGCAGTTATTATGGCTGATTATTCTAGAACTTCTTGCACCGTTTACTGGATTTGATCAAACCAAATAGGCTTTGGATGCAATTTTGGAATTCGACCAATCAGATGGGTGCTTACTAATTAGGATAATTTCTACCTTAATTTCTGGTAAGTTGTAGTTGCTTTTCTGTTACTTTTTCGTATTTGCCCTTGACTCACCCTTGGAAAGTCCTGTATTTTTGCCTATTTTTCCTTTAATCTATATTTTTCTTATGAAATTATGTTATTTTCAGCATCCTTATTTCATGACGAATCTGTGGATACTCATTTGTTTATATTGCGTTAGATGAAATTTTGACTTGCCGTTGACTTTGACGAAGCATCACTGAACCTTTTGAATTTCACTACACTACTCGTTATTTGACTAGACTGGTGGTTTTACAAGTCTCACACTATTTATTTACATTTTTATAGAAATTTACAAAAATAAAGTGCATCTTAGTTTAACTGTTGTGTGGAAGTCGTTTAAACTTTGTTCAAAGCATGTAAATAACAGCTGTTCTGTTATTGATTATTTTAAAGAACATTGTACAATGCATTTAGTTTATTTACGATCTTAATTTGTTTACGTTTGTTTTATTTTAGCGTAGCTTTGTTTATGTGTGGCTCGTTGACCTCTTTTGCATCAACAGGTGTTCTACAGCTGATTTAGGAAGATTGTTCTCCAATATGATATCCTTTTTTAACTTGTATTTATCTATTCAGTATACCATACGTAAGTTTCTCGTTATTTGTTTTATTGTGAATTATTTTATTTTATCCTTGTTTATTTTTAATTTTATTTATTTTATAATCGGGCACTTTCTTTTAGTAGTTTAAAATACATGACACTATTATAACAGTGCAATTATAGTCCATAACACGCATTAACATAAATAGCCATTGCTGTCGTTTATAATACCTCATTAAAATGGAACCGAACGCAGGAAGGTTTAATTAAAAAATTAAAGAATTTATTATATTTGTCAATTAATATTCTCTACTGGAGAGCTTCAATAGATTAAACTTGCCTTGCAAGATAAATTACACACATAATACCCGCTCTCTTAGTACTTCGTACCTAAAAACTTGCAATTATAGTCCATCCCACGAATTAACATAAACGTTGCTGTCACTTACATACAGGGTGTGATTGAAAATCAGCCACAGACGGAAACTGGAGATTCTTTGGTCCAAAATAAGACGAAAATTGTTATAAATTTGTTTCCGAAAATGCTTCCTAACCGAGCTACAGGGTTTTGGAAAAATAATTTTTTTGTAGTTTTTTTAAATTTTTCCAGTAACTAGATAAGATATTTTGTTGAGATTTGGTAATTTTTTAGCGAACCAAATTTTATCGAAATTCCGCCAAATTTATAGTCAGATTACAACTTATAAGCGATCCGGCGAACTTTAGTTTTTTTTAATTTCTGGCCTTAGGACAGAAACGATTACGGATTCGGAATCAGGACGACTTCAGGACCTCGAGACTATCTTTAGATTTTCGATCGGACCTTTCCTTCTGAAATCGATTGACGTCTGGAAAAAACTTGGAATTTCGACCAATCACGTGTTTTCCGCTAAATTGGCCATTTTTTAAGCGATTTTCTTGCGGTCTCCGATGGGGGATCGATGGAGGGCGTCTCCGAGCAATTTTATTGATTATTATTCCGAGTGTTCCGTTTTCCCGGACCCCGTAATTAATTAAAAAGCCGTTCATCCTGAACTAATAAAATCCCCTTTTCATTATCGTGTGATAGTTACGGTCGCTCGTTTATTTGTTGTCTAATAAACGCCAAGGTACGCCCGCCATGTAAAACAGCAAAATGTTTCGCCTCGTCCTTTATCCGGATTACTTTACGGGGTAGGGATTTAAACTACCCCCCAACAGAAATATATCAGTTGGCTATGTCACCTGATCAAGGTCGCCATCCTGACAATAATTGTAGAGTTTAAGTGGTTTTACAGACACAAGATTAGAAAAGGACTCACCGATCGTCCTGCTGAGCCTTCGGGCATTTTCCAAGCACTCGGATCCCAATTCGATGCCCTGTTGGACCACGGCCTCCCCCGGCACAGACACGATCTCTGGAACGTTCATTGGGTTTTTTAAAAAAGGAAAAAACATCAATCCTGGTGGTATATAAACATCAAAGGGGGTTTCCGCATATATTTTTACTAAAATAAAAGTAAAAAGGGGGAAATTATGGAAAAAAAAAAAAATGTTGCAATAATTACAAAAAAATAAAATACTAGGGCAAGGTCAAGGTCTGACGTTTGACTTCGGGATAATGTGTGTTTGAATTAGCGTATTCAAATGACTGATGTGAAAGTTTTACATTCCTTGACATAAATCGTGTTAACTCTTCTATCGTCATAATGGTAATAGTTATGTTAATGACAAACTTAAATTATACTTGCTGGTCATATTGTTTGCAAATAGCGGAAATTGGGGTTATGGTTACTTCGAATCTGGAGCAAAGCAACGTAGGTAACTTATCAGAGGTATTTTAAAAGCCCGTTGGAAGTTCACAAGTTCTGAACACCCTGTAGACGAAATTTAAATTCTAAATACATCATATGAAAGTGCGTTCCTAGCTTATTAAATTAAAACTTATTTGTAGATAGAATTTGCAATGGCGATTCGTGCCAGTTCGTGATCGATGTTTTAGTGAACGGCCAGAAGCTAGTCAAATACAACGCGGCTAATCAGCTGCGATTAATTTAATTTGAAAAATATATAAGAACTTAAAATTACTGGCACAAAATGGCTGTCATCTGTAAGCAGAAGTTTGACAAAGCACCGAACAGGACACAGGACAACCCTGCAGTCTCCGCCGAGAAAATAACCACAATTAAAATCGATCGGCGATTTTAATTTATTTATAGAATCTTCTAAGGCTTTTCAATTAAAAATACATGACGTACAAGTTAGATTAAGTCGGTAAGTAAGGCAAGGGCATATTAAAAAAGCAAAGCCAGACCATAAATAACACTTTATGCGTACATTTATTTAATGGAGAAGTGGGAATTTAGCCCGGATGTTGATAAATGTCTTTTTATACAGCTGCAAAAGGAGAAGCGTTATATTTGATATAAAGTGTTTATGCCAGTATCCTTCAGAAGCAATATTGTACGAAGACTACCAAAATATTGGGATTTTGCTTGATCGATGGGTAGACGTTGGCATCATTAAACTCTAATAAAAAAATAGCCTCTACTTATTGCCACGTGCAAACACGGTTTGTTATACAAGATAAGTTTCCAAAATCATTAGCTACTGAAACTTGTTAAAATATAATCCGATCCTTTGTGCAATATAGTCTAAAAATTGCCTATTTCCGTTTACAGATGCGCCGAGTAACTGTTGCAAATTATGTAACACGCTCGGACTTAGTAAGTAACGTCTCTAGTCCGAGTCTTGAACGCGCAGCTTGAACGCGCAGCCGAGTACGACAGCAGAAATAGGTAGTAAATTCGCAAGGAACGTCCAGAAAATGATCTGTCGAACCTTCGAAAAATTCCGCTACGTTTAACATTTTTACCGAAAATCATATTCTGCATTTGTCTTTTGTAAGTACCGACGTTTTGAACGACTTAATCAAACCAGAGCTCGTAATATCATTCCGCTTGTTTGCATTACATATCATATAACACTCACCGGCTGAGCCTTACACTGTCCTGCTCATGGTGGTGAGTTTCAGTCTCAGTGAATGTCCCACAAACGTGGATTTATCATACGCCGGCGAAACATTTCATTGTCCTGTTCATGGTGGTTATGTCTGGCCCCAGTGTATGATCTAAATCATTGTTTTTCTAATATAACCTATAAGATACTATAAAATATGTAAAATTAACGCTAAGTAAAGGTTGGGCATAGATCTTTCGACGGCTTCATATTATGTTGTCGATAAATCAGAAAATACATTGAACTGATTGATTTTTTCTTTTAATATAGCTCGTAATTGAAATCCTTATAATTCAATCATTTTTAGCACGTTGTAAAGATTTAAAACGCATATATTTTTAAATTTTTAGATAATGACAAGATCGATGCATGTTCAGGCTAATAAAGGCAAGATTATGAAATTGTCCAGCCGATGAAGGCAAGATCGGGCATGTTCAGGCCAATAAAGTGTAGATCATAAAACAGTCCAGCCCATGAGGGCAAGATCGAGACATGTTCAGGCCAATAAAATAAGGATCATGAAACAGTTTAGTCGATAAAGGCAAGATCGAGGTATATTTAGATGAGTAAAGGCAAGATCATGAAATAATCCAGCCGATGAAGGCAAGATTGGAGCATGTTCAGGCGAATAAAGAAAAATCAAAACAGTCCAGCCGAAGAAGGCAAGATCGGGGCATGTTTAGGCCAATAAAGTCAAGGTTAAGAAACATTGCAGTCAATGAAAGCAAGATCGAGGTTTATTCAGGCGAATAAAGGTAACATCATAAAATAGTCTAGCCGACGAAGGCAAGATCAGGGCATGCGCACGCGGATAAAGGCAAGATCATGAAACAGTCTAATCGACGAAGACAAGATCGGGTATGTTCAGGCCAATAAAGTCTAGATCAAAAAACAGTCCAACCGATGAAGAGACGATCGGGACAGCTCAGCCGTATAAAGGCAAGATCATGAAACAGTCCAGCCCATGAGGGCAAGATCGAGACATGTTCAGGCCAATAATATAAGGATCATGAAACAGTCTAGTCGATAAAGGCAAGATCGAGGTATATTCAGGCGAGTAAAGGCAAGATCATGAAATAATCCAGCCGATGATGAAGGCAAGATTGGAGCATGTTCAGGCGAATAAAGAAAAATCAAAACAGTCCAGCCGAAGAAGGCAAGATCGGGGCATGTTTAGGCCAATAAAGTCAACATTATGAAACATTGCAGTCAGTGAAAGCAAGATCGAGGGATAATCAGGCGAATAAAGGCAAAATCATAAAATAGTCCTGCCGATGAAGGCAAGATCGGGGCATGCTCAGGCCAATAAAGTCAAGATCATGACACAGTCCAGCTGATAAAGACAATATTAAGGGTACGTTCAGGCAAATAAAGGCAAGATCAGGAAATAGTCCAGCCGAAGAAGGCAAGATCATGAAGCAGTCCAATTGTTACCGACAAGATATCAAACAATGTTTAGGTCAATAAAGTTAAGATCATAAAACAGTCTAGTCGAAGAAGGCAAGATTGAGGTATATACAGGCGAATAAAGGCAAGATCGTGAAATAGTCCTGCCGAGGAAGGGAAGGTCGAATAAAGTCAAGGTCATGAAACAGTTCAGCGATGAAGGCAAGATCGGGGCATGCTCAGGCGGATAAAGGTAAGTCCAGCTGATAAAGACAAGATAAAATCAAGATCATGAAATGATGAAGGCAAGATCGAGGTATATTCAGATGCATAAAGGCAAGATCATGAAACAGTCCAATTCGATAAAGGCATGATCGGGCAGATAAAGGTAAGATCATAAAGCAGTCCATATGAAACAATGTTCAGGCCAATAAAGTCAAGATCATGAAATAATAATGAACAGTGTACCGTTTAAATACCAATAACAGCAATAATACGAGTACAAGAGCTGTCATAAAAGTTTGGTTATGTTTGCACTTTAACTTTGACATAGATTGTTGGCCTTGTCGCTAACCTAAGGTTAGTAACTTTTGTGTCAAGGTCCATTATACGATTTAGAATTTTCCACATATTCCAGCTCGCCGAGAAGGTCTATTTTCTGATGAGGATCCACCTCCTGCAGTTTTATTTATGCAAAAAGTAGCTATTACGAATGAATTTCTTGTTACTCCATTTTGCTGTGGCTTGGTCTATAATACGAAAAAAATCTACAAATTGTCATATAGGAGGACACACTTTTTCAGAAAATGTTGCAAAACCTTCGGTAACAACCCCAAGTGCGGTCCTGTGTGCTCGATGAACGTCAACGCCCCTATACAATTTTGATAATAAACATAAACATGATAACGATAAAATACATCATATTTTTAATATTTTCCAGCTGCGCTCGGTAGATAAATATTTTTTAATGAAAAAACGCGTGATGATGAGATTATGAGTCATTTCGGTTAGGCGTCGAACTTTGATGTGCCAGCCGAATTAAAGATACCGCGATCGTTGTTGATTCTGGAAAAATACAAAATATGTGCGCGAGTTTTATTACAATTATATTAATCTCCCCCTAGTAACAAGCTAATTTTTATTTAATTACGAAAATTATACTCTCCAAGTAAACGGACACTTACCGCTTAAATTGATTGTTTTGCGTCGCAAATCTGCAAACAATTACATCTAAAACCTTAATTATTTTAATTTGTATATCAGGATCAACCGTGTCGGTAATTTATTGCGCAAATCTCGCGTAATTAGCCCCAACAAGATAAATATTTTAATCGGTGATAATTTTCTAATGTACATAATTGATAAAATACGTGAGACAGTTCAATTTAATAAAATTAATCTAACAGCATATTTAATGATAATAATTAAATGAAAAAAATTGTCTCGAGTAGTATGTATTGGGTAAAACGAAACAGTTGGTGAACGTTAACTAGTGAAAAAATATACAGGGTGAGGCACCGAGGTCGATTGCACGCGAGAAAAAACTTGACGCGTCTCTCACGCCCAAAGCGTGAACGATAGCGGTGCGCTGTCCCGTACTTTTTTGTAGTAAATTATATTCTCTACAAAAAACGTCGCGAGCAATTGCCTCTACATGGCTTCGTTTTCACGGCGTTTCACTTTAAAGGTCAGAAAACACGGTTTTTCCGCTATTTCTCAACTAGCTTTGGAACGTGCAAGTTTTATCTTATTTGCTTGAAATATGTGAACAAAAAAAAAACTATATTAGTGGACAGCCCTGGTTTATATAATGACCACACAAATGTTGATATCATTTTTGGTAGCTAGTTTACATAATCGATACAATAAATTACAAATACTTTGTACCTACAGGAAGTTTGATAGAGATTATCATTATCAATGCGTCGGCGGCGCCTCCATTTGCATTTGAAGGTGAAGGTCTTGGTCGAGACGGCAAAAGTGAAGCAATAATTGAATTTGCAAAATAATTGCGGAAAAATTTTTACGAAAATTAAGGTATGGTTTGGAATTCGTGGTCTAATACTAATTGTAAGATATGGAATGAAATCACCTTTTTGAGTTCATGCCCTATTAGCACACTAGACACACCGGACGACTGAGCGGGAATGCAAACAAAACAAAATGCACTTACCTTGGGAGGACACATTGTTTGAGGGACCCGGCCTTTGATGGTAAAGACCATTAACTGGGTGCGCCGTGTTCTGAAACCAAACAATCAAATTATTATTACAGTCTGAATTTATTTTAATAACGCAGGCGAAGCAATGGGTGGAGGTAATAAATAAATAAATAATTAATAACACCACATGTAATTACGACCCCCTTTCACGGCGTAAAAATAAATTTTATAGGCTAATTTTTGGGCTAATTTTAGAATTCCTTGTGCCCCTTCGCTTGGAAAATTATTTTACGAAGCAAATGAACTCTAGTAACAAATCTATAATTTAATTGGACTAATTTTGGAAAATTTATTGATTCCTCTGGAAAAAAATCTCGGCGTAAATAAATTTTATAAGGCTAATTTTTGGGCTAACTTTAGAATTCTTCGTGTCACTCCGCTTGGAAAATTATTTTACGGCGCAAATGAACTCTAGTAGCAAATCAACGATTTGATTGGACTAATTTTAGATTTTTTTTACCCTTCTGGCAAAAAAATCACGGCGTAAATAAATTTTATAGGCTAATTTTTGGGCTAATTTTAGAATTCCTTGTGCCCCTTCGCTTGGAAGATTATTTTACGGCGCAAATGAACTCTAGTAACAAATCTATAATTTAATTGGACTAATTTTGGAAAATTTATTGACCCCTCTGGAAAAAAATATCGGCGTAAATAAATTTTATAGGCTAATTTTTGGGCTAACTTTAGAATTCTTCGTGCCACTCCGCTTGGAAAATTATTTTACGGCGCAAATGAACTCTAGTAGCAAATCAACGATTTAATTGGACTAATTTTGGATTTTTTTTACCCTTCTGGCAAAAAAATCACGGCGTAAATAAATTTTATAGGCTAATATTTGGGCTAATTTTAGAATTCCTTGTGTCCCTTCGTTTGGAAGATTATTTTACGAAGCAAATGAACTCTAGTAACAAATCTATAATTTAATTGGACTAATTTTGGAAAATTTATTGACCCCTCTGGAAAAAAATCTCGGCGTAAATAAATTTTATAGGCTAATTTTTGGGCTAACTTTAGAATTCTTCGTGCCACTCCGCTTGGAAAATTATTTTACGGCGCAAATGAACTCTAGTAGCAAATCAACGATTTGATTGGACTAATTTTAGATTTTTTTTACCCTTCTGGCAAAAAAATCACGGCGTAAATAAATTTTATAGGCTAATTTTTGGGCTAATTTAGAATTCTTTGTGCCACTTCGCTTGGAAAATTATTTTACGGCGCAAATGAACTCTAGCTGCAAATCAAAAATTTAATTGGACTGATTTTAGATTTTTTTATCCTTCTGGCAAAAAAATCACGGCGTAAATAAATTTTATAGGCTAATTTTTGGGCTAACTTTAGAATTCTTCGTGCCACTCCGCTTGGAAAATTATTTTACGGCGCAAATGAACTCTAGTAGCAAATCAACAATTTAATTGGACTAATTTTAATTTTTTTGACCCTTCTGGCATAAAAATCACGGCGTAAATAAATTTTATCGGCTAATTTTTGGGCTAATTTTAGAATTCTTTGTGCCACTCCGCTTGGAAAATTATTTTACGGCGCAAATGAACTCTAGTAGCAAATCAACGATTTGATTGGACTAATTTTAGATTTTTTTTACCCTTCTGGCAAAAAAATCACGGCGTAAATAAATTATATAGGCTAATTTTTGGGCTAATTTTAGAATTCCTTGTGCCCCTTCGCTTGGAAGATTATTTTACGGCGCAAATGAACTCTAGTAACAAATCTATAATTTAATTGGACTAATTTTGGAAAATTTATTGACCCCTTGGGAAAAAAATCTCGGCGTAAATAAATTTTATAGGCTAATTTTTGGGCTAACTTTAGAATTCTTCGTGCCACTCCGCTTGGAAAATTATTTTACGGCGCAAATGAACTCTAGTAGCAAATCAACGATTTAATTGGACTAATTTTAGATTTTTTTTACCCTTCTGGCAAAAAAATCACGGCGTAAATAAATTTTATAGGCTAATATTTGGGCTAATTTTAGAATTCCTTGTGTCCCTTCGCTTGGAAAATTATTTTACGAAGCAAATGAACTCTAGTAACAAATCTACAATTTAATTGGACCAATTTTGGAAAATTTATTGACCCCTCTGGAAAAAAATCTCGGCGTAAATACATTTTTTAGGCTAACTTTTGGGCTAATTTTAGAGATCTTTGTGCCACTCCGCTTGGAAAATTATTTTACAGCGTAAATGAACTCTAGTAGCAAAAATCCACAAAATAATTGGACTAATTTTAAAATTTTTGCCTCCACTGGGAAAAAATCTTGGCGTAAATAAATTTTACTAGCCAAGTTTTGGGCTACTTATAGAATATTTTTGTTCCACCAAATTTTCTACAGCGCTAATAAATTCTAGTGGCCAATCTACGATTTATCTGGACTAATCTTAGATTCTGTATGACGGCGCAAAAGAACTGTAGTGCCTAACCTACGATTCAATTGAACTAATTGCGTGAACATCTGGGGATTCCTTCTCCGTCGTTTTTATACACTAGGAACGAACACGAGTCAAAGTTAATCCAGAATGTGTTAAAAGCTATTAAATCAATCGAGGGCGTCGCGTCGTAACCGTCTAATGGAAAAGCTGCATTTAGAACGGCAAAAAGTCCTAACAATAAATAGCACGTTATGGATTATGTAGAAAAAACTTCTTTGAATTTCTTGTCCAGCAATGCCTAGACTAGATAGTTCGTGGAATGCTAGCAAAATTGCTTTGGTTGTGTAAAAACTGGAGTTTATTAGAATCCGATTTTATGGCCATTTAGTGGGTTATGACACAGCAGTAAATTAGCATAAAGCAATTTAATGTTAAACATCGCATATTTAGAGGCTTATTTATATTGTCTTATAGTATACACTATGGTTTAGGCGTCGGCGATAAAGGTTTGGCTAGCAGGATAATAAACGAAGTAAATTGCTAAGTATAAAAAATATTGGCATGTCAGAATGTTTAAATTTCACGCTCGCTAAAAATTACATACTTGATTTCTTCTATGATGTACATGAAGGAGCAAGGAGCGACAAAGTAATTTTACACTCGCTAAGAATTACATTGCTGCTTCTTTGTACGACTTATACAGAAATTTGGTCTTTGCGCTAAAAATTGACGTATATTAAGGAGTGAGCAATAAAGTATCATTACACTCGCTAAAAACTACACTATCTTTACACTCGCTAAAAATGACACAGCTAATTTTTTCTACGCCCTATAATAAAAATCCGGCTTTTGTACTTTCATTTGTCGACGCAAAATTGAAGTACATTAATGATTGAGCGACAAAGTAATTTTACACTCGCTAAGAATAATTACATTGCTGCTTCATTGTACGACTTATACAGAAATTTGGCCTTTGCGCCAAAAATTGTCGCGCAAAATTGACGTATATTAAGGAGCGAGCAATAAAGTATCTTTACACTCGCTAAAAACTACACTATCTTTACACTGGCTAAAAATGACACAGCTAATTTTTTCTACGCCTTATAATAAAAATCCGGCTTTTGTACTTTCATTTGTCGACGCAAAATTGAAGTACATTAAGGATTGAGCGACAAAGTAATTTTACATTCGCTAAGAATAATTACATTGCTGCTTCATTGTACGACTTATACAGAAATTTGGCCTTTGCGTTAAAAATTGTCGCGCAAAATTGACGTATATTAAGGAGCGAGCAATAAAGTATCTTTACACTCGCTAAAAACTACGCTATCTTTACACTCGCTAATAATGATACAGCCAATTTTTTCTACGCCTTATAACAAAAATCTGGCTTTTGCACTTTCATTTGTCGTCGCAAAATTGAAGTACATTAAGGAGCGGGCGACAAAGTAATTTTACATTCGCTAAGAATAATTACATTGCTGCTTCTTCGTACGACTTATACAGAAATTTGGCCTTTGCGCTAAAAATTGTTGCGCAAAATTGACGTATATTAAGGAGCGAGCAATAAAGTATCTTTACACTCGCTAAAAACTACACTATCTTTACACTCGCTAAAAATGACAAAGCTAATTTTTTCTACGCCTTATAATAAAAATCCGGCCTTAGCACTTTCATTTGTCGTCGCAAAATTGAAGTACATTAAGGAGCGGGCGACAAAGTAATTTTACATTCGCTAAGAATAATTACATTGCTGCTTCTTTGTACGACTTATACAGAAATTTGGTCTTTGCACTAAAAATTGTCGCGCAAAATTTACGTATATTAAGGAGTGAGCAATAAAGTATCTTTACACTCGCTAAAAACTACACTATCTTTAAACTCGCTAAAAATGATACAGCTAATTTTTTCTACGCCTTATTATAAAAATCCGGCTTTTATACTTTCATTTGTCGTCGCAAAATTGAAGTACATTAAGGAGCGAGCGACAAAGTAATTTTACATTCGCTAAGAATAATTACATTGCTGTTTCATTGTACGACTTATACAGAAACTTGGCCTTTGCGCTAAAAATTGTTGCGCAAAATTGACGTATATTAAGGAGCGAGCAATAAAGTATCTTTACACTCGCTAAAAACTACACTATCTTTACACTCGCTAAATATGACAAAGCTAATTTTTTCTACGCCTTATAATAAAAATCCGGCCTTAGCACTTTCATTTGTCGTCGCAAAATTGAAGTACATTAAGGAGCGGGCGACAAAGTAATTTTACATTCGCTAAGAATAATTACATTGCTGCTTCATTGTACGACTTATACAGAAATTTGGTCTTTGCACTAAAAATTGTCGCGCAAAATTTACGTATAATAAGGAGTGAGCAATAAAGTATCTGTACACTCGCTAAAAACTACACTATCTTTAAACTCGCTAAAAATGATACAGCTAATTTTTTCTACGCCTTATTATAAAAATCCGGCTTTTATACTTTCATTTGTCGTCGCAAAATTGAAGTACATTAAGGAGCGAGCGACAAAGTAATTTTACATTCGCTAAGAATAATTACATTGCTGCTTCATTGTACGACTTATACAGAAATTTGGCCTTTGCGCTAAAACTTGTTGCGCAAAATTGACGTATATTAAGGAGCAATAAAGTATCTTTACACTCGCTAAAAAATACACAGCTAATTTTTTCTACGCCTTATAATAAAAATCCGGCTTTTGCACTTTCATTTGTCGACGCAAAATTGAAGTACATTAAGGAATGAGCGACAAAGTAATTTTACACTCGCTAGAAATTACATAGCTGATTCTTTCTTAGCTTACATATAAAAATTCAGGACTTGCAGCTTGCGCTTCCATAACAACGTAAAGTTGAAGTTCACTTGTTTATTGAGCGGGTGAAAATTATTTTTTCGCTCGTTTCGCATGACTGGGAGCGGTAAGGTTACTTTACACTCGCTAGGAATTACATAACTAGTTTTTTATGTACGACTTTGCGCTTTCATTTGTCAGAGTAAAACTGAAGTTGATTGAAAACTGAGCGATAAATCGCTTTGTCGCTTGTTCTTCGCAGCAACGAGCGTAAAGTAACTTTACATTCGCTAAACACTACAGAGATGATTTCGTCTAAGCCTTCCACGAACATTCGACTTCTACAACGTTATTTGTCAACGAAAAATTGAAGTTTATTGAATAGTGAGCGATAAATTACTTTTAGCTTTGTAATTTTACGCTCGCTACTTTGTGCAAAAAAATACTTCACTCTATATAATCTTACCTTTGCTATTTGGAGTAGAACTATAGAATGTTTAATGTTATCCAGCATTACCTGAAACAAAACAGAATCGTTTTTACAAGAAGGGAGTGAATAACAAAGGCGGCGTTGGACGTGGCTGAGGCTTTACGGTTTAGAGCATGTATAAACTAGAACCGAACGAAAAAAAAAAATGTCCTCAGGTGGGATCAATACTAAAAAGCGTATGCTGTTGTGCCTCATTAAAAATTTCTACTGTGAATTTCGCCGAAACTAATAAATCTTTTAAACGAAAATAAACGGGAGCGTATGGGACGGAGGAGGAACAAGATTACGAAGTCAATCCCTCGTCTTCGAGTGGTGCGGTTTAGAATCTGAAATAAAGGGTGCCTCTGCTAACGCGCTCGATAAAAGTTTACGAACTTATCGTTTAAATAATCCTCTGGGGCTTTGGTTTATTGGATTAAAATATTTTTAACTTTGGCTACTGGCTATTGACCTTCAACTTGTATTTTCTACAATTTCGAATTTTTCGTCTTCCGATGAATCCCGATTCTGTTTACCATCAAGGATTTTTTTCTGACCGATTTAAAAATAATATTTTCTCAGGTTGTTTACCAGCCAAGCCAAGTATACATTTCCTGTTTTGCTCCGCTAAACTTCCATCAGATCGATTAATAATTTATTTCAGATGCCACGTAAAATCCATACGTTGAAATCAATTATATAATTTGTCCTTGAAATTCGCTACTACCTCGTTTATGTAAAGTCGAAAAGGATAATGGTTATCCTCGATGGTTCGCTGCGAAATCGATGAAGGAAAAACTGCTTGTTAACCGAGTAATAACTTTACATGCTATATATTACATAAAAAGGAGAGCTGCATTTTTAAAGAAATCCTTCGATTAACGTGAGGATCCAATCGGGGCAGAACGGTAACCACCAGCGTCCTTTGGTGACAATTATCTAAATCTACGATTAGGGACAGTTGTCTCTGCGTATTTCAGAGTTCTGTATACGCCAGCTTAGAACAAAAAACTAATAAAAGAAACAAAATTTTTAAAAGAAATCCTTCGATTAACGTGAGGATCCAAACGTAGATCGGAGATTTATTACATACATTATCTATAAGTCCATAAAATAAAAAAAAAATAAAAATTAATCTTGTACTTACATTTGCGTGGTCTAAAATAAGCTGACATTTAGTCTTCTCATCTGGATCGCTCATTGTTACAATTCTCTCTTCTAATTGCTGAAACAACACAAATACATAATTACACTCACCACCAGATTTATTTTTTTTTTTTCGGTTGCCCGATGCTGGACAGTCTCCCCGTGGCCTCCGACACCCCACGACGAGAGCGCCAGCGAACAATCCACAGGGTTAGTAACTGTAGCTTCCAGACTCGTGTGCCCGAAGTAAACGAAAAGATCCCAGGATGACCGCTTTCTCCATGCTTCACTATTTTACTTGAATCGTGAAGTTTGGCAACAACACACAGTTCAGGAATCGTACAAGAGCCTCAGTTATTAGTCATTACTCTCTTTAGCGCATCCCACTGGCGGGGTACCCAAATTAAAATGATTTAAAAAATATGAATTTTCACAGCACGTTTAAAGAAAATGTAGATTCGTGTTCCTATAGTTCCTATAGGGAAAGGGCATTGTGATAGTAACTCAAAAGCGTAATTTGCTGCGAATATGATATATTGGCTTTAATTCCCGTAACAACATACGTGCGGCCGCTTTTAGTGCTTTCCAGGAACGTATTTCTATCGATTTTTTTCCGTCTTGTTCTACCCCATTATCTGCCGGTGACGTAAAGTCACGTCACAAAAGATCCTGCCAAGTCCTCTAATAATAACCAGGATGCAATGTTAATGTTAATTTCTAAGGATTCGGTTGTGCAACTCGCTCTCTTACATCATGCACGCCGATGAGTCTATTTATATACGCGACAGGGGATTATGAGGAAGTCTAAAAAATAATTGCATTACGTCGGTCGGACAATTGTTTTACAAAGCAAGTTTTTATTCAAAATTATTCCTGCTACCAGTATAAATTTCATCTCTAGTTTATTAAGGCTGCGAATTGGTGTATATTTGGTTGCCTAATATTTATTAAAATTGTACTATTTGGTAAACAACTCCTTTATAAATATAAAATATAAAAATACCATGTGCTTCAACCAATCAGCATTAGTTGTTAATAACCCTGTTCCGGTCGCACATTTGTTTATTCGTTGGGGCAATAGAAAGAATAAAACGTCGGTCTGGTCGTAAAAAGGTAAAATTCTAGCGTTCAAGGTCATCTTTACAACTTTTTACTAATACAACGCACTATTGCCAAATCGGTTAGAGTAACTTTTATTCAAAATGGCTTACATAAATCGACTTCCTGCGACCGCTATAAATTTCCTCCCTAGTTTATTAAGGCTGCGAATTGAGTGTATATTGGGTTGCCTAATATTTATTAAAATTGATTCAAACAACGGCGTACTATTTGGTAAACAACTCCTTTATAAATATAAAAATACCATGTGCTTCAACCAATCAGCATTAGTTGTTAATAACCCTGTTCCGGTCGCACATTTGTTTATTCTTTGGGACAATAGAAATAATAAAACGTCGGTCTGGTCGTAAAACGGTAAAATTCTAGCGTTCAAGGTCATCTTTACAACTTTTTACTAATACAACGCACTATTGCCAAATCGGTTAGAGCAATTTTTATTCAAAATGGCTTATATAAATCGACTTCCTGCGACCGCTATAAATTTCATCCCTAGTTTATTAAGGCTGCGAATTGAGAGTATATTTGGTTGCCTAATATTTATTAAAATTGATTCAAACAACGGCGTACTATTTGGTAAACAACTCCTTTATAAATATAAAAATACCATGTGCTTCAACCAATCAGCATTAGCTGTTAATAACCCTGTTCCGGTCACTCATTTGTTTATTCGTTGGGACAATAGAAATAATAAAACGTCGGTCTGGTCGTAAAAAGGTAAAATTCTAGAGTTCAAGGTCATTTTTACAACTTTTTACTAATACAACGCACTATTGCCACATCGGTTAGAGTAATTTTTATTCAAAATGGCTTATATAAATCGACTTCCTGCGACCGCTTTAAATTTCATCCCAAGTTTATTAAGGCTGCGAATTGAGTGTATATTTGGTTGCCTAATATTTATTAAAATCGATTCAAACAACGGCGTACTATTTGGTAAACAACTCCTTTATAAATATAAAATATAAAAATACCGTGTGCTTCAACCAATCAGCATTAGCTGTTAATAACCCTGTTCCGGTCAATCATTTGTTTATTCGTTGGGACAATAGAAAGAATAAAACGTCGGTCTGGTCGTAAAACGGTAAAATTCTAGCGTTCAAGGTCATCTTTACAACTTTTTACTAATACAACGCACTATTGCCAAATCGGTTAGAGTAACTTTTATTCAAAATGGCTTATATAAATCGACTTCCTGCGACCGCTTTAAATTTCATCCCAAGTTTATTAAGGCTGCGAATTGAGTGTATATTGGGTTGCCTAATATTTATTAAAATTGATTCAAACAACGGCGTACTATTTGGTAAACAACTCCTTTATAAATATAAAATATAAAAATACCATGTGCTTCAACCAATCAGCATTAGTTGTTAATAACCCTGTTCCGGTCGCACATTTGTTTATTCGTTGGGACAATAGAAAGAATAAAACGTCGGTCTGGTCGTAAAAAGGTAAAATTCTAGCGTTCAAGGTCATCTTTACAACTTTTTACTAATACAACGCACTATTGCCAAATCGGTTAGAGTAACTTTTATTCAAAATGGCTTATATAAATCGACTTCCTGCGACCGCTTTAAATTTCATCCCAAGTTTATTAAGGCTGCGAATTGAGTGTATATTTGGTTGCCTAATATTTATTAAAATTGATTCAAACAACGGCGTACTATTTGGTAAACAACTCCTTTATAAATATAAAATATAAAAATACCATGTGCTTCAACCAATCAGCATTAGTTGTTAATAACCCTGTTCCGGTCGCACACTTGTTTATTCTTTGGGACAATAGAAAGAATAAAACGTCGGTCTGGTCGTAAAACGGTAAAATTCTAGCGTTCAAGGTCATCTTTACAACTCTTTACTAATACAACGCACTATTGCCAAATCGGTTAGAGTAATTTTTATTCAAAATGGCTTATATAAATCGACTTCCTGCGACCGCTATAAATTTCATCCCTAGTTTATTAAGGCTGCGAATTGAGAGTATATTTGGTTGCCTAATATTTATTAAAATTGATTCAAACAACGGCGTACTATTTGGTAAACAACTCCTTTATAAATATAAAAATACCATGTGCTTCAACCAATCAGCATTAGCTGTTAATAACCCTGTTCCGGTCACTCATTTGTTTATTCGTTGGGACAATAGAAATAATAAAACGTCGGTAGGGTCGTAAAAAGGTAAAATTCTAGCGTTCAAGGTCATCTTTACAAATTTTTACTAATACAACGCACTATTGCCAAATCGGTTAGAGTAACTTTTATTCAAAATGGCTTATATAAATCGACTTCCTGCGACAGCTATAAATTTCATCTTTAGTTTATTAAGGCTGCGAATTGAGAGTATATTTGGTTGCATAATATTTATTAAAAATTGATTCAAACAACGGCGTACTTTGGTAAACAACTCCTTTATAAATATAAAATATAAAAATACCGTGTGCTTCAACCAATCAGCATTAGCTGTTAATAACCCTGTTCCGGTCACTCATTTGTTTATTCGTTGGGACAATAGAAAGAATAAAACGTCGGTCTGGTCGTAAAACGGTAAAATTCTAGCGTTCAAGGTCATCTTTACAACTTTTTACTAATACAACGCACTATTGCCAAATCGGTTAGAGCAATTTTTATTCAAAATGGCTTATATAAATCGACTTCCTGCGACCGCTATAAATTTCATCCCTAGTTTATTAAGGCTGCGAATTGAGAGTATATTTGGTTGCCTAATATTTATTAAAATTGATTCAAACAACGGCGTACTATTTGGTAAACAACTCCTTTATAAATATAAAAATACCATGTGCTTCAACCAATCAGCATTAGCTGTTAATAACCCTGTTCCGGTCACTCATTTGTTTATTCGTTGGGACAATAGAAATAATAAAACGTCGGTCTGGTCGTAAAAAGGTAAAATTCTAGAGTTCAAGGTCATTTTTACAACTTTTTACTAATACAACGCACTATTGCCACATCGGTTAGAGTAATTTTTATTCAAAATGGCTTATATAAATCGACTTCCTGCGACCGCTTTAAATTTCATCCCAAGTTTATTAAGGCTGCGAATTGAGTGTATATTTGGTTGCCTAATATTTATTAAAATCGATTCAAACAACGGCGTACTATTTGGTAAACAACTCCTTTATAAATATAAAATATAAAAATACCATGTGCTTCAACCAATCAGCATTAGCTGTTAATAACCCTGTTCCGGTCACTCATTTGTTTATTCGTTGGGACAATAGAAATAATAAAACGTCGGTCTGGTCGTAAAAAGTTAAAATTCTAGCGTTCAAGGTCTTTACAACTTTTTACTAATACAACGCACTATTGCCACATCGGTTAGAGTAATTTTTATTCAAAATGGCTTATATAAATCGACTTCCTGCGACCGCTATAAATTTCATCTCTAGTTTATTAAGGCTGCGAATTGAGTGTATATTTGGTTGCCTAATATTTATTAAAAATGATTCAAACAACGGCGTACTATTTGGTAAACAACTCCTTTATAAATATAAAAATACCATGTGCTTCAACCAATCAGCATTAGCTGTTAATAACCCTGTTCCGGTCACTCATTTGTTTATTCGTTGGGACAATAGAAATAATAAAACGTCGGTAGGGTCGTAAAAAGGTAAAATTCTAGCGTTCAAGGTCTTTACAACTTTTTACTAATACAACGCACTATTGCCAAATCGGTTAGAGTAATTTTTATTCAAAATGGCTTATATAAATCGACTTCCTGCGACCGCTATAAATTTCATCCCTAGTTTATTAAGCCTGCGAATTGAGAGTATATTTGGTTGCCTAATATTTAGTAAAATTGATTCAAACAACGGCGTACTATTTGGTAAACAACTCCTTTATAAATATAAAATTTAAAAATACCATGTGCTTCAACCAATCAGCATTAGTTGTTAATAACCCTGTTCCGGTCGCACATTTGTTTATTCGTTGGGACAATAGAAATAATAAAACGTCGGTCTGGTCGTAAAAAGGTAAAATTCTAGCGATCAAGGTCATTTTTACAACTTTTTACTAAACAACGCACTATTGCCAAATCGGTTAGAGTAATTTTTATTCAAAATGGCTTATATAAATCGACTTCCTGCGACCGCTATAAATTTCATCCCTAGTTTATTAAGGCTGCGAATTGAGAGTATATTTGGTTGCCTAATATTTATTAAAATTGATTCAAACAACGGCGTACTATTTGGTAAACAACTCCTTTATAAATATAAAATATAAAAATACCATGTGCTTCAACCAATCAGCATTAGTTGTTAATAACCTTGTTCCGGTCACTCATTTGTTTATTCGTTGGGACAATAGAAATAATGAAACGTCGGTAGGGTCGTAAAAAGGTAAAATTCTAGCGTTTAAGGTCATCTTTACAACTTTTTACTAATACAACGCACTATTGCCAAATCGGTTAGAGTAATTATCGTTTCAACATTATATATGGAATATCGCTGTCCTCGAAAGATCTATTAGAGGATATTTATCGAGATTCATTTGCTGTTAAAGGTCAACGAAAATGCGATACTAACCTTGGTTTGGTCTATCATGAGTTGAAGATATGCATCCGCTTCTGACACTTTGTTATCGAAATCCTTTATGGTGGGGGATGGATGGTGCGGGTCCCACCTCATCTGAAAACAAAGACGATAATTCGGCCATATTTATTTCTTTGAGAGGAAACTCCTCCAGAACGGGGTAAAGAAGTTCTTTTTCCCGCCACATTTTCTTCCTCCATTATTAAATATGGAATCGATAAGGGAAGTTCTCGCATTAATATTTCAAATATTCTGCATAATATAATCATTTCCTGATGTGTCTGTTTTAAATAATAAATTTATAATTGATTTAAATACGCGATCGAAGTTATGTAACGACGAAACAAATGAACATATCTATATACGTACGCGTAAACATCAAAGGAAAATTAATGAAAAGGCACACAAACGATTTGGACCAATAATTTTTTTTCTTAACCTCAAATTATATGTTCTGTCAAATTTTTGGGAAAGCACTGCTCCTATAGCAAAATTGGAAGCATCTGTCGAATCGGCGATCATCGTTCTCCGTTAATTTACCACACTTACCTTGCTGCCGTGCCTAATTATCGTCTCTTCGAGCGCGTGCACCCACTTCTGCCTCTCCTCGGCGTCCCGCGCCTGGAAGTGAAACGTCTTGTGGTCCACGGTGACGGTGAACGTGCTGTCGTCCTCGTCGTCTATGCCGATCACGGCACCTTTCAAACGAACGCAGCCCCGCCGAACGCCGCGCATCATTTTCTCTTTGGACTGAAAAACAAAAATATAAACCAATATTAATAACAAATAACAAATTAAGTACGATTTTATCTATCGGGGAGGGCACGGCAACCACAAGCGTCCTTTGGCGGCAATTATCTAAATCTATGGGACAGTTGTCTCTGCGTATTTCAGAGTTCTGTATACGCCAGCATAGAACAAAGAACTAATAAAAGGACAACTATCTAAATCTACGATTAGGGACAGTTGTCTCTGCGTATTTCAGGGTTCTGTATGCGCCAGCATAGAACAAAAAACTAATAAAAGAAACAAACAAGGGGGCAGTTGCCTTCGCTAAGGCAAGGTCTTCATCTCATCCAGATGATGCTGACTTGATTGACGAAACGCGCGTGGGTCAACGTTCTAGTGACGACGGAAACTACGTCAGCGGTGCATAATTTATATAAATAGTGCAAATCATAAACAATGACAATCAAGTATATGTTGAATAGGTAATTCGGCTCGATTGTATTGAAATACGCTTTTTTAATGCTAATAATAAAAGATTCTCATTATCGCAACAAAGCAGAAATACGTCAATTGATGGGTATAGGACGTAATTCGATAGAAAAAGTTGGCAGCCGTGAAAACTATACACACGCAATAGTACAGGACATTAAATTGGATTATTTACTTAAAAAAAAACGAACTTCGTACTAGTCTAGAGATAAGTCAAACGACTAAAGTATTTGTAGGTTAGGAAAAAAGATTCTATACTCTTTTTCTCGCACAAGCATCCACTTCTCAGTAAAGTAAAGCTCTTCTCTGGGGCATGATCCATGCAAGCTCTATCGGATTAAGGTCTGGCGGCTGAGCAGGCTAAGTTATAACTGATCTGCATCCAGATACTTTCTTACCACGAGACCTCGTGCATTCCAACATTGTGGAAAAGAAAGAACAATTCAGCAAAACTGCTTGCCATATTTTGACCATTTTTGACCAATATAATTTTTGATACATCACCGCAACCCAGTACAATAAATTTTCGTAGACCACTGCACGTGCGAGTAATTCATGCATACCTCAAATTAACAAACAACAGGCGCCCTTTGACTCCAGAGTGGCCGAGCGCATTTGATTTGAAGTTATATATTTGCGAAAAGGCCGCCGGCAAAATCAGTTTTACTGGGGGCCTGGGTAGCGTTAGAAAAACTCGTCGACACCAAGTGACAAGAGTAAAGGCCGAAAAATGGCTGCAGTGGTACAGTTGTACGAGGACTTTCTGGTCAACCAATCTGGTATGTTAAAGGACGTTGTGTGGCTTGTGAAATTAATTTTGCGATTGAAAATTTGTGTCGTGGTGGACCGGAATTGGTCCGGAGGAGTGAGGGCCGCTAGCGTAAGGAATTAATTAACGTCCAGCAGGTTAATTATTGTCGTTTTTTGTCGTGAAAAGACAAAATTTGTCGCGCTTTAAAGAAAACACATTCTGAAACGGGCTAAATTGGCGAAAAAACATACCTTCGGAGAAAAACGTATTAAAAATATTCCTGCGAAATAAAAGTTCGCGACAAATTCCTAGGACACCTACGACAAATTCTTAAGACGTATCCCTTGACGATTTTTAGGGGTGGTAATGCTGAGTTTGTAGGAAAATGTATTAATTTTTATATTTCTGCGAAATAGAAATTCGCGACAATTATTTTGGGGCACGACAATTTCGAGGCCACTTACGACAAATTCTTAAGAATCAGTTCAAAAACCGCACCCTTTGATGATTTTTAGGGGTGGTAACGTAGTTCGTAAAAATATTTATTAATTTTTATATTTCTGCGAAATTAAAATTCGCGACAATTGTTTTGGGGCACGATAATTATCGAGGCCGCTTAAAAATTCTTAGTTCAAAAAAGCATCCCTTGACGATTTTCGGGTTCGGAGAAGATTGTAATTGTTTTTATATTCCTGCGAAATAAAAGTTCGCGACAAAACGCTTTGTTGCACGATAAATTCCTAGGCCACTTACGAAAAATTCTTAAGAATCAGTTCAAAAACCGCATCCTTTGATGATTTTTAGGGGTGCTAACGCAGGTCGTAAAAATATTTATTCATTTTTATATTTCAACAAAAATTCGCGACAATTGTTTTGTGGCGCGACCAATTTCGAAGCTACTTACGACAACCTCTTGAGAAAGAATTAGTCCAAAAAAAGCATCCCGTGACGATTTTAGAGGATGGTTGTGGTGAGTTCGGAGATGAATGTAATTATTTTTATATTCCTGCGAAATAAAAATTCGCGACAATTGTTTTATGGCACGACAATTATCGAGGCCGCTTACGATAAATTCTTGAAAAAGAATCAGTTCAAAAAAAGCATCCCTTTATGATTTTCGCGGGTGGTGGTGGTAAGTTTGGAGAAGAACGTAATTATTTTTATATTCCTGCGAAATAAAAATTCGCGACAAAACGCTTAGTGGCACGATAAATTCCTAGAATCAGTTAAAAAAACGCATCCTTTGATAATTTTTAGGGGTGGTAACGTAGTTCGTAAAAATATTTATTAATTTTTATATTTCTGCGAAATAAAAATTCGCGACAATTGTTTTGTGGCACGACAAATTTCGAGGCCTCTTACGACTTCTTGAAAAAGAATTTGTACAAAAAAGCATCCTGACGAATTTCGGGGGTGGTAGTGGTGAGTTCGAAGAAAGTAATTGTTTTTATATTCCTGCGAAATAAAAGTTCGCGACAAAACGCTTAGTGCACGATAAATTCCTAGGCCACTAACGACAAATTCTTAAGAATCAGTGTTCAAAAACCGCATCCTTTGATGATTTTTAGGGGTGCTAACGCAGTTCGTAAAAATATTTATTCATTTTTATATTTCTGCGAAACAAAAATTCGTGACAATTGTTTTGTGGCGCTACCAATTTCGAAGCTACTTACGACAACCTCTTGAGAAAGAATTAGTTCAAAAAAAGCATCCCGTGACGATTTTAAAGGGTGATAGTGGTGAGTTCGGAGAAGAATGTAATTATTTTTATATTCCTGCGAAATAAAAATTCGCGACAATTGTTTTATGGCACGACAATTATCGAGGCCGCTTACGATAAATTCTTGAAAAAGAATCAGTTCAAAAAAAGCATCCCTTGACGATTTTCGGGGGTGGTAGTGGTGAGTTTGGAGAAGAATGTAATTAGTTTTATATTCCTGCGAAATAAAAATTCGCGACAAAACGCTTAGTGGCACGACAAGTTCCTAGGCCACTTACGACAATTTCTTAAGAATCAGTTCAACATCCCCTGATGATTTTTAGGGGTGGTAATGCTGAGTTCGTAGAAAAATGTATTAATTTTTATATTTCTGCGAAATAAAAATTCGCGACAAAACGTTTTGTGGCACGACAAACACCTACGCCACTAAGAATCAGTTCAAAAAACGTTTCTCTTGATGATTTCTAGGGGTGGTAATACTGAGTTCGTAGAAAAACGTATTCATTTTCATATTTCTGCGAAATAAAAATTCGCGACAATTGTTTTGCGGCACGACAAATTTCGAGGCCACTTACTACAAATTCTTGAAGAAGAATCAGTTGAAAACAAGCTTCCCTTGACGATTTTCGGGGTTGGTAGTAGCAAGTTCGGAGAAGAATGTGATTATTTTCATATTCCTGCGAAATAAAAATAAACTCGCGTCAAAAAGCTTACTGGCACGACAAATTACTAGGCCACTTACGACAAATTCTTTAGAATTAGTTAAAAAAACGTATCCCTTGATGATTTTTAGGAGCAAGTTAGAAAAATTTAATAAATTTTATATTTTTGCGAAATAAAAATTCGCGACAATTGTTTTGTGGCTTGACAATTATCAAGGCCACTTACGACAAATTCTTGAAAAAGATTCAGTTCAAAAAAAGCATCCCTTGACGATTTTGGAGGTGGTAGTGGTGGGTTCGGAGAAGAACGTAATTATATTCCTGCGAAATAAAAGTTCGCGACAAAACGCTTAGTGGTACGACAAATTCCTACTAAGCCACTTACGACAAATTCTTAAGAATCGGTTTAAAAAACGTTTCCCTTGATGATTCTTAGGGGTGGTTAATACTGACTGAGTAGAAAATCGCATTAGTTTTTATATTTCAGCGAAATAAAAATCCGCGACAATTATTTTGGAACACGACACTTATCAAGGCCACTTTCGACAAATTCTTGAAAAAGAATTACTTAGTTCAAAAACGCATCCCTTGACGATTTTCGGGAGTGGTAGTGGTGACTTCGGAGAAGAATATAATTATTTTTATATTCCTGCAAAATAAAAATCGCGACAAAACGCTTTGTGGCACGACGAATTCCTAGGCCACTTACGGCTATTTCTTAAGAATCAATTCAAAAAACGTATCCCTTGATGATTTTTAGGGGGTGGTAATACTGAGATCGTAGAAAAATGTATTAGTTTTTATATCTCTGCCAAATAAAAATTCGCGACAATTGCTTTGAGGAACGACAATTATCGAAGCCACTTACGACAAATTCTTGAAAAAGAATCAGTTCAAAAAAGAGTATCCCTTGACGATTTTCGGAGGTGATAGTGGTGAATTTGGAGTAGTATGTAATTGCTTTTATATTTCTGCGAAATAAAAATTCGCGACAAAACGCTTTGTGACAGGACAAATTCCTAGGCCTCTTAAGACAAACTCTTAAGAATCAGTTCAAAAAAAGTATCCCTTGACGATTTTTAGGGATGAGTTCGAAGAAAAATATACAAAATTTTATATTTTTGCGAAATAAAAACTCGCGACAATTGTTTTGTGGCACGACAATTATCGGCCACTTACGACAAATCCTTGAAAAAGAATCAGTTCAGAAAAAGGATCCCGTGGGTGGTAGTGGTGAGTTTGGAGAAGAATGTAATTATTTTTATATTCCTGCGAAATAAAAATTCGCGACAAAACGCTTATAGTGGCACGACAAATTCCTAGGCCACTTACGACAAATTCTTAAGAATCGGTTCAAAAAACGTTTCTCTTGAAGATTTTCAGGGGTGGTTAATGCTGATTTCGTAGAAAATCGCATTAGTTTTTATATTTCAGCGGACTAAAAATTCGCGACAATTGTTTTGGGACACGACAATTATTATCAAGGCCACTTTCGACAAATTCTTGAAAAAGAATTACTTAGTTCAAAAAAGCATCCCTTGACGATTTTCGGGAATGGTAGTGGTGAATTCGAAGAAGAATGTAATTATTTTAATATTCCTGCAAAATAAAAATCGCGACAAAACGCTTTGTGGCGCAACCAATTCCTAGGCCACTTACGGCAATTTCTTAAGGATCAATTCAAACAACGTATCCCTTGATGATTTTTAGGGGGTGGTAATGCTGAGATCGTAGAAAAATTTATTAGTTTTTATATCTCTGCCAAATAAAAATTCGCGACAATTGCTTTGAGGAACAACAATTATCGAAGCCACTTACGACAAATTCTCGAAAAAGAATCAGTTCAAAAAAGAGTATCCCTTGACGATTTTCGAAGGTGATAGTGGTGAATTTGGAGTAGTATGTAATTGTTTTTATATTTCTGCGAAATAAAAATTCGCGACAAAACGCTTTGTGACAGGACAAATTCCTAGGCCTCTTAAGACAAACTCTTAAGAATCAGTTCAAAAAAAGTATCCCTTGACGATTTTTAGGGGTGAGTTCGAAGAAAAATATACAAAATTTTATATTTCTGCGAAATAAAAACTCGCGACAATTGTTTTGTGGCACGACAATTATCGAGGCCACTTACGACAAATTCTTGAAAAAGAATCAGTTCAAAAAAAGGATACCTTGACGATTTTCGGGGGTGGTAGTGGTGAGTTTGGAGAAGAATGTAATTATTTTTATATTCCTGCGAAATAAAAATTCGCGACAAAACGCTTATAGTGGCACGACAAATTCCTGGGCCACTTACGACAAATTCTTAAGAATCGGTTCAAAAAACGTTTCTCTTGAAGATTTTCAGGGGTGGTTAATGCTGAGTTCGTAGAAAATCGCATTAGTTTTTATATTTCAGCGGACTAAAAATTCGCGACAATTGTTTTGGGACACGGCAATTATTATCAAGGCCACTTTCGACAAATTCTTGAAAAAGAATTACTTAGTTTAAAAAAGCATCCCTTGACGATTTTCGGGAATGGTAGTGGTGAATTCGAAGAAGAATGTAATTATTTTAATATTCCTGCAAAATAAAAATCGCGACAAAACGCTTTGTGGCGCAACCAATTCCTAGGCCACTTACGGCAATTTCTTAAGGATCAATTCAAACAACGTATCCCTTGATGATTTTTAGGGGGTGGTAATGCTGAGATCGTAGAAAAATGTATTAGTTTTTATATCTCTGCCAAATAAAAATTCGCGACAATTGCTTTGATGAACGACAATTATCGAAGCCACTTACGACAAATTCTTGAAAAAGAATCAGTTCAAAAAAGAGTATCTCTTGACGATTTTCGGAGGTGATAGTGGTGAATTTGGAGTAGTATGTAATTGCTTTTATATTCCTGCGAAATAAAAATTCGCGACAAAACGCTTTGTGACAGGACAAATTCCTAGGCCTCTTAAGAATCAGTTAAAAAAAAGTATCCCTTGACGATTTTTAGGGGTGAATTCGTAGAAAAATATACAAAATTTTATATTTCTGCGAAATAAAAACTCGCGACAATTGTTTTGTGGCACGACAATTATCGAGGCCACTTACGACAAATTCTTGAAAAAGAATCAATTCAGAAAAAGGATCCCGTGACAATTTTCGGGGATGATAGTGGTGAGTTCGAAGAATGTAATTATTTCAGTTAAAACAACTATTAAATGTCATATACAGTACGCGCTCCCTTTATCTTCTTAGTTTCATTTCTTATCACGACGAAAAGACATTTAAGTAGTTACTTTTGATTAGTATTAATTATTACTAACTACAATTTCCATGCTGATAACGTGTACGCGTATTACGTTAAAATTAATTGTTCTTGTCATAGTTGCTTATAGTTATAGTCGTTTAGGCCTGACTTGAGCTACGTTACGCGCTATAGGTACTTAAATTCCGAGTTAAATTCATAGAACGGGGCATCGCCTGAATCAACAAAAAAAATAATATGGAAGAATTATTCGGTTATTATAACGTGGTTGTGTACGAATATTCTGGTGGGTAACGTTCAGGATGTCTCCCAGAATTTTTTTTTTTTTTTTTTGGGGGACAATAAAGAATAGTATTATTATTATTATCATTAAGAGCACTCCTTTTTTGCTCCACAGGCCATGAAAATGCAATTACAACGAAACATATTTTTTCCAGATCCTCGTGTCACGACATGGAAACTGATGGACACCCCCGGACCAACATTGTACATCACAGCTCTGTACTTGATGTTGGTACTGCTGCTTCTACCGGCCTTTATGAAGAACAGGAAGCCATACGACTTGAAAGGCGTCATCAGATTCTACAATATAGTTCAAATCGTGTCCTGCTGCTATGTAATATACATGGTAAGTGGTAACGTTACAGGTCTCTGAACGGATGGGTAAGTCGTTAATGTGAAGGGCAAACGGAGGAGGCCTTGAGACGGATCCTTGTGGAACACCAATGTTGGTAGAGCTCGCGAGATTCTTAAAAATATCAGTATGATTCTTACAGATATGCTAGTGAACAATTTCCTCTTGAATCATTTATATTTCTCCCCAGATGAGCACCGCAGGATGGATCACGGGGGAGTACAGCTTCGGATGCCAACCCGTTGATTATTCCGACGATCCGAAAGCAGTGCGACTACTGTCCATGTTCTACTTTCTTTATTTTCTGAAGATGGTCGAGTTGGTCGAAACTGTGTTCTTCATACTGAGGAAGAAGTTCAACCAAGTGTCCGCCCTGCACATATACCACCACGCATCCACGTTTTGTCTTGCGTACATCGGCTGCAAGTTCATAGGGGGTAAGAACTGAATTCTGAATTTTCAATTTGGTTAAACTAAATTCACTAAATTTTCTTGCAGGTGGCATGGCATCCCTTCCCGTAATACTTAACAGTTTCATCCACGTTCTTATGTACACTTATTACTATTTATCGTCACTTGGGCCGACGTGGCAGAAAACTCTGGCACACTGGAAGCCGAAATTGACTGTAATGCAAATGGTAAGAAATATTTTTGGCATATGCAATTTTTTTATTTTTCCTTTATTTTTCAGATACAATTCGCGCTTCTGATCCTCCACGCGTTGACGGCTCTACATCCTGACTGCACGGTGCCCAAAAAATTCGTAATTCTCTACCTCCCCAACGTCGCCTTGATTTTCAAAATGTTTTACGACTTTTACACGAACAGCTACGCCAAGAAAGGGAAGCAACATTAACAGATTTTATTTATTATATTTATTATTAAACGTATTTATTTTTGACATGTTGGTTTTTATTTCCAATTCAGAATTACGTTGATATTCTTAAAGACTATTACAGTAGCTTAAAATTGTCTTTTGGCAAATTTTGATATCTGCTAAACCAAAAATGATAAAAAGAAAATAAAGGCAAAATTTTGATTTTTTACTGGTTCCAGTAAATTTCAAACTGAAAAAAATTCCAAATCGTGTTTTTTGTTAAGGGGTGGTTTTCACCCTCTTAGGGGTAAGAGCAATTATTTTTCTTATTAGGGGATGAGTTTTATGTCTCAAAATGTAACAATCTGCTAAGAAAGTCCTAATTTCTCAAAATAAACAAAAAATAAAGAACTAATCCATTTCACCCCTTTCATATCGGCCATATTGAGGGTGTAACACAACATTTTTAATTTCTGACATCATATTCGTGATCAGCGGCCCCAAAAACATAAATAATATAAGTTTCATTAATTTACTCTCAGTACTTCGTTAATTATTGATTTTTTGACTTTAAGGGTGTTCTCACCCCTTTTAGGGGTAAGAGCAATCATTTTTCTTATTAGGATATAAGTATTATGTCCTAAAATACAACAACTTGCAAAAAAAGTTTTATTTGCTCAAAACAAACAAAATATAGCTAATTTTTCCATTGCACCCCTATTACATCAGCCATTTTAGGGGCGCAATCGGGAACTTTAAAATTCTGATTTCAGATCCGTAATCAGCGACCTCAAAAACAAATACATGAATTTTTTCAATGACCAACTCTCAATACTTGAGACAGTATTAAATTATGAAATTCAGGGGTAGTTTTCACCCTCTTAGGGGTAAAAGCACATCTAGTCGATACCCTAAAGTTTAAAAATCCGAGCCGCTATAGAATTAGTCCGAAGTTTGGCTTTTTGACACCAAGTGACTGACTGTATTAACTACTTATTTACAAATGATCTAATCTAATTATTACTGTCTTTTGTTTTGATAGTTTTTAGATTTGACAGCGTGTTTTATCTACACAGAGACTTTATAGGGACAGATACGACAATAGAGCCAAAGTCACGCCCACCCGCCATTATGAGGCTAAATTTATCACAACTAACATAACCTTAAATTTTTAGTTTTGCAAATTTTCATTTTAATTTTTGTAGTTTTAGGTTGGATCCACTGTAACATTTAAAAACTCTCTCAGACAGTAGATTTATAAAGCTTCAACATTGTAGATTATTTAAAATAGACTGCTAATTATAGGTTAGAATTCTAACCAACAAAAAGCATTTTGTCTTTGTTTTCTTTAGTTGACTATTGAATCACTCGTATTATGATACTGTAATTACGAGTGTATTAGTGTATTTTAATAGTTGCGTATTATGCAAAAATGTATGTAAATATAAAAATACAAATTTCATTAAAATATTTTTAGCGAAAAAAATGTAAATTTCAAACTATCCAATAATACAATGAATTTATATTTTCTACAATTTGTCTTACACTCTTACACTTTTTAGTTAAATAATAAATGAGTAAACAGTCGAATGACCAACAATGAGGCATGTAGAAATAAACTAAACCAACAGTTACCTTATGAATACAATTTACAATATAAAATCATTAAACAATTCTTTAAACAGTTTTTTTCACAATACACTAATCACAAATTTTTTTTATACATTCAATAAGTCACAATAAATTGTTAAAGTATACAAAGTATAATATGACAGCTTAAAAAATTTTCGCATTTTTAGCCTCTTAATGGCGGTACATACCACGTGAATCCAACAACCAATCAAATGCTGACAACCCTTTGTCGCCACTGTCTATATAAAGTCTCTATAGTTCTATCAAGTTACAAATATTTACGTTAATTTTGTGATTTAGATATTTGAAGATTTTTTTTGTGTTCTATTGGAACTGTTTGGACTTTGTCATTATCAAACCGGTCAAACCTAACGTAAAACACGGTCTACTTTATAAAATGTCAAAATGTCAAAAAAGTCAAAATGTCAAAAGAATGTCAAAATGTCAAAAAATGTCAAATGTCAAAAAATGTCAATGTCAAAAAAATGTCAAAATGTGAAAAAAATGTCAAAAAATGACAAAATGTCAAAAAAAATATCAAAATGTCAAAAAATGTCAAAATGTCAAAAAATGTCCAAATGTCAAAAAATGTCAATGTCAAAAAAATGTCAAAATGTTAAAAAAATGTCAAAATGTCTAAAAATTTCAAAATGTCAAAATGTTATTTATATTATTTTGTGCCTTAGGCAATTATTTTTTGTTTAATGTTGTAAATAACATCACTATTTGTGCATTATCAAGTTATTTGTTACTCGGATCATGTGCATCATATGACTCACATAACCTTAAATTTTTATAAATTTATTTTCAATTTTAATTTTAATTTTTGTAGTTTCAGCTTGGATCCATTATAAAACATAAGAACTCGCTCAGATAGTTGATATATAAAGCTTCAATTTTGTAGATTAATATTAAAAATAGACTTCTAGTTATAGGTTAGATTTCTAACCAACAAAAAGCACCATATTTTATTGGATCAAGGCAATCAACACTTCATTAATAATGTACTGAACAAGAGTTTAGTTGCTAGTACAGGAACCAAGCAGAAATTTTGATAAAAGCGACATAATATCCGAAAATCTTAAAAATGCACATTTTTGAGGTTAGTTCTGAGGTAGTCTTTATTCCAAAAGATGGAATAAGCTAAGACAGCCTCGAAGACAGCAGGTTTTAATTCCAAGACCGTCTTCGACCACGATAATTTTGAGTTTACATTTCAAGAATCAACTACCGATTTTCTCGACAGCAATTTACAACCACCATGTATAAATAATGAATCGTCAAAGCGGCCAACCTTTTATTTGCAAACAAAAACAAAAACACCGGCAATATAACGACTCTCTAGATGATTCGAATCATCAAGTTGATTTCATACGGTTTTGTTATTATCTCCGCGGTGTTTTTGTTTTAAAAATAGACATATTCACGTATATCATCGCGAATTTTTTATTGCGGTGAATGTATACGTTGTCAACAGTTAAATTAAAAACGATAAACAATAATAACGATTAAATTGCGTTTTACGTAAGTAGTACACGATAAAGCGATAAAGAAAGTAATTGTATAGGTAGGTACCTACCGTATAATTGATATAATGTTGCAATATTAAAATTGTTATATTTCTTTCTTATAGAATAAAATTACGAATTACAAAAAAAATTAGGAAATAAAGTTTTTAGCCCACAATAATTTTTTCGTTTAAACTCAAATATTGGACTAAGTATTTCCGAACGTTTTTGGCGTGCCAAACGCGAATCCGTTGTCCGTTTTTTCGTCCAACGCCAGGATACTCAGAAAAGACCATTTTAAGGCATATTTGAGGTTATGTCATTCGTGCAGAATATTTTTTTGCGCATTACTGGTTTTTCCCTTCAATTTCCAAAATCCATCCACTTTGACATTTCTTTCAATAGCATTAAAATCATTTTAAGTTGAATGTGCGATATATCGGTAAAGAAAAATGTCGCCTTAAACGGTACCTAATAAACAAAAAAACTGTATGTGTGACATAACCTCAAATAGAAATTTTTTAGGTTAGGATAACTCGGAATTCTGACGTGTTTGGAAAAAGAATTTCGGATTATTTTTACCATAAAAAATGACAGGCGATTTCTTTTTTAGGGTGTTTTATTTGTTTCTTAAACACCACTCCTCAATTCTGCACAACTAGTAGTAGTAGCTTTGAATTGAGTTACGACTGCTGGTGACAGTTTTAATTAGAAAAATTGCGAATGCTCCGAGGTCATTCAGTACGTTTCTCATTAGTCATTTGTCTTTTAAATTTTGCTATCATATGTTTATTAAGTGGCATGTTTACGCGAAGGTTGCTAAAGTTTAACAAGGTTTATATTTAACAGTTACGTGATATTTAAATTTATACGCGGTCACGTGACGCGTTTTGTTATTTAATTATTTACTTGCATAACTTTAATCTGCAGGTCTACAAAAGTGCGAGATAATAGTGTTTACGCTGTCCGAAACGATAAGTGCGATTTAAAAAATCAGATTGAATCAACAGTGCAGTTCATTGTTTTGGATCTTAAACTCTGGCACTCCCCACGCATCAACTTTTTATTTAAATGTTTTGGAACAATTAAAGAATTAGGGAACTTGGCAAATTTGGCCATTTATTGATAAACGCCTTGTATATTCGGAAGCCATCAGGTACTTAGGCGTAACTCAGCTCCTGGGTTCAGCAGGCTATTTGAACTTCCTATAAACAGGGCTGGATGTCTTGTCATCTGGTCAAAGATTAAACCTACTCGATATCTTAAATCTGGGCATTTTCGAGCAGTAAACGGCTGCCGAGACGGCTGTTTAAATCTATAAAAATATGCTACCCTCTGGAGACTAAGAAGAATATCCAAATAAATTCCTATAAATTTAATTTCATAGCTCGTGGAAATAAAAACGCTGCGATATCTTAAATCTGGACATTTTCGAATAGTAAACGGCTGCTTAAATCTATAAAAACCGAGATAAAAACATGCTACCATCTGGAGACTTAGAAGAATATCCAAATAACTTTTCCTATAAATTTAAGTTCATAACTCGCGTAAATAAAAACGCTGCGATTTCTTAAATCTGGGCATTTTTCGAGCAGTAAACGGCTGCTTAAATCTATAAAAACATGCTAGCCTCTGGAGACTAAGAAGAATAATAAAATAACTCTTCCTATTAATTTAAGTTCATAACTCGCGTAAATAAAAACGCTGCGATTTCTTAAATCTGGGCATTTTTCGAGCAGTAAACGGCTGCTTAAATCTATAAAAACATGCTAGCCTCTGGAGACTAAGAAGAATAATAAAATAACTCTTCCTATAAATTTAAGTTCATAACTCGCGCAAATAAAAACGCTGCGATTTCTTAAATCTGGGCATTTTTCGAGCAGTAAACGGCTGCTTAAATCTATAAAAACATGCTAGCCTCTGGAGACTAAGAAGAATAATAAAATAACTCTTCCTATTAATTTAAGTTCATAACTCGCGTAAATAAAAACGCTGCGATTTCTTAAATCTGGGCATTTTTCGAGCAGTAAACGGCTGCTTAAATCTATAAAAACATGCTAGCCTCTGGAGACTAAGAAGAATAATAAAATAACTCTTCCTATAAATTTAAGTTCATAACTCGCGTAAATAAAAACGCTGCGATTTCTTAAATCTGGGCATTTTTCGAGCAGTAAACGGCTGCTTAAATCTATAAAAACATGCTAGCCTCTGGAGACTAAGAAGAATAATAAAATAACTCTTCCTATTAATTTAAGTTCATAACTCGCGTAAATAAAAACGCTGCGATTTCTTAAATCTGGGCATTTTTCGAGCAGTAAACGGCTGCTTAAATCTATAAAAACATGCTAGCCTCTGGAGACTAAGAAGAATAATAAAATAACTCTTCCTATAAATTTAAGTTCATAACTCGCGTAAATAAAAACGCTGCGATTTCTTAAATCTGGACATTTTTCGAGCAGTAAACGGCTGCTTAAATCTATAAAAACATGCTAGCCTCTGGAGACTAAGAAGAATAATAAAATAACTCTTCCTATTAATTTAAGTTCATAACTCGCGTAAATAAAAACGCTGCGATTTCTTAAATCTGGGCATTTTTCGAGCAGTAAACGGCTGCTTAAATCTATAAAAACATGCTAGCCTCTGGAGACTAAGAAGAATAATAAAATAACTCTTCCTATTAATTTAAGTTCATAACTCGCGTAAATAAAAACGCTGCGATTTCTTAAATCTGGGCATTTTTCGAGCAGTAAACGGCTGCTTAAATCTATAAAAACATGCTAGCCTCTGGAGACTAAGAAGAATAATAAAATAACTCTTCCTATAAATTTAAGTTCATAACTCGCCTAAATAAAAACGCTGCGATTTCTTAAATCTGGGCATTTTTCGAGCAGTAAACGGCTGCTTAAATCTATGAAAACATGCTAGCCTTTGGAGACTAAGAAGAATAATAAAATAACTTTTCCTATAAATTTAATTTCCTAACTCGCGTAAATAAAAACGCTGCGATATCTTAAATATGGGCATTTTCGAGTAGTAAACGGCTGCAGAAATCCATAAAAATACGCTACCCTGTGGGGGTAAATATTATTTTCGTTTTTCAAGCTTAGGGGATGGGCATAATACCTACGAGAGAAAAAAAGAATAATCAAATAACTATTTCTACAAATTTAGTTTCTTAACTCGTGGAAATAAAAACGCTGCGATATCCTAAATCTGGGCATTTTTCGAGCAGTAAACGGCTGCTGAAATCTATAAAAACATGTTAGCCTGTGGAGACTAAGAACAATATCCAAATAAATATTCCTATAAATTGATAATGACACTTAGATCTAAGATATTCTAGTTCACCTGGAAACATCTGAATATGTAAGAATCAGTAACCAATTAGCCTCTGCACTAACGAACTACTATCATCTGCACCTTGATTAATTTGTTCAGAAAGTCGTTAATATGAAGAACAAACAAAGTGGGGCATAGTGCGGTTCCTTGTGGAACACCAGATGCGGGTGAGAGAAAATCTGCGTCATTAATAACATTTTGGTTGAGGCCTATTCAAAAATAGGCCATTCTGTGTTTATTTGCGGACGGCCGGCACTTGTATTTCTTAAACAAATATTTACTTGCCACAACAAATTATCACTTACGTCATACCATGTGTCTTATGTTTATATCGGAATATCTACGGATTATGCACTAGATTTATCTGATTTATTGGAGAATGTTCTGGTTATGGTTTTTTCGCTGCAGTTGCCACCAAAAGCTTGGGTTCTTTAGATTTCACTTAAGGGTTAAAATCTGCATTAACGGTCGGTTACATGATCGCCGCTGACACATAGTGTCTAACAAAAATCGCAATGATGTGGCAACAAACTAACATAAAACAAGTATTTATCTAATAATTGTACACATCCTTTCCTTTCTAACCACATCACATAGGTAATCATACACAGAATCGTATTGGAATGTACCTATCCCACTAGCCACCGAATCCGTGTTGATTCATCGAATCGCGTCCAGATAATGTTTATTTATTTATTATTAACAGAGCAATCACATCTTGGCGTTAATTATCCAATTATTAGAACAGTTACACCCACATAACATTGTTTACAAAACGTTCAGACGATTCAGCAACTCGCTGGCCGATATTTGGGTTAGGTTTGACGAGATGCTGACAAAACTTGTACTCACCGTATAGTATGATAGCAACCCGGAATTATCGTCGAGCACGAACCATCTGTATTGCCATCCTTTCATAACGTTAGTCCATTTACTTAAGGATCCTTCCATTACGGCCATATTATTAAAAACCGCACTAAACTACGTACACTGACATTACAACGATTGTTTAGTGACTAATTTGACATTTTATTCCCCAGACGTTGACACTTGCGCGTTGGACAACTCTCGTGTAGGCAACCAGACTTACGCGCTCTTGTACACCGGGTTGCCTAGCCCCTTTAATAAAGGCGTTCCACTGTTTTGAGCAGAGCTGAGAAGAGATGTGGCAAAGAAATGGCTTTCGACGTTGGTAATGTACAGGGTGTTTAATTGAGAGGCAATATCTCATTATAGCAGGTTTTTTTCCAATTCGTTTTTACAACTAAACTGCTGGAACTTTGAAACGCATAAAGGCAATTTTTAGTATATATTTGAAGTTAAATATCTTAGAAAATATGAAAGATATTTGAACACGATTAGAGCAGATCGGTGTGTTTTGGTTTGTGGGAACTTTAAATTCTAAAATACAGGGTGGTAAATAAAACAATGCAGATTTTAACAAATTTCACTGCGCCACCATTTCTTTCCAAACAAATTTTTAATTAAATAATAACTAAAAAATTGAGGGCGTACATTGACTCGTGGCCACCCGGTATCTATTTTTCTTGTTTCAAATAAGACTATCCAGTTCCACGGAAACAAAGAATCTAAATACTTTGTGTTTTTCAATACACACCAACAGTGGGAACAATTGTCCAATTTATCTATAATTGCTACCAACGTAAATGACAAGGCAACGGGCATTGTATAATAATTTTTTATTATAAAAAATAGAAAAATATCTTACACTGTACAAAATCATTTTAGATCACATATGCTCTAAAATGCATAGACTAACCTAAGAACTATATGTTTACACAGTGGCCTACACAAAGTCGTTTCCGAGACATATTTTCCTAAAAAAATGTTAAGTATAGCAAGAACGATAAATGGTCAATCAAAATAAATTATTTTACATTTCTTAAATTCCACTACTTGCAGAATAAACAGACTATACATATTGTACGGTTCGTTTTTTCTGCCAAGATCATTCGAAACCGGAAAAATTAAAATTCCGTTTTATTTATGGTCACATATACTTAGAGGCAAAATCTGAACAGACTGGTGATGATTATATACACCGAAGCCAATCATATTCTTGTGTTTTTTCTAGGAAAATATTTACTGAAAATATATCTGCTCTTCTGCTGAAACCATATTTGATGTACACCACTGATACAAATCGACCAAAGAGTAATGAGTCCCTTATCTTGAATTCAATTTTGAGATCATGACTCATTGGTCAATATTTTAAAGAAACCACTAACACGAGCTTGAGATAAAAAATAAAAAGAATATGTTTAGAAACAGCGGGAAAATATTAAACATAAGGGTTGCGAATTTACTCACATTTTACCAACAATTATTAAAACCCTATGACGATTATCCCCGTCTTTTCGTTTATTTACAGTAATATACATGCATAAATAAATAACAATACTGTGGCGTGCACCTCCGTCCAAAAAAAAATTGGAATTAATATTTTGATAGTACTGTTTATAAAAGAAAAGGAAAAGAAGCATCTTATTTGTTTCACTTTGAAACAATACATTTCTCTCGATTTTCTACCGCAAGCAGACCTAATTTTTGTCTCGGTTACCGTAAAAACTTGCAGTTAAAGTGGCATGGCATATTTTATGAGTGACCAGTCTTGCTGTAGCCCGAATTAATAAAAACTTGACTCTCCAACGAATTCAGCTCGTTGCCCGAAACGGCCAGGTCCTCAAGTATAATCGGCCTTCCAGATATGTCCACGATGCTTTGGACTTGCTCAGAAGCCTCCGTCTCCATGTCCTCTCCTTGCAGCGGATCGGTTATGGGAACCTGCACATCGAAATAAATTGATTATTTGAGGATTAGCTATCTTCAATGAAATTTCGTAAAACAAAAAATATTTATATTTTTTTTCTAATTTTTATCTGTACGTACCAGCCTTTAAAGCATATCATCAAAATAGGCAATTAAGTACACATTTTGATTTTTCTGCAAATTTAATGTAATTCAGTGAGATGTATATATGGTTGCCTAATCCCTAATTGGTTTACAATCATTATTTCTCTACTATCTGTTAAAGAGATTATGTACCTTGGATTCGAAAAGATCGGACGCTGAATCGTCCAGATCCGCATCTAATGGATGGAAGTCTTGTCTGTCAACATTTTCTGCGAAAGGCACTCTAGTTTCTACGATATTGGAGGGCGAGTCCTCTGGATTATCTTCGGAATTGGCCTCTGCTGCTTCAACGAAGGCTGACGATAGCTCCCCACTTAGTTTACTGACCGTTTGTGTTGCAACGTCGTACATATATATTTCTTTTTCCTTGCTCGAACTGTCTTGTGGACTGAAAAATAGGGTTATGTTAGTAATTGAGATGTTAAAATTCTATTTTATATTGGTATTGAGTGTATATATGGTTGCCTTATTCCATGTGGCTTACGATCACTACTAAAGATTCTTTACAAATTGCCTCCTTACCGAGATACTTTTAAATAATGCCTAAACCTTATCTTCGATGCTCAGCTTGGGAGCTTTTTCACCAAACTGCACCGTCAAAATAAACAATTTTGCGCAACACTTACTCAGTGACTAGCAATATAACCGCCTGCTTGTCGCTCCTGGTCTTATTCTCGGATTCCAAAAATTTCTTATAATTTTCCGAAGAGGGATTCGTCAGCAACTGCTTCAGGTCGTCCCCCTGTATCAAATCTATATCGTTGGGCTGTTTCGAGGTGTCCCTCGTCTTCCGGCCAGAAGAGAAATCGTAAGTTACGGGGGCGAGAACCACAACGCTTGAAATTTTCTTCCCTTTAAGCTCCGGCACGTCGGGTATGGGGAACTGAGTGCCGTTTACCTTTAGAGGCAGGTATCTGTAATGAGGGATGATAATAATATTTTTGATGTACGAAAAGGAAGTAACCTCACCTGTTGTAAGTGTTGTCGTTAAGAACAACGGGATCAACTTGTTGGGCGCCATCTTTAACGTATGCCTCCTGCACCTTCTGACCCTTTTCGGTGTCAGGGTCGTAACGCACCACCTTCATCTCCACTCCTGGCGGGCTCGCGGCTCTGACTTCTTCAATCTCTGAGCCTTCGGGTTCTTGGTCTTCTTCCGTCTCTGTTATCCTGTCCTCAACCTCTGATCCATCTGTTTGTAGTATCGATGGAACAGGAGCACTGCCTATGGAAGTAAAAATCCACACGTGTATGAAATATGTTAGGAAATAGTACGACACTGGGTTTTGTAAGATACTTATAGATAGACAAAAACTGGGGTAATGAACTAATAAAATCTGTGTCATTCAAACATAAATCATCTACAAAACCATACAGTCTTCATAAATGATCGTCTGCAAAAGTAGGCAACCAGGTATACGTTTTGTTTCTACAGCACCATTGTGTGTATACATGGTTGCCTATTCGTGGTTTACAATCATTTACGTTATGTCAAAAAAAAAACAATCGCTTACGTAACAGATCTTTAGTTGTTTCAAATTTATTTTAAATTTTCAATTTAATTCTTGTAGTTTTAGCTTGGATCCATTGTAACATTTAAAAACTCTCTTAAACAGTAGATTTATAAAGTTTCAATATTGTAGATTACTAAAAATAAACTGTTAATTATAGGTTGGAATCCTAACCAACAAAAAGCATCCCATTTTACTAGATTTAGGCCTGATCTTTTCATCTTCCCATTCAAATAGAGTGCGCATGCGCGAGTTTAGTCGATAGTGCTTCTACTGTAATATAGAGGTCCTAACAATCAATATGATCATGCTATAGGACTAACATAACCTTAAATCTTTAGTTTTTTCAAATATATTTTAAATTTCCAATTTAATTCTTGTAGTTTTAGCTTGGATCCATTGTAACATTTAAAAACTCTCTTAAACAGTAGATTTATAAAGTTTCAATATTGTATATTACTAAAAATAAACTGTTAATTATAGGTTGGAATTCTAACCAACAAAAAGCATCCCATTTTATTAGATTTAGGCCTGATCTTTTCATCTTCCCATTCAAATTGAGTGCGCATGCGCGAGTTTAGTCGATAGTGCTTCTACTGTAATATAGAGGTCCTAACAATCAATATGATCATGCTATAGGACTAACATAACCTTAAATCTTTAGTTTTTTCAAATATATTTTAAATTTCCAATTTAATTCTTGTAGTTTTAGCTTGGATCCATTGTAACATTTAAAAACTCTCTTAAACAGTAGATTTATAAAGTTTCAATATTGTATATTACTAAAAATAAACTGTTAATTATAGGTTGGAATTCTAACCAACAAAAAGCATCCCATTTTATTAGATTTAGGCCTGATCTTTTCATCTTCCCATTCAAATTGAGTGCGCATGCGCGAGTTTAGTCGATAGTGCTTCTACTGTAATATAGAGGTCCTAACAATCAATATGATCATGCTATAGGACTAACATAACCTTAAATCTTTAGTTTTTTCAAATATATTTTAAATTTCCAATTTAATTCTTGTAGTTTTAGCTTGGATCCATTGTAACATTTAAAAATTCCTCTTACACAGTAGATTTATAAAGTTTCAATATTGTATATTACTAAAAATAAACTGTTAATTATAGGTTGGAATTCTAACCAACAAAAAGCATCCCATTTTATTAGATTTAGGCCTGATCTTTTCATCTTCCCATTCAAATTGAGTGCGCATGCGCGAGTTTAGTCGATAGTGCTTCTACTGTAATATAGAGGTCCTAACAATCAATATGATCATGCTATATGACTAACATAACCTTAAACCTTTAGTTTTTTCAAATTTATTTTAAATTTAATTTCTGTAGTTTTAGCTTGGATACATTGTAACATTTAAAAACTCTCTTAAACAGTAGATTTATAAAGTTTCAATATTGCAGATTACTAAAAATAGACTGTTAATTATAGGTTGGAATCCTAACCAACAAAAAGCATCCCATTTTATTAGATTAAGGCAATTAAAACTTTATTAATAATTCACCGAACAAGATTTTCGTTAATAGTGCAAGAACCAAGTAGAAATTTTGAAAAAATCAACATAATATTCGAAAATTTTAGAGAATGCATATTTTTGAGGCTAGTTGTGACGTCACGTGCGCGTCTCCCATTATTTCAATAATTTAACTTTTGTCAGGCGACCTCTATTGACGAGTGGCCGAACGACCGACTAAACAAGATGGCGTGCGCACTTTTGAAGGTCACAACAAAGGTTTAAACTGTATCCATATTTGTTCTTACGGTATAATCGTGAAAAGGAACCTTATACCACAGTTCTGTTTAAATATCATAAAAGAAGGCAATACCTGCTGCAGCTAGTTGAGCCCCACCACCCGCGTTGTAGAAGTTGGCCAACTGATCTGGTGGCAAAGCGGACAGAGGAATATCCCCCACCTTGTCGTAGTCCAGAATAGAAATATCCGCGTTATTTAGAATGCCGGAGGACAGCAGCTGCGCCCGAAGCTCCTCGGGGACCTCGTCGGGAAGTTGCGCCTCCAAAATCTTAGGATCCTTGGTTGTGGTAGACGGCGTCTCAGGCTCTTGCGTTGTGGTCGTAGTTGGTCTGGTTGTGGTGGACTGGTAGGTTATTCTGGGTGTGCTGCTGATGTACTGCGAGGTACGTTTCGTTGATTGATATCCAGACCTAGGCGTGGTATAGCTGAAGTCCTGTTGTAGATTCCTCTGTTGTTCTCCCTGGTCTTGGCGGTAGTACTGCTGCGCTGTCCTTAGCTCTTCTTGCTCTTGCTGCCGCTGTTGCTGCCTCTGCTGGTCGAATTGCTGCTGTTGCAAAAGCTCCTGCTGAGGATGTTGATTATTTTGCCCAGCGTTTTGGTTGAGGTTAAACTGTTGGAAGATTTTTTGCTGGAATTCCTGCGCCGACAGTCTTTGTTCAGTTTTATGACCGTCCACTGACTGAACCTCAGAAACGTGTTGCTCGTATTTAGGAACGGACTGGATCAACTGTCCACCTGGGGGCAAAATGCCTTGGGCAGCCTGGATATTGTTGAAATGCTCGTTTTGCGAAATCTGCTCTTGCTGCTGCTGCTGCTGCTGATTCTGCTGTAGGCTTTGCACTTGTTGATTCCTGAAATCGTTGTGGTTGATTTGATGCTGGTAATGTGTCGGCGGAGGCTGTTGGGGTTGCTGAACTTGTTGCAGCTGGTGGCCATGTTGAGGCTGCTGAAGCGATTGCACGCGCTGCGGTCGCGCCTGAGGCGGTTCCTCCTGCCTAAACTGTTGCTGAATGTTAGGTTGAGGACTAGGTTGGCTGTACCTGGTTGGATTAAACGATTGAGGCTGTTGAGTCAGTGGCAGTTGTTGGTGAGTAGGGAAATGCGTCTCTGGTCTAAACTGAATTTGTGGCTGTGGATTTGGATTGATGTGAGGAGCAGGTTGCTGTGGTGGTTGCGGGAAGGGCTGCTGGGGCCTGAGATTGTCAAACGGTTGGTAAGGCACTGGTTGTCGCGTCTGAGGTGGTGGTGGTCTGGAATTTTGGAAATGAGCCGGTGCGGGGTGTGAAACAGTATGTGAGAATTGGGGTGGTTGCGACTGAGGTCTGGAGGAAGGGAAGCTTGTGTACTGTTGGCTAGTGGGCTTTGTATAAGGTGGCGACTGGAAGGGGTATTTCGGCTGTGGGGGGAATTGAGGTGGAGACTGTCTTCCGAATGGTTTATAACTTGAGGGGGGAGGTGGAGGAAAACTAAACGGCCTGTAAGGTTGCGGTGCTCTGTAATTGGAAGGTGGGGGTTGGAAGTTTTGATTAGTTGTTGGTCTTTTAAAATACGTGTTGGAGAAAGAAGTAAGCTGTCGTCCCTGTGGCGCCGGGGATCGTTGAGGTGGATTGTACTCTTCCGGTTTACTTGACCTCTTGTCATAGTCGAAGCCTTCTTTTCCGAACGTTACCTTTACGCCACTAGGACTGTGGTACACCTCAGAGTCTGGCTTGATGATTGTTCTCAGAGTCGTGGTTGGTGGCGGAGGTGCCGTGGCAGATTCTCTGTGGTAGCTATAAGGAGCTTCCTCTTCCTCTTCATCTTCGTCGTCGTCGGGAAGCTTGGGAGATATAGCAGGAATAGGCTTGTCATAAATAACACTGTCTTTGCCGACTCCGTGTGGGTTTTTCTTGTACTTAACGTAGAATACTTGCACCTGTTCCTTCTTCTTCTTCGGTGGCGGAGTCGGGGGTGGAGCTGGCAAACTAACGTTGGACTCCTTGATGATAATCTCGATGATGGGTTCGGGTTCCTTGATATACACCGGCCTTTCTATGATATGCGGCTTGTGAGGTCCATAGACGTGGCTCTCCCGGTGTATATTTTCTTGGATATGGTTGTTGTCGGTTAGTAGGTCGTCCCTGCCGAGGTCGTTGTGTGAATCTGCATTTAGGGAGAAAATGTTAGTATCATATAAAGGATCTCTCTGTGAATATTGGACAAGAGGTTCCATTTGCACCGCGTACGGAGGAATAGGATAAGAATATGGTCTACCTTTGCGATACGACGAGTAAGGGCGGGGAGGGCCTGGATAGAACTGTGATGGAGGGTACAGTGGATGTTGGGGTCCCGTTGATATCCTCCTTTCTAGCCGGTACGACAGGGGCCCTGAATAGTGGTGCGATACTTGGTACTCTAGGTTTCTCTTGCCACGATCGTCTTTCTTTTTCACTGGACGGTGTTCGTCTGCTGCTGAGGTGATGGCTGCTAGGCAGCTTAGTAGGACCTGGAAAGGAAATTACATCAAGTCAATAATTTCATTTTTTTGCACCAAATGTTCACCGCATAAAAAAATTCGTTAAGCTGGTAATTTATCATAAAGTATGATGGTTCCAACGAAGAGGAATGCTCTTTGTTTTAGGTCTAATAGTCGCATTATTATCCGCTAAGATGTGTGAGAAGTAGCACAGCATAGCGAAGATAAAATCAAAAGTGTGAAATTATGCTTCGTTCAAGGTCATCATAATCCACCGTGAAGTTAATTGCCGTGAAAATAAATTATTGGATTAATAAAAGTTAATAGTGCGTAAAGTTACTTCACAAATAAGATGTTTTGAGGATTAATGGATTTAAATATTGTGCTCGATTTGGTCATCACAGGTCATCGTCAAAAATTTTTGAGACTTCGGCGGCCGGTAAAAACTTAACTACCAGCTGCGCCATTTTTTTGTAATAACCATTATTTTGGAGAAATGTATAATTTACCAAAATGGAACGTATAGTTTTTCCCCTTCTCGCTTAGCCTTCAAGATATAAACGCAAAAGCATAAAAAGTCCCATCATTTTGTTGATACCATTGTTAATAACTTTTAAACCAGGAAAAATTAAAAAATGCAAATCTGCGTTTCAAATATTCGGTAAACACATACATAAACGAATTTAAAAAGCGTTCCATTTCTGCGATAAATTATTTAAAGAATCATGGCCCGTGTAAACAATCGTTGCCCGACCATTAATCCTTTTTATTTACACACGGATCAAGAAAGAAAAGTTAAGTAAACTTGGTTATGTCGTTGAATCAATATTAAACAATCCGGTATGTGTGTTGTACCTCTTATTATAGTGGATAAATAACTGGATGTGAAAGTTTATTTATTTTTAGTCCACGTTGGTGGCCGGCACTCTCACCTGGTTATAAAACATGTCGAACGCGAGAGAAAGTTGGAGTTGTGACCCTGCCGAATGCAAAAATATAAAATATATTATGCAAAATATAATCTTATTATAAAACAAATCTGTGATGTCCTCAGAACAAGAGTTCGTCGGGCGTTCAACTCATCAGAACCTACCGAAAAAATATAATAATAATAAAAATAATAATTTAAATGATTTTTTCCCCTTAATACAAAATTCTAGGATTTTCCGAGGGTTACTTTGGTGATTTGAGAGGCGGTTAAGAAAACATTTTATTGAAACGGGTATAGTAGGAGAGCCCTCGACCAAAAATTTCGAGTTATCACGACACGGGTAATTTCATGGAAAATATTATTTTGATATTTCCGTCACGTACTTCTTTTTGGACAATCGGTAGCCAGACTTCGTCTAGCAACACTGAACTAGTAGAGACGCAGTCGGTACTATTTAGTTGAATACAGGCACTCTCTTTAAGTTTTCGTTTATTACAATGTGTCTCCGTTTGCATTATTTTTTATATTTTCTAGTGTAAAATACTAGAAAACCACTGATACACATTTTAGATAACAATATTGTAATTATATTCATTTAGAACTATATACAGTGGTTTTCTGGGGCAAACTGTTGAGGTTTGCATTTGATACTACACTTTTATCTTGACATATTTTGGCAATTTTCTTATTTCTATTTATTTTTTAGAATTTGGCGTGATTCCCAGATTTAAGTTCAATGAACATATAACACATTGGCATTTGCTTTCAAGATGGCGGCGAAACATTACTTTATACTAAATTTAAGTTGGCCATTGATTCGCCGCCAGAAAACAAAACGTGGTTGGGAGGCTGTGGAAACAAAAAAATGATTTGTTGTTGCTTTTGCTCTTTTTTTTAGGTCCATCTCCGATATTAGCCGAGATGAATTTTTTTAAAATGTCGATTTTGCCGAAAAACTGTACTTTCCGGGGGTCCTTGCTCCCCTCCCCGGAGGATTTTTTCTACCGAAATGTAAAATCTTTTAGATCACGAAAAAAAGCGTATTCATAGTTAGGACTAGCAAAAAGCATAATTTAGAATTTTTTTTCAATTTGGAATTTACTGGAACCAAAAAACTTGCACTTTTTTGTGTAAAAAATTAAAATTTTGTCTTTATTTTTCTTGTATTATTTTTTATTTAAGCAGATATCAAAATGTGCCAAAAGGCAATTTTAATCTACTGTAATAAGCTTTAATTTGATTCAAGGTGCATGACAAAAAGTTTTTTTAAACTAGAGTTATTATGATTGTTAGAAAACCGTGAATTTGTGACATATCGCTGAAATCAGAATTTCACGACGAATAAGAAAATGCAAAAATATATAGAGTATCCCATTTAAAATAAGAAAATTGGTGTCACTTCCCGGTTAGACGGGACGTAGTACTTTGTGCACAATAGTGCCATGTACCAAATTTCATAATACCCAAATTATTCTTAGTGTCCAGTAACAGTTAACTGAAATGAGAATCCTTGCATTTCCCAATAAAACTTACATTACTCATGTTTGCGATGACAACGCGAGGAATTTCGGAACTTTCGTTTTTTAAACGTACGTGCATAAGTAATTAGAGTACCCAACTTAACCTCTTTCGAGATCCGCCATAAACCGTAGAAAACGGAACGATCGAATTGAATTATGCATTAAATCGAATCAAGGACTTTTTATGATTCAGTTTAACCGCGACATTCTTGTCTCGTACGCAGAGAGAGAGCAAAAACCGCTAGACAGTTCCTTGACAAATGAGAATGTTTTCACATCGCCTTTTATAGAGCACCTTCTTCGAGATCAATTTAGAAACTTTATTAGCGCTAGTACACTTGTTCCCGGATTCCTATGCGATAATTGTCTATTAACTAAATACTGAAGCCACAGTGCTCGTGACGCTACAGTAGTGCTCATGGTGCGGTGCGGATCCGCGTTTTTTGATAGCAACATTTTGACATATAGAAAATATATACAGTATCTGGGTTTTAATTAAGATAATAACAAAAACATCAAAAACGAAAAAAATTTTTATATTGGTTGTAATTAATATATTTCTTGTTTATTCTACTTTTCGTTTTTTAGTTGTTTTTGTTGTTATTTATAATTAAAATAAAAGAAAGACAACAAAAAAAACGAAAAAAAAATATTTACACTGATTATAATCGATATACTTCTTGTTTATTCTTCTTTTCATTTTTTAGTTGTTTTTGTTGTTATTTATAATTAAAATAAAAGAAAAACAACAAAGAAAACGAAAAAAAAATATTTACACTGATTATAATCGATATACTTCTTGTTTATTCTTCTTTTCGTATTTTAGTTGTTTTTGTTGTTGTTTTTAATTAAGATAATAACAAAAACATCAAAAACGAAAAAAATTTTCATATTGGTTGTAATTAATATATTTCTTATTTATTCTTATTTTCGTTTTTTAGTTGTTTTTGTTGTTATTTATAATTAAAATAAAAGAAAAACAACAAAAACAAAACGAAAGAAAAATATATACACTGATTATAATCGATATACTTCTTGTTTATTCTTCTTTTCATTTTTTAGTTGTTTTTGTTGTTATTTATAATTAAAATAAAAGAAAAACAACAAAGAAAACGAAAAAAAAATATTTACACTGATTATAATCGATATACTTCTTGTTTATTCTTCTTTTCGTTTTTTAGTTGTTTTTGTTGTTATTTTTAATTAAGATAATAACAAAAATATCAAAAACGAAAAAATTTTTTATATTGGTTGTAATTAATTTATTTCCTATTTATTCTTCTTTTCGTTTTTTAGTTGTTTTTGTTGTTATTTATAATTAAAATAAAAGAAAAACAACAAAAAAAAACGAAAAAAAAATATATACACTGATTATAATCGATATACTTCTTGTTTATTCTTCTTTTCGTTTTTTAGTTGTTTTTGTTGTTATTTTTAATTAAGATAATAACAAAAATATCAAAAACGAAAAAAATCTTCATATTGGTTGTAATTAATATATTTCTTATTTATTCTTATTTTCGTTTTTTAGTTGTTTTTGTTGTTATTTATAATTAAAATAAAAGAAAAACAACAAAAACAAAACGAAAGAAAAATATATACACTGATTATAATCGATATACTTCTTGTTTATTCTTCTTTTCATTTTTTAGTTGTTTTTGTTGTTATTTATAATTAAAATAAAAGAAAAACAACAAAGAAAACGAAAAAAAAATATTTACACTGATTATAATCGATATACTTCTTGTTTATTCTTCTTTTCGTATTTTAGTTGTTTTTGTTGTTGTTTTTAATTAAGATAATAACAAAAATATCAAAAACGAAAAAATTTTTTATATTGGTTGTAATTAATTTATTTCCTATTTATTCTTCTTTTCGTTTTTTAGTTGTTTTTGTTGTTATTTATAATTAAAATAAAAGAAAAACAACAAAAAAAACGAAAAAAAAATATATACACTGATTATAATCGATATACTTCTTGTTTATTCTTCTTTTCGTTTTTTAGTTATTTTTGTTGTTGTTTTTAATTAAGATAATAACAAAAACATCAAAAACGAAAAAAATTTTTATATTGGTTGTAATTAATATATTTCTTGTTTATTCTACTTTTCGTTTTTTAGTTGTTTTTGTTGTTATTTATAATTAAAATAAAAGAAAAACAACAAAAAAAAAAACGAAAAAAAAATATATACACTGATTATAATCGATATACTTCTTGTTTATTCTTCTTTTCATTTTTTAGTTGTTTTTGTTGTTATTTATAATTAAAATAAAAGAAAAACAACAAAGAAAACGAAAAAAATATATATACACTGATTATAATCGATATACTTCTTGTTTATTCTTCTTTTCGTTTTTTAGTTGTTTTTGTTGTTGTTTTTAATTAAGATAATAACAAAAATATCAAAAACGAAAAATTTTTTTATATTGGTTGTAATTAATTTATTTCCTATTTATTCTTCTTTTCGTTTTTTAGTTGTTTTTGTTGTTATTTATAATTAAAATAAAAGAAAAACAACAAAAAAAACGAAAAAAAAATATATACACTGATTATAATCGATATACTTCTTGTTTATTCTTCTTTTCGTTTTTTAGTTATTTTTGTTGTTGTTTTTAATTAAGATAATAACAAAAACATCAAAAACGAAAAAAATTTTTATATTGGTTGTAATTAATATATTTCTTGTTTATTCTACTTTTCGTTTTTTAGTTGTTTTTGTTGTTATTTATAATTAAAATAAAAGAAAAACAACAACAAAGAAAACGAAAAAAATATATATACACTGATTATAATCGATATACTTCTTGTTTATTCTTCTTTTCATTTTTTAGTTGTTTTTGTTGTTATTTATAATTAAAATAAAAGAAAAACAACAAAGAAAACGAAAAAAATATATATACACTGATTATAATCGATATACTTCTTGTTTATTCTTCTTTTCGTTTTTTAGTTGTTTTTGTTGTTGTTTTTAATTAAGATAATAACAAAAATATCAAAAACGAAAAAATTTTTTATATTGGTTGTAATTAATTTATTTCCTATTTATTCTTCTTTTCGTTTTGTTGTTATTTATAATTAAAATAAAAGAAAAACAACAAAAAAAAACGAAAAAAAAATATATACACTGATTATAATCGATATACTTCTTGTTTATTCTTCTTTTCGTTTTTTAGTTATTTTTGTTGTTGTTTTTAATTAAGATAATAACAAAAACATCAAAAACGAAAAAAATTTTTATATTGGTTGTAATTAATATATTTCTTGTTTATTCTACTTTTCGTTTTTTAGTTGTTTTTGTTGTTATTTATAATTAAAATAAAAGAAAAACAACAACAAAGAAAACGAAAAAAATATATATACACTGATTATAATCGATATACTTCTTGTTTATTCTTCTTTTCATTTTTTAGTTGTTTTTGTTGTTATTTATAATTAAAATAAAAGAAAAACAACAAAGAAAACGAAAAAAATATATATACACTGATTATAATCGATATACTTCTTGTTTATTCTTCTTTTCGTTTTTTAGTTGTTTTTGTTGTTGTTTTTAATTAAGATAATAACAAAAACATCAAAAACGAAAAAATTTTTTTTATTGGTTGTAATTAATATATTTCTTATTTATTCTTCTTTTCGTTTTTTAGTTGTTTTTGTTGTTATTTATAATTAAAATAAAAGAAAAACAACAAAGAAAACGAAAAAAATATATATACACTGATTATAATCGATATACTTCTTGTTTATTCTTCTTTTCGTTTTTTTAGTTGTTTTTGTTGTTGTTTTTAATTAAGATAATAACAAAAACATCAAAAACGAAAAAAAATTTTATATTGGTTGTAATTACATAATATATTTCTTATTTATTCTTCTTTTCGTTTTTTAGTTGTTTTTGTTGTTATTTATAATTAAAATAAAAGAAAAACAACAAAAAAAACGAAAAAAATATACACTGATTGTATATGTCATTCACAAAATCACACTTTATTTAAATTAGAGTAGGCTTTGGAAAATCTGAATTCTGTTGATATGAATGACTGTTTTAATTACTGAGGTTATGTTGAAAAGTCAAAAATATAACCATAGCATTCCTGCAGGTGAACAGTGAAAGCGTTAACGTGTCCTTACCTAATGCTAGGAAGTTTTACGTTTCTGTTCTTCAAAACTTCATTGAAATTATTCCTACTAAACAGGTTACCTGATACTTTCTTCTCATTATACAAGAATTTAATCGACGATCAGCAGACTGGTGTAGTTGCTCTAAGTGGGGTTCTTCACCATCGACATTATTAAGATACTTGTAAGGTGAGAATAGGAAGTAGAACCGCGACTGCCCATTGTCGTTGTAATATATCTGCGTACATCTTATTTCGACCCTACAACTGACTATGAAAGTGACATAATTTTATCGTTGCATTGGTTTTAGTTCAATAATTCCAATATCCGGTTTCCCAGTAGCCTTCTTACGTAACGCAACGTAACATACACACTCTTCAGATTACATGCTATCATTATAACGAGAAAGGAACACGTAGAGGATATAGATAACTGAACTTAATCTTAGCAATAGTGATCGTATAGGTAAAAGTAACTTTAATAATATTAATTTTCTTCTTGCGTTTGGTACGTTCTCTAATTGCCACCATCCGATAATTTCGTACTGCGGTTGCTCAAGTAACGACGCAGCTCGTAATTAATAACTTCGTTGCGTACCACGCAATTACGGCGCCTTTCTATGGTGGTTTCGAAGTAAGCTAATTGGGGTCTTTGCGATCGCAGAAAGAAAAATCGAAACAAATACACAAACATATCTTTAGGGATTGTGGCAAACGGTTTTTGGTCCTAACCCCAACCCAAATTTATGATACAGGTCCAAGAAGGTATCTTCCTATTGAAATCCAAAAAGGAAGGTAAAGATGAGGATGAGGATAAGATGAATAAATTTGCTTTAGATTAAGATCGCGACAAGATGGTTGAAACGTAAAGCATTCAACATGGCGACAGAGCCTTAAATGATAATTTAGGACCATTTGCACCGGTAAATTAAATCAGTGCAAAAATTACATTTCCTGCAAGGATCCTTTCCGCACGGATTCCTCGACTTAGATACCGTTCACCAGTCTTGTTTTTACAAAAAAACAAAATAGAACGCTTATTTCTACTCCGGCATCTCCTTAGTTAGATACCTATCGAATGGACGTTATTAAACTCTCATTTTACCTTTCTCAAACGGACAATGTAACCGTTAACCAATCGATGATACATATCTCTTTGAAAAGCCTTCCTGCTGTTCGGTTTATCTGCTTGTATTGAAGCTTTACCGGTTAATCCGTAATTGCGTTACATATTAATTTATTTCCTTTGCAGGTACTCATCGAGAGTGAAAGGGACTCTCTGGCTTTGAAATCGTGATCGTTATAATATACTATATAGGTTTTTATGTGCGAAGCGAGAGCCACATTTAAAAAACCATTATGATCGCGTTCATCGTACAATGAATGCATCAGACATCAAACTGCAGTTCGTAATTAACTTTTTAATGGTTGTTCGTTGGCTGTTTAAGTGATATGTGGAACTTTAATTTGTTTACAATTGCGGCGTTTCTATTGTCACTCGATGGCTCGCACACGCCAATTTTGTCACGTCAAATTGTCTATTTGTTTAAATATTTTTTCAGTAAGGTGATTTGGTGAATTATACATGGATCGTGGATAGCAAACTTTCACAATATAACAAGGCGTTTTATTCGCACAATTATAATAATAATTTTCTTGAAAATAATATTGGTAAGAATACACCGTGGTCCGCTACTATCCGTCCGTACCGCCTTCAGTTAAGTATAGATATTCAACCGCTGTATTATACTACTAAATCAAACGAGAGCTAATTAGTAATACCTCCGTTTGTCTTTTGTTTCGTAAAATATGCATCGGCTGGTTAGATTTGCTCGCTCGGGCAATCTTTAAGGCTTCAATGCATACAGTTTTACCGGAAAACTTAACTTACGAAAAATAGTCATTGGTAAATAGCTCTACGTTTGTGGCAGTAGTTCGCCGTATTGTAAAACCCTCTGTATAGACAAGAATATCTATAGCTAACCGATTGCCCGCCGTTCATACTGTATCCTGTTGGAAATTCCGTTTGCTTGCCGTCCGAAATCGTTTCAAGTCGCGAAAACAGACACCGGTTATCCAAACTCACCGTCTTCCGAAATAAAATCGTATTCACGCGTATATACTCTTGATTGCCAGCCCGCTTATTTATTATCGTTATCAAATTTGTACATACTCGACTGCAAAGTTGCCGAAGTATCCTACTTATTGATTTGTTCATTACTGTTTTAATAAATAAATACGTTGGTCTACATAGGTAAAATTCACGAGTTATTATTTCAGTTATTTATTTCTAATTAACCCGTTTGAGAAACTGTCCAAGTCCAGTTGACAAGACAATCATCTTAAGACCCCTGGACAAATAACCGTATCTCCATCTGTTAGCTACCCCTAAACGTTCTCCCCTTGGAGAGCCAAACAAGCTGTTCCTTGCACTTAAAAATAAGGAACTGGCGCCCGAGTTTCCGTCTAAAAGGTGTTACAAAGCCAAAGGGTTCTGTTTGTAAGCAGCCAGTTACAAACAGTACAGGTTACGTAAGTAAAAAGCGTCACAACGCATCGAAAAGGTGGAATTAAAATGAACTCTCATAATTTAAAATTATCATGATTAGGTACATAATAATGACGATTAGCGATTTACTTACGATCAATTAACGTTGATATTCTTATTGTACTTTCATTTCCTTGAATCCATAATATCTTACATCTTACTGTTATCTATCTAGAATCTGGACGTATAATACCAGCATATATAAGTAATTATATGTAGTTTTGCTAGCCAATCACTTCCGCACTAAGAATTATATGTAATTTGATATAGGTAGGTACATATAAGTTCCAGTTTTTGTTATTACGATATAATATTTTTCTTAGATACAAATGCACGTTTAATTTCCTATTTATTTCTTAAGAAATTAGACGAAGTTATAGGTTAACCCCCGGATTAACGAGTGCAAGCTGCAACAACCGTAAATAAAATCGGGCCTGAGATTCTATTCATAAAAGTTGTAAATAATATTTTACATACTTACTTAGAAAACGCGCCTATTGTAACTTTTCCTCAAATGCCTCGAAAACAAAGCTACGTTTCTTTTGTAGAGCATAAAGTTATCTACAAAAATGATCTTAATAACTTTTATCATCAAATCAGTCGTTTGACTCACACGCATCGTTAAAGTTCGAATTGTTCGCTTTCGACGTTTCTTTGATTGTTTTCGTTCAATTATAATGAAATTAAAAATCCGATAAAAATCACAGATCATCTAAGAACTCCAAAAAATACTTTTCACAGTAAAACCGGTTTTTTTCATTTTTTTTTATGTATTCTGTGGCTATGCAAACAAAAAAAATTGTACATTTTTCAAATGTGCTAATTATTTGTTGTTTTAAGTTATTAGAATTTTTTATAACGAATTTTTCAATAAGCAACTTATTGGGGACGAAATTTGCAACAAATAAGGACTCTTGCATTTTTCCCGGACAGGGGACGCTGATTTATTTTATTGACGCGCAAAATAATGCGGCAAAGAAATAAAACAATAATAATTAATAGTTAATAATCAATAGCAGTTAGTAATAATATGGCAGCTGAACCTAAGCACAGTTCATGTAGAAATATGATTAAAAAATTAAAAATCCTAACTAGGTTTGCCAACTTTTAAATATAAAATAAATAGACAACCTAGCGCTCCTGGCGCATTCACCAAATACTTAATTTAAATAAAATTAAAAGTGTTTTATATAGGATTAGACAATAGTGCGTCGGACTTTGATAGCGACGAGATTAACGTGGACAATGAGAATTTCTATCATTTACTGACACATTAAATTTTTTTACTGCCACAATATACAGGGTGGGGCAATAGTGCGTCGGACCTCGATATCTTGAGTTCTACGATAGCTAGAAATTTTTAAAAAAATTGCAAGTAAACTAGATATAAAAGTCTATAAACGGAAATTATTTTCGAACATACAGGGCGAGCCAAGACGAAATTACAGGACCAAGTGCCTTTTTTTAAATGGAATGCTATGTATATCAGTACATTTTTTGAAGCCTCTTTCTAGGCTCTATTCATTCCTATATTAGTATTGAATATCTCCCAACCACTTGGACGTAATTAATTTTTTTGTTGAAATAATGCAATCTGCAGATGGATATTAAAAAAATCACCACAGTCACAATTATGGGTTTTAAGAAAAACTTGTGTGAATACCAGTTACGGGACATCTAATTAATGTTTTTGAATCATTTTCATTTTCTAAAACTGTACAGGGTGGCCAAAAATTATTTTTCAATTAAGAACTTTTTAAATTGAATTTTCTCAATTTTTTCAAACGGAACATCCACTATATTTTTCAACGATGTGATGTAGAAATGAAAAACGAACATTTTTTGTAAGTGCTTCCCTATAGCTAATTGCAACCAATTTCGTTTTATAAATAAATAAGTGTCAAATTCAAGAATAAATTTAAAAAAAGAGGTTCCCTCAAATAATTCATTAGAAAAATTTATAATAGGTGTTCGACGTGTTGCCCATTTTGATTGACACACGTCTTTATGCAATTTTGAAATGAGGCCATTTAGTGGGACCATTTCTTCCAATCCATTAAAATGAGTAAATAGTATTTAACATCCTTTACTGTAATGTTTTTTTGTAAATTTTTTTGCTGTTTTCGTTATTCGACAAGCAATAAAACCTCAGTTTGGTATAAATTGTCGTGTACAATGGAGCATTTATCACACTTATCGGTCGTTAGTTACAATTTGTATTGAATTTAAAATATTTGGAATTTTACAATATGAATTTTAATAAAGCGGGACTTGTTGACATGACTTTTGTTTTGGGCGAGTCAGACAGAAATTGTTTACTTGCTAATAGAATTTATCACCAACGTTATCCTCAAAGAAGAATTCCTGTTGTTAGGAGCTTCCAAAACCTTCTCGATAGATTTCTGAAAACTGGAAATGTTGAATATAAAAAAAGTGGAAGAATAAAACGTGTTGTGAACGAAGAAAATGAGTTTCCTGTGGTGCTGGCAACGGTTGAGAATCCCCATGTTAGTCAAAGAGAAGTGAGCTCATTAGTAGGAATAAGTAGACGGTCTGTGGGTCGAATCTTAAAAACAAATAAGTTGCATGCATATCATATTCAAATGCACCAGGAATTATTTGATGACGATTTTCAAAAGCGCCTACAATTTTGTAATTGGGCCAGAGGTAAAATACAAGATGATGTCAACTTCTTCAATAATGTTTTATTTACTGATGAGGCAACTTTTCATAAAAATGGATTTGTTAATAGGCACAATTTCCATTATTATGCTTCGGAAAATCCTCACTTTTCTATGCAAGTTGATAATCAACACAGATGGTTTATAAACGTTTGGGGAGGAATTATTGGAGAATATGTAATAGGGCCCCATTTCTTTGATGGTACAGACTGGAGCTATTTATCTTCACTTTTTGGAAAACTATCTGCCACAATTATTGGTAAATCTCCCTGAAAAATTCGAAATAGGATGTGGTTTCGGCAAGATGGTGCTCCACCACATTATTTAAATGCAGTTAGAGACCACTTAAATAATACCTACCCTCATCAATGGATTGGAAGAAATAGACCCACCAAATGGCCTGCTAAATCGCCAGATCTTACAAAAATGGATTTCTTTTTATGGGGATACGTGAAGGAAATTGTTTATGGAGACACACCAACTACAGTACAAAATATGAAGGAAAGAATAACTGCCTTTAGATCTATCGCACCGGCAGTTTTAGGAACAGTGGGAACCTCATTTCAAAAACGCACAAAGATGTGTGTCAATGAAAATGGGCAACATGTAGAACATTTATTATAATTTTTTCTACTGAGTTATTTGAAGAAACTTCTTTTTTTAAGTTTATTTTTGAATTTTGCAATTATTGCTCAATAAAACGAAATTGGTTGCAATTAGCCTTAGGGAAGTACTTACAAAAAATGTTCGTTTTTCATTTCTACATCACATCGTTGAAAAATATACTGGGTGTTCCATTTGAAAAAATTGAGAAAATTCAATTTAAAATGTTCTTAATTGAAAAATAATTTTTGGCCACCCTGTACAGTTTTAGGAAATGAAAATGATTCAAAAACATTAATTAGATGTCTCGTAACTGGTATTCACACAAGTTTTTCTTAAAACCCATAATTGTGACTGTGGTGAATTTTTTAATATCCATCTGCAGATTGCATTATTACAACAAAAAAATTAATTACATCCAAGTGGTTGGGAGATATTCAATGCTAATACAGAAATTAATAGAGCCTAGAAAGAGGCTTCAAAAAATGTACTGAAATACATAGCATTAAATTTAAAAAAAGGCACTTGGTCCTGTAATTTCGTCTTGGCTCGCCCTGTATGTTCGAAAATAATTTCCAGTTATAGACTTTTTTATCTAGTTTACTCGCAATTTTTTGAAAAATTTCTAGCTATCGTAGAACTCGAGATATCGAGGTCCGACGCACTATTGCCCCACCCTGTATATTGCGGCAATAAAAAAATTGAATGAGTCAGTAAACGATGGAAATTCTCATTGTTCACGTTAATCTCGTCCTATAGACTTTCTGATTTATTTATTTATAATGTTCGTTGCATACAGGAAAAACACATTTACTCCTGTAAATTATTTATAGATTAGTAACGGGCAAGTTCACTTTTTAAAACAATTCCAGTAATGGCCAGCGATAATTAAATACTTTCTTTGTAGCGTCCTCATTTTTTTATGTAGGCGCTCTTTTATTATTTATATAGCTATATAGGTATTATTATAATAATCATCTCATTAGTAGTAAGCCTTATATACCTACACATTAGTGTATTATTATTTATTTTAAATTTTTAGGTAGCTACCTCGGTATCCACCTACTTTTCTGCGACCGGCGATATGTATCAAAAACAATTAACCTCATTAGTAGCCGAACAATTAATTCTGATTGCATTTGATGTATCAGCATTAGCTCAAATGGTTTCTATTAATTTATTTTAACTGTATTAACGTATCTCTAAAACAACGTTTTAATGCCACCTGATTATTCGAATCTTGTCGACGCGAATGTTCGGCCGTATTTTAAAATTTCACTGATTCACTAAGGTCATGGTAGAAAGTTTTGAAATTAGCATTAACACAGTAGCGTTTGGTATGTCCACTACGAGGAACAAAAGCTGAAAACCGAAAATTTTTAAATTTGACAGTGATTTTGGATACGTTTACTTTTTTCTTAGTTCGTAGCCTTACTGCAGGTAAATATTTTTAAAGCGGCGATATTGAAAGGAAAGGTGGACTCGATGGAATAAGTGAAGGTCGACTTTCACTTAATGACCCTTAATTAGATTTTTTTTTGTCGTTTCAAACCGTCATATATATGTCACACGTTAATGACTCTCGCTGATAATTTCCGAAAAGCGTTCTTTAGTGTCACAGTAATTGAAGGAACTGAAAGGATCGTTCAAAACCTGCCTAGAAAGGAGAAGGTGGCATTTCTTCTTAATTATTTCTTTTGTCAGTTCGCACCGCGATGCGCCAATCAAATTGGGAATCGGAAACAGAATTCATGAGATATATTTACAATAAGTACGTTTGGATATGTTAGAAAGTGCATTCATAAATAACATAATAATTGTTATTAAAAGCATAATTCTGATGAAATATTTTTGTTCTTAATAAATATCGAAATGGAAATAATTTTGCGGTAAATGTTCTCACGGTTTAGCAATAAATGACGTTCTCACCATTAATAAGGTAAATATGCGCACGTCAATCTTGATCGAAAACCTGCAGCCTCTTTAAGACACGTAAAAAATCCGTGCTTTTGATGCTTTTGCAGGATATCAGGATTAAAAATGACAAAAATAAAAAATACCGGTAAATTATCAAATGTTTGACAAGCTAAATATTTCATTGTTTTCAAAGCCTTCTTGGCTACTTCTTACCTCATAGTTTTGTTTTCTTTTTTGTTCCAACAATATATATAATTATTTGTCTCTAGGAAAATGGTTAATTTTTGGAAAATTAAATATATTTTTAAGGATACCATGGAAAACAATTAGCAACAATTAGCTAGTCTTAATATTTGTCAAAAATAGGCTTCTTCCAATTGTCTTCCATTGACATCTATATGCATAGTTATCGCGTTTCTAATTTTGATTGAGAGGGCCATGGAAAACAAAAGAATCCGAACCAGCCATAAATGTCAAAAATTTATTTGTAGGTTGATTGCAAATGAGCATTGTTGTAAATGATTCAATTAATCAATAATTTAGTATGATATACCGGGTGTAACAAAATCGTGGTACACTCCCTATTTTCCCTTTAGTTTTGAAGATAAATGATTGAAATTTGGGACATTCTATGCCCATATACTATGAGAAAATAGGAGAATGTTCTCCCAATTATAAGGTAAGAAGTAACTAAGATGGCTTTGAAAATAATTAAATATTTATCTTGTCAAACATTTGTTGGTTTGCAATTGTTTTTACTGTGTGTTTAAAAATTGTTTAAAATTCTTGTTGCACCCGGTATATTACGGTGTTTTATAGATCCAAAAGCTTCTGAACGTTATTTTAATGCGTAAGTTGAAGAGAGTAAAAGTTTTGTGCCACAACTATTTTCTTTGAAAAGGCAAAAAACAGCTACAACAAATTTCAAAAGATTTTGGATTATTTGCAAAACTGCATAAAAAAATATATATAAAGAAGCAGACTGAGATGCTGTAGAAAGTATTATTTTAGAGACTGTTAGAGAAAATCTTAATTTACCGTCCCGCGAAGAAGAAAATTTAAGAACTTCAAAAAAAAAAATTCAACGTGAAGGTTCCCACCCCAATTTTGGGGGTTGTACCTGGGTTACAAAATTTCTTTATATATATAATTCGTGTGAATTTTCATGACGATTCTAATTATGAAAAAAGAAAAACAATTGAATGCCAATTTAAAAAGTTATGCCCCTAACTTACATTTTTTTTAAATGGAACACCCTATATATTTTTTAATTTTTTGAGAGATCTTTTCATTCCGATTCTAAATATACGTATATAATTTAAAACATTTATTTTTGACAGTTTTTGAATTATTTAAAAATGTAGATTTTTTTAGGAAAATAAATAGTCTCTTAAATCAATATAGCCTGGACTCACTAGATTTAAGAATGGCCATGCTAAAAAACAAAAACTCACGTAATTATTTATTTTGACATTTATTATTGCTCCTGTCATTAAATGTGAATCCAAAAATATATAGGGCGTTCCATTTTAAAAAATGCAAGTTAGAGTTATACATTTTCAAATTGGCATTTATTTTATTGTTCTCCTTTTTCATATATAAAAAAAATTTTTTGGACTTTTGAAACAATGGTGTGCCGTGTGCCAAATTTAAAAAAGATAGCTTCAGCTTTTTTTAACAACAATTTTTAATTTTAGATATTTAATTACTTACCTCAAAACAATTTTTTTTAAACGCTATGTATTTTGGTTAGGAATCATTAATAACATTTTTGGTCTTATTTTGGAATACAAAATCCTCATTTTTCGCTTGTTGGCGATTTTAAATAATAAGACTGTCGCCCAAAAAAATCTTTACACGCAAATATCAGCTGGCTGATTAGTTATTGTGGGTCAGTGGGTCCCTAGTTAGGAAATTTAGTTAACACATGAGATTTATAAACCATTAGCAGAGAATAAACTTAATAGACTTGTTCGACAAACACCGAGAAATTATCACTATGCTTATGAAATAAAATGAATACATCTAATCAGTTAACAGCGTTGATGTTTTGCCAGTTGTGAACAACTGATGCTGACAGGTTACAAAATGTGCAATATCTAATTTTCACTATGCAAAGTGGTTGTGATATAATGCGACGAATGGAAGAAACAAAGTTGCAAAATTTTTTTTTATATACAGGGTGGTCCAGATTTTTGTACATTAATTTTGAGAGGTGATAGAAAATCGCAAAATAAGGGGACTTTTCTTAATAAACATACCTCGAAAAATGCACCATAACTTAGATACAGGGTGTTGAAGTTTCATTAAAAAAAGCTTTATAATTTAATATCTAAGGAGAGACAAAAGTCATCCTTTTAAAATTTTGCACACTGCCTTTCTACGTAAATCTGCATCTACGTTTCAAGTCAAAAATAGTAACAGAAAGCCATTGGCGTAGATACGGGGGTTACATATCCCCTTTCTAGAAATATGTAGTACGCCACTGGATATTTTTGAAAAATTATTAAACTGCTTAATTGCCTATGGAATTCTGAAGAAAAATGTGTTCTTGTAAAATTTTGATAGAACAAACCGTTTCCGATTTATTTACGGTTAAACACTTTTGTGCAGGCATAATAAAGGATATAATAGCCCTCCAAACATGATTCAAAAATATGTTTTATAGATATTTATTAAAAAATTGACAAAAAATAGAACGAAGGCAATTTACATATGTATTTACAAACAGTTTTCAAAGTGCCATCCTTCGACTTCAATACACTTTTGACATCTTCTGGAAATGGAGTTGATTGCTGCCAATATTTGATGTCGATTTTCGCGTAATTGATGGCAAGCTTGACGAATAAATCGGAAACGGCTTGTTCTATCAAAATTTTACAAGAACACATTTTTCTTCAGAATTCCATAGGCAATTAAGCAGTTTAATAATTTTTCAAAAATATCCAGTGGCGTACTACATATTTCTAGAAAGGGGATATGTAACCCCCGTATCTACGCCAATGGCTTTCTGTTACTATTTTTGACTTGAAGCGTAGATGCAGATTTACGTAGAAAGGCAGTGTGCAAAATTTTAAAAGGATGGCTTTTGTCTCTCCTTAGATATTAAATTATAAAGCTTTTTTTAATGAAACTTCAACACCCTGTATCTAAGTTATGGTGCATTTTTCGAGGTATGTTTATTAAGAAAAGTCCCCTTATTTTGCGATTTTCTATCACCTCTCAAAATTAATGTACAAAAATCTGGACCACCCTGTATATGAAAAAGAAGAACAATTAAATGCCAATTTGAAAATGTATGACCCTAACTTGCATTTTTTTAAATGGAACGCCCTGTATATTTTTGAATCCACATTTAATGACAGGAGCAATAACAAATGTCAAAATAAATAATTACGTGAGCTTTTGTTTTTTAGCATGGCATTGATTTAAGAGACTGCATTTATTTTCTTAAAAAAATCTACATTTTTAAATAATTCAAAAACTGTCAAAAATAAATGTATTAAATTATATACATATATTTAGAATCGGAATGAAAAGAACTCTCAAAAAATTAAAAAATATATAGGGTGTTCCATTTTAAAAAAAATGTAAGTTAGGTTCATAACTTTTTAAGTTGGCATTCAATGGTTTTTCTTTTTTCATAATTAGAATCGTCACGAAAATTCACACGAATTATACAGGGTGTTCCAGTTTTTTGTAGCAGGACTTTAACAGTCGAAAGACAATTGAAAATTATTAAAAAAAGTTCCTATAAACATAGGTTGAAAAATGCTTAGTTTTCGAGATACAGGGTGTTAAAGTTTGAAAATAAATACGGATTTATATTAATATTTCCAGAATGCCAAGAAGTATCGAATCCAAACTTGCCAATTCTTTACATATAATTTAGAGGCCCATTTTAGAATAACAAACCACTACTTTACTTAACCATGGGCGTAGATATATGGATTTACTAAGGCTCTTTTTTATAAAAAAGTAGTACGCCACTGATATTTTCCCATGTTTTCAGTTTAATTCAATAAAGCAAGAAAAAACAAAAATTTAATGTCTCTTGGCACTTTTTGATATGACAAGCCGTTTTCCAGAAAATTTACATTTAATCATTTGATGCACGCATCTGGACGAATTTTAGACAAATTTGAAGTCGCTCAGAATTTCACCAAATTTGATGGTGCGAAAAGTCTCTTAAAAATAAAGAATGAAACATTTAAAGTATTTATTGTAAAAGTTTATTATCATGTAAATCAAAATTTTTACAACACAAATGTATTAAAACGCAACAGTCGAACTAAAATAAATTATTAGAAACACAAACACAAAAGCTAGCAACATGTAAAAGTGTCTTTTTAAAAGACTTTTCGTACCATCAAATTTGGTGAAATTCTGAGCAACTTCAAGTTTGTCTAAAATTCGTCCAGATGCGTGCATCAAATGATTAAATGTAAATTTTCTGGAAAACGGCTTGTCATATCAAAAAGTGCCAAGAGCCATTAAATTTTTGTTTTTTCTTGCTTTATTGAATTAAACTGAAAACATGGGAAAATATCAGTGGTGTACTACTTTTTTATAAAAAAGAGCCTTAGTAAATCCATATATCTACGCCCATGGTTAAGTAAAGTAGTGGTTTGTTATTCTAAAATGGGCCTCTAAATTACATGTAAAGAATTGGCAAGTTTGGATTCGATACTTCTTGGCATTCTGGAAATATTAATATAAATCCGTATTTATTTTCAAACTTTAACACCCTGTATCTCGAAAACTAAGCATTTTTCAACCTATGTTTATAGGAACTTTTTTTAATAATTTTCAATTGTCTATCGACTGTTAAAGTCCTGCTACAAAAAACTGGAACACCCTGTATATATAAAAAAATTTTGTAACCCAGATACAACCCCCAAAATTGGGGTGGGAACCTTCACGTTGAATTTTTTTTTAAAGTTCGTAAATTTTCTTCTTCGCGGGATGGTATATTAAGATTTTCTCTAACAGTCTCTAAAATAATACTTTCTACAGCATCTCAGTCTGCTTCTTTATATATATTTTTTTATGCAGTTTTGCAAATAATCCAAAATCTTTTTAATTTTGTTGTAGCTGTTTTTTGCCTTTTCAAAGAAAATAGTTGTGGCACAAAACTTATACTCTCTACAACTTACCCATTAAAATACCGTTCAGAAGCTTTTGTATCTATAAATCACCGTAATATACCGGGTGCAACAAGAATTTTTGAACAATTTTTAAAGACAGTAAAAACAATGGCAAACCAACAAATGTTTGACAAGATAAATATTTAATTATTTTCAAAACCATCTTAGTTAGTTCTTACCTTATAATTGGAAGAACATTTTCCTAATTTCTCTTACTATAGGGTGTCCCATTTGAAAATCAAAAGTTAGTAAAGAATTATTTATGTCAAAAAGTGACGTTTATTAAGTATATTGGATGTTCCAAATTTCAGTCATTTATCTTCAAAACTAAAGGGAAAAAGAAAGCGTACCATTATTTTGTTACACCCGGTATGTCATACTAAATTACTGATTAATTGAACCATTTTCAACAATGCTAATTCGCAATAAACTTACAAATTAATTTTTGACATTTATGGCTTGTGATTCTTTTGTTTTCCATGGCCCTCTCAATCAAAATTAGAAACGCGACAACTATGCATAGATGTCAATGGAAGACAATTGGAAGAAGCCTATTTTTGATAAATATTAAGACTAGCTAATTGTTGCTAATTGTTGCTTAAAAATATATTTAATTTTCCAAAAATTAACCATTTTTCCTAGAGACAAATAATCATATATCGTCGGAAAGCTAATTTAAATTATTGTTGAATAATGAAATAATTTACAGGGTTTCACTAAAAAAATATATACCGGGTGTAAACGAATAGTGGGCCACCCCTGTAACTTCCTCGTTTTTAAAGATATCAGGATAAAATTTTGTATGGTGAAGTTAGATAAGATTTCTAACTTTTTGAGACCTATCCGCCATATTTGTCACTTCCGGTTTGATGGGAAATGGCTCCAATAGTTTTTTCTAAATGGACCACCCTGTACGTTTTTACATTTTTGAAATAAAGATCACATTTTGTGAAACCGGAAGTGACAAATATGGCGCATAGGCCTTAAAAAGCTGGGAATCTTACCTTATTCCACCATACAAAATTTTATCCCGATATCTTTAAAACCGAGGAAGTTACACTATTCGTTTACACCCGGTATATTAGTACATTTTCGAATTATGCATAATTTTCTGAATCCAATGATAACTCATAAGTGACATTTCAAACGTCAGTATGTATTATAATTAAATTTTTTTAATTTTCCACAAGTGTGCCATGCCTGTTCCGATTTATTCTAATCGACCTGTATAATGATAGAAAAATTGAAATCCAGTGGAAAATACCAGATTGTGTGATTTATAAGCAAATAATTTCATCAAAATGGTTTTTGGGACCAAAAAATTTTTTTTTAAATGGAACCACATTGGTACCTTATACCATTTATTAGTACCATTAATAAGAAATTTCATATTATGACATTAAAATGTGCGATAAATGCAATCAAATTTACAGCTAAGAGAAAATAAGAAAATACCTAACTGAGGTGGCTTTGAAAACAATGAAATATTTAACTTCAAACATTTGACGGTTTTTATTGTCTTTTGTTTATTGAAAAACTTTTGTTTTGTGACAAAAACTACTTTGATGAAATTATCGACAAAATTTCGATTTTTCTAGCATTACATACAATTAGAACAAATGGGAACCGTCAAGGCACACTTAAAATGGAAAACTAAAAATTAAATTAAAACAAATATTGACATTTAAAACGTCACTTATTGTGGTATCATTGGATTCAGATTGAAAAATGCAATAATATATAGAGTGTTACATTTAAAAATTAGTGTCACTTCGATGAAACTTATATGTCAAAAAGTGACGTGTATTAAATATATAGGATGTTCCAAATTTCAATCATTTATCTTCAAAACTAAAGGAAAAAAGGGGGTGAACCACAATACACCCGGTATGTACAAAATCCCAAAATACCATTACGACTATGATTTTTGACTCACGCAAGCGATAATAATCCTCATATTAATTGTTCATAAAAACCTATCGGGGGCTATCACTGATCACTATCACGACACAGATCAATAACTACCAGGAGCTGCACCACGTTACGAGAGGAAGGCCATCGCGCACAAGAAAGAGAAACAATACTGAAGAACCGTGAAGAAGCTGCACCGGCTGCTAGACGATCTCCTCGAGAGAAGGGCGCGTTGTTTGGGGAGAAAGGGGCGCAGTAGAAAGTTGCCCCGCCGATGGCTTGTGGCCGCGGTGACTGTGTTATTATGAAGACGGCGACTGGCGATCTCACGGTTGGGCAAGCGGTCGCGGCACCGCCAGCGGTCGAAAACCGCTAAATTAATTATCAAAGTCTAAAGTTGGTCCGTTTATTTTTTTAACTTCCGAAACTATCTATTGTAGTAAATAAAATGTTGACGAAAATCACAATTCTTCAAAAAAATCAAAACTAGGATTTTTTTTATTTTAAAACTTCGCGTCGCTGGTACAAGCGGACTCCAACTCCCCGTTGAGGTCACCGGGTGTATCAAGTATCGCACACAATTAAAATTGACAATAACACATTAAAACTATTACCAAAACTAAGTTATTGTCTCGGGATAATGGGAAGAATTACTTTTAATGGCACGGAGACTTTCTTAAAGTCGTTATGCAACGGCGTTTAATATTCCCCGTGGTATTGTTTCTAGCGTCTGCCTTACTCAATCGTGAACCATCATAAACATAGTTGTATCCAATTAACTTAAATAACTTGTGCAATTTTAAATGGTCCTCAATAATCCTTTGTGAAAATAAAAAATACGGTGTTACGTAATGCGGACTTGGATGGTTACTGCCTTTCATGCATCACATTGGATCGATGGATTTTCCAACATACATGGTGGTGGAGAAGAAACAAAAAGATGAGAAGAATAAAAACGAGATGAGAGAAGAGGAAGGAAAGAGAGAAGAAAGAAGAAAGACTAAAGAAGAAAGAAGGAAGGAGGGAGGAGGAAGGAGGAAGGAGGAAGGAGGGAGGAGAGAGGAGGAAGGAGGAAGGAGGAAGGGGGAAAGAGGAAGGGGGAAAGAGGAAGGAGGAAGGAGGAAGGAGGAAGGAGGAAGGAGGAAGGAGGAAGGAGGAAGGAGGAAGGAGGAAGAGAAGAGAAGAGAAGGGAATTGTTTTCATAAAATGGTCTCGGACCCTTCACTCGCTCCATTGACGCACGAAGAAAAGAAGAAGAGAAATTAAGAACATTGTTGAGGAATATATGTCAATAAAGGAGTGGCAGGGGTGGAAAAATAATGGAGCTTGGTAAATAATCGCAGGAGCTAGAACTTGACGGACACCTAATGAGGATCCATCAAAGGTTGTGGCTCAGAAAAATGAGAAAAGGAAGCAGATGAAACAAGAAGAAACAAAAGAAGAAGAAGAAAAGGAAGAAGCAGAAGAGGAGAAAGAAGATAAAGAGTGGGAAGACGAGGAAGGGGAAGAAGAAGAAGAAGAAGACAAAGACGAAGAAGAAGAAGAAGAAGAAGAAGAAGAAGAAGAAGAAGAAGAAGAAGAAGAAGAAGAAGAAGAAGAAGAAGAAGAAGAAGAAGAAGAAGAAGAAGAAGAAGAAGAAGAAGAACGCACACCTGGATTAAAGAATTATTGATACGTACTTAGGAAACGCACCCTAGGTTGAAATGAATGAAACACTTAACAAATTATTTCCTTGCGTCAGAGTCACAGAATTTACAAACCGTTTTGTTGCAGGGCTCAGTTTTTCACGCATTTAACAAACTGAAGCTCTAGTTATCCTTGCCTTTTACTTTACCCACCCACAATGCAACTTCGATTCACGTTCCGGTGTTAGTTACATAAACGCAGCTGCCGATGCCGTTGGCATAATTTCAAGGAAGGAACAGCCGCAGCCTTATTTAGGCCGCTCGGATTGTACCAAACCTCGAATGTGGCCAGCAGCTACAAGCAACCCAAATGAAAGTGGACATGTCGTATCGCGTGGGTAATTAAATGTACGTTCCGTTTAAGCCTGCCGCGTGTACTTTCGGTTTCGAATCGCAGTGTGCATTTCAAAATGATCTAATTATTTCTTGTCATGTAACTATACATATAATTTATTAGAATAGAAGCAATAATACTTTCGGTTCTTTGACGTGATTGAATTAATTATATCGGCGGTTTTGGGCTCGTTTATTTGATAACGGATTTTTGCATGGTGAGTGGCAGAGGTGATTGTTCTAGCGTGACGTAAGCCGGGACCAGTTTTGCATAAAAATGATATCAGGTTGATTGGGTAAATGCTATTAAAATTCGTAAGAATTTTTAGAACCACCACTTTGGTTGATAATAGAAAATTCTGCGATGAAGGAGAGGAAAAAAGAACAAACAGAAGAAGAAGAGGAAGAAAGTGAGGAAGAAGAGAAAGCAGAAGAAGAAGAGGAGAAAGATGTAACAAATGTACATCCTATGTAAACCAAGACGGATATAACACCCGGTATGGTTTCTTTTAGTTAAAGTTAAAGTATCGTAAATAGAATCCGTGACGGATCGTGGAATTGCAAAAGGGGCATTTCTTTTAAAACAGACTTGTAAAATTTAGTGTCAAACCCAAATTATAACGTTTACCACCCGTAGTTAAGATACATCAATGGAACAATTCGGGAATCCCCATCGGCTTCGGCCCAACAGCTATTTCTTTGGAAAAACCTGAGGGTACAGCCAAATCGGTACCACATATTTGAAATATGTTAAGAGTCACGGAGGATCTATAGTACAGGCAATTCGGTAATGGGTTTATTAGGGTATTTCATGGAAGACGCGTAATCCATCAACCGGGAGTAGTGAATCAATCGGATACGCGAGTAAAGGTCATAAACCGTCAACAGGAGTCATATCTCGGTGTCTATCTCTTATCTGGAGAGTATTTTGAATAACATAAGTAAGGTAATTCAGGAGATATTCCATTATATGTAATTATAGGTAGGAATCTATATACACCTGAGCTAGGTTTTGTCCCGAAATGGAATTACAGGAATGAATATTAAGAATGGGTTTCCCTACGCTCGTAGGCGCAATTGCAGGTGCTATATAGAAATAGTTTAATGTAAATTGAATTTGTATCATAATTAGGATAATTAAGTAAGATTATAATAGCATGGTAAATTATTAACATAGCCAAGGCATGTGCCATAAGAATAATTTTCCATCGTAACTGGCAGATAGCGCTACAGGTCTTAAGTAACTTAAGTACCGTAGGGACGAGTCGAAGTGCAATTGGGTAAATCGCCTAACGACTTACCTACCCACTCAAGTGTAACCGCCCTTCAGGAATCGACAACCTGATGTGCTAAATCTTTAAGCTTTTCAAAATCACTTTTCGTTTAATTTTTCGACTGACAACATCATCTCTAGTTTCGCGAGTAAGAAATAAAGAAATAAAGATAGTGTAGTGATTGTTCTGTTTTTTCTGATTTTGTTTGTTAATATATGTAGAGTCAGTCATTCATTTTTGTTTTGTGTTGTTGATTGAATTAGTGGACGTTTGTCTATTTTCCACTATTCGAGGATTCCAGAACGTTTGTCTATTTTCTGGAAATCCTAGTGATAATAGCTTAACCGTGGTTTGCGGGATATTTTTGAACCCATGTAAATGTTGTCCATGCGTTAAGCTAGATATCCACTTTTGCCACTGCCAACTAGCATTTTAAGTTAGAGCGAATATGCATATTGTTTTGTTTTAATAGTTCATTTTGTCCTGGGACTTATTCCCCGTATTTTCCATTTATTGTTTTGTTTTTCACCTTTTTTCGTTTCCATTTGTAAATAAATAGCATTAAGTGTTTCGAGATTATTTTGTTTTATTGACAATATAGTTGGCAATTTCATTGATCAGAAAATATGGAATAAACAGGTTTAAGTGCTTATTAACACACGACACGTTTTGTGAGTGATATCAGTGTCCAATACAGGTGGCTGATCTGTAATAAAGGAGTAAGACATAGTTATAGTTAATGAGGGCTCGTACTATATTTTGTGGGTAGTGGTTCTGTCTAGAGACTAATTAATCCAAGTATTGATATTGAAGGAACCAGGTTATAATAAAAACTGGTTATCAAAGTATAAAATAAATATCTTTTTATAAATAGTAAAAACAGCTCGGCAAAGAAGAGGAGAAAGAAGAGGAGGAATGAGTGGAGGAAGAAGAAAATGAATAAGAGGAAGAAGTGTAAAATAGTTTCGATTCCTTTAGTTACATGAAATTTACCTCCCTGTAAACAGTCAATAATTTAGGAGATATATATATATATGATATAAAGAGTTATTAATACGTGCTGGCAAAAATGAAATGTCTGTCAGTCTTGCCTTTAAGCTGAATAAGTTGAGAATCTTGAGATAGGTATACAGTTCATGACCTTTCTTTCTTGAGTTCATAGTTGAGCGCTGAGCGCTATCTGTCAATAAGGGATGAGGGTAGAAAAATACTGGAAACTGAAAAAGATTTGCAGAGGGTAGAACCACATAGACAGCTAGTGGCGCACGCAAACACGTATGAAATAAAGACTTATTGGAGCTTATTTGGTAGTAATAAAGAAGTGCTGGAAGTGGAAATAATAGTGGAAATTGGAAGAGATTTGCAAGGCAACTAATGGAGCACACAAAGATCCATCAACGTTTGTGAGAATGAGAAAAAAGAAGTAAAATAAAGAAGAAGAAGAAACGGACGTGAAAGAAGAAGAAGAAACGATAGATGAAGAAGGATAAGAAGAGGAAGAATTGTTTTCATAAAATGGTCTCGCAGCACTGGCCGAATTAAATTTCGATTTTTGAGTGATGGAAGCGGAAAAATATTGGAAGCTAGAAAATAATTGCAGAGGGTAGAACCAGACGAATAGCTAGTGAAACAAGCAAGGATCCTTCAAAGAGTGTGAGCCAGAAAAATGTAAAAATAGACGTAGAGAAAAGAAGAAGAAATGAAAAAGGAATGGAAGGGAATGAAGAAAAGGAGGAAGAATTAGAAGAAAAGACGACGAAGAAGAAGAAGAAGAAGAAGGCGAAGAAGAAGCAGAAGAAGAAGAATAAGAAGAAGAAGAAGAAGAAGACTCAGCAGAAGAAGATGAGGAGGAGAAGACTAGTTTAAAATTAAAAATATTGCATTTTTCTCCGTAGATTCCAAATATTTATTTTTAATAATCTCAAGACAATTTATTATTTATTTATGAGAATTTGAACAAAATTTACATTTTAATAATAATAAAACGTCCTTAATCTTATTCTTATATTATTCTTTGGAAAAGGTACTAAAAATATATATTGCACATTTCCTGTTGTTGTAATTCAGACAACGATTCAAGACTTGAAATATCGCAAGTGGAGTCTCAACATTAAACACGTTAAGAAATAATATCTCGGTTAAAGCATTCCACTCTTCTTCTGGCCGATGGCTATATAAAGAAAAGTTGTTCACACAGTTTTTAAAATTCCTCACGTAGTAGAAACACAAATACGCCAGTTCTTGAGTACCTTGAAGAAACTGATTCGGAGGCGATGGGCATACGCAAGTGTGCTATCTGGCTGGTATTGTCTAGAACATTTATTTTATTGACAAGGCGCTATAAATAAAAATGTAACGCCAGAGGCGGTGGTGTTCCTTTGGAAGGTAAAATCTAAAAAAAATTATTGAAATAAAATTTTTTTTAACTCGCCACAAAATTCATTCATTATGGTTACCAATCAATGTCCCCAAGACATGCGCTTTCGCTCTTACTAAGCTCATCAGGGAGACTGACCCAACATTAATATATCAAAAAATCTATCTATAACTTGACGACATTAATAAATTATCCTGTAACCATAACACATTTTCTCGATAAATCCATTTCGAAAGCCGGCTTTATTACACATACACATGTAGTCATGTAAGGTATTTTTGACATCGACAGACTTTCTCAAACAAGTTGCAATTTTCTATTACTCAATTACCTCACAAGCTGCATTCAGGTGATGTGACTTATCGTGTTTTTTGCACCCGAGGCTGGTATACGCGGAGCAGGATGCTGTGCAAATGGACCACTGACCTGGATTTACCGGCTTACGTTTGGTTTTCACACCGACGCGATTAAAATGATATACGTAATACGGCATGCTCGTTATTTTATTTGTTTAGTATTTTTTGTTGGGAGTAATTTCATAGGCCATTAATCTTTGAATGAAATCGGCGCCGATTCATGGCTAATAAAAGATTATTGTAATTAAAATTGTTGATTTTTTATTTTCCAAATAATAAAAAAATAGTAGTTAAAGTAATACAATCCTAAACTTTAATAATCGTTACATTCCCCATCGCCATTGATGATTTATTTATCCTTTTGAATTCCCTTAGTAGTTTCTTCTTGAAAAGAATCGTCATTTTCACTATCTTCTTGTAATAATGGCACACACATAAGGCGTTTGCAATGCCACAAGCAGCAAAAATTAAAGCAAGCAAACGAGAACCGTCGCAATATTCTTTCTTTCCCCCTGATTGTAGTTTCTACTATAATTCGAAAATGCAGTGTCCAATACACGTTTTTTTTTAATAATGAAACGAGAGGTTACAACGTAAATATTTTATTCAACGTTTAAGTACCTACATTTATTTTGTTACACGTAAATTACAGCTTTTACAATAAAAAAATAAACTATGTAATACAACGTTTAAAAAATCAAGTTAATAGGAAGAAATGACAATAATACAATAATATGTATACAATAGAAGGACGACAAAGTAATTGTTTAAACAATCTCGTCAAGTATTATCACAAAATAAAATTCTTTACATTATTACACGAGCCGAAGGCGAGTGTTGTAAATAAAATTAAAATAATTTTTTGGTCTTGTAAGCTACTTTGTGTTTAAACTATCAATGCCTACGTTTTTGAGGCAACCGATCACGATTTTGATGTCGGAATTCCATTTTAATAGCTGCCAACTGTCAAACTGACAGTTTGACAGTTTTTCAAAATGTAGGAATTTTCATTCATTCATTTTGACAGTTGGCAGCTGTCAAAATAAAGTTCCGATATCAAAATCATAATCAGCGACCTTAATAACGTGAATATTGAAGGTTTACACATAAAAAGAACTACATTTCAAAATGTTGGAACTTTCAAACTGTCAATTTGACAGTTGGCAGCTGTCAAAATGAAATTACCTCATCAAAATTGTGATCTGTGACCTTGAAAACGTGGGAATTGACGGTTTACACATAAAAAGACCTTCGTTTCAAAATGTTGGAATTTTTAAACTGTCAGTTTGACAGTTTACAGCTGTCAAAATGAAATTTAGACATCAAAATGGTGAGCAGCGACCTTAATAACGCAGGAATTGGTGGTTTACACATAAAAATAACTTATTTTCTAAATGTTGAAATTTTCAAACTGTCAGTTTGACAGTAGGCAGCTGTCAAAATGAAATTTACCTCATCAAAATCGTGATCTGTGACCTTGAAAACGTGGGAATTGACGGGTTATACATAAAAAGACTTTCGTTTCAAAATGTTGGAAATTTTAAACTATCAGCTTGACAGTTTACAGCTGTCAAAATGAAATTTAGACATCAAAATTGTGAACAGCGACCTTAATAACTCAGGAATTGGTAGTTTACACATAAAAAGAACTACATTTCAAAATGTTGGAACTTTCAAACTGTCAATTTGACAGTTGGCAGCTGTCAAAATGAAATTCTGATATCAAAATCATGATCAGCGACCTTCATAACGTTGGTATTGATGGTTTACACGTAAAAAGAACTTCTTTTCAAAATGTTGGATTTTCAAACTGTCAGTTTGACAGTTGGCTGTCAAAATGAAATTGCGATATAATAATCCTGATCAGCGACCTTCATAACGTAGGAATTGGTGGTTTACGCATATAAAGAACTTCTTTTTAAAATGTTGGAATTTTCAAACTGTCAGTTTGATAGTTGACGGCTGTCAAAATGAAATTCCGATATAAAAATTGTAATCAGCGACCTTAATAACGCAGGAATTGGTGGTTTACACATAAAAATAACATATTTCAAAATGTTAGAATTTTCAAAACTGTCAGTTTGACAGTTGGCAGCTGTCAATATAAAAATCCGATATCAATATCGTGATCAACGGCCTTAATAACGTGGGTATTCAGGGTCTACACATAAAAAGAACTTCTTTTTAAAATGTTGGAACTTTCAAACTGGCAGTTTGACAGTTGCCAGCTGTCAAAATGAAATTCCGATATCATAATCGTGATCAACGACCTAAATAACGTGGGTATTGAAGGTTTACACATAAAGAGAACTTCTTTTCTAAATATTGACATTTTCTAACCGTCAGTTTGACAGTTGGCAGCTGTCAAAATTAAATTCCCATATCAAAATCGCGATCTGTGCCCTTAATAACGTAGATTTTGACGGTTTACACATAAAAAGCACTTCTTTTCGAAATGATGGAACTTTCAAACTGTCAGTTTGACAGTTGGCAGCTGTCAAAATGAAATTTCTATATAAAAATCCTGATCAGCGACCTTCATAACGTGGGATTGAAGGTTTACACATAAGAAGAACGTATTGTCTAAATGTTGAAATTTCCAAACTGTCAGTTTGACAGTTGACGGCTGTCAAAATGAAATTCCGTTATCAAAATAGTGAACAGTGACCTTAATAACGCAGGAATTGGTGGTTTACACATAAGAATAACTTATTTCAAAATGTTGGACTTTCCAAACTGGCAGTTTTGACAGTTGGCAGTTGTCACAATGAAATTCCCTCATCATAAGCGTGATCTGTGACCTTGATAAAGTAGGTATTGACGGTTTACACATAAAAAAACTTCTTCACAAAATGCTGGAATTTTCAAGCTGTCAGTTTGACAATTGGCAACTGTCAAAATAAAATTCCGATATCAAAATAGTGATCAGCGACCTTCATAACGTAAGAATTGGTAGTTTACACATAAAATGAACTTCATTTCAAAATGTTGGAACTTTCAAACTGTCAGTTTGACAGTTGGCAGCTGTCAAAATGAAATTTCAATCTAGAAATCCTGATCAGCGACCTTCATAACGTGGGATTGAAGGTTTACACATAAAAAGAACTTCATTTCAAAATGTTGGAACTTTCAAACTGCCAGTTTGACAGTTGGCAGCTGTCAAAATGAAATTCCGATAACAAAATCGTGATCAGCGACCTTAATAACGTAGGAATTGGTGGTTTACACATAAAAAGAACTTCTTTTCAAAATGTTGGAACTTTCTAACTGTCTAACTGTCAGTTTGACAGTTGGCAGCTGTAAAAATGAAATTTCGATATAAAAATCCTGCTTAGCGACCTTCATGACGTGGGATTGAAGGTTTACACATAAGAAGAACGTATTGTCTAAATGTTGAAATTTCCAAACTGTCAGTTTGACAGTTGACAGCTGTCAAAATGAAATTCCGATATCAAAATAGTGATCAGTGACCTTCATAACGTTGGTATTGACGGTTCACACGTAAAAAGAACTTTTTTTCAAAATGTTGGAACTTTCAGTGTCAGTTTGACAGTTGGCAGCTGTCAAAATGAAATTCCGATATCAAAATCGTGATCAGCGACCTTCATAACGTTGGTATTGACGGTTTACACGTAAAAAGAACTTCTTTTCAAAATGTTGGAACTTTCAAACTGTCATGTCAGTTTGACAGTTGGCAGCTCAAAATGAAATATAGATATAAAAATCCTGATCAGCGACCTTCATAACGTGGGATTGAAGGTTTACAAATAAAAAGAACTTCTTTTCAAAATGTTGAAATTTTTAAACTGTCAGTTTGACAATTGACGGTTGGCAAAATGAAATTCCGATATCAAAATAGTGATAAGCGACCTTAATAACGCAAGAATTGGTGGTTTACACATAAAAATTACTTATTTCAAAATGTTGGAATTGTCAGAACTGGCAGTTTGACAGTTGGCAACTGTAAATATAAAATTCCGATATCAAAATAGTGATCAGCGACCTTCATAACGTAATAATTGGTAGTTTACACATAAAACGAACTTCATTTCAAAATGTTGGAACTTTCAAACTGTCAGTTTGACAGTTGGCAGCTGTCAAAATGAAATTTCGATATAAAAATACTGATCAGCGACCTTCATAACGTGGGATTGAAGGTTTACACATAAAAAGAATTTACTTTCTAAATGTTGAAATTTTTAAATTGTCAGTTTGACAGTTGGTAGTTGTCAAAATGAAATTCTCACATCAAAACCGTGATCTGTGACCTTAATAACGTAGATGTTGACGGTTTACACATAAAAAGAACTTCTTTTCGAAATGTTGAAACTTTCAAACTGTCAGTTTGACAGTTTACAGCTGTCAAAATGAAATTTAGTCATCAAAATAGTGATCAGCTACCTTAATAACGTGGGTATTAATGGTTTACACATAATAAAACTTCTTTTAAAAATGTTGAAATTTTCATAGTGTCAGATTGACAGTAACAGCTGTCAAAATGAAATTTTCTCATCAAATTCGTGATCTGTGACCTCAAAAAGGTAGGTATCGGTGATTTAAACATAACAGAATTTAATTTACATAACTAAAAATTTGTTTTAAAAAGTTGGAATTTTTAATGATAAAAAAGGCAATTTTTACACTATCTGGGCCTTGTATCTAAAAAATAATGCGAAACTAAAGTTTTTAGTAGCCGATTCGGTTTCAGGACGTCAAAATACAACGATAAAAAAAATGGGTCTGGTTTTTGGTAATGGACTTTTTGTGTGTGTGTGTGTGTGTGGTTGTATTCCTTTTGCCATCAACGAAATAATTATTTTTCTGGGGATGCACCGGGCGAGTCAACGCAACGGAGCGATAAAGTCCAACACTTCCTTTATTATTGGTAGTAGGAACAAAATTTTTACAAAAAAGTTGTAAGTGTCCAAAATGGCTACATTTTGAAATTAGCTTGAAATATACGGGGTGAATCATGAAAGCGGGGCGCAATAGATGCCAATTTCCAACAACAAGCTCTTATTGCACTTTATACCCTCTGGAGTACAACCACAATTTAATCGCCTGCGCGTACAAAAACCTAGTACTCTGATTAAAAACAATGAAGAACAGAAACATGACAAAACCCTGGAGAGTGGCGGTGAAGCAAAAGAGGTACACGAACACGTAGGCCCCCGGTATTTGCGATACAAATCCGAACAGCCAAGTCAGCCCGAGCATGGAGAAGAGCAGCAGCGCCAGCCGCCACTGGAACAATATCTCATGATTGACCAGATCGCGAGTTTCGGTTTTCTTGTGGAAAACGTTATAAATAATAAAGAAAAATATAACAAAGTTTATGGCGACGATAATAATAATCGGGAGCCATATCCCCAGGTAGAGGCCCAGCCCCGAGGGGTAGCAAAGCCCAACCTTGCCCTCGCTGTAGTTATCCGTGTCGATCACCAAAATCAGCATGACCGGCAAAGTTGGAAACACCCAGCCGCAAACGCAGGCCTTCAACAGGACGTACTTCGGTGGCCCCCCCAGGACCTCCACGAACCTCTTGAATTGCAGTATGGCTATGATGAGCATCCAGCAAAATTCCGACAGCATGGCGTAGTGCAGAATGGCACCTGTCACGGAGCACATCACGCCACGCGCATGATGCTCGTTCACCCCCACGCTCACGTAGAGCATTACTATTTTTATGGAAATCGCTATGGCGAAATTCAGCAGTATTTGGTTGCCGGTGTTCCTGCGCCACCTCTCGAACAAGGCGGCTGTCAGGAGGATTCCCAATACACCTACTAAGGATAGTAAACAGTTTACGGCCGTTATTATGTCTAGGATATAAAACGTGTTTGCGTCGATGTAGCTGCTGTTGTCGTTGGATAGCAGAAGGGCGAAGTGGGTGACGTGGTCGAATTCGCAAATCCTGAAGCGCTGCTCGCTGCGTGGGTAATCCTCCGTTTTCCAGGAGCCTTTGACGATTGATTCGTGCTCTTGGACCTTGAAAAGTAAATACAAATTTGCGTTTAGGCGATGTACTGGTTGCGGAAAAATTTTTGGGAAATGGGAAAAATTTTTACAATTTTTTGTAGGAAGGTAGAAGTGAAAAAGGAAAAAAAATCTTTTTGAAGGAAGGTGGTCTCCACGAATTTTTTTGGATTAATTTTAGGATTTATGTGACTATGATTATTTTGGACCAATTTAATCACAGTACTTATGGAAATAAAAAATCACCTACCTTATAATTCCAATAAGCACAGCTGCTGCTGTGGCCGGAGCGACTGGCCGCATTAAACATCAAATATACATTTCCAGCTAAAGAATCCTCGAAGCCCGGCAAGAGCACCCCGCAGATCATGCTGGTTTTCCTATTTCTGGACGATTCTTCATTAAATAAGACATCTGAGAAAAAAATTGTAACCACCAGTTTCGCCTCCAGCGCGCTCTGCCGAACTTGCTCAAGTAGTTCGTCGCTCAGCGCCATCGCGGTTTCTAGATGCTCGTTGTCGCCCAATTGGGTTAGATTAACGCTGTTCTCCAGCACGGATATCTGGCACATGGTACTCTCACAGTACTCTAGCATCAAGCCGCTCGTGTTGGTTCCTTTCAAGTCGTACACTGCCACCACAAAATGTTCATAAACTATGAAATCGCCATCTAGTCGATCCAGTAGTTTTGCCATTTCGTCAATCGAATGTAGAATTTTGTCAGTCGCGTAATATTTCAGCTGCGACTCCCTCAAGACGTCTCTAGGTATGTGGAATAGTAGGCTGATGATGTGAGCTGTCAGATTCATTTCATCAGAACCGACGTTTTCTATTGCATAGTTCAAGATTTCGGCAATCAGATAAATGTCCACAGGAAGCAGCTTATCTGGCACCTCTAAAGTAATACTTAATACTTTTATGAGTTTCTTTTTGGTCGGCAAATTTGAGTTTAGGATATTCTCCAAATCATTCGTGACGTTTTTATCGTCTACTAATAGAGCAAAGTGCGCCGTATGCGTCCATTCGCATATATAGACACCAGAAGCTTGAGATGGGGTTTTATCTCTTTGCCAGAATCCTTTCTCAATATGATCCTCTTCGACGTTGTAATTCCAAAAGACGCAAATATCAGTGTTGCTGCTCTCAGTGTGATAATAGAGCTTTAGTGGTATTTGTATGTCTTGATCCAGAGACGGGATATTTATGCCAATTATTTGACCTATATTCGAGTAGGTTCCGTTGTAACCCTCATTGTAGAGTGCGCTTGTAAAGTATATAGTAGCAAATATTCTTGATGTGGAATTCAGTTGTTTTTGTATTTCCTCGTCTAAGATTATAGCGGTGTTAAAAATTTTGGCGTTCCCCACGGACATTAGACTCAAGTTCTCGCGCAAAACCTTGACATTACAGCTTGAATCGCAATCATCTATGGATATGCCAGTTATATTGCTGGTGATTATCAAGGCCACGTTTTCTAATACAATTTCCGCAGTATCATCGAACACCTCCAGTATTCTGTCTACTTGGTATAAAATCCAGTCCGTAGCGTTGTATTTAACTTGGGACTCGACTAGAATCCCTCTAGTTATCTTCATGATTAAATTCGTTATGTTAGCAACTAGTTGTAGGTCTGCAAGGTCTACGTGGTCTACGTGCGACAAAATTTGAGCCACATAGAAGACATCAATGGCTTCAAAATATGGCACATACAACATAATAATGTATAGCGTTTCCTTTAGTTTTTCAGACGGCTTGGAACTTCCTTCCTCAATTTCTTTTAAAGTTTCTGTTATGTTAGTACTATCTTCTACAAAGGAGAGATAATAATATGTCGCTATCTGAAAATCGCATCTTGTGTAGACACCGGTTCTGGCTGTGGGTTCTCCGATAGCCCAAAAGTTCTGATACTCCCTATAAGCGCAGTAGTAGTTGGACTTGTGAGAGCTACTATTGAAGAACGCTATTACATCACCGTCGAGCGTCGTGGTCAGATTCGGTATTGACACTCCCAAAACAACATCGGTGTTGATTGCGTCGTTGCTACTAAAAAATATGTCGTTTAGAAAAAGAGTGACGATAAATTTTGGATTAGCCTGACCAGCCATGGCTTGGTTCAGCAAATCGTCGCTCAGTACAGTCACGACAACAGCGTTTTGGATATCTGTTAGGTCGCTTTCTTCAAAGTTCGATGTACATCTTAAGCTATCTGTAGTTGCAACAGCACTATTGGTTTTGGTAGAGTTTATCGGGCATACGACTAGGGCGAATTGGCCTGTTATGTTGCTTTGTTCATGGGATTTTAGAAAAGTAGCGATGCTAATAATATTGTCCAAGATTTGATTTAGGGCGTTGTATTGATTCTGGGACTCAACTAGTGTGGCACTGGGTATGTTCAGAATATTATTGATGATGACGCCAAGTCTGTCGAGCCCATCGTCGGCTAATTGATCGCATTGCGACAAAATGTCTGGTAATAAGCTAACGTCTACAGGTTGAAATTCAGAGTAATAATACGAGACGTCTTCTGTTTTGTACAATTTTTCTGAGAAGGATGTTGTTGTTGAGTTGGATATATTGATTAATGTGGTGGTTATATTCTCGTATACGGTGACTCCTTCTACGAAAGTGAAGTAGCTTTGTTGATAGAAATTGCAAGCTAGTCTCTCGGCTCCCCTGGCTTGGCTTTGGTAGACCCACTTTCCTCTTAACGTACCGGCCTCGTCCTTGTGGAACTCCCACAGGGCACAATCGTAGCCTTTCGCTGCTCTCCCTACAGAAATGTTAGAAGATAGTTTGATTTCGTGGGATAATACCCTATGGAAATTTGGGAGGTACACCCCGAAAATTTTGCCAGTTTTCTTCACGCCTTTTTGTTCGTTAAACAACGCATCGTTGTAGTATACTGTCAGTACTATTTTTGGTACATACGTGTCCTCTCCGTAATATAACAACTGCTCGATTAGATTTTGACTTATGTTCAGTTCCGTGTCGAAATCAATAATCGAGTCTATATTTCCATAGTCGGTTGCATTTTCATACAATACGGTGATTTGACATTGTTTTTGGCAGTTTTCCAAAGCTATACCAAACACACTCGATTCTGAGAGCAGCGAAACGATTAATATAACATTATCTTTGTACATTGCCTTGTCTTTGTTATAATTCTGTGCGACTTTATTGGAATGGTACAGGATCAGATTTGTTGCTCCGTACAATTCTTGAGACGATATGAGCGTATGCCTTGATATCTTCATGATATTACTCACAATATTCAAACACGACTCAAGTGCCACGTCACTAACCTCGGTAACTTTAGAAAACAGCTGCGCGATTAGAAAAATATCGATCGCCTGTAAGTAGTTATAATAATTGCTGGCAATAGAATCTACTTCTTCTAAAACTGCCTCCATAGGCAGCTCGGATTGGAGCATCTTTTCCAAAATCGAAGTAAGGTTGAGCAGCTTGTAGACCAAGCCAAAATAATTCGGTTTCCAAAACTGACATCTTAGAAAACTATCCATTCGAGCAGGCGGATTCTCGGAGTTCCAAAACCCCTTTTCGTAAGTCGTATCGTTGCTGTCGTTGCAATAAACCGAGCAGCTATAATTTGAGGTCACATTCATATTCACATCGTACAGAACTTTTATGTCGCCATTGAACTGTTCGTCGAAGTTCGGTAACAAAACCCCAACGACTCGCGTCGTAATTCTTGAGGTGCTATAATCTTCTATGAATAATGTGTCGTCGAGAAAAACTGTGATCACCATTTTAGGGACGTATTCCTTATCGCTAACGTTAAACAGCTGGTCTAACAAGTCCCTACTGATTATCAAACCCGTGTCTAGGTCTTCAATAAGCAAAATCTTCGACTCATCCGGTTCCTCCAGCAGCAATTTTAAATCACACTTACTAGCGCAGTTGGCCATCGTGAACCCATAGACAACTTCTTGGTTTAGAAACTGGACGGCCGCATAAAAATTGCCCCTTTGTATCATCGTGGACGAACTAAATTGCTTCAAAATCTCATCAAAGTAAGTCAAGATCTTTCCAGTGGCATTGTACATCATTTGGGACCTTTCCAGAACGTCATACGGAATATCTATCACCTTATTCACAATATCAGCAATCAAATCCAAGTTGTCATCCCTTGTTTGCGTAGCCTGGTACAAAAGCGAGGAAAGAAGCATCACATCTATGGGTTGAAACTCCGAGTAGTATTTCGTTACAAGTGCCGAAGCATTTGCTAGTTTATCCGTTAAACCATTCGAGGACGACAATATACTCTCGAGTTGGTGGGTGATGTTGATTCCCATTTTTCGCACCAAGGCAAGGTGAGACAAGCGATCGTAAGTGCAGAACACGGCGGACTCGCCGTCGACTCTTTGCGCGTCAATTTTCCAGGAACCCTTTTCCACACCCAAATCGTAGTTCCAATAAGAGCAATTGAAGTCGCTGCTGATGTTGGAATTGTTGTACACCGTAAATATTTCCCCGGAAAATTCCTCCCCCAAGTCAGGCAGCAGAACCCCCATGATCATGCCGGCGTTCTTAGTTATCATCTCTTCATTAAAAAACTTTGAGTTCTTGTAAGCAATCACGATGATCCTCGGATCGTAATCATGAGTTAAATATATGTGGTCCATCAACTCCTGGCTCAAAACCACACCGACGCTTAGGTTGTCGATTGCTTTAATCTCATCCAAATCGAACGAATTGAACAGTTTGTATATAGTAAAGTAAACATCGCTGTAAGATTTAAGGACGACGCCACTTAAATTGGAAACCTTTATGTAGTAAGAAATCAGGAAAAAGTTCTGCTCAGTTAGCTCGCCGATGAATTTCGAATTTATCACCAGTTTGTCGGTGTAATACAAAATCCTGTCGGTAGCGTTAAACTCGATTTGAGCCTCCCTCAACACCTCGTCCGACACGTTCATTAATTGGTCTATGATCCTTACAACTGTGTATATGTCGATGTCGTCACTATCAGCAAGTTGCTCCAAAAATTTGGATATCAGATGAACGTCCAGAGGAGTCAGGCTCGCGTAAACCCCAGCAACTTCTGCTACTTGTTCAACGTATTCCTTCGGGTTGTTCAGAGCTATGATATTGGTCAGGTTCACCGTTATGTTCGTCGATGGTTGGATGTTGCAGGGCTCCGTCAGTTCCGACCATCGCGCTCCGTCTATATAATCGCCGTAACAACGCCTAGTCATAATAGAACCGTCGATTCTTACGCAGTAACCTTCTCTAGGCTTGACCGCAACTTCGTGGATATTCGTGATGGGCCAGGTTGCCGTATTGGCGGAATCCGAGGTTTGGATACCCACGCAGCTGTCGACGCCAAAGACGTTGATGAAAGTAAACTGTTCCATGTTCTGCTCCATGTAACTCCTCAGTATGCTGTAGAGCTTCAAAGGCTCACTGCTAGCAGGGTTGACAACGTGGAAGTTTAAGGTGATTTCTGCATTGGTTTCGTCAATATCGATGATTTTAAATATCCTGACGATGAAGCTGGGAATTGGCGACAGTGCTATTTGGTTGACCAGACGGTCTCGGAAGAGCTTCATGTTGGTCTCTGTTAGGGGATTGCTACCTTTGGCGTAGTAGGTTTTCAGTATCACGGCGTATTCTTCAGTGTAAGATTCGGTATATCTGCAAATGGAAAAGATTGCATCAACGATTGGAGGAAATGAAGGATTCTGAAATTGCATGAGGCCAGGAGGAGGAAGACATAGTACAAATAAACTTCATCCATCTTACCTTAACAGATATTTATTCGAACTTCTGGCGACCACATCCGGGTAGAGGAACGCCTCGCACCAGTAATTGCCAGGACCATCCTGGTGAGGATCGAAGCTGTACGTTGTGTAGTTTACAAACACACTCGTGATGGCAACTTCCATTGTGGATATAAGCTCGTCATTTGCTGCATCAGTGAAACAGAAGACCATCGGAGCTGACCCGTTTTCGAACGAGACCCAGGCTCTGGGGTTGGTAACTGTAACAGTGAACCTTTTGATTTGGTCGTCGTACTCTAAGGTCATGTCACTGTTTTGCTGAGGAAGGTCTTCTTGGTACAAGATGCATTTGCTTTCTGCTTCCGTCGGCACCAACATCCATCCGTTTGGAGAGATGACGCCGTACTTATACTTTTCCCCAAATAGAGCATCTCTGGCCCAGGAGGTATAATTGATTGGAGCATTCGAATTGGACCAGATGTAAGTACCGTCTAGGTGTCTCTCCAGTCCAATGTAACACATTTCACTCGATAGAGCGGGGTACAGTAAGTTTTGGTACGGTTGAAGAAACTCTGCTCTAACCCTCGACGACGCAAGGTCCATGGAGCCTTCGCAGAAGCATTTGGACCTCGTGGAATAATCGCTCTGCATGCAGACGTTGGGCGGGGGGAAAGTTTGGGAACAGAAACTTTTTACGCGATATGGCAGGCTTTGGTAAGCGCATATGGCGGTGTGTTTTTCGTCGCAAGACGCCGCCTCGACGTACGAGGTGTTGTGAAAAATTACGCAATTTTTGTCTTTTAGGGGTTCGGAAAAGTGATAATTGTCGCAGACGTCCTCGATACATTCCGTGTAGACTGATTTGTAGGTCAATGTTGGCTCCACCCAGCGCAGCAGATCTGGAAAGAAATCATAACCTCAAATTAGACAAAGTATATTTCGTTACTTTTGTGGTCTCATGTTTACGTAATCATATTAGCGTAAATATCGGGTAGGAATATAAAATTTTAATGTTAATTTGGAGTTCCACACGGGTCTGGTCCAGACCCCTTATTATCTCATGGATCTATGAACGATCTAATATAAAATAAAACTGTGCAAAGTTTAAAGATGTGGCAATATATAAAAATATTTTGCGTACTATTTCCTTTTCAGGGTCCTATATTTTACTTCCAGTTTTCGTTTAGTAAGAGATTAAAGGATTTGAAAAAGTCGTCACCTAATTCGTATTTGCCAGTATTTCTAAACACTGGCATCCAAACGGGCAACCAAGCTGGATCGATGTCGTGGATGTATTTGAAGAACGGCAGCGTCTCCTCGTAGGGACAGGTGGGGGGATAGGTTGAATCCTTCAAGGCGAAGATGCAGGTGTTCTCAATCAGATTTGTTTTGTAGTAGTCTGGGCAAGGGCTCCTGACCGTTTCTTGAAAATAGTCGCACTGGGGAGGAACCTGCCATTTTTTTTCTGCGTCGCAACACCGTGGCCAAATTTCCATGTTCTTGTTTATGCACAACGGGGTGGATCTAGCACACGTGGAGGGTTTGGTCTCCGGCCACAGCACGTCTCCGTCCAAGCTCTGCGGACAATTCTAAAAAAAAAAGATACATAATACTCAATATACAAAGTAGTTTAATTTTGAACAAAGAGAAACGTTCACAATATATATTTTTGGAATTTATTTCAATTTTGTACTTTTGTTTATTTATTTATTCACTTATTTACATTTATTTATTTTTATTCTTATTTATATTTATTTACATTTATTTATATTCATTTATATTTTTTACTCTTTTACTATTTTACTATGTTTTTCTTATACTCTTTTGCGTTTTTACTTTTTTTAATAATAATTAATAATAATTTATTTACATTCTTCGAATGTAAATACATTATTATTATTATTATATTTTTTACTCTTTTACTATTTTACTGTTTTTCTTTTTTACTCTTACGTCTTTACTCTTTTACCCTTTTACTGTTGCATTCTCTTACTCTTTTACGTCTTTATTTTTTACCCTTTTACTCTTCTACTGTTTTACTCTTAAATGAGAAATAGACAAATACAAATATTTGCAGTGACAAAATATATGATCAAATAAGAACATTTGCTCATTTACTCATTTACTTATTTGTTTACTTGATTGTTAAAATATTTACTTATTTACCTATTTACTTATTTATTTACTCTTTACTCTCTTACTATTTCATCCTTTTACTCTTTTGCTCTTTTATTTCTTTACTCTACCCTTTCTCTCTTTTACTATTTTCTTTCACTCTTTTGTTCTTTTACTCTTTTACGTTTTTACTCTTTTACCCTTTTACTGTTTTACTATTGTTCTTTCACTCTTGCTGTTTTAGTCTTTTACTCTTTTACGTCTTTACTCTTTCACCCACTTACTATTTTTTTCTTTTGTTCTTTTACTCTTTTATTGCTTTATTATTTTACTCTCTTACTATTTTACATCTTTGCTCTTTTACCCTTTTACTCTTTTGTATTTTTTTGATCTTTTATTCTATTGCTGTCTTATTCTTTTATTATTGTACTCTTTTACTGTTTAACTTTTTTACTCTCTTACTCTTTTATGTCGTACTCTTTTACGCCTTTACTTATTTACTATTTTTTCTTTTACTCTTTTGTTCTTTTACTCTTTTACCGTTTTACTATTCTACCATTTCCCTATTTTTTCTATTACTCTTATTCTATTGCTCTTGCTGTTTTACTTCTTTACGGATTTACTGTCTTACTCTTTTACTCTTACTTCTCACTCTTTTACGTCTTACTCTTTTACTATGTTCCTTTTCACTATTTTGTTCTTTTACTCTTTTGCTTTTTCACTCTTTTACTGTTTTCTTTTTTTACTCTTTTACGTCTTTACTCCTTTACCCTTCTACTGTTTTACTATTTTGTCCTTTTCTCTTATTCTTTTACTCTTGCTGTTGTACTCTTTTACTATTTTTCTTTTACCCTTTTACTGTTTTACTATTTTACTGTTGCATTCTCTACACTTTTACGTCTTTATTTCTCATTTCATCAAAATATATGATGAAATAAGAGCATTTTCTCGTTTACTCATTTACTTATTTGTTTATTTGATTACTTGTTAAAATAATAATTTTTACTTATTCACATGTTTACTTTTTTATTTACTCTTTACTCTCTTACTCTTTCATCTTTTTACTCTTTTGTTCTTTTACTCTTTTACATCTTTACTCTTTTACCCTTTTACCCACTTACTATTTTTTTCTTCTGTTCTTCTACTCTTTCATTGTTTTACTATTTTACGTCTTTGCTTTTTTACCCTTTCACTCTTTTATATCTTTTCTTCTGCTCTTTTGTTCTATTGCTGTTTTATTCTTTTACTATTGTACTCTTTTACTGTTTTACTTTTTACTCTATTACTATTTTTTCTTTTATTTTTTTGTTCTTTAACTCTCTTGCTGTTTTATGTTTCGCTCTTTTACGTCTTCAGTCTTTTACCGTTTTACTATTTTTTCTGTTACTCTTGTTCTATTGCGCTTGTTGTGTTACTCTTTTACTCTTTTGTTCATTTCCTCTTGCTGTTTTACTTTTTTTACTTTTTTGTTCTTTTACTCAATTATTGGGTGTACTCTTTTATTATCCCATTCTTGTATTATTTTACTCTTTTACTATGTTACTCTTACTCTGTTACGCTATTAAACTTTTACTCTCTTACTATTGAAAATATTTACTCTTTTACCCTTTTACTCATTTATATTTTTTTTCCTCTGCTCCTTCGTTCTTTTGCCGTTTTAATTTTTTCTTTTTTACTCTTTTACTGTTTTACTCTTTTATGTCTTACTCTTTTACGACTTTACTCTTTTACCCTTTTACTGTTTTACTCTCTTATTTTGTTAGCCTTGTATTCTTTTATTTCTTTACTCTGTTACTCTATTATTCTTTTACTGTTTTACTATTTACTCTCTTACTATTTTACGTCTTTACTCTTTTACCGTTTTACTATTTTACCAATTTACTATTTTTTCTTATACTCTTGTTCTATTGCTCTTGCTGTTTTACTTTTTACTCTTTTACGTCTTTACTCTTTTACCCTTTTACTCTTTTATATTTTCTCTTGCTCTTTTGTTCTTTTATTGTTTTACTCTTTTACTATTGTACTATATTACTGTTTTACTCTCTTACTCTTTTACGGTGTACTCCTTTGCATCTTTACTCTTTTGTTGTTTTAGTTTTATGCTGTTTTACTTTTTCTTTTTTACCCTTTTACTGTTTTACTCTTTTATGCCTTACTCTTTTACGTCTTTACTCTCTTACTCTTTACTGTTTTACAATTTTTTCTTTTACTCTGGCTGTTTCACTCTTTTACTCTTTTGCTGTTTTACTCTTTTACTGTTTTACTCTCTTACTCTTTTACCCTTTTACTATTTTTCTTTTGTTCTTTTACTCTCTTATTGGTTTACTGTTTTACTATTTACTCTCTTACTATTTTACGTCTTTACTCTTTTACACCTTTACTCATTTGCCCTTTTACTCTTTTATATTTTTTGCTTTTGCTCATTTGCTCTTTGCTGTTATACTCTTTTACTAATTTACTATTGTACTCTTTTACGGTTTTACTCTTTTACCCTTTTACTATGTTTTTCTTTTACCTTTTTATTCTTTTACTCTTCTGCTTTTTTACTTTTTTCTTTTTTATTCTTTTACCCTTTTACTGTTTTACTATTTCGTCTTTTCCTCTTATTCTTTTATTCTTGATGTTGTACTCTTTTACTATTCTTTCTTTCACTATTTTGCTGTTTTACTATTTTACTGTTGTATTCTCTTACTCTTTTACATTTAAATTTTGTACCCTTTTACTCTTAAATGTTTGCAGTGACAAAATATATGATCAAATAAGAGCATTTCAAAACATTTTGCAAAGTATGCACTTGTTTATCTTCATTATGAAAAGTAACGTCTTTAGAATATTTTTTTGTATTCTTCCCGAGTGAACGCTTCCTTCTAATATTTTTAATCCTTTAAGGACACATTTTTTGGATTATACAAATTTATAAATAGTACGCGTAACATAATGAAAATTACTTTTTCGGGGAAGGTGTACGTGATTATGATTATCATATATATTCATAACATAATTAATAACATTTGAAAAATGTCAAGGAAAAAATTGAAAAAAAAAGGCTAATCCTGTTTTCAATGCTTAAAGTTCATCTTCCGAGGTCTGGGCTTGTTTGATAAACAATGTGTTAATATTAATTTGATATAAAAGATTTATAACTAATTATTGTTAATTCCTTTTTTCTCGACATTTAATTATTACAAAAAAATTAATACAAAATAAGTATATACCAGTAGACAGCTGGGATATGCAAATCGAGCGAGCAGTATCAGAGAAGTCTAGACATATAAACAAGTAATTGACTATTTTATACAATATGAACTCCAGGTACACCCAATTGTATCGACATGTTAGCAAACAAAATTTGTACCTGTGACCTAAATTTCGGGTTTACTTAGCTCTTCGATAAAATGTAATCAAAAACAAGAATGATCCTTTAATCCCATGTTCTATTTGGTTAAGTACGTAAGCGATGTAAACAAAAAAATATAGTTAATGATGAAAGTACTCTCGGCAACATATTCTTTGTAAGGAAGTACCGGATTGTATAAGCAAAAATAAAGCTACATGGCCTTCTGATGATGTTAACTTGGTTATAAGTAACTAACACTTCGTTACAATAATGAAATAAAAATAACAGATGTTTATGCTTATTTTGCGAAAGTAAAAAAAATTAAATGTCTTCTATCACACGTTTGATATTAATTTAATGATCTTTAAAGATTCACGTACTAATTAATTAATTGAAATTAAAGGTTAATGATCAGATATTTTGCTCGAAGAAATTGTTAAGAGATAACAAACAGACACGCTATGTTCGATGATATTAGGATTGATTTTTACTGCAAAAGCAACAATTATAATATGCATAATGGAGAGGATAATAAATTAATTTTATATGTTCTTAAACATACACGGATAATTGACTGTAATTAAGTAATCTTATCAGTGGAATACCCTAAAATGAAATCATCAAAGCAAATTTAAATTATCGACGAATCATATGTATCTAGGGGGACAATTAATTGAAATGCACATTCTTTAAATTTCATATTATGATTTTTGATTTTGAGTTATAATTTTTTTTAATTTAATTTCAAAATTGATTTTTTTTTAAATACCCTTTTTTCAATTAAAATCAATCTGCTCACAAATATATAAAGATTCGCCCAATTTGGTTCTAAATCTTTACTTTAAAAATAAATAATAGATCTACCAAAATGGAGTTTTCATTTCTTTTTTTTATTCTTGACAGCTGTCAAAATCACTGTCAAATTTAAAAATTGTAAAGTCTTTCGTCATTTTGAAAACAGTGTGATTTTTCATACTAGAAGAGATAGTATTTTAATTATTTTCTACATATTTTTATAATTGAAATTAAAATAATTTTTTCGCTTTTGACAGCTGCCAAATTTTCTGTCGCCTTACTGAAGACGCCATTTAATAATTATTTAAACAAATGAAAGTGTTAAGCTAACACTTTTCTATAGGTTTTGCAGGTACTAATACGAAATTAATGTCAAAATAATATTATTTTTTGGTAGCTGTCAAAACTTCTGCTAAATTTAAAAAATATGCAACTATATCTTTTTTGCGTTAATTTCGTATTCAGTACCTCCAAAATCTATATAAAATGGTATTTTTATATAATAAAGCCATTTGTGGAAATGATTATTAAATGTCATTTCTATTCAGTTGACAGAAAATTTGACAGCTGTCAAAGATAACAACTTTATTTTATTATCAATTAGTGAACTAGAAACTTTTAAAACATTTTGTGTATCTTCTTCTACGGAAGACAATATTATTTTCAAAATTACGAAAGATATCCTTGAAAATTTTTTTAATTTGACAGAAATTTTGACATCTGCCAACCAACACAATATTTTTTTGACATCAATTTCGCATTCAATACCTCCAATATCTATATAAAATGGTCTTTTTATATAATAAAGTCATTGTGGAAATAATTATTAAATTATATTTCTATTCAGTTGACAGAAAATTTGACAGCTGTCAAAAGTTACAGCTTTATTTTAATATCAGTTACTGAACTAGAAAGTTTTAAAACATTTTACGTATCTTCTTCTACGGAAGTCAACATTATTTTCAAAATTACGAAAGATATCCTTGAAAATTTTTTTAACTTGACAGCAATTTTGACATCTGCCAACCAACATAATATTTTTTACATCAATTTTGTATTCAGTACCTCCAAAATCTATATAAAATGGTGTTTTTATATAATAAAGTCATTTGTGGAAATAATTATTAAATGACATTTCTATTCAGGTGACAGAAAATTTGACAGCCGTCAAAGGTTACAATTTTATTTTAATATCAATATCTAAACTAGAAAGTTTTAAAACATTTTACGTATCTTCTTCTAAGGAAGTCAACATTTTTTTCAAAATTATGAGAAATATACTTGTAAATTTTTAAATTTGACAGCAATTTTGACATCTGTCAACCAACATAATCATCTGTCAACCAACATAATATCTTTTTGACATCAATTTCGTATTCAGTAGGTACCTCCAAAATCTATATAAAATGGTCTTTTTATATAATAAAGCCATTTGTGGAAATGATTATTAAATGACATTTCTATTCAGTTGACAGAAAATTTGACAGCTGTCAAAGGTAACAATTTTTTTTTAATATCAATATCTGAACTACAAAGTTTTAAAACATTTTATGTATTTTTTTCTAAGGAAGTCAACATTATTTTCAAAATTACGAGAGATATCCTTAAAAAATTTTTAATTTGTCAGTAATTTTGACATCTGCCAACCACCATAATATTTTTTTACATCAATTTTGTATTCAGTATCTCCAAAATCTATATAAAATGGCCTTTTTATATAATAAAGTCATTTGTGGAAATAATTCTTAAATGACATTTCTATTCAGCTGACAGAAAATTTGACAGCTGTCAAAGGTTACAATTTTATTTTAATATCAATATCTGAACTAGAAAGTTTTAGAACATTTTATGTATCTTCTTCTAAGGAAGTCAACATTATTTTCAAAATTACGAGAAAGTATATTTCTATATTCTAAATTTTTAAATTTGACAGCAATTTTGACATCTGCCAACCAATGATGATTGAATGAAAATAAAAACATTTTTTAATAAAAAATCTATTTTAGATCTAAATTATAAAAAATTATAACTAAAAATAAAAAATCTGGCTTGAGAGATCGACGAAGAATTAAAAAAAAAAAAACACTAAAAAAAAATAAAATTGTCCAATAAATTCTGAGAGCTACAGCAATTTTCGAACGGGAATGTGTAAACGAACAAAGAGCCACAAAGGAATACCAAGGTACTCAGATTCTGTGTGTGTCGTCATGATGCCAGTAGAAGCTCCTCGTCGACTGTGTACAATACCACTTAGCTGCCCAAGAAAAGCACCTGCCTCAAACTACTTACATATTCATCCTCCTGATGAGACAGAATTATGGTGACCAGAAACCAGACCAGCAATTTAGTAAAAACAAAATACACTCTCATTTCAACAATACACTTTTTGTCATTTCACTCTAAATTATGGACAACCATCACTGAACTAATTGGCATATCGTTTATTAATAGAGCATCCCGCATATGTTAATCTTATCAGCTAATCAGGTAAACATCTAAATAGAGGAATATTTACTCAACGTGCAATATTCAAATCAAACACCGTCAATTATTATAATTTATAGGCAGATAGGTTTCGGATTATTCAATCCGGACACGTTTATTTCGGTTAATTGGGGATTATTTAGCGGGATACAGGAATGATCCTCGGCTAGCGCTGGGTTCATTTTTCTGGCAAGGAAAATGCTCGGAGACTTGTACCGTTTGCTGGGAGCCACCGAGGGGTGCGGTCGACTATGGTACCAGAGAACATCTACGCCCTCTTTTAGTGGGCAATTTCAATTTTAATTCCTGATGAATCTCAAGCTTACAATTAAGCAATCAAACATATTTCTATAGGAACACTCCAACTTCATCGGGACCTCTAATTGCATTCTAAAAGGATTGTTGGCAAAAAAAAATTATAATTACTGTTATTACATCATCCTGCCAAATCCACGGACTATTGTCAATGGGAGAAAGCTCCGTAAAGTGAATTGTCTCATTATTTCGAGTGCAGAAAGTGTGCAAATTATGTAAAATGAACACATAATGTGTATATTAAACCCTGGCCTTAGATGACTGTAAAATTACGTACGCTATGAATTAATCTGTTAATAATTATTAAGAAGAGCTGAATCAGGCCACAATATGAAATTTTAATGAATGTACATTCCAATTGTCCGCCTAGATACATATGATTTGTTGAAAATTTCCATTTTCTTTGATGATTTCATTTTAGGGTATTCCACTGATATGAGATTATTTAATTGCAGGCAATTATCCCATAAAATTAATTTATTATCCTCTCCATTATACATCTTATAATTGTTGCTTTTTCACTAGAAATCAATCCTAACATTAACTGACATAGTGTGTATGTTTGTTATCTCTTAACGTTCCTTCCAGCAACAAATCTGATCGTTAACCTTTAATTTCAATTAATTAATTAGTATGCGAGTCTTTAAAGATCATTAAGGCAATGAAATTAAATTAAAGAAACATAAAATTTCAAAACTTGATTTGTCATAGTTGTTTCTCGTTACGATTTCTTATGCGCGGCGATGTACCAGAATTTAATATTCAGTAGCATTAAAAGGCTCTATAGGTTCGAAACGAAATAAGATATAGAATTACGGCTTGCGCCACTCGATTCGTCATATTTTTCTCTATCTTCCTGAATTTTCTGAGAATTTTCGAGGATAGTTTTTCTCGTTAAAACTTTTTATGTGTGGCGATGTACCAGATTTTTTATTCTATAGCATTAAAAGGCTCTATCTTCTCAACTAAATAAGATATAGAATTACGACTTGCGCCACTCGATTCGTCATATGTTTCTCTATCTTCCTGAATTTTCTGAGAATTTTCGAGGATAGTTCTTTCTCGTTAAAAATTTTTATGTGCGGCGATGTACCAGAATTTTTTATTCTATAGCATTAAAAGGCTCTATCTTCTCAACTAAATAAGACATAGAATTACGGCTTGCGCCACTCGATTCGTCATATTTTTCTCTATCTTCCTGAATTTTCTGAGAATTTTCGAGGATAGTTGTTTCTCGTTAAAAATTTTTATGTGCGGCGATGTACCAGAATTTTTTATTCCATAGAATTAAAAGGCTCTATCTTCTCAACTAAATAAGATATAGAACTACGGCTTGCGCCACTTGATTCGTCATATTTTTCTCTATCTTCTTGAATTTTCTGAGAATTTTCGAGGATAATTGTTTCTCGTTACAAATTTTTATGTGCGGCGATGTACCAGAATTTTTTATTCTATAGCATTAAAAGGCTCTATCTTCTCAACTAAATAACATACAGAACTACGGCTTGCGCCACTCGATTCGTCATATTTTTCTCTATCTTCTTGAATTTTCTGAGAATTTTCGAGGATAGTTCTTTCTCGTTAAAAATTTTTATGTGCGGCGATGTACCAGAATTTTTTATTCCATAGAATTAAAAGGCTCTATCTTCTCAACTAAATAAGATATAGAACTACGGCTTGCGCCACTTGATTCGTCATATTTTTCTCTATCTTCTTGAATTTTCTGAGAATTTTCGAGGATAATTGTTTCTCGTTACAAATTTTTATGTGCGGCGATGTACCAGAATTTTTTATTCTATAGCATTAAAAGGCTCTATCTTCTCAACTAAATAACATACAGAACTACGGCTTGCGCCACTCGATTCGTCATATTTTTCTCTATCTTCTTGAATTTTCTGAGAATTTTCGAGGATAGTTCTTTCTCGTTAAAAGTTTTTATGTGCGGCGATGTACCAGAATTTTTTATTCTATAGCATTAAAAGACTCTATCTTCTCAACTAAATAAGATACACAATTACGGCTTGCGCCACTCGATTCGTCATATTTTTCTCTATCTTCTTGAATTTTCTAAGAATTTTCGAGGATAGCTCTTTCTCGTTAAAAATTATTATGTGCGGCGATGTACCAGAATTTTGTTTTCTATAGCATTAAAAGGCTCTATCTTCTCAACTAAATAAGATATAGAATTATGGCTTGCGCCACTCTATTCGTCATATTTTTCTCTATCTTCTTGAATTTTCTGGGAATTTTCGAGGATAGTTCTTTCTCGTTAAAAATTATTATGTGCGGCGATGTACCAGAATTTTGTTTTCTATAGCATTAAAAGGCTCTATCTTCTCAACTAAATAAGATATAGAATTATGGCTTGCGCCACTCTATTCGTCATATTTTTCTCTATCTTCTTGAATTTTCTGGGAATTTTCGAGGATAGTTCTTTCTCGTTAAAAATTATTATGTGCGGCGATGTACCAGAATTTTTTATTCTATAGCATTAAAAGGCTCTATCTTCTCAAGTTGCGCCACTCGATTCGGCATGTTTTTCTCTATCTTCTTAAATTTTCTGAGAATTTTTTAGGATAGTTGTTTCTCGTTAGAATTTTTCTTGTGCGGCGAACGGCGATCTACCAGAATTTAATATTCCATAGCATAAAAAAAATATTTTGTTTTTATTTTTATTTATGAGGTTTCAATTATTCTTTTCTTTGGAAAATGTACTATTACTATTATTAATTGTATTGTAACAGTCAGGTATAATAACCATTTAATTTCCAAATAATAGCCACTTAAATAATTAATAATGTCAATTAGCACTAACACAATAATACCTAAAAACACTCGACAAACACACCTTCCTTTCACTTCTTATTCGAACTTTGTAGGATATTTTCGTTAGTACTTACTCTGGTAAATTTTTTTTGCATAATCATTTTATCAAAGTTGAAGTGTAATCCAACAATCGCCACGTTTTCACTTTTTTTTACACCCACAAAAGAAAGCCAGTCTCCACACTGCTTGCGAGGCGTGTTGCTGCAGAATTTTTTCAATTCAATTAATTGTATATTATCTATTGTTAACAAACAGAGATAAATGGCATGCGGCCATAAAGTTTTATTTCGCCATGGCATTTGGTTTTATTAAAATTCGCAGGATGTGCAGCTTTTTTGTGTTTTTTTTCGAGAAGAATTGTAGAAAAAACGGATGTTCTCGCAAAAATTGCTAGTCGAGGAATTTTGGAAAAAATGATCTCCAAAAACAACAAAGGTATAAAAAAAACCTCCAAATTAGTTCTTTAGAATTATTTAAAAATCGCAACGAACATGTAATTACCCCGGCAATAGCCTCCCTAGACAAAAAGACAATTCCATGACACCATCTCATCGATATTTATTACTTAACAAATTCCTACCGTGACTAACGTCACTATACATCAGACGGCGCCACGACTCTCCAAGGCGATACTTCAAAACATCAACTATGCCACAGATAACCAACGAATAAATTCGACACAAATTTTGTACTATCAACTGACAGTTCGAAAAGCACAATTATAACCAAACGAAATATTCAATTAATATCTTAACTTGTCTTTATGGCTAGGTAAGTAGTAAAACAATATTATACGAGTTATTTGGGAAATTACCGATTTAATTTCGTTGTGTATCGTCTGAAGGTCATGCCTTTTCGTTTCAGCTCTGTTTACAAGCCAGCTGTTTTATGCACAATACCTTATGATTTATATGAAAAATCGACATGGCTTTCAGCCCAGCCAGAGATAATTTATTGGGGCCTCTCTCGTAATGCGACAAAAATAGAATGGCTCTCTATTGAAATTAATCTGGATTCTGGAGTACAACAGAAAAATATAATTTTGTTTATAACAATGCACAAACAACGCCGTATGGCGCTGTATCGATTTTTTCGTAGAACAATATAATATATCGTATTTAATTCTAATTAATGTATAATAAAGATAACGTTTTGCAAACGAGATTATAGTCTTAATTAAGCATATGTTTAGTGGTAACGTTTGATACAGCAATTTTTTGGCAAGTCAATTGAACCCATTGATTTAATTCAAGTTGACTTCGACTTGGAAAAATTAGAAAGCCTATTCCTATCCCTTGGTGTTTCTGCACTCCTGAATAATTTCTTCCCAATTACATCACTTTTCATCAATTATTTCGACTAATTTTCCTCCACTAGAGCCATCGGTGTCATCAAAGCCGGCCTCATCTTGCAGCGCAGAGGCACGTTTGCTGATTAATGTGTTAGTCTGATGGAAGAGAAAGTGATGATGACCCAAGGACGGGTGAAAGTCGTCTTGCTGATGTATGATAAAAAGTAGATGGTGTTTCGTAGGTACCAAACGAATTGTATGTCAATAAGTTTATGTAAGTTTTAGAAGGTGCAATTTTTGTCATGCACCGAGTTCGATCGACTCACTTGTAAATTAGAGTGTTGAGCAATGTTTTCAGTTACAGTATTGAAATAAAAAAACGACATACTTAGAAGTTGTTGAGCAATTAAGCGTTTTAGGATTAATGATTATAATTTGGCCGTTCTTAGTGGTGGTTAATCGTTTAAACACGAATTCAAATATTTGGTGAAATGCTATTAATAATCGTAATCGAGAACAAGGTTAAAAATTCGAACACTTCTGAGATGGTCAAGTTTTAATAACCTGGTTTGTTTTGCATAAATAACTATGGGTAAAAAAAATATAGATTCACATATTTGCATATTATAGACATAAATACAGGGTGTTAAGAAAGAGTAGGTCATGCCTTTAACCACAGATTCTTTGGGCGAAAATAATGTGACTTTTATAATGTGATTTTTTATTTTGGAGCGTAGTTTTTTTTATACAGGGTGTTAAAGTTTACATTTTGAAAATTATTTTTATTAATAATTCTGTTACTGTTTAAGATTTTTACCCGAATTTTTGCACAGACTTTCATCTTATACAGATACACTTTTTGTGTAATTTTGGTCAAAAAAGTCAAAGCGCAAACGGGAAAAAGGGGGGTTGTGTTACCCATTAACCCCCCAACTTTTTCATGCGTACGCCTATGGTCTCTAGATAATTATTTTTAGATTAAACACTTATTTCCCCAATTTTTTTTTACTCTTACAAAATTTTGATTTAGGACTTGATTAACGAGATATTCAGTAAATTCAGAATCATTTTCAATATTTCAGTTTCGGAATTTATTGTTTTTAGTATTGTTGTTCGTAGTAATCCTGGGTTTTCTTTAAATCGACCACTTTTAGACAAAAAATGCTAGAGACTTTTTTTGTTGTGCATAGTCAGAAAAGTTCAATAAAATAAAAATCTTAAAAAAAACAGTGGCGTACACATTTTTGCTTAGGAAACCTAAATTAATACTTAGTTATCTATACCACTGAGGTAGGTAAAAACACTAATTTAATACGTAATAGGTATTGTGGTTATTAATTAGTATTCTACCTGATATTTTGTTTTAGTAATAATTGTATTTTCTGTATTTTTGCTGTCTGCTTTATTTACCATATGTCCAATAACTGGATTCGCCCGTTGGATAAATTATTCAAAAATTAATAAATAATTAAAGTAAATAATATGAAAAGTTTAATTTTAAACACAGCAATGTTTTATTTTTTATAGTATTTTCTTTAAATTAGTGTTTCTATTTGCTTATTTTACCTACCTCAGTAGCATAGATAACTAAGTATTAATTTAGGTTTCCTAAGCAAAAACGTGTACGCCACTGTTTTTGTTTAGATTTTTATTTTATTGAACTTTTCTGACTATGCACAACAAAAAAAGTCTCTAGCATTTTTTGTCTAAAAGTAGTCGATTTAAAGAAAACCCAGAATTATTACGAACAACAATAGTAGAAACAATAAATTCCGAAAGTGAAATATTGAAAATGATTCTGAATTTACTGGAATATCTCGTTAATCAAGTCCTAAATCAAAATTTTGTAGGAGTAAAAAAAATTGGGGAAATAAGTGTTTAATCTAAAAATAAATATCTAGAGACCATAGGCGTACGCATGAAAAAGTTGGGGGGGTTAATGGGTAACACAACCCCTCTTTTTCCCGTTTGCGCTTTGACTTTTTTGACCAAAATTACACAAAAAGTGTATCTGTATAAGATGAAAGTCTGTGCAAAAATTCGGATAAAAATCTTAAACAGTAACAGAATTATTAATTAAAATAATTTTCAAAATGTAAACTTTAACACCCTGTATAAAAAAAACTACGCTCCAAAATAAAAAATCACATAAAAGTCACATTATTTTCGCCCAAAGAATCAGTGGTTAAAGGCATGACCTACTTTTTCTTAACACCCTGTATAAGTCGAGAGAGGTTTACTCTGCTTGTTAAAAATAGATTGAAGACGAAAATTTAAATGTAGTACCAAATTTAGATTATTTTACATTTATTATACAGGATGATATCAGAAGTGGGATAGGCTCCAAGTAATAAAAATAGTTCCTTCCTCTTCCCAGCCATGTCTGTTTGGTCCCTTAATCTTTGTTACTATTATTCATAATAAAATTTACAGATTTACAAAAATCGAAATCGTTTTTCCTTTAATTTGCTTTCTACCAAAATTAACATCTTAGCTACCCAATTTCGTGATGACATTAATCTCTTAATTTATTACGCAATTTATGGAATATTACAGCACTATAATCATAAAAGTTTAAGAGCGACTGTGAAAATTGTATACTAATTAAAAGAAAACGGCTACGTATATGGTGGGGACATGATCAGAATACGCTAAATCCATAATATGTCAACATTTGCCCATTTACATCTTCCAATAGTGAAAGTAACATTTAGACATTTATTCCTCATTATTTCTTAAATAGCAACGCGAAGAAGTAACGGGATATATTTTTATAGTCTATGTGGAAACTCAATGATACCACTTATAAAATGTTTAATTTATTGGCAACGCTGGGGAATTTTACAACAAGATGTATGTTAGATTAATTAATTATAAACTGTACATAGAAGACCTTAGAGAATGAAGATGATGATTTACTAAGTGATGGTAGCAAATTATACAGGGTGATTCACGAGGAAAGGGACGAAATGTTATGGTAGATAGAGTTCACTTAGGTGAATTAGAAATGACTATTAAAAAAAGCTTGAGCCTTTTTTTTATTGAACTACAGGGTGATTTATGAGTTTTGCCCAATACTTCTTAAGGTAATATCTTTTAAACTAATCACTAGAATCAGCTCGCATTGTGGGTATATAGTATACTATTAATTGTCAATTTACATGCATAATCAAAGACAGAAAATTCCAGGGCCGGCTCAACTAATTTTTATTTTTAGGGCTCCTATGAAAAAATTCACCCTGTATACGTGATTTTTAAATTCTAATACTGAATTATGAAACTACATACAAAAATGATGGAAAACATGTATTTTGTTGTTTTGTCACACTTTGGGCGAATTTTAAATAAACGATTAATTTTCGCCAAAATCGAAGGTCTGCACAAAATAAGTAAATTTATAAAATTACATTTTCCTCTCTAATTCAAACTAAAATATTTGTTATACAAAATTTTGTGATTTCATGCATGATTAATATGAAATAATTAATCAAAAGTAAATAATTTCAACATCAGATTAAGTAAATATCTGTTATTTGAGGAATCCTCTTTTTTAAGTTTATTTGTAATTATTGCTCAATAAAACGAAATTGGTTGCAATTAGCCTTAGGGAAGTACTTACAAAAAATGTTCGTTTTTCATTTCTACATCACATCGTTGAAAAATATACAGGGTGTTCCATTTGAAAAAATATTCAATTTAAAAAGTTCTTAATTGAAAAATAATTTTTGGCCACCCTGTACAGTTTTAGGAAATGAAAATGATCCAAAAACATTAATTAGATGTCTCGTAAGTGGTATTCACATAAGTTTTTCTTAAAACCCATAATTGTGACTGTGTTGATTTTTTCAATATCCATCAGCAGATTGCTTTATTTCAACAAAAAAATTCATTACATCCAAGTGGTTGGAAGATATTCAATGCTAATATAGGAATGAATAGAGCCTAGAAAGAGGCTTCAAAAAATGTACTGATATACATAGCATTCCATTTAAAAAAGGGCACTTGGTCCTGTAATTTCGTCTTGGCTCGCCCTGTATGTTCGAAAATAATTTCCAGTTATAGACTTTTTCATCTACTTTACTTGCAATTTTTAAAAAATTTCTAGCTATCGTAGAACTCGAGATATCGAGGTCCGGCGCACTATTGCTCCACCCTGTATAGTTCTCATAAATTAGCTTTAAGTTTATTACCATCATGTTGAAGATTTTAACTTCTTCATACACGATCAGAAATTAAAAAGAAGCTTCCAATTCGAAAGTTTCCTCAAATATTATTGGAAATTAGAAAAAAACTTTCAATACGAAATTTTCTTCAAACACGATTGAAAATTAGAAGGAAACTTTCAATACGAAATTTTCTTTATTTACAACTGGAAAATAGAAATAAACTTGCAATAAGAAAATGTCTTCATACACGATTGAAAATTAGAGGGAAACTTTCAATACGGAATTCTCTTCATGCACAACTGGAAATTAGAAGGGAACTTTTGTCAACACGAAAGTTTCTTCATATACAATTGGAAATTAGAAAGTAACTTCTTTCAATAAGAAACTTTCTGTATACACGACTGAAAATTAGAAAGAAACTCTCAATACGAAAGTTTCCTCATACTCGATTGGAAATTGGAAGGCAACTTCTTTCAGTACGAAAGATTCTTTATATACCACTGAAAATTAAGAAGAAACTCTCAATTCAAAAGTTTTTTCATACATGATTGGAAATTGGAAAGAAACTTTCAAAAAGAAACTTTGGTTATACACGACTGGAAATTAATAAACAATTCTTTCGTTACGAAAGTTTCTTCATATACAATTGAAAATCAAAAAAACTTTCAATAAGACAGTTTCTTCATATACGATTAGAAAACAGAAAGAAACTTTCAATATGAAAGTTTCTTCAAATATTATTGAAAATTGGAAAGAAACCTTCAATGAGAAATTTATATGTGATTGAAAATTAGAAATCAACTTTCAATAAGGAAGTTTCTACATGCACAATTGAATATTAAAAGGAAGCTTTCAATAAAAAAATTTCTAAATACAATAGGCAATTAGAAAAAATTTTCATTTCGAAAGTTTCCTCACACACGACTGAAAATTAGAACAAAACTTTCAATACGAAATTTTCTTTACGCCCAACTGGAAATTAGAAAGAAACTGCTGCCAATACGAAAGTTTCTTCATACACGATTAGAAATTAGAAAAAAATTTTATACCCGCGGGTACTGAATGAAATTTTCTATTTCAATTAAAGCTATTTCAATTCGAACAATTCTTCTCATATCTTCGTCTGATTGCAGCAATACCTGCTAATTTCCAATTGTGTATGACAACAATTATTATTAAGGCAACATGTTATAACACTTCTGCTGGCATTTACCAACTAAGTAATTTAATTAGCACTTAGGGAAAGACGAAAAATTGTAAAAAAAATTGCACAAAGAACCATGGGAACGGCACCGAGGGGAATTCCCAGATCTTCATTTTTTCGCAATGGGACAGTCCAAATAAGACAATAACTTCTTCACGTTAAGTTGCGTCAGTTTAACAAATCAAAGAACATCCTTTAGCTTTGCATTGTAAATTATTCCGTTCACATCTGCATTTTTATGTAAATTTCAGTTGCGAATTGAACCGAAATTTTTGTATGGGAAATAACAGGGCATACAAAAATATTCAATAGTACTTTTTTAAGGCTTTTGTTTCGCTTCTAGGACGTGGACATAAATTATTTTTACGCAATGCGAAAAACCGGTTAATCCTGAAAACATTTAGGAAACGATTTAAGTGCTTCCCACGAATGTAAAGTAAGTATATGCCATTCACATTTTATTTACATGAGTGGACTTTGGAAAATCTGAATTCTGTTGGTATGAATGACTGTTTTAATTATTGAGGTTATGTTGAAAAGTCAAAAACATAACCACAAATTCAAATTGGTTCTACATAGTTGCCAGAGTGAGACCCTAAAGAAAGCACAGCAATGTTATCAATAAAAAATTTGGCAATTCAGCCAAAAATAAATGACAGTGACGATCAATTAAATCTGACACTTCAATATTTTGTCAATAGTAGGCAACCCTGAGACAACCTAAGAAAAACATATCATAGCCTCCCCTTATGTAAATAAAATGTGAAAGGCATATATATGTAGTGTCTATTTACACTACTTGATCAAGAAACGAGAAAAAAGATTGACAGTTTTTAGTTATTTTATTGTAGGCACATTTTAATGTTAATTTGCTTGCAGGCCAAGAAAGCGAGCAAAACATATCTACAATCTGTTCTTCTATTTAGGAATTATAGTAGCTCGACATAAGCAACTTAGTTATGCAAAACTATGCCGAGCTATCTCTGCATACATAAACGCCAACATCTGCTCAATTACATAATGCAAAATTCCCGCTTTGTAAAAATTACTTACCTACTAAATTAAATTCTAATAAATCTCGTCATGACGATACAAATAAGTAGTGAGGTTACGCAAGAATAATGTGTTGCACAGCATTTGTTTAACGAGCTCTCGCATTAGAACGTTCGAGGTTAGGGGAAAAAGAGATGATGGCCATCCGTTCACCGAATTAATGCCAATACGGAGGAAGCTTCTGCTTCTGCAATATATGGAGCAATTGTGACTGGCGCTGGTGACCTATTCAGTGATTTTGCAATCTAGGTCCTCTCGAAGTTCTTACGCAATTCTAACACAATGAGTAATGAAATGCAAACTAATAATTACGTTGCATGATATGCGTTTCAGCATCTAGGGAAATAAGACAGGCTATTATGGGAGAGGCCAATTTTGAAACGCCGACGAATGCATAATAGGTATGATTATCAAGAAGACATTTGCATCGCTGAATTATTTCCGCGAACGAACCTAGAAAATATAGTTTCTCTCTACCAGAGAAACAGAGTTAAAAATTTCCGAATAATAAATCAACTTTATTAAATGATTTTTATTATATTATTGACATCAAGAATGATAAGAGGTTATAAAGTTTGCGTCAGCGACACTGACACTAACGACAGCTATAACGACTCAGAAGTATAATGAAGTTAGCAGCAGTGTAAACTTTTATTTTAATATTGTTTAATAAAGTTTTCGTAATGCTTTATACTTCTGTATATTTTCCGATATATTGTGCATGATAAATGGTAACTGAAAGTCCTTATATATTTCTTCCACAGGAGAAATAAAATAAAACTCAAGGTCATGTTTCTATACTAAAAAAATGTCGCCTTATGCACATATGCATTAAGGGTCAATTTCCAGTGAAATTGAACGCAACCCGTCTGTCATGATAGTAGTACGTACGGTTGCATAATTATGTGACGTCACACTAGTAGTCCATTATAAATAAGAAGCAGTAAGTATTGTATGTTTTTCTAGAGCAAAACGTGGGTATAACTATAATGTGCAAAAACAAAACAACAAAATAGATATAAATTGTCTTTTTATTAAAAAGGTAGGCAATCCGATTATGCAAGGCTGTATAAAAAGGCTGCTTACAGTTGCGTAAAGATTTTTAAAAATATTTTAGTGCTAGCTTATTGAGTGGTAAAAGTCCTCAATAACTAATCGACGAAGATTTGCAAAGTACCAACGAAACAAACGAAATGAAATAAAATATTTTATTTCTACTTGTTCGGGGGAGGACAATGGCAGTCGAATCGTTCGAAAACCCTCCGGAAGGGATGTTTGCCACCGGGCTCGATCTGCCCATCTATCATTTGGTGAACGATTTGCCTATATTTCTCTTCTTCTTGCCTACCCTGTTCGAGCTGCCGTTCCAACACTTCCCGTTCTCTTTGCTGTAAATAAAAAACTGTTAGTAAAAATAAAAATTTCTTTTCATTTCTTTGTCGTTTTGACGTCACGTATAATGAGTTGATCTACTGCGATTTCCTCCTCCGTTAAGAAGGGTTCATTTCCAGCCTGCAGCCCCGACTATCCAGACTTGTTGAACGTCTTTAGTTAGTAAATTTTCTGAAAATTTTACGTTATAATTTGGCGTTGGGACACCGTGTTTATTGATTGCGTCGCGTTCTTGTGACACGCTAGCAAAATGGGTATCTGCAATGACTGATCAGCAACTGTCTAGTTTTGGAAATGTCGAGAGTTGAGATAAATTATCGATTGCGATGGAGGGTATTGACCCCCATTCCCCATGCTTACAATTATCATGTTATTTGATTTTCACCACATGGATATATTAATTGCGAAACGAAACGTCCTTCACATTATGATTTTTCCGTAAACAATTAGTCTTAAGTGTTGTCAAATAAAAAATCCTTTCATTTCAAGCCTGCATCTTAATTTGCGTCTGTTGATAAAATCCAATTATGTCATTAGTTCCACCAGAAGAGTACCCGCAGAGGTAATGTACCTTTCACTACGTGAACGCCTCCGCGAGCAACACTAAGTGTTTGATTATATATTTTTACGTCACGGAGTACGCGTGACTCTCCCAAAATTTTGTACCGAATTCGAGTTTTACTCACCCTTAGCAAATTGTTATAATCGATTTGCTTCTGCAGATCATCTCGGTACTGGCGGATCGCTTCCGCCTCCAAACGGTCGCTCTCGGCTTGCAGTCTTTCGTTCATGTCGTAGGCCATTTTGAGCAATTCGTTCTCTGCTTCTTTCAGTTCCAGTTGCTGCTGGGCCCGCTGTCGCCTGTCCTTGATTTGCTCAGCCCGTCCCTGCATAACTTGCTGAAATGAAACAGAAAAATCGAATTTAAGCCTATACGTACTTTTTTATTAACGAATCCAAATTCTGTTAATTGGAAAACTTCAGAAGAACATTTTTATTTATGCCTCTACCAATTATTGCTAATAATGATGTACAGTAATGATTGGTTATTTTACGTAACGTAATAAAGTTCAATATATGATTTCCTCATAATTAAAAATCCGAATACGTAATTATTTTCAAGTTGTGCAATAATAATATTCTGATAATTCAAGTGCCTCCTCAAGATCTGTTGGGGAATAATTTATGTGTTTAAATGTATTTATTTTTTGAGGGGTGAAAAAAACGCACACCTAAATTTAATCAGCATGGCGCCACCTAGCGTACGACGATAAAAGCTCATTTCTATATAAATATATTATTATGTTAGCAGAAATAATATATATTTGTGAAAATATACTTATATATTCGTAAAAATATATATATATTTTTACAAAGCTATATATATATTTATAAAATTTATAAATATTTTAACAAAATAAATATAAGTATTTAATGAAAAAATATATACAGGGTGTCCCGATTTTAAACCGACAAACATCGGGTACAGAAAGTTCACATAAAATTATGACATACCCCTTCTAACATTTCTTCTCTATCGAACCTCCTAACGGAGATACAGGGTGTTGAAAATTCAATTTATTTTTTGTTTTTCTTTAATAACTTCCACAGTATTAAAGATAGGGAAACCAAACTTGGTACACACAGTTAGGTTGTGAGGGTCCATCTTTGCTATGGTTCAGAGTTGAACTGAGGCGCGCCAGTGGCGTGCGGTGTGGTCACGTCGACATAATTTTAAGGAAAAAAGTATGTGCACTAATTTTTTTCGCAATTCTGATCAGATTTTCATAATTTACGGTTAATTTTCTAAAAAAACTTGCTCATGTAAAATTTCGACTGAGGCATTAGTTTTCGAGATATTTGCGTCTGAACAAAACGATGCACCAAAAACACAATTATCATGTCGGGAATAGTTCTGATGAAATCACGATATATCCCTTCTAAAATTTCTCTATAGCCATTCCTAACGGAAATACGGGGTGTTGATTTTTTTGATATTTGGATGTTGATAATTTGGTTATGCAATTTCGTAACAAACAAATTTTTCTTTTGACAGAAATAATATTGACTTGCAAAAGGCATTAAAAACGCCTCATTGCAAAAGAAGAAAAACATTAAAAACATTAAATTGACAGTTCAGTTCAGTATATCCCTTCGAAAATCAGATTGAAAATAATTTTGAAAGGGCTATCTTAATTAATTAATTGTGTTTTTGGTGTATCGTTTTGTTCAGACGCAAATATCTCGAAAACTAATGCCTCAGTCAAAATTCTACATGGGCAAGTTTTTTTAGAAAATTAACCGTAAATTATGAAAATCTGATCAGAATTGCGAAAAAAATTAGTGCACATACTTTTTTCCTTAAAATTATGTTGACGTGACCACACCGCACGCCACTGGCGCGCCTCAGTTCAACTCTGAACCATAGCAAAAATGGACCCTTATAACCTAACTATGTGTACCAAGTTTGGTTTCAGTATCTTTAATATTGTGGAAGTTATTAAAGAAAAACAAAAAATAAATTGAATTTTCAACACCCTGTATCTCCGTTAGAAGGCTCGATAGAGAAGAAATGTTAAAAGGGGTATGTCATAATTTCATGTGAAGTTTCTGTACCCGAAGTTTGTCGGTTTAAAATAGGGACACCCTATATATTTGTAACACTAATAATGTCTTAAACAGCGCCTCATACATATGCAACCAAAAATGCAAGCATATAGGGTAATATAACTTCTGTTATATTATGCATTGTTCACTTAGAGAATCTAAATATTTCACAATTTAGAAAAAAAAAATAGTTGTCTTAAACGTGTGACTAGATTTAAACCAGTGTTTTTGATATCCGTTAAAAACCAATAACATTATTTCCACCTATTATCGTGTTTTAGATTAAAAAAATAGATTCTGGTAGTCAAGAGATGAAAGAAGAAACGCACGCCAACCTATTTTATCAACAATTTTACATTCAAGTCAGCCTGCTGTGCACCTGTCGTGTTATTACCAATTAAGTGTGTTAATTTTTTGAATATTGTTTGGCAATTATTGGTTTTTACAGTGTTGTCTAACAATTACTAATTAATCAAACTCTAAAACGAATGATATAGGTGTCATTGTTGATGAAATACACCAATACACCCCTCCAACCATTTACCCTTTGCAGCTCCTGCTTGGCCATCAAAATTTTACACTTCGCCTCGTCCTGCTTCCTCTCCATCTCCTTCCTGTGGTACTCCAGCAACTCGTTCAGCTCCTTCTCCTCCCTCTGCCGTTCCGCCTCCAGCTCCGCCAAGTTCCTCCGGTACTGCATCGATTCTCGCTTGGCTTGGGTCGTGAGATCCTTCACGGCCTGCCTCTCCCTTTCGATCTCCATCTCGGCCAGGATGGTAAACGCGTCGTTCAAGGCGTCCTCCTCTTTCTTCCTCTGCGCCAGCAGCGAATCCTGCGTTGCGATTTGCTCCCTGAGTTCCCTCTCCGTTTCGTCCCTCTTTCTTCGCTTCGCGTCCAACGCTGAAATATGGTAAGGTTAGATAGGTCTGGGTGTTTTTGTGTGCGGCAAACCTGCGATTTGTTCTCTTCTTATTTGCTCGCCCAGCTTCACCATCTCGATCCTGTCTTCCTGGGCGACTTGGTCGGCTTCCTCCTTCATCAGTTGTTTTCCTCTCACTTGTTTGTCCCACGTTTCCAAGAGGTCGTTCTGCCTGTACTTCTGGGCCATAAGGTCTTGCTGCTCTCTGTCCATCTTGGAAGAAAAATTGAAAATGAGGAATCTTGCTAGGAACAGCTTCAGCAATTTGCTTTCAATATCATTAGGTCGCCCATACTCACCCTAGCCAGTATTTCCTTTGTGGTGAGGTGGTGCCACATCTTCTCCAATTCCCTGTCTGCTTCTCTCCTTGCTTCGTTTTCTCTGATTTGTTGAAGCTGCGCATTCTTCGTTTCAATCAAGTGTTTCTTGTGCAAGGCGGGTCTTAATTCGTGACAACGGTCTCTAAAATAAAGACAATGATTCATTACTGGGCAGACGAAAATCCTCATGAAAATTCCAGTCAACTATTGGGTCGGAATATTGGAATATTTGGTTGTTAATAACCTAAATGGAGATAATTATTTGAAGTTTTTAAGAAGCGAGCTTCCTGGTAAAGAAGCTCCACAATTGTGGCCTCCCCGCAGCCCGGATCTAAATCCTCTGGAAGAATACGTGCGCTCCTTATTTTCGATGCTCTATCCATTATTTTGGCAGGTTGCAATAATTACCTATACTGTTCTATTCTCTTTTGGTGAACGATTTTCAGGCGCTCCTCCTCCCTGTTGGCTCTAAGGATTTCGGCGCGTTTCTTCATTTCTCCCATTTTAAAGTCCTGGCCCTTTTGAGCCTCGTCAATCGTTTCATAATAAAATTGTCTTTCCTCGTTGTAGAACAAGTCCAGTAATCTAGAATGGTTGCGAATAGTTAATAAAGTTAAAAAAATGAAGAAAATAAAAAAAAGAAAGAAGAATCGTTTGTTAAATAATTTAATGAGAGATCCTTAAAATCAAGTTTTTTGTAAATTTATATACAGGGTGATCCGCGTAAGGTGATCCACGGTGGATTTCATGGCTGCTGAGATAAAGAATTTTAAGGGTCCGTTTCGCTGCGAAATAAGTGTTATTGATAACGTATTAGAAGTTTCGGTGTTGTAAATTAAATATTTATCTTATGATAAAAAATGTTACATACAATTGAAGAAAACGCAATGTCACATTCCGCAGCAAAGCCGTTTTCTTAATTTTGTTATTTAAAATATAGGAAATTATCCAGAAAATCCTTCAGAAATCATTTAAATAAAAAAATCTTTTTGTAGCGCAATTCTATGATCCTTACTACATAAAACTGTGAAAGAAAAAATTTAAATTTATTCAAGCGGTTTCTTTTATCCCAACACTTCTGTACCCCTGCCAACGAGAATTTCATTGCTGATAACTGGTGCCACCTTGCAATTATAAGTAAAACACTTTGATTCTTCCACAAACTTTATAATTTGCGTGTGCAAATCCACTGTCCTCTTTACGAGGATCACCCTATACCATTTTCTTCTAAGTCTCACTTTTCTCGTCGTCTTTCTATGGCTGTGTCATACTCCGCCATTTTCTTCTGCACCCTTTCCTCTATCAGTCTCTGCAGTCGCTTTTTCTCGGCATGCTTGTCATATTTTACTGTCGCCGCGCTGGCAACGGATTCGTTTTTTCCCCGTTGCGTTATCGCAAGGTCATCGGCGTTCTTCCTTTGCTTGTAGTGCAGAAATTTCACGTGGTAGTCTGTGTTTGGTTCTCTTGCAATCTGCAATACAAAAATAACTAATTTAACTGTCTTTTTTGTGATTAAAAAAAATAATTGACCGTCAATTGTTTTGACAAACGAGTATATTCCACCTGCAGATTTTGTGCTATAGTCGATTACAGGTAGAAATGAAAAAAATTGAATTTTAAAAAAATTATTAAGTCTAATATATTTCTATTAAAAAGTTTAAAGTACGGTCCTGATGTAAGATCCCTACATTCATAGCCCTCTACAGTCACAGAGTGTATTGGGAAAAATTTGGCAACTGCTTTGGTTGCAAATTTTTAAATTAAAACGCACATAACCTCAAAGTTCGAAACGTCAAAGAAAATGACATGCGGCCATATTGATTTCAGCGGATTGTCTAACAAAAAGGAATGAGTTAATATATTAAATATAAATCCTTTTTAACTAAAAAATATCCAAATGAATCCAGCCAGGGGGCTCTCTTAATCTACAAATAATCACAATAATTACTTACTTACATGTGAGTAATACCCAGGATGCGTGCTGGGAAACTGGATATCGAGGCGCAGGGGATGCGGCTTAACCCTCTTGCTGGGCTTGGGAGGCACCAGATCGCCACCGAACATTTTTATCGATTTTCAAAAAGAAATAATAGCAATAAATAAAAAATATTCGCGTATGACAGTGCGGGGTATTTTTAAAGTAACATTGTTCTGCTGAATCGATCGTAACTATGGGAACAAAAAACCGGAAACTGGTACTGTTTACTAACCCCTTAGTTGGAGTTCTATTTTGTCCAGGGCCGGAACAAATACAATTCAATTCAGGTCAAATAAAAGTATATGAATTATATGTATGTATATAAATTAGTTTTGAGTATGGAATATTGACTGTCAAGTGTCCTGAGTCGATATAACTCAAAACGCAACTCATTCTTCAATAAAAAAATTAATTCGGATTGCTCTCCAAGTGTTTTATTAATTCATCAATACTACTTGTCAACGTGCCACAATTGTAACAGTTCAATCATTGATTTTTCATTAATTATGGACGAGGATATATTTTATGCGTCATGACAATGAAGTCGTATCCCTTTTTAGATATTTCGATTACTATATCTGGCGGGTCCGGTGACGTCAGTCAATTAAAAAGTTATTAGATTACAATTTTTTTCTCCAAATTGCTGCCACTAATCATATAGGTCAGTTACCAAAATTATTTCCACGTTTTCCTTCACACAGTTACACCGTAATGGGTATAAATATATATTACTTTATTCCTCGATATTTACGTATTTGTTCACCTGCTACGAAGTACTACTCCAGTTTAGTAAAATTTAATCGGTTTATAAACAGTTTGATGTAATTTTCAGATCCCGAAAAAATTGGATGATTTTTAAAATCGCAGTACAGGCACTCGAAAATATACAAATGCAGAAAATCAAAATAAACTAAATATATGCTTACAAGCAAAAAATGTAACTTATTCAATTTAATAATAATATTTCTTAGTTATTCACATTTCAGCATAAAATCATTTTGTATTCCATGAAACATCGTTATTTTATAAAAATAAATTATTACTCCGACTCAGTTCCCAACGTGTCACACCGGACACGTGTAGTTAATTACATGCGATCATATTACGGGAGTAGAGCACAAGCAAGGGGCCTTTCAGCCACCGCTAAGTCTACGGTCCGACCGGAATTCCCTTACACGCAGGCAACAAATGAAGATTAGATCACTGCATCGAGACTCAGTCAGTCATCACCCGGCTCTCACTCTGTACACAGGGTCTTTTTCTTTCAATAGGTTCTGTTTTTGGAAAATTCATTACCGTCCTTAAAGATGGCCTCCATAATGAAAAATTGAAAGGTGTTTCCTTTAGTAAATAATCTTTGTTTTGTAACGATTTAAGTTGCAATTCGTTACAGCAGGTTATAGTTTCTATTTTGCGTATTAAAATATGACTCCTCACAACTGAATAACCCTGTATTCGCATTTGATCGGTATGTGGTAGAAAAAAATACAACAAAAACGCCACAGCGGATGAACGTTGTGAACGAAGCACGTTCCGGACTAGGGAGATGGTCTTTTGCCTTTCGAATTTTACCTAGGTAAGTTATACATTTCTTGTAGTCGCTTAAATATCGCTATTCATAAAATGTGCTTATTAATTATTGTTTCAGCTTTATTGTGCTATAGTAAAAATAATAATTTGTCAAAATAATTGCCGTATTTCGTATTATTTCCATATTTTGGATTATTTTCAGTTAATTACCTAGTAGCACTGCTTTTTTTAAGCACGTGGATGGGTATTCCCATTTCCGTTTTACCGTATCTTGTCTAAAGTAGACGTTTTCGTGGTTCAATTATTGTTAATTGACACGTTATACAATATTTAAATTGTATAAATTATCGCTGTAAGTGAAACTTGCAGATTATCGTTATTTCGTACATAGAACAGTTTCTGTGTGGATTTTTTATTGTTATTAGGTTCGACTGTGGTTCATATGAGCTGGAAAAAGGAAAACTACACTGGTTTTGGATAGTGAAGGAAGTCCACTTGATACTTAGGTTTTTGCCGAATTTATTTACTGTCCAGAGCTACAGATTTCTGTCCAGGAGCTTCCAAAGCATACGGGGTAAGTGATCGATAGTATTTTTTTCCTCTCTTTGAATTAACCAATTTGTAGTACATTTGATCACTTGCTTCGGATGTGACAGAAGTCCGATTTTCTGGTTTCCTTTTTTCATCATATTCACGCTATCACAGTTCTATATCGATTTTATTATTGACAAATTATTATTATTAGTTCATTCCTTAATTTTCGTGTAAGTTACAAGAGTGTAGATTTACCTTGGTTTTACGTATTTCCTGACATTTTGAATTAGGCATAAGTTCATTCATTTTTGTCCGTCGGAAAGCGACATTATCGGTATTTCATATATTAATTTTTGCTATTTTTACCGTTAAACTATTAGTAAAATATTAACTTGAAATCTTTCTGTGTGCTAAAATTTCGAATTTATTTCAATATTGTGATTATTGTTACCAATTATTTTGTTATTAATATTAAATATCTGAATCTTTAGACTTATTACTTCATTAACGTTTCTAAGTTTAAATTGTCCCGTACAAATCTGACATTAAATTATAGTCTTTTAAAAATTACAGTCTCCTCATGGTTTTCAACCTATAGGACATATTCGAACAAGTTAGGTTATTTGTTAACGAACTGATAGTGAAGTTTTGCAACTTTACTAAATTCTTGTGTTCGAATTTTAGTATTATTTTGTTAATAATTCAATTTTTTTAGTAATTGGTGTCAGATACCGTATTTTTATGTAAATTTGGTAATTTTACAAATTCTAATATCTTGTTGTGTCATTTTGACAATTTTTTTTTCTATTGTAATATTAAGAAATATTAATTTTGTGAATTTTATCTAGTAATTTAACTAGATTGCAGGAACTTTGTTATTTTTTCATCTACCACTAGTTGAAATAATTTTCAACCTAGTTTTATTTCTCTCTTTCCTTTTCTCAACTGTTCTGTCTTTATTTTGTCCGTAGTCCGCCTCTGCCTGCATTCCTCCCCATTTAAATTCAATCCACTCTTACTTTCTCAAAATAAAAATCCATATCAAAGAAAGAAGCTCTCAGTGATGTAACACTACCCCAATACCAGATCCGTTCCTCCACTCGCTTCACACAGGTACAAACTTTAAATATTAACGCGCATGTTGCTAGTGTTTATTTCGCCACTAATCGAAATAACACCGTAAGAACCTAGTCACCCCATAACATCCCCAACATGTAGTCGGTCTGTGAGAAAACTTGGAAGACGTGAAACATGGATTTGACCACCACAAAGATCGTGGTGGCCGTGGTCTTTGGCTTGCTCCGGTTCTTCTTCGGCGTGCTACCACTGAAGCTGTACTACTGGCTGAGGAAGTGGGAGGAGGAGGACGAGTCTAACAACTTTATTAATCACAGGAGGCACACTCAAGTGAATTGTGCCATTGCGTTATGCCAGTCGTTTGGAGGAGGTGTGCTTTTTGCTACTTGCTTCTTGCACATGATGTTGGAGGTCAGTTTTAGGTGTTCTAATGTAGGTAATTTAAGCTAGTGATCGACACATAGGTATTTTTTTTAGTCAAATTAAAATTATACAGGGTGATTCACGAGGAAAGGGCCAAAATGTTATGGTAGATAGAGTTCACTTAGGTGAATTAGAAATGACTATTGAAAAAAGCCTGGGCCTTTTTTTTACTGATCTACAGGGTGATTTATGAGTTTTGCCCAATACTTCTTAAGGTAATATCTTTTAAACTAATCACTAGAATCAGCTCGTACTGTGGGTATATAGTATACTATTAATTGTCAATTTACATGCATAATCAAAGACAGAAAATTCCAGGGCCGGCTCAACTAATTTTTATTTTTAGGGCTCCTATGAAAAAATTCACCCTGTGTACGTGATTTTTAAATTCTAGTACTGAATTATGAAACTACATACAAAAGTGATCTAAAACATGTACTTTGTTGTTTTGCCACACTTTGGGCGAATTTTAAATAAACGATCAATTTTCGCCAAAATCGAAGGTCTGCACAAAATAAATTTATAAAATTACATTTTCCTCTCTTATTCAAACTACAATATTTGTCATACAAAATTATGTGATTTAAAATTCGCCAAAAGTGTGGCAACACAACAAATTACATGTTTTCGATCACTTTTGTATGTAGTTTCATAATTCAGTATTAGAATTTAAAAATCACTTACACAGGGTGAATTTTTTCATAGGAGCCTTAAAAATAAAAATTAGTTGAGCCGGCCCTGGAATTTTCTGTCTTTGATTATGCATGTAAATTGACAATTAATAGTATACTATATACTCACAATACGAGCTGATTCTAGTGATTAGTTTAAAAGATATTACCTTAAGAAGTATTGGGCAAAACTCATAAATCACCCTGTAGATCGATAAAAAAAAGGCTCAGGCTTTTTTCAATAGTCATTTCTAATTCACCTAAGTGAACTCTATCCACCATAACATTTTGTCCCTTTCCTCGTGAATCACCCTGTATAATACAGAGTGTGGTGAGGGTTTGAACCAGCTCTTGTGAAAATCAAAGTATACGAGGTAAAAAACAAAAGTGAAGTAGATTGGTGCTGACACCATTTTGAAATTTTTATACTTCAATTACTTAGTTATTTGTTACTCAACGCTACGCAATCATGTCCACGTGGAAATAAAACCCATGAAGCAGAGAAAAAAAAAGTTAAAGGAAAAAGGTACTTGATACTTATAAAATATGCCTAAATTTAAAGTTTGGATGGAGAATTGTAAAAAAAATTGTTTCCACCATTACATGTTTTAAAATGAAGGGTAGAATGACTGATTATTTTTTACAGGCAATTTATCCGTTTTCTATCATTTTTCACCGATCAATAGACAATTCTATATTTGAAATTGTGTACTAGTTCCTTCCGAGCGCTTGCGTTTACATATTATAGATGTTTTTTCTTCAAAATGCCTGACAGTGCAATTTCGTATATTAATAGAGAGATAGAAGGGCTGAAATAATAAAATTCCACAGTTACGTTTCGAGAATTCATAAATAATTCAAAGATAGATACAAACACGACGAAGGAGACGGTGTGATGTGTTGCTCGTGGAAACTCCAAGTCGAACAGTTTCGCAAAAAAATTTTTATTGCAAAAATGTTTTTATTTAATTCGATTCAATAATAATTTTTCGCTGTTAAAAATTAAAAAATCGAGAAAATAGCGGACGTATGCATATTTTTGAATTTCTGTCGTAATTGCCGTGTTGACTTATCTTATGAATCAGTCTTATTTTTGTAGGTACAGACGCGACTGTGTATCGATGAGCAGCGACTGGTACACGTATAAACCGCGTCGTTCTAGTTATTCACTATCGCGTGTACAGGGACGTGGAACATAAACGCTCGTAAAAAGTAATTAAGGCAGTATGGAAGTGTTACTTATGATATCATTAAAATTTTATAATTTTTAATCCAATATTCATAATGTATTAAAGAAAGTTCAATTAATTTAATAATAGCATGTTTAGAGATGAAACATCAATATAAGTATATCAATTTGGATATGTTTGTTATTATTATGTTTGTATAAAGCCTAAACAAAGTCATTTATAAATACTGTTGTTTTATTAAAATTTTCTTTAAATGAAAGTCGTTCTATCAGCCTATGTTTAATAAGTATTTGCCAATTATCTCAAAAACGGATAGAAATTCCAATAGTAACACCTATACAAAAAATGTTTTCGCTCAAATTCTGCATATTACTACGTAAAAATATACAGGGTGTTCCATTTGAAAAAACTGAGATAAATCGATTTAAAATTCTCGGAATTTGAATTTATTTTTCGAGTGCCCTGTACATGATGGAACACAAACAATTTTAGATACGGTATCCTATGACTTTTATCAAAAAGTTTTGAACCTTGTTTTGTTTTCAAATCTCCGTTTGGAAAAATGGAGAGCGTTTTTCTTTGGCGATGTAAATTGCTTTATATTTCATTTTTAATTTTTTACTTCCAAGTGAAGCATTAGAATGTTCTCATAGTTTAGGTGTGAATGAGGAACATTAAGGCCGTCTGAAATATGATAAAATATATAGGGTGTTTCATTTTAAAAAACTTGCCTGACAGGCGTCACAATTTTTTGTGACACCTTGGACGTTCGAAAATATTTTCCTGCGGTGCTCCTTCACATTTAGTTAAGAACTGTACTCGAATGAATTTCCTAACTTGAATGGTATAGAATGTTCAATTTTTTTTTGATAGGTTTTATTTAAATAATTTGTAATAGTCTGACCGGCGCCTCCGCCATATGTTACGATTATTCTCCTTGGGGAAAACGTGCGTTATAAATAAGAAGACAAATTGCCTCGTCAGCCCCAATTATAATGACGCTAATAGGGTTAGTAATAATTTTTTTTGCTAGTGTTCTGCCCTCTAAACGACTGCGCAGACACTTTTTTAAAATAATTCATTAGGTTGAGTAGCTTAAGCTAGACCTCGCCCAAGTAATTGCCATAATAAATTGTGTAATACAATTTTTTTCTGAATAAAGGCAATTTATTATTATTATTATTATTATTATTATTATTATTCAATTACAATTGTCTTGCAAACGAGTGTTGTAAAGAAGGCTCTATAATTTTTTTATTTCATACCGCACATCAGGCAACTATGAATTTTTTGAAAGAAATGAAATCCAAAGAAGTCAGAAATCCATAGAGGTAAACTTTAATAGAATAAAATAGCAAAATAAATTTTACTATTCAGCCTAAATCCTCTAATGTCTTAAAAAGACATAAATACTCTTTTCAGAGCTTATTTGCAAACTATCTACATTTAACTGATAAAAATTTGGTCAGTACTACGAATGTAGAAAGCAAATAATTTAATAATTGCAATAAGCCCCACCAGACGGATTAATCCAAATAAGGACTCCCTCTGTTACCAGGCAGTGCAAGTCACCAACCCATGGACCGGTTTCTGGCTTATTAGCCTTCATCAGCATGGTATAGGCAACTCACACTGCACGATAACAAAGGGACTCCAGATCTTTTATTTTGCTATTTTATTCTATTAAAGTTTACCTCTATGGATTTCTGACTTCTTTGGATTTCATTTCTTTCATACGAGCCTAGTCTGGGCAAAATCCACATTGCAATAAGTTTCACCAGAGGGCCCCACGGTCCACATTCGCATCTTACCGACTTCATGTCGATCGATGTTGACAAGATCTGGAGTCCCTTTGTTATCGTGCAGTGTGAGTTGCCTATACCATGCTGATGAAGGCTAATAAGCCAGAAACCGGTCCATGGGTTGGTGACTTGCACTGCCTGGTAACAGAGGGAGTCCTTATTTGGATTAATCCGTCTGGTGGGGCTTATTGCAATTATTAAATTATTTGCTTTCTACATTCGTAGTACTGACCAAATTTTTATCAGTTAAATGTAGATAGTTTGCAAATAAGCTCTGAAAAGAGTATTTATGTCTTTTTAAGACATTAGAGGATTTAGGCTGAATAGTAAAATTTATTTTGCTATTTTATTCTATTATGAATTTTTTCTTTAGAATTAAATATTATCTTGAAAATGCAAAATACGAAAACAACGCGCGAGTCTCTGGAATTTTTTTTCATTACATAATTCATAAGCAAGTATGTTAATATCGTTACACAACACTTCTCCGTGATTGTTTACAAGATTCAGGAAAATAGGCCAAGCGTATGCTGCAGCACCCGGCAAACCAATGCATATTATTAACGAATGTACAGGGTGTTTCCTATAATGCCCTAAGTTTAAATTCAATTATTTACGCCATAGCAAATATATAAGTGTCATATATATTTGTAATCAGAAGGACGAGGCAAATCCAAATATGTAAAAATATATAGGGTGTTCCATTTAAAAAAACCATACTTTTTTCTGCCACCCCGTATACGGTTGAAGTAGGAAAAAATGTAATAGCATATTCAAAATCTACAGAAAATTCTGTGTTAGACCGGTTTTTGAAAAATTAAAATCGGTGGTAATTGACCGAAATAAGGGGGGATATAGTTTTATAGGAAACACCCTGTACATATCGGTAACTAATTTCGTTTCCATCACTGAAAAGCGCATAGACAATCGAAATAATTCGCTATAGCACGCTGTATGCAAACCCCTAGTGGATAATATTATAAGAACCTGGGAAAAACCTATCCAAAGTCTGATAGGGCAGATCCGGCTCTAGGGACAACCAAAATTTGTTTGAAATCGAAAATTAATCAATAAAATTTCCTATTTTTTAAATTTAATTCTATTTTAATCTTAAATTTAAATTAGACAAAACTGATTGTCTTGTTTATCCAAATCGTTAGAATTATTTAATATTCAAAACGATTTAATTGGAAAACACAACTTTAATTCTCTAGTAGCAAATTCTTAGTATACAATACATAAATTCTAAACGAGGAATATGAGAAATAAATAATATTGATATTAAAGTCCATAGTCCATTTGAAAATACTTAGTTACAGTACAAATAATGGGTATCATTATTGAAGCGAAGCCATTACTCTCCAAACTTAAATCGATAATGATCGTTTTGTTATCCTTTCAATAACTCATTTGTCATTTACTAAGTTGATATTTATTTATTATTTATTCATTCAAAGTGAATTGTCCGGGAACCAACATTTTTTTCAAAGGACATCGCACGCCCTTTGTGACGCCTTTACCAATGAGTATTTTTCGTAAGTTAAGTTTTCCGGTAAAACTTTATGCATTGAAGCTTTAAAGATTGCCCGAGCGAGCAAATCTAACCAGCCGATGCATATTTTATGAAACAAAAGACGAACGGAGGAATTACTAATTAGCTCTAGTTTGATTTAGTAGTATAATACAGCGGTACTCACGAACAATAAGATCCCTGAATACGGACGGATAGTAGCGAACCACGGTGTATTCCTACCAATATTTTTTTCAAGAAAATTTATTAATATATTTTGGAGCGGCGGTTACGGACGGAAGTGAAAACGGTGACAGTTTCGGATTGACGCAGACTGCTTCGGATTGATCTGGAACTGATGCGGACTGTCTTGGACTGGACGCTCCTCTGGCGTTTTATTACTTTTACGACGTATCCAGATGGCGCATTAAAGGGGTGTACTGCCTTGAAACGAAGGACTCACAACGTTACTTACTGAGGTCGGGCGTATTATGTAATTAGCAACATTGGCTCGTACCCGGAAATGAGTTACTTGCAATTTCCAAACTTTCTTTGCCAGTTTTGGGCAAGTTGGAAAAAATAACGAAGAAGTATTATTCAATATTGGTTCCGCGTGAACTACATTGCCCAGTCCATTTAGGACACCTGTCAAATTTGTGCACCATCAACAATCACCCATCTAGTTTGTAGAAACCACCATAAATGTATACATTTTATTCCTTCTTCCAGGTCTACAACTCAATGGAGGACCTCAAGGCCCTGGGGAACCTGAACACCGAATACCCCCTGTCCCAGCTGACAATCTGCGTGGGCTTCTTCTTCGTGTACTTCCTGGAAGAACTATCCCACTGGATTATAACCAAGCTGCCCGACGAGCCGGTAAAACTGAAGAAACTCGGCAACTTCACCCGCACCAGCGTCACACCTCTGGAAGATTCCAAGGAGCCGACGAAATCCAAAGCCTTCATTATAGACGAAGAGTACCAAAAGGCGAAGAACGACGAGGTGAAAAGCATCAAGGAATTAAAAGAGGATATGCTCAGCCTGGACGAGGACCACGAGAATATAGTGTACGACTCCCTGAGCTTGAACTCTGAGGTAGCCAAGGAGAACGAGAAGAATCTGCACTTGAACGACGAGGCGGATAAAAACATGGAGGAAATAGTCGAGTGCGAAATAAAATCCCAGCAGCAAGTGATGCGGTGCATATTGGTGGTTTTGGCGCTGTCGCTCCACGCAGTCTTCGAAGGCCTGGCCCTGGGTTTGCAGAACAGCATAGCCGACATCTGGTTCATGCTGATAGCCGTGTCGATACACTCCGCGACGATACTCTTTTGCATGGGTTTGGAGCTGCTCCTGGCCAAAACCAAAATAAGGTTTATCATCACGCAAATGTTGGTCCTCGCTTTGGCCAGCCCGTTCGGCATAACGTTGGGGCTGCTGGTGACGATCAAGAGCGATATGGAGACCAAGGCGAAGTCGACGGCTGTGGTGCTGCTCGAGGGTTTGTCGGCCGGGGCTATTTTGTACATAACCTTCTTTGAGGTGCTGAATAGGGAGAAGGAGAGGAGGGTGTATAGGATCTATAGGGCGCTGTGCATTTTGGGCGGGTTCTCGCTGATGGCGTTCTTGCAATATGTGGAGATTTATCATTAGGTCTGGTTAAACATAAAAAATCTTGTCTGTTTCTAGGGGGTAAGTTTTAAAAAGCGCATCTTTGGTTTACTCTCTAGTTGCGGTTAAAAACATTAATATTTTCTTTATTTTCCACATACACAGGGATTTCTCGAAAAATTTCCTTTTGATACTACTCGTAAAGTAGATAGATTTCAAATTTTAAGGTAGCGCCTATTTACTCGTGGTGGTGGGTTGTAGAGCTTGTAGAGAACGTTCAAATAACACCAAAATATTTAATTGTAAAGAATCGCTACTAAAATCTTTAATTTTTTGGTATTTTCTATTCGAAAATTATTTTCATTATAATACACTCGCCCCCCTTCCGTTTTGGCAATTTCGTTTATTACTATTGTCATGGTCCTCATGACCTTTTAATGGTTTGGTTTACTTATGTCATGGTAGGGTTTACACCTAAACCATATGTTACGTTAGGGGTTGATTTTAATAAGACAAATATTAAGACACTTGTTATTTCACTAAATAGTTGACATTCGGCAGCGCCTTTATTTATAGAAATAGAGAAATGAACCTTATACAGAAAAATTCCTTGATTCTTCCTCTTTTGTCCAGTGCTAGCTTCGTTTCTTAATCTTAAAAAATAAATAAGTTACGAAGGGTCAACGCAGAGCTAATTTTATGCCTTTTGCGCATGTCCATCTTTGAAATTCTGCAGCGTTTTTATTTATCTCCCTCATTTTCTCTTATATTCGCTCTCATGTTAAAAACCAAAAATATAATAAATTTCCAAAAAATTCATTATCCACTGAAAATTTTTAGATATAACTTATCGTTAGAAAAAAACCTAAATTTAAAAATCGCCCTTATCAAAAAATGTAGGGAAACATTCTTCATAAAAAAAGATTCCTTAGACCTTCCTCTTTGCTCTCGTATTTGTTGCTTAATTTTGAAAAGCAAAAAAGTTAGGAGCGTTCGTAGGGTAACTTGTTTTTAGAGAAAAATTTTACTTCTGCGCATATCCAACTTTAAAATTCTCTCATTTATGAAGATAATAAGTTGAAACTCGATAAGAAGATACTTTGACTCTCCCCTTCTCTCTCATATCACTTTCGTTCGCATAAGTTAAAAAACAAAAATATAATTAATTTCCAAAAAATTCGTGTTCGACAGAAAATTTGACGATATAATTTACAGTTAGAAAATAACACAAATTTGAAAATCGGTAGCGCCCTCTTCAAAACACTTAGGGAAACAATCTTCACAAAAAAAGATTCCTTAGGCCTTTCTCTCTGCTCTCGTGTCAATTCTGTTGCTTAATATCGAAAAGCAAAAAAGTTATTAGCGTTCGTAGGGTAACTTGTTTTTAGAAAAAAACTTTCCTTCTGCGCATATCTAACTTTAAAATTCTCTAGCGTCTTCATTTATGAAGATAATAAGTTGAAACTCGATAAGAAGATACTTTGACTCTCCCCTTCTCTCTCATATCACTTTCGTTCGCATAAGTTAAAAAACAAAAATATAATTAATTTCCAAAAAATTCGTGTTCGACAGAAAATTTGACGATATAATTTACAGTTAAAAAATAACACAAATTTAAAAATCGGTAGCGCCCTCTTCAAAACACTTAGCGAAACAATCTTCACAAAAAAAGATTCCTTAGGCCTTTCTCTCTGCTCTCGTGTCAATTTCGATGCTTAATCTTGAAAAGCAAAAAAGTTATTAGCGTTCGAAGTGTGACTTGTTTTTAGAAAAAAATTTTCCTTCTGCGCATATCCAACTTTAAAATTCTCTAGCGTCTTTATTTAGGAAGATAAAAAAATGAAACTCGATAAGAAGATACTTTGACTCTCTCTCTCTCTCTCTCTCTCTCATATCACTTTCGTTCGCACATGTTAAAAAACAAAAATATAAATAATTTTCAAAAAGTTCGTTTTCGACAAATTTTAAGATATAATTTACCATTAAAAAATAACATAAATTTAAAAATCGGTAGCGCCCTTATCAAAAAACCTAGGGAAACAATCTTCTTATAAAAAAATATTCCTTAGGTTTTCCTCTTTGCTCTCGTATCAATTTCGTCGCTTAATCTTGAAAAGCAAAATAGTTATTAGCGTTCGTAGGGTAATTATTTTTAGAGAAAAATTTTTCTTCTGCGCATATTCAACTTTAAAATTCTCTAGTGTCTTTATTTATGAAAATAAAGAAATGAAACTCAATAAGAAGATACTTTGACTCTCCCTTTCTCTCTCATATCACTTTCGTTCGCACATGTTAAAAGCCAAAAATATAATTAATATCCAAAAAATTCGTGTTCGACTGCAAATTTTAAGTTATAATTTACAGTAAAATATAATTGAAATTTAAAAATCGGTGGCGCCCTTATCGAAATACGTAGGGAAACAATCTTCATAAAAAAATATTCCTTAGACCTTCCTCTTTGCTCTCGTATCAATTTTGTTGCTTAATCTTGAAAAGCAAAAAGTTATTAGCGTTCGTAGTGTGACTTGTTTTTAGAGAAACATTTTCTTTCTGCGCATATCCAACTTTAATATTCTCTAGCATCTTTATTTACGAAGATGAAAAAATTAAACTCGATAAGAAGATACTTTGACTCTCCCTCTCTCTCTCATATTACTTTCATTGCCACATGTTAAGAATCAAAAATATAAATAATTTCCAAAAAATTCGTGTTCGACTGCAAATTTTATATATAATTTATCGTTAAAAACAAATTTAAAAATTGGTAGCGTCCTTATCAAAAAACGTAGGGAAACAATCTTCATACAAAAAGGTTCCTTAGACCTTCCTCTTTGCTCCCGTATCAATTCCGTTTCTTAATATTGAAAAGAAAAAAAGTTATTAGCGTTCGTAGGGTAACTTGTTTTTAGAAAAAACTTTCCTTCTGCGCATATCCAACTTTAAACTTTTCTAGCGTCTTCATTTATGAAGATAATAAGTTGAAACTCGATAAGAAGATACTTTGACTCTCCCCTTCTCTCTCATATCACTTTCGTTCGCATAAGTTAAAAAACAAAAATATAATTAATTTTCAAAAAATTTGTGTTCGACAGAAAATTTGACGATACAATTTACAGTTAAAAAATAACACAAATTTAAAAATCGGTAGCGCCCTCTTCAAAACACTTAGGGAAACAATCTTCACAAAAAAAGATTCCTTAGGCCTTTCTCTCTGCTCTCGTGTCAATTTCGATGCTTAATCTTGAATAGCAAAAAAGTTATTAGCGTTCGAAGTGTGAATTGTTTTTAGAAAAAAATTTTCCTTCTGCGCATATCCAACTTTAAAATTCTCTAGCGTCTTCATTTATGAAGATAATAAGTTGAAACTCGATAAGAAGATACTTTGACTCTCCCCTTCTCTCTCATATCACTTTCGTTCGCATAAGTTAAAAAACAAAAATATAATTAATTTCCAAAAAATTTGTGTTCGACAGAAAATTTGACGATACAATTTACAGTTAAAAAATAACACAAATTTAAAAATCGGTAGCGCCCTCTTCAAAACACTTAGGGAAACAATCTTCACAAAAAAAGATTCCTTAGGCCTTTCTCTCTGCTCTCGTGTCAATTTCGATGCTTAATCTTGAAAAGCAAAAAAGTTATTAGCGTTCGAAGTGTGACTTGTTTTTAGAAAAAAATTTTCCTTCTGCTCATATCCAACTTTAAAATTCTCTAGCGTCTTTATTTATGAAGATAAAAAAATGAAACTCGATAAGAAGATACTTTGACTCTCTCTCTCTCTCTCTCTCTCATATCACTTTCGTTCGCACATGTTAAAAAACAAAAATATAAATAATTTTCAAAAAGTTCGTTTTCGACAAATTTTAAGATATAATTTACCATTAAAAAATAACATAAATTTAAAAATCGGTAGCGCCCTTATCAAAAAACCTAGGGAAACAATATTCATCAAAAAAGATTCCTTAGGCCTTCCTCTTTGCTCTCGTATCAATTTCGTCGCTTAATCGTGAAAAGCAAAAAAGTTATTAGCGTTCGTAGGGCAACATGTTTTTAGAGAAAAATTTTCCTTCTGCGCATATCCAACTTTAAAATTCTCTGACGTCTTTATTAAAAAAAATTCGAATTCGGATAGAAAACGGAACGACGAAAATTTTGATGGATGCCCGAACGTTCTAGCTCCATTTTTAACCAAGTTACGAACCTTTTAAAAATATCCAAAAATTCCCCAAAAAAAAATTGGAAAACAAAAAAAAAATTTTCATCAAAGCCGTAACCATAACACTTGTATTTTCAAAACGAACGTTATATTAACGTCCTCTACAAACTCATGAATTTTTAGTATCTACTCAATATTGAAAAATCATACAGGGTGTCCCAAATTGCTTGATATTGGCTGTTCACAAAAATTGAGTTTTAGACAACTTGGTTGGTCTAGAAGGAGGAGAAACTGTCAAAATCAAGCAATCTGGCTCAATGTGACTCATTAAGTTTTAGGGGCACAATTTTGGGAGTTTTTGATGTATTGATGATTTTTAGTATTGTGTACAAAATTACTTTAATGTTTTCAGTTCCAACAAAGATGGCGGTATTAAAATTTACGTAAAATTCTGTCACTTTTTGCTCAGTAAATAACCGTGAGGAGGTTTTTGAGACCAAAGTAGGTGTATTTAAAAACGTGTTGAAACAATAATAAAATATTACCTAGTACATATTTTAATATTATTGCTTGTTTACAAATTACAAATATTGGAATATATTAAACGTCACCCAATTCCGAAAATCAATTTTTTCCAACCGAACAATCAAGTTCTCCTTTCATTGCTAAAACTAACCTTGACACGTACGTTTCAAATTGATAGTACTCATCGCCGAGTAATTTTTTTTATTAACCCAATCTAAAGTGTTTATTTACGCCTCACATCCAGGAAATTTAACCGCCAAAAATAGCAACACAAAGGGGCACGGACAATACACCGATGAATGAACCAGCATATTACGAACCATTCAAATCGAATCGATGTGTAAGCATACCGGGTGGCCAAATATATTTGTTTTGAAATAAACATACTATACAGGGTGTTAAGAAAAAGTAGGTCATGCCTTTAACCACAGATTCTTCGGGCGAAAATAATGTGACTTTTGTAATGTGATTTTTAATTTTGGAGCGTAGTTTTTTTATACAGGGTGTTAAAGTTCACATTTTGAAAATTATTTTTATTAATAATTCTGTTACTGTTTATGATTTTTACCCGAATTTTTGCACAGACTTTCATCTTATGCAGATACACTTTTTGTGTAATTTTGGTCAAAAAAGTCAAAGCGCAAACGGGAAAAAGGGGGGTTGTGTTACCCATTAACCCCCCCAACTTTTTCATGCGTACGCCTATGGTCTCTAGATATTTATTTTTAGATTAAACACTTATTTCCCCAATTTTTTTTACTTCTACAAAATTTTGATTTAGGACTTGATTAACGAGATATTCCAGTAAATTCAGAATCATTTTCAATATTTCAGTTTCGGAATTTATTGTTTTTACTATTGTTGTTCGTAGTAATCCTGGGTTTTCTTTAAATCGACTACTTTTAGAGAAAAAAATGCTAGAGACTTTTTTTGTTATGCATAGTCAGAAAAGTTCAATAAAATAAAAATCTTAAAAAAAACAGTGGCGTACACATTTTTGCTTAGGAAACCTAAATTAATACTTAGTTATCTATGCCACTGAGGTAGGTAAAAACACTAATTTAATACGTTATACGTTTTGTGGTTATTAATTAGTATTCTACCTGATATTTTGTTTTAGTAATAATTGTATTTTCTGTATTTTTGCTGTCTGCTTTATTTACCATATGTACAATAACTGGATTCGCCCGTTGGATAAATTATTCAAAAATTAATAAATAATTAAAGTAAATAATATGAAAAGTTTAATTTTAAACACAGCAATGTTTTATTTTTTATAGTATTTTCTTTAAATTAGTGTTTCTATTTGCTTATTTTACCTACCTCAGTGGTATAGATAACTAGTATTAATTTAGGTTTCCTAAGCAAAAATGTGTACGCCACTGTTTTTTTTAAGATTTTTATTTTATTGAACTTTTCTGACTACTATGCACAACAAAAAAAGTCTCTAGCATTTTTTGTCTAAAAGTAGTCGATTTAAAGAAAACCCAGGATTACTACGAACAACAATAGTAAAAACAATAAATTCCGAAACTGAAATATTGAAAATGATTCTGAATTTACTGGAATATCTCGTTAATCAAGTCCTAAATCAAAATTTTGTAGAAGTAAAAAAAATTGGGGAAATAAGTGTTAATCTAAAAATAAATATCTAGAGACCATAGGCGTACGCATGAAAAAGTTGGGGGGGTTGATGGGTAACACAACCCCCCTTTTTCCCGTTTGCGCTTTGACTTTTTTGACCAAAATTACACAAAAAGTGTATCTGTATAAGATGAAAGTCTGTGCAAAAATTCGGGCAAAAATCTTAAACAGTAACAGAATTATTAATAAAAATAATTTTCAAAATGTAAACTTTAACACCCTGTATAAAAAAAACTACGCTCCAAAATAAAAAATCACATTATAAAAGTCACATTATTTTCGCCCAAAGAATCTGTGGTTAAAGGCATGACCTACTTTTTCTTAACACCCTGTAGAAACGTGGTTAGGTGTGAAAGTTTAAAGAAATTATTAATTATGGCTGCTTTGTCAACGGAATTACAAAGGGGTAGCAATAATATTAACGCTTACTAAGGGTAGGCTCATTAGTATTAGCATTAGATTACGTAAGGAGCTTCTACGAGAGAAAAGTTATGCTACACTAATGTCTCATACCGAGGCCTACAAAATAATAAGTGACAATTTACAATAGTGTTGCGGCTCTTTGTGTTTTTCACTCAACGATGTTGCATAACTTATCCAGTAGAGCAAGTGATACAGTGATATACAAAAGTTTATTAATTAATTAATACTGTAAAATAGTTGTTAATAAATGTTGTTATTTGTAACGTAATAAGCACGACACGTTTAAGTGTGTGCTATGTTGCAAGGCTTTAGACGTTACTTGTAAAACACAAAACAAACACAATTATTGTAATTGGCCTCTCAAATATTTTGGAGGAAAGAATGTTCCATTATTAGCTTGACCGGCAAGATATCCAGATTTGTCTCTCATTGATCTGTGCAGGATATAAAGGGTAAGCCCTGTTACATTGAAAAATGTAAAATGCCTGAAGAAGTTGAAAATTATTTTGCCAATAATGCCTATTCACATATTTCCCTAAACCAATACCTTTTTTCTGTCCATATTTAACACTAGGAACTTTCAAAACTAATTTTAATTTCAAACTGTAAATATGTAAATAAAATATTTTGATACTTGTTATTCGTTGGTCAATTGTTTCCTTTTCCCGATGGTAGAGTAGATAACACGGCAGGGAACGACGACGTTGCGTACGATATAACTACAATTTATTGTTTCGGCGTGACTCAAAGCATTCGTGTGTTGATTATAATAGATTTTTTTTTTAAAAAGTCTTATTCTGCTATTAAGAATTATCCCTAGGCCATTGCGGCGTGTGTAGATACAGGAATTGAGAATCCCATTGTGTGCGTGCGTGCAATGTGAGTTATTATCTGTATAGACTCCGTATAATAAAGCGATCAGCTTCTTGAATATTTTAAGTGAGCTAATATGTTATTTTAAACGATTCATACATGCATTCAATATTGACGTATGCCATACACTGCCATACAGTACCAATAAAACTTCATTTATAATTTATGTATTATGTACGTTGCTACTCCATTAAATTCTGATTATACGTCTATATTATTGTAGATTTCAACATTTTATTTACATATATTGGAAGAATATTTTGTATCGATTATGTCAATCAAGGTTATTCCTCCTAAAAAAGTTTATATTCATTAGAACCATAAGTTTTATGGATATTGTGTGTTGTAGAGAACAATGGCTTAATACAGCAACTGTTTTTAAATCAATCTTGGTAGATACGCTAAATTATAAAAAAAGTTCTATGACAGTTCAATTTAAGAAATAATGTAGTTCTGTATAGCAGTAGCCAATTAGAACGCCAGATCTATCGCCCATGGACCTTTAAAAAAATTATTTTCGTTGCAGAAAGGAAAAATTTCAATTATACCAACTTTGTGGTCCTCGAGATCTTTCGTAAGGCAATTACGACAAAAATCCTTCAAGATAACCTATTTGGTTACCCAGAATTTAGCAAATATTTTAACAAATCAATATCACGCTACTTAGACTAGATAAATATACTAAATTATTCAGGAAATTCTAGGCGAGTTCAAATAAATAAATGACGGGCGTATTGTATAGGAATGGCCAGTAATTAGACCAGATCTAACGTCGGTGGACTTTTTCAAAATATTTTTACTGCGGGAAGGATAAATTTGAAGAAAATTAACTTTGAGGGCCTGAACTGCTTTAAGAAGCAGTTACGACAAAAATCAGTATTTAAGAGTAATCGACTTGATATTTACCCAGAATGTAGCATTTTAACAAATCAACGCGGTCAAATTCTACTCGAGTTCAAATTAAAAATTGACGAATTATTATATGGAAAGTGTAACGATTTAAGTTGCAATTCGTTACAGCAGGTTATAGTTTCTATTTTGCGTATTAAAATATGACTCTTCACAACTGAATAACCCTGTATTCGCATTTGATCGGTATGTGGTAAAAAAAATACAACAAAAACGCCACAGCGGATGAACGTTGTGAACGAGGCTCGTCCCGGGCTAGAGAGAGCGTCTTTTGCCTTTCGAATTTTACCTAGGTAAGTCATACATTTCTTGTAGTCGGTTAAATATCGCTATTCATAAAATTTGCTTATTAATTATTGTTTCAGCTTTATTGTGCTATAGTAAAAATAATAATTTGTCAAAATAATTACCGTTTTTCGTATTATTTCCATATATTGGATTATTTTCAGATAATTACCGAGTAGCACTGTTTTTTAAGCACGTGGATGGGTACTCCCATTTCCGTTTTACCGTATCTTGTCTAAAGTAGACGTTTTCGTGGTTCAATTATTGTTAATTGACACGTTATACAATATTTAAATTGTATAAATTATCGCTGTAAGTGAAACTTGCAGATTATAGTTATTTCGTACATAGAACAATTTCTGTGTGGATTTCTTATTGTTATTAGGTTCGACTGTGGTTCATATGAGCTGGAAAAAGGAAAACTACACTGGTTTTGGATAGTGAAGGACGTCCACTTGAGACTTAGGTTTTTGCCGAATTTATTTACTGTCCAGAGCTACAGATTTCTGTCCAGGAGCTGCCAAAGCATACGGGGTAAGTGATCTATAGTATTTTTTTCTTCTCTTTGAATTAATCAATTTGTAGTACATTTGATCACTTGCTTCGGATGTGACAGAAGTCCGATTTTCTGGTTCCCTTTTTTCATCATATTCACGCTATCACAGTTCTATATCGATTTTATTATTGACAAATTATTTTTATTAGTTCATTCCTTAATTTTCGTGGAAGTTACAAGAGTGTAGATTTACCTTGGTTTTACGTATTTCCTGCCATTTTGAATTAGGCATAAGTTCATTCATTTTTGTCCGTCGGAAAGCGAAAGACATTATCGGTATTTCATATATTAATTTTGCTATTTTTACCGTCAAACTATTAGTAAAATATTAACTTGAAATCTTTATGTGTGCTAAAATTTCGAATTCATTTCAATATTGTGATTATTGTTACCAATTATTTTGTTATTAATATTAAATATCTGAATCTTTAGAGTTATTACTTCATTAATGTTTCTAGTTGTAAATTGTCCTGTACAAATCTGGCATTAAATTATAGCCCTTTAAAAATTACAGTCTCCTCATGGTTTTCAACCTATAAGACGAATTCAATCAAGTTAGTTTATTTGTTAACGAACTGATAGTGAAGTTTTGCAACCTTACTAAATTCTTGTGTTCGAATTTTACTATTATTTTGTAAATAATTCAATTTTTTTAGTAATTGGTGTCAGATACCGTATTTTATGTAAATTTGGTAATTTTACAAATTTTAATATCTTGTTGTGTCATTTTGACAATTTTTTTTTATTGTAATATTTAGAAATATTAATTTTGTGAATTTTATCTAGTAATTTAACTATATTGCCGGAACTTTGTTATTTTTTTCATCTACCACTAGTTGAAATAATTTTTAAACCTAGTTTTATTTCTCTATTTCCTCTTCTCAACTGTTCTGTCTTTATTTCATAACATCAGGCTTTCTGGAAATTTGACTCACTGGAAATTGATACTGAGTTAACAACATCAAAAGTAAGGAGATATTGAGTGTTCCCGAAAAGTAATAAATTTGGTTGGAAGCTGGACACTCTGGACTGAGGAAGAGTGTGGAGACAGGATCTCGCAACCTTTTCATCAACCTCGAGTACTCGCAGGATTCATCGCTACTAGGAGAACCCCTTCCGTATCAGTTCATTCCGTCGAATAAGCCTTTACAACAGTAAAACGGACAGACAGAGAAATTGGTTAAATTGTAATTTTTATTCATATTTTTTTTGTTCATATTTTCAATATTTACATATATACATATTTTTCAAGGCAGCTACGTAAAGTAAGATTCTTTAATTTTTTTAACATCGAAATTCATTGCATTTCTTTCGAAAAGAGCATGTGTCACTCGATACCTTTACGTTTGAGAAAAAGAATTAAGGGCGGTTGCACCCCTCCAGGTGAAAATAGACTAACAAAAAGTAAAAATAGCGGGTTTTAAAGAAATTCTCTACAGAAATTCCACATCTACAGAACAGATTCCAGTTAAAGTTTCTACGCCATTTATAAACGAAACGCTCGATATTTATTTCAAACAATTCCTACCTTATCGATTAAGTACTACGTTACGTCAAGAGATGTCGCCGCCTCTCCGAGTGACAAAAGCCGATCAATACCACAGCAAACCCTGCAAGATAAAATGTTCAAAATATCGCTACAGGTGAATCCTCCACTAGAGCGGTTACAATTCATGTTTTCTAATAAAATTGTGTTGTTTCCTTTTAGATATGTATATCTCTGCTGTGTGTGATAAACGCAGCCGAAAATAGGGTGCTAGTTCAGAGAAGCACGGATAATTCCGTGAGAGGATACCTAACTGAAGTAAGTAACGTTAATAGAACTAGTGTCAGGGGTTAATACATAAATAGATCTAATGATGTTCAAGGGCCAAGGGGGACACTGTGCTCTATTCCTTGAACAGGATAAGAACTACCTACGAATTTTAAAGGATAACAATTTTGAAAATTTCCATTGAATTTTTTCCGGAAAATTTTTGAATTTCACTTTTTTCTAGAGGATCTGCTGGTGGAACGAGGTCTGCAAAGAGGAATTCCAGAGCCAGTTCCGATGCAAGTGTCCGGAGTGGTCCTTCTGTAGAGCGCCAGGTCGATACTACAACGCCTTCTGCTCGATGACAGCAACCGGTTACATTTGGTCACAGCCGGGTCTCAGAGGTTCATAAAAGTTGCACGGTCAAGGGGTGAAACTATTTAAATATTAAACCACTAAGATATCGCTGACTGTTGTGTAAATCATGTTAAACGTCTATAAAAGTTGCTTCCATGTCCAGATGATTTCGTTTAGTTTGGGCTGTTCCACAATTTGATTCTCGAGTCTTTTGAATGGGCATACAAGGGTTTGGTATGAGGAAACTGTTTGTTGGATCACCCAAATAATATCTAGAAAATTAGGATTAGGACCAAAATAATGCGACAATATTTAATGTATCTCGAACTATTTCGAACAGCCTTTGTTTTTTAAAAGCAGCTTCTTAAACAATTTATATGCAATATTTCACACTTCCTACACATCCCATATACATACAATGTAACTTTAGTAAAGACTAAGAATCATATACCATACCAGTAAGGTAATTTTATGTTTCAATATTGTCCCTGTGTTGATTATATAAACATTTCTGTGATTTGTAAGAAATTGATAATATTTTTAACATTATTTAGCATGTAAGCGTGTTGATCAAAATTGTGATGAGAATTAAATGATTTTGTAAATATGTTGTTTTACTTATCTTTTGTTTTTCTTGTTTCCACACGGCGGTGCACTTGTGCCACAAAAAGTTTCTGAGAGGTGGCACTCCTTGTGGATGTCACTAATCGTGAAGGGTGCCCCAGGGACGTGATACTGAATATACTGAAAATGCACCTATACCACCAACTAATTAAATATTTGTATTTAATTCAACTTATCTTGTTTTGTTTGCTAATCATGGTAAAACAAATATTTTTTTAGGGATCAAGCTAACGCCAGTGTCATAGCGTTAGTACTTTATGTGCTTTTCGCAGGGATGTGGGCACGATAACTCGCAATATAAAAATAAAATTAAATAAAACTTTTTTTCTAAGCGAATCATTTTCACTATTTAGTTTTACTTATTAGTTTTTAGTCTTACACACATACAGGGTGGGGCAATAGTGCGTTGGACCTCGATATCTTGAGTTCTACGATAGCTAGAAATTTTTTAAAAAATTGCAAGTAAACTAGATAAAAAGTCTATAACTGGAAATTATTTTCGAACATACAGGGCGAGCCAAGACGAAATTACAGGACCAAGTGCCTTTTTTTTAAATGGAATGCTATGTATATCAGTACATTTTTTGAAGCCTCTTTCTAGGCTCTATTCATTTCTATATTAGCATTGAATATCTCCCAACCACTTGGATGTAATGAATTTTTTTGTTGAAATAATGCAATCTGCAGATGGATATTAAAAAAATCACCACAGTCACAATTATGGGTTTTAGAAAAAACTTATGTGAATACCAGTTACGAGACATCTAATTAATGTTTTTGAATCATTTTCATTTCCTAAAACTGTACAGGGTGGCCAAAAATTATTTTCCAATTAAGAAGTTTTTAAATTGAATTTTCTCAATTTTTTCAAATGGAGCACCCTGTATATTTTTCACCGATGTGATGTAGAATTGAAAAACGAACATTTTTTGTAAGTACTTCCCTATGGCTAATAGCAACCAATTTCGTTTTATTGAGCAATAATTACGAAATTCAAAAATAAACTTAAAAAAAGAGGTTTCTTCAAATAACTCAGTAGAAAAAATTATAATAAATGTTCCACATGTTGCCCATTTTCATTGACACACATCTCTATGCGCTTTTGAAATGAGGTTCCCACTGTTCCTAAAACTGCCGGTGTGATAGATCTAAAGGCAGTTATTATTCTTTCCTTCATATTTTGTACTGCTGTTGGTGTGTCTCTATAAACAATATCCTTCACGTATCCCTATAAAAAGAAATCCATTTTTGTAAGATCTGGGGATCTAGCAGGCCATTTAGTGGGTTCATTTCTTCCAATCCATTGATGAGGGTAGGTATTGTTTAAGTGATCTCTAACTGCATTTAAATCATGTGGTGGAGCACCATCTTGCTGAAACCACATCCTATTTCGAATTCTTTCAGGGAGATTTACCAATAATTGTGGCAGATAGTTTTCCAAAAAATTAAGATAAATAGCTCCAGTCAATGTACCATCAAAGAAATGGGGCCCTATTACATGTTCTCCAATAATTCCTCCCCAAAAGTTTATAGACCATCTGTGTTGGAAATCAACTTGCATAGAAAAGTGAAGATTTTACAAAGCATAATAATGGAAATTGTGCCTATTAACAAATCCATTTTTATGAAAAGTTGCCTCATCAGTGAATAAAACATTATTGAAGAAGTTGACATCATCTTGCATTTTACCTCTGGTCCAATTACAAAATTGTAGGCGCTTTTGAAAATCGTCATCAGATAATTCCTGGTGCATTTGAATATGATTTGCATGCAACTTATTTGTTTTTAAGATTCGACCCACCGACCGTCTACTTATTCCTACTAATGAGCTCACTTCTCTGTGACTAACATGGGGATTCTCAACCGTTGCCAGCACCACAGAAAACTCATTTTCTTCGTTCACAACACGTTTTATTCTTTTACTTTTTTTATATTCGACATTTCCAGTTTCCAGAAATCTATCGAGAAGGTTTTGGAAGCTCCTAACATCAGGAATCCTTCTTTGAGGATAACGTTGGTGATACATTCTATTGGCAAGAAAACAATTTATGTCTGATTCACCCAAAACAAAAGTCATGCCAACAAGTCCCGCTTTATTAAAATTCATATTGTAAAATATTTTAAATGCAATACAAATTGTAACTAGCGACCGATAAGTGTGATAAATGCTCCGTTGTACACGACAATTTATACCAAACTGAGGTTTTATTGCTTGTCGAATAACGAACACAGCAAAAAAATGTACAAAAAAAATATTACAGTAAAGGACCTGTTAAATACTATTTACCCATTTCAATGGATTGGAAGAAATGGCCCCACTAAATGGCCTCATTTCAAAATTCCATAAAGGCGTGTGTCAATCAAAATGGGCAACACGTCGAACACCTATTATAAATTTTTCTAATGAATTATTTGAGGGAACCTCTTTTTTTAAGTTTATTCTTGAATTTGACACTTATTTATTTATAAAACGAAATTGGTTGCAATTAGCCATGCGGAAGTACTTACAAAAAATGATCGTTTTTCATTTCTACATCACATCGTTGAAAAATATACACAGTGTTCCATTTGAAAAAATTGAGAAAATCCAATTTAAAAAGTTCTTAATTGAAAAATAATTTTTGGCCACCCTGTACAGTTTTAGGAAATGAAAATGATTCAAAAACATTAATTAGATGTCTCGTAACTGGTATTCACATAAGTTTTTCTTAAAACCCATAATTGTGACTGTGGTGATTTTTTTAATATCCACCTGCAGATTGCATTATTTCAACAAAAAAATTCATTACATCCAAGTGGTTGGGAGATATTCAATGCTAATAATATAGGAATGAATAGAGCCTAGAAAGGGGCTTCAAAAAATGTACTGATATACATAGCATTCCCTTTAAAAAAAGGCACTTGGTCCTGTAATTTCGTCTTGGCTCGCCCTGTATGTTCGAAAATAATTTCCAGTTATAGACTTTTTTATCTAGTTTACTTGCAATTTTTTAAAAAATTTCTAGCTATCGTAGAACTCGAGATATCGAGGTCCGACGCACTATTGTCCCACCCTGTATGTGTGTAAGACTAAAAACTAATAAGTAAAACTAAATAGTGAAAATTATTTAACAATTTTCCTTTATGCCGTGTTTCTACACGTTACATAAAAAATCTAAAGCTAAACTTTGAAAAAGAAACCAGATATAATTTCTGTATTATTTTAATTCCCATTGTCAAAAAACACCCTCTAACTGTTCCACTGCCATCACGCCAAAGGCGTAGAGGTTATTTCCCAGTTTAAACCGGTTAATTCGAATATCGTTTAGATAAATCAACTTCCGATTACATTAAAATATAACTATCACGCCAGTTACTGCGAATTTTTAATATCTAATCTACACAACGAATTAACAAATCAATTTTTAATTCGTTCAGTTTTTTAAACTTATTTTATTAGTTCCTATTAATAAAACTTATATCAAAGTACGTGACCCCTTAACACGACTAGATTAACAGCAACATTTTTAATAGTGTGCGGGTTTAAATCTGACATCCTCAAATCGCAGCCTACTTTAAATTCAAATGGCGTGTTCTCAAAGAGCCGCTTTGCGCGTAAAACACAAAATCCGTCACTAAATTAAGATCAGATCGATAAAAAGTAATTTCGAATTAGTTCCAAGACCTTGACATCTCGCAGTCAAGTTATTTAATTTAGCTCGCGTAGGTTTGTGCAAGGAACTAAGTAAGGAGAGTTTCGCTGGTTTCGCCAGCGGTCATGCATGTTTACAGCGGTTATAAATTTTTTTTAATAATTGACACTGTTTTGACAGCTGCCAAATGTAAAAATTAATATGACGTCTGATTTAAATGCAGCAACCAGAAAATTATATCTTTTTTCAAGAAGATCATTAGATTATTTCAATTTTTTAAATTAGCAATGTTGACCTAACAGCTGGTTGGCAGCTGTCAACTGTCACAATCGTCAGTTTACCATTAGATTGAAATTAGTGGAGGGAAATTAGAATTTTAAAATGATGTAATCGGGAAGTTGAATTTTGTTTTATACATGCAAAAAAATAGAAAAAATTAGCAAAATCGGTCTGGAGCTTCGCGAGAAAAGCGCATAAAAGTGCATTTTTGATGCATTTCGAGTGCATCGCTAAGCAATTTTTTAAATATCTTCGGCTATATTTGTCGTGGAAAAATTTAAAAAACTAAAATACTCGTAAATGAATAGCCTATCAAACTGTTGGGTTATAGTTACATTAAAAGTAAATCCTAACCTCAAAAAATCCAAGTTTCTCAGTTTATTTTTTTTTTACTAATAATGCAATAAGTGGGGTAAAAATATTTTGATCTTTACGAAAATTGGAGAAAATAAGTATTTTCATGCTGTAAATACGTGATTAAATAAAAAAATATATATATTTTTACTACTTGTTCATTAAATTGATTCGAACTTTGTCGTGGGTACACAAAACTAAAAAAAACAGCGATTTAGTTTATAGCTTCAAATGGTGAGCCCATTTGTTTATAGACATTCAATACAAACATACAATCATTGTAATCGCAATGTACACGCCACTTGATAATTAACTTTGTTCTCAGTCATTTATTTCACTTCGCAACGTGTATAATATTTACTTCTTTATGTATATCAACTTTAGGTTGTACACAACAGTACGGTAATGATAATTGTTTAGAAACAAATAACTACCGTATTAGTCGCCAACTGTCTAATTCACGTCATTTAAACGTAATTTTAAATTTACAATTAAATTTTTCTTATAAATTTTTCCCAACTATAAAACCCCGATATTATATACAGGGTGTTCCAGTTTTTTGTAGCAGGACTTTAACAGTCGATAGACATTTGAAAAATATTAAAAAAAGTTCATATAAACATAGGTTGAGAAATGCTTAGTTTTCGAGATACAGGGTGTTAAAGTTTGAAAATAAATATGGATTTATATTTATATTTCCAGAATGCTAAGAAGTATCGAATCCAAACTTACCAATTCTTTACATACAATTTAGAGGCCTATTTTAGAATAACAAACTACTACTTTACTTAACCATGGGCGTAGATATATGGATTTACTAAGGTTCTTTTTTAGAAAAAAGTAGTACGCCACTTATATTTTCCCATGTCTCCAGTTTAATTCAATAAAGCAAGAAAAAACAAAAATTTAATGTCTCTTGGTACTTTTTGATATGACAAGCCGTTGTTCAGAAAATTTACATTTAATCTTTTGATGCACGCCTCTGGACGAATTTTAGACAAACTTGAAGTCGCTCAGAATTTCACCAAATTTGATGGTGCGAAAAGTCTCTTAAAAAGAAAGAATGAAACATTTAAAATATTTATTGTAAAAGTTTATTATCATGTAAATCAAAATTTTTATAACACAAATGTATTAAAACGCAACGGTCGAACTAAAATAAATTATTAGAAACACAAACACAAAAGCTAGCAACATGTAAAAGTGTCTTACTTCATTTCAAGCATCATTAGCGACGTTTCATTCTTTATTTTTAAAAGACTTTTCATACCATCAAATTTGGTGAAATTCTGAGCGACTTCAAGTTTGTCTAAAATTCGTCCAGAGACGTGCATCAAAAGATTAAATGTAAATTTTCTGAACAACGGCTTGTCATATCAAAAAGTGCCAAGAGACATTAAATTTTTGTTTTTTCTTGCTTTATTGAATTAAACTGGAAACATGGGAAAATATCAGTGGCGTACTACTTTTTTGTAAAAAAGAACCTTAATAAATCCATATATCTACGCCCATGGTCAAGTAAAGGAGTAGTTTGTTATTCTAAAATAGGCCTCTAAATTATATGTAAAGAATTGGCAAGTTTGGATTCGATACTTCTTAGCATTCTGGAAATATAAATATAAATCCATATTTATTTTCAAACTTTAACACCCTGTATCTCGAAAACTAAGCATTTCTCAACCTATGTTTATATGAACTTTTTTTAATATTTTTCAAATGTCTATCGACTGTTAAAGTCCTGCTACAAAAAATTGGAACACCCTGTATATAGAACTAATACAAAAAATACAGCCCCGCAGGGACTGTTTTAATTTTATTTTATTTAAAGAAAAAACCATATATTTTCTTAGACCCTGTCTGACTACTTTTTTCCCGAAATCTTTTACTTTACCTAACCTTTACCTAACCTATAGTCCAATTTAACCGTCATTTTAACAATTAAATTTTAATATCATAATCGCCAATCGCAACTTTCTCTGGTTTCTAATGAAGCAGATCAATATACGTATTTTAATTAATTAAACAGCAGACTGTGAGTGTTTGTAGTGAGCAACAATCGATTAAGTAAACAAACGCTCAGCCACAGATAATCACAGCCTCAGATAACAAATTGTTCATTTCCTTATTATTCCCCAGCTGTATACTGTAATCAGAGTGTCAACAACCAAAATTTAATCACGAATCCTCGCACGTCTTTATCTAAAAAAATTGGTCTCCATTTTTTCGAAACGTTGCGCGTTGGGTAAAACTGTAATTTTGAGGTGAGGGTTTGACGATATTTTTCTCAGAATCCTACTTTTTTTAATGTTCGTTTTTAAATTCTTCATCAATCTCTCGAACCGGATTTTTGATTTTAAGTTATAATTTTTTATAATTTAGATCCAAAATTGATTTTTTACCAAAAAATATCCTTTTTTTCAATTAAAATCAGTCTCCATAGGTCACAAATATATAAAGATTCGCCCAATTTAGTTTTAAATCTTTACTTTAAAAATAGATAATAGATTTGCCGAAATAGAATTTTCATTTCTTTTTCTATTTCTTGACAGCTGCCAAATCAGTGTCAAATTTAAAATTTTACAAGTATGTTTTTTGTAATTTTGGAAACAATGTGAGTTTTTATAGAAAAAGAGTTATAAAATTTTTATATCTAAATTATTCTATTTTTATAATTAAAATTAAAATAAAGTTTTCGCTTTTGGCAGCTGTCAAATTTAAATATATGCAAATGTCTTCCTTAACTTTGGAAACAATATGAATTTCCATTGAAGAAAGGATGTAAAATGTTTTTTTAAATTTGCTAGTTCTATAATTGATATTAAAATACATTTTTTACTTTTGACAGCTGTCAATATTTCTGTCAAAGTAATAAGAATGTTATTTAATAATTATTTCAACAAATTGAAGTACCGAGCAGGCAATTTTCTATAGGTTTTGCAGGTACTAAATATGTCAAATGTCAAAAAAATTTTGTTCTTTGGTGCCTGTCAAAGTTGCTGCTAAATTTAAAAATATGCGAGCATATCTTTTATGTATTAATTTCGTTGTCAGTACCTCCAAAACCTATAGAAAAATGTTTGTTAAGTAATTTAATTTGTTGGAATAATAAACTGGTATTTTTAATAAGTTGACAGAAATTTTGACAGCTGTCAATAGTAAAAACTGTATTTTAAAATCAATTATGGAACTGACAAATTAAAAAAAACCATTTGATATACCTTCTGTGGAAATTCACATTGTTTATAATATTGTGGAAAATAAACTTGCATAGTTTTAAATTTGACAGCAATTTTGGCAGCTACCAACAAACAACAATTTTATGAAATTAATTTCGTATTCATTACCTCCATAATCTATAGAAAAATGTATTTTTTAGTACTAAAATCATTTGTGGAAATAATAATTAAATGGCATTTCTATTCAGTTGACAGAAAATTTGACAGCTGTCAAAGGTTACAATTTTATTTTAATATAAATTACTGAACTTGAAAGTTTTAAAACATTTTATTTATCTTCTCCTGCGAAAGTCAACATTATTTTCAAAATTACGACAGATATACCTGTAAATTTTTAAATTTGACAGCAATTTTGACATCTGCCAACCAACATAATATTTTTTTGAAATCAATTTCGTATTCGGTACCTCCAAAACCTATAAAAAACTGTTTGTGAAGTACGTTTATTTGTTTAAATAATTATAAAATGTCATTTTTATTAAGTTGAAAAATTTTGACAGCTGCCAAAAGTGAAAACTTAATTTTATTGCCCATGACGGAATTAGCAAATTTCAAAACACTTAATAGTACTTCTTCTATGGGAATTCACGTTATTTTCAAAATTACGAAAGGCACACTTGCTATTTTTTAAATTTGACAGCGGTTTTGGCAGCTACCAACACACATTATTTTTTACAACAATTTCTTATTCAGCTCTTCCAAAGCCTATAGAGAAATATCTGCATAGTACTTTAATTTGTTGAAATAATTATTAAATGGCATTTTGATTGTTGTCAGAAATTTTGACAGCTGTCAAAAGTAAAAACTGTAATTTAATAACAATTATGGAACTAACAAATTTTAAAAAACACTTGATTGTCGTTCTATCAAAATTCAAATTGTTTATGAAATTTTCAGTTTTAAATTTGACAGCAATTTTGGCAGCTACCAACAAATATAATAGTTTTATGAAATTAATTTCGTATTCAGTACCTTCAAAACATATAGAAAGATGTCTTTTGTGGAAATAATTATTAAATGGCATTTTTATTCAGTTGACAGAAAATTTGACAGCTGTCAAAAGTGAAAACGGTATTTTGATTTCAATTATAAAAACAGAAAAATTTAAAAAACTGTATATCTCTTTTTTAATGAAAAGTCACATTGTTTTCAAAATAACAAAAGACATACTTTTCAATTTTTAAATTTGACAGTGATTTTGACAGCTATCAAGGATAAAAAGAACAAATGAAAATTCTTATATGTATTTGTAACCTGTAGACTCATTTTGTTACAAAAAATTATAGCTAAAATCAAAAATCTGGCTAGAAAGATTGATTAAAAATTTCAAAAAACACATTAAAAAAAAATGATATACAGCAATTTTTTATAGAAAAATGTATTTTTAAGTACTAAAGTCACTTGCGGATATAATTATTAACTGGCATTTTTATTCAGCTGACAGAAAATTTGACAGCTGTCAAAAGTGGAAACGTTATTTTAATTTCAATTAGAAAAATTAAAAATATTTTATATCTCTTCTTTTATATACAATCACATTGTTTTCAAAATTACGAAATTTTTAAATTTGACAGTGATTTTGACAGCTATCAAGAATAAAATAAAATAATTGAAAATTCTATTTCGGCAAATCCATTATCGCATTTGCATATTATGCATTACTCACTTCAATTGACATTAACGATATTTTTTAGTAAAAAATCAATTTTAGATCTAAGTTATACAAAATTATAGCTAAAAATCTAAAATCTGACTTGAGAGATTGATGACTCGCACATAAATACATAAAAATGAACTTCCGCCTCAGTATCCGTCGCCGGTTACCCCGAACTGGTTATTTTCTTTTCGCGAGACATGCTCACGCGAACGAACTTTTCGCTTGCCGCTTTAGAGCGAGAGAGCGATAAAAACGTGCAATAAAATACGACTGTGATTTTTACTTGCCACTGGCGAATTGGGCAAACTACTCAGTTCCATGCGCGATAGGGAGATTCGTTATTGATTCCAAACAAACACAGTCCGCCATGGTCATCACAGTTGCTGGATTAATTCCCCTTGTGCTTTTTTGGGGGACCTTAAATGCGGTACGGTTACCCCCTAATGATCTTTGGCGCGTCGATGGTTCACGGCTGACCTCTTGGAGCCAGTCGAGGGTAAGATTTCGATTTTTTTTATTTGCCCATTTTGTTATTTATTAATTTGTTTATATGTTGAAATGGCTGCTGACATATGCTTTTGTTTGAAAATATTTGTTGGGGCGGAGTGAGGGGTATATGGTTAAAAAGTCCGGGCCGCGTGAGTATTTATTTTAGCGGGATTTTGGTGGTATCTGTGCGTCTACCGGTTATGCAACCAACATTGCACTTGTGTAAGGCAATGGGTTGCTAACGGCGGGTTTCGCTGATTTTAACAATAAAAATTACGAATTATTTCGCTAAATAACGTAGAACAAGTTACCACAAACATATTTTTGGCCAATGTATGACCAGTTTGTATTTGCTCCAGGCATCGTTCTTGAGATATAGGGTGTTGAACATTTTATTTTTTAAGTGATTTTTTTACATATCTTTTAAATGAACAAAAATATTTAGTAATGTAAAAATCACTTGAAGCACTAATATTTCCTTATTACAAAAGTTTCCGAACATCACCAGTGGCGTAAAACTGGGGGGGGGGGAGGGGGAGTGCGTCCGATTCTTTCTATCAGAACTACGCCACTGGCCCTAGCTACAAGTTTTTGCTTATTTTTAGATTCTGTGATATTTTTTGTAAAAAGCCTCTCTTAAAATTTCTTCTTAAAATAGACCGTTTTCGAGTAAATTGTTAAAAACCATCGAGATTTGCTTGGAAATTAGTTAGAGATTCATTTTTAAAAATCCCAATAGCCAATCAAAATTGAGGTTGTAATGAAAAACGATAAAACCCCATCCAATTTCTACCATTATAGTGGAGGGAAATTAGTTAAAATAAATGATGAAAAGTGATGTAATCGCATGAGGCGCCGTTTAAGACATTATTAGTATTACAAATATATATATAATAATTATTGAAATATATATATTTTTTCATTAAATATATTTATTTTGTTAAAATATTTACAAGTTTTATAAATATATACAGGGTGTTCCAGTTTTTTGTAGCAGGACTTTAACAATCGATAGATAATTGAAAATTATTAAAAAAAGTTCCTATAAACATAGGTTAAAAAATGCTTAGTTTTCGAGATACAGGGTGTTAAAGTTTGAAAATAAATACGGATTTATATTAATATTTCCAGAATGCTAAGACTATTGTAAGTAATAATTTATTATGTGTTAATTCTGTTTGTGTTCTCTTGTTTCTTTATTTATTAAATATTGTTTTGTTGCAACTTTGCCGCTATGTTTTAAACCACCCTTATTAAGTAAACTTATTCATGCCACACGAGTCAACTATTTAGTGAAATAACTTAAAGTGTCTTAATATTTGTCCCATTAAAATCAACCCCTAACGTAACATATAGTAGAGGTATAAACCATACCATGACATAAGTAAACCAAACCTTTACAAGGTCATGAGGACCAGTTAAAAGTTAAACCCGACCATGACAATACTTTAATTCTATTTACAGTGGCGTACATGCAAGAGGCCAAAGGGGGCGCCTTTTTTTAAATGGCAACCCCTATATTTGGTTCAATATAATGGAAGAGCACATTTTTTTGAGTATTGTAGTATACAAATTTTAATGTTTTATAAAAAAATTTTTGAAAAAAATGCAAAACGGCGCCCCCTTTGGCCTCTTCAACGTACGCCACTGTACATAGAATTAAAGTATTTCAAAAGACTACAAATTTAAAATGACTTTTGGCCCCTTCGAGCGTCTTTTTCAAGAAAAACGTATTTTGCGATATTTCAGGTGTTCCAGACTAGCAGAAATAATATATATTTGTGAGAATATATTTATATATTCGTAAAAATATATATATATATTTTTACAAAGATACATATATATATTTATAAAACATAAATATTTTAACAAAATAAATATATTTAATGAAAAAATAAATATATATTTCAATAATTATTATTAAAAATGTCTTAAACGGCGCTTCATAAACTGTTGTGATATAGTTACATTAAAAATGCATTCTAACCTTAAAAAATCCAAATTGCTCAGTTTATTTTTTTTTTACTAATAATGCAATAAGTGGTGTAAAAATCTTCTGATCTTTACGAAAATTGGAGAAAATATGTATTTTCATGCTATACATACGTGATTGAATTAAACAAAAATTATTTTTACGGTCACAATTGAACATTTTCGAAAAAAATTAAAACGCTTGCCATTTAAAGCAAAATGGTCGTAGAGTCAACTTTTTTTTAAAGATAGGTCTTTTTATGTACTTTTTTGTACATATACCAGAATATTTTTATCAAGTTAAAATGTCGTTTTTTTTTTTTAATTAAAGCGCTCTTCACGAATGTACGAAAATAATGAGCAGGGCCACACTAGCCACAGGGCTAAATGGGCTCGGGGCGCCAGCCCACGAGCGCCAAATACCTTAGGACGGCCCTGACGATGCCAGCATTAAAATTACTTCACCGAGGGGGAATTCCCAGCATAATTTTATTTATCTGAGCATTTAGCGCAAAAACTGGTTCTTCGCCATTACTCATAATCACCCAACTTCGACGATAAGACCGGGTAACGGTACACACGTAATGCTGCTTGCTTCCAACCGAGCCAGCCAGTGCTTCGGCCTTTACTTAAGTGTAGCACGCGGTGTCTGCAAAATGCATTTTCTCGGTGTCCCGTTCGAGCCATGAATATAAAACGGACGCATGTCATATCAGCGTGCACCCTCTCGATCTTCCTGCTGATCATCATAATAATAGTTTCATCAGAAAAAGACGATGTAAGTAGATATTTCATAGTTTAGTTTAGCTGCGCCTCCATACGCTGGCAAGTGAATGGTGCGTGGCTGTCATTGAAAGGTAAAGCAGCTACGTGTGCTTTGATTGAATAAGCTAACAAAAGATAAACTTGATGATCCGTTACCGGGGCAACCTGTGCGAGTGCTGTTTCGATCCCACATTTGATAAGCCCCTACAAATATTTGTTTTACACTACAGTCCTTTATGGCCATATGCTAAGCTGGAGTTATTACGTAAATAATGTGATATAGGTACTTTCTACTCGATATGTACCGAGTGTTCTTTCAATTTGAAGTACCTACCTACAAGGAGTACTTTGTGTAACTGACCTTGCAGAACTTTGTATATGTTGATTCATAATTATTTTGATCATTTAGTAGATAAATGAGCAAGATCCATAGTTTTTTTATTCAATTCAAATTTTGGGCATTTTCTTTTTCCATTTGTTCACCATCGCAAAGGTTCAACGTATTGTTTACATAGGAAATGTGGGGCCCAAGACTTATCCTGAGTCCCTAACTGGACGCCAAAATAATCCTTTTCACAATCAGAAATTAGTTTTTAATTGAAAAATATTAATATCTTTTGTTGCGAGGATAATAGCGTTTTTTCTCTTCATTTTCCATCCTATTCAGAAGAGTTGATTATTTTTGTTATTTCATTGGCTAGATTTTTTGTTATGACAAACTTTTTCGAAAATGTGATTGTGAGCAGATGTAGTCCAATATTCCCGGTTCCGTGGAATTATGTAACGCAGTAGACAAATCCAAAAATTTCATTTTTATCAATATTTTTATTATGTGTGCTCCCGATATATATTTGCCATTTAGTATTAGCTATACTAATCTTTTTATGGCAGAATGAAGATAACGTAATCCACGCTTCGTTTTTCATCAAGTATATTACTGAGCATTATTATATATTCAATATCGGTGAATGGACACATCAAAGACGGCTAATGAACAAATAAGCCTGACTAGGATAAAAAAATCCAAATATTATATCATCGTGAGCGATTTTCCTATTCCTTCATAAATATTGGCTACAAAAGTAAAAAAAATGTAAATAATAATAATAATAATTTTGTATTATTATTATTATTATTATATTGTATCATAAGGCCAAAAATATTAATGCGACTGGCCTATACTAGGCTGAAACTGTCTTCTATATCTTTGTACTTATTTTCCAGGCACAAGTCCAAAATTCTCCAAAGCTTCCGTCAGAGTCGTCGGAGTCCTCAGAGTCAGCAGAGGATTCATCAGATAAGCCCGACGTACCGAGAGCAGTAAAGAACTGGCCTGCGACGCCCTTAAAATTGGGGCAAGTGTCGGGGGTTTCCGTCAACACAGCTCTACAGCCCGTTATTTTCCATCGGGATGATCGGGTTTGGGATCAGAGGTAAGTAAAATAACTGTTTATGAAGATAACGATTTAAGAAAAACGAAGACTGTATATTATTCGACCATAATCTTGTTTTATTTCAGCACATTTAACGAAACGTTCCACTATCAGCTGGCACATTTGGGACCAATCAAGGCGCACACCGTTCTCACGTTAGACCCGCAAAATGGTAAGGTGCTTGGACGATGGGGTGCAGATCTGTTTTACATGCCCCACGGGTTAACAGTTGACAGACACGACAATTTATGGGTGACCGATGTGGCCCTCCATCAAGCTTTCAAGGTAAATTTCAATCGGACGTTTGAGAAAAAATAAGTGATTTTTTGAATTTCAATTGTTTTGGTGTCAATCGTTGATATGATTCTGCTCAGAATTATGTTTTAGCTGAGATATATCAGGGTTATGCTTTGGAACGCTTTAATTCAGGTTAATTAATGAAATAATAGGCGATGCGTAACGATTTAAAATGATATAACTTGTTATAATAAAGATCAAATGCTATAACCTCTTGGTGAGAAGGATAATGACCCATTCATTTAAATTAATAGATACGGAGAATGTTTTGTCTGGCCAAATAATAATGGAGAAAAAGGAGAAAGCGTCTGTATGTTAAAATTAATAGGTAAATCAAAAAAATCTAAATTTAACATTTGGGACGTTTTTTAACTTCAAGGCGCCAGATAGTAATTTCTCTAAATTTTTTCTGGATCTCTTCAACCGATGTATGTAATTCTTCTCTCCTCGCTAGTGTACCAGGCAATGCAAACAAGTGATGACAACTTAAATTTGATTGCTGACATTGTGAATAAGGTGTTAGATATTCCATATGGCGTTCTGGAAACATCCCAAATGATGTACAATGCCACTGGAAAGATCTTGACGTACTTTGATGAGATTTTGAAGCAATTTAGTTCGTCCACGGTGATACAAAGGGACAATTTTTATGCGGTCGTCCAGTTTCTAAACCAAGAAGTTGTCTATGGGTTCACGATGGCCAACTGCGCTAGTAAGTGTGATTTTAAATTGCTGCTGGAGGAACCGGATGAGTCGAAGATTTTACTTATTGAAGACCTAGACACAGGTTTGATAATCAGTAGGGAGTTGTTAGACCAGCTGTTTAACGTTAGCGATAAGGAATACATCCCTAAAATGGTGATCACAGTTTTTCTCGACGACACATTGTTCATAGAAGATTATAGCACCTCAAGAATTACGACGCGAGTCGTTGGGGTTTTGTTACCAAATTTCGACGAACAGTTCAAAGGCGACATAAAAGTCCTGTACGATGTGAATATGAATGTGACCTCAAATTATAGCTGCTCGGTTTATTGCAACGACAGCAACGATACGACTTACGAAAAGGGGTTTTGGAACTCCGAGAATCCGCCTGCTCGAATGGATAGTTTTCTAAGATGTCAGTTTTGGAAACCGAATTACTTTGGCTTGGTCTACAAGCTACTCAACCTTACTTCGATTTTAGAAAAGTTGCTCCAATTCGAGCTGCCTATGGAGGCAGTTTTAGAAGAAGCAGACTCTATTGCTAGCAATTATTATAACTACTTACAGGCGATCGATATTTTTCTAATCGCGCAGCTGTTTTCTAAAGTTACCGAGGTTAGTGACGTGGCACTTGAGTTGTGTTTGAATATTGCGAGTAATATCATGAAGATATCAAGGCATACGCTCATATCGGCTCAAGAATTGTACGGAGCAACAAATCTGATCCTGTACCTTTCCAATAAAGTCGCGCAGAATTATAACACAGACAAGGCAATGTACAAATATAATGTTATATTAATCGTTTCGCTGCTCTCAGAATCGAGTGTGTTTGGTATAGCTTTGGAAAACTGCGAAAAACAATGTCATATCACCGTATTGTACGAAAATGCAACCGATTATGTAAATAAAGACTCGATTATTGATTTCGACACGGAATTGAACATAAGTAAAAATTTGATCGATCAGCTGTTGTACCACGAGGAGGACCAGTATATTCCAAAATTAGTACTGACAGTATACTACAACGATCCGTTGTTTAACTAACAAAATGGCGTGAAGAAACCTGGCAAAATTTTCGGGGTGTACCTCCCAAATTTCCATAGGGTATTAACCCACGAAATCAAACTATATTCTAACATTTCTGTAGAGAGAGCAGCGAAAGGCTACGATTGTGCCCTGTGGGAGTTCCACAAGGACGAGGCCGGTACGTTAAGAGGAAAGTGGGTCTACCAAAGCCAAGCTAGAGGAGCCGAGAGACTAGCTTGCAATTTCTATCAACAAAGCTACTTCACTTTCGTAGAAGGAATCACTGTATACGAAAATATAACCACCGCATTAATCAATATATCGAACTCAACAACAACATCCTTCTCAGAAAAATTGTACAAAACAGAAGACGTCTCGTATTATTACTCTGAATTTCAACCTGTAGACGTTAGCTTATTACCAGACATTTTGTCGCAATGCGATCAATTAGCCGACGATGGGCTCGACAGACTTGGCGTCATCATCAATAATATTCTGAACATACCCAGTGCTACACTAGTTGAGTCCCAGAATCAATACAACGCCCTAAATCAAATCTTGTACAATATAATCAACATCGCTACTTTTCTAAAATCCCATGAACAAAGCAACATAACAGGCCAATTCGCCCTAGTCGTATGCCCGATAAACTCTTCCAAAACCAATAGTGCTGTCGCAACTATAGATAGCTTAAGATGTACATCGAACTTTGAAGAAAACGACCTAACAGATATCCAAAACGCTGTTGTCGTGACTGTGCTGAGCGACGATTTGCTGAACCAAGCCATGGCTGGTCAGGCTAACCCAAAATTTATCGTCACTCTTCTTGTAAACGACAAATTTTTTAGTAGCAACGACACAAGCAACACCAACGTTGTTTTGGGAATGTCAGTACCGAATCTGACCAAGAAACTCGACGGTGGTGATGTAATAGCGTTCTTCAATAGTAGCTCTCACAAGTCCAACTACTCCTACTGCGCTAATAGGGATTATCAGAACTTTGGGCTATCGGAGAACCCACAGCCAGAACCGGTGTCTACACAAGATGCGATTTTCGGATAGCGACATATTATTATCTCACCTTTGTAGAAGATAGTACTAACATAACAGAAACTTTAAAAGAAATTGAGGAAGGAAGTTCCAAGCCGTCTGAAAAACTAAAGCAAACGCTACACATTATCATGTTGTATGTGCCATATTTTGAAGCCATTGATGTCTTCTATGTGGCTCAAATTTTGTCGCACGTAGACCAAGTAGACCTTGCAGACCTACAACTAGTTGCTAACATAACGAATTTAATCATGAAGACAACTAGAGGGATTTTAGTCGAGTCCCAAGTTAAATACAACGCTACGGACTGGATTTTATACCAAGTAGACAGAATAGTGGAGGTGTTCGATGATACTGCGGAAATTGTATTAGAAAACGTGGCCTTGATAATCACCAGCAATATAACTGGCATATCCATAGATGATTGCGATTCAAGCTGTAATGTCAAGTTTTTGCGCGAGAACTTGAGTTTAATGTCCGTGGGGAACGCCAAAATTTTTAACACCGCTATAATCTTAGACGAGGAAATACAAAACCAACTGAATTCCACATCAAGAATATTTGCTACTATATACTTTACAAGCGCACTTTACAATGAGGGTTACAACGGGACATACTCGAATATAGGTCAAATAATTGGCATAGATATCCCGTCTCTGGATCAAGACATACAAATACCACTAAAGCTCTATTATCACACTGAGAGCAACAACACTGATATTTGCGTCTTTTGGAATTACAACGTCGAAGAGGATCATATTGAGAAAGGATTCTGGCAAGGAGAGAAAACCCCTTCTCAAGCTTCTGGTGTCTATATATGCGAATGGACGCATACGGCGCACTTTGCTCTATTAGTAGACGATAAGAACGTCACGAATGATTTGGAGAATATCCTAAACTCAAATTTGCCGACCAAAAAGAAACTCATAAAAGTATTAAGTATTACTTTGGAGGTGCCAGATAAGCTGCTTCCTGTGGACATTTATCTGATTGCCGAAATCTTGAACTATGCAATAGAAAACGTCGGTTCCGATGAAATGAATCTGACAGCTCACATCATAGGCCAACTATTTTACATACCTAGTACCTAGAGACGTTTCGACTAACCTAATGAATTGGATAATAAAAATACTTCACTTCAATAAAAATTGTTTTTAAATATTTTCCTTTGCTAAAATATTTCTACCAAAAGTACCTATATTCCAAATATAAATTAAAAATTTAAGGTTTAAAATTGACTTAACAAAGCTTAACCTAGCTTTTACGTAGATAGTATTTATAAGTACCTACACCAAGTTCATCGGATAACTTATCGCGCTGTCATTACCAACACGAGTTAATAATTAACTAAAAGAGCCTTGAGTACCTATACCTAGAGTTTTTAATTTTCAGTTTAAACCCGGAGAACTGGAACCGGCCCTTACATTCGGGTACAGGTTTTCACCCGGAGCGGACACGTCGCATTTATGTATGCCCACATCGATTGCGGTAGCGACAACAGGGGAGATTTTCATCGCCGATGGGTACTGTAACAGCAGAATCCTCAAATACAATGCCGCTGGGGGTCTCCTCCAGGTCATCCCAAATCCACCAGGTATGAAGGACAGGTGTATATTTTTATGTCAGCATATCGTTATTTCTGTTTTTTTATTTTTTTTAGAGTTTTTGTCTCTGCAAATACCCCACGCTCTGGCCCTTATAGAGTCCATGGATAGGCTGTGCGTAGCCGATAGGGAGAACATGAGGGTTACGTGCCCCAGGGCTGGTTTGTATAGTATCCAGGGGAAAAAGGAGCCCGCTCTTACGATTCAACAACCTGACATGGGTCGAGTGTTTGGAGTTGCTGCAAAAGGTAATACTTTCAAACGTATTGTTTTCAGTCGACTAGATATTCAGGCTGGGTTTTCGCAAAATTTTTTTAGATTTTAATTGCAAAATTTTAAATGACGATCTAAAAAAATATAACTTTTGTTAATTTAAAAATAACCCTCAAACATTTTAATCATCTGAAAATGTATAAAAAGTTATTTTCTATTAGTTTTTAAATATAAAAAAAGTGCGCCCCCGGGTGGGCTCGAACCACCAACCTTTCGGTTAACAGCCGAACGCGCTAGCCAATTGCGCCACGGAGGCGATGGAAGCGTTTTTATTTAGGGGGATAATATGATTATATAGGCTTGTTCGCAATGCCTGAAGTGTGTACTTTTGGTTGCCTAACGTTCAGGCACTAAATATTATCGGCAGGACCGCACTCGCTGTGATAAAATTGTTACTTTTATTACATTGATTATAAAAACTTAGGCTTAAAACATAATTAATAACTACATAGTAACTCGTAAAATGTTAACAATACAGAAAAATTGTTTAAATAAAAATTGTGGTTTTCCAATTTCCTATGACATTGGAATAATCGAAAAAAAATTATTTTCTCTTCTTTCTAACAGGGCTGTTATTAAGAGAAAACCAGAACTAATGATTTTCACAAGCTCCCTTACAATATAATACGAGGAGACAATTGTAAAAACCTGTTCCGGCCGCCATTTTTCAAAGATGGCGGCCATAGCCACAACTATATTTTTGGTCAAAATTAAGCCGAATTATAGTTTTTTTGGTCTACAGACTTAATACCTAACATGTTTCCATACTTGAACAAAATATACTGGGTGTTCTTGAAAGTGGAAATTTCAATTTAACTTATAATTTATAATTTAGAAATGTTAATTAAGACATAATAAAAGTGAAAAACAGATCACAGAAAAATGATATAATGAGCCGGCAAGCCGTTGACGTCGGACTATCTCTTTTCGTTAGTAGACATCGAACAAACGTGCATTAAGGAATTCACTGGAAGTGAATTTTTCATTTTAGTTTTAAATCTTTACTTTAAAAATAGATAAAATTGGATTTTAATTTATTTTTTTTATTCTTGACAGCTGTCAAAATCAGCGTCAAATTTAAAATATTACAAGTATGTTTTTTTTGTAATTGAAAACAATGTGAGGCTATCAAATTTTTTAAATCTAATAAATTAATATAACGGTTTTTTCTTTGACAGCTGTCAAATTTTTTGTCAACTTAATGAAAATGAGATCTAATAATTATTTGAACAAATGGAAGTACTGGTTAGACATTTTCTATACGTATTATACGAACGAATTAATTTCAAAAAAACATTATAGCTATTTTTTGGTAACTGTCAAACTTGCTGTCAAATTTGAATATATACAAGTATATATTTTTCGTATTACTATCGTATTCAGTACCTAAAAAAACCTATAAAAAATGTTTGTTAAGTACTTTAATTTGTTGAAATAATAATAAATTGACATTTTTATTAAGTTGACAGAAATTTGACAGCTGTCAAAAGTGAAAACTTATTTTATTATCTATTATGGAACTAGTTCCAAAACACTTAATAGCACTTCTTCTATGAGAATTCACGTTATTTTCAAAATTACGAAAGGCACACTTGCTAATTTTTAAATTTGACAGCAGTTTTGGCAGCTACCAACTAACATATTTTGTTTTACAACAATTTCGTATTCAGTTCCTCCAAAGCCTATAGCGAACTATCTGCTGGATACTTTAATTTGCTGAAATAATTATTAAATGGTATTTTCATTAAGTTGCCAGAAATTTTGACAGCTGTCAAAAGTAAAAATTGTCTTTTAAAATCAATTATGGAACTAACAAATTAAAAAAACACTTAATTTCCCTTCTATGGAAATTAACATTGTTTATAAAATTATGGAAGATAAACTTGCATAGTTTTAAATTTGACAGCAATTATGGCAGCTACCAACAAACAATAATTTTATGAAATTAATTTCGTATTTTATTACCTCAAAAATCTATAGAAAAACGTATTTTTTGGTACTAAAGTCATTTGTGGAAATAATTATTAAGTGGCATTTCTATTCAGTTGACAGAAATTTTGACAGCTGTCAAAGGTTACAATTTTATTTTAATATAAATTACTGAACTAGAAAGTTTTAAAACATTTTATTTATCTTCTTCTGCGAAAGTCAACATTATTTTCAGAATTACGACAGATATACTTGTAAATTTTTAAATTTGACAGCAATTTTGACATCTGCCAACCAACATAATATTTCTTGATATCAATTTAGTATTTAGTACCTCCAAAACCTATAAAAAACGGTTTGTGAAGTACGTTTATTTGTTTAAATAATTATAAAATGTCATTTCAAGTTGAAAAATTTTGACAGCTGTCAAAAGTGAAAACTTAATTTTATTATCTATTATGGAACTCGCAAATTTCAAAACAGTTAAGAGCACTTCTTCTATGGGAATTCACGTAATTTCCAAAATTACGAAAGGCACATTTGCTACTTTTTAAATTTGACAGCAGTTTTGGCAGCTACCAACAAATATAATTTTTTTTTTGACAACAATTTCGTATTCAGTTCCTCCAAAGCCTATAGAGGAACGTCTGCTTGGTACTTTAATTTGTTGAAATAATAAAATGACATTTTGTTATTAAGTTGTCAGAAATTTTGACAGCTGTCAAAATTAAAAACTGTATTTTAATAACAATTTTGGAACTTACAAATTAAAAAAAAAACACTTGATTGCCGTTCTGTCAAAATTCAAATTGTTTATAAAATTTTCATAGTTTTAAATTTGACAGCAATTTTGGCAGCTACCAACAAATATAATAATTTTATGAAATTAATTTCGTATTCAGTACCTCCAATACCCATAGAAACATGTGTTTGTGGAAATAATAATTATTAAATGGCATTTTTATTCAGTTGACAGAAAATTTGACAGCTGTCAAAAGTGAACACGGTATATTGATTTCAATTATAAAAACAGAAAAATTTAATGAAAAATCACATTGTTTTCAACATTCCGAAAGACAATTTTTAAATTTGACAGTGATTTTGACAGCTATCAAGGATACAAAAAACAAATGAAAATTCTTATACCTATGTATTTGTGTCCGGTAGACTCATTTTGTTACAAAAAATTATAGCTAAAATAAAAAATGTGGCTAGAAAGATTGATGAAAAATTTCAAAAAACACATTTAAAAAAAATAAGATATACAGCGATTTTTGATCGGTATTTTTTCAGTGCTGTCCATTACCCATCATTAGACGTCTTTTGTCTCTCCAGTCCTCCCTACAACAAGCGGCTGATCAAGCATTCATTTATTTCTTTCAGGAAAGCTGGTGTACGCTGTGAACGGCAACACGTCTTCCCTTCTGCCGATCCAAGGCCTCACCATCGATCCCCAGACGGAGTCCGTCATCGATCATTGGGCGCCAGAAGAGGTAAGAAATTCCTGTTCCTTTTTTAACGGCATGTATTATTGCTTAATCAACTGCAAGTGTTGAGGTATGTTCTTCGTTTTGCCTCTTTCTCATTCCGCTTGCATGTGACCTCAAAGGTTAAAGCGCCCCCGGGCGCTGAATAACAAAATATAGATGGTTATCGAGGGCATCTCTGAATACATTAACAAACACGTAAGCAGTATAAGCAGGAAAATATACTATTGTGGTAGCAGGAGGATGATTGGTGCAAACGAGGAAGATTATTTACAATTATGCGTGTATCAAAGTTTAGGCAGAAAAATAAAAAAGTTGTGAAAAAGTGATAATTAAAAAAAAAAATTATACGAAGGGAAATAAATGTTTCTTGTAATTTTTTCAGGGCTTCGGGAACCCCCACGCCATCGCGGCATGTCCAAACGGGTCAGCTCTGTACGTGGCGGAAATCGGCCCAAACAGGATCTGGAAGTTCGAGCTGGTGCCACCGAAGAAGAAGTAAGAAGAGGACGTAAATCGCTTCCACGTTTTTGTGTTGAAAATAGTCACCGAACACATAGCGCAAATAGATATTCGCATTGTTTTACATATTTGTACTTGTGCATCTCTTTTGGCGTAAAAGTAGAATTAAAGTTAACGGCGCACGAGATCACTGTTAGTTAAGTAAGTTATTTAGAATTATTTATACATAGGAAATATTAAACTCTGTAGACAATAAAATAAATAACTAGAACTTTTTTTAAATTCCCTTTCATTCAATAATTTTATGAGAAAAAAATACAATATATAAATCGAATAGTTTATAATTTTAAATTTATATTCACGTGCCTGAGGCTTAATTAAAACAAAACATATTCGATCGATATATCTAACTTGTATTTCATGCTAGTACTACTGTAACATTTTAATTTCGATTGGAGCAAGGGATTTCAGAAGCACCGGCCTTTGTGGCAACCGGAAAACATTAATAACCTGTCCCTGCACCCTACAACTGCACCTGCACACGTTCATATCTCTGTCAAGTTATTACATCCTCTGGCCTCTCGGTCAATTAAGTAATATTCGGGAGATTTTAATAAATGGTGGGAAAAGTGGATGGTGCACGAGGATACAGTTGGGCTGATATCGTTTTTTGACACTTTTACCTTTCAAGTGTTGTAACTTTTTTAAAAGAAAATTAACACCCCTTTTTCTCTAGCTCAAACGACTCAGAAATGAATGCTGATCATCATGCCGTTTCGTTTGATTTTTTATCTCTACTCGTTAAGAAGTTGTCGGCTGTCAAAGTCGGAGGTTCCCGGATTTCGAGTCTATGGTGACGCGCTTTGGTTTCGAATGGATCTTCTTCCAACTGAACGTTGTTAAGAAGCTGAAAAATCCACTTCTTGTAGAAAATTGTACTAGAAATCGAATGGCGCAAACTGCAACTTGCACATCTCCTTTTATTTTAGAGATACCGGTGACGAAAGATGAAAAAGTGGAAATCTGTCGATTTCTCTTTGATTCAATCGCTAGTATCTCGAGAACGAAAGAAGATAGCGATACCACGTTCCCGCCATTCGTTTTCTCTAGTCGAATTATATTAACATGAATTATTTCACAATTTTCCTGGGACTTTCGATTTTTTTTAGGTAAAACCATGGAGAATTTTATCGTTTTTTGACACTTTTCCTTTTCAAGTGTTGTAACTTTCTTAAAAGACAATTGACCCCCCTTTTCTTCAGATTAATCGATTCAGAAATAGATGGCGATCATCATGCCATTTCGTTCAATTTTTTATCTCTACTCGCTAAGAAGTTGTCGGCTGTCAAAGTCGGAGGTTCGCGGATTTCGAGTCTATGGTGACACGCTCTGGTTTCGGATGGATTTTCTTCCAACTGAACGTTGTTATGGAGCTAAGAAATCCGCTTTTTGTAGAAAACTGTACGAGAAATCGAATGGTGCAAACCGCAACTCCACAACTCCTTTTGTTTTCTAGATACCGGGGACGAAAGATGAAAATGTGGAAATATGTCGATTCTTCTTCGTTTCAATTGCTTTTATCTCAAGAATGAAAGAAAACAGCGATCTCGTGTTTACGACATTCGTTTTCTCTCGTCTAATTACACTACCATGAATTATTTCAGAATTTTCCTGCGACTTTCGATTTTTTTTAAATTTCATTAGGTAAAACTATGGAGAATTTTATCGTTTTTTGACACTTTTCCTTTTCAAGTGTTGTAACTTTTTTAAAAGTAAATTGACTCCCTTTTTTCTTTAGCTCAATCGATTCAGAAATGAATGCTGATCATCATGCCGTTTCGTTTGATTTTTTATCTCTACTCGTTAAGAAGTTGTCGGTTGTCAAAGTCGGAGGTTCGTGGATTTCGAGTCTATGGCGACACGCTCTGGTTTCGGATGAATTTTCTTCCAACTGAATGTTGTTATGAAGCTGAAAAATCCTCTTCTTGTAGAAAATTGGACGAGAAATCGAATGGTGTAAACCGCAACTCCATAACTCCTTTTCTTTTCGAGATTTCGGAGACGAAATTTGAAAAAGAGGAGAACTGTCGATATCTTTTCTGTTTCAATCGTTGGTATCTCCAGAACGAAAGAAGATAGCGATCTCGCACTCACACCATTCGTTTTCTCTCGTTGAATTATATTACCATGAATTATTTCAGAATTTTCCTGCGACTTTCGAATTTTTTTAAATTTCATTAGGTAAAACTATGGAGAATTTTATCGTTTTTTGACACTTTTCCTTTTCAAGTGTTATAACTTTTTTAAAAGTAAATTGACTCCCTTTTTTCTTTAGCTTAATCGATTCAGAAATGGATGCTGATCATCATGCCGTTTCGTTTGATTTTTTATCTCTACTCGTTAATAAGTTGTCGGTTGTCAAAGTCGGAGGTTCGCTGATTTCGAGGCTATGGCGACATGCTCTGGTTTCGGATGAATTTTCTTCCAAATGAACATTGTTATGAAGCTGAAATCCACTTTTTGTAGAAAATTGTACTAGAAATCGAATGGTGCAAACCGCAACTCCACAACTCCTTTTGTTTTCTAGATACCGGGGACGAAATTTGAAAAAGTGGAAATATGTCGATTCTTCTTCGTTTCAATAGCTTTTATCTCAAGAATGAACGACATTTGTTTTCTCTCGTCTAATTACATTACTATGAATTATTTCAGAATTTTCCTGCGACTTTCGATTTTTTTTTAAATTCATTAGGTAAAACTATGGAGAATTTTATCGTTTTTTGACACTTTTCCTTTTCAAGTGTTGTAACTTTTTTAAAAGTAAATTGACTCCCTTTTTTCTTTAGCTCAATCGATTCAGAAATGAATGCTGATCATCATGCCGTTTCGTTTGATTTTTTATCTCTACTCGTTAAGAACTTGTCGGTTGTCAAAGTCGGAGGTTCGTGGATTTCGAGTCTATGGCGACACGCTCTGGTTTCGGATGAATTTTCTTCCAACTGAATGTTGTTATGAAGCTGAAAAATCCTCTTCTTGTAGAAAATTGGACGAGAAATCGAATGGTGCAAACCGCAACTCCACAACTCCTTTTGTTTTCTAGATACCGGGGACGAAAGATGAAAATGTGGAAATATGTCGATTCTTCTTCGTTTCAATTGCTTTTATCTCAAGAATGAAAGAAAACAGCGATCTCGCGTTTACGACATTCGTTTTCTCTCGTCTAATTACACTACCATGAATTATTTCAGAATTTTCCTGCGACTTTCGATTTTTTTTAAATTTCATTAGGTAAAACTATGGAGAATTTTATCGTTTTTTGACACTTTTCCTTTTCAAGTGTTGTAACTTTTTTAAAAGTAAATTGACTCCCTTTTTTCTTTAGCTCAATCGATTCAGAAATGAATGCTGATCATCATGCCGTTTCGTTTGATTTTTTATCTCTACTCGTTAAGAAGTTGTCGGTTGTCAAAGTCGGAGGTTCGTGGATTTCGAGTCTATGGCGACACGCTCTGGTTTCGGATGAATTTTCTTCCAACTGAATGTTGTTATGAAGCTGAAAAATCCTCTTCTTGTAGAAAATTGGACGAGAAATCGAATGGTGTAAACCGCAACTCCATAACTCCTTTTCTTTTCGAGATTTCGGAGACGAAATTTGAAAAAGAGGAGAACTGTCGATATCTTTTCTGTTTCAATCGTTGGTATCTCCAGAACGAAAGAAGATAGCGATCTCGCACTCACACCATTCGTTTTCTCTCGTTAAATTATATTACCATGAATTATTTCAGAATTTTCCTGCGACTTTCGAATTTTTTTAAATTTCATTAGGTAAAACTATGGAGAATTTTATCGTTTTTTGACACTTTTCCTTTTCAAGTGTTATAACTTTTTTAAAAGTAAATTGACTCCCTTTTTTCTTTAGCTTAATCGATTCAGAAATGGATGCTGATCATCATGCCGTTTCGTTTGATTTTTTATCTCTACTCGTTAATAAGTTGTCGGTTGTCAAAGTCGGAGGTTCGCTGATTTCGAGGCTATGGCGACATGCTCTGGTTTCGGATGAATTTTCTTCCAAATGAACATTGTTATGAAGCTGAAATCCACTTTTTGTAGAAAATTGTACTAGAAATCGAATGGTGCAAACCGCAACTCCACAACTCCTTTTGTTTTCTAGATACCGGGGACGAAATTTGAAAAAGTGGAAATATGTCGATTCTTCTTCGTTTCAATAGCTTTTATCTCAAGAATGAACGACATTTGTTTTCTCTCGTCTAATTACATTACTATGAATTATTTCAGAATTTTCCTGCGACTTTCGATTTTTTTTTAAATTCATTAGGTAAAACTATGGAGAATTTTATCGTTTTTTGACACTTTTCCTTTTCAAGTGTTGTAACTTTTTTAAAAGTAAATTGACTCCCTTTTTTCTTCAGCTCAATCGATCCAGAAATGAATGCTGATCATCATGCCGTTTCGTTTGATTTTTTATCTCTACTCGTTAAGAAGTTGTCGGTTGCCAAAGTCGGAGGTTCGCGGATTTCGAGTCTATGGTGACACGCTCTGGTTTCGGATGAATTTTCTTCCAACTGAATGTTGTTATGAAGCTGAAAAATCCTCTTCTTGTAGAAAATTGGACGAGAAATCGAATGGTGTAAACCGCAACTGCACAACTCCTTTTGTTTTCGGGATACCGGGGACGAAAGATGAAAAAGTGGAAATATGTCGATTCTTCTTCGTTTCAATTGCTTTTATCTCAAGAATGAAAGAAAACAGCGATCTCGCGTTTACGACATTCGTTTTCTCTCGTCTATTTACACTCCCATGAATTATTTCAGAATTTTCCTGCGACTTTCGATTTTTTTTAAATTTCATTAGGTAAAACTATGGAGAATTTTATCGTTTTTTGACACTTTTCCTTTTCAAGTGTTGTAACTTTTTTAAAAGTAAATTGACTCCCTTTTTCTTCAGCTCAATCGATTCAGAAATGAATGCTGATCATCATGCCGTTTCGTTTGATTTTTTATCTCTACTCGTTAAGAAGTTGTCGGTTGCCAAAGTCGGAGGTTCGCGGATTTCGACACGCTCTGGTTTCGGATGGATTTTCTTCCAACTGAACGTTGTTATGGAGCTAAGAAATCCTCTTTTTGTAGAAAACTGTACGAGAAATCGAATGGTGCAAACCGCAACTCCACAACTCCTTTTGTTTTCGAGATAACGATGAGAATGAGATATATCCAAAAGTATCTCTTCTATTTGCATCCACCAGATTCTCATTTACTTTCACCGCCACACGCTGTACCACTAGGCATGTAGAAACAACTTGCAATTCATCTTTAAATTAACATACAGTTTTCTTATGCCTCGTTTTACTTAATTGGTTTCTAGTTAACGCTTTATCGATCTACTTTCAGCAAAAACTGGTATTTAGCATGAAACGATACAACTGGTGTGTGCAGTGTTCAATGGCGTACAAAAATATTGTTAGTACCACAAAGTAAGACCTCGATTGGTAATCTGTGATAAATTTACTAAGGGGCGCTGAAAAGGCAACACTTGACACGTCTTGCCTCGACAACCCCAAAAACACAACTAACTCTAACACCTCATTAGGTAATTTTGGTGGGTATACTTATGTGACTTTCTGTGTTATTCCGAAATCACGCTCAAGCCCAATTAACATACCTGCGACCCTCCTACCCGCCGCTGGTCGCCGTCCAGCCGTAAAATAGTGGTTTTGTAGCGGTGAGCGCTACGGCCGCTGGTACTTTATTTCCCAGCTCTCGGCCGCCTTATAAATAAGACATTATCTCGGCCGTAAGTGCTGTTTACAGCGAGACGTGAGGTGTTTCCGTTTTTTATTCAGGCTCATTTAAATACGCCGAGAGAGTACAGTTGGTACAAGAGTTTTCGCGCCATGTGCATGTGCAGTCGTGACTACGGAATGGATGTTGTGCTGTAGTCGCGGTACGAATGGCTTTGTCAGTGTTTATTTACCCCACGTTCGTGTTTATGTGGTTTCTTCCAGGTTATGTTTGGAATTCTAGGAATTTGTATGGTTCTTGCAGAAAGTGCATAATATGCAAGCTGGTTTTTTTGGCAATTTTTCCTTTTTTTGTCGATTAAGAATATTTTAGACACATTATTTTATTCGGTGATATGTAGAAAGCAAATAATTTAATATTGCAATAAGCCCCATCAGACGGATTAATCCAAAAAGGACTCCTTACCGTATGTAACTTTTATCATTCAAATTAATAATAATATTTCTTAGTTATTACATACGATCATATTACAGGAGTGAAGCACAAGCAAGGGGCCTTTCAGCCACCGCTCAGTCTACGGTCCGACCGGATTCACTTATACGCAGGCAACAAATGTAGATCAGATCACTGCATCGCTGCATCGAGACCTTAGTAAGTCATCACCCGGCTCTCACGCTGTACCGCTCCGCACCTGCAATTCAATTCAATTATATCAACTCAACCTAGCTTAAATCTAATAAACATTAAACAAATAAAAATCCTGGTCGAGAGCTCTCCTACTATTAAGCTAAAATTATTACTGTCATTATTATTTAAGAGTTTATTCGCACATGTTTTAATTTGTTTATTTATCAAGTTAATATCCCAATTTACCTGACGTATTTATCGCTCCAATGTCAAGACGCTTCCTGTTACATAAAATATGTTTCCTCTTATTAATTACAGTTCTATTGGAATCTTACCTCGGTGTAATGACCACTTAAAAACTCGATATACGCATAAAGATATCGCTTATTTATAAATTACAGTTTGTCAACTTTTAAATGTAAAATTAAAGGACAACCTAGTGCTACTGGCGCATTCACCAAATACTTAATTTAAATAAAAATGCAAGTATTTTATAAATGGATTTAAAAAAACATTTATTTAAAAAAATAATAAAATCAAAAAACAAAAAATTATTCTGGTATTTCTTGGGAACTCTGTTAGGAACTGGGTTTATAATAATATAGGTACACAAAAATAGTATAAAGCCTAAATAAAGTCATTTTGAATAAAAAATAAAAATAAATAAAATAGTAAAAGTAAGTTTTACTATCGTAAAATGTGAGTCTATATCCACTAAATAACGCCTTAAAAAGGCATAAAACTCTTTACAGAGCTTATTTGCAAATTCTACATTTAACTGACGAAAATCGAGTACTACGAATGTAGAACTCAAATAATTTAATATTGCAATAAGCCCTACCAGATGGATTAATCCAAAAGGACTCCTCTGTTATGCTAGACACTTTGGTCGCTTTTTCTCCATCTAATCTAGAAGCTGCAGAAACGGTCAGAATCAAGCAATTTGTGTGTACATCCTGTACACACCATTAAACTAATAACGTCCTTTTTTATTTACAGCTTTATATAACGATTTTTTCTGTTCCTCCTTTAACGACCTGGCAGTTAATTTCTCGACCGACCTTTAGGACATTCAGAGAATTAGTTTACAACCTCGGTTTTCAACTAGTCATTATTTTCAGTTAGGGCAATCAAAAGGAATCTTCTGAGAGTGCAGCGCCCCATCGCTTTAAAACCTCCAATTTAGTTGTAAAACTTTGGACCAAGATATAATAATTCAGACAAACTGTTCGGGTCGATTTTTAATATCTCTACGTACCTGCCTAGTTTTAGGGATAAGCTGAAAATTGGCGTCCAACAGATTTAATATTTGCTTGTTCAGAATATTCAGAGGACAAAAATCGACAAAATTCTTAGCAGTATATGGATGGTCGGAAAATTTAGGATTAATGGTATATAAATGAAAAATCGATTGGACCCCAACAAATAACCAGAAGTAGGGTGGGGGCGGGAAAAGGGTTGCTTTTAGGGGTGAAACGTGGTTTTTTACGATTTCCGGCAAAACTAGACCTCCTATCGAAAAAGTTAAATGCAAAAGTTGTAGATAATTGAAAGATCTACAACTTTTAGTTCAACCATTTTTCAACATAACCTCAAAATTATTGAGAAATCGTCAAAAACCAATTAATTGTTTTTTTATTTTTATCTTCCACAAAAATGATTCGATATTAATGAAACTTGGTGAAAATGTACATTTTTGTGTCTCATTTGAAAAAAAGGTCTAATTTTCAATAAAAAAGTTCATTAACAAAATTTTGAGTTTTGAAAATTTCAGGACGGAATTTTTTTCGTTGAAACCTCTACTTTAAGATGGTCGAATATTCAGCGTGCCAGCATAAAAAAATATTTGCTGTTTGTCTCCATGCACGAGAACTCCGAGTACACACAGTGGTCGGCACGCTAAAGAAATGGTCTTTATTGACTTGTACAGAACATTTTACAATATTTAATTAAATACTTGCGTTCCTGTTGTTTTATTTACGACGCTGTAAAACAAGCTTCAGATTTTACTTGGTCATCCAAGGATTATTATTTTGTGGTTCTAAGAAACTTGAACAGGGACTGGATAGCGGGGAGGTTACCAGCTTTAATGGGCTTGCAACTATAAATTTTTCTTGCACAGGCACATAATTTTTTCAATTTTATCTTCAGTTCAAAATTTGCTGTATTACTTTTTGCTTTGGATGCCAAGAATTTTTCAGTCGAACTTAACGAAAAGCACTTGTTGCAACTGCCCACGTGAAGAATTCAAGGCGATCTTTTTTTATTCAATTTGGACCGTTGCGTCGAAATTAACGTGACAAAATTTCAATAAAAATGACGTCCACAAATAATATCATCATCGCTTATATAACATTCGAAATTTTAATTTCAATTTACCGTCACGTCTCTGCGGGCGCATTAATTCAGTATGTAAATCAGAAACGAGAAACACATCCAAAATATATAAAAGTAAAATTTTATCTGACAACGTCCGGGCTAATGAAATAAGTGCCTCGACGTATTTCGTAAGAGAAGGACTAATTAAGATGTGATTTAATCTCGACACCGTATTTTTTCTGGTTTTATGTAGGTGTCTAGAAGCATTTAGGAACATTCTTTTTGAGATTATGCCGTGTAGCTCTCGTGATGGTCTATCTATTCGGTCTGCTTTAGATAATAAATAAATACGGTCCGTGGGATGAGAACGGATCGGGTAATGAGGAAGTTTTAACATTTTGATAAGCGGCTTCAATATACCCAGAATCTTCTAATAATGACTAAACTAGTAACAGCGGAGGACCAAGAGTTTTTAGTAAATATATAATTCCAATTTTCCAATTCCAAACGATTAAACGCAGCTAATAGTACAGGCAAAATGTCCAAACTAAACAAGGACATAACGAATTCGTTGAAACGGTTAAAAATACATACATTTCAAGAAACTGAAGAGTCCCGAACAGGTAAGGGGTGTGTCTGAGCCGCCTACTTGAAAAGCCGTGGGATGAACTAGGTTTTCACATGCATAATAAAAATTGTCTTGAACCATAAGAAATTTTCAAAAAATAAGAATGACTTATTATATCTTCATTTATAGAGAAATATTAATTTTTTTAGGACTTTTTTATTAATTTTTTTTGCCAATTTTACGTTTGTTTCCTTCATTTTCTGCTTGTTTATCTGTGAGTATACTCTGCAAAATGAAAAAGTATATAATCATAGTATAAGTGCGGATTTTCGAGAACAATTTTCACCTTTCATCGTTGAATTTGCACGCCATTTCCCTTACTAAGAGCAAAGTTTAAAAATTCATTTAATTATAAAAATAAACTGTAGGTACATACAATATATCAACCTCACATAAACAATAATCTGTTGGTTTGCAATTATTATCTCTTCTCATTTTGATAAACCATTCTTTTCTCCTTGCTGGGTCTCTGGGGAAGCGTTTCATTAAAAAGCCCTCTTTTGCAGAGTTACTGCAATTTCCCGCTGCACAACCAGGCATTTCGCCCCTAACTCTAAAAAGCAATAAAATTCGTCATTATCATTGATAAATCGAAAATAATTTTTATGTATAAAGGTAAGAAATCATTATTCCTCTTGATTTAGGAGAACTTAATACAACAAAGGAAGGTAATTTGGATTTCAGTACATTTGACGATTTTAAATCGCCAGCTCATTGCGGTGGGCGTGCGTATTAACGAAACCGCTGTAGCTGATTACATCAAAGAGATATTACGAAACTAATTAATTTCCTTGGCTCATTGTGCGTCTTATTTATGTTTCCTGTCTGTCTTATTGCAAGAAGACGTGCGATAAGAAAACATGAGAAATGTTTCATGTACTCCAACACTTTCTAATTTGTAAAAGGCTAGGCTTACCAATAAATCTGACAGATGTCCATATAGAAATTTTATCGCAGCGATTATTGGAACAATAACTCCATGACAAATTTATGACGTTCATATTTCTCTCTTTTAGGAATAGTTGTCTAAAAATTAGTTATTATCGTAATTGCTGCGACCACAAACCCAAACTGGCCGGAAAATGGTTTCTAGTGTAGAGGCGTGCCCTGTCGTTAACTGGGTTTATCTTAAATGTGGCTTCCATGAACTTTGGGAATTTTATGGCTTTTGTTGAAAACGAACAGGCAATCGGCGCTGTGAGCTCCACAGTTCAGAAGATGATTAAAAAGTTAATTTATTGCACTAGTTTTAAGTGTCACCGGCCATTATAACTTCACCATAGAATAGAATAAAAGAACGTTCTTAGTATTTTCTAGTGTCCAAAAAATAACATTAAAACTTTAGTAGAAAGTTATTCTCGTTGTTTTCGTGGCTGAATGGAAATCCCAAAGCCATTAATAATAATAATAATCATAAAAAAAAAAAAAAAAAAAAAAAAAGAACTCTTGTTTTATAATAATTCCATTAAAAAAAGGCATTTCCTTTTAGTTTTTTAAAAAGTTACCTTAATAAATTACAAAAATCGCCTCTACAATTTTTTCCGTCAATATAGGCAATTTAGTAAGTTTTTACTGGTTACTGGTATAAGATGCCTCTTAAAGAGATCTGCATTTTTTTTTCAGAAGCAAGTCAGTCGTTGCCAAAAATTGTCAACGGTAAATTAATTAAATTTAGAAGGTTGTTCCGCAGTTATAGGAAAAAATATTGATAACAGTTCAGGATTCATTTGTTTTACACTTCAAACAAAGTGGGGCCAAAGGGACCGAACTGAGGAAATTTCTATTTCAGATAAAAATTTGAAATTTGGAGCACTCTTTTAAATATTTTGGAATAATTTCGAATTACAGTGGGCTTCCGGTTTGACCGGAGACCTTTTGAACTTTTTTCTACTGGAACACCCTGTATTTTTTTACGTTTTTGGCATCAGTGGATTATTTTACGTATGATGGGGCTTTTTGGGATTTTTTTGTTTAGAAATAACTACATATTATTTATTTTTTTAATTTGGTTTCTAAAAACAAAATTAGGTAGTTGTGACTCGCATAAATGATTTTTGTTTTTCATTTCTTTTAATATTTTAGTACATAGTTACCCAAAGTTACAAAATATTGTTTTTCCTTAAAAACTAATTTTTTTCAAAATAACCTGAGTGGATTTTGTCGATTTATTAAAAAAAAAAAAAAATTATTAAACTTCTGGTACAAATATTTTGAAAATAATGGTTTTTTAACGCTGTGACTTTATTTATTAACGAATTTTAAAAATGTTTGTAGCAAAATTTTAAGGAAAAAATCTATTTTAAATAAATCGATAAGACCCACCGAAGTTCCATTTGAAAAAAATTTGTATTTAAGAAAAACTATCTCTACGAGGCTGACCCTCTATATAAGTTGTTTTATTTCGAGGTTTTTAGTTCAAAAATGATTTTGGGAAAAAAGTTCCTTCTTTAAATTTAAAAGAAATAAAGCTGACCGACCCTGCGGGGCTGTCCGCTCCGTTTAGTTAAGTGAATCGAGAAAAATCGTCTTTTTTAAAAGAAGAAATTATAAGGTTTCTTCTTTAGAATTGAAAAAATTAAAATAATAAAGCCGACAGCCCCTGCGGGTCTGTTTGCTTCGATTAGTTAAGTAAATTGAGGAGAAATCGAAAAAATAATTTCAAAAAAATTGTTTGGGGTCGTTTTTGGATAGATAAAACGTTTTTTCGTTGATATTCCAAAAAAACTATAAAAAATGACGTACATTGCTTATAGAAGGCGCTAGCTATACATTTTTTTGACATTTTGACAGTTTTTGACATTGTACGACTTTTTTTGACATTCCACATTTTTTTGAAATTTTTTGACACTTTTTGACATTTTGACATTTATTTGACATTTTTGACATTTTTTGACATTTTAGAAGCCTCTTCCATTATGTATTTTCATCCTTAATCAGGCGATTGAAGGATTCGAGAAAGTTATTAGCGCTGCTAGGAACGAGAATTTTGCCCCCTTTAAACCAGTTTCTATTTCTATATCGAAAAAAAACAGGGGTAAAAGGAACTAATTCGTTAATAGTTATTTATTGTATCTCATTTTACCATTTAACTGAAGGATTACACAAATTTACGGCTTTCAAATTATGAGGCATATTTTTTGTGCATGTAAAATTAACGGCGAACTCAATAAAAAAACTGAAAGAGCGTCTCTTTTTATATAATATGTATATTACTTTTGTTTAATTTGATCTATCTGTTTTCGAAACGTCTGCTCTATAATAGTAATGTTTTTCGGTTTTATGCAATTTTCAAAACCTCAAATAATTAATAGAAATAGCACTGACACGCAGTTAACTGCTCAGGAATGTTTACAATAAGAGACTAACGAACGTACAAAAATAAATTTTTCTTTAAACTTTTACGAAAAATTAGACGTTATCTTATGTAAGTGTTGGTGTATTACGAATTAATTATATTACGTGCCTACCCACACAGCATCTTACAGCTCCACCAGAGCCGCGACCTGGAGGTTGGAGACCGATTTGCCGAAAGAGAATTACTACAAAAGGATTATGGCAAAGAAATGAAAACAATTAGTTTGTTCAGAATTTAGTTTAATACACTCATAGGCATAGGCCTCGTTTCCAAGCATTGCACTTCTTCATAGTGTTGCTTTATTCAATGCCGTTAATTAAATTCCCAGAATAATAATAATAATAATATTTGTATTGTCATTTAGACCACGTAGGGGTCTGTAGGAGCCCAAATTAACTGTAAAATCCAACCCTTGACCAGAAGTGAATGTCAACTGATAGATGATCAAAACTAGCCTCAGCTTCATCCTGACTCAAATGATTCTGCCGATGACATGGATGTCATCTTCTTAGCTAACGCTTTTTTAGGATTAAACTGTTAATATAGGCATTTCGTTTTCAGGTAAGAAAGAGAGAAATTCAAGTCCAATTTCGGTAAAAAAAAATTTATAAATCACGTTGCTTACATAATATGGTGATAACTTATTTACGGCCGGTACGATTATTTCTTTATTAACAAGAACATCTAAGGCGCACCGCCGCAATTCCCTTTATTCAAAAGAAACAGTCGTGTACCAGTATTAACGATTACCAAAGGACTGACAGCTAATTACTATGGTAAATTGAGGTAAAAACGAAACTAATTGGAGAAAATGTTTATGAGGCAAGAAGGAAACATCTCGAGGTACCGCTGGAAGAAGGTCGTACCAGCACGCAGCCAGATTGTCGGACAGATAGTGGGCTACGCGGGGCGCTGGGGTACGCCCATAAAAACTGACAGATACGTCTTTATTGTGAAGGCTCGGACTGGTTTTGGAATCCCTGCAGCGAGTGTTACAACCAGGCCAACGCGCGGCGTCCCGATGGGGCCGGGGAAGGGCCTGCCGAATGGTGGAGCGAAATTGGAATTTTAAAGTGATGTAGTCGAGAAGTTGATTTTTTTTTTCGTTTTTTGTTTTATAGATGCAAATGAGTCAAAAACCGAAAAAATTTGCAAAATCGTTGAGAAGCGTTTTTCGTTCGATCCTACTGCCTTGATTTTTCGTTTGGAAATGGCGTTTAAAGATTTTCGCAGTTTCTGCAATTTTTTATTTTTTGGCGTTTTTTAAATTTGAGGAAAAAATATTTGAAATAGAAATATGTCCAGTTCGTCACGAAACACAAGTTTATTTTACAAACTATCTTGTACCTGTTCACGAGCCGCCTATGCCACTAACAACCTTATTTAGTTATCCGCTATACGTTTCTCTTAGTATTTCCGATGTTATTTATGCGGGACGCCTTTGATAATAATGAATACTCAGCTTGAAAAAATTCCGATTTATCTAAAAACCTCACCTAAAACTTTCGAAGACGTTTCATCATGTAACGAAAGATTTACAACGGGAAATATCGAGAAGATAATAATCGTGATTTATCTCCAGTGGGTTTCTCCTATGATTTAGTAATTCAACGTTATTATATTATATCAAGATAACAACTTTTATGTCTTTACCACCACTATGTACAAGGGAGTATAGAAATAACAGACGCAATCACGTAATACGAGCGCCCTAGCTATTACAAAAGAGAAAAAAATGGCTGATGGCACTTGGGATGTTTTCATTATTACGCAACCGTCCGCCGCTCTCGGATCGAGTTGGTGATAAAATTATAGGTTATCCCAGCACCTTTCGCAATAAAACAACCCCGCATCCCATCTACTCATCTCAATAATATACCTGTCAGCAATTATAAGTAGTGATGTAGATAAAGCCATCAACTTTTTTACCCGCTGCCGGTGCACTACAATTACTCTGAAGGAAAAAAGAAAAAAAGGACGATGATGAAGATAAAATTAAAGCACTGGGGCTTTGCGTGCTTTGTCTGCCATCGGTTAGAAATGCTTTTGTTGTACCTCGACAATTATATCGAAGATAATGACTGGGCACTTCATTACGGACCGGCCGAATTCTATGGCCGATGAGAGGATTCGATGAAACGTTTTTTATCTTTTGATCTCCAGAAGTATTGTAACGAATTAACGGCGGTTGTGTTCGGGCTTTCAACAGCGACGAAATAGTGGGATAAAAAATTGTATAAAAATATTAATGGATGCGTACTTTTCCATCATTAACGGCGTTACAAGAGTATTATCATAGACAGAAATAATGCTATATTGAGTTCCCCTCTCAACATTGGTTTTTCTTTTTCTGCTGTCTGCTTCTTTGGTCAAAATTTTTGCTGAATCCCATATAATGCTGTGATCGTTTTCCCAGGCATGTTCACAAATTTTAGACTTTTCTATTTCACTTTTTCTAATATAACTTTTTATTTACTAACTTTAGAACTTCTTTGAAACTAAGGTCACTCTTTTTAAATTTATAATTTTAAGACAAATAATTTAATAAGTTCTCCCTTTCTGTATTATTTTCCTTTAAAATTTCAAGAATTATTGGAGAATTAAAAGAAAATATTAACGAAAGGAGGGAGAAGTCATTAAGTGATTTGTATTAAAAAAATTAAAGAAACTGGCCTTTGTTTTAAAAATGTTCTTAACGTTAGTAAATAAGTAAAAAATTACTTTACAAATGATAAAATTCTTGGAATTTTAAGAGGAAATAAGAACGAAATGGAGAAGTTATTAAATTATTTGCATAAAAAAAATTTAAAGAAAATGGCCTTTGTTATAAAAATGTTTTTAAAATCAGTAAGTAATTATTTTTTTACATGAACGAATTATTGAAATTTTAAAGGAAAATAATAACGAAAGGGAGGAGACTTTATTAAATTATTTGTCCTAAAATTAGAAATTTAAAGAAAGCGGCCTTGGATTCAAAGAAGTTTTAAAGTTAGTAAATAAATAAAAATTTATTTTTATACTAGAAAGAATTATTGGAGAATTAAAAGAAAATATTAACGAAAGAGGGAGAAGTCATTAAATGATTTGTATTAAAAAAATTAAAGAAAGTGGCCTTTGTTTTAAAAATGTTCTTCAAGTTAGTAAATAAGTAAACAATGATTTTACACATGAAAAAATTCTTGGGATTTTAAGAGGAAATAAGAACGAAATGGAGAAGTTATTAAATTATTTGCAAAAAAAAAATGGAATGAGAATGGCCTTTGTTATAAAAATGCTTTTAAAGTCAGTAAATAAATATTTTTTTACATGAACGAATTATTGAAATTTTAGGGCAAAATAATAACGAAAGGGAGAAGACTTTATTAAATTATTTGTCCTAAAATAAGAAATTTAAAGAAAGCGGCCTTAGTTTCAAAGAAGTTTTAAAGTTAGTAAATAAATAAAAATTAATTTTTATACAAGAAAGAATTATTGGAGAATTAAAAGAATATATTAACGAGAGGAGGGAGAAGTTAAGATTAAAAAAATGAAAGAAAGTGGCCTTTGTTTTAAAAATGTTTTTAAAGTTAGTAAATAAGTAAAAAATTATTTTACACATGAAAAAATTCTTGGAATTTCAAGAGGAAATAAGAACGAAATGGAGAAGTTATTAAATTATTTGCAAAAAAAAAATTTAAAGAGAATGGCCTTTGTTATAAAAATGCTTTTAAAGTCGGTAAATAAATATTTTTTTACATGAACGAATTATTGAAATTTTAGGGCAAAATAATAACGAAAGGGAGAAGACTTTATTAAATTATTTGTCCTAAAATTAGAAATTTAAAGGAAGCGGCCTTGGTTTTAAAGCAGTTTTAAAGTTAGTAAATAAATAAAAATTTATTTTTATACAAGAAAGAATTATTGGAGAATTAAAAGAAAATATTAACGAAAGGTGGGAGAAGTTATAAAATTATTTGTATTAAAAAAATTAAAAGTGGCCTTTCTTTTAATAATATTTTTAAAGTTAGAAACAAATAATTTTTTACATGAACGAATTCTTGAAATTTTTAAGGAAAATAATAACGAAAGGGAGGAGAACTTATTAAATCACTTGTCTTAAAATTAGAAATTTAAAGAAAGTGACCTTAGTTTCAAAGAAGTTTTAACGTTAGTAAATAACTAAAAATTTATTTTTGTACAAGAAAGAATTATTGGAGAATTAAAAGAAAATATTAACGAAAGGTGGGAAAAGTTATTAAATTATTTGTATTAAAAAAATTAAAAGTGGCCTTTTTTTTAATAATATTTTTAAAGTTAGAAACAAATAATTTTTTACATGAACGAATTCTTGAAATTTTTAAGGAAAATAATAACGAAAGGGAGGAGAACTTAAGTATTAAATCATTTGTCTTAAAATTATAAATTTAATGAAAGTGGCCTTGGTTTCAAAGAAGTTAAGTTAAAGAAGTAAATAAATAAAAATTTATTTTTATACAAGAATGAATTATTGGAGAATTAAAAGAAAATATTAACGAAAGGTGGGAAAAGTTATTAAATTAATTGTATTAAAAAAATTAAAAATGGCCTTTGTTATAAAAATGTTTTTAAAGTCAGTAAATAAATATTTTTTTACATGAACGAATTATTGAAATTTTAAAGGAAAATAATAACGAAAGGGAGGAGACTTTATTAAATTATTTGTCTTAAAATTAGAAATTTAAAGAAAGCGGCCTTGGTTTCAAAGAAGTTTTAAAGTTACTAAATAAATAAAAATTTATTTTTATACAAGATAGAATTATTGGAGAATTAAAAGAAAATATTAACGAAAGGTGGGAGAAGTTATTAAATTATTTGTATTAAAAAAATGAAAAGTGGCCTTTGTTTTAAAAATATTTTTAAAGTTAGAAATAAATAATTTTTTACATGAACGAATTCTTGAAATTTTTAAGGAAAATAATAACGAAAGGGAGGAGAACTTATTAAATCATTTGTCTTAAAATTAGAAATTTAAAGAAAACGGCCTTGGTTTCAAAGAAGTTTTAAAGTTAGTAAATAAATATTATACAATGAATTATTGGAGAATTAAAAAAAATATATTAACGAAAGGTGGCAGAAGTTATTAAATTATTTGTATTAAAAAAAAGGAAAGAAAGTGGCCTTTGTTTTAAAAATGTACTTAAAGTTAGTAAATAAGTAAAAAATTACCTTACAAATGATAAAATTCTTGGAATTTTAAGAGGAAATAAGAACGAAATGGAGAAGTTATTAAACTATTTGCATAAAAAAAATTTAAAGAAAATGGCCTTTGTTATAAAAATGCTTTTAGAGTCGGTAAATAAATATTTTTTTACATGAACGAATTATTGAAATTTTAGGGCAAAATAATAACGAAAGGGAGAAGACTTTATTAAATTATTTGTCCTAAAATAAGAAATTTAAAGAAAGCGGCCTTAGTTTCAAAGAAGTTTTAAAGTTAGTAAATAAATAAAAATTAATTTTTATACAAGAAAGAATTATTGGAGAATTAAAAGAAGATATTAACGAGAGGAGGGAGAAGTTAAGATTAAAAAAATGAAAGAAAGTGGCCTTTGTTTTAAAAATGTTTTTAAAGTTAGTAAATAAGTAAAAAATTATTTTACACATGAAAAAATTCTTGGAATTTCAAGAGGAAATAAGAACGAAATGGAGAAGTTATTAAATTATTTGCAAAAAAAAAATTTAAAGAGAATGCCTTTGTTATAAAAATGCTTTTAAAGTCGGTAAATAAATATTTTTTTACATGAACGAATTATTGAAATTTTAGGGCAAAATAATAACGAAAGGGAGAAGACTTTATTAAATTATTTGTCCTAAAATTAGAAATTTAAAGGAAGCGGCCTTGGTTTTAAAGCAGTTTTAAAGTTAGTAAATAAATACAAATTTATTTTTATACAAGAAAGAATTATTGGAGAATATTAACGAAAGGTGGGAGAAGTTATAAAATTATTTGTATTAAAAAAATTAAAAGTGGCCTTTCTTTTAATAATATTTTTAAAGTTAGAAACAAATAATTTTTTACATGAACGAATTCTTGAAATTTTTAAGGAAAATAATAACGAAAGGGAGGAGAACTTATTAAATCACTTGTCTTAAAATTAGAAATTTAAAGAAAGTGACCTTAGTTTCAAAGAAGTTTTAACGTTAGTAAATAACTAAAAATTTATTTTTGTACAAGAAAGAATTATTGGAGAATTAAAAGAAAATATTAACGAAAGGTGGGAAAAGTTATTAAATTATTTGTATTAAAAAAATTAAAAGTGGCCTTTGTTTTAAAAATATTTTTGAAGTTAGAAATAAATAATTTTTTACATGAACGAATTCTTGAAAATTTAAAGGAAAATAATAACGAAAGGGAGGAGACTTTATTAAATTATTTGTCCTAAAATTAGAAATTTAAAGAAAGCGGCCTTGGTTTGAAAGAAGTTTTAAAGTTAGTAAATAAATGAAAATTTATTTTTATACAAGAAAGAATTATTGGAGAATTAAAAGAAAATATTAACGAAAGGTGGGAAGTTATTAAATTGTTTGTATTAAAAAAATGAAAGTGGCCTTTGTTTTAAAAATATTTTTAAAGTTAGAAATAAATAATTTTTAACGTGAACGAATTCTTGAAATTTTAAAGGAAAATAATAACGAAAGGGAGGAGAACTTATTAAATCATTTGTCTTAAAATTAGAAATTTAAAGAAAACGGCCTTGGTTTCAAAGAAGTTTTAAAGTTAGTAAATAAATATTATACAATGAATTATTGGAGAATTAAAAAAAATATATTAACGAAAGGTGGCAGAAGTTATTAAATTATTTGTATTAAAAAAATGAAAGAAAGTGGCCTTTGTTTTAAAAATGTACTTAAAGTTAGTAAATAAGTAAAAAATTACCTTACAAATGATAAAATTCTTGGAATTTTAAGAGGAAATAAGAACGAAATGGAGAAGTTATTAAATTATTTGCATAAAAAAAATTTAAAGAAAATGGCCTTTGTTATAAAAATGCTTTTAGAGTCGGTAAATAAATATTTTTTTACATGAACGAATTATTGAAATTTTAGGGCAAAATAATAACGAAAGGGAGAAGACTTTATTAAATTATTTGTCCTAAAATAAGAAATTTAAAGAAAGCGGCCTTAGTTTCAAAGAAGTTTTAAAGTTAGTAAATAAATAAAAATTAATTTTTATACAAGAAAGAATTATTGGAGAATTAAAAGAAGATATTAACGAGAAGAGGGAGAAGTTAAGATTAAAAAAATGAAAGAAAGTGGCATTTGTTTTAAAAATGTTTTTAAAGTTAGTAAATAAGTAAAAAATTATTTTAAACATGAAAAAATTCTTGGAATTTCAAGAGGAAATAAGAACGAAATGGAGAAGTTATTAAATTATTTGCAAAAAAAAAAAATTAAAGAGAATGGCCTTTGTTATAAAAATGCTTTTAAAGTCGGTAAATAAATATTTTTTTACATGAACGAATTATTGAAATTTTAGGGCAAAATAATAACGAAAGGGAGAAGACTTTAATAAATTATTTGTCCTAAAATTAGAAATTTAAAGGAAGCGGCCTTGGTTTTAAAGCAGTTTTAAAGTTAGTAAATAAATAAAAATTTATTTTTATACAAGAAAGAATTATTGGAGAATTAAAAGAAAATATTAACGAAAGGTGGGCGAAGTTATTAAATTATTTGTATTAAAAAAATGAAGAGTGGCCTTTGTTTTAAAAATATTTTTAAAGTTAGAAATAAATAATTTTTTACATGAACGAATTATTGAAATTTTAAAGGAAAATAATAACGAAAGGGAGGAGAACTTATTAAATCATTTGTCTTAAAATTATAAATTTAATGAAAGTGGCCTTGGTTTCAAAAAAGTTTTAAAGTTAGTAAATAAATAAAAATTTATTTTTATACAAGAAAGAATTATTGGAGAATTAAAAGAAAATATTAACGAAAGATGGCAGAAGTTATTAAATTATTTGTATTAAAAAAATGAAAAGTGGCCTTTGTTTTAAAAATATTTTTAAAGTTAGAAACAAATAATTTTTTTACATGAACGAATTCTTGAAATTTTAAAGGAAAATAATAACGAAAGGGAGAACTTATTAAATCATTTGTCTTAAAATTATAAATTTAAAGAAAGTGGCCTTAGTTTCAAAGGAGTTTTAAAGTTAGTAAATAAATAAAAATTTATTTTTATACAAGAAAGAATTATTGGAGAATTAAAAGAAGATATTAACGAGAGGAGGGAGAAGTTAAGTGATTTGTATTAAAAAAATGAAAAAAAGTGGCCTTTGTTTTAAAAATGTTCTTAAAGTTAGTAAATAAGTAAAAACTTATTTTACACATGAAAAAATTCTTGGAATTTTAAGAGGAAATAAGAACGAAATAGAGAAGTTATTAAATTATTTGCATAAAAAAAAATTTAAAGAAAATGGCCTTTGTTATAAAAATGTTTTTAAGGTCAGTAAATAAATATTTTTTTACATGAACGAATTATTGAAATTTTAAAGGAAAATAATAACGAAAGGGAGGAGACTTTATTAAATTATTTGTCTTAAAATTAGAAATTTAAAGAAAGCGGCCTTGGTTTCAAAGAAGTTTTAAAGTTACTAAATAAATAAAAATTTATTTTTATACAAGATAGAATTATTGGAGAATTAAAAGAAAATATTAACGAAAGGTGGGAGAAGTTATTAAATTATTTGTATTAAAAAAATGAAATAAAGTGGCCTTTGTTTTAAAAATGTTCTTAAAGTTAGTAAATAGGTAAAAAATTATTCCACACATGAAAAAATTCTTGGAATTTTAAGAGGAAATAAGAACGAAATGGAGAAGTTATTAAATTATTTGCATAAAAAAATTTAAAGAAAATGGCCTTTGTTATAAAAAAGTTTTTAAAGTCAGTAAATAAATATTTTTTTACATGAACGAATTATTGAAATTTTAAAGGAAAATAATAACGAAAGGGAGGAGAACTTATTAAATCATTTGTCTTAAAATTAGAAATTTAAAGAAAGCGGCCTTGGTTTCAAAGAAGTTTTAAAGTTAGTAAATAAATAAAAATTTATTTTTATACAAGATAGAATTATTGGAGAATTAAAAGAAAATATTAACAAAAGGTGGGAGAAGTTATTAAATTATTTGTATTAAAATTTTTTTTAAGAAAATGGTCTTTATTATAAAAATGTTTTTAAAGTCAGTTTCCGAAACGTCAGCGCAGTGCTTTTGTATTATTTTAATTCCTACTAGTTGTCAAATAAAATAAAATTCCATCGGAATAGTTATATGAGGAACAAACGTCCTCTGTTAAGATTCAATGTGCGACTTCTGTCTCTATTTTTACCGCTTGTTAACCATTCTTGATACGCCACAAAAAATTCTTATTAAAAACATTTCTCTTATTCTTAACACGACAACAACAAATATCAAAATTGATCAACCGGCTCGTTCGGAGAACCACCAAATTCCCCGTAACCAACATTTTTTTTTATTGAGATATTTCCACGGTTTGGCACTGACACATTCCTAGCTATTCCTTCACCGGTAATATATCGAAGCGGCGCTCGCTCAAAGAGCCGCGGTGTTTGGTTCTGCACTTCTTGAAACGAGCGGGCGGAGCAACGGCATTGTAGATTGAGTTATTTTCTTTGTCTACACGAATAAATTATATTCACTTAAATTTAAATAAATGCATTCTAATACATACAATGAGCGATTTTGATCACGCTGTCGTGACTGAGATTCGAGCACCGATAACCGCCATGGAATATTTAACAGAGACGTTTCGATAGCGATCTTATGTTAAAACATTAACAAAAGGGACAGTTTTACGTTAGAATTAAATATTCAATTGCTTGCTAGATGGGTAAAGGTGCGTCCACCAAATGGAATAAATGCTTGGATTGGATGAGTGAAATGGAGCCCAGCACACCTATATGTTGGTTTCTTTCTAACTTTCATACTTTCAGAGACACCCCCAAAATCCCATCAAATTTGGTCCACCCTGCACTATATCGCCTTTTGGAAGTAGAATTTTCGTCCAAAGGCTCTAAATCTTCAATTCGGCTCAGTTGCTATTTTTTCGCCTGTGGGTCTTTCTTAAATTATCTTTAATTCTGTTTAGCGTCATATCAGATTTTCGCCTAATTCAATTAAAAAAATCTGTTCGAAAGTGAACCACTTGACTTCCTCTATCTCCCACAAATACTAAGTGGTTATCTAGATTTAATATCCGTTCGAAGCTTATTCAAACAATGGTATTATGTTTATCTGACTGATAGTCTGATGTTTTCGAAACGGAGCCCATCAATTAAAGCGAGGCGCCACTGTAAGTCGGTAGTGACAAAAACACCATTAGAAACGGAAAAATGTTGGATCATTAGCATGGATGACGCGATATTCATAGCGAGACAAAAAGACAAATTGGAGTTGTTCCGTGCCAGGATGCCAGGAACTTCTCGGAAGTAGTTTATCAACAGTCAGTTAACGAAGGCTGAGATGTTTTCGACGAGAAATTGACGTATCTACAAACGTAGTTTGTCATTTGCTATTTTTACTTCTACAGGGTGTTCTGCATTCTCGTACAGATACAAATCAGATGATTTTAGACGGAAACTCGGGCGCCAGTTCCTTAGTTTTTAAGTGCAAGGAACAGCACTTCTTCGGTGGTGAGAACGTTTAGGGGTAGCTAACAGTTATTTGTCCAGGGATCTTAAGATGATTGTCTTGTCAACTGGACTTTTCAATTTCTCAAACAGGTTAATTACAAATAAATAACTGAAATAATAACTCGTGAATTGTACCTATGTATACCAACGTATTTATTTATTAAAACAGTAATGAGTAAATCAAAAAACAGGATATTTCAGCGACTTTGCAGTCGAGTGTGTACAAATTTGATAATGATAAGAAATATGCGGGCTGGCAATCAAGAGTATATACGCGTGAATATGATTTTATTTCCGAAGACGGTGAGTTTTGATAACCGGTGTCTGTTTTCGCGGCTTGAAACGATTTCGGACGGCAAGCAAACGGCATTTCCAACAGGATATAGTATGAACGGCGGGCAGTCGGTTAGCTATAGATATTCTTGTCTATACAGAGGGTTTTACAATACGGCGAACTACTGCCTCAAACGTAGATCTATTTACCAATGACTATTTTTCGTAAGTTAAGTTTTCTGGTAAAACTTTATGCATTGAAGCCTTAAAGATTGCCCGAGCGAGCAAATCTAACCAGCCGATGCATATTTTATGAAACAAAAGACCAACGGAGGAATTACTAATTAGCTCTAGTTTGATTTAGTAGTATAATACAGCAGTACTCACGAACAATAAGATCTCTGAATATCTATACTTAACTGAAGGCGGTACGGACGGATAGTAGCGGACCACGGTGTATTCTTACCAATATTATTTTCAAGAAACTTTATTACTATAATTCGGAGCGGCGGTTACGGACGGAAGTGAAAACGGTGACAGTTTCGGATTGATGCGGACTGCTTCGGATTGATTTTGGACTGATCTTCAACTGATCCGGACTGAACGTTCCTCCGGCGTTTTATTACTTTTATGACGTATTCAGACGGCGCATTAAAGGGGCGTACTGACTTGAAACGAAGGACTCGTACTCACAACGTTCCTTACGGAGGGCGAGCGTATTATGTAATTAGCAACATTGACTCGTAGCATCAATAACCGGAAATGGGTTACTTGCAATTTCTAGACTATATTGCAAAATGAAACGGATTAAAACGGACACGGATTAATATTTTAACCGGGTTTAGTAACTATTGATTTTTGTTTCCGACTCGGTCATTATTTATAATAATTCACGGATTTTACTTATACGGGATTATCGAAAATTAATCAATAAATTACTTAACTGCTTGTTTACCAGCGGGTCTTTTACAACAATACTAACTTATCTAAAACAGGACTTACTTACTAAAAAAAATTATAACGAGAGAAAACTGTCCTCGAAAATTCTCAAAAAAATTACAGAGATAGATAATGCTACGGATTATTAAATTCTGTTACTTCATTGCATAAGAAAATTAGTAAAAGTGGAAACCGTCCTTGAAAATTCTAAATAATTCATAGAGATAGACTATGCTACGGATTATTAAATTCTGTCAGCTACATCGTTGCAAAATAAAATTTGTAAATAGATAAAACTGTCAATAAAAATTGTAATGAGAGAAAACTGTCCTCGAAAAGTCTAAAAAAATTCATAGACATAGACAATGCTACGAATTATTAAATTATGTGACATTGTTGCACAAAACAAATTGTATGTACAAGAGGAAGCTGTCTTGGAAAATTCTAAAAAAGTCCTAATAGAGATAGATAATGCTACGGATTATTAAATTCTACTACATCGTCGCACAATAAAATTTGTAAACAGAGAAAACTGTGTTCAAAAATTCTAAAATAAAAAATTCATAAAGATAGATAATGCTACGAATTATTAAATTCTGCTACATCGTCGCACAATAAAATTTTTAAATAGAGAAGACTGTCTTCGAAAATGGAAAAAAATTCATTGAGTCTCAAAAAATTCATAGACATAGACAATGTTACGAATTATTAAATTATGTGACATTATTGCACAAAAATATGTACGGGAGGAAGCTATCATTGAAATTTATAAAAAATTCATAGAGGTAGACAATGCTAGGGATTAATAATTATTAATTTTAATAATTTCTGTTACATCGTCGCACAAAAAAATTTATATACGAAAGAAAACTGTCCTCGAAAATTCTCAAAAAAATCATAGAGATAGATAATACTACGGATTATTAAATTATGTGACATTGTTGCACAAAAAAAAATTTTATGTACAGTCGGCGCCACCCAAATGTGAACGGCAAAATTGTATAGTGTAATTTACACTTTAAATCATAGTCGCCGTAAAATTTGAAAATAGTTGTCAAATATATTTGTCATAATTTGTCAAAAGTAAAAGTAAAGATAACTATGCCAAGACATTTAACTGAAGCGCAAAAAGCGAGGGCTATAGCTAAATTGGAAGAAAATAAGTCTTTGAGTGAAGTGGCTACTGATTTAAATGTTGGTAAAAGTTGTATACTTTATATAAAAAAAGCGCTGGCAAGAAGAACAAAGACTGCAAAGATCTATAAGGCAAGGTATAGGGAAGGTCTCCAATGAGAATAAAGACAATGCTCTGGTCGAATTTATTTATCAGAATCCTTTCGAAACCGCTGTCAAAACTCAAGAAGAAACATTATTCCCAGGGTCTTTCAGAATAGCACAAAGACGTCTAAGCTATCTGGCCTGACGAATTGCTGATTTTTAAATATAGAGATTAGTTTTTACCATTTTTATTTTATTAATGTTTTTCTGAATTATAAATTATTAGGTATGTGTTGAAATATATTATTGGTAATACTCTTAGTTTGTGTCATTTTATTTCTCACAATCGTTAAACATGAATGAATTAAAGAAATAATTAATATTAACCTTCTTCCACTAACACTTAGGTAATATTAGTTAATTATTTTGCTAACTTCTTTTATATTAATATTCGTCCATCCAATTATTATTATTGTAACAGAAAATAATTCATAAAGGTAATATTATTTTCTGTCAATATATCCTCTATGTGTTACGCCACTAAACAAAGTCTGACTTACTACAATAAAATTCAGAAGAAAATTCCATGACAACCAAAATGCGTTCACATTTGGATGGCGCCGACTGTACAAGAGGAAGCTCTTTGAAAATTCTTAAAATTTCATAGAGGTAGAGAATGCTACGGATTATTAATGTCTGTTACATCGTCGCACAAAAAAATTTATAACGAGAGAAAGCTGTCCTCGAAAGTTTCAAAAAAATTATAGAGATAGATAATGGCTACGATTTATTAAATCTGTTACATCATTGCACAAAAAAATTTGTAAAAGAGGAAACTGTCCACGAAAACTCTAAAAAATTCATAATAGAGATAGATAATGCTACGGATTATTAAATTCTGTTACATCGTCGCACAATAAAATTTGTAACCAGAGAAAACTGTGTTCAAAAATTCTAAAAAAATTATAGAGATAGATAATGCTACGGATTATTAAATTCTGTTACATTATAACACTAAAATTTGTAAAAGGTGAAACTATCCTCGAAAATTCTAAAAATTCATAGATAGACAACGCTACGGATTATTAAATTATGCTACATTGTTGCCAAAAAAAAAATTGTGCGAGAGGAAGCTGTCAGCTGTCTTTGAAAATTCTAAAAAATTCACAGAGGTAGACAATGCTACGGATTATTAATTGCTGTTACATCGTAGCACAAAGAAATTTATAACGAGAGAAAACTATCCTCGAAGATCCTCAAAAGAATCATAGAGATAAATAAATGCTACGGATTGTTAAAGTCTGTTATACCATTGCACAATAAAATTTGTAAACAGAGAAAACTGTCTTGAAAAATTCTCAAAAAAATCATAGAGATAGATAATGCTACGGATTATTAAATTCTGCTACATCGTCGCACAATAAAATTTGTAAACAGAGAAAACTGTCTTTAGAAATTCTAAAAAATTTATAGAGATAATGCTACGGAATTCATTGAGATAGATAATGCTACGGATTACTAAATGCTGTTACATTATTGCACAAAAAATTTGTAAGAGGAAACTGTCCTCGAAAATTCTAAAAAATTCATAGAGATAAATAATGCTACGGATTATTAAATTCTGCTACATCGTCGCACATAAAATTTGTAAACAGAGAAAACTGTCTACAAAAATTATAAAAAATTCATACAGATAATGCTACGGAATTCATAGAGATAGATGCGGATTATTAAATACTGTTACATTATTGCACAAAAATTTGTAAAAGTGGAAACTGTCCTCGAAAATTCTGAAAAAATTCATAGAGATAGATAATGCTGCGGTTATTAAATTCTGTTACATCATTGCACAAAAAAATTTGTAAAAGAGGAAACTGTCCTCGAAAATTCTTTCATCGAGGTAGAAAATGCTACAGATTATTAATTTTTGCTAAATCTTCACACAAAAAAATTTATAACGAGAGCAAACTGTCCTTGGATATTCTCAAAAAATTCATAGAGATAGATAACGCCACAGATTCTTAAATTCTGTTACATCATTATTGTACAAAAAATTTGCAAAAGTGAAAACTGTCCTTGAAAATTCTAAATTGCTACAGAATTCATAGAGATAGATGGAGAACTGTCACCTAAAATTCTTAAGAGAAGCTTGAAAATAGAGAAAAATAAGATGACGTTAATCGAAGGATGACATCTTACTCCACTGTGTAGATAGAGCCTTTTAAATTTATAGATTATTAGATTCTGGTACATCGTCGCACGAAAACGTTGGTAAAAAGAGAGAACTATCTTGGAACATTCTAAGAAAAATCATAGAAATAGAGAAAATGAGATGAATTGCTGTGAATTTTTTTTTTATTTAAAAAATTGTCAAAAAATTCAAATAAGCTACAAATTTCGAATAATTCAGAAATTCCAAAATGCGTATTAAGGAGGCATTCCAAACTGAAAATTGAATATCAAAATTAGTTACCTAATTGAAAACGAAGCGACTAGCTACTTTTAATAGCTAACAAATTAAAAAATATAAAAATAGTATCCTAGTAGAAACTGTATCAGTGTCAGTGACACGTCAAATGTTTCAACCCTCCTCAACTAGCACAACAGGCAAATAGAATCGTTAGTGGGGTTTCTTGACAAGCAAACTTTCTCGGAATCTTAGCAACAACGGTACAATACCAATAATGATCGTCGATTTCCATCTGCCACTGAGAGTGATCTTTTCATTACTTTCAGTCATCATCCAGCACAATAGTTAAGATATATTACGGAGCAAACGTCAGAATATTGCCTTACAAAAGATTGGGTTTTTGGTTCGTAAATTGAAAATGGAGACGCAGGAGTGCTGGCACCTGCAGAACTGGAAGGACAAAATGAAGTAAGTCGAGGACAAAGAGGTGTGCCATACATGGTTTATGGTCTAGCCACCGGTTGCACGACTGCAAGGCCTTTAACAAAAAAAGTTTGAAACTGCTCTTAATGTATACAGGGTTTTCCAGCAGCTAAATTTTTCACGAGATTCAGCTCTAAACTTCAGTTGAAAAAATTATTCTTGGACTTACCTAAAATCTGTGTTTTTTATGTCATTTGCTTTCGAACAATCTCTTATAGTAAGTATTATACATGACGGAGATAAACGTGGTACACGTTTCAAATGTGTGGACGGCCCACTTAATTCCAAAACCCATAACTCTGGCATAACCCTGTTTCACAGGTACACGAAACCGGGGAGATTAACGCAGAGATCCCAGATAATTTAAAATTAGACCAAAACTAACGTGACACTAAGTACGAGAAAACCATTTAACAAAGCCTCTAAATGTGTTGGAACATGAGATTTTTCAACACAAAGAAAACAAAACAAATAATTGAGCCCCTTTCAAATTCGCTGACAAAGCAGCGTAAAATGTGATTTAAAACCAGTGACAGCTCGTATTTTAAGTTGGACGTTCCTGCCCCCGGACGGGTGCATGGTGACCCTCATGATGGGGGTCTCTCAAATATCCTATTATATAGGCATCGGACGTGAAAAGAAATCAAATACGGCAGTTTATGTGCCTAAGCTTAATAAAGAACGAAATATTTAAAATAATGCCAAGATTGTACACTGGAGCTAAAAATTGATGTTATTTAATTCAATATTTTATAACATGTAGTGATGAAAAGTAGTTGCTTTAACGGATTGAACAATAATTGCGTTCTAAAGTGGTTTAAATCATTTTTATGTCCAGATAATGATCTCTGTTTTCCCTTTCCTAACTCATGCGAATGGAAGTTTTTATATTATCTATCTACCGAATGAGCTCCAAAATAACTAAATTTTTTTTTCGGATTTTTTTTTTGTTCACTCACCAAAGCCTGTAAATCGTTGCCGGTTGTTGTATCCAAAGGTAAACATCGTAATTAGTTCGCCGTACTCTGAGTGTTTCTGTAACCACGTTCATGGCCGCGTCCAATTTACAAGCGGCAAATTTCGATTTACAGAATTGTTGAGGTGTAAAAAGCCAAATGGCTCCGGTGCACTCTGAAGTAGGAAAAAGTTAATCGAAGCACTTGACCGAGAATGCTGTTCGATTCAGCGGTGCATAATGTGGTCCATCGGCATGCTTCGGCTGCTGAGGATAAACCCTCTTGGTTTTTTTATTGCAAATACAGTTCGGACAGTGAGCGAGTGAAATATTTAATATTTGTTTTAGTTATTATTTCCAGGCCATTTAAAATAGTCGTTTTGAGCCAAATGCTTATTCTTCGGAGCGACTAGTAAATAGTAGAGAGCGCCGGCTTACCCTCCACGATTAACGCAAACACCTGATTTATGTTTGGTTTTAGATTTAATTTATTACCGAAGAAGCTTGTGCATTGAATTTTTTCTGAATGAGCGTATGTAGGAGCAGATGCAATGAATTCATTACGAAAGAGCTGTGATTTAATTTGGTTGATAATTGCTGGATACACTCTTTGTTAAAGTTTAATGTCCGTTGCGTCGCGAGTTTCTGTATTTGCCTAAAGTTTAAGTTAGGATAAGTTGATATAATTGAATTGCAGGTGCGGAGCGATACAGCGTGAGAGCCGGGTGAGGACTGACCAAGTCTCGATGCAGCGATGCAGTGATCTGATCTGCATTTGTTGCCTGCGTATAACTGAATCCGGTCGGACCGTAGACTGAGCGGTGGCTGAAAGGCCCCTTGCTTGTGCTTTACTTTACTTTTACTATTTTAACCGAGAATGTACCTTGCGCTGATTTTGATTGTAGAATATTGTAGAGAACAGTAGTAGTTCACCATGATGCATCTACTCACTTAGCTTAGCCGCCACTTTAATTCTTCAACATTATTTACGACCAATTTGTCCGCATTAACATATCAGCTTGTCCCGATTAGCCTGCAGAATATTATTTGCTTACGTGACGAGATTTCTCCTGGAACGTTCTCGGAATAATCAAGAATATCGTTCTGCGCGGTGCATAATAAAAAATATAAGTAATGCGATTCAAATATATAATTAGTGATGATAGCACCATTAATGTATTCCGGTTTTTTTCGTTCGCGGAAGTATTAGCAAATAATTAACGTACATGTTGATGAGTTCTTGCTCATCAAAAATATGTAGGATTAATTCGCGGTTGCCTATTTTTGTAAATATGGTCCGATGCATCAATGGAGGAGCTCGGAGACTTTCGCAGTCCTTTGGCAGAAGGCAATTTAACACATTAGAAGAACATTCTGTACAGTGTTTAGTAAGAATCTCAAGTACAGCCCTGTGTTTAATGAACGTCAACGCCCTATTAATGATAATGATAAAATACGGGACATTTTAAATATTTTAGAATGCCGCCGTAAAAATGCGTGATGTAACAAAGATAAAGAGATTAGCTTTGGTGCGTGAGCAAACGAAGATCCCTGACGGTTGTGGAAAAGTAGAAACGAATATGATTGGGCTATAAATGCCAAAGTTGTGATAAAATTCGTAGGCAGGAAAATCCGCTTGCACTTACGACTAGATTGATCATTTCACGTCACAAATCTATTAATATCACCTCTAAAGCCTCCTTAATTAGCTTAATTCGTATGTCAGAATGAAGCTAGTCGTTAATTTATTACGCAAATCTCGCGTAATTAATCCTAACCTGATACGCTTTAATCGTTGATAATTTTCTAATGTAAATACAAATAGTAATTGATAAAAGAAAATCGATAAATGTCCTTGCCATGCTCGGAAATGGTCAGATCGAGAGACATCGATATTTCTGTAAATCGATAAATAATAGGTACATTGCACATGTAATTCATCCAACAGCCAATAACCTCTAAAACGTTAAGCAAATTACTTAGCAATAAACCGATTGCAAACACCTGTGGTTATGGTTGTCACCGATATGGTTGACGCGAGCAACTAATAAATCAGGATTCGTGTAGTTTGGAGGTAGCGACAATCCAGAGAAGTGCACAGCAAACGCTTTTCTCACCGAAGATGGCGAACAGCGACGGTTTTACTTACTATGCTGGACTGGTCGGGCGGGCTGCTAGAAGCAAACTGAATTCTACTCTTCTAGGTTTCACGCTCCAGCTCGCGGGATTAATAACGGGTACCGAGTGGGGAATGTGCAGTAGATCGGCGCAGTAATTCGTCGAATTTCGATCACCTATACCGGCACAATAACGGGAATTATTCTATTTTACTCACTAAGCTGGACTGGTCGGACTGATAGCTGGAAGCTAACTAAAAATTTTAATCTCGCGGTCTCGGTATCTTGAGCCGATGATTTTGCAAGCGCCTAGTGGGGAACAGCGTTCTCTGGCGGTATGATAAATATATTTATCCTTCCCGTTGACGTCGCTACAATCGCGGGTAGCGACACCATAAACAGCCCGTCGCTGCTGAAGGTTGTTTGTGGTCACGTAACGTATTAAGATGCAAGCCGTCATTGATACAAAATAATTTATAGCTAGAATGCACAGTCACATTCGCCTGTTATTACCTGCGGAAATGTGAAGTAGACACGGACGTGCCTCTGCGTGAGTAATGCGTCCTAATAGATCCTCCTGAAAGGAGAGACGAAACAGTACTTTTGGGCGTCATTTCCGTGGGCTAGGCAGCAATGAAATAAGACAAAAAAAATCAATATTTTGGCCAATGAATTGCTATAATTTGTGGCCGTGCCAAAGTTCAAGGTGTTTCGAAATTAAGTGAGGAAGATACAGGCGACAGTTATACTGTTACGACTAACAGATGTAATTGATCATAAATTTTCTAAGACTTAATGGTACTCTTGAACTTGTCTCAAAATTAAAATACCAACGTTTAATAGCCGTACATACCCATAAAACCTCTTTTATCTCCGTAATATAAATGTGATATTCAGTATAAAACCACGCGGTTCTCTCGTCTCTAATAGTACTGGTGGGTTTTAATGTCGAAAGTAAAATTGGCAGGTCGTTGGATGAGACGATTTCATTGCGTTTCCGGATATTCGACGAAAATAACTGCTTTTTGGAAGGGAACCACCGTGGTTTATTATTGGCATAGTTGGGTTTTTTATTGCGTCGCCAGTTGGTTTTTATTTCCCTCGTACGCGAGCCAGCTCATTTTATCGACTTCCTATAAAATTAAAATATTATGGTGATGGGTTGATTGTTCTGGTTTACAGAAATAAAATAGCATTTATACCAAAATAACGACCAAAGTGTTGATTTCTTCATATTCAAAGAAAACAGTTGGTAGCATTTCTTTGCAGTTCCAATACTTGCTTTCATTTTGGGATTTTTGAAAGGATGCAATAAGTAATATATAGATCCTATGGGTGCCAATCTTTCTACTCGCCAGTGGTAATAGAAATTATTGGATCCAAAGAAAAGTACACACCTACCAACAGCTCCTTTTCTTCTGATCTAAGGAATGTGCAGACGTAACGAATAAGGGACGGAACATACCTTTTGTGCCTTTAATCCCAGTAACAGACAGTCCCATATTATCACATGCCAGAAATTCACGCCGTACCTTTTCCGTTTGTGGTTTTGTAATACAAACAGAGATTGAGCTCGTAAACGAGATAAAGCAGTATTTACCCAATTACCCTCGCTGCTCCTCCAGTGCAGAGTTCCCCTTTCACACAATGTCAATGTTATCTCTCACCGCGGTTGCTTTGTTTGCTATTCAGTTTATCCCAGCTACTGCCTTTTGTGACGTGACAAGTGTCTAAGCTAGACCCCTTATTAAAATACACACGTAAAGACACTCCATGAAGCTCCGTCGAGGCTTTAACAGCTACTTGTGTTGGAACAATGGAAGCATAAAACGAAAACCATGAATTTGCATAATACTATAATCTTGATTTTCTGATTTAAAATAACATTTCAAATATGTCAGAAGCGATCTTTGGGTATCAGCTTTGACCACGAAATAACAAACGAATTATTACTGAGGGTATTCGAAGGGGGCAGACGCAGTAAAATTTTAAAAATGAAAGAATTACCTGTGTTGGACTCCTGTCAGGAAGGTAATGGGATGAAGATCCAATAAGAGACGAAAGGTTGATCAGGAAAAAGTAAAAAAGAGAATAGATCGTGTGGAAAGGGGCAGTTAATGGAAAGCTCTAAACGGAAGAACAAGAAGAAGGCCAAATCCAATCAGGATTGTAACGTTCAGAGAAGAAAAAGAAGATGTAATGATCAATTTTGATGGAATTTATAATCGTCTCACTTTAGTTTCCTTTGTCATGACTAGATATTCAAAATATGGCATTGGTTCCAAAGTTGTAACGATTTAAGTTGCAATTCGTTACAGCAGGTTATAGTTTCTATTTTGCGTATTAAAATATGACTCCTCACAACTGAATAACCATGTATTCGCATTTGATCGGTATGTGGTAGAAAAATACAACAAAAACGCCACAGCGGATGAACGTTGTGAACGAGGCTCGTTCCAGGCTAGAGAGAGCGTCTTTTGCCTTTCGAATTTTACCTAGGTAAGTCATACATTTCTTGTAGTCGCTTAAATAGCGCTATTCATAAAATTTGCTTATTAATTATTGCTTCAGCTTTATTGTGCTATAGTAAAAATAATATTTTGTCAAAATAATTACCGTATTTCGTATTAGTTCCATATTTTGGATTATTTTCAGATAATTACCTAATAGCACTGTTTTTAAGCACGTGGATGGGTATTCCCATTTCCGTTTTACCGTATCTTGTCTAAAGTAGACGTTTTCGTGGTTCAATTATTGTTAATTGACACGTTATACAATATTTAAATTGTAAAAATTATCGCTGTAAGTGAAACTTGCAGATTATCGTTAGTTCTTACATAGAACAATTTCAGTGTGGATTTTTTATTGTTATTAGGTTTGACTGTGGTTCATATGAGCTGGAAAATGGAAAACTACACCTGTTTTGGATATTGAAGGAAGTCCACTTGAGACTTAGGTTTTTGCCGAATTTATTTACTGTCCAGAGCTACAGATTTCTGTCCAGGAGCTTCCAAAGAATACGGGGTAAGTGATCTATAGTATTTTTTTCTTCTCTTTGAATTAATCAATTTGTAGTACATTTGATCACTTGCTTCGGATGTGACAGAAGTATGATTTTCTGGTTTCCTTTTTTCATCATATTCACGCTATCACAGTTCTATATCGATTTTATTATTGACAGATTATTATTATTAGTTCATTCCTTAATTTTCGTGTAAGTTACAAGAGTGTAGATTTACCTTGGTTTTACGTATTTCCTGCCATTTTGAATTAGGCATAAGTTCATTCATTTTTGTCCGTCGGAAAGCGAAAGACATTATCGGTATTTCATATATTAATGTTTGCTACTTTTACCGTCAAACTATTAGTAAAATACTAACTTGAAATCTTTATGTGTGCCAAAATTTCGAATTTATTTCAATATTGTGATTATTGTTACCAATTATTTTGTTATTGATATTAAATATCTGAATCTTTAGAGTTATTACTTCATTAACGTTTCTAAGTTTAAATTGTCCCGTACAAATCTGACATTAAATTATAGTCCTTTAAAAATTACAGTCTCCTCATGGTTTTCAACCTATAGGACAAATTCAATCAAGTTAGGTTATTTGTTAACGAACTGATAGTGAAGTTTTGCAACCTTATTACTAAATTCTTGTGTTCGAATTTTAGTATTATTTTGTTAATAATTCAAATTTTTTAGTAATTGGTGTCAGATACTGTATTTTTATGTAAATTTGGTAATTTTACAAATTCTAATATCTTGTTGTGTCATTTTGACAATTTTTTTTTATTGTAATATTAAGAAATATTAATTTTGTGAATTTTATTTAGTAATTAACTATATTGCCGGAACTTTGTTATTTTTTTCATCTACCACTAGTTGAAATAATTTTTAAACCTAGTTTTATTTCTCTATTTCCTCTTCTCAACTGTTCTGTCTTTATTTCATGACATCTGGCTTTCTAGAAATTTGACTCACTGGAAATCGCTACTGAGTTAACAACATCAGAAGTAAGGAGATATTGGGTGTTCCCGAAAAGTAATAAATTTGGTTGGAACCTGGACACTCTGGACTGAGCAAGAGTGTGGAGACAGGATCTCGCAACCTTTTCATCAACCTCGAGTACTCGCAGGATTCATCGCTACTACGAGAACCCCTTCCGTCTCAGTTCATTCCCGTTGAGTAAGCCTTTACAACAGTAAAACAGACAGACAGAGAAATTGGTTAAATTATAATTTTTATTCATATTTTATTGTTCATATTTTCAATATTTTTAATTATATTTAGTTCTGAGTCATTGTTTATTGTAAAGGATTTGTAACATTAAACTTGTTAAATTCACAGCCTTCTTTTCTTTCTAGTTTATGTAGTAAATACCTAATTGTGTTTTCGATAAACTTTTGTGTATTTAGTTAAAAATACTCTGGCGCCCATATATTGCTCTCAATATTATCTCAGTACTCTAAAACAAGGCTTCACCGAATTCACAACCACGCTGTAGCTAGCTGGAGCTAATTGTTTGGCTGCACTTGGAATTGGGCCAATTCAATTCACAAAAGTGTCGTTCATTTGTTCTTGAATGGAGACCACTTTTGCACATTAATCAACATAGACAACCAGATATTTATCATTGAAGGTATTCGAGCGGATAATCTTTCGGACAGCAGCCTCAGTAAGATTTATGAAAATATAGACACATCGTTTGGAGCCCTGCTAGAAATAGAGACAATGAAGAAGAAGAAAAAAAAAGTAATGGCTAAAGATCTAATAAATAATATGGAGAAAAGATTCATTAAGGGATGTGGAAAGGGACGTGGCGGCTTGATGGAAAACACGAAGAAGTTGAAGCTGAAGTTGAAGATTTAAAAAGTAAAGACTCACACGGTTTGCCAGAATTAGATGACAATAAAGAATCAAAGAAGGTAACGGCCGTAGATCTAATAAAAAATATTAAAGAAACGGATGACTGAGGATTCGTAGGAAGTTTAAAACTAAAGATAAAGATAAAGATAAAGACTAAAGAACGATAAGAGAAGAAGGAGAAGAAGATGTAATGATGTAATAATCTTCGTGCATTGTTTTTTGGCGGATTCAAAGTAGTCTTATGGCTTGGGATGTGTATGAGAAGCAGGCCACGAGTTTTGTGTTTCTGACCCAACAATAAATTGTAGGGCCTCTAATCTCTTTATCCAAAACCATAATATCCATGATCTGAGCTGTAACTTTCCAACAAAATTGGGACGTGTCGTATTTCTGCCATAGTATCTAAGAAATCTAGTAGTTAATAGCAAAACTAGACCAACTTCTAGGAATAAGTTAATTAAAATGTAATTACTAGCTAGCAGCTGCCCCGCCCGTTTCATCTTAACGAACCAGCGACGTTAACGGTTTTACTTGGAACATATTAAGATTAATAAACGTATTCTTTTTAACCAGCCTCCCTGTTTATTCCGTCATGACGCTGCTCCTACGCAAGGTGACACTTTCGATGATTAATCGCTTTAAGACTCCATCTGTACATTTTACACATAGGTACTAATTTTTCCTCGCTCAAATTTTATATTTGTCATCTGTGTTTGCCTGTTAATTCGAAACACATGCCAAGATGATTCCTCGGGTAAATTTAAAGCGTGATGGATTCAGTTTTATATTTGTTTGTCAGATGAAAGGTAAGGGGGCTCAGGAGCGAATTGTTACCTTCGTCATTGCCAAGTTTTATCTTCACCACGCGATGAATGATAAATAAAATACGGATTTCTCGGTAAATCTAATAACTGGTAATGAAAATCGACACCAGAATTTTTGCATTAATTGACAAGTGGACTCCCCTCAAGAACTAATGAAGATTTTCCAACTCCGAACACCACTTTGTGATGCGTCAGGAAACAAAAGTGAAACGATTATTTATTCCATCAAGATTAACCATTATATCTTCCTTTTCTTCTTCTCTTGGTGCTATAATCTTGAGCGGGTTTTAGTCTTCTTTAGTGTCTTATTATCGTTATTACGTTCTTCTCCATCCTCTTCCTGATATTATTAGATCTTCAGTCTTTGATCTTTTATTGCCATCCATTTCTGGCAAGGGTCCAAACCAGGTGAGTCTTTAATCTGGACTGCCGTCGAAAAGGAGGTCCTGCGAAAAGGACGAGACGAAGCAAAATGGTGACTATTATTTATTTCACCAATATTGATCACTACAGCTTCCTTTTCTTCTTCTCTTAGTTTTACAATCCTGAATGGATTTTGGTCCTTACTTTGGTTTTTTAACTGACTTCCTTTCCCTGTCCACGTTCTCCATTCACTTTGTTATTTTTTCTCGATCATCTTCTCGTCTACCTTATTGGATCTCCATCCCCTTACCTTCTTCACAGGAGTCCAAACCAGGTATTTGATTCTCTAGATCTTCGTTCATATTATGGTGTAAAGCACCAAATTCAGAAGCTCCTTTTCCTTGGCAAGCAGCTTATAAACGATTTAATCAAATTATTGGAAATTAGATCATCCATTACGTTCCAATTTAAATACCTCAGGACATGTTTGCGTTACAATTAGCATCGTTATCCGCAATCATAGGATCAATTTACACTACAGTGACGTAATTTGATGAATTACGAATGCAAAATAACACCTATTTTTCATTCACTTGTAACTGAACAATAACGAACAATAATGTCTAATTAAAATTTTATTTACTTTTAATAACACCAATAACCGCAGTGCGCACGTTTAAATAAATGCAAATTGGCAGAATTAATAGAAACGAGTAAATTAAGGCAGCGATAACAATAAAATAACGATAAATCTTTGTGGAGTTATTTACCATTGCAAATACGTTATTGTATGTCTAAACAATTGCAAGATGTTTAACTAATTTTAATTTTAGAATGAATGGCGTTAATTGGATGAGTGACTGGTCAAGAGCAAAGCACATCTGATTTTCCGGGTTCGATTCCCAGCCACGACCTACTGGGATATTACAGAAAAATGGATTTTCGAAATAATTATATATACAGGATGGGGCAATAGTGCGTCGGACCTCAATATCTCGAGTTCTACGATAACTAGAAATTTCTAAAAAAATTACAAGTAGATAAAAAAGTCTACAACTGGAAATTATTTCCGAACATACAGGGCGAGCCAAGACGAAATTACAGGACCAAGTGCCTTGTTTTTAAACGGAATGCTATGGATATCAGTGCATTTTTTGAAGCTTCTTTCTAGGCTCTATTCATTCCTATATTAGCATTGAATATCTCCCAACCACTTGGATGTAATGAATTTTTTTGTTGAAATAATGCAATCTGCAGATGGATATTAAAAAAATCACCGCACAGTCACAATTATGGGTTTTAAGAGAAACTTATGTGAATACCAGTTACGAGACATCTAATTAATGTTTTTGAATCATTTGCATTTCCTAAAACTGTACAGGGTGGCCAAAAACTATTTTTCAATTAACTTTTTAAATTGAATTTTCTCAATTTTTTCAAATGGAACACCCTGTATATTTTTCAACGATGTGATGTAGAAATGAAAAACGAACATTTTTTGTAAGTACTTCCCTAAGGCTAATTGCAACCAATTTCGTTTTATTGAGCAATAATTACAAAATTCAAAAATAAATTTAAAAAAAAGAGGTTTCTTCAATTAACTCAGTAGAAAAAATTATAATAAATGTTCCACATGTTGCTCATTTTCATTGACACACATCTCTATGCGCTTTTGAAATGGGGTTCCCACTGTTCCTAAAACTGCCGGTGTAATAGATCTAAAGGCAGTTATTATTCTTTCCTTCATATTTTGTACTGTTGTTGGAGTGTCTCTATAAACAATTTCCTTCACGTATCCCCATAAAAAGAAATCCATTTTTGTAAGATCTGGGGATCTAGCGGGTCATTTAGTGGGTCCATTTCTTCCAATCCATTGATGAGGGTAGGTATTATTTAAGTGGTCTCTAACTGCATTTAAATAATGTGGTGGATCACCATCTTGCTGAAACTACATCCTATTTCGAATTCTTTCAGGGAGATTTACCAATAATTGTGGCAGATAGTTTTCCAAAAAATTAAGATAAATAGCTCCAGTCAATGTACCATCAAAGAAATGGGGTCCTATTACATGTTCTTCAATAATTCCTCCCCAAACGTTTATAGACCATCTGTGTTGGTTATCAACTTGCATAAAAAAGTGAGGATTTTCCGAAGCATAATAATGGAAATTGTGCCTATTAACAAATCCATTTTTATGAAAGTTGCCTCATCAGTGAATAAAACATTATTGAAGAAGCTGACATCATCTTGGATTTTACCTCTGGCCCAATTACAAAATTTTAGGCGCTTTTGAAAATCGTCATCAGATAATTCCTGGTGCATTTGAATATGATATGCATGCAACTTATTTGTTTTTAAGATTCGACCCACAGACCGTCTACTTATTCCTACTAATGAGCTCACTTCTCTTTGACAAACATGGGGATTCTCAACCGTTGCCAACACCACAGAAAACTCATTTTCTTCGTTCACAACACGTTTTATTCTTTCACTTTTTTTATATTCGACTTTTCCAGTTTCCAGAAATCTATCGAGAAGGTTTTGGAAGCTCCTAACATCAGGAATCCTTCTTTGAGGATAACGTTGGTGATAAATTCTATTGGCAAGTAAACAATTTCTGTCTGACTCGCCCAAAACAAAAGTCATGTCTACAAGTTCCGCTTTATTAAAATTCATATTGTAAAATTCCAAATATTTTAAATTCAATACAAATTGTAACTAACGACCGATAAGTGTGATAAATGCTCCGTTGTACACGACAATTTATACCAAACTGAGGTTTTATTGCTTGTTGAATAACCAAAACAGCAAAAAAATGTACAAAAAAACATTACAGTAAAAGGACCTATTAAATATACTATTTACTCATTTCAATGAATTGGAAGAAATGGTCTCACTAAATGGCCTCATTTCAAAATTGCATAAAGACGTGTGTCAATCAAAATGGGCAACACGTCGAACACCCATTATAAATTTTTCCAATGAATTATTTGAGGGAACCTCTTTTTTTAAGTTTATTCTTGAATTTGACACTTATTTATTTATAAAACGAAATTGGTTGCAATTAGCCATAGGGAAGTATTTACAAAAAATGTTCGTTTTTCATTTCTACATCACATCGTTGCAAAATATACAGGGTGTTCCGTTTGAGAAAATTGAGAAAATTCAATTTAAAAAGTTCTTAATTAAAAAATAATTTTTGGCCACCCTGTACAGTTTTAGGATATGAAAATGATTCAAAAACATTAATTAGATGTCTCGTAACTGGTATTCACATAAGTCTTTTTAAAACCCATAATTGCGCCTGTGGTGATTTTTTTAATATCCATCTGCAGATTGCATTATTTCAACAAAAAAATTCATTACATCCAAGTGGTTGGGAGATATTCAATGCTAATATAGGAATGAATAGAGCCTAGAAAGAAGCTTCAAAAAATGCACTGATATACATAGCATTCCGTTTAAAAACAAGGCACTTGGTCCTGTAATTTCGTCTTGGCTCGCCCTGTATGTTCGAAAATAATTTCCTGTTATAGCCTTTTTTATCTACTTTACTTGCAATTTTTTAAAACATTTCTTGCTATTGCCTCATCCTGTATATTTGCGGATTGCTTTCTGCTGCAAAATCGTCAGTTATCATAATTCACTCCTGAAGTAGACAAACCGAATGAATTATTTTCAACAACACATTCCCATTATAAAAAAGATTAATGTTGTTACAGCCGTGGATAATTACTATTGCAATTTATTGTTAGTTTTTAATCATCGTAAATCATAATATACCACTAGGTAATTTAGGCTTGTTAACTTAATTGCAATTACAATTAGCACAATTCGTGCACGACGTTATTGCTGAGATTTAAGTTTTAATGAAGGTATTAATAACGAAACCATAAGATAGTTTTGTGAAACGTACACGGTGTCCCAAATTGTTTGATTTTGATCTATCAAAATTAGCCTTTTTTCAAATTAAATTCGCAATAAAATCAAAAAATAAATATATCGTTTCAAATAAATTACAGCTTATTTGAGACACAAAAATGTACATTTTCACCAAATTTTATTAAAATCGATTAATTTTTGTGGAAGAAAAAAATAAAAAATCAATAAATTGGTTTTTGACATTTTTCTCAATAATTATGTTGAAAAATGGTTGAAATAAAAGTTGTAGATCCTTTAATTATCTACAACTTTTGCATTTACCTTTTTTGATAGGAGGTCTAGTTTTGCCGGAAATCGTAAAAAACACGTTTCACCCCTAAAAACACCCCTTTACCAACCCCCTGGTTATTTGTTGGGTCCAATCGATTTTTCCCCACTTATATACCATTAATCCTAAATTTTCCGACCATCCATATACTGCTAAGAATTATTATTATTTTTTTTTTTTAATTATTGACATGACTATAACTATTCGCACTATAGTGCTGAATAATACTCGACATTATATTTTCCAGATTACCAGCCTACAAATCATGCACAATGGCTGGTCGCTTTGTCGGCATTGCACAAAGAGGACAATAACAATTCTTACCTACATTTCAACACCCTTACACAATTCATCTCGTGTAATTTTATGTATTTTTCTAACATTTATTTTTTCCTTTTGATACGCGCCGCCGGCCGGCACCGGCCTCAGGATTTTTGGAAATTAAGTCGTCGATCACCCGGTTGAGCTGTTGATGGGCTTTGTGTTGAAAAAGTTACGTCGCCGCACATGTTTCCGCTATATTTCATTTCTAGATGCTATTCAGGACGAGGTGACGTGTTTTATTCGCATTTGTCCCCAGAAATTTTTTTTATAGGCTAGATTTGCAACAAAAATACAATAATAAGAGCTAGTTTTGATAATAGCCCTCGATTTATTTGCACAAATTATTATTCCTCACGAAGAACTATATTTTCGATTTAATCATCACAATTAAATTAAATTTATTAATAAATCTTACATTACCTAACCTCTCTTTCACAGAAATATTTCGTTAAGTAGTTTTCGTGGAGAGTCGACTCGAAAAGAATATTTTTGAATTGAACTTTCGAAATATCATAGCAGAATCCTTAATCTTATTACGATTTAAGTTGCAATTCGTTACAGCAGGTTATAGTTTCTATTTTGCGTATTAAAATATTACTCCTCACTGCTGACTAACCCTGTATTCGCATTTGATCGGTATGTGGTAGGCAAAAATACAACAAAAACGCCACAGCGGATGAACGTTGTGAACGAGGCTCGTCCCGGGCTAGAGAGAGAGTCTTTTGCCTTTCGAATTTTACCTAGGTAAGTCATACATTTCTTGTAGTCGCTTAAATATTGCTATTCATAAAACTTGCTTATTAATTATTGCTTCAGCTTTATTGTGCTATAGTAAAAATAATAATTTGTCAAAATAATTACCGTATTTCGTATTATTTCCATATTTTGGATTATTTGGATAATTACCTAGTAGCACTGCTTTTTTAAACACGTGGATGGGTATTCCCATTTCCGCTTTACCGTATCTTGTCTAAAGTAGACGTTTTCGTGGTTCAATTATTGTTAATTGACACGTTATACAATATTTAAAATGTATAAATTATCGCTGTAAGTGAAACTTGCAGATTATCGTTATTTCGTACATAGAACAATTTCTGTGTGGATTTTTATTGTTATTAGGTTCGACTGTGGTTCATATAAGCTGGAAAAAGGAAAACTACACTGGTTTTGGATAGTGAAGGAAGTCCACTTGAGACTTAGGTTTTTGCCCCATTTATTTACTGTCCAGAGCTACAGATTTCCGTCCAGGAGCTTCCAAAGCATACGGGGTAAGTGATCTACAGTATTTTTTCTTCTCTTTGAATTAATCAATTTGTAGTACATTTGATCACTTGCTTCGGATGTGACAGAAGTCCGATTTTCTGGTTTCCTTTTATCATCATATTCACGCTATCACAGTTCTATATCGATTTTATTATTGACAAATTATTATTATTAGTTCATTCCTTAATTTTCGTGTAAGTTACAAGAGTGTAGATTTACCTTGGTTTTACGTATTTCCTGCCATTTTGAATTAGGCATAAGTTCATTCATTTTTGTCCGTTGGAAAGCGAAAGACATTATCGGTATTTCATATATTAATTTTTGCTATTTTTACCGTTAAACTATTAGTAAAATATTAACTTGAAATCCTTATGTGTGCTAAAATTTCGAATTTATTTCAATATTGTGATTATTGTTATCAATTATTTTGTTATTAATATTAAATATCTGAATCTTTAGAGTTATTACTTCATTAATGTTTCTAAGTTTAAATTGTCCCGTACAAATCTGACATTAAATTATATTCCTTTAAAAATTATAGTCTCCTCATGGTTTTCAACCTATAGGACAAATTCAATCAAGTTAGGTTATTTGTTAACGAACTGATAGTGAAGTTTTGCAACCTTACTAAATTCTTGTGTTCGAATTTTCCTATTATTTTGTTAATAATTCAATTTTTCTGTAATTGGTGTCAGATACCGTATTTTTATGTAAATTTGGTAATTTTACAAATTCTAATATCTTGTTGTGTCATTTTGACAATTTTTTTCTGTTGTAATATTAAGAAATATTAATTTTGTGAATTTTATCTTGTAATTTAACTGTATTGCCGGAACTTTGTTATTTTTTTCATCTACCACTAGTTGAAATAATTTTCAACCTAGTTTTATTTCTCTATTTTCTTTTCTCAACTGTTCTGTCTTTATTTCATGACATCTGGCGTTCTGGAAATTTGACTCACTGGAAATCGATACTGAGCTAACAACATCAGAAGTAAGGAGATATTGGATGTTCCCGAACAGTAATAAATTTAGTTGGAACCTGGACACTCTGGACTGAGAAAGAGTGTGGAGACAGGATCTCGCAACATTTTCATCAACCTCGAGTACTCGCAGGATTCATCGCTACTAGGAGAACCCCTTCCGTCTCAGTTCATTCCCGTCGAGTAAGCCTTTACAACAGTAAAACAGACAGACAGAGGAATTGGTTAAATTGTAATTTTTATTCATATTTTTTTTTCAATATTTTTAATTATATTTAGTTCTGAGTCATCGTTTATTGTAAAGAATTTGTAAGATTAAACTTGTTAAATTCACAGCTTTCTTTTCTTTCTAGTTTATGCAGTAAATACCTAATTGTGTTTTCGTTAAACTTTTGTGTATTTAGTTATAAATACTCTGGCGCCCATATATTGCTCTCAATATTAATCTCAGTACTCTAAAACAAGGCTTCACCGAATTCACCACCCAGCTGTAACTAGCTGGAGCTAATTGTTTGGCTGAGATAGTCGTTGACTCTGTTAGATATTAGCGTAAAAAAATACCCAACCAAAAAATAACTATCCCGGACTAATACAAGGCAGTAAAACACTTAAGCGTCTGAAATGGCCATGTGTTTGCTCTAAGATTAAACGTGCTCCACCTTGCAGAAGGTTAATTACAAAGATAAAGTTTATTGCGTTTATCAGCCAAGCATTTTTCCGCCCGCTACAAATTTTTACTTGCCACGGCAATAAATTACGACAAACCACCTGCGAGTCGGCCAGGAAACGAAGAAGTCAAGACGGAGGAAGGTGGCTAAATAACGAAGTAATTTACAACCGCTTTGTTTATTTTGTAAAGTTAGTAGTAGGTTTACTTTAACATCTTCACTTTAAGAGACAAACAGACCTGAAAAATGTTTGCCCGAGCTGATACCTCCAGTTCAAATATTGACCGTTCCTATTTGCTGGTTAAACAAAAGAGTTGCGTGATAATGACTTAATTTAAAAGGTTGTAGCTATACTGGGTGTCTCAAATGAGACATAAGGGATGTGGCGTAAGGGGGTAAATTTTTAAGTTATAAGTGGAGAAAAATTAAACCAGTCAGGATGCTTGGATTTAGGCCACCGTGTACGCGCCATTGACGCTGATGCTGATTTAATTGAATCTAATTTACATGGTGTTATAGGTTGTAGCTGATTGAATTTGGAAAATTTGCATAGATATTTATTAGACTGATATGGTCGGTGTCGAGCTGAAGAATTTTTAATTTAATTTATGATAATTTATTTGATTCAAAATAAAATATTTTTAATGCATGTTTATTCCAGACAATCGCTCGCTAATAAATATTTATTTGCTAAATTAAAAATAGCAGACCGGCCGTCGTAAAATACATTATATAACTACAGGACTATTCTCTCATAACTAGAAACGAAAACAAAAAAATCGTTTAAAATGTATGAGCGGGCAATGTCCTGGCTTATTATTATTAATATTTATTATTCATATACACAAATAAATACCAAGGAAAAGAGTAGGCGTACACCTTGTATATTTATTTCGATTACTTTGAATTCAATTTATTGTACATTCAATTTTCAAATAAAGGACTAAAAAGTAATCTTAATCGAAAAATTGCGGTTGCTCAAGAAAAAGCAATCGAAGTACAATAACGTTATATAATAAGTTAAGCCCGAGAAGAAAAAACCTGCAAGATGCTGTTTGATCAATCGGAAAGTAACGGACACGAAAATGAAGTTTTATAATAGCAAAATTGCCGATCGAAAAAAAATCTCAAATCGGTAAACGTAATTACGAACCTCTCTCGGTAATTGTTGTTTATACACATGCGCCGCTCGCCGAGGTTCTTTATTTTCCAATGTTAATCACACTGTCATGTAATTGCGGTGGCAAATTGCAGGCGGACCTTTCCTGAAATTATCGATTACGTCACGAGCAAAGCCGATCTGTCGAAGATCAAAGAAACCGCACACTTATTGAGACATAAATCTTATGAAAAACGAAGATTGCCATGGTGGACCGACTCTCGAGGCAGTGGCGCGCGAAGCGGTTTGCGTTTCGGAGTATCGTTGCCTGAAAGCTAATAATAATTGAGATTTTAGCTGACAAAGTCGGTTCCTTTAAATAGCTGTTCAAAAGCCAATTAGCTGACAAAGTCAATTAGCTGACAAAGTAATTTTCTCCTAGCTTTGGCAGCAAGAATATAACAAACTTATGTATAAACTTCATAAAACTGTTTTTGTTTCACATCGTCCAAATGTCAATAACATTAGCTGACAAAGTCATTTTCCCCACAGCTGCTTAATTAATTTCGTGTAGTATGCTGGGTTGTTGGCAGATCTCTTAGAATTAGTAACAAAAATATTACAAATTTCTAGATGAAGTTCAAAAAACTACTTTTGTTCCACATCGTTTAAAAGTCAATTAGCTGACAAACTCATTTTATACTAGCATTAGCTGCAAAAGATATAACAAATTTATGTATAAAGTTCATAAAACTGTATTTGTTTCACATCGTTCAAAAGTCAATAATCAATCGTATTTTTAGCTGACAAAGTCATATTTTCAAAGTAGCTTTTAACCTTCTTCGTACAAGAGACCTATCAGTATGCTGAGTTTTTATCAGATCTTTTAAAATTAGCAGCAAAAATGTTACAAATTTCTTTATTAAGTTTAAAGAGACTGTTTTTATTTCATACCATTTAAAAGTCAACAATTGAATTTTTAGCTGACAAAGTCGTTTCCTCCACATAGCTAACTTTAAGTTCAAAGAACTGTTTTTGTTTTACATCACTTAAAACAATAATTGCCATTTGGCTGGATAAGTGGGTTTTTAGCTGACAAAGTCGCTTCCTCTAGATAGCTGTTTAAGCTTACTCGAACAGCAGACCAATCAGCATGCAGCGCTGCTGTCAAATATTTTGTTATTTCAAGTTTCTATGTTTGATTCAATATGATCTAACCAACGCAAAGGTGATGTAAAATATAGTTTTTGTTCCACATCGTTTAAAAGTCAGTTAGCCGACAAAGTCAATTAGCTGACAAACTATTTTTCTCCTAGCATTGGCAGCAAAAATATAACAAATTTATGTATAAAGTTCATAAAACTGTTTTTGTTTCACATCGTTCAAAAGTCAATAACTGTGTTTTTAGCTGACAAAGTCATTTTCTTCACATAGCTGCTTAATTTTTTACGATGTAACCAACGTGAAGGTGATGTAAAGTATAGTTTTTGTTCCACATCGTTCATAAGTGAATTAGCTGACAAAGTCAATTAGCTGACAAATTTAATTAGCTGACAAAGTCATTTTACCTTAGCATTAGCTGAAAAGATATAACAAATTTATGTATAAAGTTCATAAAACTGTATTTGTTTCACATCGTTCCAAAGTCAATAATTGTATTTTTAGCTGACAAAGTCATTTTCTCCACATACTTGCTTAATTCATTTCGTGTAGTAAACCAATTAGTATGCAGCGTTGTTGGCAGATCTCCTAGCATTAGTAACAAAAATATAAAAATTTTTTAGATAAAGTTCAAAAAACTATTCTTGTTTCACATTGCTTAAAAGTCAATTTTAGCTGACAAAGTCATTTTCTCCACGTAGCTGTTTAACCGTCCTCGTGTAGCAGACCAATCAGAACGCTGCGTTGTTGTCAGATATTTTGACATTAGTAGCAAAAATGTTACAAATTTCTTTATGAAGTTCAAAAAGACTGTTTTCGTTTCATGTCGTTTAAAAGTCAACAATTGAGTTTTTAGCTGACAAAGTCGTTTCCTCCACATAGCTAACTGTTTAAATTCAAAAAACTGTTTTTGTTTCACTTCACTTAAAACAATAATTGCCATTTGGCTGGATAAGTGGGTTTTTTTAGCTGACAAAGTCGCTTCCTCTAGATAGCTGTTTAAGCTTACTCGAACAGCAGACCAATCAGCATGCAGCGCTGCTGTCAAATTTTTTGCTATACTTAACAAGTTTCTATGTTTGATTCAACATGATCTAACCAACGCAAAGGTGATGTAAAGTATAGTTTTTGGTCCACATCAGTCAAAAGTCAATTAGCTGACAAAGTCAATTAGCTGACAAAGTCAATTAGCTGACAAAGTTAATTAGCTGACAAAGTCATTTTATCCTAGCATTAGCTGCAAAGGTATAACAAATTTATGTATAAAGTTCATAAAACTGTTTTTGTTTCACATTGTTTAAAAGGCCATAATTGTCGAGTTAGCTGGCAAAGTCAGGTTCTCCACGTGGCTTTTTAACCGTCCTCGTGTGGCAGACCAATCCGTACGCTGCGTTATTGTCTGATAGTCTAGCATTAGTAGTAGTAGTGTTCCACATTGCTTAAAAGTCAACTTGTTGAATTAGCTGGCAAAGTCATTTTCTCCACAAAGCTGCTTGATTTTTTTTTGTGTAGTAAACTAGTCAGTATGCTGCGTTGTTGTCAGATCTCTTGGTATTAGTAGCAAAAATATTACAAATTTCACATTGTTTAAAAGATAATAATTGTCTTTTTAGCTGGCAAAGTCGTTTTTTTGTCTCTTTCATGCGACATGGCAGGTTAAAACGCTGCGTGGTTGTCATCTTTCCCATTTAAGGCGCTCACATCTCTTTTGACGCATTGAATATATTATTCTACGTTATTATTTTATTTCATATTCATGTCGACGTTTACATTAATCATACAGCTATTATGTTGTATGTGCTGAATATTTTATCTGTCGTCAATCTAGTGTTAGAAAAATCGTACAGGTAAAGCAGGATGTAACATATTTGTGTTTACGACTAGAGGTTCTTTTAATAATTGTATTCAGTTCGTGTCTCATTATCCTAAGGTGAGCAACATGTGGTTGGTATCTTATTAACCTATAATGTAGGATTTATGGCTTGTAAATACCTTTTTAAATATATGCTAAATTAATTGCAATCCTATACCTACCTATATGTCGAGAGTGAAGGTTATAATATATATTACAAGATGTAATATAGTGATACTAGTAACAAATGCCAAGTGTCAGTTTTTTTTTAAATTTCCCTCGACTTTTACGTAATAATTTGAAATCTCCATAATGGTGTTTCTGCAACAGCAATTCCTTTCAGACTTCACAAAGAGCTGGAAGCTTTATAAAGACAGATGTCGGTGTTCAGTTTAATACCCCAAAAATTGCAGGCAAAATTCAGAAGACAGATGATCCTTCATTAGTGATATTTACGACTATTTGTACCTTCAAGGCGCCTAGTCAAGCGTTAACTTCCGAAGGACAAAGGTTTTAAAGCCTCAGGTCACGGTTTGTTTTTAATATTTTCCTCAATAATATAATCTGCGTAAAGATGGCCTAAGTCCTAAGTGCATGTTATCTTTTGAAAAAGAACAGATTAGTACTAATACTTGAGCATATCTGTGGTTTTTAATATAATAACCGCCAGTAGTGTAGAATATCGCTCAATTTGAGTGGTTCGACGCCAGTAAAATAATTTACGTATGATACTCCCAGGGATGCTGTACAAAATCGTAAAAGATTTAGGTACAATATTTGGAAAAGGGGAATGGGAAAGATGTTATATTTTAGCAGTTCTAAGAGGCAAATTCTGAACTAGTCCTGCGAATTCAACCTGAAACATCCAACGATGCTTCAAATATAATTATTTTTTAGTACTTTATGTCAGCTGTCACCTGTCACCTAAAGAATGACATTTCGCCTGTTAAAAAAGCACTGGCAGTTGTCACTGTAAAAAATAATTGGACTCCCAAAATGCCTCTGACAGGTGTCGCTGTCAACACTGTCAAAATGGCATTGACAGTTGTCAAAAGAATTTGAGGTTAAGTTTGATCCAACTGAGGAGGCTGAAGGTCTAAATTAGTTCAAATGAATAGGTATTTTTTAGGTCAATCATTTTCGATCATTCACTCATTTTTAATTATCTTTATTTAGTTCACAATAATTGCTAGGTATTTTTTAGGTCAATCATTTTCGATCATTTATTCTTAATTATCTTTATTTGATAATAATTCCTAACTTTTCAGTAGGTAATGCAAAATTAATTTTTTTTCGGTCAATCATTTTCGATCACTTATTTTTAATTCTCTTTAATTCATTATGGAAGCTAGATTTTTCATATTGCAAGTTCCATATATTTTTTCTATCAGTCAATCATTTTCGATCACTTAATTCTCTTTAATTCATTATAGAAGCTACGTTTTCCGTAATGCAAGTCCCATTTATTTTTTCTATCAGTCAATCATTTTCGATCACTTATTCCTAATTCTCTTTATTTCATTATAAAAGCTAGGGTTTCCATAAGGCAAGTCCATATGTTTTTTCTATCAGTCAATCATTTTCGATCACTTATTCTTAATGTTCTTTAATTTATAATAATTGCTAGTTTTTCAGTACTTAACACAAGTTTCAAATATTTTTTTCGATCAATCATTTTCGATCACTTATTCTTAATTCTCACTGATTTGTTATAGAAGCCTAGGTTTCCATAATGCAAGTTCCATATATTTTTTCTATCAGTCAATCATTTTCGATCACTTATTCTTAATTCTCCTTAATTCATAATCATTGGTAAGTTTTCAGTAACGCAAGTTAAATATATCCTTTTTAGGTCAATCATTTTCGATCACTTATTCCTAATTATCTTTTTTTCATTATAATAGCTAGGTTTTCCATAAGGCTAGTCCATATGTATTTTCTATCAGGCGATCATTTTCGATCACTTACCTATTCTCTTTAATTCATAATCATTGGTAGATTTCCAGTAATGCAAGTTAAATATATAATTTTTAGGTCAATCATTTTCGATCTCTCCCTAATTTTTAATTATCTTTAGTTCATAATAATTGCTAGGTATATTTTAGGTCAATCATTTTCGATCACTTAATCTTAATTCTCTTTAATTCATTATAGAAGCTAGGTTTTCTATAATGCAAGTTCCATATATTTTTCCTATCAGTCAATCATTTTCGATCATTTATTTTTGATTTTCCTTAATTCATAATAATTGGTAGGTTTTCAGTAGGTAATGGAATTTGATTTTTATTTTTTGTCAATCATTTCCGATCAGTCACTTATATTTAATTATTTTTAATTCAAAATAATTTCTAGGTATTTTTGATCACATATTCTTAACCTCTTTAATTGATAATAATTACGAAGTTTTCAGTAGGTAATGCAAAATTTTTTTTTCGGTCAATCATTTTCGATCACTTATTTTTATTTTCTTTAATTCATAATAATTAGTAGGTTTTCAGTAATGGAATTTGATATATATTTTCTGTCAATCATTTTCGATCACTCACTCATATTTAATTATTTTTAATTCTTAATAGTTCCTAGGTATTTTTAGGTCAATCATTTTCGATCACTTTAATCATTTTAATCATTTTTAATTATCTTTAGTTCATAATAATTGCTAGGTATTTTTTAGTCAATCATTTTCGATCACTTATTCTTAATCTCTTTAATTGATAATATTGCCGAGTTTTCAGTAAGTAATGTAAAATGTTTTTTTCGGTCAATCATTTTCGATCACTTATTTTTATTTTCTTTAATTCATAATAATTAGTAGGTTTTCAGTAATGGAATTTGATATATATTTTATGTCAATCATTTTCGATCACTCACTAATAATGTTTAATTATTTTTAATTCATAATAGTTGCTAGGTATTTATAGGTCAATCATTTTCGATCACTTTAATTATTTTAATCATTTTTAATTATTTTTAGTTCACAATAATTGCTAGGTATTTTTAAGTCAATCATTTTCGATCACTTATTCCTAATTCTCTTTATTTCATTATGAAAGCTATGTTTTCCATACGGCAAATCCATATGTTTTTTCTATCAGTCAATCAATTTCGATCACTTACTCTTACTTTTCTTTAATTTATAATAATTGCTAGTTTTTCAGTATCTAAAATAACTTCTTTCGATCATTTATTTTTAATTTTCTTTAATTCATAACAATAATTGGTAGGTTTCCAGTAATGCAAGTTTAACATATATTTTTTAATCAATCATTTTTGATCAGTTAACTTAATTCTGCTAGGTTTCCATAATGTATTTTTTTTTTACCAGTCAATCACTTTCGATCACTTCGAATATATTTTAACGTATGTCTATTCCAGTCACTCTTCCAAATAACTGACTAATGACTTATCAAAATCTAACAATCTGGAATGGACTATATGCAAATTTACAAGAGATCCCAAGCAATGGTTGGACTAATTTCCGAAACAGTTGACGAATAAATTGACAGATATGCGAATTTTTTTTTCTCGAAAACTATTTTTAAATATGTTCGGCGTCGTGTTGTAACCTTTTAAGGATTTACCAAATAGTAATTCAGGCAAAATTTCGTATCAAACCATCATCAATCATCAATATCACCAGTTACTGTCTTCCATCCTTGTTAAACACTTATAACAAAAACCATCAAATATTCCTTCGTGACGTTCCCTCGTCCATGATTCTTGTTTATTCCGCCCGATCCATTGTAACAGCTCGAACCAAGCGCGTTGGCCATGTTATTTTTGATAGCTATAAATTTTAAGGAATGTAACAACTGTACATGTATTTAATTGAACCACGATTCTAATACAAAATGTTTACAACCGAATCAATCATTGTTTTTTAGAGGTCAGATCTTGTTTCGTTCTTCCTTGAATTCTGTTTACATCTGGCACCTGCTCGATCTTTTGTGGTCGATGGCACAAAAACTCCCAGTCAAAATGACAAAAGAATCGTTTGAATAGTCAATTAAAGACTTAATTTCGCAGGTTCAAAGACTTTCTTATTTATATACACTCATTAAAATATAATTTTTTTTAATATATGAATAGTACTTTCGAACCTCCCTTGAAACATTGCCATTCTGGTATGTATCAATATATTGTAAGAGTGTACAACTTTTCAACGCGACCTATAGCTGTAAGCTCCTCTTGCACTTTTGCATTTTAAATTACCTTAAGGAAATATTGATTCAAGTTGTTAGTCAAGTATTGCCTTACACTGTCAATATTTGTACCTTTTTATCTCTCCCTATATTAACATATCGATTATCTTGTTTACTCATATTTGCTTTTACCGATACTCAGGTGCAGTTAGGTATTTATTACACCTATTTGACGAGGTTAAACAGTGGGTAGGTGCTGGGCGAAGGACTTTTCTTCGCACGATTATTTTATAGGAAATTATCCCAGTAAGTCGCGAGTATGTCCGTTGTCTGTAAATGTGTAAGCCCTTTTTAACCAACTCCATCGTGAGAACTTTGTAACAATTATCAAGGATCCTTAAATACTGATAACTGATGCATCCACGTAATCTGTTTTGTTTAATTCTTTATCTTTATCAAATCTGATTTTATTTATTTGACAAAGTCTACATACGTATGTTGTTTATCTTTGCTATTAGTCATATCGTAATTAAATATTAACAGTTTTATTTTTAGACTCGATACTTGCCGGAAAATTTAATTGAATAATTAATCCGCTCGATAATTTAATATTTCGTGTATATGAGACTGGGACGTAAAAATAATAGAAACCATAAAAACAACTACTTTTTATAACTATGTTATAATATAAAATATTGAATTAAATTATAGAATTCATAGCATCCAAGGCAAAAACTTTTTAACTTAAAAGATATTTAACTTACTACAATATTCATTCATACGACAGCTACCAATGCAAGAACGATAGGATGTACATGCTGTTTAATTTTTATTGGAAATCATCAGCATTTTCTTTGAATTTAAATAATTTGATAATAAAACAGACAAATGACAATCACAAAATGGCGAAATTCTATAAGCTTAGGATTTTTTTTTGGAACACCCTATATATTATTATATTTTCGAAATTACGATAATTTCCTGATTTCAAAAATGTATAACAAGTCTATATTTAGACTATCCGTTCTCCAGTTATTTAAAATAAAAATGTGTGTAAACATGATATTGTATATTTTAACCATGGACAATATCATGTTATTACATGATATAATAAAACAGACAAATGACAATCGCAAAATGGCGAAATTCTATAAGCTTAGTTTTTTTTTGGAACACCCTGTATATTATTATGTTTTGGAAGTTCTCATAATTTCTTGATTTTAAAAATGTATAATAAGTCTATATTTAGACTATCCGTTCTCCAGTTATTTAAAATAAAAATGTGTGTAAACATGATATTGTATATTTTAACCATGGACAATATCATGTTTTTACGTGATATAATAAAACAGACAAATGACAATCGCAACATGGCAAAAATTCTATAAACTTAGGGGTTTTTTTGGAACACCCTGTATATTATTATATTTTGGAAGTTCTCATAATTTCCTGATTTCAAAAATGTATAATAAGTCTATATTTAGACTATCTGTTCTCCAGTTATTTAAAATAAAAATGTGTGTAAACATGATATTGTATATTTTAACCATGGACAATATCATGTTTTTACGTGATATAATAAAACAGACAAATAACAATCGCAAAATGGCAAAATTCTATAAACTTATAGGTTTTTTTTGGAACACCCTGTATATTATTATATTTTGGAAATTCTCATAATTTCCTGATTTCAAAAATGTATAATAAGTCTATATTTAGACTATCCGTTCTCCAGTTATTTAAAATAAAAATGTGTGTAAACATGATATTGTATATTTTAACCATGGACAATATCATGTTTTTACATGATATAATAAAACAGACAAATGACAATCGCAAAATGGCAAAAATTCTATAAACTTAGGTTTTTTTTGGAACACCCTGTATATTATTATATTTTGGAAATTCTCATAATTTCCTGATTTTAAAAATGTATAATAAGTCTATATTTAGACTATCGGTTCTCCAGTTATTTAAAATAAAAATGTGTGTAAACATGATATTGTATATTTTAACCATGGACAATATCATGTTTTTACATGATATAATAAAACAGACAAATGACAATCGCAAAATGGCAAAAATTCTATAAACTTAGGTTTTTTTTGGAACACCCTGTATATTATTATATTTTCAAAATTCTCATAATTTCCTGATTTCAAAAATATATAATCAGTCTATATTTAGACTATCCGTTCTCCAGTTATTTCAAATAAAAATGTGTGTAAACATGATATTGTATATTTTAACCATGGACAACATCATGTTTTTACATGATATAATAAAACAGACAAATTACAATCGCAAAATAGGAAAAATTCTATAAACTAAGGTTTTTTTTTGGAACACCCTGTATAATATTATATTTTCGAAATTCTCATAATTTCCTGATTTCAAAAATGTATAATAAGTCTATATTTCGACTATCCGTTCTCCAGTTATTTAAAATAAAAATGTGTGTAAACATGATATTGTATATTTTAACCATGGACAATATCATGTTTTTACATGATATAATAAAACAGACAAATGACAATCGCAAAATGGCGAAATTCTATAAGCTTAGGTTTTTTTGGAACACCCTGTATATTATTATATTTTGGAAATTCTCATAATTTCCTGGTTTCAAAAATGTATAACACGTCTATATTTAGACTATCCGTTCTGCAGCTATTTAAAATAAAAATGTATGTAAACATGATATTGTATATTTTAACCATGGACAATATCATGTTTTTACATGATATAATAAAACAGACAAATGACAATCGCAAAATGGCGAAATTCTATAAACTTAGGTTTTTTTGGAACACCCTGTATATTATTATATTTTGGAAGTTCTCATAATTTCCTGATTTCAAAAATGTATAATAAGTCTATATTTAGACTATCCGTTCTCCAGCTATTTAAAATAAAAATGTGTGTAAACATGATATTGTATATTTTAACCATGGACAATATCATGTTTTTACATGATATAATAAAACAGACAAATGACAATCGCAAAATGGCAAAAATTCTATAAACGTAGGTTTTTTTTGGAACACCCTGTATATTATTATATTTTCGAAATTCTCATAATTTCCTGATTTCAAAAATGTATAATAAGTCTATATTTCGACTATCCGTCCTCCAGTTATTTAAAATAAAAATGAGTGTAAACATGATATTGTATATTTTAACCATGGACAATATCATGTTTTACATGATATAATAAAACAGACAAATGACAATCGCAAAATGGCGAAATTCTATAAGCTTAGGTTTTTTTGGAACACCCTGTATATTATTATATTTTGGAAGTTCTCATAATTTCCTAATTTCAAAAATGTATAATAAGTCTATATTTAGACTATCCGTTCTTCAGTTATTCAAAATAAAAATGTGTGTAAATATGATATTGTATATTTTAACCATGGACAATATCATGTTTTTACGTGATATAATAAAACAGACAAATGACAATCGCAAAATGGCAAAATTCTATAAACTTAGGTTTTTTTTGGAACACCCTGTATATTATTATATTTTGGAAGTTCTCATAATTTCCTAATTTCAAAAATGTATAATAAGTCTATATTTAGACTATCCGTTCTTCAGTTATTCAAAATAAAAATGTGTGTAAACATGATATTGTATATTTTAACCATGGACAATATCATGTTTTTACATGATATAATAAAACAGACAAAATCGCAAAATGGCGAAATTCTATAAACTTAGGTTTTTTGGAACACCCTGTATATTATTATATTTTGGAAGTTCTCATAATTTCCTGATTTCAAAAATGTATAATAAGTCTATATTTAGACTATCCGTTCTCCAGTTATTTAAAATAAAAATGTGTGTAAATATGATATTGTATATTTTAACCATGGACAATATCATGTTTTTACATGATATAATAAAACAGACAAATTACAATCGCAAAATAGGAAAAATTCTATAAACTTAGGTTTATTTTGGAACACCCTGTATATTATTATATTTTGGAAGTTCTCATAATTTCCTAATTTCAAAAATGTATAATAAGTCTATATTTAGACTATCCGTTCTTCAGTTATTCAAAATAAAAATGTGTGTAAACATGATATTGTATATTTTAACCATGGACAATATCATGTTTTTACATGATATAATAAAACAGACAAATGACAATCGCAAAATGGCAAAATTCTATAAACTTAGGTTTTTTGGAACACCCTGTATATTATTATATTTTGGAAGTTCTCATAATTTCCTGATTTCACAAATGTATAATAAGTCTATATTTAGACTATCCGTTCTCCAGTTATTTAAAATAAAAATGTGTGTAAATATGATATTGTATATTTTAACCATGGACAATATCATGTTTTTACGTAATATAATAAAACAGACAAATGACAATCGCAAAATGGCAAAATTCTATAAACTTAGGTTTTTTTTTGGAACACCCTGTATAATATTATATTTTCAAAATTCTCATAATTTCCTGATTTCAAAAATGTATAATAAGTCTATATTTCGACTATCCGTTCTTCAGTTATTTAAAATAAAAATGTGTGTAAACATGATATTGTATATTTTAACCATGGACAATATCATGTTTTTACATGATGTAATAAAACAGACAAATGACAATAGCAAAATGGCAAAAATTCTATAAACTTAGGTTTTTTTTGGAACACCCTGTATATTATTATATTTTGGAAGTTCTCATAATTTCCTGATTTCACAAAACATGATATTGTCTTAGTAGACAATATCATGTTTTTACACACATTTTTATTTTGAATAACTGGAGACAGAGTAGCCTAAATATAGATATATTTTTGAAATCAGAAAATTACAAGGATTTCGAAAATATAATAATATTTAGGGTGTTCCAAAAAAACCTTAAGTTTAAAGAATTTCGTCACTTGCCGATTGTCAAAACAACTCATGGGTTACCAAGACAAAATCATGTTTTTACATGATAATGTAAAAACATGATATTGTCTTGGTAACCCATGGAATAAACAATATTATGTTTTTACACATATTTTTATTTGAATTTGATTAACTGGGGAACGGATAGTCTAAATATGGACTAATTAAAATACAATAATATATAGGGTGTTCCATAAAAAAATCCCAAGTTTATAGAATTTTGCCATTTTGCGATTGGCATTTGTTTGTTTTGTTGTATCATGTAAAAACATGATATTGTCTTAGCAACCCATGAGTTAAAATAAACAATATCATGTTTTTACACACATTTTTATTTCGAATAACTGGGGAACGGCTAGTCTAAATATAGACATGTTACATATTTTTGAAATCAGGAAATTATGAGGATTTCGAAAATATAATAAAATATAGGGTGTTCCATAAGAAAAACCCTAAGTTTATAGAATTTTGCCATTTTACGATTGGTATTTGTTTGTTTCACAGTATCATGCAAAACATAATATTGTCTTAGCAACCCATGAGTTAAAATAGACAATATCATGTTTTTACACACATTTTTATTTCGAATAACTGTAGAAAATTAAATTTTGAGCACACGAAAACCTTTTTCGTTTGCGGTTGATTTTGCAACTTGCAGAACAATCTCCATAGAAATACCTACAAAATATACTGAGATTATTTATTTTATTACCAAACTAACACTTTCTGACCCCAGTTTTCTTTCTGTATCACAAATGGAAATAAAAATTCCAACTGAACCCGTTTCTTACTTCAAAACAGGTAGTTTATCGTGATGGCTTCTTAAACTGTCAAGTTCAAAATTGCCCTCGATCCAAACCACTTGACGAAGTACAAGACTACATGTTCCTCTCCTCCGTCTAATTAAATTATTATTTCAAGTCGTTCCCACATTTTTTATCCTCGCTTCGTAATTTGGATCCAAAGATTTCCGAATAAAAAATTACCGAATTATCCACACTTGTCTATTATTACACGTCAGGTCTTCTAATAAATACAGGGTTTAATATTAAACATTTCGTAAGGAACCGGCAGGCCATCTTTATTCGACCTCTGCCAGTATCTTAAATAAGTTATTAACTTTTTGACAGGTAATTATCTATATAGAATATAACGATCGCCTGATACCGAACATTATTCTGTCTGAATATTTAAAGAATGGGAAAATTACACGTGAAAAAAATTTCGTAGATGCACGCATGAGGTGTGTCCCTGGGGCACATCTCAACCGTACCCTCAACAATGCAAAGAGAGCGCTAACAGTTAGTATTTTTTAATTAAGAGTGTATTTTAAAAAACACTTTTTGTTAATAACAGTTAAAAAAATAAAAAGCACACTTTCTCACCTAAGAGGAAGTTTTCTATAAATTTTTCCAAAATTGAAAAAAAAAATTATCAAAATCGGTCAAAGAAACTAGTAAATGGAAGATTAAGATTCTTTAATAAACCTAATGAGCACTATCCCATTTTTTTGCGATAAGTATCAGTCCAGATATAGCCTCTTGACTTTGATCCAAAAATCGACTCTAGCAACCCAAAAACGTACTTTCTCACGTCTCTCCTTCCAATAAGTTGCTTATTCAACTGTTGACGCTTTGGCATGCTTGATACGGCCAAAACGGTGATTATGTAACGTATTTAATGATATATTTTCGTATTTCTAATTTTTTAATCCCACTGACTATATAATTTGGTTTAAACACGAACGAAGGAATTTTTTCGAATAAATTCCCCTTCGTTTTTTTTTGTGTGTTTATTACCTCTTATGCAAGAGATTAGTTTTAATAAGGCTCGACACGATGTTGACTGCAAACAAAGATAAACAGAACAGCTTTAGTTCTTTTTTTTATATAAGTATATAAAATTCCACAATTTGTAAAATAAATAACCTTTGCGTGTAAACAACGTCTCACGATTTATGGGTGATTCTCGAACGCCCGTTAGACTGTAAATTACTTGGATTTGTAGAAAACGAGTTTGGTGCCTTTACAACATTTTTTAACGAACAGCCCGAAAGGCAAGCTTACATAATTGCTGATTCAAGTTTCGTTGATGTTGCATAATCTTATGCGATAACAAAAATACGTAAACGATTGGCTTGAGAAGGGGATTTAAAGGTACAAAAAACTTCTTTCACTTGTGGAAGCTGACCAATATATGCGTTATAAAATTGTTTATCTAAACTACTTCAGAGAAAGTGTCAACAAAAAATTTTATAACAAAAATTATGCCTAACTATTTTTTTTGTCGTTAAATAAATTCGAATTTTTTTTATGGGTCACCCTGTAAATTATTGCGTTTTAAGATTCTACGTAAAATTCTAATTCGAAATCATATAAGGTACTTTATGTCCAAAATGCATATTTTTTAAGTTATAAGCATTTGAAAGAGAAAATGACAGGCCAAGGTCATCAATATTGAAAAACGAATAAGACCGATACTAAGTAATACAGGAATTTGCAACTTTGCACTGACGATTGGCACATAACATTGAACAAAACGGTCGTAAGAGAATTTAAAATTTTTACGGAATATTGTAATTATTATTAATTTTTTAACGTCGACCTTGACCTGTCATTTTTTGCATTTAAATGCTTATAACTCCAATAATAGACATATTAGACACATGGTACCTTATATGATTTCGAATCAAAATTTTACGCGGAATCTAAAAGTGCAACAACATACAGGGTGCTCCATTAAAAAAATACGACTTTGTCTCATTGCATAAAAATTAAAAAAATGTTCGTTTTAAAAAAATAATAGTTCATGTCAGAAGGAACGACTATTAGTTTAACATTTTTTTCACATAATTTTGTAAACCAAAGTTATGTATCTGGGATAAAACCGTAATTTAGAAGTCACGAATTATTAAACTGGTTTACAAAATCATAAGAAAAAAATCTTAAAGAAAAAGTTGTTCCTGTTGACATGACTTATTATTTGCTTAGAATGCCAATTTTTTTTACTTTTACACATTACAATGAGATAAAGCAGTATTTTTTAAATGTAACACCCAGTATGTTGTTGCATTTTTAGATTCTACGTGAAATTCTAGTTCGAAAATATATCAGGTATTACGTGTCCAAAATGACTGTTGTTGGAGTTATAGGCAATTAAAAGAGAAATTTGACAGGTCAAGGTCATCAACATTGAAAAACGAATAATTCCGATACTAGGTAATATAGGAATTTGCAACTTTGCACTGACGATTGGCACATAACATTGAACAAAACGGTCGTAAGAGAATTTAAAATTTTTACGGAATATTGTAATTATTATTAATTTTTTAACGTCGACCTTGACCTGTCATTTTTTGCATTTAAATGCTTATAACTCCAATAATAGACATATTAGACAAATGGTACCTTATATGATTTCGAATCAATATTTAACGCAGAATCTAAAAATGCAACAACATACAGGGTGCTCCATTAAAAAAATACGACTTTGTCTCATTGCATAAAAATTAAAAAAATGTTCGTTTTAAAAAAATAATAGTTCATGTCAGAAGGAACGACTATTAGTTTAACATTTTTTTCACATAATTTTGTAAACCAAAGTTATATATCTGGGATAAAACCGTATTTTAGAAGTCACGAATTATTAAACTGGTTTACAAAATCATAAGAAAAAAATCTTAAAGAAAAAGTTGTTCCTGTTGACATGACTTATTATTTGCTTAAAACAATGAGATAAAGCAGTATTTTTTAAATGTAACACCCAGTATGTTGTTGCATTTTTAGATTTTACGTGAAATTCTAATTCGAAAATATATCAGGTATTATGTGTCCAAAATGACTGTTGTTGGAGTTATAAGCAATTAAAAGAGAAATTTGACAGGTCAAGGTCATCAACATTGAAAAACGAATAATTCCGATACTAAGTAATACAGGCATTTGCAACTTTGCACTGACGATTGGCACATAACATTGACCAAAACGGTCGTAAGAGAATTTAAAATTTTTACGGAATATTGTAATTATTATTAATTTTTTAACGTCGACCTTGACCTGCCATTTTTTGCATTTAAATGCGTATAACTCCAATAATAGACATATTAGACACATGGTACCTTATATGATTTCGAATCAAAATTTTACGCAGAATCTAAAAATGCAACAACATACAGGGTGCTCCATTAAAAAAATACGACTTTGTCTCATTGCATAAAAATTAAAAAAATGTTCGTTTTAAAAAAATAATAGTTCATGTCAGAAGGAACGACTATTAGTTTAACATTATTTTCACATAATTTTGTAAACCAAAGTTATGTATCTGGGATAAAACCGTAATTTAGAAGTCACGAATTATTAAACTGGTTTACAAAATCATAAGAAAAAAATCTTAAAGAAAAAGTTGTTCCTGCTGACATGACTTATTATTTGCTTAGAACGCCAATTTTTTTTACTTTTACACAGCACAATGAGATAAAGCAGTATTTTTTAAACGTAACACCCAGTATGTTGCTGCATTTTTAGATTCTACGTGAAATTCTAGTTCGAAAATATATCAGGTATTGTGTCCAAAATGACTGTTGTTGGAGTTATAAGCAATTAAAAGAGAAATTTGACAGGTCAAGGTCATCAACATTGAAAAACGAATAATTCCGATACTAAGTAATACAGGCATTTGCAACTTTGCACTGACGATTGGCACATAACATTGAACAAAACGGTCGTAAGAGAATTTAAAATTTTTACGGAATATTGTAATTATTATTAATTTTTTAACGTCGACCTTGACCTGTCATTTTTTGCATTTAAATGCTTATAACTCCAATAATAGACATATTAGACAAATGGTACCTTATATGATTTCGAATCAATATTTAACGCAGAATCTAAAAATGCAACAACATACAGGGTGCTCCATTAAAAAAATACGACTTTGTCTCATTGCATAAAAATTAAAAAAATGTTCGTTTTAAAAAAATAATAGTTCATGTCAGAAGGAACGACTATTAGTTTAACATTTTTTTCACATAATTTTGTAAACCAAAGTTATATATCTGGGATAAAACCGTATTTTAGAAGTCACGAATTATTAAACTGGTTTACAAAATCATAAGAAAAAAATCTTAAAGAAAAAGTTGTTCCTGTTGACATGACTTATTATTTGCTTAAAACAATGAGATAAAGCAGTATTTTTTAAATGTAACACCCAGTATGTTGTTGCATTTTTAGATTTTACGTGAAATTCTAATTCGAAAATATATCAGGTATTATGTGTCCAAAATGACTGTTGTTGGAGTTATAAGCAATTAAAAGAGAAATTTGACAGGTCAAGGTCATCAACATTGAAAAACGAATAATTCCGATACTAAGTAATACAGGCATTTGCAACTTTGCACTGACGATTGGCACATAACATTGACCAAAACGGTCGTAAGAGAATTTAAAATTTTTACGGAATATTGTAATTATTATTAATTTTTTAACGTCGACCTTGACCTGCCATTTTTTGCATTTAAATGCGTATAACTCCAATAATAGACATATTAGACACATGGTACCTTATATGATTTCGAATCAAAATTTTACGCAGAATCTAAAAATGCAACAACATACAGGGTGCTCCATTAAAAAAATACGACTTTGTCTCATTGCATAAAAATTAAAAAAATGTTCGTTTTAAAAAAATAATAGTTCATGTCAGAAGGAACGACTATTAGTTTAACATTTTTTTCACATAATTTTGTAAACCAAAGTTATATATCTGGGATAAAACCGTAATTTAGAAGTCACGAATTATTAAACTGGTTTACAAAATCATAAGAAAAAAATCTTAAAGAAAAAGTTGTTCCTGTTGACATGACTTATTATTTGCTTAGAACGCCAATTTTTTTTACTTTTACACAGTACAATGAGATAAAGCAGTATTTTTTAAATGTAACACCCAGTATGTTGCTGCATTTTTAGATTCTACGTGAAATTCTAGTTCGAAAATATATCAGGTATTATGTGTCCAAAATGACTGTTGTTGGAGTTATAAGCAATTAAAAGAGAAATTTGACAGGTCAAGGTCATCAACATTGAAAAACGAATAATTCCGATACTAAGTAATACAGGCATTTGCAACTTTGCACTGACGATTGGCACATAACATTGACCAAAACGGTCGTAAGAGAATTTAAAATTTTTACGAAATATTAGAATTATTATTAATTTTTTTAACGTCGACCTTGACCTGTCATTTTTTTTCTTTAAACGCTTATAACTCCAATAATAGACATATTAGAGACATGGTACCTTATATGATTTCGAATCAATATTTAACGCAGAATCTAAAAATGCAACAACATACAGGGTGCTCCATAAAAAAAATACGGCTCTATTTCATCGAACCACATAGAAATAAAAAAAATTGACGTTTTAAAAAATTATAGATCATGTTAGTAGGAATGATTTTTACTTTAACAACTTTTTCCTTAATTTTGTAAACCAAATTTATATCCCGGTTTAGATTAATTTTTAAACCAAAACCAATAAAGGACACTTGTTAATATGAGCTATTTTAAAAATAAATTAACTCCCATAGCAAAAAAAAAAAATATCAAAAACGTAATGACTAAATTTTAAAACAGTGTCTGGTCCATTGTGTTTCACGTTGTATAATATGCATTCTCCATCTGGCGGACACCTAACAATCAGAGAGAAGAAGACGGAATGGTAGAAAAGAGACAAAAAAGAAGAAGAACATCGAACAAGAACAAGAAAGGTTTGTTGTTGGGGACATAGGCGTAGAATAACTTACGAGGGCCTAAACCGAAACAATCTGTCCACATTTTAAACTCGATCCCAATATACAAACAATTAAGTGGCTTGTAATTATCGAAAGGATTTTTTTGTTCGCGTGTTATTGGGTGTTGGGAAATTCAAAGGCCATTTTTACGAACAAAATTTTCTGGAATGGCACGAATAACTAATGAAACCGAATACGGCCTGTGCGTTATCCTGATTCAATCCCCTTAGATATTTAAAGATTCTTAGGACACTCATATGCTAAAATGGACAAAAACCTTTCTTAGTAGATAGAACACATTCTACTATAATTTCAACTAGAAGAGGGCTTTATGTTTGAAAAATAAATACAAAAGACGAAGACGAAAATAACGAAGAAGAGGAAAATAAGAAAGAAGAAGAACACGAGGAAGAGTAAAATAAGAAAAAATAAAGTAGAACAAAATAAAGAAGAAGACGATGATGAAGTTGATGATCAAGAAGAAGAAGAAAAAGAAGAACAAGAAGAAGAAGAAGAAGACGAAGAAGAAGAAGAAGAAGAAGAAGAAGAAGGAGGAGGAGGAGGAGGAGGAGAAGAAAAGGGAGAAGAAGAAGAAGAAGGCGAACAAGAACAAGAAGAAGACGAAGAGGAAGAAGAAGAAGATGCAGTAGAAACAGGAAGAGAAAAATAAAAAAAGGAAGAAGAAAATATGGAAAGTAAATAGGCATTTGTGATCGTCAACGACAGTCGAATTCAAAAATTTTTGCCCGCATTGACTTCATATAAATACATAATATGAGAAACAATAGGTATCATTATAACTATTAGTATTAGCACGGCCCTTATTAATGCCAGAGTTTATCATTGGCATGTGTGGAGTAAGATATCCGACGTCTGATAAGGCTTCACCATTCACCGCGGCGCATGCATAATAATTTCTGTGACACCAACACCCCCGGTGCATTTTCAGTCCACGCCCCTGCGTATATTTCAGGTACTCACCGGCTGTCAGTCCTTTCCTACACAACTTAATTTCTGAGCTTCAGATCGCATTGGCCGTGGAGGAGAGTGGACGTGCTCTGTTTGTTTAGTTCTTCGCCTGTTTAGTTTCGTTGCCTAGCTTTTCGTCGAGAGCTTACGCGCCAACCTGACTGTAGGACTATCTGATCTGTGGTCGGATTTTGTGTGTAATAAATCTGTGTGGATTTTAGTGGCGTGGTTTCTTTTGGTCCTTCGAGGAACATGTGACAAGGGTCTTATTTGATTTTACTAGTCGACAGTGAGTTGTTTTTATTTATAACTGACCTAGTAGATATAGGAAGCGTGATGAACCTCAACTTGAACTTGTTGTTGTCCATGCATGACTGCTATTGCTGATTTAGGAGTCAATGTCTGTGATGTAATGTTGCAGGGAATGTGACAATGTTTGTCCAAAAAAGGGAACAAATTGCGGGTTTTCTAGATTTACTGTCAATAAGTTTATCGGTGTTAGTTTGTTAAAAACAAGAAATACGTTATGCATAGATAATCAATGGACCGTTAAATTAACTTCATTTGGTTTATCTTCAGCAAGATTTGGTATTATCTGAGGATAACTGTGATATAATAAACCTTTTTTTATTTATTCATTACCTTGTTGTTATTATAGTTGATGTAGAGGTTCAGAAGCAATTAAAATATCAATATCACTTTGAGCTAACAATTTCTCCAAAATTCAGATTATGAAAAAATGGAAAGTAGTTTCTTTAGAAAAAATAAATACACCAGCAATGATTTCATTAATAATAATAACAAAATAAGACATTTTTCTCAAAATTACTCGCGTTCTAACTTTCGTACAATTTTCGAAAGGACCAAATCAAATAAAAGGGTCCGTAATATTAACGGAATAAACTAGAGAACTTGCTGCTTTTTAAACCAGTTATGCTGAAATGTTTCTGTGGTTTTGAAGAATATAGAACTTTTTGGATTTTTATACCTTAAAACTCCAGCTGTTAAAATAGGGGCGAAGTAAAGTATTTCTATGATTTGGTGGATCAACAATTGGAGACTGATAAGCTATTCTCCTCAATTTTATCAATGATTTAACCCGGAGAGTTGACTCAATCAAGTCTCTGATGCGACGGAGGAATGGTGTTGATTAATTCTGTACTCTCATCAAAAACGTACCTTTGTTGGATATTTTTGGTATTCAATTGTCTCATCAGAAAAGAGTGAATCTGATCCATGTTTCGTTTTCTTGAAAATTTTCTGAAACATCCTTTTCTATATCTTGTTTCGCGTTTCTAGCGCTCCTTCGTGGAGCTGTCCTATTGGTAGAATCACATATTCTTCTATCTCTGGAGAATAAATTAATGGAAATTGTATTGTACCAAGAGAAAACCGAACAAATCTTCCGCCTGTATCAAGGCAATGTTTTCTAAATTACCCTAAAATCATCAGAAATTGTTAGTAAAACTATTCGGTCTAATAATGTCTTCATCTCAGTCGTCTTTCCATCACTTGTGCTTCCATATCAATATCCAAACTTTGCTTTATTGACCATAAACTCAATCCACTTCTGAACTTCTCTTGAATTGTGTCTTGTTTTCAGCACCCTTCGGCTTAGTTTCATGCCCACGAGCTGGCCATGGATTAATTTATTTGGTCTTTCATAATAATTGTAATTATTGATGATGATGAGCGAGGATTTTGCCATATCAGTATTTTCCTGTCGGACTTTGGTCCTCCGGCTCCAAATATCAACTGATGAGGTACTAAATATGTTAGGAATATATTTCGTCAGAAATAGTGCAATTCTCAAATTTTTGCTTGGGTTGACTTAAACCAGAGCTTCAATCACAATCCCATTTCAATCGACGATGTGGGGTGGAAAAAAAATATCGTTCAAAAATTACTGTCGTAGACCTCAGAATTTATTGGATCAATTTTTTTTTTAATGTTTTTAAATTCTTCATCAATCTCTTGAGCCAGACTTTTTTATTTTTAGTTATAATTTTTTACCAAAAATATTTTTATTTTCAATTAAAATGAGTCTACAGGTCACAAATACATATAGATTCGTCCTCATTTTTATAATAATTGAAATTAAAATAACGATTTCACTTTTGACAGCTGTAAAATTTTCTGTCAACTGAATAAATGTCATTTAATAATTATTTCCACAAATAACGTTAGCACTTAAAAAGACATTTTTCTATATGTTTTGGAGGTACTGAATGCGAAATTAATTTTATAAAATTATTATGTTTGTTGGTAGCTGTCAAAATTGCTGTCAAGTTTAAAACTATGCAAGTTTGTCTTCAAAAATTTTATAAACAATGTGAATTTTCATAGAAGGGAAATCAAGTGTTTCTCTTAAATTTGCTAGTTCCATAATTGATATTAAAATACAGCTTTTATTTTTGACAGCTGTCAGAATTTCTGGCACCTTAATGAAAATGCCATTTCAAAATTATTTTAACAAATTAAAGTACCAAGCAGACATTTCTCTATAGGCTTTGGAGGAACTGAATACGAAATTTTTGTAAAAAACTAATATATTTGTTGACACCTGTCAAAACTGCTGTCAAATTTAAAACTATGCAAATTTGTCTTCCATAATTTTATAAACAATATAAATTTTCATAGAAAGAAAATCAAGTGTTTCTTTAAATTTGCTAGTTCCATAATTGATATTAAAATACAGCTTTTATTTTTGACAGCTGTCAGAATTTCTGGCACCTGAAAATGCCATATCAAAATTATTTCAACAAATTAAAGTACCAAGCAGACATTTCTCTAAAGGCTTTGGAGGAACTGAATACGAAATTTTTGTAAAAAAACTAATATATTTGTTGATACCTGTCAAAACTGCTGTCAAATTTAAAACTATGCAAATTTGTCATCCATAATTTTATAAACAATATAAATTTTCATAGAAAGAAAATCAAGTGTTTCTTTAAATTTGCTAGTTCCATAATTGATATTAAAATACAGTTTTTATTTTTGACAGCTGTCAGAATTTCTGGCACCTTAATGAAAATGCCATTTCAAAATTATTTCAACAAATTAAAGTACCATGCAGACATTTTTCTATAGGCTTTGGAGGAACTGAATACGAAATTTTTGTAAAAAAATAATATATTTGTTGGTAGCTGTCAAAACTGCTGTCAAATTTTAAAAAATGCAAGCGTGCCTTTCGTAATTTTGAAAATAACGTGAGTTCCCATAGAAGAAGCGCTGTTAAGTGTCTTGAAGTTTGCTAGTTCCATAATAGACAATAAAATAAAGCTTTCGCTTTTGGCAGCTGTCAAAATTTTTCAACTTAATGAAAATGACATTTTATAATTATTTAAACAAGTAAACGTACTTAACAAACATTTTTTTTATAAGTTTGAAGGTACTGAGTACAAAATTGATGTCAAATAAATATTATATTGGTTGGCAGATGCCAAAATTGCTGTCAAATTTAAAATTTATAAGTATAAGTAATCTTAATTTCCATAGAAGATACACACAATGTTTTAAAGCTTTGTAATTCAGTAATTGATATTAAAATAAGGTTGCAACATTTGACAGCTGTCAAAATTTCTGTCAACTTAATAAAAATGCCATATAATTATTATTTCAACAAATTAAAGTACTTAACAAACATTTTTCTACAGGTTTTGGAGGTACTGAATACGAAAGTAATGCGAAAAAAATATACTTGAATATTTTTAAATTTAGCAGCAGTTTTGACAGGTACCAAAAAACAATCTTTTTTTGACATCAATTTCGTATTTAGTAGCTGCAAAACCTATAGAAAATTGTCTGATACTTCAATTTTTTGAAATGATTATTATAGACATTTTTATTAGGTTAACAGAAATGTTGACAGCTGTCAAAAGTAATAAATGTATTTTAATATTAATTATGGAACTAGCAAATTAAAAAAAAACACTTAAATCCTTTCTTTAATGGAAATTCACATTGCTTCCAAAACTAAGGAAGACAAACTTGCGTATTTTTAAATTTGACAGCAATTTTGACAGTTACCAACAAATATAATATTTTTTTGAAACTAATTTCGTAATCAATACTTCCGGAACCTATAGAAAAAAATTTCTGCTTAGTACTTTCATTTGTTCAAAAAATTGTTAGATGACATTTTCACTGAGTTGACAGAATATTTGACAGCCGTCAGAAGTGAAAACGTTAATTAAGATTCACATTTAAAACATCTCTTTTTCTGTAAAAACCCACATTGTTTTGAAAATTACGAAAAACATAAAAAAAATAAGGTGATCCAAACAGGTCTACAGCGATTTTTGAACGGTGTTTTTTTTTCCATCCCACTGTGTTGACGCACGCAGGTAAAAAAAACGAATTCTTAGACGAAATAAAAATTTTCTAGCAGATCTTTTAATATCCTTTGTATTGAAGAGTCTTCCGAAACCACGTTACATACCTTTTCATTCATTTATTGTAAATACCAAATCGTGCTTAACAGTAATTTTTGTTCCATCTTTCTGGTTAACTCTTGTTAATGATGAGGCGTCTATTTGGTCTTCAATTGTTTCTCTTCTTTAACTGTTATGTCAGTTGTTTCATGAATAAAATGGTATCTTGGCCTGCAAAATTTTGGAAATGATGGTCGAGGGTTTTGCCATATCACTTTCTCTTTGTTTGACTTTTGCTTCCAAAAAAAAAATTGTTAATTTTTGAATTGAAGGTCATGACAAAGTAATTCAGTACAAGCAATTTTCGAAAATAATAAATACATATAATATATACTAGCCATTATCGTCGGCTAATTTTCCTGCATTTCTAAAAAACCGCCGCCGCAATTAATACAGCCACAATAAATAATAAAAGTTTGCTAAACCATTTCATATACAAGCAGCTGTAACCACTTTTCTCTGTAATTGTTCTCTTTGTAGACGACTTCAGACGCAAGCGGTGCACTTTTCAAATATAAACTGCAATTAGTATTCTACGGCTGTCGTGTAATGTATCGGCAATTATTTAATAAAAGAAATCTTAATGATCGAACTGAGTCACAGCGAATCACTCTGCTTAATTAGAGATAGGATACCTGCTAATGTTACACAGGCATCGGTAGTATAAAGCTGAGAATGCAGGCTAAAATTTCAGACTATTTGATTTAATCAAATATGTCGAAATAGTTAATTAATCAGCACAGAGAAAAAAATGTGCGAACATGAGGCAAAAATCAAGCGGAGTGAGATCGGGAGACCTTGCTGGCTGTTCCGACAGCAGACCCACCTACCCAGAAACATTTTGCCGATATACTCACCTCAGAAGTGTGCCATGTTGTTGAAACCAGATTTGGTACCCCTGGACAGAGCATTCGGAAACAAAGCCAAATTCGAAAAGTATTTCTTGAAGGATGTCCAGTTTTTCTGCAAGGAAAAAAAATTGTAAAAATCAAATACGCACATTTTGCTCAGTCATATCGTCAAATATAGACCACAATTAGTATTCCATGTACACCTTGCAAGTAATCGCAGCTACTTATTAAGAAATCAATTTAATTATCTCATTAAGCTTATTTTACACGATTTCAATATTCACGTCATTAAAGTTAGTCACTGCTTTTTTTCAGAAGCATTTCGAGTCGGTAATATTTTGCTCTAGTGTTACTTCCACTACTAAACCCAATTAATGACGCTAAATACTTGTAAATTCCATCAATCTACAATCTCGCGGGATAGGGATCTTTAACGTGCCCACGTCGCAAATATGCGTCAGTTTTGTAACGAAGTGATTTTTCCAGTCAAGGAACGTCTGTTTTTGATTTAAATATTACCGTCGCTTTCGATAATCCCCCGAATAATTAAAATCCGTGAATTATTATAAATAATGACCGAGTCGGAAACAAAAATCATTAGTTACTAAAACCGGTTAAAATATTAATCCGTGTCCGTTTTAATCCGTTCCATTTTACAATATAGTCTAGAATTTGCAAGCAACCCATTTCCGGTTATTGATGCTACGAGTCAATGTTGCTAATTACATAATACGCTCGACCTCAGTAAGTAACGTTGTGAGTACGAGTCCTTCGTTTCAAGTCATTACGCTCCTTTAACGAGCCGTCTGGATACGTCTTAAAAGTAATAAAACACCGGAGGAACGTCCAGTCCGGATCAACCCGAACCAGTCCGCATCAATCCGAAACTGTCACCGTTTTCACTTCCGTAACCGCCGCTCCGACTTATAGTCATAATTTTCTTGAAAATAATATTGGTAAGAATATACCGTGGTCCGCTACTATCCGTCCGTACCGCCTTCAGTTAAGTATAGATATTCAGAGATTTTATTGTTGGTGAGTACCACTGTATTATACTACTAAATCAAACTAGAGCTAATTAGTAATTTCTCCGTTTGTCTTTTGTTTCATAAAATATGCATCGGCTGGTTAGATTTGTTCGCTCGGGCTATCTTTAAGGCTTCAGTGCATAAAGTTTTACCGGAAAACTGAACTTACGAAAAATAGTTATTGGTAAATAGCTCTACGTTTGTGGCAGTAGTTCAACCAAAGCCAGAGAGTTCTGTTGGTGAGTAGCCAGTTACAAACTTTACAGGTTACGTAAGTAGACGCCATCACAAATTTATGTCGCATTTTCAATGATTTCGGCGTGTTTAATGGAAAAAAATATTTAAGACTAATTTCTCATACTAAATCTGTTTTTTTTTAAATCCTCTACAAATCGCTACGTAAATGTATATTTGCAACAAGTGTACACTGTATTTTATATCGGAACGGAAGGAGCAGCTATTGTATAATTACCGGGCTAATTACCGTATAATTGCCCGGTTTCCACTTGTCAAAACCAGTTCCTCCGTATACACTGTGACAAGTGAAACAAAAATACTCAAATGTGGTTTCGGGCGATTATTTATTTTTATCACGTACGGTGAGTGTTGATGGTCTGGAACTAATTCGATAAAATTGCAGGTAAAAACGTTTTTGGCGACATGTCGCAAAAGATTTATGAAAAAGATGAGTGAAAGTGTCGGAGTAACATTTATTTGAACGTTGAGATACATCTGACTGAACAAACAAACAAACAAGCCCAGCAAGCGCATTCACCAAATACTTGAATCTTTAAAATTCCATTTATGCAACACGAGTCTTTGTAACCCACTAACTAAAATTGTTAATAGTAATGGCAGGCAGATAGCCGCTGTACTACTTACTACTTCTATGAGTACACCGTACCAGATTTATTATGACAACACCGGACGATAAAACAACTTCTATAAAGTTGAAACTAAAACGCTAACTAACCTATTTTATTTCCAACTGCTACCTAACTGCACGTGATTAAGGATTCAAGCCGAGCAAAAAAACTGATTTACATATTAAATGAATATTTGATAAATATTTTAACAACCTACCTGAAGCTATTAGAGCAGTTTATGTGGTGTTTCGTTTTAAATTATCTTCCAGTCAATTAATTTTAATATATTACCGTCCTTTCTATTTACACATGCCTTTGCCCGTCGTTTAGGTGTTCTGGTTTGTTGGTATGTTGACAGTATATTTTCGCCTCGACAAGTGGATTTAATACCTAAATTTAGTTTCCAGGCTAATGTTACAAATTTCAATGGCCAGCAGTTACTTTGTTAGCACCAGTACCGATCTATTTCTGGACTTGTAACAATAAGGCTAATTACTTTGGCGTTTGGTGCGCGCGTGCTTCCGCCTTTGATCCAAGGAAATTTCTCTGGAAGTATCAATAAGCCTCAAATGTTTGTTAAGTTTTATTCATAATTTGTAGGATACTCGAAATACAATGAAATGACGCGTGCCGTTTCATTCGCTAGTTTGTATGTGTAACGCCATTCACGCGGAATGTCATTCATTTCCATTATTTACTATTGCAAATTCAAGTAAGTACGAAACGGTTTTGGATTTGACATAATGTAAACAAACTACTTCTGACTGGATCAGAATGTATCACGTCAGTAAAGGGATTAAGTGATTTTATGAGGTACACAAATAAAATTTTCCAGTTTTACGTACCCACCAGGGTGGACCAAATTCTATGGGATTTGGGGGTTTCGCTGAAAGTATGAGAGTTGGAAAAAAACAAACAATGGCGCAAACAGCGATGGTCTCTCTATTTTGACTACAGAGCGTTTTTGGAAAATTGGCATTTTTAGGTGAACTCAGAAATGTCAAAAATCACGGAGTAAATTTTATAGGCTATTTTTTGGGCTAATTTTAGAATTCTCTGTGCTCCTCCGCTTGGAAAATTATTATACGGCGCAAATGACCTCTAGTAGCAAATCCACAATTTAATTGGACTAATTTTAGATTTTTTCCCCTCTGAAAAAAAAGTTTTGGCGTAAATAAATTTTACTGGCTAAGTTTTGGGCTAGTTTTAGAACATTTTTATTCAACTACGTTGGGAAAAATTTTTACGACGCAAATCTACTCTAGTGGCATATCAACAATTTATTGGAATTTTAGAATTTTTTTTACCCTTCTGCAAAAAAAATCACGGCGCAAATAAATTTTATAGGCTAATTTTTGGGCTAATTTTAGAATTCTTTGTGCCCCTCCGCTTGGAAAATTATTTTACGGCGCAAGTGAACTGTAGTAGCAATTCAACAATTTAATTGGACTAATTTTAGAATTTCTTTTCCCCTCTGAAAAAAAATGTTGGCGTAAATTAATTTTGCTGGCTAAGTTTTGGGCTAGTTTTAGAGCATTTTTGTTTAACTACGCTGGGAAAAATTTTTACGACGCAAATCTACTCTGGTGGCAAATCAACACTTTATATGAACTAATTTTAGAATTTTTTTGACCCTTCTGGCAAAAAAAATCACGGCGCAAATAAATTTTATAGGCTAATTTTTGGGCTAATTTTAGAATTCTTTGTGCCCCTCCGCTTGGAAAATTATTTTACGGCACAAGTGAACTGTAGTAGCAATTCAACAATTTAATTGGACTAATTTTAGAATTTCTTTTCCCTTCTGGAAAAAAATGTTGGCGTAAATAAATTTTACTGGCTAAGTTTTGGGCTAGTTTTAGAATATTTTTGTTCAACTATGCTGGGAAAAATGTTTACGACGCAAATCTACTTTAGTGGCAAATCAACAATTTATATGAACCAATTTTAGAATTTTCTTTTACTCCCCTGGCAAAAAAATCACGGCGTAAATAAATTTTATAGGCTAATTTTTGGGCTAATTTTAGAATTCTTTATGCCCCTCCGCTTGGAAAAATTTTTTTCGGCACAAATGACCTCTACTAGCAAATCCACAATTTAATTGGACTAATTTTAGAATTTTTTCCCCTCTGAAAAAAAATGTTGGCGTAAATAAATTTTACTGGCTAATTTTTGGGCTAATTTTAGAATATTTTTGTTCAACTATGCTGGGAAAAATGTTTACGACGCAAATCTACTTTAGTGACAAATCAACAATTTATGTGAACCAATTTTACAATTTTCTTTTACTCCCCTGGCAAAAAAATCACGGCGTAATTAAATTTTATAGGCTAATTTTTGGGCTAATTTTAGAATTCTTTATGCCCCTCCGCTTGGAAAATTTTTTTTTCGGCACAAATGACCTATACTAGCAAATCCACAATTTAATTGGACTAATTTTAGAATTTTTTTCCCCTCTGGAAAAAAATGTTGGCGTAAATAAATTTTACTGGCTAATTTTTGGACTAGTTTTAGAACATTTTTGTTCAACTATGCTGGGAAAAATGTTTACGACGCAAATCTACTTTAGTGGCAAATCAACAATTTATGTGAACCAATTTTAGAATTTTCTTTTACTCCCCTGGCAAAAAAATCACGGCGTAAATAAATTTTATAGGCTAATTTTTGGGCTAATTTTAGAATTCTTTATGCCCCTCCGCTTGGAAAAATTTTTTTCGGCACAAATGACCTCTACTAGCAAATCCACAATTTAATTGGACTAATTTTAGAATTTTTTTCTCCTCTGGAAAAAAATGTTGGCGTAAATAAATTTTACTGGCTAATTTTTGGGCTAATTTTAGAACATTTTTGTTCAACTATGCTGGGAAAAATGTTTACGACGCAAATCTACTTTAGTGGCAAATCAACAATTTATGTGAACCAATTTTAGAATTTTCTTTTACTCCCCTGGCAAAAAAATCACGGCGTAAATAAATTTTATAGGCTAATTTTTGGGCTAATTTTAGAATTCTTTATGCCCCTCCGCTTGGAAAAATTTTTTTCGGCACAAATGACCTCTACTAGCAAATCCACAATTTAATTGGACTAATTTTAGAATTTTTTCCCCTCTGAAAAAAAATGTTGGCGTAAATAAATTTTACTGGCTAATTTTTGGGCTAATTTTAGAATATTTTTGTTCAACTATGCTGGGAAAAATGTTTACGACGCAAATCTACTTTAGTGACAAATCAACAATTTATGTGAACCAATTTTACAATTTTCTTTTACTCCCCTGGCAAAAAAATCACGGCGTAATTAAATTTTATAGGCTAATTTTTGGGCTAATTTTAGAATTCTTTATGCCCCTCCGCTTGGAAAATTTTTTTTTCGGCACAAATGACCTCTACTAGCAAATCCACAATTTAATTGGACTAATTTTAGAATTTTTTTCCCCTCTGGAAAAAAATGTTGGCGTAAATAAATTTTACTGGCTAATTTTTGGACTAGTTTTAGAACATTTTTGTTCAACTATGCTGGGAAAAATGTTTACGACGCAAATCTACTTTAGTGGCAAATCAACAATTTATGTGAACCAATTTTAGAATTTTCTTTTACTCCCCTGGCAAAAAAATCACGGCGTAAATAAATTTTATAGGCTAATTTTTGGGCTAATTTTAGAATTCTTTATGCCCCTCCGCTTGGAAAAATTTTTTTCGGCACAAATGACCTCTACTAGCAAATCCACAATTTAATTGGACTAATTTTAGAATTTTTTCCCCTCTGGAAAAAAATGTTGGCGTAAATAAATTTTACTGGCTAATTTTTGGGCTAATTTTAGAATATTTTTTTTCACTACGCTGGGAAAAGTTTTACGACGCAAATCTACTCTAGTGGCAAATCAACAGTTTATTTGAATTTTAGAATTTTTTTTTACCCTTCTGGCAAAAAAATCAAGGCGTAAATAAATTTTACAGGCTAATCTTTGGGCTAATCCTAGAAAAAATTGTTATTGGCAATCGTATTAAAATGTTGAAATATAAAATGTAAAGATCGCAGCAAAATCATCGCCATCAGATACTTAGTAATAAATGGATCTAAACTCGGGCCAAAAAGAGTAGTCAGTAGAGCAAAAACTCATCGGCAATTCTTCAAAGGATTTAGCTGTTATGGAATACAGAAGCGGCAGCTCGTTTTACCATATAATCCCATATAATTCAGAGAAATATATCCAGTTTTCTCCGCCTACCAGAGATGAAAACCACAACTAGGTCATTATGTTTAATTGGTATAGTCAACCAAATACAGTAAATGCTTGAACGTGCCGCCCTTATACCAAATAATTTGTTCGGCTATTGGAAAGGTCGTCGAGAGGGTTTAGATAGCGCATTCAGTGGCGTCACATATGCTGCAACGCAAAGGATGTGCATTGTTCAACTGCGTTGCTATACCTAATTCGTGGAGATAATGTTGCCAGATGTAAGCATATTATTTAAAATTTAAGACATGGTAACTCATATTCATGCATAATTAACACAATCCGCTTTCATTTGTTCGAATTATGGAATTTATGAAATTCGTAAATCCGTACGCCCCTGGCTCTACTGACTACTCTTTTTGGCCCGAGTATAGTCAGCCGGGACACCGGAGAAATCTGTACAGATCACATCGAGCTGGCCTTGATTAAGATTGCTAGATGTAAGTGAGTTATGCGGACAAGATCAGCAGTTGTCAATCTTCACTTCATAAAGCATTGTTTGCAAAGGACCTCGTGATGTAACCGATTTCTTCCTGCTCAGAGAGTTCAAAGACCAGAAACTTTTTTTGCGAATTCACTAGTACGCGAAGTTACTCATGTACATCTAGAGAGTCACGGAAACAAAAATATTTCTCGGTGTTTCATAATTATTAATTGTGTAAATAGACTGTGAATCAATTAAACAAACCGATGGCAGATCAACAAATATTTACGGCGTTTTTTTTATTTATAAAGAGAAACACATCTCGCCGAACTTATTTCTCTTTGAAGTGACTGCAATCGGTCTTTTTTTATTTCTAATTTTACGAGCGGAAACACAAATACTCGGGACATGTGCAAGCATCCATACCGAGATTCTGTTTCTGGCTGGCTGTTAAACGCTGGGGGAAGAATCTCGACACGAAAAAATATTTTCAGTAATTTTACGATGACTTAAATACAATTTTTATATAGCTTAGAACTGAACAAGAACACTAAAGGCCCTAATAATTGTCGATGCTCAGCAGCAAGCTCTGCTGACACTGACAATTGAATTTTTTAAAATCACTGCAAATTTTTAGATATCAATAAAATTAAGAGTCTTGGTAGCCTTACTATCAAAATATCTTGCTCAAAACTCTATGCTGTTAATTTTATCGTATCATTCAATGCTTTCTAGTATTACCTAAAAGCAAAGTTGTTCCGATTGGACTCAAAAGTTAGTTACTACCCTAATAAAGATCGTCCCCTGTTCGGTCCTGACAACGTTCATAGGTTTGCAACTATCAAGGTTATCTTTGTGCTTCTCCCAACATCTGTCAAATATACAACAAACCCAAAGGTTGCAGCATAAAAACTGCAGGTAGACAAAGTTTGTTGAAAACCACTCAATCATCGTGTCAGGTGCATTTATTCTTAGAATGCCTTACAACTCAATCTATGCGTTTTCTTAAATTTTTTCACGATTAAAGTATTGCACCAGTTTAACGGATTTTGGGTTTTGCTCACCAACATCCATCATGGATATTGATACAAATATAAATGAGGCAGCAACAATGTTTAATGCTGTAATTGTTTACTATTATTTACTATGGTTTTTATAGTGGCACTTAAAAGATTAAAATAATAACACCTATTGTTCAAGGATTACAACTTTGCAGAACAATAGAAATAAAAGTGATGGTGGTATTGTAATAAGATTTACCATCACTGATTTTTTGTATGCATAATAAATTAAAACTGTGAAAAAACTTTTCATTGAAAGATAAACATCTTGAGGTGTCGGAAAAAATGTGGATTAAAATGAAAGTAGTACCGAAACGGTTTTATTTGCATATTTGCAAACCGCTGATTTATTTCCATTCCGAATTATTCCAAAAAGTGAACGACGTCCACGTATTTGCTGGAGCACCGCCATGCCATAAGATACCCTTTTTATGTGCCCTTTTTTGTCGTTGAAAATTTAAACTACAGATTTTATTACCCCAATTTTACGAGGACGCCACGTTTTCAACGGAGCCATAAAGTGTCTTGAGCTAGAATAAGGCTTATTTTTACTTCTGGATCAACTTGACGTGCATGTAGCTTTCCGGTGCGTTACGAACGAAATCACATAAACGTCAGCGGGACGCGAGGGCATATTTTTATAAGGAACCACTTTGAAGCAAAGCTTCAAAAGAAACAAATAATATTTGTACAACTTTAAGCATTTGTGTGGAGATTTGACTAAACAAAAATATTTTCAGGATCCTCCTGCCTTCTGACCAGTGTAGAGGCTGACACAGTTTGATTGCCAGAATGAATGGATGACTTCTAGAACAGATTATCTCCAAGGTAAGAGCTTATATACTTTATTGGGATTTTTAAAGCAAGATTTATTTGGAATTCAAGATTTTATTTAGAATTTTGCAAAAGCAAAATTCTAAATAAAATAAAAATTTTGAACGTTTCGAAAATTATCGCTTTCATCAATGTTCAAAATTAAAAAAAAATGTTTTTTTCTAAATAAAATTTAGGATTTTATTTTTCAAAGAATAACCAATATTAGTCACGAAAGTTTGAAAATATTACTAAAACTAAACTAAAACCGGTTAAAATATTAATCCGTGTCCGTTTTAATCCGTTTCTTTTTGCAATATAGTCTAGAAATTGCAAGTAACCCATTTCCGGTTATTGTTGCCAATTACATAATACGCTCGACCTCAGTAAATAACGTTGTGAGTACGAATCCTTCGTTTCAAGTCAGTCCGCCCCTCTAATGCGCAATCTGGATACGTCATAAGTAATAAAACTCCGGAGGAGCGTCCAGTCCGGGTTCAGTCCGGGACAGTCAGCATCAGTTCCAGATCAATCAGAAACTGTCACCGTTTTCACTTCCGTCCGTAACCGCCGGTCCGAATTATATTAGTAAATTTTCTTGAACATAATATTGGTAAGAATACACCGTGGTCCGCTACTATCCGTCCGTACCGCCTTCAGTTAAGTATAGATATTCGGAGATCTTATTGTTCGTGAGCACCGCTGTATTATACTACTAAATCAAACTAGAGCTAATTAGTAATACCTCCGTTTGTCTTTTGTTTCATAAAATATGCATCAGCTGGTTAGATATGCTCGCTCGGGTAATCTTTAAGGCTTCAGTGCATAAAGTTCTACCGGAGAACTTAACTTACGAAAAATAGTCATTGGTAAATAGCTCTACGTTTGTGGCAGTAGTTCGCCGTATATAAAACCCTCTGTATAGACAAGCATATCTATAGCTAACCGACTGCCCGCCGTTCTTACTATATCCTGTTGGAAATTCCGTTTGCTTGCCGTCCGAAATCGTTTCAAGCCGCGAAAACAGACACCGGTTATGCAAACTCACCGTCTTCCGAAATAAAATCATATGCACGCGTATATACTCTTGATTGCCAGCCCGCATATTTATTATCATTATCAAATCTGTACACACTTGACTGCAAAGTCGCTGAAATATCCTGTTTATTGATTTGTTCATTACTGTTATAATAAATAAATACGTTGTTATACAAAGGTACAATTCACGAGTTATTATTTCAGTTATTTATTTCTAATTAACCCGTTTGAGAAATTTTCCAAGTCCAGTTGACAAGACAATCATCTTAAGACCCCTGGAAATTACCGTATCTCCATCTGTTTAGCTACCTCTAAACGTTCTCCCCATTGGAGAGCCAAACAAGTGCTGTTCCTTGCACTTAAAAATAAAGAACTGGCGCCCGAGTTTTCCGTCTAAAAAGTGTTACAAAGCCAGAGAGTTCTGTTTATAAGCAGCCAGTTACAAACAGTACAGGTTACGTAAGTAAAGCGTGACAAATTTTGCTCGGATGAAAATTTTATGGCAGGAAAACTTTCAAAAATTCAAGTTTTTAACAAATTAGCTGGAAATTCTTATTAAGGTTATTTTTGAAGCGCTGAAATTGTTATGAAAATTGGAAAATTTCCCTAAGAAATTTCAATATGGCGAATTTACAGTTTTTTTAGTTTGCAGAATTGTGTAATACATATAACAAGGGGTTTTCACAGTTGCTGATTCTCTTTTTTTAGTCGAAATTAAAAACTATGAGTTCGGAAACTTCACTTTGGTAAAAATTGTATGGAAGAAGAACTTTAGAAAATTCAAGTTTTTAACAAAATAGTTTGAAATTATTATCCAGGGAATTTTTTGGGTCGCTGAATTTGCTATGAAATTTGGAAAATTTCGCGAAGAAAATTCAATATGGCGATTTTCCATTTTTTTTTTAAATAAGTTTACAGAATTGTATAATACATATAACAACAACAATTTTTATATTCTGAAAACAAATATTAAAAAGCTCCTAAAATATACAGGGTAGAAAATAAAACAACATATGTTTTCATACAAAAAAAATGTCCTTAATTTTCTGAATCCAAAAATATATAATTGTTATATAATCACTCCATTTGTTCGTAAGATATTACTAAAAACTAATCACACTGCGAGTTTATTATAGAAATTAGAAAATAATGTCTTATACAAAAGCAGCAGGGTATTTAATAAATTTTTATTTGGCAGTAACAAAAAAACAACCTATGTTTTTTTAAATGGAACACTTTATGTTTTTATCCAATTAGATTTAGTTTTTGTTCCTGATTACACCGATACAGCATACTTGATAGTTTTATTCAGAATTATTAATCAAAAACAAAAATATTGAAGGTAAGCATTCCTACTAGAGTTTAAACTTTTTGCGATAGCAAAGAGGGCCGTGGATGAAAACAATAGAAACTGTTCGGTAATTCACATTTTAATGTTTAATTTTAGAAAATACAAAAAAATGTTTTATGTCAAAGTTGTGGAATATCTTCTAAACTTGTGATACTAATATAAAAACCACTGTGTTTAACAATAATTGTATATAATTTAAAAAAGCAATTACAGTTTTAATGCCAAAAGCAAGAAATATTTAAATTAAAAAAAAATTATGGCGAAAATAATTAATTTTTATTTTAAGAGTTCTGTAAATTATTCTTGTGTACCTATATTATTATAAACCTAAGAGTTACTAAGAATTTTTTTTGTTTCATATCTGAGATTTTTTTAAAATAAATGTATTTATACAGGGTGTCCCGATTTTAAACCGACAAACTTCGGGTACAGAAAGTTCACATGAAATTATGACATACCCCTTCTAACATTTCTTCTCTATCGAGCCTCCTAACGGAGATACAGGGTGTTGAAAATTCAATTTATTTTTTGTTTTTCTTTAATAACTTCCAGAATATTTAAGATAGGGAAACCAAACTTGGTACACATAGTTAGGTTGTGAGGGTCCATCTTTGCTATGGTTCAGAGTTGAACTGAGAAGCGCCAGTGGCGTGCGGTGTGGTCACGTCGACATAATTTTAAGGAAAAAAGTATGTGCACTAATTTTTTTTGCAATTCTGATCAGATTTTCATAATTTACGGTTAATTTTCTAAAAAAACTTGCTCATGTAAAATTTTGACTGAGGCATTAGTTTTCGAGATATTTGCGTCTGAACAAGACGATGCACCAAAAACACAATTATCATGTCGGGAATAGTTCTGATGAAATCACGACATATCCCTTCTAAAATTTCTCTATAGCCATTCCTAACGGAAATACGGGGTATTGATTTTTTTTATATTTGGATGTTGATAATTCGTTTATGTAATTTCGTAACAAACAAATTTTTCTTTTGACAGAAATAATATTGACTTGCAAAAGGCCCTAAAAACGCCTCATTGCAAAAGAAGAAAAACATTAAAAACATGAAATTGACAGTTCAGTTCAGTATATCCCTTCGAAAATCAGATTGAAAATAATTTTGAAAGGGCTATCTTAATTAATTAATTGTGTTTTTGGTGCATCGTTTTGTTCAGACGCAAATATCTCGAAAACTAATGCCTCAGTCAAAATTTTACATGAGCAAGTTTTTTTAGAAAATTAACCGTAAATTATGAAAATCTGATCAGAATTGCGAAAAAAAGTAGTGCAAATACTTTTTTCCTTAAAATTATGTCGACATGACCACACCGCACGCCACTGGCGCATCTCAGTTCAACTCTGAACCATAGCAAAGATGGACCTTCACAACTTAACTATGTGTACCAAGTTTGGTTTCCCTATCTTTAATATTGTGGAAGTTATTAAAGAAAAACAAAAAATAAATTGAATTTTCAACACCCTGTATCTCCGTTAGGAGGTTCGATAGAGAAGAAATGTTAGAAGGGGTATGTCATAATTTCATGTGAACTTTCTGTACCCGAAGTTTGTCGGTTTAAAATCGGGACACCCTGTATATAAAATATTCGATTTTTTTAAATTTAAGTATTTGGTGAATGCGCTAGGTCACAAGACAGAAAACCATTATAAATACTCTCCCAATATTCACATTCAGCAACACAAAAATTCGTAACTTACTATGGCCCCAAGTTTTACAACCTATTACCAATAAGTTTCGAGCAAATAAATTATTTATTTGCTTGAAACTTACTGGTAATAAATTAACGGGCATCAACATGCTGGATTTTCATTAAAGGTAACATTTCTTCTCCAAATTCTGATGTACGGCCCGAGATATTGATTGATCGGTGGTCATTTGTTAATAAAAACTTAGTTAGTTGCTGTCACGATTTTTTAGATAATCACTAGTGATTGATTGATACGCACTTGATAATAAATAGTTTTTGAACCTATTAATGCTTATACATATTTGCTTTGAATTGAACCGAAACCAATAAACGTAACAATTTTTTAACGATTTTCTTACTGGAAAACACATTACTTTTAGATAATAAAAGTTGATGTACATTCAAGTGTTGGTGAGCATTACGTAGATTTTTTTAAGTACTGGCAATCAATAGCGTGTATATTTTTTATGGTGCCATAAATTGCTGGTTTAGTTGTAAATGTTGGAGCTGGTTCAATTGACGTGATATATTTTGATTATTCGCATCTTTTTGGAACGGATCCTATTAAATTTTATATTAGAAAAACCGACAAAATTAAAAACGCACGGTTTCAATTTGAAATTCTCAACGCCATTATTCGTCGGAATCAAATGCGTAATGTCCCAAAACCATATATAAATTAATTGGCCACGCTCTAAAAGGGGTCCATAAATTAACAGGTGCGGACCGGCTTGTTCGAGCGAACTGGAAAATCATCCTCACAAACTACGCACCTTTTTCGACTTGAAATATATCAATAATATAAGAGAGAAAAAAATCTTGGTAAATAAAAAAAATTCGACTATATGTATACAGGGTGAATCTTTAAGTGGGGGTCATATTTATAGGGGTGACACCTTTCAACTATAGGAACACGATTCTACATTTTCTTAAACTATTTCACCTAAAGTTGATTTATTTGATTTCATACATTGCATTATTTGGTTTTATATCATCTAAGCTTAAATTAAAATGGCAACACTGTCGACCGGTCAGACGTGAGTGCACCGAAAGCTTGCCCAGCGGCGGCGCCGGGATTACATTTGACGGCGAATTTAAAAATAAAACTCATAACTCGGCCGTTTTATACTTTTTGACACAAAAAAAATCGGATTGATATTCCTGATGACTAGTACTAGTACCCATAAAAATATGACCCCTACTTAAAGATTCACCCTGTATATTTGGCCAAACGAGGTTCTAAGCATTTTTTTCCATAGCTGCGGCTTTCGCTTTCCTGCTCCGATCTCTACTGCTTGTAGAGTTGCAAACCTCGCATTTATGTGTCACTATTACCAGAAAAAAACGAAAATGATGAAAATAAGGATGAGGAAGGAGAATATAAAGGCTCTTTCTTAGTTTTACTTATTATAATTATAATTCCACAAAACCCATTATTTCCCAAGTTATTCACGGTTCAAATTCTATACAACGTAATTAAGCCATTTTAAAATAATCCAGCAGCCGGAATAGGGCCTAATAAATAAAAATCCGTAGCGTTTTGTAGCAATATTTCTTTTTCTGTGACGGTGCCGTAAATCTTTCCGCTCGCCCTTACACATGCCACATGTACAACGTCTAAATTTATCCCATCTGTCAAATTTTATGAATAGTTCTTTCAAAAGTTTCATAATGACTATTCAGAGTAGGGTTACAGAGCACACTGAGTTTCGATTTTCACATTTCCTGCGGCCATATGGTGTGAATTGTTGAAAACCAGGACCGAGTGGATTTTGTCGGTGGATAATACAACAGAAGAGACCGAAGAGCTCTATTAAGAATATACCAATATAGATATAACAATAGCGAAAGAACTGCAGAAGAAAGTAAACTTTAGTGTTCGTGTTCATTGCTGATGGTTTACGACAGGTAATAGTAAGATGCTAGCATGGGAAATGCATAAGACATGAGATATACCGGGTGGCCACGAAAGTGCTGCCTATGGAATAGCTTGGTGATTATGAAAGATATTTTTTCTAATAACAATGAGAGTAAAGAGAAAGTCTACACTTCTGTCTGGCCGTTCACCAAAACATCGAACACGAACTAACACGCATCGCAGTATGCCGTGATAAGTCATGTGCGGCTTTTGCATTTCAGGAGAACCTAAATAAAAAAAAAAACTGGCTCGTATATGGCTCTCGACCGCCATCATTTTTTTACATTCTTTCTCGCTATTTTTTGTTTATGCACCTGCTTGCAACTAGATCAGTGTCAGTAGTTAATCAAGAAGCAGTAGAGTTCAATTCTGTTTTTAAAATCTTTTTCATAATATTCGTTCGCAAAATTTAATTGTTTTCCATGAATTTTCAAAAATTTACTGGGAAAAACACGCTTCTTTAATTAAGAACTTTGCGTACGTGGAGCGACAAAACACGCCCATACGTCAAATCCAACGCCTACTTTTTATAAAATTCGAAAATAAAATCCCGCAAATTTAACCATCGTCCTACTTTATAAGTAGAAATTTCTACTTTAAAACTAGAAAATTCTACTTAAAAACTAGAAATTTCTACTTTAAAAACTAGAAATTTCTACTTTAGAACTAGAAATTTCTACTTTGAAACTAGAAATTTCTACTTTAAAACTAGGAATTTCTACTTTGAAAACTAGAAATTTCTACTTTATAAGTAGAAATTTCTGCTTTGAAACTAGAAATTTCTACTTTAGAATTAGAAATTTCTATTGTAAAACTAGAAATTTCTACTTTAAAACTAGAAAATTCTACTTAAAAACTAGAAATTTCTACTTTACTTTAGAACTAGAAATTTCTACTTTAAAACTAGGAATTTCTACTTTGAAAACTAGAAATTTCTACTTTAAAACTAGAAATTTCTACTTTAAAAACTAGAAATTTCTACTTTACAACTAGAAATTTCTACTTTGAAACTAGAAATTTCTACTTTAAAACTAGGAATTTCTACTTTGAAAACTAGAAATTTCTACTTTATAAGTCTTTGAAACTAGAAATTTCTACTTTAGAATTAGAAATTTCTATTGTAAAACTAGAAATTTCTACTTTAAAACTAGAAAATTCTACTTAAAAACTAGAAATTTCTACTTTACTTTAGAACTAGAAATTTCTACTTTAAAACTAGGAATTTCTACTTTGAAAACTAGAAATTTCTACTTTAAAACTAGAAATTTCTACTTTAAAACTAGAAAACTTTAAAAAGTAGAAATTTCTACTTTAAATCTAGAAATTTCTACTTTGAAACTAGAAGTTTCTACTTTGAAACTAGAAGTTTCTACTTTGAAATTATAAATTTATACTTTAAAACTAGAAATTTCTACTTTAAAACAAGAAATTTCTATGAAAACTAGAAATTTCTAGTTTTCTACTTTATAAGTAGAAATTTCTACTTTGATAACTAGAAATTTCTAAAGTAAAAATTTCTACTTTATAAAACGTGTATACGGTGTCTCTATCCGTTGAAACTCAATAGACTTTTTCTTTTTAGAAGTGACTGCTAATTAAGAAACCAATACCTGTTTTGAAAGAAAGCAGTGGCGTACTATTGTCTTCGTCAAGTCATTTAATGCTGTCACGCACGTCACTGGTGGAATTGTCAATACTCGTTAAATCAAAAAGAAGTGTTTCTATGCCAGTATAGTGCATACCAAAGCTCAATTAAAGATTTTAAATCGTTTTCGAAATAATAAAAATAATTTTAATTATTTTTTTGGAGCTTAAACTGTGTATCAAGGTATTTGAGATATGACCGAACACTTAGATGTAAATTACCTAATAGTCGATATCGAAATTTCGACCAATTCAACGGATAGAGACACAGTACACACGTTTTAAAATATAAATTTCTAGTTTTAAAATAGAAATTTCTACTTATAAAGTAGAAATTTTTAGTTTTTAAAGTAGAAATTTCTAGTTTTAAAGTAGAAATTTCTAGTTTTAAAGTAGAAATTTCTAGTTTTACAATAGAAATGTCTAATTATAAAGTAGAGATTTCTAGTTTCAAAGTAGAAATTCCTAGTTTTTAAGTAGAAATTTCTAATATTTCTAGTTTTAAAGTAGAAATTTCTAATATTTCTAGTTTTAAAGTAGAAATTTCTAGTATTTCTAGTTTTAAAGTAGAAATTTCTAGTTTCAAAGTAGAAATTTCTAGTTTTAAAGTAGAGATTTCTAGTTTCAAAGTAGAAATTTCTAGTTTTTAAGTAGAAATTTCTAATATTTCTAGTTTTAAAGTAGAAATTTCTAGTATTTCTAGTTTTAAAGTAGAAATTTCTAGTTTCAAAGTAGAAATTTCTAGTTTTAAAGTAGAGATTTCTAGTTTCAAAGTAGAAATATCTAGTTTTAAAGTAGAAATTTCTAGTATTTCTAGTTTTAAAGTAGAAATTTCTAGTATTTCTAGCTTTAAAGTAGAAATTTTTAGTTTCAAAGTAGAAATTTCTAGTTTTTAAGTAGAAATTTCTAGTATTTCTAGTTTTAAAGTAGAAATTTCTAGTATTTCTAGTTTTAAAGTAGAAATTTTTAGTTTCAAAGTAGAAATTTCTAGTTTTAAAGTAGAGATTTCTAGTTTCAAAGTAGAAATATCTAGTTTTAAAGTAGAAATTTCTAGTATTTCTAGTTTTAAAGTAGAAATTTCTAGTTTTAAAGTAGAAATTTATAGTTTTAAAGTAGAAATTTCTAGTTTTCAAACTAGAAATTTATAGTTTTAAAATAGAAATTTCTATGTATAAAGTAGAAATTTCTAGTTTTTAAGTAGAACTTTCTAGTTTTTTTAATTTTTGCTGTGGCCCTTCAGAGCCATCGTAGGCCTACCCACTCGAGATAGTGCAACTTATTATACTTTTCTGTACAGCATAGCCTTCTTCATTTGTATGTAAACTCGCCCAATTTGTTTACAATATGATGACGCCTTTTGCTCTACGCGTAGCGCAATAAAAACCTTTGCGTTATTTTTGTTTTATTACGGCTATTAAATTATATTTATTCCCATGGAAAATATTACAATACGCAGCGGTATTTTTAATTCATCTGGAATTAACTACTAGCATGTTTCACAAATAATTTGAACCCCATATAATTACCTAAGGAATTTCTTTTTGTGTTTTGTATTAAAAGTTACATACATTCCGTGTAATTTAAAATGCAAATTTCTCCGAAGATGGAAAATTAAAGTAAAACCTTTTCCAATCCAGAAACATACGAAGGCCCACATCAGTATTTTATAGGAATTTTCTTGTTATGGCAGCAGTATGAATGAAGCTTGGCATTTTCCAGCTGAAGAACCTGCAGTGGGCAATGTAACAAATCCAGAATTCCAAATTTAAAAAAACTCATCGAATTACATATTTTTCGAGAGTTCCTGCGCTATATTTCCGTATCATCAATTCCTAATGGATTTTAAAATATATAAAATTGCTCATGTCATTAATATATAAATGAGCGAGTACTTGTATAGCATATACATGTATTATGTCACGTATACCTGGGTAAAAGACTGTCTAATCAAATTTTTTGCGATACCGCCAGAAACGGAAAGTTTTTCACTGGTTCAGTTTCGCAAATGTGGCTGGCGGCACGCAGACAAATCTGTGAGTAGTAGAGGTTACTTGTTATCTATAGCATAGGCCAATTTCGGGAGACGCCGAGATTAAATACCGGTTTACTTAGATACATTTTTAAATCAAGTTCAAGTTGCAGTACACGAATTATGGCTGTAATTGTGGTGCTTCTAAAAAATGCGTGGGAAGAATTTTGCTAATTTTTAAACAATAATTGTTATTTTTGGAAAATGTAACGTTTTTTTTCTAATTTAATTTACAAGCACATTTTTTGAAAATTGTTATTACCAAATAAAAATGCATGCATATTTTTAATATATGTTCAGATAGACAAAATAAAGTAAGTAGTTTTATTAAATTTTAAGTACCTAGTTAAGTAGTTGTGTAAAATGACGCTGCATTTATTTTAAAAATTGGCGCACCAGAAGGCAGGCGAAACATTTTTTTTTAACCTAAAATTATGTAAAATGTCAAAAAATATGCTGAGTGGTATCAAGTCAAGTTATCATGATTACAGACAGATAGATGGACTTACGAATACATTTATTAATCGTTCATTATTTCATAGATATAGTGTAAATTATTTAAGATTTCCCTGTTATAAAAAGTATGCATAACCAAGTTGGTCGAGTTGCTGACATAAAAATAAAGCCGGTATGAGAACACGCGCCGATGTCATGAATTTAAATACTGAATACAGGGTTGTACTTAAAAATTTCGCTTAATATAATTATTTATTTATTTACGTCCTGAATTACTGGATACCTAAAAAATTAAATTCTATGTATGTTGACACGGACTGACAGACTCACGGAATTACTTATACCGGGTGGCCACAAAAAAATTGCCTACGGAATAATTAGTTTGTTATGGAAGGTAAACTGCTGAAACCTGGAATAGTAGGTCACTACAGCGAGAATCTGACAAAATTGGGCACAAAATATCACTTCCGGTCTAACCGGAAGTAACACCAAATTTCTTATTTTAAGCGGAGCACTCTGTATATTTTTACATTTTATTGTTCGTGATGAAATTTTAAATTCAACGATATGTCACAAGTTGGCAAAAATTTTTTTTGACAGCTGTCAAAGTAACGTTTTCTTATAAAAAAAAAATTGACAGCTGTCAATGTAACGTTTTCTAAAAATAATTTTTTTGACAGCTGTCAAAGTAACGTGTTCTAAAAATAAATTTTTGACAGCTGACAAAGTGACGTTTTCTCGAGAAAAATTTTTTTTTGACAGCTGTCAGAGTAACGTTTTCTAAAAAAAATTTTATTTTTGACGGCTGTTAAAAAACTGAAGAAAAAATTTGTTTAGACTCTTCGGTGACAGCTGTCAAAGTAACGTTTTCTCGAAAAAAAATTTTTTTGACAGCTGTCAGAGTAACGTTTTCTTAAAAAAAAAAAAATTGACAGCTGTCAAAGTAACGTTTTCTAAAAAAAAAAATTGACGGCTCTCAAAGTAACGTTTTCTTATAAAGAAAATTTTTGACAGCTGTCAATGTAACGTTTTCTAAAAATAATTTTTTTGACAGCTGTCAAAGTAACGTGTTCTAAAAATAAATTTTTGACAGCTGACAAAGTGACGTTTTCTCGAGAAAAATTTTTTTTTGACAGCTGTCAGAGTAACGTTTTCTAAAAAAAATTTTATTTTTGACGGCTGTTAAAAAACTGAAGAAAAAATTTGTTTAGACTCTTCGGTGACAGCTGTCAAAGTAACGTTTTCTCGAAAAAAAATTTTTTTGACAGCTGTCAGAGTAACGTTTTCTTAAAAAAAAAAATTGACAGCTGTCAAAGTAACGTTTTCTAAAAAAAAAATTGACGGCTCTCAAAGTAACGTTTTCTTATAAAGAAAATTTTTGACAGCTGTCAATGTAACGTTTTCTAAAAATAAATTTTTTGACAGCTGTCAAAGTAACGTGTTCTAAAAATAAATTTGACAGCTGGCAAAGTGACGTTTTCTCGAAAAAAAATTTTTTTTGACAGCTGTCAGAGTAACGTTTTCTAAAAAATTTTTTATTTTTGACGGCTGTCAAAAAACTGTGAAAAAAAAAATTTGTTTAGACTCTTCGGTGACAGCTGTCAAAGTAACGTGTTCTCGAAAAAAAAATTTTTGACAGCTGTCAGAGTAACGTTTTCTTAAAAAAAAATTGACAGCTGTCAAAGTAACGTTTTCTAAAAAAAAATTTGACAGATGTCAAAGTGACGTTTTCTAAAAAAAAAATTTTCCAAATTTCAACAGCCTATCTTTTACAATAACCGAGTTATTTCGTAGGCTATACAGATATGTATAGCGTAAATTATTTAAGATTTCTGTATTAGAAAAAGTATGCAAAAATTAAAATATCTAGCCGATTTATTGCCATGAATTAAAAAACCGGGTACAGGATTGTACTTAAAAATACCTGCGCCCTTTAAAAATAATTAAAAATTATTATTTTAAAAAATGACTTTTGATGTATTTGTAGAATTTTTACTTTTTTTAACCTATAATGTATTTAACTGGAATTTTTAGAACATGAATGAGGATCCTCAATTTATCATGTAATAATATACCTTTCTCTAAATTCCACACATCGCAACCGCATTTTTACGCTTATTCAAACAACTATTCCATAAACATTGCAATACCACGTTTTATGAATCCTGTTATTTGTAAATTACGTCATACGTCATAAAAATATTTTTCTTTGTTTATATTCACTTATTTAGGCTTAACGCTCCCATAAAACATTATCTAAATGCCGAACAACAAGGTCGAAGATTTCCTCACAGATACACTCATCCTAATCATGGTAAAACAAACAAGCGTTTTACACTAATTAAAGTAGCTACTGCACTTTGGCCTCGCCGCATGCTCAGCTAATACCTATTTGACTTATCAATTGCTTATGGCAATTTTTATTACAAATCTACGATTTTTCAGATACACACGCCGCACTGGCCTAGGGATATTCCTTGTTACTCAAATAAAAATAATTTCTTAAATTATCGCACCAACTCGTCTTGTGGAACGGCATTCCAAACAATACTAAAAGCTGACAAATAAACTTCTTAGGAAAATGTGTAGGGCACAGATCGGGCTACAAACCAGACCATGATAAAATTGAAATTTGCCCACGGCCCTTAACACAGGGGTTTAATTGAAACTAACTTCAACGAACTCGCGCAGTTTTTATATCAAATATTTAATATATTCACTGCCAAATTTTTATCCAAGTATCCTTTAATGCTTCAATGCAATATCTTATCAGTTTCTGTATTTGAAATGTTTGATATACTTCTGATTAAGCACTTATGCAATGATACATATGTAGGTAATTGATTTAATGAAAGACGTTTAAAAATATCAATACTGGAACAAACCAGAACAACTTTGCACCAAGAAATGCAGATTAACAAAATAATTTCCCATATGGTGCAGACTTTTTGACGGACACTGTATATAATAATATATAAAATAATGTTGGGTTGTTTTGATTGTTTCTTTATATGTATTGCAACCAAGGCCTCACTAAAGGTATCGTTTATTGACGATGGCTCCTCTATGTCAAAAACGTTTGCAAACACCAATTTGTGTGAGATCACTCGGAATGGAAAAGGCGTTATATAACACGAAAATAATTCAGGACCGTATTTAAAAAGTTGACAACATAATGTGCGCAGAAAAGTTGTAATAAACTATTGGACTCAATTTTCCTCTAACTTTACACATATTAAAAAAAATAGTGTTGTAAAGTTCCATTACAGCACTAGTGCAATAAAGTACTACTTTACGCACTAAAACGGGTACATGTAAAAGTCTGCTTTATTCGTCGGTCGTAGGAAAAATACTTTATTGGAGTTCTATTGTTGATGAAATGTATAATAAATAAAATAGTTTTGGGTTGCTCTTAATGTCAGTTTCCACACGTGTTGCGTATACCATTTTTCCTACGGCAACAAACGTACCAGAAATATACTTGAATGGCAGTTCAATTTGTTTGTGGTATCCGATATCATATCAGTTTTATTTTAATGTGAAATGTGTGCGTGAAAAATACTTTATTTCACGTTGTCAACAGCAATGTGTTATAAAATTTCATTACAGTACTAAGTGCGATAAAGTTACCTTACGTATTAAAATGAGCGTAAAATTCTATTTTACTCGTCGGTCGTAGGAAATATATTTTATTGGACTTATTTTTAAACGTATAATAAATAAAGTCATTTTGGGTTGCTTTGAAAGTCACTTTCCACACATGTTGCGCACACTATTTTTTTCTACATAAAATACATGAGAGATGACAGTTCAATTTTAGTATGAAATGTGCGTGGAAAAAGAACCTTATTTCATGCTGTCAATGGCAACATGCTGTAAAGTTTCATTACAGCACTAGTGCAATAAGGTACTATTTTACGTACTAGAATGGGTACATGTAAAATTCTGCTTTATTCGTCGGTCGTAGGAAATATTATTTTTAAACGTATAATAAATGAAGTAATTTTGGGTTGCTTTGAAAGTCACTTTCCACACGTGGTGCGTACACTATTGTTCCTACGACGTGCTATAAAGTTTCATTACAACACTAGTACGTAAAGTCTACTTTATTTGACGGTCGTAAGAAAAATATTTTAATGGGGTTTTATTGTGTTGTTAACGTATAATATGTATATAAAATAATTTTGGGTTGTTTTGATTGTTTCTTTATATGTATTGCAACCAAGGCCTCACTAATGGTATCGTTTATTGAAGATGGCTCCTCTATGTCAAAAACGTTTGCAAACACCAATTTATGTGGGATCGCTCGGAATGGAAAAGGCGTTAATTAACACGAAAAATAATACAGGACCGTATTTAAAAATTCGATGAGGAAAGGATGGATTAAACACAATGTGCGCAGAAAAAGTTGCAATAAAAAATTGGACCCAGTTTTCCTCTAACTTTACACATTTTTTAAAAAAATATAAACAAAATCAAAATTTGTTTTTTTTGAAAATCTGAAAAACAATTTTCCGCGCCCTGTGTTATTTTACAAAACTGTATAGGGTTTTTTATATCGCCCTGTATCTATCTACTCGAATTATGAAATATAATGTGTTTAATAATCATAATGGGTGATAAAATTATGAAATAAGAATAGATATGATCCGATATGGTAATCCCCAGAATAGTCGGCGTTCCCCTACAAAGCAACTATAAACACTATCAAATGCGTTATCTACTTCAATTTGTGTATTAATATTTTATTAAACGTACTAAATGACGTATAAATTTATTAGTATATTTATTTATTAGGTCAATAAAAATCTAAATTGGTAATAAATAATATGGGGGGGTTCTTGAGGGTGCCTGCGATAATTTAGGCATAGGAAGTGTCAAATAAATACTCCACATCACAGAAATTAGATAACCCCCATATCCAAAGCCAAGGCTGCCCGGAGAGGGGTTACCTACATATTAAAAAAAAAAAAATTGTAAAATATTTTGTTCTTTCTCTTGGCTTAGGGACCAGCTGCGTTGCTCTTAACCCTCCGCATTTTACGTGACACAATTTACGTCACTTAGTGCGTTGGTCAAGGTTCATGGGGGAAGTCAATTAAAAATAAACTATCCAACGTCAAAATGTAACATTCACATTGAACTACGCCTCTTATCTGCTGTTAAAAAAAAATCGAAAGTAAACAAATAAATATACTCGTAGCTAACTTTAAAAATGAAGAAATGCCTTATACATATCCTTGTGTTTATTCTATTTATAGCATAATTAAAATTAGAGAGATAATACCAATAAATTACTGTATGTATTATTATTTATTATTATTAATGGGAGTTGTGACTTAAACATGTAATAACCGGGCATTCTGAGAAATAAACTGCAATTAATATATCAGGGACAAAGTGCCAACAAAGTGTCAAGTAGGTTATAATTTGGGTGAGATTTAATGTATTTGCAAATTTTTAATATAATCAGTTGAACATTCGGTGATGACTTTCATAACTTTGCTGTTTGATACAAAAACAAATGCTCGGTTGTTATACAGTGCTGACCACACGATAAAAGAATTAGGTTAACGCAAATCCTTAACGTTTTTAAAATACATGGCGCTTTCGCCAGATTTTCAAAAAAACAATTTTTTATTTTTAAAAAATATGTGTAAAGTTAGAGGAAAACTGGGTCCAATTTTTTATTGCAACTTTTTCTGCGCACATTGTGTTTAATCCATCCTTTCCTCATCGACTTTTTAAATACGGTCCTGTATTATTTTTCGTGTTATTTAACGCTTTTTCCATTCCGAGCGATCCCACATAAATTGGTGTTTGCAAACGTTTTTGGCAGAGAGGAGCCATCGTCAATAGACGATACCATTAGTGAGGCCTTGGTTGCAATACATATAAAGAAACAATCAAAACAACCCAGAATTATTTTATATACATATTATACGTTAACAACACAATAAAACCCCATTAAAATATTTTTCCTACGATCGTCAAATAAAGTAGACTTTACGTACTAGTGTTGTAATGAAACTTTATAGCACGTCGTAGGAACAATAGTGTACGCACCACGTGTGGAAAGTGACTTTCAAAGCAACCCAAAATTACTTCATTTATTATACGTTTAAAAATAATATTTCCTGCGACCGACGAATAAAGCAGAATTTTACATGTACCCATTCTAGTACGTAAAATAGTACCTTATTGCACTAGTGCTGTAATGAAACTTTACAGCATGTTGCCATTGACAGCGTGAAATAAGGTTTTTTTTCCATGCACATTTCATACTAAAATTGAACTGTCATCTCTCATGAAGTATGTCATGTATTTTATGTAGAAAAAAATAGTGTGCGCAACACGTGTGGAAAGTGACTTTCAAAGCAACCCAAAATGACTTTATTTATTATACGTTTAAAAATAAGTCCAATAAAATATATTTCCTACGACCGACGAGTAAAATAGAAGTTTACGCTCATTTTAATACGTAAGGTAACTTTATCGCACTAGTACTGTAATGAAATATTATAACACATTGCTGTTGACAACGTGAAATAAAGTATTTTTCACGCACACATTTCACATTAAAATAAAACTGATATGATATCGGATACCACAAACAAATTGAACTGCCATTCAAGTATATTTCTGGTACGTTTGTTGCCGTAGGAAAAATGGTATACGCAACACGTGTGGAAACTGACATTAAGAGCAACCCAAAACTATTTTATTTATTATACATTTCATCAACAATAGAACTCCAATAAAGTATTTTTCCTACGACCGACGAATAAAGCAGACTTTTACATACCCGTTTTAGTGCGTAAAGTAGTACTTTATTGCACTAGTGCTGTAATAGAACTTTATAACACTATTTTTTTTAATATGTGTAAAGTTAAAGGAAAATTGAGTCCAATAGTTTATTACAACTTTTCTGCGCACATTATGTTGTCAACTTTTTAAATACGGTCCTGAATTATTTTCGTGTTATATAACGCCTTTTCCATTCCGAATGATCTCACACAAATTGGTGTTTGCAAACGTTTTTGACATAGAGGAGCCATCGTCAATAGACGATACCATTAGTGAGGCCTTGGTTGCAATACATATAAAGAAACAATCTAAACAATATAAAGAAACAATTACGTACTAGTGTTGTAATGAAACTTTATAGCACGTTGTAGGAACAATAGTGTACTGTACACACCACGTGTGGAAAGTGACTTTCAAAGCAACCCAAAATTACGACCGAGGAATAAAGCAGACTTTTACATACCCGTTTTAGTACGTAAAATAGTACTTTATCGCACTAGTGCTATAATGGAACTTTTGCCATTTGGAGAAATGTCTCAAAAACTGTCCTGCCAACGAAAGAAGACTACTGCTATACCTCATTTCAAAGATATTACAAACATAAAAAAGGCGGCTTTCTTTGTGAATCAAAGGCGGCTTCTTCTGTCTTCTTCCGCCTATTTTATGTTACAAATATTTCTGAAATAAACTATACTATATACATTTTCCTCTGCCTGGTCACAATTTAGTCATTTGACGTTACTCAACAATTACATTATTAATTTAACCAGTGTACCTAAGTGGATACAAAATTGATTTACATATATATATAACACGTGAAAATGCGTGCGTCTTAACACACTACTTATACCGAGGATTGCGTAACACAACCTTCGTATCAGCTATTTATTAATTAACAAAGTAAGCTTTCGCTAACTAGTTACTCAGGTACTATAGCGACTTAGCTCATTTTGTAAATGTCTCGTTTCTGTTTCAGTCGGCATGTGGTTCATCATGCTATCAGTTGCGTCATTAGCCGGTGCAGCGTCGGCCATACCATGTGAAGAGGCGCGTCTCAAGTGTGCTTACCGCATGGGGTGCGGGATGGCCCTGCAGAACTACGTCGTCGGCTGCTCCGGAGTGCTCCAAGGTGCCTATCCGACGCACTGCCCCGAAATCTGCCAGTACTCCCTGATCGCGCTCACCTCCACAGACGAAGGGAAGGAGTTGATGAATGTGAGTAGGACACGGCTTTTTGACTGGTTTGTTTTGAACAGTCGTAACGAAGGGCGTGATGAATATTTTTTTTTGTAATTTTTGTGGTGCGCTTGTAAAGGGTTGGTTTAGGGCGTGAGCATGCGTTTGTGGCGATTGCGTTCCTAATATTGACTATATTAGATGTTAAAGTTGGCCAATTTTCAAGGTTGGTTCGTATTTTTTTTTCTGTGCAAGCAATCAGTTTATTTTAAATTTTACGTCGTCACGCCCTCAGGCAACATTTTGTCTGCTAGCACTTTAAATTTGAAACAACTATCGTAAGTATTATACTAGATATCGAAGTTTGAAATTTGCCTTGCATTAAGAGAAAATAGCCAAAAAAAAATGTTTCTATTTTGTGGCCAAGATTAGTAATCAGATACAGCATTAATGTTGGAATTCTAGGCTAATTAGTGAATTAATATCCGGTAAAGCGAGTAGGAGTTTTAAAAATCACTCATCTCACAATGCCCACGCGCAAGAAAAGCAAGTAGGTCTATGTGTCCGATCCATCTTCCGTTTAAATATAGTTCGTTTGTTGGGAGTGCTTATGGAAACGTGGCTCAAAGAAATTTGGAAGAAAGCCAGGTTTGAGTGACATTTTAAGCTGTGCAATAAATAGAAAAAAATCGGGTGATTAATACTGAATGGGCTGCAGGTATTTAATTTATGCGCTTGTTTTGACGTCTTGCGGTTATATCTGCCATTTATACTAATTTATTGTCCGTTCGATTATGATAATTTGCTGCGAAGATTAAAAGATCGACAAATATTTTTCCAATTTTTTTAATACCGTTTGATTTAGGATGTTGTCCAGTCCAAGGTAATACCCGAATTCTAGTTTTAACTCGAGTTTTATTTAAGAAAAAAATCATTATGCAAACTTCTTGACATCACTTTTATATTTGGTGTTTCATTTTTTTTTAAATTATTTTATATTTTATACGAATCTACATTTCAGCCTTGAATTCTCTAATCGAATTACGTAATAAGCTACATCCTATACAGATAAAGTCCAGGATGCTTCGAACACGACAGGGATTGGGACGAATATACGAGTGGCCGACAACTCGCCTCAGTTCGAATTTTTGTACATTAGGAGAAGGGCGCGGCAGTGCGCTGTGACCACTCGCTCAGCAGTCAGCAGACTGTTGTTAGTATCTCGTTAACCGTGTTGGGATGTAGAACTCATGTCTGAAAGAAATTTGATTTACGTATTCTGGACCAACGTTTCGAAATTTTTCTAACTTCAATAATTGATCCTAGATAGGATTTATTATTGTAATTTTAAAAAAATCTCAAAACACATTTAAATATTTCCATTGTTTGTTTTACGATGTTTGACATATTGCATATGAAGGAACAGCTCTCATAAAAACAACATTTAATATCATATGATGATGATGATTTAACGACGAAATTAAAACATAAGCCAGCAGATTCATCTCAGGAATTTGCATGCAACTTTGTAAACATTTCCTAACTGGAACTTAAGAGTTACGATACGCTATATTAATTGTCGTTGTTTCGCGAACAAATTACTCAATTATGCTAATATCGCCGAGGAGAAGCGATTAATAAACCGAAAGTAAACCATTTACTGATTGCGGTTAATTGTTCACAACGACGATAATGATAGCTTGCAGTAATTGCAACTGTTGTTAACGGCAGCAACGATTTTTATGCAGATCAGTCTATAGGTCTGTAATTTGGTAAAAGTATAGTTCATGATTATCATATATTAGTTTTATCATAATCTGATACACTTTAACTTATTATTTAAATATACTTTTATCTTGTAAGAAATATTGTATTTTTAAATTAGTGCTAAAACCTTTAAAGCATACATTTGCTTATTTGTTTGCTACGCTACGAAGGCACTTCACCTCGAATTGGTATCTAATTTATCCACCGACTGTTTTATTGCTACACGTCGCGGCCGATGCAACCACATCTACAGCGATTGTGGTACCAATTTTGTGGGTGCTTATAAACAGATAATTTCGCTTCTTGAACCCGTTGCCGAATCTGAGACAATAGAATGCCATTTCGGTGGTCTTTCCGAAATTTTTAGGGAGTATCTCCATGTCATCAGTCAACAATTAGCTAGTTCTTCTTCGAGTGTTCGTGCCCATTGCACTCTCGGTCTAGTGGGCTGGTCTGACTATTGAGTTAAAAATCACTAACAAAGTAACATTAGTCTTCGGGAGGGCCGTCGAGTTTTCGTGCCCATTGCACTCTCGGTCTAGTGGGCCTGGTTCCATTTTGGCTACTATAATTAATTGGCAACGCCAGTTCTTGGGAGAATCGTCGATAATCAGACATGACATAATAACAAATTTACTAATTTTACATATCTTCCTAACGCTTGATTTCTGTTCCAGTGCGAGTGCAGCGACCAGTACTGCGAGGACCAGAAGCAAAGGTCGGAGATCTGCAGGCCGCAAGTGATGCGGTCCATGAACGAGGCGGTCGTGCCGTGCCGAGTGGCCCAGTGGATCTGCGCGGCGGACGCCCTGTGTTCCACGGCCCTCGGCTACTACAACGACTACTGCAAAGCCATGTTCCACGGGAAAAAATGCACTCCGCGCTGTCACAACTCCATTAACATCCTGCGTAGACAGGAGAAGGCCGCCAAGCTGTCCATGTGCAAGTGCGACGGGCTGGAGGACTACGACTGCCACGCGATACAGAGGAACATGGACAAACTGTGCTTCCATAAACATTCGAGGCACCACAATAAGACTCATCACGAGCGCAAAAGTGACGAAGTGGTGCCAACCGTTGTTCTTGCCGGTAGTGGTGATAAGTTAGTCGTAAGCTGGGTGGTGTTGTTTTCTATAGTCGTAGCGCTAGTGACGTGAGATTGGTTTTCTCTGTAGTCAAAACGTTTTTTTATCTACCTCGTTCAAGCATTATTTATTTATTTTTAAATTGTAAATCCTCTGGGGTACTAAAGCTATTGGTCGACTTTTTTAATAAAAAGACAACGGCTCCAGAAAGTGAGGTTATAAAACGTTGTGGTGACATGTGTAAACAGAACTGAAGTTAGCTACAAGTCCATCTCCTTCAAGGGCACTAACGCCATTGGGTGACGTGTACGTGACGTCACAACTAACCTCAAATATATGCGTTTTCTAAAATTTTCGTCGATTTTATCAAAATTTTTGCTTGGTTCCTGTACGAACTAGATCTTAATCCTTAATCTAACAAATTAAGGTGCATTTTGTTGGTTGGAATTCTAACCTATAATTAGCAGTCTATTTTTAATAATTTGCGATATTGAAACTTTATTTAAATCTACTGTCTGAGAAAGTTTTTAAATGTTATAATGGATCCAAGCTAAAACTACAGAAATTAAAAATAAATTTGAAAAAACTATGAATTTGAGGTTATGTTAGGGAAAGTGAGATTTATTAAAAAAGTTTTTTCAAGGGAGAAATAAAGTAACATGGTAAATGTTTTAACTTTAGATGTACATTCCTTATCAAAATGAAATATGAGCTTGATTATTATTAGATCTACTAAATATAAGGAGATTTTTTTTAAGTCAAAGAAAGGTTTCATCAATCTAAAACTTATCTCACAAATTATAGCTACTATGAACAAAATGTTAGAATAAAAGTAAGACATCAGACTTTTCCTGCTTTTATACAGGGCGATAAGATAGTTATATTTTTTTAAACGGAACACCCAGTATATTATTGCATTTTTAGATTCTACGGAAAATTCTAGTTCTAAATCATATAAGGCACCATACGTCTAAAATGACTAGTGTTTGAGTTATAAACGTTTAAAGGAACAATTTGACAGCTCAAGGTCAATGTTAAAACGTGAATAATTCCAAAACTGGACATTATAAAAATTTGCAACTTTACACAGACGATTGGCCCAGGACGTTGTGTAAGCCAGTCATAAGAGAATTTTAAATTTTTATACAGGGTGCTTGTAAAGTCACTGTCACAAGTCAAAAACTTTAAAGGCACAATTAAAATATTCTGTAGCTCGATGTAGAGCTAAATTCTCTTCAAAATGGTACATGGGCTCCCTATATCCAAATTTGATTGAAGTTGCAAATTCTAATGATATCTAATATCGGAATTATCATTTTTCAACGTTGACCTTGACCTGTCAATTGTTTCCTTTAAACGCTTATAACTCAAAAAATAGCCATTTTGAACACATGGTGCCTTATATGAATTTTAATTAAAATTATACGTAGAATCCAAAAATGCAATAACATACAGGGTGTTCCGCAAAAAAAATTATCGTCCAGTATAAAAGCAGTGAAAAGTCCGATATTATAAAAAATTTACAGTTTTGTTGTTTTGACAGCTTACAGTGACGGTAACAAAACATGACGCAATAGCTTTGGTATTCCCCTTTTAACAGAAAAGTACATTGTGGTAACCAAAGGAGAGGAATCATGTAATATGCGCTGTTAGATAGTTCCTAGGATCCTAAGATTTACAGTTCAAATAAATGAAGCCGCCTAAATATAGCAATCATATTTCGTTTTAAATATTGTACAGTTGGATTTTGTATAATAATTTTATGTATATTTGAGACAAACCTCATACCAGTGAATTTTGTATTATATTAGTTTTTCGTACTGCTTTTAATTCCGTATTATCTTTACCTGACGTGCCCTCTACTTGAATACAAGGTGATTAAAAAAATAGCAGGAATATAATTATTTTTGGAAATTAATCAATAATGTACAGACAGACAGTCCGGTTTTTTGTTTGCGTAGATTATAATTTTAGCGATAGTAAAGTATTTCTAGGTATTGGTGAGCTGGAAAAATATATACGTCTGTCATCGAAGTTAATTTTTTCTCTTTCCATGCACATCAGAAACGAAACTCCTCCATTTAGCTTACCAGCCGGTAACATGGCAAATCTACTAAAAACGCGTCTTTTTAAAGTCGCAGTCAAAGGTGCAGTTTTCATGGAAAAGAAACCTTTTTGAAACCAAAGAAGGCTTGCAGCTGTATATAGCTTTAAGTTATTGAAAATTTTGCTTTATACAGGCCAGCACTTCTTATTTGTTTGTAAAAATGTAAATAGTTGCATAGTGCGTCCAGCGAAATCGAAACCGCATCTATCGGCACGAATAACCTCAAAACAAGGCAAAGCAAAAGCTATACGAGAAAAGAGGCAGTGGAAACAATTGAAAATTAGGCTTAAAGCTGGACAATCTATAGTTGTTGAAAAATGCCTACCAGAGCACAAGTAGCATGTTTTTTTGTAACAGTCGATGCTGTTGTTTTTGTTATTATTATTAAAACATGCCAAAAATCATTCAAAAACGTTGTTTTTGATGTGCTCAATATTTTTGTTAGTAATTTTGAAACCAATTCTCCATTGCACTAAAAATATATTTGTACGAGGCGTTTTTAAATTGGGTACCTTAAATTTAAAAGCGAGACGTATTTTCAGAAACCTAACCTCAATTTTTTTTTAAGTGATATGCGACCCTTTTTCTACGCTTCTGAATCGTTCACCAAATTTAGACTTCTGAGCTGATATGCCAGTCGACATTATAATAATTTTGATTATTTTACAAATTCTTAAATTTATGGCACTCAATTTAGAAACACCTCGTATATGTGGTGTATATCTGTTGTAAGAAATATTGTATAGAATTTATTTATGTTTTAGTAATTTGTTTTTTGAGTAAGAATATTCGAATTAGCTATTGAATTTTGTATTTTTTTTTTACCTTTTAATTTTTCAGTTTCCAATAAATTGTATTATTTGTTACTCAACTACTTGGATTTTATTTTCTCCGCCTTCTATTTCCCATTCTATTCCCTCCCTGGTGAAGTTAAAAACGAGTATGTGGGATTTCTCATCTTAGAAAACACCCACCCTGTATATTGAACAGTATTAAAATATTCTTGAAAGTCTGATGCTTAACAAAAAATCTTATAAAAATTTCATGCAAGGCTGCATTGAAGCCAAAATTTAAAAAACCCAAATTACTTGAAACATTAAAACATTTCAATATTGAAGTGGCTCTAGAAATAATAAAATTACTAGCAATATCTAAATGGCTATTGCAATATTACATTGTCTATAGCAATATTGAAATGGCTCTAACAATAATAAAATGATAGTTTCAATATTGAAATTGCTCTAGAAATATTAAAATTATTTTAGCAATATTGAAAATAGCTATTGCAATATTCTCTCTAGCAATATTAAAATGACTTTTATAATATCGAAATTTAATTTGTAATATTGAAATTGCTCAAGAAATAATTAATATGACTAGCAATATTGAAATGGCTATTGCAAATTTGAAATATCTATAGCGTTATTGAAATTGCTTTAAAAATATTAAAATGTCAATTTCAATATTGAAATCGCTATAATGATAATGAATTTGGCAATATAAAAAAGGCTATTGCAATATTGGAACCTCTATAGCAATATTGAAATCTATATAGCAATATTGAAATTGTTCTAGAAATATTAAAAGGATTTTAGCAATATTGAAAATGGCTATTGCAATATTCTCTCTAGCAATATTAAAATGGCTTTTATAATGTCTAAATTTCATTTGTAATATTGAAATTGCTCGAGAAATAATTAAAATAACTAGCAATATTGAAATGGCTATTGCAATATTGAAATCTCTATAGCAATATTGAAATTGTTCTAGAAATATTAAAAGGATTTTAGCAATATTGAAATGGCTATTGCAATATTGAAACAGTAACATATAGTAACAATGAAGTTGCTTTAATAATATTAAAATCCCAGTTTCAATATTGAAATGGCTCTATAAATAATAAAATTACTAGCAGTACTTAAATGGGTATTGCAATTTTAAATTCTCTATAGCAATAATGAAATTGCTCTAACAATGTTTAAATGGTATTTAAGCAATATTGAAAATGGCTATTGCAATATTCTCTCTAGTAACATTAAAATGGCTTTCATAATGTCCAAATTTCATTTATAATATTGAAATTGCTCAAGAAATAATTAATATGACTAGCAATATTAAAATGGATATTGCAATATTGAAATCTCTATAGTAATTTTAAAACTGCTCTAACAATATTAAAATAGCAGTTTCTATACTGAAATGGCTCTAGAAATATTAAAATTACTAGCAATATTGAAATGGCTATAGTTGCAATTTTAAATTATCTATAGTAATATTGAAATCGTTCTAGAAATATTAATATTATTTTAGCAATATTGAAAATGGCTATTGCAATATTCAAATCTCTCTAGCAATATTAAAATGGCTTTCACAATATCGAAATTTCATTTGCTATATTGAAATTGCTTTATAAATAATCAAAGTGATTCTAGCAATACTAAAATGGCTATTACAATTTGGCTTCAATCATATTAAAATGGTAATTTCAATATTGATTTTAATCTAAAAATATGAAAATGACTTTAGCAATATTAAAAGGGCGATTGCAGTATTGAAATCCCTATAGCTATATTGGTACTGAAATATTAAAGTTGTTCTAGAAATATTAAAGGGATTTTAGCATATGGCTATTGCAATATTGAAATATATATTAAAATGGTTTTTACAATATTAAAATTTCTTTTGCAATATTGAAATAGCTCTAGTAATATTGAAGTTGCACTTACAATATTAAAATGGCAGTTCCAATAAAATAATAAAATTACTTTAGCATTATTGAAATGGCTATTGCAATATTGTAATGGTTCTACCAATATTCATGGCTCCATTAATTTCAATAAAGTGGATTCTGTTGTACATATTGACCCAATCTTTGAGAACAAAAACAAAAAATGTTCGCTTAATTCTCGAATATTTTGACTACAATTGAACGGAACATAAATAAACAATCAGAAAAATATGAAATGAATATTATATTTTCTAGCAACAAGCACGAGTTTAATAAAAACGTGTTTTTATGTACCCAATTGCTGTAATATTTATATTCTTTTGTAATAAGAGATAAGCAGGACCGTTACAAAAATCTAATCCATTACTCGTCCGTACCTCGCTCAGCCTACTCTGAAATAATATAAATTCTATACGCAATACAAGTGAATAAAACCCAATATTTTATGAGGCCATGATTTATCTATCATGTGCTTTAATCCCAGCATCTGTGGGCAACCACGGCAGCGTCAGACCGATGGTAAAACTTCTTCCATGGTGGTCCACGGTCAATTAAGTTGTGCATTATACACAGAAAATGAGCCTGGGACGAGCAACTTGAAGAATAACCACGAAGGCCAAACAGGAAATCTCTTAATCTTGCACGTGGATGCTGCTCGGCGGACCCGCAGCCCAGACACCGCGTAACACTAGAGGTAATTGCTATTTTTCATCAATTTTTAACGCACGCTGATATCATAAAGACACACACACAAGTGTGGTCTGGGGCCCGGCCGGGATCGATTGCCCTTTCGGATAGGGGATACGGGACAGGCCCGTTTTTGATTCTCCCCTACATAATATTTAATTTCCTATTATTCTCAGAAGCATATTTTAATTAGGCAGATTATTTCCTTGACAGAAAAATCGACGAAATTTCATCATCGCCAAAGCCCCTGCCTAATTTTTTTTAGAATCATCATGGTAAAAACATGTAAGGTTTTATGGGTATTTAGTACGTCTCAGTTAAGGATAGAATTACATTTTTTTAAACAAATATAAAATTTTTAAAGCATTTTTAACCGTACTGATGAAGGCCAAGAACCAGAAACGTGTTCACGAATGAATAAATAAAATACACTTTCCATATTGCTAGTCATTTTAATATTGCTAAAGTCATTTTAATGTTTCTAAAGCCATTTTAATATTTCTACAGGAACCTCAATATTACTAGAAGAACTATTTGAATATTGTATATTTAATTTCAATACTGTAAAAATCATTTTAATTTTGCTAAACAGATTTCAATATCGTAATAGCCATTTCAATAATGCTAAAGTCATTTTATTTCTAGAGCAATTTTAATACTGAAACTGCTATTTTAATATTGTTACAGCTATTTCAATATTGCTAGAGAGATCTCAATATTGCAATAGACTCTATATTGCTAAAGTCATTTTAATGTTTATGGAGCAAAATCAACATTAAAACTCTCATTTTAATATTGTTAGAGCAATTTCTACATTGCTATAGAGATATCAATTTTGCCAAACTCATTTTATTACTTCTAGAGCAATTTCAATATGAACTGCCAAATTAATATTGTTCAGTTCAGTTCTAGAACGATTTCAATATAATAGCCATTTCTAATATTACTATTAAATTATTATCATTTTAATATTTCTAGAGCAACCTCAATATTACTAGAACTATTTCAATATTGCATATTAAATTTCAATACTGTACAAATTTAATTTAAAATTTTAATTTTGCTAAAAAGATTTCAATATCGTAATAGCCATTTCAATAATGCTATAGTCATTTTATTTCTAGAGCAATTTTAATATTGTAACTGCTACTTTAATACTGTTAGAGGAACTTCAATATTGCTAGAGAGATCCTAATATTGCAATAGGCATTTCTATATTGTTAAAGTCATTTTAGAGTTTCTGGAGCAATTTCAACATTGAAACTCTCATTTTAATATTGGTAGAGCAATTTTTATATAGAGATACCAATATTGCTAAAGTCATTTTAATATTTCTAGAGCCATTTTAATATTACTAGTGAGGACTATTTGAATATTTCAAAGGAAATTGCAATATTGCAAGGCCACTTTAGTATTGTTAGAGCAATTTCAATATTACTAGAGAGATTTGAGAATTTTAATAGTCATCTCAATATTGCTAAATTCACTTTAATATCTGTAGAGCAATTGTAACATTGAAATTACCATTTTAATATTGTTAGAGCAATTTCAATATTACTAGAAAGATTCCAATATTGCAATAGCCATTACAATATTGCTAAAGGCATTTTAATATTTCTAGAGCCATTTTAGTATTATTAAAGTCATTTTAATATTGTTAGAGCAATTTCAATATAGCTATAGACATTTCAAAATTGCAATAGCCATTTCAATATTGCGAAAGTCCTGAGCATTTTAATATCGAAACTACCATTTTAATATTGTTAGAGCAATTTCAATATCAAAATTTCCAACTTAATATTGTTAGAGCAATTTCAATATAGCTAGAGTAATTTCAATATTGCTAAAGTCATTTTAATATCTCTACAGCAACTTTAATATTACTAGAGCTATTTCAATATTGCAAATAAAATTTGAATACTGTAAAAGCCAGTTTAATATTGTTAGAGAGATTTCAATACTGCATGCAACAGCCATTTCAATAATGCTAAGGTCATTTTGTTATTTCTAGGCAATATCAATATTGAAACTGCCATTTTAATATTGTTAGAGCAATTTCAGTATAGCTAGAGAGACGTTTCAATATTGCATTAGCGATTTTAATATTGCTAAAGTCAATTTAATATTTCCAGAGCTATTTTAACATTATTAAAGTTATCTTAATACTTCCAGAGCAATTTCAATATTGAAACTGCCATTTTAATGCTGTTAAAGCAATTTCTATGTTGCTAAAGAGATTTCAGTATTGCTAAAGTCATTTTAATATTTCTACAGTAAGTTCAATATTATTAAAGGTATTTCAATATTGCAAACGTAATTTTAATATTGTAAATGCAATTTAATATTTCCAGAGAGATTTCAATATTACTAAAGAGATTTTAATATTGCAATAGCCATTTCAATAATGCTAAGGTCATTTAAATATTTCTACAGCAACTTCAATATTACTAGAGCTATTTCAATATTGAAAATGATATTTTAATATTGTAAAATCCATTTTGAAATCTGCAATATCAAAATATATAGGCATTTCAATAATGCTAAAGTCATTTTTATATTTCTACAGCAAGTTCAATACCTAGTATTAGAGCTATTTCAGTATTGCAAACGAAATTTTAATATTGTAAAAACAATTTAATATTGCTAGAGAGAGTTCAATATTACTAGAGAGATTGCAATATTGCAATAACAATTTCAATAATGCTAAAGTCATTTTATTATTTCTGGGGCAAATTCAATATTGAAACTGCCATTTTAATATTGTTAGAGCAATTTCAGTATAGTTAGAGCGGTTTCAATATTGCATTAGCGATATTAATATTGCTAAAGTGAATTTAATATGTCCAGAGCTATTTTAACATTATTAAAGTTATCTTAATACTTCCAGAGCAATTTCAATATTGAAACTGCCATTTTAATATTGTTAAAGCAATTTCAATATTGCTAAAAAAATTTCAATATTGCTAAAGTCATTTTAATATTTCTACAGCAAGTGCAATATTATTAGAGCTATTTCAATATTGCAAACGAAATTTTAATATTGTAAAATCAATTTAATATTGCTAGAGAGATTTCAATATTACTAGAGAGATTGCAATATTGCAATAGCAATTTCAATAATGCTAAGGTCATTTTATTATTTCTAGGGCAATTTCAACATTGAAACTGCCATTTCAATATTGTTAGAGCAATTTCAGTATAGCTAGAGCGATTTCAATATTACATTAGCGATTTTAATATTTCCAGAGCTATTTTAACATTATTAAAGTTATCTTAATACTTCCAGAGCAATTTCAATATTGAAACTGCCATTTTAATATTGTTACAGCAATTTTTATATTGCTAAAGAGATTTCAATATTGCTAAAGTCATTTTAATATTTCTACAGCAGATGCAATATTATTAGAGCTATTTCAATATTGCAAACGAAATTTTAATTTTGTAAATGAATTTAATATTTCCAGAGAGATTTCAATATTACTAGAGAGATTGCAATATTGCGATAGCAATTTCAATAACGCTAAGGTCATTTTATTATTTCTAGGGCAATTTCAACATTGAAACTGCCATTTTAATATTGTTAGAGCAATTTCAGTATAGCTAGAGCGATTTCAATATTACATCAGCGATTTTAATATTTCCAGAGCTATTTTAACATCATTAAAGTTATCTTAATACTTCTGGAGCAATTTCAATATTGAAACTGCCATTTTAATATTGTTACAGCAATTTTTATATTGCTAAAGAGATTTCAATATTGCTAAAGTCATTTTAATATTTCTACAGCAAGTGCAATATTATTAGAGCTATTTCAATATTGCAAACGAAATTTTAATATTGTAAAATCAATTTAATATTGCTAGAGAGATTTCAATATTACTAGAGAGATTGCAATATTGCAATAGCAATTTCAATAATGCTAAGGCCATTTTATTATTTCCAGGGCAATTTCAACATTGAAACTGCCATTTTAATATTGTTAGAACAATTTCAGTATAGCTAGAGCGATTTCAATATTACATTAGCGATTTTAATATTTCCAGAGCTATTTTAACATTATTAAAGTTATCTTAATACTTCCAGAGCAATTTCAATATTGAAACTGCCATTTTAATATTGTTACAGCAATTTTTATATTGCTAAAGAGATTTCAATATTGCTAAAGTCATTTTAATATTTCTACAGCAAGTGCAATATTATTAGAGCTATTTCAATATTGCAAACGAAATTTTAATTTTGTAAATGAATTTAATATTTCCAGAGAGATTTCAATATTACTAAAGAGATTGCAATATTGCAATAGCAATTTCAATAATGCTAAGGTCATTTTATTATTTCTAGGGCAATTTCAACATTGAAACTGCCATTTCAATATTGTTAGAGCAATTTCAGTATAGCTAGAGCGATTTCAATATTACATCAGCGATTTTAATATTTCCAGAGCTATTTTAACATCATTAAAGTTATCTTAATACTTCTGGAGCAATTTCAATATTGAAACTGCCATTTTAATATTGTTACAGCAATTTTTATATTGCTAAAGAGATTTCAATATTGCTAAAGTCATTTTAATATTTCTACAGCAAGTGCAATATTATTAGAGCTATTTCAATATTGCAAACGAAATTTTAATTTTGTAAATGAATTTAATATTTCCAGAGAGATTTCAATATTACTAAAGAGATTGCAATATTGCAATAGCAATTTCAATAATGCTAAGGTCATTTTATTATTTCTAGGGCAATTTCAACATTGAAACTGCCATTTCAATATTGTTAGAGCAATTTCAGTATAGCTAGAGCGATTTCAATATTACATTAGCGATTTTAATATTTCCAGAGCTATTTTAACATCATTAAAGTTATCTTAATACTTCCAGAGCAATTTCAATATTGAAACGGCCATTTTAATATTGTTACAGCAATTTTTATATTGCTAAAGAGATTTCAATATTGCTAAAGTCATTTTAATATTTCTACAGCAGATGCAATATTATTAGAGCTATTTCAATATTGCAAACGAAATTTTAATTTTGTAAATGAATTTAATATTTCCAGAGAGATTTCAATATTACTAGAGAGATTGCAATATTGCGATAGCAATTTCAATAACGCTAAGGTCATTTTATTATTTCTAGGGCAATTTCAACATTGAAACTGCCATTTTAATATTGTTAGAGCAATTTCAGTATAGCTAGAGCGATTTCAATATTACATTAGCGATTTTAATATTTCCAGAGCTATTTTAACATTATTAAAGTTATCTTAATACTTCCAGAGCAATTTCAATATTGAAACTGCCATTTTAATATTGTTACAGCAATTTTTATATTGCTAAAGAGATTTCAATATTGCTAAAGTCATTTTAATATTTCTACAGCAAGTGCAATATTATTAGAGCTATTTCAATATTGCAAACGAAATTTTAATTTTGTAAATGAATTTAATATTTCCAGAGAGATTTCAATATTACTAAAGAGATTGCAATATTGCAATAGCAATTTCAATAATGCTAAGGTCATTTTATTATTTCTAGGGCAATTTCAACATTGAAACTGCCATTTCAAAATTGTTAGAGCAATTTCAGTATAGCTAGAGCGATTTCAATATTACATTAGCGATTTTAATATTTCCAGAGCTATTTTAACATCATTAAAGTTATCTTAATACTTCCAGAGCAATTTCAATATTGAAACTGCCATTTTAATATTGTTACAGCAATTTTTATATTGCTAAAGAGATTTCAATATTGCTAAAGTCATTTTAATATTTCTACAGCAGATGCAATATTATTAGAGCTATTTCAATATTGCAAACGAAATTTTAATTTTGTAAATGAATTTAATATTTCCAGAGAGATTTCAATATTACTAGAGAGATTGCAATATTGCGATAGCAATTTCAATAACGCTAAGGTCATTTTATTATTTCTAGGGCAATTTCAACATTGAAACTGCCATTTTAATATTGTTAGAGCAATTTCAGTATAGCTAGAGCGATTTCAATATTACATCAGCGATTTTAATATTTCCAGAGCTATTTTAACATCATTAAAGTTATCTTAATACTTCTGGAGCAATTTCAATATTGAAACTGCCATTTTAATATTGTTACAGCAATTTTTATATTGCTAAAGAGATTTCAATATTGCTAAAGTCATTTTAATATTTCTACAGCAAGTGCAATATTATTAGAGCTATTTCAATATTGCAAACGAAATTTTAATATTGTAAATGCAATTTAATATTTCCAGAGAGATTTCAATATTACTAGAGAGATTTTAATATTGTCATAGCCATTTCAATAATGCCAAGGTCATTTAAATATTTCTACAGCAACTTCAATATTACTAGAGCTATTTCAATATTGCAAATGATATTTTAATATTGTAAAATCCATTTTGATATTGCAGATTTCAAAATGGAAATAGGCATTTCAATAATGCTAAAGTCATTTTTATATTTCTACGGCAAGTTCAATACCTATTATTAGAGCTATTTCATTATTGCAAACGAAATTTTAATATTGTAAAAACAATTTAATATTGCTAGAGAGAGTTCAATATTACTAGAGAGATTGCAATATTGCAATAGCAATTTCAATAATGCTAAAGTCATTTTATTATTTCTAGGGCAAATTCAATATTAAAACTGCCATTTTAATATTGTTAGAGCAGATTTTAATATCGCTAAAGTCAATTTAATATTTCCAGTGCTATTTTAACATTAATAAAGTTATCTTAATACTTCTGGAGCAATTTCAATATTGAAACTGCCATTTTAATATTGTTAAAGCAATTTCTATATTGCTAAAGAGATTTCAACATTGCTAAAGTAATTTTAATATTTCTACAGCTAGTTCAATATTATTAGAGCTATTTCAATATTGCAAACGAAATTTTAATTTTGTAAATGCATTTAATATTTCCAGAGAGATTTCAATATTACTAGAAATATTTCAATATTGCATTAGCCATTTCAATAATGCTAAGGTCATTTTATTATTTCTAGGGCAATTTCAACATTGAAACTGCCATTTTAATATTATTAGGGCAATTTCAATATTGCATTAGCTATTTCAATAATATTATTAAAGTCATTTTAATATTTCCAGAGCCATTTTAATATTGTTAAAGCCATTTCAATATTTCCAGAGCCTTTTCAATATTGCAAGTGGCATTTCAATATTGAAACTGTCATCTTAATATTCGAGTGGTTCATTTAATATAGAAAGCCTGTATAAAGACAGCAAATTCTTTGCTTTCATAAAAACAATACAACAAGTGTAAATACTTAATATCTGATCATTTCCTGACATGCTAAAATGGTCCTTGGCGAGTGGGCCCCGCAATTCCGACCCGATAACACCCAATAAATATCCTCGCATCCTACATCGTCCTTGCATAACATCAACTAGCATACCCTCAAGTTAATTTCGATCAAGTTTCGGAACGGGTTCTTTCAACCAGTTGAATTTAGTAGCGTGCCAATGGTAGCCTAATTTCTTTTAAACGTTTTGTTAATTGCTCAATTTTCAATCTTCTCGGAAATTTAATACACCGCATCGAGGCAGTGAACTCGTTTTAAATTGTCGTGCTTCACTGGTGACGGACATGTCAATACACATACTCGAGTTACGTTGCAATTTCTTTTCATGAACGAAATCGAAATTGACAAGGCTCTATTTATTGCGGCCTGATTTTTAAATTGTATGTTATTAAAGCTTGCGGCTGCTACCAGCGAGGATGTTTTGTATAGCAAAAATTGTAACAATGGTTTCCATTCTTCCAGCGCAGCAGTCTTTTGTAGTTCTATTATTACCGTATTGAAAAATTAAAACAAGATTTTTTTAAATGGAACACCCCCCCGTATATTTTCATACCAAAAAAATGTCCTTAATTTTCTGAATCCAAAAATTTAATTGTCATATAATCACTCCGCCTGTTCGTGAGATATTACCAAAAACTAATTACGTGGCGGGTGTGTGCATATCTTGCATTGCGCATTAACGCTCAACTAACTCTCACGACTAAAACTCTCCGACGTTTATGGAAACAAGCGAGCAACGCCTCGCCGAACCGCATTTTCTCCGCGTCCACATTTCGAAAACAGTCGTTTCGCATTCTTTTTCCATTAGGCGTGGTGAAATAGTTCCTGTCACAGATAAACGTACAGTTGACTAGCCTTTTCAGCATTACAATACTTTACCCGGTTGGTTTATTTAAATTAAAAAGAACCACGTCTCGCGCTCACGAGTATGCAAACTAGATCTTATCTAGTGTCGCACAAGCGCAGGAAATTTATCTAGATCCTTTTACAATAAAATAAGACCGTTTAATTGGGCTGGAATAGAAAGTTTCCTTTTTCAGCCAGTTATTTTATGTGTTTGTTGCGTAACGCTGATCGATTGGCGTTGCCTCTGTCCTTAAGAAGAAAGGAGTAGGCCCGCTAATTTAATTTATTTGTCAATTATCGTGCCGGCCGGCCGGCGAGTGGGCTGGCAAAGTGGGTGAATTTATGTAACTTCCTAGCGCAGGACCACGCGAACGGATTTTTTAATTCTCGTAATAGATTGCTGTTCCAGCAAGCGCACAGTGTGACAGATTTACAAGAATCATATTTCCAACACCAACACCAACAATTAATAAAAATCATGTGGTTTGTTACAAATCGGAACAACCACGAATACAACCGCCACATATATTCGCGTGATCAAAACTTGCGCAGCACTAAAGTGAAATTTTCCACAATATTGCATCTGCAGTACCACAAGGAACTAATCTGAGCCCACTACACTTGTCCCATATAATTAATTATCTTGAAACTTCTAAACGAAACGATTTCATTCCATTAAACTTATCTTTTACCAAACTGGCAAGCAGGCTCCGGTTTGCTCTTTGCAGTCAAAAATTTGGCCCTTCATTTGGACGGTTAAATAACTTTTTCAACGCTTTTGAACAAACTCTTTGTCCTCAATTAAAATATTGGGATTTATATACCTAGTTCTTGGACTGCCGTGGAGTTGATGATTTGTAGAAGAGAACCCAAAGTCTCTTCTATAAATCATCGACTCCATGGAAGCCTTAGAATCAAAATATCATGCCTCTATCGGAATCAATGGAAGCACAAGAAAAAAGTTTCGTGAACCTCCATAGTACACATCATCCAGCTGGGTCTGAATTAGAAAGCAACAGAATGGTTATAAACCTATCTTCGTTACCACTAGATAGATCATCAGTTGTCTGTAAAGGATTCAATTGCGTAGTCACGCCAAAAGCAATACCAAAAGAAGACATGAGGAGTTCTTTGAGTTATCAGATGATTCAGTCAATGTCCAAATCGCAAGGAATCCAACTAAAGCCAATTTAGATACGACTCAAAAATTTTGCATCCCAGAAGAGAACCAGAAGAATCTGTTACTGTTACTACCAGGCAGAGAAGTTGGCTCTTATGCAGTCAAAGACTTAAATCTTCATTTTGACATGCCAAAAGCAATACCAAAAGAAGACATGAAGAGTTCCTTAAAATAAACCCTTTACCAGCACCAGGAGGAGATGCAGAGAAGATCAAAGCTGAATAACTAGCTATTTTAGGAGAATCCAGACCACCGAAAGCAAATATAAAGCGAGAGGAAAGACAGGAGTTATTAGAGGATTCAGTCTATGTCCAAATCGCAAGGAATCCAACTAAAGCCAGTTTAGATACGACTCAAAAATTTTGCATCCCAGAAGAGAACCAGAAGAAACTGCTACTGTTACTGCCAGGCTGGCAATCAAGTTTGCTCTTATGCAGTCAAAGATTTAAATCTTCATTTTGACACGCCAAAAGCAGTACCAAAAGAAGACATGAAGAGTTCCTTGAAATCAACGCTTTACCAGCACCAGGAGGAGATGCAGAGAAGGTCATAGCTGAATAAGTAGCTATTTTAGGAGAATCCAGACCACCGAAAGCAAATATAAAGCGAGAGGAAAGACAGGAGTTATTAGAGGATCCAGTCTATGTCCAAATCGCAAGGAATCCAACTAAAGCCAGTTTAGATACGACTCAAAAATTTTGCATCCCAGAAGAGAACCAGCAGAAACTGTTACTGTTACTGCCAGGCTGGCAATCAAGTTTGCTCTTATGCAGTCAAAGATTTAAATCTTCATTTTGACACGCCAAAAGCAGTACCAAAAGAAGACATGAAGAGTTCCTTGAAATCAACGCTTTACCAGCACCAGGAGGAGACGCAGAGAAGATCATAGCTGAATAAGTAGCTATTTTAGGAGAATCCAGACCACCGAAAGCAAATATAAAGCGAGAGGAAAGACAGGAGTTATTAGAGGATTCAGTCAATGTCCAAATCGCAAGAAATCCAACTAAAGCCAGTTTAGATAGCAGATAGCAGAGAACCAGAAGAATCTGTTATTGTTCGCTCTTATACAAAGACTTACTTCATTTTGACAGTAAAGCAAGTTCTTCCGTGAATATAGAACAAACTGTTTTGTACTCAATTGGAATGTTAGAATTTGTACCTATTTCCAATTCTAATGTCTGGCGAAGGATTCATGATTTGTAAGAGAGAACCTGAAAACTCTTCTATAAAATCAGCTGCGTGAAAGCCTCTATAAGGAGGAAATGTTTTGGGCAACTGAAGAATTAGATGCACTTTGAATCAAGGACTAGCTTTGGATGTTGATGCAGGGAAAAAACCATTCCAATGTTCTTGAAGATCACATTCCATTTGCTCACAAGGAATGCCAACATAATTTTGACATGAGCCAATCAAGTCTTGCTGAGGAAAAGGATATAAAACTGTTGGAGCCGACTAGACAACACATTCGAGTTTCTTTAAGACCTTTACCTTTCATAACTGGAGGACTGGGTCAGGATAACAGAGATGAAATCAAAGGAAACACAAGAAAGGAAGTTTGTAAACCTCCACAGTGCACCTACCTGGGCTTAAGTCAAGATGCAACAGAGAGGTTAAGCACCTATACATATCTTCACTACCACTAGATTCTGATACATGTCACTCCAAAAGCAATACCAAAAGAAGATTTGGAGAGTTTTTTGAAAGCAACACTTTATCAACCATACCAATAGAAGGCACAGAAGAGATCAGAGAAGAGGCAGCAGGCATTTAACGATAATCGGAACCATAGCAGAAGGTCGTAGAGCTCTTAGAGCACCCAAATCAAAAGGAATCCCACCAAGATCATACAAAAAGAAGAGACCCAAAAGGAACTATTACCATTTTACAGCAACTGAATTGGTTCCCCAAAAACTGCAAGCAACTCCTCTACAAAACAACGTTTTTGAACATGTTGAGCTTGTTCTTTTTTCCCTGGAATCCTGTCTAGGATTCACCTATTAATTAAAGTGCTTTAAACCTAAGCTATACGATATTACTTCAGGGCTACCACGAGGACCTAATCTGAGACCGCTACTCTTGTTTCTTTTTTATTATTGATCTTAACAGAACGTCGGTGGTTAAACTGTTATTTACAGATGATTCACAAGTATTTAAGTGGATTTAGTTTATCCTAACTCTAGTAACGAGTCGTAAATTCGAACCTGATATTTTTTCAGACGAAAAAAATAATCCTAATATCTTTTGTCTCTGATAAATATCTCTTTTTCTCAGTTACAGCCATATTTATAACCTTCAATGATTTATTCTTTAGCAGAGCATATTTTTAACATTCTTATTCGATTTGTTTCGTTATCTCGCATTACTTTGTTCTTTAATTAACAAAATGTTACAAGGAATGCTTCGTTTGAAAAAGACCCTGTACCTAACTCCAAAAAATGGTGTACTTTAACACTCTGGCCTGGCCGTATATATTTTCCTACGAAGCCGTTACATAATCGAAACCTAACAATAAGTATTATTTCACGAACCCACTGTTGCTCTAGCGATCGCCTGATGATTCTGAGTAATCTAGACCAAACGAATGCGGCCCTGCGCTGATGGAGCCCCGCTTCGGCCCCGGGCGCCGCGCTGGGTGGTCCTCGGTGTGGCCGGCGTCGTGTGTGGCGCACAGCCCCCTTTCTCTTCCCCCGGGGTTCCCTTCTATTCTGGACTGCTATCAGGACCGGCACGCTGCGGATGACAATCTTCCACAGATGATGACACACGGTCGCGCTTCCCGCTTTCTTCGCAATTATGTGACCGACGGATCGGGGAAATCGGCCGAATTGCGCTCTTGGGCGTAAAAATCATTGAAACCACTTTGGAATGCAATTATTGCCGAATCCTGTTAAAACAACTACTCATCATAACTACATGTTTTAAAACATTGAATTACATGAACAAATCGTTAATTCGTAATATCCTCTTGATGATTTCCAATAAGAGCATGTAGATCTTCCTAGGGGTGTCATTTTTTTATTGTTATCCGTAATTAATTAATTTTGTGGTAAATTACATATTTTTAATTTCAATGGTTTGTTGCTTTCTGTTATTTAACTCAATATCTTATAATATATAATTCTGTTCCTACTTAATTCAATGTTTTATAACATATAGTTATGAAAAGTAGTTGTTTTAACAGGGTTCGACAATAATTGTATTCTAAAGTGGTGTCGATGATTTTTACGTTCAACAAATTTTATAATATGATATACACTTTAAATAATCGCGGGGTCCGGGGAAGCCGAACACTCGGTATAAGGGTCGAGAGAGCCGCTCGGAGTCGCCCTCTATCGATCCGCCGCCGAAAACCGCGAGAAAATCTCTTCGAAAACGGCAATTTTAGCGAAAAGCTTCTCATTGGTCCAATTTTTTTCTGACGTCACATCGATTTCAAAGGAAAGGTCCGATCGAAAATTTAAAGACAGTTTCGGAATCCTGAAGGCGCCGGCGAGTCCGAAAATTTAATCGGTTCCCTCCTGGGAGTAGGAAAAAAATTATTCATTTGGGGCACCGTTCCATAACACGAATGTATGCGACATTAGGCATGAGTATTTAATAAGGGTGTACATGTTTGGTGACGTCGTCGTGAACTTTTCTGTCTGTCTCGGTAGTTTAAAAAATTCACAGCTCGGCCGCGGATGGATATTAAGCAACGAAAAATACAAATTAGTAAGAACAATTGAATAATACAATATACATGCCTTTATCTCCTTTCCTTAAAGCGGTTCGTCTCCATAGTACCATCACTCGCACGCGAAAACCAGAGCCTACTAACTGCTCTTCAGGGCTCTGATGCCCCCCAGAAAATCCCCGATTACAGCTACAAGCCTTAACACTTGTAATATCCAAGCTATTTAAAAAATAACAGAGTTATTGACAAGATACTCGTCGAGATCTCGGCTCTAATATATAAATCTTTGACCTGTCTCGGTCGTTTAAAAAATTCACAGCTCGGCCACGGATGGATATTAAGCAACGAAATTTTCAGGAATCCGACAGGAAGGATGGTTCTAGCTCCCCTGAAAGTCCGGTTCAAAAAACCTCCGGTGAAAAAAACTATGGCCCCCGAAAATGTACCGAATGTAACGAAAGCAACCTCCCAAATAGTTAACGCAGACCGCAATCCCCATAATTACCAATTATGACAGTGGGGCCCTAACAGTCCCCAGTGCGCCCCTGCCCACGCGCTCCTCCGAGAAATCGCCAATATTATAATCAGTGTGTCAGATAGCAGATCGGTCTTGAATGGGCCACCACCACCCCTCCACGATCAGCTGGTCGATCCATCATGGTTTACCTTGAGTATTTGTTGTGTTTACCTCTGTGTGTACCCGGTGGAATGTTCAGCGTAACATAGTAAACGCCACTGCGCATGTCGCACTTTCGTTGCGCGTATTTTTTGGTAATTGCTCTTTTTCAGGCCGGCATACCGCGCTGCTGGGACTAGGGAGGATGGTTATTTCAGGACGCGGGCGCTGGCAGTTCATCACCCGCACGGCGGCGATGTAGTTTTTTTTTGTAATAATGTACGCAGGTTTTTGGCGGGGTAGAATGTTTTGCCTATTTGAGTACTGTACTGGGTGGACGTTTCGGGACGAATGAAATCTCAAATTAACAGGGGCCGCGAAATATATAAGATAAAAAAAAACCTTTAAATTTCGCGTGCTTTCATTATTTTAAGCCATTTTTAAGAATTCTTGAAATGGTGGTGAGGTATGCGCAGTAAGAAAGGATGATGCGCAGTAAGAAAGGATGATGCGCAGTAAGAAAGGATGATGCGCAGTAGACAAGAATGATGCGCAGGCATCTGATAGTGGTGCGCAGTAAGTGACAATAAGGTGTAAAGGTTATTTGAGAACTAATCTTACCACTTGACCATATTCCATCTCGTTAGTACAATAATAACGCTCCAAAGAGGTTGACCATATCTACCATCTAGTGCCAAAGTTCGTTTTGATGTTTTAAGAGAATCCACAGAATAATTTTTTGTCGTTTGGTGACATTATTAACTCCTCTTCTTGTTTCACATTTCAAACACTGTCGCTTTTCAAGGCTCACCATGAAACAAAGGAGAAAATAGTTACTCATCTAACGGTAAAACTGCCCTACAGGACTTACCTTCTAGGCTAGTGCTAAAGGACGCACACGTTGGTATTATCTTTGTTGACGAGGGCTCTTCTGTGGATAAGAAAGCAGTATCAATAATTATATAAATTGATAATAATAGGTAACAAAGTTAAATAATTGCCAGGTGGTTAAGACATACCATTTTTTAAACGTTTTTCTTTTGCACCCCCTCTCCCTTTTACGATACATTCTATGGGGGCACAATATAAACCCTACCACTCACCCTGAAACAAAAGAGAAAATAGTTAGATATTTAATAATAACACTAATACTTTTTTTTTAAAAAAAAACAATACTGATTTTGATTAAAACTCAATATTTTTTTTTATTGAACAATGGCTTTCGACCATTTTGATCTGGGAAGGACGACACGACGTTTTGACTGATTGGTGAAAACAGGTTTTCTTATTTTGCTAGAAGATATCTATGCACATAGTGGTCCTCCTCGTGATAAAAATAAATAGGATATAAACGGTAATGTATATTTACCTTACGATGTTTTCACCATGTCCTATCTCGTTCGGAACCTACCTGCATATAGAAAAATACAAATTAGTAAGAATAATTGAATAATATAATAATGCATACCTTTATCTCCTTTCCCTAAAGCGGTTCGTCTCCATAGTACCATCACTCGCACGCGAAAACCAGAGCCTACTAACTGCTTTTCTGGGCACCGAAGCCCCCAGAAAATCCCCGAATACAGTTACAAGCCTTAACACTTGTCATACCCCAGCTATATTAGAAATAACAAAGATATTGACAAGATACTCGTCGAGATATCGGCTCTGGTTTGACGAAACCGGTCGTTCTCTCTACGATAGAGTGAACTAGATATGTCCAAATAAATGTAACTAGTGTCTGTTATATATAGTTAGTTACACTCCCGATGCACTTTTCGCCCAATGATATGAATGTCGAAGCCACTACACGCTTGAATATCTGTTTCTGTCCCTAATAGTTCGTCCCTTGGCTTAATCTGAAAATAAATTGCAGTGTCAAAAGCTTTCATCCAAATTATAACTTATGAGCTAGTAATAGAATCTTCCACTATAATTTAGTTGCCAATTGACAAAGATTTTCGCAAATATTAACATTAATAGACCAGAAAAATTTCGAGACCCTAGTTCTTTGGTAAGTGAAATATTTTTTGTTTAATTTTGCATATTGTAACGTATTATTCTTACAGAGTGGTCACGTTTTACCTGTCAACATGGACTTAGTTATTGACGATGAAAATAGGGGAGCACAGCCTCCCTTGTTGCTTCTGATGACTATAATATAATAAAAATTTGTTGGCAATATACCGATTAAGTGGAGCTCCATATCCAAAACAAAAAGATCCTTATTTTTCAAAATTAATAGCATAAATCGAGTGAGTAACAAATTACGACGGAAAAACGATGAACTTCAGTCATCTGTCCCTATAATTCACCGAATCTATAAATAAAAAAACCAATTAAAGTACACCGAGGATTAATTATTAGACACAAAACACATGTACAGCATTAAGCTATTACGCCCGATATTTAAGCTACTACAGGGTTTTGTTTCAATTAACGTTTTAAAGGAAGTGGATATAGACCCAATTAATAAAAAATGACTAGAGCTATTTTAAAAGCGTACGAGCTTTTAAGTTAATCTAATCAATATGGCATGGCTGTCGCGTAAATAAAAATACCCGAAGGTATTATACCGGGCCACGTAATTTCCGCTCGTAATAACTACTTTACTTCTGAATAAATGAAAATTATTTTGATTCTGCGTTAGTTGATATTTCGACCATTTTGTCCTGCTCCCCTTCTGAAACGACTTCTTTTAGCCGTGCGTCATCGTGCAACGTCACTGGAACGAAGCCACGCCTTTGATGACGTGGCAGTCAATGATTGGCTGCGTGATGCCACCGAAACAATGCCACGCCTCCTTATGCCATATAAATAGTGTAGCTCAGGCCAACAAAGCTCATTTAGCTTTAAAAAAAAACACGACAGGATAGTCGATACCAAAAATTTTTATTATCAAATTATAGATATATTCGGAGATGAGACTTTTAATTTTTAATTCTAGTAGGGGCGCAAATTTGTCATATGAAAATCCAACTTTGTAGGTACTGATTACTGAAAAACAAACTAAACGTTGGATAATGATTATGCATGCAGCATTTACAGAAAACAGCCTTTCTACGTACTAAACAGACACTGAAAATTAAGTACCTTTTAAATACTATAATTTAAGTTTACCTCCGAGCCGCATGAATGATGGCGTGGTAGAGGACCCGGAGAGCTCACGTATTGTGAGTATTGCCCACTCCCACACCTTTTAGGCAAGGCTTGAGGAGCCCAATGCCCATATGGTCAAGTTAAGTAGCCAGACGAAGTCTGTGGCGTCGTAAAAGTAACCACCATGTGCGTATAATTTATGTTTATGAGCCCTTGAAGAAACCCCCCGAGCTTATGAAGGGACTCTGTATATGTATATTGCTGGTTTGTATTGTTATGTTGATGGTTGAGTCGAGAATAGACACGTTGCCAGTAATGAACTGTAATTAGTGATTGGAGCACGATTCCAAATCGCATAAAATTATATTTTAGAATACTGATCGTAAACGTAGAAACTATTGAAACTGACACTTAAAGTGCCCGCTTATCAAATTGAATTTTTAATACAAAATATTAACTTTACCTTTTGCCAGGGGTGGGGTATGGGATGGTGTTACAAAAACGTTCGAAGACGATGGAAATGGTCTATTCAAATAGGTTCATTAAAGCGGACAAACACTTTTAATAATCATCGTGCAGGGGCGTATCCAGAATTTTTTATTTGGAGAATTTTATACTATTTGTATTTACATCCAATTCAAAATAATCTTCCGATAAGCGTTATTACTAGTCCAAATTAAAAGAATCTTCTGACAGGAGTTGTTACTGATATTTATGAATAGAAAACTTTCTGACAAGTGTTATTATTTATATTTGTCAGAATAAAAAGATCTTCTGACAAATTTTACTATTTGTATTTATATCTAAATTAAAATAATCTTCTGATAAGCATTATTAAGTCCAAATTAAAAGGACCTTCTGACGAAAGTTGTTACTGATATTTATGTCAGAAAGTAACAAATTTCTGATAAGTGTTATTATCTATATTTGTCAGAATAAAAAGATCTTCTGGTAAATGTTACTATTTATATTTACATACGATTTAAAATAATCTTCTGATAAGTTATTACTTAAGTGCATATTAAAAGAATCTTCTGACAAGAGTTGTTACTGATATTTATGTCAGAATGAAAAAATCTTCTGACAAGTGTTATTACTTGCATCTACATCAAAATAAAAAGGAAACTTTGACAAGTGCAATCATTTATATGTACATCAAAATTTAAAAAAACAATTGAAAATATTTCAAATTTTGAGTCCAGTCCTGCACCGCGTTTTATTAAGACTTAAATCTACCTCACAACGATTTACTTATCTGGTGTAACTATGATTCATACTTCAGACTGAATAATTATTGACTTGGGGTTGCGGCGTCGTGCTGGGGCCATTCGTTCCGTTGGGTGTCCCGCATAACACACCCAATAAAACGTCGCCGTCTACTTGTTGCATGCGTTCCTAACACACATCTAATTAATTCACGACTGTAGCCCCTTATGCCCATTTTCGTTTCAATTTGCGTTACGGGCTCGCCGTACAAGTCCCCCATAGGTGTTGATTTACATGAGTAACGACTGCATTGTGTCTTGAGAGCGTGAACTCGGGACCCGTCTTCTTTTATTTTGCAGTGAATGTTTAACCTCAGTCCCGCACTGGAGCGGCTTTAATAAAACGTTAAGCCGTGATTTATTCGTGCAGGCTTATTATTAAAGAGGCAAATTACGGACGATAAATATACCGGAGCGAAAGTTGTTTCTGGGCTTGTAATGATTACTAATTAATGTAAATAGAGCGGTTGTTGCGCAGTTATTTATTGCTAGGTTTACTCGCGCATTCTCCGGGGCAATTAGGGAAATATGCTGGTTCGGTGTCTCTAAAAATCGCACGAGTTTTTACATAAATACTTACGGCTTATGTAAAATAGAAAGTAAAATGTATAATATTTTTTGTACAGTCCTGATAATTTATTGTAGGTGTTAAATAAAAATTGTATATATTTTCAGATATCAGAAGACATTTTTAATTTAGACGTAAATACGTAAATATAAATATTACTTGTCAGAAAATCCTTCAATTGGTCATAAATATGAGTAATAACACTTGTCAGAAGATCGTTTTAATTAAATTAAAATAATTGTTTTTTTTTTTAAATCACCGCCTTATAAATATGTGACCGCACCTCACTGTTTTTAGAATCAGCATAATTTTCAGGTGTGATGTTATTATAGCGTACGGGTGGCCCGTCGTTGCGTATATACAAATGTTAGTCAAATTGTATGTAAGAGAACCAGTACCTGCCCATTAAATACAAATTATAAATTCAAACTCAAAAATGCCAGGCCGTCGCGTCGTGTCAAGCCCATCTGCGAAACATGATTACGGCTAATTAAAGTCTATGAATTATAAACATATCGCAATCTTATGTTTTAAAGATATATTAATTTCGTACTTTTAAATTATTTTAAATACTTCGGTGACATTGGCGCCTCCGGCATATTTTAAACTAGCAAGTTGGATTCGTTTAATTGCTTGTAAAACTAAAAGTTATCACTTTTAAAAAACATGTCGGCTGTCAAAATTATTTTAAAAATTGTCTGTCAAAATAGTGTCAGCTGTCAAAATAACACTAAAAGTGGTCATTGTCAGAAGTCGTGGTTTGAGGTTAGAAATCTTTGACATCATCTGTCATCTTATTTCGTCACTTGCTGAGTAACAGTTGTTGCTGACAAAAAGCGTATCAGCTCTCAAGATGGCACTGAAGTTTGTAGCTGTCAAAATCGTCCTAGCTGTAAAAATAACATTAAAAGTGTCGCTGTCAAAAATATATAGGCTGTCAAAATTACTTTTAAGATTGTCGCTGTCAAAATCTCCTTCGCTGCAAAAATAACACTAAAACTAAAAGATGTCACTTTTAAAAATCATGACGGCTGTCAAAATTATTTTAAAAATTGTCTCTGTCAAAATAGTGTCAGCTGTCAAAATAACACTAAAAGCTGTGGTTGTCAGAAGTCGTGATTTGAGGTTAGAAATCTTTGACATCATCTGTCATCTTATTTCGTCACTTGCTGAGTAAGTTATTTTACATAAAGTGTATCTATATGTCATAATGACACTGACAACAGTAGTTTCCGAAGGCCCGGCTGTCACAATTACACCAACAGTTGTTGCTGACAAAAAGCGTATCAGCTCTCGAGATGGCACTGAAGTTTGTAGCTGTTAAAATCGCCCTAGGTGTTAAAATAACATTAAAAGGTGTCGCTGTCAAAAATATATCGGCTGTCAAATTTACTTTAAAGATTGTCGCTGTCAAAATCCCCTTCGCTGCAAAAATAACACTAAAACTAAAAGATGTCACTTTTAAAAAACATGTCGGCTGTCAAAATTGTTTTAAAAATTGTCTCTGTCAAAATAGTGTCAGCTGTCAAAATAACACTAAAAGCTGTGGTTGTCAGAAGTCGTGATTTGAGGTTAGAAATCTTTGACATCATCTGTCATCTTATTTCGTCACTTGCTGAGTAAGTTATTTTACATAAAGTGTATCTATATGTCATAATGACACTGACAACAGTAGTTTCCGAAGGCCCGGCTGTCACAATTACACCAACAGTTGTTGCTGACAAAAAGCGTATCAGCTCTCGAGATGGCACTGAAGTTTGTAGCTGTTAAAATCGCCCTAGGTGTTAAAATAACATTAAAAGGTGTCGCTGTCAAAAATATATCGGCTGTCAAAATTACTTTAAAGATTGTCGCTGTCAAAATCCCCTTCGCTGCAAAAATAACACTAAAACTAAAAGATGTCACTTTTAAAAAACATGTCGGCTGTCAAAATTATTTTAATAATTGTCTCTGTCAAAATAGTGTCAGCTGTCAAAATAACACTAAAAGCTGTGGTTGTCAGAAGTCGTGATTTGAGGTTAGAAATCTTTGACATCATCTGTCATCTTATTTCGTCACTTGCTGAGTAAGTTATTTTACATAAAGTTTATCTATATGTCAAAATGACACTGACAACAGTAGTTTCCGAAGGCCCGGCTGAGACAATTACAACAACAGTTGTTGCTGACAAAAAGCGTATCAGCTCTCGAGATAGCACTGAAGATTGTAGCTGTCAAAATCGTCCTAGCTGTAAAAATAACATTAAAAGGTGTCGCTGTCAAAAATACCTCGGCTGTCAAAATTACTTTAAAGATTGTCGCTGTCAAAATCTCCTTCGCTGCAAAAGTAACACTAAAACTAAAAGATGTCACTTTTAAAAAACTTGTCGGCTGTCAAAATTATTTTAAAAATTGTCTGTCAAAATCGTGTCAGCTGTCAAAATAACACTAAAAGTTGTCGTTGTCAGAAGTCGTGGTTTGAGGTTAGAAATCTTTTACACCATCTGTCATCTTATTTCGTCACTTGCTGAGTAAGTTGTTTTACATAAAGTTTATCTATATGTCAAAATGACACTGGCAACAGTAGTTTCCGAAGGCCCGGCTGAGACAAAAAGCGTATCAGCTCTCAAGATGGCACTGAAGTTTGTAGCTGTCAAAATCGTCCTAGCTGTAAAAATAACCTTAAAAGGTGTCGCTGTCAAAAATATATCGGCTGTCAAAATTACTTTAAAGATTGTCGCTGTCAAAATCTCCTTCGCTGCAAAAATAACACTAAAACTAAAAGATGTCGCTTTTAAAAAACATGTCGGCTGTCAGAATTATTGTAAAAATTGTCTCTGTCAAAATAGTCTCAGCTGTCAAAATAACACTGAAAGTTGTCGTTGTCAGAAGTCGCGGTTTGAGGTTAGAAACTTTGACATCATCTGTCATCTTATTTCGTCACTTGCTGGGTAAGTTATTTTACATAAAGTTCATCTATATGTCAAAATGACACTGACAACAGTAGTTTCCGAAGGCCCGGCTGTCATAATTACACAACAGTTGTTGCTGACAAAAAGTGTATCAGCTCTCAAGATGGCACTGAAGTTTGTAGCTGTCAAAATCGTCCTAGCTGTAAAAATAACCTTAAAAGGTGTCGCTGTCAAAAATATAACGGCTGTCAAAATTGCTTTGGAGATTGTCGCTGTCAAAATCTCCTTCGCTGCAAAAATAACACTAAAACTAAAAGATGTCACTTTTAAAAAACTTGTCGGCTGTCAAAATTATTTTAAAAATTGTCTCTGTCAAAATAGTGTCAGCTGTCAAAATAACACTAAAAGTTGTCGTTGTCAGAAGACGCGGTTTGAGGTTAGAAATTTTTGATATCATCCGTCATCTTATTTCGTCATTTGCTGAGTAAGTTATTTTACATAAAGTTTATCTATATGTCAAAATGACACTGACAACAGTAGTTTCCGAAGGCCCGGATGAGACAATTACAACAACAGTTGTTGCTGACAAAAAGCGTATCAGCTCTCAAGATGGCACTGAAGTTTGTAGCTGTCAAAATCGTCCTAGTTGTAAAAATAACATTAAAAGGTGTCACTGTCAAAAATACCTCGGCTGTCAAAATTACTTTAAAGATTGTCGCTGCCAAAAGCTCCTTCGCTGCAAAAATAACGCTAAAACTAAAAGATGGCAGTTTTAAAAAACATGTCGGCTGTCAAAATTATTTTAAAAATTGTCTGTCAAAATAGTGGCAGCTGTCAAAATAACACTAAAAGTTGTCGTTGTCAGAAGTCGTGGTTGAGGTTAGAAATTTTTGACATCATCTGTCATCTTATTTCGTCATTTGCTGAGTAAGTTATTTTACACAAAGTTTATTTATATGTCAAAATGACACTGACAACAGTAGTTTCCGAAGGCCGGCTGAGTCAATTAACAACAGTTGTTGCTGACAAAAAGCGTATCAGCTCTCGAGATGGCAGTGAAGTTTGTAGCTGTCAAAATCGTCCTAGCTGTTAAAATAACATTAAAAGGTGTCGCTGTCAAAAATATATCGGCTGTCAAAATTACTTTAAAGATCGTCGCTGTCAAAATCTCCTTCGCTGCAAAAGTAACACTAAAACTAAAAGATGTCACTTTAAAAAAACACATCGGCTGTCAAAATTATTTTAAAATTTGTCTCTGTCAAAATAGTGTCAACTGTCAAAATAACACTAAAAGTTGTCGTTGTCAGAAGTCGTGGTTTGAGGTTAGAAATCTTTGACATCATCTGTCATCTTATTTCGTCACTTGCTGAGTAAGTTATTTTACATAAAGTTTATCTATATGTCAAAATGACACTGACAACAGTAGTTTCCGGAGGCCCTGCTGTCATAATTACACAACAGTTGTTGCTGACAAAAAGTGTATCAGCTCTCAAGATGGCACTGAAGTTGGTAGCTGTCAAAATCGTCCTAGCTGTAAAAATAACCTTAAAAGGTGTCGCTGTCAAAAATATAACGGCTGTCAAAATTGCTTTAAAGATTGTCGCTGTCAAAATCTCCTTCGCTGCAAAAATAACACTAAAACTAAAAGATGTCACTTTTAAAAAACATGTCGGCTGTCAAAATTATTTTAAAAATTGTCTCTGTCAAAATAGTGTCAGCTGTGAAAATAACACTAAAAGTTGTCGCTATCAGAAGTCGCAGTTTGAGGTTAGAAAACTTTCATCTGTTATCTTCACTTGATGGGTGACATTTATTTTAAATATGCGTCAAAATTAAACTGACAACTGTAGCTGTCGAAGGCTAATGCTGTCAGAATTACACCAACAGTTGTTGCTGATAAAAAATATTTCAACTGACAAATTGAAGGTTGTAGCTGTCAAAATCATTTCAGCTGTCAAAATAAGTCATGGTTAAGTTTGAATCAACAGGAGGTTAGATTGACAAACAGGAAAATTGAGGTTAGGTTCCCCAGTGTATTTCGGCGCTTTTCGGCATTGGCAAATGATAAGTTGTTGAACACTTATTTTGTCTATGTCAAATTGATACCAGCAACTGTTGCTGTCAAAAAACAACGGTTTTCCTAATTACGTTGATAGCTGTCAAAAAGACATTAAAGGTTATAGCTGTCAAAATAACAATAAAAGTTGTTGCTGTCAAATAATTCAAAGTTAGGTTCGACTCAATAGGAGAATTGAAGTTAAATTTGACGAACAAGAAAGTTGAGGTTATGTTTAACCAAACAAGTGACGCTATTGAATTTGTTACTTGACGAGTGCAGAAGCTGTTGATTTATTTTATTTATTTCATCTATATGTGAAATTGACATTGACAGCTTTAGCTGTCAAAGAAGTTCAGCTGTCTTACTTCACCAAGAAATATCTCTAGCTATATAAAACATTAAATATATTTGTAATATTGGACAGGTGTTCAGATGCTTTGGATCACATATGGGAGAACCGGCCGAGACACGTAATTGGCCTCGGTTTGGCTTGTATATTAAAAAGTCATTTAAACTCTAATTACCCAACCTTTTATAATAATATCATAAGCGGTAAAAAATCCAGTTTAAATATCACAATTTTATAGTCGTGTCACGATAATGGACCTTATTAGTGGTATTGTGAATTTTAATGGTTGATTCTATCATAGACCTCCGAGATTGTAATAACAGGGAATATCAAGGTAGAACTGTTAAAGCGAAAAATTCATGACATACTCGGAAGGGGCCAGGACCGTGTCTGTACAATTCATACAGCCCATCCTCTGAGACCGGAAGTGATATTTAATTTCATGTTAAGAAAATTAAAAAATCGGAAAATTATGTACGTTTTTAACGATATCGTAAAATCATAATAAAGCCCTGCGTGCGCCACTGGTCACATCTTCATTATTGACCGATAATTGATTGTGTCGCTAGGGCGGCAACATCAAAGAGCCTACTGATTTCGGTCTCCATTATAATAAAATGAGTATAATAATTAATTTATTTATTTCAGCTCATCAAAGAAATCTGTGGTTCGGGCGTTTTCTCGGTCTGACCGGAATCGATGCGTGAACACGGTTAAGGAAGGAACCAGCAAAATTTTAGCAAGATAAAGTTGACAGATGCGAAGTCATCTGGGTGCAGTTCAAGCCTCTAATCCATTTATAATAATAGTACAAAAACTTGTTGGCCGCAACATTGTTGCTCGATGGAAACCTAATAATAATTGAGTAATCATGTGTTAAATTATGCAGCTGTTGTCACGCTTTTGTAAGTTTTCATTGGAAATCACCAGCGCTTAACATTGAATGGGCGGGTTAATTACTATTCCCTACACAAGGTAATCTCGGCAGAAGTGTCCCGCTCCGTAATGGAATTATAATTTCTCCCAGAAATTTTGGCGCCGGCGAGTATCGCACGTCGATCAACACTGATACTGAAAATGCCTATTGATATTCATATTCAAGCCAAAACATTGCCGACAATGATTTCAACTATACAGTGTTCATGAAAATAGTGGACTTGCTGCTGATAAAACACATTATTTGCAACAAAAAATTTTTTTTATAATAAAAAATATTGGAATATTGCGGAATAAAAACTTTACTTACCACAAAATTCATTTATTACGACTACCAATCCAAAAACGATATCCCCAAGAAGTTGTACTTGCTCTTTCAATCCTATTGGAAATCATCAGGGGAATTAACGATTCACTTCTGTAAAGATATAAATTGCATTAATTGACAACGTGAAAAAATATGAATTTTGTAATTTAATTTTATATTTTATAGCATATAGTTATAAAAAGTGGTTGTTTTAAAGGATTCAACAATAATTGCGCGTTCTAAAGCAGTTTGAATAGTTTTTACGTCCAATAGATTTTATATTTGCATGTTCAGAAGTGCAGCATCAATATAAATATATCAAATTAGATATACAGTGTTTCACCGGATTGAGTTCACAATACGAACTATTTTCGATTTTTCGCCAAAAAGTCTCTCTAAATAAAAACTCCTGCTTTCTTTGAAAATAGTATTTCTGCCAAGAGTACATTTCTACCAAGAGTGCATTTTTGCCAAGTTAACATTTTCTGTATAGGGTGACCGGAATAGTCCAAAATCTGGGAAAAAACCTTTTATTTTCTATTTTTCGACGAAAAGTTTCTCTTAATAAAAACTCCTGCTTACTTTGAAAATAGCATTTCTGTCAAGAGTGTTAACATTTTTTGCACAGAGTGACCGGAAAAGTCCATAATCTGGATTAAACTTTTTATCGATTTTTCGACAAAAAGTTTCTCTTAATAAAGACTCCTGCTTACTTTGAAAATAGCATTTCTGCCAAGAGTACATTTCTGCCAAGGGTGCATTTCTGCCAAGTTAACATTTTCTGTATAGGGTGACCGGAATAGTCCAAAATCTGGGAAAAACCTTTTATTTTCTATTTTTCGACGAAAAGTTTCTCTGAATAAAAACTCCTGCTTACTTTGAAAATAACAATTCTGTCAAGAGTGTTAATATTTTTTGCACAGAGTGACCGGAAAAGTCCATAATCTGGAAAAAACTTTTTATCGATTTTTCGACAAAAAGTTTCTCTTAATAAAGACTCCTGCTTACTTTGAAAATAGCATTTCTGCCAAGAGTACATTTCTGCCAAGGGTGCATTTCTGCCAAGTTAACATTTTCTGTATAGGGTGACCGGAATAGTCCAAAATCTGGGAAAAACCTTTTATTTTCTATTTTTCGACGAAAAGTTTCTCTGAATAAAAACTCCTGCTTACTTTGAAAATAACAATTCTGTCAAGAGTGTTAACATTTTTTGCACAGATTGACCGGAAAAGTCCATAATCTGGATTAAACTTTTTATCGATTTTTCGACAAAAAGTTTCTCTTAATAAAGACTCCTGCTTACTTTGAAAATAGCATTTCCGCCAAGAGTACATTTCTGCCAAGGGTGCATTTCTGCCAAGTTAACATTTTCTGTATAGGGTGACCGGAATAGTCCAAAATCTGGGAAAAAACCTTTTGTTTTCTATTTTTCGACGAAAAGTTTCTCTTAATAAAAACTCCTGCTTACTTTGAAAATAACAATTCTGCCAAGAGTGTTAATATTATTTGCACAGAGTGACCGGAAAAGTCCATAATCTGGAAAAAACTTATTATCGATTTTTCGACAAAAAGTTTCTCTTAATAAAGACTCCTGCTTACTTTGAATAGCATTTCTGCCAAGAGTGCATTTCTGCCAAGGGTGCATTTCTGCCAAGTTAACATTTTCTGTATAGGGTGACCGGAATAGTCCAAAATCTGGGAAAAAACCTTTTGTTTTCTATTTTTCGACGAAAAGTTTCTCTTAATAAAAACTCCTGCTTACTTTGAAAATAACAATTCTGTCAAGAGTGTTAACATTTTTTGCACAGATTGACCGGAAAAGTCCATAATCTGGAAAAAACTTATTATCGATTTTTCGACAAAAAGTTTCTCTTAATAAAGACTCCTGCTTACTTTGAAAATAGCATTTCTGTCAAGAGTGCATTTCTGCCAAGGGTGCATTTCTGCCAAGTTAACATTTTCTGTATAGAGTGACCGGAATAGTCCAAAATCTGGGAAAAAACCTTTTATTTTCTATTTTTCGACGAAAAGTTTCTCTTAATAAAAACTCCTGCTTACTTTGAAAATAACAATTCTGCCAAGAGTGTTAATATTTTTTGCACCGAGTGACCGGAAAAGTCCACAATCTGGAAAATACTTTTTATCGATTTTTCGACAAAAAGTTTCTCTTAATAAAGACTCCTGCATACTTTGAAAATAGCATTTCTGCCAAGAATACATTTCTGCCAAGTGTGCATTTCTGCCAAGTTAACATTTTCTGTATAGGGTGACCGGAATAGTCCAAAATCTGGGAAAAAACCTTTTATTTTCTATTTTTCGACGAAAAGTTTCTCTTAATAAAAACTCCTGCTTACTTTGAAAATAGCATTTCTGCCAAGAGTGTTAACATTTTTTGCACAGAGTGACCGGAAAAGTACATAATCTGGAAAAAACTTTTTATCGATTTTTCGACAAAAAGTCTCTCTTAATAAAGACTCCTGCTTACTTTGAAAATAGCATTTCTGCCAAGAGTGCATTTCTGCCAAGGGTGCATTTCTGCCAAGTTAACATTTTCTGTATAGAGTGACCGGAATAGTCCAAAATCTGGGAAAAAACCTTTTATTTTTTATTTTTCGACGAAAAGTTTCTCTTAATAAAAACTCCTGCTTACTTTGAAAATAACAATTCTGCCAAGAGTGTTAATATTATTTGCACAGAGTGACCGGAAAAGTCCATAATCTGGAAAAAACTTTTTATCGATTTTTCGACAAAAAGTTTCTCTTAATAAAGACTCCTGCTTACTTTGAAAATAGCATTTCTGCCAAGAGTGCATTTCTGCCAAGGGTGCATTTCTGCCAAGTTAACATTTTCTGTATAGGGTGACCGGAATAGTCCAAAATTTGGGAAAAAACCTTTTATTTTCTATTTTTCGACGAAAAGGTTCTCTTAATAAAAACTCCTGCTAACTTTGAAAATAACAATTCTGTCAAGAGTGTTAACATTTTTTGCACAGATTGACCGGAAAAGTCCATAATCTGGATTAAACTTTTTATCGATTTTTTGACAAAAAGTCTCTCTTAATAAAGACTCCTGCTTACTTTGAAAATAGCATTTCTGCCAAGAGTGCATTTCTGCCAAGGGTGCATTTCTGCCAAGTTAACATTTTCTGTATAGAGTGACCGGAATAGTCCAAAATCTGGGAAAAAACCTTTTATTTTCTATTTTTCGACGAAAAGTTTCTCTTAATAAAAACTCCTGCTTACTTTGAAAATAGCATTTCTGCCAAGAGTGTTAACATTTTTTGCACAGAGTGACCGGAAAAGTCCATAATCTGGAAAAAACTTGTTATCAATTTTTCGACAAAAAGTCTCTCTTAATAAAGACTCCTGATTACTTTGAAAATAGCATTTCTGCCAAGAGTACATTTCTGCCAAGGATGCATTTCTGCCAAGTTAATATTTTCTGTATAGGGTGACCGGAATAGTCCAAAATCTGGGAAAATCCTTTTATTATCTATTTTTCGACGAAAAGTTTCTCTTAATAAAAACTTCTGCTTACTTTGAAAATAACAATTCTGCCAAGAGTGTTAATATTTTTTGCACAGAGTGACCGGAAAAGTCCATAATCTGGAAAAAACTTTTTATCGATTTTTCGACAAAAAGTCTCTCTTAATAAAGACTCCTGCTTACTTTGAAAATAGCATTTCTGCCAAGAGTGCATTTCTGCCAAGGGTGCATTTCTGCCAAATTAACATTTTCTGTACAGGGTAACCGGAATAGTCCAAAATCTGGGAAAAAAACCTTTTATTTTCTATTTTTCGACGAAGCTTCTCTTAATAAAAACTGCTGCTTACTTTATAAATAGCATTTCTGCCAAGGGTGTTAACATTTTCTGTACAGGGTGACCAGAAAAGTCCAAAATCTGGAAAAAACTTTTTATCGATTTTTCGACAAAAAGTCTCTCTTAATAAAGACTCCTGCTTACTTTGAAAATAGCATTTCTGCCAAGAGTGCATTTCTGCCAAGAGTGGATTTCCGCCAAGTTATCATTTTCTGTACAGGGTGACCGGAAAAGTCCATAATCTGGAATAAACTTTTAATTTTCGATATTTCAACGAAAAGTCTCTCTTAATAAAAACTCCTGCTTACTTTAAAAATAGCATTTCTGCCAAGAGTGTTAACATTTTCTGTACAGAGTGACCGGAAAAATCCATAATCTGCAGAAAAAAATTTTATTTTCGATTTTCCGACAAAGTAGGATGTAGAAAATAGAAATAGGAACCAATTTTTTTATATGGGTTAAAATAACTTCATAAGTTTGCGTCAAAATAAAAAAAAATCTCAGTATGTTCGAGCTTAAATTAATCGTATTTATTTTATTGGTCACAGATGTATCCGCGGGCCCGCTGGACCCCTCCCCCGCCCCCGGAGACCTTACTGTACTAAATTACAGTGCTAGTGTTACGACAGTACTTTGATTAGATACCTTCAAGAGTAATTTCAATTTAGCAAGCACAATACCATGCATAAAGCGCAGTAATTTCATGCACAACTGCAGGTAACATTGTAGTTCGCGATCCTCCGTCTACAAATTACTTGTTATTTTCGAGTCCGCTCATTATAGTAATCCAGAGCCTCGTAAGTATTAAAGCGCACCCATGGTAATGTTGCGATTGCACTGGGGCAGGCATCGGCACGAACTTTATAGATTGTGTGTAGCTGTTTGTTAGGGCAGGACCGGGAGGATTCTCGGGGCCACACGAACTTATTTTAGAATATTGTTGTTAAAGAAATGTCGATGGGTCAGAAAATATTTTTGTAATAAAACTTCTAGCCTAAGAAGGGAGCAGAGGAAGAATAAAACGTTACGAATCGACTAGGTGCAAATTTACAAGAGATCCCAAATAATGGCTGGATGAACTTCCAAATTATTATTATTATTATTATTATTATTAAATCTTATAGACTGCTGCGAACATAAATATTGTCGCGACCCCTTTTTACAATTTTTTATAGATCGATCGAAAATAATTGAGTTGGTCTGACCGCAATTTTTATGAAAAGTCCAACCCTGCCCATCTATATTAAGCCGGGCATAGAACAACACGTACTCGCCCCGCCTAAGGCTCTACCACCTGTCACGTTGATGTCTTCATTTTATGTGGTACCCAAAGCCCGAGAACCTTTTCCCCGCCTCGCTATAATACAATCTATCTGTATCTAGGTACTCCATCACCTAGGATTAAATATTTCAAGTGTTTCAAGACGTATGTATTTTTTTATCTCCGCTTTGTATCGCATTGCTCATCAACTCGCCTGGAATATTCTTTTGATGGATTCTTAAAACAACGCGGTGGTAAAAAAATATTTCCAAAGAAAAAAGTTCCTAAAGCAGATTCTTGTCATCAATCTTGTAGATAATATTCGGGTACATCGCTCTTTTATATTTTTGAACGTATTTAAGCATTTTGGATCAGAAAATTTAAACTCTAAACTAGCAGGTAACAGCGCGGCGCGGTGGTTATTAAAATTGTCCTGGGAGATTTCAACGATACATCGAATAACGAACTTTATATAAAAAAATATTTATTACTATAAATAATGAAAAAACTGTACTTTATAACTGGGGAACCACCACCAACACTTCTATTATATATTTAAAGGAATTAGTAACGATTACGAGTTGAGCGAGCCAGCAATCGTTAGAATTATTTTCACTTCCCCGGCTTAAAATAATCTCCGAACGCCTCTGTAACAGCCCACATGAGGATTAGAATTTATTGTAATGTATTTTACGACACCACGTCGTTTTCTTTTATTGTTATTTTGAAAAGGTTCCAGCGTTGCAGCGCTAGTTCGTGATTCCATATAAAGACATAATATTTTTGCTTTGTTTGTGTGTAACAATAGACGCTGAGCATGTTTAAAATTCACAGGTGTTAGATGTATTCATTTTATACCTACACTCATAAAATTTGGAGCTCGAAGACTTGAGATCTTTCAATGAAGATCCCAAGGCACAAGGCAGCTCCGTGTATCCTGTTCCATTGATTAATTATTTCTCTAAATTTCGTTGTGTATTTTTTAAGAATTTTCCACCACCAGAATTGGTTCAGAGACTTATAGGGACAGAGACGACAATAGAGCCGAAGCCACGCCCCACCCGCCATGAAGAGGCTACATTTATCAGAACTAACATAACCTTAAATTTTTAGTTTTGCAAATTTATTTTCAATTTTCTTTTTAATCTTTGTAGTTTTAGCTTGGATCCATTGCAACATTTAAAAGCTCTCTCATCAGACAGTAGATTTATAAAGTTTCATTGTAGATTATTTAAAATAGACTGATAATTATAGGTTAGAATTCCAACCAACAAAAAGCATTTCGGCTTGATTTTCTTTAGTTGACTATTGAAACACTCGTATTATGATCCTTATTATAATTATTAGTGTAATTTAATGAAAGTCTATAATATCTTACTTATGTATTAAGCAAAAATGTATGTACAGGGCGTCCCGCGTAAGAGGCTCACTCGATCCTCTGCCTTTATTATTGGGCTAAAATGAAAAACCAAAATATATTCTCATGTATTTTTTCATGAGGAATCCGATAATAAGGTCGAATAAGCGATAGATCCCCTAATATACGAGGTATTGTCATAAAACTGATTTTCCAAATTTTTTAAACCCTGTATATTATTACGGAAATCGATACGGCGTATTATTGTGGTTTTAAAAGCATATGCCATTCATACATCTCACTTCCGGTTTAGCCGGAAATAGCTAACATCCAACAAAATTTTGGCGACAACCTTTATATTGAAATAATTGAAGAGTAGCCAATCTCCTGATATCAAAAATATATAACACATATCCATTATCTTTAGTAGTTTTCTTTAGTTTCAAGTTCAAGCTGTATTTTTTTTTAAATTTCCACCACTAGAATTGGTTCAGAGACTGTCAGTATTACAGAGACTTTATAGCGACAGAGACGACAATAGAGCCGAAGCCACGCCCCACCCGCCATGAAGAGGCTACATTTATCAGAACTAACATAACCTTAAATTTTTAGTTTTGCAAATTTATTTTCAATTTTCTTTTTAATCTTTGTAGTTTTAGCATGGATCCATTGCAACATTTAAAAGCTCTCTCATCAGACAGTAGATTTATAAAGTTTCATTGTAGATTATTTAAAATAGACTGATAATTATAGGTTAGAATTCCAACCAACAAAAAGCATTTCGGCTTGATTTTGTTTAGTTGACTATTGAAACACTCGTATTATGATACTTATTATAATTATTAGTGTAATTTAATGAAAGTCTATAATATCTTAGTTATGTATTATGCAAAAATGTATGTACAGGGCGTCCCGCGTAAGAGGCTCACTCGATCCCCTGCCTTTATTATTGGGCTGAAATGAAAAACCAAAATCTATTCTCATGTATTTTTTCATGAGGAATTCGATAATAAGGTCGAATAAGCGATAGATCCCCTAATATACGAGGTATTGTCATAAAACTGATTTTCCAAATTTTTTAAACCCTGTATATTATTACGGAAATCGATACGGCGTATTATTGTGGTTTTAAAAGCATATGCCATTCATACATCTCACTTCCGGTTTAGCCGGAAATAGCTAACATCCAACAAAATTTTGGCGACAACCTGTATATTATGAAATAATTGAAAAGTAGCCAATCTCCTGATATCAAAAATATATAACACATATCCATTATCTTTAGTAGTTTTCTTTAGTTTCAAGTTCAAGCTGTATTTTTTTTTTTATTTCCACCACTAGAATTGGTTCAGAGACTGTCAGTATTACAGAGACTTTATAGGGACAGATACGACAATAGAGACGAAGTCACGCCCACCCGCCATTAAGAGGCTACATTTATCAGAACTAACATAACCTTAAATTTTTAGTTTTGCAAATTTATTTTCAATTTTCATTTTAATCTTTGTAGTTTTAGCTTGGATCCATTGCAACATTTAAAAACTCTCTCATCAGACAGTAGATTTATAAAGTTTCATTGTAGATTATTTAAAATAGACTGATAATTATAGGTTAGAATTCCAACCAAGAAAAAGCATTTTGGCTTGGTTTTCTTTAGTTGACTATTAAAACACTCGTATTATGATACTGACTATAATTATTAGTGTAATTTAATGAAAATCTATAATATCTTAGTTATGTATTATGCAAAAATGTATGTACAGGGTGTCCCACGTAAGAGGCTCACTCGATTACCTGCTTTTATTATCTATTGGGCTAAAATGAAAAACCAAAATCTCTGTACTTCTTAAAAATATAAAAATATGTATGTAGGTATGTGTGTGGGTAAGGTTAAGTAAAGTTGTAAATTTCATTAAAATATTTTTGGCAAAAAAGTTTAAATTTCACACTAGCCAGTAATACAATGAATTTATATTGTCTATAATTTTTAAAACAGCTTTTTCCTAGACTTTTTTAGTTAAATAATAAATGAGTAAAGAGTCAAATGGCCAAGAATATATGAGACATGATGAGAGATAAACTAAACCACTTACCTTATGAATACAATATACAATATAAAATTATTAAATAAGTCTTTAAATAATTCTTTTCACAATACACTAACGACAAATAGTTTTTAAACGTTCAACAGGTCACAACAAATTGTTAAAGATGCACAAGAATACACAGAATATGACAGTTTAAACAATTTTAGTATTTTTAGCCTCTTAATGGCGGTACCACGTGACCAGTGCTGACAACCATTTGTCGCCACTGTCCCTTTAAAGTCGCTGTAGTCAGTATGGTTAAAATCAAATATATTAGATAATAATATATTTGGTTAAAATTGTCACACAAGCAAGTATTATTTTAAAAATAGACTCGAAAATACATATACAATAGGTATTATTGACATTGACATTTTGACATTAGATTATTTATCTAGTGTGAAAAAAGTAATAAAAAAAACCCTGTGCCAACATGTTGGGGATTTCCAAGAATGCAACTTCCCCTAAAAATTTGACTTTGAAGTTTTATTTATAGAAAAAAACGGACTTTACATTACCTACCCCGATCCCGGTAATCACCCCGAATATCCTCAATTTAATTAAATAAACAAAAAAATATACGCAGCATTTCCTAACCTGCAGTTAAAAACATAACCTCTCATTTCTCAATGCTTCCAAGAATTTGTTGACAAAGTTTAAACAATAGTACTTACCAATTCAACGTACCAGTAGAAAGTTTCCACCTTTAAATTTTTCTATAGTTTTCACTTGCTGGTAAATTATTTATTTATTATTTCATTTTAGTTACCGCGACAACTTTCAATGTTCATACCTTATCTGTCAAGCGTCAACCGTTTTCTTTCGACAATGGGATCAGATCAAAACAAAACACGTTATGATCCGAAGGTAACAGCTTTTATCTGCCCGCGAAATTTAAAATACTTTTAAATTTAAATCATTACAACTTTTAAGAAAAATTACTAAAAGTCGTCTTTTTCTTTAAAATACGTTTAGCTCTGGTTAGCAGTAGCTACTACATTATACAATATTATTGGCATTGACATTTTGACATTAGATTATTTATCTAGTGTGAAAAAAGTAACCAAAAAAAACCTTGTGCCAACATAGTTGGGGATTTCCAAGAATGCAACCTAAAAATTTGACTTTGAAGTTTTATTTATATAAAAAAACGGACTTTACATTACCCCGATCCCGGTAATCATCCCGAACATCCTCAATTTAATTATATAAACAAAAAAAATATAAGCAGTATTTTCTAACTTGCAGTCAATAACATAACCTCTCCAAGAATCCAAGAATTTGTTGACAAAGTTTAAACAATAGAACTCACCAATTCAACGTACCAGTAGAAAGTTTCCACCTTTAAATTTTTCTATAGTTTTCACTTGCTGGTATATTATTTATTTATTATTTCATTTTAGTTACCGCGACAACTTCAATTTTGATACCTTATCTGTCAAGCGTCAACCGTTTTCTTTCGACAATGGGATCGGATCAAAACAAAACACGTTATGATCCGAAAAACAACCAATAGGAATTGTTGAGCAGCTAAAAAATATAGATGTCGCCCACTACGTGATTTTCGCGGAACCAAAAAAAACCCTGTGCCAACATGTTGGGGATTTCCAAGAATGCAACTTTCCCTAAAAATTTGACTTTGAAGTTTTATTTATATAAAAAAACGGACTTTACATTACCCTGATCCCGGTAATCATCCCGAACATCCTCAATTTAATCATATAAACAAAAAAATATCAGCAATATTTTCTAACTTGCAGTCAATAACATAACCTCTCCAATAATCCAAGAATTTGTTGACAAAGTTTAAACAATAGTACTTACCGATTCAACGTACCAGTAGAAAGTTTCCACCTTTAAATTTTCCTATAGTTTTCACTTGCTGGTAAATTATTTATTTATTATTTCATTTTAGTTACCGCAACAACTTCAATTTTCATACCTTATCTGTCAAGCATCAACCGTTTTCTTTCGACAATGGGATCGGATCAAAACAAAACACGTTCAGGGTAACAGCTTTTATCTGCCCGCGAAATTTAAAATACTTTTAAATTTAAATCATTACAACTTTTAAGAAAAATTACTAAAAGTCGTCTTTTTCTTTAATATACGTTTAGCTCTGGTTAGCAGTAGCTACTACATTATACAATATTATTGGCATTGACATTTTGACATTAGATTATTTATCTAGTGTGAAAAAGTAACCAAAAAAAACCCTGTGCCAACATAGTTGGGGATTTCCAAGAATGCAACTTTCCCTAAAAATTTGACTTTGAAGTTTTATTTATAGAAAAAAACGGACTTTACATTACCCCGATTCCGGTAATCATCCCGAACATCCTCAATTTAATTATATAAACAAAAAAAATATAAGCAGCATTTTCTAACTTGCAGTCAATAACATAACCTCTCCAAGAATCCAAGAATTTGTTGACAAAGTTTAAACAATAGTACTTACCAATTCAACGTACCAGTAGAAAGTTTCCACCTTTAAATTTTTCTATAGTTTTCACTTGCTGGTACATTATTTATATATTATTTCACTTTAGTTGCCGCGACAACTTTCATACCTTATCTGAAGCGTCAACCGACAGATGTGATCGGATCAAAACAAATTGTGTCATGATCCGGAAAACAACCAATAGGAATTGAGCAGCTTTTAAATACTTCATTTTCATTGGTGCTTTTCTGATCAGGATCTTATTTGATTTCACTGCTCGAAAGAATACAAGCCATGATATGGAACAGCTTTTATCTGCCCCGAAGTTTGAAATACTTTTAAATTTAAATTTAGTTTTTTACAACTTTCAAGAAAAATTACTAAAAGTATACTCTTACGTATCTTTTTCTTTAATATACGCTCTGGTTAGCAGTAGCCGTTACGGGTCTAAATTTCTGCCAAATCAGTCTTATGCAATAGAAAACGACTGACGAAGAACATATTTATTAACGGCAACCGTAGAAACTCAAAATTAAGTTCAACCGCATTAGTTGTGTCAGTTTAATTACTTTTGCCAACGTTTCTTACATATTATTTATTAGAAAATAGCTTTTAAAACTATGTAAAAGACGGATGCAATTCTGCAAATTCTAAAGTCGTAATCGTCAAGTAACGGTTTTCTCAAAGACGCTTACGAATTAAGGAACACTTTCTACAGTGAAACAAATACGAGTAATAACACAAAAAAACATTTATTTATTCAATAAAAAAGGCAAAACATCACTGACTGTTATACTTATCCAACATAGCTCTAAGCAAAATACATTTTGTTAAGTGACAGGTGCAATACTCGGGGTGTTCTATTTCGCTTGCATCCAGTATCGTCACTTCAATTACGTATCTTCGGTTGTTTTCAGCAGATCTCGTTAATGATAAGTCGTATGCTATGGGAGATCCCTCTTCAACTTGGACGTTCGTCGGTAAGACAATCGTCGTTTGTTTCCAATGTGTGGGTTTCTCCTCGGGCTCCGTCGATAATGTCACCGTATTGTAGGACTTGCTTGGGAATGTGCAGGTAAACCAGAGACATATACCTAAAACCAAAGTAATCAAAATACTCGATATAAAAAAATGTGTATTAAAAAATTTACCTTGATAGTTTCCCTTTTTATTGGCAACTACAATTTGCCTTGATTTAATAGTTTCCAGTTCATCGAGTCTAACTTCTCGGAGATCTAACCAAGTCACCACCTCCGAATCGCTCAGCAACGATTCTGGTTTTACCAGTTCCGTAATTGGTTTCTTAGAAGCGTTTTCTCTAATTTTTTGCCCAAAGTGCTGCATGGAAACTCCATCCACATCGTCCCAGAACTCATACATCCATGGGACGCTGAAAATATTGCGTTCACACTAATCGACTAGCTATATATCGCGTACACTTAAGTAGTGATATTGGTTTGAACTGATGCAATGTTACCTGCATGGCACCGAGAACAATGTCGCAGACTCTGGAAACAACAATCCGTCTGGTTTTAAAAACTTGTCTCTCGCTACTATTACAGAACTTAACATCGCTTCGTGTAATAAATAAAACCCCATCCATTCCGACACTATGATGTCTACTTTCTCTGGGAGATCAATATCTTCAACCTTTGAATGAATCACCTGCAATCGGTATAAAAACTGGTAGGTAACTTCCAAATTTAAATGCTCATAAACTGAAATATTGAATCTACCAAGACGATCAAATACGACAAATAATTTTGCAAGACGTTAGCACAAAGGTATTAGTAAGTTCAAAAGATTCTTTTTCTTAGAAATAGGAAAATTATGCGTCTCTAGACGAGAGAAAATTGAAAGAAAAACGAAGCACAAAATCCCAATATCGCAATCATTTCTTATATACTCACAGATGTAACGTACTTTAATAACATCTTCGTATTTATTCTCTTTCGCCGTCTCTACTGCGATCTTGTAAACGTCACTAGCTTCAACTGCATATACCGTTTTCGCCCCGGCTTGTGCGCAAAAAACGGATAAAATTCCAGTTCCCGCTCCAATATCCAACACGATTCTGCCTTTGAAGTCATCTTTATTTTTTAGTATCGCATCCTTGTAAGCGCCATTTCTGGGACCGTCTTGCAACATCAGTCTATGCACCTAAAATTTAAATATTACACCATTCCATAATTGTTAAATTGTGTGCAATTTTTTCAAAGTAGGATTTCTGTAGCTATAATTTGTAGATTGTCAATCGTTCTATTCAAAGTCTCTACTCAAATATATTCCCCACTTTTGTTGACTTTATTTATTTATTGATTATAGTGTGGTTATGAATTGCTAATAATCCTACCAGTTAAAAATCAGAATAAATAAGAGTAGTTACAAAACTGATAAGATAAATCCCATGACACTGAAAATTTATAAAAAAAATATCTAGTTGTGTTTGGTAATTGGTAGTGCTCAGTGTATATTTCTGTTTTAAAAAATGGTCAAGGCAAAGGCTTTTATCTTTGAGAAACAATTTGAGGGATATCCTAAAGAAGGTGACTTAAAACTTGTAGAGCTGGAATTGCCACCGGTTAAGAATGGAGGTAAGATAAACAAATCTATTTATTTCTTCTTTGGGTTTTAAGCCACTAATCTGCAAAATACTGATATTGTTATTGTTATTAAATAAACTTCTACGTTAAAGAGACAGAAGTTTATTTACTAATATAATATGCGTTAGTGGATTAAAACTCAAAGAAAGCCAAAGAGAATATCACACATAAATAAATAATTATAGACAATATGTGATTGTATACATTTCTTCATTATAATTTAAAATTAAATGCAAGTCATATATGGTGATAAGGTTACAAAACAGGTTTTATGATCATTGATTATTAAATTATATTAACCAAATTCACGTTATCTTTATAACGAAACAGAGATAAATTATTATTTGCGCTGGCTTATTTATTTATTAAATCTTTTAGATGTAAATCACTCGAAAGATTCAGAATTATACAAATATTGAAACTGAATACCATACATAGATTAATATCTTTGATTACCACTTTACATCATATTATGATGCAATAAATTTTGTAAGCGTCTAAAATATATATCTGAATGTGTACGTTATTGAACCTATTCGCTTGATATACTAAACCAGTAACCACTGCTTCAATTTTCCCCTTCCGTTTTAGAGTTTCTCGTCGAGGCGGTTTACCTCAGCGTGGACCCGTACATGAGAGCATACGCACCAAACTTAAAGCTAGGAGAAATATTTTTAGGAATCCAAGTCGCTAAGTAACAACCTTAAACAGTTTAGAACCCCCTAACTCACTTGCAACCTTTTTAGAATCATCGAAAGTAAAAACCCAAAGTTCCCAGTCGGACAATACGTTACAGGCCACTTCGGATGGAGGACGCACACGATTTCAGATGGTTCGCCAACCAGAGGGCAACCGCCTATGCTGGTGCCCAATTATGGAGGCTTGCCGCTGTCCCTGGCGCTTGGGGTTTTAGGAAGGCCAGGGTAACTTATTTATTGCACAATCTCCGTATATACCCAATGTGTTAAATTTCAGAAATTCAGCTTACTTTGGCTTCCTCGAAATATGTACACCCAAAGCTGGTGAGACGGTGGTCGTAACAGCCGCTGGGGGAGCGGTTGGACACGTAGTGGGTCAGATTGCCAAAATCAAAGGATGCAAAATTATTGGTATAGCTGGCACAGACGAAAAAGGGAAATGGCTTGTCGAAGATTTAGGATTCGATCATTTTATTAACTACAAAACTGCCGATGTGGATAAGGCTCTAACAGAAGTAGCACCAGAAGGAGTAGACTGCTATTTTGATAACGTAAGTATGTTTATAAAGAAACCGTTTACACATCATTAAAATTTTATTGCACTATTGCAGGTTGGAGGAGAAATCAGTAGTACAATTCTGCGACACATGAATACTTTTGGACGTATAGCTGTATGTGGCGGAATATCTGGATATAATAATGAGGATAATAAAGGTAGCTAATTAAAGAACTTTCTACTATAAGTCGAATGAATAACATATATATACGAGTATTTATTTAATAAAGTATGTTTGTCCCTTTAGTGCCCACAAATCAGCGCTCACTTATCTCGCTTCAATTGAAAATGGAAGGATTTCTCATAATCAGATGGTTCGACAGGTGGAACGAAGGGATCCAACAAAATCTGAAGTGGATCAAAGAAGGGAAACTAAAATATAAGGAAACCGTTACCGAGGGCTTTGAAAATATGTTTACAGCTTTTACGGACATGTTAAAGGGTGGGAATATTGGCAAAGCCGTTGTTAAAGTGTAAAGTTTAAGTAAATTGTAATTATGTTAGGAATATGTAGTTAAAATCTGCGTTAAATTATGCTAACTCTAGTCGTTTGTAAATAGAGTTTCAAGGATTCCTTAATTCAGGAAAATTACAAGCTTCTGTCTGTAATTTCTAAGCGGAGGCTTTTAAATTTTCATTTCAAAAGACTTGACTCTTTTCTAGTATTTATTTTAAGTACACAACTTTATTCGGTGTATAAACCGTCAAAAAAAAAACATACTACTTTCAGAAGTGACTATAAGATACCAATAAGGTAAATGAAGATTGTTTTCAGATCTATTAAATCATATTAAATGTTAAGTAATTGAACACAGATTTTTATTTTATTACATTCTAAAAAGAGGTTTAAGAAAGATACATTAGAGTATAGACTACAACATGGAAAAATAACATCTATTTACAATTTTACATATAAATTGAACATAACAGTTACTTACGTCTAAGTCTTCGTAACTCTCGAAATAATTACTCGTCTCCATCGGCTCCATCTAATATTCAGCAAACAAGAAAGAATATTTTTTGAATTTTTATAGATGAGAATACGATACACAAATCCAACATAACCTCAACTATTTACATTTACATTTACACCACGTGCGCTACTGCGCACGCGCGCTATCTGTCATCGCTTTTAGCTATGTTTTCGCGAGAATCCTCCTACAACCAACATATTTTCAAACAATTTTATGGTACATTTGAGTAACCATGTTATACAAAACCAATGAGTAAATATCTTACTCTTTGTACAAAACAACACAGTGTGTCTTTAAAACATATTTATTTGATTCCAATCTCGAGAATAAATACTTCACAATCTGATAGACTATGACAACGTTAAAAAAAATAGTTAAATGTGAGATAAATACCTCCAAGAACATGACAGCCTCCAGGACAGCCTCCGTGCATGCCCAATTGACCAAAGAAATACGTTTTTCGGTATCAATACTTATGTGCTCTAAAACACAATTTTCGAACTACAGTTGTTCTATGGGTAATAGAGTGCTGCCATAACCTTTACGTATCTGTGGTGGGAACAGTTCTTGGTGGCGATCACAGATGGCGATATCTTCTGTCATCATAACCTTAATTGTCTTGTCGCTGTCATGTTACATGTTATTCTTTGTGGTTATGTCATAAATTCATAAATACAGCAATCATGAAATTATGCCTAATACTAGATAATAAATTATGGGTTTATTATCTAAAGTAGTGTTTCAGTTTCTCCATGCAATCAACAAGTTAGTGAGTGATCCTGCGGTGTTATAAATTAAACTGGTATGTACATTTTGACAAAGTAATCCATTTAAAACTGTTTATGAGTAAGTATATTTAATGCTTCCGAAAGTTTCTCATTACTTTATTATTTTGCAATACTCAACGTTTCTTCCCTGAAGCTAGCTTACGTGCAGCAATAAGAGCGTTTTTGAGTATCGTGTGGTGTGAAATTTTACAACTAACTGCGTTTCCCATACTTATAATTTATTTAGATCGAATATATGTAGCGGAAAAACAGAACTGATAAAAAAGATAAAAGGAGATAATGACTAATCAAACGTCTTCTAGTAATTTAGTAACGTAGTATCTTATTGATAGTGTGGATGTTAAAAATGGTCGGGGTTAAAGCAAAAGTGTATATTTTCCAGAAACATTTTGAGGGGTTTCCTAAAGAAGATGACTTTAAACTTGTGGAGGAAAATTTGCCACCAATCCAAAATGGAGGTAACAGCTTAAAATAATTTAAAAATATGAAAACGAAAAATAAAAAGTAGAGATATGTAGTAGTTTTTGAACGCCTTGCTTTGCTCGAATACAAAAAATAAACGTACGTAAATTATACATAAAATAATAGTGAAGTGGTTAGGTTATACTTGTTCCAAAACATCATTACGCCCTCTCTTTTATTTAAAAAAAAATTATCAACTAAATGATTATGATTACTATAAGTACTACGTTGCAAGAACAAAATGCATGTCCGCTTTGTTTTTAAAGAATTCCTTGCGGAGGCCGTCTATCTTAGTGTCGATCCTGCACAGAGAGCTCATACATCACATCTGAAGATAGGGGAACCATTTCCTGGTTTACAAGTAGCCAAGTAAGCCGGTCGAGTTCTTTAATGCCTAGCCTTACGTACGTCTTTTTTTAGAATAGTCGACAGCAGGAATCCAAGGTACCAAGTGGGGCAACACGTTATGGGTTATTATGGTTGGAGGACCCACACTGTTATAGATGGGAATTCGCCATTGGGAATGAAACCTATGATCATACCAAATTTTGGCAATTTACCTGTATCGTTAGCGCTTGGCGCCTTGGGAATAACTGGGTAATTATTTCATGTTATGTAACACAGTGACTGTCAATTTAGAAGTTATAACCTAATTCTAATTATTTTTTATTTTGTAGAAATACGGCTTACTTTGGTTTCCTCGAAATATGCACGCCCCGCGTTGGCGAGACCGTTGTGGTGACGGCTGCAGCTGGAGCAACGGGGAGTCACGTAGGTCAGATTGCTAAAATCAAGCGATGTAAAGTAATTGGTATAGCTGGTTCGGATGAAAAGGGAAAATGGCTGGTTGACGAATTGGGATTTGATCATTTTATCAACTACAAAACTGCTGATGTAGATAAGGCTCTAACCGACGTAGCACCTGAAGGTGTAGATTGCTATTTTGATAATGTAAGTACCTAATCATGTTTTTTAAATTATGTTAAAAGGCAAAGCGTGTAATTTTTTTTCCCGATTTAGCAAATAATATGAGTTGGTGACATTATTTTATTTACTATTGATTTAATCTAAACATAAATGTATTTGGATTTCAAAACGGAATGTTAAAAAAAGATAAAAAGACTGACAATAACTAAGCAAAAGCAAAATTCTTCTACTAACTTAGTTTCTTATTAAATGGGCGAATCTTAAAAATTGTGTCCTTCAACCACGATAAGTGGGACTTCCTGTATATGATTTTCTATGCATAAAACTTCGACATTATTTTTATGGATTTTTATCTCTATGAAACTTAAATTATCTATTATTGTTACGGATTTTCAAGTTAAACATGTGTAGGGAGAACTAAACTAGATCTGATAAAAAAAGATAAAAAGACTGATAGTGACTAAGCAAAAATCTTGTATTAACTAAAAATCTTAATTATTATCTTGAATTTTCCTACATACCCTATGATTCAATTAAAATGAATCAGGGAGAATAAATTAAAAGAACTTGCAAGAAATTTCAATTGAGTCCCCAGTGGGGCGTCTTAAAAATTTTTCTGTTTTCTAATGACGAATCTAGATATTTTTGTTGCCGGGAATACATAAATGTATTTTTTTATTATTTATTTTATTGATTCTTGTTGCTACATAAGTAACGCTAATAATATAATCAATACTAGCGATTGTGGTTTTGGGGCACCGACATTTTCAAATAGATTCGCATACGCCAAATTTATAGAAGCCATAACAAACTCAATATATTGTGTTTAAGAAGCAAAACCACTTTCTCAACAATGTTAGCGACACATATCTAGAATTTTACTACCCACTTGCCGAATGCTGTGAAAAATAATAATCTTATAATTAATTTGTATTAAAGGTGGGAGGTGAAATAAGTAACATCGTTTTGCGTCACATGAATAATTTTGGGCGAATATCTCTATGTGGAGCCATATCAGCTTATAACGACGAAGATAAGGAAGCCAAAGGTAAATAAAACTTTTTAAAAAAACTACATTACAAACGTCACATCGTTTTGCATCAATTTTAAACTGGGAAAAGCTGTGATTGCCTTAAACTATTTCAAAGCTTTTCTTAGTTCCGATACCAAAATTATGAGGTTTGGTGTTTTACCTTGGGACGTTTTTTTAATTCTTCGAATCGGAATCTAATAGCAAAAATACAGTTTTTTATTTTGAATCAGGTCTATCATATTTAAATTTCAATCGTTTTCAGCGGCTTCGATTCAATGGCTGCTTGTTGCATCTAACTTGAAGATGGAGGGATTTTTAGTGAGCAGATGGATGGACAGATGGAATGAAGGAGTCCAACAGAACTTAAAGTGGATTAAAGAAGGAAAACTGAAATACAAGGAAACAGTCATCGAGGGATTTGAAAATGTATTTACGGCATTTTCAGATCTGTTCAAAGGTGGAAATACAGGAAAGACTGTTGTGAAAGTGTAATTTTCAATAAATTGTTTAATACATTTGTTCTTCACGTTTTCTTTATTAAAACTATTAGTTACTATTACCTACTTGAAAAATTACGTGCCAGTTCTCCAGAAAAGTGTGAAGGCAGAAATTATTCCACTCATTTGAACGTATATGGAATGTGTTTCAAAATTTTTCTTGCCGAATTATAATTTCATTTAGAAACATGCGGGAACTTGCGACTTAGAAATGAAGTATTTCTATACTTAAGTTTACATAAAAAACTACATTTCGCTTTATTGCGCGACCTCTAAAGTTACCTACGCCCACAAAATTTTCTTTATACAACATAACGCAAAAACAAACCTTTCAGCATCAGCAAATTTTTCTCAGAGCTGGATAATAAAACGTTTCTCATTCTTCCCATTCCCAAATTGGTGCTCGCAGCTAATTATATTTTTTTTCTGATTTCTCTAGAAGAACCGTCCCTGAACGGCTTCTCCAGTTGGGTGGCGGAAAACACAGCAAACCGTACGTTCAGCAGATATCAGTCTCCCGGCCCTGGCCGTAACTCTTCATTTCCCTTTCAATGGTAAGCAGCAGAATTAACTTTCTGAAAATGTATTAAGAAAATGCTTCTCGTTTAATACTTTGTAGTATTTTTTAAATGCTTACTTTTTTACACTGAATGCAGCAATCAGTTCATGCCTTCATAGCGCACACTGAATAGCAACTGAACGTTTGGTAAAGGATAAATGCAAAATTTCATAATATATGATTTAGCATTTATTGTTCTTGCCTCATTTGATATAAATAAGTTATAAGCTGTGCGTTGACTCATACATTAATTATTTGTCTTTACAAACTCACAATTTTCCAACAGTCACTCTAGAATTAGCTTACTAATGAGTAATGACAAGCAACTAATTTCTATTATATAAAAATTAAAAATGAACACGTAACAACATCTGAGTCTTTTATCTATAATATATTTCAAGTAGCTAAACATATTGATTTATGTTTAGAATAACAGCTACGTTGGTCTCAGTTATCAGATATGACGAACTGATAAGCAATAAATATAAAGTTAATACGAAAAGAAACTCTTTAGTCACCTTAATTGTGCTGCATTGAACCATGGTTAAAGCGAAAGTTTTTATTTTGCAGGAGCATTTTGATGGAGTTCCTAAAGAAGGCAACTTAAAACTTATAGAGGAGGAATTGCCACCAATCAAAAATGGAGGTTAGAATACTTTATTTAAATATTACTTTGTGTCGACTCATTTTTGAAAAGTATCTGTGCAAAATTTCAGTGCAGGTGTAAGTAAAATTGCCCTGAAACCTTATTCGTTTTCGCAACATTGTAACGTGTTTCATTTAAAAATTTGTAGTTGCTAAAATAAGAATGATAATTATAATTTTTTTTATTTAGAATTTCTTGCTGAGGCGGTCTATATTGGCGTTGAACCTGGAGTTAGAGCTCTCTCAGTCAACTTTAAAGTAGGAGATACATTTCTAGGAAGCCAAGTTGCTAAGTAAGTTTTCCATACAACAAATAAAGATAACTTCAGTTTAACGAGCTTTTCCACTAATTGTTAAAAAGAGCGCTATTAGATAGAATAACTAAAAATGATTCGCAAAAACAGTTTACTTAAAAAATTTATGTCTACAATATATCATACGACTGACTAAGCGCGAAAATGGGTGAAGTCACAATTAACCTAAAAAATATGCATTTGTCTAAAATTTTTGAATATTACGTCAATTTTATCAAAATTTTCTGCTTGGATCCTGTACTGTCAACCAAAATCTTGTTCGGTGCATTATTAATAAAGGTTTAATTGCCTTGGGATGCAATTTGTTGGTTATGGAATTCCAACCTATAATTAGCAGTCTATTTTTAATAATCTACAATATTGGAACTTTATAAATCTACTGTCTGACAGAGTTTTTAAATATTATAACGGATCCAAGCTAAAACTACAAAAATTAAAATTAAAAATAAATTTGCAAAAATTATAAATTTAAGGTTATGTTGGTCATATGCAAAGAGCGTAGCCATCGGAATACTAGATGGCTACGGCAAAGAGTAAATATCATTGATCATTGGTCATATGATGCGCATGATCAATTAAAAATTGACTTGAAGTTAGCAACAAGGCCAACAATTTATGTCAAATTAAGATTAAACATAATCTTTCATGACACTCTTGAAATAATTTTCATTTTAATAATGACAATGATATTTAAAGAAAGAAGACGTATAACTGGTTGCCTATGTGTACTCGGATGGTTTGAATATGTGTGTATATGTTGAAATATAATTTCATATGATATTTCAGTTCAAATATGTCCATCAATTCCATTTTATGTTTCTTAATCATAGTAGAATATGTATCTTATCACCATAATCTTTCTAGAATAATCGACAGCAAGAATCCGAGGTATCCGGTAGGCCAGTACGTTGTGGCCAATTTTGGTTGGAGGACTCACACAATTTCAGATGGAATAGATTTATTTTTTCAAAAACCAGTAATATTGTCCAATTTTGGAGATCTGCCGCTGTCCTTAGCACTAGGTGCCTTAGGAATTATAGGGTAATTGCCATTTTTATACTCAGATTTTGACCAAATAACCTTAACTATGTATAAAGGTTTTATTTCTATTGCCATGTTTTGATGGATACCTATTAACAAAAATAATAAATATTCAAGAAAACTCCATTTTAGGCTTACCGCGTATTTCGGTTTCCTTGAAATATGCACGCCTCGTGCTGGTGAGACAGTAGTCGTGACGTCTGCCGCTGGGGCAGTGGGAAATCATGTGGGACAAATAGCCAAAATTAAGGGATGCAAAGTTGTGGGAGTGGCAGGATCAGATGAAAAAGTGAAGTGGCTGGTTGAAGAGCTGGGATTCGATAAAGCTATCAACTATAAAACTGCTGATTTAGACAAAGCTCTTACTGAAGCAGCACCGGAAGGGGTCGACTGCTATTTTGACAACGTAAGTAGTTACAAACTTACTTAAGAGTAAAATTAGTTTGTATTTATGGTTATTAATTGGTATTTATTGCAGGTTGGCGGTGAAATGAGCAGCACCGTTTTACGTCACATGAACAACTCTGGACGAATATCTGTATGTGGAGCCATGACCGGTTACAACGAGAAAGGACCGCTTAAAGGTAAGCGCATTTTCCAATATGCAAGTTTAGACAAAAGAAATTAATAATCGTTGTAATTTCAGTATCGGCAGTTCAACCATTCATGGTGGGGCTTGAATTAAAGATGGAGGGATTTATAGCTTCCAGATGGACAAACAGATCCAGTGAAGCGTTCCAACAAAATTTGAAATGGATAAAGGAAGGGAAATTAAAATACAGGGAGACAGTCACTGAGGGATTTGAAAATATATATAAGACATTTATTGATGTGTTTAAAGGTGGAAGCATTGGAAAATCTGTTGTCAAAGTGTAATTTTTAATAAACCGTTAATCAATGCGTTTGTCTAGTAACATTAATATTTTTAATTCCTAGTTTGGGTTGGGTGGATAACAATTTAAGATGACAATTTAAAATAAGTATTGTTGTAAAAATATTAAACTGCTACGGTTAGCACCGTAGTACCTATAAGACTGACAACAAAAAATCTATTCTAAAAGATGGGCAGCAGAGCTGTGTAGTGTGTCATGCGTTAAAGTATGTAGAAATTCTTTGGAAGTCTGTGAGAATCATTTAGCCCAACATGGCTTCTAACGATCTAGACGTCAATGTCAGGTAAAGTGGGCATGAGGCCAAAATAATACGTAAGAAATTTCCATTAGGATATTTAATGTTTTATGGGGAAAAAAACAGTTATGTTATTTTTGTTTTTATTATTATTATTATTATTATTATTATTATTATTATTGATTTGAATGTATTCTTTATTTTATGTACTATTCATCTCTGATATATTCTGAGGCTAAATGAAATAACGCCTGTCCTCACCTTTGCGGTCCTGCAAACTCCTAAAACAAAAAAACTAATACGATTTTATTTGTTCAAGTTGTTAATTTGCAATCTCTAATGCTAATAAATAATAAACATTCTCATCTTTTATCACTTCGTTGTTTATTATATTTATATTTAGAATATCTTCATAGACCTGAGTCTGATAAAGTCAGATAAAAAATTTGTAATGTTATAATAAGTCAAAATTCTCCAAGTCATTCAGTTTCCTTAATTGTTCTGTATTTGTTGATATTTCTTTATAAAATATAATATGGTTAAAGCAAAAGTTTATATTTTGCAAAAATATTTTGATGGGCTTCCCAAGGAAGGCGACCTAAAACTTATAGAGGAAGAATTGCCACCAATCAAGAATGGAGGTAAGATACCTGAATATTATCTCGACTCTTCTAAACTTCTGCACTAAAAGCTTATATAAACCGTACATATATAGACCATTACAAAAAACGTGCACCTCATATATTTTATTAATTCGGGAACAAATTCACAAAAGAGATGTTGTGGCGGTAGATATTACACTAATTTAGGAAAAAAAGAGGCAGCTAACTCATATAAAACTCACCCTGTATTCTTGATCAAAATAAATGAATTGCAATTTTTGGCAGTCAAGGTTAACTGTGATATAATTACTAATTAAATTAGATAAAATCCTTATCTTTATTAGTACTTAGTACTAAATACTGTAATTTGATTTTTTCGAATAAAATTGAAATAAAGCGATGTTTAAGAAAAAATACTACATAAAATTCGTTTCAATTAGATTAGTAGCCAGGCAGATAATTGAGTATAGCAAATATCTTTAGGCTTTAAAAGAAAAACAAATAATGATAGTACTAACAAAAAGTTAATTTAATATCGAAAGAGGCAATTGTTCAAAAAATACAAGTCATTTCGCAACTCTTTACACGCCTTTCATTATACGTTCGTCGCAGATTATAGTTCTTATTTCGTATTTTTTCATAGAATTTCTTGTCGAGGCCGTTTACTTGAGCGTGGACTCAGAGTTCAGATTTCAATCAGCTGATTTAAATATAGGAGACACAGCACTAGGAAATCAAATTGCAAAGTAAGTTTTTCAGCCAATTAAAAATATTAATATCCTGGGCATTATTAGTGGCGGTATGGACCTTAGCCATACTTTAAGGCGTAACTAAGTTTTACAGAAAAAGACCGAATTATTTGTAAAATATTGGGAGCATATATTTTTTCAAAATCAGAAAAAAACTGATCTCCAGATTTCAAATTTTATTAACAAACTTATTTTTTTTAAAGTTGTGCTTTTTGAAATTTTAAAAATCAAAAATCTAAAATAAAATTTCAAGGTGTTAAAAAAAAACAAGATTTTTTAATGAAACTTGAAATCTCTTTGGACAGTTTTCAAGCAGTAAAAAAAATTGTTAACCTAAATTCACTGGCCATTACTTTTTAGAATAATCGAAAGCAAGAATCCGAAGTATCCAGTAGGGCGATACGTAGAGGGTTATTTTGGTTGGAGGACTCGCACAATTTCAGATGGCAAGCCATTATTATATTCAATAGTACCAGCATTGGTGCCTAATTTTGGAGACTTGCCTTTGTCTTTAGGGCTTGGTGTTTTGGGACTATCAGGGTAAATTTTAAATATACAAAAATTAATTTATACTCTATTTTTCACCATAATGGTTTCGTTACATTTATTCGGTTTAATTTTAGGAATACTGCTTATTTCGGTTTCCTTGAGATATGCAAGCCTCGTGCCGGGGAGACGGTAGTCGTGACGTCTGCTGGCGGAGCAGTGGGAAGTCATGTGGGTCAAATTGCTAAAATTAAGGATTGTAAAGTTGTTGGAGTAACGGGATCAGACGAAAAAGGAAAGTGGCTGGTCGAGGAGTTGGGATTCGATAACTTTATTAACTATAAATCTGCTGATTTAGACAAAGCACTTACTGAAGTAGCGCCAGAAGGAGTTGATTGCTATTTCGACACCGTAAGTATATATCAAGGAATAGGAAACTGACGCGACTGATTTTTCTAATATATTATCAGTCTATCTGCAAACGACTTTCTGCAGCGATATTTATAGAAATCAGAGTTAAACCTGGTTAAACGTTACTAAAAAAAAAAATGTCTCCTCTAAAACTTCTCTCCACACCGTCAATTGTTTACGAGTTTGTGCTTATTACAGGTTGGTGGTGAGATGAGTAGCATTATTTTGCGCCACATGAATAGCTTCGGACGAATATCCGTATGTGGATTCACTGCCAGTTACAATGATGATGTACTGCCTAAAGGTAAATTCACAGTATACTCTTTAGATTCCAAACTACCTTATTTATACATGCGTGTGTTTGTTTCATTGTACTCGCTATTTTATATTAATGTTAGTTTTGCCAATCCACTAATTGTTATGTCAATTGCTACCTAAACTAAATTGACCGCTAATAGCAGAATTTTTTTTTAGTGTCCATAGTTCAGCGACCATTAATTTCATTGAACCTAAAGATGGAGGGGTTCGAAGTTATGAGATGGAAGGACCGATGGAGGGAAGGAACAAAACAGAATATAAAATGGATTAAAGAAGGAAAATTAAAATACAAGGAAACAGTCACTGAGGGATTTGAAAATATATTTGCTGCATTTATTGATATGCTGAAGGGTGGAAATACTGGAAAAGCTATTGTTAAAGTGTAATTTTTTTATCAATAAAGCGTTTACGTTACTGGATGTTTGTTTGTTTTATGATCATGTAATCGCTTCCTATTTTCAATATCTCAGAATTTCCTTCCTACCACTGATAGGTCTAAAGTTACTCGTTGCTTATATCTAAAGAAACGTCAAATATCTATAGTAGTGAGGGACATTTTTGTTATTTTCGGATATTTGTATGTAATCGATGTATTTACCAGTTTCCTTGAAAGGTGATATACATATAAACTAAAAACTAGATAAATAAAAATATAATCGTTGGTAATAAATGGTTTATTAATAAAAACTACACTTTAACAATAGCTTTTCCCATATTTTCACCCTTCAGCATATTAATAAATGCCGAAAACATATTTTCAAATCCCTCGGTGACTGTTTCTTTGTATTTTAATTTCCCTTCTTTAATCCACCTCAAATTTTGCTGGGTTCCTTCACTCCATCTGTCCTGCCATCTGCTAACCATGAACGCTTCCATTTTTAAGTTAAATGAAATTAGCGGTCGTTGAACTATTAATGCTGAAAATAAACGATCAATTTTAATACACGAATTTATGGGAAACAAAACAAAAAAGCTAAAAGGGCTCAAATTTCATAGAAAAGACGAATTATTTATAATCAGGAGCTGTGACCACACACTTTTCAGTTAAGTGTGTTGTTGGTTGCCTAAACTAGAAATACTTTTTGGAGGTTATACAAGGAAATTTATTTTCGATCATATCATATATGATCAACAGCAGGTGAGCACGGGGAACCAATACATGATGATTTAATGCAACTTATCTATATATCAAGTTCCACTCCCGAGGGGATAAAAGTTCTCGAAATAAGGATTTAAATTTTGAAAAAATTAATATATACAATATTTTAACGCGGAGGAGCCAAATTTTACCATTTAGGTACTCGTATGCTTGCGGTAGTTTGGAATCTGAAGAATATGCTGTCAATTTACCTTTAGGTGATTCTTTCTCATTGTAACTGGTTATGAATCCACATACGGATATTCGTCCAAAGCTATTCATATGACGCAAAATAATGCTGCTTATCTCTCCACCAACCTGTAATAAACACAAATTATTTGTAAACGGTGAGAGTTGCACACAAGTTTTCGAATGCAAAAATGTCCAACTTTGTTCCTATATGACTTACGTTGTCGAAATAACAATCAACCCCTTCCGGTGCCACTTCCGTGAGAGCTGTGTCTAAATCGGCAGTTTTGTAGTTAATAAAATTATCGAATCCTAACTCCTCAACTAGCCATTTCCCTTTTTCGTCTGATCCCGTTACTCCAACAACTTTGCAACCTTTAATTTTAGCAATTTGACCCACATGGCTGCCCACCGCTCCAGCAGCAGCCGTCACAACTACCGTCTCGCCAACTCGAGGGGTGCATATTTCGAGGAAACCGAAATAAGCGGTGTTCCTAAAATTAAATGAAATGGGACAAAATTTTAAAATTGAATCTTTCTCTTCAAGGTTGTCTTTTACAGATTCCTAAATTCTATAAAATAATTCTGATAATAATGCAAAATTACCCTGATAGTCCCAAAACTCCAAGTGCTAGGGACAAGGGCAAGCCTCCAAAATTAGGCAGCAATGTTGGTTTTAGTGAAAATGCCAATAACGGCGTGCCATCTAGAACTGAGTGAGTCCTCCAACCAAAGTAACCTATGACATGTTGACCTACTGGATACTTCGGATTCTTGCTTTCGATTATTCTAAAAAGTAATTAAGGATTTAATTTTGAAAATATTTGTACCTATATATTATTATTTTTCAAAATCAATTTCAAAGGCAATTTACAAATCTTGTTTTTTACATCGTTATGCTTTCTCAAAATTTTATTTTAGATTGATTTCCAGACAATTTCAAAACTTTTGTGAAAAGCAAAATTTTTTATAAAATTTGAAATCCGGTGAATCAATTTTCTCGTGAGTTTGAAAGATTATTCTACCGATATTTCAAGCTTTCTCTGTAGATTTTCTTCATTTACGCTTCATATAGTCATGCCTTCAAGTATATAGAAATCGCAATTATAGCAGCGAAATATTTTTGTGTGTTTGAAAAACTTACTTCGCAACTTGAGTTCCTATCAATGTATCTCCTATATTTAATAGAGTTGCATGCACTCTGAAGCCAGGATCAACACTTAAATAGACTGCCTCGACAAGAAATTCTATAAAAAAAAAATAGATATATATAAAAAACAAAAGGAAGTTGAATTATAATTTCAATACGTAATATCCAATAAAAGAGTGAATAAAGAATTACATATTGGCATGCATCAGTGGCAGTTTCTCTACAGCAATACACTATCCTTTATAGTATTTTTAGGGACCCTGCTTTATAGTATAGAAATTTAGAAGAGTCGAAAGAATTTAAAAACTCAGTCCAATATCTTACCTCCATTTTTGATTGGTGCTAATTCTTCCTCTATAACTTTTACGTCACCTTCTTTAGGAAGTCCCTCAAAATGTTTCTGCAAAATATAAACTTTTGCTTTAACCATTGCGTTTTTTAACAAATACAATATGATTATATGTACAGAGTGAATTTAATGTAACACTTTACCAGTGCAATCTGGTTGATAAGATATGGTAATACAAAAAATTAAGTGATAAAATTTCAATGTAAGGATTGCAAATTAACAACAATTTGAACAAATATATTATTTTTTAGTAAATAAAATATTTATATTTGGAAATAACTTATGCTTAGGGCAGGTTTTAAGAGTTTGTGGGCCTTAAGTGGTGAATTCTTGTGTTTATAAGTAACAAAATAAAATTAAAAACGATCTACCAAACCGTTTTTTTTAATATTTCCTGTCACTATTTTAAAAAGTACATTTCTGCAAGTTGTTATGCAACATAAAATACACTAAGAGTGTATCTTTGGTTGCCTGAAATAAAATATATAATATTGACCCAGATCTGTCTTTCAGAATTTTTTACCCAAAGCCAGAGCCCAATCGAGAGCATTTAATGAACCAAAAACTTTAAAAAAATACAATCATGTAATAGTAAAGAAAGCTTTACTAACCTCAAATAAGTTAAAAGCTTATCATGGCGACTAATATGGTATGGATCAACAAGAAATTTACAAGTGGAGAGGGCAAGCTTTGAAGCCCAGTGACTAATTTATTTTAAGAAGTAAAAAAACATAACGTCATAGAAAAGCCCCTTTTAAGTCATCGTTTTGACATTTAGAAGAACTGGCTTTGTTTACATTTACATGATTTTACCGTTATCAGAGGTTAATATTATTCACTTCTGCAATAGTAAGAACAAAGCGTAAATAACACTAATAACACAATCTCTTATTTGTTTTAAAAATCATAAAAGTAGCAAATATCTATAGTTGGTTAGTTTATAGGTTACTTTGACAGATACAACCAGATTCAACGTGAAAAATAGCCTAGACCCAAAATAGCTGACAACGCAATGACACATAACATAAACTTGACGCAATAAAAGTTTAAAGTTTCCAGCTGTCAGTTTCTATTTACACGATCTAGAATTTGCCAAATAAAATTTAAACAGAAAAAATATTTAAAAATGATGAAGCAAAGGCAAAAGTAAGTATCGCCCTTCGTTTGCTACTAGTTTTATATCACTTCTGGTTATTTTTAGAAATAAATTATTCAGCGCATCCTATAGAAGATTGGATAAAGAAAAGGAAAGTGGAAGTGATGGAGAAGAAGCTGAGCTGCTTGGAAGGAATAAACCACAGAGGAAAGATATTCCCACGATAGAGAAAAATCTTGAGGACGGGGACACCTTGCAATCTTTAGCCGTTAAGTACCACTGCACGGTAAGACGTTTACTTTTTGTTAATCTAGAATCCTAGTAAAAGAACTTCTTCGACCTAGTTATTTAGTTCCTCTGGATAAACATTGAGTATAAAATGCACCGATGCGATATAAAAAATTGTACCTGTAAATTTTAAAGCAGTCTGCCATACTTTTTACACAATATTTAATTTAAAATAGACATTGACCCTTCGTCAGTAAATTATTGTAGATTATAAGATTATGTCAAGGCTATTGTTTAGACCTTTAAATGTACATAATCCTTTTAGTAGTAAAATCGGCTTTAAAAGTCATAAATAAAATAAGTCGGTGTCGGTTATCTTATAAGATATTTATTTCTTCTCATACATTGTTCAATTGGTCGTGCCAATCGCCTGAGGTTAACAAACCTATAAAACCACTAGAAGTATTCGTATGAACTTAGGTCCAAAATTATAGATGGATGGCATTGGTTTTAATAAACATAACCTTGAATTTTAATGAGTCCTGATTTTAAATTATTTTATTGCTATTGCTTGTGTATATGTTTTTAAGGCATCACCAGGAAAAAGGAGCGTAATTTAATTTTGACATACCCAATTACTGATTTTGTGCCGTAGTACTTTACATGTATATTTTTTTCTCATATTTTGAGTCACCAATTTGTTTTATAGATATCCGATTTGAAGAGACTCAATAACATCGACAAAGAAAATGAAATATTTGCCAAAAGATCAATCAAAGTGCCTCACTACCCATTCACAACGGCATTGGCGGAGGTACACATTAGTGGTAGAAGTTCACCTAACGCTTCCAACCAACCAGCCACCAGTAATCTGATAGACATCGATTCGCTGAGCACCAAGTTAAGTGATAATATTAATATTGCGAATGGGAAGAAAGATGACATCAACGATATCATTTTTAATAGCCATATCGCCCAGAAACCCTGTGATAGGTTAGGTGAAGATGTTGTCGATGAAGGCTGTGACGAAGTGCCATTATTGCCCAATTGGACAAGTGAGTTACCAGAGGCAGAAACTGTGAGTAATAGTTAGTAATAATTTAATACGGGAATATACAGTTTGCGCCCACTTATGACGTATCAATTATAAACAATCTGTATATTATTTTTCCATACTCTTCATCTGAATATAAACGTTGTTTTAAACTGCATTTTATGCGCATTTTAATAGTGATGAAAAGGTTTTATTGGCGCTTTATTACTTTCCGATGATTTTTAGTTACCATAATATTTGTCATACGTTTGTTGTTGCAGGTTGTTTCAAGCCTAAATTGCAGCGGTGCGGACGGGGACATGTCTTGGATAGCCCTCATTATTTTTATTGTGACATTTATAGTTGTGATTCTTTTAATTTCAATTTATGTTGTCGAGCACCCAGATAAACACCACCATCATATATCATGATACAGGTTTTCTATTATCTTTGAAGCTATACGAAGACCTTAGCAATTCTTGTAAACGTGAGTCATCTCGAAGGGGATAACGCAATTTGAGGTTTATTAAAGTGATGGTTAAGGATAATGGATGGAGTATCGTACTTAGAGAAAATGAAAATATTAAGATAACGACGTGAAACAGTGGTAAGCCGAATGATAAAGGCGCTAGCGCTAGCCTCTTGGTAAGGAGACCAGATTTCAATTACTGGACTAAGTGCATAGCATCTGTTTACTTTAGGTCTAAGTTACAGATAGGTTTATATGTCTGTCTGTTCTCCGTGACTTGCAAACGATTCGAGGTATATTTTTGAAATAAAAAGTAAATAAGGAATTTTCAGAAGTCGGCATAGGAAGATTATAATGGTTACCACCTTTTTTCGTATTAAGAAAAGAAATAAATTAAAAGAACGAGCAAAGCAAATCAAAGAGTTACGTTACAGAGTGTCCCACTTATCGTGCTCACTATGAGATACAAGATAGTACATGTGCAAAAATAATTTAGTAAAATCAACTCGTTTTTGTTTCATAAGCAAAAAACTGATTTTTATTGTTTTCATTTTTTATATAACTCCTTTATATATGGACACATTTTAATGCGGTTTTTCTTTCTTAGAGCACTTTTTGATGCAGATTTTGAGAAAATTACAATCTTTTTGATGTGGGGTCGAATTAATATTCTCCTGTTGTTAATCTCGGTGGGTAATGAATGTTCGTCTGCCTCGGCTTTGAATTTGGAGGTTGTCTAATTTATGTGGTGGGCTTTTAGCTGGTGCGCAATTAAGTGTTGCATTATAACGCGTACAAACTCCTGAGATGACTCATGTTAATGATATTTACTGGGTACATTTAAGTTTATTCAGTTTGTCTTTTACTGAATTCGACTTGCAACCAAAATCGAAATAATTTTACCTACTGTTAATGATCTGGTATTTAAAAGTAAAAATTGTGATAGAGCAGCTAGATTCTCATTTATATCAAAGTTCTTTTTGTAATCTTTAAGATTTCTACTAGTACAGGTCTCCGTTTTGGATGGTGACAGCTCAGAACGAGTTTCACGTTTTTTCTGACGTACTCACGCGGATATCGAAATTAAAAATAATGAGATTAAAGTTAAACTTACCTCGTGTAAGTGCCGGAGCGACCATGCCAAACCTGGGGGTTGTGCATTAACTTAAATGAAATCATTTATAGTGTCTACTAAAGTATTTTTAAAAAAAGTATCGTAGCTAAAATGATATCATTTATAGTGTTTTAAAAACATGTTTTATTGTAATAAATTGGATATTTAAAATTATACTTATGTTAAAGCTCTAGTCTTTATTTAGAAACAAAAATGTATTTTCATAAAATGTTGCTATATGAATAAGTTTCGAGCTATAAACAAATATATTTTTGTTGTTAGTTTCATTGTCTACCCACCCTTCTGGATTAGCTGCGTTTTACTCTGTTTTTTCATTAACAGTAACAGCAATAAAACGATACTGTTAATAAAGCCTGAAAGAGACATCAGGTATATGAAAAGTGGCTGGCGCTGTCTCTGTTTATGGAAAAAATAAATAAACTGATTATTTTTTAATTAGCAACTTAAAAAATGAAGGAAAAAAATTTGATTAGCACCTACAGGTTTCCTCGTTTATGGTTTGTTGTTTATCTTGTTAATGTGCGTTGTAATTAAATATGTTTCACATGCCTTCATAATGACGTGCTGCGGATTGACCTCCACTGAAGTGGTTAAGATAAGTTTTTAAAAACTGCTAATCTCTTTATTCATTACTAGCCATTCATTAACCATTGTAAATTTTACCATGAATTATCTTGTCACATTGGCATTATTAATGGCGAGGATCGTCTTTAGGTGTTTAAGCGTTAAATAGTGAAACAATTGACCTATGATGTAAATTATTAGAAGCGCCACAATAATCGTTTCCCAAAAAAAAATTGTAGTCGCTCGATGAGCTTGCTCTCCTTTGGCCTTGGTACTTCAAATGGCAAGCATCAACAAATTAAATACATATTAGAAATAATAATGCAATAAATTCGATTAATATATCATTTTACAGTTGCTTTACATTAATACGTTACAATACAATTTCAAAGCCCCACCAGTTTTATGTCGGTGACGTCAAAAACGGGCGGTCTTGCTATTGGTTAAACTCCGAACAAATCCGTTCGTGCACCAACGATTAGTCGTTGTTAGTGCAGACGTCACAATTAACCTAACCTCAAAAAATATGCATTTGTTACGATTTACGAATTTTATGGCGCTTTTATTAAAATTTCTGTTCGACTCCTGTACTATCAACTAAAATCTTGTTTGGTGGATTATTAATGCGAATTTCCTTGGTCTAATAAAATAAGATTCTTTTTGTTGGTTGGAAATCCGACCTATAATTAACCGCCTGTTTTCAATAATCTACAATATTAAAACTTTATAACGATAGAACATCGAAAGACACTTATTATAAGTTTGCTTTGATATTCTATTGTTCGTTGAAGTTTCCGCCATGGAAATCGGACCATCCTGTATATAGGTAAGTTGCATTAAATCATTTTGAGTTCCCCTGCGCACACCTGGTCCGACTTGGCTCATTTATAAATCACCACCTTGTATAATCTCTAATAAGAGTTTTTATTTTAGGCAACCAACAATACACGTAATTGTAAGGAGTGTAGTCACAGCTCCTAAATATGAAAAATACTTTTAGACACTTTATGAGATGAAATATGAGTCCTTTTTACAAAAATAAACTAATAGAAAGAAGAATAATTTAACTTATGACTAAATATATCAATTTTAATATATCCTAATTAAATATTTACAGAAATGTATTCTTTTTCATTTCATTATCTAATAAAACCTCATCTGCCTAGTATAAATCCTCTATTTATTTAAAAACAGAAACTTGAAACTTATCTGAGTACTATTTTATTGTTATTATTGAAATATTGAAATATTTATTATTATAGTAAAATTCCCAGCTTATCGTAGTTTTTAATCAACACCAAGGACAATCGTAAATGAGGTGGTATTTTTCCTCAACGTATCATTTAATCTATTGACTCTTATTCTTCAAATTTATTTCTATAAATTACTTGTTGGGGTAATAAATTAGCTGTCCACAGTACGTGTCCTCTCACCCATGCACCAGAGTCTCGAAGGTCACAGTGACAATAATAATACATCGGTACCTTCTCCTACCCCTTTTTTAATTAGTTAATTCCTCGTATTTACTGTTATTTTTAATATTTTAAGTTTATGTTAGGCACCTACACGACGATTATTCTTTAAACCTAACTGATCGATAAAATCAGAATTGATTGATCATTCGTCAATTGTTTCTGGTGAGAGATAGCGTTTTTACTAAACTTTATCATTTTTTATTTTAAATCGTGTGAATTATGGAATTTCATTGAAAAAAACATAATATGTGCTTATATGCATAATCCAGATAAATCTACTTAACCACGTTGATCTTAGGGAACTTCCATAAATATCTACGATTTGATTGTTTCTAAGGAAAATTTTGCGAGGGAACAATGCAGGTGCTTCCTTATAAAGGTAGTCGGCCAAAGCATTACTGTTACACCTATATCACTTCTCTAAAACTTCTAGGCACTGCAGATTACATGAAATATTTCTTGGGTGTAGTATTTAGTTACTAGGCAGTGGTTTTATATGCGAAAAATAAAGTACAGATTTTGTGGTCGATTTTATTAGACAACTAGGTTTTATAGTGGTTATCCAGCGGTGTTATATCAGTTTCCTAAAAGCAACTAAAATATCACAATATCTCTAGAGCTCTTGAGTTATATACAAGTTTGTTACTTTCGGAAACTGTTCTTTATAATTGTAACAACCAATACCATTATAAACCTAATAAGGAACTAATAGCTCTATAACGTGGTATCTGTTACTCCTCAACCTTTTGGTAGTAATCACTCTTATGTTGAACTATTGAAAATGTTTATAAATCTCTAAGTAGGTAACAAGCAGTCACCCGTTACACTTATATCACTTCTATAAAACTTCTAGACATTGGAAATTATTTAAAATATTCTTTATACACAGTATGTAATTATTAGTCAGTGGTTTGATACACGAAGAATAACGTGCAGGTTTTGTGGTCGATTTTAATAAAACTAGGTTTTATAGTGGTTATCAGCGTTCTTAGATAGGTTTCCTAAAAGCAACTACATTTCACAATATTTCTGGCACTCTTGAGTTAAGTATATACACTTTGTTACTCTCGAAAGCTGTTCTCTATAATAATAACAACCAACACCATTATAAACCTAAGGAACTAATAGTTCTATAACATGGTAACTGTTACTCATATGTACCTTTTGGTAGTAATCATTCTTATAATGAACTACTGAATATGTTTGTAAATCTCTAAGTAACAAACAGTCACCTGTTGCACTTATATCACTTCTATAAAACTCCTAGACATTGCAGATCATTTGAAATATTCGTTGTGTATATATTTATTAGGCAGTGATTTGATATGCGAAAAATAACTTGCAGGTTTTGTGGCCGATTTTTTAGACAACTAGGTTTTATAATGGTTATCACAGTTGTTACATCGGTTTTCTAAAAGCAACTAAAATTTCACAATATCTCTGGAGCTCTTCAGTTGTATAAAAGTTACACTTTGTTACTTTCGAAACCTGTTCTTAATAATTGTAACAATTAACACCATCATAAACCTAAGGAACTAACAGTTTTATAACATGGAAACTTGTACCTATAAGTACGATTGAGTAATACCTAATCACTATAATAGTGAATGTTGAAATAATTATAGACCTTCAAGTAACAGTTGCTGTTGCACTTATATCACTTCTATAAAACTTCTAGACGTTGGGAGTAGTATGCAGTGGGTTTGATATGCAAAAAATAACCTACCAGTTTTGTAGCCAATTTTATTGGACAACTAGTTTTTATAGTGGTTATCGGCGTTGCTTAACGGTGTCCTAAAAGTTTTATAATCCCTCTGGAGTTCTTGAGTTATATAATTGTTACACTTTATTACTCTCGGAAGCTGTTCTTTATAATCCTAACAACTAAGATCATTATAAACTTATAAAACTAATAGTTTTATAATATGGTAACACTCGCTTATAACTTCGTTATGTACACGTTGTAGCAAGCGTTTTTTAATGAGGTTATGGAAATATTTATACTACCGTCTATAGATCATCCGTTACAAATCACCTCTATAAAACTTCTACCAGTTTCGTGGCCGACTTCATTAAACAACTAGTTTTTACGATGATTACCGAAGTTAATAAATTACTTAAATACTTAAATCACTTAATAGCAACTGAAGTCTTATAAAATCTCTGGAATCCCTGTGTTGTTAAAAGACTGTTAAAATCGTAGAGACTAATAGTTTTAAAACATGGTAGCGTGACTCGTATATAACTTTATTATGTGCTCTTTGATAGCTGGCACGTTTTATAATGAAGTAACGAAGGTAGTTCTATAATTGTCTTATAGGTAATAATCGCGCTATAAAACCGTTATAGAACTTTGCAACTTCTTAGTAATGATAATGATGATGGACAAAAATTTAACACCATGTGTTTTATGTTGAATTAAGTAACTATCGGATCACCGGCGCATTCGCCAAAACTGCGACGATCCCAAACTTACTTAATATCGGTATTGTTTTCACACACTGTATAAAGTTTCTCATTACCACCAGCGAATATGATCGATGTTATCTTGGCTTAAAATAATTATAGCGTCATTTATGATTCCTGTTAAATAAACAATAACGAGATTATTAAGATTGGATAGTAGAGGTAAGAGAAAAACAAAAAGTACGTGTGTTGCAATCGGATTTTTAGCCCGGCTGTACGAAAATGCAGGTAGATAGGAAAGTTTGCTGATAAAGTGCCATGAGTCACTTTATTTTTTATCTGAACCAGCTGGTTGGTCGGATGGATTAAGTTTGAACAGGAAAAATATTTATTGCATAAATGGGTGTATGAAAAAAGTTGCAGTTTTTTTTTTTTTTAGTTTCGATTAATTGGAAAAAACATGCGGTTTTAATTTTAAAAAATCGACAGATTTCACCTTTTTCATTCCATCCTCAGTATCTCGAGAACGAACAAAGATGTGGAGATGCGGTTTGCGCTATTCGAATTCTCGTTCAATTTTCTACAACACCTGTGTTTTATAATCTTAAATTTGTGTCTCATTCGTTGCTCTTGGGTTAGAGAAAGAGAGAAGTATAAAAACTCATAACGGTGACATCTGTGTTCGAAAGCCACAAGCTGTACTTAGTCTATATTAGTTTCTTAAATCTAAGAAAGGGTAAGTTTCTCCGATTAATGAGATCCCTGGAACGCCCTGAAATAAAAAAAACATGGGTTTATAGCAAACCCAAGTAAGTCCTTCGGCTTGGTAAATACACGATGTCGTTTATAAATAGTAGAAATTCCAGGGTGTCCCAAGTATGAATAAATTTGTATGTAATGTGGGTAATTAATAAGTATAAACCAATAAGATAATCAAACTTAAAAGCAAATCCTAAAACAACTCATTAATCATATACAAAATTCAAATCAAACATTTTTCAAAAATAATAATAAACAATAAAATGGGGGGAAATTTTCTTTTTAAAAAAGTTACAACACTTGAAAGGGAAAAGTGACAAAAACCGAAAAAATTTTGGCAAAAATCGAAAGTCCCTGGAAAATTCTGAAATAATTCATGGTTATGTAATTCGACGACAGAAATCGATTGGCGCAAACGCGAGATCGATATCTTGTTTCCTTACCGAGATACGGGCGGCAAAGTGGACGAAAATCGACAAATTTCGCTTTTTTCAACTTCAGTCCCCCTTATCTCGCAAACGAACAAAGATATGGAATTCCGGTTTCCGCGATATCTAGAACAACAAATAAAATTATTTGAGGTAGCGGTACAATGTTTAAACATCCAGTCCGAGGAAAGTATGAAGTTCATAAAGATATAATTGCTCACGGAATTGGTCAGCACAGCTAATTTTTAAGAGACTGCATCTCGTGAATGTCTTTGCCGATTTTAATAAATGAAACAAATTCTGAAAGCTCATTTCTTGTAAAATCAGCTTTCATAAAAAAATATCAACAACCCTGCCATTATTTTAATAGTTGGACTTATTTCCTCCTTTGTTTATTTCACGCGCAAAATTGATAATTTCGCGAAAAACACATTGTCTTGGCGATTACCTATAGGAGGAAGTCGCACTCCAGAAAGGCTTATATTGCTATATTGTTTTTGTTAAGCAATATGTAGATAAAGAGCTTAAATTGGATCCTCAACAAATAAATAAATATTACCGCTTACTGGAACATACGGACAGACTAATCCTGTAATGGATGAGAAAAAAATGCAATATTTTTTAGGCAGCGACCGGGAGAAAGCGCAAAGTCCTTCCATATATACAGGCTGTCTATTTTACGAGGGCCACACTAAATATCTCGCTTAATATCTATTGGTGAGGAATAAAGTTTTAAAAATAGTAATTCCATTTTCTGTGAGCTATATTTCAGTAAAAAGAAATTTGAAATCCATAGCCTACTTTGTGAGATATATTACAAAAACCTGAAAAGTAGGAAAACTACAAACGGTTATAGCTTCCTTATTTGAGGAGATACGAAAAAAGTTAAAGGGATGATAGTTGACGGCAAAGACAATAAGAATAATAATATGTATCAAAAAATTCGAAAAACGCAGTTGGCTTTGACATACGCTCTTGTGCAAAAATTAAAAGAACAAATCTCAAAGTAGGCCATGACACCATTAATTCCGTTTATTTTTTCTCTTTCCAACGATATAAAACATGTCACAAAAATTTTAACTGATAGTGCCAATATTTAATATTTTTCGAAAACCACAATTCATATCGTTAAATCGTAAAAATCAGCTATGCCATGATAGTAAAAATTCACTTTATAATAATTATAATTCAGTAATTATTTATTAAAATTTAATACAAACTAACAAATGTCTCATAAATAAAAATAAAAGTACAAAATGAATATCCAAAAAAACGAAAAATTATGTGCAGGGTTTTCCACCGAAAATGATCACCCCGATAACTTTTTAATTTGTAATTTTAGAAAAAAAAGTTTCAAGTAAAAGTTGCAGGACATGTTAAGGGCTTAAAAATCCCATTTTTAGAAAAATAATTGAACATCGTATTTACGATCTACCGATACAAGTTATGTTTTTTTAAATGGAACACCCTGTATTTTTTTATATTTTTGGATTCTATACGTTTTTCTGATTTCAACCATATGAATATGTCATATGTTTGCTCCGGTAGTTTATTTTAAATAATATTTTGCTATCCCTTCGGCATCTTGTAACGAACTGCAACTACGCTGAAAGTTAGTTTTGCTTTCCCAAAAAATTAATATTTTAATAACTACCGGAACAAACATATGACATATTCATATGGTTGAAATCAGAAAAACGTATAGAATCCAAAAATATAAAAAATACAGGGTGTTCCACTTAAAACACATAACTTGTATCGGTAGATCGTAAATACGGTGTTCAATTGTTTTTCTAAAAATGGAATTTTTAAGCCCTTAACATGTCCTACAACTTTTACTTGAAACTTTTTTTTCTAAAATTACAAATTAAAAAGTTATCGGGGTGAATTTTTCGTTTTTTTGGATATTCATTTTGTACTTTTATTTTTATTTATGAGACATTTGTTAGTTTGTATTAAATTTTAATAAATAATTACTGAATTATAATTATTATAAAGTGAATTTTTACTATCATGGCATAGCTGATTTTTACGATTTAACGATATGAATTGTGGTTTTCGTAAAATATTAAATATTGGCACTATCAGTTAAAATTTTTGTGACATGTTTTATATCGTTGGAAAGAGAAAAAATAAACGGAATTAATGGTGTCATGGCCTACTTTGAGATTTGTTCTTTTAATTTTTGCACAAGAGCGTATGTCAAAGCCAACTGCGTTTTTCGAATTTTTTGATACATATTATTATTCTTATTGTCTTTGCCGTCAACCATCATCCCTTCAACTTTTTTCGTATCTCTTCAAATAAGGAAGCTATAACCGTTTGTAGTTTTACTACTTTTCAGGTTTTTGTAATATATCTCACAAAGTAGGCCATGGATTTCAAATTTCTTTTTACTGAAATATAGCTCACAGAAAATGGAATTACTATTTCTAAAACTTTATTCTTCAACAATAGATATTAAGCGAGACATTTGGTGTGGCCCTCGTAAAATAGACAGCCTGTATATTGTAAGATTAAGTATATCAATCAAAACAACTGCTGACTCGGTTAATTTAGAAGCCACTGAGCGATATGAATGATTTTTTTCGTTTTAAAGAAAAATAATACAAAACTTTGCCATACGCGAAGAGAAACCTCTCTAGAAATGTTTCGCGGGATGACCAGTGTCCAGAACAACATCTCACTATGAAATCTTGTTACATAACATGCTGAGAGAAACAACTGATGTCAATGTCAAAATTAAAATTTTAACAAAATTTTCTGCGGCAAAATAAAAAGTACCTACATAGTTACTTAATTTTAAGCTTGCGTGCGTAGATCATTAATAAAAATATTTCTCTTTCACTTGCTTTTTTATCAAATCGCACATAATCTCGCAATACGCCAGCCAACTATCTTAAAGCCTAGATTTATTTCTTCCACACAATTACAATAATATCTGATTGGTCGATTTTGATGTAACTCTAATAATTTATTGTACCGATTACTATATTGCGAAATCTACATAGATTACATTTTCATTGTATTGTAGTCAGCAACTTTAACTATTTTTATAAGGTGACGACATATGGGAATATCATCGCTGGGAAGCGCGTTCGTTTCTTATCAAGAATAATAAATATTATAGACGTTTAAATCCGCAAGTCTCAAGTAGAAGACAGAAATGCGAGAAGGCACAAACGCACAAAAATTGGTCTAGTTGCCAAAATAATATATCTCAAGCCACAAATCTATATGTAGGTCCTTTTAGGAAAATAAATTCAGTTTTGGATTGGATCCAAAATTTTTAATTTAGATGATCCTCAAATTTGCGAGCAATTTTCCAAACCAAGACGTATCTCTGCTTTGTATAGCAACAGTAGCTGTTGTGGAGTAAAGTAGGTACTTAACTCAATTAGGTTTTTGGCATCAGTCCACAATTCATCAAAAAAGAGCAAAGTTCGTGATGAGGCAGATCCTTGTGGGACACCGGAGTTGGTAGAGAAGAAGCTCAGAATCATCTGAAGATCCTGTAGATCCATCGAAAGGGTCAGCTGAAGATTCCGAGGAATCAGTTGAGGGTGACGAATCATCTGAAGACCCTGAAGAATCTACCGAAGCTCCAAAAGAATCTACTGAAGTTTCTGAAGACTCGTCTGAGCAAAAGTTGGAGGAAAAAACAAGTCTAAAGGAATAATTTGCTGATCAAATAAACAACAGAGTGATACCATAACAAATAATAGCAATAACAATAAAATTCAATCGAAATGGTTAATTGGTATTAGCCGCGAAAAAACAATTATTTATACAAATCTCATTTGAAGCTGCGATTGAAGTGGGAAATCCAACCTGCAATTTTTCCCCAATTGTGGATTTATTATTTATCGCCATAAAATTTTAAACTAATAAAAATATACACCGAGAGACGAAAAAACAATCGCCACGAAAATATGCTCACCAAAACAACTTGTAGCAATAAAAACTATAATATTCTTTTACTTTTATAACATACTCTTCTAGCTGGATTACTGAAAACTTCCGTTATGCAATAGGCAATAAATTTGTTATAGACCTACAAACACAAAATGTGAGATATTTTTTTCGTCTACTCAGTAAGTTTATTTTTTTAAGTCTATGCGATGCTACCGTACGTCACTTTATCAAGAAATTATAAGTTAAGGCTTACGGATTATGATATCGATAAAAATATATCCACAATTAAAGATACGGCGAATCTATATAAGGAAAGGCGTCTAATGATTTGTAATTAATAATTTTACGTTTAGGCAGAGTAAATATATTGTTTCCAGAATATATGACTCACGACCTGCAAATGCTATTTAGTGCGCTTATATTTTGCCTGGCTTTGGCCGGCACCAACGCAAAACGTAAGTACATAAATAATTTTTTATTTTTAATGCCAAATTTATCTTGATCATTAACTTATTTAATAATTTTACTTAAAGTTGAAGATAACAAAATACGTATATACTTAATTAAAATAATGTATTGCACTTTGCAGCTGCTGTAAGATCCGAGGAAGCATGCACAGACCCTCTTCCGTTCCCCCATCCGACGGACTGCACAAAATATTTAGTTTGTGCGCCATGGGGAGCCCAAGAAATGGACTGCGCCCCAGGCACTGAATTCAATGCTGCAATTCACGTGTGCGACTGGCCTGTAAATGCTAATTGCGTTATTACGACAACTACAACATCAACAGCTGCACCCACAACAGCTGCGCCCACAACAGCTGCACCTACGACAGCTGCTCCTACGACAGCTGCACCTACGACAGCTGCTCCTACGACAGCTGCTCCTACGACAGCTGCACCCACAACAGCTGCTCCTACAACGGCTGAACCCACAACAGCTGCGCCAACGACAGAGGCGCCTACAACAGCTGCTCCTACAACAGCCGCGCCTACAACAGCTGCACCTACAACAGCTGCACCCACAACAGCTGTGCCAACGACAGAGGCACCTACAACCGTAGCACCTTCCACCGCTCCGCCAGCTACTACTACAGCACCAACTGAACCTCCTGTATCTCCAACCGAAGCTCCTGAGGAGTCAGATGAATCCACGGAAGAACCTGAAGATTCGGGAGAACCCACTGAGTCTCCAGAAGATCCTGATGATGATGATGATGATGATGACGCAGAAGATGCTACCGAAAATCCATCTGAAAATCCCGATGAATCAGGTGAAGATCCAGAAGATGGTGATGATGACGATGATGATGCAGAAGACGCTACCGAAGATCCATCTGAAAATCCCGATGATTCATCTGAAGATCCAGATGATGGTGATGATGATGATGATGATGCAGAAGACGTCACCGAAGATCCATCTGAAAACCCCGATGAATCAACTGAAGACCCAGATGATGGTGACGATGATGGTGACGATGATGGCGACGATGATGATGCAGAAGACGCCACCGAAGATCCATCTGAAGACCCCGATGAATCAGGTGAAGATCCAGATGGTGGTGATGATGACGATGATGATGATGCAGAAGACGCCACCGAAGATCCATCTGAAAACCCCGATGAATCAACTGAAGACCCAGATGATGGTGACGATGATGGTGACGATGATGGCGACGATGATGATGCAGAAGACGCCACCGAAGAGCCATCTGAAGACCCCGATGAATCAGGTGAAGATCCAGATGATGGTGATGATGATGATACAGAAGACGTCACCGAAGATCCATCTGAAAACCCCGATGAATCAGGTGAAGATCCAGATGATGGTGATGATGATGATGATGCAGAAGACGTCACCGAAGATCCATCTGAAAATCCCGACGAATCAGGTGAAGACCCAGATGATGGTGACGATGATGGTGACGATGATGGCGACGATGATGATGAAGAAGACGCCACCGAAGAGCCATCTGAAAACCCCGACGAATCAGGCGAAGACCCAGATGATGGTGACGATGATGATACAGAAGACGTCACCGAAGACCCATCTGAAAACCCCGCTGAATCAGGCGAAGATCCAGATGATGGTGATGATGGTGATGAAGACGATGATGATGCAGAAGACGCCACCGAAGATCCATCTGAAAACCCCGACGAATCAGCTGAAGACCCAGATGATGGTGACGATGATGGTGACGATAATGGCGACGATGATGATGCGGAAGACGCCACTGAAGATCCATCTGAAAACCCCGATGAATCATCTGAAGGTTCAGGAGAACCAACTGAAGCTCCAGAGGATTCTGGTGAAGGATCTGGGTCAGATGAGGGAGATTCTACCGGGGTAAGTGTTGTCAAATTAATGATTCATCATAAGTGGAGATGTCAAGAAAGTCAATACCTTGGTTACAGCAATTTTACTGTATTAATTTGCTTTTGACATGACAAAAACTGGATTGAAATATTTTGGGTTAAAACCGACCATCGATAACGTCACCTTGTTATTTTTCTGATTTTCTTCGGTATCTGTGGAAAAATCTTTTCTCGACAGCCCAGAAGCAAATTAAAATAATAAAATCGTTAATCCTTAAGATTCTTGGAATGGCTCCATTGTTATACTTTCTAGTTGTTTATCCTACAGTTTAAAGATTTATGACCGTGATTGATTTATTAGTTCTGGATTATATTAATTCGCAGTAATTGATAACGGAATTAACTAAATTAAACCCTAACAAAACCGATTAGTATTTTGGCATTTTAGATTCGTGCGGTTTAATTGGTGGTTTGGCCCATCTCTTTCGTTGTGTGCTCTCTTGATGTCTTTAGTCAACACTCTTGACCATAATCATTTTTAATCCATTTCTGCATTAATACTTCAAGACATGAAATCTGAAACTATGATTTTTTTTAGGAACCCACACCGGAAGATACTACTCTTGCTCCCAACACTACCCTTGCCCCCAACACTACTCTTGCTCCTGATACAACTATAGTCTCAAACACTACCCTCGCACCCAACACTACTCTTGCCCCCAACACTACACTTGCTCCTGATACAACTATAGTCTCAAACACTACCCTCGCTCCCAACACTACTCTTGCACCCAATACTACTATCCCGACGACTATCCCGACGACTACCCCGACGACTACCACTCCGACGACTACCACTCCAACGACTACCACCCCAACAACCACCACGCCAACAACTACCACCCCAACAACCACCACGCCAACAACTACCACCCCAACAACCACCACGCCAACAACCACCACCCCAACAACCACCACCCCAACTACCACCACGCCAACAACCACCACCCCAACAACCACCACCCCAACAACCACCACCCCAACAACCACCACCCCAACAACCACCACGCCAACGACCACCACGCCAACAACCACCACGCCAACAACCACCACCCCAACAACCACCACCCCAACTACCACCACCCCAACTACAGCGGCGCCAACTCCGGATGACATCTGTGCACAAAACCCGGGACTAATCTTCTTCACCGCTTACCCAGGCGACTGCACCAAATTTATCACTTGCAATTATGGAACAGCGATTGTGATGAATTGCCCAACTAATCAGTTCTTCAACCCGGTGTTGAGCGCTTGCGTATCCGATTCGTCGCATTGCGCCTAATACTGCTTGAAATAAAATGATTATTTTCTGAATGTACATATTGTATTTATTTGATGAGTACTTATTTAATTTTCTCATATAATCAGAAGTACAACTAAGAGAGAAATATTTTTATAATTTTATTTATTTAGCCGCCCATGTTCGCTCCTGTGTATAGTATGAATAAACTATTTCAGTAGAAGTTTTACTTTACTTTTACCCCTTATAAAACTAATTCTAAACACTTGCCTAGAATAGTCTAAAAGTGCATATTCACTATTATTATTAATATTAAATGAATAAAATATGGAGGAGTGGGAGAAAATCTCTGCAACATTTGAAAAAACTGTTTCATAGAAAATGCTGAAAATTTGACATATTTATTTCTCACTGTGTAGATACAGCGCCAACATAAAAAATGAAACAAGTCGCTATCAATGTCACCCTATACAAATAAAATATAACCATTTACATATTAAAGTTAATACTGAATTCAATTATTTTATTGAGTTATAGAAACGAAAAACTAATGTTTTATATTGGTTTAATTCTCGTCGTACTTCAGCATGTCGTACAGCTCTTGTAGATCTTGATTTGGGCGTGGCTCGAAGTCCATGTACATTTTGGGCTGTAGATTCCTCACTAGAATACTGGGATGGGAACGTTTGCCATACCTGGGGGGAAAAAAACAAAACATATAATTTGTTTTAATTTCAAACGATTATAATACCTTTGATCGCCTGCTAAAGATTTGACACAGTTGATGTATTCTGCCAGAACTTCTGTGTTTTTGAACGCCCTCGGTCTGTTGCAGGCCTCTGCTAGTTTCTTTTGGGGCAAAGCCAGGCAGATCACAGCCAAACTTACTAGAAGCAGCAGGATTTTGTTAGTCATATTTCTTGTTCCTTTTGTTTTCTTTCTGGAAAAATGGAAAGCAAAATGTCAATGTGGAAAATGAAAAATAAGATTTAACAAAATTAAACTTTTAATGTCAATAATACATTTTAATAGCAGATTGTTATTTGTCAACAGTCGGTGCAAAAATTGTATGCTATATGTTTCTAGCATAATGTTATTAGTTAACAATCGGCGCAAAAATTGTTTGTATATTTCTAGCATATTGTTATTAAGAATCGGTGCAAAAAATTGTATTTGTATATTTCTAGCATATTGTTGTTTCTTAACAGACCACACAAAATTGTATGCTGTTTGCTTCTATTCCATTTTTATTTATTAACAATCGACGCAAAAATTGAATGTATAATTCTAGCATATTGGTATTTGTCAACAATCAGCACAAAATTGCATATTGTATCTTTCTAGCATACTGTTATTTGTCAACAATCGGCACAGAAATTGTATGCTATGTGTTTCTAGCATAATGTTATTTGTTAACAATTGACGAAAAAATTGTATGTTGTATATTTCTAGTATATTGTTGGTTGTCAACAATCTGCGGAAAAATGGTATGTTCTATGTTTCTAGCATATTGTTATTTGTCAATAATTGGCACAAAAAATGTATGCTGTATATTTCTAACATATTGTTATTTGTCAACAATCGGCATAGAAATTGCATGCTGTATCTTTCTAGCATATTGTTATTAAGAATCGGTGCAAAAAATTGAATTTGTATATTTCTAGCATATTGTTGTTTCTTAACAGACCACACAAAATTGTATGCTGTTTGCTTCTATTCCAATTTTATTTATTAACAATCGCCGCAAAAATTGAATGTATAATTCTAGCATATTGTTATTTGTCAACAATCAGCACAAAATTGCATATTGTATCTTTCTAGCATATTGTTATTTGTCAACAATCGGCACAGAAATTGTATGCTATGTGTTTCTAGCATAATGTTATTTGTTAACAATTGACGCAAAAATTGTATGTTGTATATTTCTAGCATATTGTTAGTTGTCAACAATCTGCGGAAAAATGGTATGCTCTATGTTTCTAGCATATTGTTATTTGTCAATAATTGGCACAAAAAATGTATGCTGTATATTTCTAGCATATTGTTATTTGTCAACAATCGACATAGAAATTGTATGCTGTATCTTTCTAGCATATTGTTATTAAGAATCGGTGTAAAACATTGTATTTGTATATTACTAGCATATTGTTGTTTTTAACAGACCACACAAAATTGTATGCTATTTGTTTCTATTCCATTTTTATTTATTAACAAACGACGCAAAAATTGAATGTATAATTCTAGCATATTGTTATTTGTCAACAATCAGCACAAAATTGCATATTGTATCTTTCTAGCATATTGTTATTTGTCAACAATCGGCACAGAAATTGTATGCTGTGTTTCTAGCATAATGTTATTTGTTAACAATTGACGCAAAAATTGTATGTTGCATATTTCTAGCATATTGTTAGTTGTCAACAATCTGCGGGAAAATAGTATGCTCTATGTTTCTAGCATATTGTTATTTGTCAATGATTGGCACAAAAAATGTATGCTGTATATTACTAGCATATTGTTATTTGTCAACAATCGGCATAGAAATTGCATGCTGTATCTTTCTAGCACATTGTTATTAAGAATCGGTGCAAAAAATTGAATTTGTATATTTCTAGCATATTGTTGTTTCTTAACAGACCACACAAAATTGTATGCTGTTTGCTTCTATTCCATTTTTATTTATTAACAATCGCCGCAAAAATTGAATGTATAATTCTAGCATATTGTTATTTGTCAACAATCAGCACAAAATTGCATATTGTATCTTTCTAGCATATTGTTATTTGTCAACAATCGGCACAGAAATTGTATGCTATGTGTTTCTAGCATAATGTTATTTGTTAACAAGTGACGCAAAAATTGTATGTTGTATATTTCTAGCATATTGTTAGTTGTCAACAATCTGCGGAAAAATGGTATGCTCTATGTTTCTAGCATATTGTTATTTGTCAATAATTGGCACAAAAAATGTATGCTGTATATTTCTAACATATTGTTATTTGTCAACAATCGGCATAGAAATTGTATGCTGTATCTTTCTAGCATATTGTTATTAAGAATCGGTGCAAAAAATTGAATTTGTATATTTCTAGCATATTGTTGTTTCTTAACAGACCACACAAAATTGCATGCTATTTGTTTCTATTCTATTTTTATTTATTAACAATCGACGCAAAAATTGAATGTATAATTCTAGCATATTGTTATTTGTCAACAATCAGCACAAAATTGCATATTGTATCTTTCTAGCATACTGTTATTTGTCAACAATCGGCACAGAAATTGTAAGCTATGTGTTTCTAGCATAATGTTATTTGTTAACAAGTGACGCAAAAAAATTGTATGTTGTATATTTCTAGTATATTGTTAGTTGTCAACAATCTGCGGAAAAATGGTATGCTCTATGTTTCTAGCATATTGTTATTTGTCAATAATTAGCACAAAAAATGTATGCTGTATATTTCTAACATATTGTTATTTGGCAACAATCGGCATAGAAATTGTATGCTGTATCTTTCTAGCATATTGTTATTAAGAATCAGTGCAAAAAATTGTATTTGTATATTTCTAGCATATTGTTGTTTCTTAACAGACCACACAAAATTGTATGCTATTTGTTTCTATTGCATTTTTATTTATTAACAATCGCCGCAAAAATTGAATGTATAATTCTAGCATATTGTTATTTGTCAACAATCAGCACAAAATTGCATATTGTATCTTTCTAGCATACTGTTATTTGTCAACAATCGGCACAGAAATTGTAAGCTATGTGTTTCTAGCATAATGTTATTTGTTAACAAGTGACGCAAAAAAATTGTATGTTGTATATTTCTAGTATATTGTTAGTTGTCAACAATCTGCGGAAAAATGGTATGCTCTATGTTTCTAGCATATTGTTATTTGTCAATAATTAGCACAAAAAATGTATGCTGTATATTTCTAACATATTGTTATTTGGCAACAATCGGCATAGAAATTGTATGCTGTATCTTTCTAGCATATTGTTATTAAGAATCAGTGCAAAAAATTGTATTTGTATATTTCTAGCATATTGTTGTTTCTTAACAGACCACACAAAATTGTATGCTATTTGTTTCTATTCCATTTTTATTTATTAACAATCGCCGCAAAAATTGAATGTATAATTCTAGCATATTGTTATTTGTCAACAATCAGCACAAAATTGCATATTGTATCTTTCTAGCATACTTTTATTTGTCAACAATCGGCACAGAAATTGTAAGCTATGTGTTTCTAGCATAATGTTATTTGTTAACAATTGACGTAAAAATTGTATGTTGTAGGTATATTTCTAGTATATTGTTAGTTGTCAACAATCTGCGGAAAAATGGTATGTTCTTTGTTTCTAGCATATTGTTATTTGTCAATAATTGACACAAAAAATGTATGCTGTATATTTCTAGCATATTGTTATTTGTCAACAATCGGCATAGAAATTGTATGCTGTATCTTTCTAGCATATTGTTATTAAGAATCGGTGCAAAAAATTGTATTTGTATATTTCTAGCATATTGTTGTTTCTTAACAGACCACACAAAATTGTATGCTATTTGTTTCTATTCCATTTTTATTTATTAACAATCGGCGCAAAAATTGAATGTATAATTCTAGCATATTGTTATTTGTCAACAATCAGCACAAAATTGCATATTGTATCTTTCTAGCATACTGTTATTTGTCAACAATCGGCACAGAAATTGTAAGCTATGTGTTTCTAGCATAATGTTATTTGTTAACAAGTGACGCAAAAAAATTGTATGTTGTATATTTCTAGTATATTGTTAGTTGTCAACAATCTGCGGAAAAATGGTATGCTCTATGTTTCTAGCATATTGTTATTTGTCAATAATTAGCACAAAAAATGTATGCTGTATATTTCTAACATATTGTTATTTGGCAACAATCGGCATAGAAATTGTATGCTGTATCTTTCTAGCATATTGTTATTAAGAATCAGTGCAAAAAATTGTATTTGTATATTTCTAGCATATTGTTGTTTCTTAACAGACCACACAAAATTGTATGCTATTTGTTTCTATTCCATTTTTATTTATTAACAATCGCCGCAAAAATTGAATGTATAATTCTAGCATATTGTTATTTGTCAACAATCAGCACAAAATTGCATATTGTATCTTTCTAGCATACTTTTATTTGTCAACAATCGGCACAGAAATTGTAAGCTATGTGTTTCTAGCATAATGTTATTTGTTAACAATTGACGCAAAAATTGTATGTTGTATATTTCTAGCATATTGTTAGTTGTCAACAATCTGCGGGAAAATGGTATGTTCTTTGTTTCTAGCATATTGTTATTTGTCAATAATTGACACAAAAAATGTGCGCTGTATATTTCTAGCATATTGTTATTTGTCAACAATCGACATAGAAATTGTATGCTGTATCTTTCTAGCATATTGTTATTAAGAATCGGTGTAAAAAATTGTATTTGTATATTACTAGCATATTGTTGTTTTTAACAGACCACACAAAATTGTATGCTATTTGTTTCTATTCCATTTTTATTTATTAACAAACGACGCAAAAATTGAATGTATAATTCTAGCATATTGTTATTTGTCAACAATCAGCACAAAATTGCATATTGTATCTTTCTAGCATACTGTTATTTGTCAACAATCGGCACAGAAATTGTAAGCTATGTGTTTCTAGCATAATGTTATTTGTTAACAATTGACGCAAAAATTGTATGTTGTATATTTCTAGCATATTGTTAGTTGTCAACAATCTGCGGAAAAATGGTATGCTCCATGTTTCTAGCATATTGTTATTTGTCAATAATTGGCACAAAAAATGTATGCTGTATATTTCTAGCATATTGTTATTTGTCAACAATCGGCATAGAAATTGTATGCTGTATCTTTTTAGCATATTGTTATTAAGAATCGGTGTAAAAAATTGTATTTGTATATTACTAGCATATTGTTGTTTTTAACAGACCACACAAAATTGTATGCTATTTGTTTCTATTCCATTTTTATTTATTAACAATCGCCGCAAAAATTGAATGTATAATTCTAGCATATTGTTATTTGTCAACAATCAGCACAAAATTGCATATTGTATCTTTCTAGCATACTTTTATTTGTCAACAATCGGCACAGAAATTGTAAGCTATGTGTTTCTAGCATAATGTTATTTGTTAACAATTGACGCAAAAATTGTATGTTGTATATTTCTAGCATATTGTTAGTTGTCAACAATCTGCGGAAAAATGGTATGTTCTTTGTTTCTAGCATATTGTTATTTGTCAATAATTGACACAAAAAATGTGCGCTGTATATTTCTAGCATATTGTTATTTGTCAACAATCGACATAGAAATTGTATGCTGTATCTTTCTAGCATATTGTTATTAAGAATCGGTGTAAAAAATTGTATTTGTATATTACTAGCATATTGTTGTTTTTAACAGACCACACAAAATTGTATGCTATTTGTTTCTATTCCATTTTTATTTATTAACAAACGACGCAAAAATTGAATGTATAATTCTAGCATATTGTTATTTGTCAACAATCAGCACAAAATTGCATATTGTATCTTTCTAGCATACTGTTATTTGTCAACAATCGGCACAGAAATTGTAAGCTATGTGTTTCTAGCATAATGTTATTTGTTAACAATTGACGCAAAAATTGTATGTTGTATATTTCTAGCATATTGTTAGTTGTCAACAATCTGCGGAAAAATGGTATGCTCCATGTTTCTAGCATATTGTTATTTGTCAATAATTGGCACAAAAAATGTATGCTGTATATTTCTAGCATATTGTTATTTGTCAACAATCGGCATAGAAATTGTATGCTGTATCTTTTTAGCATATTGTTATTAAGAATCGGTGTAAAAAATTGTATTTGTATATTACTAGCATATTGTTGTTTTTAACAGACCACACAAAATTGTATGCTATTTGTTTCTATTCCATTTTTATTTATTAACAATCGGCGCAAAAATTGAATGTATAATTCTAGCATATTGTTATTTGTCAACAATCAGCACAAAATTGCATATTGTATCTTTCTAGCATATTGTTATTTGTCAACAATCAGCACAGAAATTGTATGCTATGTGTTTCTAGCATATTGTTAGTTGTCAACAATCGGCATAGAAATAGTATGCTGTATCTTTCTAGCATGTTGTTATTAAGAATCGGTGCAAAAAATTGTATTTGTATATTTCTAGCATATTGTTATTTCTTAACAGACCACACAAAATTGTATGCTGTTTGCTTCTATTCCATTTTTATTTATTAACAATCGACGCAAAAATTGAATGTATAATTCTAGCATATTGTTATTTGTCAACAATCAGCACAAAATTGCATATTGTATCTTTCTAGCATATCGTTATTTGGCAACAATCGACGCCAGAATTGTATGCTGTGTATTTCTAGCATTTTATTATTTATAAACAATCGGCGTAAATATTAGAGGGCCTGCTATGTTAAAATGTAGATTCACCGCCTTGGAAATAACTACAAGATTAAATTTGTAATGTCAGTGTTTAATAATGAATTTTGTTGGCATATTGTTATTTGTACTTTAAAATATCTCCAATTAATTCGATTATGTTAGATAAAAATTGCCTCGAAACTCAAACTCCACGGGTTAACAATATCATTATATTAATGACTAATACATTGATCACAGATGACTTGACTTATCTGCCTAATGCCCGAGCTATAGATATTGTAATCTACTGAAATATCCAACGCAGACAACATAAACACAAACCAGAGATAAGACAATATTTGCTTACAGGGTTATTATTCGAATAATATTTTGGTAAATACTGTCAGGGGGTCTGATTAAAAAAGAGGAGGAAACTGAATGCGGTGAACACACAAACTGGTTAAAGAGATTCCTAACCAGCATTGATATACGAGCTTCTACCACCAAGAGATATTTTCTCCTGGTGCAACCGTTCACACTGTGGAGGGTAGCAACGAGCGAAAATTAATAAGTACATAATAATATACATATATAGGTACCTCTTGTCTTTAATCAGATATCGGTTAATTCATTATTTTTAGATGAGATGGAAGTTGCTGAGTTTGACACGTTTATTGCTTGCATAAGATAAATCGAACAACGTACTTGAAACACAGTAAATTATTTCCGTTGCAGCAAACAATCCCCAATTATAATCCCATTGATTTTGATATGTCAAATGCTACTTGTTACACGCATAAGTTTTAGTATCCTGACGTCTTTGCTCGATATCAGTTGATGTCCTGTTTGATAGGAATAAGAAGGCCAAGGTATATTTGTAAACACTGTGCTTGTGTGGAATTTCGCTGCAAAGTTCATTGCCAACACTTTGTATGTCGTTATCTTTTTCAGTGCATGCACAGAAATATACAGGGTGGGGCAATAGTGTGTCGGACTTCGATAGCTGGATCCTATGATAGCTGGAAACTAAAAAAAAAAAATGCAAGGAAACTAGAAAAAAAATTCTAAAACCGGAATATACAGGGCGAGCCAAGAAGTACCTACTAAAAAAAAATTGTTAGCCTTTGAGTCTTATATTATTATTTTATTTTGCGGTTTGTTAAATATGTTTTTAATGCCTCTGTATTCTGTGTATTTATGTAATTTCAATTTCTATTGTTACCTTTGAGGATTTTTTTAAAATAAACTTGCCACCCTCATTTTTTGACACGCTACGCTGTGCGCGCCCCGTCCTCAACATTCAAATCTAATATTCTCCCACGGACGAAAGTTGAAGGAACAAAAGTTAAAAATCTATTTAATTTAGAACCACTCGTGCTGATTAAAAGAAATGGATACTGCAATGTTGTATAGAAACGGCGGAGCACCTCCCGGACTTCTAATTACTACTTACCTTTGTTATAAATCAAAATTAAGATTTAACCTGCTTAAATGCCGCTGGATTTATTACTCGGCGACGGTAACTTCTATCATTTCGTTAAAGACGTCTTTGTCGACTGAATATCAGTCTAACGAGGATTTATGGCCTCATCTCAATTGTGTGGGACTTACCGGGAAATTAATAATAATTAATATTTAGGTTTATCTACCGGTTAGCCTGCTGATAGTTGATGGGGGATGCCTAGAGACAAATCGCGATGTTTTTACGATGGACCATTTATTTGTCTGGCTGATCTGTTATTATGAGGCACGTTGCTTTAATTCGACTAGATTCAGGCACAAGACGGTTTTCAATTTTTTTATTATTTGTTTCATTAAAAAATACAGATAACGTTACAGCCGAGGCAGCGATGACGTCATAGCTAAAAAATCAAAGCAGAAAATGCGCAATTCAAAAGGACCCCGTAGGGGCTGGCTATCATCTACAACCCATTTCTTGACAATACTAAAAATCACCGTGAAAATGCCGCTTTTAGGTTATCAAAATCTACAGTGCGTCGCGAAAGTTTGAGGTTATGGTCCGAATTTGACGTTTCCATAATATCGGTCCCAGGACGGAACCGACCGCAGTTTCGGGATCCGGACGTCTTCGCCGTCCCGAAACCGTTCTCGATTCGTAGATGGCGCCCCCCTTCCTTCACTTTGACATTTAAACGTCACTTTGTCAGTTTTTTGACAGCTGTCACAATTTTTTTTCTCGAGAAAACGTCACTTTGACAGCTGCCACAAAGAAATATTTTTTCGAGAAAACGTCACTTTGACAGCTGTCACAAACATTTTTTTCCAGAAAACGTCACGTTGACAGCTGTCACAATTTTTTTTCTCGAGAAAACGTCACTTTGACAGCTGCCACAAACATTTTTTTTCGAGAAAACGTCACTTTGACAGCTGCCACAAACATTTTTTTTCGAGAAAACGTCACTTTGACAGCTGCCACAAACATTTTTTTCGAGAAAACGTCACTTAGCTGTCACAATTTTTTTCGAAAAAACGTCACTTTGACAGCTGCCAAAAATTTTTTTTTCGAGAAAACGTCACTTTGACAGCTGCCACAAAAAAATTTTTCGACAGAACGTCACTTTGACAGCTGTCACAATTTTTTTTCTCGAGAAAACGTCACTTTGACAGCTGCCACAAACATTTTTTTCGAGAAAACGTCACTTAGCTGTCACAATTTTTTTCGAAAAAACGTTACTTTGACAGCTGCTAAAAATTTTTTTTTCGAGAAAACGGCACTTTGACAGCTGCCACAAAACAATTTTTTTCGAGAAAACCTCACTTTGACAGCTGTATTCGAAAAAACGTCACTTTGACAGCTGCCAAAAAATTTTTTTCGAGAAAACGTCACTTTGACAGCTGCCACAAAATTTTTTTCGAAAAAAACGTCACTCTGACAGCTGTCGCAAAAAAATTTTTTCGACAGAACGTCACTTTGACAGCTGCCACAATTTTTTATCGAGAAAACGTCACTTTGACAGCTGTCACAAAACAAAAATTTTTCAAGAAAACGTCACTTTGACAGCTGTCACAAAAAAAATTTTTTTCGGGACACGTCACTTTGACAGCTGTCACCGAAAAGTCTAGAAAATTTTTTTCTTCAAAAAAAAGTCAAAATTTTTCTTACCGAAGCAGGGACTGGCTATCGAAAATAAATGTATTTGTGTGGGCCACCCTGTGTAGTGGACTCCCGATTCCTCAGGTACAACGAGCGAATATTTCAAATAAAGTTGCTCGAAACAGTTTAATTCGTATAACAAAATGGACGTTAATTAAAAATTATTTCGTTACAAATAGCCCTTGTGGGAAATTCGTCATTGCACATGCTTCATTACCATAAGTGGTTTCTTCTACACAAAACTATGTATACGTATGATTAATGGTATTAAAAGTCGACGTTAATAATAGACATGTACCTTTTTGTATTACATGTAAACTGTCTATGAACTTTAAAGTGGAGACTTACTATTTTTTTTTTTCAACAAATAAAAAACAAATACTATATTATAACATATTAATAAAATCAAAAGCATTGAAAATTAAAATAAAAGTATTTTTTAAACAATTCTTGCAGCTTCATTTATAAAAAATTGGACTTCACCATTTCCCGATGATGCCAACTTGATTGCAAAAACGCACCTCAGTATTTGCCAGTAAAATTTAAAAAAGTGTTCCACTTAAAAATACAACAAATTTAAGTGCGTGGTCGATTGCTCCGTCAAATTCCCCACGCAATCGGTTAAAAATAACATCTGACGACGCTGATATTTTGAATCTAATTGAGCTGAATTGAAATGACAAGTTTAAATAATATTTTATCAATTCTCTTGCAGATGTTAGATAGACATAATCCTCCGGGATTAGCGTGATAATATATCGCGATACATCTTAGATAAGTAGGTGAAGCACCCCGTCGATAGCTTTTGTTTATTTATAAACCATCGGATCAACTGCGTACATATTTAAACTATATATGTTTGATGCAAAGGTTTTCGTCATGGTGAGCATACGTGGGACACCCCGTATATCTCGTTTAATATTTATTATGTCGAAAAATTTTTTAAACCGAAATTGTAGGAGAACAAGAAGATTGTAAAATTATATATTATATAAATATTTAACTTTAACACCCTGTATCTCGAAAACGAAACTTTAAAATAAGGTCATATGAACTATTCTTTTTATTTTTGAGAGATCTATCGCCTATTAAATTTTCCCACGTAAAATCTGAGACACCCTGTATATTATTTTGACAATTAAGAAGTGAGGTTATGATGACTCCTTAAATAGCTTTTTTAATTTTTTTTTAAATTTATGTATTTTTATGTACTTTTAGTTCTAATTCAATTTGGATATACAGGGTGAGTCAACAAGATCGCCTCGGTTGATATCTTAACCGATTCAAAAAATACTGGCTAACATTACTTAACGTCTGGGCATTAATTCCTTGAAATACAGATCTAATTCTCTCCTTCATATCTTCAGCTGTAGTTGGGGAAGTTTTTTTATAGACAATCTCGTTTACATAACCCCACATAATATAGTCCAACTTTGTTAGGTCTGGTGACCTAGGCGGCCAATAAATTCGCTCACCTCTACCAGTCCGCTTATCTGGATTTTCATTATTCAAATACTCGCGTATAGTAAGATTCAAAACGTTCGATCTATTGAAAATTTTGGTGAAGTTTGATTGAAGTTTCACTCTTGGACCAATTTATTCGTTTTTTTTTTAAATTGTAGATAAGTTTGGAAAAAAATAAAGTGTATGATATTAAAATGTGAGGAATTGTATGTCTTATTCGTCCATGTAAAAAAATTATAGGCATTCCATTTAAAGCAACTCGTTTTCGAGACACCTTGTATAATTGAAAATAATTTTACGTTGTAGTATAGATGAAACGTTGACAGTTTTGTTAAGAAAGTTTTTTTATAAAGTTAGCCGTTTTTGCACAATTTTCCGAGAGAGCACTAACTGAACACCCTGTATACAGAGTGTCTCAGGTTTTACTCGGGAAAATTTAATAGATGGATAGATCTCGCAAAAATAAAAAGAAAATTTCATATGAACTGATTAAAAGTGACAATAATTTAATTAAATTCAATTTAAATCTAATTGAAAACTAGTCATTTTTGTTACTCATCGCATCTAATGCATTTGTGAGAAATACCATGCAACCGAATTTTATTGCTTTTTAGAGTTAGGGGCGAAATGCGTATGTTTTAAAGCTTCGTTTTCACGATACAGGGTGTTAAAGTTAATTTAAAAAAAACTTATTTCTTCAAATATCTTAAAAACTACTTGACCGATTTTAATAAAACTTGGCACGTTTCTAGCAACAAATAAGGAGCTTAATTTGATGTAATTATATTTAATTTAACTATTCCAGGGGCGGCGCTGGGGCGTCCTAACTAGATATTTTAAAGCAAAATTTGAGCATTTCACTGCTTTTCTATACATTTGATATTATATATAGATTGAGTAGTGAAAAATACAATTATTTTGTCTCTTGAATTTTTTGTCTATCTTGCTTAGTTTTCGAGAAAAAAAATAAAATTTGTTTATCCGCCCCCGCTGGGAAGAATAAATAAAAAATTCAAGAGACAAATAATCTGTATTTTGAATTACTCGATCTATACATTAAATTTTCCCGCGTAAAATCTGAGACACCCTGTATATTATTTTGGAAGATTCTGACAGTTAAAAAGTGAGGTTATGATGACTCCTTAAACAGCTTTTTTAATGTTTTTAAAATTCTTGTATTTTTATGTACTTTTAGTTCTAATTCAATTTGGATATACAGGGTGAGTCAACAAGATCGCCTCGGTTGATATCTTAACCGATTAAAAAAATACTGGCTAACATTACTTAACGTCTGGGCATTAATTCCTTGAAATACAGATCTAATTCTCTCCTTCATATCTTCAGCTGTAGTTGGGGAAGTTTTTTATAGACAATCTCGTTTACATAACCCCACATAATATAGTCCAACTTTGTTAGGTCTGGCGACCTAGGCGGCCAATAAATTCGCTCACCTCTACCAGTCCACTTATCTGGATTTTCATTATTCGAATACTCGCGTATAGTAAGATTCAAAATATAAGTAACAATTCGGCAGATTTGAATTTTTGTATGTGGTTTTCGCCAACTATAAAAATATGCTGACAAATAATCCGGCAAAGGCAGGCGGCATGCGATTGTAACGAATAGTTACTTATATCTTGTACTTTACTATACTCAGAATTTCTAGAAATTACCTGATGTTTTTACTAAAATGCAATTTCACTGGAAATGGTTGATTTTAGGTATAACTATAGGTTAATAAAAACGCTATCCAAATATGTAAAAATATACGGGGTGCTCCATTTAAAAAAATGAAGTTCGATAAATGTGTAATTCAAACGTCTTTCTTTAGGGTGTTCCCTAAGGTGTTTCACTTTTCGACACTGTTTCGTAAGCATCCTTATTAAACCGCCTGCACTACCCTTGTAATTTTTACCAAGGGTGCGAAGACGTTTGGAAGGCTTCCTTGTAGTCCTGTCACAACCAAATGTCAACGGTAATAAAATATAGCCCGAGCAAATATGAAAATAATCTGGTAAACATTTGCATTTAATTCCTCCATCTGTTGATATGACAAGAGTACTTAATAGATTAAAAATCAATTAAATTATCTACCAGCTAGCGATAATTCACTAAATAACAGAGTGATGATTACCACCTCATTATTTTACTGTTTTACATTATCCTTATCTTTATATGTGTTACTGATGGGGTATTAACTTTTTATTATTGTATGATTTTACCTCGTTCTGCCATAATGCGTGCGGAAAATATGTTCCAAATAATTAAATATCGCATTAACAACTGCAAAAGTTATTGCCCTATTAGATAATTATGTTTTATCTTTTTTTTTTTATTAATGGGAAAGTATTGATGATCAGAACTCCGTGATGCGATTGTTACGATTGGCATTTTTAGGTGCCGCAGATAAAATAATATATTACGAATTGCTCCTATTAGGTGTGGACACGAAGTATTGAAAAATTTTTCAAAATCTACCAATAGGAAAATTAGTATCTTCAAACCTGTATCGCAACTGAAATATTATATACAAAACACTTGCGTGTTTTCTGTCCATTTCTGAATCGTAATCATATTGGATACTGATAAAGAATGTTTACTAATAATATTTCACGACATATTGATTGATTGGAGGTTTATGAAAAATAATGAAAAATTATCTCCCTTGTATTGGAAGCAACGAAAAAATGCATTTCCAACGTTTGTCATTTTCCACCAACCATCGTGTCGTCGAATTGAATCCGGACCGGGATTCTGGATTCTGCATGTAAAATAATATACAGGGTGAGTCAACAAGATATTTGTCAGCATATTGTTATAGTTGGCGTAAACCACATATAAAAATTCAAAGGTGCCGAATTGTTACGTATATTTTGAATCTTACTATACGCGAGTATTCGATTAATGAAAATCCAGATAAGTGGACTGGTAGAGGTGAGCGAATTTATTGGCCGCCTAGGTCGCCAGACCTAACAAAGTTGGACTATATTATGTGGGGTTATGTAAACGAGATTGTCTATAAAAAACTTCCTTAACTACAGCTGAAGATATGAAGCAGAGAATTAGATCTGTATTTCAAGAAATTAATGTCCAGAAGTTAAGTATTTTTTGCATCGGTTAAGATATCAACCGAGGCGATCTTGTTGACTCACCCTGTATATCCAAATTGAATTAGAACTAAAAGTACATAAAAATACAAAAATTAAAAAAAAAGTAAAAAGCTATTTAAGGAGTCATCATAACCTCACTTCTTAATTGTCAGAATCTTCCAAAATAATATACAGGGTGTCTCAGATTTTACGTGGGAAAATTTAATAGGCGATAGATCTCTCAAAAATAAAAAGAAGAGTTCATATGACCTTGTACATTTTAAAGTTTCGTTTTCGAGATACAGGGTGTTGAAGTTAAAGATTTAAATAAAACTTTTCACGTTTTTAGTAATAGGTAAGGAGCTTAATTTAATGTATAGATTGAGTAATTCAAAATACAGATTATTTGTCTCTTGAATTTTTTATTTATTCTTCCCAGCGGGGGCGGATAAACAAATTTTATTTTTTTTCTCGAAAACTAAGCAAGATAGACAAAAAATTCAAGAGACAAAATAATTGTATTTTTCACTACTCAATCTATATATAATATCAAATGTATAGAAAAGCAGTGAAATGCTCAAATTTTGCTTTAAAATATCTAGTTAGGACGCCCCAGCGCCGCCCCTGGAATAGTTAAATTAAATATAATTACATCAAATTAAGCTCCTTATTTGTTGCTAGAAACGTGCCAAGTTTTATTAAAATCGGTCAAGTAGTTTTTAAGATATTTGAAGAAATAAGTGTTTTTTAAATTAACTTTAACACCCTGTATCGTGAAAACGAAGCTTTAAAACATACGCATTTCGCCCCTAACTCTAAAAAGCAATAAAATTCGGTTGCATGGTATTTCTCACAAATGCATTAGATGCGATGAGTAACAAAAATGACTAGTTTTCAATTAGATTTAAATTGAATTTAATTAAATTATTGTCACTTTTAATCAGTTCATATGAAATTTTCTTTTTATTTTTGCGAGATCTATCCATCTATTAAATTTTCCCGAGTAAAACCTGAGACACTCTGTATACAGGGTGTTCAGTTAGTGCTCTCTCGGAAAATTGTGCAAAAACGGCTAACTTTATAAAAAAACTTTCTTAACAAAACTGTCAACGTTTCATCTATACTACAACGTAAAATTATTTTCAATTATACAAGGTGTCTCGAAAACGAGTTGCTTTAAATGGAATGCCTATAATTTTTTTACATGGACGAATAAGACATACAATTCCTCACATTTTAATATCATACACTTTATTTTTTTTCAAACTTATCTACAATTTAAAAGAAAACTAATAAATTGGCCCAAGAGTGAAACTTCAATCAAACTTCACCAAAATTTTCAATAGACGAACGTTTTGAATATTACTATACGCGAGTATTTGAATAATGAAAATCCAGATAAGTGGACTGGTAGAGGTGAGCGAATTTATTGGCCGCCTAGGTCGCCAGACCTAACAAAGTTGGACTATATTATGTGGGGTTATGTAAACGAGATTGTCTATAAAAAACTTCCCCAACTACAGCTGAAGATATGAAGGAGAGAATTAGATCTGTATTTCAAGGAATTAATGCCCAGACGTTAAGTAATGTTAGCCAGTATTTTTTTAATCGGTTAAGATATCAACCGAGGCGATCTTGTTGACTCACCCTGTATATCCAAATTGAATTAGAACTAAAAGTACATAAAAATACAAGAATTTTAAAAACATTAAAAAAGCTGTTTAAGGAGTCATCATAACCTCACTTTTTAACTGTCAGAATCTTCCAAAATAATATACAGGGTGTCTCAGATTTTACGCGGGAAAATTTAATAGGCGATAGATCTCTCAAAAATAAAAAGAAGAGTTCATATGACCTTGTACATTTTAAAGTTTCGTTTTCGAGATACAGGGTGTTGAAGTTAAAGATTTAAATAAAACTTTTCACGTTTTTAGTAATAGGTAAGGAGCTTAATTTAATGTATACATTGAGTAATTCAAAATACAATTCATTTGTCTCTTGAATTTTTTATTTATTCTTCCAGGCGCGGGCGGATAAACAAATTTTATTTTTTTTCTCGAAAACTAAGCAAGATGGACACAAAATTCAAGAGACAAAATAATTGTATTTTTCATTACTCAATCTAAATACAATATCAAATTTTTAAAAAAGCAGTGAGTTTCTCAAATTTTGCTTTAAAATATCTAGTTAGGCCGCCCCAGCGCCGCCCCTGGAATAGTTAAATTAAATATAATTACATCAAATTAAGCTCCTTATTTGTTGCTAGAAACGTGCCAAGTTTTATTAAAATCGGTCAAGTAGTTTTTAAGATATTTGAAGAAATAAGTTTTTTTTAAATTAACTTTAACACCCTGTATCGTGAAAACGAAGCTTTAAAACATACGCATTTCGCCCCTAACTCTAAAAAGCAATAAAATTCGGTTGCATGGTATTTCTCACAAATGCATTAGGTGCGATGAGTAACAAAAATGACTAGTTTTCAATTAGATTTAAATTGAATTTAATTAAATTATTGTCACTTTTAATAAGTTCATATGAAATTTTCTTTTTATTTTTGCGAGATCTATTCATCTATTAAATTTTCTCGAGTAAAACCTGAGACACCCTGTATACAGGGTGTTCAGTTAGTGCTCTCTCGGAAAATTGTGCAACAACGGCTAACTTTATAAAAAAACTTTCTTAACAAAACTGTCAACGTTTCATCTAAACTACAACGTAAAATTATTTTCAATTATACAAGGTGTCACGAAAACGAGTTGCTTTAAATGGAATGCCTATAATTTTTTACATGGACGAATAAGACATTCAATTCCTCACATTTTAATATCATACACTTTATTTTTTTTCAAACTTAACTACAATTAAAAAAAAACGAATAAATTGGTCCAAGAGTGAAACTTCAATCAAACTTCATCAAAATTTTCAATAGATCGAACGTTTTGAATCTTACTATACGCGAGTATTTGAATAATGAAAATCCAGATAAGTGGACTGGTAGAGGTGAGCGAATTTATTGGCCGCCTAGGTCGCCAGACCTAACAAAGTTGGACTATATTATGTGGGGTTATGTAAACGAGATTGTCTATAAAAACTTCCCCAACTACAGCTGAAGATATGAAGGGGAGAATTAGATCTGTATTTCAAGGAATTAATGCCCAGACGTTAAGTAATGTTAGCCAGTCTTTTTTGAATCGGTTAAGATATCAACCGAGGCGATCTTGTTGACTCACCCTGTATATCCAAATTGAATTAGAACTAAAAGTACATAAAAATACAAAAATTTTAAAAAAATTAAAAAAGCTGTTTAAGGAGTCATCATAACCTCACTTCTTAATTATTGTCAGAATCTTCCAAAATAATATACAGGGTGTCTCAGATTTTACGCGGGAATATTTACTAGGCGATAGATAGCCCAAAAATAAAAAGAAGAGTTCATATGACCTTGTACATTTTAAAGTTTCGTTTTCGAGATACAGGGTGTTAAAGTTAAAGATTTAAATAAAACTTTTCACGTTTTTAGTAATAACTAAGGAGCTTAATTTAATGTATTGAGTAATTCAAAATACAATTCATTTGTCTCTTGAATTTTTTATTTATTCTTCCAGGCGCGGGCGGATAAACAAATTTTATTTTTTTTCTCGAAAACTAAGCAAGATAGGCCAAAAATTCAAGAGACAAAATAATTGTATTTTTCATTACTCAATCTAAATATGATATCAAATTTATAAAAAAGCAGTGCAGTGCTCAAATTTTGATTTAAAATATCTAGGATGCCCCAGCGCCGCCCCTGGAATAGTTAAATTAAATCTAATTACATAAAATTAAGCTCCTTATTTATTACTAGAAACTTGCCAAGTTTTTTTAAAATCGGTCAAGTAGTTTTTAAGATATTTGAAGAAATGAGTTTGTTTTTTATTAACTTTAACACCCTGTATCGTGAAAACGAAGCTTTAAAACATACGCATTTCGCCCCTAACTCTAATAAGCAATAAAATTCGTTTGCATGGTATTTCTCACAAATGCATTAGGTGCGATGAGTAACAAAAATGACTAGTTTTCAATTTAAAAAAAAAAACGAATAAATTGGTCCAAGAGTGAAACTTCAATCAAACTTCACCAAAATTTTCAATAGATCGAACGTTTTGCCAGCGAACTATATTACTCAAAATCTTGTCCTTTAGATAGATTATAAACGTATACTGCAACGCAACTTCTAAAGCACCTTCAGCATATTTATTTTTATCGCAATTATATTATAAAAAATCCTCACGTACCCCGTTTTTGCGGTCTAATTAATAATCCCGTCTTATTCCTTAACGAACGAAACTTGCGACTTATTTAAAAACTTATTCTTTGTTATTTTAATAAATCGTAACAAAGGACACATTCACCAATTCGAATTTGCATTTCGCGGAAGCCTTACACAATTCCCTACTATTTTATTCATAAACGAACAAATTAAATTAAGCCAAAGGAAAGTTCGCTAATGGCGTTCGCGATTTTGCAAAATGGCGCCGCCTTCTAATGGCCCGTATTTCATTCATAAAATAAAATACGATAAAAAAAAAGGGCCTCGATGGTTGTGGCACTCCAAACGTTTCGTGAAAGAAACTCCTGTCGATAAAAAACCGTCTTACCGAAGGGTTTTCTTCCAACCGCAAAAATGGCTGATGGCACCGCAACTATAAATTCTTCTTACGAAGCATGTCAATATGATCCACGGGGTCCAGGAAGTGGCTTGATGTGATTCTGTTTTTTGTTGACCTCTTTGTATCTGCGTTCACATAAATAATTCGTAGGTGGACCACAAGCCGGTGGCGGCCGCATCATACACATAAAATTAAATTGTAATTAGATACATCATCAAGCAATTTTTCATTATTGTAAAATGTTCGCAAAAGGAACTGTTTACGCCCACGCCTACACCATATATGATATATATTAATATTGCTACCTAATTACCTACTAGAGATTCCCAGCATACACATTTTTATTCTTAATTAACTTATTTGCTTGAATAGAATGTAGGTACCTATATTTAGAATCGTGATTGCAAGATTTTCTCTTTTTATTTTACTTTTATAATTGAATCCAGTATTTTTCTACTTCGTTAAGATTTATATTTAAGGCATCCGTTGACGATGACAAAACTGTTGGTATAATAGTCAACGACAAGTCAGTGTCCCAAAGTGAGAGAACGGTTTGAATTTCAGTGTACGCGGAGAGGCCTACAGTTTAAAGTGGAATCCGAACCACACATTTTTTGAGTTTCATTCACGAATTGTGATTTTAAGGAGCTTGAATGGCGTTGTCTTTACATACGAAGTTTATATTTTTAACCATGTCGATTTCTTTCAGGATCACAATAGTTCCTTATATATAATTCCATTAAATAAGGAAGTTGCACCGTAAAGAGGGTGAATAGGAAGTACAGTCGGCTTAATTAAAGAAAACATGGGAGCAAACAAGAAAACGTAAAATCAAGAGCAAAGTCCTAGATTTTATCAAATGAAAATGAACTAACATTTGTCTTTATTCTGGTTTCGTTAGTGAATATTCTTTGAGAATTATTGAGGATCCTTTTGTCACGTTAATTTAACTAATTGCATTGATTCCACGATTAAGATTCTATTTGGAACAGCACTTGTTTGGTTCTCCGGGGGTCAGAACGTTTAGGGGTAGCTAACAGATGGAGATACGGTTATTTGTCCAGAGAGCTTAAGATGATTGTCTTGTCAGCTGGACTTGGACAATTTCTCCAACGGATATTTCAGCGACTTTGCAGTCGAGTGTGTACAAATTTGATAACGATATTAAATATGTGGGCTGGTAATCAAGAGTATATACGCGTGAATATGGTTTTATTTCGGACGGCGGTGAGTTTTGATAACCGGTGTCTGTTTTCGTGGCTGAAACGATTTCGGACGGCAAGCAAACGGAATTTCCAACAGGATAGATGAACGGCGGGCAGTCGGTTAGCTATAGTTATTCTTGTCTACACAGAGGGTTTTACAATACGGCGAACTACTGCCACAAACGTAGAGCTATTTAACAAGGACTAATTTTCGTAAGTTAAGTTTTCCGGTAGAACTTTATGTACTGAGGTCTTAAAGATTACCCGACCGAGCAAATCTAACCAGCCGATGCATATTTTACGAAACAAAAGACAAACGGAGGAATTACTAATTAGCTCTAGTTTGATTTAGTAGTATAATACAGCGGTACTCACGAACAATAAGAATATCTATACTTAACTGAAGGCGGTACGGACGGATAGTAGCGGACCACGGTGTATTCTTACCAATATTATTTTCAAGAAAATTTATTACTATAATTCGGAGCGGCGGTTACGGACGGATTATGAGGCATAAGTCCATTTCGTCTGATCGCCCTGTGCATGCATCAGCTTCTAATTATAGGTTCAATTTTATATCGTGTTAATTCGCCGTGCATTGGGGCTAATTTGAATAATAGTGTATAAAATGGCCGTGTACATTATCTCCCTATCGAACGACGTGCAGGTCCTCTCATGTAATTATTTAATTAGCAAATAACGTGGACCGTGTTTATTATTTATTTCACGCGTAATAAATACGAACGTATTTATTTTTCTGGATTACGTACGGTCGCCTAGTCGATGTTAATTATTGACTCGTCATCCGCTCACGTGTTTCCAGTAGAAATTTACATTAACCCTTTTAAAATGCATATCTACCTACGCTGCGTCCGAACCTGAAAGTATGTATGTATAGGGCCTGTTGGGATATTAAGTACCTACTTTTAGTATATTTCAATTTCGCAACGTATACTTTTTAGGAAAGTTTGGAGTTTTTATGTTTGACTTTAGTGTAGTTGCTCGAATATTTTAAGTTTATTGGCGACGTGTCGGGGGACGTTCATTATTTATAAATCTCCACTGAAACTCTGAGTATTCATTATTATTACTCTTTACCTCGTTCGCAGGGTCATAGTTCAGGCTTTAATTGAAATTATTAATTCACTATCTGGAGATGTCGGCCCATGCATAAGAAATGATTTTAAAATAAATTTATTTCTGTACCCACTTTCTTGACAATAATGATTTCTAAAATTGTCATTTATAAGGTGATATAATACATAACAAGGCCACTCTTTTCTTACCCAGAGACTAATCAGAGAGTTGCCCTAATTAAGCAATTATTCGTTGGTTTTATAACGGTCATATAACGGTTATATAAATAATACTTATAGAACTAATTGGTCCCTAATTATTTTTTATCTGGTGTTACACCGCTCTTTAAAGTAACTGAAAAGCAGTTAAACTTGTTAATTCATTTTGCAGTTATTCGAATACATTTCTTTATCATGGTTCTATACGGGTCTTATCAAACTTGCCTCTTTAATGCCTCATTACCAGGTGATATAAAGCCGTTGCAACTAATTATAAAACATTATATAAAAGTTGGTTATAGAACTATTATAAAACTTGTAGTTTGCTCCTTTAATGTTGAAATACCTGGTGTTATAAGCAACCTTTTAACTAATTATAAAACCGTCAGAATTAAGCAAATAATTAATGAGGTAATAATGCGAACTTGTTTATTTTGCAAGAGTTATATAAGTGTTGCTTATAGAACTGTTATAATAGTTATTAGTTGCTCCATTAATGTTCTATTGTCAGACCATAAAACGGTTGGACTGATGCAAACATAATTATTTTATGGCGGTTATATAAATGTTGACTATAAAGCTGTTATAAAACTTACTACTTCAATTTTTTATTATCAATTGCTATATAAATACGTTACAATTCGAACATATTCAGTTTGCATCGGTAATAGAAACGTTCGTTATAAAACTGCTATAAAACTTATTATTGCTCCTTTAATTATCTGGCGTTTCATAAGCTCTTACTATTAATTTTGAAGCAGTTAGAATTAAGCAATTAATGAAATAGAAAACTGTGCAACCTTATTTTATTTATAAAGGTTATATAAATGTCGGTTATAGAGCTATTATAAAGTTGCTCCTTTAACGCTTTATTACCCAACTTTTGCAAACATTACAATTTGATTTATGCATAAATTTATCAATTGTACTTAATTTATAACGGTAAAGGAAATGTTCGTTATACAGCTGCTATAAAACTTATTATTGCTCCTTTAATATCTGGTGTCTCAAACGCTCTTACAACTAATTAGAAAGCAGTTAAAATTAAGCAATTAATTAATTAGGAAATTGTGCAATCTTATTTATTTTATAAGAGTTATATAAATGTTGATTATAAAGCTATTATAAAGTTGCTCCTTTAATGTTTCTGCAATTATTACAATTAGATTTACGTAGAAATTTTGTAATTGTGCGAACAAATTTAATTTTTAACGGTAATAGAAATGTCCGTTATAAAGCTGCTATAAAACTTATTGTTGCTCCTTTAATTATATGGTGTTTCAAAAGCTCTTACAATGGAATTAATTATAAAGCAGTTAAAATTAAGCAATTAATTAACTAGGAAATTGTGCAATCTTTATTTTATAGAAGTTATATAAATGTTGATTATAGAGTTATTATAAAGTTGCTCCTTTAACGCTTTATTATCAGGCTTCTGCAAATGTTACAACAAGATTTATGCATAAATTTATCAATTGTGCGTACATATTCAGTTTATAACGGTAATAGAAATGTTCGTTATAAAGCTGCAATAAAACTTATTGTTGCTTCTTTAATTACCTAGTGTTACAAACGCTCGTGCAACTAATTATAAAGCAGTTAGAATTGAGCAATTAATTAATTAGGAAATTACGCAATCGGACTCATTTTTTAAGGGTTATATAAATGTTGATTATAGATCTATTATAAAGTTGTTCCTTTAATACTTTATTATCAGTTAGATTTAAGCAGAAATTTATCAATTTTGCGAATATATTTAATGTATAACGGTAATAAAAATATTCGTTATAAAGCTGCTATAAAACTTATTATTTTTCCTTTAATTATCTGGTGTTTCAAACACTCATGTAATTATAAATCAGTTAGAATTAAGTAATTGATTAACTACGGAATTGTGCAATCTTATTTATTTTATAAGGGTTATATAAATGTTGATTATAGAGCTATTATAAAGTTGCTTCTTTAATGCTTTATTGCCACGCTTCTGCGGACATGTTTTACACCAGCTACATACGTGTTAGTTATAGAACTGTTATAGAACTTATATTTTTTCCTTTTATAATTTTATTACCAGGTGTTATAAATATTATTACAACTAATTATAAGGCAAACATATTTATTTTCTAACAGTCTTATGCATGTTAGTTATAGAACCGTTATAAAACTTATAGGTTGCTCCTTTAATATTTTATTAACAGACGGTTTTAATTCTGCGGATATATTTGTTTTATTACAAGCAAATAAATATTGGTTATAAAGCTGTTATAAAACGCTCTAGTGTTTCATTACCAGGTTGTAAATACGTTACAATTAATTATAAAGCAGTTAGACTTACGCATTTAATTATTCAAGTTATTATACGAAATATTTATATTATCGCTGTAGGAAGGTTTTTATAGAGCTGTTATAGAACTCATAGGCTATTCCATTAACGTTGAATTACCAGGTTCGATAAACGTTGTTATAATTTATTATAAAGCAATCAAGTGGTTATAAGAATATAATTATTTTATAACGGTTATATAAATGTTGCATTATAAAACTTATAGGTTGCTTCTTTAGTGATATATTTTCTGGTGTTATAAATGCTGTTGCGTCTATTTACAAGACAGTTAGGCTGCAGTTAGCAGTTTTTAATGGAATCTGGTGAAGACAACAAATATCTGTTATAGAACTTGAAGTTCCATAACAACCCTAATGAATTCTTAATCCGCAGTTTATGCATACATAAGAGCTTTTTCGCTATGTAATGAATTTATAACGAGTTTTACAATAGTCTCTATACTAGAGCAGCCATTTATGCCTTAGTTTTATAAGAGTTTTATAGAATAATTTATGAGCGCTGTATCGGGATGCAGAATAATTGTATGGTGTTGGTTAATGTAGCTGTTAAATAATAAAATTACAGTGTAAACAAGAGCCTGTCGTGGGTTTATAGTGGTTGTATTAAATTGTCAAAGCCTTATTAAGAAGATTTTTGCTCTTCGTGAAAAAGTGACTTGTTTTGATATGTAGTTCAATGTGATTATGTGATTGATTTCAATATAGGATATTTAATATATAGGATATTAATTTAATATTAAAAAAATTTAAAATTGGTTTCATATTAAATGAAAGCGTTACCTGAGGATTTGCTTGAATCCTGTAAAATGCATCAGCAAATTTTTTCGATATTTGTACAAATCCAATTCATATATTTTTGCACAGTTAATTACTTTTGCTATAACGCCCAATAAAAATGGTCAACGATAAAAGCCTAGCGAGTACATACTTTAGAGGCACGGAATAATATTGTCAAATATTTTATGAATTAGCTTTGCAAACAAATTAATTAAAAGTACGTCGGCACAAAGCTGTCTCGTTAACCTTAATGAAATTACGAATTATTTTTACGTGCATTTCAAGAGAACTGCGGAAAGTCGAATGTGTAAAACGGCATATTTTATTGTTTAAATGCCAATAATAATTGTACGCCGCGGAACTTTGGAAACCAGGTTTAAATCAAAGGTAAACGTGTAATTTTTTTAGGGATTTTATTCGTATTTGCCGAAATTTTAGTTAATTTTTCAGGAGTGAAACGGAGTTTCTCTTACCAGCTTCACTGTTTTGCACCTTACCGGTTACCTAGTTACCTGATGGGAATCGCTGGATTTCGTAGCTTATATTTTACTTATTTCACTTTTTTTTTGGATCCTCGACAGAAATCCTTATCAATTGCCAGTTGTCGAGCAAGCGGTTCGGTTATCCGAGTGTTCATCGGAAAAATACGAGGTGAATCTCTAGCTGAACACCCGACAAGCAAGTCGCTGGTCATGCTATATTAAAAATAACCCTTCCCATTGATGCCTATCCAATTAATGAATTTTTATATTAGTCCGACTTATCTCAATGACACGAATAGTTTTATTCGTTTTCTTTTAGTCGTTTGAAAATTATGATGTCGACAACTTGTTGGAATTAGCCAAATTAGGGGATATTTAAAATGAGTTGGGGGTCTTTGTCACTTTTCACGCTTCATCTATTATTTTAATTGCAGGAGATTGGAACTTAAAATTGCAGGAATTTAATTACAGTGGAGTTGTGTTCTAGGCATCATCAGGAAACGCTTTGTCAGAATTTGATTTGTGATATACAGGGCGCGAATAAAATCATGTCAAACATGACAAAAGAAAATTTGAAATATATCCGCAAATTCAAATGGAACACCCTGTATGTTATTCAACCATAAGATGCCCCCGCATTAAATAATCTGCAACTTTGCTGTACCCGTACCCTATGCATTGGATACTTTTTCTAAAAAACATAATTTTATGGAAACATTATCGAAAAATTGTATGAACGCCTGTCATGATTAATACGTCGGATTTTCATGAAATGTTGAATGAATGAAATATTTACATTTCCCGGTACTTAAAATACATACGTAAAATTATTATTGGCAAAGCCTTGAGGAATACGTTTGCCTCCTGATATGAACTCATCATTCATTTTCATTTCCCTGGGCGTTCCAGCCTTATTACTGCTTGCTATTTTTACAAAGTTCCAAAATTGTTGTACACCATGTTTAATATTATTTTCGTCACTTGTAATAATATAGTTTTAATGTATTGCTTTGGCGGTTTTTTTTTTAAATTTTGGGTTTTCAAAGTACCTTTATTTTATTCGAAAAAATAATTTTAAGAATTTTTAAAAATATTTTGCAAAACAAAATTATGCTTATTTGGTTTTTTAGAGCTAGAACTTGTATGGCATACGTTAATTATTGATTTTTTGAATTTACGGGTGGTTTTCACCCTCTTAGGGGTAATGGCAATCATTTTTATTATTAGTTCTATGTCCTAAAATATAAGAACTTGCAAAAACTTGCTCAAAACAAACAAAATATATCTAATTTTTCCATTGCACCCCTATTATATCGGCCATATTAGGGGTGCAATAGCGAATTTTAAAATTCTGACTTCAGATTCGTAACCAGCGACGTCAAAAACATATACATGAATTTTTTCAATAACTAACTCTTAATACTTGAGTCAGTATTAAATTCTGAAATTCAGGAGTCGTTTTCACATCTATTCCTTTTTAATATTAAGGTTGATAACCTAAAGTTTAAGAAGCCGAAAAAAAAATTCCAAGCCCCTATAGAATTAGTTTGGGTACTTTTTGACACAAGTGACTGTATTTTACAACGATATTTAATAAAAATATTTTTATTATAGCGTCTTGATTGAGAAAACGAAGCGCCATTTTCAGAACACCTAACCTCATATTTATTATTAATAAAAAAAATGTTGCAACCCCTTTTCTACGCCACTGAATCGATGTAGTGCATTTTTTAAACTGTTGTCTAATTTCGGCAGTTTTAAATAACGCTCGCTCACAAAACTTGAGTGTCCTCAGCCTATTCTGTTTAAAGAAATAGCTGGTATGTCGGTCCACATTATAACACCCTGTATTTGGAAAACGAAGCGCTTTTCGACAGAACCGCATTTTAACATGCTCTACAAGCTTTTAAATTTATACTACTCAATTTTCAAACACCTTGTATAGTAAATCTACACAGGGTGTTTCAGAACTAATTAAACTTTAAATTGGCAACCAGGTCCTTAAAATATTAAAGTTTTCTAGATGTATGTCTGGAAATGCTGCGTTAAAGAATTACGCCTCTCTAAAATTGGAGGCTAAAATTAGGTTTTTTATTTTGTCTCAAAAAAAGGGGAAAAAACTAAATTTTCCTAAGAACTTTTTAACGAACGCGGATTTTTTAATATAAAAAATATGCCTTGGAAAACTCGATTTATTTAAAAACAAATGAGTTTCTTGCAATTTATTCGTAGCAGGGGCGACAAGGGCGATTCCCGGTGGCGCGCGCCGGTGGTGGTCCACCATCTTGAAAAAATGTATTCTATTATTTTTCGAAAAACTTGATGTTGAAAAATGGCCTGCAAATCTGAAAATCCAGCCAGTCCGCCCCTGATTCGTAGCCTTGAATATTTTTTAATAAAAACAAAATAATCTTGATCCACCTTATTATTCGGGAAATCGCATTATTTAATAAAATGGAAGATGCCTAAAGTAGAGAAATTGTCTCTTATGGCAAAACGACAGAAAATCAACTCTTATTTTTTTTAGAATCGATTTCAAGAAAACGCAAGAATTTTTTCGCGAAAAATTTTATCTTACACTGAATTTAAAACTCTTCAAATTTCGTTGAAAAATAAGAAATTTCTCACGTTCTTTATAAACATACTTTCACAAAAAAATAATCTTTCATCATTTGCAACTAAAAAATTCTTGATCATTTTTAATTTCGCGTATAAAAAAAAAGAATAATTCTTGGAATTGCCTAAGATGTTTGTAATTTATTTCTTAATAGGTGATTAATAATTACACCCACAAGCATCCTGGGGTTCATTTACAATCGACTAACTAAAGTTGTGGAATCAATGTTGCTCCTACTATACCTTAATCAGTGTACTTTCCTTGTCAAAACATATCCTTATTGAGAGATAAACTAAATCAATAAATACGTGGAAGAAAAACAAAATTTAATCGGAATTAAAATTTGCATACAGGGTGGAACGTTTAGTGCATCCGACTTCGATATAAGACATAAGTAAAGTAAATAAATAAGTCTATAATCGGGTCAAGTGATTTTTTTTAAACTAGAATTCCATACGTTACAATTAATCGCAAAACAATAAAATTTATGCATAAATTTATCAATTGTGCGAACATATTCAGTTTGTAACGGTAATAAAAACGTTCGTTATAAAACTGCTATAAAACTTATTATTTTCCCTTTAATTATCTGGTGTTTCAAACACTCATGTAATATATTATAAATCAATTAGAATTAAACAATTGATTAACTACGGAATTGTGCAATCTTATTTATTTTATAAGAGTTCTATAAATGTTGATTATAGAGCTATTATAAAGTTGCTCCTTTAATGTTTCTGCAATTAGATTTAAGCAGAAATTTTTTAAATATGCGAACATATTTAATTTTTAACGGAAATGGAAATGTCCGTTATAAAGCTGCTATAAAACTTATTGTTGCTTCTTGAATTATATGGTGTTTCAAAAGCTCTTACAATGGAATTAATTATAAAGCAGTTAAAACTAAGCAATTAATTAACTAGGAAATTGTGCTATCTTTATTTTATAGAGGTTATATAAATGTTGATTATAGAGTTATTATAAAGTTGCTCCTTTAATGCTTTATTATCAGGCTTCTGCAAATCTTACAATTAGATTTGTGCATAAATTTATCAATTGTGCCAACATATTCAGTTTATAACGGTAATAGAAATGTTCGTTATAAAGCTGTTATAAAACTTATTATTTTTCCTTTAATTATCTGGTGTTTCAAACACTCATGTAATTTATTATAAATCAATTAAAATTAAACAATTGATTAACTACGGAATTGTGCAATCTTATTTATTTTATAAGAGTTATATAAATGTTGATTATAGAGCTATTATAAAGTTGCTCCTGTAATGTTTCTGCAATTAAATTTAAGCAGAAATTTTTTAAATATGCGAACATATTTAATTTTTAACGATAATAGAAATGTCCGTTATAAAGCTGCTATAAAACTTATTGTTGCTTCTTTAATTATAAGGTGTTTCAAAAGCTCTTACAATTAATTATAAAGCAGTTAAAATTAAGCAATTAATTAACTAGGAAATTGTGCTATCTTTATTATACAGAGGTTATATAATTGTTGATTATAGAGTTATTATAAAGTTGCTCCTTTAATGATTTATTATCAGGCTTCTGCAAATGTTACAATTAGATTTGTGCATAAATTTATCAATTGTGCGAACATATTCAGTTTATAACGGTAATAGAAATGTTCGTTATAAAGCTGTTATAAAACTTATTATTTTCCTTTAATTATCTGGTGTTTCAAACACTCATGTAATTTATTATAAATCAATTAAAATTAAACAATTGATTAACTACGGAATTGTGCAATCTTATTTATTTTATAAGAGTTATATAAATGTTGACTATAGAGCTATTATAAAGTTGCTCCTTTAATGTTTCTGCAATTAAATTTAAGCAGAAATTTTTTAAATATGCGAACATATTTAATTTTTAACGATAATAGAAATGTCCGTTATAAAGCTGCTATAAAACTTATTGTTGCTTCTTTAATTATAAGGTGTTTCAAAAGCTCTTACAATTAATTATAAAGCAGTTAAAATTAAGCAATTAATTAACTAGGAAATTGTGCTATCTTTATTATACAGAGGTTATATAAATGTTGATTATAGAGTTATTATAAAGTTGCTCCTTTAATGATTTATTATCAGGCTTCTGCAAATGTTACAATTAGATTTGTGCATAAATTTATCAATTGTGCGAACATATTCAGTTTATAACGGTAATAGAAATGTTCGTTATAAAGCTGTTATAAAACTTATTATTTTTCCTTTAATTATCTGGTGTTTCAAACACTCATGTAATTTATTATAAATCAATTAAAATTAAACAATTGATTAACTACGGAATTGTGCAATCTTATTTATTTTATAAGAGTTATATAAATGTTGACTATAGAGCTATTATAAAGTTGCTCCTTTAATGTTTCTGCAATTAAATTTAAGCAGAAATTTTTTAAATATGCGAACATACACTCCCCGGCACAAAATTCCGCCACCCTAAAATTTTGGTTAATTTTGATGGTTTATAACTTTTTTATTTTTCATCTGATTTTCATGAATTTTTCACCAGTTTGTAGATCCATTTATTGTTTGTCTTTTTAATTATTTTAATAAGTCACATTTTTCGTTTAGGCTATGTTATACAGGGGTAAATCAATATGTTGTTTTTTGTCGAAAACTCAAAACACCCTGTGGGAAAATTGAGGCGAACAATTTTGTTTGCAAACTGTTTGATGTAATCTTAGACGTATTTCGAACATTTTGTTTTTTGATTCATGCCATTATCTCATTTCATCTGCGAGCAGCAACATTTTAAATGAAACGCTGATTTGAAGCTTATTTTTATTAACAAAAACAAACCCTAACCCAAAACAAACATTTTAGTAACGTATATTTCGTCCTCTCACAGCAATGATAGCTTGCATTCTTCGTGGGATCGAATGAATAAGATTACTTATTCTTTCTTGAGGAATAGCCTGATATTCTTCTGTCAGCGCCAGTCGTAAGTCTTGCAAGGTTAGTGGTTGCACAGGACGACGACGAACTGCTCTTTTAAGAAGATCCCAAAGATGTTCGATTGGGTTGAGATCCGGGCTACATGCGGGCCATTCCAATCTTGGATTTTCAATCTCATCCAGATATTCGCTCACTACCCAAGCAACATGAGGTCTAACATTATCATGCATTAATGTAAATTGGTTCCCAATGAAAGGATCAAAAGCAACGACAACTTCTTGGAGGATTTCCTCTATGAAACGGTGGGCGGTTAGTGCTCCATTTTCAACAAAAACAAGATCGGTACGTGGATCGGTAGAAATACCCGCCCAAACCATGACTGAACCGCCGTAATATTGCATTCGCTCTGGTATGGTACAGTCTGCATATCTTTCATTTCTACATCTGTATACCCGTTCACGACCATCCGGCGACCTTAAACAAATCCTGGATTTATCTGTACTGTCAAACATTTTGTTAAAATAACCGCATACTTAGCCAACGTCGATAATTTTTAACTAAAAATACAGTCCAATTAACAGTGTTTCATTTAAAATTTTGCTGCTCGCAGAAGAAATGAGATAATGGGATGAATCAAAAAACAAAACGTTCGAAATACGTCTAATATTACATCAAACAGTTTGTAAACAAAATTATTCGCCTCAATTTTCCCACAGGGTGTTTTGAGTTTTCGACAAAAAACAACATTTTGATTTACCCCTTTATAACATAGCCTAAACGAAAAATGTGCCTTATTAAAATAATTAAAAAGAAAAACAATAAATGGATCTACAAACTGGTAAAAAATTCATGAAAATCAGATGAAAAATAAAAAAGTTATAAACCATCAAAATTGACCAAAATTTTAGGGTGGCGGAATTTTGTGCCGGGGAGTGTATTTAATTTTTAACGATAATAGAAATGTCCGTTATAAAGTTGCTATAAAACTTATTGTTGCTTCTTTAATTATAAGGTGTTTCAAAAGCTCTTACAATTAATTATAAAGCAGTTAAAATTAAGCAATTAATTAACTAGGACATTGTGCTATCTTTATTATACAGAGGTTATATAAATGTTGATTATAGAGTTATTATAAAGTTGCTCCTTTAATGATTTATTATCAGGCTTCTGCAAATGTTACAATTAGATTTGTGCATAAATTTATCAATTGTGCGAACATATTCAGTTTATAACGGTAATAGAAATGTTCGTTATAAAGCTGTTATAAAACTTATTATTTTTCCTTTAATTATCTGGTGTTTCAAACACTCATGTAATTAATTATAAATCAGTTAGAATTTAAGCAATCGATTAACTACGGAATTGTGCAATTTGATGTAATGATTTTTTTGTTGAAATAATGCCACCCACGCATCACTAAAAATGTAGGTAGGTACTAATATGCATGGAATTCTAGTTTAAAAAAAATCACTTGACCCGATTATAGACTTATTTGTTTAGTTTACTTGTGTCTTATATCGAAGTCGGATGCACTAAATGTTCCACCCTGTATGCAAATTTTAATTCCGGTTAAATTTTGTTTTTCTTCCACGTATTTATTGATTTAATTTATCTCAATAAGGATATGTTTTGACAAGGAAAGTACACTGATTAAGGAATAGTAGGAGCAACATTGATTCCACAACTTTAGTTAGTCGATTGTAAATGAACCCCAGGATGCTTGTGGGTGTAATTATTACTCACCTATTAAGAAATAAATTACAAACATCTTAGGCAATTCCAAGGATTATTCTTTTTTTTATACGCGAAATTAAAAATGATCAAGAATTTTTTAGTTGCAAATGATGGAAGATTATTTTTTTGTGAAAGTATGTTTATAAAAAACGTGAGAAATTTCTTAATTTTCAACGAAATTTGAAGTTTTAAATTCAGTGTAAGATAAAATTTTTCGCGAAAAAATTCTTGCGTTTTCTTGAATTCGATTCTAAAAAAAATTAGAGTTGATTTTCTGTCGTTTTGCCACAAGAGGCAATTTCTCTACTTTAGGCATCTTCCATTTTATTAAATAATGCGATTTCCCGAATAATAAGGTGGATCAAGATTATTTTGTTTGTATTAAAAAATATTCAAGTCTACGAATCAGGGGCGGACTGGCTGGATTTTCAGACTTGCAGGCCATTTTTCAACATCAAGTTTTTCGAAAAATAATAGAATAAATTTTTTCAAGATGGAGGCCACCACCGGCGCGGGCCACCGGGAATCGCCCCTGTCGCCCCTGCTACGAATAAATTACAAGAAACACATTTGTTTTTAAATAAATCGAGTTTTCCAAGGCATATTTTTTATATTAGAAAATCCGCGTTCGTTAAAAAGTTCTTAGGAAAATTTAGTTTTTTCCTCTTGTTTTGAGACGAAATAAAAAACCTAATTTTAGCCTCCAATTTTAGAGGGGCGTAATTCTTTAACGCGGCATTTCCAGACATACATCTAGAAAACTTTTTAATATTTTAAGGACCTGGTTGCCAATTTAAAGTTTAATTAATTCTGGAACACCCTGTGTAGATTTACTATACAAGGTGTTTGAAAATTGAGCAATATAAATTTGAAAGCTTGTAGAGCATGTTAAAATACGGTTCTGTCGAAAAGCGCTTCGTTTTCCAAATACAGGGTGTTACAATGTGGACCGACATACCAGCTATTTCTTTAAACAGACTAGGCTGAGGACACTCAAGTTTTGTGAGCGAGCGTTATTTAAAACTGCCGACAATCAGACAACAGTTTAAAAAATGCACTACATCGATTCAGTGGAGTAGAAAAGGGGTTGCAACATTTTTTTTATTAATAATAAATATGAGGTTAGGTGTTCTGAAAATGGCGCTTCGTTTTCTCAATCAAGACGCTATAATAAAAATATTTTTATTAAATATCGTTGTAAAATACAGTCACTTGGTGTCAAAAAGTACCCAAGCTAATTCTATAGCGGCTTGGAATTTTTTTTTCGGCTTCTTAAACTTTAGGTTATCAACCTTAATATTAAAAAGGAATAGATGTGTAAACGACTCCTGAATTTCAGAATTTAATACTGACTCAAATATTTAGTTATTGAAAAAATTAATGTATATGTTTTTGAAGTCGCTGGTTACGAATCTGAAGTCAGAATGTCACTTTAAAAAAATCTGTCTTATTTTCATTCATCTTGCGAATAAAACACACGAGCCACTGTGCCCATTTACAAATGCAAGCACAGACACTCTATAAGTACGTATATATTTCGAAAACAAAAATTCTTACCTTTCTGACAAGAAGCGGTTGCAGAAAATAATTTTCCAAAGACACTCACACGAGCACTGGAAGTTGTGGTATCGTTGAAATCACCGTCGTCGCTGCGGGACAAGTTCAGTTCAACAGGTACGCAGATATAAATGAACCTCGACGTCGGCGTCACGACGCTATATAATCTGTCAACTGTGAGTAGGTGCATTTAGATCTTGCGTATATCAGGTGGTTTTTGGGGTTTGTCATTTAGCGTTAATGATCTCTGATGTACAACGCGACGTCACTCCCAAAGTTGAAACTGGATAAACGCGATAATGAATATAAATTAATAGACACAATGCAGCTGAAAAACTTGAGAAGAATAGTTTTTGTGTTGCTTTCAGTCACGGTAATTGATAAAGATTATGATGGGTTGCGATACGCGTTCTTAAATACTCTGTTCTATTTTTGGAATAAATAATATAAAATTTGCAAATTGTAATTTTTATAGTTTTATTTCAATTTCAGGCATAATTCATTTTTTATAGGCTAGTACAGGGTGTACATACATGAAGTAAGGTATAAAGTCAGTATCGCGAAATATTAAAATATACAGGGCGATCGATAACGTATTTTTCTAAAAAAAAAGAAGAGGGGAAAAAAGTACTTTTATTAAAACAAAAAAGAATCAAGAAACGAGAAAAGTGGTCACGTGACGGAATGTCTAAAATCCGGTGAAACGTCAAAATTGCGTATTTCCATTCGCCCCTGCTGCCCCGAAAATCGCAGCGGGACCGTGCAATTCACGATGTGGTGCTAAGTTGGACCCTCGAGCTTCGATTTCTTGCCAGAACGGCGGCCCGGCGGCGTTTTTTACTTTGGAAATAGTATTTGAAGTTTTCGCAATTTTTTCAATTTCGTCAAATTTCTCAGACACGCGTCCCTTCCGAGCTTAATAACTCGCCATTCCTTCGAGGTGGACCGGCGAGGTATTTTTTTTTGAAAACTAGATGAAATTTGGAAAATCCCAGTGCAGAATCTTTTTTCTCGATATTGCCTCCTAAGAAAGTTATGATTTTTTGAAAATGGATGGTTTTGTCGAATTTTAGCAATTTTCCCGACATGCACCTTTTAGAAACGCGCCACTGTCTTTCCCTTTAGATCTAGAGGATCGGGACCCGGACAGCGGGCAAGAAGAAGGAAAAATGAACAACTCTTTTTTTTTGTTTTTAGGCCCATCTCCGATATTAGCCGAGATACAAATTTTTTAAAAAGGTCGATTTTGTTGAAAAATGGCACTTTTCCGGAGGCCCTTGCTCCTTTCCCCGGAGTTTTTTTTCGACCAAACTTTCAGGGAAGCTAAAACCAACCTTCCCATCGAATCCCTGAAAATTTCGCTGCTTAATGTCCATCCGCGGCCGAGGTGTGAATTTTTCAAACGACCGAGACGCGACGACGTCACTTCTAATCGCCGTCCTACCGCGGTTTACCCTGCCGATCCAGCCGCGGTTTACACTGCCGTTATGTGTCCTAAAAGTATATAATTTTTTATTTTCGAGCCCAGGGGTGAACCGATTACATTTTCGGACTCGGGCCGACTTCAGGATTCCGAAACTGTTTTTAGATTTTCGATCGGACCTTTTCTTGTGAAATAGATTTTGACAGTTAATTTATTTTTATTGGACCAATGAGAGGCTTTTCCCTAAAATGGCCATTTTTGAAGCGATTTTCTCGCGGTTTTCGATGGCGGATCGGTAGAGGGCGTCTCCGAGCGGCTCTCTCGACTATTATACCGAGTGTTCGGCTTCCACGGACCCTCGAAATAATTGAAAAGACGGAAAAAGTCCCCAAACATCAAATTTACGCTTATATCGCAGCGGAAGCGCCGAACAAAATGGAACGGAGCTCAAATTTTTTCCAAAGGGGTCAAACAAAAAAAATTTAAGTGAGCGGCCCGAAATTTTTTTTAAAAGGAAAAGATTCCCAATCTAGCAAAGTTGTAATTTTAGTACTTCGCAAGAAATAAATTGTAAGAGTTGATTACCTTTACAGCAAACGTAATGTAAGTTAGTTTTTGCTTCGTGTCGTCACAAATTTATTACTTGAGCTTGAAATGTATCTCTAAATACATCAATTAAACGTTCTGAAGAGTTACAATTTAACGTTGGACAAATTAGGCAAAGCTCCTAATGCACGCGTTAATAAATAAACATCCAGCTTTAGAGCTGCTTTCCAAATATTGATGGATCGTAATATTCCTATGTTAGGAACATGTAATAAATATAAATTCCTGAGTAAACAGATTTCTGTTCACTTTAAATTTTCTGTATTAATAATTTAATTCGTGCGCAAAGATTATTCCAATAATTCTCTCAGTTAGTTATCTTCAAATAAGCAAGCTTCATTAAGACATTATTAGTATTACAAATATATATAAAAATTATTGAAATATATATATATTTATTTTGTTAAAATAAGTTTTATAAGTATATATATCTTTGTAAAAATATATATATATATATATATTTTTACGAATATATAAATATATTTTCACAAATATATATTATTTCTGCTAACATGTATTTATATAGAAATGAGCTTTTATCGTCGTACGCTAGGTGGCGCCATGCTGATTAAATTTAGGTAAAATGCCCGTATTAAATTTGGCAATGTGGAGTCAAATGTCAATGCACGTATGCTGTAAACTAACCTTATTTATTATTTATCGTTCATTTGACGTTTGGAATGTGTGTGCGTATTTTTTAAATTTTCACACATAAAAAGATTCATGAAAGCAGTTGCTTGCAGTTATGTCCGTTTCAATAGAAGAATTCTTTGGTGAGCTTCTTAATACGGGCATTTTACCTAAATTTAATCAGCATGGCGCCACCTAGCGTACGACGATAAAAGTTCATTTCTATTTAAATATATGTTAGCAGAAATAATATACATTTGTGAAAATATATTTATATATACGTAAAAAAATATATATACATATACAGGCTGTCTATTTTACGAGGGCCACACTAAATATCTCGCTTAATATCTATTGTTGAGGAAAAAAGTTTTAGAAATAGTAATTCCATTTTTTGTGAGCTATATTTCAGTAAAAAGAAATTAGAAATCCGTAGCCTACTTTGTGAGATATATTACAAAAACCTGAAAAGTAGGAAAACTACAAACGGTTATAGCTTCCTTATTTGAGAAGATACGAAAAAAGTTAAAGGGATGATAGTTGATGGCAAAGACAATAAGAATAATAATATGTATCAAAAAATTCGAAAAACGCAGTTGGCTTTGACATACGCTCTTGTGCAAAAATTAAAAGAACAAATCTCAAAGTAGGCCATGACACCATTAATTCCGTTTATTTTTTCTCTTTCCAACGATATAAAACATGTCACAAAAATTTTAACTGATAGTGCCAATATTTAATATTTTACGAAAACCACAATTCATATCGTTAAATCGTAAAAATCAGCTATGCCATGATAGTAAAAATTCACTTTATAATAATTATAATTCAGTAATTATTTATTACAATTTAATACAAACTAACAAATGTCTCATACATAAAAATAAAAGTACAAAATGAATATCCAAAAAAACGAAAAACTATGTACCTACAGGGTTTTCCACCGAAAGAGATCACCTCGATAACTTTTTAATTTGTAATTTTAGAAAAAAAAAATTCAAATAAAAGTTGTAGGTCATGTTAAGGGCTTAAAAATCCTATTTTTAGAAAAACAATTGAACATCGTATTTACGATCTACCGATACAAGTTATGTTTTTTTAAGTGGAACACCCTGTATTTTTTTATATTTTTGGATACTATACGTTTTTCTGATTTTAACCATATAAATATGTCATATGTTTGCTCCGGTAGTTATTAAAATATTAATTTTTTGGGAAAGCAAAACTAGCTTTCAGCTTAGTTGCAGTTTGTTACAACATGCCGAAGGGATAGCAAAATATTATTTAAAATAAACTACCGGAGCAAACATATGACAAATTCATATGGTTGAAATCAGAAAAACGTATAGAATCCAAAGATTTAAAAAAATACAGGGTGTTCCATTTAAAAAAACATAACTTGTATCGGTAGATCGTAAAAATACGATGTTCAATTGTTTTTCTAAAAATGTGATTTTTAAGCCCTTAACATGTCCTACAACTCTTACTTGAAACTTTTTTTTCTAAAATTACAAATTAAAAAGTTATCGGGGGTGATCATTTTCGGTGGAAAACCCTGTACATAATTTTTCGTTTTTTTGGATATTCATTTTGTACTTTTATTTTTATTTATGAGACATTTGTTAGTTTGTATTAAAATGTAATAAATAATTACTGAATTATAATTATTATAAAGTGAATTTTTACCATCATGGCATAGCTGATTTTTACGATTTAACGATATGAATTGTGGTTTTCGTAAAATATTAAATATTGGCACTATCAGTTAAAATTTTTGTGACATGTTTTATATCGTTGGAAAGAGAATAAATAAACGGAATTAATGGTGTCATTGCCTACTTTGAGATTTGTTTTTTTAATTTTTGCACAAGAGCGTATGTCAAAGCCAACTGCGTTTTTTGAATTTTTTGATACATATTATTATTCTTATTGTCTTTGCCGTCAACTATCATCCCTTTAACTTTTTTCGTATCTCCTCAAATAAGGAAGCTATAACCGTTTGTAGTTTTCCTACTTTTCAGGTTTTTGTAATATATCTCACAAAGTAGGCTATGGATTTCAAATTTCTTTTTACTGAAATATAGCTCACAAAAAATGGGAAAACTATTTCTAAAACTTTATTCTTCAACAATAGATATTAAGCGAGATATTTGGTGTGGTCCTTGTAAAATAGACAGCCTGATATATTTTTACAAAGATATATATACAGGGTGTTCCAGTTTTTTGTAGCAGGACTTTAACAGTCGATAGACAATTGAAAATTATTAAAAAAAGTTCCTATAAACATAGGTTGAAAAATGCTTAGTTTTCGAGATACAGGGTGTTAAAGTTTGAAAATAAATACGGATTTATATTAATATTTCCAGAATGCTAAGAAGTATCGAATCCAAACTTGCCAATTCTTTACATATAATTTAGAGGCCTATTTTAGAATAACAAACTACTACTTTACTTAACCATGGGCGTAGATATATGGATTTACTAAGGCTCTTTTTTACAAAAAAGTAGTACGCCACTGATATTTTCCCATGTTTTCAGTTTAATTCAATAAAGCAAGAAAAAACAAAAATTTAATGTCTCTTGGCACTTTTTGATATGACAAGCCGTTTTCCAGAAAATTTACATTTAATCATTTGATGCACGCATCTGGACGAATTTTAGACAAACTTGAAGTCGCTCAGAATTTCACCAAATTTGATGGTGCGAAAAGTCTCTTAAAAATAAAGAATGAAACATTTAAAATATTTATTGTAAATCAAAATTTTTATAACACAAATGTGTTAAAACGCAACGATCGAACTAAAATAAATTATTAGAAACACAAACACAAAAGCTAGCAACATATAAAAGTGTCTTACTTCATTACAAGCATCATTATTCATTAACGAAGTTTCATTCTTTCTTTTTAAAAGACTTTTCGTACCATCAAATTTGGTGAAATTCTGAGCGACTTCCAAGTTTGTCTAAAATTCGTCCAGATGCGTGCATCAAATGATTAAATGTAAATTTTCTGGAAAACGGCTTGTCATATCAAAAAGTGCCAAGAGACATTAAATTTTTGTTTTTTCTTGCTTTATTGAATTAAACTGAAAACATGGGAAAATATCAGTGGCGTACTACTTTTTTGTAAAAAAGAGCCTTAGTAAATCGATATATCTACGCCCATGGTTAAGTAAAGTAGTAGTTTGTTATTCTAAAATAGGCCTCTAAATTATATGTAAAGAATTGGCAAGTTTGGATTCGATACTTCTTAGCATTCTGGAAATATTAATATAAATCCGTATTTATTTTCAAACTTTAATCTCGAAAACTAAGCATTTTTGAACCTATGTTTATAGGAACTTTTTTTAATAATTTTCAATTGTCTATCGACTGTTAAAGTCCTGCTACAAAAAACTGGAACACCCTGTATATTTATTTATAAAACTTTAATTATTATATATATATTTGTAATACAACTAATAATGTCTTAAACGGTGCCTCATACTTCATTGAGCTTTGAAATAATAATAATAATAATAATAAATTTATTTAAGTGCTGTACTCGGGCAAAGTTTTCTTTACTTTTAAATATAAAGTATAAACTATGTATATTAAAGCTGATTTTTAGAATTTTAAATTATAATGTCTAGAAGTGTTTACATTTTTTAACAAGAACCAATGGAGTGGACTGCAGAATCTACTGATTTAACCCATATAGAATATTTTGAGAAAGTCAATGGCATGTCAATTTGACTGTACAATTACGATTAAGGTGTAGGTTGGAATTTTTAAAACAAACATTGAGAGAAATGATGAGGTGTAATATCATTGACAAAAATTGATTGTAAAACGAGTAATCACATAATGCCCTGCAAATAAATTATAATAGCGACAATAAATTCCATACGGGGAGATTACGGGTGGGTTCATTTTCGTTTTTGAAATCATGCCGGCCCGTTCGTATTCTAGTAAACACGTTATCATTTGACAGCTTGTTTTACGACTTGTTTTCACACTGTGGTGGTAGTTTATCGGAAAAAATCTATTTAATATTTGTAACTGCATTAGACACGTCGTGCATGGTACTTTATTAGTTGATTACCGTAATTATCTGTAATCGATTAATTAAGCATGTGGACTGAACGATTAAAGCACTTATGCTCTGTTTTTGTAAAAACAATCTGCAGCATGTCAATTTAGGTAAAAAATGCATCAAACTAGGCTGAATGTTTAATAAATAGGATTATAATAGGAAACAACTACTGGACGGGCAAAGGCCCCTACTCCCATTGAATTATACCTATAAATCCAAAATTGGTAGCCAAATTTGTTATTTGTTGTTTCGAACTCTTTATGTTCTCATCAGTGTCCCTCACTACTTACTGAATGTTTTTAAATAAAACTGAAAAATGTCTGATTTATTGATTCTTTTTCAGTTTTAAAAGTCCTGCGACCGACGAATAAAAACAGCAAATATTATTCGTGGCTTATTTGCAAACTAATCACTCATCATCAATCATTTGCTCCTCTGTTAGGTGGGCCCACAACGCCATATCTGCATATCTCATTGATGCGAGTAAATAAAATATATCTATTAATTGGAATTTTGTGCGATAACTCAGAAGTACTTCGGCTTATATTCGAGTATTTTGAATAGCTTATATAATTTTGATTTCTGAGATAAATTGTCCGCTTGGCCTAAGAATAAAGATTATGCATTTGCTTAATTCGTTTGTTTTGTTTTCGTCTCCAAAAAACATTGTCAAAGATTTCGACTAAAATATATGAGGTGCCGTTTAAGACATTATTAGTATTACAAATATATATAATAATTATTGAAATATATATATTTTTTCATTAAATATATATTTTGTTAAAATATTTATAAGTTTTATAAATATACAGGGTGTCCCGATTTTAAACCGACAAACTTCGGGTACAGAAAGTTCACATGAAATTATGACATACCCCTTCTAACATTTCTTCTCTATCGAGCCTCCTAACGGAGATACAGGGTGTTGAAAATTCAATTTATTTTTTGTTTTTCTTTAATAACTTCCACAATATTAAAGATAGGGAAACCAAACTTGGTACACATAGTTAGGTTGTGAGGCTTCATCTTTGCTATGGTTCAGAGTTGAACTGAGGCGCGCCAGTGGCGTGCGGTGTGGTCACGTCGACATAATTTTAAGGAAAATAGTATGTGCGCTAATTTTTTTCGCAATTCTGATCAGATTTTCATAATTCACGATTGATTTTCTAAAAAAACTTGCTCTTGTAAAATTTTGACTGAGGCGTTAGTTTTCGAGATATTTGCGTCTGAACAAAACGATGCACCAAAAACACAAATATTTAATTAAGATAGCCCTTTCAAAATTATTTTCAATCTGATTTTCGAAGGGATATACTGAACTGAACTGTCAATTTAATGTTTTTAATGTTTTTCTTCTTTTGCAATGAGGCGTTTTTGCAAGTCAATATTATTTCTGTCAAAAGATAAATTTGTTTGTTACGAAATTACATAAATAAATTATCAATATCCAAATATAAAAAAAATCAACACCCCGTATTTCCGTTAGGAATGGCTATAGAGAAATTTTAGAAGGGATATGTCGTGATTTCATCAGAACTATTCCCAACATGATAATTGTGTTTTTGGTGCATCGTTTTGTTCAGACGCAAATATCTCGAAAACTAATGCCTCAGTCAAAATTTTACAAGAGCAAGTTTTTTTAGAAAATCAACCGTGAATTATGAAAATCTGATCAGAATTGCGAAAAAAATTAGTGCACATACTATTTTCCTTAAAATTATGTCGACGTGACCACACCGCACGCCACTGGCGCGAGTTATGGACGGCCCTGTACAGCATTCCAACGGTCAAAGACGCCGGACGTGTAAACGCTGACACTGCTGACAGTGCAACGATAATATTATAAATATACCCCATACAGACATTTTTACTTAGTTCTTATAATAATGTTCATTTAGTTCACTTCTACATATCTTTGTAGTTTAAATTTATATTGTTATATTTACTCATTTGTTATTTTCGAAATAAAAAGCGTACCTCTTAAATCTTAAAGTCACTTTTTAAAAAGTCAAACCGCTCGACGACGATAATAACTGGCGCAGTCGGAAAGGATTTTCTTTGAAGTTTTTCGAACGAATATCGGAAAACTCTTCGTCCCTTCGATTAATCAGAGAAAACCTGCGAATCAAGTTACCATACCTTTGGTAAATCAACGTAATTTTAAGAAGCCTAGCAAGTAAGAAAACTCAAGCAAGAAGATTCAAGAAACGAAATTTAGCAAGTAAGAAAACTCAAGCAAGAAGATTCAAGAAACAAAATTTAGCAAGTAAGAAAACTCAAGCAAGAAGATTCAAGAAACGAAATTTAGCAAGTAAGAAAACTCAAGCAAGAAGCCCTCTGCATACCTAGACATACCATCCCCTCTAAAATATCCTAATTCCCTGAGATATAAAACTGGTGTACTTTGGTTAAGCAAATCCCAACTAAACCAATAAGCTAGACCACCAGGCGCTCAGTAACCTCTCATCGGAAGCGCCGTGAGGCTTTGCACTTGTAAAAGCAATTTTACATAAGCCCTTGAAGAAACCAAGATCGTGCACTCTCTTTCCTAAGACTACATGTGACCCTAAATCGTGTACAGGAAAGATTGGCCCAAGCAAGAAATCATCTCTAAAGAAAACATCTTTAAAAGCACGTAGCCTCGCGCTACTTAGGGAACTGACAAATACAGACTAAATACCAACGTGACAATAACTGCCCTCCAGCTCAAGAAAAAATATATAATCAATCAAAGTGTAATAGAGCACGCCCTGAGAATATACTTTCGAGTACTCTTGGCCTCCCTCGTTATAACATTGTAATCGATTATATATACCAGAGCCTTCATGTTTTCTGCCATCAAATTATTATTCCTGTAAGTACCTTATGACAGACAATAATAACGACGACGAAACATTAGCTAATCTTGTTTTACAAGCACTTGGTCCTAACCAATTTTTATTAACAAATACCCCACCTATTGAAACAACCGTAGAATCAAATTTAGATACAATGGCTAAAATCGATATTAGTGTTAAAGATTATTTAGATCTCATTCCGCAATTTGACGGAGATGCTTCCAAATTACCGATATTTTTGGACACGTGCGAGCAAGTCCTCGGCATGTTAGTAACTGATAATAATGCCGCGAGAATTCAATTTTTAATGCTACATTTTAGAAATAAAATAATAGGCAAAGCAGCTCAAATTTTAGCAGCCAGAGAAATTCATACTTTCCCTGAATTAAAATTTTTATTACTAAATACTTTCGGTGATCAACGCAACGAAGAATCTCTACTAAATGACCTAATGATGTTAACACAAAATCACAACGAATCTCATAGCCAATTTGCAGACAGATGCATATCGCTAAGGAGCCTTTTACTCTCTAAAGTACAAATGGCAGACATATCAGTCGAACTAAGACAAGAAAAAATAATGCTCTACAACAAAATGGCACTAAGAACCTTTTTATCTGGACTTAATGCACATCTGAGTCATTTACTAAGATGTAAAGAACCAAGAAGTTTAGAAGATGCCATAAACATGGTAGTCGAAGAAGAAAATATGAACTACAATCGTCAACAAAAGTTAGGCACAAAAAACAACTTCCAGAAAAATAATCAATCACAACTAAGGACAACGTCAAATAATTATGGACAACAAAAAAATAACCCTACCTCTTATTCACAACAGTTCCAACCTAAAACAAATCCCACAATGTTTCGTCCTATGACAAATAATTCCCATCGTCTACCAAATTATTTCAACTCCAGATACCCGCAACAATCATTTCAACAAAAACCATTTCAAACCTTCCAAAATTTCCAAAGACAAAATTTCCAAACTCCGCAAAACTTCCAAGCCAATCAAAACTTTCAAAATCCCCAACGTTATAATTTTCAACCTAAACCACAACAAACATATCCCCAACCTATGGACACCTCATCAGGAAACACAAGAACGAAATTTCCACAAACTACAAACACACCTAGATGGACAGCGCAAGAACTACACTTACAAGAAATACCCAGCACCTCTTCAGAAAACTACGAATACGAACCAGACTTTTATCAACAAACTACATTTAATCCAGAAAACACAGAAAACTATTATTACCCCGAAGAACAATTTTCAGAAGACTATCAAAATTTTAATGAAAACGAAAATTTTCCTATGCCAGCCTCGGAGACGGATATCATGAATCCTATGAATACGAAGAACCAACAAAACAACTAGAAATAAACGTCGCAGCTAATACAAAACTTCCATATATTATTATTCCGGAAATAGAAGCCAAATTTATGATAGATACAGGATCTACAAAAACGTTAATAACTGAAAAAATTGCTGAAACATTTTTCCTGAACAAAATTAAAGAAGATCCCTTTCAAATTAAAACACCTCACAGCATTTCACTACATTACTATTCAGCTGAAATTCCAATCTCGAAAATTTTTAAGAAACCCGGAATGTTACATACACATTACATCTTTAACTTCAGCGAAACTTACGACGGACTCATCGGACTAGACCTTTTGCAAGAAATAGGAGCTACTCTCGACTTCAAAAATGGTTATTTATTAACCGACAAAGCAAAAATCCCTTTGTTCATTGAAGGAAGAAGACTTGTAGAAGATAAAACAAATAACAGACAAATTAAATACGAATATAACATTCAACCCAAAACAGAAGTTGTTGCAAAAATACCAACGACGCAACAATCTGGAGAAGCCTTAATAAATTCCATGATATTCAAAAACCAAGTAGAAATTCCAACAGGACTCGTCAACATCGAGAATAACGAAGCAACAGTACTACTTATCAACAACACGGATGAAGAGAAAAACCTTATAATAACTGAACCAATTCCATGTATACCCGGTTGCGAATTAAATAACTTTACAACAGAACCAATGGACATCGACACAGACAGCTCTCATAATACAAATATAAACTACGATAACTTACGAAAGAAAAACTTAGAAAATCTTGATTTAGGACATTGTAATAAGGAAGAATACGATGCTATAAGAAAACTTTGTTACGAATATAGAGACATATTCTATTGCGAAGATCTTCCTCTTACCTTCACAAACCAAATTAAACATGAAATTCGAACTACAGACAACATTCCAGTTTACACGAAATCATATAGATTCCCGCAAATTTATAAATCAGAAGTTAAGAAACAAATCGACTCAATGTTAGACCAAAACATAATTAAACATTCGACATCACCATGGTCCTCACCCATTTGGATTGTTCCAAAGAAAATGGACAATAGTGGCAAAAGAAAATTCCGAATTGTTATAGATTATCGAAAACTTAACGAAAAAACTGTACCAGACAAATTTCCAATCCCAAATATTACGGACGTTTTAGACAAATTAGGCCGCAGCCAATATTTCACAACCCTAGATTTGGCAAGTGGATTCCACCAAATCGAGATGGAACAAAAAGATATCGAGAAAACAGCATTCTCAACAGACGAAGGTCACTTTGAGTTCTTACGTATGCCCTTTGGACTCCGAAATGCACCCTCGACTTTTCAGAGAGCAATGAACCACGTATTATCAGGCCTCCAACACAAATGTTTAGTTTATATGGATGACGTACTAATATTCTCCACATCACTACAAGAACACATAGAAAGTATACGCTTAGTGTTTGATAGGTTCAGAAATACAAACTTTAAAATTCAGTTGGACAAATCAGAATTCCTGAAACAAACTGTAAAATTCCTTGGACATGTCATTACTCCAGAAGGTGTATTACCAAATCCAGACAAAATAGATGCCATTGTAAAATTCCCGATACCAAAATCAAAAAAGGAAATACAATCATTCCTTGGACTAATCGGATATTACAGAAAATTTATAAAAGATTGTTCGAAACTCACGAAACCCTTAACAGCTTGCTTAAAGAAAGGTGCAAAGATAGAACACACAAAACAATTCATAGAATCATTCGAAACTTGCAAGAAAATTTTAACAAACAGCCCACTCTTACAACACCCAGACTTTTCAAAACCATTCATCCTCACCACAGATGCATCCCAATTTGCGTTAGGTTGTGTTTTATCACAAGGAAGTGTAGGAAACGACAAACCCATTGCATATGCATCCAGAACGCTAAACGAATCGGAAAAAAACTACTCAGTTATCGAAAAAGAATTACTAGGCGTAATTTGGGCCACCCAGTATTTCAGACCTTATCTATACGGCAGACGTTTCACTATATACACAGATCATAGACCACTTCGATGGTTATTCTCGTTAAAAGATCCCCAAAATTCCAAGTTTGTCAGATGGCGCACCAAATTACAAGATTATGACTTCGACATAGAATATAAAAAAGGCAAACTAAATACAAATGCCGATGCACTATCACGAATTGAAATTCACCCTATCGACACCGAATCTATGCAGGTAAACTTAGACGATCCAGAACTTGACGAAATAATACAAGAATTAAACAGAGAAAATGCATTAACAACACCAACACCAGAAGAAGTTGATCGAACACTTAATCCAACCGAAAATATACAAAACAGAGATGTCGAAACCAATGACCTAGATATCCCCGAAATTTCTACTATTCATTCCAACGAAGATGATGAACCACGAAACACAATTCCAATCATAGACGACATAATAAACGCAAAACCCAAACAAATATTCATAAAGACGGTTCTTATGAACCCCAGAAAATGCAGAACATTAAATGTAGACAATAAAACCATCCTATACGCCGAAATAACTAAAGAAGACAACGAAGATCAAATTATTGAACTAATCAGAGACCACACAATAGAAAAGTCCACGTTCTACATGTACTTCGATAAAGATAAAACATACGAAGACTTTTGTCGAATATACGATCGACATTTTAACAACAACGGACCGAAACTGATAAGATGTACACAAGAAAGAACATTTTTAAGAAAAAAGGAAGAAATTAACGAAGTAATCCAAATATACCATGAAGGAAAAACGAATCACAGAGGTTCACAAGAAACATACGACAAACTGAAACAAAGATACTATTGGAATAACATGTTACCTACGATACAGGATTATATTAATAAATGCAATGTATGTCAAAAAGGCAAATATGATCGACATCCACCCAAAATACCGATGAACTTAACACCCACACAACAAAAACCCTTCGAGATAATTTTTATGGATACATTTACAATCGAACAAAAAATCTACCTGACCCTAGTAGACGCATTTTCAAAATTTGGACAAGCAATTCCTATCAAATGTAAAGAAGCATGCGAAGTAGCTAGAGCCCTCACCGAGTACTTCGAACATTATGGAACCCCAATTGCAATCACAACAGACAATGGTCGTGAATTTATCAACAACCAGATAAAAAATCTATTAGCATACCACAAAATTGACATTCATTTTACAACGCCATTTCATCCAGAGTCAAATGGCATAGTGGAACGATTTCACTCCACTATAATTGAACATTTCCGAATATTTCGATTAGACCCACAACTAAATAAAAAACCTGATGAAGAACTTATGAAATTAGCCATTATTGCGTACAATCATACCAACCACTCTACCACCGGACATACACCATTTGAGGTCATATTTGGAAAATCATCCAGCAAAAACTTGTTTGATACGAAAACAAACCAAATAATATTTGATTATTCGCTAGACGAACATAGAAAGACACTTTCTCAACTTTACGACAAAATTTATGAAAGAACTGAAACGAGAAAAGCAACAATTGTTGACAGAGCTAATAAAGAAATAACAAATCCACAAGAAAAATATAAAATAGGACAAAATGTTTACGTTAGAGCACCCAAGAAAAGAGGTTCTAAAACAGTTCCCAAATTTAACGGACCATTTCCCATAATTTCTATTAATAATGATAATACATGCTCAATTAAACTAAAAAATAATAAAGAACGCAGAGTTCATTTGTCTGATCTAAGATCTACTCTTACAGATGGACAACCCTTGCAGCAGCCGACAACATCCAATTAAAGAACTTAGATGCTAACCACGGACTTCTACCCATCCGCCTGGGCACAGCAGACAATATCATATCCGAATGGGAAATAATCAACGCATTTGACCTACAACCACTATTTGAAACATTCATACAAGAAAAAGACGAAATTATTAGAACATTGGTAAACATCAATAAATACATAGGACTAAATCTATCCTGTGAAATAACAAAAAAAGAGATACCTGTAGCCAATACCATACTATACCAAATTAACAGGATACTATCCTTTGAAATCAATAGAACTTCTTTACTATTCGAACAAGTTCTACCAAATCATATTAGAAAACCAAGAGGACTATTTAACTTCCTAGGTACTTTTCAAAAATCAATTACCGGTACCCTAGATGCTAACGACGGTGAACGATATGAAGAAAACTTTAAAAGAATGTTTAAAAATGAAAACAAAATAAAAGTAGACATTGAAAAACATTTGTCTATTACTAACGACCTTATTAAAACCACCAATAAATCAATCGTCACACTTGTAGAAAATCAAAAGAGAATAAATACAGCAATGGCCAACATCCAAACCAAAATAGAAAGAATGGGATTATGTATTCACCTACTAGTTGTACAAAATATTCTTGAACAACTATCGCATTCTCTCTCGCTTATTTGCAACTTACTAGAAGAGCTTTCCACTGCAATATCCTTTGCACAATTGCGACAAATGCATCAAACAATTATAAAACCAAACGACCTTAGAGAAGAACTACTAGATATCCAAAATCACCTGAAAGAAGTAAATCTTCCATTCGAACCCACTTTTCAAAACATCATGAAATACGAAAAACTTTGTAAAACCTCAGTCTTCCAGAAGGACTCTTATACCTATTTTATTATTAAAATACCACTGATAGAAACAATATCCTATGATTACTATAGGTTATACCCATTACCCGTTCAGAAGAATGATTCTTATATCACTATTATACCACAAAGAAATTACCTTCTAATGAAACCTAACTGGTATTCATACAGCGACATACCTTGCGAGGAAATAGAGACGAGAAAATTTATCTGTATGCACAATTCTATTATACAGAGAAAATCAAACGAACCTTGTGAAGTACAACTTATCGATTACTCTCAAAATCAAAACAATTGTAAATTCACTAAAATAAATATTAACAACCCGAAAATACAAAGAATCGAGAATTCGAATTCATGGATAATAACAAGCCCCTCTACCATCATAGCTGAAACCAACTGCGAAGAGAAGAAAAAGAAACAACTAAGAGGGAACTATCTACTAACAATCCCAAATAGATGTTACAGCATTATCGACAAATATAAACTCACTCCAAATGCCAATTTTCGAAGAAAATTAGAACCAATAGATATTCCAATGTTAAATATTCAAAACGACTCATCATTTTTAAAATATCATACAAACAATCCCATAATGGATCACCTTAATCTAGACGAATTTTCGGAATTATCCAGACGTACAGAAAACCTACAAGAAGAAATTAAAAACCAAATACTAGAATCAGATCTAAATCAACCAAAGTCATGGCTTACTTATACCCTCATCACCATTGTAACTATTGCTGTTCTGATTATAGTATGGAGCATTTATGCCAAATACAGGAATAAAAGAGTTTCAATATTTAATATATTTTCATCCGAAACAAAATCAGAGGAAAAACCCCAAGAAATGGAAACAACGAACGTCGGTTCTTTCTGACGAAACCCCGAGTTCTCTTCTAAGGGTGGAGGAGTTATGGACGGCCCTGTACAGCATTCCAACGGTCAAAGACGCCGGACGTGTAAACGCTGACACTGCTGACAGTGCAACGATAATATTATAAATATACCCCATACAGACATTTTTACTTAGTTCTTATAATAATGTTCATTTAGTTCACTTCTACATATCTTTGTAGTTTAAATTTATATTGTTATATTTACTCATTTGTTATTTTCGAAATAAAAAGCGTACCTCTTAAATCTTAAAGTCACTTTTTAAAAAGTCAAACCGCTCGACGACGATAATAACTCGCGCCTCAGTTCAACTCTGAACCATAGCAAAGATGGACCCTCACAACCTAACTATGTGTACCAAGTTTGGTTTCCCTATCTTTAATATTGTGGAAGTTATTAAAGAAAAACCAAAATTAAATTGAATTTTCAACACCCTGTATCTCCGTTAGGAGGCTCGATAGAGAAGAAATGTTAGAAGGGGTATGTCATAATTTCATGTGAACTTTCTGTACCCGAAGTTTGTCGGTTTAAAATCGGGACACCCTGTATTTTCAACCAAGCAGAAATTTTGATAAAACTGGCATAAAATGGGATAATTTTAGAAAATGTATATTTTTGAGGTTATTACCGATATTGACACTTCAGTCGACTCAAAAGTCACGGACTATAGAACGATAAATCAAACACCCTGTATAATAAACTGACAAAAAGTCCGTTCGTCGATTACCGTATTAATTCTACAACTTGTGCAAAATCCATAATGCTGTTTACACCCATAACTATAACTATGCGTACGCCAAAACCAAGTTCTCTCGTGTAAATGCGTTGCCTATTAATATTAGAACTCCAAACTTTATTATTAACCATCAAACAGTTTCTTCTGCGTGAATGAACTTCCCGTCTAATTTAAAACCTAATGAGCAAAAATTTGACGACATCCTACCAAATTTAATATGTTACACGTAAGTTTGACTTGAAAGTGAAAGGCAACAAACACCTATTCTATGTATATAGCCTAGGCCCTATAAAGTAAACAAAATATTGCATTTTTAATCCAACATTTAAATTTCAATTCTTTTGTTTCTACTGAAACGTCATATAGACCATGGAAACAAGAGGGATATAGATTGCTATTGTTTCCCACAGAACGAACTTATCTGTCAATTATGTGAAAGTGTGGTTATGTTTCTGTCAAAGTTTCCTCCAACAACATAGATGTAGACAATGGGCCAATTTATATGTGAATTCAGAGAAAGTGTGGTTATGTTTCTGTCAAAGCTTCCTCCAACAAAGTAGATGTAGACAATTGGCCCTATAAAATAAACAAAATCTGAAATTTTTATTTTTCAACTGAAAAGTCATGTAGACCATGGATATATAAAAGCAAGAGGGATGCTACTGTTTCCCACAGAGCCTACTTTTATCTGTGAATTCAGAGAAAAGTGTGGTTATGTTTCTGTCAAGGCCGCCTCCAACAGCGTAGATGTAGACAATATAGACCCCATAAAATAAACAAAATCTCACAGTTAATCGAACATTTAAATTTGAATTATTATTTTTCTACTGAAAAGTCATATAGAAGGTGGATACATAAACAACAAAGAGGGATATAGCATTGCTACTGTTTCATACAGAGCCAACTTATCTTGAAATTAAAAAAGTGTGGTTAGGTTTCTGTCAAAGCTTCCTATTTGAGCTCTAATAATTCAGCCTTTAGCGCGGCCAACTATATTTGCAACTCATAAAATGCGCCTAATAAATTTAATGCTATATTATTAAATAATATAAGCATACATAACTCAAATTGACAGTATAAACAAACTTCCTCCAATATCTGTCATTAATTTATGCGGCGTTGCCAAGATTTTGTGTAACCTAGGTTTAGGAATTTTCTCACGAAAAATAAATAAACTTTTGAGGACGCGATTCGTTTTTGAGTATAGCCCTGTAGCATATTCACATCCTTTACAGTCGTACGGAAATGGCAGTATTTGGCGCAATCTCATTGGCCGTTTCAAGGCTACGACTTGGCGCGGACGCAAAATGTCACATTTAAAAACAAATTTGGTTTTAATCTAATAAAAAAAATTCCTTTATCAGGAATAACACACATATCTAACCTGCCTCCAGCTATCGCCTCCGGCTTCTAACTCGCAATAGACCTCATGTCATGCCTGATGCATTTAATAAAAAAAAATACCTCTACTTTAATAAAAAAAAATTCCTTTATCAGGGGAATAACACACATATCTAACCTGCCTCCGGCTATCGCCTCCGGCTTCTAACTCGCAATAGACCTCATGTCATGCCTGATGCATTTAATAAAAAAAAATTCCTTTAACCTAATGAAAAAAAATTCCTTTATCAGGGGAATAACACACATATCTAACCTGCCTCCGGCTATCGCCTCCGGCTTCTAACTCGCAATAGACCTCGTCATGCCTGATGCACTTAATAAAAAAAAAACAAAAACGTGTGGGATTTGAACCCAGAACCTTCTGCTTGCCAAGCCCAGCTCGTTTCCGCTAGGCCATTAGACCACTAACGAAATGCGAGTAAAGAAGGAATAAGTTCAGTTAGGTTTGGTTACATGTGACATTTGGCCTTGAAACGGCCAATGAGATTGCGCCGAATACTGCCATTTCCGTACGACTGTAAAGAATGTTAATATGCCGCCCGGTATATGTATGGTTGATGTATTTTAATCTCCAGCTAAAGTACTTCGCGATAGATCCGTTGATAGCGTTAATCAAATATGAATAATAATAACAATGAATAAATTTAAAAAACAATTGTCCTTCGACTCTAATCTACTGCGATCTGCCACGATAATTTCAAATTGTTTATTAAAGTAGTAGGTGTATATTATACCCCCACCAGTCCGTGGAACAAAAAAGGGAAGACCATATAATAATCCTAGAAAGAAATTTGTTTTCTTTATATTGTACGGAGGTGTCCACAATCATTTTCACAGCCGCCATCTTGAGAAAATCACCTTTAGAACCGATTTTTGCCACATTATCTGTTAGTTCTATCGTAAAATTAGTTATTACCAATTTCAATGGCGACCAACCCCAGAATAAACACCTTGTAGTGGTTGGATTAACCTCAACCCTCAACTTAATACCAATTAAGGTTTCTAACGTGCCCAAGTTGTGCACCAAATTGCAACTTTGTAAGCCAAACGGTTTCCAAGATATTATTTTTTTTTCGAAATTACAGCCTAGATTTTGAAGGGCTTTATCTCCTCAGAGTGTACTTAAATTAATTTAAAATATTTAGGCCTGCTCTACTCCCAATAATCTTATGTCCTCTTACTTACGAGACATCCTGTATAGTGTATAGATTTGCCTCAGCTACCGTTGACACCTACCGGTACCTGTTGGAACTAACTACATTTTGAACCAGTACTGACAGCGCCACCTACGGAAGTTGCTTCATACTAATATAGCCCAGTTCATAGAAATAAAGAACGCTTTAATACTGACGGCGTATTAGCTTTAAAAGTAGCTGTAAGTTTGTTTTACTCAACAACTATTATATAAAATGTAACGAGTGTGTTATTATTTTAAATTATGTTAATGCTCGTGGCTGAGTTATTTATTTTAAATAGTGTGTTTATAAATTTCTGCCGCGCATTTTCGCCACCTGGCGGTAGATGTCGCTGCGGTAGACATAAAATTATTGACGTTGCCAACTTGACGGATTCTGGGATAAAAGAAAATAAACTAAATTTTAGGTGCCCAAGTGATTAAAAAAATTGTGTTATTTGGTGCATTGTCGTGTGAATTCTTAAATAATATTCGTGCATTTCGTAAGTATCAAAACAAATCAACAAGTTCCGTGCACGTCGCCGTTGAAGTGCTGTGATTGATCTCCGCAAATTTTATTGCAGAAAATCTCGATTAGAGCACCTCGTCTTTGTGTTCGGTGATTTTGAGGCAGTCTTCTATTATTTTGTGCGTTGCCAGCTGATTATTTAACAGATCCCAGTGAAAATGGGATGCAATGTAACCGATACGTCAGGTAAGTGAAGATTTTATAATCTTAGGTTAGGTTTCCGTAACTTCGCCTGTTATTTTGGCAGCTCCGTTATGTTTATTTTAATGTGGACGTTTTAAATAGAATCTGACATCTACAGTAGGTAATTAATTTCGTATGATTTAACCGATCGCCTGCTGAAGCGGATTTCCCAGTTCCAGTTGATCGGTTTCGGGCGTTTTAAAAATATATTTTTGGATAACCTAATAAATCAGCTCGGCTGCCACTTCAGCTCGTTCAATTCAAGTTCCGCGATTTGTTTAAAAAATTCAACCTTGAATTGATTTATTAAACCTCGCAAGTACACGAAGCAACCGTGAAGTTTTTATGTAAAGATTTGCTTTGTTGTGTTGCTTAAGATTTGCTTGTAGGTGTTATCTTGGCTTGGGATATATTATTTTATTTGGTAAATAAAATTGATTTTGTTATGTAATCACCATCAGGTGCGCGCAAAATTTGATAAAAGGCACTTCAGAAACACAAAATACCAATAGTGTATGCATTAGATAAATAATATGTATATAAATACATGAGATTACACTCGTAATTATAATTATTATAATGTTGTTTATTTTCTGGCTAATCTACATTTTTAGATACATTCGGCCGTTCTTATCACGCCAGAGAGGAAAGTAGGTGTCTAATAAACTTATGATGAATCTGATGAAAGTTACAATCTTTCCTGTCGATTTATTCAATGTGTTTATTATTGGTAGATAGATTTTTTTTATATAAATACTTAGGGGTATGTACAGGGTCATTCCTCATATATTGGCACCCCACTTGCAGCATTTTGTGCTATTTAAACACGTGGATCCATATACAGGGTGTTTCATTTAAAAAATAAAGGTTATGCAGAAATATTACATTTCCGATGTTCTTTTGTTTCTTCTGACAACGAATTTTAAAAATATAGAGTAATAGTAAGCCTTGATAAGCTCTACATTTGGTGTTTTGAACCTAACTTGTATCAAGATACCCATGGTGCGCACGATAAGTGCACCCCGTATACTCTGTAAACAAAACACTAATTACAATCGTCATCGCCCCGGGTCCGGCTAAAACGTATCATGACATCACTCATCTCGATCACGAATTCAAGGATATGAAGTTTGCGTTACAGGTACCATCCGCCAAGTGGGGGCGAGCTGTGCCAGTCCTAGTCCTAGCCTAGTCGAACCTACCGGTAATGGTAATGCCCCTTGGTGCATTGTGCATCTATCGTTGCCATAGGACCGGTATCTAGGCAACCGTGCAGGTGCCTCGGGTTGACTGACCTATCTCGTGCGACCTTTGACGTCGCCGCTGGTTTGTGTGCATACAGGACGTGTCATGTGGGTGGGTTGCCCATCCATTAAAACATTCAAATCAAACTTTGTAACTAGTGGTTGATAAACAGGTTAAATTCGACGTACAAAATTTCAGTTGCAACATTAGGGGCACCACAAGGTCCAAACTTGGACCCGCTCTCAAGTGCGTTAATCGTTAACGATTTAATATAAACGTTACGCTGAACACTGGAGACTAGACTTATCAATATTTGCATATCTGCAGTGTTATTCGTTCAATATTTAAATCAATAATCTTTACAATTTTAATTTTTTATCAAACAATCAAAAAAGTCTTTTGACATTTTTCTCTAATGAAGTTTCTTTTCAGTTGCAATTTTAAGCAATACTTTTCCTGTCAACTCTTTTGCTTCACTATACCTTTTTTTTTTAGGGCATCCCCGTTTTTTCGCCCTCGCCGAAGGAATGACGTTATCCCATCCCGTTTTATCCCTTCGAAGAAAATCTGAATTTCAGTCGGTAATTTATGGTATCTAATACTCGGTATATTAGAGGCCGTAAAATATTATCCTATACATATTTAATCGTGCCACTTGGTGCTCCAGAGGGTTGCTCGGATAGCTTCCAAGAACAATTCCGCGAGTTCTGTAGCGGCCTAGGCAGATCCAAGTACGGGAGCTATTACTAGGAATTTGTGGGACGCGTGTAATTCCCCTAGTCGCAGAGTATAGGTACGTGATGAACCGATTACAAAAACCGAACATATTTCTGTGACATCGTCAAATGTAATCTCTTCTTCTTCCTATTTTTTCCTCTTCTTCTTACAAAATTCTTCTTCCTATTTTTTCCTCTTCTTCTTACAATAATAAATTCGTCTTCTTCCACATTCTCGTAGAATAGTATGATTAGTGTGCTGTTCTTGTTGATGATGTGGTTGTAGATCCATCCAATATCGAAAAGTTCCCCAAAAACCTTCTTTCTATATTTCCCTCTTCTTCTTCTCTATAATATTCAGCCATAATTAATTCTTCTTCCTCCACATCCTTGTTTGTTTGTCTTCACTAGTTTCTTACAAAGCATTATTAATTTTTTTTTTCTTCCAATGTTGTTTTTTCTATTACTTCGCTTGTTTCTGAGCAAATTAAGTCGCATTTCTATGACATCATGAAATGTAATCTTTTCTTCTTCCAATTTTTCTCCTATTCTTTTTTATATTCAATCCTAATTCTCTTCTTCTTCCACATATTGCTCCTTTATCTTATTAATAATATAATTAAGTCTTTTTTCTAAGACATCATCAAATGTAATCACTTCTTCTTCCCATTTTTTCCTCTTCTTCTTCTTCTTTATGTTCAACCTTAATTCTTATCCTTCCACATTTTTTCTTTATCTTTGTGATTATAGTTCCACCAATATCGAAAAGTTTCCTAAAGCCATCTTTCTATTATTTTCCTCTTCTTCTTCTCTGTATTCCGCCATAATTAATTCTTCTTCCTCCACATCCTTGTTTGCTTGTCTTCACTGGCTTCTTACAAAGCATTATTAATTTTTCTTCTTCCAATGTTGGTTTTTCTATTACTTCGTTTCTTTCTGAAAAAATTAATTCGCATTTCTATGACATCATCAAATGTAATATCTTCTTTGTATTTTTTCCTCTTCATCTTTCTGATATTCAACCATAATTAATTCTTCTTCCACATTTTTATTTCTTTATCTTTTCTGTTGTCTTGATAAAAAATCTGCCAAAATGTAATCTCTTCTTATTCTTCCTATTTTCCTCTTCTTCTTCTTTTTTATATTCAATCCTTAATTCTTCCCCTTCCACATTTTTTCCTCTTTTTTTTTTCTTTATCTTTGTGATTATAGTTCCACCAATATCGAAAATTTTCCTAAAGTCATCTTTCTATTATTTTCCTCTTCTTCTTTTCTATATTCAGCCATAATTAATTCTTCTTCCTCCACATCCTAGTTTGCTTGTCTTCACTGGCTTCTTACAAAGCATTATTAATTTTTCTTCTTCCAATGTTGGTTTTTCTATTACTTCGTTTCTCTCAGAAAAAATTAATTCGCATTTCTATGGCATCATCAAATGTAATATCTTCTTCTTTCTATTCTTTTCCTCTTCGTCTTTCTTATATTCAACCATAATTAATTCTTCTTCCACATTTTTTTTCTTTATCTTTTCTGTTGTCTTGATAAAAAATCTGCCAAAATTTAATCTCTTCTAATTCTTCCTATTTTCCTCTTCTTCTTCTTTTTTATATTCAATCCTAATTAATTCTTCTTCTTCCACATTTTGTTCCTTTATCTTATTATTAATATAATTAAGGCTCATTTCTATGACATCATCAAATGTAATCACTTCTTCATCCTATTTTTTTCCTCTTCGTCTTCTTCTTTATGTTCACCCATAATTAATTCTTCTCATTCTACATTTTCCTTTCTTTATCTTTGTGATTATAGATCCACCAATATCGAAAATTTTCCTAAAGTCATCTTTCTATTATTTTCCTCTTCTTCTTTTCTATATTCAGCCATAATTAATTCTTCTTCCTCCACATCCTAGTTTGCTTGTCTTCACTGGCTTCTTACAAAGCATTATTAATTTTTCTTCTTCCAATGTTGGTTTTTCTATTACTTCGTTTCTTTCTGAAAAAATTAATTCGCATTTCTATGACATCATCAAATGTAATATATTCTTTGTATTTTTTCCTCTTCTTCTTTCTGATATTCAACCATAATTAATTCTTCTTCCACATTTTTGTTTCTTTATCTTTTCTGTTTTGATAAAAAAATCTGCCAAAATGTAATCTCTTCTTATTCTTCCTATTTTCCTCTTCTTCTTCTTTTTTATATTCAATCCTTAATTCTTCCCCTTCCACATTTTTTCCTCTTTTTTTTTCTTTATCTTTGTGATTATAGTTCCTCCAATATCGAAAAGTTTCCGAAAGCCATCTTTCTATTATTTTCCTCTTCTTCTTCTCTATATCCCGCCATAATTAATTCTTCTTCCTCCACATCCTTGTTTGTTTATCTTCACTAGTTTCTGCAAAGCATAATTAATTTTTCTTCTTCCAATGTTGGTTTTTCTATTACTTCGTTTATTTCTGAAAAAATTAATTCGCATTTCTATGACATCATCAAATGTAATATCTTCTTTCTATTTTTTTCCTCTTCTTCTTTCTTATATTCAACCATAATTAATTCTTCTTCCACATTTTTGTTTCTTTATCTTTTCTGCTGTCTTGATAAAAAAATCTGCCAAAATGTAATCTCTTCTTATTCTTCCTATTTTCCTCTTCTTCTTCTTTTTTATATTCAATCCTAATTAATTCTTCTTCTTCCATATTTTGGTCCTTTATCTTATTATTAATATAATTAAGGCTCATTTCTATGACATCATCAAATGTAATCACTTCTTCATCCTTTTATTTTCCTCTTCTTCTTTATATTCAGCCATAATTAATTCTTCTTCCTCCACATATTTGTTTGTTTATCTTCACTGGCTTCTTACAGAGCATTATTAGTTTTTCTTCTTCCAATGTTGGTTTTTCTATTACTTCGTTTCTTTCTTACTTCTTCCTACTTGTTTCTCTTCTTTTCTATATGCAATCATAATAATCTTCTTCTTCCACATTTTTATTTATTTATTTGTTTTCGTCGGTTTCTTAAAAAATCATTATTAAATCTTCTTCTTCGTCTTCTTCTTCATCTTCTTCTTCTTCTTCCAAAGTTGTTTTTATTTACTTCACTGACTTTCTGAAAAATATAGTCTCCCAAATCTATTGTTTCTATTTTCCTCTTCTTCTTTTCTATATTCAACCCTCGATTCAACCATATTTAATTTTTCTCCTGCTCATTATTGTTTCTTTATCTCTATCGTCTTCTTGAAAAGCATAATTCTTCTTCTTCCATTTTTTTTGTTTCTTTTCTTCTTCTTCCATTTTTTTGTTTCTTTTCTTCTTCCATTTTTTTTTGTTTCCTTACCTTCGCTGTCTTGAAAAATTCTCTCTGTTGATGATGTGCTTATGGATCCGCCAATATCGAGGAATTGCCTAAAGTGTTTTCAGGCATTTTCCCGTTAGATCCGATATAATTTCTCAAACTTTTCAAAACATGCAACAGGCGTATTGTCTTACTTTTTTCCTGTTTAGTTAGTCGCTAATTAGCCTGTCTTTTGTAATTAATACACAAAAGGAACCAAATTAGCCCTAGGCAATCCAGCGCTCGGCGGAGGATAATTCAAAAAGTAACCGTTCCAGACAAAAGCGTTTCTTGCTCCTGTTCACTTTTACTGTAGTGCTTTTTTGGGGCGAGGGGCGGTTTTAACTCGTAACTATCAGTACAATTATTTCCGCCCCGGCGAAGTAGGTGGAAATTCGCAATATCCCGTGTACCTCCTGTGCATCCGAGAACTGAGCCAGTGATGGAGAATTGGAATTAGGTCGGCCATTGGGTCAACCACCTTGCCGCGTTAACCTATATAGCAGGAGTTCACCCCGTTTTCCATTCGACAACAGTGCGCGCTCCTCGCGAGTTCCTCCCGATTTCGAGATTAAACGCTCCTGCGATGCCGGTCGCCGGAAGTGTTGAAGTGTTGTGCCGGGGTATTTCCTCTGCTTTGGATTCTAAGGTAAATTGAAAGCATCCCAGCGATGTTTATTGGTTTTGTTGTTTGCGCGACAAACGGGTAAAAGTTGCGGGGCGGCCAAAGGCGTAGCATGAATTTTAATAACACAGTTTCTAGAAATAATATTAGTAATGATAATGATAACTCCATATATAGTGCAATCCCCTCACGGTGTGCAAGAGAAGGAACATATTTAGAGATAACGGACACACACCCATTATGCGTGTATAGTGGAAGTAATCTCTCGCACGGTTAATTCTATTGCCACAACTGAGAATTAAATTTTGTTCGGTTTTCATGAAGATTTTCAAAGCTGGTATCTCCACTTCCGGTTGGCAGGACAACTTTTTGTCTCGAGAGTTTAAATTTTTTTAAATCGAGCGAAAATCTCAGATAAAGTGGATTAAAAACACGTATAGCCGTGCAGTTTACCTCCCCCAGTTGATAGTTCTGTAAAAGTTTAATAGCGCGTTTCACGTCACCTCTGAAACATATTTCTAACACTGACAAAATATGCGCTTCCATTGCTAGTACTTCTAAAAGTCGTTGTTTACATGTATCCACTAGTGGTTTCGTATAAACTTCAAAATGTATGCGGATTTCCTAAGTTAATGTATATAAACTTTAATCAAGCGCCTCGACTATTGTGTCCTCGTCCTCTTGCGCAATGCAAAAATAAACTTTTAACTTTTATGCCGCAATAACCAGCAAGACCTCGGTATAAAACGGCAATGAAAATAAACGTTTCCGATTTCGTGTCAGATAACAATATAAAAGAAACGGTTAATTTTTATTTTCGTCTCTGATCTAATTTTATATTAGCTATTGCATGTTTCGTGAATGCAACTAATAAATACAATGGCGACTCCGAATACCGGTGGGTGCCGCTTTGACCATTGGCGCTCGATAAATTTATTCTGAGGATTTCCCCGCGGCATTATTGTGACTTAAACAAGTCCCTGCGACGTTAAACTTAAGTCTGTGTGTTATAAAGGCATACAATTTTGAGCAATGCATTACGAAAGTACTTTGAGACTTGAGAAATGCCTACTTTAACATTATAAATTTCTACCTACCTTTAAAACTAGAAATTTCTACCTTCGAAAATAGAACTTTCTTCTTTAAAACTAGAAATTTCTGCTTTAAAACTAGGAAATTCTGCTTTCAAAACTAGAAGTTTCTGCTTTAAAACTAGAAATTTCTGCTTTAAAACTAGAATGCCTACTTTAACACTAGAAATTTCTACCTTTAAAACTAGAAATTTCTACCTTCGAAAATAGAACTTTCTACTTTAAAACTAGAAATTTCTGCTTTATAACTAGAAAATTCTGCTTTCAAAACTAGAAGTTTCTGCTTTAAAACTAGAAATTTCTGCTTTAAAACTAGAATGCCTACTTTAACACTAGAAATTTCTACCTTTAAAACTAGAAATTTCTACCTTCGAAAATAGAACTTTCTACTTTAAAACTAGAAATTTCTGCTTTATAACTAGAAAATTCTGCTTTCAAAACTAGAAGTTTCTGCTTTAAAACTAGAAATTTCTACTTTAAAACTAGAAATTTCTGCTTTAAACTAGGAAATTCTGCTTTCAGAACTAGAAGTTTCTGCTTTAAAACTAGAAATTTCTATTTTCAAAACTGGAAATTTCTACTTTAAAACTAGAAATTTCTACTTGAAAATTAGACACTTCTACTTTAAAATTATAAATTTCTACTTTCAAACCTAGAAATTTGTACTTTAAAACTAGAAAGTTCTGCTTTAAAACTAAAATTGCCTACTTTAAAACTAGAAATTTCTACTTTTAAAACTAGAAATTTATACCTTCGAAACTAGAACTGCCTACTTTAAAACTAGAAATTTCTGCTTAAAACTAGGAAATTCTGCTTTCAAAACTAGAAGTTTCTGCTTTAAAACTAGAAATTTTTATTTTCAAAACTGGAAATTTCTACTTTAAAACCAGATATTTCTACTTGGAAAATTGTACACTTCTACCAGTACTTTAAAACTAGAAATTTCTACTTTCAAACCTAGAAATTTGACTTTAAAACTAGAAATTTCTGCTTTAAAGATACAAATTTCTGCTATAAAACTAGAAATGTCTACTATAGAACTAGAAATTTCTACCTTTAAAACTAGAAATTTCTACCTTGGAAACTAGAACTTTCTACTTTAAAACTAGAAATTTCTGCTTTAAAACTAGGAAATTCTGCTTTCAGAACTAGAAGTTTCTGCTTTAAAACTAGAAATTTTTATTTTCAAAACTGGAAATTTCTACTTTAAAACCAGATATTTCTACTTGGAAAATTGTACACTTCTACCAGTACTTTAAAACTAGAAATTTCTACTTTCAAACCTAGAAATTTGACTTTAAAACTAGAAATTTCTGCTTTAAAGATACAAATTTCTGCTATAAAACTAGAAATGTCTACTATAGAACTAGAAATTTCTACCTTTAAAACTAGAAATTTCTACCTTGGAAACTAGAACTTTCTACTTTAAAACTAGAAATTTCTGCTTTAAAACTAGGAAATTCTGCTTTCAGAACTAGAAGTTTCTGCTTTAAAACTAGAAATTTCTGCTTTAAAACTAGAATGCCTACTTTAACACTAGAAATTTCTACCTTTAAAACTAGAAATTTCTACCTTCGAAAATAGAACTTTCTACTTTAAAACTAGAAATTTCTGCTTTATAACTAGAAAATTCTGCTTTCAAAACTAGAAGTTTCTGCTTTAAAACTAGAAATTTCTACTTTAAAACTAGAAATTTCTGCTTTAAACTAGGAAATTCTGCTTTCAGAACTAGAAGTTTCTGCTTTAAAACTAGAAATTTCTATTTTCAAAACTGGAAATTTCTACTTTAAAACTAGAAATTTCTACTTGAAAATTAGACACTTCTACTTTAAAATTATAAATTTCTACTTTCAAACCTAGAAATTTGTACTTTAAAACTAGAAAGTTCTGCTTTAAAACTAAAATTGCCTACTTTAAAACTAGAAATTTCTACTTTTAAAACTAGAAATTTATACCTTCGAAACTAGAACTGCCTACTTTAAAACTAGAAATTTCTGCTTAAAACTAGGAAATTCTGCTTTCAAAACTAGAAGTTTCTGCTTTAAAACTAGAAATTTTTATTTTCAAAACTGGAAATTTCTACTTTAAAACCAGATATTTCTACTTGGAAAATTGTACACTTCTACCAGTACTTTAAAACTAGAAATTTCTACTTTCAAACCTAGAAATTTGACTTTAAAACTAGAAATTTCTGCTTTAAAGATACAAATTTCTGCTATAAAACTAGAAATGTCTACTATAGAACTAGAAATTTCTACCTTTAAAACTAGAAATTTCTACCTTGGAAACTAGAACTTTCTACTTTAAAACTAGAAATTTCTGCTTTAAAACTAGGAAATTCTGCTTTCAGAACTAGAAGTTTCTGCTTTAAAACTAGAAATTTCTGCTTTAAAACTAGAATGCCTACTTTAACACTAGAAATTTCTACCTTTAAAACTAGAAATTTCTACCTTCGAAAATAGAACTTTCTACTTTAAAACTAGAAATTTCTGCTTTATAACTAGAAAATTCTGCTTTCAAAACTAGAAGTTTCTGCTTTAAAACTAGAAATTTCTGCTTTAAAACTAGAATGCCTACTTTAACACTAGAAATTTCTACCTTTAAAACTAGAAATTTCTACCTTCGAAAATAGAACTTTCTACTTTAAAACTAGAAATTTCTGCTTTATAACTAGAAAATTCTGCTTTCAAAACTAGAAGTTTCTGCTTTAAAACTAGAAATTTCTACTTTAAAACTAGAAATTTCTGCTTTAAACTAGGAAATTCTGCTTTCAGAACTAGAAGTTTCTGCTTTAAAACTAGAAATTTCTATTTTCAAAACTGGAAATTTCTACTTTAAAACTAGAAATTTCTACTTGAAAATTAGACACTTCTACTTTAAAATTATAAATTTCTACTTTCAAACCTAGAAATTTGTACTTTAAAACTAGAAAGTTCTGCTTTAAAACTAAAATTGCCTACTTTAAAACTAGAAATTTCTACTTTTAAAACTAGAAATTTATACCTTCGAAACTAGAACTGCCTACTTTAAAACTAGAAATTTCTGCTTAAAACTAGGAAATTCTGCTTTCAAAACTAGAAGTTTCTGCTTTAAAACTAGAAATTTTTATTTTCAAAACTGGAAATTTCTACTTTAAAACCAGATATTTCTACTTGGAAAATTGTACACTTCTACCAGTACTTTAAAACTAGAAATTTCTACTTTCAAACCTAGAAATTTGACTTTAAAACTAGAAATTTCTGCTTTAAAGATACAAATTTCTGCTATAAAACTAGAAATGTCTACTATAGAACTAGAAATTTCTACCTTTAAAACTAGAAATTTCTACCTTGGAAACTAGAACTTTCTACTTTAAAACTAGAAATTTCTGCTTTAAAACTAGGAAATTCTGCTTTCAGAACTAGAAGTTTCTGCTTTAAAACTAGAAATTTCTGCTTTAAAACTAGAATGCCTACTTTAACACTAGAAATTTCTACCTTTAAAACTAGAAATTTCTACCTTCGAAAATAGAACTTTCTACTTTAAAACTAGAAATTTCTGCTTTATAACTAGAAAATTCTGCTTTCAAAACTAGAAGTTTCTGCTTTAAAACTAGAAATTTCTGCTTTAAAACTAGAATGCCTACTTTAACACTAGAAATTTCTACCTTTAAAACTAGAAATTTCTACCTTCGAAAATAGAACTTTCTACTTTAAAACTAGAAATTTCTGCTTTATAACTAGAAAATTCTGCTTTCAAAACTAGAAGTTTCTGCTTTAAAACTAGAAATTTCTACTTTAAAACTAGAAATTTCTGCTTTAAACTAGGAAATTCTGCTTTCAGAACTAGAAGTTTCTGCTTTAAAACTAGAAATTTCTATTTTCAAAACTGGAAATTTCTACTTTAAAACTAGAAATTTCTACTTGAAAATTAGACACTTCTACTTTAAAATTATAAATTTCTACTTTCAAACCTAGAAATTTGTACTTTAAAACTAGAAAGTTCTGCTTTAAAACTAAAATTGCCTACTTTAAAACTAGAAATTTCTACTTTTAAAACTAGAAATTTATACCTTCGAAACTAGAACTGCCTACTTTAAAACTAGAAATTTCTGCTTAAAACTAGGAAATTCTGCTTTCAAAACTAGAAGTTTCTGCTTTAAAACTAGAAATTTTTATTTTCAAAACTGGAAATTTCTACTTTAAAACCAGATATTTCTACTTGGAAAATTGTACACTTCTACCAGTACTTTAAAACTAGAAATTTCTACTTTCAAACCTAGAAATTTGACTTTAAAACTAGAAATTTCTGCTTTAAAGATACAAATTTCTGCTATAAAACTAGAAATGTCTACTATAGAACTAGAAATTTCTACCTTTAAAACTAGAAATTTCTACCTTGGAAACTAGAACTTTCTACTTTAAAACTAGAAATTTCTGCTTTAAAACTAGGAAATTCTGCTTTCAGAACTAGAAGTTTCTGCTTTAAAACTAGAAATTTCTATTTTCAAAACTGGAAATTTCTACTTTAAAACTAGAAATTTCTACTTGAAAATTAGACACTTCTACTTTAAAATTATAAATTTCTACTTTCAAACCTAGAAATTTGTACTTTAAAACTAGAAAGTTCTGCTTTAAAACTAAAATTGCCTACTTTAAAACTAGAAATTTCTACTTTTAAAACTAGAAATTTATACCTTCGAAACTAGAACTGCCTACTTTAAAACTAGAAATTTCTGCTTAAAACTAGGAAATTCTGCTTTCAAAACTAGAAGTTTCTGCTTTAAAACTAGAAATTTTTATTTTCAAAACTGGAAATTTCTACTTTAAAACCAGATATTTCTACTTGGAAAATTGTACACTTCTACCAGTACTTTAAAATTAGAAATTTCTACTTTCAAACCTAGAAATTTGACTTTAAAACTAGAAATTTCTGCTTTAAAGATACAAATTTCTGCTATAAAACTAGAAATGTCTACTATAGAACTAGAAATTTCTACCTTTAAAACTAGAAATTTCTACCTTGGAAACTAGAACTTTCTACTTTAAAACTAGAAATTTCTGCTTTAAAACTAGGAAATTCTGCTTTCAGAACTAGAAGTTTCTGCTTTAAAACTAGAAATTTCTATTTTCAAAACTGGAAATTTCTACTTTAAAACTAGAAATTTCTACTTGAAAATTAGACACTTCTACTTTAAAATTATAAATTTCTACTTTCAAACCTAGAAATTTGTACTTTAAAACTAGAACTGCCTACTTTAAAACTAGAAATTTCTGCTTAAAACTAGGAAATTCTGCTTTCAAAACTAGAAGTTTCTGCTTTAAAACTAGAGATTTTTATTTAAATGTTATTTGTGGCATTTCATAAATTATTTCTTTCCTTTTTCTTTTTTATAAATTTTTATTTTCAAAACTGGAAATTTCTACTTTATAAAACCAGATATTTCTACTTGGAAAATTGGACACTTCTACTAGTACTTTAAAACTAGAAATTTCTACTTTCAAACCTAGAAATTTGACTTTAAAACTGGAAATTTCTGCTTTAAAGATAGAAATTTCTGCTTTAAAACTAGAAATGTCTACTATAAAACTAGAAATTTCTACCTTTAAAACTAGAAATTTCTACCTTTGAAACCAGAACTTTCTACTTTAAAACTAGAAATTTCTGCTTTAAAACTAGGAAATTCCTTTCAGAACTAGAAGTTTCTGCTTTAAAACTAGAAATTTCTATTTTCAAAACTGGAAATTTCTACTTTAAAACTAGAAATTTCTACTTGAAAATTAGACACTTCTACTTTAAAATTATAAATTTCTACTTTCAAACCTAGAAATTTGTACTTTAAAACTAGAAAGTTCTGCTTTAAAACTAGAATTGCCTACTTTAAAACTAGAAATTTCTACTTTTAAAACTAGAAATTTATACCTTCGAAACTAGAACTGCCTACTTTAAAACTAGAAATTTCTGCTTAAAACTAGGAAATTCTGCTTTCAAAACTAGAAGTTTCTGCTTTAAAACTAGAAATTTTTATTTTCAAAACTGGAAATTTCTACTTTAAAACCAGATATTTCTACTTGGAAAATTGTACACTTCTACCAGTACTTTAAAACTAGAAATTTCTACTTTCAAACCTAGAAATTTGACTTTAAAACTAGAAATTTCTGCTTTAAAGATACAAATTTCTGCTATAAAACTAGAAATGTCTACTATAGAACTAGAAATTTCTACCTTTAAAACTAGAAATTTCTACCTTGGAAACTAGAACTTTCTACTTTAAAACTAGAAATTTCTGCTTTAAAACTAGGAAATTCTGCTTTCAGAACTAGAAGTTTCTGCTTTAAAACTAGAAATTTCTATTTTCAAAACTGGAAATTTCTACTTTAAAACTAGAAATTTCTACTTGAAAATTAGACACTTCTACTTTAAAATTATAAATTTCTACTTTCAAACCTAGAAATTTGTACTTTAAAACTAGAAAGTTCTGCTTTAAAACTAGAATTGCCTACTTTAAAACTAGAAATTTCTACTTTTAAAACTAGAAATTTCTACCTTCGAAACTAGAACTGCCTACTTTAAAACTAGAAATTTCTGCTTAAAACTAGGAAATTCTGCTTTCAAAACTAGAAGTTTCTGCTTTAAAACTAGAAATTTTTATTTTTAAAACTGGAAATTTCTACTTTAAAACCAGATATTTCTACTTGGAAAATTGGACACTTCTACTAGTACTTTAAAACTAGAAATTTCTACTTTCAAACCTAGAAATTTGACTTTAAAACTGGAAATTTCTGCTTTAAAGATAGAAATTTCTGCTTTAAAACTAGAAATGTCTACTATAGAACTAGAAATTTCTACCTTTAAAACTAGAAATTTCTACCTTGGAAACTAGAACTTTCTACTTTAAAACTAGAAATTTCTGCTTTAAAACTAGGAAATTCTGCTTTCAGAACTAGAAGTTTCTGCTTTAAAACTAGAAATTTCTATTTTCAAAACTGGAAATTTCTACTTTAAAACTAGAAATTTCTACTTGAAAATTAGACACTTCTACTTTAAAATTATAAATTTCTACTTTCAAACCTAGAAATTTGTACTTTAAAACTAGAATTGCCTACTTTAAAACTAGAAATTTCTACCTTTGAAAATAGAACTTTCTACTTTAAAACTAGAAATTTCTGCTCTAAAACTAGGAAATTCTGCTTTCAAAACTAGAAGTTTCTGCTTTAAAACTAGAAATTTCTACTTTTAAAACTGGAAATTTCTACTTTAAAACTAGAAATTTCTACTTGAAAATTGGACACTTCTACGAGTACTTTAAAACTAGAAATTTCTACTTTCAAACTAGAAATTTCTACTTTCAAACTAGAAATGTCTGCTTTAAAACTAGGAATTTCTGCATTCAGAATTAGAAGTTTCTGCTTTAAAACCAGAAACTCCTACTTGCAAATTAGACACTTCTCTTTTAAAACTAAAAATTTCTACTTTCAAAACTAGAAATTTCTGCTTTATAACTAGAAATTTAAAAGTAGTAATAATAATTGATTTCGACCTCTGGGAAAAAAATTCATTTGAATTAATTTTGGGGAACATTGGGGAATTTATCCATTTTGATTTGGCTTACTGATATACTCAAAATTGGATAATCCGCAATCTTAAAACGTTTACTACACGAGAACATGAGGGTAGAATGTGATTTTTTTGTATATTAGAAAAAATATTGCACAGTTCTGCCAACTTAAACGTACCACCCTGTACATTGTAGCAAAAATGCTTATTAATTCTCTTTACACTGCTGATTTATTCAAATCCGCTCCCTTTGTGTTCTACATTAATGACACTGGAAAAGAAAATGTGACAAAGAAAGGTGAAATCCTGCCTGATTAATTTCTGGCACAGGAGCTTTCTGATGCTCCCTTTCGTGTTACGTCATAAACGTCCTTCGCGTGGCCGATAATGCTGATACCCCACTGAGTTAGTACCTTATCGGGGAATCCTCTCGCCGTCCTGCGAAAGCTCCACGGCCGGCGGTCTTGCTCGCCCCCATTGCATTGGCTCGCAAGGTCCGCAATTTAATCGCCAACTCGTGGCACGAACCCCGCTTAATCTGCCGTTTGCTGTATGGTGTTTGGTATTTTTAGTGTTTTATGGAGGAAAGTGGCGATTTCTAGATCTTTAGCCTTGGTAGAAAGGTAAGGGGGGGAGTGTAACTGCCGGCCAAAATTTATACGCTGTTCTTTATCTAAGTCGTTTGTCTTGCGGAATTAGTTTGTCGAATTTGCGGGGACGAGCAGAAACGTGTAGTGGGGTTAATGGAGAACCCTGTATAATAAACAAAGATATCGATTGTAGTTATTTAGTGACCTTGCTGGCTTGTCGACTGCGGTATGTAAGGACAAGGTTTCGTGATAAACCTACATTGTTAAACTCTCATTCTGCTCATCACTTCACCCCTTCCGGAGAGGAAATTATCGGAGACGTCGTTTGTTTGTCTTTATTACTACATGTAACCCTTGGATGACATCACCGGCCTTGATGCCACCGTAACCTTTACACAATCGTTAGGAAATTCCTAAATTTCAGAGGTGACATCATAACACGTGGAACGCGCTATTAAACTTTTACAGGACCATCGACGGGGGAGGTGAACTGCACGCGTACGAAATTTTTTAATCTGGAGATTTCTTAAATCCTCTATTTAATCTATTTAAGGGCCGATAGTGACTTATGCGTTACCATTGTATTGTTCTAGTTTCAAAAACACCTTGTATAGTTAATCTAAGTTTTCGTTATATTTTTTAATTAGTTAATTGATTCTTTGACCATGTTGTTGACATGCCTTGAGAATAAAGATCTGCTGATAAATTTATACGAAAATCTAGCGAAATAAGTCTGGGGTTGCAGAAAAACGAGGCGAAATTACACAACGCAAAATTAGGGCTTTGGGAGTTGCGCCTCTCGCCAGGGACGCGGACATGACTAGTATCTTTTGTTTATGACAAAAACTGTTCCGTTTCAACACGAGTACTGCTCAGGATCTCGCTCTCAAATTAGCTTAAAACCGGTTACGTGTCGAGAATAAAAGACCGCTGAGGGATCGAGGGCGGTGTGCGAGCCGTATTTTAAACTTCTCCGCTCCACAAATCAAAATCCAACAACGCCGAAGCAGGAAGCGCATATCCATTGCGGGATCGCGACCTAATGGGATTGCCGTAACTGTTCCAGGAATTGGTTTTGCTAATCATTAAGTCACGATTGGCACGAGCATGATTTGATTTAGCGGATAAAAAGGCCCCGGGAATCAATTAATGTTTGTAATACCATAAAATCAGGTCTGGAGGTAATTGGGCCGATCGCGTGACGGCCATTAATAACGCGATGAGGTTGGCTGTCGGGCAGAAATCGCAAGTGCTGCATTAATCCACCCCAAGGACGAGCTAGAGCCGTCAAGGACGAAGGGGTCAACTGCACGGATGGCCGCCTTTCATAATTGATCGGTGCAGCAGTTGTGTTGCTAAAACTCATTGTGGTCGTTACAAGGTAAACCGCCAGATGACATTTATGACGCGGCAAAGGCGAATGCTAGCGTCAAGCACATTTTTTCGTTGAAAATTACCCTTTATTTTAGTCTAAAAAATAAAATGAGTCCATTTTGATCAAATACATATAATACATTAAACTCAAATTACAAATCATTTCCTAAAGTTTTGCGTTCACATGAATAGCTACAACACCATCCAAATCGTCTATAGACAGCGCTATGGCCGCGTTTCCACTCTCGTCCACAGCGACGGTTTTGCCAGTGCAGCCGCCGTTCATCATGTCACCTGAAATGACGTCACAATAGGTGCCAGCCGGAAGGGAAGTCGGAAGCGACTGCTCGATGTCTCCGTCCAAAGTGAAAGCTACGAAGCCCTTGTCGCCGCGACCAAAGGCGATCTGCTGGTCGCCGTTGTCCCACCAATTGGTGATCTCCGTGCCGTCGACTGCGTTCCTGAAACCGACCATACTGAAGATCTCCCGCCACCTGTGCTCGCAAACCCAGCCGTTGGTGCAAGTGTTGTCGTCATTGAATCCAGGCCCGAGAATCTCCCCGTTGACGTTCGGTGGCCCTTGGTCGTTCGAGTCGAAGTAGAAGCTGGACATAAGTCTAGTGGTGGGGTAGGCAGGATGCGCCAGCATAAACGCTATGGCCATCTTGTATGGTTTCGAATTCTTGTAGGTAAGAATGTCGGCCGATCCCTCCCTTTGGTTGTCGTGGTTCTCGATGAAGACGACGGCGTCAGTTCCCTCGAGCAGGTCCCACTCGGGACCCCAATTCTTCAAGTAGTGGATCGGGTTGTTTCCCTGCATGGCGTTCCCCAGGTAGGCGCCGAATTTGAATTCGAGCACCGCCCCAAATCCTAAGTATTCGGAAGCTCTGATCGGCTCGTTACCTGCCAGAGAAGACGATATAGTTAAAATGGTAAATTTGCGCAAAACCATTTACCTTTTGCGCAAAACCATTTACCGCTTGCGCAAAACCACTTGTTAAGGTAAGTGGTTTTGCGCAAAAGGTAAATGGTTTTCTGTTTTAAATTCCCTAGTCAATTAATATTGAATGTGAGATGTCAGGCTAATTTTTAAAATCATTCTGGATCAAATTTCTTAAATAGTGAAAATACCTTATTGGTTGCGATATTTACCAAAGTCAACAACTTCCTGGTAGAAGAACGGCCTTGAGCCAGCTGCAAAGCCATGTTCGGTAGGTAAATCATCAACAGCTCCATATATTGCTTCCAAGTCATCAGGCCACATCAGTTTGGCGGCGTCCACTCTAAATCCGGCGACGCCCAGGCCGACGAGGTGGTTCAAAAAGTCGACGATGTCTTGACGGACGTTATCGTGGCTCTGTTAAATTATTGTATTATGGTCTTTGCGCAGGCTTTGTTTTGGTTAAGACGTACCTGGTCCAAATCTCTTAATCCGTTGAGTTCGCAGTTTCTAACCATAGTGACATCGTCCCAGCCAGTGATGGCGCAAGTTGCGTGGAAGTCTTCATTGTGGTATGGCACTTGGGGGTATTCCTTCGTTTCTGGGTCGCAGTCGCTTCCGTCAGTGCCGGTACCACCGACGGCGGCCATGTGGTTGATCACTATATCTACGTATAATCTAAAATGAAGAGGTCAGTTTATGTTGAATTGAACAGGAAAGGGTCTTTACCTGACGCCAACGGCATTGCAACGCTTGACCATGTCGGCGAGTGCTGCTTCATCTCCGGATCTGGTATGGAGATGGTAACTGACTGGTTGGTATCTTTCCCACCAGGGACGGTCGGGCGAGGTGATGATTTGGTTTTCATTTGCAGGAGAAATCTGAAATCACCAGTAACGATTGAGTGGTCTTCGAAGTGGAGTAGTAACTTATGAAGAAAGGGCAAAGTCATCAAACCATCTCCACATGGAAAAATTAGATATGTAGAAATGATTTGCTAATTTCACCTTATACTTATGACTAAGTTATTGGAGATGTAAATGATTACCTGGACACCTGCGAATCCTCTGGGTCCTAAGAAGTTCTCACACTCTCCAGCGATGTCGTCCCACTTCCACTCGAACAGATGGACGATGGAATTCCTGCCGGGCGCAAAATTATTGTTTTTCTGGGCCACTGCCAAGGCAGCGATCCCGCAGATCAGCGCCAATACTGCTATCGCCTTCATTGTTAGGAATATCTAACAAGACTGCGAGTGGCGATTTTGCCATTTTTATATGAAGATTTCGTGATCGATAGTTTTATCACCGTGCGTATTTTTAGCATCAAGATTATCTATAACAAGCAATCAAAGATCAATTACTTTGCTTTTGTTTTGTTGCCATAGCATGCCATTACACAACATCGCGACAAAAATAAATGAAGATCGTGACCAGAACGTGCTAGGTTTGTTTGATAATTTATCAGTTTTCTGGACCATTTGGTCTGATTGTATTGCCAGTTTGGCATGCTAGGGTTCCACTGTAATTGGTAGCTGTCAAAATCACTGTCAAATTTAAAAATTGAAAAGTATGTCTTCTGTAATTTTGAAAACTGTGATTTTTCATAAAAGAAGAAATTTTTACAATTGAAATTAAAATATCGTTTTTACTTTTGACAGCTGTCAAATTTTCTGTCAGCTGAATAAAAATGCCATTTAATTATTTCAACAAATTGGAGTACCAAGCAAACATTTCTCTATAGGCTTTGGAGGAACTAAATACGAAATTTTGTAAAAAAAATAATATATTTGTTGGTAGCTGTCAAAACTGCTGTCAAATTTAAAACAAATGCAAATGTGCCTTTCGTAACTTTGAAAATAACGTGATTCCCCATAGAAGAAGTGCTATTAAGTGTTTTGAAGTTTGCTAGTTCCATGATAGTTAATAAAATAAAGTTTTTACTTTTGACAGCTGTCAAAATTTCTCAACTTATTGAAAATGACATTTTTTAATTATTTAAGCGAATAAACGTACTTAACGGTTTTTATAAGTCTTGGAGGTACCGAATACGAAATTGATGTCAAAAAAATATTACGTTGGTTGGCAGGTGCCAAAATTTCTGTCAAATTTAAAAATTTACAAGTGTATCTTTCGTAATTTAGAAAATAATGTTAACTTCCATAGAAGAAGATAATAAAATGTTATAAAACTTTCTAGATCAGTAATTAATATTAAAATAAAGTTGTAACTTTTGACAGCTGTCAAAATTTCTGTCAACTTAATAAAAATGCCATTTTATTATTATTTCAACAAATTAAAGTACCTACTTAACAAACATTTTTCTATAGGTTTTGGAGGTACTGAATACGAGAGTAATACGAAAAAATATAATTGTATAATTTCAAATTTATCAGTTTTGACAGCTACCAAAAAACTATTTTTTTGACATCAATTTCGTATTTAGTAGGTACCTGCAAAACCTATAGAAAATTGTATGCTCGGTATTTCAATTTGTTGAAATAATTATTAAAAGGCATTTTCATTAGGTTGACAAATGTGACAGCTGTCAAAAGTAAAAAAATGCCATCTCAAATCAATTATGGAACTAGCAAATTTATAGAAACGTTTAAATCCTTTCTTCAATGAAAATTCACATTGTTTCCAAAATTAAGGAAGACAGACTTGCACAGTTTCAAATTTGACAGTAATTTTGACAGTTACTAACAAATATAATATTTTTTTTAAAGTAATTTCATATTCAATACCTCCGGAACCCAAAAAAATGTCTGCTTAATACTTTCATTTGTTCAAATAATTATTAGATGGCATTAAGTTGACAGAAAATTTGACAGCTGTCAAAATTTCTGTCAAGTTCATAAAAATGCCATTTTATTATTATTTCAACAAATTAAAGTACTTAAAAAACATTTTTCGATTGGTTTTGGAAGTACTGAATACGAGAGTAATACGAAGAAGATATACTTGCATGTTTTTAAATTTAGCAGCAGTTTTGACAGCTACCAAAAACAATATTTTTTGACATCAATTTCGTATTTAGTACCTGCAAAACCTATAGAGAATTGTCTGCTCGGTACTTCAGTTTGTTGAAATAATTATTAAATGGAATTTCTATTAGGTTGACAGAAGTGTGTGACAGCTGTCAAAAATTAAAAAAATGCATCTAATAGCAATTATGAAACTAGCAAATTTATAGAAACGCTTAAATCCTTTCTTCAATGAAAATTCACATTGTTTCCAAAATTAAGGAAGACAGACTTGCACAGTTTTAAATTTGACAGTAATTTTGACAGTTACTAACAAATATAATTTTTTTTTTAAAGTAATTTCATATTCAATACCTCCAGAACCTAGAAAAATGTCTGCTTAATACTTTCATTTGTTCAAATAAATATTAGATGGCATTAAGTTGACAGAAAATTTGACAGCTGTCAAAATTTCTGTCAAGTTCATAAAAATGCCATTTTATTATTATTTCAACAAATTAAAGTACTTAACAAACATTTTTCGATAGGTTTTGGAGATACTAAATTCGAGAGTAATACGAAAAAGATATACTTGCCTGTTTTTAAATTTAGCAGCAGTTTTGACAGCTACCAAACAACAATATTTTTTGACATCAATTTCGTATTTAGTACCTGCAAAACCTATAGTGAATTGTCTGCTCGGTACTTCAGTTTGTTGAAATAATTATTAAATGGCATTTTTATTAGGTTGACAGAAATGTTTGACAGCTGTCAAAAGTAAAAAAATGTATTTTAATATCAATTACGGAGCTAGCAAATTTAAAGAACACTTAACATCCTTTCTTCAATGGAAATTACATTGTTTCCAAAATCAAGAAAAACAAACTTGCGTATTTTTAAATTTGACGGAAATTTTGACAGTTGCTAACAAATATAATATTTTTTTGAAACTAATATCATATTCAATACCTCCGGAACAAGTGTCTGTGCTTAGTACTTTCATTTGTTCAAATAAAATAATTATTAGATGGCATTAAGTTGACAGAATATTTGACAGCTGTCAAAAGCGAAAACGTTATTTTAATTTGAATTTATAGAAATAGAAAGATTTATACAATTTTATATGTCCTTTTCCACAAAAACACATTGTTTTCAAAATTACAGAAAACACACTCAGAAAAATTTAAATTTGACACTGATTTTGACAGCTGTCAAGAATAAAAAAAAGAAACGAAAATTCTTTTGGTCACCCCATACGGATCACACCTTACAACGTACAGGCTAAATAAGTTGTTTTTATAATTATTCTTACTGAACTGTTTAAGGTTACTTCCCGAGGTCGACAACAAGAGCCCAAGGGGGATTAAATATGGTGGCTGGAATTAATTAGGGTGTCGTGTGCAAAGAGGCGTATTTTGCAAAATCAAACCAAAATTACGCTTTATAATTAATTCTTTTGCTAAATCCGTATATTAGGTAACTGTGGTATTGAAATAATTACACCGATGTTTTAAATGTATCTGGCACAATATCTTCTTCAAAGGTAGAGTTAATTAGATTCCTTAAACGATACCCTTTGACGTCAAAGGGTTGTTTAATTAATTTTAAATCTGTACAATCCCCGCCACCGGTTTTATTTTGACCATAGTAAATTCGCACCTCGACGGTGCTCAGCGGTGTTGGTTTAAATAAAGAGAAAGAGGAGGTTAATGGTAGGCATTGTTTAATCAATTTGTACATGTTTTAGATTGTTTAAAGTTTGGCGTTTACGTGGATAGCCACAACGCCATCGTATTCACCGATGGACAACGATATAGCTGCTCTTCCGCTGCCATCTACGTTGATGGACTTGCCGGTGCAGCGTCCATTCTCCTTGCCGCCAGAAATTACGTCACAGTAAGTGCCGGCCGGGAGGGAAGTTTGAAGGGTTTGGTTGATATCTCCGCTAACTGTGAAAGCCACAAATCCTCTGTTACCACGTCCAAAGGCGATCTGGTTGTTACCATTGTCCCACCAGTTGGTAATTGCCGTTCCTTCAACCGCGTTTCTGAAGCCGACCATGTTGTAGATTTGGCGCCATCTGTGTTCACACACCCATCCATTGGTGCAAGTGCCGTCGGCGTTGAATCCTGGTCCGACGATGTTCCCGTTGCTGCTCGGCGGACCCTGATCCTTGTGGTCAAATGCAAAACTGGACATAATCCTGGTCGTGCCATAGGGATGAGCCAGCATGAAGGCAGTGGCCATCTTGTAGGGTTTTGAGTTTTTGTAGGTAAGAATGTCGCTGGAGCCATCCCTCTGGTTGTCGTGGTTGTCGATGAAGACGACAGCGTCCAATCCATCGAGGAGGCCCCACGCAGGACCCCAGTTCACCAGGTATTTGAGAGGATTGTGTCCTTGAAAGGCAATCCCTAGCTCGCTGCCGAATTTAAACTCCAGCACAGCTCCAAATCCGACGTACTCGAACTTACTGATAGCCTCTCCACCTGTCGCAAGTTTTTGTTACTGTTGGTTCAAGGTGCAGGGTTAAGGGGAATATTTACCTAAATCGATAACCTCCTGGAAGATGAACGGCCTGGTTCCCGCAGCAAAACCGTGCCCAGTGGATAGATTGTTGACGCTCCTGTAAATCGCCTCCAAATCAACTGGCCACATGTGCTTGGCAGCGTCCACTCTGAAGCCGGCGACGCCCAAGCTGACGAGGTGGTTCAGAAACTCGACGATCTTCTGGCGGACGTAGGCGTGGCTCTGCAAAATTATTCGGATGAAAAACCAAAATGCGGTTTGGTGGAACTGGGCGAAATTTTTGCCAACCAGATGTGGGCAGATGTGTATTATTATTTTTACTATTTCGTGAAGTGCCTAGGCACTCAGCGAGATAAAGTGCCAGATAAAGATCAAATAACTTGTACCGAAATCTGATCAATTAAACTTAAGTGTTCCTTGCTTACCTGATCCAAATCTTTGAGGCCGACAAGTTCGCAATTTCTGACGTTGGCGGCGTCGTTGTAATTCGTAATTGCGCAGGATGGGTTGAAGTCGCCGGGTCCGTATGGTACGGCCGGGAAGTTCTTGTTGTCCGCGTCGCAACTGCTCCCATCGGTGCCGACGCCTCCGACGGCGGCCATGTGGTTGAACACGACGTCTACGTAGGTTCTAAAAAAATAGCTATCAATTTTTTCTGCTTCTATATAGTTGTATCTTTTTTAATGGAACACCCTGTATATTATTGCATTTTTAGATTCTGCGTAAAATTTTAGTTCGAAATCATATAAGGCACCATGCGTTTAAAATGGCTACTTTTTGAGTTATAATCGTTTAAAAGAAAAAATTGACAGGTCAAGGTCAACATAGAAAAATGAATAATTCCGAAACTAGATATTATTGAAATTTTAAACTTCGCACGGACGTTTAGCATGCAATTTTGTATAGAACTGTCACAGGAAAATTTCTAATGATGTCTAGTATCGGAATTGCTCCTTATTCAATGTTGACCTTCACCTGTCAATTTCTTCTTTTAATCGCTTATAACTCATAAACTAGCCGTTTTGGACACATGGTACCTTATATGATTTCGAGTTGAAATTTTATGTAGAATTTAAAAATGCAGTAATATTAAAAAAAAATTACGATTCTTAGTGATCCACACTGTATAATACAGACATTCATAAAAATTTCGTATAGTTGTCCCTAGTACTTTTATAGTCACAATACTTGGGACACCAAGGTGTCCCCGGGAAAAAATTTGGGAAACGCTACCATAACCGTTGAAACATTTGACAGTAAAATTGATGATCTATACCTGACTCCGACAGCGTTGCAGCGTCTGATCATGCTGGCCAGCGCCGCTTCATTCCCGGACCTGGTGTTGAGGTGGTAACTTATTGGTTGGTACCTCTCCCACCATGGACGGTCGCCGTTGTTGTAAATGATTACGTTCTCATTCGGAGGAGAAATCTGAAATTAAACTTGGAGTTCATAAACGTTTTTTTTTAATATATGACAAAGTACCTGTACACCGGCGTATCCCTTGGGCGCCAAGAAGTTCTCGCACTCGGCTGCGATGTCGTCCCATTTCCACGCGAACAAGTGGACGATGGTGTTCCTGCCGGGCGCGAAGTTGTTGTTTTTTTGGCCCGCTGCCAAGGCAGCAAGTCCACAAAGGATTATGAATACGACTGTCATTTTTTCGAAACCTAAAGTGACCGCGGGGAATAGTTTCCTATTTATATTGAATTTTCTGATTGACGCTTGCATTATCACTACTTAGATATTTTTTAGAACAAGATAAGACCGAAGGGGTACTCTACCAGATGGTTATTTTAATCTTTAACCTCGAAAATAGTGCATACAAGTGTTTGCGAACGGGCTATTATTAGACTAGATCTAAGCGCCCCTTGACGTCAAAACCAGAGTCGGCCCTAACAATCAATAAAGTTGTGATATTTTTTCGAAATTTATACATTATTAGGGGCCTGTAATCACTTTTGATAGGGTTTTATATAGAATTATATTTTTTAGGCCCTAAGAATCGAAAGTTACTGAAAAAAATGAATAAAGTTGATAATTTTTTTAATATCATTTATTTATGTAGATTCTTTATTAGGGTCCGAGAATGAGTTTCAAGTATAGAACAGCTGATAAAGCACAATAAAGTAAGATTAGTGAGCAAAATTCACTTACAATAATCTGTAAATTATCTATGATTTTTTAATATTATTTATTTATGTAGATCTTTTATTAGGGTCCAAGAATGAGATAATCAATGAAGCTGTGATATTTTCTGAATATTCATATTTGTGGTCAGTTTATTAGGGGCCAGCAATCGCTTTTGAGCGTAGGGTTTTATGTAGCATAAGTTGTGGTGCTATTTATTTATGTAGATTCCTTATTATGATCCGACAATGCCTGCTATTTATAGGGTTCTCTAAGGGACAATGCAGTAATTAAATCTTAGTGAGCAAAATTCACTTGCAATAATCTGTAAATTATCTATGATTTTTTAATATTATTTATTTATGTAGATCCTTTATTAGGGTCCAAAAATGAGGTAATCAATAAAGCTGTGATATTTTCTAAATATTCATATTTGTGGTCAGTTTATTAGGGGCCAGCAATCGCTTTTGAGCGTAGGGTTTTATGTAGCATAAGTTGTGGTGTTATTTAATTATGTAGATTCCTTATTATGATCGACAATGCCTGCTATTTATAGGCTTATCTAAGGGACAATGCAGTAATTAAATCTTAGTGAGCAAAATTCACTTACAATAATCTGTAAATTATCTATGATTTTTTAATATTATTTATATATGTAGATCCTTTATTAGGGTCCAATAATGAGACAATCAATAAAGGTGTGATATTTTCTGAATATTCATATTTGTGGTCAGTTTATTAGGGGCCAGCAATCGCTTTTGAGCGTAGGGCTTTATGTAGCATAAGTTGTGGTGTTATTTATTTATGTAGATTCCTTATTATGATCCGACAATGCCTGCTATTTATAGAGTTCTCTAAGGGACAATGCAGTAATTAAATCTTAGTGAGCAAAATTCACTTACAATAATCTGTAAATCATCTATGATTTTTTTAATATTATTTATTTATGTAGATCCTTTATTAGGGTCCAATAATGAGATAATCAAGAGAGCTGTGATATTTTTTGAATATTCATATTCGTGGTCCCTTTATTAGGGGCCAGCAATCGCTTTTGAGCGTAGGATTTTATGTAGCATAAGTTGTGGTGTTATTTATTTATGTAGATTCCTTATTATGATCGACAAAGCCTGCTATTTATAGGCTTATCTAAGGGACAATGCAGTAATTAAATCTTAGTGAGCAAAATTCACTTACAATAATCCGTAAATTATCTATGATTTTTTAATATTATTTATATATGTAGATCCTTTATTAGGGTCCAAGAATGAGATAATCAATAAAGCTGTGATATTTTCTGAATATTCATATTTGTAGTCAGTTTATTAGGGGCCAGCAATCGCTTTTGAGCGTAGGATTTTATGTAGCATAAGTTGTGGTGTTATTTATTTATGTAGACTCCTTATGATCCGACAATGCCTGCTATTTATAGGCTTATCTAAGGGACAATGCAGTAATTAAATCTTAGTGAGCAAAATTCACTTACAATAATCTGTAAATCATCTATGATTTTTTTAATATTATTTATTTATGTAGATCCTTTATTAGGGTCCAATAATGAGATAATCAAGAGAGCTGTGATATTTTTTGAATATTCATATTCGTGGTCCCTTTATTAGGGGCCAGCAATCGCTTTTGAGCGTAGGATTTTATGTAGCATAAGTTGTGGTGTTATTTATTTATGTAGATTCCTTATTATGATCGACAATGCCTGCTATTTATAGGCTTATCTAAGGGACAATGCAGTAATTAAATCTTAGTGAGCAAAATTCACTTGCAATAATCTGTAAATTATCTATGATTTTTTAATATTATTTATTTATGTAGATCCTTTATTAGGGTCCAAGAATGAGGTAATCAATAAAGCTGTGATATTTTCTAAATATTCATATTTGTGGTCAGTTTATTAGGGGCCAGCAATCGCTTTTGAGCGTAGGGTTTTATGTAGCATAAGTTGTGGTGTTATTTATTTATGTAGATTCCTTATTATGATCGACAATGCCTGCTATTTATAGGCTTATCTAAGGGACAATGCAGTAATTAAATCTTAGTGAGCAAAATTCACTTACAATAATCTGTAAATTATCTATGATTTTTTAATATTATTTATATATGTAGATCCTTTATTAGGGTCCAAGAATGAGATAATCAATAAAGCTGTGATATTTTCTGAATATTCATATTTGTGGTCAGTTTATTAGGGGCCAGCAATCGCTTTTGAGCGTAGGGCTTTATGTAGCATAAGTTGTGGTGTTATTTATTTATGTAGATTCCTTATTATGATCCGACAATGCCTGCTATTTATAGAGTTCTCTAAGGGACAATGCAGTAATTAAATCTTAGTGAGCAAAATTCACTTACAATAATCTGTAAATCATCTATGATTTTTTTAATATTATTTATTTATGTAGATCCTTTATTAGGGTCCAATAATGAGATAATCAAGAGAGCTGTGATATTTTTTGAATATTCATATTCGTGGTCCCTTTATTAGGGTCCAGCAATCGCTTTTGAGCGTAGGATTTTATGTAGCATAAGTTGTGGTGTTATTTATTTATGTAGATTCCTTATTATGATCGACAATGCCTGCTATTTATAGGCTTATCTAAGGGACAATGCAGTAATTAAATCTTAGTGAGCAAAATTCACTTACAATAATCTGTAAATTATCTATGATTTTTTAATATTATTTATATATGTAGATCCTTTATTAGGGTCCAAGAATGAGATAATCAATAAAGCTGTGATATTTTCTGAATATTCATATTTGTAGTCAGTTTATTAGGGGCCAGCAATCGCTTTTGAGCGTAGGATTTTATGTAGCATAAGTTGTGGTGTTATTTATTTATGTAGACTCCTTATGATCCGACAATGCCTGCTATTTATAGGCTTATCTAAGGGACAATGCAGTAATTAAATCTTAGTGAGCAAAATTCACTTACAATAATCTGTAAATCATCTATGATTTTTTTAATATTATTTATTTATGTAGATCCTTTATTAGGGTCCAATAATGAGATAATCAAGAGAGCTGTGATATTTTTTGAATATTCATATTCGTGGTCCCTTTATTAGGGGCCAGCAATCGCTTTTGAGCGTAGGATTTTATGTAGCATAAGTTGTGGTGTTATTTATTTATGTAGATTCCTTATTATGATCGACAATGCCTGCTATTTATAGGCTTATCTAAGGGACAATGCAGTAATTAAATCTTAGTGAGCAAAATTCACTTGCAATAATCTGTAAATTATCTATGATTTTTTAATATTATTTATTTATGTAGATCCTTTATTAGGGTCCAAGAATGAGGTAATCAATAAAGCTGTGATATTTTCTAAATATTCATATTTGTGGTCAGTTTATTAGGGGCCAGCAATCGCTTTTGAGCGTAGGGTTTTATGTAGCATAAGTTGTGGTGTTATTTATTTATGTAGATTCCTTATTATGATCGACAATGCCTGCTATTTATAGGCTTATCTAAGGGACAATGCAGTAATTAAATCTTAGTGAGCAAAATTCACTTACAATAATCTGTAAATTATCTATGATTTTTTAATATTATTTATATATGTAGATCCTTTATTAGGGTCCAAGAATGAGATAATCAATAAAGCTGTGATATTTTCTGAATATTCATATTTGTAGTCAGTTTATTAGGGGCCAGCAATCGCTTTTGAGCGTAGGATTTTATGTAGCATAAGTTGTGGTGTTATTTAATTATGTAGATTCCTTATTATGATCCGACAATGCCTGCTATTTATAGGGTTCTCTAAGGGACAATGCAGTAATTAAATCTTAGTGAGCAAAATTCACTTACAATAATCTGTAAATTATCTATGATTTTTTAATATTATTTATTTATGTAGATCCTTTATTAGGGTCCAATAATGAGACAATCAATAAAGGTGTGATATTTTCTGAATATTCATATTTGTGGTCAGTTTATTAGGGGCCAGCAATTGCTTTTGAGCGTAGGGTTTTATGTAGCATAAGTTGTGGTGTTATTTATTTATGTAGATTCCTTATTATGATCCGACAATGCCTGCTATTTATAGGGTTCTCTAAGGGACATTGCAGTAATTAAATCTTAGTGAGCAAAATTCACTTGCAATAATCTGTAAATTATCTATGATTTTTTAATATTATTTATTTATGTAGATCTTTTATTAGGGTCCAATAATGAGACAATTAATAAAGATGTGATATTTTCTGAATATTCATATTTGTGGTCAGTTTATTAGGGGCCAGCAATCGCTTTTGAGCGTAGGGTTTTATGTAGCATAAGTTGTGGTGTTATTTATTTATGTAGATTCCTTATTATGATCCGACAATGCCTGCTATTTATAGGGTTCTCTAAGGGACATTGCAGTAATTAAATCTTAGTGAGCAAAATTCACTTGCAATAATCTGTAAATTATCTATGATTTTTTAATATTATTTATTTATGTAGATCCTTTATTAGGGTCCAAGAATGAGGTAATCAATAAAGCTGTGATATTTTCTAAATATTCATATTTGTGGTCAGTTTATTAGGGGCCAGCAATCGCTTTTGAGCGTAGGGTTTTATATAGCATAAGTTGTGGTGTTATTTATTTATGTAGATTCCTTATTATGATCCGACAATGCCTGCTATTTATAGGATTCTCTAAGGGACAATGCAGTAATTAAATCTTGGTGAGCAAAATTCGCTTACAATAATCTGTAAATTATCTATGATTTTTTAATATTATTTATTTATGTAGATCTTTTATTAGGGTCAAATAATGAGACAATTAATAAAGATGTGATATTTTCTGAATATTCATATTTGTGGTCAGTTTATTAGGGGCCAGCAATCGCTTTTGAGCGTAGGGTTTTATGTAGCATAAGTTGTGGTGTTATTTATTTATGTAGATTGCTTATTATGATCCGACAATGCCTGCTATTTATAGGGTTCTCTAAGGGACAATGCAATAATTAAATCTTAGTGAGCAAAATTCACTTACAATAATCAGTAAATTATTTATGTTTTTTTAAAACTTATTTATACATGTAGATCCTTTATTAGGGTCCAAGAATGAGTTTCAAGTGTAGAAGAGCTTATAAAGCACAATAAAGTAAGCCTTAGTGAGCAAAGTTCACTCGGAATACTCAGTAAATTATTGTAATTTTTAAATATTAATTATTTATGTAGATCCTTTATTAGGGTCCAAGAATGAAATAATCCATAAGGGCGTGGTATTTTCTGAATATTCATATTCGTGGTCCCTTTATAAGGGGTAGCAATCGTTTTTGAGCAAAGGGTTTTATATAGGATAAGTAGTGATATTTTTTGTATGTTATTTATTTATGTAGATTATTTATTATAGGGTTTTATAAGGGACGACAATAATTAAATCTTGGTGAGCGAAATTCACTAACAATAATCAGTAAATCGTCTATGATTTTTTTAATATAATTTATTTATGTAGATCCTTTATTAGGGTCCAAGATTGAATTAACCATATTCGTGGTGCTTTTATTAGGGACCAGCAATCACTTTTAAGCGTAGGGTTTTATGTAGCATAAGTTGTAATGATTTTTTGTATGTTATTTATTTATGTAGGTTCTTTATTAGGATCCGAAAATGCCAGGTATTTATAGGGTCCAATAATGAGATAATCAATAGAGCTGTGATATTTTCAGAATATTCATATTCGTGGTCGTTTTATTGGGGGCCAGCAATCGCTTTTGAGCGTAGGAGTTTATGTAGCATAAGTTGTGATGTTATTTATTTATGTAGATTCCTTATTATGATCCGAAAATGCCTGCCATTTATAGGGTTCTATAAGGGACAATGCAGTAATTAAATCTTGGTGAGCAAAATTCACTCGCAATAATCAGTAAATTATTTATGTTTTTTTAAAACTTATTTATACATGTAGATCCTTTATTAGGGTCCAAGAATGAGTTTCAAGTGTAGAAGAGCTTATAAAGCACAATAAAGTAAGCCTTAGTGAGCAAAATTCACTCGGAATACTCAGTAAATTATTGTAATTTTTAAATATTAATTATTTATGTAGATCCTTTATTAGGGTCCAAGAATGAGATAATCGATAAAGGTGTGATATTTTCTGAATATTCATATTCGTGGACCCTTTATAAGGGGCAGCAATCGCTTTTGAGCAAAGGGTTTTATGTAGGATAAGTAGTGATGATTTTTTGTATGTTATTTATTTATATAGATTACTTGTTATAGGGTTCTATCAGGGACGACAATAATTAAATCTTGGTGAGCGAAATTCACTAACAATAATCAGTAAATCGTCTATGATTTTTTTAATATAATTTATTTATGTAGATCCTTTATTAGGGTCCAAGATTGAAATAACCATATTCGTGGTGCTTTTATTAGGGACCAGCAATCACTTTTAAGCGTAGGGTTTTATGTAGCATAAGTTGTAATGATTTTTTGTATGTTATTTATTTATGTAGGTTCTTTATTAGGATCCGAAAATGCCAGGTATTTATAGGGTCCAATAAAGAGATAATCAATAGAGCTGTGATATTTTCAGAATATTCATATTCGTGGTCGTTTTATTGGGGGCCAGTAATCGCTTTTGAGCGTAGGAGTTTATGTAGCATAAGTTTTGGTATTATTTATTTATGTAGATTCCTTATTATGATCCGACAATGCCTGCTATTTATAGGGTTCTCTAAGGGACAATGCAATAATTAAATCTTGGCGAGCAAAATTCGCTTACAATAATCTGTAAATCATCTATGATTTTTTTAATATTATTTATTTATGTAGATCCTTTATTAGGGTCCAATAATGAGATAATCAAGAGAGCTGTGATATTTTCTGAGTATTCATATTCGTGGTCCCTTTATTAGGGGCCAGCAATCGCTTTTGAGCGTAGGATTTTATGTAGCATAAGTTGTGGTGTTATTTATTTATGTAGACTCCTTATGATCCGACAATGCCTGCTATTTATAGGGTTCTCTAAGGGACAATGTAGTAATTAAATCTTAGTGAGCAAAATTCACTTACAATAATCTGTAAATCATCTATGATTTTTTAATATTATTTATTTATGTAGATCTTTTATTAGGGTCCAATAATGAGACAATCAATAAAGGCGTGGTATTTTGTGATTAATTATTTTCGTGGTCCCGTTATTAGGGGCCAATCGCTTTAGAGTTTTAGAATTGCGATGATTTTTTTATTGTTGTTTATTTATGTAGGTCTTTTATTAGGGTCCGAGAGTGCGTTTTAAATTTAGAATAGTTTATAAAGCACAATACCCTGATTAAGTCTTAGTGATCAATATTCACTAACAAAAATCAATAAAGTTGTGATATTTTTTGAGTATTTGTATTCGTGGTCCCATTATTAGGGGCTGTCGATCATTTTTGAGCGTAAGGTTTCTATATTTGTTGGATCCTAGTAATCAGAAGTTACTGATAAGAATTAATAAAGTTGCGAAGATTTTTTGGATATTATTTATTTATGTAGATCCTTTATTAGGGTCCAAGAACGAAACGTCCGACTAAATACTGCTCGTGAAAAAATATGACAGTATTAAAAGTTATATGATTCTTTGATTATTGTTATTTTCGGAGACTCTTTATTAGGGGCCGACAATCGTTTTTAATGCTAGAGTTTTTTACAGAATTATACATTTTTAATTCTAAGGATTATAAGGCATATTCCAATAATTAAACCTTAGCAGAATGCTTACAACAACAATAATCAAAAAATTATTAGGGGCTGATCTTCGTTTTTTAATTTAGGGCTTTATACAGGATTTTGCATTTCATGCCCTAAGAAACAAAAGTTACTGAAAAGAATTATTAAAATTTCGATGATTTTTTAATACTTTATTAGGGTCCGAGAACGAGTTTTAAGCATATATAAAAGCACAAAACAGTAATTCATCTTATTGAGCAATATTCACCAACGAAAATCAATAAAACTGATATTTTTTGAACATTTATATTCGTGGTCCCATTATTAGGGGCAGTTTTATAAAGTCGATCCGATAATTAAATTTTAATGAGCAAAATTCACTGATAATCAATAAAACTGTGATATTTTTGAGTATTATTTATTTTCTTCGACTCTTTATTAGGGGCTAACAATCACATTTGAGCGTAGGGTTTTTTATAGGACTAGGTATATATTTTTATGTCCTAGGAATCAAAAGTTACTGACCAGAATGGATAAAGTTGTGATATTTTTTTATTATTATTTATTTCAGTCATCTCGTTATTAGGGGCCAACAACCGCCTTTGACCGTGGGGTTCTATACAGGACTATACATTTTTATGTCCTAGGGATCAAATTTAATGTTATTGGCAAGGTTTAATAAAATTGTGATATTTTTTAAATTAATTATTTCCGCCCTCTAGTTAGTATTAGGGGCCAACAATCGCTGTAGAGCCCAGAGTTTTATACAAAACTATATGTGTAAAGGACCAAATGTAGCTAACAAGAATTAATAAAATTGTAAAATTTTTTGAATATTATTTATTTTCGTCGTCTAGTTATTAGGGGCTGACAATTACTGTTGACTATAGGGTTTTATACAGAATTACACATTTTTTTGAGCTAGGCTAAAAGTAAAAAATTAATAAAGTTGTGATGATTGAATATTTTTTATTTATGTTTATCCTTTATTAGGGTCCGACAATGACTTTGGAGTCATAAAGAATGATAGCAGTAATTAAATCTTATCGAGCAAAATTAAACGACAGTAATCAGTAAAGCTGTGATATTTTTTGAATATTATTTAATTTCATGATCTCTTTATTGGGGGCTGTTGATTGCTTCGGAGTATAAAGTTTTATACAAGCCCATACATACAGTAAAGGAGGTTCGAACATGGGTATTAGTTTGCACGATTTACTTGTACCCGTTGCAGGCAAGCGGACACAGTGGTGGGAATCGTGGATCTCCGCGCTGTAGCCGATGGCTCTCGCGTCTACTGTTCCTTGTTTGGATTCTTTTATAATAATTTTAATTACACCTGCAACACCCAAGGTGCAGCGACAATTAATTTTATGTTGTAGAATCACATTTTTGTTGCGAAAAAACAAACAATGGAAATATTTAAATGTGTTTTGAGATTTTTTTAAAATTACAATAATTAATCCTATCTAGGATGAATTATTGAAGTTAGAAAAATTTAGAAACGTTGCTCCAGAATACGTAAATCAAATTTCTTTCAGACATGAGTTCTACATCCCAACACGGTTAATGAGATACTAACAACAGTCTGCTGACTGCTGAGCAGTGAGTGGCTACAGCACACTGCCGCGCCCTTCTCCTAATGTACAAATTTCGAACTGAGGCGAGTTGTCGGCCACTCGTATATTCGTCCCAATCCCTGTCGTGTTCGAAGCATCCTGGATCATGTTCAATCGACCAGAATTTGCGAAATATTATGAGCAAATTGTTCACTTGTAAAAACGTGATTTGCAACTTATTGCGACAACATTCTTCACTTACTAAACAAAGGTTGCCGTAAATTTAAATCGCCATTAATTAAAGTGTGTGCGAATTATCTATCAGAATCTAGTGTGTTATCACTGTTTACGCATTCATCAGATAAAAATGGGTATCAATAGTGTTCTGTTATCTAAATGGAAAAGAGACAATGACCGACACAAGGAGATAGCCCAGTGCAGTGGGTAATTTTCCCCAAGAACAAATAAATATCTTCCTCCTTAGTCATGGCATACTCGAAATTTTCATTGCTCAATTTTTCCACTCTGTGACAGTTCAAATTCCTAAAATTCTTGCCCAGCCTATAAAACGCACAAGCTCGCACGAAATTTATATTAAAGTCGAATTCATGTTTGTACCGCAGATAAAAAAGGTAATTACCGATGCGCGATGTTTTAAATTTATCCGGCACAATACCCCCTTCAAAGGTAGAGTTAATTAGATTCCTTAACCGATACCCTTTGACGTCAAAGGGTTGTTTAATTAATTTTAAATCTGTCTAATCCACCGGTTTTATTTCGACCGCAGGGAGGGACTCGACTCGATGATGTTCGTTTAAACAGAGGAAAGGAAGAGAAACCACGGAATTTCTTCATCAGAATCGATATTTTTACATATTCAGTAAGGGCACCAAATGGTGGGAAGACAGAAAAGGATCACTCGAAACCTCTTGTGGCAGGTTTTACTGTGAAAAAAGACAGAAACTGCCTCCTACTCCTAATCTATCTAGTAAAAAAAAAAACCTTTTTATGTTCAACGTTTATATTTTATTGCTAATTTACATTGATTTCAAAGTTTTGCATTCACGTGAATAGCCACAGCACCATCATCCTCACCTGCAGCCAATGATATAGCTGCATTTCCGCTACCATCAACGGTGATGGATTTTCCTGTGCAGCTTCCATTCTCCAAGCCGCCAGAGATGACGTCACAGTAAGTGCCGGCCGGGAGGGAGGTTTGTAGTGTCTGGTTGATATCTCCGCTTACCGTAAAAGCCGCGAATCCTTTGTCGCCGCGTCCGAACGCTATTTGGTTGTCCCCATTGTCCCACCAGTTCGTAACTGTGGTTCCTTCCACTGCGTTTCTGAATCCGACCATGTTGAAGATCTGGCGCCATCTGTGTTCGCAAACCCATCCGTTGGTGCAACTGCCGTCGGCGTTGAAGCCTGGCCCGACGATGTTTCCGTTGTCGTTCGGTGGGCCCTGGTCCTTGTTGTCAAAGGCGAAGCTGGACATAACCCTGGTGGTGCCATAAGGATGAGCAAGCATGAAGGCTATGGCAGTCTTGTAGGGTTTTGGGTTTTTGTAGGTAAGGATGGCGCTGGAGCCGTCTCTTTGGTTGTCGTGGTTGTCGATGAAGACGACGGCGTCTGTTCCCTCGAGGAGGCCCCACTCGGGACCCCAGTTCGCCAGGTACTTCAGAGGATTGTTTCCTTGGAAGGCGTTGCCCAGTTCGGTGCCGAATTTGAATTCGAGTACAGTTCCAAATCCAATGTACTCGGTCTTGCTGATGGCTTCTCCACCTATCGGAAGGATGCGTCTTGGTTACTGTTACAAGGTGCACTTATGGGGAATACGTACCTAAATCGATGACCTCCTGGAAGAAGAACGGCCTGGTCCCCTCGGCAAAGCCGTGCTCTGTGGCTAGGTTATTGACGCTTCCGTAGATCGCCTCCAAATCGACTGGCCACATGTGCTTGGCAGCGTCCACTCTGAAGCCGGCCACGCCCAAGCTGACGAGGTGGTTCAAGAAGTCGACAATCTCCTGGCGGACGTAGTCGTGACTCTGGAAAGAATTGGTCGATACATCAGCAATAGTGATGCCCAAAACAAGACCAAGACCATAATAGTTTGGTCTTGTTCTTGGTCTTGTACGCTTAGTCTTGGTCTTGGTCTTGCATCGCCACCTTTTGTCATGGTCTTGGTCTTGTAAATAATGCAAGAACAAGACCGCAAGACCAAGACTTATTTGGGCATCACTAATCAGAAATTTAGAGTTGAAGATTGACTTTTCAAAAAAATCCTCATAAAAGAGAACCAATTGAACCAAACATTCTCACCTGGTCCAAATCTTTGAGTCCTACAAGTTCGCAGTTTCTGACGTTGGTGGCGTCGTTGTAATTGTTAACTGTGCAAGTTGCGTGGAAGTCGCCGCTTCCATATGGTACTCCTGGGAAATTTTTGTTGCCCGCGTCGGAATTGCTCCCATCAGTGCCGCTGCCGTCAACAGCTGCCATGTGGTTAAACACAGCGTCGACATAGATTCTAAAATCAATAAATTTTGATTTGTTCATTCATGCGAGTAAAACTGATGATCAATACCTGACTCCGACGGCGTTGCAACGTTTGACCATGCTGGCCAGCGCTGCCTCGTCCCCAGATCTGGTGTTGAGGTGGTAACTGACTGGTTGGTATCTTTCATACCATGGACGGTCCCCGTTGTTGGAAACGACCACGTTTTCATTTGGAGGAGAAATCTAAAATGACACAAAAAATAAAAATGTAGGTAACGGACAAAAGCCCCGACCTGCATTGGATTACGCCTACAAATTCAAATTAGTAGCCAAGTTCATAAACGTTTCTACTTGGCGAGTATATGAAAAAAGTACCTGTACTCCAGCGAATCCCTTGGGGGCCAAAAAGTTCTCACACTCAGCTGCGATGTCGTCCCATTTCCACTCGAACAAGTGGACGATGGTGTTTCTGCCGGAGGCGAAATTGTTGTTTTTTTGGGCCGCCGCCAGGGCAGCAAAACCAAAGATGAATGCGGATACTATCGTTGCCTTCATTTTTGGAGAATCATCGCGACTGTACGAATAGTTGTCTATTTATAGTGGATTTTCAAGATGTTTGTTTTATCGCTGCGCTAGACATTTTTTTGCGAGATAAAATCGAAGTACTTAAATTATTATTTCGATCTTTCACCCCGCATATAGCGCACAATGGAAAAATGAAACCGAGTGTACGGGAAAAATTTAGGTGGAATTTGGTCGCGCTCCCATCTTGTTGTGGGGCGGGCCTTCAACGCTAACATCAAGAATCTTTTGAAAGCTAATATAAAATTCAAAAAAGAGCAGACCAGACAACTTTTGTCCCACAAACAACTAAGTTACGGAATTCATTAGCCAGTTACGCGTTTCTAATTACCCTCGGGCTTCGATTTTTTGCTAGAACGGCGTTTTTTTTGTTTGAAACTAGTGTTATGAAGTTTTTTTTTTTTGGCAATTTTTTCAATTTAGAGTTGAAAATTTCTCAGACACGTCCCTCTTCCGAGCTTAATAACTCGCGGCCCCTTCGAGATGGACCGGCGGGACATTTTTTTCTGAAAACTAGATGAAATTTAGAAAATCGACGTGCGAAACCGTTTTGCTCGATTTTGCTTCCCAAGAAAGTTATGATTTTTTGAAAAGCGGCGATTCTTTCGGATTTCAGCAATTTTCCCGACATGCCCCCTTTAGAAACGCGCCACAGCCTTTCCCTTTGGATCTAGAGGATCGGGACCCGGACGTCGGGCAAGAAGAAGGAAAAATGAAGAACCGTTTCTTTTTTTATTCGCCCATCTCCGATATTAGCCGAGATACGAATTTTTTAAAAAGGTCGATTTTTCCGAAAAATGGTACTTTTCCGGGTTTTCTTGCCCCCTTCCCCGGGGGATTTTTTCGACCGGACTTTCAGGAGAGCTAGAACCAACCTTCCTCTCGGGTCCCTGAAAATTTCGTTGCTTAATACCCATCCACGGCCGAGCTGTGAATTTTTTAACGTCACCGGAAGTTTACAATCAAGCCTAAGCACCGTCTACAACATGTTAGTCGCAGTTTACACTGTCGTTCGGCGTCCCAAATTAATTATTTTTTATTTTCGACCCCAGGGGGGAACCGATTACATTTTCGGACTCGGGGCGACTGCAGGACCCTGAAACTGTTTTTAGATTCTCGATCGGACCTTTCCTTCTGAAATCGATGTGACGTCAGAAAACAAAATTGGAAATTGGACCAATAAGAAGCTTTTCGCTAAAATGGCCATTTTCGAAGCGATTTTCTCGCTGTTTTCGGTGGGGGATCGCTAGAGGGCGTCTCCGAGCGGCTCTCTCGACCTTTATACCGAGCGTTCGGCTTCCCCGGACCCCGCGATTAGTTAAAAAGCCGGAAAAAGTCCCCAAACATGTTAAATTTTCGCTTCTCAGGTCTCTAAGGGCAGCTCCACTATTCCTATATTACGGCCTGCCGCTCGTGAAATGTCGCTTAATAATAATAATAATAATTCAATTTCCTGTTTTTCCCCATTTTAATTTAGCTCATAAAATGTCATAAATTAAATCAGTTGCACTTGAATATTAAAAGTGCGTTTTTCACAAACAAATACCCGAGCTGTGATAACATTTTTCGCTCACTAAGCAATTACAATTCAATTAATTAAAGTGCCTATAAATTATCTATCAAGATCTAGCGTTTTATCAGTACTCATGCATTTATATTACGATTACTTTCAATTTTGTATTTTTTGTGAGAATCACAATGCCAAACTAGCGCAAAGAAATGTAATTGAACTAAAAAATCGCACTCAGGTCGATAGTGTGGTAAAAATACAGGGGTACCCCAAGGGGGTGCCCTTGGACTGGATTTTTGTCACTTGATGGTTTAACAATACTTTATTGTTTTTTATATATTGTTTTTTATATATTTTTTTTTTTTTTGTTTTCAGGTAAATCCCAATTTTGGCCCCCCATTTCCTTAACTAAATAGTAAGTATACCCTTTTTTAATTCTGTAGCTAAAAGCCATCATTATTAAATTAAGGGACACTCAAGTATGAGGCGCCGTTTATGTATATATATTTTTTCATTAAATATATTTAAGTTTTATAAATATATATATATATATATATATATATATATATATATATATATATATATAAAAGCAAAAGTCGGTAGTTATTAGACGCGGGGAGTATTACAAATATATATATATATATATATATATATATTTGTAATACTAATGTCTTAAACTGCGCCTGATATTTAATTTTATCACTAAGACGAACTCATCAGAGCTCCTCTTGGTGTCCAAAACACCAGAAATAACGCAGCGCGTCCCAGCTGGAGAAGAATTTGACGACGAATTTTCAAGCGTAGGTATGAAGGGGCTGCTAGGTATGAATTGTATTTTGTTTGCATTCCTTTGCGAGTTCTTTTAGTATAATTTTTTATTAATCGAAAATATTAGCCAGTTTTGCAACATTTGCAGCCTAATTGAATTCTGGCAAAGCTATAAAGAAACAAGTTTTTTCCCCCCGATTCGATCGTGGGCATTATCGATTGGGCCTGACGAAAGGGCATCGCGGGACTACCGTCCACGCCACCTTTGACCTTTGAGAACTCAACTCCATTATGTCAGCTAAAAGTTCGACTTAATTTTTTACGAATCCTTTCACAGAATGAGTCATTCATGAACCGTTTATTATGCCGAATGGGAAAGTTTAATGGCAGGTAACCTTGAGGAGGCGCAGGGACGGCGCGACCTACACCCTTAGCTGGAGGGAGTATCGCAAGATCTCCGAAGGGAAACGCTCAGCGAAGGCCGGCGAACTATTAGAGCCCAAGGTCGGATTTCGTCCTAGTGACCCTGGACGATTAAGCGTGTCATAAATTGAGCAGGGGGTGGGGGTGAGCGCGTTCCGTTCCTCCCAGGGCGGTTTTTTGACAGTTCGGCGATTTATGGGAAAAATATTCCGGCAAACAAACAAATTGAAGGTTTCTTTCATCGAGGTCTTTAACTCTTTTTTATTATTTATGGCCAGGATTTTCAGTTGATTCTTTCTCTGGACTGCCCTTTTTAGCTAAATTGACTAAAGCCGTTCTAATTACGTCGATTCGTAATGATTGTTGATTCTTGATGAAGTAGTCATTTTGGGGCGTGATGATTTTTTTGTTGAAACAATGGATTTACGGCCACTCTGTAAACTTTCAGGAAGTGAAAATGATGCCATTCAACTGTTTCCCAACTGGTGTTAACGTATTTCCTCTTAGAATCCTTAATTGTAAAAAAACTGATTCCACCAAGCGGTTAGAAGAACCAATAATAGTGGGAAGAGAAGAAGGTTAAAAAAGTGCATAAATAGCCTGCCAAGTGTCCCGATTTAACACCTCGCCATATCCTGTTGCGGAAGCATCTTAAAAATCGCAACGAATCTGTTTTCTGGAGCTCAATTCCTTCACCAATTGGCCTCGATCCGCTGGAATAGCAAATCGAAGCGGCTGACTCATCCTGGTGTTTAAACGGGAACAATAAAAAAGGCATATAATCACGTTTAACAATTCATGTTCACCGAGGCATTTCGTCGAATATACAACCGCTGGTCAACTCCTGGAATGAATCATCCAGTATTAATGCCCCAGTTTCATTGTGCTCGAGTATAAAGGATAAAAAGACATTCCAATACAATTACGTAAGTACTACTAAGAATCCAAAGGTATTAATTATTATTTCAGCTGCCAAGTTCACGGTTACTACACAATCGATACAGCTGAACGTTGGAGCCAACTCGGTGGATACCCAAATAAATGGCTTGGAGTGTTTAAATTTAAATCCAATAGTTGCGACCGACATTGGATTTGCCCTACACCTATCCTAAAGGGTTTAGGAGATATTCGCAGATATTTATACAGAGCTATAAGCAGACATTGCTGAGCCCGTTCAATATATAAACGGTCATTATGAAGCCCAAAATGACACTGTTGCGTCCGGGTTCGGGCTCAACAACGTATATCGGGTGTATACCATCACCATTTGGTTAAATATGGTCTTCGTGCGCAAATTTTAAGGAGGGCTCAACAACGTACTATTCTTATATTCGTGTATATCTCGATTAGTTCTCAGTTGGGCTCGGTAACGGTGCCTATGAATGGCCTTGAGTACTTTTTAAGAAAGATCAAAAATGCGATATTTACTCATCTATCTTGGTTCTAAAGAGGGGGGGAGGGGGGATTCAACAGTGACCTATTGATATATCGGGCGTTTATTTTTAATTATTATTAATTTAGGTTTGTATTATCGATAATAAAATGTTGGACTTTAGTGCATCGGTCACTCACCAGGTATATAGGGTGTCTCAAAACAGATGGGCCAAAACGCAAGTGGAGATACTAGACATCAAAATAGACCGTTTGAGCAAAATATACCCTAGCAAAAAGTTACTCGTTAAAAAGATACAGGGTGTCTAAGGTAAATTTTTTTTAATATATTTTTTACTCGAAAGCCCTGCAATAAACCGGGTATATAACCAGTGGTTCAAATATTTTGGTCTAATTTGCCTATGAAATGATAACACGGACATCAAACCGCTACAATCCAAGGATATCAAATGCGTTTGAATCATCGTTACATAGTTAACGTTACACGCGAGACGTAATGAGAACTTTAAATCACCTTCGGGCGCAATCTTCCTGTCACGTTCGGTATGTTGCATGATCGTTTAAAGAGCTTGATGTTCGCACTTGCCGGCTTAATGTTTTATTGGCGTGCAAATAACGTTGCATAACACACAATGGGACTGTCCCTCGAGCACGGATGTGCAATGCATAATTTTAATCGACGTAGCAGGAGAGTTTGGATCAACCTACTAGTACATTTGGAATGCGGTTTGCTGCGCATGCGCACATCATTGCCTAAAGCGTCCAGTTTTAAAAGGCGCCCCCGAATGCCACCGCAATGTTGGTGCCAAGCAACGCACTGTTGTTACTTTTCCGCTAAATCATTAATGCGCGGTCCGAATAAGAGCGGACCTGGAATTGGACCTTGTGGTACCCTCCAGTGCTGATTAAGTTATCAGCAGATAATTGTAAAACAAATCCAACCTATGAGTTTATGAGGTGTTGGATGATAGTAAAAGAGGGCAAAAAAAAATTAAATATAGTGTTTATTCTAATAAATAATACTGATTGGTTCATGGAGTGTCTGGGGGAATTTGGCGACTCCACTATGGAAACACAATAGTTATGCCAAGTGTTCATGTTTGCATTTTAACATTTAGGGCAAACACGTGGTGGAAATTTGCTGCAGTAAATTTGTTTGAAGCTCAAATTGAATAATTTAATTCTGGCAATGATAAAGTAAACTTCAAATAAAGGTCGAATGCCGGAGCTTTTTTCATTTTTCGATTAAAAGTTGGATTAATGTAAACGTGCCATTTTGCATGGGTTTCAACTCGAAACTAGGCTAACTAAGTGATCTTTGTGATACAGAGGAGAGGAAGGAAGCATCTTACATTGATGGGCATAAAGTGAGACGGTTTTTTAATTTTTTAAATTTAAATCCTACCTGCTCCGATTCCTGCTGTGTTCCCTCTATGATAATTGGAGCCCGAAATATAGCCTTTTCACAAGTTGTCCTAAAAATCGATGAAAAAAAAACAAAAAAACGTACTTACGTTTTTTCTTGTAACTTTTTAACAACTGAATTAATGTTAAAAGTGCCTCTATATTCATGTGTACTCTATCAGATTACGCGTAAAATGGGTTTGAATTCATCCATCTGCAATAATTACAGACGACCAAGATGGAGGTTCTTAAAGTCCCCAAAAGTCGATGATAAAAAAACAAAAAACGTACTTTTTAACGTTTCTTCTTGTAGTTTTTGCAATATTTGGAGAAGATGTATCCTCTTGAAGTTGCCCCAAAAATCGATGGAAAAAACAAAAAACGTAGTTTTTAACGTTTTTTCTTGTACTTTTTAACAGTGAAATTAATGTTAAAAGTGCCCCTATATTTCCCTCTACGATAATTGAAGGCCGAAATATAGTCTTTTGAAGTCCCAAAAATCGATGAAAAAAAAAAACAACAAAAAACGTACTTTTAACGTTTCTTCTTGTAACTTTTTAACAATGGAATTAATTTTAAAAGTGCCTCTATATTCACTTGTACTCTCTCAGACTATGCGTAAAATGGATTTGAATTCATCCATATGCAATAATTGGAGGCCAAGTTGTCCCAAAAATCGACGAAAAAAAAAAACAAAAAAACGTTTCTTGTAACTTTTTAACAACGGAATTAGAAGTGCCTCATTTTTATTTGTACCCTATCAGATTACGCGTAAAATGGGCTTGGATTCATCGCTCTACGATAATTGGAGGCCGAGATGTAGCCTCTTGAAGTTGGCCTAAAAATTGGCGAAATACAAAAAACGTTTCTTTCTACGTTTCTTTTGTCCTTTTTTTAAACGACAGAATTAATGTAAAAAGCGCCTGTATATTTATTTGTACTCTTATCAAACAACGCGTAAAATGAGCTTGGATTAAACCCTCTGCAATCATTGGAGGCCGAGATGTAGCCTCTTGAAGTTGGCCTAAAAATTGACGAAAAACAAAAAACAAAAAACGTACTTTTCCACGTATCTTCTTGTAACTTTTTAATAATGGAATTAGTGTTAAAAGTGCCTCTATATTCTATAAGACAACTCATAAAATGAACTTGGACTCATTCCTCCCCGATAATTAGAGGCCGAGATATAATCTCTAGAAGTTGTTCTAAAAATTGGTGGAAAACAAGAAACGTACTTTTTCACGTTTCTTTTGTAACTTTTTAGCAACAGAATTAATGTTAAAGCGCCTCTATATTTATTTATACTCTATCAGACATCCCATGTTTGGTGCGTTCCTCTGAGGCTGAAATATAACTTCTGAAAGTTGGTCCAAACATCGACGAAAAGAAAAACAAAAAACGTACTTTTCCACGTATCTTCTTGTAACTTTTGAACAATGTTAAAGGTGTCTCAATTGTTATTTGTACTCTATCAGATTACGCGTAAAATGAGTTTGGATTCATCCCTCTGAGGCCGAAATATACCTTCATAAGTTGACCCAGAAATCGATGAAAAAAAACACACAAAAAAACGTACTTTTTCACGTTTCTTGTAACTTTTTAACAATGGATTAACGTTAAAAGTACCTTTAAATTTATGCGTAGTTTATGAGACACCGTTTATAATGAGCTTGGATTCATCCGTCTACGATCATTGGAGGTCGAGATACAGCCGCTTGAAGTTGTCCCAAAAATCGAAGCAAAAATACAAAAAACGTACTTTTGCACGTTTCTTCTATAATTATTTAACAATAGGACTAACGCTAAAAGTGCCTTTATATTCATTTGTACCTTATTAAATAAAGTGTGAAATGAGCTTGGATTCATCGCTCTATGATGAATAGAGGCCGAGATATAGTTAAAAGTACCCCTATATTATTTTTTGCACTCTATCAGACTACGCCTAAAATGGGCTTGAATTCATTCCTCTATGATAATTGGAGGCCAAGATATAGCCTCTCGAATTCTTCCCGAAAATCGACGAAACAACCAAAAAACGTGCATTTTGACGTTTCTCTTAGTAATGTTTTAACAATAGAATTAACTTTAACAGTATTTCCACAATTATTTGTGCTCTATCAGACAACAAGAAACGGGCTTGAAATCATCCCGCTACGATAATTAGAGGTTGAGATATAACCTCTTGAAGTTTTTCTTCCTTTTCTTTTTTGGGAATTATTACCACATTCCTTGAGATTCCTATCCAAAAAATTCGATTTATCTAAAAAATATTCAAATTAACCAGTTTAAAACTGGGAAATAACCTCTACGCCTTTGAAGTTGTCCAAAAAATTGACGAAAAACAAAAAAACGTACTTTTTCACGTTTCTCTTTGTAACCTTTTAACAATGAAATTAACGTTAAAAGCACCACTATATTTATTTGGATTCATCCCTCTACGTGAAGTCGAGATAGCCTCTTGAATTCGTCCCAAAAATCGACGAAACAACCAAAAAACGTACTTTTCCACGTTTCTTTTGTAACTTTTTAGCAACAGAATTAATGTTAAAGCGCCTCTATATTTATTTATACTCTATCAGACAACCCATGTTTGGTGCGTTCCTCTGAGGCTGAAATATAACTTCTGAAAGTTCGTCCAAACATCGACGAAAAGAAAAACAAAAAACGTACTTTTCCACGTATCTTCTTGTAACTTTTGAACAATGTTAAAGGTGTCTCTATATTTATTTGTACTCTATCAGATTACGCGTAAAATGAGTTTGGATTCATCCCTCTGAGGCCGAAATATACCTTCATAAGTTGACCCAGAAATCGATGAAAAAAAACACAAAAAACGTACTTTTTCACGTTTCTTGTAACTTTTTAACAATGGATTAACGTTAAAAGTACCTTTAAATTTATGGGTAGTTTATGAGACACCGTTTATAATGAGCTTGGATTCATCCGTCTACGATCATTGGAGGTCGAGATACAGCCGCTTGAAGTTGTCCCAAAAATCGAAGCAAAAATACAAAAAACGTACTTTTGCACGTTTCTTCTATACTTTTTTAACAATAGGACTAACGCTAAAAGTGCCTTTATATTTATTTGTGCCTTATTAAATAAAGTGTGAAATGAGCTTGGATTCATCCCTCTATGATGAATAGAGGCCGAGATATAGTCAAAAGTACCCCTATATTATTTTTTGCACTCAGACTACGCCTAAAATAGGCTTGAATTCATTCCTCTATGATAATTGGAGGCCAAGATATAGCCACTCGAATTCTTCCCGAAAATCGACGAAACAACCAAAAAACGTGCATTTTGACGTTTCTCTTAGTAATGTTTTAACAATAGAATTAACTTTAACAGTATTTCTACAATTATTTGTGCTCTATCAGACAATAAGAAACGGGCTTGAAATCATCCCGCTACGATAATTAGAGGTTGAGATATAACCTCTTGAAGTTTTTCTTCCTTTTCTTTTTTGGGAATTATTACCACATTCCTTGAGATTCCTATCCAAAAAATTCGATTTATCTAAAAAATATTCAAATTAACCAGTTTAAAACTGGGAAATAACCTCTACGCCTTTGAAGTTGTCCAAAAAATTGACGAAAAACAAAAAAACGTACTTTTTCACGTTTCTCTTTGTAACCTTTTAACAATGAAATTAACGTTAAAAGCACCACTATATTTATGTGGATTCATCCCTCTACGTGAAGTCGAGATAGCCTCTTGAATTCGTCCCAAAAATCGACGAAACAACCAAAAAACGTACTTTTCCACGTTTCTTTAGTAACTTTTTAGCAACAGAATTAATGTTAAAGCGCCTCTATATTTATTTATACTCTATCAGACAACCCATGTTTGGTGCGTTCCTCTGAGGCTGAAATATAACTTCTGAAAGTTGGTCCAAACATCGACGAAAGAGAAAAAACAAAAAACGTACTTTTCCACGTATCTTCTTGTAACTTTTGAACAATGTTAAAGGTGTCTCTTTATTTATTTGTACTCTATCAGATTACGCGTAGAATGAGTTTGGATTCAACCCTCTGAGGCCGAAATATACCTTCTTAAGTTGACCCAGAAATCGATGAAAAAAAAAAACACAAGAAAAGTACTTTTTCACGTTTTTTGTAACTTTTTAACAATGGATTAACGTTAAAAGTACCTTTAAATTTATGGGTAGTTTATGAGACACCGTTTATAATGAGCTTGGATTCATCCGTCTACGATCATTGGAGGTCGAGATACAGCCGCTTGAAGTTGTTCCAAAAATCGAAGCAAAAATACAAAAAACGTACTTTTCCACGTTTCTTTTGTAACTTTTTAACAATAGGATTAAGGTTAATAGTACCTTTATATTCATTTGTACCTTATTAAATAAAGTGTTAAATGAGCGTACGTTTTTCCTGTTCGTTTGGGGTCGACTTGATCATTCATATCGTTTTGTAAAAGAGTCTTAAATGAAGCTAATTATAAGTACTTTTCCTGTCTAAGAAATCGAAATATAATTAAAAAAATTGACATGAACAAAAATTGTATTTTGGAATTTTGCTGACCCAACTTTTGGCGCTCTTTCTTAAATCAAACTTATTTTTTCTCTATAAATAGTCCACTTCAGCTTATCCTATACTGATTACTATCGTCTGATGCGAAAAAAATAAGCTATAAGGAGAAACGTGGAAAAATAGGCACGTTTTTTGGTACATACGTTTTTTGGTCAAATGCAAAAGGCTATATCTCAGCTTCTATTTATCACAGAGGGATGTGTCCAAGCTTATTTAATACGTAATTTAATATACTTAGCACAAATATGTATTTTTAACCACAAGCTCATTGTTAAAAGTTATAGTAATAATAATAATAAAAAATAAAATTTTCTTTTACATTTACAGATTTTTCGATACTTTTATTTTATATCTGCATTTAAAATACTTCCGTTTATATTTCTCGCCTGGTTTCCGGGCCTCCACCCTGTACTAAGCCCACTTAACCGCCACCACCGGGTTCAACGGAATGGTCAGGTCGTTCTCAGAAAACGAGAGAATTTCACGGAAAATCGATAACGATTTCGTCGTGGGACAGTCAATCGATTAAACAAATGGTTGTCGACATGCACCGTTAGTTAAGTCAAGTTCACTGGTTTAGTAGGTCTTTCGCACCGGTGTCGAGTGCCTACTCTCGTTTTCGCATCTCCGCCGCCGACGCGACGTGATGTTCAGGGTTCGCGTAGCACGTGCCAGAGAAGTGTTGATCTCGCCCGACGCAGCGACCAAGGTATTTATTTATTTACACCGATTCTGATTAATATTCTTAGCGCGCGACACTATACAGGTGGCGCTGGAAATTTGCCTCAAGCGTAAACGTATTTTTGAAGTATTCATTGCTATCTAGCTGGCGAGCACATCGTGATTAATGAAGCGTGAGAACTTTTTAATTAGGCCTCGGCATACGTTTTCTTTTTTCTCGTCCAAGGTGTTTGATTTATTGTTGCACAGCCTCTAACGTTTGTTTAGAAAGGGTAAATCTTTGTTTTTTTTAAATATAATTCTAAAGTTAAAGGTCGTATATAAATAAAACGCTTTGTATAATAAACTTATATAGACGAATCGCGAATTTTAAAATTCTGCCTTCAGATTCGTAATCAGCGACCTCAAGAAAATTTTTTCTCTTAATACTTGAGTCGGAATTAAATTTTGAAATTCAGGGGTCGTTTTCACCCTTTAGGGGTGCTCCTCCACGTTTCTTCAAGCAGTGCAAAAGTGACATCTACAAGCTGATTCCTAGTTGGAAGCGATGTGGCGCGATTGAATAACCGGCTCCTTCGCCAGATTTGACACTTTGGACCATTGATGTATTTTTCCTGTTACCTAAACTTCGCCACTTTCACTACTCCGCCAGAATCTATATAAAATAGAAGTTTCTTTGATATGAGACGCCAACGATTCCAAAATACAACTTTTTTTTCATGTTGTAAAAACGTAAAAAATATTTTTTATTATTATCTTTAACCTTCATTTGAAACAAAATACACCGAGAAATCCGTTCGGCGTTTTCTCGGGTTTACTGCTGTTAAATCGACAAAGCCGTGGAATGCCATTTCGCCGGAATCTCTGCGAACTTCAGCGTAATGTCATCGGAACTCTAAAAGCATAGGGGAAAGAAATCCATTAATTTTATGCAAAAAGCCGGCTCTAAACGAGCTATCGATCCGGCTGGCACATTGACCCATATTTAAGAGGATACTTACACGTGCCGCTGCACGCTTACCCCCCAATGCAGGACCGCCGGACGAACACAAATTGGCCTCACTATTGCCATCTCTTTAGGGCCCTCAGCTCTCGGGACATTTAAACGAATCCACATTAAGTTTGTCCGCTGGCTGGCCATTTACAGCCGCAGGAAGAGTGAGGTCGGTACTTTTACGCACGCTACCTACGAAAGGGACAGGGCTAAGTGCAACAAATGTCAAATGCCACGTAAATATTAAGCTTGAGAAGTACGAACTATAAGGATAACCACTAATGCCGTGGATATAGTGGTGCTATTATAATTTCATTATTAAAAAGTTACAAAGAGAAACGTGGAGAAGTACGTTTTTTGTGTTTCGTCAATTTTTTGGACAACTTCAAGAGGTTATATCTCAGCCTCTAATTATCGCAGCTGAATGAATCCAAGCCCAAGAGTACAAATAATTGTAGAAATACTATTAAAGTTAATTCTATTGTTAAAACGTTACGAAGAGAAACGTGGAAAAGTACGTTTTTTGTATTTTTCTGTCGATTTTTGGGACAAATTCAAGAGGCTACAACTTGGTCTCCAATTATCGTAGAGGAATGAATCCAAGCCTATTTTACGCGTAGTCTGATAGAGTACAAATAATATAGAGGTACGTTTAACGTTAATTCCATTGTTAAAAAGTTACAAAGAGAAACGTAAGAAAGTACGTTTTTTGTTTTTCGTCAATTTTTTGGACTTTTGAACTTCAAGAGGTTATATCTCAGCCTCTAATTATCGCAGCTGAATGAATCCAAGCCCAAGAGTACAAATAATTGTCGAAATACTATTAAAGTTAATTCTATTGTTAAAACGTTACGAAGAGAAACGTGGAAAAGTACATTTTTTGTATTTTTCTGTCGATTTTTGGGACAAATTCAAGAGGCTATATCTTGGTCTCCAATTATCGTAGAGGAGTGAATCCAAGCCTATTTTACGCGTAGTCTGATAGAGTACAAATAATATAGAGGTACCTACGTTTAACGTTAATTCCATTGTTAAAAAGTTACAAAGGGAAACGTAAGAAAGTACGTTTTTTGTTTTTCGTCAATTTTTTGGACTTTCGACTTCAAGAGGTTATATCTCAGCCTCTAATTATCGCAGCTGGATGAATCCAAGCCCAAGAGTACAAATAATTGTAGAAATACTATTAAAGTTAATTCTATTGTTAAAACGTTACGAAGAGAAACGTGGAAAAGTAAATTTTTTGTATTTTTCTGTCGATTTTTGGGACAAATTCAAGAGGCTATATCTTGGTCTCCAATTATCGTAGAGGAATGAATCCAAGCCTATTTTACGCGTAGTCTGATATAGTACAAATAATATACAGGTACGTTTAACGTTAATTGCATTGTTAAAAAGTTACAAAGGGAAACGTAAGAAGGTACGTTTTTTGTTTTTCGTCAATTTTTTGGACTTTTGAACTTAAAGAGGTTATATCTCAGCCTCTAATTATCGTAGTTGGATGAATTCAAGCCCAAGAGTACTAATAATTGTAGAAATACTGTTAAAGTTAATTCAATTGTTAAAACATTACGAAGAGAAACTTCAAAATGCACGTTTTTTGGTTGTTTCGTCGATTTTTGGGACGAATTCAAGAGGCTATCTCTTGACTTCACGTAGACGGATGAATCCAAATAAATACAGTGGTGCTTTTAACGTTAATTTCATTGTTAAAAGGCCACAAAGGGGAACGTGAAAAAGTACGTTTTTTGTTTTTTCGCCAATTTTTTGGACAACTTCAAGAGGTTATATCTCAGCCTCTATTTATCGTAGCTGGATTAATTTAAGCCCATTTTTTATTGTCTGATAAGAGTACAAGTAATTGTAGAAATACTGTTAAAGTTAATTCTATTGTTAAAACATTACGAAGAGAAACGTGAAAAAGCACGTTTTTTGGTCGTTTCGTCGATTTTTGGGAAGAATTCAAGAGGCTATATCTTGGTCTCCAATTATCATAGAGGAATGAATCCAAGCCTATTTTAGGCGTAGTCTGATAGAGTACAAAAAATAATATAGGGGTACTTTTGACTATATCTCGGCCTCTATTCATCATAGAGGGATGAATCCAAGCTCATTTCATACTTTATTTAATAAGGTACAGATGAACATAAAGGTACTTTTAGCGTTAATCCTATTGTTAAAAAATTATAGAAGAAACGTGCAAACGTACGTTTTTTGTATTTTTGCTTCGATTTTTGGGACAACTTCAAGAGGCTGTATCTCGGCCTCCAATGATCGTAGACGGATGAATCCAAGCTCATTTTAAGCGGTGTCTCATAAACTACCCATAAATTTAAAGGTACTTTTAACGTTAATCCATTGTTAAAAAGTTACAAGAAACGAGAAAAAGTACGTTTTTTGTTTTTCATCGATTTTTGGGTCAACTTATGAAGGTATATTTCGGCCTCAGAGGGATGAATCCAAACTCATTTTACGTGTAATCTAATAGAGTACAAATAAATATAGAGACGCCTTTAACATTGTTCAAAAGTTACAAGAAGATACGTGGAAAAGTACGTTTTTTGTTTTTCTTTTCGTCGATGTTTGGACCAACTTTCAGAAGTTATATTTCAGCCTCAGAGGAACGCACCAAACATGGGTTGTCTGATAGAGTATAAATAAATATAGAGGCGCTTTAACATTAATTCTGTTGCTAAGAAGTTACAAAAGAAACGTGGAAAAGTACGTTTTTTGTTTTCCACCAATTTTTAGAACAACTCCAAGAGGCTATATCTCGGCCTCTAATTATCGCAGAGGGATGAGTCCAAGCTCATTTTGTGAGTTGTCTTATATAGTACTAATGAATATAGAGGCACTTCCATTATTTAAAAGTTACAAGAAGATACGTGGAAAAGTACGTTTTTTGTTTTCCACCAATTTTTAGAACAACTTCAAGAGGCTATATCTCGGCCTCTAATTATCGCAGAGGGATGAGTCCAAGCTCATTTTGTGAGTTGTCTTATATAGTACTAATGAATATAGAGGCACTTCCATTATTTAAAAGTTACAAGAAGATACGTGGAAAAGTACGTTTTTTGTTTTTCGCCAATTTTTAGGCCAACTTCTTGAAGAGGCTACATTTCGATATCCAATGATCGTAGAGGGATGAATCCAAGCCCATATTATGCGCTGTTTGATAGAGTACAAATAAATACAGAGGCGCTTTTTACATCAATTCTGTTGTTTAAAAAGTGACAAAAGAAACGTGGAAAAGTACGTTTTTTGCTTTTCGCCAATTTTCTCTTATAGAGTACTAATGAATATAGAGGCACTTTCAACACTAATTCCATTATTAAAAGGTTACACGATACGTGAAAAAGCACGTTTTTTTGTTGTTTCGTCGATTTTTGGGACAAATTCAAGAGGCTATCTCTCGACCTCACGTAGGGGGATGAATCCAAATAAATATAGTGGTGTTTGTAACGTTAATTTCATTGTTGAAAAGTTACGAAAAAAAAAACGTGAAAAAGCACGTTTTTTGTTTTTCGTCAATTATTTGGACTTTTGAACTTCAAGAGGTTATATCTCAACCTCTAATTATTACTGTCTGATAGAGTACAAATAATTGTAGAAATACTGTTAAAGTTAATTCTATTGTTAAAACATTACGAACATAAACGTCAAAATGCACGTTTTTGGTCGTTTCGTCGATTTTTGGGACAAATTCCAGAAATCGCGTAGAGGGATGAATCCAAATAAATACAGTGGTGCTTTTAACGTTAATTTTATTGTTGAAACGTTACAAAGAGAAACGTGGAAAGGTACGTTTTTTGTTGTTAATCAATTTTTTGGACAACTTCAAGAGGTTATATCTTTTATTGTCTGATCGAGTACAAATAATTATAGAAATACTAACAGGTTAATGCATTATTTTTAAAATTTTAAGAAAAATCAGTAGAAGTGTTATTATAATTGGTGTTTAGCGTCTTTTTTGCATTAGAATTTGAACAGAAAACTACGCGCGTAGCTCTCACTTGGCTGTTGAACCTGGATTGCTAGGCTCGGCGCTTTGATTCAGCGCCCCGTTTTTCCGTCATTCATGTGTGTGCCGGCGTTGGACGGCGTCCAATGCGTGACGTAACACCGTAATGGCTGTAACTTTTCGAAATTTTGCTGCTGAAAATACGTGCAGAAATGAATCGATGAGGTCATTGCGCGACGGATATTTTTATTTTTATTATTGTTTTGATCTTCACCCGGCGTTGCAAAACCGCCTGACTGGAACACATACGTTTTATCCGTTACGTTATCGTCCAGAACCGATTGATTTTTTTTTAGATCGCCATACGCGAGTTTTACGTCCTATTTTTAATTTTGCACGTGGCGTTACCGCCTACTTAAAATACCTACAAAAAACTGAATCGCTATCGTAATCAAAATAAATAAGTTACAGTCGCCGCGCTGTTTGACGTGACCGATTCCGTTTGTGATAAAAATAAAGAAGTAAGTTTGTAGGCTAGTGTTTTGCGTATTAAATATAGGGTGCCTTCTCTTCCTTGGGCCTTGGCCTTGCTTTATTTTCAAATCAAGACCAAGAACTCGAAAACTAGAAGGAATATTAGGTCATTGTTTGGGATTAATGCTTTCAATTTGTTTTGCTTGAATTTGTTTTCAAAGCACTCTAATATTATTTAAAAGTAAATTTTTTTTTTTTTTTGTTTTTCAAGTTTTTGGGCTTGGTTTGAAAATAAAGGTGGACTGTGGGGTGTCATTAAAAAGGGAATAAAAATGTCTATAGTCCGGTCGATATAGGAAAAAAAACGGTGATAAATCGAAATCTTTTCTTCATCAAATTTTTTTGCAAAGAATTCTTATTTGAGGTCTACACAAACAGGAAATCATGACGCGGACCGTGGTAGGTGGGGGGACATATATTTATATGCACTTTTATGCAAAAAAGTGCATTTGTTCTTTTTTTTCGTTATGTTTTCAAACGTTTAAATTTAGTTTGGATTTGTTAAAAATAAATTTCTAAATTGCACCACTTTGTTGTTTTCCACTACATCATTCATTATTACCGTCTGCCGGGACGAGCTCCATAAATGCCTCACTGACATTTAGATGAAGATTCCGACGACACGGGCTATTTAATATTGTTATTCACGAGCGACCGAATCCGGATTGAATCGATTAGCATGAGCGCTACAAAGGGCCTAATGTCTAAATATCCACCAGCGATGGCCCTCGTTCCACTTGAGCCTAGTTTACATTTAAAAATGTGTTTCTACCTATAATTTTAACACGTTTTCATTTGTTTCAGGTTAACGTTACGACCAAGGGAACAATAACGTTTACGCATGGAATATAAAATACATATGTAAGTGGTTTAATATATAAAATATACAGGGTGCGATAGAGTCCAACATTTCGTTTATTAGCGATAATAAAAGCAAAAATATTATATAGAAGTTGTAGGAGACCAAAATGGCTACGTTTTAAAATGAGTTCGAAATATAAAGAATTAATATTTTCAAAAATGTATAGGGTGTTCCGTTTAAAAAAATTGACATCCATAGCGCCCCGCTTTCACGAATCACCCCGTATATTTCAAACTAATCTTAAGATGTAGCCATTTTGGTCGTATAAAACATATATGTATTTGTATTATCGACAATAAAGGAAATATTGGACTTTTTCGCACCGTTGACTCGCCCTGTATATACAGTGTGGTCCGGATTTAAGTCGGGAAACTTCGCCAGCGGATACTACGCTTAAAAATAATAACTTTTGTCATATAAACATATATCGAAAAACGCATGGATTTCAAAATACAAGGTGTTGAAGTTGGCGGAAATTTTTTTTTATTTCAATATCTTAATAACGAAAAAAGATTTTTTATTCAAATTTGACATACAGGTATAATTAAGGCAAGCACCCCGGCTAAAATAAATTTTGTCCGAAATATTACACTGGGTGATTATTTTTTCCTGATCGATTACTTCTTAAACCACAAGAACTTTTTGTTTGTACGCCACTGGTCAAATTTAATAGAAAAATTTTATTCTACGTTCCTTTTAGAGAAAAAAAGTATTTTTGGCTCTTTTTCGAAATCCTTACGGTTTTTGATAAAATTGACATTTTCTACAACCCATAAACGACTGGACGAAGCAATAATTTTTTTCATCTGGACAAAAAAAGAAGTATGGGGACCGACTAAAGTAAACCTCGCGAGTCCGAAAACAATACTAAAAAAATTCCAAGTCAGTGGCGTCGAAAAAAAGGGGCGCTGCAGAGAAAACGGGGAAAAAATTCGAAAATGTTTTTCGCTACTTATCTTCATTTTCTGACGACGTTTACACTTAGGGGGTCGAAAAACTTTTTGGGCGCCCGGCCTGACCTCTACACTGAACAAAAGGATCCAAAAAATTTGTTTTATCCAAACCAAAAAAAAAGTATGGAACAAGACTGAAGTAAACCTCGCGAGTCCGAAAAAGGTACTACCCTTTTTTTCGACGCCACTGACTTGGAATTTTTTTAGTACCTTTTTCGGACTCGCGAGGTTCTCTTTAGTCTTGTTCCATACTTTTTTTTTTTGGTTTGGATAAATAAAATTTTTTGATCCTTTTGTTCAGTGTAGAGGTCAGGCCGGGCACCCAAAAAATTTTTCGACCGCCTAAGTGTAAACGTCGTCGGAAAATGAAGATAAGTAGTGAAAAACATTTTCGAATTTTTTCCCCGTTTTCTCTGCAGCGCCCCTTTTTTTCGACGCCACTGGAAATTTTTTAGTATTTTTTTCGGACTCGCGAGGTTCACTTTAGTCGGTCCCCATACTTTTTTTTGTAAGATGAAAAAAAATATTGCTTCGTCCCATCGTTTATGGGTTGTAGAAAATGTCAATTTTATCAAAAACCATAAGGATTTCGAAAAAAAGCCAAAAATACTTTTTTTCTCTAAAAGGAACGTAGAATAAAATTATTCTATTAAATTTGACCAGTGGCGTACAAACAAAAAGTTCTTGTGGTTTAAGGGGCAATCGATCAGGAAAAAATAATCACCCAGTGTAATATTTTGGACAAAATTTATTTTAGCCGGTGTGCTTGTCTTAATTATACCTGTATGTCAAATATGAATAAAAAATCGTTAATCGTTATTGAGATATTGAAAAAAATATTTTTTCCCGCCAACTTCAACACCTTGTATCTTGAAATCCATTTGTTTTTCGATATATGTTTATATGACAACCTATTATTATTTTTAGGCGTAGTATCCGCTGGCGAAGTTTCCCGACTTAAATTCGGACCACCCTGTATATAGAATTTCACGAGTCTATCTTTTATAATAAGCGAGTTATTCCGTTGGCAATATTTTCGTGGCTACCCGGTATATTTCTAAGAGGGAATCATAATTTTTCAACCATACATTTTTTTACGTACAACCAATAGTTGTACGAACCCTCAATCGTATGCCTCTGATGAGACTATTGCTTCTGTCATTTTTGACGTTTACGAACCATTGTTAAAAAAAACATCCCAATCATTACCGAATAGATCTCAGTTGCTTTGAATTTACCAACACACAACTGGGGTCTAGCTGCTAGATCTAGATCCTAATCTAAAAACATTTAGTGAGGTTATGTTTATTTTAATTTGAGGTTATATAAGCATGAGTATAGAATTAAAAAAATTTTGACACGAAAATCGTTTTCAGTTACTTTTGGCAATTTTAAGGTTATGTACATAGTTCTGAAAATCTGGCTAGTGGCGCCACCAATGCAGAATCCTGTCACACATTTGCTCGACTCGACCGACCAGCATTACAAAGCACTGCCGATCTAGCTGACAATGACTTAACAATCAACGCGGATTGACACATTTGACACATTTTTTGACGCGTTCAATGTTGCCATGTCAAGTTGCGCGAAGTATACAATGCATGGGAACTACATGTTCCTCATACATCGATACAAAAGCGTCTGCAGCAGTTTATGGCCGCTTACAGGGTACCACTTTTGAGCTAGCCGAAGTCCTGCATTATTTTCAAATGATGATATCAAAGGTACATACTGATTATACTCTAATTTATTTTGATATATTATCGTTTGTGTAGCTTTGTACGTACAAAAATCAAAGTCAACAGATCTATATTGGCTTGTGGGATATAGTTTGAATAAGGATTGGGTGGAGTGAGTATTTGAAAAGCCGCCAAATCTAGGAAGACAGTCTAGTTTTATTTAATCGATAGCTATTACTCCCACAACCAATCGTATTGCTATCAAAAAAAAATATTTATCAAGCAAATTTATTTTTATTATTATTATTAATGGCATCGTTTGTTCCAGATGTTTTATTTATAGAGGCTTCAGTTAACACAATGCAACAAAGGGGTTCAAACACGACAATGGAAGCCGAAGAGGTGGAACATGCATCCACACCTCCATCCAGGGGCAGAGTAAGATTCAGCATACTAAAATGTCAGAAAATCACGACTATAATTTTCTCCTCCTTGTTTCGTTTCCAGCACAACTCGAAATTAAAAGTACTAGTCAGAAGCCATGCCATGCGAGAAGAGACCTCGCCGCCCAGGGAGCCCAGCCCGAACCACCTCCATTCGCCATGCATTCAGCTCATTCCCTCGCCAGAAGTCTCCCCCGAGTGCGTGAACCCCGTCGTAGTCCTAAGTCCGTCTTTAAATTCACCTTGTAAGTCCCCCCAGTGCCTCTCTCCCACCACCACCTTGGTCCCCTCGCCTAACTCGAGGTGTTCCCCCTCCTTGAGCGCTTCCGTCGACAACGCTACCGATCGGCTCCAGTCGGACCGGCTCCAGGAGGCACCTGGTTCAGGATTCGGGGTAAGTACAAGGCGAATCTTGTTTGAGTGTATGAGTGGGGTTTGTTTGTTGTAATTCCGCTGTACTTGGGCTTTGGGCGTGTGTTCGTTGTCTGTCAATGATCAAGAGGAAAAAGTCAAAAGGAGAACGAAGGCCAACACGAAATCACCAAGAGGAGGTGGAAGAAATGAGGCAGGAGACCAAAGACGGAAACGACAGGAGGAGGTATGACAAATTAAGCACGAAAGAACAGAATGAACGAAGGCGTCAGAAAAAATGAGAAGACCAAAAGCAAAAACGTTAAGAAGAAGGAAAATAATAAAGAAAACCAAGACGAAGTAAGACAAATTAGGTTTAAAAGACGGCAAAGAGCCATTTTCTCAATCACCGAAACACTTAAAGCAGAAATTAAAGATATGAAGGCTGAGGTTAGTAAAGTAAGGAGAGTCACTGACGTCAAAAGTTGGGAGATCAAAATCGAAAACGAAGGCAAAAAAAGAATGCCAAAACGAAGATGCCAGGAAGAAAATGAAGACCAACAGCAAGAAGGTCCAAAGAGAATAGAAATAAAGAAGACCAAGAACGAAAATGACTAGAAGTAAGACAAATAAGATCCAAAAGAACATTATGATTCTAAAACAGTTGAGAGACTAAGAACGAAAGCATCAACAAAAAGAAGGGCAAAACGAAAACGCGAAGAAGAAATAGACCAAGAGCAAAAAGTCAAAGGAGAGAAACAAGAAGAGGATCAAGAATGGAAGCAATAACTAAGACAAATTAGATAAAGAAAAAATAAAATGTCAAAGGGAAAAGAAGTGAAGGTTGAGGTCAGTTAAAGTAAAGGAGAAGTCACAGAAGTCCGATTTAATATAAGATCAAAAAGAGAACGAAGGCTAACACTGAAACGTCAGGAAAATCCAAAGACCAAAAGCAAAAACGTCAAGGAGGAGAGAAAGGAGTAATAAAGAAAACCAAGACGAAGCAAGGCAAATTAGGCTTGAAAGACAGCATGGCATCATTTCTCAATCATCGAAAAACTTAAAGAAAAAATGAAGGCTGAGGTCGACTATCAGTCAAATCGTTACTTATAATATCAACGTCATTATCCTCATAAAGACACAACGACGTACTTACTGGGTTTTAAAATGGTAATCGTAGTTTTATGTATATTTAATTACCCCCAATCCCGAAGAGTCTTACCTTGCTGTTTGGTTACAATGCACAGTTTACTATATGAAATAGTCCACGGTTCCTTATTGGACATCTATCATCCCTGATAACGTGTTTCTGGTGGTGGCAGGCTTCTGCAAATTGTTTACCACCGTTTGTAAGACCTCACCAAAGATGCCTCGTCGCTCCACGTGTGCCTGATGTAATAACAGTTACGTTGGTGTCGGTTTGTTCTTCTCTGTTTGTAACTTTGTGATAAGATTCTCAGTTAAATTCCTCGACGTGTGTAAGTATATGCAAGAACCAGTGAAGAGTGGCGAGTATTGTAGTTGTGGCATGAAGTGTGGCGAGAGTATACATTATTCATTGATTAATTATCGTTAATCGTACAGCTTCGGGGCTTTTTTGATAGAAGTAGCAAAGAAGAATCTCTGGGAATTATTTTATAGTTTCCATATTTTTTTATTGATTGCTTTTGACACTCCACAAGAGAACCGGCGCACAGTGGGGTGGACAAAAATTATTAATATTATTATTTTTAAATGTCTCAAGCCGGGATTTCGATTTTATTTTTTTATATGGATTTTTTTATTAAAAATAGATAATAATTCTGCCTAAATAGAATTTTCATTTGTTTTTTATTCTTGACAGCTGTCAAAATCGGTGTCAAATTTAAAATTCTCCAAATACAATTTTTTTGTAATTTTGAAACCAATGTGAGTTTTTATAGAAAAAGATATATAAGATTCTTTAAATCTAAATCTTTCTATTTTTATAATTAAAATTAAAATAAAATTTTTGCTTTTGACAGCTGTCAAAATTTCTGTCAACTTATTGAAAATGCTATTTAAAAATTATTTAAACAAGTGAAAGCTCTAATCAGATATTTTTCTATAGTACGAGGGTTCCGGAGGTATTGAATACGAAATAGCTGTCAAAGTCACTGTCAAATAAAAAATTGAAAAGTATGTCTTCTGTAATTTTGAAAACAATGGGATTTTTCATAAAAGAAGACATAAAGTATTTTAAATTTTTCTATTTTCATAATTAAAATTAAAATAACGTTTTAATTTTTGACAGCTGTCAAATTTTCTGTCAAACTAATGAAAATGCCATTTAATAATTGAAGTACCGAGCAGTACTGAATACGAAATTAATTTCATAAAAATATTATATTTGTTGGTGACTGCCAAAATTGCTGTCAAATTAAAAAATATTCAAATTTGTCTTCCTTAGTTTTGGAAACAATGGGATTTTCCATTGAGCAAAGGATTTAAGTGTTGTTTTAAATTTGCTAGTTCCATAATTGATATTAAAATACATTTTTTACTTTTGACAGCTGTCAAAATTTCTGTCAAACTAATAAAAATGCCATTTAATAATAATTTTAACAAATTGCAATTCTCTATAGGTTTTGCAGGTACTAAATAGGAAACTGATGTCAAAAAATATTATTTTTGGTAGCTGTCAAAAATGCTGCTAAATTTAAAAATATGCAAGTATATCTTTTTCGTATTACTCTCGTATTCAGTACCTCCAAAATCTATCGAAAAATGTTTGTTAAGTACTTTAATTTGTTGAACTAATAATAAAATGGCATTTTTATGAACTTGACAGAAATTTTGACAGCTGTCAAAGGTTACAACTTATTTTAATATCAATTACGGAATTAGAAAGTTTTAAAACATTGTATGTATTTCTTCTGTGGAAATCAAAATTACGAAAGATATACTTGTAAATTTTCAAATTTGACAGCAATTTTGGCATCTGCAAACCACCATAATATTTTTTGACATCAATTTCATGTTCAGCAACTCCAAGACTTAAAAAAAATGTTTGTTATGTACGTTTATTTTTAAATAATCATAATATGTCATTTCATTAAGCTGAAAATTTTGACAGCTGTCAAAAATAAAAATATTTTAATATCAATTATGGAACTAGCAAATTAAAAAAAAAAACATTTGATTTCCCTTCTATGGAAATTCACATTGTGTATAAAATTATGGAAGACAAACTTGCATAGTTTTAAATTTGACAGCAATTTTGACAGCTACCAACAAACATAATAATTTTATGGAATTAATTTCGTAATCAGTACCTCCAAAATCTATAGAAAAATGTCCTTTTAAGTGCTAAAGTCGTTTGTGAAGATAATTATTAAGACATTTTTATTCAGTAGAAAATTTGACAGCTGTCAGAAATGAAAACGTCATTTTAATTTCAATTACAAAAACAGAAAAATTTTAAATACTTTATATCTCTTCTTTCATGAAAAATTACATTGTTTTCAAAATTATGAAAGACACTTTCAATTTTTGAATTTGACAGTGATTTTGACAGCTATCAAGGATAAGAAAAATAAATGAAAATTCTATTTCGGCAATCTATTATCTATCTGTAAAATAAATATTTAAAACTAAATTGGGTGAATCTATATATTTGTGACCTGTAGGCTCATTTTTATCGAAAATAAAATAATTTTTTAATAAAAAATTAATTTTAGAACTAAATTATAAAAAATTATAGCAAAGAATAAAAAAACTGGCTCGAGATATTGATGAAGAATTTCAATTTTTTTTCCACCCCACTGTGAGACGTTCCCCCAAAATTAACAGTTGAGGTGCATCGAATTGCATCGGTGCATCGATATTTCCGAAATTACTCACTTTAGGGTTTTAATGCTTCAATAATTCATATGCAGAATTCTTCTTCAAAAAAAAAAAAATACATTTCTAGAAGCTTTAAATAGCTTTATCTCTCTGTATTCGATTATTCTCTTAAATCGTGGTTTGGCAAAATAAAAAAAAAATAAAATAAAAAAAATAAAAAATTAACTGTTTTTTTTCTTTCCAGACCTTGAGTCCGAAATTCCACAACAAAGTCAATAACACAAAGAACTCGGACACCTCCTCGAAACAAACTAGTCATAATATTAGGAAAAAGTACATATGTGATTGCCAAAACCAGAACTGTATAAAGTGCATTAAAATCCAAGAGAGGAACATTAACAATAATTTGACGAACGTGAACAATAACGTGATGGCGAGCTCCAACACTCTGACAGTGTCCAGGGCGAGCTCCAGGGGCAAACTCCGGCAGCAGAGCTCGTCACAGGGCAGTTTTGAGAGTTCGTCCAATTCACCTTGCTTATCTAGAGGTAAGAACAATTTGTATAAAACAATTTTTTGGCACTTCTGCGGCTATTTTTTTCCCCCGCCCTTACTTTGGCACAATCATTTTTGGGGAAACGAATTCGAAAGCGACGTATCGACCAGCTTTCACATGGCCCATAATTTATTTTCAGATAGTAGTTCCGAACAATACACCGATACGACAGGTATCGATTTAGAGCAATTTATCCCGGAGACACTCAATAGAAACGCCAAGGATAGAGCCCTTATGCTTCGCATAGAACAAGAACTAGTCAGTCTTGCCAAAGATAGATGGTAAGTGGTGGCCGTTTAATATTTCCCACGCCACGCAGGGTGGTTCTCGTAAATTCTAATTTTCACTTTCCAGTAAAACGCACTTCAAGTTCCCGCCGATGTCGTCGTATCAGCGCATGCTGGTGCACCGTTGCGCGGCGTACTTCGGCATGGACCACAACATAGAGCCCACCGGCAAGTCCGTGGTGGTGAACAAGACGAAGAGCACGAGGATACCTGACGTGGAGTTCAAGGAGCACATCAAGGAGGATATTATTTTCTGCGAGGAGCCCAGGAGGTCCATCCTGAAACGGGATTCGAACAGTATAGAAGACTACAGGTGAGGAGGTGGGGTAAATAGTTGACTTTTATTATTATTATTTTTTTTTTGGTTTCGCAGCTTTAAATCGCCGGATAGATCGTATAGTTTAGAAAGTAGACGAAGTAAGAGTTTCGAAGAAAGAGAAGAGGAATATGAAAAGGTTAGACGAAGAATATTTAATAGAGAGGTTTGTAAATTTTGATTCATCTTATTCCCGGAAAGGTAAAGGCGATGCTCCACGTCGTATTTTTTAAGGCGATTGAGGCGACATCCCGCGGTTAAATTCAAAACCAAACAAAATTAGGCTTGCTTGCGATAATTCACAGGACCGTACCGTGTTAGCTTTGAAGGAATTAGATCAAGAATTCGAGTAGATGAAGATAAACGTCAAAAATTAATTCAAAAGTGTGCTGCATGATTATTAATTTTGATAAAAAAAATTGAGGGCCTTTTAGTTGTCAAAAACTAAAAACCGTCATCGTTTATTATTTTTTTAAGGTTCATTTCCGGTGAGGACCATCACAAGTCTGAAATAATGCAATTGTCATTATGGCTTTATCTTAAATCTTAATTAATCTTAATTTTTTGCGATTTTCAGTTGGATCCTGTGCCAATCCTGTAAGAAGTTGATTTCTTTTAGGCAACAAGTACTAACCCCTTATATTCCGTGACTTTACTATCAAGTTACTGGAGTGTCATTTTCTAGGAGAAAAAAAAATCGCTGAAAATTTTTTAAAGTTGCAGTTTTGAAAAATCAAATCTAGAATTTAATTGGCTTCCATAGAATCCTATTTTGAATATAGTTTTTAGGTCAAATTCAAGTAATCTTTTTTTTAATTTGTTTTTCAAATTCTTCATCAATTTCTCGAGCCAGATTTTTTATTTTAGCTATAATTTTTTATAATTTAGATCTACAATTGGTTTTTTACAAAAAATATCGTTATTATCAATTAAAATGAGTCACAAATATACAAAGATTCACGAAATTTAGTTTTAAACATTTACTTTACAAATAGATAATAAATCTGTCAAAATAGAACTTTCATTCTTTTCTTGTCCTTGATAGCTGTCAAAATCGCTGTCAAATTTAAAGATTGAAAAGTATGTATTTCGAAATTTTGAAAACAATGTGATTTTTCATAAAAGAAGAGATTAAGTATTTTAAATTTTTCTATTTTTATAATTGAAATCAAAATAACGTTTTCACTTTTGACAGCTGTCATATTTTCTGTCAACTGAATAAAAATGCCACTTAATTATATCCACAATTACTTTAGTACTTAAAAAGATATGTTTCTATAGGTTTTGGAGGTACTGAATACGAAATTAATTTCATAAAATTATTATGTTTGTTGGTAACTGTCAAAATTACTGTCAAATTTAATATTCTGCAAGTTTGTCTTCCAAAGTTTTATAAACAATGAATTTCCATAGAAGGGGAATCAAGTGTTTTTTTTAATTTCCTAGTTCCATAATTGATATTAAAATACAGTTTTTACTTTTGACAGCTGTCAAAATTTCTGACAACTTAATGAACATGCCATTTAATAATTATTTCAACAAATTGAAGTACCAAGTAGACATTTCTCTCTAGGCTTTGGAGGAACTGAATACGAAATTGTTGTAAAGAAAATATTATATTTGTTGCTAGCTGCCAAAATAATAATAATAATAATACTGCTACTGCTGTCAAATTTAAAAAAACGCAAGTATCCCTTTCGTACTTTTGAAAATAACGTGAATTTTCATAGAGGAAGTGGTTTGAAATTTGCTAGTTCCATAATAGATAATAAAATTAAGTTTTCACTTTTGGCAGCTGTCAAAATTTTTCAACTTAATGGAAATGACACATAATTATTTAAACAAGTAAACGTGCTTAACAAACATTTTTGTATAAATTTTGGAGTTACCGAATATGAAATCGATGTCAAAAAAATATTATGTTGGTTGGCAGATGCCAAAATTACTGTCAAATTAAAAAATTTACAAGTATATCTTTCATCATTTTGAAAATAATGTAGATTTTCATAGAAAAAGATACATAAAATTTTCTAGTTCAGTAATTGATATTAAAATAAAGTTGTCATTTTTGACAGCTGTCAAAATTTCTATCAATTTCATAAAAATGCCATTTTATTATTATTTCAACGTTTTTTATAAAATTTGGAGGTACTGAATACGAAATTGATGTAAAAAAAATATATTATGCTGGTTGGCAAATGCCAAAATTGCTGTCAAATTTACAAAATTTACAAGTATGTCTTTCGAAATTTTGAAAATCATTTGATTTCCATAGAAGATACATAAAAAAACTTTCTAATTCAGTAATTGATATTAAAATAAAGTTGTAACCTTTGACAGCTGTCAAAATTTCTGCCAACTTAATAAAAATACCATTTTATTATTATTTCAACTAATTAAAGTACTTAACAAACCTTTCTCTATAGGCTTTGAAGGAACTGAATACGAAATTTTTGTAAAAAATAATATATTTGTTGGCAGCTGTCAAAACTGCTATCAAATTTAAAAAAATGTAAGCGTGCCTTTCGTAATTTTGAAAATAACGTGAATTCCCATAGAAAAAGTGCTATTAAGTGTTAGTTCCATAATAGATAATGAAATAGTTTTCACTTTTGGCAGCTGTCAAAATTTTCCAACTTAATGAAAATGACATTTTATAATTATTTAAAAAATAAACGTACATAACAAACATTTTTTATAAGTTTTGGAGGTACTGAATAGGAAATTGATGTCAAAACAATATTATGTTGGTTGGCAGATGCCAAAATTGCTGTCAAATTTTAAAATTTACAAGTATATCTTTCGTAATTCTGAAAGTAATGTTGATTTCCATAGAAAAAGATACATAAAATGTTTTCAAATTTTCTAGTTCAGTAATTGATATTAAAATAAAGTTGTCAATTTTGACAGCTGTCAAAATTTCTGTCAACTTCATAAAAATGCCATTTTATTATTATTTCAACGTTTTTTATAAAGTTTGGAGGTACTGAATAAGAAATTGATGTCAAAAAAAAATTATGCTGGTTGGCAGATGCCACAATTGCTGTCAAATTTACAAAATTTACAAGTATGTCTTTCGAATTTTTGAAAATAATGTTGATTTCCATAGAGGAAGATACATAAAATGTTTTAAAACTTTCTAATTCAATAATTGATATTAAAATAAAGTTGTAACCTTTGACAGCTGTCAAAATTTCTGTCAACTTAATAAAAATACCATTTTATTGTTATTTCATCAAATTAAAGTACTTAACAAATCTTTCTCTATAGGCTTTGGAGGAACTGAATACGAAATGTTTGTAAAAAAATAATATATTTGTTGGTAGCTGTCAAAACTGCTGTCAAATTTAAAAAGTGCAAGCTTGCCTTTCGTAATTTTGAAATAACGTGAATTCCCATAGAAGAAGTGCTATTAAGTGTTAGTTCCATAATAGATAATGAAATAAAAGTTTTCACTTTTGTCAGCTGTCAAAATTTTTCAACTTAATGAAAATGACATTTTATGATTATTTAAAAAATAAACGTACATAACATTTTTTATAAGTTTTCGAGGTACTGAATAGGCAATTGATGTCAAAAAAATATTATGTTGGTTGGTAGATGCCAAAATTGCTGTCAAATTTTAAAATTTACAAGTATTTCTTTCGTAATTCTGAAAGTAATGTTGATTTCCATAGAGGAAGATACATAAAATGTTTTAAAACTTTCTAGTTCAGTAATTGATATTAAATAAAGTTGCAACTTTTGACAGCTGTCAAAATTTCTGTCAACTTAATAGAAATGTAATTTTATTATTATTTCAACTTCAATTAAAGTATTTAAAAAAACATTTTTCTATAAGTTTTGGAGGCACTGGGAGACCATCCTCAATTATTTTCATTAAAATTAAAAATCATGCTGCACCCCCATTTGTAGATTTCATCTGAAACGACCCTGGAAACGAATCTCATTTTGAGAATATCAAATAACACAGATCTACAAGGCTCAGCTATTTAAAAAAGGTGTTTCTAAGAAGAATTTACCTATCACGTCAGGAATTTCAGATATTTAAGGTTAAATGACGTCTTGGCTATATTTGAGGTTATGTATAAATTTTTTTTAAAAATCGGCTCATTTCTGCTGGTTGTATCGTCTAGTTATCTAGTACCACCTTCTTTCTCCCCTTCAAATTGATTCGATTGCCTATCTACGATTTTTCTTATCGAAGTTATGGCTTTTTAAAGATGAATAAATTTTATTATTTATAGGGGTTGCTAAATGAATATCAGATATTTTAAAGCAATGGCTCATTGCATCTCAGTATACCCAAAAGCCCTTAAGCCATAACTCATTTTGAAGGGGAAATGAGCTGCAAATTTTTTTATTTCCTATACATAACCTCAAATATAGCCAGAAACAGCCATTTTTGGCCATTTAACCTCAAATATCTCAAAATCCTGATATGATATGATGAAAATTGCGTAGAAAATATTTCCCAACTGTCAAACTACTTTCACAAACCCCTTCCCCCCCCCCATTTGCAGACCCGCGTAATTAACTCGTTCGTTTCAATTTTGATTTCCCGTTTATATCACGGGATTATATCACCGATGTAACTAAACTTTGAATTAAGTTGTAATGAAAATGAAGATACAGGGCCGTTTTTCTGGCAGATGCACGATTGCTCCTCCGAGGACTTCGGCTGGACCGACATCCCTTGGTCCAGTACAGAGAGTGACTACACGTCGAGGTTCAGGCTGCAGCCGCCCGACATTCACAGGCGACATTTCGGAAAATTGATCAAGGTAAGCGGCAAGAGCAGCAATTTAATTCATATTCATAATTAAAATAATTAATCTAATCGCATTTGAATAAATCATTGACTTCTCCGCCGTTTATTACAAACAACCGGATAATTTATGGATTCTTAAACATTTTGCGATTCCGCTGGTATAACATAATTAATTTTATAAACGTCCCGTATTCATGGGTTTAAATATGAGCAAACATGTAAATTAATCGTGAGTAATCGCGCTATTGCCGGGTGTTAAAAATTCACACGAGCAGATTTGCATACTTATGAATTAATTTTTAGAGGTAAGCCGTTGGATTTAATGTAATATAGCCTGTTTTAGATAACCGCGGTGCTGCAACTATTATATTTGGTTAAATTGGTTTACATGTACCGGATATAAAAAAGTATATAACCTCACTTTATACGAGGAACCGGAACAGTTGTTCCTAGATAAAAATAGTAATGATGCAGCGTGCCCGTGCTAATGTTTACTATTTCAGGTATTAGAAGTCAATCTGTCTTTTATAATTCCGGCATTTTTTTTTTCATTTATTTTGTAAAAAGAAAATATCGTGGTCACTACGACCGCCATCTTGAAGAGAAGAGAAAACGCCTTCTCCTCAATTATATTGGTCAAACGAAGTGTCCAATTTGAACTGGCGCGTATGCCGTTTCGCCTACTAACAGTTTGTTTTTTCCTAGGTCCATTCAGAGGACGCGGCGGAAACTTTGAGGCCATGCGTTGCGAAAAGTTACAGCTTCGGAGGTTACGGAGGCATTTCGGTCCTTAGTAGGGGCGACAGCGTAATGTCGACGCACAGCGCCGGACCCAGGCTCCTCACGAAGCAAGGTAACATTGGTAGTAGATTTGTGCCAACCCCCCCCTCCTGTCCTGTAAATAATATTGCGTTCGTGCATCAGAAAATTGCTATAGGTAAAAATTGGGCTTGTTTTCTTGTTCGTGTTTTTGTACAGGTCGATCTAGTATGAAAAGACACTAATGAATTTACGTCATTAGGCGATTGCTAACAAAAGAATTCAGTTGAACAATGCGGTTTTTGGGAAGACGATGGATTTCTGATTGTTTAGGTTGTAAAATTTGTGTAAAAAATCATTGAACCCATGAGAACGTAATTATAGTCGAAACAACTACTTTTTATAACTAAAATAAAGTAGGCAACGTTCCTATTCGCGGTAACTTATGCCAACGCAGATGAATGCAAAACGTTTGACTTAAAATTTTAGGAACAGTAATGCGTTTTAAGCCTACAGCTGTATATCGCTCCTGAGTATAAGCCTCAGCTGCGGCAGCTGGCAATGTCGGAAATAATAGTCTAGTGTTTGTGTCAGGAAATTATTATAACTGTGTTAAGGAAACTATTAAAAAACAATTCAACGATTCAGTTTATTGTATAAATTTGAATATCAAAACAAAGACAATACATTCTTATGTTAATACTTCGTAATAGAATTTTGTATTGCACTGTAGCCACTGACCAAATTATATCAGACTGTTTATAGACGTTGTACAAGTTGATCAGCGACAAAAAGCGATGGGTAATTTTTTCGTGGCCTATAGTGTCGTCGTTACAGATCTAGGTATGTTTAATAAAACAACTTATATTGGTTACTTTTTTTACGTATACCCACATAAATTTGTCTGGTCGTCCATCCTCTCCAGAGCTTAGTCACGCGACCAAACCTCTATCCTTAACCCCTATTGCATCACCAGCTGCATTTTCGTCTTCAAGTTCATTACGGATTTTGCAACCTCCTTTTCGTTTTGAACATAGGTTTTCATTTTATGTTGGACACAGATTCTGCGGCCAGCTCAGTGTCCTGGCGCCTGAGCCCGTCCAGTTCCGGGTACAAATCTCAGTCGCAGATGTCGGAGTCGGTGACGCCGTCCCCCACGTCGACTCCGCACCCCCTGGGCGACTCCAGGCAAAACTCGAATGGCAGCAGCGAGAATCAGGATCACAGGACCGACCACGCGGAAAACCACATCGTCTGGGCCGTGACGGATATACAGAACGTGCCGAAGGGGAGCATCATCATCAACCCGCAGGTCAGTCTGATTTACATTAATAACTTGAGCTTCCTCACTTACGTTTTTACTTTCAGACCGGTAAGCCGCTGAAGAACGAAGACGGCACCATATACCATTACGATCCGAACAATCCTCCTCCCGGCATGATCCACACCCCGGCCAAGCCTCCCCCCTCGCCGCATAAGCCTCCGTCAAAAGACAACATCTCGATCTCCCCGAAGAAATCCAGATCTACGATCACCTCGCCCACGAGAAAGTCGACCCTCACGAACAGCGCGACGAGCCCGAGCCTGCCGTTCTCGCCGTCGCTGATGACCACCACCACCGTTCCCCAAAGGAGTTACTCTTACATCCAGAACGAGACCGTGATGAGTCCGCTGCAGCAGCATTTCTCGGGGTACACCTCGTCGTTTGCCACGCCGCCGGAGAGCAGCGCCGCGGTGTACCAGCAGCCGTACGTCGTTTACACTGCTCCGTACGGCGTGCACGTCCAGCAGCAATACGACAACAGACTGGTGAGTACTTTTGAGCCGAAACGGCGGCGTCCACTGCTATCGAGCAAGAGCTGGCCAAAAAGTTACTGAAAATTCACTAAAAATTTCACCAAATGATCAATCTGATGGTGCACCCTAAAGAAAGACGTTTGAATTACACTCTTATTGAATTGTCGCCTAATGGAGGGTGCTTAATAAAAATAATAACTCGGTTTCTTTAGTCTCAGATGCATATAGCGATAAAAGACTTCTTCCTCAGGTGTACGGAATATTGAACCTCAATGAATACGGTTGTATTATGGGTTGCCTATAATAAGTAAGATAGAATGATGTTAAAAAAAAGTCATTCTTTGGACGAAAATAATGCGACTTTTATGGTGTGATTTTTTATTTTGGCACGTAGTTTTCGTTATACAGGGTGTTAAAGTTTAAATTTTGAAAATTATTTTTGTTAATAATTCTGCTATCTTTTAAAATTTTTACCTGAAATTTTGCACAGACTTTTATCTCATGCAGGTACACTTTTTGTGTAATTTTAGTAAAAATAGTCAAAGCGCAAACGGGGAAAGGGAGGTTGTGGTACCCATTAACACCCCAACTTTTTCATGCGTACGCCTATGGTAGATATTTATTTTTAGATTAAATACATATTTCCCTAACTTTTCTTACTCTTAATTTAGGACCTGATTAACGAGATATTTCAATAAATTGCTTGACCCACTTTTTCTTCACATCCTGTATAACAGGCAAAAATATTGTTTACATAGTAACACAACGGCTTCTACAAAAATAATTTTTTGAGGCATTCAACTTTTATTCGTGTTTTTAATTGAAGAAACCGCTACTTAAAAGTTACCCAAAAATATTCCACACTTTCTATACGGTTCGGAAAATATGCGTAGAATTTTTTTCAGATTATTCAAATAATATTTTCGGACCCTTCTAAAACTGGGAATTTCCAACAATTTGATTTTACTACCTAAGCGCCCGGACTAATCCAAATTGTCAACAAAAATGCAAAACCTAAGAATATCACTTATCCCTTTACCAGGAATACCCTGTTTAATTGTCCTGTTCAGAGAAAACAATAAATTATTGTAGAGGTACCTATTTGCCATAATAATTCTCAGTTTGTTCAAAAGTGTAGAAGAAGTGACATCGAACAGACGATGGCGCAATACGTGTTCATTCAAACTGCTATGTTGGTAAGTGATTTAGTTTTATTTGCCTCGGTTTAAATTAAAAACAATACAGTGATACTTTGTGCGCCCCTTTTTTCTAAAAAAAAAAAAAAAGATAAATAAGTGTTTATATTTATTTGTGATAAGTTTTTTGTAAGATTTAAGTAAATACAAGTGTGCAGTTGCCGAAGAAACGGAGTTAAAGTGCATAATTAAACCAAAATACAATATAAAGATATTTGATTGCTGCTCCGAGTTGCCTATCGCGCAAAAATGGCCCAAAACTGTTGCTGTTGCTTAAATGTCTAGATAACTATAGGATTTAGACTATGATATCCTCATATATATCGAGAATTTTATGGAGAATTCAAATTTTTAAAAATATATAGGGTGTTCCATTTAAAAATATTAACATCTATAGCGCCCCCGTTGGACAACATTTTGACATTTAGATTATTTTGACAAGAATTTATCTAGTATGAAAAAAGTCACCAAAAAACATAATTGGAGTTAGGGACTTCCAGGAATGTAGTTATTATTAAAAAAAATTAAATAATTTTTTTGTTCGTCTCACATTGCCATGTCGAGCTTATTTTATTTTTTATTTCTTGTCTGGAATCTAGCCTTGCTTCTATCAATACAAGTCGAATCAAATTTTTGCCATCACCATAATTAAAATGGACCTACCCTTACCCCCATCTCTTAATCCTTTCAGTGAATAAACGATTAAAGTACCCTCAATAAAACTATTTTTACTACTCTCAGTAATAAATAGTATACAGGAATATTATTATCTATATTTATACCTGACTGGGAAAATCCCAACCCTGATTTATATTTAGGCGTAAATTTCAAGTTTCAGGTAACGAAAATAATACTTGATCCTAAGTACTTAGTTGTAAATTATTTTGCTGGTACACAATGTTGAATCTAAATCTCTTAACCCCCTTCATAGTTATATATCAAAAAACCAACCTTTATATAATTTTTTTTCCATTCTATGATAACTGACATAGTTCCAAACAAGCGTGAACACCCTGTATAATACCTGACTAGCTAGATAGTTTTGAAACCACACCACACCAACGTAACCCATTTTTGTTGTTGCAGGAGCCTGCGCATATGCCAGATATGACAAACACCTATTACATCTCCGAGGGCGCGGGACCCCCGCTAGGTCAAGCTATCACCTATCAGCAACCACAGCCGAACCCATATTGGAACCAACCCGTCGCCTATTTCCAGAACAACCCCCAAACCACCCCGCCGACGCAGAGGTTCTCCTCCGGTCCCATGCAGACGCAAGCACAACAAGGTACAAAATAACCCTAATCATGCTCACATGCAGATTAATTTGTATCCCTGATTTGTTCCAGGATTCGTACCAGCGGGATACCCCCAAAATTACCTCGCCCCGCCAAACCAGCCGCCGCACAACCCAGAGATGGTGCCCATCTACTCAAATCCGCAAGTACAGGTGGTCTATCAGAACCAGCCCGCTCCTCCCAGCCCGATCGTGTACCAGAACCAGTCGCCCATGGTGTACCCGCAAAACCCCGTGTTTCCTCCGTCGGCGTATCCGCCGCCGCAGATGAATCCGCAGCACCTGCCGCAAACCATGCCGCCGTACCCGCAAGGCACCCCTACTCCGAGCAGCTGCACCTCGTCGACGTCCGCGCCGGTGTACAGCACACCCGGCATACCCGAGCCGCCCACTTTTGTGCACCTGGCGCAAAATATGCAGCAGATGAGCTTGGGTGGCGGTATGCAGAACCATCCCAACTATATTACCAATAAAGGTACTTGTTTCGACACCAAAAGGCATTTCGGGCTCCGTTAGCCTTTGAGTCAGATAAAAAAGAAATCGCTTCTCTCTGTCATTTTTTAAATATGCTTCTATTTTCAGGTCCGCAGCCGTTTGATTACCGCCAGAAGAGCGGCAACAGCCTCAAGGGGAACAAATTCGGCAACCCAAAAAACTTCATCATGGGGTCCAGTCAGAGTAGCACGGGAACCAACTCGCCCGCCGCTACGGTGATCGCAGGATACTGCCCACCCCAGAATCCCCCTGCGATGTACAGGACGCCGCCCGAGACGCCCCCGAACCAGCAGTTCGGTTACCCGCCGAATTTTAACGTACCCCCGGTTATGTACAGACAGGTTAGTTGCCCCCTCTTGCATTAGTCTCCTCCAACAGCCACGATGAGTGACATTCTCTTGTTACTACCAAAAAGCAGCAATTCCTCCCTTCCGTCTTCTATTTTGAGACAAGACATGACAATTTTTGGCGCCCAACACCGCGGACCGACACATTTGAAAATTTTGTATTTAGGAAAGATCTGCAACTTCTAATTTGGCCATGCCATTTAGAACATACACATATTACGTTAGATTCATTATTCTCGGCTGCTAGAGATACATTTGAATTTAAACAAGGTAGAACCAGCTTATTTATTATTTATTTCTGTTCCTTCCAGATTGGCAACGTGCGCGCCAGTACTCCGGGGACGGCCAGAAGCAGTCGATCCCCCACACCGGCTGGTGACGTAACACTTTACGAAAGACAGAGGATGTCGCTGCCTCCAAACATATATCAAGGGATGCCTTACGTTGTACCACGTAAGTCTTGCGTTGGGTCCCATCTGTAACCGAATTTAATTTATGTTTTTTGCAGCGGACCCCAGACTTATTCAAGCTAGAGGACAACCACCTATGTACAGACCATCCGCACCAATGAATAAACCGAATTTCAACCAAGGATCTGATACTCGATCTCACAAAGGCCGCAAATCAAAGTAAGGGGCAAAAATTTTGTTCGAACTTTTAGGGGAAGCGCCAGCTTTTGTCAAGAATACGGTTTTCTGAGAAATTAATAAAAAAATATATAGTTGCCTAATTAGGCAGTAATTACCACATATGTGGTCTCATGGTTTGGTACATCAGCCTTCATAAATGGTCATAAACCGCTTGGTCAAAAGTAGGCAACCAGATACACATTCTGTTTTTCTAGTGTATATATGGTTGCCTAATACTGAGGTCTCGTGTTTATATATATTTTCTTAATATAAGTACTGAATAAATTTTTTATTGTTCTTGCAGGGCCAACAAGCAATCTGGTCTACCACCGAGTGGCAAACAAATCTAGAAGCATATAGCGTAAACTTAAATAATAAAAAATATTGTAAAAATATTTAAAAAAATTTATTTAAAACTAATCTGTTTAACATCGATTTTGAGCTGCCCTGTTATAAAAAAAAGTAAGGTAAGGAGTTCCTTTTAATTTTTTAGTCACCAATGTTATACTATTTATTTTGCCGACTTTAAAAATGTATATGTTTTAAGACTTGTACTCTAAAAATTACATATATATTTTCGTTATTTTTTTTTTTTTTGTGATAATTGACTTGAATTGTAGTGATATTGGCACTTTGTTTTCGGTATAAGTCTTAAAATCCCGTGATTATAAGTTGTAGTATCTTTTTTTTAAGATACCAATGTCTAGTATACTCTATATATTGTTATTTACATTAAAAAAGCAAAATATTTTAACCTAAAAAGGACATTGCTCAACAGTTTTATTTGTCACAAGTTATTCCGCACAATATTTTTATAGAAGTCACAAAATCGAAAGGTAGCCGATTTTACAGAAATACAAAACTTTTAATTATTTTGGCTTTTTACGTATTGTTTTCTTACCTTTCAAAAAACGTGTGAAAAAAAAAATTTTTCATCGGACCTGTGAATACATAAAAGACAATCTATTTTTGTTGTAAAACGTTGTATATGTGTAAACCGAAAAAGGGTCCATTTTTAGCTGTTCATATTTCTTGTGCGAGTGATTTTCCAGAAATATGTTCAACTAAAAAGTCATTTTTTATGAACGAGGAGGTGAAGAATACCTTATCATTATTATGGAATTTCAACATTTATTTTTTGTAGAAAATGAATGTATTGCAATCCAACTTTCCAACTCTTACTTTTGTCACCTCCTCGTCTGGTACCACTGTTATTTGTAACTGTATTACCTTTATAGAAATTTTATGAAAACTGTTAAGTGTTTTCGTTCAGGAGGTCAACAATTATAAATTTACTGCAAAACTTTATCAATTTTTTGTTTGTATAAAAGGATTTTGATATGCCAGTTGTTGAAAACTAGAACAATACTGAAACTCTTTCATGAATTTGATATATCATATTTTGAAACGGGAGTTTTGTACCGTTCAGCAATCCATCCATTCGAAAATACCTTTTCAAAATTTTACACAGTTTTAAAAATTGTAATTCTTGATGTCAATTACAATTATTATGCAAACTGTTTTGTGAAAAGATGTACTTAATTTTTTTATGATTCTCTCTTAGGGAAGCGGTATTTTCTATTCTACCCTGTACCCGCTTTCCAATGTAACTTCCCTTTCAATTTTTTTTTCGAGTAGTATTATTTTTATAGTTAATAATACTTTATCAATTTTTTTCCAAAATATAGATATTTATTTATATTTGTATTTTATTTATTTTTTGTTCTAATGTGCCTCAATACTTGTAAAAATAAATTTATTTCATAAAATGTTTGGTGTTTTATTTCATACAACTAGCGTTCTCTCTGAAATTTCTCAAGCCCAGGAAACCATTACGTAGTGCGGATGTCATCAGAGGAAACTAATGATATCAAATTTAGGACATCACTTCATATTTTTCCTGAGTTTGAATCCTGATCGTAAGCTAAATTAATGTCTAATAAATCGTTTATGAATTCCCAATTTATTATGGGATCGTTACAAAGGCGAGAATAATCTGCACTTTTATAGTTATTATAATAGCCATTGTTAATTCCATATTTATTATTTGTTGGATTAGTAACAAAAACAAGAAAAGGGCTTTCCAATCTTCAATGTAAAGGTTGCAATGATTCATACAGAATATCAGTATTTCCCCATAAAGTCATTATTCTTTAATATATGTGTCACGTCCACAGTTTTATTATTTTATTGATATGCCATATATAGTATATAATACTTAATAAAGTAAATGAAATGTTTATTGTCAGAAATAAATTTTCATGGATGCAGTATATACAGGGTGTTCTGAAAAACACTAGCATAAATTAAGGGGCTGATAGAATTTCGGAAAATATTACAATTTGTTCCTATGAACCATGGGCGTATCTTTTTCCGTTTTCAAGATACAGGGCGTTAAAAATAATTTTTTTAAATCTAGTTTCGGTCCTATCTTCCACAAAATTCGACCAAATGAGCTGAAATTTTGCCATGTGGGGTTTCTGGGGATGCTAAATGTCGATTTTATCGAAAACCATAAGAATTTCGAAAAGAAGCCAAAAATACTTTTTTTCGCTAAAAGGAACGTCGAATAAAATTTTTCTATTAAATTTGACCAGTGGCGTACAAACAAAAAGTTTTTGTGGTTTAAGGGGTAATCGATCAGAAAAAAATAATCACCCAGTGTACTATTTTGGACAAAATTTATTTCAGCCGGTGTGCTTGCCTTAATTATACCTGTATGCCAAATTTGAATGAAAAATCTTTATTCGTTATTGAGATATTGGAAAAAAAATTTTTTCCCACCAACTTCAACACCTTGTATCTTAAAATCCATTCGTTTTTCGATATATGTTTATATGAGAAAAAGTTATTATTTTTAGGCGTAGTATCCGCTGGCGAAGTTTCCCGACTTAAATTCGGACCACCCTGTATATTATATTTTACTGTTTCCTGTATATGGTATTCACATTTTATTTACATGAGGGGAGGCCTTGGAAAATCTGAATTCTGTTGTTATGAATGACTGTTTTAATTACTGAGGTTATGTTGAAAAGTCAAAAACATAACCACAAATTCAAATTGGTTCTACATAGTTGCCACAGTGAGACCCTAAAGAAAGCACAGCAATGTCATCAATAAAAAATTTGGCAATTCAGCCAAAAATAAATGACAGTGAGAATCAATTAAATCTGACACCTCAATATTTTGTCAATAGTAGACAACCCTGAGACAACCTAAGAAAAACATATCATAGCCTCCCCTCATGTAAATAAAATGTGAATGGCATATATTTTGTTTGTTTTTTAAATTCAGCCTCTTTGCACACGCCAGGCTTCTACAGGGTTGCATAAGGAAACATTTTTTTATATTATTTTATTGACGGATTAAGTTCATTCTCAAGGCCAGCTATGATAACTAACAATTAAATTAACATTAATAAAACACTATCTTATTCAAACAAAATTAGCTATTTGCCAAATTGATAAGTTGGCTATGCTGAAGATAGAAATTTTCAGTAGAGATAGAATTTTCGCGATAAGTTTGTCGATTTATTTCTAACGAAACTGAGTTGCTTGGAAACACCACGAGTCCGTAGGACGAGCGGTGTTTTCAAGCAACTCAGTTGAGTTGAGAAATAAAAGACAGACTTATAAGATAAATTCAATCACGAGTGCTATTTTATTAGACTATTTCACGAACAAATATTTTGGTTGATAACTTCACTTGAAGTAGCACCGAAGCGACTAATTTTGACGTCTGTCTCTATAATTAATTTTTATTAAACTGTCAAACTTTGCTTTGCCATCCGTATCCATGGTTACGGCCATCCGTATCCATGGTTACAGCCATCCGTATCCATGGTTACGTCGTTGAAAACACCACGCTGATAGACCAATTAGAATTGAAAGACAGTCGGTGTTTTCGCTGTAATACAAGCTGTCTTTGGTTTGTGATTGGTCAGATTAGGTATGTGATAATTTTAAGGTGAGTGAAATAGTCATTGGTATTTGGTGGTTCATTTGTTACATCCATACAAGGTGAAGATATAAATACTGCAGGGTGTAAATTCGTAAGCGCGATTTTAGCTGTCTTGGAAAAAGTACAATACCCTTAGGAATTATTTTAATTTATGGTAGTATTATAAATCATGAGATAATTAAACTCGAGAGGTGCGGGATTAGATCAACCGCCTTAAAGTGGATAAAATCATATAGGTGTAGAAAATCGATATAAATATGTAAAAATAATTCATCTGGCAAAGAAGCAAATTCTGAGAGGGAAGGGATTTTGATAATAGAATTAGACAAGCCTTTCAAGATATAAATTCAAACCTACTCAAAAATACATTTTACTGTTTGATAAATTTTTGGTGATTGACATTAACAATTAATAATTGCTAATGTTACCAGTAATTCTTAATATTCTTAGTATCATTTGTTAATACTTCAGTAACCATGTCGTTATTTTTAGTGTTATTTATTTTATTATCTAGTTTTATTTATTTTAGACTTTGATAATATCTCGTTGATCTAGCCATAATTCTTACATCATTCAATGCTAGTATTCCATTTATCAATCCATATTTCCTTTGTACCGTTTCTCACTCGTGTAACTACTTCATGTATAATACACCTATAAACAATTATTATTAGTATTAATCAGCCATGACGCATTTGGAGAACTGAAGGCAGCCGTTTTATATGATAAAATTTTTTAATACGGATTGATCAAAATCTCGGTTTACAGATGTTAACTTGACAAATTATTCCATCTTGAATTCGATGTTAGTAGAATGTCTCGAGAACTTTACCTAAAAGTCTAAGTATCCCCTTGATTTAACAAAAACATTGTACGGCGGGATAGAAACCATAAAGAAAGAGTTTTTGGATTTTTTTATAATAATTTTCTTTTCATTGCACCTGCAACTCGAGGTGCAACGACAATTAATTTTATGTTGTAGAATCACATTTTTGTTGCGAAAAAACAAACAATGGAAATATTTAAATGTTTTGACACTTTTTTAAAATCACAATAATTAATCCTATCTAGGATGAATTATTGAGGTTGGAAAAATTTCGAAACGTTGGTCCAGAATACGTAAATCAAATTTCTTTCAGACATGAGTTCTACATCCCAACACGGTTAATGAGATACTAACAACAGTCTGAGCAATAAAGAATGACCACCCTTAAAGGCGGACGGGAGAAAATCGTTTAAAAAATATATATGTTTCATAATATAATAACATAATCCATTTATTTATTATGAAATTTGTTGCAAAACATATAAACAACAACCCATCGCTTTTATGGTACCTACCTATGATTAGCAGTAAAAAGGTTTATTTTTGGCGACACACAACAACACTATTTTTAATCAACGAATAGCAAACAGTAGATCGTCACAGCGGTGTTGTTTATTACCGAGGATATTACACCTGTCATGAAAATATTAATTGTTTCCGATAACTTAATATTTGTTTTTATTCAATAACGTAATAGGTAATTATATATTTTAACGAAAGCAAAAAGTACCCACCCGTTTTACATGTATTATCTTTCCTTGATACACGGAGTGATAACAGCACAATAAATCATCAATGTGAATAACAGTGTTCAAAGTTTCATCTGGTTAATTCGATAGTTTTATCTAGAATATCTTGATGTATTATTTGTTTTATTTATCCATAACTGAACTGGTGATGGATTTTAAGCGATTTGTTTTTTAATGTAAACGTTCAAGAATTCCAGAACCTACCGTTGGTAATCCAAAAGCATCATAATAAATTCGAATACTTTGGAAAAAATCAGTTTTGGCGTCGATTTTTCGTTATAAGCCGCATGTGTCATTTTTTTGTACGCCTGAATAATTTGGAACTTCCAATGCGAGACGTCAGTATTTTATCACTGCCAGTATTTAAACAAAGGTTTTGCGTAGCGGATGGGGAAGCTTAGGAGTATTTGTCTTTTGTCTTTGGTGATTATATTGAGGTTTCGTGGTAGGTTTGTTTTATAAGAAAATAATTTGATGTCACCTTCGGAAATTTTATTACAAACTAAACAAATTAGGTTAGAAATTGAGGAAACTTTATTTTAATATCGGTTATTATCAGTAGGTGAGCCCTCACCAGGATTTTCGACCTCATCGCGTCATGAGGTTTCTATTTTTTTTCAACAGTATCTACAGGGTGATTCACGAGGAAAGGGCCAAAATGTTATGGTAGATAGAGTTCACTTAGGTGAATTAGAAATGACTATTGAAAAAAGCCTGAGCGTTTTTTGTATCGATCTACAGGGTGATTTATGAGTTTTGCCAATACTTCTTTAAGTTTATATCTTTTAAACTAATCACTAAAATCAGCTCGTATTGTGGGTATATAGTATTCTATTAATTGTTAATTTACATGCATAATCAAAGACAGAAAATTCCAGGGCCGGCTCAACTAATTTTTATTTTTAGGGCTCCTATGAAAAAATTCACCCTGTGTACGTAATTTTTAAATTCTAATACTGAATTATGAAACTACATACAAAAATGATCGAAACATGTATTTTGTTGTTTTGCCACACTTTGGGCGAATTTTAAATAAACGATCAATTTTCGCCAAAATCGAAGGTCTGCACAAAATAAATTTATAAAATTACATTTTCCTCTCTTATTCAAACTAAAATATTTGTTATACAAAATTTTGTGATTTCATGCATGATTAATATGAAATAAATAATCAAAAATAAATAATTTCAACATCAGATTAAGTAATTTTTATTTCTGAGGTTTCTGTGAAAAAAATCAGTCTGTATACATTTTTCTCAAATTCTGATAATAAATTGTGGAACTACATTTAAAAATTACACGAAATTATTTATTTTTTATTACAATACATCAATAAACAGAACATTATAAACAACAAATTCACAGAACATAAAACCTTATATGCATTTTCAAAAAGAAAGCCTTCTGCCTCCCTACATTTTCTTTGTCGTAAAATTAAATTTCCTACGGCTTTTCTAATAACGACAGGATTATTAATGTTCTGTTTATTGATGTACTGTAATAAAAAAAATAAACAATTTCGTTAATTACTTCGTCACCAAAAGTGAGGAAGATATGTATTCGTGAAAAAAATTTTGAAAATTTTTATTGCATTTCTGGACGATTCTCGAATTATGATACACAAAAATTTTCTTTTTTTGAAATAAAGCTTTCAAATTTGGTACACACATTCTGGAGGTCAAGGAAAAGATTGAGTTCGTTGATGAGCAAAATCAGTCCACTGGAATGGGGTCTACCGGACCCCAACATTTCTATTTCTAACTTTACAAAAAAATTTACTCGTGATGAAAGATTATAAATAGGATCTGATATACAACTCATTATAATATTGTGTCCAAATATTGAAATAAACGAAATACGCCAAAAAAACAAAATACGTCAAAAAAAATCAAAATACGTCAAAAATTACTTTTGTTAAAACTCCACCACACGGTGAGGAAGTTTTGATCCCATAATTGGCAGCGGTTTTTTTAATGTAGTTCCATAATTTATTATCAGAATTTGAGAAAAATGTATACAGACGGATTTTTCACAGAAACCTCAGAAATAAAAATTACTTAATCTGATGTTGAAATTATTTATTTTTGATTATTTATTTCATATTAATCATGCATGAAATCACAAAATTTTGTATAACAAATATTTGAGTTTGAATAAGAGAGGAAAATGTAAATTTATAAATTTATTTTGTGCAGACCTTCGATTTTGGCGAAAATTGATCGTCTATTTAAAATTCGCCCAAAGTGTGCCAAAACAACAAAATACATGTTTTCGATCACCTTTGTATGTAGTTTCATAATTCACTATTAGAATTTAAAAATCACGTACACAGGGTGAATTTTTTCATAGGAGCCCTAAAAATAAAAATTAGTTGAGCCGGCCCTGGAATTTTCTGTCTTTGATTATGCATGTAAATTAACAATTAATAGTATACTATATACCCACAATACGAGCTGATTCCAGTGATTAGTTTAAAAGATGTCACCTTAAGAAGTATTGGGCAAAACTCATAAATCACCCTGTAGATCAATAAAAAAAAGCTCAGGTTTTTTTCAATAGTCATTTCTAATTCACCTAAGTGTACTCTATCTACCATAACATTTTGTCCCTTTCCTCGTGAATCACCCTGTATATTATTAAAAACCAGGTCCAACACGGTTCCTTAGAATTATTGTTCTGTCTTAATTTTATTGTTTCATGTCTTATTTTTTTTTTTAATAAATGTAGCCTATAATATTTGCATTTTTATTTAAATTAAGTATTTGGCGAATGCGCCAGTAGCACCAGGTTGTCCTTTAATTTTGGGTAATCCTATTTACATGTAATATGTTCGAATTGCCAAACTATACATAATGCAATATATATGCTTTTCAATTGTATATATATACGGGGTGATTTTTTTAAAACGATCCACCCTTAATAACTCGAGAACCACGTTCAAGATATTTGTATGTAGTAAACGGCATTTTCTTGAATATCTCTATCAGTTAAAAATATATTTATTTGATGCTGCTTCCAAGTTAAAGGGTATTGGCGTAGATATAATTGGTGTCGTTACAAAAATGAGACTCAAACTTTTACGAGCTTTCTAAGTTATTAAATATTTCTATAGGCTAGAATTGCTTCTGAGAGAGAAAGAAAATTCAAACGACCAATAGAATTCTGGGTCGCTGCGCCAGCGCGAAGAACAGTTTCCGGCTTCAGCACTACAAGAGGGTCTGAATGTGTACTAAACAAGTGGTCTGGCTTTGTGCAAAAAGTACTATTTATTATGAGGAATAACTACACTATATGTTGCAACGACACTTGCGAATTGAATTGGCCCAATTCCAAGTGCAGCCAAACAATTAGCTCCAGCTTTGCTACAGCGTGGTTGTGAATTCGGTGAAGCCTTGTTTTAGAGTACTGAGATAATATTGGGAGCAATATATGGGCGCCAGAGTATTTATAACTAAATACACAAAAGTATATCGAAAACACAATTAGGTATTTACTACATAAACTAGAAAGAAACGGAAGCGGTGAATTTAAGAAGTTTAATCTTACAAATTCTTTACAATAAACAATCACTCAGAACTAAATATACTGAATTAAAAATATTGAAAATATGAACAAAAAATATGAATAAAAATTACAATTTAACCAATTTCTCTGTCTGTCTGTTTTACTGTTGTAAAGGCTTACTCGACGGGAATGAACTGAGACGGAACGGGTTCTCCTAGTAGCGATGAATCCTGCGAGTACTCGAGGTTGATGAAAAGGTTGCGAGATCCTGTCTCCACACTCTTGCTCAGTCCAGAGTGTCCAGGTTCCAACCAAATCTATTACTTTTCGGGAACACCCAATATCTCCTTACTTCTGATGTTGTTAACTCTATCGATTTCCAGTGAGTCAAATTTCCAGAAAGCCAGATGTCATGAAATAAAGACAGAACAGTTGAGAAGAGGAAATAGAGAAATAAAACTAGGTTGAAAATTATTTCAACTAGTGGTAGATGAAAAAAAATAACAAAGTTCCGGCAATATAGTTAAATTACTAGATAAAATTCACAAAATTAATATTTCTTAATATTACAATAGAAAACAATTGTCAAAATGACACAACAAGATATTAGAATTTGTAAAATTACCAAATTTACATAAAAATACGGTATCTGACACCAATTACTAAAAAAATTGAATTATTAACAAAATAATACTAATATTCGAACAGAAGAATTTAGTAAGGTTGCAAAACTTCACTATCAGTTCGTTAACAAATAACCTAACTTGATTGAATTTGTCCTATAGGTTGAAAACCATAAGGAGACTGTAATTTTTAAAGGACTATAATTTAATGTCAGATTTGTACGGGACAATTTAAACTTAGAAACGTGAATGAAGTAATAACTCTACAGATTCAGATATTTAATATTAATAACAAAATAATTGGTAACAATATTCACAATATTGAAATAAATTCGAAATTTTAGCACACATAAAGATTTCAAGTTAATATTTTACTAATAGTTTAACGGTAAAAATAGCAAAAATTAATATATGAAATACCGATAGTGTTTTTCTCTTTCCGACGGACGAAAATGAATGAACTTATGCCTAATTCAAAATGGCAGAAAATACGTAAAACCAAGGTAAATCTACACTCTTGTAACTTACACGAAAATTAAGGAATGAACTAATAATAATAATTTGTCAATAATAAAATCGATATAGAACTGTGATACCGTGAATATGATGAAAAAAGGAAACCAGAAAATCAGACTTCTGTCACATCCGAAGCAAGTGATCAAATGTACTACAAATTGATTAATTCAAAGAGAAGAAAAAAATACTATAGATCACTTACCCCGTATGCTTTGGAGCTCCTGGACAGAAATCTGTAGCTCTGAACAGTAAATAACTTCGGCAAAACCCAAGTCTCAAGCGGACTTCCTTCACTATCCAAAACCAGTGTAGTTTTCCTTTTTACAGCTCATATGAACCACAGTCGAACCTAATAACAATAAAAATCCACACAGAAATTGTTCTATGTACGAAATAACGATAATCTGCAAGTTTCACTTACAGCGATAATTTATACAATTTAAATATTGTATAACGTGTCAATTAACAATAATTGAACCACGAAAACGTCTACTTTAGACAAGATACGGTAAAACGGAAATGGGAATACCCATCCACGTGCTTAAAAAACAGTGCTACTAGGTAATTATCTGAAAATAATCCAAAATATGGAAATAATACGAAATACGGTAATTATTTTGACAAATTATTATTTTTACTCTAGCACAATAAAGCTGAAGCAATAATTAATAAGCTAATTTTATGAATAGCGATATTTAAGCGACTACAAGAAATGTATGACTTACCTAGGTAAGATTCGAAAGGCAAAAGACGCTCTCCCTAGCCCGGGACGAGCCTCGTTCACAACGTTCATCTGCTGTGGCGTTTTTGTTGTATTTTTTCTACCACATACCGATCAAATGCGAATACAGGGTTATTCGGTTGTGAGGAGTCATATTTTAATATGCAAAATAGAAACTATAACCTGCTGTAACGAAAAAAAAAGCACAAAAAGCATACATCGCCTGTAAATAAGTGACAAAAAAGCCGGCTCGTGCTTCCACAATTTACTTATTGTCCTTCAGGATAATTTTATCATATTCACAGGTCAAAATCCTTACTTTCGATTTATTGATGGAATACGAAAATTCAAGCACACGTCACATAAATTCTCGGAATCTCGGAGCTTAGCTGGCTTAAAATGGCTAATACATTTAAAGTGTGTACGCTTTGTTTGTATCGCAAAATATTGATATATTATGTATAAACCACCTCCCTATCTTTACAATATGATTATTTTTAGAAGTGATGTTGGGGTCAGAGGTTTGCTCATAAAATTCGCCTTTTTGAACGGAGTTTTAGGTACAACGTTGTTTTCCTTTATAATGCGGTGATGGAGCTACAATCTTATAGTTTATTTAGATTCAAAATGGATAATAAAAATATATTATTCTTTTAGATACTAATTAAATTATTATTTTTTTATTTTGTAATTTTACAATTTTGTAAATTTGTAATTTTGTAAATTTATAATGTAATACTTATTATAATTTAATTATGTAATTTTATAATTTTGAAAATTTACAATTCTGTAATTTTGAACTTTTGTAATTTTGTAAATTTATTATTTTATAATTTTACAATTTTGTAATTTTGCTATTTTGCTATTTTGTAATTGTGTGATTTTGTAATTTTGTAAATTTGTAAATTTGTAAATGTGTAAATTTGTAATATGGTGTAAATTTGTAATTTTTTTATTTTGTAATTTGAATGTCGAAAAAAATACACCCTTTGACTTTTCTTTTGACTAGGCGCATGCGCGGAGGTTTCTTCAAAATAATGACGAGCAGCTTAAATGGATCAATTGGTCATAATTATTATCGAAAGTGTACGCTAAACCTTGTTTATGGCACTAACCATAAACACTCGCCTTTTTAAGCTTTTTGCATCTAAATTTAAGAATATTTACGTATTAATTGCCCATGTTATTTAAAACGAGTATTTACAAATTTCAATTGTATTTATACGTTGATAACAATCATATTTCGTGAGATAAAAAGCTTATTGGCACATGCCCTCAATTAAAAATTATCTTAATAGTCTTTTAATGTAAAAACGGTGATTAAAAATATACACGAAACAGTTATTTTAAGATTTTTGAGAAATACTAAATTTTGACGTATTCTATCCAATCTATGTAAATGGTTTGAGTCATTTTTATCGTCACGTCAACGTAAATATCTGCAAAATTGTCACGAAAATCGTTAATATATAAGGTAAAAAGTAGGAGCCCCAAGACTGAACCTTGAGGAACGCCTCCATCAATACTTAGATAATCAGATCTAATACGATTATTTCTTAGAAAGTTAAGTGTTGTGCTATATTAAACAAGTCTGTTCCAATTTTGACTTTCATTTCTGTTATAAGGTTGAATAATTCTAGAAATCTTAAGAAATTTTCCCCCTATACAAGTTTAAACTGACGAAATTGAATTTTTTCGCTATTTGCCTAATTTTCGGGTAATTTTAAATAAATGACTAAAACTGATTTTTTTAACAAATTTGAATTTTGCTTAAAAAATTTTTGTTATGAGAATATATCAAAAATAAACAATAATGCTCTACGTCAATATGGAACCGAGTTATCTTTTGACGTTTTGATTGATTACGAATAAACAAATATGTGCTTAATGTTGAGCTTCAGTACAATGAACGAGCTAGTTTTGGCTAAGATAAGATGGATTCTAACTTTACTCAGGACTCCGGATGAATGAGTGCTTCTTTAAATGATTCCAATATAGTTAAATTGAGGCTGGGCGAAAAATGGAAGCATTTATGAAATCAGTTTTGCTTTATGGATCCCACGAGGGTGAATCCGAATTGGACTCCAATATCTAATTTTTGGGAAATTGTGGAGGTTATGCACGAAAATTTATGATTTGTCTTTTTGCTCAGACAGGTTTTAGACTTTTGCATTATTAGGACACTTTTTAGGGATTAATGTTTTGGTGGTACTACGAATGCTCGATCGTCTTTTGTTTTCGAGATATCCAAGGTAACTTTTGTTTCTCTTATGACAGCCATTTTGAATTTTTCGATTTTTGTTAATTTGCGATTTTTTGCGAATTTTTTTTAAAATCATCTTCCAACTTACCGAATTTTTAAAACTGAAAAAAATAAATTCATGTTTTATTTTCCAGTCACTGCTCTTCCCTTTAACTTCAAAATCACGCTAACAACTACTTTACCATTCTATTGTAATATTTTGTCAAAAAATCTATCGGAAATGTGAGCTTTAACCCTTTAATATAACGAATGCACTTTTTCTTTGCCTTAATTCAACGATGCCGTATTTGAGGTAAACTTATTGAAGGTTGTAACGATTTAAGTTGCAATTCGTTAGAGCAGGTTATAGTTTCTATTTAGCGTATTAAAATATGACTCCTCACAACTGAATAACCCTGTATTCGCATTTGATCGGTATGTGGTAGAAAAAAATACAACAAAAACGCCACAGCGGATGAACGTTGTGAACGAGGCTTGTCCCGGGCTAGAGAGAGCGTCTTTTGCCTTTCGAATTTTACCTAGGTAAGTCATACATTTCTTGTAGTTGCTTAAATATCGCCATTCATAAAATTTGCTTATTAATTATTGCTTCAGCTTTATTGTGCTATAATAATAATAATAATTTTGTCAAAATAATTACCGTATTTCGTATTATTTCCATATTTTGGATTATTTTCAGATAATTACCTAGTAGCACTGTTTTTTAAGCACGTGGATGGGTATTCCCATTTCCGTTTTACCGTATCTTGTCTAAAGTAGACGTTTTCGTGGTTCAATTATTGTTAATTGACACGTTATACAATATTTAAATTGTATAAATTATCGCTGTAAGTGAAACTTGCAGATTATCGTTATTTCGTACATAGAACAATTTCTGTGTGGATTTTTATTGTTATTAGGTTTGACTGTGGTTCATATGAGCTGGAAAAAGGAAAACTACACTGGTTTTGGGTAGTGAAGGAAGTCCAATTGAGACTTAGGTTATTGCCGAATTTATTTACTGTCCAGAGCTACAGATTTCTGTCCAGGAGCTTCCAAAGCATACGGGGTTAGTGACCTATAGTATTTTTTTCTTCTCTTTGAATTAATCAATTTGTAGCACATTTGATCACTTGCTTCGGATGTGACAGAAGTCCGATTTTCTGGTTTCCTTTTTTCATCATATTCACGCTGTCACAGTTCTATATCGATTTTATTATTGACAAATTATTATTATTAGTTTATTCCTTAATTTTCGTGTAAGTTACAAGAGTGTAGATTTACCTTGGTTTTACGTAGTTCCTGCCATTTTGAATTAGGCATAAGTTCATTCATTTTTGTCCGTCGGAAAGCGAAAGACATTATCGGTATTTCATATATTAATTTTTGATATTTCTACCGTAAAATATTAACTTGAAATCTTTATGTGTGCTAAAATTTCGTATTTATTTCAATATTGTGATTATTGTTACCAATTATTTGGTTATTAATAGTAAATATCTGAATCTTTAGAGTTATTACTTCATTAACGTTTCTAAGTTTAAATTGTCCCGTACAAATCTGACATTAAATTATAGTCCTTTAAAAATTACAGTCTCCTCATGGTTTTCAACCTATAGGACAAATTCAATCAAGTTAGGTTATTTGTTAACGAACTGATAGTGAAGTTTTGCAACCTTACTAAATTCTTGTGTTCGAATTTTAGTATTATTTTGTTAATAATTCAATTTTTTTAGTAATTGGTGTCAGATACCGTATTTTTATGTAAAATTTGTCATTTTACAAATTCTAATATCTTGTTGTGTCTTTTGACCATTTTTTTTCTATTGTAATATTAAGAAATATTAATTTTGTGAATTTTATCTAGTAATTTAACTATATTGCCGGAACTTTGTTATTTTTTCATCCACCAGTAGTTGAAATAATTTTCAACCTAGTTTTATTTCTCTATTTCCTTTTCCCAACTGTTCTGTCTTTATTTCATGACATCTGGCTTTCTGGAAATTTGACTCACTGGAAATCGATACTGAGTTAACAACATCAGAAGTAAGGAGATATTGGGTGTTCCCGAAAAGTAATAAATTTGGTTGGAACATGGACACTCTGGACCGAATAAGAGTGTGGAGACAGGATCTCGCAACCTTTTCATCAACCTCGAGTACTCGCAGGATTCATCGCTACTAGGAGAACCCCTTCCGTCTCAGTTCATTCTCGTCGAGTAAGCCTTTACAACAGTAAAACAGACAGACAGAGAAATTGGTTAAATTGTAATTTTTATTCATATTTTTTTTTGTTCATATTTTAATATTATATTTAGTTCTGAGTCATTGTTTGTTGTAAATAATTTGTAACATTAAACTTGTTAAATTCACAGCTTTCTTTTCTTTCTAGTTTATGTAGTAAATACCTAATTGTGTTTTCGATAAACTTTTGTGTATTTAGTTAGAAATACTCTGGCGCCCATATATTGCTCTCAATATTAACTCAGTACTCTAAAACAAGGCTTCACCGAATTCACCACTACGCTGTAGCTAGCTGGAGCTAATTGTTTGGCTGCACTTGGAATTGGGCCAATTCAATTCGCAAGTGTCGTTGCAAGCGTCAAACAAACTTGCCATTCAACATTTATCCTTTTCAAATTATTATTTTAACTGTCAGATAATCTTCATAATTTAATTGAATTTCGTTTTATACAAAACTTATATGAAAATCTATCATAATATGAGATATGAGAAAATGTCAAAAAAGGGAAATATATATATTTTTAATTAAATAAATCGACATTTTAACTTGATAAACAGATTCTGTTATATGTTCACAAAGTACATAAAAAGACCTACCTACTCTTTGAAGAAAAAGTTTACCCTACGACCATTTTGCATTAAATGGCAAGCGTTTTAATTTTTTTCGAAAATGTTCAATTAATTGTGACCGTAAAAATTATTTATTTTTTAATTAAATTTAATCACGTATTTATAGCATGAAAATACATATTTTCTCCAATTTTCGTAAAGATCAAAAGATTTTTACCCCACACTCCGCAGTCTATAAATATCCCTAAAACTTGCTTGCTATGGTCACCTGTATAAATAATTGGATTAATTATTACTAATACGAGTATGTATTTAGAAGTGATGATCGATCACAGAATTAGAAATAAATAAAGGTCAATAATTTGTTTACCAAGTAGTTAAACTTGTGTTATTAAAACCATCTTTATAATTTTATTTAACTTGTTTGCTTGAATTTGTTTTCAAAGCACACTAATATTTAAAAATTAATTATTTCTAATTTTTCTTCTGTTTTTGAAGCTTTTCATCTTGATTTGGAAATAAAGGTAGGGTGTGGAGTACCAATAAAAGGGGAATAAAAATATCTACGTAACGCTGTCATAGCGAACTTTGATTTGCAAACTTTTCATACGGGCCCAAGTTATGGGACCGCTAAAATTAAGATTTGTTGGTTTCCATAGTAGTGTACGCACCAAAAATACCAGAACTAAATCTTAAAGTTTTTTTCTTAGTAAAAAATACTCCTGTTTGATTTAGATAAATCAACGGTTTGCGAGAAAAAATCATCATTTGTTTGACAAAACAGACCGGATGTCTCCTTTGTTTTTTTTTTCGAATTGAAATAATCAATCGAAATTTCCCAGTAGAAGATGCTGCTATGAGTTGCAATGATTCACTAGGAAATTTGAACTCCGTAACTTTAGCAGAACTAATAATTGAATTGATATTGGGGAACGATATTGACACACCAACTGACTTCTGGTTTTTAGTCCAAAATGCCTCATTGCATTTCTCATCATGCTAGAAGCAAATTAAAACGATAAAATAGCTGTAACAAAAAAATCCCTTATAGGCTTTTTTGACGTGGACTCCAGTTTTGCAGCCAAAACAAACAAAGCCAAGACCAATATGTGACTGATGATAGATGATTAGTTGATAGGTGTGGAATCTGTTCTGCTTGTCGTCCACACCTGCGAAGTTTTTCCAGAATAATTATTTTCCTTCGAGATAAAAATAAAGTCCTTAATTATTATTGGCTTTCAAGTCAATCTTGCATTAATCCATTATTTAGTTGCTTGTTTTGATTCTTCACTAATTTGTTTGAAAATTAAATACCAGTAAGTATTTGTGAGTGCTTTCCGTAAGTACAATAAAAGCCGTAATATCGTTTTTGAGTTTAGCCAATAATCCGATAATTCGGATATTTAGATACAAATATTGCATGTAATGCTTCGCGATTTTTAGTGGTACCAGCGGAATTTTTTTAAGAATTGCCACCGTATTATTGAAATAATCCAGCTTAATAATATGTTATTAATACTGCGGTGTATTTTAGATGTCAATATTTTATCGTCCTAAATACGTTTTAGCTATTAATTATTGTTGCAATAATGCGGTTTAATATGGTATTAACACCCTGAGTGTGTTTTGGGTCTTAATGTTTTTTATCCTCATTAAAATTATTGGATTACTAAGGTAATAGAAAATAAATGTTAGTTGACTTTTGTGTTTTATTTACAAGTCTAGGTCTAAACAATATGAGGTTGTTTGATACCACAAGCACCACCAATCTGACCTGTTAGGTACTCCTGGTCTTCGGTAAATCCATTAACCCATTTTGCCTCATTATTTTCCTGAGCCCCAAAATCTTATTGCTGGAGTGTATTTCTTTTATTGAACTTCTCAAATGGATTACTCAGTAGAAATTTCATGAATCTTATTGCTGGCGTCCTGTAATCCCTGAGCCCAAACACTGAATAGCTCTCTTCTTTGGGAAACCTTGCAATGTGCTGACTTTAGTTTCTTTTATTGAACTTCCTAAAGAGATTATTCAGCAGAAGCTAATGACTTTTACCAAATTATACTGCATACTACTAGACAAATCCTAAGAAACTATCACTTTTTGTCTCATTATTTTCTTGAGCCCCAAAATCTTATTGCAGGCGTCGATTCCTTTTATTGAACTTCCCAAAGAGAATAATCTGCAAAAGTTTTATGAATTTAGCCACTCAAGCTACACCTATATACATCCCCATATATCCCTGAGGCCGAAAATCTTACTAGCTCTCTTCTTTGGAAAACCTTGCAATGTTGCTGACTTTAGTTTCTTTTATTGAACTTCCTAAAGGGATTACTCATCAGAAGCTAATGACTTTACCGAATTATACTGCGTACTACTAGACAAATCGTAAGAAACTATTCCTATTTATCTCATTATTTTCCTAAGTCCCAAAATCTTATTGCTGGCTTCGATTCCTTTTATTGGACTTCCCAAAGAGATTAATCTGCAACAGTTTTATGAATCTAGCCACTCAAGCTACACCTTGAGTACTAGATAAAGCCTATAAACTCATCCCATATATCCTTGAGGCCCAAAATCTTCCTAGCTCTCTTCTTTAGAAAACCTTGCAATGTTGCTGACTTTAGTTTCTTTTATTGAACTTCCTAAAGGGATTACTCATCAGAAGCTAATGACTTTACCGAATTATACTGCGTACTACTAGACAAATCGTAAGAAACTATTCCTATTTGTCTCATTATTTTCCTAAGTCCCAAAATCTTATTGCTGGCATCGATTCCTTTTATTGGACTTCCCAAAGAGATTAATCTGCAAAAGTTTCATGAATCTAGCCACTCAAGCTACACCTGTAGTACTAGATAAAGCGTAGAAACTTATCCCATATATCCTTGAGGCCCAAAATCTTACTAGCTCTCTTCTTTGGAAAAGCTTGCAATGTTGCTGACTTTAGTTTCTTTTATTGAACTTCCTAAAGAGATTATTCAGCAGAAGCTAATGACTTTTACCGAATTATACTGCGTACTAATAGACAAATCCTAAGAAACTATTCCTATTTGTCTCATTATTTTCCTGAGTCCCAAAATCTTATTGCTGGCGTCGATTCCTTTTATTGGACTTCCCAAAGAGATTAATCAGCAGAAGTTTCATGAATCTAGGCACTCAAGCTACACATGTAGTACTAGATAAAGCGTATCTCATCCCATATATCCCTGAGGCCCAAAATCTTACTAGCTTTCTTCTTTGGAAAGCCTTGCAATGTGCTGACTTTAGTTTCTTTTATTGAACTTCCTAAAGAGATTACTCAGCAGAAGTTAATGACTTTTACCAAATTATACCTCGTACTACTAAACAAATCGTAAGAAATTATCCCTTTTTGTCTCATTATTTTCCTGAGCCCCAAAATCTTATTGCTGGCGTCGATTCCTTTTATTGGACTTCCCAAAGAGATTAATCTGCAAAAGTTTCATGAATCTAGCCACTCAAGCTACACCTGTAGTACTAGATAAAGCGTATAAACTCATCCCATATATCCTTGAGGCCCAAAATTTTAATAGCTCTCTTCTTTGGAAAACCTTGCAATGTTGCTAACTTTAGTTTCTTTTATTGAACTTCCCAAAGAGATTACTCAGCAGAAGATAATGACTTTTACCAAATTATACTGCGTACTACTAGACAAATCGTAAGAAACTATCCCTTTTTGTCTCATTATTTTCCTGAGTCCCAAAATCTTATTGCTGGCGTTGATTCCTTTTATTGGACTTCTCAAAGAGATTAATCTGCAGAAGTTTTATGAGTCTAGCCACTCAAGCTACACCTGCAGTACTAGATAAAGCGTATAAACTCATCCCATATATCCTTGAGGCCCAAAATCTTAATAGCTCTCTTCTTTGGAAAACCTTGCAATGTTGCTGACTTTAGTTTCTTTTATTGAACTTCCTAAAGAGATTAATCAGCAGAAGCTAATGACTTTTACCAAATTATACTGCGTACTACTAGACAAATCGTAAGAAACTATCCCTTTTTGTCTCATTATTTTCCTGAGTCCCAAAATCTTATTGCTGGCGTCGATTCCTTTTATTGGACATCCCAAAGAGATTAATCTGCAAGAGTTTTATGAATCTAGCCACTCAAGCTACACCTGTAGTACTAGATAAAGCGTATAAACTCATCCCATATATCCTTGATGACCAAAATCTTACTAGCTCTCTTCTTTGGAAGACCTTGCAATGTGCTGACTTTAGTTTCTTTTATTAAACTTCCTAAAGAGATTACTCAGCAGAAGTTAATGACTTTTACCAAATTATACCTCGTACTACTAAACAAATCGTAAGAAATTATCCCTTTTTGTCTCATTATTTTCCTGAGCCCCAAAATCTTATTGCTGGCGTCGATTCCTTTTATTGGACTTCCCAAAGAGATTAATCTGCAAAAGTTTCATGAATCTAGCCACTCAAGCTACACCTGTAGTACTAGATAAAGCGTATAAACTCATCCCATATATCCTTGAGGCCCAAAATTTTAATAGCTCTCTTCTTTGGAAAACCTTGCAATGTTGCTAACTTTAGTTTCTTTTATTGAACTTCCCAAAGAGATTACTCAGCAGAAGATAATGACTTTTACCAAATTATACTGCGTACTACTAGACAAATCGTAAGAAACTATCCCTTTTTGTCTCATTATTTTCCTGAGTCCCAAAATCTTATTGCTGGCGTTGATTCCTTTTATTGGACTTCTCAAAGAGATTAATCTGCAGAAGTTTTATGAGTCTAGCCACTCAAGCTACACCTGCAGTACTAGATAAAGCGTATAAACTCATCCCATATATCCTTGAGGCCCAAAATCTTAATAGCTCTCTTCTTTGGAAAACCTTGCAATGTTGCTGACTTTAGTTTCTTTTATTGAACTTCCTAAAGAGATTAATCAGCAGAAGCTAATGACTTTTACCAAATTATACTGCGTACTACTAGACAAATCGTAAGAAACTATCCCTTTTTGTCTCATTATTTTCCTGAGTCCCAAAATCTTATTGCTGGCGTCGATTCCTTTTATTGGACATCCCAAAGAGATTAATCTGCAAGAGTTTTATGAATCTAGCCACTCAAGCTACACCTGTAGTACTAGATAAAGCGTATAAACTCATCCCATATATCCTTGATGACCAAAATCTTACTAGCTCTCTTCTTTGGAAGACCTTGCAATGTGCTGACTTTAGTTTCTTTTATTAAACTTCCTAAAGAGATTATTCAGCAGAAGCTAATGACTTTTACCAAATTATACTGCGTACTACTAGACAAATCGTAAGAAACTATCCCTTTTTGTCTCATTGCATTCCTGAGTCCCAAAATCTTATTACTGTCGTCGATTCCTTTTATTGGACTTCCCAAAGAGATTAATCTGCAGAAGTTTTATGAATCTAGCCACTCAAGCTACACCTGTAGTACTAGATAAAGCGTATAAACTCATCCCATATATCCCTGAGGCCCAAAATCTTACTAGCTCTCTTTTTTGGAAGCCCTTGCAATGTGCTAACTTTAGTTTCTTTTATTGAACTTCCTAAAGAGATTATACAGCAGAAGCTAATGACTTTTACCAAATTATACTGCGTACTACTAGACAAATCGTAAGAAACTATCCGTTTTTGTCTCATTATTTTCCCAAAGTCCCAAAATCTTATTGCTGGCGTCGATTCCTTTTATTGGACTTGGCCCAAAGTCTTACTAGCTCACTTCCTTGGAAAACCTTTGCAATTTTGCTGATTTTGGGTTCTTTTATTGAAGTTTCCAAAGAGGTTACTCTAGCCACTTATGTTACACCCAACCTACTGGCCAAAGCGTAGGAATTCATCCTCTTCTGGCTTCATCCTAACTCTTTGGAAGATGGTACCTCTGTTGTTTTCTTCTATTGGTTTTTTCACAGCGCCTTCTTGACAGAAGTTACGTGGCTTCGACTAAGCAAAGATTTCTTTTGTTTCTCCTACACCGACATGGCACCTCGTCGGTGCAATATTTTCATAAACTTCCTTAATGCATAAAACATTAATTTCAGCTAAAGCGGAATTATTCGGAGGATATCTCTACAATGATCGATAAGCAAATCGTGCAGTACTTCAGGTGTTCATTTAAGGGATTATTTTTGTTTCCTTTAGGCTTTCCTTTGTATATATAATCAATTATTGTAATCTATTTATTAAAAATGTGACAGCTCTAATTTTTTCATAATCCCTGTTTGCGATGGTTCTTGTGATTTATTATGAATTCGGATTATAAATTTAATTATTAGATGTGGAATATCATTATTAACGTAAACATTCTTCACAAAATACGTTGTTGACAGTTAATGCCACTTCAGATTTGATTAATGCTTCCGAGGGCTTCGTCATAACCAAAACTTCTCCCCCAATCGGAAAATCAAGGAAGATAATCTGCATGCTAGCTTATACCGCAATCTGTCATAACTGTCATACATAATGCATACAAAGCTGGCCACTCCCCCGACGCAAATTATTTTTAGTCCGGAAATTTTCCGGTAATATGACTCCACTCCAACGGTTCAGCAATTTCTTCAGTCATCCTGCAAATAACAAGCTTCAATTATGCCCTTTTAGGTGTGATAATATGAGAACTAAACGAAATTTAAGACCAATCTCCCAAACAATTTAGAAACTGAATCGGGTGGATGTAGCAACATTCATTTATTAACAAAAAAGTGCATCTAATTCTTCAGTTCAATTGTCAGAAAGTGGAAGTTATGCATATTCTATCCACTATGTGAGCTTGAATGAATCAAGCAACCTGGCAAGCCTAGAGCATCAGTTTTCCGACTCCAAGAATCAGAGAAACGGTTAGAAAGAAGTGCTAGATCAATATCTGAGTACAAAGAGGATTCATAAGGATCCCAAGCTGACCAAGAGAAGAATGCCATCTAAAGGCTATTTTAAGGTTACTAGTATCTAGTGGGAGTATCTGTTCCTCCAGTACTTGTAAGCCGATTACTGGGCCAAAATTATTTCTGATTTCGGAGTCTTCTGGTGGTCAATATTAAAGGGACCTTAAAGGGGTGATTTTTTAGAAAAACTAAGTGATTTGCCTAGCCTGGTCGTTCTCCTTCGTTCCATTAGTATTTCTGTCTCCGGATCTTATCCCAATGACCGATGGTCAAGATGGAAGGCGGATTCTAAAAAACGGCAGTGAACAATGGGAACGTTTGGGTAAACTGAGGTTCAGAAACTGCTGATAACGCCAAATCTCCTAGTCTTCAAACAATCTTTAAACCCCATATAATCGTATAAGCTTATTTTAATCCAGTTTTTAGAAAAATGTCAGCTGTTGATAAATAAATTATTATTTATTGCCTCCAATTACCAATTAATACTCCGTAATTTTAAGAATTGAAACGTTTTTCGCAATCCTTTAATCTCATTGCATTAAATCGGTGCATATCTAAGGTAATATATCCCCTACCCTAGCTTGCATGTATATATACATGACACATCCTGATAGGAACTATTATTATTGGGGTTCCCTTGATGTTCCCCAGATGTGCCAAGTTTTTGCTGTGCGTGCCCAATATGACTTTAGCTGTGATTTTTGTGTTTTGTGTTAGTTTTTTCACCGCCACCGGAGAAAGTGTGACTGGTAAGTCAATTTTGGTACAAACAAAAAAATAATCTACCTTGGACTACTTTTGTAAATCCTCGAAATATCTTGATGGAATCTGGTAGGTAGATGTCAGATACCAGATTTGCCAAATTCCTGTGTGAAAAATATGATCAAAACCCCTATGAGTTTTGCCAAAATATCCAAAAAATCATTCAGTCTTTGCCATTTCTAAATATACAATATTCAACATACACAATCATTCATTCTGGTGGATTTACCAATAATTCAATAATACACAGTCGCCAGAGCTTTGAGCTTTGTTCACTATTTCCCAATGCACTGATCCCACATAAATTGAGACAGTGCAAAAAGACTCTATCTCTCAAAACGTAAATAGCTTTGAGCCGGAAACAAACGAGGAATATGAAGTGGCGCAAAAGCTTACCATCTTCCAATTTTCATTTGGTGTATCGAGGCGTCGGCGCAGTGGGCTAAAGCGCAGTAATGAGACATTACAGTTAACCATTGCATCTTAGGAGTTAAAAGAATTATACAGACCTCCGCCACAACATTCATGTATCAGACGATTGGAAAAAAAGTAAAAAGATTTATTCTGAAAAATGTTCTTCTCTGTAAGCACGAAATCTGCACGTATCCATAAATATATTTACGTACGAAGTAAATAAATATATATACTTGTTTTCAAGGATAATAATAATAATTTACGATAATCTAAATGCTTTAATTTTAGAATTGTAAAAAACGAAATTCAGTACCATAATAATACAAGCTATCGAATTAAAATAAAATAAAGATAAAAGTGAAACTCTTAATCACATGTTTATTTAAAAGGATGTTTTTATGCCTTAGTTAATCTTTTTATTTACAAACTCGATAATAGTTGAATTACTGAAAATAACAAATATCATAAAAGGCCCCTCCTCCGTGATATAATTAATCATTGTTAAGGGGATTTCTTAAAAGCATTTATTTTTAATTATGCAACAAATGTTTTTATTACATTATTATAATAGTTACCTGTTACGTTAACAACGACTGAACTCCAATACTTGATACATTTACATTTTTAGCACCACAACAGTGTCCAGCAGTCGATGGTGCTTTGCCAGTGTACATACCCGACGCAGATTGCTCGAAATTTTGGGAGTGTTCAAATGGTACACCTTATCTGTTTGATTGTCCAGATGGTTTGCATTTCAATCCGGTGTTAAATGTTTGTGATTGGCCTCAAAATGCCGGATGCGCTAGTGGAAATGGCACAGACGGAAGTGGAGCGACCACCACAGAGAGTAGCAATAACGGCGACGGAGATGGTGGTGGCAGTAATGTAACAACACCTAGTAATGGAGACGACGACAGGAATCAATTATGTGCAGGTGTCACTAAAGGTAATAAACGACTTATAAGTTACCAAAACAGGCAAGCTATTGTTACCTAATACAACGATTCGTTTGGTTATAGATTGTCCAGCCGTAGATGGAGATTATCCGGTATACATTCCTCTTCCAAACTGTTCCCAATTCTGTCAATGTTCCAACGGAAAACCATATTTGCATGATTGTCCAGATGGTTTGCATTTCAATCCCGTGTTAAACGTTTGTGATTGGCCCCAAGTTGCCGGATGTGGAAGAGACCCAGGCGGCGACGCCACCACTACGGAGGGTAGCAATAACGACGACGGTGATGACGATGGCGGTAATGTAACAACACCTAGCGACGGAGATGGCGGTGACGATAGTGCAACAACTCCTAGCGACGGAGATGGCGGTGACGATAGTGCAACAACTCCTAGCGACGGAGATGGTGGTGACGATAGCGCAACAACACCTAGCGATGGAGATGGCGGTGACGATAATGCAACAACACCTAGCGATGGAGGTGACGACGATAATGGTTTATGTGACGGTGTCGCTAAAGGTAATTAAAGATTCCTTGGTTATCAAATCAGGGAAGATAATAGTTACCTCATACTCGATTTGTTTGGTTATAGATTGTCCTGCCGTAGATGGAGATTATCCGGTATACATTCCTCTTCCAAACTGTTCCCAATTCTGTCAATGTTCCAACGGAAAACCATATTTGCATGATTGTCCAGATGGTTTGCATTTCAATCCCGTGTTAAACGTTTGTGATTGGCCCCAAGATGCCGGATGTGGAAGTGACCCAGGCGGCGACGCCACCACTACGGAGGGTAGCAATAACGACGACGGTGATGACGATGGCGGTAATGTAACAACACCTAGCGACGGAGATGGCGGTGACGATAGTGCAACAACTCCTAGCGACGGAGATGGCGGTGACGATAGTGCAACAACTCCTAGCGACGGAGATGGTGGTGACGATAGCGCAACAACACCTAGCGATGGAGATGGCGGTGACGATAATGCAACAACACCTAGCGATGGAGGTGACGACGATAATGGTTTATGTGACGGTGTCGCTAAAGGTAATTAAAGATTCCTTGGTTATCAAATCAGGGAAGATAATAGTTACCTCATACTCGATTTGTTTGGTTATAGATTGTCCAGCCGTAGATGGAGATTATCCGGTATACATTCCTCTTCCAAACTGTTCCCAATTCTGTCAATGTTCCAACGGAAAACCATATTTGCATGATTGTCCAGATGGTTTGCATTTCAATCCCGTGTTAAACGTTTGTGATTGGCCCCAAGATGCCGGATGTGGAAGTGACCCAGGCGGCGACGCCACCACTACGGAGGGTAGCAATAACGACGACGGTGATGACGATGGCGGTAATGTAACAACACCTAGCGATGGAGATGGCGGTGACGATAGTGCAACAACTCCTAGCGACGGAGATGGCGGTGACGATAGTGCAACAACTCCTAGCGACGGAGATGGTGGTGACGATAGCGCAACAACACCTAGCGATGGAGATGGCGGTGACGATAATGCAACAACACCTAGCGATGGAGGTGACGACGATAATGGTTTATGTGACGGTGTCGCTAAAGGTAATTAAAGATTCCTTCGTTATCAAATCAGGGAAGTTAATAGTTACCTCATACTCGATTCGTTTGGTTATAGATTGTCCAGCCGTAGATGGAGATTATCCGGTATATATTCCTCTTCCAAACTGTTCCCAATTCTGTCAATGTTCCAACGGAAAACCATATTTGCATGATTGTCCAGATGGTTTGCATTTCAATCCCGTGTTAAACGTTTGTGATTGGCCCCAAGATGCCGGATGTGGAAGTGACCCAGGCGGCGACGCCACCACTACGGAGGGTAGCAATAACGACGACGGTGATGACGATGGCGGTAATGTAACAACACCTAGCGACGGAGATGGCGGTGACGATAGTGCAACGACACCTAGCGATGGAGATGGCGGTGACGATAGTGCAACAACACCTAGCGATGGAGATGGCGGTGACGATAATGCAACAACACCTAGCGATGGAGGTGACGATGATAATGGTTTATGTGACGGTGTCGCTAAAGGTAATTAAAGATTCCTTCGTTATCAAATCAGGGAAGATAATAGTTACCTCATACTCGATTTGTTTGGTTATAGATTGTCCAGCCGTAGATGGAGATTATCCGGTATACATTCCTCTTCCAAACTGTTCCCAATTCTGTCAATGTTCCAACGGAAAACCATATTTGCATGATTGTCCAGATGGTTTGCATTTCAATCCCGTGTTAAACGTTTGTGATTGGCCCCAAGATGCCGGATGTGGAAGTGACCCAGGCGGCGACGCCACCACTACGGAGGGTAGCAATAACGACGACGGTGATGACGATGGCGGTAATGTAACAACACCTAGCGATGGAGATGGCGGTGACGATAGTGCAACAACTCCTAGCGACGGAGATGGCGGTGACGATAGTGCAACAACTCCTAGCGACGGAGATGGTGGTGACGATAGCGCAACAACACCTAGCGATGGAGATGGCGGTGACGATAATGCAACAACACCTAGCGATGGAGGTGACGACGATAATGGTTTATGTGACGGTGTCGCTAAAGGTAATTAAAGATTCCTTCGTTATCAAATCAGGGAAGTTAATAGTTACCTCATACTCGATTCGTTTGGTTATAGATTGTCCAGCCGTAGATGGAGATTATCCGGTATATATTCCTCTTCCAAACTGTTCCCAATTCTGTCAATGTTCCAACGGAAAACCATATTTGCATGATTGTCCAGATGGTTTGCATTTCAATCCCGTGTTAAACGTTTGTGATTGGCCCCAAGATGCCGGATGTGGAAGTGACCCAGGCGGCGACGCCACCACTACGGAGGGTAGCAATAACGACGACGGTGATGACGATGGCGGTAATGTAACAACACCTAGCGACGGAGATGGCGGTGACGATAGTGCAACAACTCCTAGCGACGGAGATGGCGGTGACGATAGTGCAACAACTCCTAGCGACGGAGATGGTGGTGACGATAGCGCAACAACACCTAGCGATGGAGATGGCGGTGACGATAATGCAACAACACCTAGCGATGGAGGTGACGACGATAATGGTTTATGTGACGGTGTCGCTAAAGGTAATTAAAGATTCCTTCGTTATCAAATCAGGGAAGTTAATAGTTACCTCATACTCGATTCGTTTGGTTATAGATTGTCCAGCCGTAGATGGAGATTATCCGGTATACATTCCTCTTCCAAACTGTTCCCAATTCTGTCAATGTTCCAACGGAAAACCATATTTGCATGATTGTCCAGATGGTTTGCATTTCAATCCCGTGTTAAACGTTTGTGATTGGCCCCAAGATGCCGGATGTGGAAGTGACCCAGGCGGCGACGCCACCACTACGGAGGGTAGCAATAACGACGACGGTGATGACGATGGCGGTAATGTAACAACACCTAGCGACGGAGATGGCGGTGACGATAGTGCAACAACTCCTAGCGACGGAGATGGCGGTGACGATAGTGCAACAACTCCTAGCGACGGAGATGGTGGTGACGATAGCGCAACAACACCTAGCGATGGAGATGGCGTTGACGATAATGCAACAACACCTAGCGATGGAGGTGACGACGATAATGGTTTATGTGACGGTGTCGCTAAAGGTAATTAAAGATTCCTTCGTTATCAAATCAGGGAAGTTAATAGTTACCTCATACTCGATTCGTTTGGTTATAGATTGTCCAGCCGTAGATGGAGATTATCCGGTATACATTCCTCTTCCAAACTGTTCCCAATTCTGTCAATGTTCCAACGGAAAACCATATTTGCATGATTGTCCAGATGGTTTGCATTTCAATCCCGTATTAAACGTTTGTGATTGGCCCCAAGATGCCGGATGTGGAAGTGACCCAGGCGGCGACGCCACCACTACGGAGGGTAGCAATAACGACGACGGTGATGACGATGGCGGTAATGTAACAACACCTAGCGACGGAGATGGCGGTGACGATAGTGCAACGACACCTAGCGACGGAGATGGTGGTGACGATAGTGCAACGACACCTAGCGATGGAGATGGCGGTGACGATAGTGCAACAACACCTAGCGATGGAGATGGCGGTGACGATAATGCAACAACACCTAGCGATGGAGGTGACGATGATAATGGTTTATGTGACGGTGTCGCTAAAGGTAATTAAAGATTCCTTCGTTATCAAATCAGGGAAGATAATAGTTACCTCATACTCGATTTGTTTGGTTATAGATTGTCCAGCCGTAGATGGAGATTATCCGGTATACATTCCTCTTCCAAACTGTTCCCAATTCTGTCAATGTTCCAACGGAAAACCATATTTGCATGATTGCCCAGATGGTTTGCATTTCAATCCCGTATTAAACGTTTGTGATTGGCCCCAAGATGCCGGATGTGGAAGTGACCCAGGCGGCGACGCCACCACTACGGAGGGTAGCAATAACGACGACGGTGATGACGATGGCGGTAATGCAACAACACCTAGCGACGGAGATGGCGGTGACGATAGTGCAACAACACCTAACGATGGAGATGGCGGTGACGATAATGCAACAACACCTAGCGATGGAGGTGACGACGATAATGGTTTATGTGACGGTGTCGCTAAAGGTAATTAAAGATTCCTTCGTTATCAAATCAGGGAAGTTAATAGTTACCTCATACTCGATTCGTTTGGTTATAGATTGTCCAGCCGTAGATGGAGATTATCCGGTATACATTCCTCTTCCAAACTGTTCCCAATTCTGTCAATGTTCCAACGGAAAACCATATTTGCATGATTGCCCAGATGGTTTGCATTTCAATCCCGTATTAAACGTTTGTGATTGGCCCCAAGATGCCGGATGTGGAAGTGACCCAGGCGGCGACGCCACCACTACGGAGGGTAGCAATAACGACGACGGTGATGACGATGGCGGTAATGTAACAACACCTAGCGACGGAGATGGCGGTGACGATAGTGCAACAACTCCTAGCGACGGAGATGGCGGGGACGATAGTGCAACAACTCCTAGCGACGGAGATGGCGGTGACGATAGCGCAACAACACCTAGCGACGGAGATGGCGGTGACGATAGTGCAACAACACCTAGCGATGGAGGTGACGACGATAATGGTTTATGTGACGGTGTCGCTAAAGGTAATTAAAGATTCCTTCGTTATCAAATCAGGGAAGTTAATAGTTACCTCATACTCGATTCGTTTGGTTATAGATTGTCCAGCCGTAGATGGAGATTATCCGGTATACATTCCTCTTCCAAACTGTTCCCAATTCTGTCAATGTTCCAACGGAAAACCATATTTGCATGATTGTCCAGATGGTTTGCATTTCAATCCCGTGTTAAACGTTTGTGATTGGCCCCAAGATGCCGGATGTGGAAGTGACCCAGGCGGCGACGCCACCACTACGGAGGGTAGCAATAACGACGACGGTGATGACGATGGCGGTAATGTAACAACACCTAGCGACGGAGATGGCGGTGACGATAGTGCAACGACACCTAGCGACGGAGATGGTGGTGACGATAGTGCAACGACACCTAGCGATGGAGATATCGGTGACGATAGTGCAACAACACCTAGCGATGGAGATGGCGGTGACGATAATGCAACAACACCTAGCGATGGAGGTGACGATGATAATGGTTTATGTGACGGTGTCGCTAAAGGTAATTAAAGATTCCTTCGTTATCAAATCAGGGAAGATAATAGTTACCTCATACTCGATTTGTTTGGTTATAGATTGTCCAGCCGTAGATGGAGATTATCCGGTATACATTCCTCTTCCAAAGTGTTCCCAATTCTGTCAATGTTCCAATGGAAAACCATATTTGCATGATTGCCCAGATGGTTTGCATTTCAATCCCGTATTAAACGTTTGTGATTGGCCCCAAGATGCCGGATGTGGAAGTGACCCAGGCGGCGACGCCACCACTACGGAGGGTAGCAATAACGACGACGGTGATGACGATGGCGGTAATGCAACAACACCTAGCGACGGAGATGGCGGTGACGATAGTGCAACAACACCTAACGATGGAGATGGCGGTGACGATAATGCAACAACACCTAGCGATGGAGGTGACGACGATAATGGTTTATGTGACGGTGTCGTTGAAGGTAATTAAAGATTCCTTCGTTATCAAATCAGGGAAGATAATAGTTACCTCATACTCGATTTGTTTGGTTATAGATTGTCCAGCCGTAGATGGAGATTATCCGGTATACATTCCTCTTCCAAACTGTTCCCAATTCTGTCAATGTTCCAACGGAAAACCATATTTGCATGATTGTCCAGATGGTTTGCATTTCAATCCCGTGTTAAACGTTTGTGATTGGCCGCAAGATGCCGGATGTGGCAGTGACCCAGGCGGCGACGCCACCACTACGGAGGGTAGCAATAATGACGACGGTGATGACGATGGCGGTAATGTAACAACACCTAGCGACGGAGATGGCGGTGACGATAGTGCAACAACTCCTAGCGACGGAGATGGCGGTGACGATAGTGCAACGACACCTAGCGATGGAGATGGCGGTGACGATAGTGCAACAACACCTAGCGATGGAGATGGCGGTGACGATAATGCAACAACACCTAGCGATGGAGGTGACGATGATAATGGTTTATGTGACGGTGTCGCTAAAGGTAATTAAAGATTCCTTCGTTATCAAATCAGGGAAGTTAATAGTTACCTCATACTCGATTTGTTTGGTTATAGATTGTCCAGCCGTAGATGGAGATTATCCGGTATACATTCCTCTTCCAAACTGTTCCCAATTCTGTCAATGTTCCAACGGAAAACCATATTTGCATGATTGTCCAGATGGTTTGCATTTCAATCCCGTGTTAAACGTTTGTGATTGGCCGCAAGATGCCGGATGTGGCAGTGACCCAGGCGGCGACGCCACCACTACGGAGGGTAGCAATAATGACGACGGTGATGACGATGGCGGTAATGTAACAACACCTAGCGACGGAGATGGCGGTGACGATAGTGCAACAACTCCTAGCGACGGAGATGGCGGTGACGATAGTGCAACGACACCTAGCGATGGAGATGGCGGTGACGATAGTGCAACAACACCTAGCGATGGAGATGGCGGTGACGATAATGCAACAACACCTAGCGATGGAGGTGACGATGATAATGGTTTATGTGACGGTGTCGCTAAAGGTAATTAAAGATTCCTTCGTTATCAAATCAGGGAAGATAATAGTTACCTCATACTCGATTTGTTTGGTTATAGATTGTCCAGCCGTAGATGGAGATTATCCGGTATACATTCCTCTTCCAAACTGTTCCCAATTCTGTCAATGTTCCAACGGAAAACCATATTTGCATGATTGTCCAGATGGTTTGCATTTCAATCCCGTGTTAAACGTTTGTGATTGGCCCCAAGATGCCGGATGTGGAAGTGACCCAGGCGGCGACGCCACCACTACGGAGGGTAGCAATAATGACGACGGTGATGACGATGGCGGTAATGTAACAACACCTAGCGACGGAGATGGCGGTGACGATAGTGCAACAACTCCTAGCGACGGAGATGGCGGTGACGATAGTGCAACGACACCTAGCGATGGAGATGGCGGTGACGATAGCGCAACAACACCTAGCGATGGAGATGGCGGTGACGATAATGCAACAACACCTAGCGATGGAGGTGACGACGATAATGGTTTATGTGACGGTGTCGCTAAAGGTAATTAAAGATTCCTTCGTTATCAAATCAGGGAAGATAATAGTTACCTCATACTCGATTTGTTTGGTTATAGATTGTCCAGCCGTAGATGGAGATTATCCGGTATACATTCCTCTTCCAAACTGTTCCCAATTCTGTCAATGTTCCAACGGAAAACCATATTTGCATGATTGTCCAGATGGTTTGCATTTCAATCCCGTGTTAAACGTTTGTGATTGGCCCCAAGATGCCGGATGTGGAAGTGACCCAGGCGGCGACGCCACCACTACGGAGGGTAGCAATAACGACGACGGTGATGACGATGGCGGTAATGTAACAACACCTAGCGACGGAGATGGCGGTGACGATAGTGCAACGATACCTAGCGATGGAGATGGCGGTGACGATAGTGCAACAACACCTAGCGATGGAGATGGCGGTGACGATAATGCAACAACACCTAGCGATGGAGGTGACGACGATAATGGTTTATGTGACGGTGTCGCTGAAGGTAATTAAAGATTCCTTGGTTATCAAATCAGGGAAGATAATAGTTACCTCATACTCGATTCGTTTGGTTATAGATTGTCCAGCCGTAGATGGAGATTATCCGGTATACATTCCTCTTCCAAACTGTTCCCAATTCTGTCAATGTTCCAACGGAAAACCATATTTGCATGATTGTCCAGAAGGTTTGCATTTCAATCCGGTGTTAAACGTTTGTGATTGGCCCCAAAGTGCCGGATGTGGAAGCACTCAAATATGTCTCAATTCCGCCAAAGGTAAATAGTGTTTTTTAATTTTAAGTTACCACCAAAATAGGCAAACCAATTGTTACCTAATACTCGATTCTTTTGATTGTTTTAGACTGCCCAGCCGTAGATGGAGAATATCCCGTATACATTCCTCTACCTAACTGTACGCAGTTCTGCCAGTGTTCTAACGGTACACCTTATTTGTTTAATTGCCCTGGGGATCTGCATTTCAATCCAGTCTTGAACGTTTGCGATTATAAAGAGAATGCACAATGTGAAATAATTAATCCTTAGAGAATCTAACTGAAAATTAAATAATTTTCTGTATCTTAATTTTCATTTCTATTATTTATTTTTATTTCTATTATTTATTTTTTCCTTAATTCGTTTAGTTTTTACTAAGAAGAATCATATTAAGGCGTTTGTAGTACGAAATTGGAATCATGTTTTGATTTCGAATATTTTCCTACTAGTGAATATAAATTAAAAAGACATATTTAAATAACTATAGTAGCTTTGTTAGAATATTGTATGTAATGGTAGAGTGAAACTGGAGAGGTAATATATTTAAAAATTGTATAAATGCCAGTTGTGTCGAATTTTATGTAAATCTTGATTGAGAGGCAATCCACATTGCTTCTAGGAACCAACGTGATTAAATATGACTTAATATTCATTTTATTGATAATGGTTATATCCTAAAATTTATTCTTTAATCCTTTGGTAGTGTGTATATTATTACTCAATAAACTATTTTAACTATGAATTTCATTTTGTTGTTATTTTGCTCATAATAAGTACATCATAAATGTCAAGTACCAAAATAGTCGTTGTTTTTTTTAAAAAAACGTTAAGACTTGGTTTTCAGGATTCAGAAATCCATTCAGGATTCTTGGAGCCATATTTTGTTTTCTTTAGAATAACTTCGGATACATTTTTGAAAAATCTGATAATTTTCGAACTAAAATCGAATAAGTTTTAAACAGGATAGTCGAGAAATTCGATTTAAATTGTTTTCCTCTCCATTAATGATTTTATAGTTTTTGTCTAAAGATAATCCTTAGAGATAACTAGAACAATATATTATTGTATTCAGTATTTGTTATCAATTTACGTTTGGTTTTACAATCGACACGCGAGGAGCGTAAATACTGTTTTACATATACCTATAATCGTCATCCACGTACTTAACTACAATTTTAGATAAAGTACCGATATGACGATTGATATGTTTAATTGGATAGGTATTTGTGAAGGAAGGCAAGAATTGTTTGTTGCATGGAACATAAATACTTAGGCACTTGTTGGTGCACTATGTCCTTATGAGGGCCTTCAGGATCTTCTTCATTTGGAATTGTAAGAGTTTCGAAAAATGAAAGCCCCATAAAACCACGTGGTACTACCTAAGATCATGACCATTGTCGATTTATCGATTAAATGAAAGCGTAAATTGATTTGTTAATTAATGTTTATTAATTATTGCACATTATTAGATTTAGGTTTTTTAATTTATGTGGCAGGCGTGGTGGTAGGTGGAGGAGGTGTAGACGTTGCCAAATCTCCACAGTCAACGTTCCAGTTGCAGGTGTTCAGCCTTGAGTCCCAGTAAAGACCAGGAGGACATTCCATCAGTTGGGCCTTTCCAGCATCGCATTCGTAGAACCTCCCACACTCGGTCTCGTGGGGGTAGTAAGTAGCTGCCCCAGGTTGGTCATCTAGGGGACAGGAGACCGTGCGAACTGTGGAAATGAAATAAAATTTATTATTATTTCTTTCTGATCCCAAAGCCGGGTGTCTGCTGCTTATTCTTTTATTACGATTTATATTTATTTGTTTCAAGTGCAAATTTATTTTTAAATTTCGATAAAAGTGCTTGAAGTGTCTGAGAAACAACAACATATTTGAAAATCCTATTTTAAGTGACAGCAGATAGGGAGTAAAAAATAGAACAAGAGTGTTCACTCGTTACTAATAACCTCCTTTCGATAGAGTATATTGGAATGATTTACGTTTTGCACTAACCAAACTTGCGCCAAGCACCAAGACACACAAGAGGACTGCGTTCATTTTTGACGATTTACCGTTACTCGACTTATTACTCATGAAATGGCTGACATCGCATTTATACCAAGAATTTATCTATTTAAAAATTGAGAAAAAAACGGCTTTCAATTCAATTTATCGATTCAATGGGAGCAAATAGTCAATTACCATTCACATTTATGAACAACAAGATTACATCTTCTAATCTTTCATTGATACTGCACTTAGGAGTGCACTTGTTGGGTTGGTGTATCAATTAACGATTTCATGTTGCTCTGTTTGCTTCATGCTGACAAATGTGGATTAAAGCTTATAACCAATTGGAGTTTCCAGTCTCGGACTTTATTATTCTATTAGTTTACCCCCAAAATTATCACTTTATGCAAAAGAGGGCGCTTATCGTGTTCTGTCATTATTCAAAAGTTTTTCCCCTGCCTAGCAGACCTGTCCCATAAATCACTGTCTAATCTGGACCAGATCGGTTACGTGTACTTCTAGAAAACTGAATAGTAACTACTCTATTTAAGAGATAACATTTTTAAATCGTTTATATAAATATGTAATCGCGGATTTAAATTTAGTCTGATAAAATTTAAAAAAATAGTAAGTGCCAAGACGCGAAGAAACGAGTCAACATGAACAGAGCTGTAGTTCTTACCTTGAGCTTTGCCTCGGTTTTTGTGCAAGCACAACGCAGTAAGTTGCATTATGTCTAGGAATAAATAAATTAGTAACTAAGTAAGTTATTACTCGCTAGAATCCGTTGCGCCATTTGGTTTCCAAAAAAATATATAAAAACTAATTTATTATATATTTTGGAGTAAAATTATGCACTTAGGTGACCCTTGGTGCAGAACCAGACGAAACCTTTACCATGTTGTACAGCATGTTTTGGTATAAACCATTTTTTGATAGTACACCTAAAAATGAACAAAATTACGTAAATTTAAAACTTTTTAATTATACAAAAATTTCGATACGCGGTTAACTATGTGAAATATTCAAAATTTGTATATACATGCAGCGGATGAAATGTAGCCTAGATATTGAAAAAGTTTTTTTAAAAAAGTTTGAGTTGATATCTTTAACAGTTTTCGAATAATCGAATTTTTAAGAAGCGCTCGCGTTTACTTAGAGTGAAGTATTACGACGCGCTCAGGCTTAGGGCGCGAATACTGGTGCCTCTATAATGTGTAGACTTGCAGTAACATTAGTCGTTATTATTTCAATGGTCGAATGGCAACTATTATTGTGAATTTGGATATTTTTAATAGCCTAACGAACACAGTAAGTTAAATGCAGTAATAATCACAGAATGCACTTAAACGTAATTTTCTCAAAAAATATCTAAATTCACAATATAGTTGTCATTTAATCATTAGAACAATATCGACTAATGCTGTTGCAAGTCTACACATCATAGAGGCACCAGTATTCGCGCCATAAGCCTGAGCGCGCAGTAATATTTCACTATGAGTAAACGCGAGCGCTTTTTAAAAATTCGATAATTCGAAAACTGTTAAAAATATCAACTAGAACTTTTTTTAAAACACTTTTTCAATATCCAGGCTACATTTCATCCGCTGCATGTATACACAAATTTTGAATATTTCACATAGTTAACCGCGTATCGAAATTTCTCATGTATAATTTTAGAAGTTTTAACTTTACGTAATTTTTTTCGTAATATTTAGGTGTACTATCAAAAAAGTTTTATACCATACGAAGCACTCAGATTTTGTGCACAAGTGGTTAAAATATGAGGGCGGTAAGTCCGGCCGGTTTTTTTTAATGGTGATGTTTGTACCCAAAAAACACATTGTGCAGATAAGGCCATTTAAAAACATGCTCTACAAAATGGCAACTAGTTCTACTCCAAGAGAGCTTCAATGCTTTCCTGCGATTTATGATTTGTATAACCACACTTTTAGTTAGCTGTCCAACGGACGATGAGAACAGCAAAGCCACGTACTACCCCCACGAAACCCAATGTGGAATGTTCTACGAATGTGTGGCAGGAACAGCTACACTGCTATATTGTCCAGAAGGTCTTTACTGGAACCAGAGGTTGAATGTGTGCGACTGGGACGTCGACTGCGGCAACTTGCTAACATCCACTGCCTCAACGGGGCCCCCTACGTCCACTGCAACCGTCCCCGACACCACGACTGAAGAAACTACAACCGTCACTCCCCCCACAACCGATACTCCTACAACCGACACTCCTCCCACAACCGACACTCCCTCCACAACCGACACTCCCCCTACAACCGATACTATCCCTACACCCGATACTACCCCTACAACCGATACTACCCCTACACCCGATACTACCCCTACAACCGATACTACCCCTACAACCGATACTACCCCTACAACCGATACTACCCCTACAACCGATACTACCCCTACAACCGATACTACCCCTACAACTGATACTACCCCTCCAACCGTTACTACCCCTACAAGTTTTCTATACTTGTTGACATCTACTGCTATAGGTACTTAATATGTTTTATTATCTACTTAAGTTTTTCCATTATTTTAATTTACTACCATTCTATTGCCTTACCATATATACTACATGTATCTTACGTGGTGAATAAAGCCCCTCCCCACAACCGATACTCTCCCTACAACCGACGCTCCCGACACACCTAATAGTTGAACGATCTCTTTCCCGCATAATATAGCTGTTTTGTTACTTTAAATAAAAAAATGTAAAACAAACATTGTTTTTTCTTTTCTGCGCATATGGGCGTCGCCAAGAGGGGGCGGTCGCCCCCCCTGGTTTTTGACAGATAGTGTTAAAATTGGCTAAATTAATATTCACAAATAAATTTTATTGCAATTTTTCAATCATCCATGTGCAGGGTAAGTCTCTTAAAATTGACACCCCCTTTCTCCCTTATCCTTTTCCGATTTAACTCATTCAAAAAAGCAGTACACAATTTTTGTTAATTTTTATATTCTGAAAACGGATATTAAAAATCTTGTAAAATATACAGGGTGGAAAAATAAAACAAGAATATTTTCATACCAAAAAAATGTCCTTAATTTTCTGAATCCAAAAATATATAATTGTTATATAATCACTCCAGCTGTTCACGAGATATTACTAAAAACTAATCACATCGCAGGTGTGTGCATATCTGCATTGTTTATTTATAGACAGATGTCATCCAGTTTTTTGCCTACTGCCTCACAAGAAATTGGATGACATATGTCTATAAATAAAAACGAGAAACTTACGTATAGTATACTGAATAAATAAATACAAGTTAAAAAAGGATATCATATTGGAGAATAATCTTCCTAGATCAGCTGTAGAACACCTGTTGTTGCAATAGAAGTCAACGGGCCACACTTAAACAAAGGGACAGCTACGCTGAAATAAAACAAACGTAAACAAATTAAAAGCGTAAATAAAGTAAATGTATTGTAGAATGTTTCTTTTAAATAATCAATAACAGAACAGCTGTTATTTACAAGCTTTGAACAAAGTTCAAACGACTTTCAACACAAAAATCTTAAGAAGTGATTGTGAAGTGAAATTCAAAAAGTTCAGTGATGCTTCGTCGAATTCAACGGCAGGTCAAAATTTCATCTAACGCAATATCAACAAATGGGTATCCACAGATTCGTCATAAAGTAAGGATGCTGAAAATAACATAATTTTATAGGAAAAGTATAGAATAAAGAAACAATAGGCCTAAATACAATCCATAAAAGACATATAGCAATCTAGAAATCCTTGATTTGCAAATTTTCTGCATGTTCCTTAGAAACGAAAAGCAAAAGGAGAGTTGTTATTGGGTAGTAAAGTAAAGATCTCTAATTTTCTAAGTGCATACAAGTCTAATAAAATAAACCAGCACGAAATTCAAACAACCTTTATTCATGAATAGCAAAATAGCAAATTTATAGGTAAGATATTTCTTCAATGGTAGAAGGGAACCCCCAAAAGGCCCTGAAAAGAAAAAGAGTGATTGTAGCAAACCTACAGTAAGTAGTCGTAAGTCGCTTATTAATAAAATAATTCAGGCCAGTGGTGGACTGATCGTATACCATAAGGTCTATAATTAAAAAAATATATACATGAACTAAAAGATTTCTTTTGAAAAAACTATATACAACTACTATATGCAAATTAAAATAAACTTCAAAACTAAGTAACTACTATTGCATGCATAAAAAAATTTAAACTTACCATATATTAAAAATTAAAATAAACAAATCCATAAAAATAAATATAACATCAACAATCCAAAAATAGTATCACAAAAAGTCCCCCGTACATAACAATTAATTGGCGCCCAACGTGGGGCCAGAAAGAAATAAAAAACCAACAGAAACAAAAAACTATCAATAAAATCACCAAAATAAAATATTCCCGCAAACATTACAATACGGGGTGGGGTGTTCCATTTAAAAAATCTTGTTTTATGTTCCGCCCTGTATATTTTAGGAGATTTCTAATATCAGTTTTCTGAACATAAAAATTCATCAAAAATCGTGTCCACTTCTCCCTGTGTAATACAATATACCTTAAAGTCACAGCTCCTTTTTGTATAAGGATCTACGTCCAATTAGTATTTTACAAATCCTTAGTAAATTATTGGGAAAGATTTAGAACTTGCAAATTTATTAAATGAATTTGGCTCTCAATGGGAGAAAGATAAAAATCGTTTAACATCCTTCAACCTGCCAAATCAAACGACAAAAAAAATCAAATTATTATTTTTTTTTTATTAAAATATATAAAAAATAAAGTAACAAAATATATTCTACAGAATTGTTGGTTTAACTATCAGAGTCAATAATGCTGGCCGTGGGGGGCGCTGCTGAGGCAGTTGACGTAAGCAAGTGGCCGCAGTTCACATCCCAGTCGCACACGTTCAGCCTCTGGTTCCAGTAAAGACCTTCAGGGCACACCATAAGTTTGGCCGTTCCCGATGCACATTCGTAGAACTTCCCACATTCGGTCTGATGGGGGTAGTACGTGGCTTTGCTGTTCTGATCTTCCAATGGACAGTTAACTGAAAATAGAAACAAATTGCAGATCACAAGGGAAAGCATTAGAACTCAATAATATGCAACAAACAATTATAGGAAAAAAATAGGATATAGCAATTTTTGTAGAAATTGTAGAAAAATTGACTCCTTCAATTTAGCTAGTATGGTGGACAACATATTTTCGTAAAAATTTTAAACCTACATGATCGCATTTGGTGAAAAAAAATTGCCACATAAAAATATAAAGAAATTGTCACTCTTTAATATATTTAATTTTTTGTATCCATTGCTACCACAAAATTCAAAAAAGGAATGACTATTCCTAAATTTATTAATTCTTAAACATAATGCAACTTACTGGTTTGTCCTTGTGCAAAAATAACGGCAAGGCCCAAAATAACAAGAACTGCAGCTTTGTTCATCTTCTTCTTTGGCCACTAGCTTTTTCGAAAAGTGGTATCAGACTAAAGTTGAATTAGGGACACGGATTTATATATCTGATATAAAGATGTTATCATTTAATTCCGATAACTGATATTCAATTTTCCAGGGATTCCGGTGAGATAAAACGGATGTTGATCTTAAAAGTGCACATAAATAATCCGGTACAGATTAGACGCTGATTGATGGGGGATTTTCTGCATAAAAAAGTTGGAAATAGAATAAATGCGGGTTCGTAAAATCATTCGTTACTAAATATTGTTTTAAATATTGCGAGTACCTAACCTAACCTAATCTATTTCCGTTTTCAGATATATCGAGTAACTGTGGTAAATTATGTAACACGCTAAGGGTTGGTAGGAAACATATCTAGCCCGAGATACTTGTCTATCATACTAGAGCCTGTAGAGTAGAGTAGAGTTGCACAAAATAGAGGCAATGGATTTAAGTAGGTAATAATATTTTTAAATCAGATATATAAATCCGTAATCACTAGATCAAATTTGGTCTGATAACGTCGTTAAAAAAAGAAAATGACAAAAGGAGAAGCAACAAAGGTCAGCATAAACAAAGCTGAAATTCTTGTCATTTTGGAATATACACAGGGTGGTTATGACAATTATCGCAGGTATTACCACCTCAAGATAGAGCTATTCTGCAGGGGTAATTACGTCCCTTCTGAAACAAACGTCCTTGACCAAAGGTTACTTACTTCGAGAAAATTCTATCCCCCTAACGAGAGTACTAGAATTTCAACGGCGTAAAATAACTTATTATACTTATTAACATTAAACCAGATTCTAGTATGACAGACTAGATGTGTTTCCTACCAAGCCCTAGCGCGTTACATAATTTACCACGGTTACTCGGTATATCTGAAAACGGAAATAAGTTAGGTTAGGTTAAGCATTCGCAATTTTTAGCTTTAGTAACAAATGATTTTACGTCCGACTCGATTACTGCTTTAAACATTATTGTTAATACGTCGCGGCCTCAACTATACAGGGGATGATCCGAAATTTCTGAACTTTATTATAAATTGATCAATTAATTTACCTACTTGTTTACCAGGGTGTACCAAAGTGACGGAAATATTTTAAGCAACAGAAAATCCTTAACGGAAAAAAAATCGCCTTGTTACAAGCTCCCTCTCTGATTTCATTAAAAAAATAAATTGATTAAAATAATTTCATGTACTTTTTTTTATTCTCTGCGAAAAATATTTGGTTGAGATCAAAGTTCTGCAAATTCAATAAGCATCATCATGATAAAATTTTCGAACACATACTTATTCTATTTCCAACTTCTTTATGCAGAAAATCTCTTGTTGAACTTTGTCGGGGATTAAACTCTTTTGGCCCGGCAAAGATCCCCCATCAATCAGCGTCTAATCTATACCGGATTAGTTGTGCACTTTTAAAATCAACATCCGTTCAATCTGACAGGAATACCTGAAAAATTGAATATCAGTTAATGGAATTAAACGTCATTAAACGATAACATCTTTATATAAGATATATAAATCCGTGTCCCTAATTCAAAGGTAGTAGTCTGATACCACTGTTCGAAAAAGCTAGTGACCAAAGGAGAAGAGACAAAGTCAAGATGAACAAAGCAGTTCTTGTTATTTTGAGCCTTGCCGTTATTTTTGCACAAGGACAAACCAGTAAGTTGCATTATGTTTAAGAATTAATAAATTTAGGAATAGTTATTCCTTTTTTGAATTTTGTGGTAGCAATGGATAAAAAAAATTAAATATATTAAAGAGTGACAATTTTTTTATATTTTTATGTGGCAATTTTTTTTCACCAAATGCGATCATGTAGGTTTAAAATTTTTACGAAAATATGTTGTCCACCATACTAGCTAAATTGAATTTTTCTACAATTTCTACAAAAATTGTTATATCCTATTTTTTTTCCTATAATTGTTTGTTGCATATTATTGAGTTCTAATGCTTTCCTGTGATCTGCAATTTGTTTCTATTTTCAGTTAACTGCCCATTGGAAGATCAGAACAGCAAAGCTACGTACTACCCCCACCAGACCGAATGTGGGAAGTTCTACGAATGTGCATCGGGAACGGCCAAACTTATGGTGTGCCCTGAAGGTCTTTACTGGAACCAGAGGCTGAACGTGTGCGACTGGGATGTGAACTGCGGCCACTTACTAACGTCAACTGCCTCAGCAGCACGCCCCACAGCCAGTATTATCGACTCCGCACCTGACAGTTGAACCAACAATCCCCTATAATATACATACCTAGCTATTTTGTTACTTTTTTTTAATTAAAACAAATAATAACCATTAATTTGTATTTTTTTTGGCCGTTTGATTTGGCAGGTTGAAGGATTTTAAAACTATTTTTATCTTTCTCATCTCACTTCTTTACGCTAATATCTAACAGGGTCAACGACTATCTCGCAAAAAACTGGATGACATCTGTCCATAAATAAATAATGCAAGATATGCACACACCCGCGATGTGATTAGTTTGTAGTAATATCTCACGAGCAGATGGAGTGATTATATTACAATTATATATTTTTGGATTCAGATAATTAAGGACTTTTCTTTGGTATGAAAATATACGGGGTGTTCCATTTAAACAAAGTTAACTTTCTTGCGTACCCTGTATATTTAAAACGTTACTGCCAATCCGTCAGCAGGAATGGAATCTACATAAAAAATCGTCTAAGGCTAGTTTTTTTATTTTTAGAATCGGTCAAAGATAAAAATAAAAATGGGGATTTACATTAATAAAACTAAACCTGTACATTATCGTTTTGAGCGATTTTTGAAATGTGATATTTATTTTGAGTAATTTCGAGGATATTAGCAATTTAAGGTAATATTTTGTTAAAAAAGAAACAATAATTGAGAGCTGTTTATCTAATATTAATCAATTTTTAATACGTTTTGCAAGATGCCTCTGCTTATTTTCAAAAATTACCTAATCACTAGCCAAGGGGAAAAATGTCGAATTTTTATTTTTTTACTATTTTTTATTAGCGAATAAGAGAAAGGTGTACATAAATAAACAATATCTGATAAAACGCTCTCATTTGTTTCTATTTTAACAAAATTTTACCTTAGATTGCTAATATCTTCAAAAGTACTCAAAATAAATATCACGTGTGGGAGATTGTCGGAAAGCACTTGTAATTCTCCATTTGACTATAAATAATATACACTGACGGCCAAAATTAACGCACCACCCAAAATTTACCATGATTTTGAATTGGATTTTTTCCTAAACCGTTTGTCTGATTTCAATTTAGTTTTTTTGTTTATCGGGCGTAACAATAACGCTATGTTTTTTTTCAAAAATTTAAAACACCCTCTGTGAATGGCCAGCAGCAAAATTAAACTCAATTTCAGACCCAATTGTAGCTACATCTTGTCATGTATTTTAAACTACTAAAAGAAATTACCCGATTATAAAATAAATAAAATTAAAAATAAATACAGGTAAAACAAGGACATAATAAAATATTCCTCACATAACGAGAAACTTACGTATGGTATACTGAATCGATAAATACAAGTTAAAAAAAGGATATCATATTGGAGAATAATCTTCCTAAATCAGCTGTAGAATGCCTGTTGCTGGAATTAGAGGTCAACGGGCCACACATAAATAGTCAGCTACGCTGAAATAAAACAAACGTAAACAAATTAAAAGCGTAAATAAAGTAAATGCATTGTAGAATGTTTCTTTTAAATAATCAATAACAGAACAGATGTTATTTACATGCTTGGAACAAAGTTCAAACGACTTTCAACACAACAGTTAAACTAAGATGCACTTTAGTTCTGTAAAATTCTATAAAAATATAAATAATTAATGTAAGACTTGCTTGTAAACCCACCAGTCTAGTCAAATGACGAGACACAATGTAAATTAGATCCTAAGTGTTTGTGTAGTGAAGTTTAAAAGGTTCAGTGATGCTTCGTCAAAGTCAACGGCAGGTCAAAATTTCTTCTCACGCAATATAAACAAATGGGTATCCACAGATTCGTCATGAAATAAAGATGCTGAAAATAACATAATTTCATAGGTAAAATATAGAATAAAGAAAAAAATAGGCAAAAATACAAACCATAAATGACAGATAGAAATCTAGAAATCCTTGATTTGCAAATTTTCTGCATGTTCCTTAGAAACGAAAAACAAGAGAGTTGTTATTGGGTAGTAAAGTAAAGATCTCTAATTTTCTAAGTGCATACAAGTCTAATAAAATAACCCAGCACGAAATTCAAACCTTTATTCATGAATAGCAAAACAGCAAATTTATAGGTAAGATATTTCTTCAATGGTAGAAGGGAACCCCCAAAAGGCCCTGAAAATAAAAAGAGTGATTGTAGCAAACCTACAGTAAGTTTCACGTTAAAAAAAATCATAAAATCATACGCACTGCCGCTTATTAAAAAACGCTGAAATAATTCAGGCCAGTGGCAGACTGATCGTATACCATAAAGTCGATAATTCAAAAACTATATACAAGAACTAAAATATTTCTTTTAGAAAAACTATATACAACTAATACAGGCAAATTAAAATAAACTCCAAAAACTAAGTACTAGTGCATGCACAAAAATTTAAATTTAAACTTACCTTAAAATAATTTAAAAAGAAAAAATAAATTAAAAATAAAAATCAATTAAAATAAATATAATAAATTACAAAAATTCCCTCAATACATAACAATTAATTTGACGCCCAACGTGGGGCCAGAAAGAAACAAAATACCATCAAAAGAATCAAAACAAAAAATAATAGTTTATAAAAATTTTCCCTAAAATAAAACATAACAATTAATTTGGCGCCCAACGTGGGGCCAGAAAGAAACAAAGAACCATCAATTAAATTCAACAAAATTCTAAAGAAAATAAAATAATAATTAAATCATAAAAGCAATCTTTTCTGAACATTTACTTTTTTGGTATACTTTTTTATCATTGCCATTAAAGAAGATATACCGAGTGAGGAAAAAATCAAAAAAATTTGTTCCTATTTAGGTTTTCACAGCTACCCTCAATAATTTTAAATGGTCATATCTCCGTAACCAATATGGACAGATTTAGCTCAATCAGGTTTTAATAAAGAACCATCACTAAATTTTTTAAGATCTTATACTTATTTCCTTGTCGTCAAGGACTAAACTTTTTGGAATGGAAAATATCCTCCTCGAATCAACAACTAATCTGCACCAAAGGTATTTATACTTTTAAAATCAACATCCGTTCATTCATTCTGAGAGAAGTTCCAGGAAACTGCATATCAAGCAATCGATCTGAGAGATAACAGTTTTTAATTAGATATATAAATCTGTAATCGCTAATCCAAATTTAGTCAAGAATAACATCGTCAAAACTAAGTGCCAAAACGACAGGAAACATAGGTCAACATGAGCAAAGCTGTAGTTCTTGTTATTTTGGGTTTTACCGCCATTTTTGAACAAGGGCAAACCAGTAAGTTGCATTATAAGTTATTAAACAATTTTTGTATCCTCGCATGGTGATTTTTGCATTAAGGAAGTGTGATTATGAAGGGTTATAATTTTAAGGAAAATATATATCCTCCATCTTACTGAAAGGGCGAAGAAAAAAGTTTTAGAATAAGCATCGAAGCCGGTCCTTCCATTGACCTTGAAAAACTGTTGGGATATCATTTGGTATCCCATAATCCATTTCCGTAAGTAAGGGATTAAGGAACTGGCAGGGGTGGCAAAAAAATTTAAATAAATTGGCAAATTTATTGTAGGAGTTGCAATAATTTTCTGTGATTCATGATTATTTCAACTTTATTTCCAGTTACCTGTCCGATAGAAGATGAGAACAGCCAAGCTACATACTATCCACACGAGACCGAATGCGGAAAGTTCTACGAATGCGTAGCAGGTACAGCCAAACTTTTGGAGTGCCCGGAAGGCCTTTACTGGAATCAGAGGTTGAATGTGTGCGACTGGGATGTGAACTGCGGCAACTTGCTAACATCTACTCTCTATCCAGGAGCTACTACGACCACCACAACCCCCAATCCCCCCCCAGACGATCCGACCTCCGCGCCTGATAGTTGAACCGTTTCCTCCTGATGATATACATTTCTCTTGCTTTAAAATAAAAAAAAGTTAAAGTAACCATTCGTTTGTTTTCTTTTCCGGTCTTTTGATTTGACAGATCGAGGAATTTCAGGATAATTTTTGTAATTGTCCTACCAAGAACCGCCATTTTACGTCGAAAAAGAAAAAAAAAGAAAAAGAAAAAAAGATCCGCCATTTTATGTAATTAATTAATTATTACTGTCAACAGTAGAGCTACTGGTCTTGATAGTATAAATATTTTGACAACATATTTATGCCTTCCTTTTCTTTTCTTTTTTCTTTTCATCGCTCATAAACAATTTTTGTGTAATCTGTGTTTCCTACTAACTGTCAAAAATCTAAAGTCATTCCAATGTCGAAAATAGCTCCTCCAACAAATTTAGATAATACAAATATTGGACCAATCCTACAACAAAAAAATTTTCTTAAATGTAAAATTCTGACTTTTATCTCACAACTCTGTCTTAAATTTCAGAATTCTGACTTTCATCTCACAATTCTGACTTAAAACTCATAATTCTGACTTCTATCACAGTTCTGACTTAAAATTCAGAATTCTGACTTTAATCTCTCAATTCTCACTTAAAACTCAGAGTTCTGACTTTTACCTGACAATTCTGACTTTTATCTCACAATTCTGACTTAAAACTCAGAATTCTGACTTTCATCTCACCATTCTGACTTAAAATTCAGGATTCTGACTTTTATCTTTCAATTCTGACTTAAAACTCAGAGTTGTGACTTTTAACTCACAATTCTGACTTAGTACTCAGAATTTTGACTTTTATCTCACAATTCTGGCTTAAAATTCAGAAGTCTGACTTTTATCTCTCAATTTTGACTTAAAACTCAGAGTTCTGACTTTTACCTCACAATTTGACTTTATCTCACAATTCTGAAATAAAAGACAAAATCATTATTTTTCTTCAATATTTAACTAATTTTTTACAATCGTTTTATTTATGCTGTACAGGCTGTGTCTGTGTAGAATGGAGTAGGTATTTAAAGAGTTTCTAATTCTTCAGTAGAGCATATTTTTAGTTTTCTTAGAAGAAGGCTTATTTTAGACAAATGAATATGAAGAAATTTGTATAGGTTGGAGCTATGTCGTTTAATAAAAATTTAAAACATCGTGGTTGCAATACTTCAAGTGTTATCTGTCTCATCTTCAGCCAATTAGATTAGAAAATAGAAAATTGTCTGGAAAAAGCAGATTTACAGACACATCTCAAGAGAGATATAGAATGAGTGTCATTGCTGCGGCGTACAACATACCGCAGATATTTTGTCTTTTATTTCAGAATTGTGAGATGAAAGTCAGAATTCTGAGATAAACGTCAGAATTTTGAAATAAAAGTCAGAATTCTTAGAGAAACGTCAGAAATCTAAGATAAACGTCAGAAATCTTAGATAAACGTCAGAATTCTGAGTTTTAAGTCAGAATTGCGAGATGAAAGTCAGAATTCTGAGTTTTAAGTCAGAATTTTGGAATAAAAGTCAGAATTGTGAGATGAAAGTCAGAATTCTTAGATAAACTTCAGAATTCTGAGATAAAAGTCAGAATTCTGAGGTAAAAGTCAGAATTGTGAGACAAAAGGCAGAATTTTACATTTAAAAAAAATTGTTGTGGCCCTTCTACGCCTTCATACTTAGGAGACAGAAGTGTTTGAAGTTAACTCTTAACGTTTTCTTTTTTCTTTTAATTGATTTTAATTTTAATTGCAAGGAGACATGACCGAAATAAGAAGCGCGCCTGCATCGATATTTTCAATTATAAAGGAATAATCATAATTTTTATACGTTTTATATATATGTACAGGGTTATCCAACGAAAAGGCCCACCCCTATATTTTGTTTATTTTTCGAGTTAGGAAAAAATGTTTCAAATAAAAGTTGTAGTGAATCAAATGAACTAATTTAGAACCCCTGCAAAGAATATACAGGGTGTTCCATAAAAGCGGGACAAACCTGATTTACATTTTTTTAAATGGAACACCCTATATTTTTTTACATTTTTCAAATCTGTGTTTTTTTGTGATTTCAAATTGTATATATATGTTGTATCTTATCTTTTACTGTTTTTTATTTATTGCAAATTTCGTGAACAATATTATTTATACCACCAGCATCCGCATGCGTATCAATCAGGTTAGCCATGGATGAAAAGTTTGCTTTTTGAATTTATTCAATTATTCTATAAGGCATAAGTGTCAAATTAATTGTTTTTCATTCATGGCTAACCTGATTGATAACCATGCAGAGTGCAGATGCTGCTGGTATAAATAATATTGTTCACGAAATTTGCAATAAATAAAAAACAGTAAAAGATAAGATACAACATATATATACAATTTGAAATCGCAAAAAAACACAGATTTGAAAAATGTAAAAAAATATAGGGTGTTCCATTTAAAAAAATGTAAGTTAGGTTTGTTCCGCTTTTATGGAACACCCTGTATATTCTTCGCAGGGGTTTTAAATGAGTTCATTTGATTCACTACAACTTTTATTTGAAAAATTTTTTCCTAACTCGAAAAATAAACAAAATATAGGGGTGGGCCTTTTCGTTGGATAACCCTGTACATAAAATATAATTCTTCTGATAGGCTGCGACCCTCTACGATAAATAAACGTCAAAATATCGCCTCAAAAACCCAAAACACTCCGAAAACGAACTTTTCCACGTTTCTTCATTTCTACGGGTCGAGGGCCAATAAACAACACATTTGCTGAATGGAAAATCAAGATTCGCTTATTCACTCTGACAAGAGTCCCAACTATCAAATAATTTATTTAAGAGATAACATTTTAAATAGATATATAAATCAGCAATCTCTAATTCAAATTTAGTCTAATAATATTGTTAAAAAAAGTAAGTGCCAAGACGCGAAGCCAGCATGAACAAAGCTGTGGTCCTTGTTGTTTTGGGCGTTGCCTCGATTTTTGTACAAGTACAGAGCAGTAAGTTGCACAATAATTAAGATCAAATAAATTTGGTAACAACTATTTACCCACTTTTAAAAAATTAACTATGTGGTGCCAATTTTCGCCATTTTTAAGTGACAACTTTACAATATACAGGGTGTCTCGAAATTAGTGACAATATTTCTAGCACTGCAAAATATGAACATGCCTCTAAAAATATTTCCTAAGGGAGCTAAAGCCCCCCCGAAGGGGGACCCCAAAAGGACTTTTTAGTAATCCTTTGCAGTAAACTAGAAATTTAGTGAGTTTAAAGTTTTCATGATCTTACGCGTATTTATGTTACCAATTTTCAAATTTTTTCCAGGGGCGTCACATACAAGGTGGGTGCTGGGTGAATTATGTCCCAAATTTTTTTTTAGATAATTTTTATTGTTAGATATTGAATTATGAAACTTGGTTCATTTTTACACAAAAAAGTATTCTTAGTTACACCCTGTATATAAGAAAATCAAATTGAGTGCTAAATCCAAGATCCTATTTTTTTAAACTTTTTTCTTTTTATATATTTCATACATTTATTTGACTTTATTTTCAGTTACCTGTCCAACGGATGATGAGAACGGTGTGGCCACTTACTACCCCCACGAAACCGAGTGTGGAAAATTCTACGAATGCGTAGCAGGATCGGCTAAACTCTTCGAGTGTCCGGAAGGGCTTTATTGGAATTCGAGGTTGAACGTGTGCGACTGGAACGTGGACTGCGGCCCCTTACTAACGTCTACTCCCTCAGTGGTGCCCCCTACCTCCACAACCCCCATTACAACTGAAGAAACTACCACCGACAGTCCCGACACAACCGAAACCCCCCCTGATACCGACACCACGCCTGATACCGAAACTCCCCCTGATACCGACACCCCTCCTGATACCGACACCCCCCCTGATCCCGACACCACCCCTGAAACACCTGAACCGCCCCTCGTATAATATAGCTATTTTGTTAGTTTAAATAAAAAAAATTAAAATAGCAGTTAGTTTGTTTCATTTTAAAACGGCCCTAATTTTGTTACTTACCTCCCATACCATTTTATGTAAATTCTACAAAACTGAATATCATGTCATCTATTCAACAGATAACGTTGTTAATTCAGATATATAAAACTGCAATCGCGAATTCAAATGTAGTCTGATAACGTTGTCAAAAAAAGTAAGTGCTAAAACGAGAAGAGATAAAAAGTCAGCATGAACAAAGCTGCAGTTCTTGTTGTTTTGGGGCTTACCGCAATTTTTGTGCAAGTCCGGAGCAGTAAGTTGCATTATATTTGAAATTAAATAAATTTAGTGATAATTTAATTAATTCGCTTGTTCGTTTGGACGTCATTTTTGACGGATTTTTGCGTCACCGTGACATTATTTTGACATTTAACGAAAAAATGCACCTTTCGGCAGAAGACCCAAAAAATGTTTTTTTTCGATTTTTGCCTCAAAAAAAATTTTTGTGAAAAAAATTTGTTTTCGATTTTTCCTAAATTCACTTGACTAATTGGAAATTTTTTCAATTTTAAAGAGAAAACAGTAAATATCTTATTTTTAAAACGACAGCCCCTCCCCACAGGGGCTGTCACTTTTTTTGAAATTTTTTCAATTTTAAAGAAAAAAATCCTCACCCCTCTGTCCGCTTTATTTTTAAAATTTTTTCAACTTTAAACAACCCTGTATTTCTTTTTTCGGAAAGGGGCTGTCAACTTTATTTTTTTAAATTTTTCCCCCCCCCAAATTTTTGACCCCCAAATTTTTGCTTACCTCATCGAAGTTCGAATTTTCTGTTCTTTTTAAATATTCGACCAATCTGTGATCTGTTCCACTTCATTTTCAGTCACCTGTCCAATAGAAGACGACCACGAAGACTCCGTATACTACCCCCACGAAACCGAATGTGGAAAGTTCTACGAGTGCGTGGCAGGCAAGGCTACACTCCTCGAGTGTCCAGAAGGTCTTTATTGGAATTCGAGGTTGAACGTGTGCGACTGGAACGTGGACTGCGGCCCCTTACTAACGTCCACTCCCTCAGTGGCACCTCCTACGTCCACAACCCCCGTTACCGATCCCGACACCACAACTGAAGAAATTACAACTGAAGAAAGTACAACCGTCGCTTCCTGATGATATGCTTGTTTTGGGAATTTAAATAAAAAAAATGAATCGCATTGTTCTTGTTAATTAAATACCTATCGAATTATGTGTATATGAACCTTTTTTAATCATTTTCAAATGTTAAAGTCCTGCTACAAAAAACTGGAACACCCTGTACATATAAACTAACAGTAGTAATGACCTCTAAATAATTGATGTATAATTAAAAATTCTAGTAAACTACAATAAATAAAGTTCACTCTATCGTAGAGAGAACGACCGGTTTCGTCAAACTAGAGCCGAGATCTCGACGAGTATCTAGTCAATATCTTCGATATTTCTAAAATAGCTTGGATATTACAAGTGTTAAGGCTTGTAACTGTATTCGGGGATTCGGGGAGACAAATAAATCAAAGACTATACCTAGTTTATATTGTTTATTATTAGATTACCATTGTCATGTATTTTTTATAAAGATTAATATTGGTTTCTAGCGTAACCCATCCACTACATATAGAGATACTCATGTTGAAGTAAATACAAACATGGACCCTCATCTACTCATTCACAGCTGCCCTGCTGGCAAGGATCAGAATAACTGACTGCAGATACACCAATCCCCAATCCAAAATGGTATCCCTTGGCGCAATTCCCGACAGTTAAGTTTCCATATTCGCAGGTTATGTATTTCGAACAATCGCAATGAGGTTTTATGTAGAAAATGTCGTCGTACTCGCAGTAAACTACGTTCTCTGGCCGGTCGCAAACTTTCAGTAGCGGGTTGAAGTAGAGTCCTGCAGAGCAGGACTGCATCCAGGGCCTGCCGCTGTCGCATATGTAGAATCTGGTGCAATTGTGCCTGTCCGGCAGGATATCCGGCTCCTCTGGGTTTGTTGCAGGACAGTTCACTGAAAATAGAAAAATTGTTGATTTTTACTTGTGTACTACAGTAATCAAGTTGGTTCGGTAGCGAAGGCATTATTAATATGGCGTGGAACTGACCCTCAATTTTTTTTTAAATGTAATTAATACACTGTGCATACTTGAAGTATAATCTAAAACTAAATATCTGTCTTCAAAGATAACACTAACCTTGAGATCTACCCGCAGTACCCACTTGAATGCGAAATTGAACAAGCACTGATTTATTAATGAAGATGATTAGATAAAGGAACAAGATTTACTTTGCTTGATTATCAATAGAAACAGAAGCAGTTTTACGCCTTATCTATATTTTGTCAAATAGACAAAAGAGAATCAAAAATTACTTTTTGCATACCTTTTTTGAAACATAAGGACCGAACAGTCCCTCACCCGAATTTTTTAACCCATTCAGGTTTGGATTCTAGAGACTATTTAAGGTTTAACAAATATGGAAAAATTAGCATTTTTTCCTGTATATTATGTCCTCCAAATCTCAATTTTATATCTAGAAAGTGCTGGGTACTTGTCCAATAATTTTGTTGGCACCCGGTATGCTTTCTTGTCTCTTTTATCTCGTTTGATTGATTGATAGTTTGTTGTGATTTTTTTTGGTAGCTTAGATTAAGTGAAAGGTTAAGTGGTAGAACAGGAGTTTGCGTCAAGTGAGCTACTGAACTTCACCAAAAGCTTCTAAAATTCAATAATCCTAATTGGCAATTACCTTCACTAAAATTATACGCTGAACTATATCAACTTTAAAACCGTCCTCGCGGTCTCTGTATCACTTACGCATTTCGCGGCGCTTAAACTAGCCCCCAGGTAATTCGCAAATTGCCGCGACAACGTCCCTGACGTCGGCCGGTCAAAACTCTAGTTCCGTCTTTATATCGTGACGTCCCGACGCTGCGCTGCCCGAACAATTTCCGCGCTGCTCGAGCTGTCTCACCGCACGCTCGCACGAACTGTGTCTTCCGCGGCTTGGACCAACTCTGCCCTGTGACTGTCGCTCCACATTAGTGGTTCTTCTCTACATATCCCGCGGTCAACCGCTAAGTTCAGCCCTTTTTCGCCCAATTTACGTTCAGGCGAGTCCACTCGCAATTTCGCGTAGCCAGCAGTTCCTTGGGAACCGACTCGTGTAGTCCTTTCCAATCGAAAATTTCAACTCCCCGTGATAAGATAAAGTTGTTCTAAATATGAATTTCCTGTTGCAGTAGTCATAACAAAAACTCAACCAATTACTTCTTATATACCCCGTGGCACAAATTGAAATTAATTTTTACATTATTAATAGCTATTTCCCTTCTTTTATAAAATTTATACCCCCGATTTGCTATAGGTTTACTTAATTATCCATTTTTATTATCGTAGTAGGAGAGCCCTCGACCAGGACTAAGTCTCGATGCAGCGATGCAGTGATCTCTTCTGCATTTGTTGCCTGCGTATAAGTGAATTCCGGTCGGACCGTAGACTGAGCGGTGACTGAAAGGCCCCTTGCTTGTGCGTTACTCCCGTAATATGATAGTATGTAATTAACTACACATGTCAGGTCGCGTTTATTGCTTGTATTCCCAACATTGATCCTATCAGTTATTAAAGCTGACCCATATTTCCAAAGTTGGCCCATATTTTTTACTACCAACCCAAGTAATCAATTTATTTAAAATTTAAAAGCCCCAAGTAACACCTGTTCCAAATTTGTAACAGACATCGCAAGCACTATAAGTAGATATCAAATCTCAAGAGATAATAAAGTGGTCTGCAAACGGCCAAAGGATAATTGAGTAAATATGATTTAAAAATAATTTAGCTTTAACGCGTTCGTTGAGTACAATAAATTGATATTAATTATTGCAATGAGCGAAGATTAGAACAGTATCAGTTTGTTTTTATACACACTTAGGTTTCTTTTAGGTTTTTCCCTTGGAGATAGTCATCGCATAATTGCCTTATTTTGACAGTATTACGTCAACTTGAATTATCTTTGAACATGCGTAGATGAGGCTGCGTGAGCATCACATCGTTCCAGAGACGGCTTGGCCAATGAATGACTTTTCCTCAGCGTATACAATAAAATTTGTAGCGAAAAGCGTATGATATTGTAAAATTCTGCATTTGTTGCCAGCGTATAAATGAATTCCAGTCGGACCGCAGACTGAGCGGTGGCTGAAAGGCCCCTTGCTTGTGCTTTACTCCCGTAATATGATCGTATGCAATTAACTACACATGTTAACCGTTTTTGCACAATCTTCCGAGGGAACACTAACTGGACACCCTATATTTTCGGAGCATTGAGTAAAGAAATAATAAGATGACATATTAAATTATTTTGTTATAGAAAATATTATTGATATAAATATTAAAACGTTACTGAATTTTCTAGGCGATATCGCAGCATTGTGCATGAAAATTAACGTATTGTTTCTAATACCTAAAGCCGAGCCTGGTTTTGACGTCATGACGCGCTCAGATCCGGTCTCACGAAAACACAATTTATAGAACGCCTTAGATCTTCACATTGTTTCACGTTTTTTCTTGCTTTTTAATTCTACCTTCAGTAGATATAAATGGCACTAAGAAATCGACAAGAAAATATACTATTTTACAGTGTATTTCAACTTTGGAAATTCACTGCTTGATAACAGTCCCAAAAAAGCTTATTGCGCACATTTTTCCGCCACCAACACAACGGCGGAAAAGCACCCATAACCCCACTTAAGGCAAATTTCGTATTTTCGCCACGTCTCGATAGTCTAAAATCTAAGTACGTCACAGCACAATCCTTGCAAGGCTAGCTAGAAGTGCTTTCGCGTGACCAACTTTTTGTAAAAACAAAGATCCCCATAATCGATAAGAGTAGAATATGATAGATAACACTTACCTTCTGCTCCTACTGCAAATACACCCATAAGGAAAAAACAGAACTCTATCACTCCTGCAACCATACTAGAAAAAATGTTGACTAGTTTACAATGAAGCACTAATGCGACGCTGGCTACATCATTTTATATATAGGAGTGCGGGCGATTAATATATTTCCATGTAACAATAATATTGTTGTATATGAGACGCATTGTAAATCATGCTATACTGTGAAAAAAATGCACACGATATAAGTGTATTACCTCGGAGGGGAAGTACTACAATAAAATGGTTTTATTGTGTGATAATAATTATCGTCCATAAAAAAATAAGGTTGCAAAATCGACAGTATTTTTTTGATTGTCCATAAATAAGCAAAAATTGGTGTGAATAGAGGAAACAATGTCAATTAGGAATTAAAACATTTGTGAAGATTTGCGCATAACGTAATTCAATACTTATTTGGGGGGGGGGGGGGTGATTTAAACACTATACCGAGTGATTCCGATATAATTTTGCACGAAATATTACTTCCGGTCGAACCGGAAGTGACCCCAACAAATATTTTTGCATTTTCTTGTTCGTCATGGAATTCTGATTTCAACGATATGTCACAAGTTGGCATTTGTTTAAAAAGTAACGCCGGAAGTGTGGAAAAACTGAAAAGTTTTATAATGGCTTTATAGACTAAATCAACCAAACTGTCATAACATACTTTAGGGAAGGCGCTAATAAAGTTTTCAAAAAATATTTCTATAAGACTGTAACAGGTTATGTTACAGAACTGTTTAGATTTAGAGGACAGTTCAGTTCAATAAGCAGCCATTATAAAACCATAACGCTCTTTTGAATAGTTTTATAAATACAATTACCGCTGGTGATATTCTGTCACCTTAAAGTACAACGGGTTTTTAATTTGTTGTAAGCACTTATAGCAGCGGTAAGTTTTATAATAGCTTTATAACCAACATTTACTAAATAGTTGTAACATACTTGAACCTCTACAAGAGAAATAGAGGAAGGAGCTAATAACTCTAACAACAAAAAATGGTTCAATAAAATGTATAACGGATTGCGTTATAGAACAATTTAGATTTAGAGGACAGTTCAGTTCAATAAGCTGCCATTATAAAACCATAAAGCTCCTTTGAATAGTTTTATAAATACAATTACCGCTGGTGATATTCTGTCACCTTAAAGTACAACGGGTTTTTAATTTGTTGTAAGCACTTATAGCAGCGGTAAGTTTTATAATAGCTTTATAACCAACATTTACTAAATAGTTGTAACATACTTGAACCTCTACAAGAGAAATGGAGGAAGGAGCTAATAATTCTAACAACAATAAATGGTTCTATAAAATGTGTAACGGATTGTGTTATAGAACAATTTAGATTTAGAGGACAGTTCAGTTCAATAAGCTGCCATTATAAAACCATAAAGCTCTTTTGAATAGTTTTATAAATACAATTACCGCTGGTGATATTCTGTCACCTTAAAGTACAACGGGTTTTCAATTTGTTGTAAGCACTTATAGCAGCGGTAAGTTTTATAATAGCTTTATAACCAACATTTACTAAATAGTTGTAACATACTTGAACCTCTATAAGAGAAATGGAGGAAGGAGCTAATAACTCTAACAACAAAAAATGGTTCTATAAAATGTGTAACGGATTGTGTTATAGAACAATTTAGATTTAGAGGACAGTTCAGTTCAATAAGCAGCCATTATAAAACCATAAAGCTCTTTTGAATAGTTTTATAAATACAATTACCGCTGGTGATATTCTGTCACCTTAAAGTACAACGGGTTTTTAATTTGTTGTAAGCACTTATAGCAGCGGTAAGTTTTATAATAGCTTTATAACCAACATTTACTAAATAGTTGTAACATACTTGAACCTCTACAAGAGAAATGGAGGAAGGAGTTAATAACTCTAACAACAAAAAATGGTTCTATAAAATGTGTAACGAATTGTGTTATAGAACAATTTAGATTTAGAGGACAGTTCAGTTCAATAAGCAGCCATTATAAAACCATAAAGCTCCTTTGAATAGTTTTATAAATACAATTACCGCTGGTGATATTCTGTCACCTTAAAGTACAACGGGTTTTCAATTTGTTGAAAGCATTTATAGCAGCGGTAAGTTTTATAATAGCTTTATAACCTACGTTTACTAAATAGTTGTAACATACTTGAACCTCTACAAGAGAAATGGAGGAAGGAGTTAATAACTCTAACAACAAAAAATGGTTCTATAAAATGTGTAACGAATTGTGTTATAGAACAATTTAGATTTAGAGGACAGTTCAGTTCAATAAGCAGCCATTATAAAACCATAACGCTCTTTTGAATAGTTTTATAAATACAATTACCGCTGGTGATATTCTGTCACCTTAAAGTACAACGGGTTTTTAATTTGTTGTAAGCACTTATAGCAGCGGTAAGTTTTATAATAGCTTTATAACCAACATTTACTAAATAGTTGTAACATACTTGAACCTCTACAAGAGAAATGGAGGAAGGAGTTAATAACTCTAACAACAAAAAATGGTTCTATAAAATGTGTAACGAATTGTGTTATAGAACAATTTAGATTTAGAGGACAGTGCAGTTCAATAAGCAGCCATTATAAAACCATAAAGCTCCTTTGAATAGTTTTATAAATACAATTACCGCTGGTGATATTCTGTCACCTTAAAGTACAACGGGTTTTCAATTTGTTGAAAGCATTTATAGCAGCGGTAAGTTTTATAATAGCTTTATAACCTACGTTTACTAAATAGTTGTAACATACTTGAACCTCTACAAGAGAAATGGAGGAAGGAGCTAATAACTCTAACAACAAAAAATGGTTCTATAAAATGTAGAACGGATTGCGTTATAGAACAATTTAGATTTAGAGGACAGTTCAGTTCAATAAGCAGCCATTATAAAACCATAAAGCTCTTTTGAACAGTTTTATATATACAATTACCGCTGGTGATATTCTGTCACCTTAAAGTACAACGGGTTTTTAATTTGTTGTAAGCACTTATAGCAGCGGTAAGTTTTATAATAGCTTTATAACCAACATTTACTAAATAGTTGTAACATACTTGAACCTCTACAAGAGAAATGGAGGAAGGAGCTAATAATTCTAACAACAAAAAATGGTTCTATAAAATGTGTAACGGATTGTGTTATAGAACAATTTAGATTTAGAGGACAGTTCAGTTCAATAAGCTGCCATTATAAAACCATAAAGCTCTTTTGAATAGTTTTATAAATACAATTACCGCTGGTGATATTCTGTCACCTTAAAGTACAACGGGTTTTTAATTTGTTGTAAGCACTTATAGCAGCGGTAAGTTTTATAATAGCTTTATAACCAACATTTACTAAATAGTTGTAACATACTTGAACCTCTACAAGAGAAATGGAGGAAGGAGCTAATAATTCTAACAACAAAAAATGGTTCTATAAAATGTGTAACGGATTGTGTTATAGAACAATTTAGATTTAGAGGACAGTTCAGTTCAATAAGCAGCCATTATAAAACCATAAAGCTCCTTTGAATAGTTTTATAAATACAATTACCGCTGGTGATATTCTGTCACCTTAAAGTACAACGGGTTTTCAATTTGTTGAAAGCATTTATAGCAGCGGTAAGTTTTATAATAGCTTTATAACCTACGTTTACTAAATAGTTGTAACATACTTGAACCTCTACAAGAGAAATGGAGGAAGGAGCTAATAACTCTAACAACAAAAAATGGTTCTATAAAATGTATAACGGATTGCGTTATAGAACAATTTTGATTTAGAGGACAGTTCAGTTCAATAAGCAGCCATTATAAAACCATAAAGCTCTTTTGAATAGTTTTATAAATACAATTACCGCTGGTGATATTCTGTCACCTTAAAGTACAACGGGTTTTTAATTTGTTGTAAGCACTTATAGCAGCGGTAAGTTTTATAATAGCTTTATAACCAACATTTACTAAATAGTTGTAACATACTTGAACCTCTACAAGAGAAATGGAGGAAGGAGTTAATAACTCTAACAACAAAAAATGGTTCTATAAAATGTGTAACGAATTGTGTTATAGAACAATTTAGATTTAGAGGACAGTGCAGTTCAATAAGCAGCCATTATAAAACCATAAAGCTCCTTTGAATAGTTTTATAAATACAATTACCGCTGGTGATATTCTGTCACCTTAAAGTACAACGGGTTTTCAATTTGTTGAAAGCATTTATAGCAGCGGTAAGTTTTATAATAGCTTTATAACCTACGTTTACTAAATAGTTGTAACATACTTGAACCTCTACAAGAGAAATGGAGGAAGGAGCTAATAACTCTAACAACAAAAAATGGTTCTATAAAATGTATAACGGATTGCGTTATAGAACAATTTAGATTTAGAGGACAGTTCAGTTCAATAAGCAGCCATTATAAAACCATAAAGCTCTTTTGAATAGTTTTATAAATACAATTACCGCTGGTGATATTCTGTCACCTTAAAGTACAACGGGTTTTTAATTTGTTGTAAGCACTTATAGCAGCGGTAAGTTTTATAATAGCTTTATAACCTACGTTTACTAAATAGTTGTAACATACTTGAACCTCTACAAGAGAAATGGAGGAAGGAGCTAATAATTCTAACAACAAAAAATGGTTCTATAAAATGTGTAACGGATTGTGTTATAGAACAATTTAGATTTAGAGGACAGTTCAGTTCAATAAGCAGCCATTATAAAACCACAAAGCTCTTAGGAATGTAAATCGACGGTATTTCAAGAACATTCATTCTTTATCCCCTTTAGCCCCTTGCTTGTGCTTTACTCCCGTAATATGATCGTATGTAATTAACTACACATTTTTTATAATAGCTTTATAACCAACATTTTAATTAAGCATTATAAAATAAAAATATCTACATACTTGAAGCACTACGGGAAATTTTGTTATATCAAAGATGCTGAATGATTATAAACCTGCAGTCCATATTTTTAAATTTTATAAGGGGCTTTCCCAGATTTTTTTATTGACTTTTATTGCACCTATAGGATCTATTTCAGTTTGAAAGCGTAAAAAAAACTCCACTTTAAAACATGTAATCTTTAATGAAAGTAATGCTCCATTATTACTTCGGCCCTCAGAATCCCCAGAGCTACAACCCATCGACATCGCAAAATTACATGTTCCAATTTTTACAGCTCAAGCAGCAAGTCTACATATAAAAACTACGCACCCTCCCACAACCTTGAATAATAATTTGTAATTCACACAAAAGCTTGTTTATAAATTTTTAATAATCAAAATATTCCTATGATTCTTGTATATTCTTTTAATTAGATCAATATATAACAGTAAAAGAGTAGATTTGTATATGAGAATGAGTGGCTATGTGTACAATAATAACTTAAAAAACGACTATATACAATATACATGATAATTATATATCCTTAGGACCCAACAGTGCATCCTGCATCGGCGGGAGCTACGCAGACATATATAGTCGGACTGAAGTACAATCCGGCGGGGCAAGGCATTACATCAGCCTTTCCGTGATCGCAGGATATGTACAACCCACAGTCGAGAGGATGAGGAGACAAGAAGAAATCGGCGGGTTGTCCCATACATATGTACGTTACGTCTTCAGGATGCTCTGGGTCAGGAGTCGGAGGGGCTATTGTGGTTGTAGGTGGGGGCTCCGTTGTTGTCGTTGTCGTCGTAGTTGTGGTTGGGGTTGTTGTGGTGGTTGGGGTTGTTGTGGTGGTTGGGGTTGTTGTAGTGGTTGGAGTTGTAGTTGTCGTAGGTTCTTCGGTTGTAGTAGTAGGTTCCTCGGTTGTAGTCGGTTCCTCTGTTGTAGGCTCCTCAGTTGGCTCTTCTGTCGTGGTAGGTTCCTCGGTTGGCTCCTCAGTTGTAGTAGGTTCTTCGGTTGGCTCTTCGGTTGTAGTAGGTTCCTCAGTAGGCTCCTCAGTTGGCTCTTCGGTTGTAGTAGGTTCTTCGGTTGGTTCTTCGGTCGTAGTAGGTTCCTCAGTTGGCTCTTCAGTTGGCTCTTCGGTTGTAGTGGGTTCCTCAGTGGGCTCCTCAGTTGGCTCTTCGGTTGTAGTAGGTTCTTCGGTTGGTTCTTCGGTCGTAGTAGGTTCCTCAGTTGGCTCTTCAGTTGGCTCTTCGGTTGTAGTAGGTTCCTCAGTTGGCTCTTCGGTCGTAGTGGGTGCTTCAGTTGGCTCTTCGGTCGTAGTGGGAGCTTCAGTTGGTTCCTCGGTAGTTGTTGGTGCTTCCGTAGTAGTTGTTGTTGTTGGTATTGCAGTGGTTGCAGGAGCCTCTGTAGGTGGTGGCGCTGTAATACGAAATTTGGTTATTCTCAATTAATTAAGATGATTTTGATAGCATATTGATATCATGCTTATGAAATGGCGTCGAAAATGTGAAAAAACTGAAAAACGCAAGTAGACCCTGCAGGATTTTTTTTTTTTGAATCTTATAGAAAGTAGGAGTTGGATTAGATGCAGGGAATTAAAGAAGCGGGTGTTCCCCGCAAATTTTGCATTTTTTAAGAATTCTTGGAAAACAGTTAAATTTTAGTTAAATGAATTTTAAATTTTTGCACCATACTTTCAGTACTTTTGCGGCCGCCCGGTATAATTTTTTTTATATAAATGAACCCTGTACGTTTTCACATATCTTTAACGATTATCTTATTGTCAATTAGATATTCGAGTCGGTGTGGATATAAATAAATGAAATTTTTTACTTTATCTATTGAACAGAAACAATACAGTGTGATTTATGACGCTTTCGTTTATCTTGCCATTTCCAGGAAAAAACACATAAGATAACTGTTTTATTCCATTTGTTTATCTACAATTTTTTGTTGAAGCCAAAAATCATCATCTCAAAAGAATATTAGTAGATTTAACGTTAATTTTAGATGCTGGTCCCAGCATCTAAAATCACATCTATAAAACGTTAATATTAAGACAAAAAAACGTCCAAAACAACACAAATGTTTTTACAATATATTTTGTACCTGTGGTTGCAGCACCAGTACACCCAGCATTTTCAGGCCAATCGCAGACGTTCAGAGTTGGATTGAAGTGAAGGCCGGCTGGGCACTCGAACAAGTAAGGAACTCCATTGGAACACTGCCAGAAACGGGTGCAATCCTCGTCGGGAAAATAGACTGAGTCTGGTCCATCTACCGCTGGACAATCGGTGGCTAAAAAAAATCGTAGGCTTAGTCAGGAAGTAATTTTAAAGGCAGTTGATTGGTAGGTTAAGACTTACGAAGTAATTGGATAGAAAAATCGTCGAAATCAGCCGTTGAAAGCTAGATTGTAGTTTTTTTTTTTTTTGTGGAATTGGACTAAAAATCCATTAGTCAAGACTGGATTATTTGAAATTAACAGATGTAATTTATTTTCCAGATGCTCTATCTCAATATAATTGAACCAACATATTTTTTTTTCAATAAAATACCTTATTTTAATCAATCATTGTAATAAGATAACACTGTCATTTGGAGAGACCGAAACACATGATTACTAAAAATAACAAAGATTAACTTAATGACGAGCCAAGTTTCTGGTGTCACCATCCAAACGGTCCTTAACTCATACTATCGCAATACAACTACGATAATAATAAACTGGTCTTAACAGAAGTCTAATTCTGTGGCAGTTGAGCCTCGATATCTGCTTAATCTTTGGATTAAAGTAAAAAATAATCTCGAAATTATGTAACATCACGCCGAGTGATGTCAGCGCCAAGATTCAGAGCCAAACCGTTTCGCCAGAAAGGTTCATTGTTTCAAGTCAAAATATTGGATTGATTCATCGATGACATCGTTAAAAATAAAAATTATTTGCTAATGACCTGATAATATTTTGCCATGTCTCTGGATTACTGTATACGGATTTACAAAGATCTTGACACTGGCGCGAAGATAACGATATGCTACCTAATGCTGATAAGTGGAATCATGAATCCAAACTAAAGTGTTTCGGGGAAATAATTGGGAGAGCAGACAAAATACGCAGATAGTCTTTCCAATGTATATGTACTTCTTCTAAAACCCTTTGTAACTCTTCCTCCCGTTAAACAATTGTCAATAGTCCAGTTTCAATGTGCTTCCCAGCCCAAATGTTCACCTTGGTGGCCTCTTGTCAGTGTCTGGTATCTCACGGAGCGTCTACTTGGTAGATTTGGTATCTCTGGAAAGATGACAATCGGTTTAAGTAACGCAAGTCAAAGATCTCAATCTGCTGCACCAGCTGATGACAAAAAATCCTCCATCAAACCAAAATCTGTTGTTCCTCTATTTTGGAATCCATTCCTGACCACGAGCATGCCTCTCAAGTCAGGATGTAGCCCAAATTTCCAATTCCATTTCCAATCCGTTTCTTCCTCAATTTCCTCCTCCTTTCCTGCTTTCTTCCTCCATTTCCAATTCCAGCTCAAACATCCTCCAATGCCCTTTGTAGTCTAGGTCACTGCGATTGCTTCCTGTAACAGTCGCTTCAAGCATCACAAGTCGAAGATCTCCTTCGTTGGAACAAGCTGCTTCCAAATATCCTCCATTTTGAATTCCACTTCAGACCGTCACACCTTTACCTCTGTATCCCTGCATCCTTCAATGCTCTTTTAGTTCAGGTTTTCTCCACACCTTGAATCAGGATGCAGCTGAAGACCTGATTCTTCTACAGAGAAATGGGTCCTGTTGTGCATTAGCCCAATTGGTAATTATTCAGCTCTACGTTGGAGAGCATTGACCTATAAAAACATCCGGTGCAGACAGGCATTGATAAATATTAATCGCATGAAAATGATGAAAATATCTGGAAGGATCCACCTCTGTCAGTTTAATTAAACTTCTAAGCCTAAGCTGACTAGGAAGATTTATGAACCTTTTTTATCATCTATGTAGCACGTGAATCGAAATCAAAGCAGCCGCGTCTTTAATTTATGGGATTGTCTTAGAGTTAATCTCTTGAACCACCTGGGCTGCTATAAACGAGTCAGTACCGATATAATATGTAATATTAACAAAGTCTAATAATAAAGATATTGGTAGTACCAGCTAATTCAATTTAAAAAATACTGGGGGTAATTCATCCTATCTATCCACGTCGTCGGTAGGCGTGGTCTTGTACCGCCGACGTCGCGTGGCCAATCAAGAGCGCCATCGAGAGACGTGGCTTAATTCTGGTAATGCCCCGTGCTTAGCAGTGCGTACTATTATTGGTCTCGGTAGGCATAGCGGAGCCTAAAACAATTCACTAGTTTATCTGAATTTAATTTTTAAGTTGTTTTCGTTTGAATTTGTTTGTTTGCTGCTTTGAAGCTTACTCGTACTTTTTTAAGTAAAGAATAAATTGAAAATTGAAATAATCATCGGATCTTGTGTTCCCACATAAGAGATCTCCCGGCCTTATTATTGGGCTAAAATGAAAAACCAAAATGTATTTTTTATGAGGAATTCGATTTTAAGGTTGAATGAGCGATAGAACCTCTAATATACGAGGTATTGTCAAAAAACTGATTTTCCAATTTTTGTCCACTCTGTATATTATTACGGAAATCTATATGGTATATAATTGGGGGTATAAAGGTATATCATGATTTCAAAAATATAAACACATGCATTTTTTTTTTCAAGCTTTCTGAGGGAATTTTTAGGAAAGTACTAGAATTAGCTTATTATTATTATTACTTTATCGCATTTTGTTGCCAATTTCTCGAAAACTACTGAAGATAATAGACATGTGTTATATATTTTTGAAATCAGGAGATTGGCTACTTTTCAATTATTCCATAATATACTGGTTGTCCCACATAAGAGATCTCCCGGCCTTATTATTGGGCTAAAATGAAAAACCAAAATGTATTTTTTTATGAGGAATTCGATTTTAAGGTTGAATGAGCGATAGAACCTCTAATATACGAGGTATTGTCAAAAAACTGATTTTCCAACTTTTGTCCACTCTGTATATTATTACGGAAATCTATATGGTATATAATTGGGGGTATAAAGGTATATCATGATTTCAAAAATATAAACACAAGCATTTTTTTTTTCAAGCTTTCTGAGGGAATTTTTAGGAAAGTACTAGAATTAGCTTATTATTATTATTACTTTATCGCATTTTGTTGCCAATTTCTCGAAAACTACTGAAGATAATAGACATGTGTTATATATTTTTGAAATCAGGAGATTGGCTACTTTTCAATTATTCCATAATATACTGGTTGTCCCACATAAGAGATCTCCCGGCCTTATTATTGGGCTAAAATGAAAAACCAAAATGTATTTTTTTATGAGGAATTCGATTTTAAGGTTGAATGAGCGATAGAACCTCTAATATACGAGGTATTGTCAAAAAACTGATTTTCCAATTTTTGTCCACTCTGTATATTATTACGGAAATATATATGGTATATAATTGGGGGTATAAAGGTATATCATGATTTCAAAAATATAAACACATGCATTTTTTTTTTCAAGCTTTCTGAGGGAATTTTTAGGAAAGTACTAGAATTAGCTTATTATTATTATTACTTTATCGCATTTGTTGCCAATTTCTCGAAAACTACTGAAGATAATAGACATGTGTTATATATTTTTGAAATCAGGAGATTGGCTACTTTTCAATTATTCCATAATATACTGGTTGTCCCACATAAGAGATCTCCCGGCCTTATTATTGGGCTAAAATGAAAAACCAAAATGTATTTTTTATGAGGAATTCGATTTTAAGGTTGAATGAGCGATAGAACCTCTAATATACGAGGTATTGTCAAAAAACTGATTTTCCAATTTTTGTCCACTCTGTATATTATTACGGAAATCTATATGGTATATAATTGGGGGTATAAAGGTATATCATGATTTCAAAAATATAAACACATGCATTTTTTTTTCAAGCTTTCTGAGGGAATTTTTAGGAAAGTACTAGAATTAGCTTATTATTATTATTACTTTATCGCATTTTGTTGCCAATTTCTCGAAAACTACTGAAGATAATAGACATGTGTTATATATTTTTGAAATCAGGAGATTGGCTACTTTTCAATTATTCCATAATAGACTGGTTGTCCCACATAAGAGATCTCCCGGCCTTATTATTGGGCTAAAATGAAAAACCAAAATGTATTTTTTTATGAGGAATTCGATTTTAAGGTTGAATGAGCGAAATAACCTCTAATATACGAGGTATTGTCAAAAAACTGATTTTCCTATTTTTGTCCACTCTGTATATTATTACGGAAATCTATATGGTATATAATTGGGAGTATAAAGGTATATCCTGATTTCAAAAATATAAACACATGTATTTTTTTTTTTCAAGCTTTCTGAGGGAATTTTTAGGAAAGTAGGTACTAGAATTAGCTTATTATTATTATTACTTTATCGCATTTTGTTGCCAATTTCTCGAAAACTACTGAAGATAATAGACATGTATTATATATTTTTGAAATCAGGAGATTGGCTAATTTCCAATTATTCCATAATATACAGGTTGTCCCACATAAGAGATCTCCCGGCCTTATTATTGGGCTAAAATGAAAAACCAAAATGTATTTTTTTATGAGGAATTCGATTTTAAGGTTGAATGAGCGATAGAACCTCTAATATACGAGGTATTGTCAAAAAACTGATTTTCCTATTTTTGTCCACTCTGTATATTATTACGGAAATCTATATGGTATATAATTGGGAGTATAAAGGTATATCCTGATTTCAAAAATATAAACACATGTATTTTTTTTTTTCGAGCTTTCTGAGGGAATTTTTAGGAAAGTAGGTACTAGAATTAGCTTATTATTATTATTACTTTATCGCATTTTGTTGCCAATTTCTCGAAAACTACTGAAGATAATAGACATGTATTATATATTTTTGAAATCAGGAGATTGGCTAATTTCCAATTATTCCATAATATACAGGTTGTCCCACATAAGAGATCTCCCGGCCTTATTATTGGGCTAAAATGAAAAACCAAAATGTATTTTTTTATGAGGAATTCGATTTTAAGGTTGAATGAGCGATAGAACCTCTAATATACGAGGTATTGTCAAAAAACTGATTTTCCAATTTTTGTCCACTCTGTATATTATTACGGAAATATATATGGTATATGATTGGGGGTATAAAGGTATATATCCTGATTTCAAAAATATAAACACATGTATTTTTTTTATAGTTTCAAGCTTTCTGCGGGAATTTTTAGAAAAATCAGAGAATTAGCTTATTATTATTATTACTTTATTGCATTTTGTTGCCAATTTCTCGAAAACTACTGAAGATAATAGACATGTGTTGTATATTTTTGAAATCAGGAGATTGGCTACTTTTCAATTATTTCATAATATACAGGTTGTCGCCAAATTTTGTCGGATTTTAACTATTTCCGGCTAAACCGGAAGTTAGATGTATGAATTGCATATGCCTTTATAACCACAAAAATATACCATGTCGATTCCCGTAATAATATACAGGGTGTAAGAAATTTGGAAATTGAGATTTTTGACAATACCTCGTATAATAGAGGTTTTGTCCTCGTAAAAAAATAGATTTTTGTTTCTCATTTTTGATTTTGGAAAAAATTGATTAATTAAAAAAAAATTTGTACCGAAAAATCGAGAAAAATAGAAATTTACTCTATTAACACGACAAAATGGCGCATCGGATGGAACTAATATCAAAACTGATTGAAAGGCTGATCAATTCTAAATAAAACTGTTCATGGCCACCATCATCGAAAAATCAACTTAATAATTTATTTGTTAATTTCTAAGCAATTTTTTTTTAATTGTAATTATTTTTAACCAACTTTTTTTATTTTCTACATTTATTTGTAAAATAAATAAACAAACAAATACTTGGTTATTAACACTTCTCACTTTTTATATCCAATTACAATGACCATTAAAACAGTGCGCATTTCCATTAAAATATCCAAAAACAAGGGTTAACTTTCTATAAATTCTGAGATACTTACGTGCGGTAGCGGAAGAGCTTAAGATACTACATCCTATCACAAAAAGCACTAATTGAAACATCATATAGTGTCAAATACACTTGGTATATCTACACTACTTATCGAATGGGTTATGTAACGTGTCTGCACAGGAAAGTCTGTCGTTTATGGATTGCCTACCGCAAATTTAATTTTATATATGGCCTGAAAAAATTTAAATCCCTCAATTTTATCTGGTTTTTGATAGACAGTCGATTTTTGCTAATTACCTTCATTGTGTGGAATTTGTTTATAATAAATTAAGCAGCGCAGCTTAAAGGGATTAACACAATCTTATCATCTGCTTGGAAGAATAATAGGTCGTACATAGTGCGAAATCATACCGCCATCCGGCAGGTTCTGACTGGTAGACTTACACCGACTTCATCAATCTCTCGAGCCAGATTTTTTATTTTTAGCTTTAATTTTTTATATCTTCTAAAATTGACTTTTTACTAAAAAATATCGTTATTTTCAATTAAAATGAGTCTACAGGTCACAAATACATATTATAGATTCGCCCAATTTAGCTTTATACATTTACTTTACAAACAGACAATTAATTTGCCGAAATAGAATTTTCATTTCTTTTTTTTTATATTTGAGAGTTGAATTTAAAAATTTAAAGTGTCTTTTATAATTTTGAAGACAATGTGAATTTTCATAGAAGGGGAATCAGTGTTTCTTAAATTTGCTAGTTCTATAATAGACATTAAAATACAGTTTTTACTTTTGACAGCTGTCAAAATTTCTGTCAACTTAATAAAAGTGCCATTTTATTATTATTTCAACAAATTAAAGTACTTAACAAACATTTTTCGTATAAGTTTTGAAGGTACTGAATACGAAAATAATACGAAAAAGAAATAAAAAATAAAAATAAAACAGTTTGAAGGTGTTTAAGACGTTCGTTTAGATCGTCTGTGTGATATGAAGAAAGTGGCAATGGCCTTAGTTTACATTCCCAATTTAAAACTAGATACATGGACACAAATTTGGGAAATTTTGCACCGTCTTCACATTACTTTGCTTTTGCTAAGTACTCCTCATCTTTAGTCCAAGAGGTGCACAACAAACCGAAGCAAATAATTAGTCAATTATGGCTTATCCAAATTAAGACAGACACAAATATTTTTGTTGTTTCCTCTGAAGCGCGAATTACAATGATTGACGGGTAAATTTTTCAAAGAATAATATTTATCATTATTTAACTAAGAAAATAGGTATTTAAAAATTGCACGCTTGTATCGGATGCAATCTATCATATTAAAGATGACATTATTTTTGTAAATATTTTCGTGGAAATTTTTGAACGAATCGTTGAAGATAACGATAATAATTGTATGCTTTTTCGTTTTCTATTTGTAATAATGACACTTAAGAAGATAATGCAATAAATATTATGTTTGATTTTATTTATTTTGTTGAGTTGTCCTAACCGTTGGTGATTTTTCCAATTTAATTGGGCTAAATATCGAGTGAACTTGGATGAGATTTTTAAATATCCATGGTCAATGTCATACACAATAAACCATATCTATATTTTTGTTATTATAAATAAAAAAATATGATCAACCAGTCTTCGGAAACTTGCAGGAAACACGTATTTTGTTCACAGTCCATTCCAGTTTTACATTTCCATTTCCGGTATGTTATTCTTATCTTCTTCTATTTCCTCTCGCCAACTTTCTCTCAGTCTTCCTCTTCTTCTTGGCCACTTCTTAGCATTTCTGTCGAACTTCTCCTCATCACATGTCCTGCTCACTTCAGGCACTGTACCTTAATAAAGTATTATTATTATTATTATTATTATTATTATTATCTTTAGATCCTCTTCTTCTTTTTGGTTTATTGTTGCTGTTTCTAGAGCATACGTAATTGTTGGTCTTATTAAGGTTTTGTATATCCTTATCTTAGTTTTTTGATGATGACTTTGCTTTTCAGAAGGATTCTTCTTCTTCTTGTGGTATAGTGTTGTCTTCTTCAGGTTACTCTACTTCTTCTATATCTGTACTGAGCGTTTTCTGTAGCAGTCTTTCCAAGTAATTTCAATTTTTTGGGGCTAGTTTTCTGTTTCACCTTCAGCATTTTTTAGTCCCTTTAATTCTAGGTGTGTTTGTTTGGTTCTTTATTTTCATGTAGAATTGTTGTGGTTCTGTTCTATTTCCTCTAGTTCCTTGTTTATCCAATACTTCTCTTTTTTCTTTGTAGTTTGTGTTTACGCTGTTTCTTTCTATTTCGTATTTTCTTCTGTCTACTCTTTTTTGTACTTAGCCATTTAATGTTTGCTTCATACGTTATTTTTTTCTACTCCACGCTATTTTTGCATTTCGATATCCAGTATGTTATTCCTAGTATTCTTATATCTTCTTCCATTTCCTCTCGCCAACTTTTCCTCGGTCTTCCTCTTCTCCTTGATCATGGTGGGATCCATTGTGTTATCCTCTTTAACATTTCTGTTGGATTTCTCCTCATCATACGAGCCTCATGATTGTTTCAACTCCGAGTTAATCTTCAATTTCCTTATTGGTTCTAAGTCTCCTTCCTCCGTTCTCTCCTCTCTGTAATTTTCAGGTTACCTTCTTCTTTTTGTTTTATTGTTGCTGTTTCTAAGGCGTACGTAATTATTGGTCTTATGTAACTTTATCTTAGTTTCTTGGCGATGACTTTGCTTTTCAAAAGATTTCTATTTCTACCAAAGACTTGATCTCCATAAAGAATCCTTTCTTCTACTCGTTCCTTTCCTGGTTGCCCTATTGTTGTTCCTAGATAGTTGAAGGAGGAGACTATTTCAAATTTGTATCTCTGTGCTTGTAGGTATTCCTACGTATTATTTTCTTCTCCTCCTACTTTCATGGATTTGGTTTTGTTCTGGTGTATTTCCAATCCAAGTTGTCTATCTATTTTTTCTATCGCTCCTATCAGTTTTGTGTCGAATTTGCTACTATTGTTAGATCATCTGCAAATGCTATTATTTGCCTATCATCTGTATGATGTTTTCTTTGTTCAGTTCGATTCTTCTGATGATGCTTCTAATGCTAGGTTAAATAGAGTTGGGGTGAATGAGTCTCCTTGCTTCACACCCTTATTTACATGAAATTCCTCCGTAGTTACACCCTGGAATCGCACGTTTATCTTGGTGTTGTCCATTGTCATCTTCAATAGTTTTAATGGTTTTTATTTTCTAGTTCTGTTAGTTCCTTCTTCATTTTTCTCTGTTGGTCGAATCAAATGCACTCTTGAAGTCTTCAAATACTGTGTGTGTTTCTCTGTTGTATTCTATTGTCTTCTGGTAGATTTGTTCTAGGATACGTATCCCATTGAAGGTTGGTCTGCCCAATCTGAGACCGTTTTGGAAGTCTCCCAAAATTTTTTCTGCCTGTATTTTTAGTCTTTTGTTGATCAGATTTGCCAGGATTTAATAGGTAGTGTTCAGCAGGGTTATTGTTCTGTAGTTTTCGCACTGTTCCTTGTTTCATTTTTTTTATGTATTGGTGTTACTATACCGGTGTTCCACTCTTATGGAGTTTTGTTTTGTCTCCACATTTGGTTTTTATGTGAGAGTGTAGTTGCTGGCGTCCGTGCTTTAGAAATTCTGATTCTATTCCGTCTTCTACTGAAGATTTACTATTTTCAGTTTTTCTATTTCTTCTAGTACTTCTCTTTCTGATGGGTATCTTCTTGATCTTGTGGTGTAGTCTTCCTCGGGTTGTTCTGCTCTTCTGTATCTGTACTAAGCGTTTTTTGTAGCAGTCTTTCCAAGTATTTCCAATTCTTTGGAGATCATTTTCTGTGTCACCTTCAGCGTTTTTCAGTCCCCTTGTTTTAATTCCAGGTTTGTTTGTTTGGTTCTTTATTTTCGTGTAGAATTGTTTTAATTTGTTATTGTTATGGTTCTGTTCTATTTCCTCTAGTTCGTTGTTTATCGTTTGTGGTGTTTCTTTTTATTTCGTAATTTGATGATTTGTTCTCATTACCGGATACCCTCCCGTTTCCTATTGTGAGGAATTGCAAATAATCGTCAAATTTCGAAATATAAAGGTGCTTCTAATAAATTGTTTACTGAACTATCATCATTAATTATAATAATGTTATTCGCTGTTTAACTAAACTATTTATATATATTGTAATAATTTGTACAAATAACGGATTATGCTGTCAAAACGTCTGGTGATGAATGAATGAGGCCTAATCCCATTAAAAATTATTGGAAGTAATTAATTAGGTACTGAATATTGCTTCTCATTCTTAAGAGATAACGGCAGATAGGAAAAAGAATAGATATATTTCAGTAACAATAACATCGTGATCGATTGGCTCGTTCGATTTTAATTAACTACTCATTTATTCGCTTTAGATACCTATCGATATCGCACCGGATATCGTTTATCAGCTCGTGCTTTCTACAACAAATCGATGGAGTTTTAGAAAATAAAAACAGGCAAATTAGGGAAAATTGCCAAAATAAATAACATTTAAAGCAATCTAAGCATTTGTTGCAATCGAAAAATAAACCATCAGCTCAATTTTTCAATGTTTAAATATGTTTCAATTATTTTTTCATAACGCAATTTCGAAGAAACTAACAACGATCGATTAAATTTGACGTCAAGATGGTAATAAGATTTTCCCATGACTCGCGATAATTGTTTAGATTGTTTCACTTTGATGAACTTATCTCTTTGATCTGTCGTTCGAAAACCTTGGAACTGATTGAGGCAATCCGCAAATTTAACCAATAAAATTGTGCAAGCTTCTGCAAAAAGAACGGAAAATCGATTTAGGTATTCCAAAAATTTTGAATATCCTCCAAATTTACGTTTCCTTGTAGTTCGCAAAATTACGAGTAATATTTGAATTATAACAAAACAAAGGATGGTTCGACCAAGACTGTGAAGAAAACAGAAGAATGAGACAAGAATTCAAAGGCTAAGCGCAAGAAAAGGAGCAGGACAGAATAAAAAAAGACAAAGCAAACACAACCTACAGAGAAAAGAAGCATGATTGGATAAACTACGAACTAGAAGAAATAGAACAAAACCATAACAATAACAAATTAAAACAATTCTACGCGAAAATAAAGAACCAAACAAACAAACCTGGAATTAAAACAAGGGGACTGAAAAACGCTGAAGGTGGAACAGAAAACGAGCTCCAAAAAATTGTAAATACTTGGAAAACTGCTACAAAAAACGCTTAGTATAGATACAGAAGAGCGGAACAACCCGAGGAAGACTACACCACAAGATCAAGAAGAATACCCATCAGAAAGAGAAGTACTAGAAGAAATAGAAAAACTGAAAATAGTAAATCTTCAGTAGAAGACGGAATAGAATCAGAACTTGTAAAGCACGGAGGCCAGCAACTACACACACACATAAAAACCAAATGTGAAGACAAAACAAAATTCCATAAGAGTGGAACACCGGTATAGTAACACCAATACATAAAAAAAAGGAAACAAGGAACAGTGCGAAAACTACAGAACAATAACCCTGCCGAACACTACCTATTAAATCCTGGCAGATCTGATCAACAAAAGACTAGAAATACAGGCAGAAAAAATTTTGGGAGACTTCCAAAACGGTCTCAGATTGGGCAGACCAACCTTCAATGGGATACGTATCCTAGAACAAATCTACCAGAAGACAACAGAATATAACAGTGAAACACACACAGTATTCGTAGACTTCAAGAGTGCATTTGATTCGACCAACAGAGAAAAATGAAGAAGGAACTAACAAAACTAGAAAATAAAAACCATTGAAACTACTGAAGATGATAATGGACAACACCAAGATAAAGGTGCGACTTCAGGGTATAACTACGGAGGAATTTCATATAAATAAGGGTGTGAAGCAAGGAGACTCAATCTCCCCAACTCTATTTAACCTAGTATTAGAAGCATCATCAGAAGAACTGAACTGAGAAGAAGAAAACATCATTACAGACGATATTCAAATAATAGCATTTGCAGATGATCTAACAATAGTAGCAAATTCGACACAAAACTGATAGGAGCGATAGAAAAAATAGATAGAGAAGCTAGACAACTTGGATTGGAAATAAACAAGAACAAAACCAAATCCATGAAAGTAGGAACAAAAGAAAATAATACGCAAGGAATACCTACAAGCACAGAGATACAAATTTGAAACAGTCTCCTCCTTCAACTATCTAGGAACAACAATAGGGCAACCAGGAAAGGAACGAGTAAAAGAAAAGATCCTTTATGGAGATCAAGTCTTTGGTAGAAATAGAAATCTTTTGAGAAGCAAAGTCATCGCCAAGAAACTAAGATAAAGTTAGATAAGACCACCAATTACGTACGCCTTAGAAACCGCAATAATAAACAAAAAAGAAGAAGATAACCTAAAAATGACAGAGAGGAGAGAACGGAGGAAGGAGACTTAGAACCAATAAGGAAATTGAAGACTAACTCGGAGTTGAAACAATCATGAGGCTCACATGATGAGGAGGAATCCAACAGATGTGTTAAAGAGGATAACGCAATGGATCCCACCATGATCAAAGAGAAGAGGAAGACCGAGGAAAAATTGGCGAGAGGAAATAGAAGGAGATATAAGAATACTAGGAATAACATACTGGAAATCGAAATGCAAAAATAGTGTGGAGTAGAAAAAATAACGTATGAAGCAAACATTAAATGACTAAGTACAAAAAAGAACAGACAGAAGACAATACGAAATAGAGAGAAACAGCGTAAACACAAACTACAAAGAAATAAGAGAACCATTGGATAAACAACGAACTAGAGGAAATAGAATAGAACCATAACAATAACAAATTAAAACAATTCTACACGAAAATAAAGAACCAATCAAACAAACCTGGAATTAAAACAAGGGGACTGAAAAACGCTGAAGGTGAAACAGAAAACGAGCTCCAAAAAATTGTAAATACTTGGAAAGACTGCTACAAAAAACGCTTAGTATAGATACAGAAGAGCGGAACAACCCGAGGAAGACTACACCACAAGATCAAGAAGAATACCCATCAGAAAGAGAAGTACTAGAAGAAATAGAAAAACTGAAAATAGTAAATCTTCAGTAGAAGACGGAATAGAATCAGAACTTGTAAAGCACGGAGGCCAGCAACTACACACACACATAAAAACCAAATGTGGAGACAAAACGAAATTCCATAAGAGTGGAACACCGGTATAGTAACACCAATACATAAAAAAAGGAAACAAGGAACAGTGCGAAAACTACAGAACAATAACCCTGCTGAACACTACCTATTAAATCCTGGCAAATCTGATCAACAAAAGACTAAAAATGCAGGCAGAAAAAATTTTGGGAGACTTCCAAAACGGTCTCAGACTAGGCAGACCAACCTTCAATGGGATACGTATCCTAGAACAAATCTACTAGAAACACACACAGTATTCGTAGACTTCAAGAGTGCATTTGATTCGACCAACAGAGAAAAATGAAAAAGGAACTAACAAAACCAGAAAAAAAAACTATTAAAACTATTGAAGATGACAATGGAGAACACCAAGATAAAGGTGCGATTCCAGGGTATAACTACGGAGGAATTTCATGTAAATAAGGGTGTGAAGCAAGGAGACTCAATCTCCCCAACTCTATTTAACCTAGTATTAGAAGCATCATCAGAAGAACTGAACTGAACAAAAAAAACATCATTACAGACGATAATCAAATAATAGCATTTGCAGATGATCTAACAATAGTAGCAAATTCGACACAAGACTGATAGAAAAAATAGATAGAGAAGCTAGACAACTTGGATTGGAAATAAACCAGAACAAATCCAAATCCATGAAAGTAGGAGGAGAAGAAAATAATACGCAGGAATACCTACAAGCACAGAGATACTAATTTGAAACAGTCTACTCCTTCAACTGTCTAGGAACAACAATAGGGCAACCAGGAAAGGAACTAGTAAAAGAAAGGGTCCTTTATGGAGGTCAAGTCTTTGGTAAAAATAGAAATCTTTTGAAAAGCAAAGTCATCGGCAAGAAACTAAGATAAAGTTAGATAAGACCAACAATTACGTACGCCTTAGAACCAGCAACAATAAACAAAAAAGAAGAAGATAACCTGAAAATGACAGAGAGGAAAGAACGGAGGAGGGAGACTTAGAACCAATAAGGAAATAGAAGACCAACTCGCAGTTGAAACAATCATGAGGCTCATATGATGAGGAGAAATCCAACAGAAATGTTAAAGAGGATAACACAATGGATCCCACCATGATCAAGGAGAAGAGGAAGACCGAGGAAAAGTTGGCGAGAGGAAATAGAAGAAGATATAAGAATACTAGGAAAAACATACTGGAAATCGAAATGCAAAAATAGTGTGGAGTAGAAAAAATAACGTATGAAGCAAACATTAAATGACTAAGTACAAAAAAGAGCAAACAGAAGACAATACGAAATAGAACGAAACAGCGTAAACACAAACTACAAAGAAAAAAGAGAAGCATTGGATAAACAAGGAACTAGAGGAAATAGAACAGAACCACAACAATTCTACATGAAAATAAAGAACCAAACAACCTCACCTAGAATTAAAGGGACTAAAAAATGCTGAAGGCGAAACAGAAAACTAGCCCCAAAAAATTGATACTTGGAAAGACTGCTACAAAAAACGCCCAGTACAGATATAGAAAGAAGTAGAGTAACCCGAAGAAGACAACACTACACCACAAGAACAAGAAGAATCTTCATCAGAGAAAACCAACAATTTTGTACGCCCTAGAAACAGCAATGATAAACAAAAGAGAAGAAGAGGGACTGAAAATAGCAGAGAGGAAAATAATGAGAACCATATTAGGCCCAAATAAGTATAACAGAAATCGGAGGAGGAGGACTTAGACCAATAAAGAAATTGAGGGCAAACTCGAAGTGTGCGTCTCATGTGGGTATCAATATTACAAGAAAAAAATGAAAATGATGGAAATTCACTTCTAGAAGAAATTACTGGAAAAGAAACAAAAATTGTCGATGACAAAGAAGAATGTAATGATTAGTAATGTTTAATAATGTATTATCGTAACTATTTTTGCATTATGTATTTAGGAAAAGCAAAAATTAACAATTTTTTTTAATATTAATTATTATTAATTCGTTCAAAAATGTTCTCTGTCACTCTCTTTTATTTTTCCTCGCGAGCGTTCGCTATGACAAGCAATCGCATAGTTGATAAACATGCAAATCATCAGACGCGAAATTGGAGAAAAACAATATTTAACGTGATGAAACCCGTTGAAATGAGAATCAACAATAATACGAATTTCCTGCAAATTGTTAAGATTACAGAAATAAGTGGTTAGCGACAGTTACGATAGTTATCTATATCCAGTGATTATCATCTCCATTTACATGAAATGTACACGTACAACAATAAACTTAATCCTGTTCACCTGTGATAGGAAAACTATAGTTATAATCTTTTTAACGACTAATTATCCAAATAGGTTGAAACTAGTCGTAGAAAAATAAAATAAATTGGAAATTTGATTAATAAAAAACAGTTTGAGAAAATTTTTATTGCGAAAAATTTGTATTAGAAAAGTAACCTCATCATCAGTCAACTATTAGAAAGTCATATATTCAATAGCTACTTTATAATTAACCACCGCACCTTCGGTGTCTCACCCTGTATAACGTTCGAGTAAGTGACAATTGTATTTCTATTGTGATCAATTTACACCCACTTTACAGGAGTCTGTAGTATGCCCTCCCAGAGCAGGTGGTGGTTCAGTAGTAGTCCTAGAGATGGCGCCAAGGGTACGGAAAGAAATTAGAAAACAAGAGAATTGCGGAATCATCTAGATGAACACCTGGAATATGCTCTACAGGTATATAAAGGTCATGTTGTTGAAAAATATAAATAAATATAATAATTTTCTCCCCATTGAACATAAATGCAAATATCTCTTATGCAGAAGAACTGGAGACCGGAACTATTTTTATTCTTCAAAATATAATTCTGTGTTAAATTTTGTTTCAAGAAAATATATATTTTTTTCAAGATGTCATTTAATTCAGGATCTACAATCACTAATTCTGGGACAAGCTGGATCCAAATATACAGCACAGAGATACCAGATGTTGAGAGGATGAGCGCGTCACATAATTTGAAAATTGTTATTCTAATATTTATAGATATGCAGATGTTTCAATCTTGTTTTGTTTAAATTCAAATTCATACAATCAGTGAATAACAACAAAAAATCAAGGGTTTGTTATGTTTGTTATTTTTCAGGTCTAGACTGTAAAGCCCCAGATTATTATAAGCGAAAACATCGGGTGGAAAGCATTGAGTAAAGAAAAATGTACAAGGAGACGTAAGCCCAATGTTACAACATGTGCCCTTGTTATCTCTATCCATTTTCTATCTAATCTATGAGGCGCCGTTTAAGACATTAGTATTACAAATATATATAATAATTATTGAAATATATATATTTTTTTATAAATATATATATCTTTGTAAAAATAAAAATATGTCTTAAACGGCGCCTCATACTTCCTTTCCATTATTCTTTCTTAAAACTTAAAACTTTGTTATTAAAACAAGTTTTGTAGGAGAATTTTCGGGTTTCCTTCCGCGTTGAAGATTCTGAGTTCTTGACGTTTCAACAATCTTGTGATCTTCCTCTAAAGTGGGGTCTTCGATCCAGAAGAAAGCTGCGGCAAGATAGTCACGCGAACTCTTCTACAAATCATCAGCTCCACGAAAAAAATGATATTATAAGATGAGGAAAAATACTAAAAATATTTTCGGCTCAAAATACAATGCTGGTAGTTAAAACTCATTCAGCACTATATGTTATTTATTACCTTATTGGACATTAATCCCGATCAAGATATATTCTAAAAATACCTACCTATTCAAAAGTTATAAATACACATTTTGATTTATTTCAAGCAGGTGATTTAATCTTCAGTCCGGCCTGCCTTAGCATTGTTTTACGAAAATAAACCTAGAAGCATTTTTTTATACGTAACATGATGAAATATAAAAATTTATTGATAAAGTGTTTCCCCGGATTGAGTTCACAATAGGAAAAACTTTTTTAGTTTCGATTTTTCTACAAGAATTCTTTCTGATCAAAACCCCTGCTTATTTTGAAAACAACATTTCTGCTAAGAGCATCAATATTTAAATACACAGAAATTATTGTTAAGAAAAACGAAAATAAAAAAGTTTTTTCGGTATATTATTATTATTATTATTATTATTATTATTATTTTGCTGCAAATCGACATTCTATCATGTCATAAATATTTGTATATTATTGTTGACCCTTATATTAGTCGGAAAAGACGTATCAAACATTAAAATTAGTACTTATATAATTGGTAAGTTTTGTGTCCGCCATTTGCAAGAATAAGCGCCATATTGGCATGAGTGTGCTGCGGGTCAAATGGCGGGGCTTAACCGTGTGGACTACAAGTCCAAACTTTATACAAACGACAAACAATATTTTTTCCATAGTATTTGAGTTCATGCTGATATATCCACTTAGATAAGAGAATTATTAAGTCTATAATGCTGCATTTTTTTACCTCCAATCGCATCGACATTTTTTCATAATCCCAAAGAGATTATTGCAACAGGAAAACATTCATATCCTCATATTTGACACGACAGTGGTGTTGCAGCAATCTTATAAACAGACTAAATAATTTTTTTTTATCAAAGTTGAATATTTAGTTCAGTTATACAGATAAGTCCAGGATGTTTTGAACACGACAGGGATTGGGACGAATATTCGAGTGGCCGACAACTCGCCTCAGTTCGAAATTTGTACATTAGGAGAAGGGCGCGGCAGTGCGGTGTGGCCACTCACTGCTCAGCAGTCAGCACACAGTTGTTAGTATCTCATTAACCGTGTTGGGATGTAGAACTCATGTCTGAAAGAAATTTGATTTACGTATTCTGGACCAACGTTTCGAAATTTTTCTGTCTTCAATAATTCATCCTATATAGGATTAATTTTTGTAATTTTCAAAAAAATCTAAAAACACATTTAAATATTTCCATTGTTTGTTTTTTCGAAACAAAAGTGTGATTCTACAACGTAAAATGAATTGTCGCTGCACCTCGAGTGTTGCAGGTGTAATAAAAATTATTAGAAAAGAATCCAAACAAGGAACAGTAGACGCGAGAACCATCGGAGATCCACGATTCCCACCACTGTGTCCGCTTGCCTACAACGGGCACTGAATATTCCAAAAATATTTTCAGATGGACATTTAGGCTGGGCAGTAACCAACTTTGTTAAGTTAAATGGAACACCCTATTTGTTTCTTATGTATTTTTTATGCATATCTATTGGTCGCAGAGAAATAAAAAAAAACTAAAATAATCGTAAACGAATATTTGGGTAAGTATACTTATTAGTTACATTAAAAGTACATCCTAACCTCAAAAAATCCAAATTTTTCAATTTCTTCTAAGTCCTACTTCCCAATTACATCACTTTTAAATTCTAATTTCTGACGAACTATTTAATATGATTGAAACAAATGAATAAATGTTAACAGATCCTTCCAAAATAAAATTAACAGGACCCCTACAGACGATAAAAGCAATTCTACGAATATAATAATGATGTAATAACAAATCGTTAGGAAAATTCTGGCGAGAAACACCAGGGAAATTAATTATACTAGGAGATTTCAATGCAAGGGTTGGAAATCAACACGAAAAATGGCGGAGTGTAAATTTGTTTTTTTTGTTTCTCGAGATACCAAAATGAAACTCGGCACGGCGTAGTTAATAAACACGTCAAATGTCACATTTTGACGTATTTGAAGATTTTTTCGGACTTCCGGTTTAGCCGGAAGTGACAACAATTCTTGATTTTTAAACGGAACACCCTGTATAATTTTGCATTTTCAGAATCCCGGGACAATTTCGAATGGGTTTCAACTATTTTGGCGAGTTTTTACGCCGACTTGATATTTTTATTTTGGGCATAATAAATAATGGAGAAACACAAATTTGACTTTTAACCAACAAATTTAATAAAATAAGAGAATCTACTTCCTAATTTTTCTATAGGAGGGCATTGGTTAACATTTAAGGAAAAACACAATCTATTGCCCTTAGCTATAGCGATCTTAGTGACGCTATATAAGTATTGACAACAATTTTTCTTATCAATGTGAATATATTCACAGAATATTCACGGGTATCGATTAAATTATTAGTCTAACAATTAATGTTTCCGTCTTTTATTTGCCTCGTACTACGTTAATTAATTAATCTCTGTCATGTTCGAGACAAGTCAGATTACGATGGCTTTATCTGATCGCAGATAATATAAATATTGACAACTGGCACTTACGTTTGTTTGTTTTATCTTCAAAGCAAATTTGAAAATACGTATTTCAATTGTTGGCGAAAACGAACAAGTTTTAATTACAGGAAGTGGCGGTTTAAACATGCCCTCCTTGCAAAGCCCTTGGAGGTCTATACGCTGATAAGGAGTGACGGAATAATCTAGGAATTTGAACGGTCAACGAGATATTTAATGAGTTATGTAATAAATGTCAGCAATTATGTAAGGAATCGCTAATAAAAAGCCCAAAATCTTATAATATGGAAATCTTGATATACAGGGTGATTCACGAGGAAAGGGACAAAATGTTATGGTAGATAGAGTTCACTTAGGTGAATTAGAAATGACTATTGAAAAAAGCCTGAGCCTTTTTTTTATTGATCTACAGGGCGATTTATGAGTTTTGCCCAATAAGTAAGTACTTCTTAAGGTAATATCTTTTAAACTAATCACTAGAATCGGCTCGTATTGTGGGTATATAGTATACTATTAATTGTCAATTTACATGCATAATCAGAGACAGAAAATTCCAGGGCCGGCTCAACTAATTTTTATTTTTAGGGCTCCCATGAAAAAATTCACCCTGTGTACGTGATTTTTAAATTCTAATACTGAATTATGAAACTACATACAAAAGTGATCGAAACCATGTATTTTGTTGTTTTGCCAACACTTTGGGCAAATTTTAAATAAACGATCAATTTTCGCCAAAATCGAAGGTCTGCACAAAATAAATTTATAAAATTACATTTTCCTCTCTTATTCAAACTAAAATATTTGCTATACAAAATTTTGTGATTTGATGCATGATTAATATGAAATAAATAATCAAAAATAAATAATTTCAACATCAGATTAAGTAATTTTTATTTCTGATGTTTCTGTGAAAAAAATCAGTCTGTATTACCAGCGATATATGGAACTACAAAGATAATGAACGTAATATCTTTGATGTAGCCGCAAAATTGTTGGATATACCTAGATGGCGACAAAACAGTTTTACTAGTAGCGACACGAGTATTGCACAGACGAACTATATGATAATAATTGTTCATATATAGGATCACATTGAACGATGGTAAATTGGAAAACTGTAGCTGGACTACCGACATGTGCATCTAACCACATTAATTATTCTACTAAACTATAGATGTCGCGCCGCTAAAAATAAAAATAGTAAAATATCTGTAACGTAAGAAAAGTTGCTCTAAATATTGGAACAAAAATAAAATGAATTGAACTAAAATTCTAGCTACAATTTTTAAATTATGGGGCATACCTACCCAATATTTTTTTCATTTTATTAATATATACATGTCTTTTGTAGATTTCCAAACTTGCGAGTTATAGTTTAAAGCAGTTTGCGAAAAATTGCCGATATTTCGTTACCTATTCGTGTCATGTTTTAACTACTATAATATATGAGCACAGTCGTGATATCTCAATGCTAATAAATGCTATGTGTTATTAAGCAATTAATAAAATATGTAAAATAAAAAATAATACAGTGCGCGCCGCCCGACTACGAACACGGGACGGGAAATGAACTGGCAGCCGAACTCGATCGAGTGTCCTCGTTATGGGTGATAATCGTATATCGGATTGAACCGATTGCACGCACAACGGTACAAAGGACGAGGGGCTCGATCGAGGTGCGTTTGCCAACTAATTACTAGGCTTGTTTTGGTTCTGATTAGAACAGTTCAGGATCAGTTCCCGTCATGCGCAATGAAGAAACAGCCATGCGCTGTGTATTAAAATTGATAATTTTTTAAATTGCGCAAGACGGGAACGGTTCTAGGACTGCGAAAATTTTGAACCAAAACAACTAATTTCGAAGTACCATGTTCGTAGTCGCCTGGCGTGCACTGTACTTATGGCCCTCTAACTTCTCTATAATTTCTACGAGTTTTGGTGTTGCTGTGATCTACCAATCCACTTATCTGCATATTTTTTATTTAAATATAGGTACTCGCATGTAGTAAGATTGAAAATATAAGAAACAATTCGGCACCTTTGAATTTTTATGTGGTTTTCGCCAACTATAAAAATATATTATGGTCGACTTCAGATTTGTAAGACACATAAAAAACCAGCGGCTTGTTTGATGCCCATAAAAACTTCAAACAAGCCGGCTCTTTTTATGTGCTGTATAGATATGACACAGACTTTACAAATATTCCGACAAGTGCAGGCGGCATGCGATTGTAATGAATTGTTACTTACCTATATCCTTGCATTTGACTATATATACTCAGAATTTCTAGAAATTACCTACGTGATGTTTTCATTAACATACAATTTTACTGGAAATGATTGATTTTAGATATAGGTTAATAAAAATTATAGAGCGATAAAGACGCTATCCAAATATGTAAAAATATACGGGGCGGGGAGTTCCAATTAAAAAAATTAAGTTATGATCGATATCATATTTACATTATTGCAATAAACACCCTGTACAAATAATTGCAACTTTATTATAGGTATCTAATAGAAGCTGGTACATTTACAAAAAAAAGTTGTTTAATATGGGGACATATCTATTGCAAATTTTATTATAGTGAGGTCATCAAGTAACATTTTGTTTGAAAAACAGATGAATAATTCGACAACGTCGCAATGAAATTTCAAACAGTAGATATACTCGAAAAAGGCAATTAAAAAGAAAATAAGAAAGTGTACAAATATATATACCCAGGGTGTCCCGTTTAAAGAAATATAAATTTGATATGTCACTCGAATATCAAACACCCTATATGATTGGAAATTATTTTACAATATTATGGTCTTCTTGTTCTCCTACAATTTCTGTTTAAAAATTTTTTCGATATAGATAATAAATACTGATCTTGTTGACACACCCTGTATAATATCCTGTATCAATTATTTCAATGTACTTTTTCAGAAAATATCAACATTAATATTTAATCGAACGAAAATAATATTGATTTGATTTCATGTCAGACAACCCAACATTTTTATGTTCTTTAATCAGAAAATATTATTTGTGGTAAGGTAAATTTTTTTCCGCAAGTTTGCTTTGCGCATTGCCTATTCACCCACGAATATGGATATAAACGTATACGATAATAAATCATAATTCATAAATTAGATTAAGATAACGTAACATAAGGTAAGATGAAGTAAACTACATATTTCTATTTTCTAGTGCACAAAAAACCTCAAAAGCTTTGCCGTTTACGCATTGACGGGAGAGCGGGACATACTTTATTTTTCTACAGCTATTAAATAATAAATATAAATAATATAATGTATTACTTAATACCATAGAACATCATTATTCTCATGTAAAATTTGTTCTGGCATGATTAAAGAATAAAAATTAACGGAAACACTACTGTTCCAATTATACCAGCATTATATTTTCAAATTATTTTAAATTAGTTACCCGACTCACTCCTACCGAAGCAGCTTTACGACGGAGCGGTTTAATTTATGGCCGATTTTTATGGCCTTTTTTATATAGAGACAATTCAGACAATTTAACGTCACATCTATGTTCATTATGCCATATGTGGCTTATTGCAGTGCTATTTTCAAATCGTCAAATCTACTTAGGTTTCTGTATAGTTCAGTAGCAAACCAATGTCATGTACTAAATTTCCTTTAGTACAGTAATGCGCCCAAAGGTACCATCACTTCCTTGATATAAATTTTGCTTGTATATTTGGTTGCCTAACTTGAAATGTTGCTTCAACACTTTTCGTACGGTTAACCGTCTTTATAGTTCCATATGTCACTGGTATTACATTTTTCTCAAATTCTGATAATAAATTATGTAACTACATTAAAAAAAACCGCTGCCAATTATGGGATCAAAACTTCCTTACCGTGTGGTGGAGTTGACGCATTTTGTTTTTTTTTTACGTATTTTGTTTTTTTGGCGTATTTTGTGTATTTCAACATTTGGACACAATATTATAATGAGTTGTATATCAGATCCTATTTATAATCTTTCATCACGAATAAATTTTTTTGTAAAGTTAGAAATAGAAATGTTGGGGTCCGGTAGACCCATTCCAGATTTTGCTCATCAACGAACTCAATCTTTTCCTTGACCTCTAGAACGTGTGTACCAAATTTGAAAGATTTATTTCAAAAAAAGAAAATTTTTGTGTATCGTCATAATTCGTCGAGAATCGTCCAGAAATGCAATAAAAATTTTCAAAATTTTTTTCACGTAAGGAAGTAATTAACGAAATTGTTTATTTTTTTATCACAGTACATCAATAAACAGAACATTAATAATCCTGTCGTTATTAGGAAAGCCGTAAGAAATTTAATTTTACGACAAAGAAAATGTAGGGAGGCAGAAGGCTTTCATTTTGAAAATAAGTTATAAGGTTTTATGTTCTGTGAATTTGTTGTTTATAATTGTTCTGTTTATTGATGTATTGTGATAAAAAATAAATAATTTCGTTAATTTTTAAATGTAGTTCCACAATTTATTATCAGAATTTGAGAAAAATGTATACAGACTGATTTTTCACAGAAACCTCAGAAATAAAAATGACTTAATCTGATGTTGAAATTATTTATTTTTGATTATTTATTTCATATTAATCATGCATGAAATCACAAAATTTTGTATAACAAATATTTTAGTTTGAATAAGAGAGGAAAATGTAATTTTATAAATTTATTTTGTGCGGACCTTCGATTTTGGCGAAAATTGATCGTTTATTTAAAATTCGCCCAAAGTGCGGCAAAACAACAAAGTACATGTTTTCGATCACTTTTGTATGTAGTTTCATAATTCAGTATTAGAATTTAAAAATCACGTACACAGGGTGAATTTTTTCATAGAAGCCCTAAAAATAAAAATTAGTTGAGCCGGCCCTGGAATTTTCTGTCTTTGATTATGCATGTAAATTGACAATTAATAGTATATTATATACCCACAATACGAGCTGATTCTAGTGATTAGTTTAAAAGATATTACCTTAAGAAGTTTTGGGCAAAACTCATAAATCACCCTGTAGATCAATAAAAAAAAGGCTCAGGCTTTTTTCAATAGTCATTTCTAATTTACCCAAGTGAACTCTATCTACCTTAACATATTGTCACTTTCCTCGTGAATCACCCTGTATATCGTTTACTTTAATTTTAATTCATCCTACATGAATTGTTGTCGACCGACGCGACGAAGAGATATTACAAGGAGAGGCACGGGGAAACACATCTTGAGATTCTTTTAAATAAAAAAACTGCTCACGAAATTTAAGAGAAAATAAAAATCGTCGATGATGAAGAATGTATCTAACTATTGTTTAATACTGTATTTTTTTAAATATTTTTTTTATTAATCAGAAATAAAAAAATGCTAACTATTTTAATTATTATTGTTTTAATTGATTCGCTCAAAAATTTCCTCCAAATTATTTCCAAAGTTATTTATAATGTACCTCGAATTTCTCTTTTATAAAAATTTATATGGACGTGTATATCGAATTTATTTTTTCTAACACGAGCTCATAATGCCAAAGCCGGTCCTGCGCTCAGTGTGTATCCAGCGGCATCTTTTATCGAAATTGTGGAACTATAACCTTACAGTGAACTCCCATAGGTGTCGCACGTAGCTGGAATTTGGTAAAAAATTAAAGAAAACTCTACTACACTTCTTTAGTAACCCCAGGCGACAGAAGGAGATGGCGCACATATATATTTACATTATTGGATGAAAAATATTAGATTTAGATAGAATACATATTTTAGTACCTATAATTGAATTAAAACAATATATAACAATAAACTGCTCAAAAGCTTTCCTCTGAAAATAAAAATAAACATATTTCAGTAATAATAATAATAATATTAATAACAACCATCCTAGTGCTACAACCACATCCAGGCCAAATAAATGACTCATCTCACCAAGCACAGACACTGAGTTCGAAAGGTTTAATCTCCCGAACCTCCAAAGAAGAGGCAAACCCTTTGGAGAAATGTAATCATCATTTTATACTAATGGGACAAGCTGCAAAAACGTTGAAGTGTTCATCGTTCGTGCTGTTCTTTCCAAATCTTCACCATATGATTCCGTTTCCATCGATGTCGAAGATATCGTCCTGCTGGTTGTGTTGGCAAAATTGGCGCTATTCCTTCTACCTTCGCAAACCAGAAACAGATAAAATAGTAGAAAAACTGTCAAAAGCAACTGATGGGAGCATTTTTTTCCTTCGTGCATTCACCTTTTTGACGACAGTATTAGTCTGCTGATTCTGCCAACAGGTTCAGCGCCATTCGAACAGAATACCAAAAGCAGAATCAGATGCATGGGAACAATTTTTCTTATTTCTAAGAAATAGAAATAATTTGCCCAGATATTGCAAAAAAAAACCTTTTAAAATTTAGCATCTTCAGTAACATAATCTTAATCTTAATCTAAACATGTACGCGCACTCACTGAATCAATATCAATATTATCTGAAATCGCGATAGATTAAAGGCGATACAGTTCAAGTGGATAATTGGCAAATGGATTAATTTTGAAGCAATTAATATATATTTACTGCACAGACAAACAAAATCGAAATAGTTACGACCACGGGGGAGTAAAATTTCTGCACAAATCTGAGATTGTACAGGGTCATTCCTCATATATTGACACCAGACAAAGGATTTTGTTTTACTCTATATTTTTAGAATTCGTTGTCAGAAAAAACAAATGAACATCGGAAATGTAATATTGGACACAGCTTACTATTATTTTTACTATTATTGTTATTATTATTGGTCATCCAAGTCGTCGTATTTGCCATCAGGCAGTTTTTGTTATTTACCTTTGCACTTTTAAAAAACTATCAAAAATTGAACAAAACCGTAATTTGAAGAAAAACAACAAAACAAAATTTATAATTTATTTAAATATGACAATAAATACCTATGTTAAACTTTACAATCGTAATATCCTTCTCTAACACACAGGCTTATGTCAGCATCATACACAAAATATTTTGGGCACTGCATCTTAAACGCCTCTCCATAATTGCATATAACATACTGAGTACAATCGCCTGGATGATTTAACAAATACACAATATCCGTATTTGTACACTGAACCTCGAGCTTCACGTCAATTGATTCTTTTGAAATTAAATTTATGGCGTCCATTTTATTTTCATATGCTCTCATGCTTCCTACATTATTAGTACCACCATTATTTATATTCATCAATGTTGGTTCCACTATTGGAATATCTGTCGGTGTAGTAGTTGTTGGTACATCGGTTGTCGAAGTTGTTAATTCTGTTGTTGTTATAGGAACAGTCGTAGTTACACTTCGCCATGTAGGCCATGTAGGCCATGTACGCCATGTAGGCCATGTCGGCCATGTCGGCCATGTAGGTATTGTGTCTACAGTTGTCGAGATAGTAGTTGTAGGAACAGTCGTAGTTGAGGCTGTTGTAGTTGGTGTTGGTTTTGTTGTCGTTGTTAGTTCTGTTGTCGTTATAGGAACCAGTGTAGTTGCACTTGGCCATGTTGGCCAAGTTGGCCATGTAGGTATTGTGTCTACAGTTGTCGAGGTAGTAGTTGTAGGAACGGTCGTAGTTGAGGCTGTTGTAGTTGGTGTTGGTTTTGTTGTAGTTGTTAATTCTGTTGTCGTTATAGGGACAAGTGTAGTTACACTTGGCCATGTTGGCCACGTTGGCCATGTAGGTAGTGTGTCTACAGTTGTCGAGGTAGTAGTTGTAGGAACAGTCGTAGTTGACGCTGTTGTAGATCGTACAGTTGTAGTTGGTGTTGGTTTTGTTGTTGTCGTTGTTGCTTCTGTTGTCGTTATAGGGACAGTTGTAGTTACACTTGGCCATGTAGGCCATGTGGGTATTGTGTTTACAGTTGTCGAGGTAGTACTTGTAGGAACAGTCGTCCTTGAGGCTGTTGTAGTTAGTAGAGTCGTAGTTCGTGTTGGTTTTGTTGTTGTCGTTGTTACTTCTGTTGTCGTTATAGGGACAGTTGTAGTTACACTTGGCCATGTAGGCCATGTGGGTATTGTGTTTACAGTTGTCGAGGTAGTACTTGAAGGAACAGTCGTCCTTGAGGCTGTTGTAGTTAGTAGAGTCGTAGTTCGTGTTGGTTTTGTTGTTGTCGTTGTTGCTTCTGTTGTCGTTATAGGGACAGTTGTAGTTACACTAGGCCATGTAGGCCATGTAGGTATTGTGTTTACAGTTGTCGAGGTAGTCCTTGTAGGAACAGTCGTCCTTGAGGCTGTTGTAGTTAGTAGAGTTGTAGTTGGTGTTGGTTTTGTTGTTGTCGTTGCTGCTTCTGTTGTCGTTATAGGAACAGTTGTAGTTACACTAGGCCATGTAGGCCATGTAGGTATTGTGTTTACAGTTGTCGAGGTAGTCCTTGTAGGAACAGTCGTCCTTGAGGCTGTTGTAGTTAGTACAGTCGTAGTTCGTGTTGGTTTTGTTGTTCTCGTTGTTGCTTCTGTTGTTATAGGGACAGTCGTAGTTACACTAGGCCATGTAGGCCATGTAGGTATTGTGTTTACAGTCGTCGAGGTAGTCCTTGTAGGAACAGTCGTCCTTGAGGCTGTTGTAGTTAGTACAGTCGTAGTTGGTGTTGGTTTTGTTGTTGTCGTTGTTGCTTCTGTTGTCGTTATAGGGACAGTTGTAGTTACACTAGGCCATGTAGGCCATGTAGGTATTGTGTTTACAGTTGTCGAGGTAGTACTTGTAGGAACAGTCGTCCTTGAGGCTGTTGTAGTTAGTACAGTCGTAGTTGGTGTTGGTTTTGTTGTTGTCGTTGTTGCTTCTGTTGTCGTTATAGGGACAGTTGTAGTTACACTAGGCCATGTTGGCCATGTAGGTATTGTGTTTACAGTTGTCGAGGTAGTCCTTGTAGGAACAGTCGTCCTTGAGGCTGTTGTAGTTAGTAGAGTCGTAGTTCGTGTTGGTCTCGTTGTTGTCGTTACTGCTTCTGTGGTTGTTATAGGGATAGTTGTAGTTACACTTGGCCATGTTGGTCTTGTAGGCCAAGCATCTGTAGTTGTCGATGTAATAGTTGTAGGAACAGCAGTAGTAGAAACTGTTGTAGGTCGTACAGTTGTAGTTGGTGTTGGTTTCGTTGTTGTCGTTGATTCTGTTGGTATTATTGTAGTTGTAATTGGTACTGTTGTAGTAGTTAATGGTGCAGTTGTAGTAGTAAATACAGCCGTAGTTGTTGTCGGTACAGCTGTAGTAGTTGCAGTTGAAGTTTCTGTAGTTGGATGTTCTGTAGTAGCTGCTGGTGTGGTTGGTGCTGTAGTAGTTGGTGCAGCTGAAGACAATGTTGTTGTAGTAGTAACTTCATTAGTAGTCGACGATATTGTAGTTGATGTTGCTTCAGTAGGTGCTTCTGTAGTAGTTGATGCTGTAGATGCTGTAGTCGTAGTTGGTATTGTAGGTGATCCGCTTGGTGTTGCAGTAGTCGATGCTACCGTCGGTGAATCTGTTACAGTTGAAGATTCCGTATCTGGCGGTTCTGTAGTAGATGCAACTGCAGTGGATGAATCTGTAGTAAATGCAGTTGTGGTTGGTGCTGTAGTAGTTGTTGCAGCTGAAGACAATGTTGTTGTGGTAGTAACTTCGTTAGTAGTCGACGATATTGTACTTGATGTTGCTTCAGTAGGTGCTTCTGTAGTAGTTGATGCTGTAGATGCTGTCGTCTTAGTTGGTATTGCCGTAGTAGATGTTGATGAAATTGTAGGTGTTGCAGTAGTCGATGCTACCGTCGGTGAATCTGTTACAGTTGAAGATTCCGTAGTTGACGGTTCTGTAGTAGATGCAACTGAAGTGGATGATTCTGTAGTAAATGCAGGCGAGGTTGGCGCTGTAGTAGTTGGTGCAGCTGAAGACAACGTTGTTGTGGTAGTAACTTCATTAGTAGTCGACGATATTGTACTTGATGTTGCTTCAGTAGGTGCTTCTGTAGTAGTTGATGCTGTAGTTGCTGTAGTCGTAGTTGGTATTGCCGTAGTAGATGTTGATGAAATTGTAGGTGTTGCAGTAGTCGATGCTACCGTCGGTGAATCTGTTACAGTTGAAGATTCCGTAGTTGACGGTTCTGTAGTAGATGCAACTGCAGTGGATGAATCTGTAGTAAATGCAGTTGTGGTTGGTGCTGTAGTAGTTGTTGCAGCTGAAGACAATGTTGTTGTGGTAGTAACTTCATTAGTAGTCGATGCTATTGTACTTGATGTTGCTTCAGTAGGTGCTTCTGTAGTAGTTGATGCTGTAGATGCTGTCGTCTTAGTTGGTATTGCTGTAGTAGATGTTGATGAAATTGTAGGTGTTGCAGTAGTCGATGCTACCGTCGGTAAATCTGTTACAGTTGAAGATTCCGTAGTTGGCGGTTCTGTAGTAGATGCAACTGCAGTGGATGAATCTGTAGTAAATGCAGGCGTGGTTGGCGCTGTAGTAGTTGGTGCAGCTGAAGACAATGTTGATGTGGTAGTAACTTCATTAGTAGTCGATGCTATTGTACTTGATGTTGCTGTAGTAGGTGCCTCTGTAGTTGTTGAGACTGTCGATGTTATGGTTGTAATTGGTATTGACGTAGTAGATGTTGATGAAATTATAGGTGTTGAAGTAGTTCCTGGTGTAGTTAAGGGTGATTCACTTGGCGTTGTAGTAGTCGAGGCTATTGTTGATGAATCTGTTGCAGATGAGGTTTCCGCAGTTGACGGTTCTGTGGCAGATGATTCTGTAGTAGCTGCTGGTGTGGTTGGTGCCGCAGTGGTTGGTTCTTCTGTGGTTGTACTAGATACAACACATCCAGCTGCATCCGGCCAGTCACAAACAGTTAAAGTTGGATTAAAATATAAACCAGAAGGACAATTTTGGAGATATGCAATGCCATTGGAGCATTGGTAGAACTTCGTGCAGTCAGATTCGTGTGGCAAATATTGAACCCCATTTCCTGGATCGCAGATAGCTGAAAATAAGTAAAATCGCCTTGAAACAAACTAACACATTTTCCAAATAAATTAATGATATTTAGTCAGCAAGGCACCACACACTCGCCTAATAGAAAAAGGAATATCCGCCAAATTTTTTTTTTCTTATTTGATATAATTTAGTATTTCCACTCGTATTTCCATAAAATGAACGCATGGTCCTTGCATTTGCCAGCGGGTCCTAAAATTGTTAATATCGAGCGTAGAGCAAAAATGTTTTCGGGTAACCGAAATAAAAATTATAAAAATAAAAAATAAAAATAAGTAATACTATTAATCAGTCTAGAAATTTTCAAGCAAAAAAGCTTAAAAAAACTAAAGAAATTGTCAAGCTAAAAAGCTAATATAAATTTATAACACATAACTATTTTATCTGTGATATAAAAAAAATAATATAATAATAAAAATATATTCTAACAATTATTGGAATAGCAAAAATACAAATTACACAAAGGAATAATATTAATTTGAAATAAATCGTATAGGAAAACAAATGTGTAATAAACTTGATTAAATCACCAATATTCTTTCACATACCGGGTGATCACGAAAATATTGCTAGAATAGCGGAATAATTCGGTTATTATAAAAGAGTGATTACTGAAATTTGGGATGTAGATAATAGGTCATTAAAGCAAATATTTTCTAAAAATATGTTTTGTCAAAAAATTTAATTTTAAATCTCGTTGCAGTTAAAAATTTAAAAAGCAAACTTAAGCCCCTTATAACTAATTTCCAAAAAGTAACTGTATATTTAATTCTAAAATTCCTCCCAAATTTTTTTAATTTCTTATTTTCGATTGTTTTAATTTTTGGTCTCCCAAAAACATTTAAAAAAAAATAATTTATATGTATACAAGGTTGGCAGCACCCAATACTGAATTTTAACCTCACGGAAAAACCAAAAATGTTATAAAAAACTAGTTTTCCCTCATTTTCAATTTTTAAATATTTTTTTCAACATCACACACTTGGCAAATAATTATTTAAAAAATACCTACGGTCAGCACTAGCCAAAGCTAAAACTCCCGAGACTAGTAAAAAAATCAACATTAATTCTTCCCTCACTTTCAGCACTTATGACTTATGATAATATGAGTTTAAAAGACACTGATTTTATTTTATTGTAATTTAATGGATCTGATTGGCAATAATTAAAACTGATAAGATCCTTAATCCATTGATAACGAGTTGATGGTACGGCACAAGCGCAAATGTAGCCACTAATCATGACAATTTTTATTATAATATTTTAACAATATATAATATCTGTTTGAGTACCAAATTCAAGATACCCGGCCAGGAAAAAAATTGTCAAACTTTGGATCTATTCCACTTTGTAGGAAGCTGAATCTACAAGTGTATCAGCTCTCAGCTGTCTTGCTCTGGATACCTAGATGAAACAAAATCTACATCCATATTTCCAGCTTCCAATCCTCCAGAGCAAATTTTGTATCTAGTGTAATCGTTGAATAAAAGATATAATTTTGGCACTCAACCAAATGCGATTTATTTTGTTATTATGAAAAAAAATAATTTTTTATCTTCTGTTTGTACGATTCTGTTTACTAATTCTTGCACAAAACAATCAAGCAAGTTATTTTTTTATTATCTTCATCTCCACATCTAAATTGAATTTGCTTGTTCATTGTGACTATCATGAGGGAAGAACCGTGAAAATGATTTATGCTCTCTCACATGTCCAAAATCTATAGAAAAATGTTTGTTAAGTATTTTAATTTGTTTAAATAATAATAAAGTAGCATTTTTATTAAGTTGAAGAAATTTTTATAATATAAAACCATTTTGAGAATTATGGGTTGCATAACTTAGAACGTCTTATGCGTTTTAGTTATTGTTTTAGTTGTCAAGTTGGTAGTAATAGTGAGCAGAGTAGTCAAAGTGGCGGATGTGAAGACTGTGTGGTTGGAAAGCGTTCTGGAAGAAATAAAAGGTTTATCATCATTAGTTAGAGTCTGTTTTAAATAAATCAACCTCGTCCATAGAAATAAGTCAATAATTTTGACAGCTGTCAAGGGTTACAACTTTACTGAACTAGAAGATTTTAAACATTTTATGTATGTTTTACTATGGAAATCAACATTATGTTCAAAATTACGAAAGATATACTTGTAAATTTTTAAATTTGACAGCAATTTTGACATCTGCCAACCAACATAATATTTTTGACATTAATTTCGTATTCAGTGCCTCCAAAACTTATAAAAAAATGTTTGTTAAGTACGTGTATTTGTTTAAATAATTATAAAATGTCATTTTCACTAAGTTGAAAAATTTTGACAGCTGCCAAAAATGAAAATTTTTTAATATCATTTATGGAACTAGCAAATTTAAAAACACTTAATAGTAGGTACTTGTTCTATGAGAATCTACGTTAGTTTCAAAATTACGAAAGGCTCGCTTGCATTTTTCTAAATTTGACAGCAGTTTTGACAGCCACCAACAAATATAATATTTTTTTGCAACAATTTCGTAGTCAGTTCCTCCAGCACCGATAGAGAAATGTCTGCTTGGTACTTTAATTTGTTAAAATAATTATTAAATGGCATTTTCGTGAAGTTGTCAAAAATTTTGACAGCTGCCAAAAGTAAAAACTTTATTTTAATGTCAATTTATGGAACTAGCAAATTAAAATACTTGATTTCCCTTCTATGAATATTCACATTCTTTATAAAATTATGGAAGACGAACTTGCACAGTTTTAAATTTGACAGCAGTTTTGACAGCTAACCAAAAAACATAAAAATTTTATGAAATTAATTTCGAATTCAGTACCACCAAAACCTATAGAAAAATGTCTTTTGTGGAAATAATCATTAAATGACATTTTGATTCAGTTGACAGCTGTCAAAAGTGAAAACATAATTTCCACTATAAAAATAGAAAAATTTAAAATATATCTCTTATTTTATGAAAAATCACGTTGTTTTCAAAATTACGAAAGCATATTTTTCAATTTTTAAATTTGACAGTGATTTTGACAGTTATCAAGGACCCCAACCTACACCAGTTTTTGAACTGGAACGGGGATTTTCTGGAGAATCCACATTTCATTATCGACTTCGTAATATTTAGTTAGTGCATCAGATAGGTATCGACTTTAAGTGCATATTTTTGTAAAGTCGATCACACCCAATTCACGGAGCGTTTGATATATGCCGATGCCGATATTAGAACATGTTCTTATCATGATAATAAATATAAATAAATACACCACATGTAAGTACGACCCCCTGCTTTGTCCCAAAAGGCTCTAGAAGAGCCTTGTGCGGGAGGGGGCTACACATTTAAAGACAAGGGACACACATCCAATATCCGTGTATAATAGAAAAATCCCTCTCACAGCATTTTCCATTGCCACGACCGGGAATCGAACCCCGGACTTTTGGGTGAGAGGCAGGTGCGCTACCATTTCGACCATCAGTCATGTATAATGCATCAAAACATCGAAAAGAGACAGTAATTTACCAGTGGCGGATCCAGGAATGGTTTGGGGGCGCGCGGTTCGAATCTAGAAACAAAAACTGTGGGCAGAATTTGATAGTCTTTTGGATAAAGGAATGAAAAATTCATCGCTCCGTTTAAAAAACACAAATTGACCTTTAAATGACCTTGAAACTAAACACCTACTGAAAATTTGATATTTTCATCCAGTAGATTTCTAAAAACTGGGAAACTTTCACGCGAACCATTTTTTCTGCAACGTCTAGTTGTCGAGAAAATCGACCGTCTTCAGATCTTTAGATAACGTTGAATATCTCCGTTACTATCCTCTTCAGGGATTTAATGTTCAAATGATTTATAAGCAGAATTTGGTGGTCTTTCAGATGCCGGAATAAAAAATGCATCGTTCCGCTTAAAAACACAAGATGACGTTTAAATGGCCTTGAAACTAAAACCTACTGAAAATTTTATGTTATCATGTAGTAGATTTATAAAAACTGAGAAACTTTTACGCGACCCATTTTCTCTGAAACGTGTAGTTTTCGAGAAAATCCGCCGATTCCAGACTTTTGGAGAACCCCGTATAACCACTCAGTCTAATATTAATATTAGCATCTAATATAATTTAAAAAAAAACTAAAATTGCTCTTGGTTATCTACTGACAGCTGCCTATTCGCATCAAGTAATAAGATATTCAGTGCAAGCGTAGCTACACTTCAATTAAGAAAAATATGCGATTATTGATTCTGGTTCGACAATTTTATCCTGCGGTTCGACAGGAGGTAACGTAACTTCTAAAATTAAATACCTACCAACAATTCTAAGAAAAATTCAAGTGCCCATCCTCGTCTACGTCGGCGTCGGCTTACTCACTTTGTTCGAGAAAATAAGATAGCATAATCTGCACTTAAGTTTATCTCTGTTTATGTGCAAAAGTGAATGCCTACCGAGAAGTTTCGTTGGGAGGAATTCGATGATGCTGAGGAATGTAGTAGGAAATAAGCCTCGTTTGGTAGGTATTCCCGAAACGATATGGATTTTTTTATTTAAATACTGCTGCCCTTTGGTTGTCGGGTAGTAGTTACGCAGATGCCACGCCTCCTGTCAAATGTTTAAAATGTGAGAGCATATCATGGCAGGTTGGAGTATTTTGTTTAGAAGAAGCAAGTGGTTTTTGGTTTATTATCTACTTCAAAGTCATTTTTCATTCATATTTGGCGAGGAGTATATAGACATATATACTCCTCGCCAAATATGAATGAAAAATGACTTTGAAGTAGATAATAAACCAAAGTACAAAAAAGGTTTGTCCTTTCGACCAACTTAATATTTGTCTGTACTTATATACGTTTCTCAGCCAGCGGAATCTAACAAAATTTCCTTTGTAGATTACCTATCTAAAATACTCCAAAAAAAAATTATTTATAATGTGGAGGGTACTGTCACTGCAAGTACCTACCTACTTTTCTTGGCACTTCACTAGATAAACATAACACAGACCGTGTTGCGTTTATCTTCATGCAGAATTCAAAGATAAATCCACAGATTGGAAGATTAGGATTAATAATAATTATTAATCGTCTAAATAATATGAGATTAACGATTAATCTCATATTATTTGCTGCATAAACATCGGTCCACGATGTTATCTTGTTTACTTAACATTTTTGTCTTAAGTGCAATTCATAACAGAAACTCAATAATTTTAATCAAATATATGTATCTATTGTTATGGCCACATAAATAAACAACACGTGTTAACATAATTTAGAAGTATCCAATCCGATCGGGCTTTTGTAGTACCTGATGCTAGAAAACATTTAATTGACGTATCAAAAATTCTACTGCGCAATATTAAAAACGCAAATTTTTTTTACCATCTTTCTCCTTAGTATCTAATTACGACAAAGCACAACTACAGAGACTAAAGAGTGACAGAGACGACAATAGAGCCAAAGTCACGCCCACCGCCATTATGAGGCTAAACTTAACAAGACTAACATAACCTTAAATTTTTAGTTTTGCGCTCGTATAATTATTGGTAAAATTTAACGAAAGTCTAGAATATTTTAGTTATGTATTATGCAAAAATGTATACTTAACACTTCTTAAAAATATAAAAATATGTGTGCATGTGTGAGGTTAGGTAAAGTTGTAAATTTCATTAAAATTTCGCATTAGCAATGAATTTATATTTTCTACAATTTTTAAAACAGCTCTTTCCTAGACTTTTTTAGGTAAACAATAAATGAGCAAACAGTCGAATGACCAACAACGAGGCATGACGAGAAATAAACTAAACCAACACGTTTATAAACACAATATACAATCTAAAATTATTAAACAAGTCTTTAAATAGTTCTTTTCACAATACACTAATCACAAATAGTTTTTATACGTTTAATAAGTCACAATAAATTATTAAAAATGCACTTAATATTATATGACAGAGTAAACATTTCAGCATTTTTAGTCCCTAAAATGGCGGCACATACCACGTAACTACCAATCAAAATGGTGACAACCCTTTGTCGCCACTGTCCCTATACAGTCTATGTACTTACACCACAGGGACTTTTTATAGGGACAGTGGCGACAAAGGGTTGTCAGCATTTTGATTGGTAGTTGGATTCACGTGGCATGTACCGCCATTAAGAGGCAAATGATAAAATTGTTTAAAACCATTTGTCATTATATAGTGTAATGTGAAAAGGACTATTTAAAGACTTATTTAATAATTTTATATTGTATATTGTATTCATAAGTGTTGGTTTAGTTTATTTCTCGTCATGCCTCATTGTTGGCCATCAACTGTTTACTCTGTTATTATTTAACTGACAAAGTCTAGGAAAAAGCTGTTTTAAAAATGATGGGAAATGTAAATTCATTGCATAATTTTGCTAGTAAGAACTTTAAATTTTTTTTGCTAAAACCATTTTAATGAAATTTACAACTTTACCTAACCTCACACGTGCACACATATATTTATATTGCATACATTTTTGCATAATGCGTAAATAAAATATTCTAGAATTTCATTAAATTACACTAATAATTGTATGAGTGTTTCATGAAACAACTAAAGAAAACCAGGCTAAAATGCTTTTTGTTGGTTGGAATTCTAACCTAGATTAGTGGTCTATTTTAAATAATCTATAATATTGAAACTTTATAAATCTCTTTCTAAGAGAAAATGGATTAAAAGCTAAACTACAAAAATTAATGAAAGTTGAAAATAAATTTGCAACACTTCAAATTTAAGGTTATGTTAGTCCTGATAAATTTAGCCTCATAATGGAGGGTGGGCGTGACTTTGACTCTATTGTCGACATTGTCCCTATAAAGTCTCTATACTTTACATAGAGTAAATAAACTATTGTCTTGTGCATTATCATGCGAATTTTGTGGCTAACATGCTTTAATTTCTTAACGGAATAAAGTGAAATATTTTTCGTAATTCATAATGACGAATTTATTGTATTTATTAAGTGATGTCTGAAATCCGAAATCTGCGGAATAATTTCCGAGTTGATGCTCCACATCAATTTTTTGCACTGGCGAATAATCTATTTGGATTACACGAAACTTATTTAGACAGTCTACTTTTTTGAAGATTTATACATAGAGTTGCTCTCTAACGTTATTTGCAATATCACATTTTAACCACCTTCGTCAAGGTTTAAGTTTAAAAATCTTGGGAGTTCATTGCAGTTTTTAAATTTAACACGCAAGAATAGATAATAGCGCGACATCTATTATCAGTTAACAGAATTAATTCTGGACAAAAGAAGTATTCACTCGTTTCAATATAAATTCGACTACTCACGGTTAGATGGCGCTATCTGTAAGTTATATAAAATTTATATTTTAAATTCGAATTTATTTCTGTGTGTACCGAGCTTCTCCTATCTACTATCAATTTATTGTAATAAACTGGACCATCGAATTTCAAAAAAAATTAACACGTTACTAACGTGGAAGAACAAACTTGGTACACGATTTAGGTTTATTACGAGCCTTGACTTAGTACATAACATACATATACAATATAATAACGCAATATTATTGTCATTACACAATTTACACAAAAACAAATACAGCACGAATTATAAATAATCAGTTTTAAAATTGCCATGCGCATTATATACATTTATCATAGAGGAGAGATAGTGGAGTCTAGAGTTTACTCAGCTGTTTCTAATTCCGCATATTTTAATAGAAATAGTCCAAAAAAATATATATAGAGTAACAATATTATTAATTTGGAAAAATGACGTTATAAATATTTACAATTACTTTATTATTTAAATTATCTGTTTACTTATATTCTAACATAAAATTTACACTAGCATAATATTTAACGTCCATAAGGATGCATTTGGGCTGCACTCTTAATATTAGTTTTAATCGCCGATGGAGCTTTATTCATGGTCATAGCTTGAGTACTAGGTGGTATCTGGCCTTGCCCTGGTGGTCCCCCGGCCCTCCCTTGAGGGGCCACCATCATTCCTCCGGACGTTGGATTTGGTTGTCCATTTGGATTCGGTCCCATCTAAAAAACATATTAGAAATAATACGTATCCAACGTTAATGTCACTTACAAAATTATCTATACTTGAAAAAATAATTACCTTCAAACCCTTTCCCATACCAACGGCAGCAACTAATAAATGAGTATCTGCGACGCTTGAATTCTGCTGTGTGTTTCCTCTCGACGAAGATTCTACCTCCCATTCTTCTCGAGCCTTACTAACAATATCCCAAACATGAGAGACAACCTTCTGGTAAGCAGCTATTTGTTTCTATAAGAAAAAAATTATAACGAATGTTAAGCTTGTCTTAAATGCGAGGGTGTAAAATTAAATTCTAAATCAAAGAATATTTTTGGCGATAATAAAGTAACACTATATAAGAGTTTCCAATGTGTTTAGCCTTCTGTAACATTACCTGGGCATTGTCGTATTGCAAATTTTGCGCCTTGTGTTCTAACTGCAACATTTTATTCTCTGCCAACGGTTCCAATTTAGTTCGAAGATAATCCGGTACCAAATCATGGGCGAAAGTGGTAACTCTATGTTCTGTCGTTTGTGCCAATTGTTCGTCCCGTTCAGGTGATAACATTAATGGTAGAACAGTTAAATTTCTTAAAACGGGACATTTGTCATGGCTCATAACCTTCGAAAGCGATGTAAGCTAAAATTGAACAGTTTTATTATGTTATTAAATTAGTTTTTAAGTTTGAAAAATACTTGGCCGGATATTAGAGCATAATTGTCCAAAAATGTTGGCCAATTCATCGTTTCATACTCATTTTCTATTTTAAATATCATCGACGCGATTGACTGTTTTAAATCATTCACTCGCTGTATTATAGATTCTAAAGCAGATTCCAGTTGCTTTTCTTCTCTTTGCTGCATTTTATTCGAATTCACTAGTAAACTTTTATTTACACTTATATCATCACAATCACTACAAGCAAGAGTCAAAACATAACCTAAAAATACATTTTTCAATAGGTGATATGTTCGTTCGTTAGTTCGTTCATTTGTTTAGTTGAAACACAGATGTGAGAGCAAGGAGCAAGTGGAGTAAAATTTAGCGTCTATATAGAAAACGCATAAGATATGAAAGAGATACACTGCTTAATGCCTAGTTCTGTTTTTTATGCTGAAAAATTCAATTTCCGGTCTTATTTTGATTGGCTATTGATTACTCATCAATATTTTTAAATACGTCTCTTTAATTTAAAGATGACTTTTCAACTCACTCTAGCTAAGAATTGATCTGCTGCATAGCATATCAGTCATAGTCACTTAAAGACTTAAAAGAACTTAACAAACACTTATAAATATATTTTTAAGTTAATGAGACCGTGGAAAAAATAGTATATACCATTCGGGAGAGATGCTATTTTGTCCTCGGCGCATTGTAGCCCTCGGGCTTCGCCCTCAGGCTTCAAATTGCACCTCTGCCAAAATAACGCATTTCTCTCCCTTATAGTATAATGTACTATTTATCGGTTTCAGGATATTAATCCTTTGTTTACATATGCAAAAGTAGGCTGGTAAATAAGTCATAACTAAAGTTGTACAGTTATATTTAAAACTTGTACGGTAATATTACAAATACAGATCTGTCAATAACTGTCAACAGATGAAATAATAAATAATGAAACTATAGGGCTATTTATTAATACAAACAGACAGAAAAATCCAAACAATAATAATTAAGTACCGAAATCCAACTGAAATGTATTTTCAGGCAATCCAAGGTCCATTTTTATGTAGCCACGTTGTGACATTAAAAATGTAAACATTTATGTAATATGAAAAAAGGTAACAAATAAAAACAAACAAAATATAACTGTAACCATGGCGACAAATCAACCCATACAGACTTGACCAACTAATGAAATGAAAACGTTATTATAATAAGAGAATATCAAAAGGTAATATCTATTAATAATAATGTCTTTATTTTCTGAAACCGATAAACTATTAAACATATCACGGATGTTATGAATCATAACCGCCTTAGATGTCTTAAAATCCGAGCTCGTAGAGCGACATCTGCGGCAGTTATGATAGTCATAACATATGTTATAGCTATTAACATATCAAGCTGTGACTCATATACATACATGTATACACATACATATATACACATATATACATATAAACAGACATTGTTAAGCCCGTTCAATATATAAACGGTCATTGTGACGCCCAAAATTACACTGTTGAGCCCTGATTCGGGCTCAACAACGTATCGAGGTGTATGCCATCACCATTTGGTTAAATATGGTCTTAAGACGCAAATTTTAAGAAGGGCTCAACAAAGTAAGGAGAAGGTCACAACGGAAGTAATCAAAATAACCAACTGGGTTTACAAATCCTCTGGCTCATCGGTTCTTTTGGAACTTTTATCCCCATCATTGATATTAACATGGGCAAGAACCCGCAAACTCTTCTACTAAAAAATTATATCTCCCCATATGATGAGAATATATAAAGCGTAAGTTACCTTGTCACTTTGTACGAATGAAAATTTGAGAAGACTGTGAGAGCAGAAGGCCCTCATTCTAAACTCTAATGTAATCTAGATGTATTACGGTTGTATAGGCACATAATCGCATTTAAAAGCCGTTGTCATAATCGATACATTCAAGAAAGCGCCATGAGCGATATAAACCTGTCCGATATATACAGTCAATTGCGAGCGCCCGCCGCGCCGTACGACATATTTGGGTGTAGAGTAAGTCCATAAAACAACGAAACTGAAACAGTGCGCGATGAAATGATGATGTAAAAACACAAAGTGTCTCTTGTTTCAGCCCCACGAGTCCACTCCATTTCTCTCCCGAGTGGTATGCTGTGTTAAACGGAAAAATGTTAAGTTTGAGCAGGTTGCAGCGCGTGGTGTGCGGCTTTGTTACTTTGCATCAAGTTGTAAATATTAACTGATTACCAAACGCCGACGTTAAAGGCCAATAAATCAACCAGAAGAGAAAATCGTTTGGGGCACAACGTTGCACGTTGTTTTCTATTTATTCATTATCACGTTGCGCAGGAACAAATCAATAAGCGTCAGTCTTTAGTGATGCTATTGCTAATTATTAGATTATGATATCTTACCACTTGACCATATTCCATCTCGTTCTGAATCTGCCTGAAACACCTTTCTCTCCCTTATTTTGCGGTACGTCCCGTTGTGGCGCAATTTAACCACTACCACTTATAAAACTGGCCCTGGAACAAAAGAAGAAACAATTAGTCTAATAATAACGCTCCAAAGGGTTAACCATACCTACCATCGAGGCAAGTGCCAAAGCATAAGTTCTTTCGTTTTAACCATTTAAAAGAATCTCTTCCTGTTTCACATATTTCAAACACTGTCGCTTTTCAAGGCTCACCATGAAACAATTAAAGGAGAAAATAGTTACTCATCTAACGGTAAAACTGCACTACAGGACTTACCTTCTAGGCTAGTGCTAAAGGACGCACACGTTGGTATTATCTTTGTTGACGAGGGCTCTCCTGTGGATAAGAAAGCAGTATCAATAATTATATAAATTGATAATAATAGGTAACAAAGTTAAATAATTGCCAGGTGGTTAAGACATACCATTTTTTAAACGTTTTTCTTTTGCACCCCCTCTCCCTTTTACGATACATTCTAAGGGGGCACAATATAAACCCCACCACTCACCCTGAAACAAAAGAGAAAATAGTTAGATATTTAGTAATAACCCTAATAATTTTTTGAAAAAAAAAACAATACCGGTCCTACTTGTACTAAAGAATATTTTATTAACTGATTTTGATTAAAACTCAATATTTTTTTTTATTGAACAATGCTTTCGACCATTTTGATCTGGGAAGGACGACACGACGTTTTGACTGATTGGTAAAAACAGGTTTTTCTTATTTTACTAGAAGATAACTATGCACATAGTGGTCCTTCTCGTGATCAAAATAAATAGGATATAAACAGTGGTAATGTATATTTACCTTACGATGTTTTCACCATGTCCTATCTCGTTCGGAACCTACCTACATATAGAAAAATACAAATTAGTAAGAATAATAATTGGATAATATAATAATACATGCCTTTATCTCCTTTCCCTAAAGCGGCTCGTCTCCATAGTACCATCACCCGCAATCACTCGACGCGCAAACCAGAGCCTACTAACTGCTCTTCTGGGCTCCCTGAAGCCCCCAGAAAATCCCCGAATACAGTTACAAGCCTTAACACTTGTAATATCCCAGCTATTTCAGAAATAACTAAAATATTGAGACAAGATACTCGTCGAGATCTCGGCTCTGGTTTGACGAAACCGGGTTCGCTCTACAGGCGCGTCTCACGATCGATTTTAGTTGATCAACTTTAGTTAGATCAACAAAAATCGAACGAAAATAGCTGTGAGAACATATACAGGGTGTTTCATGAGGAACTGTACATAGTCCAATGGTAGATAGGGCCCATCAAGGTTAGTAACAAATCACTATTTAAAATCATTTTAGCCAAGTATTTAGGGTTGTACAGGGTGATTTATGAATTTTTACCAAAATTTGCTTTCGTTGCCTTTTAGAAACTAATTGTCCGATTCAATTTATTTTCGGTACACTTTAAGTACTATCAAATACCAACAATTCGCCATAATTACAAAACCAAAATTCCAGGTCCGTATTAGGAAAAATTTCATTTTATCTGTGCCCCCTAAAAAGTTCACCCTGTATATATTTTTTTTAAATCTTATTACTGTAGTTTGAAAGTACATAAACTACCAACAAAAGTGGAATACTTCGTTTTCTTGTCACACTTACAACAGATACAAAATAAACACATTAAATTTAAACATTATCTTGTTAAAATTCAAATTTTCAGTAATTCAATGTTATTTGGCAAAGTTCCTATCAGTTTAAGTTTCTAAGTAATTATAACTATTATTAGTTGAAAATAGTATGAAATACGAACAGATAGTCGCAATCAACAAGACTCCAGGACCGTATTAGGAAAAATCATCATCTCGTCGATTCCTCCTAAAATTTTCACCCTGTATATCTTATTCTTAACTTTACTTGCTATAATTTAAAAGTACATAAAGTATCAACAAGTAGTGTAGTGTGATCCGTTTTCTTATTACACTTTCAACAGGTTTTAAACCAACCAACAAAATTTATCTCGATAAAATTGACATTTTCAATAAATTGGTTTCAGTTAGAGCAGCTATTCTGTCTGTAAATAATACTCATTGAATTTTAAAACAATTTAATAGTAACAGAACAGAACAAGCAAAATAAAAAACGCAACATGAATACAAAACAACGTAACAAAACAAAATAATACATACTCGAATACATATTAACAAAATAAAAAGTAAAAATCTATAACTTATTTTCAAAATGTAAACCCCCCCTCTTCACGGCATTTTATTACCTACTTAACTAAATGTCCCACAGATTTTCGTATAACCTCCGGGTAGTTTCTTATTACGTTACAATACTATTCAATTCGGTCTATTAATTGCTGCTCTCAAGTTGGACTAATGGTATTAGTAACGTAGAAACAAAAGTTATACCTCATCAACAATTATACCTGTCAAACTATTGCCAAAGCCGCCTACTCCTTTTGTTAACAGTGTCAGTAGATAAAAAGTCTATTATATTCCTACTGTAGAAAGAATTGACAAACTTTCGCAGAAATCCTGCACAAATGTCTTTAGCTGCACACTAAATAAAATAAGTTCATTTCTTAAAACTAGAACTGAACATGAAAATATTCTACATTACAAATTAGAACAGAATGTACAAGATTACCTTTTAATTACTACACAACTTATGTGTCGGTAGTTGGACGTTCGTAATTATTATTGAAAAGTGTGGATCACACTACACTGCTTGTTGATACTTTATGTACTTTTAAATTATAGCAAGTAAAGTTAAGAATAAGATATACAGGGTGAAAATTTTGGGAGGAATCGACGAGATGATGATTTTTCCTAATACGGTCCTGGAGTCTTGTCTGATTGCGACTAACTGTTGGTATTTCATACTATTTTTAACTAATAATAGTTATAATTACTTAGAAGCTTAAACTGATAGGAACTTTGACAACTAACATTGAATTACTGAAAGTTTGAATTTTAACAAGATAATGTTTAAATTTAATGTGTTTATTTTGTATCTGTTGTAAGTGTGACAAGAAAACGAACTATTCCACTTTTGTTGGTAGTTTATGTACTTTCAAACTTCATTAATAAGATTTAAAAAAAACATATACAGGGTGAACTTTTTAGGGGGCACAGATAAAATGAAATTTTTCCTAATACGGACCTGGAATTTTGGTTTTGTAATTATGGCGAACTGTTGGTATTTGATCGTACTTAATGTGTACCGAAAATAAATTGAATCGGACAATTAGTTTCTAAAAGGCAACGAAAGCAAATTTTGGCAAAAATTCATAAATCACCCTGTACAACCCTAAATACTTGGCTAAAATAATTTTAAATAGTGGTTTGTTACTAACCTTGATGGGCCCTATCTACCATTGGACTATGTACAGTTCCTCATGAAACACCCTGTATTTCAAGTTTAATCTTAAACATATGTTCTCACAGCTATCTTCGTTCGATTTTTGTTGATCCACTAATAAGTTGAACAACTAAAATATAATCGTGAGACCGCCTTACGATAGAGGAACTATGTACATACCAAATCCTAACTACTGCCCTCACCACTGGAACTTGTTGGATATATAAACCTTCAACCTCTGAAGTCTTCTTTTATTCGTTTTATAAAGGAAACTGTGGCATGGAGGCTGAGGAAGCCGTTGGTGAGGACATTTACACATGTAAGGCGCAAATCACGACGCCTCGAAATAATTAGTGTGCAGGGTACTAACTTTTTAGGGCCACGTTTCCCCCGCCAATAACCTTCGAAACCGCCCATCATATTACCCACATAAAGATGTTCCGATCCCCACCAACTATTCATATGCCGTTTGTCGTTTAACTCAATAACTAATTCTGTTTGGTTTTGCTATTCATCTGATGTGGGATCTCTTCTAGGTCGGAAGACACACTCCCCCAGCTTCCCACCGGCTGTCAGCTAGGCGATAGAAAAACTATTGTTATTATTCACGATAGAAAAACTATTGCGTTCCGAATGGTAGGCCGACGGATATATTTATGACATTGTATAATTCGATTCCAATTTTAGTCAACTAAAAATGGTATCCAATTGATACGCCATGTAATACAGTGTCGATGAGGCTGCTTTTCTCCATATTATGATGACTTTCTAGCCTTCCGGTACTATCAATAAGGACACACCTAACGCGGTATATCCTGTCGCGGTATGCCCTCCACGAACCGGTTGGTTAGAAAGTTAATGCGATGTGCTCATAATTTTATTCCACCGTTAATTCTTGCTGATCAAAGTAATTGACAATGGAATCCAATTTTCGGTCGCATATTACGACGTTATTTATATACCAACAAGCACCCAGCAACAAAAAGTAGTAGACGGATTTAGATATGTCCATCTATCTATCTATCTATCTATCTATCTATCTATCTGTCTGCATCTCCTACCTATCTATCTACACTCCCGATGCACTTCCTTCTATCTATCTATCTATCTGTCTGCATCTCCTATCTATCTATCTACACTCCCGATGCACTTTGTCGCCCGTGGTATGAATGTCGAAACTACAACACACTTGAATATCTGTCTCTTTCCCTAATAGTTCGTCCATTGGCTTAACCTGAAAAAAAAGCAGTGTGAAAAGGTTTCATTCAAAATATAACTTATGAGCTAGTAATAGAATATAAGGACAATATATTTAGTTACAGACAATCATTGGAAGGTAATCCAGCCTATTATGCAGTGTCTAGCGTTCCCAAACGGAGAGTAGACTCAAAAGGGCGAGTTATGTATTTATTGTAGCTTCTGTTCTAAGTTTATTTTGGAATGAGTGTTTTTTTTTTAAGAAAAACTCGTTTTCTTTAATAAGCATTGGCTGTTTCTCATTACAAAAAAAGATATTTTTAAACCTGAAGACAAAAAAATGGGAAAATGTTGCATATCCTTCCTCGTTACACGAAGTGTAATGCTTTTATTCACACTCAGACATTGTCTACTATCCAGATATACGTGTATTATCACTAGCGCATCCGCCAAAAACTTAACGACCCTTAAAAATGCACCTACCCTCAATGGGCCCAACAGATAGATAGCTTGACCTTCCAGAGTCGTTTTCTACGAGCGCCTCAAATTTTATAACAATAAATAAACGTAGCGTAGACACACCACTTTTCTCTATTAGCAGGATAATAGAGGCATAGGTAGCTGCAGTGAAGAAACGGTAATGCCAGGGGGGTCTGTATTAACCTATAAAGAAAGCTCAGGCATCAGTTTGTGCTAAAAATGTAAACGGGTTTTCCTCGGCAGGATATTCAATAACACAGTAACTTACTTATTACTACGGTTAAATACAAAGTTTGAAAATATATAACAGGAAACTTACGGCAGGCAATACTAAAGCGGCAAGACTACGGTTTACTTATTCGAGCTGGTGAACAGTACCGATTTTACTTACTAAACTGGATTGGTCGGACAGACTGCTAGAAGCGAACTGGAACTGCTCCCGATGTCTTATACCTTTGAGTAGGTACTCGTTACTTGTCGATTTAGAACACACACCACGAGCTTACATTTGAAGTGTAACAAAGATATCTGATGTAACGTTACACACTATGAAGACAATTTGACATAATAAATGCCGGAATATTTTACCTGCGAATATCCGGCGAACAGAGGAGGCAGCTAAGCTAGAACCCAACTAGCATACAAATAATAATATTAGACTGAACGATTTCGCTTAAGACTTGTACTAATATAAAAATAACCTTATACGTTTAACGACCAAGATAATAACCTAATTTTCTATGTTAACAATATAAAACGCAAGCACAAGGAAAAGAAAAAAATACACTCCTAACTTTCTTTATAGAAAAAAATGAAAGGGGAAGGCACTTTTAAGAATTAAGTAAAAGTAAAAATTAATTACAATAGAAGGATGAATTTAAATGTACAGGGGTATCACACAAGAATTGACCCCTATTACTTTTTAATTTTTCAAGTTAAAAAAAAATGTTAAATAAAATTCCATACTTACAACTTTTATTAATTTTTTTATGGAGATATCTTTGAATGCTCCATAAAAGCGGGACATAGCAAACTTGCATATTTTTAGATAGAACACCCTATGTATTTTTAGTTTTTTGAAATCTACATATTTTTCTTATTGCAAGGATATACCGGGTGTAAACGAATAGTGGGCCACCCCTGTAACTTCCTCGTTTTTAAAGATATCAGTTTAAAATTTTGTATGGTGAAATTAGGTAAGATTTCCAACTTTTTGAGACCTATCCACCATATTTGCCACTTCCGGTTTCGCCGGAAATGGCCCCAATAGTCTTTTTCTAAATGGACCACCCTGGATATTTTTACATTTTTGAAATAAAGATCACATTTTGGATACATTTATGCTATTTTGTACAACTTATACAGGGTTGCTCGAAAAATAATTCGAATTTTAGTTGTCAATCAATAGATGGCTGCGAATATGTTAAAATTATTTGTGTTCCAATGTAATTCATATAAACAATACGAAAACGTCAATATGTCCAAAAATACATCATACAGGGTGCTCTAAACTCATTAAAATCACATTTTTCAAAATAACTCTTTTTTTAAAAACATTAATTATGATATGGGCCACCCGGATATTCAGAAAGCTCTATTTAGAAGAGGTTAAACGGTATGAAATCTGTTTAAATATACAAGGGGTGAAAAAAAAAACCCAATACATTTATAACAAATCTAAACTTTTTTGAACCTTGAACCGTATACATTTAATGAAACATAACGAAAAAGAAGCAAAAAGACTTTTGATATTTTATTTTATAGGTTTATTTTTTATTCTTCAAATTTCAAAATGATATAAATACCTTTCTAAAAAAGCAATATAATTGTTAACGAAATTCAACGAAATATTTTTTAAAATAATTTGGATGGGCACGCCATTTTTTCAACTTCAGTAGCGATTTTTTTTCTACAAAACTTCTTTATTCAAAAACCTCTTCTGGACCATTTCTTTCTACTCTTCTACGTCCTTATCAATTTTTTTAAAAACATTATTCATTGTTTTCCAATTTATTGGCACTACTGATTAACGTTACTCAGAATTATTCTCAGGGATTAGTTTGCAAACTGGGCATAATAAGGGAGTGGGTAAGTAATTTTTTCATAAACACTACCTAGTTATTTTCTACATAAACGTACCTCAAACAAGAATTGGCAAACCTGTTAATATATTTGCGTTTACAGCTACTGCTATGGCCATCTGCCGGTCAGTGAAACTTATTCGTGGTTATGGAAGCTGAACGTGTTTTCTTCGCTTAGAATATAGTTCATTTAAAAGGCAAACTTCTTTCTGTAGGCATTATATATTTATTACAAATTGTTTCAGAAAGGTGCCTCTAGATGCCCTCAGAATGCGGCCACTGAAGAAAATACTTCCGGCTCCTCTTGACCATCTTGAAATTGCCTCAAAAGAAGACAACAAATAGAAGATGTATATACACCCAGTTGAATCAAAATTCAGGATGATGTATGTAGAGGAAAAATCATATTTTCGACAAAAATTAAAACGTAAGTACCCTAAATAAAAAAATTTTAACCAGAAAAATAGTACAAGAGGACTTGTAGGCAGCCAGCAAGGCAACACTGCATCTAAACAAGTGAAACAAGGCAAGACTTGCCTGGGAATTACACACAATAAGTGCTATGAAAAGCTCCTCCACGACAACCACAGGGTCCCTACTACACCTGCCTCTGATTAGCATATACAGGGTCTTGCACTTGCTCTCCGGTCTTCAGTTGTTGGTTTCCTATTATAGTTAGAAACTTCATCCAAAAACAGGATTAAACTAGGGAAAAGGGGACATTTTTGGGGATACGGGGTAAAAAAATTCTGGGTGGTCAGGTGACACATAGATTTTTTTCGCCCTTGATACACCGGTTCGGGAGTAATTAATTCTTTTGTAAAATATTAAACACCCCGTATATTGGAAAATAATTTCCAAAAATGTCCCTTTTTCTCTAATTTAATCCTGTTTTTGGATGAAGTTTCTAACTATAATGGGAAGCCAGCAATCGAAGACCGGAGCCCGGAGCGCAAGTGCAGGACCCTGTATAGGTGGCATAGTGATTCATCAGGGAGAGAGGCTAAAATGATACCTAGTAACTGCACAGATTAATTAATCCGAGTCCTCATGAAACAACATAAAAACATATGCGAATAGTATATAAATGCAGTAAAAGACTAAACGATACCCAAAAACACATATTCCGATATCATCATGCTTGGCAGTTAGAAACTCCTGACTTACTGTGTAAAGGACTAACCTGAAAGGGTCTAAGACTAAGGACAGTCGCAAATTAATAATAATAAAATATATTGAAAAAATTTGTAAAACATAACGAAGATTAAAAGAAGAGATATATCAAACCTTTACACCGTTTCACTATCCAGCATATTTACTTGACCTCCAAAGTATTTTCTGTGCAACTCACATTGAATTTTAAAAAAATTTCCAATCATCAATAAAATATTTCTTTTTCTAAAACCGATAATAAGTACACTGTCGTCAGACGTTTTCCTTGTCATAATTTATAATATGTGAATTATTTTTAAATGAACGGTAGCCACACGAAAACCAATAATACTAGTTGCGAGTGATGACGTGTTTATATATACTCTGAACATTTTTGTTAAACGTATTATTATAATTTTTTTAAATATGTAGAGACAATTTATTTTCTTTTAATATAGATTTTCCTTATTTCTGCACAATTAATAAAGTATAGAGTTTAAAATAACGTTTTGATTAATCTTCTATTGTTGTAAATATAAATTTAATTGTATATAAAACTTTTACAGGTACACTATTGGACAAAAGTAAAGCAGCTCTTACGATAAAATCAAATTTTTAAATACTAGATCAGCCGTGGAAATTAAAAACCATTTAGTTGGAGGCCTATAGGAGGCGGCTGTCGCAGAAATGGAATTGTTTTCAAATGCCGTATAAGCTGGTACGTAATATAACATATTCAAGTTTAAAAAAGAAATTTTTCGGATTAATTATACAGGGTGAATACCAATAACCATTTTAATTTCATGGGATGGTAGGTCCCTTAATGGTAAGGCCATATACCAAAAATAAAAAATATATACCCTGTAGTTTTCGAGAAAGTAAATTAAAATACGTCAACATTTTATGAACTTCGTAACTGACCTATCTCAACAGAAAATAAATCAGGATAGGTCTTTGCCTCTGGCATTCACCTTGTTTTTTGCAATCATAAATTCACTAGTTTTTGCTGTCACTGTCAATTAACTTGTCTCTGACCGCAAATTTATGAAAGACCGTCAAACGGTGGCTTACTTTATTAGACGTTTTTTCTCACTTTTTTTATGTTAGAACTTGGGAGTCTGTGACTTGTATACAAGGCGTGTTGTTCACCCCATGTGGGTCAGTAGAGCGACGAAGCGGTACTCAAAAGTTTATCAGAATTTTACAGTTTTTCAACTTTCTTTTTTATATTTTTTTATTGGTAATTTGTGTTATAAATATCAACAGAAATCCCCTCTTAAAATTAAAATGAGTTATTGATATTCACGCTGTATACAGGGTGGTCCAGTTTATAATAGCCAGGACTTTACCAGGAGCTAGTTCAGTGTAAAATAAAGACATTTTGTCCTATAAACTATGGTCGAATTCTGCTTCGTTTAAGATCTACAGGGTGTTAAAGATTTTTTTTTAGAATAATTGGCCATAACTCTATACTAACAAAAGATAGCTTTTTTTTACATTCTTTATCAGATAGTGGTTGCAATTTTTCTATCAAGAATACAGGGGCGTGCGTACGGGCTAGTCAAATATATTATTTTAATTGAAAACAAAGGTACGCCACTGTTCTTTCACAAAACCGATATGCTTGTGTTATTCCCTGTACCATTTATCGACTTTTTTGTATCTCTTAATATGTCAATTAAATGCATCGTTTTCAAAGACGGAAGAAACTAGCACCGAATGCTGATTTAATTCAATTATAAGACGCTCTCGATTATGCATTCAGCAAAATTTATTTTATTACAAGTCAGCATTTGGTGCTAGTTTTTTCCGTCTTTGAAGTTGAATTACTCGAAAACGATGCATTTAATTGACATATTAAGAGATACAAAAAAGTCGATAAATAATGGTACAGGGAATAACACAAGCACATCGATTTTGTGAAAAAACAATGGCGTACCTTTGTTTTCAATTAAAATAATTTTTTACTAGCCCGTACGCACGCCCCTGTATTCTTGATAAAAAAATTGCAACAACTATCCGATAAAGAATGTAAAATAACCTATCTATGCTAAATTTCAAAGAGCTATCTTTTGTTAGTATAGAGTTATGGCCAATTTATTCTAAAAAGAATTCCATCTTTAACGCCCTGTCGATCTTAAACGAAGCAGAATTCGACCATAGTTTATAGGACAAAATGTCTTTATTTTACGCTAAACTAGCTCCTGGTAAAGTCCTGCTATTATAAACTGGACCACCCTGTATAAGCTTATTCGCTGTTATTTTTACAGAAATAAATATGCCAAAAGGTAAACCAACCTGTGTAGAGTTAATACAAATGGTGGTAAACGCTTCTTAGAAAGAACGAGTATGGCTACGATTTCTAGGCAGCTTCTTTTGCCCAAATGCCGAATTCAGGAAGGCCCAGAAAAACTATATATTGTGGACGGATAGAAGAATCAAAAGAAAAAAAAATAATTTCTGAAAGAGATCCATGTAGAGTTAATACAAATGGTGGTAAACGCTTCTTAGAAAGAACGAGTATGGCTACGATTTCTAGGCAGCTTCTTTTGCCCAAATGCCGAATTCAGGAAGGCCCAGAAAAACTATATATTGTGGACGGATAGAAGAACCAAAGGAAAAAAAAATAATTTCTGAAAGAGATCCATGGTTGTCAGGACCGAAAATAATTGCTGAAATTCTGAACTGGAAGTTAGTCCGAGTTCAACGACGATTAGTTGATGCGAAACTTTACGGAAGATGTCCAGCCAAGAAACCGTTGGTTCCCGATAGAAATCGTCGTGCCAGGCTTGAATTTGTACGACAACATTCGAACTAGACAGTTCAAGACTGGAGAAAAATCTTACTTAGTGATTCGAGACTCATTACAAAATTTTTAATTCTGACGGAATGAGTCGTGTAAGGCGTCCGGTTACAAGATTTCACCCAAAGTACGTTACACCAACAATAAAGCTCGGACAGGGTAGTGTTTTTTTATGGGGATGTTTTTCGTAGACTGGAGTAGGCCCACACTTCATAGACGGGACTATTGATCGATCGGTATACAGGGACATATTCCAAAGCGTTATGTTGTTCTATGCTGCGTGGACGCCCCTTTTGGCCTCTTCAACGTACGCCACTGTACATAGAATTAAAGTATTTCAAAAGACAACAAATTTAAAATAACTTTTGGCCCCTTCGAGTGTCTTTTTCGAGAAAAATGTATTTTGCGATATTTCAGGTGCTCCCGACTGTTTTTCCACACTGTATATTAACTAAACGAGCAAGATTTTGTATTTAAAATAGTTTGCCGTTTTCTTTCTCTCGGAGATTCATTAATTGTTCCTTATTTTTGTTGTTAGGTTAGTAAGTTGTCCTCGAATGAAAATATTATACGAGCTTATCCCTATTTGAAGGGCAACTTACATTCCAATTCCAAAAATATGCAAAAAGTAAAGGCTTATATACGGTATCGTAATTCTTAAAATAGTTAAAATAGAAGGAAAATGGATTAACGGTGAATTAAAAGTTGGCTGGGAGACAGATGATGTAGCTGTGTGCAAACTTTTCTACCTGAATATTTTAAATGGGGCACTAATGTAGAATTCTACGAACACAAGGATAGGCAGCACTCACCTTTGATTCTTTCTACTTTTCCATTTCCTTTTGGTCAGAGAAACTACAATAACAGACGGATACACTTTCCCGCGGTCACAATATCTAAATAACCGATTTAACACTAAATAAACGCGCAAAGCACTCTAAACTTGTACTTCACTTTTTTTCTAAGATTGCTCTGTTTCAATTGTTTCAAATTTATAGACAGGAAGTGCAGCCAACCATAAGATAACAAAATAAAACTTCTAGTAGCAGTAGTGCCAACCTAAAAAGAGCCACAAAATTCCCCCAGATTTCTGCCCACAAACGTCATTCAACACATAACACAGCTGACAGTTCTGTCATTTTCAACGACCAATGGCGATTTGACAGCCGCAAAGGTGTTTGACGTGTCTGCACTGTTTGCTGTCGATGGCATTCAAAGTTGATAGTCTTAAAGAAATGATAATGTAGTAACATATTTATAAGCTAAGCACATTTATTTAATAACTATGTATGGTATTTGTACGCATTATGTTTAATAATACTTCAATTCCTTATATTCAATGATTAACCCCCTAAAGGGGGATGTGAAGGTACGAAGACTTTTGAAATTAAAAAAGAACCTGGTGATACTAATGCTGTTTTAAATTTTTATTTCAGTCTTAGTATCCAAGTCAATTCTAAACATAATATGCGAATTAAACGCACAAGTATAGTACTAGGTTTAATACTAATAACATGGTCTTCAGTGTTATACTTTACGCTTTCCTATCATCGTCCAATTTTTTCCAATGAAGCTCCTGATATTGGTCGACAAATTGTGATTTTGGAACAAGGCATATCAGACCAGTTTAAGAAAAACAATGACATGATTATCGATGCTCAGAAACTCTTAGAACTTAAGAAGAATGGAGAACATGGCCAAAGCAATTTAGTACCAAATGAACTGCAGAACGTTAAAATTCCTGTACTCGTGTTTGCCTGCAATAGAATTAGTGTTAGTAGATGTATAGATAAGCTTATTCAGTATAGACCTGATCCTGATCAATTTCCAATTATTGTCAGCCAGGTAAGCATTGTTGAATATGCCCTATAAAGGTAAGCAAATGTATCGTTTATTTCAGGATTGTAATCACGATGAAACCAGAGATGTTATACAAAAATACGGAAATCAAGTATCTCTCATTCAACAGCCGGATCAGTCTGATATCCAAGTTCCTCCAAAAGAAAAGAAATTTAAGGGATATTTTAAAATATCTCGTCATTACGGTTGGGCACTGAACCAAATGTTCTTCAATTTTAATTTTAGTACAGTCATTATAGTAGAAGGTGGGTAAATTTATGGTATATACGCTGTTTACTTCTAGTCGTTGAGGTCAAATCTCGTATGATCGCTCGTGCAGGTTTTTTTAAAAAAAATTTTATGAATAACTTATTTCGTTGTAGATGATTTAGAAGTTGCTCCAGATTTCTTTGAATACTTCCTTGGAACCTATCCAATATTGATAAAAGACTCGTCCCTTTGGTGTATATCCGCTTGGAACGATAATGGCAAAGCCGGACTGGTCAACGCAAATCGACCGGATTTACTGTACCGAACTGATTTCTTCCCCGGCCTAGGCTGGATGCTCACCAAGTCTGTATGGTTAGAATTGTACACGAAATGGCCCAGAGCGTAAGCATTATTGATATTTACCCTTGCATGGCGTATGGTAACTGAAGTTGTGCCGAAGGGCTGTAATAATAATTAAAAAATGACGTTAATGAGCGACAGATCCTTGATCCAAGTGAAGAATAATGTCTTTCATACACTTTTTTTTAGATACTGGGACGATTGGATTCGGGATCCACCGCAGAGAAAGGGAAGGTCTTGCATACGTCCAGAAATTTCGAGAACTAGAACCTTTGGGAAGTCTGGTGTTTCAAAGTAAATAAACCAAGAGTGTGTACAGAGTAGTTGATTACAGATTGTACGATTTCAACTCTCGATGTCTTGAAAACCGTTGGAGATAAAAAAAGCGCTTATGCATTCCTTAAAAAATTAAAGATTTATTTAATAAAATTGCTTTTTCGCTATCGACGGTTTTCAAGATACCAAGTGTTGTAATCGTACAAGCCAATCAATCATCCTGTACCTGTAAGGAGTTGTTCTAATAAACGTTTTTTTCTAGCGGTATGTTCTTCGAGAAACATTTAAAATTCATTAAGCTAAATGAAGAGTTTGTGCCTTTCACTAAAATGAACCTAACCTATTTGTTAAAGGTAAGTAGTTACAAATTTACGTTTCAAAGAGCGTTTCCTCTATTTTGTTAATGAAAAATGTATCCTAAAAAAGCTATCCTATTACTTTTTCAGGATACTTACGATGCAACGTTCGTTAAAAATGTGTATCGTTGTCCATTAATAAACCATCAAGATCTACGGGACGGTCGAGTAACTATTAACGGTCCAGTGAGAATTACATACAGGACTAGAGATGAGTACAAATTAATAACAAAAAAATTAGGACTGATGGATGATTTTAAGGTAAGTAAATATGCGTTGGATAATTTTGTAAATTTTTTCGTTGAATTTTTACTTAATTTTTCATTTGTTCTTACCAAAACGAAAGGTATATAAATAAGAATGAACATGATTCTCTCATTCCCTTAATTCAATACACCTTCTTTTTGTTTTCAGAGTGGCGTTCCTCGTACTGCTTATAAAGGAATAGTCACATTTTACTACAAAGAGAAAACGGTACATTTGGCGCCAACAGCGAATTGGAACGGTTATGACGTCAGTTGGAGTTAACCTTAAAATTGATCCTTACTCGTTTGAACTGATCCAGAGAGATTGTTAAACCTTGTCCGCCAAATCAAGCTAACGTATATACGACTCTGGCACGGGTTACGTTGATGCCTGTAATTTCGGAAATATGAATATGAATTTGTAACATCACAGTGTTGGCAAACCGAACAGATAATGAAAAATATCTAGTTTTATTACTTCAAAGAAAAATCGGTTTGTATTGTTTGCATTATTCTACAAGATCTACTTAGTTTATTACGTAAATTATTCTGTGCATGTATTAAAGTTGGCTGTGATGTTTTTGTTTATTTTGTTAATTATATGAAGGCGTGAGTGGGCCAACGCCTCGGAAGCGACTGTCTAATGTGTTCGTTGAAGAGTACATCTCCTTTTTTACTGTCAATCCGCACTGATTCAGAATCTTTTTAAAAAATCTAATCATGAAGAGAAACTTTAATATCGCTTTTGTGATGTTTATTTAAACTCGGAAACGTCAAAAATTTCCGATATTTTTTCCTGCTCGTCTTAATTTTTATTCTGAACATCAGAAACTACATGTAGTACTAACATAGTTTCCACAAACACCAAAACTAACACTGCACTCGGTGTTTCCTTGTGTGCCAATTTTAAAAAACAGTTTCCTAAGGAAGTGCAATTTTAAATCAAATTTTTGTTATTTATTATTAGTTATTAGGTAGCGTAATACAAACAATTATTAGATGATCAGAGAATCATTCTTTTACCGCTAATGTACTTTTAACTGAAAGAAAGAATGAACAATTGTTATTTCCGGCATGACGTTTTGATACCAAAACATTTAATTGTCAAATAAAGATAACGGCCGGCACAACTTCGATAATTTAAAGTTACATATTAGGAAATAAGGAGTAAGACGTAACGTCAAGCTTTTGATTTGGCCGACAACAGTTTACTGCGATTAACCATTCCATTTTCTATTTCTGTTTTGATTTTTATTTTTATTTATACATTTGTACATTTCTATTTTTCTCGTTTAAATAATTTATTATTTATTGTTTTGTGATATTTAACAATTTGACCCTTTAGTATTTGATAAGTAATAAAAATGCAATATTGAAATGTTATAACTTTATTTGTTTTCATGACATTTTGATAGTAAAATATTTTGTACATAATGTTAACAGCTTTTACTCGTATGTAAATATTATTGAAAATAAAATGATTATGGTTGTATGGGTGTTTAAATATAATAGTATCAGCTCGTCAGGCAGTAGCTGGTGTGGTGGAGACTAGTAATGGTTTTGATAAGCAGTGTTTTATTTGGTATTATTTTTCTACTACGCCTATGTTGTTGGAGGAAGTTTTGACAGAAACATATACATAACCACACTTTGTCAAACATTTTTGAAACTGGCCAATCAAATTAAATCCTGAAAATCGCATAACGCGAGTGCATGAACTTGCCCTTTCAATCGTTTTAATTATTTGTAATTTTCAACGGCACGGCACTGCACAACTGGGGAATCGTAAACAAATATGTCGCACGAAATTCAATATTGTTCAGGCCAAACAAATGATGTGAATAATATAATAGACGATCTCCAGCAGAGACAACTTGTCTCTCTGATCTCCAGTTTTGTATTATTTAAGTCGCTGGTTTTATCAGTCATATCATTATATCATAGATAAATAAAAAAGTCCCATCCTCTGATCAAAAAACTTGCACTGATCGGATCCATGAACTGAACTATGTGATCTCGGGTAGAAAATATTCTGTGGGTAGAAATGAAAGTGAAGGGAACGTTCAGTGTGTTAAAAAAAGAGGTTAGAATTTGAAAAACTAAAACAGTCCACTAAACAATTTGAGTAAAAAACTAGTTCTAGTGATTAAGATGACGAAAGACGTTTTAAAAATGTAATCATGTCTAGTGAGGAGTCTTTGCAAGCTCGGCAAGAAAACGAATTTGAAGCTCTACAGGTACAAAAAATTAAACACCTATTTAAAAAGTATATTTAATTTTTTTACCATTTAGGCAATTTATGGTGAAGATTTAAAAGATTTGCGAGGAAAGCCAGTGTGGAATAAATGGGTGCCTTTAAACTTATCCGTTTCTCTCACCCCTCAACAAGGAAGTTCTGGAACCCAAGAGATTTACGTGAAAGTCGACCTACACATAATTTGCTCAGAAAAATATCCTAACAGGCAAGCGAAAATAGTGTTACCTATTTATCGATATAAAATTTTATACCGTTTGTAGTGTCCCAAAAGTTTTGTTAGAAAACGGCAAAGGTCTGTCAAACACCCTGTTGGTGGAATTGCAAGAGGAATTAGAACGAAAAACTGACGAGTTAAAAGGTGAGGAAATGATATTTCAGTTATCTCAGCATGTTCAGGAATTTCTTCATCGCCATAATAAACCTACCTCAAAGAGTTTTTACGACGAAATGTTGGAGCGTCAGAAAGAAAAGGAGCAGTTGGATATGCAGGCCAAACAGCTAGAGAAAGATCGACAGGTATGTATTGGTAATATTATTAAGCATGTACTTACCGTTGCCGTGTTATAATAGAGGCAGTTTATGATCGAGGAAGTACAACGTAGACAGGAGATATTGAAATCGGAAGTAAGATTAAGACGCGAGCATAGACTGGGTTCCGAAAATGATGACGACTTTGAGCCCAATAGAAGATTTTCATTTCTTACCAGGTAACCAAAAACTGCACCACCTATTTTTAAACTGATACAGAAGCGATCTAATTTGGTCACCTATTTTTTTTTTCATAGGCGTTTAATGTATGAATAACAGAAGTTTTTCGATTTCCAGAAAACGAAACGATAGTTCTACAGAGAGCAGTGACGATTCTCTGTGCCCACACAAAAGCACCATCGTCATGGAATTTGGAAACAGGGAAATTCACAGGGGCCGCTGTATAAGTATTACATTCAATATAGTTAAATTTATTAACTTCTATTTCTTTGTTTTCTTTCTACAGAGCATTCCGCACTGAATCACGTTGTATTTGGTGGAATGGACAACGAATCTGGGGAATTAGTTATCGTCAGCGAATGGATCATTGACAGCAAGAACAAAAATGATATGCCGTATGTTCAGCGACAAATCAGCAGTATTGAACAAGAAATAAACTATCTTACAAAGCTTAGGCATTCAAATCTTGCGCATTATCAGAGTCTCAAACACCAGGCGAACGAAAATAACGTAATCGTGTATTTGCTGAAGGAATTCATTTACGGTAAAAGTAAAGTTAAGGGAGAATTATAGTGGTTTAATTTGGTGATTTTAGGCTCAAATTGTTTCTCGCTGTTCCTTAGTCAGAACATTAAAATAGATATAGGCTTCCTAAAGCATATAGCGCAAGGTATTCTGTTAGCCCTTGACTACTTGCATAGAAATAACGTCGTTCATAAGGAGATTAAGGATACTAATGTCTACTTAAATGACGCAGGTCAGTTCGAGTTACGTTCCGTTTAAGTATATTATTTGATTATTTGCCATGTTGAGTTTTATATTTTTTTAGGTATCGTAAAAGTGTCAAACTATAGTATTCATAAAAGATTATCAGATCTATTGTTCCATATTCACGGCACCTACAGTAAAAAGACTGATATTTATAGTTTGGGAAAACTCCTGCTGTCCTTGTTGCAAGGCAACTCTATTACTGATGACAATTTTGAGATACCTAGGTCAATACAATCGGATTTGTATGATTTTTTAACGAGGTGAGTATTTTTCCAATATACAAGGGCGTTGTATGTAAAAATTATTGATATTGGTATAAAATCGTAGGTGCCTTGCAACAAATGAGTCGGATCGTTACACCACCACTCAACTCTTAAACCATTCGTTTTTTTGCAAGAAAATTGTCCATTTTTCCCCGAAGCATGCAGACCAGGAGGCCGCATTGGAGAGGAATATTTCTCCTGAAATGGTCCAAAATGACCTGCTGCTCCTGTCCCAGTCGCAGGCTAATGGACAGTCCCGAATAAACAACGAATTTGAATTTTTACAGCATCTTGGTAAAGGAGCCTTTGGAGACGTCATAAAAGTAACAGCACTTTAACAGCTTTTTTTTATATAATAAGACGTTAGGTTCTAGGTTAGAAATAAATTGGACGGCGGTTATTACGCCATCAAGCGCATACAGTTGAACCCGAAAAATAAGACGTTGAATAAAAAAATTGTGAGGGAAGTCAAATTGTTGTCCAGACTAAACCATGAAAACGTGGTGCGTTATTATAACTCCTGGATAGAAACTACTACTATTAAAGAGGAAAGCGACTCCAGTTCTAATTTTTCTTCCGCGACGGAGCCAAAAATACCAAAAGTCATTAGGCAAGACGAGGTTTGTTATAGAATGCGTTTAGTTAGTTGCTAAAAGTGCCTTAGGAACGTAATGTATGTTTTTAGTTTACTCTAAATGATGATATAGAAGCCCTAGCCCCGCCTATGAAAAACGTCGAGGTTTCGATTACGTATGACAGTAAGTCACAAGCAGCGTTCGTTAGTTCATCGGATGACGACTCGAGCGACGATGACGAAGCTTGGGGGGCGGTGTAAGTAACACTATTTTTATTTGTAAATCTCAAATGTTAAATAAGTATCGTTATTACTATATTTTCAGTTATGGCGAGGATTCAGACTCGGACGGGATTGAGTTCGAACGTGATTCCGAATCGCTCTGCTCTGCTGAGAGCTCTGCTTCAATTTCTTCCATTAAAAATACAGTTTCGGTCGAAGCCACCCAAGAAATCGTCAAACAAATCGACTTTATGTACATACAGATGGAATTTTGTGAGAAGAGCACCTTGAGAACTGCAATAGACGATAATTTGTACCTCGACGAAGACCGGCTGTGGCGGTTATTCAGAGAAATAGTTGAGGGTGAGTTGATAGACCCGAGAAATAATTTTTTTTTTTTTATTATATTATATTATATTAAAAATAGTTACATTTTACGAGGTTTTTAATTTTTTTTAACAGGTCTGGCCCACATCCACCAGCAGGGGATGATCCATAGAGATTTGAAGCCGGTGAACATATTTTTGGACTCTGAGGATCACGTCAAAATAGGAGATTTTGGATTGGCCACGACTAGCATAAAGTCTCGACAGAACGAATATGTTCTTTCCAAAAGTTCTGTGGAAAGTGAGAAAGAGGATACAGCGGACGAAAGTAAAACTGGGTTGGTTGGGACTGCACTTTATGTGGCGCCCGAGATCAGTACAGCGTCGAAAGTCGTCTATAACCAAAAAGTGGATATCTACAGCTTGGGTAATTATAACGTTAATATTTATAGTTGTTTCTTCTTTGCGGCAAATTCTGTTTTTCAAGAAAGGAAACTAAGAATTAAATAAAATTGCATTTTCGTACTAAAATTTCTGTTTTTTAGGAATAATTCTATTTGAGATGTGTTATATACCCTTGGAAACGTCTATGGAGAGAATAAAGATTTTAACCAAATTGAGATTAAAGGAGATAATATTTCCGGATGATTTCGTTAAGAAGAAAAATGAGAGGCAACAATTTCTTATAAGGTATTAATTTTTCATTAATGTGATAATGGACGCAATTATTGTATTTACCATTATTTATCTATTCTTAGGTGGCTTCTGAATCATGACATTTCCAAGCGTCCCACCTCACAAGAACTCCTTCAGTCAGAGCACGTCCCTCCGCCAGTATTGGAAGAGTGCGAGCTTCGAGAACTGGTTAGGCACACGTTAAGCAATCCCCAATTGAAGGCCTACAAATACCTTATCGCGTCTTGCTTTAAGCAGTCCGTGACGCCAGCTCAGGACATAACCTACGATAAAGACCCCTCTGCTCCGAATATTGTCAAACCGTTGCAGCTTTATGATTACGTAAAACAAACTTGCGTTAAGGTAGGAAAAGCGTCGATAAGGCGGTTAGGTTGGGATTTACGAATGTTTTTGGTAGATTTTTAGGCAACATGGCGGCCAGAATTTGTCCACTCCACTCTTAATGCCCAAAAGTAAGTTTTACGAAGGCCTTGATTCCTGCGTTAAACTGATGACTCATTTTGGCAGCATTATATCTTTACCGCATGATCTCAGGTATGCGAAGCATATGTGGTAAAATTCTTCTACAAACATCTTTTCTCTTGTAGAGTTCCATTTGCAAGATACGTTGCCTGGAATGGCATCAGTTTGTTAAGGCGTTATTCCATTGAACGTGCTTATAGAGAGAAAAAAGTTTTCGGGTTTCAGCCAAGGGAATTATACGAATGCGCATTTGATATCGTAAGCCCAACACAAGGTAACGACTAATATCTTTAAACTTTTCTTGTACCAGTAATATTTTTTTGTAGGAAATCTTATGTCGGACGCAGAAATTCTCTATATCGTCTACGAGATAATCAACGAATTACCCGGGATTAAAAACAAACACTTTCTCATAAGACTGAATCACACTTCTTTACTTAAAGCCATTCTTCTTCATTGCGGAATTAAGGACAAACATCAGGAGGTGTATAATATGATATCCGACGTAAAGGTAACCGTGTTTATCCGCGTTATTATCATTATCCATCGTCAACGTTTAAATTTGTGTTTTAGGAAGGTAAAGTTCCCAAATATCAGATGCAGAACTATTTCATCACCTTGGGCCTGTCAGATAACGTAATTAATTTATTGCTGAACTTGTTTAATTCCGAATTCGAGATGTCAAAGGTCGTAAATCAGTTTCAAATGATTACGAAGAAAAAGTCCGGGGAAGCCAGTCAGCTAGCCAAGCAAGCCTTGCAAGACCTGAAGATGATTGGACAAAACGCTGAAGCTTATGGCGTAAAGGTACGTTTCGGCCACTCGTCAATAGAGGTCGCCCGAAAAAAATTAAATTATTACGCACACGTGACATCACAACTAACCTCAAAAATATGCATTTTCTAAAATTTTCGAATATAATGTCATTTCATCAAAATTTCTGCTTGGTTCTTGTACTATCAACTAAAATTTTGTTCGGTGTGTTTTAATTGCCTTAATCTAATAAAATAAGAGAAAAAAAGATGGTTTTTGTTGGTTAGAATACCAACCTATAATTAGCAGTCTATTTTTAATAATCTACAATATTGAAACTTTATAAACGTACTGTCTAAGAGAGTTTCTAAATGTTACAATGGACCCAAGTTACAAATACTATATAAATTGAAAATAAATATGCAAAACAAAAAATTTAAGGTTATGTTAGTCATACGATGCACATGATCTTATCGATTGTTAGGACCTCTATATTACAGTAGAAACACTACCGACCAAACTTGCGCATGTACGTTGATATAACCTTACCTTAATTCTTATTTTAGTTCGATATTGTGGTGTCCCCTGGTCTGGTGTACAACGTCCAGCAGTATTCCGGCATGATTTGTCAGTTTGTTTGCGAGCTAAAGAAGAAACACAAACATGGAAATATGGAGGTCCTAGCTGCGGGTGGAAGGTACGATTCCATGATCTCCTGGTATCGTACTATAATGGAACAGGCCAACATGCTCAGCAGGGACGTGCATCAGTCAGCTGTGGGAATATCCATATCGCTAGATAGGCTAGTGCAGGCTGTGCAAAAGGAGCAAAGCAGAGAGTTGCCCAAGATCGATTTCTTGGATGTCGTGGTGTGCTCGGTGGGGACGAAACAGTTAATCAAGGAGAAAACCAAGGTGATCACTCTCTTTAAAAATTTTATATAATTCGTTTCTAATTTTAAAATCGAATGTTATTTTGAAATTTTTGTTCAGATTTTGAGAAGTTTATGGGCAGCGGGTATAAGATCTTCACTGGTCGAGACAACCAACATAGAAGAAATACAGGAGCAACTAAACGACTTAAAAGTGTCTCACGTTATTATGCTGAAGGACAATGAACAGGGTACCGTGAGGGTCAGAAGTTGGGATAAGAATAGGTACATACTAACACAAATTTTTTATTCGATAGATCTCATTAATTAATGAAAATAAATTCTTAATCAGGGCAATTACGTTTCAGATTTCAGGAAAAATCATTCACCACCTCGGAATTAGTGGAGAATATGCAACGGATTCTGAAAAACTGGAACGAGGGGTACCAGGAGAACGTACCGTTATCATCCACCCTTTCTAGATCTGAAAGTAAGACCCTTTACGGGGATCGTACGGAACACTGCCAAGAAGCTAACGTAGATATAATGTTTGTGACTGCAGATAAGTTGTCTTCCAATGCCAGAAAGAGATATGAGAACCAGGCAAGTTTCTGATCTGTTCCGTTTGACTGTCATTAAACGATCTTTTATTTTTACAGATTAGGTCGCAATTAGATGGTCTATTTAAAAAATTGACGGGATATGTAATCGTACTGGGACTTAGTATAGAATCAAATGTGATAAGAACGTTGGCATCGTATTTAGAATTCGACTCGGAATTCCAATTTCAAAAGACAGTCGAAAACGTTATCGAGAGGTAAGTAAATGTCTTGTGTTTAATTAAAAATATTTAAATTTTATTATTTTAGACACCAAAGGCATAAAAAATATTTAAACGATGTATGTGATGAGATTTACGACCAGAAATCGAAAAGGACAAATCCTACCATTGTTTTGTACAGTTTGTCGGATTATTTTTATAAAGTAATATTTTAAAATAACTTATTTTGTAAAAAGGTGAAAAAAATTAAACTTATTTTTATAGACGCTTATCTGTATTATTTTGTATTTATTCTAATTACATTAAATGTCTTATATATATGACAAGAAGTAGTTACAAAACAGGAAAATACGAAAAATACGTAAGTATTCACATCCCAAGTGAAACCTCATCAACTCATAAAACGTAAATCACGTTATTTTGTATCAAGTACCAAGTCTTTTAAAATAAAGTCGACGAATAAAATGAGAAGCAATCTAGTATCCATAGCCTCCGCTGTAGCCTCCCCACTGATTATAACCACCATAGCCGGCGCCTTGCGGGTACTGCCAGTTTTGGTACTGGTACTGGTCGCCTTGGCCATATTGTGAATAGTTGTACTGCCCTTGCTGAGATCCGGAATATGGGTATGAAGGCTGGTTGGAAGAGGTGCCATAGTTTCCGTAATTGCCATAAGAGCCAGACTGCGACGACGATTGCGTTGCACTTTTCTCCTTTTTATTTGTAGATGCAGCCTCACTACAAAACAGTTTAAGTAAAAATTGAAACGTCAAGAAACTTACAGTGATGACAATAAATATAAGCATATAAATCTGAAAAAAAACTGCAAACTGGCTCGAGAACTCGCCTATTATTCACTTACCTTTTGGGCTCTTTCTTCTTTGCGTTTTCCTTGTTCTGTTTGATGCACTTCTGATACTGATCGTATGCTATTTGTACAGATTGTATGTCAGTTCCGAAGTCCTCCAAGTACTCCAGTTTTCTCTGAGCGAACAAGACCTTTTGTTCTGGATCGGTGGTTTCCTTTTCCAAAAACGAATCGATCACCTCCGCGATTTCGGCCTCAGTAACGTTTTCCTTCTGTAGAGTAAGGTCGATGAGTTGCAGGTACAACCTGGGATTATTTGGATCCTTTGTGATTGCAGTCTTCAAAACCTCTTGGGCCTTCTCAAGATTTTTAAGAACTCTTAAGCAAAACCTGGAATACTTTATCGCTATGTTGCTGGAAATCATTTTGTTCTTGGAATTGCTAATGTAGTGTTCGTAAAGTTGTGAGCATTTCTCGTGGTCCCCCCTTCGCCGCTCTAAATTTATCCTTCGGTAGGCTATCTGAAGTACGTTCGGAACGGATTTTTCTAGATTCACCAGAATCTCGGCCGCTCTATTACAATTGTCCACGCCCTCCTCGAACATAGCCCACTGCAAATGCAGGCTGGGCTTCTTTAGGTGATGTATTGTACAAGCACGTTCGTACACGTCTCTGATTTTCACTTGCAGCTCCGGATCTTTTAGCTCTTCCAAATAATGAACAAACTAGAAACAAACACATAACGCTATTCGTTTTCTTTGGTGAAAATAAGAAACGTTACCTTCATCCAAAACTCCTCGTACAAAGCACACGCTATAAGACACCTTTCAAACAACACGATTATTCTGCTCCTATCGCCTTGCTCCGTTTCATAGTCCAGATAGTCTTGCCAGTTTTTAAGCTGACATCTTTCCAAAGGCTTAACGTGGAAGTATGGACGTTTAATCTGAAAACGAACAAAAATTCACTACATCGTCGTTACTATAAAAGCGCGATTATTGTGTGGGAAACAAATCAGATGGCCACTGCGTGTCCACAAATTAAGTTCAGGGTTGTTTCGTATCACATACACAAAACAACCGATTAGTTAAGTCATCACGATGTAAAAAAATGATTAAAAAGCGTAATTGTAAGTAGGAAAACTTACCCCCTCCTCGTAATTCCACCTTGCAGTGACAGCGTTCACCGTGGACTTGTGTATTTTGCGTCGGATCGAAACGATCCTTTCCCTTATAGATTTCGTCTCTTCATCCGAACTAATGACCTTGGACTGGTCCTCGTCGCCGGGAGGCGCATCAGCGTTATCGGCACTGGACTCTGTCGTGACATCGTGCTTCAACATGTGCCGGACCTCTTTTCGCAGTGCCAGGAATTCATCTACTTCCACTACCTTGTTGGGAGGATTTGAAGAAATATGCTCTTGGAAACTGAAAAATCAGACAACTTAGTTTTCTGTATATGTAAACCACCACATGGGGGAAACTCACTTGTCAAAATGTGTGGTGTAACCTTGGGTGGGCGTGGCTAACAGCCTGTCATAAATGGCGGTGACCTTCTGCAACCTCTTAGCTTCCGTTTCCCACTTGATGTAGGAATCCCACAGCCTGTCAGATCTAAACTCCAAGCCGCACGCAGTTATCGCCCGTTCAAACTGTGATCGAATGTAGTCCTCGTCGTCAGGTCTGGAAGTCTTTACGTACGTGAGGTAATGTATCCAAAGGTCAACGGACAAGGGGATCGCTTTCAGTCCTCTCTCGAATACCTTTTAGAACTTTTCATTAGAAAATATCACGTTAGACACAGATGATGTGTATTACGTTGCCTGAATAGTTAGACAGAAAGATAGTGAATGTCGATCTTGGTACTGGCAAATAAATACACACCAACTGATTGATGTACCTGAAAATCGATATTATAATTGTAATTTATAACATTATTATATAAAACCTATCACGAGGAAGTATTTATTTCCTTACATTTGGGGCTGGGATAATACCATCCAGCGATGCAGGTTCGCTGATCTTAGCACGTCATGTCTCCGACTCATTGGTTGAATTTTACAATTTCACTACATTTCGTATTTTAAAAAGGTATTCATTGTATATATCAAAGCTATTGTAAAATAGGTTTAAAATATAACATACAACTTAAATAACATAAATAACATAACAGATTTACAATAATAGTAATAATATTTATATTCACTACTGTATAGTAATCGGAAAATAGCAGCCACCGGCACGCCGAGCTGTGGGGATTGCAAAATAATTATGTGAGTGTATAAAGCATTCCACGAATTACTATTTCAAAATTATACGTACCTCCTCGCACTTCTTTTTGTTGCCCTTGCGTTTCTCATAATCTGCATACTTCCGCCAGTACCCGTAACAGTAGGGATAGTGAGACAAGAACGCATCGTACGCCTCACGAGCCGCCTCCATATCATTCTGAAAACGTAATTAAATAAAGCTGCATAAAAATTTTAAAAAAATAAATAAAAAATGTTCTTTATTGGCATACTGTACAACAAAAATACACCAAATGGCCATCGACCGAAGTCCTTCAGCCAGTGCATAAAAATTAAAAGAGGAAAGTCATATGAGCCTACTACCGAAAATATACAACGGCAATAATCGATCAAACCCCATTTGTATTTTAACGCAATATTAGAAAAGGGCGCACCACACCTTACACGTCTAAAGGGTGATGAAGAAAAATCCCCGTGATGAATAATAAAACATATCTAAGCAAATTACCTCCTGGTCCACATACTGCAATAAATAAGTCCATCCGGTAAAGTCTGTGGGATCGTCGTTAACGGCTTTCCAATATTTGTCAAGTTCAGGTAATTTCTTAGGTTTCGCCGGTTTCTCCTCCTTATCTTTGTCAGTAGAGGCGTCCAGTGAAGGTTTCTTCGTGGGTGCCTCGTTCTCCGACGTAGGAGATCCCGGATCGTAGTCACCCTGATCTAATTTACGTTTAACGCCCTCTTTCTTCGCCTCGCTCTTCACAGTTGGTAGCTCATCTTCCGACACCACCTTTAACAATTAATTTTAAACATGAGACAAATTTATTTACGATACTATTTGTTTATCCCACGTTACTCACCTCAGTATCTGCTGGCAACTCTGCCCTCTTGGGGCCGGGCAATTCTTCGTCAGAAACTTCCTCGGCCTCGGGAACTTTAACAACTGGGACTCCTGGCAATTCATCTTCCGATATGTTCTCAGCATCAGGATCTCCGTTCTATAAAATCAGGATACAGATTAAAATCCCAAACAAAATAATTTATACCTAAAAGAAGCAACACGTTACCTGTTTATTGTCATCTTTTTCCTTTTTCTCCTCTGTCTCCGTTTCCTTTTCCTCTTCTTTCTCTATTTCCTTTCCCTCTTCTATCTCTTTTTCATCCGCAGTTTCTACTTTCTCTTCCGTATTTTTAGCCTTCTCTTCAACCGCTGCTTCCTTTATTTCATTCATATCGTCATCAGAATCTGACACTTCCTTTATTACAAAGATCTCGTCAGCAGCTTTTACTTCTTCTTCAGATTCTGGTTCCTCGACAATGGCTTTGGCGTTTGCCTCTATCTCGCCAGCAGTTTCTTTGACCTCTGTGGCCTTTATTTCCGAGTCATTTTCGCTGCTCGCCTTTTCACCATCGTCTTCTGTTACCAATTCCTCTATTTCTATCGTGGAATCAGTTTTTTCGGCTTCTTTAGGTTCCACGGCCTCTTCTATTATGTATTTTTTAGGGGAACTCACTGTTTTGTTTCCTTTGGGTGAACTCACTGTTTTGGCTTCTTTAGGGGAACTCACTGTTTTGGCTTCTTTAGGGGAATCAACGACTTTGCTTTCTTTGGGGGAGTCCGTTACTTCTTTCGGTTTTACAACTTCATTTTCTTCATCATCTACTTCCATTATTGAAACCTCTGCTTCTTTCTCTTTAGGTTCTAAAGTGTGAATTTTCGATGGGGTGTCGTTTAGAACTTCCGGTACTTCAAACATTTCGATGTCGTTTAGAACCTGAGGATAAATACATGTTCTATAGAAATAATAAAAATTTCTACCGACAACACTGTTTTTGAATTTTAATATTACGATAAAACAAGAAATGACTGAATAATAAATGAGATTGTTGCAAGAAACTCCACGTGTTGGAATGTTCTAACCGAGAAGTTATCTACGCTTACTTGTTCAAACGCATTAAATATTTTCAGAGCGCTTACTAGGTTACTAATTTATTTACCCGTTCAAAATGTCACAAGAACCAGTACTTTTACTTACAAAGGTAATGGAATCGTCATTCAGTTCTTTCGGCTCCTCACCACTATTTTCGCTACCATTTAATTCCACGTTCTCCTCCTTACCACTTTCCGTTTCTTTAGCTTCTGCGTTTTTATGTTCCGCAGATTCGTCGTTGCTCTCATCGGGTGTTTCCAGTAACTTCTCTTCTAGAATTTTGTCATCTTCCTCCTGATCAGAGTGTTCCTCCTTATTCTCAGAATCAATCTTCTCTCCTGATGCAGCCTCCTCTTCGTCATCGGAAACTTCCACTTCCATAAGAACTACTTTCTTTCGTGTTCGTCTGGTCACTGGTTTAGCAGCTGCTTTGGCTGGGGGCTTCCGTGCGACTTTTCCGGAGCGTGTTCGTCTGACTACACGTGAATGTATTAAAAAAATTAGTTCATACTACACGGGCAAAAAATCTAATAAAAAATGACATACCATTGGTAACAGTTTCCTCTTTTCCTTCCATTTCAGATTATCTAGTACCTCACCACTTAGCAAAATCGTTCACTAATTTGATTCGGTTTCTACAACTCACAACAGCAGACAAAGTTACAGAAATATAAAATTTCTTTCATAAATTTTCAAGGAAAGGACGCAAAGCGCGACTACAACGAGAACATAACCATTTACAAGATGGCCGACATGCTGATTGCTGATTGGCCTAATTGGTGTTGTATTTGTATTTGAGACAGAAAGTAAATATCAGAGTCTTTCAAACATAAATTTGCACATATAAAACTCGAACTTCACTTTTCAGAAATATTTATTTGATATTTGAATTTAAAAACACAATATTTAATATTACTGCATTAAATGAAACATTTCATTTAACATGGGAATCGGAAGGACTTTTCGAATGTTTGCCGGGAACACAACCAACCAAAGAGTTTGGTTGGCTGTTGGTTGGTTGGTTGTTGGTTTAAGATGGTTAATTCAATTTATCGCACTGAGGCACAGAAGTGTTATTACAGAAGCTTTGTTTATTTAACAATTATTAGCGTTTTAAGCTAAGTTAAAAATGTCTTTTCATTAACGTGTTAATTATTTTCTGAGAGCTGAAATAATATGCTCACTATGAATGTTAAAGTAGGTATATAAGTTACAATTTTTTAAACTGTTTTATATTGTTAGTTATGCTAATACAAAGAGAAATATACCAAAAAATCAATGAATTAATAATTAACTGGCAATTTGCTTTCTTGACTCTATCAATTCTCTTCTCAACTTAACTTTGCGATAAAAAGCATTGGTGTTTGTGTAATTAAATAATGCTTTGGTAACTTCTGCCTTGTTGTGTCTACCACAACTGGTAGGCCCCAAGTTCTAATTGAACAAAGCCAAAATTAACAATAGGTTTGTTCCACCCTCGCACATGACGTCATTCAATATACATACCAAAGTGTATCGTGCTTTTATGAAAACAATCCACCGTCACAAATCAGCCAATCACACAACGAAACGTAAAAATCAAGACGCAAAGAGGCTATCATAGGAACGCAGCTTTAGTATTATTTTTTTTTTAATTGTCATTCTGTCTTCTGTCGAAGTTGATGCCAACATAACACGTTAAAAGGAGTACGTTCCGAAAATCCCTTGTCGTATCATTCGCCTAACTGTTATACGAGCAACATAAGTATTTTTACTGACGCTAAATAAATTTTAAATTGATTTTTGAGCGAATACGTTTTATGTATAATTTGTCCCAATCAAAATATATATGTTTTACTACGTGACATGTGCACCTGAAAATTCGGAACGTTGCAATTATATATTTAGGTTTTGGGCTGTAACTGGCATGCCTGGGTTTAATAACCCGTTGTCAAAAAGGTTATTTCCATTTCATAAACATAAATTTGCAGTTTTTCACTTTAAAACTATAATAATCATTACCTTCCTCTATGTAAAACAACATGTTTTCACTGCAAAATCAAAATCAGGTATGTTCTATCACATTACACAATTTCTGTAGGTGTTACTTCACTGGTCGCCACTATTTTTTAGGCATTTGCAACTCTCTCGCAATTTTCTGCTAAAATAACCACAAGACACAACGTTTACTTGAAAAAGAAGTCGAATGGTAAAGCAAAACAAGCCAACAATGTTTTGTGTTCGGAGAGCTTTTTGGAAACAGTAAGAAACTGCGATTTTTCCTTTGCTCGGTATTTGAATACTAAATCTTTATTTGACAACCACTTTCTAAATAATTTTAAAGTATCTTATGTATCTAGTGAAACTTTCTTTGAAAATAAACATGGATTTTCTGAAGATTATTTAAAGAATTGTATTCCTACTTTAGTCATACGCAATAAAGGAAATTGGTATATTCCTCAACAGTTCTATCACAAATTAGTTTCTGGTCTGTTAAATGAAAATAAATGTACTTTTCGCATACAATTAAGGAACTTTAAGACTGAGCGAAGCGTAAAGGCAGATAGTCATCGAAATCCGTCTTTAACGACTAGAGTCAAACATGCATTTGGATTCCCCGCACTTGACAGCTTGGAAAATAAACTGGTTGGAACAAACACAGTAAATACGGAAAAACTAAAACAGATGCTCACCAGCAGTGATTCATTAAATGAGAATGAGAAGCAACGAATAAAAATTGCTTTCGCTGAAGGGTACTTGCTCGGAAACAACTCGGGAGGTAGAGCAGGAAAATCGTCAAAATACTTTAAACTGGTTACGCAGATTCTTACAATTTTTATATTTTTGGCGATAGTTGTGAGCTTGATGGCCAGTGCTAGTGGGTCAATTTTTAGGTAAGTTCCATGTATTTTTTTATATTGGTCTTAATTCAGTACTTTTCTAGGATACAACTCGGAAATCAAGTAGAAGTTGACCCTGAAGAAATTCACATAACTTTTGAGGATGTCAAGGGCGTTGACGAGGCAAAACAAGAACTTAAGGACGTAGTGGAATTTCTGAAAAACCCCGATAAGTTTTCTAATCTTGGTGGGAAGCTTCCCAAAGGTGTCCTACTTGTAGGACCCCCGGGTAAGTTTTTACTTGTAACGAATTGAACGTAAACGCTTCATTAATAATGTGATAACCAGGGGCACTATGTTGGAAGTGTATTAAAACCACCTAAGGTTAAAAATTGGTTGTAGGTACTGGGAAAACACTTTTAGCACGAGCTGTCGCTGGGGAAGCAGGTGTGCCTTTTTTCCATGCGGCTGGACCCGAGTTTGATGAGGTTTTAGTCGGACAAGGCGCTAGAAGAGTCAGAGATTTGTTCAGTAAGTTGGTCATTAATACTTTCAACTCTGAGTAAATCGTACCGTTATTTCCTTTGCAGAGGCAGCCAAGAAGAGGGCCCCGTGTGTAATATTCATAGACGAAATCGACTCTGTTGGTTCAAAACGTACTAACAGTGTCCTTCATCCGTACGCCAATCAAACAATAAATCAATTGCTTAGTGAAATGGATGGTTTTCATCAGAACGAAGGCGTAATCGTTTTGGGAGCTACCAATAGACGTGACGATTTAGATCAGGCTTTGTTGAGACCAGGCAGATTTGATGTTGAGGTTTGTTCCATGTTAAAGCAAACTCCTGATTTCATCCCTTTCTACGTCTATTCTTTTGCTTGGCTCTATTGAAACGCAGACTGGACATATGCCCTTATATTCTTTTTAGTTTTGTTTGTCTTTTAGGTGACAGTCCCCACTCCAGATTACACGGGCAGGAAGGATATATTAGGTTTATATTTGAGTAAAGTATTGGCTAAAGATATCGACTTAGAATTGCTTGCAAGAGGCACAACTGGTTTTACAGGAGCGGATCTAGAGAATATGGTTAATCAAGCAGCCCTTAGGTAAGATATCGACGTATGAGATCCGCGTATTTACTTACATTGTACCGTAGAGCTGCCATGGACGGAGCAGATTGTGTAAGCATGAAATACTTGGAATCTGCCAGGGACAAAGTGTTAATGGGCCCCGAAAGAAGGTCACGTATACCAGATGAGGAAGCCAATCTCATAACAGCTTACCACGAGGGCGGTCATGCGATTGTAGCCTATTACACCAAGGGTAGCCATCCCTTGCACAAAGTCACGATTATACCTAGAGGCCCTAGTTTGGGCCACACAGCTTACATTCCCGAAAAGGAGCGATACCATGTCACAAAATCTCAATTACTTGCCATGATGGATACAATGATGGGGGGACGGGCTGCGGAGGAACTGGTTTTCGGTCCCGAGAAAATCACTTCTGGTGCGTAAAAAACTATAACTTGCTTTTGAAATAACCGGTGGCATATTAAATAATTTACTGTATTTTTGTTTTGTAGGCGCTAGCTCTGATTTACAACAAGCGACATCCATAGCAACGCATATGGTTAAAGACTGGGGTATGTCGGAAAAGATGGGTCTGCGAACGCTGGTAGATAATCCAAAAAGTTTCTACGCCGAAACTCTGGGACCTGCTACTAGTGAAATCGTAAGTGATTAATTTAGGAGGTGATGCAACAAAGAAAACCATATTCATTGTCAATTTTTACAGCATTTTCCTATTGGAAGAGTGTGGGCCTATTCTATATTTATTTTTTTAGGTGGACAGCGAAATTCGAAGAATTTTATCAGAAAGCTATGACAGGGCTAGGCACATTCTAAGAGTACATGCGAAAGAACACAAAGCTTTAGCCGAGGCCTTAATGAAATACGAAACGTTAGATGCCGAGGATATAAAGGCAATCATGGCAGAGAAAACTACAGAGAAGAAATAACAACTATAGTCATTTGAAATTAATTAACTGAAATAGATACTTTTTGTTGTTGATATATTTTGTTATACTAGAGGAATAAAACTTTCATTCTTCGTTTCTCATAAATGGCAACAAACTAGTACATACGTCTGTTTAATATTTGTTTCTAGTGTCAAATTGTAATTTTTGTAAATATTCTGACCCAATTTTACTTCACTGTAACCAGGCCTTTTGCGACTTAAAATATATTATTTTAGCAGATTTTTATTTATTGTGTTCAATTAAGTCCTCTATCTTATAGGAAATACGATGTAAGTAAGAATTTGGGTTTTTTTTTGCTAAAACTGTACTACAAAAGTTAATAAAGTATATTGTAAGTTTTGATCTGGAAATTTATATTTTCTTGGTTGGTTTCCCAAATTATTAATAAGTGCCTATTTGGGAATTACCGGAACGCCTTTAGCGAGGCAGATAGGTAGTTTTATGCACTTCTCCCGTTCAAAATATGAAAACAAAAATAGACATACAGGAATAGTTACACTGGTTTTTATTATTAAATTATTTATTTATTATTTATTTGGATTTTTTATTTACAAATGCCACGGCACCGATGAATTTTAATAGCAATAAATTAGAATTACTTTGGTTTGATCCCCCTGAACTAATTTATGATTTCTTTTTAGATCCCATCGGCAAAACAATTTCACGGCGCCAATGCAAAAAAAGTTACGCCGCCAGTGAACTTTAGTACTTAATCTACAATTCATTTGGACTAATTTTTGAATTTTATATGAATAGTAGGAAGACGTCATAATACGGTCATAATGGTTACGGTGGAATTAAACATTACATCGCGGTTGAACAGTTGAACACAAAAAATAGCTTAAAATGGGGTGCGTTCATCATTCACGATAGTCATCTCATCTCTCTCTGTTCTGTGGCTGATATCTCACAGAGTATACGATTTATTTTGTCGAGTGTCTGCTCTGACAGGTAGACGTCATTTGCTTCGGACTATTCTATATGTTTTGTGCTTCGGACGTCACTTGGTAATTTTGTTGCAAAATCGGTGTGAAAGGATGAGAAATGTGTGTCTCTTTGTGAAAGATTTCAGCTTTTAATTGTAATTTACACGATAAGTATTAGTGACGATGACAACAGAAGAAAAATTTAAAGCGGCCGTGAACGTTATTAGAAGTTTGCCAAAAAATGGTATGTTTGAAAAGACCTGTTTTTTTTCTCCTTTAATTTCAAATTATTTTATAGCATAGAACGTTACTGCTGTTATAATTATGCAAATTAAATCATAATTATTCACTAGAGGTATTAACACTTGTAATTTTGTGAATACGATAATCTGTATATGTATAAGTAACGATTTTTTCTTTGCGACACCTTCACTTTTAGCGAATTATTTTTGTTTACATAGGTACTCAAATAAATAAACTGTGTTTGCATTTTACGTTTATTTGCAACAAATTTAGAATATTTCTAATTATCTGTGTCATGTAATTTGCACTTATGTTGGTTTTAATTTATTAGGTGTTCATTAATTAAAAAACTCGTTCTGTTGCATTATTATATTTTTTGTAAGTTTTTCGTTAACAGGACGAGGGTCAAGTATATCTCAATAATTTATGTGCATGTAATTAATTTGGTAGTAACATTATTATCATATGTTTAAATTGTTGACTTCATTTTAAGTATATGTATTATTTTGTGCGGCATATTAAAAATATAAGTGCAATTAAGTACTTACCTAATCATATATAGATATAGAATGTATTTAGAGAAAACTAAAATAGTTGATTTTCAACTTGTAAAACTGTTGAACTTGTTGTTTTACTGGGTAATTTCCTATAGCATTGCCCAACCTTGAAAGAGTTTCCAAAAATTAACATGAGCAAGCAGATTAATTAGGAAACAATATTTCTGTAATTTTATTGCATAATTGTAAAAAAAACTGTTCATATGTTTGGTTTAAAGTTTGCCGTCCGTTATCAATTTAATTTTTCTGCAGGGATCCTTGAAGAACTGGTTTGAGTTATTGACAGTGTATTACCTACTGGAAATTTTAATTTATTTTATATCTGCTAGGTAGTTAACTAAGCGTGCCAAGTAAGAGTACGTTTACATTATAAAATAAAGTATACAGTTAGGTACTAGAGGTACTTTATCTTTGTGGTTAGTACTGTACATTTGGGAAGAAAATTAATAGTAATGACGGAGACAAATACGATATGGTTGCCTGCTACATACGGAATTATAAAATTCAAGAAATGCGGCAAACAAATATTTATACATGTTACATATTATATCAGTGGAGGTAAAAATCTTGTTATTGTATTGCTGAAAGAACAAGATACAAGAGTATTAATAAAAATACATTTTGATAAATCAATTTAATTTATTAAGTTGTTTGATAAGGCTAACTTAAGTACCATCATTGTGTGTAAATTTTGTAAGGCTTATTCAAAATTGTCGCTTGAAAATGCTTTTAAGTGAAAGTAATTATTTATGATACAGTAAAATTGATACGGACAGTCCTTCATAACGTTATAATTATTTTTCGTAAACCTAATCCTTATTTTACAAAATCTTTTATGTTTATCATCAACCTCTCCAATTGACAAACTTATCGTCTATATTAGTTGATATGGTTGATAGCGATATTCAGGATAAGCAAATTTTGAACACATCTTTTAGTAGATAGCATCACGAATGACGAATGTAGTGTTTCATTTACACGTGAAAATAAAATTTTGTTTTGTTTCATGGTGTCAAAATCTTAGATAACATGCATTAAATTCAACCGATGCATCTAACAAAGAAAGAACAATTAAAATTATAGTTTGGAAAAATATATATCGTAGTCATTTCAATTACCTTTTAGTAGTCGTAATCTTTTTAATCACTTGCCCCTGATAATCTTTGTACTTATTTGTGATGACCTTTAAATAATTACTTTAATTATTATGAAACGTTGTTTATTTATTCTTGTCATAAGAATTTTAAAAACATAAAGATAATGCGATTGTCTAAATGACACTCTTGATTTGTCAAATGGTTTTTTTACTGTTGGATAAAAAATAAATAAATAAATAAATTACAGAAAAATATTTTAAAAAAAATTTTTTTCAGGTTCTTATCAACCTAGTAGCGACTTGATGTTAAGATTTTATGGTTTTTTTAAACAAGCCACACTAGGCCCGTGTACGGGGTCCCGTCCTGCCTTTTGGGACGTGGTAGGCAGAAGCAAGTACGATGCGTGGAAAAGGCTCGGAGACATGTCGCGAGAGGAGGCAATGGCGAAATACGTTGAGGAACTCCACACGTAAGTAATCCGAAATTTCGGAAGTCTTTCATAATCGAGCTATTTCCTGGCCACCCGCTGTACTAAATACCAAACAAATATTACCTAACGTTTTTTCCAGTATTGTAGAGACTATGAGTTACTCAGACAAAGTGGCCAACTTTCTGGAGGCACCGACGAACGAACTCGACACAATTAATTTAGATGACTTAGAATTGATTGCGGGAGATGTAATGGAAAGGGTTAGATCACAACCTAATTCTCCGCTAGGTAAACAAACTTTACTTTACTTTAAAGCAATATCTGAACTAGTTTATTATTAGCTTCTAGGGAGACGTCCCCGATTAGGTTTGGATCAAGTATAAGCTCTACTTCTTCACCATCGCCGAGCATACCCCTAGACGAGTCGGACCGCAGCGATGATGAATATATTGATACTATAGAGGTAAATCTAGATCGTTGTCTACTTGATACATGTTACACGTTAAAAGCGCTACATTCAAGCGAATCAAAGATACGTTTGCTATCGTTTTATGAGGGCTACCGTATTTCTGTTTAAAAAATATTAAATATGTTTTTTTCAGAATCCAGAACCACGCCGGAACATTCCAACCAACATATCAAATTTTGAATCTCTCCCTAACGGTCATATCCAGCATATACAGTCTCAACATATTTCACGGTCCAGAACAAAATCTCAAAGTAATGTGGATATATCGCAGGAAATATCAAAGGCTGTGCAGAGTTTAAAAGCAGATGTTGAGAGGCTGACTATTAAAATAAATACAATAGAAAGTGCCAAAACGGTTCAAAAGAGAAGTCTTTTTGGCGCTGTTTCACCACAGCTTGTTGTTTTTATGCTAATCTGGCCATTCGTGGCCAGCTTTATAATGAATAGGTTTATTATTAGGAGGAAATAGTGTCACTATGTTTAGTGTTGTTGATTAATTGTTATAGAATTATTATTATTAGAGCTCGGACCTCGGGTCCCTATTGTAGAGACAGACTTTGCATAAAATGTGAATTTTTTAGATTTGTTTTTCTTCCAGTCATATAGAATGATTTTAATACTGTTTGTATGCTGGCAGATTAGCAAACTAATGGACCATAAAATAATATAGACTGTACGAACTGTTTTTAGGCCCTTACTGCTCAAATTTTAGAGAGCAAATACATGAATGCAACGCTGTGATCTATACGTACAAACACTGCTTATGGCACGCACCCAATACGATTTTGTATGCAATCAAATAACTACTAACGTTTAGTATTCAGCTAGAGCTAGAGAACGAGTGCAACACAAAATTCGAAACAATTTTATATAACAATCCAGGGTTTTGCCGCTCTTTTGGGTTGTGCATTTTTTTACAATATTTGTGAAATAGCAACCTGAGAGCCGAGCTCTAATCATTACATTAGGAAATTGGTTTAACAATTGCTGTTGGTTGATATGCTAGATTTAAAATATTGAACTGCATTCTTTCGGTTAAATATAAGTTCTAAATTAAAATTAAGGTTTACATTGTGTTATATATGTTGTATTTTATATGGTTGATTTTATATATATTTGGTGATTTGTTGCTTTGTAAAGTTTGTTTTTGTATTTTTGTAAGTTATTGTTTTATTATATTGTTTTAGCGATGCAGTTTACAATTTATATATATTTAGTCAGTATTTGCAAACTTTAATTTGTAAATATCCAAAAATTTTATATTATTTTGGTTTGGAATAAACATGTAAGGCATTTTTTCAAACGTTCATTTTTTGTTAGCACATTACTTGAACGCTGTTATCATAAAGTGTACCATTCAGGATTACGGAACAAAACGATTGAGGACGATCGCTAGTTCGTGATTGGTTTACATAATGTATGGTGTACAGAAAAATATGATTTAACTAAATTAAAATGATCTATTTAAGATACTTTTGTTGTGTTTATAGATGCCAGAGACCACGAACCTGAAATCAGTTTTTTGTGTAAACGCACTGTTTTTACAAAAGAAAATATATTGACTTTTAGACCCCTCGCTTTACTACACCAAAAACGACTCAATTTTGTTCCATTTTCTTGTGCTAGTTACGCTGGTTGGGACATTCCGCAAGTAATTTATCTTTTATTCATGAGAAAAAGGTTTGTTTTTTTATAGAAAAATTGAATTTATACGCATATGCCAAAATTAACGATATGTCAAAAGTTCAAAGGGAAAGTAGTCTGCGCATGAGTAGAATGTATTCGTTCTGTCTAAAGAAGTAACCATCAGGCATATTTTGGCGAACAAATCAATCTAACCTAAATTCAAACATATTCATTTCAACGTTGGAATTGCAGCTAGAAAATATATGAAGTGTACGTGGTCACTACCAGAGAACGGCCCTGCTTTGTTCCTCTTTCTGCGATTTGAACTGTTTGTTAGACTTGTTGAAATATACCTAAAAACTACCTATATGTAGTACCTATATTTCTAATGAATTAGAGGGAGTTGAAAGGAATATTTAATGCCCTCAACACAAACAACAGAGAGTTATTTGTCAATTCCATATTGATTAATAATATTTAGTCCAGTTTGTGAGTTGCAAATCCAGGGTAGGCAAAAGATCAACATATATTTCTGCAGGTAAAAAAGAACATTGGTTCTCTCTCAGTAGCATTAGCGTACGATTTGGTAGTTACTTAAATTTAACGTAAATACTTGACAATATTTTACAAGGTTAGCTACACTTAGGGAGTGTTTGTGTCAAACGTGGAGGTCGGCTATTTATTGTCGACTATTGTAAAGTTTCACTAGAATATAAATTTTAGCCAGAGGCAAGATCTCTGATTAAACCAATATGCAAGCACGTCCCATATGTACCCAATGTTTTATTATAGTTTTAAAATGTAAAGTCTGCACAAATATTAATAGGTCAAAAGTTTATAGTAGCTGTGCTAATCCACTCGCAAAGCAATAATTTTTTTGACTACTTATGATAGTAAAATAACCGGATCGATCGTATACACCGTAAAAACTTGCCTAATACGTCACCAGTTGTCAAATGTCAAACACTGTAATGTCATAAAATTGGAAGATTTTCGTCATTGTTGTAAAGAAACTGAAGGCGAGCGCTTTGTGCGTGATTCGTTCCGTTAGTTTTAATTATGTTTATTAGTGCCTCTGAGGCTGTTTATTCTGATTCAAGTAAGGACGGTAATATAAGTAATAGTGACGAAGCCATGCCTGCCATAATGAGTAGTAATTCGTAAGTATATGAGAAAAATTAAAATAGCCATTGAAATTTTGCATGGTGTACCTAGACTGCAGTAGATTAATTTCAAGGTACTTTCGTTGATATTGCAATAATATAGCGTTATTTTCGGTGTAAACACATGTAAGACACACGTGAGACTTCGCTGATAACCGAAGGATATTTGCAAAGAAATGTTATTTATGTCGTTAAATCCTAATTAGTAGTCGCAATATGCCCTAAGCCTCGTTATCTTATCATAACTTATAAATAGTTTACCGTTTACCAAAACAAATAGATATCTGCGTTTTTATTAATTACATTTAAGAATTTTTTACTACTTCGTTCAGTCTGTCAGATAAATCTTGCAGTTCTTGGTATGTAGATTAAATGCCAAAACTTGTTTGATTGACTGGTTTAAAGAACTCCACTGCTAGCGAACGGTATCGGACAATCGCGCGATTCCAGTAATTTTCCATCAGTTTTAAGTGGAATGCACCAGCGTACGAGGTTTATTCAGTTGACAAATAATCTGCGGGATCATGAATAAATATTATTAAAACTTTTAAATGTTTGTGTAGATTAGGCTAGTCCAAATTCCGATTGTTTTATGAATTAATAATAATTTGAGCGAATTTATTATTTGGTTGTAGGTTATAAGCCACCTCTGCGACCTGATTATATTTTCGTTCTATGTTCTATTGATATGGAACTTTCTGGAATTTTTGTTTACTGGGGCACTGCTTCATAAACCCAAGTTATTGTAGGTAACGGCCCTATTTTCTGTCTTTAACAATCGTTTATTTCTACTGAAATACTCCAGGTATAGAGAAAAAGGTACCTACTATACCTAGCGAGATACCTAGGTAGTTTTTTTTCTGCAAGAATAATAAGCTGGAAAATTTTACATATTTTATGGGTCATTCTTTTGTTTTTTTTTAACCAAATTTACTTGTTTGTGGAATTTGTTTGTTTTTTATTATTTATTTCTTTTTATTAAGAGCAATGCCTGTACCTCAGACCAGGCCTTAGTATACAGGGTGTCCCACTGATCGTGCTCACTATGGGTACCTTGGAAACGGTAAGAGATACAAGGTAGGTTAAATGACACCAAATGTAGAGCTTATCAAGGTTTCATTTTTCGATTATAACTTCTTTATTAATGAAAATATTTTAATGCGATTATTTCATTCTTAGAGCACTTTTTGATGCAGATTTCGGAAAAAACTATAATATTTTTGCTAACTCTTTTAGATTTTGAGATATTAACACCAACTTTCATTTTCCAAATACAACACATAGCTGGCTATGATTTAGTTAAAACCCACATTTTATTCTCTTTAAAATGATATATCGCAACAATACTTTATTTTTAGAAATAAGGGTATTATCGCCATTATTTGATTTTTTTATTTTCCCCCCTAATTTTTATGAAATAAAACAAAAAAAACACTCAATAAATATTTTGATTAGGCTTTTAAAAAACCAAGAAATTAAAAATTCTTTTAATTTTCAAGTAGGCCATGCAAAAAATTGTTTCAAATAGATATCTGTCAAAGTTTTGTTTTTGCTGTAATAATTTATCTTTGCGGTTAGTTTTGTACATTTTATGGTTGCCTGCTACATACGGAATTTATGAGATTCAAAAAATGCAGCAACAAATATATTGTATCTAAATGGCTTCCCAAAGCGTCCACAGCCGCACGAGATAAATTATTACAGCTAAAACAATAAAACAAAACTTTGACAGATATCTATTTGAAACAATTTTTTTATATGTGCTACTTGAAAATTAAAAGAATTCTTAATTTTTTAGTTTTTTAAACATTTTATATTATTTGAATGATACCAAAGGCACCTTATAAGTTTTTAATCAATAAATCAGAATATGTTTTGAGTGTTTTTTGCTTCATTTAAAAAAAATTTGGGAGGAAAATAAAAAATCAAATAATGGCGTTAACTCCATTATATTTTTAAATAAACCATTGTTATAATATATCATTTTAAAGAGAATAAAAATTGGGTTTTAACTAGGTAAGTCAAAGCCAGCTGCCAGCTATGACATGTACTTGAAAAATGAAAGTTGGTGTTAATATCTAAAAGGGTTAGGCAAAAATATTATAATTTTGTCAAAATCTGCATCAAAATGTGCTCGAAGAAAGAAAAAACCGCATTAAAATATTTTCACAAATAAAGTCGCAATGGAAAAATGGAAATGACAAAAATCAGTTTCTTGCCCATGAAAGTAAACCTTGATAAGCTCTAAATTTGATATCATTTAACCTACCTTGTATCTCTTACCGTTTCCAACTCGGTTTCCAAGATACCCATGGTGAACACGATAAGTGGGACACCCTGTATAATATAAATTGTAACACATGTATCTGTACAGGGTGTCCCAATTAACGCGTTACGCATTACTGTTTTTTATTTATTGCAAATTTCGTGAACAATATTATTTATACCAACATTACAGCATCTGCATGCGTATCAATCAGGTTAGCCATGGATGAAAAGTTTGCTTTTTGAATTTATTCAATTATTCTGTAAGGCATAAGTGTCAAATTAATTGTTTTTCATCCATGGCTAACCTGATTGATACGCATGCAGATGCTGGTGGTATAAATAATATTGTTCACGAAATTTGCAATAAATAAAAAACAGTAAAAGATAAGATACAACATATAGTCCAAATCACGAAAGAAGACCGTTACGTCATCATTATAATTCGTGTGAATCAAATCAGTACTGAGTTAGTCAAATTCATGCTTGTTGAAATGACATCCGGATGTAAACAAACTTAAACGTCAAAACAAAACATAACCTGCAATTTGTCTGTTAAATGTCAGAATAATTTAACGATCTCGCCTGTCTAAATTTGAACTAATTTTATATTCTTATCGAAGTTTTTAATATATATAATTTGGCAAAATGCAGTTGTTTTGGAGATTTAACTATCGTTAGTTCCATTGTGAACTGTTTTTAATGTGCAAAAATCAATGGAATAAGGAAAACGGTAACAATCAAACTCAAAGATAAACAAATTCAAATTTGACAACTGGCTGACATGCAGAAACAGGAAACTATGAAACATGCGACAACGGCGCTAGTCAAAAGCGTTCAATCAGGTTGATCGAATTCTCGCTTGTTACTGAGACATACGAAATTGGGCCCTCTCTTTCTTTTTCGTCAAGGAGGTTAGGTTTTCGTATAACGCATCAGCAACGTCAGTCGGAGATATTAACAGTCACATATAATGGACTTCCTTTCCCTATCTCTCTCGTTTTACTTTGTTGTAAACAAAGAACGCTTGAACAGCGTACGTTGAAGATTAGAAATTAATTTGTGACGTAACGGTCATCTCTCGTGATTTGAAGTATATATATATATAGATATATATATTTGAAATCACAAAAAAACACAGATTTGAAAAACGTAAAAAATATAGGGTGTTCCATTTAAAAAAATGTAAGTTAGGTTTGTCCCGCTTTTATGGAACACCCTGTATATTCTTTGCAGGGGTTTTAAATGAGTTCATTTGATTCACTACAACTTTTATTTGAAACATTTTTTCCTAACTCGAAAAATAAAGAAAATATAAGGGTGGGCCTTTTCGTTGGATAACCCTGTACAGGGTGATCATTTGAAAATTCTACTTTTTAAACCCTTTTATTTTGCTTAAAAACATAGCTAGAAAAAAAAAATTAAAAATAGATCTGTAGCATATTTTTGTACTATATGTTGCATCTATCTTAATGAATATACAGGGTGCGCCACATTTTTTTCTGAATATCCGCGAATATGATATTTAAAAAAAAAGAATTATTTTGAAAAATGTGATTTTAATAAGTTAGAGCACCCGGTATGATGTATTATTGGACATATTGACGTTTTCGTATTTTTATATGAATTACATTGGAACAAAAGTTATTTTAACATAATCGCAGCCATCTAGATTGACAACTAAAAGTCGAATTATTTTTCGCGCAACCCTGTATAAATTGTTCAAAATATGTAGTATCCAAAATGTGATCTTTATTTCAAAAATGTAAAAACATACAGGGTGGTCCATTTAGAAAAGACTATTGGGGGCATTTCCGGTGAAACCGGAAGCGACAAATATGGCGGATAGGTCTCAAAAAGTTGGAAATCTTACCAAATCGACCATACAAAATTTTATCCCGATATCTTTAAAAACGAGGAAGTTACAGGTTACAGGGCCTACAGGGGTGGCCCACTATTTATTTACACCCGGTATATTTATTCTTTATACCTATTATTTATCTCAGTTTTCAACATACGGAGAAACAATTATTTTGCACACCTAGTATGATATATCAAATGAAAGAGAAGACAAATACGTATCCACCAACTATACCATAACCCTGAATTACGAAAGCATTACCAAAAATTAAATTTCGAAATCGTGCGATAATCATTATGTGATTATGTCTAGGAAAACAAAACGCAATTTAGGCCAAATATATATTATACACATTTAACGTGATAACAACGCACAAGGCGTACAAGATCTGGCAATAACATCTGACGGTGTTAAAATTAAATCGCAGCCAAACTATGACGTACGCATCGAATTTTTTCATAGAATGTATATGGTGAACCGGTTAAATTTATTACCTATGTAAATGTAAATTGCGCCTTGTAAAATTTCAGTTATATATCTTCTAGAAAAAAAATCAAAACTATTTACCTACTTGTTATTTTATTAAGGATATCGAGTTGGTATAATACCGCAATGTGCGCATATTTAATCTGCTAGGTCGTCTAAGGAGTACCTTTTATGGCCTCTGTGGCATTTTTATCAAGTTTATCACCGTTTATGTGCATTTGATATTTGATTTCAGCAGCGGCGCGGCACTGGCGGCAGAATTTTATCATTCATTCAGGTCAAATGTTTGCGTTGTTTATTCTGCTTGTAATTTTTTTACTAATCGTCCAATTGTTACGCGGCAGATGTCGCTGGATAGCCAAAATTGAGGGGCAATAGCACGAACAGAATATCCGAAACAATGGCAGTCTGTTTTTAGTTGAAAATTACATTTATAACTGGAGGGATTTTTTTATTGAAAAATATATTTTGAATTTTATTGTAAATAATTAAATGTTCTCAGTCCGGCCCTGGCTTTGGGCTAAGAATTCTGAAAGACGGATCTGGCATCTAATCATGGCGACTAGATTTTTTTTTAATGTTTAATAACAAAACACAAAACACCTGTTATTAATTATGTGGTGTTTGTATTCCCAACTGACTACTGAGATACAGGGTGTTAAAGTTATAAAAATAATTCAGTTGTTATTTCAGTTATTTTTAACATCTAATATGTCAGAATGTTTACTTCCATAGCACACTTTGTTAAAATTTTTAGCACTTACCCCGAGACTTACCTTTTAATTAGAATTTTTCTATTATTTAGCAGGTTAGCTGTCGAACAAGTATTTTGATTTTTTATTTATACCGGGTGTAAACGAATAGTGGGCCACCTCGTTGTTAAAGATATCGGGGTAAAACTTTGTATGGTGAAATTAGGTAAGATTTCCGACTTTTTGAGACCTACCCGCCATATTTGTCACTTCCGGTTTCACCGGAAATGGCCCCAATAGTCTTTTCTAAATGGACCACCCTGTATGTTTTTACATTTTTTGAAATAAGATCACATTCTGGATACATTTATACTATTTTGAACAATTTATACAGAGTTGCACGAAAAATAATTCGAATTTTAGTTGTCAATCTAGATGGCTGCGAATATGTTAAAATTATTTTTGTTCTAATGTATGAATTACATTAGAACAAAAATAATTTTAACATATTCAATGGAACAAAAATAATTTTAACATATTCGCAGCCATCTACATTGACAACTAAAATTCGAATTATTTTTCGCGCAACCCTGTATAAATTGTTCAAAGTAGCATAAATGTATCCAAAATGTGATCTTTATTTCAAAAATGTAAAAACATACAGGGTAGTCCATTTAGAAAAGACTATACTGGGGCCATTTCCGGTGAAACCGGAAGTGACAAATATGGCGGATAGGTCTCAAAAAGTTGAAAATCTTACCTAATTTCACCATACAAAATTCTATCCCGATATCTTTAAAAACGAGGAAGTTACAGGGGTGGCCCACTATTCGTTTACACCCGGTATATTTATACTATTCAGTCTTTTTCAACAAAATAAATATTTTGTTGTTTTTTTGCACACTGTATATTTCTGACTTCAACTGTACCCTATTACATTCCTCTGTAAGATTTCCTTGTCTGCAAACTACAACGAATTTATTTTTGTTTATTTTGCGCAGTACTCACAAAACGATAAATACTTTTGTTTATTATTATGAAGTTCACGAAACTCTGTTGCAAAAATTTATTTTTATTCTTACCTCTCGTGCATTCCTACGAGACTTATTTTTTACAACTGGAATGTGGCCAAGGAGAGAGGAGGAGTTTTTCGAATTTAAATTCAATTCATTTCAATGTTTACAAAACCAAGTGCCAAATAAAAATTAAATATAACGCACTTGTGTTTGTTTCATGCTTCCTGATAACCTAGAAGGCAGTATTTTGGCATGGACGCAGAAACTACCACCTTATTAAAAAATGTAGAACCATTATAGCAACTCGATGCAGTTGTCATTTTTTTAATCTCAAATAAAATTATGCAGAATCCAAAAATGTAATAATATACAGGGTGTTCCATTTAAAAACCGAAAGTGCATGTAATTTCCTGCTAAAACGGAAGTGGAAACAAAATCATTTATACGTCAAAAAGTGACGTTCGATAAGTGAACGAGTTTGAAAAACTAATCTAAAAAGTGGCGTACCACATCTTTTGCTATAACTATCTCATCAATTATCGCTTAATCGCAACAGTTCAGTCGGTGTATGTATGTTAACCTTGTTAAATGTACCTTACGCAAATATATTTAATTTTTTCACAGGAGTACGCTGTTGAGTAGTAAACGGTCCGCTTGCAGCGCGTCCGAGGCCGATTGCTACAACATGTCTCTGGGCGCCGGGCCTCTGTGGTGGTCCTGATGCCCCTGGGGAGGCCAGGGGCTCGCCGCCGTTGCGGCTAACTTTCCGCACTGCTCGTCAGCCATGGGACGCCGTGCTGCGGGGGCGCACTCTGTACGTAGCGCTCCCACCGCATGTCCTCCCCGAAGGTTCTCGTGAGGCTTTCGTTGCACTTCTGGAGGCAGCCGAGGATCAACTGAAGTGTCAGCATGTCGTTGTCGTAAGTGATATCTTTATTGCCCGATTGCCCATTTTAAAAAAAAAATTTTGTTCCAGGTATTTGCGAGCGACAGACCTGACAGAGCCATTCTGGTACGTACGTTTATGTTCCTTGGTTTCGCGGTGTTGTCGCCGACGTCTCCGTTGGTGCCACCACAGCTAGCATCTGGCAACGTGTGCATGCTCTACAACATCGAGTGATCTACCCCCAGTTAAGCCTCGGACATCTCAGTTTTGTTCACAAGTAGTTTTTAACTATATTTTATCATTTTATCAATAGAGCGTTACATTCTAAAGTGCTTAAGACGGCTTGCAGTTTCAATGTTGTTACTGCCTACGTTTCTGTTATTGTGGCACCGCCTACACTGTAATATTTACCAATTCACAGGATACGATGATGTTTTTGTGTATCTAATCATATATTAGGTAGTTATAGTTTTACGTCACTTTATTTTACTGTATTTAGGTGTACTGTAGAATTGTATTATAGCGCTAATTTAAGGTTATGTATACTTTAATATTTGTATTTAGGTGTATTTAGACGGTGAACAAAACGAGATGAGTAACCTTAGAAGTTTACAGTGCGGAAATATTAATATGCCCCAATATTCAAAAAAAGTAAAAAAAAAGATAAAAATTAAAAAAACAAAATAAAAAGACCAAACAATTAATAATGGTTAAATACTTAAATATTTCTATTCATTTGTTATTTTAAACCGACTGTGTTTTAGTGTTGATTTTTGATGCCATTATTTTTTGTTTTTTCTTGTCGTTTAGGCTTAGAATAAATTTTAAATATATTAATCACATTTTCAGTCTTTTATTGTATTCATTCCATGTTCTTTATTCATGTAAACAGAAAATATTAATCATTTTATTATGTACTTTCATAAATAAATATCATTATTTTAGTTAAATATTTGAGAGCGTCACTAATCTATCAATGCATTTACTTCCCATTCCCCAATCCGTACTTATGTCGTAGATGTTACCGAAAATATACCTAGAAAAGGTGCAACCTCGCTGCCTTGTATGTGTTACGCAGTGGCCTGGCTAGAGGAGCTAAGGGTGCACATAAAATATGTAAAGCAGTATAGTTTATTACAGAATACAATACAAATACATAGTTATTTAAAGCTATTTAAAAAACAAGACTAATATTTCTTATGTGAAATTGGCATACGACTGAAAACCGTTTATGTACGTTGCTGATGCTCTGTAGAGGAATTCGAACTGCTCCTGGAAAATGACAATAAATTTGTTGATTTATTCGTTAAAAGGCTGCTATAATAAAAAGTTGGCTTAACGTTACACTTACTTCGCTAGCAACAAATTGTTTGCGATTATGCCGTATGGTTCGTACAGCAAGACAAACGTCGCATTCCTGTTCTAGCTTCATCTTTTCTATTAAGAATGACGTAGCTATATACACTCCACTGGCAGTGGCACCATTACTGTAATAATAAGAAACGTTTCTGTGCATTAAATTGAATTGATTTGAAATTAGAGGCTTTACACCAGGAGGGTAATTTTTGCTTTCGCATTATCCTTGTATAGCTGACCTAATGCCTTATTGTCAAAATTGGGGCTTTTTACGCGTAAGTGTAGCCCAAAATTTAATTGTGAATGTACTTACTAGCATGTAACGATAACCGAGTCGGATTTTCTTGCCAATACGTCAGATTCTTCCCAGAACGATAAATATTCCTCAACACTGTTGGGCAGCAGGTCATCAGGCATCCAGTTATTTATACAAATTATATTAACTAAAACGTTTTCATTCTGCAACAAAATTTACAATACAAAATTCTCGCCAACCCTTTTATGGCTCGCCTTGAAAATAAAAAGGGGAAACTTTTGACCATACTTACCTCTTTTTTGTTTATTACCCGAACTGCGATAATTCTATAACAGTGTAATGGCGTACTGCTAACGTGACAAATCTGTAGATAGTCGACTGGGTTTATTGTTGCGTCTTTTTCTGGCCAAAACTGACAGGACGACTGTAAATAAACCATATTATTACATCGTCCAGCGCCAATATTTACTTTGAGTTTTAATAACCTAACATTTACCTTATCGTTTTGATTAATTTCATTAAGCGATATTATCACGGTGCTCTTTCTTTCTACTACCAGCCTCCAGAAATCCCCTAGAGTGTTGGGCATCGGCTGTTGGGTAACAATGAATCTACCAGGACTGCGGAATCCATCCACTTGGACGGCATTTATGTAAGAAGAGCGCTCGTCTTTGGGTGGATAGCGCAGCAGATAGACTCGATGTTGTGGTCCTGAAAAAATAAAACTGACCAAACAAAACGCTAATTAGAAAAATTACTTACCAGGCACAATATCTTGGAATCTATTTTTCTCGGGGTAAATAGGCGTTTCCTCGACCTCCCAAATAGTGTCCATGGCTTGGTCTTGCCATTCGGTGTCTTCTAAATATTTCAATTGGGCTTTGATGCCGTTGCTATTCAATAACATTTCTATACTACTGTCCATATCCTCGTTGCACGTTATAGAAGTGTGCATTCCGAACAAGCACTCGAGTACAACTATGTGAGCTAATTTATACTGCTCTATGTTGTCAACCATGTTCGCCCTTTGGCTCCTGAGATGTTCCAGACGGGATAGAAAGTCGATGGAGCCTTCGCCGGCGGCCATCCTTAGGCAGATGTCACATAGAATGATGGTACCGGTTCGTCCAACGCCGGCGCTAAAATTGTACGAGATCAAACTCAAAACGCTATAGAGTTTTTGGGATATTTGCCATTTTTTCTCACCTGCAGTGGACGACGACTGGAGAATTTGAGTTATTTGGAATTTTCAAGATCCTTTGGAGAAACGGCACCAAACTCTGCGAATAAAGAGGCACTCCGTGATCAGGCCAAGTCGTAAAGTGGAGCTGTTCTACCTAAAAACACACGACCAACTAACTAAACAATTTAAATTTAAAATGGATTTTGAGGATCTTTACACGTGAATATGACACCGATTATGTCCTTGTTTTATCATTTACTGTGTCTTATAGCGTTGATACCGTGCAACATTTTATATCAAATGGCAATCGTTCTTACCTTTCTTTGCACATTATTTTTCGTGATGTTAAACACTCTAAACTCATAATTTGCAAATACTTCCGTGGATATGTACTGGACCTTGATGCCGTCGAAATCTATCTCTTCGTTAATGTCTGGCCAATATTTTTCCACTTTTTTCTAAAAGAAAAATTATATTAATATATTTATGCAAACTTGTATTATTATGTTATATCAGTGACTACCATATTTAATAAAAAACATGTTTGATACCTTTCCAGCTTCATAAACATTAGCTAACATTATTATATGTTTAACTTTCTCGTCCCATATCATCTTCCAGAAATCGTTGAGCGTAGATGATTTTGGTCCTTGAGTAGCAATATAGGCCCTCGATATCCTGTAGCCCTGGAAAACATGGTTTTGTAAATACAGGAAGTGGTAGAAAGACCTGAAGATAGCTAATAAAAGCACTTATGTATTTTTTTCATTATATTGATAATTTATTCTCCGTTTCATTTGTATAGAAATGTATTACAGTCTCTAAACTACTTACATCTATATAATTGGCATTGATGTAATCAGAATGCTGATCTCCTGGAATCTTGTTCAATTTTACTCTGGTATGATCATCTGTAATTAGATTTAAAAAAATTATAAGCGTAATAGTAGACATTAAATTTAGGGTGCTTACAGGCAATAAGATTGTTGTAACGATTTTTTGACTTATTCACTTTTAAAGCCCCGCAGTCCCACGGTTTAGTCTGTCCTCGAGGAAAGAGCTGAAAAATACAAATATACAACAAATACAAACAATTATTGAAAGAATATTCTAACTCACCTCGTGTTGCTGTATTAATTCTCCATTCTGTATCGATTCTTTTACGTACAATTCAAAATCATTGATTCTTATCACTTTGGAATGCGTTGTTTTAATGACCGGAATATTTGGAATATTTCTCTGAAAATATGAAACGTGGTTAATGTTTACGAACTTTATTTTAGTAATTTTACAAATAATCAGAAGGCGAAAATTTAAATAAGGCTACTGAAACAAACAGATTGATGAAGAGAAAAAGTACTGCAATTGATGGGCTCCAAACAAACGACGCAATTCTTTCAGATGTCGTAGACCAATTTAAAATGCTTGAGTGACATTTTGAAGCGGAAAAAAAAATATACTTACATTTACTGACGTTCTTGGTTTTATCATGGGTTGCGTTCCGACTGGTATTTTCTCACTTAGAGGTATCTCGTCATCATGCTTTTGATTTCTTACTGGAAAGTAACTGTTCTTAAAATAACTGTAGTGTTTAAACTATGGATTTTGAGAAACTAAATTAAACTTCTTGGACACGTAGCAAAAAACGATTTTTTGGAATCAGATTTCGGAAAAATGTAGATGAAAGTCGCATCGATTCAGTTGCATGTACTTACGTGGTTCCCTAATGACTCTTGGACTCTCCGGCTGTTTGAAAATTTTGAAAATCTCCGGAGTTGCATTTCTCCTTTTTACATACCTAGAACATTTTTTTAAATTCATTACAAATAGTTAATACATTTTTAATAATAATAATACATTGTTTTATCTTATTTTAAGGAAGTTTTTGCTAGACTTTAAGCATATAGTTCTATAGTTGCATATGAATAAAAATATAAAACCTAGTGCAATAGTAGACGCTACACGCTCAGATATATACTTACATGTAAGCATATCCCATTAGAGGTATCAAAAATATTAACAATATTAAGAAGTATAGACTATCGTTAGTGTCGCTGCTACCTTCTGGTTTTTCTATAAATACAGCTGGATCTCCACTAGTAAATATCATTTTGTTCACTTTGGAAAGTCGGATTGTTCCATTACATTCGTTTACAAAAAATAAATAGATATGATATGCCTTTCCCGGTTCCAGCTGTGGGTTTGAGAGGTTCTTATATTCACTTGGCAAAGTGGAATTATTTCCAATTTTATATGCGATCGGTAACTTTTCTTGGTTAATTTCAAGTATCAGTCTGGAGTAGGACAGGATAGGAGCATTTTGTTTTGTGTGGATAAAGTTTTCGAATATATTTGCGTCATTATTGCTTTCATTTACCTTCACATCGGTATTTGAAATTAGCATGTATAATTTTTTTAGGACCTTCTTTATTTTTTTGTCCTTCAAGCTCGGAATATTAATTGTTATTGTGTGATTTGTACTACTCGTTTTAAGGTCTTCTTCCGACATGTAAGGGGGTATTGGCGGAGGACTCGAAATGTTGATGTCGAATGTAGCATGACTTTTATAATTTTCGTTGTGAGCCACGACAGTCACAGTATATTTCGAGCACGGTTGTAGATCGGTTTGGTTTATCTAAAAAAAAAAGGAAATAAATACGTTTATATTTATGTAAATAAAACTGTTAAAAATGTTTTTAAAAGACATTTATTTAATCAAATTTGTAAATAGATATTATGGTAATACTTCAGTAGCTATTATTATTCAAACGTACACGTCCTCCGTTTGTTTGACAACCGGAGTAAAAATGAGAATTTCTAGTTAGATTGATAAAGGGTTACCTTATATGTGTATGTCAAGTTGTAATCCTTCTCAGAGTTAATGTACTTTGTAAAATCATTGATTTTCTTTGGCCGCCTCCCTCCAGTGCTTATGTTGATTACAAATTTTCTTAGTAACCCGTTCGTAGCATTTGGATGCTTCCATGAAACTTGTAAATCATTGTTCCCTGTCCAAGTTTCTATCACATCGTATGGACTCTCTGGTACTAAAAACCAAACATTTGACAAGATATAATTTATTAACTAAGATAATTATGAGTATTTTATAATTTATTGACAATTACCGTGACTAGCACTGGTTTCGGAAATTATGTTCAGCTGACACGCTTAAACCATCTGGTACAAAATTTAAGTGACCAAATTAAAAAGCAAAATGGTACAAACACTTAACAATCCAATATTCTTGGGCAAATAGCATATTCTAAAATCTATCTATTTATTCTGAAATATTGCATAATACCTAACGGTAAACATGGGAATATTCTTATCCTTGTATTTTATAAGACTTAAAACGCAACCAAATTTATTATAGAAGTTAGTTAATTACCAATTCTTACTAGTTGTGGATAAAATAATTTTAATTTCATTCTCGGACTGGACGGAAAGGGAGTTTATTTGAAGTTTAAAAAATGCACCAAGCATTTGAGACTAGGTGAAGGGTTTTTATTTAATGAGTAACGGACTCATGCAAATAAATTAAATTAAATATAACCTAAAAAGGTAAGTTCACTGTTAATAGTTTAGTTATACATTTTTGTTAGTTTACAGTCGACCCTAGTGAAGTGTAACATGTCCAACGGTAAATCAGGGTTGCCAATGTGACCTTTTCCTTTACGTATTTACGTTGTCTCACTGGCGAAATCCGTAACTTTTTAATAATTCTGGAAATCAAATATTTTCTCCCACCATGCAGACAAAAGAAGGAAAAATACATCTTGTTCGGTTTACTTGCATCAAATATTAATTAGTCGTTTAGGGCTTTACAAAAAAAATTTTTAATCGGCTTCAAAAAGGGAGGAGGTCCTCAATTCGGCCTGTGTTTCTTTTTCAGAGTACTACTTATTACTGTGGGTTGGCTTAAAAGAATTCTGTGAAATTTTTTGGTCACTATAGACTATTGCTTAGCTTTAATTAAACTATATAAGGTGAGCACCAATCGAAATATTTGTAGAAAATGCAAAAAATTTGATTTCATTTTGTTGTTAGTTAATTTCGTTATTGCTCTATATGATTTGTTCGCTTTGCATTTGAAAAGGGCCTTCTAAGAGAGTTGAATTTCGAAGAAAATGTTTATAATTAGCAGCCGTATTAAATTGCAATCTAACACGTAAAGAATCTCGATTATTTCTCTCTAACAAGTGGTATCTCTAAAAGTAGCAAAGTCATAAAAAATAGTCTATAAAAAGATCTTCCAAATTGCTTATAAATCACAATTAATATAAAAATTAAACTTTTTTTAGGAATTTCGGAGAACAACGAAGTTTAACAAAATAGTAAGGATCGGGTTAATCACGCCTGTAAACGAAACAACCCTAATTTAAAAACGTATTAAGGAATCCTAATGGTTAATGAATTCAGTTAATGATCACGAAAACCGCAACATCTCAAAATATAGAATAAGTTTACAAGTCTACTGCAAAATATCCCCATAGGGATTTACACTATTATTACCATCCTCAGTTGCTGTTACCGTAATTGCCTTGTTATATATTTTAACAAACTGCCACGGCGACTCATTAGTTGCCCAAATCTGAAAAATAAAGAATTTAATTAGAAGGAGAAAAACTTTTACATACAGTGTGTCTTCATTTGAGTGGACACACCCCTATAACTTTTTTCATTTTTATCCGATTTAAACCAAATTTCACTCAAAGATAGAGTACATTAGGATCAACTTATGGCCCAAAAGCCATTTGCCCCTTACTAATGCAAAGCCACCTACGATATCAAAATAAACGTGGAAAATCAAAAAAACATATTAGGCATTTTTTTATCAAATGTAAACAGCAGAAAATCATGTAGATCTATATTCAAACAATTTAATATACTTTCACTTCCATGCATTTATGTGTATCAAGTATTATTAAATACTCATAAAGACCTTAATAACTAAAAAAACTTGGTGACTGGTAACTATAATAATCAAATAAGAAAAATTAATTTACTCGAAATTCCGAGATACGGGAGTTACAAATTTGAGAAATGCTCCAATTATAAAGGAATTATATTCTATAAAAATCTACCTAATGAATTTAAATGCATGTGTGTTTATGAATTTGAAATATGAAAATCAATAAATTGTCGTTTTATAATCAGAAGGATGACTGCATGATTTTGCTACAAGCTACAATAAGATATAATATACTAAGTGTATTATGATAATGAACTATAAAATAAGTATTACATCAGTTTTGTTTATTTTCGCTTTATGTTATATTACTAATTACTGTGTTATGTGTGTAGACTTTACATTAATTATTTCGTATTTTACAAAAAAACCTTAATGATTTGCCTGAGAAATTGAAAATAGTTTGCCCAACTCCGTACTTTTTTGTTGTTAAATACGAAGTTAAAATTATAGGTACTGTCTCTTTCTGACCAATTAGAGATATGAAGTTTTCTTTTAGTTTTTTTCTCTCTTCTGTAAAATGTTGCGAGGAAGAATTACACCATTTGCAGCTTAGTTCGATGATATAAACTGAATTTCCTTTTAATTTTGTGACAAATTCAAGGAGTTTTTAACTGTAACACCCTTGAAGTTTTACAGATGCTATCACCTGCCCCACAATGTGATCTGAGAAGTTGACCATATCAAAATATGTGGGAAAAGTTGTGAAAAATATGAACATTGTTGTCAATTCTTATACTCTAACTTAAAACAAGCTATTTAATATTTTCAAATTATTATTATTTTCGTTCCTAATTTAGTAACTTATTGTAACACAGAATTTACCTTTATGTTTTTAACCTACCATATTCTTACCTGCATATTATACGTATAACCTTCGTCAATATTTTTTCTTATTGTGGCACAATGGTAATTTGGCCATAGTTTGCAAAGCGTTGGTTCAAATTCTACCTCATAAGTATAGGTCCGAAACGTCCCCTTAGTACTGTATTTTATTTTGTATTGTCTTAAAGTACCAGTGGGAGGATACGGAGGCTTCCAACGAAGAGAAATTGAAGATTCATCCCTTGACGTTACTTCTATACTATTAATAAAATTTGGATCTGGAACACAAATCATGTAATTTTAATTTTTAACCCTAACATTATGGAAATATATGTTGCATATCGGAAAGCAGGCATCAAACAAAGGATTTAGTTTGAGAAAATATCGAGACAGAGTGAAACATGCTGAAAAAAAACATATTCTCATGTTGTCTTATTTAAATTATTTTCAATTCATTCTACGAACATTTTACATTATTGAAATTTCATTTTACGCCGATCCAGTACTTTCTCTTCTTCTCTGGCTGTCTCTTAAACATAGATTACTATATCTGTCATTGGTGTTTATTTTTAAATTAAAATTCTGATTCACTGCCTGAATATTTAAATACAATTTTTTCGAATAGAGCCGTCTATATAATAAAAGAAATTACCTATGGAAAATCTGAGTCAAATAATGCAAATGTTATGTAAAGGTTTAGAACAATACAATAAATAAACCTACATTTTTTGGTAGAGTACATCTCATATACCAGCAATTCTGAAAACAAATAATCTCTTATTTGTTAAAAACCTCTATTTTGCAAACAATTATTTTCTTAGAAGTTTTACGTTTATTTGCATTAAATAACAGATAGTACGTACCATCCAGTATTAAAAAGAAAATCCCACATTCGAGAAAACTGTATAAACGACTACCTATATGGAGTTTTCAACAAAATAAACTGAAATATTATAAAAAAAAAAACAGTTTCTTACGTGACGGTTTAGTTGAAAATTCTTCAACAATATCCTTGGCATAATTCCAATCCGTCTTGGATCTTGAAACTTTCATAGATAAGGTGTAGATTACATTAGGGAACAGTTTATAAAATTTTACCATTGGGTGGGTAATATCGTATTTCGTCTCCAGTTTTATGGGTTTGGAGCACCATTCATTTTCACATTTAACCTCAAAGGATAAGTAAATAGGGCCATTTACTTTATTACACTCCAAGGCACTTAACTCAAGTGTTATGTCGCATGCATTAATATCTTTATCTTTTATTTGGGGAACTTCTGCTTCTAATAAATACCCTGAAAAGAAAATAAAATGTTTTTTTTTTTGGCACAATTATTTCAACCTGATCCAGAATTTCGATATCATCTTTAGACAACGAGTAATGTAAAATTAAATAAGTCACTTCGGATTGCTTAAGAAGATTTAATAAAAAATTGTCGTTCCATTTGTACATCTATTTAAAGATTGATTAACATCTATTCATATCTGCGTTCATACGCTTGTTAAATGGTGACCTTCAACATTTCCAAATTGAATAGCAATGGGAAAACTATTGGGACAAGTGAATAGCCGAATTTCTCATTGGGCTTATTAGAGGTCCAAATTTTTACAGTTCTAAAACCATTCCTGTCTTGCGCAATTTAATAAATTATCTTATTTAATAAATCATCAAATTTTATGGCTGTTTCCTTATTACGCATGATGGGAACTGTTCCAGAACAATTTTAGGCACGACCCAAACGAGACTGTTATATTGATACATTCACCCTAAAACCGCACCTAATGGGCCTGTTTCCTCCTCAATGGAATAATCCTCTCCGGCGCCAGCACTGGTAACAGCAAATACTTGTATTTCATATACAGAGTAGGGAGTTAAACTTTCCAGAACAATTGAAGTTGCGTCTACGGTTTTTGTGTAAAAATGATTTCTTCTCTTGTCTTCATCTGAACATTCCTTTCCTTTAATTAGCTAAAATATGACAATATTAGTAATTTGGCAATTATTTGCTGGGGCACTGTGTTCACAGAATCTTGGGCAAATATAAACTCATCTACTTAAACATATATAAGACCATGACCTGAGCAGTGATTGCAAATATTGTAAATATAATGTAACCAATTACTTTTTGTTACATTGATATTTTTACCGGCCCATATCCTATATATTCTTTTTTGTTTGTGTAAATTTTGTCTACTAAAACCAAAACTGCACCTCTCGTTTTTTACATTTTTTATAACTGTCAAATTAACTGGGTATCTGTCAAAATGACACCAATAGTATTTCAGCTATTTTTCTGATGCAAAATTAGCGTGAAAAGTTACAATTTCCGTACTGAAGTTGAAAAAATATAATTTTAAAATTAACACACCCTGTACTTGACGATGTAATTTAGGATATTTCCATTTTTTTCTAAAGGTTCTCTCCATGCTAGATTAATACTGGTTGGAAATTTCTCGTATGCATGTAAGGATGTCACAACAGATGGCACTGTAAATATACATAAATCAAATAATAAATACTATCTTAAAAATAATAGATGAGTTTGTTAAAGCATGTAGTGAACCAATTGTAATTCTCACACGTCAAAATTAAATAGTCACACAAAAAAATTTATTAAAATATAATGCAACTCAGTCTTTCAACAGTAAATCTTGTTTCAGAAAAAGACTACGAAGAAATGGTCGAAATATCAATAACTGAAAATGATTGACATCGAAGAGAACCTGGAAATCACTCTTAATAATATTTCAATCAATGCAACACTGAATGAGTGAATGAAATGAACTAATGTTTATTCATAAAGCTAACTAAAAATTATTATACACGAATTATTTTGTTTTGTGCATGTGTACAAAAAAGTAGAGCTTTTATATGTTTCTTCTTATTTAGTTATTGTAATGGTGCTGTCTTCTAAAATTCTAGATTTGATTTCCACGTATGTTATTACGAAAATTCTGTCTGCCGGTGTCATGTTTTTTTTTTAAGGTGGGACTTCTCTGGAGTTGACGCTCAAACATTTTATTATTTTGTTATACTTTACCTCCCTCTTTCGTAGAAAACAATTTAGATACGTTTGATTCTGAATAATGTACATGAAACAACGTAAAACGATATGATGTGAATGGTTTTAATCCAGATACTTTAAAATGTTCCTCCGCCTCTTTTGGATCATCGCTTTCTATACTATACACATAGTTATTGATCTTACAAGTATCCTGGTATACCTAGAAAAAGATAAATGTATGTATTAAAGACACATAGTGAGGCCACTTTTAACAGTTTTAATCAAAAAAATTTGAACGTATGCTTTATTAATCGCTAATTGCCTATTAACATACTACTAGTTGTCAGATAAGTGGATCGACACATAAATGGAGACGAGATTTTAGATTTTGATCAAATGGACTGAATTTGAACCGACATGATGAGGTTGGCTAATATTTGTAAATATTTTCTGGAAGGCGCACAACGATGAATTAAAGATAAATAGATAATTTCAATCTCAGTCTGCATTATTAAATGCTATGACTGAATTGGGTAGTATTTAGAATTTTTGTATGGGAGATGAAAATCAAGGCGATGGGTGGCTTCGAATGCAAAAAAATAGCTCCTCTTGGCTCTAAGCTGTTTAAACAAAGACACTAATAACGTGAAAATATATTTCTGCATATTTCTTACCTTGAGAGTGACTGAAGCACTGGTGTTATCCGGTTTGATTTCTATTTCTTCAAAACGAATAGCTGAAAAAAAAACATCACCTAATTAACATACACTGTGCGTCCACGGATGGGGTTGGCAAGCGAAAAAACTCTTTTGTAGACATCATAAAATTTCCAAATCGATATCGAAATTTCACTTTAGAGTAACAGGGTGCATCAAAATAAAAAATGTGGCCGGAGCACAAATGTTTCTAGCTGCTTTTATATGGCTTCCTGCTTTTTGTGGAGGTTCATACTGCATTGTTAACTATAACGTTACCGTTGTTGATTGTTGCTACGACGGGAAGAATGCTTATAAGGAATCTATTGCTGGCGATGGAAAGTGATGGAAATAAGCCAAACTGATTAATTTTTTGTTTTTAAAATATTTCAGTTCATCTGAAAGTTTTAATTTTGATTATGTTTCTGTTGGAGAGATTTTAAGTGATTTGTGAAAGGAATTTTGACGAAAAATAATGAAAGACACCCATTGGATGCCAAGATGATTTTAAATTTGTCCGCTCGGTATATAAGGCATTATATTTAATATGCTTCAATATGCTTGACTTTCGACCAATCTATCAATCTGTTAAGTACTTATATTTATTGAATGGACAAAAATAATGAATCCGTGTTCGACTGGCTATTTATATGTTGCGAAAACATCCCTCTCATGTGACTATAGCTATATACTTATATGTGTACATAAATAGTAGATCATTAAGTACTTACGATAGCATGAGGTTCTAAATATAGCTTTCTTTATGAAATCTCCTTCGTATGCATTGTTTCTGTTTGAATAAAGCACTGCACGTACGTAGTAATCGGTATCAGGTTCCAAGCCGGTAATATCTACTTCAGGACTGCTCATAAAATCATAATCTGTGCCTACATCTACCCATCTATTTCCTACTACTTCCTACAAATAGAATAGATTATAATCATTTTATTAATTTATATTACCCTTTATTACGAAAATCGCTTTTACTTGCCTTGTACTGGATTTTATAATAAAGAGCTGATTCTGTTCCACCGGTAATCTCAAAATTTGTTACACTAACGGCACATGTTCTTGATTCAATTCTCAAAATACTGGGTGGATCTTTAAAAAGTGGAGCAGGGGCTAAAACAATTTGCGTTATACGTCTATAATTCAGTTGTGGAAGAAACGGAGTTCATTTAAATAGTCGAGGTGGTATATCACAAGAATCAGGCACATTTTGAAAAAACTAACATATACTTGGTATTATTCCATTATTAGTTTCGGCACAAAAGTAGTAATACAGAAGCGACTCTAATTTTTAAAATTCTTTGACGTACGCGGAGACAGCCATATTTTTGTAGGTATTTCTGTCAACCTTGTCAACAAAATTCATCGCATAGCAAAAACTGTAGTAATAATACCTAACTTGAAGTCTTCAAATTTCCTCTGCTGTATACACACAAAAAGATGGCGAAGGCCACTCAGGTGTGTCTACGAAAGGTGTCAACAAGAGTCGTATCTGTATTAGTACTTTAGTAGTATCGGTTCGTAAAGGCAATCCAGATGCAAAATGTTCAACTCACGTATATCACATTTGTCTCCTTTGAAATCTTGTAAGCATTTCCCTCTTTTACAAATTCCATCTACATTTCGGCATCCTCCATCGCAAAGGCTGCAATATTTGCTACATCCATGTCCATATTGGTCACGAGGACAAGCTGTAGAAAACACCATATTTAAATTTCTGTTGTTCAATTTTGTTTTTTCGAAAAACGCATTCCTGCACAGTTTTAAACTATTAAACTGAAGACAGAGTTTATACAGATCCGAAGACCAAATAAATTGTAAGTGTAGTGAAATCCACGGCAACAAAGTGAAAATTACACAGTGATAGTACTGTAATATGTTTGCTTGTTTTGGCCATTTATTTTACATTTAACATCAATGATTAGTATTACAGCGAGCAACCACGGTTTATCTAACAATTGTTCTACTAATTAACGGGTCGTCTTTTTGCTACCCCTTTCAGATATTCTGTGCTAACCAGGTAGGAATTTTTTATTACTTGTTTGACCAACCCAATAGGTTAATGCTAATATTAATAAATACCTAACTAACAAGAATGAGGGAATAGTTAAACTCATAGATTCCCGACGAATTGTAGACCCAAAATTTAGTACATTTTAATAGTATACATGGTGCAAGGATGAGAGAGCTCGTAAAAGATTAAAAGCAATAAAAGATGAGGACATAGAACTGCGTGTTGGTTAGGAAAATCTTAAATTCTAATAAGATTATGAAGAAAAACAGGAAATGACTAAGTTTACGATTTGCAGAATAATAAATTAAATTCCCAATGGGCTGAAGTGGTTTTTGACTGTGAAAATTGAAAAGGGGTATCTAAAATAATTGCTCACTGAATAAGTTGCTAAATTAAGATATAGAATAGAATAGAATTTTATTCGTGTGTACATAAATTCATGTTTACATACGTCAAGAATACTCAGAGCAGTTATAAATAAATACATAATAAAATATACATAAAATTCACATTTACGTGCGTCACAAAAGTACTTAGTGTACTGAAAAATATTTTAAAAATATTGTATAAAACAGTAAATCACTAAATCACATTGTATAACACAAAAGTACAAACATTTAGAAAAGCAATAGAAAAACAGACAACAGGTATTTGTATAAATTAAATATAAATAGAAAAAGTGTATAAATTTCTTATATTCACAAAAAACGTTAAAGAAGAGAAACAAATGCAGCTCTTTATACAGACGGTAAATTTGATAGCGAGTCAAAATAATCAAAGTATTCGTCATTCGTATAAAAACAGTTTTCTAAGAGAATATTTTTAATCTTATGTTTAAATGTATTTGTGCTCATGTCAGGATTTTCCAAAGCATAAGGTAGCACATTAAAAAATGTATAAGCTAAATATAAATAGGACTGTTGCGATGTTGATAACCTGAATTTGGGTAGTCTTAGTTTTGTTTTTGTCCTAGTATTATGGTGATGTATGTCTTCCTGCTTGGTCACTTTTTTCTCAACAAGTAGTTTTTTAATATAACATAAGCATTCATAAATAAAACAAGAGGGTAGGGATAATATATTCAATTGTTTAAAAATTGGTCTGCAGTGGTCATCATGTTTAGCTTTTGCTATTACTCTAACGGCTTTTTTTTTGTAATTTAAAAATTTTATTAGAATGATTTGATGCACCCCATAGAATAATTCCATATGTCATTACACTGTGAAAAATAGCAAAATAAGCTATTCTCAAGCAGTTTAATGTAGTTTTGTGAGTAAGTTGCCTTATTATGTATATGCCAGTGGATAGTCGTTTAGATAGCTGTTCAGTGTGTGACTGAAAATTTAAAGTAGCATCTAAGTACACTCCAAGTAGTTTTACTGGTTCGTTGTTGTCACTATTTTTTTGTGTTGAAAAACTTAAGGTTTTTGTCTTATCTTCATTTATGGTAAGATAATTACTTTCCGTCCAGTTCTTTATCAAATTATTCGATTCTGTGACTTTATTATATAGATCTGGATATAATTCGTTACTAACTAAAAATGTGGCATCATCAGCATACAGTATTGGAACCGCTTCGGAAGCTAAATTAAAGGACATATCGTTTGTATAAATAATAAATAACACAGGGCCAAGGACAGATCCCTGTGGCACCCCATAATCGACTTTAGAAAATTGCGATAAGCTACCATTAAACTTGACGCATTGTTGACGGCTGCCAAGATATGATGTGAATAAATTTAAGGATTTTCCTCTAATTCCATAGTATTCCATTTTTTGTACTATAGTACTTTATGGTTAACTGTGTCGAAAGCCTTAGATATATCATAGAATTGAGCAGTGCATAATTTACGTTCTTCAAAAGCTTCTAAAATAAGTTCATACATTTGACAGATTGCGGCAATTGTAGACCTTCCCTGTCTGTACCCAAATTGGGCATCAGTCAGTAATTTGTTCGTAATGGGAAAATGTATTGTTTTTTGTTAAATAAGGTTTTACCATTGCAACGATTTGCTGCAGGAAGACCGTGTTGCAAAGGACATTTGAGGGTCAATAATATAATATTTAATGTTCTTACTTATATCACCTTTTAATAATAATAAAAACATGTCTGTGCCAATATTTGGAGCGGCATACTGTATAAAAGGACGGTGGAATTCATACTTATGCTCTTTCATACAACCCCACCATATTCTTTCCATTTTAAATGTATCTTACACAGGTGCGGGATTATTGCCATAATTTCTCCGTTATTTGTCTAAATTTAAAAATCTAACACAGTAGACTAATGAAGTTTGAGAGAAACAGGTACAGATAGTCAGTTATACCCGTAAATAACGAAGGACTCTTAGTCACCAATTAGCGTAACATGCTGATGTCTTGAAACTACTTCCAAGTATTCGTAGCTTTTAAAAATGTAGCAATTATACATACATTGACTGCAATCTTTCGAGTAGAAACCAGGACTGCAGAAACATTGCTTGTCCTCATTCAAGTTTTCACAGTATTTGAAGTTGCTACAAAATTCTTGGCCAAATATTTGACATGGTATACAAGTTCTTCCAAATGTGCTTTCTGTACAATTTATTTCTGAAACATACATTGAATATTACTTAATTTTAAATAACGTACAAATTGGATAAATCGTCAGAAAGTGAGCTACAAAAAATTTCTAATTAAAAAATATTTAAAAAAATGTTGCCAACGCCTTTGTAGAAGTTGTGGCGACGTCTTCGCAACTGCAACACTGAAGCATATCATATAAATATAGCATATAATAGCAATTTAGAATTTATACATTATGCATGCAATGTATACACCAATATTTTCAAAATTTTATAGTACGCATTCTATTTTCTATTATATTTTTGAAATAGCCTTAATTTATATAAAACTTGTTTACCTTGTTCACTTATTTCTTTTCCTCTTATACTAAAGGTATTTTCATTTTCCACCAACTGACAAGGTACGTTTTCTTTTGGGGATTTTAAAATTCTGTATTCTGGAAATCAAAATGGTTGAACTTTTTTTAATTCGTACCACACCTCAGATATTACCTGTTTCATTGCATCGTCTAAAATGGTCAATAGCCCAAAACAAATCTGAATTATCTGTGGTTGATAAAGTCGAAACATATAATTTGCAATTTCCATTTATTTTAGAATTCACTAAAATTTTAATTTCTTTCCAATTTTCATCCTAAATTAATTAAGAGAACATTAATAATTAATAGTACAGCATTAACATTATGACTTATATAACAATAATATGAATTTAAAAATTTTGTTGGAGTTAAATTGAATCACAATTGTCGATTCATTATTCAGGAACTGACCAATGAATTGAACTGGAATTATAAAAATTCAGAATAAATGAAGATTAGTCAGAGACGAGTGTGCAGTCCATGTCCATACTCAATGGAGAGGAAACGGATCTCGTTGTACTTAGATTCTTCTCAGATTAACGGAGACTTGTCATCTTAAATTGACAAGTACCTTATGTGAATAAAACTAGTAGCAGTTTAATCGAAAAGTTGAACAGTAGATCTTTCTACAAGTATATGTTATCCATATGGAGCGAAGGTCCATATAGATTAGGCTGCCTGATAACTCTGATATGTCACATATGTGGCCCAATATTTGGATAATAGTAGTTTTTATAATTAAACACTCTATGGACTCAGCAACTGATGTTGACATTGGTAACTAATAATGACGAGGCTAACTTTATATGTATTGTGGCCATCTTCTTATGTCTTAAAAGTCACTCAGATTTTACCGTTATCCAAGGCTCATTGTGTTACTTCCTGATTTGTTAAGTTATTTATAGGCGACTAATCAATCATGTATATTGTTTTGAAATAAACTTATATTTTCCATGATTCCATTATTTTTATAAATAATTCAATTACTTATATGTTGTACCTTTCAGAGTAAATAAATATTAGTATTTATTAAAACTGATAAAGCATAAATCATATCCACTTGTCAACTTACCTCAGTTTTAAATTTTTGGTTATATATGTAAGTATAAGTATTCATGTCTTGAAGTCGGATAAGCATTTCACAAGTCGAACACATTATGACAAACATTGATAGGCAGGTTTGTTCCTCCGTAATTCGTATAAATTTGGGTCCCAATTGCTGAGTTGTTTGCTGTGTAGTATAGATGTAAGTATCTGGGAAATAGTGTAATGTGAGTGTGAAAACATTTACTTTTAGGAGCAAAGCGTTAATGAAAAATAACAATATATTGTGACAGTCACACACAATATATTTTCTCGAAAATTGTTATTAATAGCTGATATTAATATATAACAATAGCAATATAATTATATTAATAAAGTGCCCGTGTTTGCTGTGTCATCATTAAAAAATATAAATCCACGAGCTTCTTTACATGTACTTATTTTGTTTTTATAACGTTTTGGAAATTTAGTTTTTACGAAACGTTTTTATTAATTTTGATAGTTTTATGGACAAGCTACAATTTTGAAATTTCGATAAATTTTAAAAGTAACAAATGCCATTTGCTGTGCCGTATAAGCTAAGAAAACTGTGGAATATATCTACTTGTAATTAAAATATTTCATTCAAACTGTTTGCAAAAGATGGTGTGTGTGTTGAAACCGATTAAATTTTTACAACTTACAACGACAACAAGAGTACCACTGACTAATTTTTACTAACGTTAAAATACTTTTCGACATGCGATAGTCAACCAAGTTAACATCATCTATGGAACTAATTACAACTGTTTTAAAGTGTGTCCCCAAAAAAATGGGAAATGTACCCTTAGCACGTTTATACTTATTTAGTTTCTTAAACATTTAAATATGTTGTTTTTTATCATGTTGTTGTTAACGACATTTCATGATAAATTTTAACTTACAATCATGAATTTTCCATAGACCGTTGGCCCGTTTGCTGTGCAAAAACACGGACCTCACAGGAAAAGGATTTTCATCGTCTGTAAACTGCAACAATTCTTCGTTGTTCCTTGTCACACTTATAGTGTTATTTCTTTTTGTTATTCTAAAATGACTCCAAAAGTCTTCACTTACAATACGCTCCCCATTATGCTATAACATTAAGACAAAATTATGCTCAACTGCTGCATCATTCTCGAATCAGCAGAATCTAACGCCTTAGTTCTATTCACAATTTTGTCCAGTTTAAACGCAAACAAAAAAATGTATCCCTATTTCATACACTTCTTCTATCAAACGTGCCATTTCAGTGACACAGAAACTCAACACACAAATATTTATTGCAAATGACAAAAATAATCCAATTAATCAACAAAATACGATCTGGTCTGCTATCCCAAAAATGATTCAGAAAATCTGAGGATAGTAGACACATTCTCCTACTAGAACCCAGAACTACGTGGGGTTTCCAACATTCAACCCTCCAGACCTAAGACCAAAAGTGATTTCGACTGCGCTAACTGCCACCGCCGCCGAAACCAGTTTTTTTTTTAACTAGGTAACGTATATTTTTTAGAGTATTACATACCTCTCTCTCCTTTCGGTTTTTGTTGCATGGAGGTTGGGCCCATATGCCATATATATCGGATATATAATTTTTGGAGCATTTCCTTACAGCAGATTTAGTTCCTCTAAACGCTTGCAACATTAACCAGTAACAATCACTAGAGTAGGGAGTCCCATCACTGCCTGAGCACAAGAAAACATGTCCTTCATTCTCAATTCGTATAGAAATTGGTACTTCAAAGTTATCCTTGTGTATTGTAGGGACCTCAGGGCCCTGTGTATACTCTAATATTTCATTTTTTGTATCAATTGATTTTGTTATATATAATTTCAGTGCTGAAAATAAAGCAGTTTGTAAATAGCATGATTACACTGTTTAAGAATAAATATATATAAGAAGGTAACGTGCATACAAATAAACATTTTCAAGCGCAAATTTTGGCCAAACTACCAATATTGTCAGATGGTAGGTATAGCAGATTTGGAAGAGTAGTACCTATAGATCTAAAAATTAATTCTTTTTATAGATCAAAAAATTAAATATGAAAATTTTTAATACAAATTATAACAGTGGGCTTGGCAAACATTTGCTTCAAAACATTTTGTTCCACAAAAATACTTCAAACGATGTATTTAAATTATTATGAAAAATTCAAACAAACAATTGAACTTTTCATAATAATTTGTAGAAGAGTTCTCGGGCTCATTTCCGTATTGAATATTTTGAATTGTTGCCGTTTCGACAGTTTTGCTTTCGATCAGCTTCGCTTCGGGAAAAGACCAGGACAAACTGTAAATTTTGCCAAACCTACATTATAGATACAGTGTTACTTTTCTTTCAAGACATGCTGACGTTAGCAGGTGCGCTTCATCTGCTAATGATCGACTTGCTTTCCCACGAATTTCAACATAAACCGCCTGGGTGAACGAACGCGTTATGTTTTAGTACCCCACACACCAAGCTGATCTTACAAAATATACATTACGAGAGGAGTTGCATATAATATTTTACTGTTACCTGACAAAAGGTTATTTTAAAAGATTTTTTTATAACAATGGTTGTTACCTTCCCATCTCCAATCTGTTATCGGTTGGTGCACAGGTCCTTCTAGGGAGGTTCCAATTTTCCATACATCAGATTCCCAATCGCTAATACATTGTTCACCGACCTCAATTTTACAGTTTACATCCTGCACAATGCTACTATCAAGTGGTGGGTAAAATTCCGATACTAAAACAAAAACAAAAGTTATACTTAAAATATGTTTCTTCAGCAACTGAAGTGCCTGGTGTGGGCATATATATTCGATGAGATAATTTGGTATTCATTTTTAAAAGATGTGTGAATATTTTGGGGACCTTTTTAACATCTGTAAATTAAAATTTGTTTAACGTTAATGTCAAAATAAAGTTCTTGCATATTATTTTATATATTGAGTTATTTGGACTTTTTAAATGCGAAACATGTACGAGGAAAAAGGTATATGACAAGATATTGAAAAATACATATATATAATAAAAAAATGTGGTAAGAAACTTGAGGGGCGATAAGTGGCTCACCTATCTTTTAGTTCAAACACTTAAAAATAAGTTAAGACTTGAAAATTGATCAAAACATAAAAATAAATTGTAAAAATTAACCCATACCAAAGACGATATGCCCATATACCATATACCAAATACCAAAGAAATAAAACAAAGATATCGAAGACTGTTTGTTTTCTCGGAGGCAAATTCTGGATGACTGGAAATTAAAGGATGTGTTTTTAAACATAGACAAAAATGACAAAATGGGTTGTGAACCAAGCAGAAATAATAACTCGAATATTGTTATGACAAATAAATATGCGCAGTTCTTAAGCTATTTATTAATTATTTAATCAAAGTAGTTTGTTCTCGCCTGTTCAAAAATATATAATAAATGTTCAAAATAAAAAACAGAAAAAATACCTGTGCCACCTATGGAACGTATTTAGTACTTTAACTATCGAATCCACAGTGACCATTATTAAAACAGTGCCGACACCAGATGTCCAGTTTTCTATTGGCTGTCAAAGTCACATGGTTCAATCTTGCCGCTTAATGGCGGTCGTGCGTTTGATTACGTCGCGTTCGCTTGGTTTTCTCTCGATTTTTAAGTTTTCTTAGCAAATTGTGGATAATTAATTTTTCATGTGTGTAAAAATTAGTTATGTATTAAATTAATAGTGTGTTAATACCGGACCGGTAATTTTACCTATTTATGTCAGTTGAGAAACCCGTTTTGCAGTTTTGTTTTTTAAAACGAATTTCTTTAATTGTAATTGGTAGAAATATTAAACCTGTTTTCATCGACGAACGTTTAGCAGATTGATTCTTTAATTTCTAAGTTTTTTACATTTCTACCATTATCATGAAGATTGCTATACTTACATGTATTTCTCGTGTCATCATCTATAGGCGCATTAAATGCCATTGCTGATGGTTGATTTGTAATGCATTTATCGTCGGTGACAAGAAATACTGGAATATCGCTTGCTAATGTGCCTGTTTTTAATTCTATCCACAATATAAATATCCATAGACAATTGCTAAAACAATAAATAATGATGAATAATTATATTATTATTATTATTATTACATTATTTATCATTATTTTCTTATAGATGGTACCTATGATTCTTAATCTGTTTTTTTTTATATTTACCACATTTATTTCTTGTATGTTTTTTTAAACGCTTTTCCTATACCTACCCTTGGGAAGTACCTATTGGACTATTTTTGAGTGGGTGTTGCACGATTGGTTTTGTACTTTCTTTAATCAATTCGTTAATAATAATTAAAACCGCGGCGAATTATAACGGAAGAAAACAGTAGGTACCTACTTACATTTTATTGAGATATTCCATTTTCACATAGCCGAGAGTACACAATTAAGTACCTAAATAACTGAATAAAAATCCCGCGGCTTAAAAAATAAATAAACGCCACTATCTTGGTTAAGGTTTTCCTATTACACTGACACATTTCCGGCGCGATACCGTTTTTGATATCATTTTATATTTATGTAAATTTGCGGAGATATATTCAGAAATAGTTTGTAACATTAAAGAATAATAAATGTAATTTAACTCTGCGGTAAATGACAGATAAAACTTAACGCACTTATTGTATTAAAATATACATATACAGGGTGATTCACCAGGAAAGGGACAAAATGTTATGGTAGATAGAGTTCACTTTTTTTTTATTGATCTACAGGGTGATTTGAGTTTTGCCCAATACTTCTTAAGGTAATATCTTTTAAACTAATCACTAGAATCAGCTCGTATTGTGGGTATATAGTATACTATTAATTGTCAACTTACATGCATAATCAAAGACAGAAAATTCCAGGGCCGGCTCAACTAATTTTTATTTTTAGGGCTCCTATGAAAAAATTCACCCTGTGTATGTGATTTTTAAATTCTAATACTGAATTATGAAACTACATACAAAAATGATCGAAACATGTATTTTGTTGTTTTGCCACACTTTGGGCGAATTTTAAATAAACGATCAATTTTCGCCAAAATCGAAGGTCTGCACAAAATAAATTTATAAAATTACATTTTCCTCTCTTATTCAAACTAAAATATTTGTTATACAAAATTTTGTGATTTCATGCATGATTAATATGAAATAAATAATCAAAAATAAATAATTTCAACATCAGATTAAGTAATTTTTATTTCTGAGGTTTCTGTGAAAAATCAGTCTGTATACGTTTTTCTCAAATTCTGATAAATTGAGGAACTACATTTAAAAATTAACGAAATTATTTATTTTTTATCACAATACATCAATAAACAGAACATTATAAACAACAAATTCACAGAACATAAAACCTTATAACTTATTTTCAAAATGAAAGCCTTCTGCCTCCCTACATTCTCTTTGTCGTAAAATTAAATTTCCTACGGCTTTACTAATAACGACAGGATTATTAATGTTCTGTTTATTGATGTACTATGTGATAAAAAAAATAAACAATTTCGTTAATTACTTCCTCACCAAAAGTGAGGAAGATATGTATTCGTGAAAAAAATTTAGAAAATTTTTATTGCATTTATTTGGACGATTGTCGAGGAATTATGACGATACACAAAATTTTCTTTTTTTTAAATAAAGCTTTCAAATTTGGTAAACACGTTCCAGAGGTCAAGGAAAAGATTTAATTCGTTGATGAGCAAAATCGGTCCACTGGAATGGGGTCTACCGGACCCCAACATTTCTATTTCTAACTTTACAAAAAAATTTATTCATGATGAAAGATTATAAATAGGATCCGATATACAACTCATTATAATATTGTGTCCAAATGTTGAAATACACAAAATACGCCAAAAAAACAAAATACGTACAAAAAAAACAAAATACGTCAAAAATTACTTTTGTTATAAACTCCACCACACGGTGAGGAAGTTTTGATCCCATAATTGGCAGCGGTTTTTTTAATGAATTTGAGAAAAATGTATACAGACTGATTTTTTTCACAGAAACCTCAGAAATAAAAATTACTTAATCTGATGTTGAAATTATTTATTTTTGATTATTTATTTCATATTAATCATGCATAAAATCACAAAATTTTGTATAACAAATATTTTAGTTTAAATAAGAGAGGAAAATGTAATTTTATAAATTTATTTTGTGCAGACCTTCGATTTTGGCGAAAATTGATCGTTTATTTAAAATTCGCCCAAAGTGTGGAAAAACAACAAAATACATGTTTTCGATCATTTTTGTATGTAGTTTCGATCATAATTCAGTATTAGAATTTAAAAATCACATACACAGGGATGAATTTTTTCATAGGAGCCCTAAAAATAAAAATTTAGTTGAGCCGGCCCTGGAATTTTCTGTCTTTGATTATGCATGTAAATTGACAATTTATAGTATATTATATACCCACAATACGAGCTGATTCTAGTGATTAGTTTAAAAGATATTACCTTAAGAAGTATTGGGCAAAACTCATAAATCACCCTGTAGATTAATAAAAAAAAAGGCTCAGGCTTTTTTCAATAGTCATTTCTAATTCACCTAAGTGAACTCTATCTACCATAACATTTTGTCCCTTTCCTCGTGAATCACCCTGTATAAGTAAGTACTTATTTATTAAATTTTTCTCTCTATTGTTAATCTTAATACTATATGAATTATAACTAGAAAATACGATAAACGCATAGTGGATGTTAAGTTTTTAGCGACTGCAATCCCCCTCAAATGGCCAAAAATTACCCTTTCGCTTTTTCTCGTTGTAAAGGCTATATAGTATATACCTAGTAATAGTTACCCATGTTTGGAGATTATGGGAAAATTATTAGGGTTTGGGTTTGATAAAAAAAAAGGAAGAATAACGGCAGGGGAAGGCCTTTGTTACAAGTTACAACCCTTCTAGCAATAGGTTGAAAAATGAATTTTCTTTCCTTTCTCTGTAATATATTTCTATACTCCCATTTTTGAGGATGCCGAACAAGAAAAAATTAGTCAGCGTCTGAACCCCTCAAACGAGCAAAAACCACCCTCCTAAGCTCTCTAGTGCATGCTCGGGGTTGGTGGGGATCAGCTGGAATATAATTGGCACTAGATGGCAAAGTGAAGGGTAATGGCAGGGGAAGGCCTCGGTCACTACCCCTGGGGGTTGTTACAACCCTTCGCAGGGGGGTTGAAAATTGAATTTTAGTTTTTAATCTCTATATTCTCGCTTTTGAGGATGCTGAACAAGAAGAAAATCACTTCTGATTATAATTTTTTTTATTTAATAAATATAACGTACGTATATAAAATTCTTTTTCTTCCAATACAATATACGTTAATGAACATTTTAAATAATACAAAGTAATCAATACAATCTAGGGCGATTACAAATTAAATACATGCTTCATACTCAAAATGCACATCACAATAATCATCACGATCGTCTTCTTCATCTTGTTCTCCTTCTGCATATTAACATTTAATTGTCCATTACTGTCGGAATTGACCATAAATGAGGATTTAGATTTAAGTAATTATTACGTTATCAAAATCACCAGGCTCGTTTGAATCCTGTACCTGCGGATTACCATTCTGGTATATACAATTTGCACAATCTCGACCTCGCCCTTTTGGTTTTACAACCATCACTACCAATCAATAATGAAGGCATTATGTCCCTGTTTCGTAAATTATTTTCGCTTCGGTTGTTTTAGACTTACTCTGCGAAGAGAATTTAGTCAGTTTTTATAATTACACCATTACCACGGTTGCCACTCGAGAGCTGGACCGAGCGCTTCCCTATGTAGTGTTTTGAAATGATAGCATTCCTAGATAAAGCATTCGAAATAAAAGACGTTTTTACTTACATAATACATATATTTTATCATAATGAAATGGAAAGTGCTAATTAATTACTATCGACTAGCCTACGGCTATTCTCAGTACAGAGATTGTTTGCTACCAACATAGTAACATTAAAACGCTTAAATACAATAACATCCTACAGGCAACAGTGGCGGGTGTGTGTAGAAGGGTAATATTTAACGAAAATTACTAAAATTATAATGACGAAATGTTAGACGAGCCAATAAGGAATCTGTAGGATGTTTACAAATAAGGGACCTTAGACTGTGAAAGTGTTTGTTAAAATAATGGTGTTTATATATTATATATCTAGGGGTTCCTTGTTCGGAGGGACAATCAAATACAATTTAGGGGCTTAATTCCATTTACGCAGTTTGAGAAATAAATATTACATAAAGAGGATAATACTATTAGATCTACGAATAGGCACAGATAAAGGTGTAGGTGTCAAAATTTTCTTTGTACACCATGGACGCTTCGTAAAGGAATTCGAACTGCTCCTGCGAAAAGAAACAAATCTGAGTTTGTTCCGACTTGTACATTTGTTGGCGAATGTTGTTGTAAATTTAAACCTACCTCGCTTATCACAAATTGTTTAAAACTATTTCGCACAGTCCGTACTGCTAGACACACATCACATTCCTTCTCAAGCTTCATTTTCTCAATAACAAATGAGGTTGCTATATAAAGTCCGCTGGCTGTGGCACCATCCCTAAAACATTGATCAATATCGTTTCTAATCGTGCAGCTGTGGCCAAAGGTCTTACTTGCATGTAACAACAACTGGGTAAGAATTTCTCGCTAAAGAATTGGATTCTTCCCAAAACGATAAATATGACAGGGTGCTATTAGGTAATGGGTTGTCATGCTTCCACGTCTTCAGTTCAATGATGTGTATTAATACGTTGTCATCCTGCAACACATTAAACAGTATTAGATAATAACAAAAAGAGTTGTATTCTTGGAAATTGACGTCATGATTGCCCCTGACATGATTTGAAGATATACAGGGTGTAAATTAAGTAGGTATACGTTAAAATTCCAACGTTGACGGAGTTATCAATATATTTGAATTATCATATATTAAAAGTGAACCGTGACGTGTTTTTTATGAAACGTAACATCCTTACCTCCATTTCGTTCACCAAGCGTACGGTTATTATTTGGTAAGCATCAAACGATGTAGTTTTAACGTGTTGAATTTTCAGATGATTTGCTGGATTTAAATCAGAATCTTCTTTTGGCCAAAAGTCACGTGAAGCCTGCAGGAAAGAAAAACAGGATAGAATATTCGATTACATAATGATATGATACAGAGATGAATTCTGAAATAAAATGTCTAAGTTTTTTTTCAATAATTTATTTTCCTTCTGACATTAAGTATGTGCATAGAAATAGTCACAATAATTACAAACTAGCTTGTCAATGTTACCTGTTTTAAAATTTACTATTTTATCTTAATCAAGTTATACAACGTTTACCTGATGATCTGGATTCGTTTCGTTGAGGGATATTATTACGGTGCTATTTGTGTCTTGTACCAGTTTCCAAAAAGCCCTCATAGTGTTCTCCACTGGCCGCTGGGTTACAACATATTTACCCGGACTACGAAATCCATCCATTCGAATTGAATTTATGGAAGATTTCTCACCGTCACGTGGCCTGAGACTTTGAAATACATAATATTGCGGTTCTGAAATAAAATTAGTTTTCTAATTGAGAAAATGCTATCCTAACTAGTAATGTCGGCTATTCTTGACCATCTGGGTACCGTAAATACTTATATGTTCTGAAATAATGACACATTGGTTGGTTACTTACCCGGTTCAAGATAAATGCTTTCGGCACGGCAACCAGTACGCATGGCCTTATCCCTCCACTCTATGTCTACTAAATACTTGGCTTGCGCCTTAACACCGGCACTTAAGAGATTTTTAATGTTTTCTGTTATTTTGTCGTCGAATGCTATAGTGGTATTCATTGGAAACAAATACTCAAGCACAACCAGATGAGCCAATCCGTACTGTTCGACACTGTTAACCATGTTTGCCCTTTGATTTCGAAGACGGTTCAAGTTGGCCAAAAAATCTACTGAGTGCTCCTCTGCGGCCATTCTCAGGCAGATGTCACACAAAATAATCATTCCTGTTTTTCCCGCACCATCACTGGAACATGGATTAGAACGTTCCGATTTAACTAGAGTTTAGAGGATGTACACCGTCTATTTACAATTTTTATATAAAGGAACCGGGGAATAGTTTTCTACAATTATTATATCTTGGCAAAAATAATACCTGCAATGTACAACGATTGGAGAACTTGGATTGTATGAAATTAATGACACTATTTGAAAGAACTGCACAAGACTGTATGAATAACACGGCATTCCGTCAGGCCAATTTGTAAAATGGAGCTGGTGCACCTAAAACATTGTCATATATACATATTTATTTTTAACCAACTGAGATAAAATAAAAATTGGTGTGAAACCGTCATTATGGATCGATAATCGAACCCATAGAACCATTTTTCTTTTATAACCAAACTCACCCAGTTGGCAGCTTTTAATAATATCGTGTATATTTAAAATAATTGCTTACCCTTCTTTGGCCATTAAAGTGAGTGACATTGAATATTCTGGCTTTAAAACCGTGACATTCCTCTTCCAACATGAATTGTACTCTTACACCACCGAAATTTCTCCGCTCTTTGAGTTCCGGCCAAAACTTTTCTGGGCTTGTCTGGAAAAAAACGTTTCAAGACTTAATAATGAAGTGATGTGAAAAGCAATGCTGCGGTCCGACTGAAGACAGAGGCATAACAAACAGAAAATATAAGCCGTCAGAAATACTATTGGGAGCTTTCAGTAATTAAAAGATAAAGGGCTCGAAATTTATTTTTCATTTAAAGCTAAAAAAAATTTTTAAAAACGGTAATTAATCTATTAAATTTTTATAATGTGAAAAATGGATAGTCTTTGGTATAGATCATGTGCATTATATGGCTTACATAACCTTAAATTTTTAGTTTTTATAAATTTACTTTCAATTTTAATTTTTATGGTTTTAACTTGGATCCATTATAACATTTAAAAACGCTCGCATGCAGAAGATATAAACATGTTTAATTGTATAGATTATTGAGAATAGATGGCTAATTATAGGTTGGATTTCCAACCAACAAAAAGAATCTTATTTTATTAGATCAAGGCAATTAAAACTTCATTAATGAACAAGATTTTAGTTGATAGTAAAGCCCATTAAATTATTATCATAAAACCCTTGGAAGTTTTTCAGTCTCTTCATTTTAGGGTAGATATTCTCAATGATGGCCCTAGTTTATTTGGTGAAAATACTGCCTGGGGTTATCAGGTATCCTGTCCAACAACGTTTTGAATACTAACTTGTGTTTCCTGTCCACAATGTCCATCCTCGTCAATATTGGCTATAGTTATTACATATTGTACTTTCTCTTGCCATATCATCCACCAAAATTCATTGATGGCAGAGGAACTCGGTCCTTGGGTAGCAATGTACGCCATCGGTGATTTGTAACCCTAGAACATCCATGTACGTTATGTCAAATATTCAGAGTAGTACCACCCTTATGACGTACCGTGTGAGTAAGAACCTCTCGTATGCCAAGCCAATTAATTATTTTATCAAAGTAAGCTTTTTAACACAACAGTATTCAAACATTGTTTTATAACAAACGGCTCCCCTAAGGAGGGTAGTCGTAACATTTGGTAAAGATGCCGTATGTATTTTAATTTTTTCAAATGGAAGCACATTATATTATGTGTTTAGTTATTTAATAAATTTATCTTCAAAATTAAAGGAAAAAATGATCCTGTTGTACCCGGTAGGTAATATCGTTTCAAATTTTCGCGATTTAATTTTAACAAGATCTTGCAAAACCAATTCGGAATCACACATGCATTTAACTAACCGTTGGACAAATACTTACATCTATATAAATGGGATTAATATAAGCAAACTTCTCAATTGGTCCCTTCCTGCTTGACTTAACCGCTGAATGCTCAGCTGTAATTAAATAACGATATTATAGTGTCTTATGTATTGATCGAAGAAGCGATTAAACACTTACAGTCAATGGAATGCTGTAAACAATTTCCTTTTGGATCGGAACCGTTGTCTAGATCAGCGCATTCTCGGAGACATAGCTAGAAATATATAAACGCCTGTATGAGATGCCTAACTTAACATAGATAGATCAAAACGTCGATGGTAACACTTCGGTGTTTCGGCATTCAACATAAGCAGTAAAGGCATAACCAGTAGAATAATACTCGACTACTAACCGAGTGGTTGATAGAGAAACCATGCAACTATGAACAAAAAAAGGAAACACTAACAAAATAAATTTTCACAAGTGTTACCTTCGACATACATGAAGAAAAGAATTTAGTATTGGGGAATTTAACAAACGTACAATGTTTAGTTTAAAGACATTAAAACATTAAAAGCCTATCTTGTTGAAAAGATCTGCATTATAAATGTTTACTTACCTTAAACTGTCTCACTAACTCTCCATTTTCTATTGACTCTTTTATATACAATTCCAAGTCATCCTTATTTATTGGTTTGGATGGATTTGTTCCCGTTTCTGAAATATTTATCTAAAAATAACACCTTATTAGTAAATACCTACTTTAATATTCATTCGCATTTGTTTTATCCATTTGACGAAGTTAAACGCTAGCGTTTTACACGGTGTCCTTTTGACTGTGTCTAAAAATCAAATTGGATATTACTTTTATATCAAGTTTCTTTGCCTTAAAAAGGAAACAACTTTTCGCTATGCCACGTATCGTACGTTTCATCGTTTGTCGATTTCGGTTTTCATATTTTTCAGATATATTGCAAAATAGAGAACGGTTTAAAAACTGAATGGCACCATAAATAGTATTCTTCGCCGTCTTCATACGATGTGCTATTTCTTGTGGATATAAGTGGCCGGAAAAGTTAAATGTTATAGAGTCACATTCTAACGCTCATGGTATGTTATGATATATTTATTTAATATTTAAATAGTAATTCTAAAGTATACGTGAAAGAATATTCATTAATTTCATCAAGTCTATAGTACATATTTGTTTTTGCATATACGATTTATTTAGATATATTTTACTTCATCTAATTTACGAAGTTTTAGATCTTTAGAATAATACCGCATTCCATATCTTAGTTATCGACAGAAACAAGTCGCTCCAAGCCAAAATATTAATAATGCTCCTAGTGTAGAATATAAGAACGAATGTAAAATTTACTTACGTGTGTATCCGTGAGTCTCTTTTCAAGGCCAGTGCCTGAGTTTCTTGCTAAAAAATGAGATGGAATAATATATCCTTAATGTGTAGATAGTAGTCGAGACTAATTATTATTATTTATATTTATCTCATCGTGTCATGTTACAATAACGTTACAATCATGTGTACTTACTTGAAATAGGATTAAGGGCTATTACATCTTCTGGCTGTCTTCTTTTCCTCTTCATGCATCTAGAACATTAGAATATAAATTAAATAAGCATTACTGGATTAAGAACCTAATTGTTTATAGCCTGATCAGGAAATGTCGTTAGAAATTGAACAGCAGAAGCAATTTTATGAGGCAAATTATTCCATAATAATTTCACATATTCCAGAACGAATTATGATTATTATTAGATCAGTTAGAGTGACCTGATACGAATGGATTAGGATTAAACTTACATGTAAATGTATGCTAGTAGAGGTATCAAAATTATTAATAATATTAGATAGTAGAGACTGTCATTATTATTTCCTGTCCTTGGATCTCCTTCTGGTTTTTCTATAGATACAGGGGGATCTCCAGTAGTGAATACAATTTTATTCACTTTGGACAGTCGGATTTTTCCATTACATTCGTTTACAAAAAATAAATTGATTCGATATGACGTTCCAGGTTCCAGAGGTGGGTTTGAGAGGTTCTTATATTCAGTTGGTAAAGTGGAATTATTTCCAATTTCATATGCGATCGGTAAGTTTTCTTGGTTAATTTCCAGTACTTGTCTGGAGTTGTACAAAAGAAAATAGTTTTCGACTATAGCTGCAGTATCAAAGCTCTCATCTGCATTCACATTAGAATGTGAAATAAACAAGTACAATTTTTTTAGGCATTTTTTTATAGTCTTTATTGTGTAATTTAAACTTGGAATATTAATTGTTATTGTGTGATTTGTACTATTCGTTGCAAGATCTTCTCCCGTCAAATAAGGGGGTATTGGCGGAGGACTCCAAATGTTGATGTCTGTAGCATCACTTGTATAATTTTTGTTGTGAGCCACGATAGTCACAGTATATTTCGAGCATGGTTGTAGATCGGTTTGGTTTATCTAAAAAAAAAAGTAAATAAATACGTTTATATTGATGTAAATAAAACTGTTAAAAATGTTTTTAAAAGACATTTATTTAATCAAATTTGTAAATAGATATTATGGTAATACTTCAATACCTATTATTATCCAAACGTTCACGTTCTCCCTTTGTTTGACAACCGGAGTAAAAAACGGAATTTCTAGTTAGACTGATAAAGGGTTACCTGATATGTGTATGTCAAGTTGTAATCCTTCTCAGAGTTAATGTACTTTGTAAAATCTTTGATTTTCTTTGGCTGCCTCCCTCCGGTGCTTATGTTAATTACAAATTTTCTTAGTAACCCGTTCGTAGCATTTGGATGCCTCCATGAAACTTGTAAATCATTGTTCCCTGTCCAAGTTTCTATCACATCGTATGGGCTCTCTGGTACTAAAAACCAAAAATTTGACAAGATATAATTTATTAATTAAGATAATTATGAGTATTTTATAATTTATTGACAATTACCGGGACCAGGACTGGTTTCGGAAATTATGTTCAGCTGACACGCTTAAACCATCTGGTACAAAATTTACGTGAAAAAATAAAAAGCAAAATGGTACAAACACTTAACAATCCAATATTCTTGGGCAAATAGCATATTCTAAAATCTATATATTTATTCTGAAATATTGTATAATACCTAACGGTAAACAGGGGAAAATTCTTATCCTTGTATTTTATAAGACTTGAAACGCAACCAAATTTATTATAAAAAGTTAGTTAATTACCAATTCTTACTAGTTGAGGATAAAATAATTTTAATTTCATTCTTGGACTGAACGAAAAGAGGGTTTATTTGAAGTTTAAAAAATGCACTAAGCATATGAGAGACCTAGAAGGGTTTTTATTTAATGAGTATCGGACTCATGCAAATAAATTAAATTAAATATAACCTTAAAAGGTAAGTTCACTGTTCATAGTTTAGTTATACATTTTTGTTAGTTTACAGTCGACCCTAGTGAAGTGTAACATGTTCAACGGTAATTCAGGTTTGCCAATATGTGACCTTTTCCTTTACGTATTTACATTGTCTCACTGGCGAAATTCGTAACTTTTTAATAGCAGATGTAATTCTAGAAATCAAACATTTTCTCCCACCATGCAGACAAAAGAAGGAAAAATACATCTTGTTCGGTTTACTTGCATCAAATATTAATTAGTCGTTTAGGGCATTACAAAAAAAATTTTTAATCGGCTTCAAAAAGGGAGGAGGTCCTCAATTCGGCCTGTGTTTCTTTTTCAGAGCACTACTTATTACTGTGGGTTGGCTTAAAAGAATTCTGTGAAATTTTTTGGTCACTATAGACTATTGCTTAGCTTTAATTAAACTATATAAGGTGAGCACCAATCGAAATATTTGTAGAAAATGCAAAAAATTTGATTTCATTTTGTTGTTAGTTAATTTCGTTATTGCTCTATATGATTTGTTCGCTTTGCATTTGAAAAGGGCCTTCTAAGAGAGTTGAATTTCGAAGAAAATGTTTATAATTAGCAGCCGTATTAAATTGCAATCTAACACGTAAAGAATCTCGATTATTTCTCTCTAACAAGTGGTATCTCTAAAAGTAGCAAAGTCATAAAAAATAATCTATAAAAAGATATTCCAAATTGCTTATAAATCACAATTAATATAAAAATTAAACTTTTTTTAGGAATTTCGGAGAACAACGAAGTTTAACAAAATAGTAAGGATCGGGTTAATCACGCCTGTAAACGAAACAACCCTAATTTAAAAACTTATTAAGGAATCCTAATGGTTAATGAATTCAGTTAATGATCACGAAAACCGCGACATCTCAAAATATAGAATAAGTTTACAAGTCTACTGCAAAATATCCCTAGGAATTTACACTATTTATTACCATCCTCAGTTGCCGTTACCGTAATTGCCTTGTTATATATTTTAACTAACTGCCACGGCGACTCATTAGCTGCCCAAATCTGAAAAATAAAGGATTTAATTAGAAGGAGAAAAACTTTTACATACATATAAAAATTTAATGTACCATAAAATATGTACCAAAATTTCGGCAAAATACAGAGATTTAACTCTATTCATCGAAACTTTGCAGTCGTGTGTTGGATAGACAACAAAATATACGCTGATGATTGGTGGATGCCATCTGCCGTCGTCTGCATATAGTAAAAATTCTTGAAAATGTAAACAGCAGAAAATCATGTAAAATCTCTATTCAAACAATTTAATATACTTCCACTTCCATGCATTTATGTGTATCAAGTATTATTAAATACTCATAAAGACCTTAATAACTATAAAAAAACTAGGTGGTAACTATATATAATAAATAATCAAATAAAAAAAATTAATTTACTCGAAATTCCGAGATACAGGAGTTCCAAATTTGAAAAATGCTCCAATTATAAAGAAATTATATTCTATAACAATTTATGTAATCAATTTAAATACATGTGTGTTTATGAATTTGAAATATGAAAATCAATAAATTGTCGTTTTATAATCAGGAGGATGACTGCATGATTTTGCTACAAGCTACAATAGGATATAATATAGTGCATTATGATAACGAACTATAAAATTACTATTACATCAGTTTTGTTTATTTTAGCTTTCTGTTATATTACTAATTACTGTGTTACGTGTCGTACTTAAGACTTTACATTATTTCGTATTTGCGATTTGCCTTTGAGAAATTGAAAATAGTTTGCCCAACTCCATACAATTTTGTTGTCAAATACGAAGTTAAAATTATAGGTACTGTCTCTACCTTACCAATTAGAGATATGAAGTTTTGTATTAGGTAGTTTTTTTCTCTCTTCTGTAAAATGTTGTGAGGACGAATTACACCATTTGCAGATTAGTTCGATGATATCATAGAGTAAGTAAGTAAAACTGAATTTCTTTTTAATTTTGTGACAAATTTAAGGAATTTTTAACTGTAACGTCCTTGAAGTTTTACAGATGCTATCACCTGCCCCACAATGTGATCTGAGAAGTTGACCGTATCAAAATATGTGGGAAAAGTTGTGAAAAATATGAACATTGTTGCCAAATCATATTTAACAGATTTTTTCCTCTTACTCTAACTTAAAAGAAGATATTTAATATTTTCAAATTATTATTATTTTCGTTCCTAATTTAGTAACTTATTGTAACACTGAATTTACGTTTATGTTTTTAACCTACCATATTCTTACCTGCATATTATACTTATAACCTTCGTCAATATTTTGTCTTATTGTGGCACAATGGTAATTTGGCCATAGTTTGCAAAGCGTTGGTTCAAATTCTACCTCATAAGTATAGGCCCGAAACGTCCCCTTAGTACTGTATTTTATTTTGTATTGTCTTAAAGTACCAGTGGGAGGATACGGAGGCTTCCAACGAAGAGAAATTGAAGATTTATCCTTTGACGTTACTTCTATACTATTAATAAAATTTGGATCTGGAACACAAATGTGTAATTTAAATTTTTAACCCTAACGTTACGGAAATATATGTTGCATATCGGAAAGCAGGCATCAAACAAAGGATTTAGTTTGAGAAAATATCAAGACAGAGTGAAACATGCTGAAAAAAAAAAACATATTCTCATGTTGTTTTATTTAAATTATTCAATTTATTCTACGAACATTTTACATTATTGAAATTTCATTTTACGCCGATCCAGTAGTTTCTCTTCTTCTCTGGCTGTCTCTTAAACATAGATTACTATATCTGTCATTGGTGTTTATTTTTAAATTAAAATTCTGAATCACTTGCTGCCCGAATATTTAAATACAATTTTTTCAAATAGAGCCGTCTGTATAATAAAAGAAATAACCTATGGAAAATCTGAGTAAAAAAATGCAAATGTTATTATGTAAAGGTTTAGAACGATACAATAAATAAACCTACATTTCTTGGTAGACTAATCTCATATACCAGCAATTCTGAAAACAAATAAGTAGAACCTTGTTAAAAAACTCTATTTTACAAACGATTATTGTCTTAGAAGTTTTTTGTATATCTATTTATATTTAAATAACACGAGATAGTACGTACCATCTAGTATTAAAAAGAAAGTCCCACATTCGGGAAAACTGTATAAACGACTACCTATATGGAGTTTTCAACAAAATAAACTGAAATATTATTTAAAAAAAAAAACAGTTTCTTACGTGACGGTTTGGTTGAAAATTTGTCGGTAATTTCCTTGGCACTACTCCAATCCATATTGAATCTTGAAACTTTCATAGTTAAGGTGTAGATTACATTAGGGAATAATCTATCAAATTTTACCATTGGGTGGGTAATATCGTATTTCGTCTCCAGTTTTATGGGTTTGGAGCACCATTCATTTTCACATCTAACCTCAAAGGATAAGTAAATAGGACCATTTACTTTATTACACTCTAAGGTATTTAACACAAGCATTATGTCGAATGCATTAATATCTTTATCTTTTATTTGGGGAACCTCTGTTTCTAATAAATACCCTGAAAAGAAAATAAAATGGGCTTTTTTTGGCACAATTATTTCAACCTGATCAGAAATGTGTAGTCCTGTAAATTTCGATATCATCTTTAAACAATGAGTACCTAACATAAAATTAGATAAGTCACTTCGGATTGTTTACAAATTTTTAATAAAAAATGATCGTTCCCGTTTGTACATCTATTTAAAGATTGATTAACATCTATTCATATCTGTTCATTCGCTTGTTAAATGGTGACCTTCAGCATTTCCAAATTGAAACAGCAATGGGAAAACTATTGGAACAAGTGAATAGCCGAAATTCTCATTAGGCTTATTAGAGGTCCAAATTTTCACAGTTCTAAAACCATTCCTGTCTTGCGCAATTTAATAAATTATCTTATTTAATAAATCATCAAATTTTATGGCTGTCTCCTTATTGCGCATGACGGGAACTGTTCCAGAACAATTCTAGGCACGACCCAAACGAGACTTTTATATTGATACATTCACCCTAAAACCGCACCTAATGGGCCTGTTTCCTCCTCAATGGAATAATCCTCTCCGACGCCAGCACTGGTAACAGCACATACTTGTATTTCATATACGGAGTAGGGATTTAAACTTTCCAGAACAATTGAAGTTGCGTCTACGGTTTTTGTGTAAAAATGATTTCTTCTATTACCTTCATCTGAACATTCCTTTCCTTTAATTAGCTAAAATATGACAATATTAGTAATTTGGCAATTGTTTGTTGGGGCACTGTGTTCACAGAATCTTGGCACAAATATAAACTCATTTCATATATTATAAGACCTGACCTGAGCAGTGATTGCAAATATAAATATAATGTAACCAATTACTTTTTGTTATATTTTTACCGGCCCATATCCTATATTCTTTTTTGTTTGTGTAAATATTGTCTACTAAAATCAAAACTGTACCTCACGTTTTTCACAATTTTGATAACTGTCAAATTAACTGGGTATCTGTCAAAATGACACCAACAGTATTTCAGTATTTTTCTTATGCAAAGTTACAATTTCAGTACCGAAGTTGAAAAAATATAATTTTAAAATTAACACACCCTGTACTTGACGATGTAATTTAGGATAATTCCATTTTTTTCTAAAGGTTCTCTCCATGCTAGATTAATACTGGTTGGAAATTTCTTGGATGCATGTAAGGATGTCACAACAGATGGCACTGTAAATATACATAAATCAAATAAGATAAATACTTACTATCTTAAATAAGAGATGAGTTTGTTAAAGCATAATATAGTGAACCAGTTAGATTTCTCACGAGTTAAAATTAAATAATTGCATTTTTACCTCTCCCTTTCGTAGAAAACAATTTAGATACTTTTAATTCTGGATGATGTACATGAGACAACGTAAAGCGATAAGTTGTGGATGGTTTTAATCCAGATACTTTAAAATGCTCCTCCGCCTCTTTTGGATCATCGCTTTCTATAGTATACACATAGTTATTAATCTTACAAGTTTCCTGGTTTACCTAGAAAAAGATAAATGTAGTTATTAAAGAGCAGTAAGTAATTATTAATTTGTTAAACCAACGTTGCGTCCAATCACCTGAAATATAGCACAACTGTTTGATACAATTCAGATTTATCCATTCATTAGAGTGGATTTTTATATGTTATATAACAACCGTTGAGAGTATCGAAAGGCACTGGTGGTGAACGAAGATACATAGTGAGGCCAAATTGGCACTTTTAACAGTTTTAGTCCAAAAAATTTGAACGTATGCTTTACTAATCGCTAATCGCCTATTTCGTCAGATAAGTGGATCGATGCATAAATGGAGACGAGTTTTTAGATTTTGACCAAATAGACATGATGAGGTTGGCTAATATTTGTAATATTTTCTGGAAGGCGCATAAAGATGAATTAAAGGGAAATAGATAATTTCAATCTCGGTCTGCATTATTAAATGGTATGACTGAATTGGGTAATATTTAGAATTATCACGTGGGAGATGAAAATCAAGGTGATGGGTGGCTTCGAATGCAAAAAAAATAGCTCCTCTTAGCTTAAGACTGTTTAAACAAAGACACTATAATAACGTAAAAAAAATATTTTTGTGCATATTTCTTACCTTAAGAGTGACTGAAGCACTAGTGTTATCTGGTTTGATTGCTATATCTTCAGAACGAACAGCTGAAAAAAAAAACATCTCATAATTAACATGCACTGTGCGTCCACGGATGGGTTGGCAAGCGAAAAAACTCTTTTGTAGACATCATATAATTTCCAAATCGATATCGAAATTTCACTTTAGAGTAACAGGGTGCATCAAAATAAAGAATGTGGCCCGAGCACAAATGTTTCTAGCTGCTATTATATAGCTTACTGCTTTTTGTGGAGATTCAAACTGCATTGTATTTAACTATAACGTGACCGCTGTTGATTGTTGCTATGACGGGAAAAATGCTTGTAAGGAATCTATTGCTGGAGATGAAAAATGATGGGAATAAGCCAAACCGATTAATTTTTTGTTTTTAAAATATTTCAGTTCATCTGAAAATTTTAATTTTGATTATGTTTCTGTTGGAGAGGTTTTAAGTGATTTGTGAAAGGAATTTTGGCGAAAAATAATTAAAGACACCCATTGGATGCCAAGATGATTTTAAATTTGTCCGCTCGGTATATAAGGCATTATATTTAATATGCTTCAATATGCTTGACTTTCGACCAATCTATCAATCTGTTAAGTACTTATATTTATTGAATGGACAAAAATAATGAATCCATGTTCGACTGGCTATTTATATGTTGCAAAAACATCCCTCTCATGTGACTATAGCTATATATATGTGTACATAAATAGTAGATCATTAAGTACTTACGATAGCATGAGGTTCTAAATATAGTTTTCTTTATGAAATCTCCTTCGTATGCATCCTTTTTGTTTGAATAAAGCACTGCACGTACGTAGTATTCGGTATCAGGTTCCAAGCCGGTAATATCTACTTCAGGACTGATCATAAAATCATAATCTGTGCCTACATCTACCCAACTATTTCCTACTACTTCCTAGAAATAGACTAGATTATAATCATTTTATTAATTTATATTACCCTTTATTACAAAAATCGCTTTTACTTGCCTTGTACTGAATTTTATAATAAAGACCTGATTCGTATTCACTGATAGTCTCAAAATTTGTTACCCTAACGGCACATGTTGTTGGTTCAATTCTCAAAATACTGGGTGGATCTTTAAAAAGTGGAGCAGGAGCTAAAACAGCAAGTTGCGTTATATGCGAATAATTCAGTTCTGGAAGAAACGGAGTTCATTAAAATACTCGAGGTGATATGCACAAGAATCAGGCACATTTTGAAAAAATTAACATATACTTGGTATTATTCCATTATTAGTTTCGGCACAAAAGTAGAAATACAGAAGCGACTCTAATTCTTAAAATTCTTTGACGTACGCGGAGGTATTTCTGTCAACCTTGTCAATAAAATTCATCGCAAAGCAAAAACTGCAGTAATAATACCTAACTTTAAGTCTTCAAATTTCCTCAGCTGTATACACACAAAAAGATGGCGAAGGTCACTCAGGTGTGTCAACGAAAGGCGTCAACAAGAGTCGTATCTGTATTAGTACTTTAGTAGTATCGGTTCGTAAAGGCAAATCCAGATGCAAAATGTTCAACTCACGTATATTACATTTGTCTCCTTTGAAAGCTTGTAAGCATTTCCCATTTTTACAAATTCTATCTATATTTCGGCATCCTCCATCGCAAAGCCCGCAATATTTGCTACATCCATGTCCATATTTGTCAAGAGGACAAGCTGCAGAAAACACCATATTTAATTTCTATTGTTCAATTTTGTTTTTTCGAAAAATACATTCCTGCTTATTAATATGTTTGCTTGTTTTGGCCATTTATTTTACATTTAAAATCAATGATTAGTAGGTATTACAGAGCAACCGCGGTTTATCTGACAATTGTTCTACTAATTAACGGGTCGTTTTTTTGCTACCCCTTTCAGATATTCTTTGTACTAACCAGGCAGGAATTTTTTATTACTTGTTTCACCAACACAATAGGTTAATGTTAATATTAATAAATAACTAACAAGAATGAGGGAATAGTGAAACTCATAGATTCCAGACGAATTGTAGACCCAAAATTTAGTACATTTTGATATGGTGCAAGGATGAAAGAGCTCGTAACAGATTAAAAGCAATAAAAGACGAGGACATAGAACTGCGTGTTGGTTAGGAAAATCTTAAATTCTAATAAGATTATGAAGAAAAACAGGAAATGACTAAGTTTACGATTTGCAGAATAATAAATTAAATTCCCAATGGGCTGAAGTGGTTTTTGACTGTGAAAATAGAAAAGGTATCTAAAATAATTGGTCACTGAATAAGTTGCTAAGTTAAGTTATATAGTAATGGGAAAATGCATTGAATTTGTTCTTTGTTAAATAAGGTTTTACCATTGCAACGATTTGCTGTAAGAAGACCGTGTTGCAAAGGAGATTCGAGGGTCAGTAATATAATATTTAATGTTCTTACTTATATCACCTTTTAATAATAATAAAAATATGTCTGTGCCAATATTTGGAGCGGCATACTGTATAAAAGGACGGCGGTATTCATACATATGCTCTTTCATACAACCCCTATTTTAAATCTAACTTACAAATGTGCGGGATATTGCTATAATTTCTCTGTTATTTGTCTAAATTTAAATCTCTAACACAGTAGGCTAATGAAGTTTGAGAGAAACAGGTACAGATAGTCAGTTATACCCGTAAATAACGAAGGACTCTTTAGTCATCAATTAGTGTAACATGTTGATGTCCTGAAACTACTTCCAAGTATTCGTAGCTTTTAAAAATGTAGCAAATATACATACATTGATTGCAATCTTTCGAGTGGTAACCAGGAGTGCAGAAACATTGTTTGTCCTCATTCAAGTTTTCACAGTATTTGAAGTTGCTACAAAATTCTTGGCCAAATATTTGACATGGTATACAAGTTCTTCCAAATGTGCTTTCTGGACAATTTATTTCTGAAACATACGTTGAATATTACTTGACTTAAATAATGTACAAATTGGATAAATCGTTATAAAGTGAGCTACAAAAATTTGTAATTATAATATGTTGCCAACGCCTTTGTAGAAATTGTGATGTCTTCGCAAATGCAACACTGAAACATGTATAAATATAACATATAATAGCAATTTAGAATCTATACATTACGCATGTAATGTATACACCAATTAGTGGTCAATCATTTGTCAACGAATTCTATAACTGGAAATAAAAAGGAAATTCCCATAGACAAGGGTCGGAAATTACTTCCTAAGAGAGCCCTAAATATTTCAGTCTAGCATTATAAACTCTGGTAAATTGGATGTAACTAAAAATCGTTTATAATCTTTAACAAACTAGGTTCACGATAAATGAAGCGTTTTTTTTAAATATTTTTCTAAAATTATTGATAATTATAGTTACATCTGTTTTTAAAAATTTATGGTACGCATTCTATTATATTTTTGAAATAACCTTAATTTATATAAATCTTGTTTACCTAGTTCACTTATTTCTTTTCTTCGAAGATTATTTATACTAATGGTATTTTCATTTTTCACCAACTGGCAAGGTACTTTTTCTTTTGGGGATTTTAAAATTCTGTATTCTGGAAATCAAAAATGGTTGAATTTTTTTTAATTCATACCACACTTCAGATATTACCTGTTTCATTGCATCGTCTAAAATGGTCAATGGCCCAAAATAAATGTGAATCTGGGGTTGAAAAAGTCGAAATATATAATTTGTAATTTCCATTTATTTTAGAATTCACTAAAATTTTAATTTCTTTCCAATTTTCATCCTACATTAATTAAGAGAACATTAATAATTAATAGTACAGTATTAACATTATGAGTTATATAACAGTAATATGAATTTAAACACTTTGGAGTTAAATTGAATCATAATTGTCGAGTTCATTATTCTGGAACTGACCAATGAATTGAACTGGAATTATAAAAATTCAGGATAAGTGAAGAACAGTCAGAGATGAGTGTGCAGTCCATACTCATTGGAGAGGAAACGGATCCAGTTACTTAGATTCTTCTCAGATTAACCGAGACTTGTCATCTTAAATTAACAAGTATAGGTACCTTATGTGAGTAAAACTAGTAGCAATTTAATAAAAAAGTTGGAGCAGTAGATCTTTCTACTAGTAGGTATATGTTATCCGCATGTAGCGAAGGTGCATATAGATTAGGTTGCCTGATAACTCTGATAGTCACATGTGGCCCAATATTTGGATAATTGTAGTTTTTATAATTAAACACTCTATGGACTCGGCAACTGATGCTGACATTGGTAACTAATAATTACGAGGCTACCTTTATATGTATTGTGGCCATCTCATGTCTTAAAAGTCACTCAGTTTTTACCGTTGACGTTATCCAAGGCTCATTGTGTTACTTCCTGATTTGCTAAGTGATTTTTAGGCGACTAATCAATCATGTACATTGTTTTGAAATAGACTTATATTTTCCATGATTCCATTATTTTTATAAATGATTCAATAATATGTTGTACCATTCAGAGTAAATAATAAATATTAGTATTTATTAAAACTATAAAGCATAAATCATATCCACTTGTCAACTTACCTCAGTTTTAAATTTTTGGCTATATATGTAAGTATAAGTATTCAGGTCTTGAAGTCGGATAAGCATTTCACAAGTCGAACACATTATGACAAACATTGATAGGCAGGTTTGTCCCTTCGGCATTTGTATAAAGTTGGGTCCCAATTGCCGAGTTATATGTAGTGTAGTATAGAGGTAACTATCTGGGAAACGGTGTAATGTGAGTGTGAAAACATTTATTTTTCGAAGCAAAGCGTGAATGAAATATAATACTGCGACAGTGACACACAATATATTTTCTCGAAAATTGTTATTAATAGCTGATATTAATATAGCAATAGCAATATAATTATATTAATAAAGTGCCCGTGTTTGCTGTGTCAACATTAAAAAATATAAATCCACGGGCTTCGATGTACTTATTTTGTTTTTATAACGTTTTGGAAATTCAGTTTTTATGAAACGTTTTTATTAATTTTGATAGTTTTATGGACAAGCTACAATTTTGAAATTTTGATAAATTTTAAAAGTAACAAATGCTATTTATAAAGTGTGTCCCCAGAAAAAATAGGACCCTTAGCACGTTCATACATATTTTAAGTTAGGAATTCATAGTTTCTTAAACATTTAAATATGTTGTCTTTTATCATGTTGCTTTTTATCGACATTTCATGATCAATTTTAACTTACAAAGATGAATTTTCCATAGACCGTTGACCAGTTTGCTGTGCAAAAACACGGACCTAACAGGAAAAGGATTTTCATCGTCTGTGAACTGCAACAATTCTTCGTTGTTCCTTGTCACACGTATAGTGTTATTTTTTTTTGTTATCCTAAAATGACTCCAAAAGTCTTCACTTACAATACGTTCCCCATTATGCTATAACATTAAAACAAAATTAAGCTTAACTGCTGCATCATTCTCGAGTCAGCAGAATCTAACGCCTTAGTTCTATTCACAATTTTGTCCAGTTTAAACGCAAACAAAAAAACTGACCCCTAATTCATACACTTCTTCTATCAAACGTGCCATTTCAGTGACACAGACAATCAACAATCATAACAGTTACACGGTGAGCCCCTCCCATCACAATATTTATTGCAAATGACAAAAATAATCCAATTAATCAACAAAATACGATCTGGTCTGCTATCCCAAAAATAATTCAGAACATCTGAGGATAGTGGACACATTCTCCTACTAGAACCCAGAACTACGTGGGGTTTCCAACATTCAACCCTCCAGACCTAAGACCAAAAGTGATTTCGAATGCGCTAACTGCCACCGCTGCCGAAACCAGTTTTTTTTAAGTAAAGTACAAGTACATACCTCTCTTTCCTTTCGGATTATGCTGCATGGCGGTTTGGCCCATTGGCCATATATATCGGATATATAATTTTTGGAGCATTTCCTTACAGCAGATTTAGTTCCTCTAAACGCTTGCAACATTAACCAGTAACAATCACTAGAGTAGGGAGTCCCATCACTGCCTGAGCACAAGAAAACATGTCCTTCACTCTCAATTCGTATAGAAATTGGTAACTCAAAGTTATCCTTGTGTATTGTAAGGACCTGTGTATACTCTAATGTTTCACCCTGTATTATGTAAGACGTTTTTGTTTTATATAACTTAAATGCTGAAAATAGACCAGTTTGTAAATAGCATGATTACGCTGTTTAAGAATTAATGTGTAAGAAGGTAACATGCAAATATTCACATTTTCAAAATTCAAAAGCAGAACCGAGCTGATGTTACAAAATATGCATTATGAGAGGGTTCCATAATATTTGCTTTAGTTATTGACAAAAATTTGTTTTAAAAGTTTTTTTTATAACAATGGTTGTTACCTTCCCACCTCCAATCTGTTATCGGCTGGTGCACAGGTCCTTCTAGGGAGGTTCCAATTTTCCATACGTCAGATTCCCAGTCCCTGATACATGGTTCACCGTACTCAAATTTACAGTCTATATCCTGCACATTGCTACCACTAAGTGGTGGGAAAAAATCTGATACTAAAACAAAAACAGCTACCTATTATTGATATGGTTCTTCAGCAACGGAAGTGCCTGCGTATAATAATAATAATAATAATAATTATCAAAACAAAGTTCATGCATATTTTCTGTATATCGAGTTATTATTTAAACTTTTCGAGTGCAAAACATGTGCGAGAGAAAAGGTGGCTAATAAAAAATTGCGACATTAAGTTGGTGTGGTAAGTGGCTGGTACCGTTTAATTCAAACGCTTAAAAATAAGTTAGACTTGGGAATTGACCAAAACAAAAATAAATTGTAAAAATTAGCCTATACCAAATACCAACGAAATTAAACACAGATAATAATAATAATAATAATAATAATGTTTTATTTATTTATATAATAATAATAAGTACAAAAATAAAAATACAATTTTTGAATTACATAAACAAACAAAACCGACAATTCCTGCAGAAGGAACCATTAGGTGCCTTGATTGCAGGTATCGCTTGAGATATGGAAGACTATTGCTTTCCCAAGGCAACTTCTGGATGGTTGAAATTCTTAAAACTGCATTTTTAAGCATAGATAAATTAGGTTGAATTAATATCTTCTCACGATTAAAATTATAACATGGTTTTCTGAAGTACCTACTGTAATGAAATTAATTTTCTGGAGTGCTTAATCCTCATAAACAATTTTTTTTTCACAATTTCCTTTCTTTGCTTGATACGTATATATTGTTAATAAAATAACTTACTGATATCGGTACTCTACACTACTTACATATATTTTCTGTGACAATTGCGACATCATCTAAAGGCGCAATAAACGCCATTGCCGATGGTTGATTTGTAACGCAAAAGTTATTATTATTATCATCAGCTACAAGAAAGACTGGAATATCGTTTGCCAATGTGTCCGTTTCTAATTCAATCCACAAGAGAAATATCCATAGACAATTACTAAAACAATACAGAATAGAATTGAAGAATGTTTATCTAAGAAATTAAATATAAGCAAGCAGGATTACTTTTAGAGAAATTCCAGCAAATTATAGGTAGGTATCTATATCTACCTACACACTGAAATTTAAAAGCCTATTACTAGGGTGTTTACTTTCAATCGATATTCGACCAATAGAGTCATCCCTCATATTTTTTTAATTTTAAATTATAAAATAATAACAATTTGAAGAGGGAATTTAAGTTTAAGTCTTAATTATTTTGGTTTCTTCTAAAAACGATTATAAGTATAAATGAGAATGGATAGAGATATTATACATAGGTACTTATACAGGGTGGTCCGAAGTTTATCTGACAAACTTCGGCAGGTGATAGAGGGACTTAAAATAAGTGTAAAAGTTCCTATCAACTTATGTCCTTAGGTGATTGCTAACAAAGATACAGGGTGTTAAAGTTTTGTGAAAAACAAACCATTTCTTTAACAACTCTAAAATTATGAAAGCTATTGACTTGAAATTTTAGGGGCGGCGATGTTTTTTAAGCCTCAATTGTTTTACGGAATCTTGCCTTTGTACTGTTTCCAGTGGCGCCGTCACAGGGTGGGGGAGTTAAATTTTTCGCCGAAACTATGTAACGCCACTGCTTTGTACAGTTGTTTTTAAGATTTTCCGAATCTCTGCTCAATTTTTAAGAAAAAAGGTATCTTTTAATTTATTCGTACAACTCTTAGTTTTCGAGTAAAACCGGCTGTTTTACTTTGTATCTCTACTAAAACACTAAAACCTTTACTACAATAATTATAAAATTAATAATTCTAGTTGCCCATGGTAAACAATGAAATATTATTGTCAGTCAATGTTTGACCTGTCACCCTGTGAGTTTTTATAGTGCTAATGTTGGGTATCAAGATGCCAAGATTGTTCAGCAATGTAAAATAAATGATAAATTTACAATAAAGTTTAGTCATGGAAATTCTTTTTGCTATTTTACTCGAAAAGTAAGCGTTGTACGAATAAATTAAAAAGATACCTTTTTTCTTCCAAATTGAGCAGAGCTTCGGAAAATCTCAAAATCAACTGTACAAAGCAGTGGCGTTACATAGTTTCGGCGAAAAATTTAACTCCTCCACCCCGTAACGGCGCTACTGGAAGCAGTACAAAGGCAAGATTCCGTAAAACAATAGAGGCTTAAAAAACATCGCCGCCCCTAAAATTTCAAGTCAAGTCAATAGCTTTCATAATTTTAGAGTTATTCAAGAAATGGTTTGCTTTTCACAAAACTTTAACACCCTGTATCTTTGTTAGCAATCACCTAAGGACATAAGTTGATAGGAACTTTTCCACTTATTTTAAGTCCCTCTATCACCTGCCGAAGTTTGTCAGGTAAATTTCGGACCACCCTGTATATATACAGGGTGTTCCAGTTTTTTGTAGCAGGACTTTAACAGTCGATAAACATTTGAAAATTATTAAAAAAAGTTCATATAAACATAGGTTGAGAAATGCTTAGTTTTAGAGATACAGGGTGTTAAAGTTTGAAAATAAATGTGAATTTATATTTATATTTCCAGAATGCTAAGAAGTATCGAATCCAAACTTACCAATTCTTTACGTACAATTTAGAGGTCTATTTTAGAATAACAAACTACTACTTTACTTAACCATGGGCGTAGATATCTGGATTTACTAAGGCTCCTTTGTACAAAAAAGTAGTACGCCACTGATATTTTCCCATGTTTCCAATTTAATTCAATAAAGCAAGAAAAAACAAAAATTTAATGTCTCTTGGCACTTTTTGATATGACAAGCCGTTGTTCAGAAAATTTACATTTAATCTTTTGATGTACGCCTCTGGACGAATTTTAGACAAATTTGAAATCGCTCAGAATTTCACCAAATTTGTTGGTATGAAAAGTCTTTTAAAAAGAAAGAATGAAACATCGCTAATGATGCTTGTAATGAAGTAAGACACTTTTACATGTTACTAGCTTTTGTGTTTGTGTTTCTAAAAATTTATTTTAGTTCGACCGTTGCGTTTTAATACATTTGTGTTATAAAAATTTTGATTTACATGATAATAAACTTTTACAATAAATATTTTAAATGTTTCATTCTTTCTTTTTAAGAGACTTTTCGCCCCATCAAATTTGGTGAAATTCTGAGCGACTTCAAGTTTGTCTATAATTCGTCCAGAGGCGTGCATCAAAAGACTAAATGTAAATTTTCTGAACAACGGCTTGTCATATCAAAAAGTGCCAAGAGACATTAAATTTTTGTTTTTTCTTGCTTTATTGAATTAAACTGGAAACATGAGAAAATATCAGTGGCGTACTACTTTTTTGTAAAAAAGAACCTTAGTAAATCCATATATCTACGCCCTTGGTTAAATAAAGTAGTAGTTTGTTATTCCTAAATAGGCCTCTAAATTGTATGTAAAGAATTGGTAAGTTTGGATTCGATACTTCTTAGCATTCTGGAAATATAAATATAAATCCATATTTATTTTCAAACTTCAACTGTATCTCGAAAACTAAGCATTTCTCAACCTATGTTTATATGAACTTTTTAAAATATTTTTCAAATGTCTATCGACTGTTAAAGTCCTGCTACAAAAAACTGGAACACCCTGTATATTAATATATAAAAAAAAATCCTTTCGCGCCGGCCCTGAATAGGTTGTTAATAAACTACTCGCAAAATAACTTACTTATATAAGGGTACTTACACTTTAAGATATCCCATGTCCACATAACAGAGGGTGCACTGCACGCGTAAATAACTAAATAAAATTCCGGTTTAAAATACAAATAATAAACGTAATCTTGGTTAAGGTTTTTCCTATTATTTCTCTGACACATTTCCGGCAAGCGATACTGTTTTTGATAATCATTTTATATATTTATGGAAACTTGTGAAGATACTTTCAGATATAGTTGGTAACAGTAAATGTAATTTCAATCTGCGGTAAATAATTGATATAAAACCATTTTAAATTAACAAACTTATCTGTATAAAGTTACTGTGCGTTGGATTTATAAGTAGGCACATCGAAATACCCAGATAAAAAAATTGTTGACCAGAGTCTGTCCTATTAAAAAAAAAACGAATATAATGTTTTGTAACAGTATTATAAGGAATGCATAGGCACACAAAAAAAATTGCATATATTATACTGAGCAGACCACCCATACACAATGAATTTTGCTGCGCTACACCCGAATCCATCGCCATCGCCTGAATATTTTTGCCCTAACCTCAAAAAAAAATACCCTAAAATTTCGCCTCTTTCAGGGTTACGGTTGAATTGTTAACGGAAAACATTAAAAATCTCCTAACTCTCATGTATTTAGAGTCGCTAAACTCAAATCTGATGTCATTTTTGCTCCGAGTCAGAATTTTCTCCTAACCTCAAAAAATATGCACTTTTTTAGAAGTAAGACTAGATCGTTAACAGATAACGTTAGAAGTCATTGAAACATTACGTACTTTTAGAATTTTTACTAATCTGAAAGAATTCCTTAAAATTGCACATTCTTAACGTCGGTAACTAAAAACCTTATAGTAACCACCTAGACCTTGTGTATATTGGATAACACCAGACTTTATAAATCGAATTTTCTTTTCATAGGCCTCTGGTTTAAAAATTTATTTACCTATCGTCAACAAGAATTGGCGCCCAACGTGGGGCCCCAATTCTTCAAAAATGAGGATATACCATGATAACACTTTTCAACTTAAAATATTTTTATTACAAAACATTCTAACAATTATACAAAATTTTAGTTTATAACGACAATGGATGGGTATATAAATAAATTTTTTTTAAGTACATACACTATATCTCTATAACATTTAAAGTCTACAATCACGAGTTTTGTTTGCGCATCCAGTTAGCGCGAATCGCACAGACTGTCAAAGCAGTTCACAGCAAAACTTTGAGAAACAGTTTGCATCGTTAACTCACTAAAAACGATATTTTGAGTGAGGTTATGTATCCCAAAGTTCCCTAACGCAATCTCGAAACACTGCGCATAAATAAACTTATACATTAACAGGTTTATGCGTAGCGTCGCCACTCTCCTGCTTCCTGTCCGTTTTCTCCGACCCACTCTGCCAGCCGGAGTCCATGGTGCCATCGCTGTGACAACCCTGACCTTGAATCTCATCTTCCATGTTCTCGCCGTACAATAACCCCGCGGGATTCCCCCCCAGATTCTGTATCAGAGCCGAGATGTTCGTTCCGATATTCCTCCTCGCCTGTTGGTTCAAATTTAAAGTCTTTGGAGGGATGTTCTTCGAACAAGAAGTGTTGTAGTTGAAACTCGACTTATTCTGGTTGTAGTAGTTTTGCTCGAAATTGTTCAGACCGGATATGGTGTTCGTTAGATTACTCGAATTCTGCCTGAAGGTTTCCTGTTCCGGGATTACCTCGTACTGCGCGTCGGGGGCTAAGTAATGGTCCAATGTGGGATTGAATCCTCGATGCTTGGTTTGCTCAGGCTTGTCCTGGAAGTAGCTGCCGCAGCATTCATCAGGAGATATCGCGTCATCGGTGGTCTCGGTCAGTGGCGTTTGGACGCTGCTGCAAAGGCTGTTCTGGGATATATCTTTAGGCAGCAGTTGCATGCAGGATTCTGTGGTGAATTCGGATAACTCGTCGGAACAAGGCAGAGGGAACGGCATCCTGCTTCTAGTCGACATTTGCCTGTTGCCCATTCTATGCGCTAGGTAGTCCTCGTCTTCTGTCACTGTAGAGGACGATATGTTCTCTTGGAAGTTTTGCAACAGCTGATTGGTGTTGACGCTGTTAACGTCCATGGTTTCAGGTTTCTGCAAGGACATTAACCTAGGCTTCTGCGTTTCAAGCGCCTCGTCGTACAAGGAGGAATCCTGGCCGTCATTTCGGACGGATATATTGCAGCAGCTGCTGACGTCGGCGAAGTACACCTCGGATTCCGTCGCCTCTGGTTTCTGCGGGCTGCTCTCCTGCTGCTGGAACGCCGCGTTCTCAACCCCTTGCAGTCTGGGCAGGAACCGGCATTTCTGCGCGTCCAAATTAGCCTTGCCGCTGTCAGGTACGCTAGGCTCGTGATAGTCGTGTTCTGGATTCGGCTTGTCTTCTTCTTGAGCGTTTTGGTTAAATATGTTTTGCACATTTGCGCGATTGGAAGACTGCGCGTTCGACTTGACGGACGCTATGTCAGTCCTCTTCTTCATTTTTCTAGCTGGAAGCGTGTGGGAGACTCTATCTACGCAACTGGAAGTATCCGTGCTTTCGCTATTGTCGTTTGGCTGGTGAATTTCGGGTTCAGTCGTATTCTCATAATTATCTTTATTACTAAGGTGAGCTCTGGTGCGCCTGGAACCCCTAAACTGGTTGTTCTCGTTCATCTGACAGTGGGACTCGTGACCATGCACGTGATGATGCATGTGATGAAATCTGAAAGTAATACCTGATTTATTGTTCGCCGTAGCACTGAGGCGGCAGTTTTTGAGTCAACAGTAATCCTACCTTCCAGGCGACTGCATTGGCCTTCTGGCCGGCGAATTCGGGTTGGAATAAGGTGGCGGCGGTCCCCAAACGTACACTCCACCCACAGGTGGTCGATTGTCCAAGATGCTGTACGACCCTGTCGATCCCGTCATGGCATCCGCTTGGTTGGGGTGCTCGCCACCAGATCTGTTGCTAAATCCGTACTGGCTATCCGCGCTGCTAACTCCGCCTTGATACGTCAGGGAATTATCTCTAAAATGCAAAGGAAAACGTGTAGCAAATGGGGGGGTATAAATTTTATAAAAGAAGGGAAATAGCTATTAATAATGTAAAAATTAACTTTAATTTGTGCCACGGGGTATATAAGAAGTAATTGGTTGAGTTTTTGTTCATGTCTGCGGCAACCGGAAACCGGGTGTTGAAATTTTTCGATGGGAAATGACTATACGAGTCGGTTCCCAAAGAACTGCTGGCTACGCGAAATTGCGAGTGGACTCGCCTGAACGTATATTGGGTGAAATAGGGCTGACTCAGGGGTTCACCAGGGGGTACTGGTGGAACCACTAATACAGTTCGACGGGAGCGGCAGAGACAGTTGATCCAAGCGCGGAGTGAGACAGTTCGAGCAGCGCGGAAATTGTTCGGGCAGCGCAGCGTCGGGACGTCACGATACAGAGACGGAACTAGAGTTTTGACCGGCCGACGTCTGGGACGCCGTCGCGGCAATTTGCGAATTACTTAGGGGCTAGTCTAAGCGTCGCGAAGTGCGTAAGTGATACGGCGGGTTTTAAAGTTGATAGAAATCCGACGTATAATTTTGGTGAAGGTAATTGTGAAATAGGATTATTGAATTTTAGAGGCTTTTGGGTAAGTCATTTTAAGTTTACTAACCCCAGATACGTTTCATTTTGCGAGTGAACCTGAAATAGGGTCTCTGGTATTAGAAAATACCTAATTGATATTGGCACTAAATGTGAAAGGGTGGCATACACATAACATATTTATATAGAGAGACCCAGATATGGTACGTATGATTTCTTTGTTGTGGTGAGCACTGGTATTTCAATAATATAGCACTTCGAGTTCGTTAAAAAAATTACCTTTGCGCCTCTGTCTGGCCTGCATTTCCTCTGCTCCACGGTAGTCGCCTCCAGCTCCATCCACTTACAGCCCGCGCTCTGCTGTGGTTATCCGGGTTTGGCAGCGGCCCATCCTCTGGGTTAGGGGAATAAAAATTGCCTATTCGCCCCGGCGCCCAAAATCTACTGGAAAAAAAATGGTAAGGTGCCTAAATTATTAAGAAAATCATAAAGACAACAACTAATACCAAATGAGGACTTTAACGCGGAAGATTTTTTTGCGTTACCTGTCTGTAGGATGGTGGCTGTCCCACGGATAAACCTGAGGCCCAGCAGGCGCCGGCGGGTACCGGCATTCCTCGCAACAGCTACAATAGGTCGTCGCAGGCATCGGCGGGCCTCTGACCGAACCGTGATTGCTTGAAGGGCCAGATTGCTGCTGATAGAACGACCGACATCTCAGTTCCAGCTGCTCCCAGTACATTTTCTTCTTTTCGTGGCTAAGAAACAAAGAGAATTTCAATTGCATAATATCTAGCCAATCGAGATTAAGCAAGCAAAGAATGTTTTCAAGACTGCCACAGGGACCGCGTTTGGGGCCTATGTTATTTCCGTTGTTCATTAACGTCATTGTACGGCTGTTTGACGAAATTTCGCAGTTTCTGTCGCGATTCTGTATCAGTATCAGTCTCAGCCGTGGGTTGACAAAACAAATGACTGAGGCTGAATTAGATTAATTTGAAACGTCGACTCTAAGCTACTAAATTTAGCTTTTTACACATAACTGATATTGATGTTTTATACGTACCTTAAAAGTTGGTAGACTAGCATACAGGAAAATATGCAGACCAGAATCCCGCTGACGGACAGCCCAAACATGGCCCTCAAACAGGAATAGAGGGCGCCGTGTATCACTTCGCAATCCGGCGTTGAATCGAATACGTATCTGATTCCTGAAAATAGACAACGTTCAGTGGAAATAATTATACAGTGTGGTTGAAAGAGTGAAGGTGGTCACAGATTGGTGGATAGAGGGTAGAGTGGGGGGTACTGAATACCGAGCTATTCCTTCCGTAGGCAATATTTAGGCTAAGTCATGGTGTGTTCTAAAATTGTCTTACCATCATCGGCGTTGGCGTGGGCCTCCAGCAGAACGGAGTAGCAGGTGCAAGTTCTTGATTTTTGCGTATAAACGCATTCTCGTAACGTTTGCAGTCTGTTCATGTGGATGACCGTTGTTGTGATCGTCACGAGCACGCACGTTAAGGCACACACTAGGCAGCACAGGCCGCACACCTTTATCTGAAAAAAAAAATGAATTGGGGTCAGGGGTCAGTCAAGTTGACCCCCTCAGTTATTATAAAACGAGTCATATTGCCTTATTTTGAAGTTTTGCACACTTACCAAATAACTGTATCTATTTTTTCTCCTCGCCAGGCTCATCACACAAATTCCAGTCAGTATTAGCTGAAAATAAAGAACTTATTAACTGTATATAATTTGATGGTGTGTGCTTTAAGACTTTTGTGAAGCTGATGATTTGCTGGGGAGTTTTCGGATTCTCTTCCGCGTTAGATATTTTGAATATTTGGATTTTTGACCATCTTGTCGTGGAAGAAAACCCAAAAATTCTTCTATAAAACTAGCAAGTAAATTTTGTGGGGTGCAATGGAATTTCTTCCCCTTAGACCAACACCTATGATTTGAATTGATTTTGAATTTAAGGTTCCTTACTCACCATTGTTGCAGGCACGAACGTAGGTATGGTTTCGAAATACCCAAGCGTCGACGTGTACGATCTAAGTAGAAAATACACAGCCAAGAATAAGGCTCCCAATATCGTGGCCAGCCCTCCACACGCACAACACCAGAATACGTATTTCCTGATGCCCCCGCTATTGGGATTCGCTGAAAGAAAAACAAAATAAATTCAGTAAATAAATTTCAATAAAAAATATTTATTGCACCAATCTCCCCTAACAAATTCCGTCTGGCTAATACCAAAGGTTGAAATGGTAAAAATAATAAAACAACAATGCGCTTTAGGTATTCGGTCGGTTCACAAAAAACGGAACGAGACGCGTGCGCTCCCAAAGCGTGAGCCTTTTCAACCAATCACGGTAGTCCGAGGCGGAAATTGATAGGTGTTCCATTTGAAAAATAATTTTTGGAAACCCTGTATATTTTTAGAAAGTGAAAATTATTCAAAAATATTAATTCTCTGAGAGATCTCAAATTTACAATATATACCCGATGTGCTTGTATAAATAAATCTTCCAACAAACTTACAACAGGACAGGGGGCGGAACAAAATTCAAATAATAATAATAATAATAATACAGCTCTGCAAATTTTGCTTGGTAATAATTTTGCCTGTTTTCATTGCTTACTAAAATCAAGTCCTTATCGTGGTTGGCTTCGAGTTACAGACAAAACTTACCAGTGTGTGGTACATGGTGAGGATATGGCTGGATCGCAGGAGGTATGTGGTATTGGACCACTTGCATGACGGGATATCCGTGCATGTTTCTAATCTTTATGCGATTTTATCACTAAACACTTAACACATCAGGTTGCACTATTTTATTTGCAAAAGCGATTGTACTTTAACACTCCATATCTGTCGTGTATCTTACTAATTACATTATCAACAAATGCGAGGTTTATCGGGTGCCCCATGGTGACAAAGCATAAACAATATAAAAACTACCACGTTACGTCTAAGGGCTTGTTACTGAAGCTGGTGTATATCTGAAGTTCCATTTTGGTGGGGAAGGGAGCACATTAGAGAGCAGATCCGCATCTGTAATATTCAGCAAGTCTCAATTTCGCAAATATTCAATTTGAGACTTAAAGAATATGGACTGTCGTTTGGGCACAATAAATCGATACGGACCTGCGAGGCGTCGCCATAACGACGCCGGGCGTCTTTTCTCTCTGATAGTCAATATTTCCTCCCTCTCTTGCTCGCTCTACCCACCCCTCCCTTGTGGTGTTTACCTTACACGCTCTCGGTAGTTATTGCATTATATTTTAATTTAGGCCAAGTGGTTTTGAATAATTTTCCGCTCGCCAGCCGCACTAATTGCGCGCGGCGGTTAACTAGATGTTTATTCGATTTTCAGATTTAAAAAACAAAAACGCGCCGTTTAAGACATTATTAGTACTTATTACAAATTTATTGAAATATATATATATTTTTTCATTAAATATATTTATTTTGTTAAAATATATATCTATTTTTACGAATATATAAATATATTTTCTCAAATATATATTATTTCTGCTAACATATATTAATGTAGAAATAAGCTTTTATCGTCGTACGCTAGGTGGCGCCATGCTCATTAAATGTAACCTAAATTTAATCAGCATGGCGCCACCTAGCGTACGACGGTAAAAGCTCATTTCTATATAAATATATGTTAGCAGAAATAATACATATTTGTGAAAATATATTTACATATCCGTAAAAATATATATATATATATATTTACAAAGATATATATATTTATAAAACTTATTTTTTTCAAATATCTCAAAAATCAATCCAAAAGACACCTACTTACAAAAAGCAATAATTCAAATCATGCGCGGCTCAGTAAAATTTTACAAGGTGAAACACTCTGTATATGCCTAATTTATGCCGAAAAGGGTGACTTCAACAAAGCGACTAAAAAACTATCCATTAACAAGATTGAACCCAATTTACGCTCCAAAGGCGGGGAAAACATCCTTCTGGCAGGAAGTCGGTACGTATTTTATTCCATTAACTCGTACAAAAAATTAGTCAAGCTTCCGTAAAGCCGCCATGGCTCAGTGAGGAATACTTTTATTTATCTTTGAGGCCTTATTGTTAACGCCGACGCTTCTTTCGACTTTGGGCCGTTGAACCAATCAATAATCATCAATCAAACTAAGCGATAGAACCGGAAAATTAGTATATTGGTTTCGAAGTTAATTGCATGCGGTATAGTCTATATCGTTTAAGGTTTCCCCATTAGCAGCTATCCTTGTGGTCTGAGGAAACTTAATTTAGTAGTATTTTTGTTTTACTTGCGTCCATAATTATGAGGCGCCGTTTAAGACATTATTAGTATTACAAATATATATATATATATATATATATATATAGTAATTATTGAAATATATACCTATATATTTTTTCATTAAATATATTTATTTTGTTAAAATATTTATGTTTTATAAATATATATACCTATCTTTGTAAAAATATATATATATATATATATATATTTTTAAGACATTATTAGTACTTATTACAAATTTATTGAAATATATATATATTTTTTCATTAAATATATTTATTTTGTTAAAATATATATCTATTTTTACGAATATATAAATATATTTTCTCAAATATATATTATTTCTGCTAACATATATTAATGTAGAAATAAGCTTTTATCGTCGTACGCTAGGTGGCGCCATGCTCATTAAATGTAACCTAAATTTAATCAGCATGGCGCCACCTAGCGTACGACGGTAAAAGCTCATTTCTATATAAATATATGTTAGCAGAAATAATACATATTTGTGAAAATATATTTACATATCCGTAAAAATATATATATATATATATTTACAAAGATATATATATTTATAAAACTTATTTTTTTCAAATATCTCAAAAATCAATCCAAAAGACACCTACTTACAAAAAGCAATAATTCAAATCATGCGCGGCTCAGTAAAATTTTACAAGGTGAAACACTCTGTATATGCCTAATTTATGCCGAAAAGGGTGACTTCAACAAAGCGACTAAAAAACTATCCATTAACAAGATTGAACCCAATTTACGCTCCAAAGGCGGGGAAAACATCCTTCTGGCAGGAAGTCGGTACGTATTTTATTCCATTAACTCGTACAAAAAATTAGTCAAGCTTCCGTAAAGCCGCCATGGCTCAGTGAGGAATACTTTTATTTATCTTTGAGGCCTTATTGTTAACGCCGACGCTTCTTTCGACTTTGGGCCGTTGAACCAATCAATAATCATCAATCAAACTAAGCGATAGAACCGGAAAATTAGTATATTGGTTTCGAAGTTAATTGCATGCGGTATAGTCTATATCGTTTAAGGTTTCCCCATTAGCAGCTATCCTTGTGGTCTGAGGAAACTTAATTTAGTAGTATTTTTGTTTTACTTGCGTCCATAATTATGAGGCGCCGTTTAAGACATTATTAGTATTACAAATATATATATATATATATATATATATATATAGTAATTATTGAAATATATACCTATATATTTTTTCATTAAATATATTTATTTTGTTAAAATATTTATGTTTTATAAATATATATACCTATCTTTGTAAAAATATATATATATATATATATATATATATATATATATATATATATATATATATATATATATATATATATATATATATATATATATATATATATATATATATATATATATATATATATATATATATATATATATATATATATATATATATATATCTCGCGACCTTTTCTGCGTCCCTATATTGTAAATTTACATATGATTCGGCGTCCTCCACCTTTCTGCGTCCATATACGGATGCAGAAAGTTTATGCCGTGTTTACTTCGTTGCTATGGCAATACAGTTCTTGCGCAGTTAACATTCAATGAGATCAAGTCTAGGGGATTTCATTTTGTGAAGTTTGGATTGCCCAGCACAGTTGGCATGGGCAGCACAACTGTCATATAGGGACGCAGAAAGGTTGTAAAATGTATATATATTCGTAAAAATATACGTATATATATTTTTACAAAGATATATATTTATAAAACTTATAAATATTTTAACAAAATAAATATATTTAATGAAAATATATAATATATATTTCAATAATTATTATATATATTTGTAATACTAATAAAGTCTTAAACGGCGCCTCATACATCTACACTAGTCGGCCAGCACATACCGCCTGTCAGTGTACAACGGACCCGGCTGCTGGTCCAAACGAATTGGCGTAGCAAAATCTCCAACTCCCTTGCTTTCATTATTCATTACTTGCTATTTCTTTTTATTCAATGTTAGTCAGTTTTGGAAGCGGAACAATTTTTCGCAAAACCACCAAAATTGAAAAAATATGCCAGAATAAAGTCGAGCATCTTGTCCTCAATCTCGCCTCAGAAGAAGACCACGACAAGATGATGAGACCCCAAAAAATCAAAATCATCAGCACGGGAAGAGAACCCAAAAATTTTCCCACCTCGCTCGTTATCTAAGGAACAACGTACTTACAAATTCTGGACCTGCACCGCGAGTTGAGACTCCCGTTGCCGTCATATCTGGGCCTGGGGGGCGGCCGCGGGGGCAAAGCCGGGGGCAAGGGCGACACCTCTATCCTGTCATCAGCCTCGATCTTCCTGTTCTGCGCGCCCGCCTCGACATCCCCAACATTCTCACAGTCTTCTTGTATGTGGCAAGTGCAGGCGGGAGGTACAATTTTGGGCGCGTGCCCAGTCTTTGGCGACGAGTGCACATGCACGTGCACGGATTGGTTTATGGGGTGGATGTGGCTGGTGGCGGAGGGGGCATGACTTAGGTTGATGACGTGGTGGAGGTTGGATTTCGACACGCACAGGGGGTGGATCAGCTCGGTCTTGGGCGCCTCCACGTTGGGCTTCTCCGAACAGGTGCAGCTGTGGACGTGGCTCAGCAGGCCGTGGTCGCTCGCCTCGCTGGACTGGTACGCGTGATCGCCCTTTTGGGGATCCGGCGACGGCGTTGACATGTTGGGCCTTGCGGGGCGGCTACATTTTCACCTCGCCATTTTCGTCCTGGAACAAATTAGAATCAATCAGATCGAATCACTCTTCAAGAAGAGCCAAAATTTTCTCTCTCATCTATTTAAACATCGTAACCTTGTCACTAGGCGTCTGAATTTACTTTCGGGAATTTTAATCGCCGCGGCGCCGCCACTGACGTCGCTGCGATGCGCTTTTCTCAGAAAACTGCTGTTTTCTATCCTGCTTTTAATCGCACGCCGGTAAACGCTCTGTTTCGCAGATACTAAGGGGAGGGGTCGAGGGGGCACCTTACGGTTGCACTAAACTGACCGCTGTATTTTATTTTGACAAGGTGAAACCGGCAGGCATGAGCCTCTTTAGCTCAGTGGTAGAGCACTGGTCTCGTAAACCAGGGGTCGTGAGTTCAATCCTCACAGGAGGCACACGGTTTTTTTCTAGATCAATCCGTTGAAACAACCGGCGATTTTTTTTGTTTTCACAGCGATACATGCACGCAATTAATTCGCTAACATTGTGATGCAAATCCAGGAAGGAAATAGGACGTATAATTTTCGCGTTTCTATTCAAATCAAATTAATGCGCGTTCACGGAAACGCCTTCAGTATAATGAGAAATAAATATTTATATATAATAATCGCAACGTATTTCTCAGAGGTCAAAAATCAGGAATATTTATTTATAGTTATTAAACATGCTCCATAAATTACTGGCTAATGATAATAACAACAATGTGACCAAAAATAGGCAACCGTACCGTAAAGTGTATATATGGTTGCCTAATTCCTTAGTCACATTATTTTGATTTTTGACGTTTCGAGCGCCTTGGCGTGATCTTGTTTTAGGTTAGGTACCACTTATTGTGAGATATATACAGGGTGAATCTTCAAGTGGGGGTCATATTTTTATGGGTAATAGTACTAGTCGTCAGGAATATGAATTCAATTTTTTTTTTGTAAGTTGTAAAATGGCCGAGTTTATGAGATTAGTTCAACATCTCTATTTGCTATTATTTGCTTAACTATTAAATTCTCCGTACTTCACTTAAATCGAGAAGTTTGGCAACAACACACAGTTCAGGAATCGTACAAGACACGCGCGGTCGCCTCAGTTATTAGCCATTACTCTCGTTAGTGCATTCCACTGGCGGGGTAGGTACCCAAGTTAAAATAAAAAGGGTGTAAATAATATTCATTTTTCATAGCACGTTTAAAAAAAAATTAGTTTCGTGTTCCTATAGTTGAAAGGTGTCACTCCTATAAATATGACCCCTACTTAAAGATTCACCCTGTATATTGAGGAAATATTATTGGATTTCGAAATTTTATCAGTTATTCAAATAAGCTGCGTCTATTAAATAAATTAATTCCATGGCTATACTGCATCTAAAAATTACATTCTACGCTTAATCAAGAATTTAACATATTATACCGAATAGGCTTTTAAAATTCCTTAGTAGATTCTGATGAGGTTTATTGGTCTTTATTTTAAAGTGCAGAGACAAACATTTCTACAGGCTGTTATTCCTTACAATATAGGTATTCCTAAAACTTGTGAAAAATTTTCCCAATAATCTCAATCAAACTTGTCATTGCCTAATTTTTATACTCCGCTACAGACAAATTTTAAAACCGATTTACGATTTTACGCCTTAACGTTGCACCTTTTTATTATGATAATATTGGAGATAATCCGCATCAACAAAATAACACGGTCCAGACCTCGTCCTCTGCAACTGGCAACTGGCATTATAAACACGCGCTTTGGACAGTTAGAGTAACAGAAAACATTACTTTAATACTGTTAAAGCAACATTAATCGGCAGTTTACTGTCGAGCGTTTGATATACTGCAATTTTTTGTGAGTGGGCTGCATGTTACATGTCTCTGATTACTTATTGCTTGGGATCGTCTTACCTCTCGGCCGGTTTTCAGAGTTGAGAAACGGCAGAACAGTGTACACCGTAATACGTTTTTCAGTTCTAAATGGTTTTACTACTCAGATGATGGACTGTACTTAAGAATCCTTAAAATCGGATCAACTTGTCAACTTGAAGAGAATCAGATACATCTACTGAAGTGTATTTTTTTAACTGCGTGCCTGAGTATATGCTGAAAAAAGAATTAGGTGTGTAGTATTAAACTAAGTCGTAAGTTCATCTCCTCCCACTCACGGTTCTCGTCATTTTTACCTTTACGAAACTAGGAAATAATCGTATTTTAAAGTCGATTTCCCATTCACTCAAATTCCTGTTTATTTCTATTTTTACTGCGTCAGTGTCACGTTCCTGATTATTTTTACAATTAAAGAAAATAATGAGTAAACGAAAATATTGCAAGTAATGAGTAAACAAGTGAACGATTAACCAAAAATATACTTTTAAAGAATTTAGAAAGCATTAACCTATTCACTCACGTTCCTGGTAATTTTTCAAGAAAAAAGTAACGAGTAAATAAAAATATTACACGAGCAATGACGAGTAAATGATTATTCAAGAGAAAATAGTTTTTTGAGACATTTTGATTACGCCATCTAAACCCTCTCACGTTTTTGGTCATTTCTACGAGTAAAAAATGTCGAGCAGATTAAAATATTGCACGCGCAGTAATGAGTAAATAACAAGCAAAAGATTAACTAAGCACAAAGTCGATTTTTTCAAACTCTTTCACTAATATTCCTCGTTATTCTTACAATAATAAAATAAGGAGTAAATAAAAAATTACACGAGTAATGACGAGTATTTGCATGAGCTAGTTGGCTAAAATTGTTTCTCAAAGTCATTTTTACTGCATCACTGTCGAACTTCTGGCCTTTTTTGAAATTAAAGAAAATAATGAGTAAACGAAAATATTGCAAGTAATGAGTAAACAAAAATCTGTTATGAAGGATTTGGACAGCGCTAACCTATTCACTCACGTTCCTGGTAATTAAAAAAGAAAATAATGAGTAAATGAAAATATTGCACGAGCAATGACGAGTATACGATTATTCAGGAGAATAGTTTTATGAGGCGTTTTGATTACGCCATCTCCACCCGATTGTGGTCATTTTTACGAGTAAAAAATGGCGAGCAAATTAAAATATTGCACGCGCAGTAATGAGTAAATAACAAGCAGATGTTTAACTAAACACAAAGTCGTTTTTTTTTAAAGTTTAGATTGCGCTTAACTCAATCACTAATATTCCTCGTTATTTTTCCAATAAAAAATATGAGTAAATAAAAAATTACACGAGCAATGACGAGTACTTGCATGAGCTAGTTAGCTAAAATCGTTTCTCAGTCATTTTTACTGCATCACTGTCGCATTTCTGGCTTTTTTACAATTAAGAAAATAATGAGTAAACGAAAATATTGCAAGTAATGAGTAAACAAGCGGGTGATTAACCAAAAATCTGTTTTTGAAGGATTTGGACAGCGCTAACCTATTCACTCACGTTCCTGGTAATTTTTCAACAAATAGTAACGAGTAAATGAAAATATTATACGAGCAGAAACGAGTAAACGATTATTGAGTATACAAAATCGTTTTTTTGAGGCGTTTTAATTACGTCATCTCCACCCTTTTAAGCTTTTGGCCATTTTTACGAGTAAAAAATGGCGAGCAAATTAAAATATTGCACGCGCAGTAATGAGTAAATAACAAGCAGATGATTAACTAAGCACGAAGTCGATTTTTTAAAAGTTTAGACTGCGCGAACTCATTCACTAATATTCCTCGTTATTTTTACAATAAAAATGAGGAGTAAATAAAAAATTACACGAGCAATGACGAGTAAATGATTATTCAAGAGAAAATCGTTTTTTTTTTTAGGCATTTTGATTACCACCCTCTCAAGCTTTCGGGCATTTTACGAGTAAAAAATGGTGAGCGAATTAAAATATTGCACGCGTAGTAATGAGTAAATAATAAGCAGATGTTTAACTAAGCACAAAGTCGATTGTTTAAAAGTTTAGACTGCGATAACTTATTCACTAATATTCCACGTTATTTTTACATTAAAAAAAATAAGGAGTAAATAAAAAATTACACGAGCAACGACGAGTATTTGCATGAGTTCTCAAAGTCATTATTACTGCATCACTGTCGCATTTCTGTCCTTTTTTACAATTAAAGGAAATAATGAGTAAACCAAAATATTGCAAGTAAACAAGCGGACGATTAACCTGTTTTTGAAGGATTTGGACAGCTCTAACAAATTCCCTCAACGTTCCTCATAATTTTTCAATAAAAAAGTAACGAGTAAATGAAAATATTACACGAGCAACGACGAGTAAATTATTATTCAGTAGAAGATCGGTTTTTGAGGCATTTTGATTACGTCATCTCCATCCTCTCACGTTTTTAGTCGCATTTCTGGCCATTTTTACAATTAAAGAAAATAATGAGTAAACGAAAATATTGCAAATAATGAGTAAAAAATCTGTTTTTGAAGGATTTGGACAGCGCTAACCTATTCACTCACGTTCCTGTTAATTCTTCAACAAAAAAGTAACGAGTAAATGAAAATATTACACAAGCAAGCACAAGCACGAGTAAACGATTATTCAGGAAAAAAATAGTTTTTGAGGCGTTTTGATTACGCCATCTCCACCCTCTCGCGTTTTTGATAATTTTTAGGAGTAAAAAGTGACGAGCAAAGTAAAATATTGCACGAGCAGTAATGAGTAAATAACAAACAAATGATTAACCAAGCACAAAGTCGATTTTTTTAAAGTTTAGATTGCGCTAACGCATTCGTAATATTCTTCGTTATTTTTACATTAAAAAAAATAAGGAGTACCTACCTAAATAAAAAATTACACGAGCAATAACGAGTAGGTACTTACATGAGCTAGTTAGCTAAAATAGTTCTCAAAGTCATTTTTACTGCATCACTGTCGCATTTCTGCCCTTTTTTACAAATAAAGAAAATAATGAGTAAACGAAAATATTGCAAGTAATGGGTAAACAAGCGGGCGATTAACAAAAAATCTGTTTATAAAGGATTTGGACACGTTTCTGGTAAATTTTCAACAAAAAAGTAACGAGTAAATGAAAATATTACACAAGCAATGACGAGTAAATGATTAGCCAGGAAAAATAGTTTGTTGAGGCACTTTGATTAGGTACGCGCGTTATCTCCACCCTCTCACGTTTTTGGATAATTTTTACGATTAGAAAATGGCGAGCAAATTAAAATATTGCACGCGCAGTATAATGAGTAAATAATAAGCTTTTAGAAAAGTTTGGACTGCGCTAAACACATTCACTCAAATTCCTGCTTATTTTTGCGATAAAAAAATGAGGAGTTAAATGAAAATATTGCACGTTCATTAACGAGTAAACAACGAGCAGACGATTAACCAAGTAAAAAAAGTGTTTCCAAAAAGTTTGGACTACATGTCGTCTCCATGCATCATTTGTGTTTATGGTAATTTTTATACAATAAAAGAATTATGAGTACCTATACCTATCTACTAACTAAAACTATTACTATACGAGCAATAACGAGTAAATGAGTACTTAGTTAAAAAACAATCTCGAGGCCGTTTTTGCTGTGTACCTTCACGTTTTTGGTTATTTTTATTTTTACAGTAAAACAAAGTCGCAGTAAACGAAAATATTGCATAAGCAATAACGAGTAAACCGCGAAGACGATTAACCAAGTAAAAAAATCTGTTTTTGAAATGCTTTGACTAAAGTCGTCCCCGTTCACTCCAGAGTAATCCTGCATGGTAATTTTTATATAATAAAAGAATTACGAGTATCTACCTATAGGTAGGTAGGTACCTATACCTAGGTAGGTAGGTACTCATGAAAAGTGAATCACCCTGTACCTAGGTATACCTACAAGTGATTCGCCTTATTTTATTATTTATTTTTGTATTCAAGAATAAAGTTCTTGGTACATTTACGTTTCTAAAATAACTCATTCATTCCTATTCACACCCTGAATAGTGCGAAAAAAAACACAAACCGACAAAGAAATGGGTCAACTGTTCCACAAAAGCCGAGCCACCGTATACAAAAGGAATCGTTCAATTTCTACTAAATATCTCAGTGGTTACTTATTTTACAATTTAATTTGTGTGCACCCGCCATGCAGGTTTCCTTTCTTAACCGAGCATTGAAATCTCCCAGTTTCTACCTGCGTCCAGGTAATTTGTAACGTTACCGTGCGAGATTTGTAAAATGGCATAACTGTAATGCAATTTACGTACGGATTTTTGTCCCCAAGTCGTGATGTCACCGGTGAATTTTTAAATTTACACTCGATTGTAGGTAATTAAATTATGTAGAGGTATCATGAAAAAAATTCATATTGAAATTTTGTTCTTTGAACGTTTGCGTTGGTTTGCGAGAATCTTAATTTTATTTTTATTTTTACTGCGTCACTTTCTGGTCATTTTTACATATGAGTAAACGGAAATACTTATTGCAAGTAATGAGTAAACAAGCGGACGATTAACCAAAACTCTGCATTTAAAGAACTTAGCCAGCACTAACCTACTCACGTTCCTGGTAGGTAATTAAAAAAAAAATAACGAGTAAATGGAAATATTATACGAGCAAAAACGAATTAACGATTATTGAGTAGAAAATCGTTTTTCGAGGCGTTTTGATTAGGTACCTACGTCATCTCCACTCTCTTAAGCTTTTGGTAATTTTCACGAGTAAAAAATGGCGAGCAAATTAAATAAGTAAGTATTGCACGCGCAGTAATGAGTAGGTAAACAACAAGCAGATGATTAACTAATCAAGAAATCGGAGTTAGAAAACGCGTAGTATAATGAGTAAGTAATAAGCAGATGTTTAACTATACAGGATACCTATTATAATAAGCACAAAGTCGATTTTTTTAAAGTTTAGACTGCGCTAACTCATTCACTAATATCCCTCGTTATTTTTACAATAAAAAAATGAGGAGTAAATAAAACATTACACGAGCAATGACGAGTACTTGCATGAGCTACTTAAAATCGTTAAAGTCATTTTTACTGCATCAGCTTTTTTGGCCATTTTTACAATTAAAGAAAATAATTAGTAACGAAAATATTGCAAGTAATGAGTAAACAAAAATCTGTTTTTGAAGGATTTGGACAGCGCTGACCTATTTACGCACGTTTCTGGTAATTTTTCAATAAAAAAGTAACGAGTACTTAAATGAAAATAGTATACGAGTAATTTATAAACGATTATTAAGGATAAAATTGTTTGTTGAGGCGTTTTGATTGCGTCATCTCCACTCTCTCACGTTTTAGGCCATTTTTACAATTAAAAAATGGCGAGCAAATTAAAATATTGCACGAGCAGTAATGAGTAAATAACAAGCAGATGATTAACTAAGCACAAAGTCGATTTCTTAAAAGTTTAGACTGCGCTTACTTATTCACTAATATTCCACGTTATTTTTACATTAAAAAAAATAAGGAGTACTTAAATACAAAATTACACGAATAATGACGAGTACCTACTTACATGAGCTAGTTAGCTAAAGTAGTTTCTCAAAGTTAAGTATTTTTACTGCATCACTGTCGCACTTCTGGCCTTTTTCACAATTAAAGGAAATAATGAGTAAACGAAAATATTGCAAGTAATGAGTAAACAAGCGGACGATTAACCAAAATCTGTTTTTGAAGGATTTGGACAGAGCTAACCTATATTCACTCACGTTCCTTATAATTTTCAACAAAAAAGTAACGAGTAGGTAAATGAAAATATTACAATTAAAGAAAATAATGAGTAAACGAAAATATTAATTAATTAATTTTTGCGATAGACAATTTTTTCTTTCGCCATTCGTCAGAACCATCTGGTGCTATTCAGAACTTCGATCAGAACTCGTCAGAACTCGTTTGTACTTTCTTTATAAGAAAGTTTCGAATTTTCAAACTTAAAATTTGCAATAAAAAACGCAATTTTTGCGATAGACAATTTTTTCTTTCGCCGTTCGTCAGAACTCTTCTGGTGCTATTCAGAACTCTGCTAAAAACGTATAACGTATCCAATGAAAGTCTATATTTATAAAAATGTTTTTTTTCTGCCAAATTTGAATTTTTTAATAACTTCAAAAAATCGATAGAACTATTGTTAAAAATGGTCAGGAACTCCAGAACTCTTTCTTCTCTACCGAAAAATGCCATCAGAACTCATTTTTGGCAAAAAAGTGGTGCTGCGTGAAGTTAGCACCCTTATTTAATTTTTTTCGATTTCTGGTCTTATTTTTGCAGAACTATCGTTCTTTTCGGCCAGGAACTCTATAATTAAGTATGCTTTTTCTACGCAGAACTCTAAAGATTTAAGTACTCAATTTTGCAAAAAAGTGGTGCTAACTTCACAGGGTTGAACATTTCTTATACCTATACTTAAAGTTAGCCGTTTTTGCACAATCTTCCGAGGGAACACTAACTTGGCATACAAAAAAATTATAATTTTTTTTTTAAGAAAATGAGAGTAGGTGTCCCATTTTTTTTTTTTTCACACAACAATTTTGTTGATCTTTCTAATTAGTTACGCACTTATTGTTGAAGTTTTGGAAGTTTTAATTTATCACAATTTTTCTGTTTTAACTTTTAATTTACCACAATCACACTGTATAAGAATGTATTTATTGTTTGGTTTTTTGGGATGTTCATTTGTTTTATTTTCATTATAAGTATGAAATGTTTTAAAAAATGTGATTTGAATTAGGATTTCAATTAATTTAAAAAATTAGCCGATTTAAATCAGGCCAACGCGTGGACCCAACAATAAGTACCCAAAACAATGCTGGGACTTCGAATTTTTTTTTTAAAGAACATCAAATTGAATCGCACACACGCAGTTCTAGAGTAATGATGCCACTTTTAACTATAGTGATACCAATCTAACCCAATTTTTTTGCATTCACCATCTACTTTTTATGATACAGTTTGTTTTTTCTCAATCCGACAGTGACTCCACAAATATCTCGGAATGGCACGTGTTCAAACCTATCACTGACATAATTTCGCACGAATTTTTCTTTTCACGTCAACCATCCCCGTGCACCGAAATGTTAACGTTTATCGGCGAGGACGCTTTTTAATTTATCCCACATTGCTATGTGCACGATCTACAAGTACCAAATGTCAAACAGGCTCGCTGGGGAAAAACATTGGACAAAGGCATAATTTTTGAACAATTTGAAACATGAATCCTGCACTGGGCACCATGTAACGCAAATATTTACTTTAAAACATTGTTTAAGGCGGTTGCATAGACTTACGTACCTAAGTGGTCCAAAACTTCACACCTCACACTCGTCCCTTACATCGTCGTTTAAATAATCCGGCACCAAAGCCGTAGGTATTTCTTGTGAAGTTATTTCAAGACACACTGCACGGCTGGCACTTTCCACTATGCACTTTGTTGCACTGGCACAATAAAAACCGTTTGTCCCTACAGGCGGAACCGCGAAAGGGGCGCTACAGGTGGTGGTGTTTCAACCGATCTAACCGAAAACTAGGGTGCTGCGAAACGTGAACAGTTCGCCAAAGCCAATGTCAAAACTAGCCTAGCCAGCCAGCCAAAGATGTCAGCGGCCCCATCCTCCTCGAACTGGACCGTTGTATGGTGCTGTCTTTCTCTTTCGATCTTTCAAAGGCGAGGAGCTCGCGGTACCGGCATGAGAGAGTGAGGACCTTGACGGCGTGTTGGAATGCCACCCCTCCTCTGCCTGACTTGGAATTGCTCTGGCCTGAACCCTGTGCACGGTATACTTTGTCCGGCCTGGCGAGTCACGCGGATGGATTTGAAGCGATTTTTGGAAATATGCGAAAGGTTCGCGGCGATAATGGCCTTAAATTGCTACCCTCTTCTGTTTTGGTGTAGACCTGCTCAACTGGTCTAGGTAGGTACTTGCTTGCTTCAAATACGACGCCACGCGCCGACACTCGCAAGTACATAAAAAACTCCCACGAAATTAGAGCGAGTCTGCCTGATCACCGCAATTTTTTTTCACCGACTGAAATCTGATTTTCACCCTTTCCGCAACGTCCTGGGACTTTCCATAAATGCGATAACTCGAAATTTTGGTCGAGGGCTCTCCTACTATTAGGTACAGTTGATAAATACCCACACTTTGATATTTGACGGCCATACATATTTATAGTAAATAACTCCGGTAAAATATGTATTTTATATGTAAATCATTGTAAAACCATTGACACTTCGGTTGCTGGTCTTTATAACCTAAATTCCAATATCGATATAAAATATATTACGAAAGCGAAGGAACATTCGTTTATGTATTGGAAAACAATCGGTTTTAACAATTCGATTTTTTCAGCAGGGGTGCAAAATTCGACTCTGTGTAAATAAAATTTTTTCCTAAGAGCGTGCGGAAAATACCACTTTTCCGCACGCATTTTAGTTTCGAAAGTTGCACTTTTCCGCACTAGTGCGGAAAAGTAAATTTTTCCGCACTAGTGCGGAAAAGGGCAACTTTCGAAACTAAAATGCGTGCGGAAAAGTAATTATATTTTTATTTGCATTTTTTGGGTAAGTTATAATTACATTTTGAAAATGTGATCACGCTCCTAGGAAAAATATTGTTCCTAACACATGCGGAAACTGTCTTTTCCGCACTCGACTGCTTCCGAACGGCAGTCGCGTGCGGAAAAGTACCACTTTCCGCACTTGTTAGGAAAATAACTATATTAAACGAATTACACAGTATTTCTTAGAATTATGTAATTTATAAAGTAAAAATCTTAGTTGATGAAAAATTACATCGTACTGCTGACACAGAATTCTTTGGCTTTGGGGACGTCTCAATAAACGATGCGGACGCTGGCTGGTTCAAGTTTTAACTGTCCTCTTTAGTTACCCACCCTCCTTATGACGATAACAGCGGCAGTTGATACAGTTCAGCATATTCAGTTAGGCAACCAGATATGCAGCTTTAAAGTTCAGCCTATTCAGGTAGGCAACCAAATGTACTTCAAGATGTGCAATACTGGCTGCTTCTTCATCGGTTTATTCTTTCAGGGGCAATGGCGGCAATACGAACTCGCCCTCAATCTAGTTATTGTTATTACTAACAAATAACAATCAATCATAAGATATGAAAATAATAATATAATGTACATCTTCGAGCATTGGTACGGGGTGGCCCATTTTCGAGCCCCATATTGGGATCTCGGAAACCGTGTAGAGATACAGGGTCGGTTAAATTATGGCAAAGCTGCGCAATTTGATGCTTATCAAAATGCTGCGTTGCAATTTGGAAAATTCCGAGTACTTTCGGAAATATCGGAAAAAAAACGAAATTTCATAAAATCTTTTTTATTTTTTTCTGACGTTATTTGATAACAAATTTTAAAACGAATAACACTTCGTCATTGCCACTTTTCTTCCTCTGCAAGATGGCGTTGTCATAGTTGATATACGACGTTCCGTCTTCCAGAAACCATCAACTTATTTTATTTTTAATACGGAGCTGGATTTTTTATTTTATTTTTTGTTACCTTCGGCCTACCTAAAAACTATGCCCCTCACAAATTTTGAGTTTCAAACGTTTCGATGACAAAAACTGACATTTTCTATATTTTTAAATAATATTTAATACGACACTGTTTTTAAAACTAATTATTTTTTCAACATCCTAAATTTATTAGTTAGGTAAAAAATAAATATCTAAATATATATTAAATTAAAAGTAATTATAATAATTATACCACCTACACCTACTCTCTCTGTCAACAATGTCAACATTCCATCTTCCCGCTCTCCCATTCTCAACGCAACAGATATTAATCTATAAATAAATAGATATAATCTATCTGAGTATCTAATAATTGTGTTTTGATTATATGACACCGGGACAGCGCGTACGCAGTCCCGACTACCAAAAATTTTGCGCCCGAGTTATCCGCATTAGGGATAATCGCAGGGGTCAGCCCGACCGCAGTGCAATGGAAGGGCCTCACCCCGGGGGAACCGCCTTGTTGATCATGGTTGACCCCTACGCCAGGTAAGTATGCTCGATTCGGCTCTGGACTGAGACCTTGAAACTTCACGGGCTGCGCTAGGCTGCGACTTGCACAACGCGCCATCTCGTGGTTATTTTAGAACTTAATTGTTATCGCTTGTACATCATTATCATTATTATCGTAGGTAGTTATTTTTACTCGTTTAAATAATGATAATAATTATAATAAATACTGTTGGAATATAATCAAAACCCAACTAACACGAACATTTTAATATTTTACTTGAATGATTTTATATTCGATTTATGCTTTGCAGAAAACAAGTTATCGCTCAGGGCTTGTAGCATTAACTCTAAATTGCTTTAAGAAACAACATTATTTTAATATTTTGCTTCAAAAATGTTCTCAGATAAAATAGTTTTAAAATAAGTCACGCGATACTAGACCTAATAAATAATATTTACATAATGAAACTTATGTAACTTTTATGTGTTTAGGTAAATAAGTCTGAAAGTTTAGGAGGTTCAAATACGGACAGAACCCCATAACTGCTTTCATCCGTGTGTGAAAAACTTTTTGAAAGTCAAGAAACTGGTCTCTTATTATGACTAAAGTGTACAAAAAAATCTTTATTTGTTTTGAAGATCGGAATAAGTTCGTCATAATTTTTTAAAAGTTTAACGCCCTGTATCTTGAAAATAAAAATAGAAAAAAATGTCGCCCCTATTATTTTATGAACGAAAAAACTGAAACACCACCCTGTATTCTGTGTGTATAGTGGAAATAATAGTAATAGTAGTATCAAAATCACAGCCTACTTAAACTAAGTGGGCTGTGCTGTGATCAATTATAAATCTCTTAAAAATACTACACCGGGCACTTCTTCCAGTTTCCAGTTTTAAAAATTTTGTTTAATTTATTAAAAGTGGGCCGATCCCGGCGGTACTGCAATACCGGGCCAACCCGCGGCAGAGGTGGAGCAAGCCCCTAACCTCCGCCAGTTTCCAAAAATCAGTTTAATATACTGGCCCCGCATGCGGGGCGTATCAGATATTAAGCTGATAAGAACAGATACTACACTTTGATCTTAGCCAGAGGCCGAGAAGCGATACCGAAATACTGGAAAAGTTCAGTATACGATAAAGCGAGTTAGCTGCTAAGTAGCGAGATACGAATTGAACCCGTGCTGCCATCTACTCTTAACTATTATTTATTTTATACTTAGGAACGTCTCTCTGTGAATTATTTAGATATTCACAACATTATAGGTTGTATAATGTATATTAAATTTAATATAGTAAAAAATAAGTTAGCAATATTATGAGGTCACTTTGTAATTTTAAAAAAATTAGGAGTCGAGAATATTATTTTTTAATATCAATAAGGGTAGTTGTTGTTGTATATTGACACCCCACTTATAGAGTAGTGAGTCATTTTTGACTTTGACAAATATATTCACAAACGCCATGATGATTCATGGCTACTATGCTTTATTTATTTAATATTGTTTTAAAAACTTTCGGACTCAATAACTCAAAAACGGCTTATCCAAATAACTATAGGCAACATTATATTTTTGGAATCTGAGAAATGTGCTCTTCAAACACGTGGATCCATATATACAGGGTGTATCGTTTCAAAAACTAAAGGTTATGCAGAAATATTACATTTCCGATGTTCATTTGTTTTTTCTGACAACGAATTCTAAAAATATAGAGTAAAACATAAATCCCAAAACAACATTTGGGATATTTCAAACATGTTCATTATGGTCTATAAGTAATTCTAAAGGACCAATTTGATGATTTTTTTATAGCTCTGTTGTTTTTGGAGATATCATTTGTTAAAGAAACTGGCGCATTTAAAAATAAATTTTAAAAAGTTTGAATCTTGAAGAAAAGTTATATTTTCCGTTATTTCTTTTTTAGCCCATTTTAGCGCACCAATATATCTTAACTAGAGTAGTTCTCTAACTGGTGTAATCAGAAACTTTTGCTTTAATTAAATTCCACGGGTTGCAAAACCCAAATGCCTTCCAAGTTCGGACTCGCAGGCCCAGGATTCACACACCTAGCGCCACCTTACCACGTGTGCTTACCTTCTTGACATCCTTTAGAAGCTTTAGGACGAATCCACCCCGAGGGTTTGGAGAACTGACGCGCCACCAGACGTAATTACTTCGTGTCCTCATTTGACCCAATTGAACACTAGGCCCTCGCAGCCCCTTACGACTAACTAGGTGGTGTAGGTTCGGACAAGCAAGCACGGACTTTCAACGGTAGGGACATTGAGTATGCAACCAATGGGGTCCAATACTAATGGACACCGAACCAAGCAGCTATTTCTGTGCAAGCTACAGTAAGGAGAACCGTTACCAGCGAGATGCAAAGTGACTCCATCTGCTCATGTACCGCTGAACCTTTGCTGAACGACTGATACAGCACTGAGGCGCATATTTGAGGTTATAAACGGCTGCGATCACGTGGCTTCTTTCGAACACAGCCATTGGCTGGTAGAAGGGTACTGTACGATTATTTTTATTGATCCGGTTAATATTTGTGGTTTTGCTGGTAGGTAGAGCTATGGTTTATCTATATATAGATATCTCTTTTAATTGTTCTATTTATTCGTTCAAGCGTAAATAAACAGGTACAAGTGGAATTGAACTACCAAGTTTTTCCTCCAATTTAAAAAAAAAACAAATGTTCGTGGATGAACAGTAATATCTAGTTGTTTGAATTGTCTATTTTGTTACTTATAATATTTCTGTATTCAAAATACCTATGAGCGAAGAACTTACCCCTAAACGGACTGATGGAAAAGAAAGGACGAGGTCCTTGTTGCTCTCTCATTTTAATGCAGCGCAATTATTTGATAAATGGCTAGGCAAAGAAAAGTGAAATTTTACTAGTTGATAGCATAATCATGACAATAGAAAATTGGTACACCAGATTTTGATTGGACTTTCGGTTCCGCAGGAAAGGAGGAAAGCTCGTTAACCAAGTCCTAAATTAAAATTTTATGAGAGTAAGAAAAGTTAGGGAAATAAGTATTTAATCTAAAAATAAATATCTAAAGACCATAGACGTACGCATGAAAAAGTTGAGGAGATTAATGGGTACCACAACGCTTTGACTTTCTTTTACCAAAATTACACAAAAAGTGCATCTGCGTAAGGTAAAGGTCTGTGCAAAATTTCAGGTAAAAATCTTAAAAAATAACAGTTATTAATAAAAACAATTTTCAAAATTAAATTTTAAAACCCTGTATACGGAAAACTACGTGCCAAAATAAACAATCACACTATAACAGTCGCGTGATTTTCGTCCAAAGAATCTGTGGTTAACGGCTTGATCGACTTTTTCTTAACAGTCTTAACACCCTGTGTATAATATTGTGTTTTGATTATATGACACCGGGACAGCGCGTACGCAGTCCCGACTACCAAAAATTCTGCGCCCGAGTTATCCGCATTAGGGATAATCGCAGGGGTCAGCCCGACCGCAGTGCAATGGAAGGGCCTCACCCCGGGGGAACCGCCTTGTTGATCATGGTTGACCCCTACGCCAGGTAAGTATGCTCGATTCGGCTCTGGACTGAGACCTTGAAACTTCACGGGCTGTGCTAGGCTGCGACTTGCACAACGCGCCATCTCGGAGTTACTTTAGAACTTAATTGTTATCGCTTGTACATCATTATCATTATTATCGTAGGTAGTTATTTTTACTCGTTTAAATAATGATAATAATAATAATAAATACTGTTGGAATATAATCAAAACCCAACTAACACGAAAATTTTAATATTAGACTTGAATGGTTTTATATTCGATTTATGCTTTGCAGAAAACAAGTTATCGCTCAGGCACAGCCCACTTATAGTTTAAGTAGGCTGTGGCTCAGGGCTCAGGGCTTGTAGCTTTAACTCTAAATTGCTTTAAGAAACAACATTATTTTAATATTTTGCTTCAAGAATGTTCTCAGATAAAATAGTTTTAAAATAAGTCACGCGATACTAGACCTAATTAATAATATTTACATAATGAAGCTTATGTAAATTTTATGTGTTTAGGTAAATAAGTCTGAAAGTTTAGGAGGTTCAAATACGGACAGAACCCCATAACTACGTCACTGCTTTCGTGTGTGTGTGAAAAACTTTTTGAAAGTCAAGAAACTGGTCTCTTATTATGACTAAAGTGTACAAAAAAATCTTTATTTGTTTTGAAGATCGGAATAAGTTCGTCATAATTTTTTAAAAGTTTAACGCCCTGTATCTTGAAAATAAAAATAGAAAAAAATGTCGCCCCTATTATTTTATGAACGAAAAAACTGAAACACCACCCTGTATTCTGTGTGTATAGTGGAAATAATAGTAATAGCAATGACAAATGTAAACTATAAAGACATGGAACGACATTGTTGTAATTGAAGCAAGAAAATGTATAAAATGCGGTTGGACACTGCCAGAGGGCGACATTAAATTTTTCTTCTTACTCTGTTAATAATATCCATAAAACATATATTACAATATTGCTTTAAAGTTATTTCAAAAAAACGTATTAAATATTTAAAACCAGTAGTATCAGTAAAGAAACAGAGAAAGAACAGTATCGCCCTCTGGTAGTGTCCAACCGCATTTTGTACATTTTCTTGCTTCAATTACAACAATGTCGTTCCATGTCTTTATAGTTTACATCTGTCATTGGTAATAGTAGTATCAAAATCACAGCTTACTTAAACTAAGTGGGCTGTGATCAATTATAAATCTCTTAAAAATACTACACCGGGCACTACTTCCAGTTTCCAGTTTCAAAAATTTTGTTTAATTTATTAAAAGTGGGCCGATCCCGGCGGTACTGCAATACCGGGCCAACCCGCGGCAGAGGTGGAGCAAGCCCCTAACCTCCGCCAGTTTCCAAAAATCAGTATAATATACTGGCCCCGCATGCGGGGCGTATCAGATATTAAGCTGATAAGAACAGATACTACACTTTGATCTTAGCCAGAGGCCGAGAAGCGATGCCGAAATACTGGAAAAGTTCAGTATACGATAAAGCGAGATAGCTACTAAGTAGCGAGATACGAGTTGAACCCGTGCTGCCATCTACTCTTATTTATCTTATACTTAGGAACCAAATCTGAGAAATGTGCTCTTCAAACACGTGGATCCATATACAGGGTGTTTCGTTTAAAAAAATGAAGGTTATGCAGAAATATTACATTTCCGATGTTCATTTGATTTTTCTGACAACGAATACTAAAAATATAGAGTACATAAATCCCAAAACAAAATTTGGGATTTCAAACATGTTTATTATGGTTTATAAAGTAATTCTAAGGGACCAATTTGATGATTTTTTAAGCTCTGTTATTATTGGTGATATCATTAATTTGTTAAAGAAACTGGCGAATTTAAAAATAAATTTTAAAAACTTTGAATCTTGAAGAAAAGTTATATTTTCCGTTATTTCTTTTTTAGCCCATCAGCAAACTCAAAGGTCAATTATACCAATATATCTTAACTAGTAAGTAGTAGTTCTCTACTGATGTAATCAGAAACTTTTGCTTTAATTAAATTCCACGGGTTGCAAAACCCAAATCCCTTCCAAGTTCGGACTCACAGGCCCAGGATTCACACACCTAGCGCCACGTGTGCTTACCTTCTTAACATCTTTTAGAAGCTTTAGGACGAATGATCCACCCCGCTCCTAATAAAGGGTTTTGGAGAACTTGTGACGCGCCTCCAGGCGTAATTACTTCATGTACTCATTCATTTGATTCAATTTGAACACTAGTGCCCTCGCAGCCCCTTACGACTACGAGGAGTAGGTTCGGACAAGCAAGTACGAACTTCCACGGTAGGAACATTGGGTATGCAACCAATGGGGTCCAATCACTAATGGACACCGAACCAAGCAGCTATTTCTGTGCAAGCTCCAGCAAGGAAAACCGTTACCAGCGGGATGCAAAGTGACTCCATCTGCTCATGTACCGCTGAACCTCTGCTGAACGACTGATACAGCACTGAGGTTATAAACGGCTGCGATCACGTGGCTTTTTTCGAACACAGCCATTGGCCGAAAGCTCTGTCGCACCCGAAGATGGGTACTGTACGATTCATTTTATTGATCCGAGTAAACGCTTGTAATGCATAGGCAACCAGTAAAACACGAAATGTTTATTATAATAATATAATAGTTGTAGTGTTCGCAAGTTAATTTGTGGTTTTGCTGGTAGGTAGAGCTGTGATTTATCTATATAGATATCACTTTTAATTGTTATATTTATTCGTTCAAGCGTAAATAAACAGGTACAAGTGGAATTGAAGTTCTTTCTGCAATTTCTTTTTAAAAAGCAAATGTTCGTGAAAGCACAGTTGTTTGAATTGTCTATTTTGTTACTTATAGTATTTCTGTATTCTAAATAGCTATGAGCGAAGAACTTTCATTTCCATACGTCCATTTTCAAAAAATGTACTGATATACATAGCATTCCATTTAAAAAAGGGCACTTGGTCCTGTAATTTCGTCTTGGCTCGCCCTGTATGTTCGAAAATAATTTCCAGTTATAGATTTTTTTATCTAGTTTACTTGCAATTTTTTAAAAAATTTATAGCTGTCGTAGAACTCGAGAGGTCCGACGCACTATTGCCCCACCCTGTATAATGTTTGTTCCCTATGCATGCATAATAATACGCATTTATGTATGCAATTTTGTGCCATAAAGAGCTGACATGAAAAGTTTAAACAATAGTAAGACAATACATTTTTAACAAATACAATCTTTTTTGAACCGTATATGTTTGAAAATAAAAGGAGCAAAAATCACCGAAAATGCACTTTTTTGCATAAAACTGATAAATTAAATTAATTAAATGAATTTGAAAATTTTTTATAGAGCCAATACAAGCTTTTTTAAGTTCTCATTATGCACACCAAGTTTCATAGAAAAATCTTTGCACGTTTCAAAGATATTAAGGAAAATATTTGATCTGCTCAGAATTATCGTCGAAAATGGCGAATTCGCCGGTGATAAAACCATACAAACGCAAAATCCCCACAATCCGTAACTGTCACTTTAAATGACAAACCGTCAAAATACCTTCTCAAGTTAGTTTTTATTTGTTAGTTACTATTAAGAGCTCACTATTCATGCTTATCACTTCGCACACACACACACACACAATACAATGATGCGATTATAGGTCCGCTAATATCAAAGAGTTGGTATTCTACTTATTTTCCTGGTCTTCTTCTTCGTCTTCTTCTTCTCCTCCTTCTTCCTCTTCTTCTTTTCCATATTCAACTATAAATTAGTAATTCTTCCATTTTTTTGGTTCCTTATCTTCGCTGCCTACTTGAAGAATTTAAATCTCTCTCTCGATGATGAGATTATAAGTCCACCAATATCCAAGAGTTGGTCTTCTGCCTATTGTTTTCCTCTTCTTCTTTTCTATATTCAACCACAAATTATTAATTCTTCTTCTTATACATTTTTTCTTTACCAACCATGTCTTCTTGAAAAGTATATTAATTCTTCTTCTTCTTCTTCCATTGTTGTATCTTCACCTCGCCGTTTCTTTTGAATAATTTGTTTTATATATTTACTTAACGTTAATAAAGACGTATTATTATTATTACTATTGTCCGACAGCTACCGAAAAAAATAGAAGGACACACAGGTTCTGTTTGATTCAAATCTGACCGTATCTTCCTGGATACCCGTACCACAGCCGCCCCTAATAATTATATCAGGAACGATTTGTTTTGATTTTTTTCTAGCAAAAATAACGGTGAACTATTGTATTGTCATCCGACCTTAGTAACTGTGCAAAATTTCATCGGAAGTGTGTTAAATGAAGGTTGCAAGATTTGAACACAAACATTCTGACTGAAAACTTATCATGTTAATATGTTAATCTTTAATCTTACCACTTGACCATATTCCATCTTGTTCTGGATCTGCCTGAAACACCTTTCTCTCCCTTTTGCGGTACGTCCCGTTGTGGCGCAATTTAACCACTACCACTTATACAACTGGCTCTGGAAAACCAAAGATGAAACAATTAGTCTAATAATAACGCTCCAAAAGGTTAACCATACCTACCATCTAGGCAAGTGCCAAAGCATAAGTTCTTTCGTTTTGACCATTTAAAAGAATCCATAGAATAACTGGCATTTGTCTCTTCCTGTTTCAGATTTCAAACACTGTCGCTTTTCAAGGCTCACCATGAAACAAAGGAGAAAATAGTTACTCATCTAACGGTAAAACTGCACTACAGGACTTACCTTCTAGGCTAGTGCTAAAGGACGCACACGTTGGTATTATCTTTGTTGACGAGGGCTCTCCTGTGGATAAGAAAGCAGTATCATTAATTATATAAATTGACAATAATAGGTAACAAAGTTAAATAATTGCCAGGTGGTTAAGACATACCATTTTTTAAACATTTTTCTTTTGCACCCCCTCTCCCTTTTACGATACATTCTAAGGGGGCACAATATAAACCCCACCACTCACCCTGAAACAAAAGAGAAAATAGTTAGATATTTAGTAACAACCCTAATAATTTTTTGAAAAAAAAAACAATACCGGTCCTACTTGTACTAAAGAATATTTTATTAACTGATTTTGATTAAAACTCAATATTTTTTTTTATTGAACAATGCTTTCGACCATTTTGATCTGGGAAGGACGACACGACGTTTTGACTGTTTTTCTTATTTTGCTAGAAGATATCTATGCACATAGTGGTCCTTCTCGTGATCAAAATAAATAGGATATAAACAGTGGTAATGTATATTTACCTTACGATGTTTTCACCATGTCCTATCTCGTTCGGAACCTACCTACATATAGAAAAATACAAATTAGTAAGAATAATAATTGGAAAATATAATAATGCATACCTTTATCTCCTTTCCCTAAAGCGGTTCGTCTCCATAGTACCATCACTCGCAATCACTCGACGCGCAAACCAGAGCCTACTAACTGCTCTTCTGGGCTCCCTGAAGCCCCCAGAAAATCCCCGAATACAGTTACAAGCCTTAACACTTGTAATATCCCAGCTATTTCAGAAATAACTAAGATATTGAGACAAGATACTCGTCGAGATCTCGGCTCTGGTTTGACGAAACCGGGTTCGCTCTACAGGCGCGTCTCACGATCGATTTTAGTTGATCAACTTTAGTTAGATCAACAAAAATCGAACGAAAATAGCTGTGAGAACATGTATTTCAAGTTTAATCTTAAACATATGTTCTCACAGCTATCTTCGTTCGATTTTTGTTGATCCACTAATAAGTTGAACAACTAAAATATAATCGTGAGACCGCCTTACGATAGAGGAACTATGAACATACCAAATCCTAACTACTGCCCTCACCACTGGAACTTGTTGGATATATAAACCTTCAACCTCTGAGGTCTTCTTTTCTTCGTTTTATAAAGGAAACTGTGGCATGAGGCTGAGGAAGCCGTTGCTGAGGACATTTACACATGTAAGGCGCAAATCACGACGCCTCGAAATAATTAGTGTGCAGGGTACTAACTTTTTAGGGCCACGTTTCCCCCGCCAATAACCTTCGAAACCGCCCATCATATTACCCACATAAAGATGTTCCGATCCCCACCAACTATTCTTGCCGTTTGTCGTTTAACTCAATAACTAATTCTGTTTGGTTTTGCTATTCATCTGATGTGGGATCTCTTCTAGGTCGGAGACACCCACCCCCAGCTTCCCACCGGCTGTTAGCTAGGCGATAAAAAAACTATTGTTATTATTCACGATAGAAAAACTATTGCGTTCCGGATGGTAGGCCGACGGATATATTAATGACATTGTATAATTCGATGCCAATTTTAGTTAACCAAAAATGGTATCCAATTGAATAACATTTTAGTTAACTAAAAATGGTATCCAATTGATACGCCATGTAATACAGTGTCAATGAGGCTGCTTTTCTCCATATCATGATGACTTTCTAGCCTTCCGGTACTATCAATAAGGACACACCTAACGCGGTATGACCTAACGCGGTATGCCCTCCACGAACCGGTTGGTTAGAAAGTTTATGCGATGTGCTCATAATTTTATTCCACCGTTAATTCTTGCTGATCAAAGTAATTGACAATGGAATCCAATTTTCGGCCGCATATTACGACGTTATTTATATACCAACAAGCACCAGTAACAAGAAGTAGTAGACGGATTTAGATATGTCCATCTATCTATCTATCTATCTATCTGTCTGCATCTCCTATCTATCTATCTACACTCCCGATGCACTTTGTCGCCCGTGGTATGAATGTTGAAACTACAACACACTTGAATATCTGTCTCTTTCCCTAATAGTTCGTCCATTGGCTTAACCTGAAAAAAAAAGCAGTGTCAAAAGGTTTCATCCAAAAAATAACTTATGAGCTAGTAATAGAATCTTCCGCTATAATGTATTTGCCAATTGACAGAGATTTTCTCAAATATTAATATTAATAGACCAGAAAAAATTTCGAGACCCTAGTTCTTTGGTAAGTGAAGTATTTTTTCTTTATTCTTGCATATTGTAATGTATTCTCGTTTTACCTGTCAACATGGACTTAGTTATTGACGATGAAAATAGGGGGAGCACAGCCTCCCTTGTTGCTTCTGATGACTATAATCCATCTGAATCTGATGGTAGCAGCGCTAGTTGGGATTCAGAAGAATCGTCGTAATTAGTCGATATTCGTCCAGAAATGCAACAAAAATTTTCTAAAATTTTTTTACGAATACCTACATACCTTCCTCACTTTTGGTAAGGAAGTAACAATAACTTTTTCATCAACTTAACGCGATACCCAAGAGAGAGGTTCGATTGTCCGATGGGGTAATACCTATTTACTATTTTTGCTCAAAACATTATTAAATAAAAATTTATAATTTTATTCTTTTTATAGTTTAACTTAGGAGGGTTAATTTTTTTGGCAACATATCGATTAAGAAGAGCTCTATATCCAAAAGAAAAAGATCTGAAGAGGGAAATGTTAACTATTTTTGGTAAATTTTGGCCAAAAATAATGAATATTTCCCGCATCGGACCTGTTTCTCTTGGACATGGTGCTCTTAAACGAGCCTAACTTTGTTTTATTTCATTTTCATTTTTATGACATGAATAAAACACTTTAAGTACTTTGTTTTTTACCGAAAATTTCTATCAACGTCATTCAATTGGTGGTGGTCAAAAATATAACCTTGCCAAATTTCACTAAATTCGCATGAATGGTATAGAAGATATTAATTTTGTTTTGAAATCGCGATTTTCAATTTTTTCAGGATAAACCGCGAACGAATCAAGCCAGCATTTCTTGGCAGGAAATTGTAGAGCATAAAATAGCGCAACTTTTGTCTAATTTAACCGATCCTCTATATCTTATAGTTCACCACCGTGTATAGCGCCCCGCTCTCATGAATCACCCCGTATATTTTGAACTAATTTTAATATGTAGCCACTTTGGTCTCCTACAACTTCAACTCCAAAACGCATCAACCACATTAATAAAATTCACTTACTGCTAGTAAATAGAACCTCAGACCTATTGGTAATTATCATCCCATATTATCACCAACTGTTCCTTGATACACCCACTGGTTTCGAGGTTCACTAAGTACTAAAACTACTTTAACTGCACTAGGAAACGTCCGCTTAGTTCAACAAAAATGATCTATAACTCGTCTGTACAGTACATCTCATTCGAACAAAAAGCCCCATAAGAAATTATTCCATACATCAGCTTCTTTGTTCTAATAAAAACAAGGCCGTCTATGTTATGAAACCCTTGCAATTTACAATACATCTTCAAATAAATTGTGAAAAATGTTAAATTACTGATAATTTCAAAATAACACCCCGCCTTTGTTTACAGAAAAAAAGTTTGCCGTTATTAAAAATTCCTCTCCATTTTCTTTAACACCCTGTATCCTAATGTAGCAAAATTCACACCACTTAGGTTTTAAAAGGTCCTGAATCTAATTCTGGTATTTGTTTTTCTCTAAAAAATCACTAATCGTTTTTCTCGAAATTTCGCTAAAAAAAATACTTCTCAGTAAGTCATGATGTACCTTTTTAGGAAATATAAGACATAGCATAAATGCAGTTTTCCAAGCCCTATCCAGCAAAAAAAAGATTTCGAAAATCGGTTCACAAATAAAAATTTTAGGGGGTGGATACATCTTAAGTGGAACACCCTGTATACAAAATTTTTGTTTTTATTATCGATAATAAAGGAAGTGTCGCACCGTTGACTCACCCTGTACATTAAAATCTAGAACTAGCAATAAAAATAATTTCTTGTAATTGAGGTATAAGGGTAAAATCCACCCTCTTATGATAAAAAATTTAATAACTTCCAAACGACCTTAGCTATACCTGAATTGTAAGTAATTATTTTTATTGGTAGCTATAGATTTTAATGTAGGTACACAATTTTTTTCTGTGAAACTCAAATTTGCATCTAACGCGGTTTGGTAGTTTAATTTTAATTTATTTGAGGGAAGTTTCTACTCTATCTACCCTTGTATTTTGCTTAGAACATTTTTCTTTCGCATACTACTAAGTAAGTAATAATTTAAATATTTTTTTCCGTCTGTTAATTTCATGACAATCAGATTAATAATAATAATATATTTTCAATTACCTATGTAGAAAAACGGGGACAAAGCAGTCTCTCATCTGAATAAAAACTTAACTACGAATTAGTTAGTTATTGTTTGTTGTAAAAATAACAAATCGAAAGAAATAGGATACCAAGTGGGCCGGGCTTTTAAAAAAATCAACAAAAGCTCAACCGCTTTGAAACGAATTTTACTAGACGCGCATGCGCATTTGCCATATGGAATTAAGAAGCTTTTAGATTTTACATAAAATACAGCATTTTTATAGCTATGTTATAATATAAAAGCAAATAAACAATTACCTAGAAACAAAATAAGGAATTACCTTGAGTTGTGCTGCTTTTCCTTGCACACTACAGTAAATTATTCGTCACCACATTCGAGAGGTTATATTACGAAAAAACCGACACACCACTTTTTTATTATAAAATACCTACACCTGCACTTATAATAAAGCATATATCCGATAAGAAACTAAGTTTACAACACTTTATGTACCTAACAAGTACCGCAGAAAAATTTAAAACTAATTTAACCGACTCGAGCACGAACTTTGCCTCCTCACTACCTACGGCACTTATCGGAACTATCGGCAGAGACAACCTATCGGAAGCGTCAATTGTTGTTTTGTTTTTTGCAAAGCCTACGTCGCTTTCAGTAAGTCGAGTGCATGAGCACGAATGTTAAATCAGGCAATTATTACTCGTTAGGCCGGTCACATTAGGCGTTGAATCTCACAACGTTGAGAGTAATAAGTGTAAGGGAAAAATATTTTTGGGCTACGTTCAGTTACTGAAAAACAAGAAACAAACTATAAGCACAATTTTGTTGGTACAGCAGTGCAAAGTGCAATAACAAGAATCATCCGACTACAAATTAGATCTGAATTGATTTAGATTAGGTTCCAGTAGGCGGAGTACCCACATATACAGGGTGTCCATTTAGTACGCCCTTCTTAAACTATGCTTTACCCCCACCCAGACAAGAATTCTATTCAGGGTAATGTCAATGAGATTAAAAAAGGCACATTTCAAAATTAGAGCCACATTATTATACAGAGTGAATTTAAAAGATTTGACGGGTAAAAGTATATGTTTTTTTTAGTGGAACGACCTATATTTTCTTGGTGCAATTTAAGCCAATTAGGGGTCTCTCTTTAGCCTTTTTTGTACGCTTAAACAAATGGTTACTGAACCAAAGACTACTAATGACTAAGGTCAAACGTTGGCGACTAAGACCTAACACTGGCGACTAAAGCCAAATATACGGTGACTATAACCAAAAATTGATGACTAAGACCAAATTGTGGTGACTGAGACTACATCACATCGTTGAAAAATATACAGGGCGTTTCATTTGAAAAAATTGAGAAAATTCAATTTAAAAAGTTCTTAATTGAAAAATAATTTTTGGCCACCCTATACAGTTTTAGGAAATGAAAATGATTAAAAAACATTAATTAGATGTCTCGTAACTGGTATACAAAGAAATTTTACTTAAAACCCATAATTGTGACTGTGGTGATTATTTTAATACCCATCTGCAGATTGCAATATTTCAACAAAAAAATTCATTACATCCAAGTGGTTGGGAGATATTCAATGCTAATATAAGGAATGAATAGAGCCTAGAAAGAGGCTTCAAATAATACAGTATATTCACTTTTGAACCAAAGCAGTTTGTGAGTGAATAGGAGATAGCAGTAAAGCGAGAGCACTACACATGCGTGACTGCATGTCGATCTCAGAATGTTAGCGCTCTCGCTTTATTCTCTCCTATTCACTCACAAAGTGCTTTGGTTGAAAAGTGAATATACTGTATACTCATATACATAGCCACAGCCCACTTAGAGTGGGCTGTGACATAGCATTCTGTTTAAAAAAAGGCACTTGGTCCTGTAATTTCGTCTTGGCTCGCCCTGTATGTTCGAAAATAATTTCCAGTTATAGAAAAAATACTACACGAGCACTACTACAAAATTTTGTTTAATTTAATAAAAGTGGGCCGATCCCGGCGGTACTGCAATACCGGGCCAACCCGCGGCAGAGGTGGAGCAAGCCCCTAACCTCCGCCAGTTTCCAAAAATCAGTTTAATATACTGGCCCCGCATGCGGGGCGTATCAGATATTAAGCTGATAAGAACAGATACTACACTTTGATCTTAGCCAGAGGCCGAGAAGCGATACCGAAATACGGCAAAAGTTCAGTATACGATAAAGCGAGATAGCTGCTAAGTAGCGAGATACGAGTTGAACCCGTGCTGCCATCTACTCTTAACTATTATTTATCTTATACTTAGGAACCAAATCTGAGAAATGTGCTCTTCAAACACGTGGATCCATATACAGGGTGTTTCGTGAAGGTTATGCAGAAATATTACATTCCGATGGTACATTTGTTTTTTCTGACAACGAATTCTAAAAATTTAGAGTAAAACATAAATCCCAAAACAAATTTTGGGATATTTCAAACATGTTCATTATGGTTTATAAGTAATTCTAAAGGACCAATTTGATGATTTTTTTATAGATCTGTTATTTTTGGAAATATCATTAATTTGTTAAAGAAACTGGCGCATTTAAAAATAAATTTTAAAAACTTTGAATCTTGAAGAAAAGTTATATCCCAGAACAAAGAGCTGGGGTTATATTTTTCTGTTATTTCTTTTTTAGCCCATCAGCATAGGTCAATTGCGTACCAATATATACTAGTAGTTCTCTACTGGTATATATTTAGAAACTTTTGCTTTAATTAAATTCCACGGGTTGCAAAACCCAAATCCCTTCCAAGTGCGGACTCACAGGCCCAGGATTCACACACCTAGCGCCACGTGTGCTTACCTTCTAAACAGCTTTTAGAAGCTTTAGGACGAATCCACCCCGCCTCTAATAAAGGGTTTTGGAGAACTGACGCGCCTCCAGACGTAATTACTTCGTGTACTCATTTGACTCAATTGAACACTAGTGCCCTCGCAGCCCCTTACGACTACGAGGAGTAGGTTCGGGACAAGCAAGCACGAACTTTTCGCGGCAGGAACATTGGGTATGCAACCAATGGGGTCCAATCACTAATGGACACCGAACCAACCAGCTATTTCTGTGCAAGCTACAGCAAGGAGAACCGTTACCAGCGAGATGCAAAGTGACTCCATCTGCTCATGCACCGCCGAACCTCTGCGGAACGACTTATACAGCACTGAGGTTACAAACGGCTGCGATCACGTGGCTTCTTTCGAACACAGCCATTGGCCGAAGGCTCTGTCGCAACCGGAGATGGGTACTGTACGATTCATTTTATTGATCCGAGTAAACGGTTGCAATGCATAGGCAACCAGTAAAACACGAAATGTTTATTATAATAATGTAATAGCTGTAGTGTTCGCAAGTTAATTTGTGGTTTTGCTGGTAGGTAGAGCTGTGATTTATCTATATAGATATCACTTTCAATTGTTCTATTTATTCGTTCAAGCTTAAATAAACAGGTACAAGTGGAAATGAAGTTTTTTCTGCAATTTTTTTTTAAAAAGCATGTTCGTGAAAGTAGTTGTTTGAATTGTCTATTTTGTTACTTATAGTATTTCTGTATCCTAAATAGCTATGAGCGAAGAACTTACCCCTAAACGGACGTATGGAAATGAAAGGACGAGGTCCTTGTTGCTCTCTCATTTTAATGCAGCGCAATTATTTGATAAATGGCTAGGCAAAGAAAAGTGAAATTTTACTAGTTGATAGCATAATCAATAGAAAATTGGTATACCAGATTTTGATTGGACTTCCGGTTCCGCGGGAAAGGAGGAAAGCTCGTTAACCAAGTCCTAAATTAATATTTTATATAAGAAAAGTTAGGGAATAAGTATTTAATCTAAAAATAAATATCTAAAGACCATAGACGTACGCATGAAAAAGTTGAGGAGGTTAATGGGTACCACAACGCTTTGACTTTTTTTTACCAAAATTACACAAAAAGTGCATCCTGCGTAAAGGTAAAGGTCTGTGCAAAATTTCAGGTAAAAATCTAAAAAATACAGTCATTATTAAAAATAATTTTCAAAATTATACTTTAGAACTACACCCTGTATAATATTATGTTTTGATTATATGACACCGGGACAGCGCGTACGCAGTCCCGACTACCAAAAATTTTGCGCCCGAGTTATCCGCATTAGGGATAATCGCAGGGGTCAGCCCGACCGCAGTGCAATGGAAGGGCCTCACCCCGGGGGAACCGCCTTGTTGATCATGGTTGACCCCTACGCCAGGTAAGTATGCGTGTTTGAGAGTTCCAGCGAGTAAGGGAGCTTTTGGAGAACGCGCGTGGAAGCAACCTAGAAGTGGCGCCAACTGGTGGCGAGTTCTCGTATGAAGCATACGCAACATTAAATTATATTAGAGTTAACTGTGATTGGGCAAGTTTTTGTCTTAATTTGTTTAGTTAAATATACTTTTATACGATCTCTTGTATTTATTTGTTTGTATCTGAAGTATAAATTTGATTTATAGATTTTAAATAGTCATCAATCGTCAATCAACTGATAAAGTATTTTTACGATATTGAACACTTTGTCGCTTATAACTAACTACCTAAACTGATGGCTTTAAAACAGACTGTTTCATAAAATAAAATAATTGTCGTTCGTTACAACCTTGTATATGTTAAGAATTACATATACAAGGGTTATAAATCTTAGTCTAGTATTTTATGTTTTGATTAAATTCCACGGGTTGCAAAACCCAAGTTCCTTCCAAGTTCGGACTCACAGGCCCAGGTTAAGCACACCTAGCGCCGCATATGCTTACCCTTTAATCATAACGTAGAAGCATTTAGGACGAATCCACCCCGCTCCTATTGTAGGGTTTTGGAGGGACCTGGCGCCCTCCTCGCGTAATGACGCTAGTGCCCTCACAGCCCCTTACGACTATGAGGAGTAGGTTCGGACGAATGAGCACGGACCTATGTGGATGAAACGTCGGCTTTGCAACCAGTGGGGTCCAATTACTAATGGACGACGAGAGTAGCTCTTGGTCCCGTGCTAGGTATGATTTGGTTTAACCTTTGTCGGGGTGATACAATGAGACTCCATCTGTTTATGAATCCTTGAACATCTTTGCTGAAGAATATATTTGTGCTAATACTAGATGATAATGTGTATGCAACCAGTAATACACGACGAGACGCTGACCGGTAGCTCTCTGTATAAATTACAGGATATGAATAATGAAACAAATATTTGTGAAACTATATTTTGATGAAAACCTTTATTAGGCCCAAAGTTGAGGAACTGTTTGCGAGCGAAAATGCTCCAGAATGGCGCTTATTGTACAGGGTTATCCAACGAAAAGGCCCACCCACCCTTATATTTTCTTTATTTTTCGAGTTAGGAAAAAATGTTTCAAATAAAAGTTGTAGTGAATCAAATGAACTCATTTAAAACCCCTGCAAAGAATATACAGGGTGTTCCATAAAAGCGGGACAAACCTAACTTACATTTTTTTAAATGGAACACCCTATATTTTTTTACATTTTTCAAATCTGTGTTTTTTTGTGACTTCAAATATATATATATATATATGTTGTATCTTATCTTTTACTGTTTTTTATTTATTGCAAATTTCGTGAACAATATTATTTATAACACCAGCATCTGCATGCGTATCAATCAGTTAGCCATTAATAAAACAATTAATTTGACACTTATGCCTTACAGAATAATTGAATAAATTCAAAAAGCAAACTTTTCATCCATGGCTAACCTGATTGATACGCATGCAGCTGCTGCTGGTGATATACCTAAATAATATTGTTCACGAAATTTGCAATAAGTAAAAAACAGTAAAAAATAAAATACAACATATATATATATATATATATATATATATATATATTTGAAATCATAAAAAACACAGATTTGAAAAATGTAAAAAAATATAGGGTGTTCCATTTAAAAAAATATAAGTTAGGTTTGTCCCGCTTTTATGGAACACCCTGTATATTCTTTGCAGGGGTTTTAAATGAGTTCATTTGAAGTGGATATCCTGTATGTATAGCCAGCCGTAAATAACGCGCCGGTCTTATCAAGAACGGCGCGTTATTTAAGAAACATTGACTATGCAACCCAATATACACGTACGTGCATTTTAACTATGCAACCCAATAGACACGTACTGGAGTACGTTACATTGAGGTTTGAATTCGGCAAATAAATTTCGTGAACTATCACTACCCCAAATTTTGTTTTGATTATATGACACCGGGACAGCGCGTACGCAGTCCCGACTACCAAAAATTACGCGCCCGAGTTATCCGCATTAGGGATAATCGCAGGGGTCAGCCCGACCGTGGTGCAATGGATGGGCCTCGACCTGGGGGAACCGCCTTGTTGATCACGGTTGACCCCTACGCCAGGTAAGTATGCTTTTTCGTGAACCTTGATGAGCCCTTGTATTGCCAGAAGGCAATTGCAGAAGTAACTTGCACAGGACGCCATCTAGCGTATGTATTTTTTTATGAAACAAAAGAGCATGTTTATAGGTCTCTATAGCTTATGTAATATAACAATTGAATAAATAAAGCCTTTAGTATTTATTTCTTTTACTTAATCCATTTGTTGTCCCCAAACGCTTTTTTTAACTTCGTCTTTATTTTTATTTCACGTGCATTTGTTTTGTTTTAATTTATTTATGAATAATTGACTCTACAATGTTGTCTATATTTCCTTCACTATAAACGTCTCTTCTAGTACATTATTTAGATTTTATTATCAATTTAGTAATTCACGTTTGTTTTTTCTTTTCCTCAGGTTCAGGTTCAAATCTTTGGGAAACGCATTGGATTACGATCAGGAAAATGGTCTGTAATTTTAAAAATCAAGACAATTATTGGAAAAAACGAATTGAAAGAAGGGGGATATCCCGTTTAAAATGATATTATGTGATCGATGCAGGATTTTGCTCTCCTCTACCCTTCTCATATAAGCTATAATAAGCTATATATATATAGTAAGCAGATATATAATTTATAACCATGCACATTGCTAAAAATAAAATTAAAATTATTCTTTACATAAATTACAATCCTATCATTTTTATTTACCACATCCTCCATCATAGATTTAACAAGTCATACATGCGTGTATTGTGTATTATTATATAATATAAATAACTTAGCGTTATCTAAAAACGTATGTCGTAGTATTAAATTCAATGTTTCACTGCACACACAACGAAGCATGAATGGTCGCATCGTGTAAGCCTTGTATATGTCATATACAAGGGTGTAAGGTAAAATTTACATAAGAATTTTGTTTGATTATATAAAGTGGGCCGATCCCGGCGGTACTGCAATACCGGGCCAACCCGCGGCAGAGGTGGAGCAAGCCCCTAACCTCCGCCAGTTTCCAAAAATCAGTTTAATATACTGGCCCCGCATGCGGGGCGTATCAGATATTAAGCTGATAAGAACAGATACTACACTTTGATCTTAGCCAGAGGCCGAGAAGCGATACCGAAATACGGGAAAAGTTCAGTATACGATAAAGCGAGATAGCTGCTAAGTAGCGAAATACGAGTTGAACTCGTGCTGCCATCTGTGCCTGCGTATCAACCATTAAACTTATGCTGCATATAAGAAAGCGCAATTTCCTACATTTTTAACCGACGCCGATGAAACGGTAATTTTACGCTTTCTAAAACTGCATAGGATAGGGCAGAATATGCAAATTATTTCCATTAATTGGATGAATCAGATTATTGTACCTATATTAGGTGAATAATTATAATATTACTCACCACTTAGCGTTGTGCAAAGGCGGCGTCCAATCCTTGGGCATCCATCACTCGCATGACCCAGAGCCTTCTAACTGCTCTTCTGGGCTCTAACGCCCCCAGAAAATCCGCGAATACAGTTACAAGCCTTAACACTTGTAATATCCAATCTATTTTAGAAATAACAAAGATATTGACAAGATACTCGTCGAGTTCTCGGCTCTGGTTTGACGATACCGGTCGTTCTCTCTACGATAGAGTGAACTAGATATGTCCAAATAAATGTAACTAATATATAGGTAGTTATACTCCGTCTCCAGCTTTGTCGTCCATGGTATGGATGTCAAAACTACAACACGCTTGAATATCTGTTAGTTCGTCACCTTAACGGCGGCGGTCCCCGTCGCTAACCTTATAAATTCCAACAGATGGAACTATATGTAGCTTTTGCCAATATAACCGTATTGAATTATTGTAATTTATCTACTATGAGATAGGTGGAGAGATGTGTTATAATTTATCTACCCTTTGATAGATGGTGTCATTATACTCACGTCTTTTACATTATTATGACGCGAAATCTAAATTAATTCGTTTTTATAACTACATTTACAAACGTTCATACAAATCTAATTACTAGTGACTTTTGTTCTGATAATGTTTTTAGATTTGACAGCTTGTTTTATCTAGTTATAAATATTTACATTATTTTGTGATTTGGATATTGTAGATTTTTTTGCGTACTATTGTAACTGTTTGGACTTATAATTATAAATATTTATTTGTGCCTTGGACAATTGTGTTTTTTATGGGTAGTGTTGTGTATTGTAGTCTAAGTGTTTGAGCAATATCATTTTTTTTACTACGACCATATGATTAACATAACCTTAAATTTTTAGTTTTTGCAAATTTATTTTCAATTTTAATTTTAATTTTTGTAGTTCTAGCTTAGATCCACTATACAATTTAAAAGCTCATTTAGATAATAGATATATAAAGTTTCAATATTGTAGATTATTAAAAATAGACTGCAAATTATAGGTTGGATTTCCAACCAACAAAAAGCATCTTATTTTATTAGATCAAGCTGTTAAAACTTTAATAATTATGCACTGAACAAGATTTTAGTTGATAGTACAAGAACCCAGCAGAAATTTTTTGATAAAAGCGACATAATATTCCAAAACTTAGAAAATGCATAATTTTGAGGTTAGTTGTGTTACCCCGGAACAGCTGTTTGTATACTTTTCTTGGCGTACCTGCCATACCTACCATTTTCCTGAGAAACAGAAATCATTTTCTTTCAGATATATTTAAGGTAGGAGTAATGAAACATAAAACAAAAAGACATTATTTAATAATATATTTATTATATTTAATAGAATGATTGCATTATTAAAAATAATAAGAATTGTTTTACAATCGTATATCAAACTAGTGCTATAGGATCTTAACATATTCTGAACAACTTGCTGTAGAAATCTGTTTCAATTTGGGTGGTTGTACTTCCTTTTCTAATACAGCTGAAATACACACATTTTACTTTTTCCCACTTTTTGCCAAACTAGCTCATTTCCAGTAACATACCATAGATTATAAAGATTTTTCCATTTGTTGGTGCAGTCATGTTTAGGTGTTATGAACTTCGGCACTTAAAAATTTCACGTTCGCAATAAAGAAATCGTTTACCATATCGTTGTCTACAACTCGTAAATGTCAAATTCCTTTTTAATTTTACTCATCTTTTTAAATAAAACTAATAATAAATAACACATTTCCAATGTTCACAGTTGTTAACACATTTTCTTCTGTCAGCTGTCATTACTTGTCACTCACGTGCGCTTATGCGCAGCCTCAAAATTCGGCATCATGAAAATACATCAACCAAGCGTTAACTCTTTACGAGATTCTATTGGTGGTGCCTCATAAATGTACTTCAGGCACCAATAGGAATGTTAGGTACGGAAAGCAAAATGCAAACGAAAATGGTTGAGAATGCCCCTTTATATCAAACTGCTGCTGCGATTATAATTCATCCTGAAATTGATTTCAGTATTTTTACGACCTTCAATAAATTAAAAGATTGACAGAATATTCAATTTATAATTTTGATTTTGCTGCCATCTACGAGACAGTAGCCAAAGTTCTATATGTCATTCTTTAGTATAATTTCGAACCAAAAAACTTGTTTCCTGCACTATATAACGTATTTATTTCCAGTGATATTGGTTTAGTAGTTCGACATTTTTTCAATAAATACTTAATAAAAACTAAAAATTTAAACATGTATGTGTTTAATATAGCGTAGCGGATTGGACCAGTACTATTTTATTGAGATCACGACTTTTTTAATTATTTTAAAATTAGGTTAAAAGTTTACGAAGTTTAACAGCTTGGTAAGAAAAGAATCGTAATTTTCTCGAGTTTTTTAATAGTCCAGTACTATTCTACCGAGTTTTTTCTAAAAACCAGTCAAAGAATATTTTGAATCGGTTCAGGGATGCGGCAGAAATTGTCGAACTACGAAGTGCTTATTTTAGTCAAATCTAACCTATTTTTCCGCCCACCTTAATCTGAAAAAAGATTGCAGTGTCAAAAGCACCGTACATTGTTATATGTACGGTGGTCAAAAGCTTTCATCCAAATTATAACTTATGAGCTAGTAATAGAATCTTCCACTATAATTTAGCTGCCAATTGACAGAGATTTTCCCAAATAATTAATAGACCGGAAACAATTTCGAGACCTAGTTCTTTGGTAACTGAAATATTTTTTGTTTCCCCAAGGGAAATGTGTATTTTTATTTTAATTATATTCCACGGGTTGCAAAACCCAAAGACCTTCAAAGCCTTGTACGCACCAATCCAGGAATGACACACCTAGCGATACATGTGCCACCCGGTTGTGTAACAGCTCGGGGGCGGATGCCCCCCCCTGCTCTTACGAAGGGTTTTGGAGGGACTTTTTACCCTCCCATCTCTGTATTTGCACATGCTATTTTAAGCTTCGCACTTCTTAGTTACCACTAGTACCCACACAGCCCCTTACGACTGTGTGGAGTGGGTTCGGACAGACACATACTGACCTCAAAGAAGATCTTTGGAGATGCAACCCGTGGGGTCCAATCACTAATGGACAACGAACGTGGCAATGGTTCTCCTACTAGTCGACGTTGAGGAAGCCAGTGCCGGTGAGATACAACGGCTGACATCTGATGCAGCGAGCAGCGTAGCTGGGTCACGGGTTTAGATTTTCGTCTTAATTCAAGAGAGCAAACTGTACAATATATTGATTCGGGCAAATGCGTTGGTTATGCAACTAGCAATACGCCAGGCGTTGGAGGCTAAGTTTGTTTCCCAACTTTGCCGGTGAGATACAACGGCTGACATCTGATGCAGCGAGCAGCGTAGCTGGGTCACGGGTTTAGTTTTCGTCTTAATTCAAGAGAGCAAACTGTACAATATATTGATTCGGGCAAATGCGTTGGTTATGCAACTAGCAATACGCCAGGCGTTGGAGGCTAAGTTTGTTTCCCAACTTCTCGTTAGCTGAAAATTGTATGAAGATTGAGGAGTAATAAATAAATAAGTCTGGGAAGACTTCAACTACAGGCGGCCTCGCGTTATAATGAAGTCAGCACGATATGTAATGGTACTCCTTGTACTATTTTAGTATTTATAAGAGAATTTTGTTTGATTAAATAAAAGTGGGCCGATCCCGGCGGTACTGCAATACCGGGCCAACCCGCGGCAGAGGTGGAGCAAGCCCCTAACCTCCGCCAGTTTCCAAAAATCAGTTTAATATACTGGCCCCGCATGCGGGGCGTATCAGATATTAAGCTGATAAGAACAGATACTACACTTTGATCTTAGCCAGAGGCCGAGAAGCGATACCGAAATACGGGAAAAGTTCAGTATACGATAAAGCGAGATAGCTGCTAAGTAGCGAGATACAAGTTGGACCCGTGCTGCCATCTGTACTTGCATATCAGTCATTAAACTTATGCTACATAGAAAGACGCGCTATTCTACATTTTTCTAAAAGTAATCTTGTTTTATATTTTAAAATAGTTGAAAAACACTCCAATACTGTATGAAAAAATGCGCTACAGATGAAACTGAAAACTGAAACAGCAGCTCACTCACATTAATTTTCAATATTTTTATTTATAGGTCCTTCAAAATTTGCAATGTAATCATGAAGGTGTGCAAGTGTGCATGGTATAGTATAATAAAGTATATTGTTAATTTTTTCATTCGATAGGTGGGGTATTTTCTTCTTTACTTTAAGACTTAAGAGGAAGATTTTGGATTTGCAATTATAAAATATCAAGTTATAAATTTTAATTTCGGTCTTGGAGAAATTATCAAACAAATTTAATAGAGGCTTTAAAATTCAAATTTGACAAACGATTTATTAAAGTTAACGTATTTTTATTTTAGTTATATTCCACGGGTTGCAAAACCCAAAGACCTTCAAAGCCTTGCACGTACCAATCCAGGGAATGACACACCTAGCGTTACATGTGCCACCCGGTTGTGTAACAGCTTGGGGCCGTACGCCCCCCCTGCTCTTACGAAGGGTTTGTGGAGGTTTTGTCCTCGCACGTATTGTTGGTGGAGGTTTTGTCCCCGCACCGTATATTTTACCTCGTATATACGAGATATCCGTATTGTCTTCACCGCATTGGGTTCTGTATTTTGCATGCTTTTACGCTTTCGCAATTCTCAGTTTCCACTAGTACCCACACAGCCCCCTACGACTGTGCGGAGTAGGTTCGGACAGATACATACTGACTTCAAAGAAGATCTTTGGAGATGCAATCCGTGGGGTCCAATCACTAATGGACAACGAACGTGGCGACTGGTTTTCCACTAGTCACAGTCGAATAAGCCGGTACCGGTGAGATACAACAGCCGACATCTGATACAGCGTAGGCAAACGTTTCGTTAGACGGTGAATATAATAAATATAGTACCAGTTTTGTAGCGACGCAGAGGTCACGGGATTGGTTTTCGTCGTATTGATTGGTTGCAGCCACCGGCAACGCTAAGAGTGCAAACTGTACAAAGTATTGATTCGGGCAAAGGCGTTGGTTATGCAACTAACAATACGCCAGGCGCTGGAGGGTAGGCTAACGGTTAGTGGATTGTTTTGAATAGCTGAAATTGTGTGAAAGCATTGAGTTTGTATATAAGTATTTCCCTTGTATATGACATATACGAGGGTATTTCTATACTCAGTGGTGAAAGTCTCCTCAAAAGCTTTTTTCCGGGCGAGTGTTGGCGCGTGGCGTCGCATTTTATAGGCGTCTTCGTATTGATTCGGGCAAAGGCGTTGGTTATGCAACTAACAATACGCCAGGCGCTGGAGGGTAGGCTAACGGTTAGTGGATTGTTTTGAATAGCTGAAATTGTGTGAAAGCATTGAGTTTGTATATAAGTATTTCCCTTGTATATGACATATACGAGGGTATTTCTATACTCAGTGGTGAAAGTCTCCTCAAAAGCTTTTTTCCGGGCGAGTGTTGGCGCGTGGCGTCGCATTTTATAGGCGTCTTCGTGTCGGAAAAATCTTTTAGGCTATATAAAAATGTGTCGTGAAGAGCAAGGCTTTAGGGGTAAATTTTTCATTGATACAAACAATAAACAACGTATACTTTTATAGTAATATTTCCACGACGCAAAATTTAATCAAACTGTTATTGACTTATTTGAATATATTTCTTAAGCAATTATTGATATTGGATGAGTTAAATGGCACATAAAAATGAACAAATGGAGGAAGAGACATATTTACACTATTATTGAATGTTACTTATGTTTGTGCAGCTGTTTGATAACAAATTGCAAAATGGCCTTGTACTATACAGGGTGTTTCATGACGAACTGTGCATACCTCTAAGGATGATAGAGGATCCCTTGACTATTCACGAATGGGTATAGAAATTTGTCTGTTGCGCTTAATTACTGAGATACAGGGTGATAAACTACTTATGGCCAATATTTCTTTTGGCCAAAACTTCCTTACTATTTATCACAATTTATTCAAATTTTATACAATTTGTGTACTTATCACAGTTGATATAATGCCGTTTTTAAGACTTAAAAATTCCAGGACCGGACCGGAAAATCCCCGAATACAGTTACAAGCCTTAACACTTGCAATATCCAAGCTATTTTAGAAATAACAATGATATTAACAAGATACTCGTCGAGATCTCGGCTCTGGGTTGGACGAAACCGGTCGTTCTCTCTACGATAGAGTGAACTAGATATGTCCAAATATACTAATAAAATATACTCCGTCTCCAGGGCTATCGACTATCCGTTATAGATCCACCTATCAAAGAAGTTCCTCATCTAGACTTAGATTTGATTATGTTGTTATAGTATAATTAATTATAAATTTAAGTGGATTCGAGTATATGTATATTATTATACATTATTTTAAATTAGATCCTAGTGACTTATCTTTACATTCATGTGTTATTTGCTTAGCTTGTTTTATTTATTGCTCTGCAACTTGAGCAGTCGTTAAACCCAAAATGACGTACATCCGTTTTATAACGATACAGAATAAAAAAGAACCAGTTCCTCAAGTGCAGCAACAGTAATACCAACATTTTTTTTAGCAGTAAGGCTTAGGTTTAAAATAAAGGGGTAGTGGGTTTGCACTGAAGAAAATAAGACCTATGATAGGGGATTCCCCCCTCTGAGCGGTTCGGCGTCTAATTTTCGTATTTTGGCACTACTTTTAAATCATCAATATTTACATATTACCTTGGTTTCTTTGTTTGGTTGCCTTGTATTTTAAGGCATATTTATAGATAGCGACCATGTGTTGTTCAAAGACACGTGCCAGAAGGAAACAGCTGGTTGTTACAATCCCTTTTACTCTTAACTTCCCCCTGAGTTCCCTTTAGGTATACAATCGGCATTATTGACATGTGTATCATCTAAGCATTCTAAGCACACAGTTTATTGTGCTCGGAGCTCTGAATTGTTTCCCTGGGGGGCGGCAAACGCCGTGGAATTTTTTTTAACACAGAACTGTTTTGTAATTATTGTCTACGATTTTAATAATACCTTTAACAAATCGATATACCTATTTTATAAATTTGCGTATGTTTTCACGAGATAAAAACAAGCGCTATTATTTTGTTTCGGTTAAGGATATCATGTGATATGCTGACAAAGACAACGAAATTCTATGCATCCATTCTCGTTGACGAAGCTACCGTTTCCAGATAATGTCACGTATTCGAATTAAATATCAGCATTTTTGAGCGCTTACCATGCATGATACATGATTTCAAAGAATGTGCTTTTACACCAAACCGTATCATAAGTTGACACAAACCATTTTTACTTCTTTATAATGAGCACGAGCACACAAATAAAAATAGATTTTGATAACTGTTACATAATCCATAATTAAAATGGAACCAAATATAAAATATATTATACAGGGTGATTTTCTATACAGAAATAAAAAAACTTGAATTAAAAAAGTCCGGTCCTGGAATTTTTAAATATTAAAAACGGCATTATATCAACCGTGATAAGTACACAAATTGTATAAAATTTGGACAAATTGTGACAAATAGTAAGGAAGTTCTGGCCAAAAGAAATATTGGCCATAAGTAGTTTATCACCCTGTATCTCAGTAATTAAATGCAACAGACATATTTCTATACCCATTCGTGAATTTTTCAAGGGATCCTCTATCATCCTTAGAAGTATGTACCGTCATGAAACACCCTGTATTTTGGCATCTACCTACTGCAGCCTTTAATTTTAGAGATATGAAAAAAGTTTAAAAATAAAAATTGTACATTTTACTGTGAACTGTCTATTGGTGAAGAAAAGTAAAACAAAATGGAGCCAGAAAGTAGAGAAAAAGACACAACTTAATTTTTTTTAAACGGAACACCCTATATATTTTTGCATATTTTGAAAGATAAACTACCCTGTACTTTCCCACATGACTCACGTCCAATAATACCTACGCTTAATTTCTAAATAAATTAAAGTGGCCAGAACTGGCACGTGTTTGGTTCGATTCGTTCATTTTCTGCACAAATAACATCTGCCACCAAACAGCTGATCTACGAATTGATTTCGAGGAATTTCATAGAAGAATATCGATTTGTGAAATATAAGTTATAGGATACTTTAATGTATCTTATTTTTAAGCATGCTATTGTTTCTTACAGTAGGTAAGGGGACATCTGGGAAGAAAGTGAGGTTATGTTCCTGTCAAAGCTTCCTCCAACGACATAGGCGTAGACAACAGTGTAAAGTAATAAGTATTTACGTAAAATTTAAGTAACTACCAAAACGTATGCCAATTGACACTATAATCAAACTTCCTCCAACTTCCGTCATTGTATTATACGAAGTTGCCAATAAACTTGGTGAAAATCGTATTCAGAAATACAAAGAAGTAAAAATATTGTTTCAAAATAAATATTATTACTATACTAACCGATGCCTACCTGCAATGTCGTTGATAAAAGTAAAAAATAGAAGTGGGCCCAGGTTTGATCCTTGTGGGACTCCTGAATTTGATGTACAGTAATCCGACTCAAAGTTTCTTACTCTGGCTTATTTTCAGTTTATTAGATAAGACAGACATTAAAATATTGCAATGGGGCGATGATGGGTTGAAATTTTTTGGGGTCAAATTTCTCGTCAAATAAAATGTTTATCGTTTTAAGTTATGCCAGGTCAGCTATGTGACACAAACCACTATCAATTGAGGCTTTCAACTGAAAAGCTCAAGCTCAGGATATCAGTTGATACTGCAGAATTCAATAACAATTCTTATCTCCACTCTGAACCTGAACAGATTGTATGGGTGGCCTTGACGTTACTATCTCGTTACTATTCCGGAAATACTTTCGATAAGGGTATAAGCGATTAGCATAAGTTCTAATCCAACGAGGAGAATGAGCAGAGACGCGTTTTTAATAAATGTGGACAAATCTTCCATTACGATATTGTTAGATTTTGATTTTGAGGAATTTACTACTATACATTATGGCTTTGGTACATAGTAGGGTAGATATTTGTATCCTCTTTCATTTGATATATCACACTATAGTATAGGTGCGATGCGAGAGGAAAATTAAATAGAAGTAGTAATAGGAACACGTATTTTACCATAAGCATTGCGGCTCTGTATATTATTTTTCACGCAACGCTAAAATTTCCATTTCAATTATTTCTTCTTGTACCTACTTAAGTATTTATTTGAGGTGTGTTTCACGTTTATAGTGATTATAGCAACAAAATAAGTGTCCCAAATTATATTTATATTATATTTAATATAATTAGTTAAGTCGCCGTCTGTTTCTTTCACCAAACGTCCTGGGGTCGTTTATATCTACTCTGTTACGCTCCTCTCCCCATTGCCAAATTAGGACCAAGAAGCATAAGGCAAATGTAACGCCGAAGTTATTAATGTTCGAATTATTCTGATATCGGCATAAAAAGTCATACATCAATTTGTACTGGCTGATGAATCTATATTTATTTTTATTAATGCTGGGGTCCAGCAACGGAACAATGCGTCGAGAGTATTACTGAAGGGGGGTCCATAGGTTAACGCTTAATGGAAATAGTGTGTATATACGCGGGAAGCATTAAAATGCGTAATTCTTTGTGTTACGCGGAGTCGTTGGTCCGTGCTCGCCAGTGGCGTAACACGAATTTTTGCGTTAAAAAAACATTTTAACCAAATTCTGGCATATATTCACAAAATAGTACATAAAAACTTTACCCTACGACCATTTCTCGCTAAATGGCAAGCGTTTTAATTTTTTTCGAAAATGTTCAATTGTGGCCGTAAAAATGAAAATTCTGTTTTTTTATTTAACGCCGTGTTTATAGCATGAAAACACATATTTTCCCCAGTTTTCGCAAAAATCTGAGATTTTTACCCCACATTATCAGTAAAAAAATACTAAATTGAGAAATTTTGATTTTTTGAGGTTAGGATGTACTTTTAATGTAACTATACCCCAACTGTTATCTTTTACGAGTTTTTTTTTATTTTTCTACGACCAATATTTATAAGTTTTATAAATATATATATATATAGGTATCTTTGTAAAAATATATTTATATTTTAGCGTACGACGATAAAAGCTCATTTCTAAATAAATATATGTTAGAAGAAATAATATATATTTGTGAAAATATATTTATATATTCGTAAAAATATATATATATATATTTACAAAGATATATATATTTATAAAACTTATAAATATTTTAATAAAATAAATATATTTAACGAAAAAATATATATATATCAATAATTATTATATATATTTGTAATACTAATAATGTCTTAAACGGCGCCTCATATTCAACACTCCTGAATGGAAGTTAAGACCGCGCGCCCATGTAATCTACCCCATGCACACATATGACGTTAGGCATATGCAGCTGCCTAGGCCCCCAGCTACCGTTACGCTCTGACTAACCACCAGTCGCTGTTAGACTATGCTGTCAGTGACTCTAACGACGGTTACAAACGCAAACGCCGGTGTCAAATTTTAACCTCTAAATCCTTAAGTGCCTAATGTTAGTGTTGGTGAAAGTGCTAGTGTTATGGCTGCCAAAGAAAGTTACTACACTAATCCCGCTTTTTGCCAACAAAGCGAGTACTACAACGGCCAACGTCCCCCTCGGGCCCTGAGCCCCCAGGGAAATATCAGACAATCCCCAGTGGGTGCTCAAACGACGCATCGAGTGTTGGACACCTCAGTGTGCGAGGATCGCAAGAACCCCGTCATCGACGAGGAGGGCGTGCAAGAACAGGAGTTTTACGAGGAAGTCGTGGTGGACGACAAAGGATTCATCAAAGAGAAGAAGTTCGTTATCGTGGCGCAAAACAATGAAGGCAAGAAGTACATCCAGGCGCCCCCAGTTGAAGAAACCAGGCAAGGTGGCAGGTACAGCGTGCCGCAACCCGAGGACCACAGGCAAGGCAGCAGGTACTGCGTACCAAAACAAACCAGGTACGAGTCCCCAAAGACTGTTGACACCAAAACCGTCAGAAGCCAAAGATACGAGTACATCCCAATGCAGGAACAAGACAGCAGGTACGTCTCGCCCAAAACAACGCCGAAGAAAGCTCAACCGCACGAAGAGCTCGAGGTGGTTTCCGGACGAGTGCACAGGTACGCCGTCATCCAGGCAGAAGAAGAAACAGAGCTGACGACGAGAAACGCCAGGTACGCTCTGGTCCCAGTGGAGCAACTCAGCGCCGTGGCGCCTCCCCAAACAAATCGGTACGAGTACATCCAGGACTCGCCCACCAGGCAGATACTCCACCAAAACACCAACAGATACGAGTACATCCAGAGCTCCCCCCCGAAACTCCAACCAACCAGGTACGAGTACCTCCCGCAGCAGCAGCGCGTGGGCAATCCGATCGCCACTCAAAAACTGCACGAGCTGCTCTGCACCCCCAAAAAGCCAGTCGTGCAAAGGCAGCAAACTCCTCAAAAAGTACTGCCTCCGCCATCGGCGCCATCGGGGAGGAAGGTGTTGCCACCTCCCTTGTCCCCGATCCCCAGGGAGACCTGCCCAAAACCGCGCGGTCAAATGCCGAAGGCCCAGCAGAAGCTCAACTACGCCCTGGGCACCAGGCAGCTGGCCCAGCACGACAAGAGGCATACGGCCATCGTGGCCCCGATGAGCTCGAGTCCGATTCACTCAGTTTATAGCGAAACGACCTACTCCAACAAATCCGAGTCCTGGATGAACCTGAGCAACGAGAAGTCTCCGGTGCAGGCCACCCTGGCCGTTGCGGCCACGATGATGTTGCTGTGCGGCGGGGTCACCACCGGGCTGTGTTTCTACATGATTGGGATGATGGGGCGGCTGTATTATTTGGACTTTGGTATTGTGGCGGGGTTTACGTGCCTGATCCTGGGGCTGCTCGGGTTTAGGACGAGGAACGTGTATTGGCTACCGAACAGGAACTATATATCAGGTAGGAGGGATTTTTCCATGGGAATAATTGTTGGGCAAAGTAAAAAACAAATTAAATTAATGTTGGTTTTTGCAAAAACTTACAATTCCTGAAATTTTCTCTTTAGCTTAAGAATTAAGATTATTACAAAATTATCCTAAATTCTTGCTATTTGCACGGCGCGTGTTCGATTTTCGGTGTTATTTTTATCAAACTTCAAACTCAATTTTTTTTTTGTTACACCCTGTATATTTTTCTTTTATGAAGCAGAATTCAATTCTCTTCCGATTAATATCAGATTTTGCTACACCTAAATCTAATTGTTTTCAAAATATGTTTTAAATGGTACACCCTGTAGCATTTAAAAAGTGGAAAAGATTAATTTGAAATTTGATAAAATTGACATCGAAAATCAGACGCCCTGCAAATAAAAGCAAGAATTTTATAATAATTTTGAAACATAAATAGAAAATTTTAGAAATTATTGCTTTGATGGCTTATAGTAGGAGAGCCCTCGACCAGCATTTTCGACCTCATCGCGACACGAGGATTCTATTTTTTTTTTCACAGTTCATATCAATATGAAAAAAAATTATATTGCGACTGACAAATCGCCTCATTTCAAAAGTTCACAACTTTCTTAGGAGGCAAAATCGACTCTGCCTTGGGATTTTCTAAATTATATCTAGTTTTCAAAAAAAAAAAGCCGCCGGTCCATCTCGATGGAGGCGCGAGTTATTAAGCTCGGCCCGGACGCGTGTTTGGAGAAATTTGAAAAATTTTAAAAATTGCGAAAATACGAAATCTTTAAACGCTATTTTCAAACGAAAAATCGCCGCCGGGCCAGCGTTCTGGTAAGAAATCCAAGGTAGAGGTCCAACTTAGAGCTACATCGTAAATCGCACGGTCTCGCTGCGATTTTCGAGGCAGTAGGAGCGAACGAAAAAGTGGAATTTTGACGTTTTGACGAAAATTTTAAAGTTGGGTTAACATTCGCAAATTTCCTAAAGCGGTCATTTTTCACGAAATTTTCAATTTTTGTACGAAGAGTGTATTTTGACCTATGTATACAGGGTAGGTCAACAATAAGTGTGTCATCTCTTATGGAACACCCTGTATATTTTTACATATTTCGAAAGAGAGCATTAATTTATATATCTCCTGAAATTTGGGTTTCAAAAGTTGAAAATGTCAAAGTTATTAGCAGTCAAAGTTCAAATCTTCGAACTGAAAAATTTATTTTATTTTATTCTATTCAATAACTTTTTACGCATTTCTAATATTTCTCTTTCGAAATATGTAAAAATATACAGGGCGTTCCATAAGAGATAACACACTTATTGTTGACCTACCCTGTATACATAGGTCAAAATACCCTCTTCGTAGAAGAATTGAAAATTTCGGAAAAAAATACGTAAGAAAATGTTTTAAAATTTTTCAAAATGTTAAAAATAACCAAAATAAAGGGGGTGGATTTTTATGTGCCCCACCCTGTATGTACATAAAAAACTCACACGAAATTAGAGCGAGTCTGCCTGATCCCCATAAGTTTTTTTGTACCGAATGAAAACTGATTTTCACCGTTTCCGCAACATCCTGGGACTTTCCTTCATAAATAAAACTTCTTTTGACTCGAACTAAACATTTTTCATAAAATTACCCGTATCGCGATAACTCGAAATTTTGGTCGAGGGCTCTTCTACTATTACAATGTCCTGATTGTTAGAAAATTGTCATAAAATTCTTTCTCTTATTTGCAAGGCGCCCAATTTTCGATGCCAATTTTATCAAACTTCAATCTGAATTTTTTTTTTAATGGTACACCCTGTATATTTTTATATTATGAAGCAGAATTCTACGAAGCTCTGGAAGGGGCACCTAAGATAAAATTTTAAAATTTCGAGTTATAAGTCGAAATTTTGAGTTATAATTCAAAATTTTACTTCAAAATTCCGAGTTATAATAAAATTTCGAGCTATAACTCGGAATTTCCAAATTTTGACTTATAAATCAGAGTTTTGAAATAAAATTTCGAGTTAAAATAAAATTTCGAGTTGTAAGTCGGAATTTCGTAATTTCGACTTATAACTCGGAGTTTTGAAATAAAATTCCGAGTTATAATAGAAATTTTATTTAAAAATTCCGAGTTATAAGTCGAAATTTTGAAATTTCGAGTTATAACTCGGAATTTTGAAATTTCGACCTATAACTCAGTTTCGAAATAAAATTTCGAGTTATAATTCGGAATTTTGACTTTAACTGGGAATTTTGAAATTTCGACTTATAACTCGGAGTTTTGAAATAAAATTCCGAGTTATAATAGAAATTTTATTTAAAAATTCCGAGTTATAAGTCGAAATTTTGAAATTTCGAGTTATAACTCGGAATTTTGAAATTTCGACCTATAACTCAGTTTCGAAATAAAATTTCGAGTTATAATTCGGAATTTTGACTTTAACTCGGAATTTTGAAATTTCGACTTATAACTCGGAGTTTTGAAATAAAATTCCGAGTTATAATAGAAATTTTATTTAAAAATTCCGAGTTATAAGTCGAAATTTTGAAATTTCGAGTTATAACTCGGAATTTTAAAATTTCGACCTATAACTCAGTTTCGAAATAAAATTTCGAGTTATAATTCGGAATTTTGACTTATAACTCGGAATTTTGAAATTTCGACCTATAACTCAGTTTCGAAATAAAATTTCGAGTTATAATTCGGAATTTTGACTTTAACTCGGAATTTTGAAATTTCGACTTATAACTCGGATTTTTTAAATAAAATTCCGAGTTATAACTCGGAATTTTGAGATAAAATTTCGAGTTATAACTCGGAATTTTGAAATTTTAACTTATTACTCAGAGTTTTGAAATAAAATTTCGTGTTATAATTCGGAATTTTGAAAATTCGACTTCTAACTCGGAATTGTTTTAATAAAATTTAGAGTTCTAACTCGGAAATTCGTAATTTCGACTTATAACTCGGAGTTTTGAAATAAAATTTCGAATTATAACTCGGAATTTAAAATTTTATATTAGGTGTCCCATCCAGAGCTTCGTAGAATTCAATTCTCATTCGAGTAATATCAGATATTCCTATGTAAGTAGGTACTTAAATCTAACCATTTTCAAAATATTTTTTAAAAGGAACCCTTGTACCATTTAAAATGATACTATTAATAAAATGAGTTTGAAGTTTAATAAAATTGACATCGAAACGCCCTGCAAATAAAAGCAAGAATTTTATAAAAATTCTGAAACATTTTAAGCTAAATTGACAATTTTGGAAAAAAAAACTTATTGCGTTTATGAATCATTTTTTAATTTTCAAAAATCGCATTTTCCATAATTTTCGGAAAAGTTTGTTTCTATTTTAACAAAATATTACCCTAAATTGCTAATATCTTCAAAACTACTCACAAAAAAATCAAGTGTGGGGAATTGTCAGAAAGCACTTGCAATTCTCTATTTGATTATGAAATAATATACAGGGTGTTCCATTTAAAATAAGAAAGTCATTGATGTTTTCAAAATCAAATTATGAACACCCTGTACACCAAAGTACAATAAAAAGTTCAAAATTATTTTTAATTTGAAAAATATGACATTTCTCTTTAGGTTCTACAGCTGTCAAAATTTCGACAAAATTTTGAATATCTCAAAAACCGTTCAAAAGGAGTACATGTTATGATAGTTCATTGGAAACCTCTTGACATTCTCTAATCAAATTTCGAATAATATACAGGGTGTTCCATTTAACTTAACAAAATTTGTTACTGCTTAGCCTAAATGGAACACCCTATACAACTTATTGCGTTTACTACTCCAACTATCCTTTTGACACATTTTGTAAACAAATCGCCCAAACTCTCGGGCAGTCGATCATTTACTAGGACAGTTTCAACAAACTGCTCCTCATTGGCTAAAACGTCACCCGCGTTTGCTTACAGAATTAAAAACCAATTAAGTGTCAATGACAGCTAACAGTGCTAACACGTCTCTTTTATTTCCTTCCAGGCTACTTGGTGCTGAGCGTCTTCAGTTTGTTAACCTGCGCCGGCCTGCTGATGTTATTAGTGATGCAGCCCAGGCCTGGGACTCCTCTGGCGGACATAACATCCGGCGCTGTTTGCGGCATTTCCGTTCTGTCTTTGGTTCTTGCGACGACCGGCGTTGTCTCCAGTTATTGCTGCAAGTATCCACCGCCTGACAATCGGGTGCAGCATTGTGCGGAAGGATTCACTGTGTGAAAGTTGCGAGGGGGCAACTCGCCGGGTCGCCTGTAATTGCACAGCGTGGAGGATGTGCCTTGGAAACGGGGTCGGTTTAAAGAAGGGTGAATAAATTTGACAAAGGACTTTCCAGTTTGGTTGCTTTGTTGGTCTTGGGTGTAATAATTAGTTTGAAAAATTGGGCAGGTCGGCAGGGTATTGTTAACATGAGCGTTAATCGGCCTTCAAAAAATATTTTAGAATTTAGAAAGCAAGATTGGAGGTAAAAACGACCTACAACAGTCCGATTAGGCAAAGCGGTTATTTATTTTTAGACTATTTTTTTTGTATCCCTGTACTTAAAAATTAATTATATGTATATTTTTCTTTATTGTACCAAAATTAGTCAGTCAGTGTACGTCGAAAAGCTGCGTAGATTGAACCACAAAATTAAATGATAATTTTGTGTTTGAACCAAATAAAATTGAATTTATGCAACTCCCGCTACAAGCTGTAATGTGTGTTGCATAAAATTCCACCCAAAGAAAGCATAGTCAGAGATAGCACGAAATACAAATTGGTTATTTCTACTTATTGTAGTGTTGTTGATTTGACATTTTTATATTAACTTAAAAAAATTAATTAAGATAGAAATAAAGTATATTTATTAAATTATTTATAGAATTTAATTATGAATGTATATTTTCCAATGTTTAAATAAAATAAATGCAAGTAAATTATTTGATAATAATTATTTTAGTTATTATCCCTTTTGTCTTCCTTCTGCACCCTCACTATTATTTCTGTAAAATAACTACATGAAAAACTTCGATATGCGGTTAGCTATGTGAAATATTCAAAATTTGTATGTACATGCCGCGGATGAAATGTAGCCTAGATATTGGAGAAGTTTAAAAAAAAAAGTTTAAGTTGATATCTATAACGGTTTTCGAATTATCGAATTTTTAAAAAGCTAGTGAATTATTACCAAGTCGCTAAACGCAATTTAAAAAAAAATATATCCAAATTCACAATAATAGTTGCCATCCAATCATTAAAATAATATCGACTAATGTTGCTGCAAGTCTACTCTACTAGTAATACTTTGAGTTGACGCGAGCGCTTTCTAAAAATTCGATAACTCGAAAACTGTTGGAGATATCAACTCAAACTTTTTTTTAAAAACTTCTTTAATCTCTAGGCTACATTTCATCCGCGGCATGTATATACAAATTTTGAATATTTCACATAGTTAACCACATATCCAAGTTTTCCTTGGATAATTTTCAACTTTTTTCAATTTTCTTGGTAACATAGGTATAGTACAGTTTTTTTTTTCATTGCGATGTCTACCAAAAACACAATAATATTTATTAATATACGCTTGGTTACTTGTAGAATTTCTGTTTTATCGAAAATATTGGTGGCAAAAAAGGTGACAAGAATAAATATACCTACTAAAGTTTCTCTGTTTCTTTGCAATTTGTTTTTGTGAAAAATCCCGTTAGATATGTAGAGCTTGGATCGGTAAGAAACTCTTGTAGTCGATCGAGCATCGCCCAGTAATTAAAATTGCTGTACCATGAAATTTTTTACACAACTCATATTTTTATGTGCAGTGAAAATAAATCGGTCTTGCAACTAATTGCAGCAATTGACGTGCAGGTCTAGTAATTGTAGGCAAACAATTTCATTTGGAATTTTTTGTTTATTTTCAATGGGTTGAACCTGAAATAAGGCGCTTGATCTTAAAAATAGCTAAATAGTGGGATTATTTAAGCACCAGATGGCGTTTTTAGTTTACATTGTGATTAATGCGTTAAAACAGGGGACGGACGGACCAGCATCCCCAGCCGTCGGCTCTCAAAATTGCGTGCGCTTTTAGAAAGGAAACGTGATAACTTCAGTAATCGTGGTAATTGTAAATAACTTACTTGACGAATTACAGCACTCGCCTGCGGCTCGTGCTGCAAAGTTCATCTTTTTTAAATTATACTATATGTATATACACAAAACACTAGTTGAAAACGGAAAAATAAGTTGGTTAATTAATTATATGAGATTTAAATTAATTTTATAAAAAAAAATATATAAAAATTTGCCATTTTAGCTTGAATGACTTTCAAATAGATATCAGGGTATCACACACCATCCGCATCCTTGATATTAATATCTCTTATGAGACACTTGATAAGTAAGTACCAGGAATTTGCATGTGACGGAATATGATCCGTAACCTAGCGGAGGTTTTGCCTTTCCGCCGAGATAGTAGTTATACTATGTGCCACCGATTATTGTGTACTCGTTAAAATATTTTAATATTTGCTTAAATAATTGAGGTTAGAAAAAAAATTAAGCTAATGAAATTGCGTTTAAATTTGCCTAAAACTTTTCCAAACACCCTGTATACATCACGACTACTTCATAAAAACATACATCTATATTTATGGTGTCAATTTGGCAATTTGTTCTAGCATTATATCTATGATCTATGGCAAATGTCATTTATCTGTCAGTCGAAACAAATTTATCGTGATCTATGACGACTGATTACGATTAGGGATTACTAACTAATGATTTATGTTATTGTTTTCTTCTAGTGGGATTTATTACTTCTGTTAAAAACGATTAAATAACCGATCCGTCTGGGGGTTTATTAAATTTTCTAACCTAAAAGTTATTGCATGGTATTGTTGTTCTAGTATTCTAAGATCTATGATCAAATGTCACGTATTTGTCAATCAAGTTTCCCTATTGCTTTGTTAGGTTTTCTAACCTAAAAGCTATTACATCACAGTATATTTAATACTCATTCCAGTCGTGTGTAAGCAGGTAATTGCAACCGAAATTCATCTGTTCCATTTCGCTACTACTTAATATAGAAACACAAATTTGTGGTGTCAATTTGGAGGAGACGTTACTGTTCTAGTATTTTATCTATGATCTATGGCAAATGTCATTTATCTGTCAATCGAAACAAAGTTTATCGTGATCTATGACGACTGGTTACGATTAGGGATTACTGACTAATGATTTGTGTTGTTTTCCTCTAGTGGGATTTACTTCTGTTAAAAACGATTAAATAAGCGATCCTTTTGGGGGTTTACTAGGTTTTCTAACCTAAAAGCTATTGCATGGCATTGCTGTTCTAGTATTCTAAGATTTACGATCAAATGTCACGTATTTGTCAATAAAGTTTTCCTATGGCTTTATTAGGTTTTCTAACCTAAAAGCTATTACATCACAGTATATTCAATACTCGTTCCAGTCGTGTGTAAGCAGGTAATTGCAACCCAAATTAATCAGTTCCATTTCATCACGACTACTTAATATAGAAACACACCAATATTTGTGGTGTCAATTTGGAGCAAGTGTCACTGTTCTAGTATTCTATCTATGATCTATGGCAAATGTCATTTATCTGTCAATCGAAACAAAGTTTATCGTGATCTATCACGACTGATTACGATTAGGGATTACTGACTAATGATTTGTGTTGTATTCTTCTAGTGGGATTTACTTCTGTTAAAAACGATTAAATAAGCGATCCATTTAAGGGTTTACTAGGTTTTCCAACCTAAAAGCTATTGCATGGCATTGCTGTTCTAGTATTCTAATATCTATGATCGAATGTCACGTATTTGTCAATCAAGTTTTCCTATGGCTTTATTAGGTTTTCTAACCTAAAAGCTATTACATCACAGTATATTCAATACTCGTTTCAGTCGTGTGTTAGCAGGTAATTATTATTTTCTTCTAATGGTATTTACTTCCGTTAAAAACTATTAAATGAGCGATCCTTTTGGGGGTTTACTAGGTTTTCTAACCTAAAAGCTATTGCGTGGCATTGCTGTTCTAGTATTCTGTCTAAGATCTATGATCAAATGTCACGTATTTGTCAATAAAATTTTTTGGTGATTTTATTAGGTTTTCTAACCTAAAAGTTATTACATCACAGTATATTTAATACTCGTTCCAGTCGTGTGTAAGCAGGTAATTGCAACCCAAATTCATCTGTTCCATTTCATCACGACTAACTACTTAATATGGAAATACACCAATATTTGTGGTTTCAATTTGGAGCGAGCGTCGCTGTTCTAGTATTATATCTATGATCTATGGCAAATGTCATTTATCTGTCAGTCGAAACAAATCGTGATCTATGACGACCGATTACGATTAGGTATTACTGATTAAGGATTTGTTTTATTGTTTTCTTCTAGTGGGATTTACTTTCGGTAAGACCGATTCAATAAGCGATCTTATTGGGGGTTTATTAGGTTTTCTAACCTAAAAGTTTTTGCGTGGCATTGCTGTTCTAGTATTCTGTGACAAGTGATTATGATTTTTTTTTATTTTTTTTTCAAATGAATTTTCCTTCCACAGATTATACAAATTTTGGACAGTTTAAGAATGTAAATAATATATTTTCCAATCCATTTAATTACAATAAATAGAAAATTGCGTTAAATAAAAATACTTCCTTATTGAGTGTTTGTAATATCTATCCTGTCCTTTAACACATTTGCTACTGTAAAATTAACGGACATAATAAATGGCATATGATGTATAATAGCTTTTAACAGTTGGGCTGAAGAACGGAAGAAGACATTTCAAGTGCAACACTACAGTTGACAGCCCATGGACGTACCTAATCACTTTTACAACGGGGTTTTTGAGTCGGTAATTCCGCTGAATTTATTAATAACGTCCATAATACACAGGAGAAATAAATAGAATAGAATATCTTCTAAAGCCAAAATTTTGGCGTACCAAAACCCTGCTTTGACTTTCGAAAAAGAGACCGCTATTTATCTTGTAATTTTCTATTCTAGCTGCGACCCTGATATGTTTTTATTATAACAAAAACCAGAAATGTTCGTATAATGATTTAAATCTAACGTTACCGTACGAAATATCTTTTCATTCGCTCACGGCATCCGTCTGCTATCGTGAATAATGTCCCTAATCATTTCCTTGTTGCACTCGCTGAATTTGCCTACCATCACACGGTACAACTTAATGATTCTATTTTCTATTTGTATTACTTATTTTATTTACAATTTGTTTATTTTTACCATCAAGACCAGTTCTATCAGAAAGACTCCACTGGACCGTAACCTGACATTAGCGTTCTTTTATCCAACCGTGCATAATTTGAATCACACCGAGATACAAGTAAATAAAACCGTTTAAGACATTATAAGTATTACAAATATATATAATAACTATTGAAATATATATATTTTTTCATTAAATATATTTATTTTGTTAAAATATTTATTAGTTTTCTAAATATATATATCTTTGTAAAAATATATATATATTTTTACGAATATATAAATATATTTTCACAAATATATATTATTTCTGCTAACATATATTTATATAGAAATGAGCTTTTATCGTCGTACGTTAGGTGGCGCCATGCTGATTAAATTTAGGTAAAATGCCCGTATTAAATTTGGCAATGTGGCGTCAAATGTCAATGTACGTATGCTGTAAACATTAACCTCATTTATTATTTATCGTTCATTTGACGTTTGGAATGTGTGTGCGTATTTTTTAAATTTTCACATATAAAAAAGTTCATGAAAGCAGTTGCTTGCAGTTATGTCCGTTTCAATAGAAGAATTCTTTGATCGAGCTACTTAATACGGGCATTTTACCTAAATTTAATCAGCAAGGCGCCACCTAGCGTACGACGATAAAAGTTCATTTTTGTTAGCAGAAATAATATGTATTTGTGAAAATATATTTATATATTCGTAAAAATATATATATATTTTTACAAATATATACATATTTATAAAACTGTCTTAAACGGCGCCTCATAAAAACGGACTTCTTCCTTTTGGAGCTTTTCCCGTATCTCGCTCAAGGCTCAACTTTTATTTTCAGGAAAACGTCCAGAATTTTTTGGTATCCGATCCTAATCTTTTTGGGTCAGAAAAAACGCACATACCAAGTTTCATGCGTTTCACTACATATTTTAAGTTTGATTTCTCGGTTTGATTCGCAGCAGAAAACAAATAAAATTCTAGTACCTACCACAACAAAAGTATGTTACAAGCGTCGTAACAATTTTCAAGGTTGACAGATGGAGCAAATATATACGCGTGACACAATTGTTTACTAGCAAGTACTTTACCTTGGCATGCATGAAATGTACACCTATAACGTATTACGTACTATTTTCTTTCTGAGTAGATCTGTTGATTCATTGATAATGAAAATTCAGATCCTTAGGAAGTGAATTTGCACGGTTTCGGTTCAAACGAGGCACTCTACGGATATTTTTGCCCAAATCCCGTGAGATTTCGGCTTGTTAGCTCTTTCATGAAATTTTTTACTTCTTTTCCATAACATACAAGCCTAGAGAAGTATTTGCCAAGTTTGGTGTTCCCCAAGGCTCAAATCTTAGCCCCCTATTGTTCGTAACATTTATATCAAAAACACATTTCAAAAATTTGTATACGTTAAAAATTTACATATTTTTTTTATTGAAATTCTTCTCCAGGGCCTTGTTAAAACGTTTTTATAAAAAAAACATAATTTTTATAAGTTTGATGTGTGTGTTTCAAATGTGTTTTAATAAAAAACCCATAAAAACCAATATGAAGTCTATAAATAAGTACCTACCGGTTTATAAGTTCTCGTGACAAATGTATATCTGAAGTTTTTAAAGGTATTAAGTAATGTATGTATTTGAAATGTATTTTTGATGTAAATTCACATATGAACTTATTTGCAGTCTATAAATATTAGTAAGCATTTGTGATTGTATTGGTTCATATTTGCATTAAAAACACGTTTCAGATATACCCATCAAAACTGATATTTTTCTATAGACATTTTTGACAGGGCCTTATGGAAACATTTTCATAAAAAAATATTTGTCTTAATGTGTGTATTTAACGTAAATTCCCTACAAAAGCTGATATGAAGTCTAAGCACTTATTTATAAGTTCCTGTAGCAAATGTAAATCTGAGCTTATATGAAGTCTGTAAGTATTTGTAAGTTTTTGTAGTTTTACGATTTTTATAAGGACTTTTGACAGGATTATGTCAGAAAAGCTGCATAAAAACATATTTGAAATGCGTTTTTAATATAAATTCTCATATGAATTTACATGAAGTCGAGTAAGTATTTGGTTGAAGAAGTTTTTTAGGTGTTTTAACGTGTGGTGCATTTGAAATGTGTTCTTAGTGTAAAATTTCAAATTAAACTTAAATGAGGCCTATAAATATTTGTCAGATAAGTATAATTTTTTATAAGTTCTCATGTAATTTACAGACTTCATTATAAGTTCTTAGTGACAAGAAGTGCAATTTTTTTAAACTTAAGCCAGAAATTTCAAAAATATGAATACATTGAAAATTTATATATTTCTTTAATTAGAGTTCCTTCTCCAGGGCCTTATTAAAAAGTTTTTATAAAACACATGATTTTTATAAGTTTAATGTGTGTGTTTCAAATGTGTTAATAGAAAAACCCATAAAAACAAATATGAAGCCTATAAATAAGTACCTGTTTATAAGTTCCCGTGGCAAATGTATAACTGAAGTTTTTAGTGGTATTAATTAATGTGTGTATGTGAAATTTATTTATAATGTAAATTCACATATGAACTTATTTGCAGTCTATAAATATTTGCTAGGTATTTGTGATTGTATGGGTTCGTATTTACATTAAAAACACGTTTCAGATATACACATCAAAACATCTAAGGAATACTTTGCATTTACACTTGCCATAAACTTTAATCTTTTACATTTTCTATAAGGATTTTAAACAGGATCGTGTTTGAAAATTGTTATAAAGAAGTTCTCAGTTTTCATAAGGTTTAATGCACGTATTTGAAACGAGTTTTTAGTGAAAATTCCCTTATGAACATACAGTAAGTCTATAAATATTTGTTTGAAAGTATTTGTGACAGTATTAGTTTATATTTACATTAAAAACACCTTTCAGATATACACATCAAAACTGATATTTTTGTATAGACATTTTTGACAGGGCCTTATCGAAACATTTTCATAGAAATATGTTTGATTTTTATAAGTCTTGATGTGTGTTTTTAACGTAAATTCCCTACAGAAGCTAATGTGAAGTCTGAGCACTTATTTATAAGTTCCTGTAGCAAATGTAAATCTGAGCTTATATGAAGTCTATAAGTATTTGTAAGTTTTTGTAGTTTTTACGATTTGTATAAGGACTTTTGACAGGATTATGTCAGAAAAGCTGCATAAAAAGATATTTGAAATGCGTTTTTAATATAAATTCTCATATGAATTTATATGAAGTCGAGTAAGTATTTGGTTGAAGAAGTTTTTTAGGGGTTTTAACGTGTGGTGCATTTGAAATGTATTCTTAGTGTAAAATTTCAAATTAAACTTAAATGAAGCCTATAAATATTTGTCATATAAGTATAATTTTTTATAAGTTTTCATGTAATTTACAGACTTCATTATAAGTTCTTAGTGACAAGAAGTGCAATTTTTTTTAAACTCAAGCCAGAAATTTCAAAAATATGAATACATTGAAAATTTATATATTTCTTTTATTAGAGTTCCTTCTCCAGGGCATTGTTAAAACGTTTTTATAAAAAAAAACATGGTTTTTGTAAGAGTCATGTGTGTTTCAATAGAAAAACCCATAAAAACCAATATGAAGTCTATAAATAAGCACCTGTTTGTAAGTTCCCGTGGCAAATGTAAATCTAACTAAAGTTTTTAAGGGTCTTAATATGTGCATTTAAAATGTACTCATAGTGTACATTTCTGTATGAAACTTATATAGATGGAGCCTATAAGTATCAATCCATATATACATTTCAGATATATACGCAAAAACCTGCAAATTTTTCATAAAAAATTTCGCCAGGATACTGCTATTAAAATTGGTCTCCACCTGATATCCGACTCGCACGCGTCCTCTAGGTGTATCGTTTTCTACCGCTACCTGAGGAGTGGCAACACCAGCGGAGCGAAGTGGTGGCAAGAAACTAAACTTCCTCCAGTTTGAATCACGAGCGTAAAGTGGCTGGAGTGTCAGTGAGTGGATGTTTTGTTCGAGACGTGAATTATGCAATAGGTGGAAGTGCAACAATCTTAATCATGTGAACTCGTAATCGTCAAGCCTGAAGGATCTAATTAGTATCTAGGTATGTAATATACGAATTGGATAACAAAGCGGTGCGCAACGTGCGCTGCATCGATGTAACGAAAAAAATTGTTAACAGAAAACACAAATAGATCGCTTTCTTTCACGATACAGTTTCAAAAATGACGAGTGCTGTGTCGAATGTCTGAATCTAGTTCTGTGTATTTATCAATTATACCTAGACCTAGATATCTCTACTTACCTGCGTTAGTAAGCGCTTAACAATGTTTGTTTCTATTTTCTATTCTGTACAATATTTTATGGAAATGTTTATGTTTTGATTTATTAACGTCCATAACTTAGTTCTGATTTATGGGCTTATTTGTGCGCATAAACGTTGGCTTTGTTGAGCAAACGGTGCAATGGAAAAATTGCATTAATTTATAAATGGGTATTTTCGGGTTTTCTTGGTAGTTTATTTAAACGAATTTCTGGCTCGAGTTTAAAAAAAAATTGCAGTTCTTGTCACTAAGAACTTATCATTTAAGTTTAATTTGAAATTTTACACTAAGAATACATTTCAAATGCACTACACGTTAAAACCCATAAAAAACTTCTTCAATCAAATACTTACTCGACTTCATGTAAATTCATATGGGAATTTATATTAAAAACGCATTTCAAATATCTTTTTATACAGCTTTTCTGACATAATCCTGTCAAAAGTCCTTATAAAAATCGTAAAAACTACAAAAACTTACAAATACTTATAGACTTCATATAAGCTCAGATTTACGTTTGCTACAGGAACTTATAAATAAGTGCCCAGACTTCATATTAGCTTCTGTAGGGAATTTACGTTAAAAACACACATAAAAACTTATAAAAATCAAATATTTTTTATGAAAATGTTTCGATAAGTCCCTGTCAAAAATGTCTATACAATAATATCAGTTTTGATGTGTATATCTGAAATGTGTTTTTAATGTAAATATAAACTAATACTGTCACAAATACTTTCAAGCAAATATTTATAGACTTACTTTATGTTCATAGGGGAATTTTTACTAAAAACTCGTTTCAAATACGTACATCAAACCTTATGAAAACTATGAACTTCTTTATAATAATTTCCAAACACGATCCTGTTTAAAATCCTTATAGAAAATGTAAAAGATTAAAGTTTATGGCAAGTGTAAATGCAAAGTATTCTTAGGTGTTTTGATGTGTATATCTGAAACGTGTTTTTAATGTAAATACGAACCGATACAATCACAAATACCTAGCAAATATTTATAGACTGCAAATAAGTTCATATGTGAATTTACATTATAAATACATTTCAAATACACACATTACTTAATACCCCTAAAAACTTCAGACACAAGAATAAATAAATAACTATTTATTCTTGTGCTTCAGATATACATTTGCCATGAGAACTTATAAACAGGTACTTATTTATTGACTTCATATTGGTTTTTATGGGTTTTTTATTAAAACACATTTGAAACACACACGTCAAACTTATAAAAATCATGTTTTTTTTATAAAAACGTTTTAACAAGGCCCTGGAGAAGGAACTGTAATAAAAGAAATATATAAATTTTCAATGTATTCATATTTTTGAAATTTCTGGCTTGAGTTTAAAAAAAATTGCACTTCTTGTCACTAAGAACTTATAATGAAGTCTGTAAATTACATGAGAACTTATAAAAAATTATACTTATATGACAAATATTTATAGGCTTCATTTAAGTTTAATTTGAAATTTTACACTAAGAATACGTTTCAAATGCACCACACGTTAAAACCCCTAAAAAACTTCTTCGACCAAATACTTACTCGACTTCATGTAAATTCATATGAGAATTTATATTAAAACGAATTTCAAATATCTTTTTATGCAGCTTTTCTGACATAATCCTGTCAAAAGTCCTTATAAAAATCGTGAAAACTACAAAAACTTACAAATACTTATAGACTTCATATAAGCTCTGATTTACATTGGCTACAGGAACTTATAAATAAGTGCTTAGACTTCATATCAGCTTTTGTAGGGAACGTGTTTTTAATGTAAATATAAACCAATACAATTACAAATATTTATAGACTGCAAATAAGTCTCTATGACACAAATTACTTAATACCCCTAAAACTTCAAATATACATTTGCCACGGGAACTTATACACAGGTACTTATTCATTTTGGTGTTTATGGGTTTTTCTATTAAAACATATTTGAAACACATGCATCAAACTTATAAAAATTATATATTTTTTATAAAAACGTCACAACAAGGCCCTGGAAGGAATTCTAATAAAAAATATGTAGGTTTTTAATGGATATATTTGAAATGGGGTTTTGATGTAAATATAAACCAAAACTACCATAAAAACCTTAAAATATACCTATACATATTAGGCTTCATGTAAATTCATATTAAAATCGCGTTTTTTATAAAGATTTCCTAACAAGGTCCTGTGAACCATCCTTATGAAAAATGTAAAAATTGTAAATGCGAAGTATTTATAGGTTTTAATGGGTGTATTGAAATGCGTTTTTAATATAAATTTGTCATATTATATGAAGTCTATTAATAATTATTTGTAGCAGTATTATAAGACTGTTTGGTTGAGAGATAAGCACACTTGACTCCGAGCTTGACTCTTACTTGGGAGTTTCTGGTTCGATTCCCGGTCGTGGTACTAGAATTGTTTATAGGTATTTATAGGTATTTTAATGTGTGTTAGAAACGTGTTTTTAATGGAAATACGAATGAATACAACCACAAACACTTACAAATATTTATAGACTGCATATAAGTTCATAAAAAAAAAAATTGAAATTGGACCAATCAGAAGCTCTTCGCGAAAATGGCCATTTTCGAAGCGATTTTCTCGTGGTTTTCGATGGAGGATCGGTAGAGGGCGTCTCCGAGCGGCTTTTTCGACCCTTATACCGAGTGTTCAGTATTCCCGAACCCCGCGACTCATTAAAAAGCCGGGAAAAGTCCCCAAAACCCCTCAAATTTTCACTTTGATAGCAGCGGAAGCCCTGAAAAAATGTTTTTTCCCAAGGGTATAAAAAAAATTTTAAAGTGAAAGACCCGAAAAATTTTTACAAAGGGACCAAAAAAAATTGTTAACATTTTTTATAAAGTCGAACACTATTAACTATTACTTAGTCCTATCATCTACCATCGATTGCGCCCTAACGCTTTATATTTTATATTCGCAAACAATTTATATTCTTATACTTAGCCTCAGTTTGCAATGTTTATGCGAAACTAATATATTTATGTATTAATAGAAAGTCGCATTCTCGTCAAAGAAACCATAAATATTAATTAAAATAATGAATGTATCATCCGTATTGATTATAAATAGAGTTAATCAGTCAAATCGTAGAGCTAATGGGAATATCTTTTAAACGAGTTATTTAAATTCGTTAAACGACTTCCTACCTTTTATTTATTTGCATATATACACAAGGCGAATTAAAATTATTTCCTCTAAATAACCGCGTCTTAAGTAAAAATGCAGGAATGCGTTTGAAGACCTAGACCTCTTCCATATATTCAAATTTATTGAGACGACTAACGTAAGCACTGACAATTTCAAGGCACATACCTATTTACCTAAACATCTGACGTATATATGTAACACCATAAAAACTGTTAAGAAAAGTCGAAACATTTTACTTGCTAATGATGTCCGCGATGACACGCCTCATCTCAGTTCATTCATTACGCCATTACGTTCATTATCAAAACCTGTTTTTCTTGTCCACCATGTACGTTTGTAATTTATACTAAACTAAACAAGGCCATTAAATTATAGCTGATACGATTCTAATTTATTGGATACGTTGAAAGATATTTTCTCCACTTTTTACACAGTAATTGGATAGTTTATACGCTGATACAATTTCACCGATAAGAGCATAAACAAAAAAACAAGCACATATGTTTAATAAAATAATACCATAATAGGATACACGATTAATACTTTATACGTGCTTGTTGCGTATCTAGACCTATGTAAACTTCAGCTACAGATAAATAAAAAAACACACACATGACGTTACCTATATGAAGCATTTTGTAAATGGTTTTCATCTCAGGAATAAAATTATTATTATTATTATTATTAAATAAAAAAAAAAAAATAAGTGTAGGCTCAAATAAATTACCCAGTTATAAGTGGCGACAAACCAGGCTAAAATAAATATAAAAATGTGGTGGCGAAACCAAATAAAATAGGCGCCTGATAACTAGATTGAAATAAAAAATTTTCATGCGATGAAGTAATGTGACGACGTTTTCAAACCGAATGAGGTATTTCGTATTTTATACACCGGTTTTTAATCCGGCCTAAATCTTAAAAAAATTAAAATTACAAATTTTACATTTCATTGCTTGAATGCGCAATAAAAGTGTAACCTTAGTGAAATATATTAGAAAGAAAATACATAATTTTGGCGAGTTAAAACAATTACCAAGTTTAATTCCAGTGCAAAAGTTTTTCTGTGTTATGTAACAAATATGTAAGAATTGTACATAACTCACTGATAATATTGAAATGCAGCGTTTTTATTGTTTCGATGTTTGATAATAATGCAAAGAGAACAAACTTACATTTATTTTAATTTGTATAACCATAATAATATGTTGAATTGTGGCGCAGAACTGCTAAGTAATGAATAAATTAAAAAGCAGAAGCTTTCCTCAACTTGGAGAGAGAGTTGGCTGGGTATGCTGCTCCGCCCGTCCTCTATTTGAAAATGTTTTATGTGGAAAAAATTATATACGCCGGAGGATAATAATGGCAGTTTACTGTACGTCGTCGTCGTCGTGTGTGGACTATTAATTACAAATTCACAGTGAAAATATTTATTCTGTTTATCTTTGTTTGGAATACATTGTATTCTAAGTAGGTACTGTTATTGAAAGAGGGAAATCCCGGTATGGTACGACGACGGTTGCATGTATAATTAAATAATAAATATAAAAAATTAATCAGGAATTCTAGCCTAGGATTACTTAATTTTTTTGAATCATTTTCGGTCATACTAATGGCACCAATAAACCTTGGCTAACTGAAGGTATAAAAAAGTCTTACTTTTTTCGTAACTCAAATTAAAGAACATAGTAAAAATCGCTCCACTTCGTGTCGCGATTTTTCCATGCCCTGAATTCTCGAATAATTTTCACGGGAAAACAGGTTTTTGCCCAAAAAAAATTTACCCGGTAGAAAAACGACCTCTTGTGTATTAATAACCAATACATTTTACAGTATTTCTAACCATAAATCTCAGGCAGCTTGGAGAATAAACAATGGGTGGCGCGAACGTGACGTCACAACTAACCTCAAAATTATGCATTTTCTAAAATGTTCAAATATGTCAATTTTATCAAAATTTCTGTTTGGTTCCTATGCTATCCACTAAAATCTTGTTCAGTGCATTATTAATAGAGTTTTAATTGCCTTAATCTAATAAAATAAGATGCTTTTTGTTGGTTAGAATTCTAACCTATAATTAACAGTCTATTTTTAATAATCTGCTATATTGAAACTTTATAAATCTACTCCATGAGAGAGGTTTTAAATGTAATAATGAATTCAAGCTAAAATTAAAATTGAAATTGAAAATAAATTTGCAAAAACTAAAAATTTAAGGTTATGTAGTCATGATGCACATGATCGAGAACATTACCAAGCCAAAGGATAATGTTCATTCTGTCAGTGAAATAATTGCAGAAAATAACATTGAATCAGATGCTATTAAAATAGCAAATATGTTTAACAATTATTATAAACATTCCAAAGCAGCTGAATAACCAGCTAATGGCTAATGATCCATTTAAACCGATATCAAATTAGTAAGTACTATCCTACAATTTATTTAGAAGTACCTGAAACTGAGATTTTCAATATTATTAGTTCAATGAAGGGTTCAAAATTATTAAAATCTGACATTTCGAGCGATAAGAAACTTTAGAAAAAGTTTATATTTTTTATTATAAATTATTATTTTTTAAACTTTAAATAAACAGTTTTCTTGCTCTGATAATTATTTTAGACAATATTTTTTAATCATATATTAATCTTCTGTAATACACCACTTCGTGTCGCGATTTTTCCATGCCTTTAATTCTCGAATAATTTTCGTGGGCCAATAGGTTTTTGCCCAAAAAAAATTTACCCGGTAGAAAAACGACCTCTTGTGTATTAATAACCAATACATTTTACAGTATTTCTAACCATAAATCTCAGGCAGCTTGGAGAATAAACAATGGGTGGCGCGAACGTGACGTCACAACTAACCTCAAAATTATGCATTTTCTAAAATTTTCAAATATGTCAATTTTAACAAAATTTCTGTTTGGTTCCTAAGCTATCCACTAAAATCTTGTTCAGTACATTATTAATAGAGTTTTAATTGCCTTAATCTAATAAAATAAGATGCTTTTTGTTGGTTAGAATTCTAACCTATAATTAACAGTCTATTTTTAATAATCTGCTATATTGAAACTTTATAAATCTACTCTCTGAGAGAGGTTTTAAATGTTATAACGAATTCAAGCTAAAATTGAAATTGAAAATAAATTTGCGAAAACTTAAAATTTAAGGTCATGTAGTCATATGATGCACATGATCGATAACATTGCCAAGTCAAAGGATAATGTTCATTCTGTCAGTGAAATAATTGCAGAAACTAGCATTGAATCAGATGTTATTAAAATAGCAAATATGTTTAACAATTATTTTAAACATTCCAAAGCAGCTGAATAACTAGCTAATGGCTAATGATCCATTTAAACCGATATCAAATTAGTACTATCCTACAATTTATTTAGAAGTATCTGAAACTGAGATTTTCAATATTATCAGTTCAATGAAGGGTTCAAACTCTGCAGGATTAGATGATGCTTCGTCAAATTTATTGAAGGAGTATATTTATTTTTCTGTAAAACCAGTAACCTTAATCAATAAACTTAATACAGAGTGCGGTATACCCCAAGGTTCCGTCCTTGGACCCTCACTATTCACTGTTTTCATCAATGATTCATCAACTACCTTCAATTTAAAAAATTCAACATTGTTCGCTGATGATACTTCTTTTATGTGTTCAAGTTTATCCCAAGAAGATGTTCTCTTGCAGAGTCAACACATTTTAAATACATTAATTTGTGGAATGGTTTAGCAAAAATAAATAATAATAATAATAATAATCTTTTTTTAAATATTTATGTTTATGGTACCATTTAAGCCAAAAATGTCCGTAGTGGCTGAGAACCTCTTAATGAAAATACATATTCCTTTACATCAATACAAAATTTACAATCTTTTATTAAATATATTTTATAGAACAAAAAAAAAATATATAAAAACAGAGTAAGGGTAGAAAAAATTGTCATTTTTTCATTATTTATGATTTATTATTTATTTATTAAAATAGGCTTTTGTTCTTACTTTGAAATGATAAATGATAAAGTTACTTATATTTTAAGATTTTGTGGCAAATATTTAAATAAAAATGCAAAATTTGTTACCAATTTCCTTCCAAAAAAAAAACTGCTTATTTATTTGTTGTTAATTTATGATAAATTATAGCAGGAGGATATATCTTACTTGAAACAGATAATTGGCTACAGTTGTTGTTACGTTTTTGAACCACCATATTATTTATAGATGAGCGCAAATGTTGAATGTTGCAACACATATAAATACCTACCTACCGTAATTACAGGTTTGCTTTTATGTGCACGGGAAGATGTGCAATGCTTTCTTTCCATTATACCCATTCGGCATGACTTTGCATTGTCTAATTACATTAAGCATTCTTACATCACCCGGTGATGAATTCAAAACTTTCAGATCTGGCGTTTTCACATTCCCAAATTAAATTTATTTCACTTCCCCGTTTTTAAATTGAGTTAAATTGCGTTTAGTGTTCATTGTTCCTTTGTTTTCGTTATTTACACATTTGTTGCTGATGTTTTACATACGCAATACACACAACGTGAGTTTGATGCGTTCTTCGCGCGTGATATTATCAATACAAATTGCCGCCAACCTTCGTCTTTGCATTGAGACAGGATGCCCTACCTTCGAAGGTATGTAGAGAAAACGTAATTATTGCTATTTTTTATATGTATCTTCAATAAGAGGTTCTCAGCTACTAAGGACATTTTTTGCTTAAATGGTACCATAAACTCCGTCTTAGAAATATTTAAAAAAGATTATTATTATTATTATTATTATTATTTATTTTTGCTAAACCATTCCACAAATTAATGTATTTAAAATTATTTGACTCTGCAAGAGAACATCTTCTAGGGATAAACCTGAACATATAAAAATAGTATCATCAGCAAACAATGTTGAATGTTTTAAATTGAAGGTAGTTGATGAATCATTGATGAAAACAGTGAATAGTGAGAGTCCAAGGACAGAACCTTGGGGTATACCGCACTCTGTATTAAGTATATTGATTAAGGTTACTGGTTTTACAGAAAAATAAATAATAATACACCACATGTAATTACGACCCCCTTTATCCCAGAAGGCAGAGCCTTGTGCGGGGGGGGGGCTACACATTTAAAGACAAGGGACACACATCCAATATCCGTGTATAATGGAAAAATCCCTCTCACAGTATTTTCCATTGCCACGACCGGGATTCGAACCCGGGACTTTTGGGTGAGAGGCAGGTACTCTACCATCTCGACCATCAGTCGATATTGTAGATATACTCCCTTAATAAATTTGACGAAGCATCATCTAATCCTGCAGAGTTTGAACCCTTCATTGAACTAATAATATGGCCTTTGGCTTGGTAATGTTATTGATCAAGTGCATCATATGACCAACATAACCTTAAATTTTTTGTTTTTTGCAAATTTATTTTCAATTTCAATTTTAGCTTGGATCTATTATAACATTTAAAAACTCTCTCAGAGAGTATATTTATAAAGTTTCAATACAGCAGATTATTAAAAATAGGCTGTTAATTATAGGTTAGAATTCTAACCAATAAAAAGCATCTTATTTTATTAGATTAGACTTAGGTTTTTCAATGTTGAGTTAACTCTAACTAAAGGATAATATCCAAGGAAACAATTATTGTAACAATGGTCTCCTTGGATATTATCCTTTAGTTAGAGTTAACTCAACATTGAAAAACCGGCCCTAAGGCAATTAAAACTCTATTAATAAAGCACTGAACAAGATTTTAGTGGATAGCATAGGAACCAAACAGAAATTTTGATAAAATTGACATATTTGAAAATTTTAGAAAATGCATAATTTTGAGGTTAGTTGTGACGTCACGTTCGCGCCACCCATTGTTTATTCTCCAAGCTGCCTGAGATTTATGGTTAGAAATATTGTAAAATTTATCGGTTATTAATACACAAGAGGTCGTTTTATACCGGGTAAATTTTTTTTGGGCAAAAACCTGCTTTCCCATGAAAATTATTCGAGAATTAAGGGCATGGAAAAATCGCGACACGAAGTGGAGCGATTTTTCCTATGTTCTTTATCGAGTAAAATTTTCATGGAAGACAGGTTTGAGTCGCTCAAAAAAAATTTACACGAGTAGAAAATCGACTTTGTATGTATTACAGAAGATTAAAATATGATTAAAAAATATTATCCAAAACAATTATTAGAACAAGAAAACCGTTTATTTAAAGTTTAAAGAATAGCAATTTATAATAAAAAAATATAAACTTTTTCTAAGCGAAATGTCAGATTTTAATAATTTCAATGACTTTTTAGTGTGACACATGGTAAGAATATATTAATCGGTATATAACATTTTAGCCTTTTCAAATACTTGTTTATACATTTTTTATATTTTTTAAAGTGCTGTTTATCATTTTCTAATTTTATGTGCTAGATTTTTTTAATTAAAATTTTTAATTATTTGGATGAATTTTTTTATGCCTTCAGTTAGCCAAGGTTTATATTTATTTCTTCCTAAGTCGTAGAAAATTTTTAATCTACAATATTGCTAATAACTAATTAATACGAAGAGCAACGATGACAAATGGTAACAAAAAATTGCAGCGAGACAAAAATGTTCACCTTTCTAGCTACCGTAAATCATTAAAACTTAACAGAGAATTTAAAACAAAAATTGCAACATTTTAATTCCCTACAATATTGGTAAAAACTGATTTTTTAGTAGAACTAACAGCAAAGTGTTTTCTATTTTTTCCAAGACGGGAGTAGCGACAACCATATTTTTGGAGAAAACATGAATTATTGATGATGTTTCGAAACAGAAGAAAAAAAGTTCTCCCCGAAATGATTATAGGATAAAATTACTATCGTAGAAAAACAATTTAATTTTGAACTACTCACAGATTTTTGTCAACTTTTTGCTACCTTTTAATTTGGAGCGTTTCAATTTCTATGTAAACTATGTAAAAAATTGTCGTTGATTCATTCCTGTAATCCGAACTGTCATATTTGTTGAAGATTTGATCACTGCAAATAAAATAAGAATTTATTATATAATAAAATAAGAATTTATTAGCAATGTTTGTTTTAGATATAACCGTCTCAAATCGTTTGCAGAAGATATCATTCATATTTATTATTATTATTATTATTATTTAAGTTTTTAATTCTTGTGTGCATGTTCTTATCTTCTTTGTTACGCCTAGTTATTGCTCATCATCCGCTGGGACAAGTGGGGATTTAAATCCAATATATACAAGGAAAACTGCCAGTTTATTTTGTAACCGTTTTGAGATTAAATTTGTACACATGAAATAATATTATTCCTGTGGTGAATGGTTGCCATGTATGCAATGATTCATATATTTGCTTAGCGTAAACTTATAACGATTGTGAGTCAATACCTACTACAGAATGAGAAATTTGGAATCTTGCATTCTATGCAAAATAATTAACAAGAAAATAAATTCTTTTCGCTATGTTTATATTATTTATATACATTAGGGAAAAAAATCATCAAAAACAATAAATATTTACCCCTCTCCGTTGAATACGAAATCATTATCCGTTCGCCCAGTTCCGCCAAGACTTGCCGTTACAAGAAACTGAATATTTGAATTTGTTTCAGGATCGCTACAACCCCTCAGAATGAGCTGTTCTAAACAAGGACCGACCAGTTAAGGACCAGCGACAGCCATGGAGCGAATATTCAAAATCAAAACCAAGTCGAACCCAGATCCCCGGGGCCAGTACCCTTCGGAGAGAAGATACTCGGCATCCATAGTGATCGGACTTAGTGTGGTGTACCTCCAGTTATTCCTGTACTCTGCTCTTATGGGGACGCTTATAGTGCACAAAATGAGCATGCACCAGCCAAACGGTGGCACCAGTGACGCTACAGAAACTCCAGTAAACACCACTCAGGATCCATCGCCCTTGGAGAACGGTACAGAGGAAGTTACAGTCGCTGCAGAAGACTCAATGCTGCGTCTTTGTGACAGAGTAGAAAAAGACTTAGATAGCGGGAGTAACACTCGTTATTACATAAACGTGCCAGCGTTGGTTTGTGCTGGGTGTTTCATAATGGCGCTAGGCTCCATATTTAGCTTTGCCACGGGGGTTTTTGCGTGGAAGCAGTGGTACATCGACCACAACATAACTTTCTTCTTCTTATCGACAACTTTCTCCACCCTAACGTCTGCCATGTGCCTCTTGTTATCACTGTTGACGACTTTAAGTATGAATTTCGATTACAACAACGAAAACGAGTGCAGCCAGAAGTCACCGATTACTTTTAGCCTAGCTATGAACATCGTCATCCTTTCATCTATAGGAGTGATTTGGTCGGTGCTGTCTACAAAGGTTGCCTACCAGGGCATGAGGAACGGTTACCCGGACGATATGGTTTCGTCCAAAGGCGGCAGAACTGTTCGAGTCAGCACTATAACGAAGGGTAGCAAGCACTGCTCGACTTTTCCGCCTGATATAGTAAACCATTTCCCGGTGTCTGGGAAACTGGCGAAGTACCTTCCGAAAAAGGATAACAGCGATTTGCCAAAAGCGGAGAGCAATTACGAGTACCAGCAAAGAGTCGATAAGTTTCTGTCTGGCGATGCGGAAAATAAAGACAATGTTAAATGATGTTTGTTGTTGATGTTAATACCGTTGTGGAATGTATCAGTTGTTAATTTGTGATTTAACTAAGGTGTATACCTATATTATTATTTCTATTTTTTGTTTTCAAGAAACCATTTAGGCGGTTACAATTTTAATTCTTATCGATGAAGATTTAGTACCGAGAGCAATAAAAATTTGCTTCTTAAAATCGAAGGTTAATTATTTTTTTAGACCGCAATGTCATATTAATAATATATAATATATGGATATGTTGAGTGCTCTTAGTAGAACATCTATGACAAAGTTCAAATTTCTAGTGTTTACTGCTTTGGTTGTCACTTTATTGACTGGTACATCTCGTAGAGGCGAAACGCATGGGCTGTACATTAGTGTGATCTGACTAATTAAGCTGAATGTTCAAATTGTGTCCTACGAAAGGTGAATTCGAATGTAGTTAAATGAAACTTAAATATAAGTTTAATACTTATGCGTATCAACATCGTTAAAATAAATTAATGGTCCTTTATTAGTTTATCAGTAGGTATTGCGTGATTGGTTTGAAATGTATATAGAACTGGAACAATGAGCATTTTTTTATATGTACTTATTTACTGTTAAGCATTTTGTTTATCAATAAACACTGGTTATTTTATGTTGTATTTTTATTTTATTGGTAATGTTTTAGCTTGTTAATTTTATAAGAAAATGTTAAAGAGAATAAAAATTGAGTTTTAATTCCATCGCCATCGCTATATTAGCTAAATTTAGTGTTAATATCTCAAAATCTAACGAGTTAGCAAAAATATTATAACTTTTTCAAAATCTACTTCAAGAAGTGCCCCAAGAATGAAAAAACCACATTAAAATAATTTCATAAATAAAGAACTTATAATGGAAAATGACAAAAATCAGTTTTTTGCCTATGAAACAAAAACGAGTTGATTGGGTCTACAATATGGTGGTATACATTAGGCAACCAGAAATACTTCAACCTGCATACTTGGTTGCAAAATTTGGGAATTTAATTACCCAATAATTGTGGCTAGTAACTTTCTATCTGTTCTGGGTTCGAATCCTATCCTCGCTACTCCCAGAAGCCAAAGTCAGAGATAGTGGTAGTATTTCCACAGTTAATTCATAAACGTAACGACCTTCGAAAGACTTCTGGTTTTCGATTTAGCAGCTGTGTACTTTATGGTGTATTTTACGGTCCATTTTTTGTCTTACCTGAATCTCAATCTTTTCAGATATATTAGAGTCACTTTTTTTATTAAAGCTGACTGCTTAGCAAAGAAATAACGTAAGCATTATCGAACTAAATATTGCGATACAAAGTTAATAGTCTTGGACTTTGATACAAAATAGTTACAAAGCAGTTTTCGAAATGCACTATCTAAAGTAGGCAACACGTAAAACAGTCCGCAAGATAAAAACTCTTAAATTTACTTTCTTTACGTGTTTTTGTAAGTGTAAGAACAAGGTTTTTTCGCATAGGCTGCTTTCCTAGTTACCAAAGTTATTAGACGGCCAAAACGCTAATTAAATAATTTTTTTATATAATCAATTTATTCAGTGCCTACTCCCCTTGACCAAAATAAAAAAACCATTAAAATCACAATTTTTATTTACAGTTTAACACGATTAATAGTTTCATAGAAAAAATATTAAAATATGATAGTGGTATATTTGTAAAAAATCACTGATACCTTAATCGTTTTACAGAGTTGCATATGAGCTAAGGCACGATCTGGTACGACGCAAAACTAAAAATTATGTTCCTACGTATTAATGGGTTCTTCGTTAAAGAAGGTGTGGTTTAGTGCTTCTAGTGCTGTTATCCTTTTGTTGGGGTTAAATGTTAGCATGCTCTGGAAAAAAAATGTTTGGTAATAAATGGCACAGTAAATACAGAACTATTCTATTACTTACTCAAGGGAACTGTAATTGTCAACTACAGTATTTTGAATACTGTAGAACTTTTGGAGAAATGTACATTGTAAAAGATATTAAAAACTAACCACGATATAACGTCATATAAACGCTAAACAGGTAAACAATTGCCTACCTGTTGGGGGTAAATAAACGATCGTAACCAACGTGGCTACAGAGTTAGGCAACCATATATACTCTCAATGATCTTATACGCAGAAAAAAAAAATGTACTTGGTTGTCTATTTTTATGCGGATTATGATCATTTATCAACGCTCTCTACTGAATTACATAAAAATTATAAGCATATATCGTAATTATTTGTTTTGAGATTCTAAATTAGTTTGAACTGCTACGAAAGCTGTCATGTATTAGTTTCGCTTTTGCTTAGTTGGCGCAGTACTTATTTTGACTGCTACCTCCAATTAATATGAGTTTTAACAAGTTATGTACATTTTTCTGCCTTAATTTAAATTCTACAAGTAAATCAACGGTCGGGATTTATTAAATGATGTAAACGTCGCAATATACAGTACATTGGACATATGCGACACACAATTATAACTAGTTATACGAAGCACATGGCGCCATTTCAAATTTGGAAGAACTGATAAATTTAGCGTTGCGCAACGTGTTTAATAATCAAAACTGGAGAGAACTCTGAATTACTAAAATTAATAGTGTGTCAAAAAACGTTGCGATTCGTTGTTTCGACTTACCATTATTAAATCATTAGCTGTTTCACAAATATTTGGGGAAATTTGATCGATTCGTATTTGGTTTATGACTTCAAAGGAGTTCCATTTGATGGAGACATTTTCTTCGGGCCATTCGTCTTGGGCGGGTTTTCCCAGCACTCTAAAAATAAGAAATAGATTATTTTTAGTTTTTACTCTTTTATGGTTGCCTAGTTTAGAAATAGAAAATTGAGGGACCTAATTTTAAAGCAATTGTACTAACGAACGCCTTCTTCCACAAGTCAGATCTCAATAATTAACGAACACTGGTTAGAAATTATTATTATTATTAATTACAAACTAAATAATAAATAGAACAATTAAATAGGCACAAAAAGAAAAATTATTATGGATTGACGATTGTGCCCAGACTTAAACGGACACACTTCAAACATTAGCTTTAATTAATTTGTAAAAGGTAATTCCACCCCCAAACCTGTAACATAGCCTCCAACCAGCGCACTCGATCAATCTATCTGTCAGATAACTTAAGTATCAATATTTTAGTCATATTTTATCTTATCTACTTTATCAGATTTGGGGGTTGCCTTTACGCGGGGTGTGCCCTCAAAACTTACCTGAATATTTTGCTAAGCTGATCCCCTTCCGTCGTCCCGCAAAACACAGGCGTCAAGCAGTACAGCTCCACCATTATACACCCTATCGACCAGATATCCACCGGGGTGGCGTAAGGTAACCCAAGAAGAACCTCCGGTGCTCTGTACCATAACGTGACTACCTAAAACAGACACAACGACTTAACCTAACAGGCCCCACTACTACCAGCCCTGTACTTACCACTGAGGTGAGCTTCATTTCGAAATCGTACGTTTTCGCTAACCCAAAATCAGCGAGCTTGACGTGACCGTCGTGCGTCACCAGCAAGTTCTGTGGTTTTAAATCCCTATGTACTATCCTGTTGCTGTGCAGAAAATCGACGCCGTTTAGTATCTCTCTGGACAGTTCCCGAATCTGGAACGTGCTGAAGCCTTTGGAATGTCTTTCTATGTATGTAGCTAGGTCCTGCTCGACGTGTTCGAATACCAGGTACATTATAAGTTCCCTTCCGATTTGCTGTCCGTGGCATATATCCAACAGCTTCACTATGTTCGGGTGCTCGTGGCTGTTCAGCTGTCTCAGTAAGGCTATTTCTCTTAGCGTACTCATTGGTATTCCGTCTTCCGTTAGGGGTATGCAAACTTTCTTGAGGGCCACATCGTTACCAGTCTGTTTGTCTTTGGCTTTGTATACTGTCCCATAGGCGCCTGCAAATAAGCGTTAGGTTAGATTTATTAATACTGCGCTGGTGTGTTTTTACGAACCTCTTCCGATTTTGTTTAGGCCCTCGTAGGCCTTGTTTTTCTCCGCAGTGATGGAGTTCCCTAAATATGCCATGGTGTTCTTTTGCATATATTTAGCTTCGCACATAGGTACTGAAACATCAAAAGGAACTTACTATATAGTTGAAGCGGATTCGCTTGGTGGGTGGTTATTATTGTGGACATTTAAAAATTAAATCTGCGGATTTACCCACGCGTGAAATTCATTCATAGAAACAGCAGACTGTCTCATGCTTTACACTGATTATAACAAGGTTATTCCTTTGGTCTGGTATGGTAACATAAAATGTACTAAATGATGTTTTAAAAATAATACGTGTTTGTCGTCGGTTTTAAACGTAAAAGTCGTTCTTTTGTTCTATAAAATGCATTTTCAAAGCTGCTACCACGCCACCGTTGACTTAAACACGTTATTCTTTTTTCAAGTTTTATTTGTTTTGAATGCAACTCACAACTCACCTGGTTTGTTATTTATTTAACCGCATTGAAAACTTATCCAGTAAATGACCAGCACCACATTTAGAATAACGCCAAACTGGACAATAATAAACTTAATTAAAAGGCACACGATATCACAAAATATGAACGTACAACCGGTGCTGATATCCCAACCACAAAACGGAACGTGCAAGCAACCGTCAAGTCAAGTCGGTTTATGTAGAAGAGAGACGAAACAGCGAGACGGAGGAAGGAACAAAGCAACAGTTGGTCTTAGTGGACAGGGCCGTATTGGCTTTATTCCAATTCTAGTAGAGACAGCCCAACTGGCACGATAATTTTAATATTACACTGAATGGTTATATCCGATTTAGCGCAGCTTTACAGAAGACGAGTTATCGCTTCAGGCTTGAAATTAATTCTAAATTGCTTCAAGAAGCAAAATTATTTTAATATTTTGCTTTTTGCTACAAGAATTTTGTTATAGCAAAATAATTACTGTTCTAAAAGACACGCGACAGTAGGCCTAATAATATGTTATATAATGAGGCTTTTTGTTTTTGGGTAAATAAACTTACTAAGAAGTAAATAAAATTAATAAATCATTTGTTATAGGTAATTATATAAATTTTAAAAATCAGAAATCTAGCTTTATTTCGATATGTGCATGGGCTAACATGCATTTTTCAAATACCTACCTTCAGATGGTATTGTTTAACTTTTGAAAGCGTGACGTCCTTCCTTGCAACACAATTGTAAACAAACTTATCAACATGTTACTATGTGATGTCCAACTCGGAGACATATTGGTGAAAGTTGCTTTGTTGTTATTAACAGACTAACATTGTTTAATTACGTTTGCTTATACGTGTATGACTTATTATATCCTTATATACACACAATTTATTTGGAAATTATGTTTAAGAATGAAAGAAAATATAATAGCCAAAATATTGCAAGTTAACTTCAAAAAGATTTAGATTTAGAGCAAATCTGATATGTGAATCCAGAGCTCTTTGCTCCTAAACATAAGAATGGCGTATTCTTCTACCTCTCATTGTTTTCGAGGTACTGGGCGATTCTCAATTTTTGACAAAATCGGCATACTAGATCTCTCTTTCACACTAGATATTGTAAAATGGTTTAAACATTCTACATGCATTTTTTTGAGATACATTCGCTGACGAAAATAATTTTGAATTTCTTTTTCGTTTTCGAAACGCACAACTTTTGTTTTTTGCTTTCCGCATATTATGTATCATTTATATTACTTTTTTATTTAAATCTGTGAGAAATTTTTTAGTTTTCAACAGAAACAAAAGAATTTATTAATCGTTTTGATGACGAATATAATCTTTTAAAATGTTTTAAATTCTAAGTATCTAACGAAAATGAAGATTTAGCAGAGGATTTCTATTTCGACTTGTTAGTATTTTTAACTGCTTATACAGGGTGGTCCGATTTCCATGGCGGAAACTTCAAGGAACGGTAGAACATCGAAAAATAATATGAGTTTGCTGCTTATAAGTATTTGCTTTTAAAACGCACCGTTTTTGAGATACAGGATGTTGAAGTTTTTATTTTGTAATGGTTTTTTTAAATATCTCTCAAACGAACGACAATATAAAAAAAAATTTGGTGATATAAAATATCTCGTACTAATATTTCCCTATTACAAAAGGCTGGCGCCAATCTGCGGGGGGGGGGGGGGGAGTAGTGACATATTCTTCTTCTATTTCTTTAGAAGAAAGATTTGGATTTTGCCTAACAAATTTTAAAATAACAATTTTCAATGTGAGGTGTCCGTCTGGACATGTTAGAAAACAAATCTAACTGGATAAAAACATAACCATTTAAAAAAATGTAAGTTATATCCATATCTGAAAAAAATCGACATTCATTTGTTTTTTATAACTGCCAAATAAAAATTTAGTAACCACCTTGCAACTTTTTATAAAACATTTTTTTCTAATTTCTACAATAAACTCGCAAATTCTGATTAAAATGTGTACCAAGCAAAACGATAGCACTGTACCTACTAGATTAATGTTTTGCAATGGAATTTTCGACAAAAAAATAACTCTAATATAATATGGGTACCATCTGCATACAGTAAATGGGCATTTTTCGCAAATCGAAACTGGCTATATTAAAAAAGGGGGCCAACAACTGAGCCTTGAGGCACCCCTAAAATTAGGTTTTTAGGTTGTGAGAAGATCTGGCGCCGAATGATTGATTATTTGAAAAAATATGACTGCATAAACGGATCATGTTGAGCAGTTCTACAATCTTTAATGGAACTGGAAGAAGACTCATTGGTTTTTATTAATGATTCAGATTTTTTTGAAGTGTGTTTGAAGTGTTTTTAGGTATTTGGTTTTACAATTAACTTATTCCATGAATCAGCAATACCTATGAGGCGCCGTTTAAGACATTATTAGTGTTACAAATATATATAATAATTGTTGAAATATATATATTTTTTCATTAAATATATTTATTTTGTTAAAATATTTATAAGTTTTATAAATATATATATCTTTGTAAAAATATATAAATATATATATTTTTACGAATATATAAATATATTTTCACAAATATATATTATTTCTGCTAACATATATTTATATAGAAATGAGCTTTTTTCGCCGTACGCTAGGTGGCGCCATGCTGATTAAATTTAGGTAAAATGCCCGTATTAAATTTGACGTTTGGAATGTCTGTGCGTATTTTTTAAATTTTCACATATAAAAAGGTTCACGAAAGCAGTTGCTTGCAGTTATGGCCGTTTCAATAGAAAAATTCTTTGGTGAGCTTCTTAATACGGGCATTTTACCTAAATTTTATCAGCATGGCGCCACCTAGCGTACGACGATAAAAGCTCATTTCTATATAAATATATGTTAGCAGAAATAATATATATTTGTGAAAATATATTTATATATTCGTAAATATATATATATACAGCGTGTCCCACTTTTAATGCCCTCCCCCCCCCCCCCTTCAGAACTCAGTTAGGTATTAGTTATCCACTTTTAACCAAATTTGGATCGGTGTCAATGACCTTTGGTGTGATCTTTTTGAATTAAATAAAATTTATTTTTGTCAGTGGCGTGCATTTTTATTAATAAAGAAGGGGTCGCTTTTTCGAGAAGTCATATTAGGCATTTTTTTTACAGAAAAACTAATACAAAATTATTAATCAGCATGCTTTAGAACCCCCATGCCGAAAATATCACAACATTTTGATTAAGGGTTTCCGAATAACGGGCCCAGTAAAAATACATTTTTTCAATCGTAAATAATTGACAGCTTGAAAACGGTTTGCATTTCGAAAAAATGTCTTTCTTCATTTTCAATTTAAATTGATTTACTCTATCTCCCCATGCCTTCAAAAGTTCCAAAAGCTGCAAGCGAAAATTTTTCATTGGACGATAAAAAAATATTTTAACCGGTCCTGTATTATTTGGGCATTAAGTGATAAAAAATGATCTTATGTAATAATAGATCAATTTTATACCAAAAGAAAAAAGGTTGCTCTGATATTAAATTAAACCATTTTTCGAAAAATAAACTGTTGTCAAGTTAATTATTTATGACTGCGGCATTTTAAACTTTTGAGTACATGATGTGATAGAGTAAATCATTTTAAATTGAAAATGACGTATGACTTTTTTTCGAAACATAAACCGTTTTCAAGTTATCAGTTATTTACGACTGAAAAAATGTATTTTCACTGGGCCCGTTATTCGGAAACCCCTAATCAAAATGTAGTAAAATTTTGAACATGGAGGTTCCAAAGCATCCTGATTAATAATATTGCATTAGTTTTTCTGTAAAAAATGCCCAATATGACTTTTCGAAAAATTGACCCCGTTATTCTTAAATAAAAATGCACGCCACTGACAAAAATAAGTTTTGTTTAATTCAAAAAGATCACACCAAATGCCGTTAATAGTAACCCAAATTTGATTGAAATCGGATAACTAATGGGACACGCTGTATATATTTTTACAAAGATATACCTATACAGGGTGACCCGGAAATAATGGTACAAAAAGAAATCACATATTCCCGAGGTCAAAATAAATCGATTGGACCAAACTTAACTCTATATCAAAATGCTTCCTAAGGGAGCTACAGGCCCCTAAATGTGGGCCCCTGAAGACGGTTTTTATTTATTATCTCCGAAACTGTTCAAGTTAAAGTAATGAAATTTTGCACATCCACTAAACTTTCTAAGCCTAACAAAATGAGGTAAATATCATCTCAAAATTTTTACCAAGGGTGGGTCAAGCTGAAGGGGGGGGGGTAAAAATTACCGCAACTTTTTTATTTGTAAATTGTGAATTGTCAGAGTTTTTCACAAAGAAAATGCCCTCTTGTGCAACTTCGATCGGAGGCACCGTTTTCGAGATAAATTCATTCTAATATTCAAATGCATGCTCTAAAATGATTAGATAAGTGGAGTAAGTGGATTAATATTTTCCTTTTCTCGTCAAAACTAAATTTAAGAGCCAGATCAAACCAAGATTTTCTTATTTATTTTAACAACTGCTCAAAATGCTTAAATTTTGTTTCGACGCGAAAAGCAAAAAATTAGTCCACTTCCCTAATCATTTTAGAGCATGCATTTGAATATTAAAATGATTTTTTTTTTATACAATAAATATATTTAATGAAAAAATATATATATTTCAATAATTATTATGAAATGAAATATTTCCTATAAAGTAAAAAATGAGTTTTAAGCAAAAATATTATAATTTTTTCAAAATCTGTACAAAAAAGTACCCTTAGAAAAAAAAACCGCATTAAGATATTTTCATAAATAAAGGAGTCAAAAAAAAAAAAAATGACAAAAATCAGTTTTTGCTTATGAAACAAAAACGAGTTGATTTTACTAAAATATTTTTGCACATAATAGTAAGCCTTGATAAGCTCTAAATTTGGTGTCTCTTACCATTTCCAGGATACCCATGGCGAGCATGATAAGTGGGACACCCTGTATATGAGAGTGATTCAGAAATAGATAAATAGATGAAAATCGTTGGATTTTCCTATAGGTACGTTGTTTTATCTCAACACTAAAAAATCGATCATTTCGAAGGCAAATCATTCGAGCTTCCGTATCTGAGCGTACTGGAGGAGACCGAGCTATTTTCGGCTGGCCTGGATTAACCTGGGTCAACTTCTAATTCGGCAAAACAATTTGTAATGCGATCCACTAAGTTAGTAATTAAATATCCGTGTGTTCAAGTTCATTCATATCTTACAGCGACATAAACATATGTACTCGGCTAATAGGAAGTAGGCAGTTATCGAAGTGAAAACTGTCGGATTATGTTTATTAAAAATGTTTGTAGTTTCTCAGTCAGGACGGTCAATCGTTTGGAATTATGCATTTTCTCGATATAATACGTACAGTCATACTAGAAAACTCGAAGACATCCGCGAGTTGTGAAATGGGAACCCCACCTAGAGTGAAAGAAGCTAGCGCGACGGGGGGAGTGGGGCTAGAAATTGGTATAACCAAGTCAACGATAGCCAGTTTTCAATTATTGAAAAACTAGTTAATTTGAGGATATTGTTATGCTAGCTGACAAAAACTTTTCTTAAAAACATTGTTTGTAACTAATGCTAAAATTTCAAAAAATCCCAACTATTTTTAACGAAAATTAAAATATTAGACTGAACATAACCATTAATTATTAAGAGCTCTACTGATCCATAAAAATCCAATATGGCGCCCACAAGAAAAACCAAAGTTAGTGGCATTAACTCAAAAACAAATGACGATAGATTTTCTGATAACGCCAATGAAAGTATCTTAAAAAGTGTACAATGGTCGAAATATTATTTGGCTGATTGTTGAGAAAAAATGGCTCTTTGAAATGCTACATCACAAATTGATCTTTGGCATACCTACAGGGTGCGACTAAAATCATGCCAATCACGACAAAAATATCTTCATAAATTTTGCCCCGGTCACCCCCACGGCAGGTACACTCGACTGGTTCAGGTGAGTCCTCTTGGTTCCGTTACTCGACCAGTCTGCAGAAGAAGGTACGGGCTTCGTCATCTACGGATGTGGTTGGTCTGAAAAAGAGAGAGCCGCGTTAATTTTTCGAAACTATGCGACGGGCGTGTAAGAAAGTGTGCGCGAGGGAGGATGTGATTTTCGAAAAGTATTTTTGCGTCGCGCCGTCGGAGGATAATGCTGAAGAAGCAGCCTAGAGGAATTCCAGGTCTCCGAGTGACCCAAATAACCAGTGAAGTACTGTAAATGAAAAGAACTCATCTCACGGCCGCATATATCTATAATTTCGTAGCAATTAATAGCATAGTTATTAGCTTAACAGTTATTTACTGTATCGCTCGAAAGCGATAATTTTCGCCTAGCTTTTAATTAACGAGCAACATTCACAGTGTATTAGTTATTAGCTACTGGAAGCAGCATTTTAACAAAAGTGAACAGTGAGTGACAGCACAAACCGTTTACGCAACTTTGAAGAAGTTCAGCAGCGACCAAAGTGCCTTCGTTGTCAAAGTTGACTCTCCGGTGATCGATTGTTTTTCCTTCGTTCAGCCGGCTAGATGTTAGTGCAGAGTGATTGACCTGTGACAACATGGCCATAACCAATTTTAGTTGGACTATCATGAGACATGTGGCGCTACTAGGGCTGATGTTTGTATATGCAACAGGTAAGATAATAGCAATTAGTGATGGTCGTTACGAACAATGTAAAGTAGAGCAAGCCTCGAAACCCGAGTCCGTTCAACAGCGCACAATTATCCACGAAAGTGCTTAATTAACCTTGTTTTGGATTCGCCCGGAATTTACCGTACTCTGTACATTCTCTAGTAATTTCACGTCTTGGGCATGTGTCGCAGAATTGCATACCACTCTTGGTTTTGTTCACAAAAGTAATAACTGCTAAAATGATTGCATTCGTCACAGTTGGATATGGGGTACCACAAGGATAAACACTCGGGCCTAATTGTTTCTGATTTTCGTAAATAATGCAACCAATTATACATTCATGTATGTTATTTTAGTAGCTTCATATATTTTCTAAATCTAAAATAGCAAATTGGCGCCCAACGTGACCAAAGAATCATAATTACTCTGAGAACTATTTTTTTGTGCTATTGCCTTAATTTTTTTTTTAAATACTTGGAAATGAGTCAGCATATATGGTTTTGAAACCTCTCAACTCTAATCTAATGGCAAATTGGCGATTTTGACAGTTGACAGCTGTCAACCCATTACAATTCAAAAACTTGAAATAATCTGTAATAATGACCTTGAGAAGTGACGTTATATTTTTCTGGTTGCTGTATTTAAATCTGACGTCAGTATAAGAATTTTTACAGTTGACAGCTGTCAAAACAGTGTCAAATTACCATAAATTATTCAAAACTTGAAATAATTTTATAATTCTATGGTGCCCGATCTATCTCTGCGGGGTTAACCCTCTATATCAGTGGTTTTATCTCGGGGTTAGTGCAGTTGGATATGGGGTACCACAAGGATAAACACTCGGGCCTAATTGTTTCTGATTTTCGTAAATAATGCAACCAATTATACATTCATATGTTATTTTAGTAGCTTCATATATTTTCTAAATCTAAAATAGCAAATTGGCGCCCAACGTGACCAAAAAATCATAATTACTCTGAGAACTATTTTTTTGTGCTATTGCCTTAATTTTTTTTTAAATACTTGGAAATGAGTCGGTATATATGTTTTTGAAACCTCTCAACTCTAATCTAATGACAAATTGGCGATTTTGACAGTTGACAGCTGTCAACCCATTAACAATTCAAAAACTTGAAATAATCTGTAATAATGATCTTGAGAAGTGACGTTATATTTTTCTGGTTGCTGTATTTAAATCTGACGTCAGTATAAGAATTTTTACAGTTGACAGCTGTCAAATTACCATAAATTATTCAAAACTTGAAATAATTTTATAATTCTATGGTGCCCGATCTATCTCTGCGGGGTTAACCCTCTCTGGTTAGTGCAGTTGGATATGGGGTACCACAAGGATAAACACTCGGGCCTAATTGTTTCTGATTTTCGTAAATAATGCAACCAATTATACGTTCATATATGTTATTTTAGTAGCTTCATATATTTTCTAAATCTAAAATAGCAAATTGGCGCCCAACGTGACCAAAGAATCATAATTACTCTGGGAACTATTTTTTTGTGCTATTGCCTTAATATTTTTTTAAATACTTGGAAATGAGTCGGTATATATGTTTTTGAAACCTCTCAACTCTAATCAAATGGCAAATTGGCGATTTTGACAGTTGACAGCTGTCAAATTTCAGGATTTTAGGGGTAAAATTTGAGAAAAAAAACTAAAAATTTCAGAGACCCTGCGGGGCTCTATTTAATAAGTGATAATGAATCGGCCCATGCGGGGCCGAATAAATAGTAGGTTCTAAACGATCCAGCCCCTGGGGGGCTGGTTACCGGATGAATAGGTTCTAGACGATCCAGTCCCTACGGGGCTGGCTACCGGATTAGTTAGGCGAATTTTTAGACTTTTCGGTGACGGCTGTCAAAAAAATGTAAAAAGTGACGTTTTCCTTAAAAAAAAAAAAAAATTATGTCAGCTGTCAAAGTGACGTTTCTGCGAAAAAAATTTTTTTGTGACAGCTGTCAAAAAATAAGATTAACGAGGAAGACGAGGGATAATTTTCTTAAAATATTCGTGACCAAAAAAAAAAACTAAAGGGGAAAAAAAATTCCAGGAATAATTTAAGTACTTACGTGTGGTATTATTTTTGCTTCTAGCTAAAAATGGCGTCGAGAATGTGGTAAAACTGAAAAACGCACGTTACACTCCCCCTCTCCAGCGATTCTTTTCCTATTCTTCAACCCCATTTGATTCGATTGTAAGAAATAACATGGCCGCGTGTCAAACAGCGAACGGGATTCGAGAGATTAAATAGTCCATGACTAAAAAGTTAACAGCAACATTAAGCGGCATAAAATTATAATTACCGTGATAATGTTTACTTATTAATAGTAATTTAGTAGCTGTAACAACGAGAGTGTAATAATTTGCAGAAGGAAGATGCAGATTGTTCAACGGTTCTAGTGCCGGCGCTTGAACATTAGACAACGGTAATGGAGTAACGGGGAGGTAATTTTGTGGATTATGTTTGTGTATTATTATGCATGGCAATTTCACTAATCAGAGAAATAAACGTTCTTTTGGAGGACAAATCGCTTCCGTCAGGAACATTCTGTGATTTGTCTTAAGCGTTTGATAAATGATGCAATTTATGGATAAACAATTAAAAATTATAGTAATGTTGATATCCCAGAACTTAACACTATAGACGAAATCTTGTAAAACAATGGATGGGTGAGATAAATAGCACAGTTACATTGGCCTGCAATAGACTTAAGGTACTGTTGTAAAGAATTTATATCGACTTCAGTAACACGATTTAAGTTGTATTGTTTACAAATTCCCATCATCCACGTATGTGGTTCGAATTTAAATCAAGAAACTACGCCTAAGTTAAGACGAACAAACGAAATTTTTGTATTAAAATTTGGTATATTCCTCACTTGAACAGTTTTAATATAATGCTCTTAAAATGCTGCGAAAATAAATTTTTAGTTCTATTAGAGTTCTATAACGTTACCATTACATTCCTCTAAATAACTGTTCATAACCTGTTTCTATAACAAGCCCAGCTGCTATATAACTAGCCCCAACAGTCTGGTAATACATTCAAGAAGCAACCAACCGATAAGTTTTATAATAGCTCTATAATTAACTAATTAACCAAAAATATTTAGTTCGTAATGTAGTTATATTACAGAGCTACACGTTCTTTTAGCTGTGTAAAGACTACCGTAGTTTTTCCCATAGAAAAATCCAGCTCCTTATGTAGCTATTATATAACTACAAGTTCCCCTAATTTTATCACGACTGGCAGCTGGTTACTTCAGAAAGTTTATCATAAGAACATTAATTTTTACCTCCACTTGACAGTTTTATTACTATAACTATGCAGTTGAAATGCTGCAAAAAGGAACTTTCAGTTCTATAAGAGGCATATAACGCCGTCACGAAATTCCACTAAAATAGTCATAAACTAAATCGCTAACAGTTCTCATCAAGAGTTAACTTCATAAGCCTAACTGCATATAAATAATCTGATAATACACTAAAGGGACAACTGATAGATTTTATAGCTCTATAACCAATATCTCTACAACAATTCAGCTCGTTATGTAACTATTATACAGCCACAAGTTCCATTAACTATAGCCAGGCTGGCTGCTAGTTACTGTAAACATTTTATCACAAGAACGTTAATTGTTTACCCAGTTGAACGGTTTTATAAGTATAACTACCTCAAGAGGAAATATAACTGGCGTACAAGCAGACTTTCGGTGCTATAAGAGATTTATAATGCTGACACCAGATTATCTGCTAGTTCTTTCAGTTGCATAAAAACTGCTGTGGTTATTCCTACAGAACAATCCACCTCGTTATGGAGCTATTATATAGCCACAAGTTCCTTAAGTGTGTATCCACACCGGCCGCCAGTTACCCCAAAATATCCTCCTCACTTGAACATATTTTTTAAAATAATTATGCAATTCAAATGCTGCGAAAATACATTTTTAGTTCTATAAGAGATCCATAACGTTACCACTACATTCCTTTAAATTACTGTCCACAAGCTGTCTCTATAACAATTCTCATTAAGATTTGCTAAAGGCATAAACCCGACATTTAAAGAGCAATCTATAAGTCTTATAATAGCTCTATAATTAACTATCTAACCAAGAATGCTCCAAAGTCACTATTGTATTAAACTTAGTTCATAATGTAGTTAGCTCTATAAAGATTGTCGTGGTTTTTCCTAGAGAGAAATTCAGCTCTTTATGTAGCTATTAAAGAGCCATAAGTTCCCCTGGGTTTTATCACGACTGGCCGCTGGTTACTTCAACAGTTATCTTAAGAATATTAGTCTTTGCTTCCACTTAATACTTTTATTAATGTAACTGTTCAGTTCAAATGCTGCGAAAAACTTTTAGTTCTATAAGAGACATATAAAACAGGCACTAAATTCCTCTAAAATAGGGTTCGTAAACTATATATCTTTAACTGTTCTCGTCAAGAATTGCAAAATTCGTAAGTCTAATTGCCATATAATTAATCTGGTAATATATTAACGGGTCAACTGATAGGTTTTATAATAGTTCTATAACCAATAGCTACCTAACAACGAATGCTACAAGGTCTTTTAGCCAAGGTTATTCCGCTAAAACAATTCAGTTCGTTATAGTTATTCCTATAGAACCATTTAGCCCGTTATGTAACTATTATACAGCCACCAGTTCCTTTAGCTGTATCTAGAATTTAGTTACTGCAAACATGTTATCATCACAAAATTGTTTACTCTATACTCCAGTTGAACAGTTTTATACGTATAACTACCGCAAGAGGAAACTTTCAGTTTTATAAGAGATCTATAACGTTGTCACTAAATTATATTAAAATATTGTCTTAGACATTGTTCTATAATTAGCCTCAAGAGACTGGTAATATATTTAAAGGCCAACCGATAAGTTTTATAACAGTTCTTTAATCAATATCTATGTAACCGTTATAAAGATGTCCAAAATGTGTCGCACAAGTAGACTTTTGGTTCTACAAGAGATTTATAATGCCGACACTAGATTCTCTACTGCTGTGGTTATTCCTATAGAACAATACACCTCGTTATGTGGCTATTATATAGCCACAAGTTCCTTTAGTTGTATCCAGAATGGTCGCCGATTACCTCAAATATATGTCCCACTTGAACAAATTTATTAATATAATTATGCAGTTAAAATGTTGCGAAAATAAATTTTTAGTTCTATAAGAGATTTATAACATTACCACTACGTTCCTATGTTCATAACCTGTCTATATAACAATAATTATCTTCAAGATTTTTTTAACGGCATAAGCACAACTGCTCTAGTCGCAAGAGTCAGGTAATACATTCAAGGAGCAACCGACAAGTTCTATAATAGCTCTATAATTAACTGTCTAACAAAGAATGCTACTGAATGAAACTTAGTTCGTATTGTAGTTATTTATAGAGCCGCACGTTCTTTTAGTTCTATAAAGATTGTCGCGGTTTTGCTTATAGAAAAATCCAGCTCTTTATGTAGCTATTATACAACCACGAGTTCCCCTGGTTTTATCACCACTGCCCGCTGGTTACTTCAACAGATATTGTAAGAATATTAGTTTTTACTTCTACTTGAATACTCCTATTAATGTAACTACGCAGTTGAAATGCTGCGAAAAATAATTTTGGTTCTATAAGAGACTTATAAAGCCGGTACTAAATTCCTCTTAAATAAGGTCCATAAACTGTCTATCTAACAGCTCTTGTCAAGAATTGCTAACTTCATAAGCCTGCTATATATAGTCGCAAGAACCTGGTAATCTTTAAAGGGGCAACTGATTGGTTTTATAATAGGTCTATAAACAATATGAGGTTTGCCTTTATAATTGTAGATACATAATTTCTACTTTTAAATTTAATACTGCAGAAACTCCTATTACAGAGATTGACTTGGCGTGGGACGAAGAAGTATATAATTATATTCACAATCAGGTGCTCCCACCATTGTGAAAACAACGTTATGATGTTTATATTTCAAACAAGGACGTTACAGTAACATAAATAATAAATTTTGACCTGATTTTCGTCGATGCAGGTAATTGAAAAATACTTTAAATGATACCAACAAGACAAATCGCTTCTCAAAATTGTGTGTTAAAGCATAACATTGGGCAAGAGGTGGTAGCAAAAAATTAGGAAAAACGAAGCCAAATTGCATCTGCATATTACTGCATAAATTGATGTATTTTCAGACAAGCTACCATATTAGTATTACACATATTTGAAACTAATTTATTCAGATCGCTTTGTTTTCACTGTTCTCAATTTTACTATTCAATTTCTGCAACAAGTACCCTCATAGTCCATTTACGCGAGTGGGTTTGTAATAAATCTGATTTGAAAACTTGTTTCTACCTACATCCAAGCCTCTACAGAAGTGAGGAATACAATTCAAATTTCAAAGTAAAATTTCAGATGGGTCTTAAATTCGGCGCAGCAGTTTATGTGGAAAATTTTTTAAATTTTATTGCACGTATTCGCGTGATTTTATTCTCTTATTTTCGCTTTTAATTTAGTTTACATCATCCATCAAAACGTATGGAATTTATCCGAGTCAAGTCTTTGTGTAATTCACCAGTGAGGGCCCCTCGAGCTATTTTCGTATATCCATGTCTCTGTGCAACATATTTTTCTCTTAGACTCATACATTTTTCTAGTAATATTTCTAAATATAAATTGGATTTCCAAATCTGTTACATTTAATTCCTTCATTGGTTGTGGAGCTATTAAAATATATTAATTTTAGCAAACGCGACTTCCTGATACTGAACCGCGATTATCGATGCACCTAATCAGCCATATGTTACGTATTCAAATGAGGAGCATTAACGAGAGTAACATACGACTTGTATTCAGAAAACTATAAAGCTGGTAAGTGCGAAACAGATGCCGGCTATAAACGTTTTATTTTCTCCTGTAAACATTTATTTAATGGCAGAAGACGAAGAGTAGATTGTAATTAAAGATTACGTCTTCTTCTTTTAATATCTTTTGTGACGTTTCAATATACAGGGTACGACCATTTGAACCAGCAAATTGGTCAGTTTCGGTGGTACAAAGCGCCAAAGTTGGGTTTGCGAGATCCAGTTTTGAATACCACTTTTTTACTCATGTCTCTCGCTGTAATAACTTTTTTTGCGTCGGGTGACAATGATGCACGTAGGACCAATTAAAATAGACTGAATAACGAGACAAATAAGCTGGAATTCATGATCCTACATTAAACAGTTTCGGTGATACAGAGCGTCAAAGTTGGGTTTGCAAGATCTTAAATATGCCACTTTTTCTTCACGTCTCTCCCTGTAATAACTTTTTTTCGCGTCGGGCGATAATAATGCCCGTAGGACGCGTTAAAGTAGACTGAATAACGAGACAAATAAGCTGGAATTCATGATCCTGCATTAAACAGTTTCGGTGCTACAGAGCGTCAAAGTTGGGTTTGCAAGATTTCATAATACCACTTTTTTATTCATGTCTCTTAATGTAATAACTTTTTTTCGCGTCGGGCGATAATAATGCCCGTAGGACGCATTAAAGTAGACTGAATAACGAGACAAATAAGCTGGAATTCATGATCCTGCATTGAACAGTTTCGGTGCTACAGAGCGTCAAAGTTGGGTTTGCAAGATTTCATAATACCACTTTTTTATTCATGTCTCTTAATGTAATAACTTTTTTTCGCGTCGGGCGATAATAATGCCCGTAGGACGCATTAAAGTAGACTGAATAACGAGACAAATAAGCTGGAATTCATGATCCTGCATTGAACAGTTTCGGTGCTACAGAGCGTCAAAGTTGGGTTTGCAAGATTTCATAATACCACTTTTTCATTCATGTCTCTTAATGTAATAACTTTTTTTCGCGTCGGGCGATAATAATGCCCGTAGGACGCATTAAAGTAGACTGAATAACGAGACAAATAAGCTGGAATTCATGATCCTGCATTGAACAGTTTCGGTGCTACAGAGCGTCAAAGTTGGGTTTGCAAGATTTCATAATACCACTTTTTTATTCATGTCTCTTAATGTAATAACTTTTTTTCGCGTCGGGCGATAATAATGCCCGTAGGACGCATTAAAGTAGACTGAATAACGAGACAAATAAGCTGGAATTCATGATCCTGCATTGAACAGTTTCGGTGCTACAGAGCGTCAAAGTTGGGTTTGCAAGATTTCATAATACCACTTTTTCATTCATGTCTCTTAATGTAATAACTTTTTTTCACGTCGGGCGATAATAATGCACGTATGACGCATTAAAGTAGACTGAATAACGAGACAAATAAGCTGGAATTCATGATCCTGCATTGAACAGTTTCGGTGCTACAGAGCGTCAAAGTTGGGTTTGCAAGATTTCATAATACCACTTTTTTATTCATGTCTCTTAATGTAATAACTTTTTTTCGCGTCGGGCGATAATAATGCCCGTAGGACGCATTAAAGTAGACTGAATAACGAGACAAATAAGCTGGAATTCATGATCCTGCATTGAACAGTTTCGGTGCTACAGAGCGTCAAAGTTGGGTTTGCAAGATTTCATAATACCACTTTTTCATTCATGTCTCTTAATGTAATAACTTTTTTTCGCGTCGGGCGATAATAATGCCCGTAGGACGCATTAAAGTAGACTGAATAACGAGACAAATAAGCTGGAATTCATGATCCTGCATTGAACAGTTTCGGTGCTACAGAGCGTCAAAGTTGGGTTTGCAAGATTTCATAATACCACTTTTTTATTCATGTCTCTTAATGTAATAACTTTTTTTCGCGTCGGGCGATAATAATGCCCGTAGGACGCATTAAAGTAGACTGAATAACGAGACAAATAAGCTGGAATTCATGATCCTGCATTGAACAGTTTCGGTGCTACAGAGCGTCAAAGTTGGGTTTGCAAGATTTCATAATACCACTTTTTCATTCATGTCTCTTAATGTAATAACTTTTTTTCGCGTCGGGCGATAATAATGCCCGTAGGACGCATTAAAGTAGACTGAATAACGAGACAAATAAGCTGGAATTCATGATCCTGCATTAAACAGTTTCGGTGCTACAGAGCGTCAAAGTTGGGTTTGCAAGATTTCATAATACCACTTTTTCATTCATGTCTCTTAATGTAATAACTTTTTTTCACGTCGGGCGATAATAATGCACGTATGACGCATTAAAGTAGACTGAATCACGAGACAAATAAGCTGGAATTCATGATCCAGCATTAAACAGTTTCGGTGCTACAGAGCGTCAAAGTTGGGTTTGCAAGATTTCATAATACCACTTTTTTATTCATGTCTCTTAATGTAATAACTTTTTTTCGCGTCGGGCGATAATAATGCCCGTAGGACGCATTAAAGTAGACTGAATAACGAGACAAATAAGCTGGAATTCATGATCCTGCATTGAACAGTTTCGGTGCTACAGAGCGTCAAAGTTGGGTTTGCAAGATTTCATAATACCACTTTTTTATTCATGTCTCTTAATGTAATAACTTTTTTTCGCGTCGGGCGATAATAATGCCCGTAGGACGCATTAAAGTAGACTGAATAACGAGACAAATAAGCTGGAATTCATGATCCTGCATTGAACAGTTTCGGTGCTACAGAGCGTCAAAGTTGGGTTTGCAAGATTTCATAATACCACTTTTTTATTCATGTCTCTTAATGTAATAACTTTTTTTCGCGTCGGGCGATAATAATGCCCGTAGGACGCATTAAAGTAGACTGAATAACGAGACAAATAAGCTGGAATTCATGATCCTGCATTGAACAGTTTCGGTGCTACAGAGCGTCAAAGTTGGGTTTGCAAGATTTCATAATACCACTTTTTTATTCATGTCTCTTAATGTAATAACTTTTTTTCGCGTCGGGCGATAATAATGCCCGTAGGACGCATTAAAGTAGACTGAATAACGAGACAAATAAGCTGGAATTCATGATCCTGCATTGAACAGTTTCGGTGCTACAGAGCGTCAAAGTTGGGTTTGCAAGATTTCATAATACCACTTTTTCATTCATGTCTCTTAATGTAATAACTTTTTTTCGCGTCGGGCGATAATAATGCCCGTAGGACGCATTAAAGTAGACTGAATAACGAGACAAATAAGCTGGAATTCATGATCCTGCATTGAACAGTTTCGGTGCTACAGAGCGTCAAAGTTGGGTTTGCAAGATTTCATAATACCACTTTTTTATTCATGTCTCTTAATGTAATAACTTTTTTTCGCGTCGGGCGATAATAATGCCCGTAGGACGCATTAAAGTAGACTGAATAACGAGACAAATAAGCTGGAATTCATGATCCTGCATTGAACAGTTTCGGTGCTACAGAGCGTCAAAGTTGGGTTTGCAAGATTTCATAATACCACTTTTTCATTCATGTCTCTTAATGTAATAACTTTTTTTCGCGTCGGGCGATAATAATGCCCGTAGGACGCATTAAAGTAGACTGAATAACGAGACAAATAAGCTGGAATTCATGATCCTGCATTAAACAGTTTCGGTGCTACAGAGCGTCAAAGTTGGGTTTGCAAGATTTCATAATACCACTTTTTCATTCATGTCTCTTAATGTAATAACTTTTTTTCACGTCGGGCGATAATAATGCACGTATGACGCATTAAAGTAGACTGAATCACGAGACAAATAAGCTGGAATTCATGATCCAGCATTAAACAGTTTCGGTGCTACAGAGCGTCAAAGTTGGGTTTGCAAGATTTCATAATACCACTTTTTTATTCATGTCTCTTAATGTAATAACTTTTTTTCGCGTCGGGCGATAATAATGCCCGTAGGACGCATTAAAGTAGACTGAATAACGAGACAAATAAGCTGGAATTCATGATCCTGCATTGAACAGTTTCGGTGCTACAGAGCGTCAAAGTTGGGTTTGCAAGATTTCATAATACCACTTTTTTATTCATGTCTCTTAATGTAATAACTTTTTTTCACGTCGGGCGATAATAATGCACGTATGACGCATTAAAGTAGACTGAATCACGAGACAAATAAGCTGGAATTCATGATCCTGCATTAAATAGTTTCGGTGATACAGAGCGTCAAAGTTGGGTTTGCAAGATCTCAAATATACCACTTTTTCTTCACGTCTCTCCCTGTAATAACTTTTTTTCGAGCCGGGCGACAATAATGTCCGTATGACGCATTAAAGTAGACTCAATAACGAGAAAAATAAGCTGGAATTCATGATCCTGCATTAAACAGTTTCGGTGATACAGAGCGCCAAAGTTGGGTTTTCCTTTTTCCGTTCACAAAAAAAGAAGAGAGCTTAAGCCAAGTGTAGTAACTCAACGTTTTGTCTAAATTTAGGAGAAAAAAATTTTGTGGAAAGGGTTGTTCTATATTTAGTTGTTATGAGTTATGAATGAAAGTTTGCATTAATATATTACTACGTACATAAACAATTCAAATTGACATAATAATTAGGAGAAACGTTGCATACTTTCACTAAATTCCCGGATATTTTGCATTCGTCACAAAAATAACTGGGACAGGACCTGAATTAAAAAAAATACATGAAAATAGATTTTGGTTTTTCAATTTAGTGCAATAAAAAAGCCAGGAGATCGAGTGAGCTTCTTAAGTGGGAGACCCTGTACACTTAGATATCAAGAAGTTGTATGTCATTTTGCCAGCTGAACAATCACATGAATTTTCTCAAAATAACGATGCTGTCCGTTTTATTACTCATTTCATGCCTCCGTAAATTTGTTTTTTATCGACTTGTTAACCTTGTGCATTTACCGGCCAAAAGATACAAGAACGAAATATATTAAAATTCCCATTAAGTCATTGACTTAGCTGGTAGCTTTTCAAGTACTCTCACTCCGAGTCATGGCCACAAATACAGGAATTAGAAAAAATGCAACTGGTGTTAAGGAGAGCATGAATCTGCAGTTCGCCTCTGCCACATTCTAGTTTCTCTTCATTCATGCATATTATACCATTCAAATCGTGAATATATTAAAGGCGAGGTAAAAGTTTCTCTACAGGGTATATTCGTTATAATAAAGTAATATTTTTACAGGATTATGATGTATGTCACGTACTTCTTTAAGTTCTGGTAGGCCAATTCATAACCATATTTCTAGCTAATGGGTTCTTGCCACATTTCAAAAAACCAACTAAAATAATTGTCTCTTGCTTATTATATTATGTCGCATGCAAAGGTAAACGTGACTTTCTCAACACGCCAATGAATCATACCACTTTCTCCAGTGGTATTTAATGAAATTTTAAATTATGAATACAACTGCGGAAAACCCCAATCCCATTACGAAAAGATGGACATAGAAAATACGATGTACAAAGTTCTTTACCTACCAAATAATGTTCCCGACTGTTTTCCTCACTTACCTGTATTCCATAAAACAAGCTAATGTCACTGAAAGTTCCTCGGTACCCCTTATTCCAATTATATGCATATTGCGTCGCTCGTATGGATTTTTTGAAAGACCTGATATCACAGTTGAAAAGAACACCCCCTGTTACTATTCCCTGAAAAATTCATAACGGCACACCTTGTCGTTTTCGAAGAAAGAATATTTTCATATTGCGTCATTCCTACGGGTCTATCGAAAAAAACTGCTATCCCAGTTGAAAAGAACACCTCCTTTTAGTATTACTTGTAGTTTTCGTGGTAAAAATTATAAACTGGTAGTTAGTCTTTTTATTATTTGCATTTTACGGCGCTCTTACAGGTCTGTCAAAACAACTTATAACACAGTTGAAAAGAACACCCCCCGTTTAAGTATTAGTTGAAAAAATCAGAGTGACACAACTCCTAGTCTTCGAGATAAAAATTATAAGCTGAAAATCCTTTAGATGCCCCTTATTTCAATTATTTGCATATTGCGTCGTTCGTGTGGGTATTTTGAAAAAACTGATATCACAGTTGAAAAGAACACTATCTGCATAGTTTTACTCCAGAAAAGCAGAGTAGCATAGTTTTCGAAGCAAAGTATCTCTTTACCCCATATTTCAATTATTTGCGCCAACGAAACTGTTGAAAAAACTTATAGCACAGTTGAAAAGAGCACCCTCTGTATACTATTGCTCGAATAATTCAGAACGGCACACCTCATCATTTTCGAGGAAAGAATTATAAACTGAAAGTTCCTCTCTACCCTATATTTCAATTATTTGCATATTGCGGCGCTTCTACGAGTCGGTCGAAAAAACTTATATCACAGTTGAAAAGAACACCATCTGTTTAGTATGACTTGAATAAATCGGAGTAGCACACCTCGCAGTGTTTGAGAAAAAAATTATAAACTGAATGTTCCCCCTTACTTCAATTATTTGCATATTACATCGCTCGTATGGGTCTTTTGAAAAACCTGTTTGTTACTACAGTTGAAAAGAACACTTTTTGTTTAGTATTACCTGAAAAATTCAGAACGGCACACCTCGTCGGTTTTGAGGAATGGATTATAAACTGAAAGCTCCTCTGTACCCCATATTTCGATTATTGCGTCACGTCTCAAAACAACTGCTATCACAGTTGAAAAGAACACTGTCTGTTAAGTATTGCCTGCAGAAGTCAGATTCACACCTCGTCGTTATAAAGTGATAGTTCGTTTTGATCCACATTTCAGTTATTTGCATTTTTACGTTTGTCAAAACAACTGATATCACAGTTAAAAAGAACACCCTCTGTACACTATTGCCTGAAAAATTCAGAACGCCACACCTCGTCATTTTCGAGGAAAGAATTATAAACTGAAAGTTCTTCTGTACTCTATATTTCAATTTGCATATTGCGGCGCTTCTACGTGCCTGTCGAATAAACTGATATCACAGTTGAAAAGAACACCGAAAAAATTAGAGTGACATACCTTAAGCTCTTTGGCAAATAATTATGAACTGAAAGTTCATTTGTACCACAAATTTTAATTATTTTCATCTTGCGCTGCTTCTATAGGTCTGTCGAAAAAACTGATATCACAGTTGAAAAGAACACCCTCTGTTTAGTATTACTTGAAAAAATCGGAGTGGCACACCATGCAGTGTTCGAGAAACAAATTATAAACTGAATGTTCCCCCTTACTTCAATTATTTGTATATTGCATCTCTCGTATGGGTCTCTTGAAAAACCTGTTACCACAGTTGAAAAGAACACCTTTTGTTTGTTATTACCTGAAAAATTCAGAACGGCACACCTCGTCGTTTTTGAGGAATGGACTATAAACTGAAAGTTCCTCTGAGCCCCATGTTTCGATTATTTGCATATTGCGTCGCTCCTCAAAACAACTGCTATCACAGTTGAAAAGAACACTCTCTGTTAAGTATTGCCTGCAGAAATCAAAGTTTCACACCTCGTCGTTTTCGAGAAAAATTATAAACTGATAGTTCGTCTTGATCCACATTTCAATTATTTGCATTTTTACGTTTGTCAAAACAACTGTTATCACAGTTGAAAAGAACACTCTCCGTTTCGTATTTGTTGAAAAAATGAAAGTGGCACACCTCTCAGTTTTCGAAACCAAATTATTAACTATTTCAGTTATTTGCATATTGCGTAGCTTGTATGGGTCTTTTAAAAAACCAAATATCACAGTTGAAAAAAACACCATTTGCTTAGTATTACTTTTAAAAAACAGAGTCGCATAGCTAGTTGTTTTCGAGAAAAAAATTATAAACTGATAGTTCGTCTTTGTCCATATTTCAATTATTTGCATTTTACGTCGCTCCTACAGGTCTGTCAAAACAACTTATATCACAGTTGAAAAGAACACCCCCTCCTATTATTATGTGAAAAACTCAGAATGGCACACCTCGCAGTTTTCGAGGTAAAAATTAAAAACTGAAAGTACCTCCTCCATATTTCAATTATTTGCGTATTGCGTCGAACTTACGACACTGTTGAAAAAAGTGATACGACAGTTGAAAAGAACACCCTCTGCTTACTATTGCCTAACAAGTTCAGAACGGCACAACTCGTCGTTTTCGAGGAAATAATTATAAACTGACAGTTCCTCTGTATCAAATATTTCAATTATTTGCATATTATGGCGCTTCTACGAATCTACCGACAAAACTAATATCACAGTTGAAAGGAACACTATCATTTTAGTATTAATTGAAAAAAGAGTGACACACTTCGTCATTTTCAAGAAAAAAATTTTAAACTGAAAATTCCTCCCCGCCCACATTTGATTTATTTGAATATTGAGGCACTCCTGATATGTCGAAACAATTGATACTTGGGACATCTTGTACAACAAAACAAAGGCAACTAACTAACCAGATCATTTCATATATCGCGTTGCATACACCTATTAAAACTCCTATTTTAAGTGGGAAAAATTCCATGTTTACGTACTTGGAGACATTTAAAACATGCACGTAAAATGTCTTAATATTCATCAGTGTTGCTTTTGTTTTACCGTTAAATCCGTTATAATGACATTATACGGGCGTGTCGCTAACCAATTCCGTCGTGGTAAACAGTACGCATAAAGGAATTTAGTGTTTGGATTGGAGATGCATTTGCATATTGATTATTGTCATAATTTCGGACGAGGCCTGGCCCGGCTTGAGAGGAGGCCTACTTAGCCTCATTCGAGAAATGTCTAGAAAAGAACTTGGGTGAAAATGGCTACGAAATCATTTCTGCAAGCATCGCCATGTGGTGAAACTTTGGGCTTTAATTGCCAGTAAATAAACATCGATACTAACCAAATAGTAACATTCAAACCATACATTGTTTAAACACTTCAAGATAATTAACCTTCCTAATTTATTCCAGGCATAGAGGACGTGTATTCAAATTCGTTCATATCGCCAAATTCGGCAGCTGCCAACGAAAACGAACTGCAATCCCAATCAGGCGACAGGACATCCGGCCCAAGTGAAATCCAACTCACCGGCTCGATCATCAAGGAGGCGCCCACGTCGTACGCCGATGAAATATCAGCGACCTCTTCGGACCACGAACGGGTGAGACGGTCTGCAGATCCCATCCTCTCAAGGACGGCAGGATTGGACAGCCTGTTAATTTACAAGAATGTGGAGGATTCTATAGATAGCAACGACGTTGACTTGTCTGGTAGGATCGGCAACTTCATACAGCCATCCAAGACGGTAGGGGCATTTATTATTGGTTAACTTCATTTTGTACGTAATCAAACGATACGCTTGTTAAATTACCAATTATTACGTAACCTTGAGTTTTGCTTCAAAATAATCATTTTTAACCATCACTTGCTCTTAAATTATTAACCCTGTCTTAGGACAAGGAATTCCCCTCCAACGGTGTCCCGCAGACATCGGTTCCCCTTTCGGGGGAAGGGCGAGGGGCTCCGCAGGCGAGGTCACTTCCACTGCAGGAGCCCCAGGAAATCAGCCCCAGTGCGACGACGACGATGCAGAGTTCTGTTTTCCTATCGCACCAACAGGGCAAGGGCAGGCAGGCCAACCCTGATATCCAAGACATCATCACAGGGATTGTGAAATTGCTGAACGGTAAATGCCCACAACTTACTTATCCCAATCATGTTGAGATAACCGTTTTTTTGTTCAAGGGAATGTCAACGTCCAAGCCAACACCGCCCCCGCTGTGGGACGCCCGTTGCGACCGCTCTCGACGAGGATTAACAACAGGGGGCCTCCCAGGATAACGGACGTCCCTGCCTTGCCGCCAGACTTTGATGTCCCAGCACCCCTGCCACCTCCACCAATAGGTAAGCGAAAGTTTTAACATATTAACATTGATAACGTTTTCGTCTGCATTGTCACTAGGGCAAATGCCGCCTCCCATGTCTCCTACCAGACTCCCGACGCCGTACCCGTTCGACGTCCCGCCCCACAACATGTCTCCGGTTCGGCCGTTCGGCAGCATCCCCTTGTCGGACCAAGTGATCCCCGGAAGCAAGAGGCCGGGTTTCTACAGACCAGTGACCATTCCGCCGTGGAGGAGACGGCCTCCTAACAGACGCCCGCCGATATCTTACAAACCCTTGTCGGCTTTCCCCTCCGATATGGTGAGTCTTACCTCGGAGAAACCCATAGAAGATATTTTGACGCTGGACTTGGGATCACATCTGTCCCCGAGCGACGAACAAGACACCAAAACGGACTCGGAACCAGATAAAACCAACATCACCGAACCACCTGAAATTACTACCAACGTGATTTTGGAGACGTCAGAAATCGACAGGGAGATCGCCGAGTTTGAGAAGAACAAGGAGAAAGTGACCAAGCTGGACAAGTACACCAGCAAGACTACCGTAGTTACGCCCACTTTTAATACGGAGATTAAGGAAGAAAGCAGCACCGAAACAGGCACTTCTGCTGTAGCAGCAGAAACCTCAACGGTTGTGGAGGTGGCGTCTTCTGCAACACCGAACGTATCCACAACTATAGCTCCGACGAGCTCGTCGAAGGAAATACTGACTACGTCAATGGTGAGTTCTTTGGTGGAGTTGTTCAACGCGACGACTGTAACTGAGCAGTCTGAGCCTATGCTGGAATCTTCCATTCAAGAGGTTATGCAGACGCTACGAGACGACCTTTTAACCAGCAGTTCTACCACAGTCAGTACTCAAACCGAGAAGCTGCCAGAGGTAGGGACCCCTTCATCAGCAACTCCTACGACAAAGTTACGTGTTGAGGAATCCTCCACGGCTCCAGGTAAATATTTATGCCCAGGTCAATCTGGTTGATGACTCTTTGATTCAATTACATGGGAAAATTGGCTCCCAATGTTGGGTGAGGCATTTTGAAGGGCGTGTGTGTATATTATGCCTAATATCTGAAATCCATTATTTTCTATTGATCGAACACATGTAATAACTGCCCTTGAACTTTCAGTTTCAGTAGAAACTCCTGCAGAGACAACATCAGTAGTAGACTCCCCAGGATTTCCCTATTTCCCGTACCGTCCAAGGCCTGGGATAGTGCTGGACGACACCGAATACAAACCAGGTGGAATCAATCGCCAACCCATAATCACCAGACCACCGATTGGACAGATCGGAGAAATTTTCGACATAACCGTGTCCGCAATCCAGGGACTCGGCGGGCAATCCGCCGGACAAGGCAAACCGTATGTAATACCGGGTACGTACTAAACTTTAAGTTACAAACGTCATCAACTGATACCCTTTCTTAAATTGCAGTCGACATAGAGAACGTCCACAACATGGGACCCCACGTGGACGTGATAACCAGCTCAGTGGGAGAAGAAGGTTTCGTTTCGATCGACGGGAAGAGAACCTACCTGAACTTATTTGGAGATGCCACAGTCCCGTCGACCTCAGTAGGAGCGGCCATTAAACCGACCGCCCCTTCCAGCAACCAGGTCATCGGAACGGGATACGCCGTTGTTGAAACGGAGAAACCCAGCAAACCGAGTGTGGGATCCGTGAAGCCGACGCAGAGGAGGCCGCTGTATGGACGGCCCAGACCAAGTCAGCCTCCCGTTAGGTGAGTATGACTGGCACCAAGCTCCTTACCAAAAAGTTCCTCCTTCTTGTGATGGAACAATGTTGATTTTAGAAGCAATCGCCTGTAGCCCTTCTTCACCGTTCCAGTCCCCTACAACATTACCCTCATCTATGGTATAAATAAAAAATTACCCTCATCTATGGTATTGCTCTCGTTTAACACGTAAATTGCCCTCATTTACGGTATTGCTTTAAAGTTTCCTCCATCATTGACTCTTTTAAAGTTTCCTCCATCACTGTTGTAAATGTCTCCTTGAACGCACCTAAATCTACTTCCTAATTTTTTGGCACTCCTTGGACTTTTTGCCAATTGGCCTTGCTGTAGAGGATCTACTCTGTGCCAAGAATACCAGTATGACCCAACATATCCTCTTGTTTCAGAATCGACACGTGCATTGTGGGCGACGACACGACCTGCGACGGATCGCAACACGAGGTCTGCAGGACAGAATCGGGAGTCAGCGCGTGCCATTGCAGACCAGGCACGGCGAGAAGGAAGCACCGAGATCCGTGCCGTAAGATAGTGTCCGTTCTGCTGTCCCTTAGGGTGGACCGGTTGTACGACAAGAGAGTCGTATGGGTCGCGGAACTGGGGGACAAAGACAGTGAGAGTTATCGGCAACTTTCCTTCGAAGCTGAAAGAGCGGTAAGTATTAGGATATCTTGAGGTATCTTCTCCGTCTTCCCTCACTGATGTAATGCATCAGCGAAATTAGCTCGTAGTGATCTGTTCTCTTTGATTTTAGTTGGAGTCGGCAATGTCGATGACGCCGTTCAGCGACGAGTTCCTGGCAGCGAAAGTGAACAACATCTACAGGGGAAACAGATCCCAAGGGCAAGCCGGAGTTTTCGTCAACCTGACGCTGCAGCTAGACGAGAACGCAGATACGGCTCGACCGACGGTAAGAGGGGACATCCAAAGGCACTTGCTGGGCGTGATCCAGCGAAGGAGCAATAATGTGGGGAACAGCGCCCTCTGGGTTGACAGCCCGCCGGGGTCGGTGTCTAACTTGCAAGGTGGGTAAATCGTGGCGCTATTCTATACTTAGTACTGTGAATGTACGTTTTTCGTTTTCAGACTTGGATGAGTGCTCTTCCCCAGAGCTTCACGACTGCCACGCCCTGGCGACGTGCGTCAACGTTTTCGGAGGGTTCAAGTGCGAATGCGCGGAAGGTTACAGGGATCCCTGGGCGGACAGCAAGCACCGCGCGGGGAGACAGTGCGAACAGTGCTCGGCGCAGCATTGCAACAATCGTGGGGAATGCAAGTACCAGAACGGACACGAGGTTTGCGTGTAAGTCTTTTGGGATATCCGCCATTGTGGCGGCTCGTGACCAATGCTACATTGTGGATGATTTTTTTTGCAGTTGCTCGGGGAACTACTACGGCAACCAATGCGAGCTTGACGGAGAAGTCCTGGGCGTTGCCATTGGCGCTAGCGTCGCAGCAGTGATCATAATCGGATTGACGTTGGTGTGCCTGGTAATGTGGAGGTAGGCTTCGTTTTTTTTTGCCAGTGCTATGGTGTGAGCCTTTTTTGTTTGTTTTAGTCGTCGTTGGAGCAGGGAACAGAAGGCCGCAGTTGGCAGCCCTGTCTTTGGATACATGGCGACTGCAAGCAACACGGTGAAGGCTCCGGTAGTTGGCGCTCCGCCATACCAGTTAACCTTGGAGGACAGACTGCGCTGGGCTCAAATAGCCGACGTTATGGCCCAGGCCAACCACTACGCTGTAAGTTTTACTAAATATTGTACTGGCTCAAATAACGACTTATTTTTAGCCCGAGCCGGGCCTCACGGCACCAACGCGCCCGTCGTCGGCGATGTTCGGCTACCCCAACCTGTCGATGAGCGGCACCCTCCAGCACCACAGCCACGGGACTCTGCCGCCGGTGCCGCTGCCTCGGCTCAACCTGCAGGCCCAGCTGGCCAGCAGGGCCGCCAGCGTTCACGGCATGAGGCCGCTCGACAATTCCAGTTCGAGCGAGGAGGAGGACAAGGCTGATCTGCTGGGGAGGAACTTCCAGGTGCCCAGGCCCAAGAGCAGAAGCAACGCTTCGATTGCGGTAAGCGAGGGAAGTGCTTCTGGCGCAGTTGACTTTCGTTCTTTAGTAAGAGTTGGGTCGAATTGATGGGTTTCCGATATTAGCAAAGACATTGGAAAATAGACCCGCGCATCATCCCAATAGCACACCCTGTATCATGGGTCACATTATTTATTGAAAAACTATGTTGTCGGATAACGATAACGTTGCTCTACAAAAATTATCTTTTTCTATAAGGAAACGGCAGCCTACTGACTTTCTTTCAGGTCCGTGTGAATGTTTGTACGTTTCGTAATAGTCAAATAAAGAAACGTTCAACTATTACCATATTAGTGGAGATAATGACCTTTTCTTGGACTAAATAAGTGACTCGTAAAGCACTTCTAGTGTTTGTTTAAATATTTATCGTGTGCGATGTTTACCTTTTGGTGTGGATCGAAATGTACTTCTTATGTTAGGGTATGATAAACTTGGGTGGGATGAACTATTTGCATGGGAATTTTTGGTGCGTTCTAGATATCATCTATAATTAAAAAAAATTAAAAATCCTCGGATATTGGGTGTGTGCCCGTTGTATTTAAACGGCTCCCGTACAACTTCAGAGACGCAAACATGTTAAAATTATTGACAATGAAAATTTGGCTAGCAAAATGAGTAATCCATTCTTCTTCTTCTTCTTGTTTCAGAACCAAAGCGGCATCTACTACGACGTGGACTACGACCAGAATGAAATGTATAAACAAGCAGGGGGCATTCCTATGAGTACGTACAGCATGGCGCGGCCACAATACTTCAGAAACTGAATATTTTTGCAAGAAAGATATTTTATATTAATAATTCCTGTACATAACTTATGGTAACGTGAAAGAGATGTAGTGCTAATGTTGAGGAGATTTCGAAACTCACGTTTTGTATATGGCAAAGTAACGTACGTGATTTTGACTTAATATGACTCAAAACTAATAACAAGACTTTGTACTTTAAGAATGTTATGATTATTTGTTAATGTTTTAGTTTTAAAACTACTTAGGAGGTATTATATTTTTATTGTAAATTTATTTAATTTGTTTGTTAATATTTTTACGTACCAATGTCCAATGTCGTAAAACGTATTTATAAAATGTTAGGTGTATAGTTATTTAGTTACTGTATATATACATTTTGATTTAGGCGTTAGGTTAGCACAGATAATTTTTATATCGTCTGCAGGATACATTTTTTTCTGAAAATAAATTTTTTTATAGTAAAATTGTCTTTACTTTTACCTTTAGTCACAAAGCGCCCTGCATATTTTTGGATTTTCTAATTCGTCATGGAGTTCTGATATGTCACAAGATGGCATTTGTTTAAAAAATGGCGTCGACAATGTGAAAAATTTAAAAACCCAAGTAGGCCCCAGCGGGATTGAATTTTATAGAAAGCAGGCGTCGGATTTTACGCATGGGTGTGTAATAAAATTTTCAGGAAACGACAAAGGGAATCCAAATAAAGTAAAAGTTTAATAGTTTAATGTAGAAATTGCAAGCAACCCATTTCCGGTTATTGATGCTCCGAGTCAGTGTTGCTAATTACATAAAACGCTCGACCTCCGTAAATAACGTTGTGAGTACGAGTCCTTCGTTTCAAGTCAGTACGCCCCTTTAACGCACCATCTGGATACGTCATAAAAGTAATAAAACACCGGAAGTCAGTCCAGTCCGAGTTCAGTTCGAGACAGTCCGCATCAGTTGCAGATCAGTTCCAGATCAATCTGAAACTGTCACCGTTTTCACTTCCGTTCATAACCGGCGCTCCGACTTATAGTAATAATTTTCTTGAAAATAATATTGGTAAGAATACGCCGTGGTCCGCTACTATCCGTCCCTACCGCCTTCAGTTAAGTATAGATATTCAGAGATCTTATTATTCGTGAGTATTATACTACTAAATCAAACTAGAGCTAATTAGTAATTTCTCCGTTGGTCTTTTGTTCATAAAATATGCATCGGCTGGTTAGATTTGCTCGCTCGGGCAATCTTTAAGGCTTCAATGCATAAAGTTCTACCGGAGAACTTCACTTACGAAAAATAGTCCTAGTTAAATAGCTCTACTTTTATGGCAGTAGTACGCCGTATTATAAAACCCTCTGTATAGACAAGAATATCTATAGCTAACCGACTGCCCGCCGTTCATACTATATTCTGTTGAAAATTCCGTTTGCTTGCCGTCCGAAATCGTTTCAGCCGCGAAAACAGACACCGGTTATCAAAACTCAACGCCGTCCGAAATAAAATCATATTCACGCGTATATACTCTTGATCACCAGCCCGCATATTTATTAGCGTTGTCAAATTTGTACACACTCTTTGTTCATTACTGTTTTAATAAATAAATACGTTGGTATACATAGGTAAAATCACGAGTTATTATTTCAGTTATTATATTTCTAATTAACCCGTTTGAGAAATTATCCAAGTCCAGTTGACAAGACAATCATCTTAAGATCCCTGGACAAATAACCGTATATTAATTCCCTGGTTTTCTTTTTCAGGCTTGTTGCAAGCTTCTGATTTTAGCTCACAAAAAGAACCAAATTTGTATTAGCTTTAAAAATAATTTCTTGTTTGGTTCTTGGGTTTCGGAATATTTACTTAAACACAATTCCCCTGCACCTGTTGAATTTCTATTGCTCTCAGTAAAACGTGAAATACATTTCGCTTGCAATTTTATTTTCAAATATTGGCTTATTGACTATTTTTTTGTTTGACTACTTAATGGAACGACGTCGTTGCGCCACTGGCACCAAAGGTCGTCAATTTACACCGTTGAGGTAAACATTTCACGTGTAGGCGGTACTTTGAGCGATAATTTTCAATTACCGAACAATACACCAATAGATGAGATGTTTGCTTAGGCTAAAATGTTAAAACGATTTCGTCCGGATTTCAAAGGAATGGACATGTGGCCACGAAAAACGTCCACGAAGCACCGTTAGTAAAGCTCAATTTCGCCGGCAGGCCTACGCTTAAAGAATTATTCTGTTATGCACATAAACGGAAGGCATATAAAGGGACGCTAGGAAAAAATCCGGGACATTCAGTCGCTTATTAATTCGCGGGTCAAAATGTTGAGAGTTTTGTTTGCGATATTTTTGATTAAATGTGCATCGGGTGGGTTCTTTGATATGATGGATGTGGACGATCCCCTTGCGCTGTTGTGGAACAATAAACGTAAGTAGCAACTTTAAGAAAATAAAGCATTTAAATTTTGAATAAAATTAGGAAAAACTATTAGAGAACAATTTTGGACAATTTGTTAACTTGCAAAAAAATCGGCTCGTTTAAAAATTTGGATCTCTCAAGTGATGCTCAAAAATTTGCAGGACTGCTCAGAGATGCGTTTATTTAAACTAAACCACTCTGCTAAATCGGAAATTAAAATATTAATTTAAACAATAAAACCTCGAAATTTAAATGGCAAAAAAAATTCTAACTATTGGGATGAGTCCTTTGTCATTATTCATACTATTTTTATATTTTTTTATTAAGCAACAATGTTGTTTCTTTTGAGCAGTCAAACAAAAAATAATGAATTGACTTATTAAAATATTTTTAAAGCTAAAAACAAATTTGGTCCTTTTTGCCAAGATCAGAGGCTTACAACAAATTCTAGGCACATTTTTACAGTTACTGCTAGGGTATTGTGCATAAAACAGCTGGCTTGTAAACAAAGCTGAAACAAAAAGACATGGCCTTCAGACGATACACAACGGAATTAAATCGGTAAATCGGTAATTTCCCAAATAACTCGTATAATATTGTTTTACTACTTACCTAGCCATAAAGACAAAAGTTAAGATATTAATTGAATATTTGGAACATTCGTTTGTTTATATTTGTGCTCTTCGAACTGTCAGTTGATTAGTTGATAGTACAGAATTTCTGTCGAATTTAGTCGTTGGTTATCTATGGCTGATGTTTTGAAGTATCACCTTGGAGAGGCGTGGCGCTGTCTAATGATAGTGACGTTAGTCACGGTCGGAATTTGTTAAATAATAAATATCGATGAGATATGAGTGTCATGGAATTTTTTTTTTTGAATAGGAGACTTGTAATAATTGTAGCCTTCTTCTCGGTACAAAATTACTTACCATAAATGTCCTGAAAACAGACTCAGTTTTCAAAATTGTTACTAAGGTCCAGCCGCACCAAATTGGAAATCAGTTCCAAAAAATATATTCAAATGCAATATTAAAGTGACAAATTCCTTTTCGTCACACAACCAAAATATACGATGAAATACAATTTGTACGTTTCCAGCAACTGTTGAAAAATCCTCCGAATGCAGAGCAAACACCCAAAGCGGAAACAAATATGGCGTCTGCACATCGCACAGCCACTGTATTCTATCTGGAGGAGCACCGAGAGGACGCTGTGGAATACTGTCAACGTGTTGCATTTGTAAGTTTACCTTACCACGAATCTCTTGCTTACCGAAAATTTTGACAAATTTTTTTTATAGCCAATATTTTTTTATTGGGATTATACAATCTAACAAGGGCATGTCTAACAACTCTTAGCGTTGGTTAATACATCGATATATTTTTTCAGTTGAAAAGACCTGTGGAAAAACGAGCAGCACCAAAGTGGGATATTTTGAAGGAAATGATCTGCAAAGTGGACTAAGCCCTTGCAGTTACTTAGTGCAGTTAAAAAATCCTAATATATGCCAAGTGAGGTATGTATTTTTAAGATAATCTATCTCCCTACTATCATATACTAGTACAACAAATCCGACCTGGTACCATAGTCAACCGCACCTCTCGGCGGCTCCCAGCAAAACGTGCAAATATCCGGGCTTTTCTCTCGTAACAAACACGTTAACCCGCCACATTTCTTATGTCAACCAAAATAAGCAAAGAAGCCAATTTTGGGTACGCGGATGGACTTTTGTCGCCAGTTGTTAAAAAAATGTTTTGTTACTTGCAATTATTGTAACGTTGAAATGTCGTCAATACTACGTTAATTTTTAGGTTAGATTTTGTAAAATTCGATTTGGCTCCGGCTACCACCACTACAGATGTTAACAACAGAGAAGTTGTCAAGTGCATGAACGATAGACTGCGGATTCACCCCAACCATTATCGCATTCCTGATTTATGCGGAAACAACGATAACCAACACGGTAAATTATATTGTTACGTTTTTGTTGAGTCTTGAAATATATTAATCAGAATCCTGATTTCAGTATACGTCCACGTCAATCAATCGCTTGGTGTTACTAAAGGAGTACAACTCGATATTACGCTAACAGACCGAACCCTGAACCCCCTTCTTCAGTCGCCATCTTGGAAAATTAAAGTTACCCAGTTGGAGTGTCCTGGTAAGAGGTCTGTATTCAATCTTCATGACGATGACTACGTCAAAGACTTTTTAATGTTAGGTAAGTATATATACGGACGATTTAACAGTAAATATTTTGCTCGATTAATGTTGTTTCAGCTCCCTTGGGTGCCATCCAGTATTTCACTGAAGCAAGCGGCTATATCAAGTCTTTTGGGTTCCACGGAGCTATAGCGGAGCAAAGTTACACGTACGGCCAACAATACGCAATAGCGTTCAAGAGGGACATCCACACTTGTGGAATAAGGTAAGCAAAGCCGCGACTGTTATAGTTTATATTTTTGTTGAAATAATTTTTTCTTCTCAATATATTGGCTTTATTTCAATATAATGAGATTTTTCCCAATATATTGACTTTTTTCTCAATATATTGACTTCTTTCTCAATATATTAAGAAATATGCCTCAGTAAAATATCGCTGCAGTCGGATCATTTACGGTAGACAGAAATCTGGCTACTGGAGTCCTACGAAAGCACCTTGGTGTCAAGAATACTAAAAAAGTGAGATTTTTCTCAATATGTATATAGACTTTTCTCAATATTTTGGCTTTTCTTAATATAATGAGATATTGACTTTTTTCTCAATACATATATTGACTTTTTCTTAATTTATTAACTTTTTCATAATACATCGGCTTTTTCTTAATATGTTGGAATATATTGACTTTTCTTCAATATAACGAGATTATATTGACTTTTTCTCAATTTATTGAGTTTTTCTCAATACAGGGTGAACCCCAACTTGTTTGATTCCTTTTGAGGGGGGGGGGGGGGGGTTCTGTTTGTAATTTCTCAATACATTTATTGAATTTTTTCGTAATATATTAACTTTTCATATCAATATATTGACTTTTCTCAATGCATTGACTTTTTTTAATATAACGAGATTATATTGAATTTTTCTCAATACTTTTATTGACTTTTTTCTTAGTAATTGACTTTTTTAATCAATATATTGACCTTCTCTTAATACATTGACTTTTTCTCAATATATTTACTCTTTTTCAATATAATGAGGTTATATTGATTATTTTCTCAACACATTTATTAACTTTCTCTTATATATTAAACTTTCTTATTGACTTTTCTCAATGCATTGACTTTTTTTAATATAATGAGATTATATTGATTTTATCTCAATACTTTTATTGACTTTCTTCCTAGTAATTGACTTTTTTAATCAATATATTGACCTTCTCTTAATACATTGACTTTTTCTCAATATATTTACTCTTTTTCAATATAATGAGGTTATATTGATTATTTTCTCAACACATTTATTAACTTTCTCTTATATATTAAACTTTCTTATTGACTTTTCTCAATGCATTGACTTTTTTTAATATAATGAGATTATATTGATTTTATCTCAATACTTTTATTGACTTTCTTCCTAGTAATTGACTTTTTTAATCAATATATTGACCTTCTCTTAATACATTGACTTTTTCTCAATATATTGACTCTTTTTCAATATAATGAGGTTATATTGATTATTTTCTCAACACATTTATTGACTTTCTCTTATATATTAACTTTTCTTATTAACTTATTGACTTTTCTCAATGCATTGACCTTTTTCTCAATATATTGACTTCATTTCAATATGAGATTATATTGATTTTTTCTCAATACTTTTGTTGACTTTTTTCTTAGCAATTGACTTTTTTAATCAATATATTGACCTTCTCTTAATACATTGACTTTTTCTCAATATATTGACTTGTTCTCTATATATTGACTCTTTTCAATATAATGCGATTAAATTAACTTTCTTCTCAATATATTGATTTTTTTCCCAATGTATTGACTTTTTCTTCGTACATTGACTTTTTTCTCAATATTTTGACTCTTTTTCAATATAATGAGCTCGATAATGAGGTTATATTGATTATTTTCTCAAAACATTTATTGATTTTCTCTTAATATACCTATTAACTTTTCTTATCAACATATTGACTTTTCTCAATGCATTGACCTTTTTCTCAATATATTGACTTCTTTTCAATATGAGATTATATTGATTTTTTTCTCAATACTTTCTTCTCGATAATTCACTTTTTTGTCAATATATTGACTTTCTCTTAATACATTGACTTTTTCCTCAACCTGTTGACTTTTTTCAATATATTGCGATTAAATTAACTTTTTTCTCGATTTATTGATTTTCTTCTCAAAGTATTGACTTTTCTCAATACATTGACTAATTTCTCAATAACTTGACTCTTTTTCAATATAATGAAATTATATTGATTATTTTCTCAATAAATTTATTGATTTTTTCTTAATATATTAACTTTTCTTATCAATATATTGTTCTCAATGCATTGACTTTATATATTGACTTCTTTTCAATACTACTTTTCTCAATGCATTGGTTTTTTTCTCATTATATTGACTTCTTTTCAATATAATGTGATTATGTTGATTTCTTTCTCAATACTTTTATTGACTTTTTTCTTAAATTGACTTTTTTTATTAATATATTGACTTCCTTTTAATATATTGACTTTTTTCAATCTTTCTCAATGTATTGACTTTTTCTCAATATTATGACTCTTTTTCAATATAATGAGGTTATATTGATTATTTTCTCAACTCATTGATTTTTTCATAATATATTAAGTTTTCTTATCAATATATTGACTTTTCTCAATGCATTGACTTTTTTCTCAATATACTGACTTCTTTGCAGTATACTGAGATTATATTCATTTTTTTCTCAATACTTTTATTGACTTTTTTCTTTATAGTTGACTTTCTTCTTCAATATATTGACTTTCTCTTAATACATTGAGTTTTTCCTCAACATATTGACTTTTTCTCAATATATTGACTTTTTTCTCAATATTATGACTCCTTTTCAATATAAAGAAGTTATGTTGATTATTTTCTCAACACATTTATTGGTCTTTTCTTGATATATTAACTTTTCTTATCAATATACTGACTTTTCTCAATGAATTGACTATTTTCTCAATATATTGACTTCTTTTCAATATAATGAGATTATATTCATTTTTTCCTCAATAATTTTATTGACTTATTTCTTAATAATTGCCTTTCTTTATCAATATATTGACTTTCTCTTAATATATTGACTTTTTCTCAATATATTGACTTTTTTCAATATAATGCGATTCAATAAACTTTTCTCAATATATTGATTTTCTTCGCAATGTATTGACTTTTTCTCAATATGTTGACTTTTTTTTCAATATCATTATTTTCTCAATACCTTTATTGATTTTTTCTTAATATACTTATTAACTTTTCTTATCAATATATTGTTCCCAATGTATTGACTTTTTTCTCGATATATTGACTTCTTTTCAATGTAATGGGATTATATTGATTATTTTCTCAATACTTTTATCAATATATTGACTTTCTCTAAATATATTGACTTTTTCCTCAACATATTTACTTTTCTCAATATATTGACTTATTCTCAATATACTGACTTTTTTCAATATAATGCGATTAAATTAACATTTTTCTCGATATATTGATTTTCTTCTCAATGTATTGACTCTTTCTTCAATATATAGACTTCTTGTTCAATATATAGATTTTATTTTCAATATAATGAGATTTTCTAAATATTTTTTACTTTTCTCTCAATATATAGAGCAATCGGCCTCAGTAAAATATTGTTTTAGTCGAAAGAAAATTTTTTTAAATAAAGCTTCAAATAACAAGGGAAGTTTTGCGTAAATACATTTACATACTTATATTATATATAAATAGTCAATATATTGAGAAACATACGAGGAAAATATCAATATATCGACATTTAAAAAAGTTAACGTATTCTTATATACATATACATTTTTGTAATAAATTTTTCGAGGGGAACTAATCACCTAAAAAAATATGAGGTCATTTAAAAAATTGTAGGGTATTTTTATTTTCAAATTGGTATCGAAAGGGCGAAAGGACAAGCAAAAATTTGCCGATCTTTGCTTAGGGCTTCTCCTTGCGACATCTCTTGTAATACGTTCGAACTCAACGGACGGTGCTGAAACTGAACGAGAGAATAAAGAGCAGAAACCTTTTATATCAGAAAGATAATTTCCCTCCAGCGTATATAGATGGGACAAGTCATTCAGTTATCTAATATACAGGGTCCAGCATATGTACAAGGTGATCCACGTAAAGTGGATGGTGTATTTCCTGGACCTATTATTGCAAAAATTAAAAGTTGCTACTAAAACTGTAGTTTTTCTTGTAGATTCGTAGACTGGGTTCGATCCCCAGCTCCATCATTTCAATTCAATATCATTTAAATAATTCTAATATGCGTTTCTTTTTAAACATTATTTATCTTACATTGCTGCTTGCTTTTTTAGATTTACTCCCGAGTACATTAATCTACCATATGATACCGCAATGACCATCACTGACGACCAATGTATCCATTATTTATTCGTACCAGAGCTGCATTTTGAGAACCAACAAAATACGCATCAATTTGTATCCAAAGTTTGCTTGGCACCGTCTTCATCGCCTGAAGTATTTATGTGTAAGTAGATATCAATATCACTGCGCGAAAATGGCGCAGTAGATAGCGAATAATAAATATTGTCTTTTCAGCATATGCACCCGGGCCTTTGTACGTGTACTTCAGTTCTATGGAAACCGACTTTACCAGAGCAGATCCAAATTCGCAACAAGGATTTAACATAAAATTCGACTTATTAAGCAGATGCCCATAACAAAGAGGACATAATAATTATTGTAAAACTTAGTTCTGAATAAATAATTTTTAACGATGCCCGTGATTTGAATTCATACGCGTGTGGGGGAAGCAAACTTGAAATTGTTTCGAGTGTACATGCATTGCTGCAGGAGAGCCAAGACAGTGGCGTCACCCCCTCGATTGAAAGGATAATTTTATTTTTCGTGGCCTCATTTGTGGCGGAAAGCACTCGCCACGGTCTCGACATCAAGTAATTTTAACTGAAAAGAAAGTGTCAGTATTTTTGTTAGTTAAGTTTTATTGAAAAGTTGAAACAATTTAACGACAAAAATACATAAGCAGAATATTTCTGTTATTATTATTATTCTTGAGTACAATGAACTAGAGAGAGAGGGGGAAGGGAGGGGGAGGGGGGGGAGGGAGGAGGGAGGGAGGGAGGGAGAGGGAGAGAGAGAGAGAGAGAGAGAGAGAGAGAGAGAGAGAGAGAAGAGAGAGAGAGAGAGAGAGAGAGAGAGAGGGAGGGGGGGGGGGGGAGAGGGAGAGGGAGCGAGAAATCATCCTTCAGATAGATTACAGAATATATTTCTGCTCACATTGGACAAAAAATGGTAAAAACATACCATTTAAATATCACACTGAAAAATTAATTGTGGCCATTTTGTGCCATTTTCTAGTTTAAATTATTTCAATCAAAAGTTACGAAGCACGAAGCTAAAGAACTATCAGTTTTTGCGCATACATTTCGGTCAAATAAGCTAAAACTGTGCCATTTAAGGGTTTAAACCCTCTTGATCAATACTTACCCGAAACACGAGGCTTAAAGTTAAGTTTTTTGCGCACACCGAGCTAAAGGCTGTAAAACCGTACCGTTGGATACCACTGGATACCAGGTTATAAATATATTTGAATCGAATTAGCTGAAACTGTACCATTTTGTAGTTTAAACCGTTTTGTTTTGATTAAAAGTTACCCGAGACACGAAGCTAACAAACTAACAGTTTTTGCGCACATTGGGCAAAAATTGTAAAATTATATCAAGTACCAGATTGTAAAAAGAATTTCGGGCAAATCAGCTTAAACTGCAATTTTTTACTTTTAATTCTCTTGATCTAAAGTTGCCTGAGCAACTGAAGTTTGAAATAAGGTTTTGTGCGCACGCTGAGCTAAAGGATGTAAAACCGCACCATTTAGATACTAGGGTGCAAATATATTTCAATCGAATTAGCTAAAATTGCACCATGTTGTAGTTTAAACAGTTTTGATCAAAAGTTTCCGAGACACGAAGCTAAAAAACTAACAGTTTTTGCGCACATTGGGCTAACGTTGATAAAATCATATCATCCAAGTACCAGATTGTAAAAAGAATTTCGGGAGAATTCGCTTAAACTGTTATTTTTTAATTTGAATTTTGTTGTTCGATAGTTAGCCGAGGGACCGAGGTTGGAAATTAGTTTTTTTGCGCACGCTGAGCTAATGGCTGTAAAACCGCACCATTTAGATATCATATTACAAATATATTTCAATTGAATTAGCCGAAACTATACCATTTTGTAGTTTAAATCGTTTTGATCAAAAGTTACCCGAGACACGAGGCTAACAAACTAACAGTTTTTGCGCACTTTGGGTCATAATCATATCATCCAAATGCCAGTTTGTAAAATGAATTTCGTTCGAATTTGTTTAAACTATCATTTTTTACTTTAAATCCTCCCGATCAAAAGTTTCCTGAGGAACTGAGATTTGAAATTAGGTTTTGTGCGCACGCTGAGCTAAAGGATGTAAAACCGCACCATTTAGATACCAGGGTGCAAATATATTTCAATCGAATTAGCTAAAATTGCACCATGTTGTAGTTTAAACAGTTTTGATCAAAAGTTTCCGAGACACGAGGCTAAAAAACTAACAGTTTTTGCGCACATTGGGCTAACGTTGATAAAATCATATCATCCAGGTACCAAATTGTAAAAAGAATTTCGGGAGAATTCGCTTAAACTGTTATTTTTTAATTTGAATTTTGTTGTTCGATAGTTAGCCGAGGGACCGAGGTTGGAAATTAGTTTTTTTGCGCACGCTCAGCTAATGGCTGTAAAACCGCACCATTTAGATATCATATTACAAATATATTTCATTTGAATTAGCCGAAACTATACCATTTTGTAGTTTAAATCGTTTTGATCAAAAGTTACCCGAGACACGCGGCTAACAAACTAACAGTTTTTGCGCACTTTGGGTCATAATCATATCATCCAAATGCCAGTTTGTAAAATGAATTTCGTTCGAATTTGTTTAAACTATCATTTTTTACTTTAAATCCTCCCGATCAAAAGTTTCCTGAGGAACTGAGATTTGAAATTAGGTTTTGTGCGCACGCTGAGCTAAAGGATGTAAAACCGCACCATTTAGATACCAGGGTGCAAATATATTTCAATCGAATTAGCTAAAATTGCACCATGTTGTAGTTTAAACAGTTTTGATCAAAAGTTTCCGAGACACGAGGCTAAAAAACTAACAGTTTTTGCGCACATTGGGCTAACGTTGATAAAATCATATCATCCAGGTACCAAATTGTAAAAAGAATTTCGGGAGAATTCGCTTAAACTGTTATTTTTTAATTTGAATTTTGTTGTTCGATAGTTAGCCGAGGGACCGAGGTTGGAAATTAGTTTTTTTGCGCACGCTCAGCTAATGGCTGTAAAACCGCACCATTTAGATATCATATTACAAATATATTTCATTTGAATTAGCCGAAACTATACCATTTTGTAGTTTAAATCGTTTTGATCAAAAGTTACCCGAGACACGCGGCTAACAAACTAACAGTTTTTGCGCACTTTGGGTCATAATCATATCATCCAAATGCCAGTTTGTAAAATGAATTTCGTTCGAATTTGTTTAAACTATCATTTTTTACTTTAAATCCTCCCGATCAAAAGTTTCCCGAGGAACTGAGATTTGAAATTAGGTTTTGTGCGCACGCTGAGCTAAAGGATGTAAAACCGCACCATTTAGATACCAGGGTGCAAATATATTTCAATCGAATTAGCTAAAATTGCACCATGTTGTAGTTTAAACAGTTTTGATCAAAAGTTTCCGAGACACGAGGCTAAAAAACTAACAGTTTTTGCGCACATTGGGCTAACGTTGATAAAATCATATCATCCAGGTACCAAATTGTAAAAAGAATTTCGGGAGAATTCGCTTAAACTGTTATTTTTTAATTTGAATTTTGTTGTTCGATAGTTAGCCGAGGGACCGAGGTTGGAAATTAGTTTTTTTGCGCACGCTCAGCTAATGGCTGTAAAACCGCACCATTTAGATATCATATTACAAATATATTTCATTTGAATTAGCCGAAACTATACCATTTTGTAGTTTAAATCGTTTTGATCAAAAGTTACCCGAGACACGCGGCTAACAAACTAACAGTTTTTGCGCACTTTGGGTCATAATCATATCATCCAAATGCTAGTTTGTAAAATGAATTTCGTTCGAATTTGTTTAAACTATCATTTTTTACTTTAAATCCTCCCGATCAAAAGTTTCCTGAGGAACTGAGATTTGAAATTAGGTTTTGTGCGCACGCTGAGCTAAAGGATGTAAAACCGCACCATTTAGATACCAGGGTGCAAATATATTTCAATCGAATTAGCTAAAATTGCACCATGTTGTAGTTTAAACAGTTTTGATCAAAAGTTTCCGAGACACGAAGCTAAAAAACTAACAGTTTTTGCGCACATTGGGCTAACGTTGATAAAATCATATCATCCAAGTACCAGATTGTAAAAAGAATTTCGGGAGAATTCGCTTAAACTGTTATTTTTTAATTTGAATTTTGTTGTTCGATAGTTAGCCGAGGGACCGAGGTTGGAAATTAGTTTTTTTGCGCACGCTGAGCTAATGGCTGTAAAACCGCACCATTTAGATATCATATTACAAATATATTTCAATTGAATTAGCCGAAACTATACCATTTTGTAGTTTAAATCGTTTTGATCAAAAGTTACCCGAGACACGAGGCTAACAAACTAACAGTTTTTGCGCACTTTGGGTCATAATCATATCATCCAAATGCCAGTTTGTAAAATGAATTTCGTTCGAATTTGTTTAAACTATCATTTTTTACTTTAAATCCTCCCGATCAAAAGTTTCCTGAGGAACTGAGATTTGAAATTAGGTTTTGTGCGCACGCTGAGCTAAAGGATGTAAAACCGCACCATTTAGATACCAGGGTGCAAATATATTTCAATCGAATTAGCTAAAATTGCACCATGTTGTAGTTTAAACAGTTTTGATCAAAAGTTTCCGAGACACGAGGCTAAAAAACTAACAGTTTTTGCGCACATTGGGCTAACGTTGATAAAATCATATCATCCAGGTACCAAATTGTAAAAAGAATTTCGGGAGAATTCGCTTAAACTGTTATTTTTTAATTTGAATTTTGTTGTTCGATAGTTAGCCGAGGGACCGAGGTTGGAAATTAGTTTTTTTGCGCACGCTCAGCTAATGGCTGTAAAACCGCACCATTTAGATATCATATTACAAATATATTTCATTTGAATTAGCCGAAACTATACCATTTTGTAGTTTAAATCGTTTTGATCAAAAGTTACCCGAGACACGCGGCTAACAAACTAACAGTTTTTGCGCACTTTGGGTCATAATCATATCATCCAAATGCCAGTTTGTAAAATGAATTTCGTTCGAATTTGTTTAAACTATCATTTTTTACTTTAAATCCTCCCGATCAAAAGTTTCCTGAGGAACTGAGATTTGAAATTAGGTTTTGTGCGCACGCTGAGCTAAAGGATGTAAAACCGCACCATTTAGATACCAGGGTGCAAATATATTTCAATCGAATTAGCTAAAATTGCACCATGTTGTAGTTTAAACAGTTTTGATCAAAAGTTTCCGAGACACGAGGCTAAAAAACTAACAGTTTTTGCGCACATTGGGCTAACGTTGATAAAATCATATCATCCAGGTACCAAATTGTAAAAAGAATTTCGGGAGAATTCGCTTAAACTGTTATTTTTTAATTTGAATTTTGTTGTTCGATAGTTAGCCGAGGGACCGAGGTTGGAAATTAGTTTTTTTGCGCACGCTCAGCTAATGGCTGTAAAACCGCACCATTTAGATATCATATTACAAATATATTTCATTTGAATTAGCCGAAACTATACCATTTTGTAGTTTAAATCGTTTTGATCAAAAGTTACCCGAGACACGCGGCTAACAAACTAACAGTTTTTGCGCACTTTGGGTCATAATCATATCATCCAAATGCCAGTTTGTAAAATGAATTTCGTTCGAATTTGTTTAAACTATCATTTTTTACTTTAAATCCTCCCGATCAAAAGTTTCCTGAGGAACTGAGATTTGAAATTAGGTTTTGTGCGCACGCTGAGCTAAAGGATGTAAAACCGCACCATTTAGATACCAGGGTGCAAATATATTTCAATCGAATTAGCTAAAATTGCACCATGTTGTAGTTTAAACAGTTTTGATCAAAAGTTTCCGAGACACGAGGCTAAAAAACTAACAGTTTTTGCGCACATTGGGCTAACGTTGATAAAATCATATCATCCAGGTACCAAATTGTAAAAAGAATTTCGGGAGAATTCGCTTAAACTGTTATTTTTTAATTTGAATTTTGTTGTTCGATAGTTAGCCGAGGGACCGAGGTTGGAAATTAGTTTTTTTGCGCACGCTCAGCTAATGGCTGTAAAACCGCACCATTTAGATATCATATTACAAATATATTTCATTTGAATTAGCCGAAACTATACCATTTTGTAGTTTAAATCGTTTTGATCAAAAGTTACCCGAGACACGCGGCTAACAAACTAACAGTTTTTGCGCACTTTGGGTCATAATCATATCATCCAAATGCCAGTTTGTAAAATGAATTTCGTTCGAATTTGTTTAAACTATCATTTTTTACTTTAAATCCTCCCGATCAAAAGTTTCCCGAGGAACTGAGATTTGAAATTAGGTTTTGTGCGCACGCTGAGCTAAAGGATGTAAAACCGCACCATTTAGATACCAGGGTGCAAATATATTTCAATCGAATTAGCTAAAATGTTGTAGTTTAAACAGTTTTAATCAGAAGTTTCCGAGACACGAGGCTAAAATACTAACAGTTTTTGCGCACTTTGGGTCATAATCATATCATCCAAATACCAGTTTGTAAAATGAATTTCGTTCGAATTTGTTTAAACTATTATTTTTTACTTTAAATCCTCCCGATCAAAAGTTTCCCGAGGAACTGAGGTTTGAAATTAGGTTTTGTGCGCACGCTGAGCTAAAGGATGTAAAACCGCACCATTTAGATACCAGGGTGCAAATATATTTCAATCGAATTAGCTAAAATTGCACCATGTTGTAGTTTAAACAGTTTTGATCAAAAGTTTCCGAGACACGAGGCTAAAATACTAACAGTTTTTGCGCACATTGGGCTAAAGTTGGTAAAATCATCCAAGTACCAGTTTGTAAAATGAATTTCGTTCGAATTTACTTAAACTGTAATTTTTTACTTTAAATCCTCCCGATCAAAAGTTACCCGAAGAACTGAGGTCTGAAATTAAGTTTCTTGCGCGCACTGAGCTAAAGATCTATAGTTTTTCCAACCCAAGTTTTTTCTCTTATTTCACAACCACGTCCGCCGCCAAATCCAACACACCACCATATTAATAACCATTCGATCGATATTTGGAATTAGCTTCGCAGAGTATCCGGAGAGTCTCCCGGGACGCCTCTGACGGTGGATCCTGGGGAGCTGCAACATCGGGAGAGCGAACGGGATAAAAACATCTTACTGCACCAAACTAATATCGAAGAGCAAGCAATCTAAGGCGGCCGGTCACATTTGTTTTTGTTATATGCTTACATAGCCATCCAATACCTCTGAATATATTCGGGGGGGATCGATACGTTTACACACTGGCACCGGGATCATGTCGCACACGTGTGTTGTGCTTGTGTATTAGATTTCAAACGGCTTAGTTTTATCGCCGAATTTTTTTTATTAGCGATTGGATGCTTCATGACTTTATTGGACTTTTAACGCGCAAAGGGGGCAAAAAAATGTTTTGTCCACAGCACCCTGTGTATATATGTACGCTTTTCCTTTGCCCCTTTGCACGAAAGTATCATAATTCCTCTTCTGCGGGAATAATAGTTGGTAACCCAGTTAAGGCTCCCCCCAACGCGCTGGATGGCAGGATACAATGCGGCTGATATAATAATTATTACTGACAGAATACGCCAGCATTGTAACATGCAAACAAAAGAAAAGGATGGATATAACGAGAGGGTATTCCCTCACCCGGCGATTGTGGTGGAACTCCCCGAGACAATGGCAATTCAACTATGCCATGATTAAGGAAATCCAATGCTCCACATCAGACAGACAGACAGCGGCATTCGATAACAACGCAGGCCACGGCACACTGAGTGTAAACCAGTTATCAGAGACAACCGTGTCAAAATGTACGATCTCTGCCGTATTGGCTGTGCTTTTCATTCATTCGTGTGATTCAATAAGACATTATTGGTATCTTGCAACACTGCCAACCACGAACAAAACCTCTAACAGACACGAAGTCAGATTTAATGTTCCGACAATGTTTTCTTCGAACGGATATTGACACTCGAGACTTCCAATAAAGGCGAGCGCTCTGGTCCATTTATACAGCATCGATCGGAATTAAGAATGAGAACGCACGAAGGTCGAGGAAGGTACACTTTTTGATTAATTTTTATTACCTTGCTGGGCTGTTTGATACTTAACGTTGTAATACCCCTTTTTTTAAAAGAAAATCTCGGGCGCCAGCTTCTGGTCCTTAGTTTCATTACTAGACGGCTCAGTGACACCCCAACTTCTGGTCAGACGTCTTGAAGTGTCACTGTTCACCGAAACTATGATATCACAGATGAAATACCAACTCCTGATTCTGGTCAGAAGTATTAATACTTCATCGGCATATAATAGTTTACGTCAATTCACAAAAAATCCGAATAGTAATTTAGTTTTTCCCACACTTGAAATAATAAGGCACAATTTCCAAAGTACAATACACTATTTATTGAATCAGATGTACAAGTAATTTAAATTAACGGTACTGGAGGTGCTACAATGGTATATTGTTATATATATCGCTAGCTGGGAAACAAGGAGAGGTTTCTAGTAAGTATGTTAATTTCCTCTTTCGGACAGCCTTAGTTTTATTAGTAGACGGCTCAGTGATACCCCAACTTCTGGTCAGACGTCTTGAAGTGTCACTGTTCACCAAAACTATGATATCACAGATGAAATACCAACTCCTGATACTGGTCAGAAGTCTTAATACTTCATCGGCATATAATAGTTTACGTCAATTCACTAAAAATCCGAATAGTAATTTAGTTTTTCCCACACTTGAAATAATAAGGCACAATTTTCAAAGTACAATACACTACTTATTGAATCAGATGTACAAGATGTACAAGTAATTTAAATTAACGGTACTGGAGGTGCTACAATGGTATATTGTTATATATATCGCTAGCTGGGAAACAAGGAGAGGTTTCTAGTATGTTAATTTCCTCTTTCGGACAGCCTTAGTTCTATTAGTAGACGGCTCAGTGATACCCCAACTTCTGGTCAGACTTTCTAGTATGTTGATTTCCTCTTTCGGACAGCCTTAGTTTTATTAGTAGACGGCTCAGTGATACCCCAACTCCTGGTCAGAAGTCTTGAAGTGTCACTGCTCACCGAAACTATGATATCACAGATGAAATACCAACTCCTGATACTGGCCAGAAGTCTTAATACTTCATCGGCATATAATAGTTTACGTCAATTCACGAAAAATCCGAATAATAATTTCGGACAACTCAGACGAATTATTTAAACATTATTTAACTTAATTCTTGTTTACCAGCTGCTTGTACAGCTCAAATTAAACTTAAATAAATCAGACTTAAATACTAACAGAGGCTACAGGGTGTACCAAAATGTACAGACACGTTTTTAAACAAAAGAGAGTACTTGACTGAAAAACCTTCGTTAAAATTTCAGCAAACCAGTTTCCATCTAAAACGTAAACTTCCAAGATCTCGGACATGTTGAAAGTTCAAGTGGACGATATTAGTCCATAATCGATTGAATTAAAAACAATATTTGAACAGGCCAATGCGAGCGGGATTACGGCTCCATATGTGAGCACTTTTAGCCCTATAATTTATCAAAGGGAGATCTCTAGTGGTTTCGATTTCGTTCGGTTATGATTGACGTGGCGGATGTGGGGCAATGGAACCCTCAGATGAAGGACGGTGTGGCGCTAAGAAAAACGGAATGATGAGGACGCGTTTTTTAATATCCTGACTGTCAGGGAGCCTGCTTTGTTATTAGCCTGGTAGAAAAGATCCTTCGTCTTTTGTGTATAGTGACAAGTCGTGATTACGTTGTAGTCGAACTAACGCCGCCTTTTCATATTCCGCAGGCATTCATTTTCCTCTATTTACTATCTGAATTATGTAATTACAATCAGCATGATGGCGACGGCTCAAACAAATCGACACCTTCTGCATGATATTATCACCGGATGGGGACTTGACCCTGACAATATTATTGTGATGTTCTTTTTATTAGTTAAACTTTTGTTATTTTATTTGAATAAAAAATATATTTTATGACAACTTTTGATTTGGAAAATATTCGCATAAATTAGACTCGTGCATCAAAATAACCACATAATTTTGCGTTCTTAGAATTCTGCTTATTTAATCGACTCTGTAGCTCTAAAAATAAAGAAGTTACCCCTGCAAAGAGATAGATAATAGCCTGTATGTTTATAATTTCACCATGTATTGCAATTGTTTCTTTTTATTTATGATTAAAATAAAGTGTTCTTTTTTATTTTTATTTTCTGAGGTTTAATTTGTTTAAATTAAGTATAACTTAGTTTAAACCGTGGTTTAATTTAAAAAAAATCAATTAACCTAAATCAGGATTTATATCGTCGTAACGTAACGTAACCCTGCTCATAGGGGATATACAATTCAACTTAAAACACATTTTTGGCTACCCCTGTATACTTTGAGAAAGTGAAAATGATTGAGAAACACCACAGCTGTTACATAACCGATATTAACATATTTTTTCCTAGAATACAAGTGTGTAGTGATCTTTCGAGTGATTTTTTTCAATATGCACGAAAAAGAGACTCAATATGAGTAAAAGAAGGTTCAAAAAACGCACTGATATACATGACATGTATTGGCAAGAAAGAACGAACCCGGACAATCGTCTTGGCTCGCCCTGTATATTCGAAAATAATTTCCGGTTCACCTAGTTTACTTGTGTGTTTTTAAGTATCACCCTTGTGTGAAAAATACTTTAATTATTCACTCAACGTTGGAAAAATCATCAAACAGACATAAAGTTAGGTTATATTTACCTTGCCTTGCCCCATCTGCCCCTCTCGTCAACGATTTTCAAACGGAAACTACACAGGTATTTACACAACAGTCTTAATACACTAGTTTTAATAAATTAGCAAATACAAACGAAACTTATCCGTTATTAATTATACAACAATAAATTTCGGCACTACACAACAATGACCACAAAAGCATCTGACGTATTTTAAAAAACAAACGACAAAAAGCACAGCGAGCGCCAGCCAGCGAACTAATAACTGCAACTTCATGTCTTACTACGCATACGCATGGATTTCACTTCCTGTGAGAATGCATCGAACAAACGACCATAGAGTGACAGTCAGACGCTTCGATTTTAGACAGTGCAGAAGAAATAAAATTTGACAGGTGTTACCACAGATCATCAGATATAGTTATGTTATGAGTAACAAGTGTCAAGACATTATTATATTGTACTTATTCTGTGTGTTGTGTCGGCTTGGTAATAGAATTTGAACTGAAATCTGAAATCAATTTCATCGTAGCCTGAACTGAAAATATTGTTTGCCGACAAAATATGAGGTGTCAGTCGGTAAATACTAGTAAATAGTAAATTGTAACTACCCACAGACGTTTAGTTATACAGGTTGTCCGTAAATAACTAGAAAGAATTTGCTTTCAGTTTCTACATCCAAAAATAGGGCAATTTTCTATATTACGGAACGTCCAATTTTTGAAATTTTTTTGCTTTTATCATACAACGATCATACGTAGCTTTGCCTTTGCCTCCTGAACAAAAAACTCTTATAAAAAAATCGGCGCTCGGCAACAGTTTTCGAGATATTTGGCCGCAAAGTTTCTCAAAGTCGTATTTTTACACTGCCATAATTACTTACTTATTTTCACCAATAACTATTTTTTGAACCTTTTTATAACAGCCATGAAAACATAACCTAAAATTTCAAACATTATGATATACTCGATCTGTTCAAAACATAGAGCTCGACTCTGCCCCATTTATTTTATGGCAGCGCAGAACGGTCCACGCAATAGTCAGTTTTACACGATGGAATTAATGAAAGCTGTGATAGCTTCAACAAAATTTGTTTATTATACTTATTACATTGTATACTGCAGCGATGTTATATTTTTATAATGTTTATTCCCATTAAAGTTTCTATTATACATTTGCAATTTTGGACTTTTAAAAATAATACTTATTCCCGCGAAAATTTAAACGACGTTTCTTTATTAAGTCCGCACTGCGCAAACTCACGATACTTTGTTTATTTCCTGCCGTCTAGACGTAACGAGTGTAACGACACAACTGCCGCCGATTGCTGGTTTGTTTAGTTGTTTGTTGTTTACATTCATTTACGTTTGTATTCGTTTTTAGGTTAGGTGCTTTTGCGAGTAATTTCCACATACTTAAGAGAACGTATGTGGTTATTTCACCCCCGTCAGCCATCTTATTTCGATTTTTCATAACCTGTGCATGACAGTTGACAGTGCAGGCCGGCTCCCCATTTATTCGCGTTTTTCGTACGTTTAATGCGTTTCGCGACAATCCATAACATAAGCTGATTGCTGATTGGTCTGTTGCAAAATACGTAAAAGTTTAATGTGTGACGCAAGTTCTTGTAGAGGCGGCCTTTCAGTCAAATCTAGAAGTTGCATTGTAATTTGGGTTCTATAAATACGACCAATAGAGAAATTCCATTCAAATTTAGCGGACATTTTTGGGGCGGAGTGTATTTCTATCTTTTGGACAGACAGAGTATAGTGCCGCGAGATCTATGTTATGCATAAAACTAATGTTCTTTCTTTGACATAAAAATACACTGCACCCGCCCGCCCGGGGGCGGGCGGGTGCAGTATATTTTTATCATTTTATCTCAAAGAAGGAACATTAATTAGTTTTATGAGTATCCTATATTTCAAACATTACGATAGTGCGAATAAAACGAATATGTTCGTTCTTTGACATAAAAATATACTGCAGCCGCCCGCCCCCAGGCGGGCGGGGCGGGTACAGTATATTTTTATATCAAAGAAGGAACATATTCGTTTTATACGTATCCTAGATCTCGCGGCACTATCGTAATCTCGGATGATAGCAATGTTATTTGAAATTTGAGGTTATGTTTTGATGGCTTTTATAAGAAGGTTCAGAAAATTGTTATTGATGGAATAAATGTGTTGAAACTATTTAAAACTGTTTAAATAAGTCTGTATTAGAGGTGTTCATAAGCATAAAGCGAAAAATTTAGTGAAAATAAGTGATTATGGCAGTGCAAAAATGCGACTTTCAGAGACTTTGGGGCCAAATATCTCGAAAACTGTTGCTGAGCGCCGATTTTTTATTGGAATTTTTTGTTCAGGAGGCAAAACTACGTATGTTAAAAAAAAAAAAAATCGGACGTTCTGTAATATACAAAATTACCAAAAATAGTAACAAAAGTTCATATAAACATGGGTCCAGAAATGGCTCAAGGCCTGTTAAAGGAGAGCTTTTGATGCAGGTTTTTTTATTTATGATTGAAATAAACTTGCTATAACTATCTGGTGATCCGTGGTAACACCTGTGCAATTTTATTTCTGCAATAAATCAATGGTAACTGTCCAAAGTCGAAACGTCTAATTGTCACTCTATGGTCGTATGTTCCTACATTCTCACAGGAAGTGAAATTCGTGCGTTACGCATGAAGTTGCAGTTATTAGTTCGGATTTAAGTCGCTGGCTGGCGCTCGCTGTACTTTTTATCGTTTGTTTAAAATACGTCAGTTGCTTGTGGCCATTGTTGTGTGATGCAGAAATTTGTTGTGTAATTAATAACTTTACTGATAAATTTCGTTTGTATTTGCTAATTTATTAAAACTAGTGTATTATGACTGTTGTGTAAATACCTGTGCAGTTTCCATTTGAAAATCATTGCCGAGAGACAAGGTAAGGTGAAAATAACCAAACTTTTATGTCTGTTTGATGATTTTTCCAAATTAAAGCATTTTTCACTTAAGGGTGATAGTTAAAAACACATAAATAAGTAAACTAGATGAACCGGAAATTATTTTCGAATATACAGGGCCAGTCAAGCGATTCTCTTGGTTCGCTCTTTCTTGTCAATGCATGCCATGTACCTATCAGTGCGTTTTTTGAACCTCATTTTACTCATATATTATTGACTTTTTTTACCATTTGGGTTTACCTAATGATGTTTTTTGTTGAAATAATACCACCCATACGTGCATATTGAATAAACAGTGACAATTTATGTATTTTAAGAAAAAATATGTTATTTTCATTTTCTGAAAGTATACAGGGTAGCCCAAAATGTTTTTTAAGTTTATAAATATTAAAATTGAATTTTTTTAAATTTTCCAAATGAAAAAACCTGGTGTATTTTTCGATAATGTAATGTAGAATTGTATATCCCTATGACCATGGTTGAGACGATATAAATCCTGATTTAGGTCCATTGATTTTTGTTAAATTAAACCTTGGTTTAAACCAAATTATAATTTAAACAAATTAAACTTCAGAAAATTTAAATAAAAAAGAACAGTTTATTTAAATCATAAATAAAAAAATAATTTTAATACATAGTGAAATTGTAATATAAGTAGAGGGTGATCATCATTTATCTATCTCCTTGAATCCCATATCCACGAACATAACCTGCAACTTAAAAACATTGTAGAGTAGTTAGTTAATAAATTGTTAAAAATTTTCACAAAAACCATAATATCCTATTAAATATATAAAAAACTCAAAGACCAGTCTCTAAAACCATTTTTTGCCAATTTGCAAATGTTCCGAGTTCCGAGTAATCCGGTGACAAAACACCGAGTGCCATAACCGACTTAATAGACCATCTTGCTAAATTAATTAAAGACAAATTAGAAAGGTTTACTTTAATATCTCCTTCAGTTAATTCCGGTTCATAATGTCAAGCGAATTAGCGGCCAATTGAAGTAGCAGAGACAACATTTGAGATGGCTTCAAACGGCCTTCTCTTTGTAGACGGCAAAGTGTAAAACGTTAAAGGCTAGGGCTTTGTAAATGAAGAGACAGCCGGAGTCTGTCCTTTAATCTTGAACAAACTCTCAGAAACAATGCGCCACGGCCTAGGTATTTGGCGGCGTAAGAATGAGAGGTATTCTCAGTCCTAACCTGAGCTGAAAACGGAGCAAAATTTATAAACCCCATAAATGTCGAGTTCAGCTGACATTTAAAAAATACCAAAATTAATGAACTGATTGAGATGTTCGTTGAATTTTATAAGCAAAAGTAATGAGACACCCCATAAGCGCGAAACGCAGCCCCACATTGGGCGCCAAATACAGGGTGTCCCAGCCCCGCGTCGGCTAAATGTCCTGGCTCTCCTATAAGAGATATCGAAAAATTTTAAAAACGAGATGATAGAGGACACAATGGTGCATAGTATAAAAATATATTGAAATATACAGGGTGATCGATTTAGGCGTGATGTCATAAACTTATGTTTTTTTAAATGGAACACTAGGTATATTATTACATATTTGAATTCTCCTTTTAAAGACGACTCAATCGATATGCCACTTGATGGGTCTGCGATGGGTCGGTAACATGATATGGGTGAGTTTGTACCAAAAACGTGCCAACTTTGTGAGCTCACTGTGGCGTAGCAGAAAAGCATTATGAGATCTAGTTTGTGCCAAAAATTGTCAAAAACCCTGTAGTTTACGCTGCTGTTATCATATCTAACGAAGTCGGTTATTTTATACCGGGTGAGTCAGGAAACGCCAAATCTACTTTTCCCATTTTTTTCAAATGGAACACCCTGTATATTATGACACCAAAGGAGAGCCCTTTGAAAGAGCTTTCCACTGATATAGAGGTTCAAGGGTCTATCTGTCACGGGTGCCAAGATATTTGATGGCAAAGTGGCACAATTCGAGGTTTATAAAAAATTATACTCAATTTTCAATTGTTTTGTGAATTTTCGCTGAAATCGGCTCTTTTCAATAAGAAAATTTTACAACAATAAAGTGAACTATTGACAAGACTGGTATTTTTATGACAGGGACCTACTTGATTTTTTAAAATTTATTTCAATAAATTGAAAGTTGGAGGCAATATGAATTTCTCTCCAATTTTTTATTTATTCTTTCGATGATAGTACGTGGAACAACAGCTTCCCAAACTGAACAACAATTTTATTATCTTTCATTGAATTGAAAATGAAAGTATTTTTTGGTCTTATTTTAGAAAAATAAAGAACACTATCTAAAAGCTGAAAAAAAATACTACGAAAAGGTGCATTTTATTAAGCACCTTCGTTCTAAAATAGTAAATCATTTCGCGACAAAATTACTTCGGGCTAGAAAATACTTGCCATGACATGAATTTATACACACATTTCAGAAAAAAAATTAAATTTATCAGGAGTTGACTATTTTATACTTAAGTATTTTTCTGTACTGAAGTACGGTTTTTTTCTCCGAGTATAAGATTTATTTTCAAAATTTTCTTACTGAAAAGAGCCGATTTCAGCGAAAATTCACAAAACAATTGAAAATTGAGTGTAATTTTTTAATAAACCTCGAATTGTGCCACTTTTCCATCAAATATCTAGGCACCCATGACAGATAGACCCTTGAACCTTTATATCAGTGGGAAGCTCTTTCAAAGGGCTCTCCTTTGGTGTCATAATATACAGGGTGTTCCATTTGAAAAAAATGGGAAAAAGTAGATTTGGCGTTTCCTGACTCACCCGGTATAAAATGACCGATTTCGTTAGATTTGATAACAGCAGCGTAAACTACAGAGTATTTGACAATTTTTGGCACAAACTAGATCTCATAATGCTTTTCCGCTACGCCACAGTGAGCTCACAAAGTTGGCACGTTTTTGGTACAAACTCCCCCATATCATGGTACCGACCCATCGCAGACCCATCAAGTGGCATATCGATTGAGTCGTCTTTAAAATGAGAATTCAAATATGTAATAATATACCTAGTGTTCCATTTAAAAAAACATAAGTTTATGACATCACGCCTAAATCAATCACCCTGTATATTTCAAAATATTTTTATACTATGCACCATTGTGTCCTCTATCATTTCGTTTTTGAAATTTTTCGATATCTCTTATAGGAGAGCCAGGACATTTGGCCGACGCGAGGCTGGGACACCCTGTATGTATGTTTCATTATTTGAATTTTGCCTCCACTCTACAAAATAATTAGTGGAGGGAAATTAGTTAAAATAATTGATGAAAAGTGATGTAATCGGGAAGTTGAATTTTTTTCTTTGTTTTCTTTTTATACATGCAAATGAAAAAATTTGCACTTGGGCTTCGCGAGAAAAGTGCATCAAAGTGCATTTTTTATGCATTTCTAGTGCATCGCTACACTATTTTTTAAATATCTTCGGTTCTATTGGTCGTAGAAAAATTAAAAAAAAACGAAATACTCGTAAATGAATAGCCTATCAAACTGTTGGGGTATAGTTACATTAAAAGTACATCCTAACCTCAAAAGATCCAAGTTGCTCAATTTTTTTTTCTTTCTAATGCAATAAGTGGGGTAAAAATCTTCTGATCTTTACGAAAATTGGAGAAAATATGTATTTTCATGATGTAAATACGTGATTAAATGTAAAAAAAAAATTATTTTTGCTGTCGCAATTGAACATTTTCGAAATAATTTAAATAATTTTGCAAGGCGATGCTCCGCTGTGATATAAACCGGTTGATTTATAAACGATTCATTTCGGAAAGTTTCCTCGTTATTTTCGGCCACAGGCTTAACCTACGACTTTATGGCAACTATTAACAGATTATTAGCAGTTTAATATTGAACTTTACCGCCAGCGATGCGTTTAGAATTTATTACCAACCTCGGTCTGTTTCGGTCATACTTTACAAACTGTTGTGGACGATCCGTCGCTCGAAAATTGTACACTGTAATCCACCGACTAAACTGACGACGGATTGTTAGCGGTTTTTAATAATTTAATGAAATTGCTGATCCGAAAACTATTTTGGGGGACAAGAAAAATTTTATATTCGGGATAGGTTAGTAAAAATGCCATGCACATTATTTATTACAGAGGACAAAATTTACAAGCGCTACTAATGGAGAGTTTAGGTGATACCTAAAAAACGTCAAAACTAAGGATATGTCTGAGACAGTGGTTACGTCAACTCTATTGTGAGTATATTGTAGGTAACAGTTTAATTAATAAAAGCCTAGCTGCATTTATCGCCCCGCATTGGGCGCCGAACGCAGACCCACACTGGGCGCCAAATGTGTAACAGTCGTCGTTTCCTTGAGGCTTCTGGTACTCCGAGGCGTACAGCTACAGACGTCGAGTGAAATCTAATATCTTGGAGTTAGTATCGACCCAATTCGTTAAAACCGAGGACTTTCAAAACGAGCGCACAAATAAACAAAAACTTAATTTTGTAGGTTAGCAAGATAACCTCAAAATCCAATATGCGAAACTTAGAGTTCAGGTAATAACATTTAACAAACTCGTGCAATCCAGAGCGCGGTTGTAGATCCAAGCAACGCCAAGTTTATCTTTGTGAGCTTTTGTGGGGTGCAGCATTCAGTGTATAGGTAGGTGAAAGGGTGATATTCCCTTCAAGTAATTCGGTGCATATCATGCGGCGTTAATTAATAATTTGATCGCGTCAGAGCCCTCAGCCATAATGATATTCCGTCATTCTGTTGATTTGATTGCCTGTCGCTGAAGTGGTATTCGCGTAAACTAAAATGATGAGTTTAACCAACCAAGTTGACATCATCTGGAGAATAATAGAAGAAAGTTGTAATCCGCTTCGATTTTAATATTCATGGAAGCTGCTTCATCAAAAGGATGGAGGCGAAAGTTATTATTATAACTTAATATTTGCCAAATTTATCCGAAAAGAGATTTGTTATCAAACGATATTGAATGGACCAGGGGTCCTGTACAAGATAAGGTTTTCACTGAATTAAAAGAAGGATTGACGCAGGAGCCAGTATTAATGTTATACAATAACGCATTGCCTAGCAGGGTTTCAGCCGATGCGTCAACGTTTGGGATAGGTGCAGTTCTGGCACAATTACATGGCAATGTTTGGAAATCAGTCACTTATATTTCCAGAAGTTTGACGCCTATTCAAGATCCTACGATAAACAGTTTCGGAGGTGCATAGCATCAAAGTTGGGTGTGCAAGACTCCAAAACGCAACTTTTTCATTCCCGTTCGTTTCTTTTATTATAAATGGATTCCTATGTCACGAATGGGAGAAATGCTTACAACTATCCTTATTTAAAACTAGTTGACAAACAAAATGAGCGCTATCGCAGCTCTGTACGACGAACAGAAGCCGAGATATAGCCGGTTCAAGTTGGACGGAAAAAGCCGTCATCAAATAAGTAAGTCGGAATATCTTCAAGAATGCCAAACCCTAAAGGCGTCTCTACAAAAAAATGGATAAACAATATCATCAGGAAACAGAATGTAGATGCTAATTCTATGGAGAGCAGCAAAATCGAACCCGAGAGGGTATTTATAGTAATTGTTTAACCACTTTTGTATCTGCTAGCATTATAACTTTTTGTTGACCAGGTATACTGATTATGTATTTTACAATATCCTTTCTCTTCCGAGTATCTACTGTAGATACATAAATTGGTAGTTGATAGAATATGCCCTTGATTCGGCGTGGGTCTTAATCCGCGATGCAATCGGCATGAGAGCGGCGGCACGGCGTCGGCGTCGCAATGTGCACACTCCACAAGTTGCACATAATGTAACTGGAACGTCTCTGACACGTTTCGAGCGATTAGCGCGCGACGCCGTCGACGTCTGACTTTGTGCCAGACTGTACTTGAACCTGAGTGAAGCTGGGTAGCCATGGCAACACGTAGACGAACACCAGTCGATAGGACGGCACTGGGCTACACGCACACACTTTCTATGTATACCTTTAAACTCTCATTAATCCCACTTTTGGAACTGCAGTTTTTATCGGCTGGAGTTCTATGCAGCTCGGGTCTACAAGGTGACACAGCTCCGGCAAATGTCACTATGTATGTATGACAAATAATCAACATCATGGTCTAGTTTAAACGTCATTACTCTTCTTTTTATGCTCTATTTAGAAGTAGCAGTTGGCGTATAGGTTGAGAAGCATAGATATCGAAGGGCTCTCAGTTATGGCTTGGTCCATTTCGGTGACAGCATTTCTTGGAAATATTAATGAATGCGGTTTGGATTGGTGCCAACAGAACTATTTGGCTGCGCTCTATAATTTTAGATCGTTGGTCGAAATCAGTTTAGTTGGTCCGATTATATTTTGACGTAAGATTCGGCTGGAATGCTTGGTCTGTAACGGGAGAAGCTCAGGGCATCAAAAAAGCCGCGTCCAGGATCACATTTTGCAAGAAGCAAGTCGTTTGTGTGAGTAAGAAACAAAGTGAGGCATGTAACAGTTCCTTGCGGGACACTAAAATTTTAAAGTAATGTTATAGTTTTCCAGGCGTAAATCTGTGTCCATTTCATTTTCCGCTTTAGAGGTCGAGAAGTTTATTATCGCAGCAATTTGTCTAACGGGAGTTTTATTGGCAACAAATAATATATGAGTAAAAAATTAAAGGGAGCCGTTCGGTTTAAGAAACGTCAGTTTTGATTGGCCGCAATTTTAAACGGCTATCGGACCTCGGGAATGGACCATTAATAATTTGACGTGCCTTCCTGTATTGATATTGATTGATTGATACTACACCGTACACTTTCTAGCTGCAGTAAGGCATGGCGTGTTAACTAACGGACGGAACGGCGATCTCGAAACAATGGCCAGAGAGTATTTGCGGGGAATAATTAAAAAATGATTTATCGAAGATAAAAATAATATTGTCCGTAATATTAGTAAAAAATGGGGGAGTACAGTCCAATAATTGGAGGTTGACTTTCTTTCACTTTTCCTTTAAGCAAGTTGCTGATTAACCCTTGATTATTGACCTGTACCTACGCAAGAACGCTAACCTATTCGTTGGTTAACAAAACGCGTACAGCAGTTGAAAGTGTAGACAATAAACAATTTGGCTTAAGTGAATTGAACGAGGCGGGCGGAGGTCGGGAATTAAATAGGTTAAAGGTCGGATACGCATAGTTTTTACCCAACCATCTGGAATTTATTCAGAAAGGTAAAAAGGGAACGGCAGCCGAAATTATTTTTTATCAGAGGTGCCAAACGCAGGGGTTGTTTCGCCGTCTAACGATTTTACCGATGTATGCGTTTACGCACCCTTTCTCTCCTAATATTTTATTAAACAAGCACACGTGACTAATTTAATTCCTACGGATCAATCGGAATTTACAATTTAACTTGCATTTGCAAAAGTTGCAATGTTATTGTATTTGTATCTGGCGTTCTTGAAGATATTCCGATTTACTTATTTGATGACGTCTTTTTCCGTCCAACTTGAACCGGCTGTATCTCGGCTTCTGTTCATCGTACAGAGCTGCAATAGTGCTCATTTTGTTTGTCAACTAGTTTTAAATAAGGATAGTTATAAGCATTTCCCCCATTCGTGACATAGGAATCCGTTTATAATAAAAGAAACGAACGGGAATGAAAAAGTTGCGTTTTGGAGTCTTGCACACCCAACTTTGATGCTCTGCACCTCTGAAACTGTTTATCGCAGGATCTTGAATAGGCGTCAAACTTCTGGAAATATAAGTGACTGATTTCCAAACATTGCCATGTAATTGTGCCAGAACTGCACCCATCCCTAACGTTGACGCATCGGCTGAAACCCTGCTAGGCAATGCGTTATTGTATAACATTAATACTGGCTCCTGCGTCAATTCTTCTTTTAATTCAGTGAAAACCTTATCTTGTACAGGACCCTAGGACCATTCAATATCGTTTGATAACAAATCTCTTTTCGGATAAATTTGGCAAATATTAAGTTATAATAATAACTTTCGCCTCCATCCTTTTGATGAAGCAGCTTCCATGAATATTAAAATCGAAGCGGATTACAACTTTCTTCTATTATTCTCCAGATGATGTCAACTTGGTTGGTTAAACTCATCATTTTAGTTTACGCGAATACCACTTCAGCGACAGGCAATCAAATCAACAGAATGACGGAATATCATTATGGCTGAGGGCTCTGACGCGTTCAAATTATTAATTAACGCCGCATGATATGCACCGAATTACTTGAAGGGAATATCACCCTTTCACCTACCTATACACTGAAATGCTGCACCCCACAAAAGCTCACAAAGATAAACTTGGCGTTGCTTGGATCTACAACCGCGCTCTGGATTGCACGAGTTTGTTAAATGTTATTACCTGAACTCTAAGTTTGGCATATTGGATTTTGAGGTTATCTTGTTAACCTACAAAATTAAGTTTTTGTTTATTTGTGCGCTCGTTTTGAAAGTCCTCGGTTTTAACGAATTGGGTCGATACTAACTCCAAGATATTAGACTTCACTCGACGTCTGTAGCTGTATGCCTCGGAGTACCAGAAGCCTCGAGGAAACGATGACTGTTACATATTTGGCGCCCAGTGTGGGGCTGCGTTCGGCGCCCAATGCGGGGCGATAAATGCAGCCGGGCTTTCATTAATTAAACTGTTACCTACAATATACTCACAATAGAGTTGACGAAACCACTGTCTCAGACATATCCTTAGTTTTGACGTTTTTGAAGTATCACCTAAACTCCCCATTAGTAGCGCTTGTAAATTTTGTCCTCTGTAATAAATAATGTGCATGGCATTTTTACTAACCTATCCCGAATATAAAATTTTTCTTGTCCCCCAAAATAGTTTTCGGATCAGCAATTTCATTAAATTATTAAAAACGGCTAACAATCCGTCGTCAGTTTAGTCGGTGGATTACAGTGTACAATTTTCGAGCGACGGATCGTCCACGACAGTTTGTAAAGTACGACCGAAACAGACCGAGGTTGGTAATAAATTCTAAACGCATCGCTGGCGGTAAAGTTCAATATTAAACTGCTAATAATCTGTTAATAGTTGCCATAAAGTCGTAGGTTAAGCCTGTGGCCGAAAATAACGAGGAAACTTTCCGAAATGAATCGTTTATAAATCAACCGGTTTATATCACAGCGGAGCATCGCCTTGCAAAATTATTTAACTGATCGTTTAACTGCGCGCGGGGGCGGACGAGGGGGGATATGTGACAGCGAATATTAAGTTCCGGACGGAAATCCGATTTTAATGTAGAAATATACGAAATATAAATTAAGCAGATGGAATTATCTTATACGGGGTCGCCCTAACTGGGGCAGAGATGAGTCAGAGACCAAACTGAAGGACGCCGTAACTTTGCCACCTCGTCACCCCTATCCCAATTCAATAATTTAAATTATTATTACTATTAACATAATATATAATATAATATTATATTGAAGAAGAAGAACAACAAAGGTCTTGTTCCCACAAAATTCTTTTTTATTGCAACCTGTTTCGTGATCAATACACTACATCACATCATCAGGCTACAAGAATTTCTATAAATACCAAAGGTTTGTCAATATTAGCATTAATGAAAAATTTGTCCAATTATTTAGAAAACTAATAAATATTTTGTTTGTTTGTCCTCGTACATTGTCTTTTGTGTTTTTAATTTTGATTAATTTAAAATTAATTAATGACATTAAATAAATTCAAGTACAAGTATTTTTACATAATATTTATTAGTTTTCTAAATAATTGGACAAATTTTTCATTAATGCTAATATTGACAAACCTTTGGTATTTATAGAAATTCTTGGCGCCCAATGTGGGGCTCGCAATGCAATCGCCATTATTTCACGTTCATGCATCAAATATTTATTTGTGTGTTGTTTCCTCGCATGAAATTGCAAATGGACGCCCATGGTAGCTGGGTACGATTCAATCATTTGTCAAAGAAAATCAATATATGAGTACGGCTTGAAAAATGTCGAAAAACTTCCCTCTTCCATCAAACTCGCATGAGTTAATTGTTAAATGAAACAACTAACAATCCTTGTCAGCTTTTTAAGTATTCCACATAATGAACGTTGCATATAATACCAAACAAAGCGACAGAATTTCGAATATAATGTCCGACAAGGAGAAATACAGGGGCAGATATTTTATTGCATTTTTTTTGCAGATACCTAATAACTTTGCAATTTATTTAGCTTCCGCTTGAATTTTTAATTTTTTCCAAATAGGGCGTGGATGCTCAAGTTTATATTGTACTTACAAAAGTTTAAAATACACGGTACGAAGTTAGGCCGGGCGGGGACTGGAGGTTCCATTTATAACGCTTAACACCTGAGCTTATATTGATATTAAAATTTATGGTTACACACTAAAGCCTTATTCGCCTCTTTTCAAACATTTATTATTCATTAGATAGACCAGAGCATCCTTTTCGCAAATTTCCTTGGTACAAGTTAAATGGGGGATAATTTTAGACAAGATATCTTAACGGAATTCTCAAACTTCGAACAAAGAACGCGCGTGATAAATGTAACATTCTACACGTGTATCCCGTACACCTCTGTTTGTGCCCCCTTGTTTTTATATTCATAGTGAGGGAATATGCTTGATGGTAATAAATAGATCGTACCTACACAAAAGGTTGACGTTTGATGGGGAAAAAATATACATGGTGGCTGGGAATATAGTTAACTTTATTTTGAAATTTAATTGTTTTTCTATCTCTATCTCGGGGAGTCTGTCGTTTTACAGGAATTTTTAATTAAAAAAAGATACAGGAATATGTATATATGATTTTTTTGTCAAAAATCTTAATTTTAATTTCAGTTTTTGGCTTTTCTACTTACCAGAATTTAAATTTTTGGCTTTTTTACTAAAATTTAATTTTTGCTGACGTCAAAAGTGAATTTTACTAGAATTTAATTTTTGTGGACGTCATAGGTCAATCAAGGTCGTCAAATGTCAAAATCTATCACGTGATGACAGTATTTCAAATTTTCTACGTGTTTGTTTTAAGATATTCTGTAATTTTGCAATATTTTAATTTTATCTGTATTTTTGCAGAATTTTATATTTTTCTGTTTTACAATATTTCTAAATTTTCAGTATTTTAACAATATTTCTATATTTGCAGTATTTTCTAAACTTCTAAATACTTCCTTAAATTTTTTAATTGGAATTATTTTAATATTTTAGCAAGCCAAGTCTCGGTTCTTTAATTTCTTTTTCCAAGAATTCTTCTTTATAGTAATTCATTCCTGCAAATATTTGTCAATAATAAACTTCCTTCTTCCTTAAATTTCTTAATTAGAATTATTTTAATATTTTAACAAGCCAAGTCTCGGCTTTTTAATTTTTTTGTTGCAAGAATTCTTTTTAGTAATTCATTCCTGCGACTATTTGTTAATAATAAACTTCTAAATACTTCCTTAAATTTCTTAATTGGAATTATTTTAGTATTTTAGCAAGCCAAGTCTTGGCTTTTTAATTTTTGTTTCCAAGAATTCTTTATAGTAATTTATTCCTGCAAATATTTGTAAATAATAAACATCCTTCTTCCTTAAATTTCTTAATTAGAATTATTTTAATATTTTAACAAGCCACGTCTCGGCTTTTTAATTTTTTTGTTGCAAGAATTCTTTATAGTAATTCATTCCTGCGACTATTTGCAAATAATAAACTTCTAAATACTTCCTTAAATTTCTTAATTGGAATTATTTTAATATTTTAGCAAGCCAAGTCTCGGCTCTTTAATTTTTGTTTCCAAGAATTCTTTATAGTAATTCATTCCTGCAAATATTTGTAAATAATAAACATCCTTCTTCCTTAAATTTCTTAATTAGAATTATTTTAATATTTTAACAAGCCAAGTCTCGGCTTTTTAATTTTTTTGTTGCAAGAATTCTTTATAGTAATTCATTCCTGCGATTATTTGTAACTAATAAACTTCCAAATACTTCCTTAAATTTCTTAATTGGAATTATTTTAATATTTTAGCAAGCCAAGTCTCGGCTCTTTAATTTTTGTTTCCAAGAATTCTTTATAGTAATTCATTCCTGCAAATATTTGTAAATAATAAACATCCTTCTTCCTTAAATTTCTTAATTAGAATTATTTTAATATTTTAACAAGCCAAGTCTCGGCTTTTTAATTTTTTTGTTGCAAGAATTCTTTATAGTAATTCATTCCTGCGATTATTTGTAACTAATAAACTTCCAAATACTTCCTTAAATTTCTTAATTGGAATTATTTTAATATTTTAGCAAGCTAAGTCTCGGCTCTTTAATTTTTTTTTCCAAGAATTCTTCTTTATAGTAATTCATTCCTGCAAATATTAGTAAATAATAAACTTCCTTCTTCCTTAAATTTCTTAATTAAAATTATTTTAATATTTTAACAAACCAAGTCTCGGCTTTTTAATTTTTTTGTTGCAAGAATTCTTTATAGTAATTCATTCCTGCGACTATTTGCAAATAATAAACTTCTAAATACTTCCTTAAATTTCTTAATTGGAATTATTTTAATATTTTAGCAAGCCAAGTCTCGGCTCTTTAATTTTTGTTTCCAAGAATTCTTTATAGTAATTCATTCCTGCAAATATTTGTAAATAATAAACATCCTTCTTCCTTAAATTTCTTAATTAGAATTATTTTAATATTTTAACAAGCCAAGTCTCGGCTTTTTAATTTTTTTGTTGCAAGAATTCTTTATAGTAATTCATTCCTGCGATTATTTGTAACTAATAAACTTCCAAATACTTCCTTAAATTTCTTAATTGGAATTATTTTAATATTTTAGCAAGCTAAGTCTCGGCTCTTTAATTTTTTTTTCCAAGAATTCTTCTTTATAGTAATTCATTCCTGCAAATATTAGTAAATAATAAACTTCCTTCTTCCTTAAATTTCTTAATTAAAATTATTTTAATATTTTAACAAACCAAGTCTCGGCTTTTTAATTTTTTTGTTGCAAGAATTCTTTATTTATTCATTCCTGCGACTATTTGCAAATAATAAACTTCTAAATACTTCCTTAAATTTCTTAATTGGAATTATTTTAATATTTTAGCAAGCCAAGTCTCGGCTCTTTAATTTTTGTTTCCAAGAATTCTTTATAGTAATTCATTCCTGCAAATATTTGTAAATAATAAACATCCTTCTTCCTTAAATTTCTTAATTGGAATTATTTTAATATTTTAACAAGCCAAGTCTCGGCTTTTTAATTTTTTTGTTGCAAGAATTCTTTATAGTAATTCATTCCTGCGATTATTTGTAACTAATAAACTTCCAAATACTTCCTTAAATTTCTTAATTGGAATTATTTTAATATTTTAGCAAGCTAAGTCTCGGCTCTTTAATTTTTTTTTCCAAGAATTCTTCTTTATAGTAATTCATTCCTGCAAATATTAGTAAATAATAAACTTCCTTCTTCCTTAAATTTCTTAATTAAAATTATTTTAATATTTTAACAAACCAAGTCTCGGCTTTTTAATTTTTTTGTTGCAAGAATTCTTTATTTATTCATTCCTGCGACTATTTGCAAATAATAAACTTCTAAATACTTCCTTAAATTTCTTAATTGGAATTATTTTAATATTTTAGCAAGCCAAGTCTTGGCTCTTTAATTTTTGTTTCCAAGAATTCTTTATAGTAATTTATTCCTGCAAATATTTGTAAATAATAAACTTCCTTCTTTCTTAAATTTCTTAATTAGAATTATTTTAATATTTTAACAAGCCAAGTCTCGGCTTTTTAATTTTTTTTGTTGCTAGAATTCTTTATTGTATGTATTATTAAATCACGAGATTTTTTACAGAATTCTAAAATTACGAATTGATCACGTGATCCACTTTTAAAAATTTTAAATTAATTAAGTAAATTAAATTAATAAGGTAATTAATTTAATTAATTTATTTAATTTAATTGATTTAATTAATTTAATTGATTTAATTAATTTAATTAATTTAATTAATATAATTAATTTAATTAATTAGTTAATTAAACCAATCAAATTAATGAAAGTAATTAAACTAATTAAAATAATTAAATTAATGAAACTAATTAATTGAATTAAATTAATTAAATCAATTAAATTAATTGAATTAATTGAATTAATTAAATTCATTAAATTAATTAAATTAATTAAATTAATTAAATTTATTCAATTAATTCAATTAATTTAATTAATTAAATTAATTAAATTAATTAAACTAATTAAATTAATTTATTTAACTTAAAATTAAAATTTTTAAATGTTGATCACGTGATCAATTAATGATTTTCAAATTCTGTAAAAATTCTCGTTATTTAAAAATACTGTGAAAATACTGATTGTTAAAATACTGAAAATTTAGAAATATTGTAAAAACACAGAAAAATATAGAATACTGCAAAAATACAGAAAAAGTTAAAATATTGTAAAAACCCAGAAAATTCAAAATACTGTAAAAATACAGAAAATTTAGAATACTATCATCACGTGATACATTTTGACCTTTGATGACCTTGACCTTTGGCCGATGACGTCATCAACAATAATTAAATTTTAGTAAAAAAGCCAAAAATTGAGATTTTTCAAAAACCTGTAAAGCCGAAAAATTGAGATTTTTCAAAAATCGAAAAATTTTCCCAAAAAAATTGGTATAATGAATCTGATCTAGGTATATGGTCACTAACGTCGCGCAAAATTTGCAGACGGCGACGCCCGTTCGCAACTTTGTCTCCTTATATAATATTCATGGCTAAATGGGGATCAAGCCGAATTACGTCCGAATGAATATGCAGAGTTAACCTGCGACCTGCCTTCATTAAATCCCGAACCTATGGCGAAAACGCAACGCCGCGTATGTTGCGGGAGAGTCGAACCCGGCGCACCACACATCTATCGAGCACCGTATAATCAGGATAACGAATGGCAATATCCGTTCTACAAATCGAATCTAAACATGACGCGAACGATCGAAAGAACAAACCCACATAAGCCGGCGATAATCCACCCCATTTTAGCTGATTCCTAATTTTTCATCGTTTCGCCAATTTTCGCCCAGACTTAAAATTTATGTAATTATCCCCGACTTGAGGGACATCAGGTGTGACGGCGGAGTAATTGACTAAAATTCGTCTAATGCAGAACGGTTTTTCTATCGCACCGTATTGATTTCCGGGCGTTCTAATTTTCGTCATGTTAACGATAAGTTAATAAAAGTTGATTGTGCATAAAGTGGAGTTTAACAGGAATTGTATCGCTTCGAAATAAAAGCTTAATTCTCTTAAGAAATTTATGATTTATATCGGAGTTCAATTAAATTTTGATCAACCCTGTATATTTGTGTTAATCAGAAGGGGCCTCTGGCTCATTCTTGTTGCAAATCATAAAATATTAACACAAATATACAGGGTTGATCAAAATTTAATTGAAGTTAGATATAAATCATAAATTTCTTAAGAAAAATTGTCATTCCTGCCGTTAACGATTACACATTACGTAACTTTTGGTACCGTTTAACCCCTAGTAAATAGAGCTTTCTGAATATCCGGGTGGCCCATATCATAATGTTTTTAAAAAAGAGTTATTTTGAAAAATGTGATTTTAATGAGTTTAGAGCACCCTGTATGATGTATTTTTGGACATATTGACGTTTTCGTATTTTTTATATGAATTACATTGGAACACAAATAATTTTAACATATTCGCAGCCATCTAGATTGACAACTAAAATTTGAATTATTTTTCGTGCAACCCTGTATAAGTTGTTCAAAATAGCATAAATGTATCCAAAATGTGATCTTTATTTCAAAAATGTAAAAATATCCAGGGTGGTCCATTTAGAAAAAGACTATTGGGGCCATTTCCGGCGAAACCGGAAGTGGCAAATATGGTGGATAGGTCTCAAAAAGTTGGAAACTTATCTAATTTCACCATGAGGAAGTTACAGGGGTGGCCCACTATTCGTTTACACCCGGTATATCGTTGCAATAAGAAAAATATGTAGATTTCAAAAAACTAAAAATATATAGGGTGTTCTATTTAAAAATATGCAAGTTTGCTATGTCCCGCTTTTATGGAGCATTCAAAGACATCTCCATAAGAAAATTAATAAAAGTTGTAAGTATGGAATTTTATTTAACAATTTTTTTTTAACTTGAAAAATTAAAAAGTAATAGGGGTCAATTCTTGTGTGATACCCCTGTACATTTAAATTCATCCTTCTATTGTAATTAATTTTTACTTTTACTTAATTCTTAAAGGTGCTTCCCATTTTATTTTTTTCTATAAAGAAAGTTAGGAGTGTATTTTTTTCTTTTCCTTGTGCTTGCGTTTTATATTGTTAACATAGAAAATTAGGTTATTATCTTGGTCGTTAAACGTATAAGGTTATTTTTATATTAGTACAAGTCTTAAGCGAAATCGTTCAGTCTAATATTAAAATTTGTATGCTAGTTGGGTTCTAGCTTAGCTGCCTCCTCTGTTCGCCGGATATTCGCAGGTAAAATATTCCTGCATTTATTATGTCAAATTGTCTTCATAATGTTACATCAGATATCTTTGTTACACTTCAAATGTAAGCTCGAGGTGTGTGTTCCAAATCGACAAGTAACGAGTACTCAAAGGTATAAGACATCGTGGGCAGTTTCAGTTCGCTTCTAGCAGTCTGTCCGACCAATCCAGTTTAGTAAGTAAAATCGGTACTGTTCACCAGCTCGAATAAGTAAACCGTAGTCTTGCCGCTTTAGTATTGCCTGCCGTAAGTTTCCTGTATATATATACTTTCAAACTTTGTATTTAACCGTAGTAATAAGTAAGTTAATGTGTTATTGAATATCCTGCCGAAGAAAACCCGTTTACATTTTTAGCACAAACTGCCTGAGCTTTCTTTATAGGTTAATACAGACCCCCCAGGCATTACCGTTTCTTCACTGCAGCTACCTATGTCTCTATTATCCTGCTAATAGAGAAAAGTGGTGTGTCTACGCTACGTTTATTTATTGTTATAAAATTTGAGGCGCTCGTAGAAAACGACTCTGGAAGGTCAAGCCCATTGCGGGTAGGTGCATTGTTAAGGGTCGTTAAGTTTTTGGCGGATGCGCCAGTGATAAAACACGTATATCTGGATAGTAGACAATGTCATAGTGTGAATAAAAGCATTACACTTCGTGCAACATTTTCCCATTTTTTTGTCTTGAGGTTTAAAAATATATTTTTTTGTAACGAGGAACAGCCAATGCTTATTAAAGAAAACGAGTTTTTCTTAAAAAAAAAACACTCATTCCAAAATAAACTTAGAACAGAAGCTACAATAAATACATAACTCGCCCTCTTGAGTCGGCTCTCCGTTTGGGAACGCTAGACACTGCATATAATAGGCTGGATTACCTTCCAATGATTGTCTGTAACTAAATATATTGTCCTTATATTCTATTACTAGCTCATAAGTTATATTTTGAATGAAACCTTTTCACACTGCTTTTTTTTCAGGTTAAGCCAATGGACGAACTATTAGGGAAAGAGACAGATATTCAAGTGTGTTGTAGTTTCGACATTCATACCACGGACGAAAAAGTGCATCGGGAGTGTAGATAGATAGATAGGAGATGCAGACAGATAGATATATAGATAGATAGATGGACATATCTAAATCCGTCTACTACTTCTTGTAGCTGGTGCTTGTTGGTATATAAATAACGTCATAATATGCGGCCGAAAATTGGATTCCATTGTCAATTACTTTGATCAGCAAGAATTAACGATGGAATAAAATTATGAGCACATCGCATAAACTTTCTAACCAACCGGTTCGTGGAGGGCATACCGCGACAGGATATACCGCGTTAGGTGTATCCTTATTGATAGTACCGAAAGGCTAGAAAGTCATCATGATATGGAGAAAAGCAGCCTCATCGACACTGTATTACATGGCGTATCAATTGGATACCATTTTTAGTTGACTAAAATGTTATTCAATTGGATACCATTTTTGGTTAACTAAAATTTTAATCGAATTATACAATGTCATTAAATATATCCGTCGGCCTACCATCCGGAACGCAATAGTTTTTCTATCGTGAATAATAACAATAGTTTTTCTATCGCCTAGCTGACAGTCGGTGGGAAGCTGGGGGAGTGTGTGTTCCGACCTAGAAGAGATCCCACATCAGATGAATAGCAAAACCAAACAGAATTAGTTATTGAGTTAAACGACAAACGGCAAGAATAGTTGGTGGGGATCGGAACATCTTTATGTGGGTAATATGATGGGCGGTTTCGAAGGTTATTGGCGGGGGAAACGTGGCCCTAAAAAGTTAGTACCCTGCACACTAATTATTTCGAGGCGTCGTGATTTGCGCCTTACATGTGTAAATGTCCTCACCAACGGCTTCCTCAGCCCCATGCCACAGTTTCCTTTATAAAACGAATAAAAGAAGACTTCAGAGGTTGAAGGTTTATATATCCAACAAGTTCCAGTGGTGAGGGCAGTAGTTAGGATTTGGTATGTTCATAGTTCCTCTATCGTAAGGCGGTCTCACGATTATATTTTAGTTGTTCAACTTATTAGTGGATCAACAAAAATCGAACGAAGATAGCTGTGAGAACATATGTTTAAGATTAAACTTGAAATATATGTTCTTACGGCTATTTTCGTTCGATTTTTGTTGATCTAACTAAAGTTGATCAACTAAAATCGATCGTGAGACGCGCCTGTAGAGCGAACCCGGTTTCGTCAAACCAGAGCCGAGATCTCGACGAGTATCTTGTCTCAATATCTTAGTTATTTCTGAAATAGCTGGGATATTACAAGTGTTAAGGCTTGTAACTGTATTCGGGGATTTTCTGGGGGCTTCAGGGAGCCCAGAAGAGCAGTTAGTAGGCTCTGGTTTGCGCGTCGAGTGATTCCGAGTGATGGTACTATGGAGACGAACCGCTTTAGGGAAAGGAGATAAAGGTATGCATTATTATATTATTCAATTATTCTTACTAATTTGTATTTTTCTATATGCAGGTAGGTTCCGAACGAGATAGGACATGGTGAAAACATCGTAAGGTAAATATACATTACCACTGTTTATATCCTATTTATTTTGATCACGAGAAGGACCACTATGTGCATAGATATCTTCTAGCAAAATAAGAAAAACCTGTTTTTACCAATCAGTCAAAACGTCGTGTCGTCCTTCCCAGATCAAAATGGGCGAAAGCATTGTTCAATAAAAAAAAAATATTGAGTTTTAATCAAAATCAGTTAAAAAAATATTCTTTAGTACAAGTAGGACCGGTATTGTTTTTTTTTTTCAAAAAATTATTAGTGTTATTACTAAATATCTAACTATTTTCTCTTTTGTTTCAGGGTGAGTGGTGGGGTTTATATTGTGCCCCCTTAGAATGTATCGTAAAAGGGAGAGGGGGTGCAAAAGAAAAACGTTTAAAAAATGGTATGTCTTAACCACCTGGCAATTATTTAACTTTGTTACCTATTATTATCAATTTATATAATTATTGATACTGCTTTCTTATCCACAGGAGAGCCCTCGTCAACAAAGATAATACCAACGTGTGCGTCCTGTAGCACTAGCCTAGAAGGTAAGTCCTGTAGTGCAGTTTTACCGTAATAGATGAGTAACTATTTTCTCCTTTGTTTCATGGTGAGCCTTGAAAAGCGACAGTGTTTGAAATGTGAAACAGGAAGAGACAAATGCCAGTTATTCTATGGATTCTTTTAAATGGTCAAAACGAAAGAACTTATACTTTGGCACTTGCCTCGATGGTAGGTATGGTTAACCTTTTGGAGCGTTATTATTAGACTAATTGTTTCTTCTTTTGTTCCAGGGCCAGTTTTATAAGTGGTAGTGGTTAAATTGCGCCACAACGGGACGTACCGCAAAAGGGAGAGAAAGGTGTTTCAGGCAGATTCAGAACGAGATGGAATATGGTCAAGTGGTAAGATATTATGATCTAATAATTAGCAATAGCATCTCTAAAAACTGACGCGTATTGATTTCTTCCTGCGCAACGTGATAATGAGTAAATAGAAAACAACGTGCAACGTTGTGCCCCAAACGATTTTCTCTTCTAGTTGATTTATTGGCCTTTAACGTCGGCGTTTGGTAATCAATTAATATTTACAACTTAATGCAAAGTAAGCAAGCCGCACACCACGCGCTGCAACCTGCTCAAACTTAAAATTTTTCCGTTTAACACAGCACACCACTCGGGAGAGAAATGGAGTGGACTCGTGGGGCTGAAACAAGAGGCACTTTGTGTTTTTACATCATCATTTCATCGCGCACTGTTTCAGTTTCGTTGTTTTATGGACTTACTCTACACCCAAATTAAGCGTGTTCAGCAATCGTCCCAGATATGGCCTCAAAGGTACGGAAACTAATTAGACTAGAGCATTGTGGGATGATCTAGAGAAGCGTCTGGATTATGCTAGAAGGTATATCTGCAGGTATATAAAGGCCACTGCAGGCAGTAGAATATTGGAGGGTGAACACAGCAGAAAAGGAACAGTGACTAGTAGTGAATAATAGTGGCTAAAAGTAGTAATTTGTGTAGATACTAAATTTTAGTTTACCTTTACTCCTTATACATATAATAATAATCAAAATCCATACTTTCCACGCGGAACATCGCGAAAATTTGCTGCACCGCGCGTTGCATATTTTAATACCCTGGTAATTAATTGTTGCATATTTGAACAGCAACATATTATAAATTCCTGCGTCGGTCGTAAAAATATGTTTGATGTCAAATTCCGATGTGCTAAAGCCATCGACAGCAAACAGAACTTTGCTGCATCAGCTAGGCCGCTTCAACAATGGATCTTAATAAAAGCTCCCTACGTAAGCTGAAGCTGAAAGATTTGTCTCTTCTTCTTCAATCAGCGCTCGTATGTGTATACGTGCTTTAAGCTTTGAAAGAACGAATCGCGAGCACCGGTTCGTGCACATGAATGTTAAACACGTATTAATTTCGGAGATAACATCGCCGGCTACAGCCGCTAATGCCAGGTCCTGTTGATACTGAAACACATATCCTTATTTTTCACCACCTTAGTAATTTCATATCCGGCTTTTAATTTGATAAACGCTGTTTGTTCTGCCCGCTAATTTGCCTTCCAATGATTCAACAACCAGGGCGTGTGGATAAGTGCGCTGGCTAGGAATCGAACCTGGGCCCTTTAGGTGACAGCTAAATGTCCAATTTTAATCTTAAATTCCAATTCCTATGAATTTAGTTAAAGTTAAAATCGCCGTTTCGCGTCTCCCCAAACTATGTTCTGACTTGTGATTAAATATTAGTTTTCATAGCATCCCACCCCCACCCCCTCCACCGCGGCGATATCGATCACTGCCTTTTAATTTTTCAATTAGAGTCGTTCAGTAGCCAAGAAAATCAAGAATGTTTAATAAGATGAATTCAATAACCGTCGAAATCCGAGTAACTTCCCTTAATATTCCGGGAACAATTACAGTGCCGATAAATCGAAAAGACTACAGCCGAAAAAAGTCGATGGCTGCATGTAATTAAACTATCAAATTCCTTAGCAGGTTTAAGCCGTGTAGCTGGCTGGAATTTCTAATGGACGGCCCCCGTTCGGCAATCTAATATTTTATGTGGAGAAGACACATACAATCTGCAGGAAGGCAGGAGATGCTGAACTGCACGGAATGCTCAGCGGAAATGAAAATATAAAAACGTAGATTTTAACTATTCCTCTATTTTCTAAGTTGCTGTAAATAAAAAATAATTTCAAAACTTGTTCAAACGTCCAAAGTATGGCCTAGATTCTAGAGAAATTTCTGACATTTCGAAGCTGGACGACCTAGGTCCAAAACACTAGAGAGGAGAAACAAGAAGAGAAGAGAAAGGAAAAGAAGAGAACAGAAAAAATAAGAAAAGAGAGGAGAAACAAGACGAGAAGAGGAACAGGAAGAGAAGAGAAACCAGAAGCGAAAAGAAACAAGAAGAAAAATAGGAAGAGAAGAGAAAAGAAGAGGAGAAAGGAAAAACAAGACGAAAAAGAAAAGAGAAACAAGTAGAGAAGAGAGACAAGAGGAGAAACCAGGAGCGAAAAGAAACAAGAGAAGCTAAAAGAAAAGAGAGGAAAAAAGAAGAGAAGATAAAAAGAAGAACAGTGAGGAGAAACAAGTAGAGAAGAGAGATAAGAAGTGAAGAGAAACAAGAAAAGAGGAAGAACAAGATGAGAAGAGAAAAATGGCAGAGTTAAGAAGAAAAACAAAAAGAGAAGAAAAACAAGAAAGGAAGAGAAAGAAGAAGAAAACAAACAAGATAAAATAAACAAGAAGAGAATAAAAGAGATGAGGAAATGGAAGGGAAGACAAAAGATGAGAATGAGTTCTTTGCCATGCTGAAGAAAACTAAGGAGTCAGAAATATCTATATGACTATCAAAGGACTTATCTGACCATTTCTGCTCATTTGGTACGAAAGGGCTCAAGTCCAAAAAATTTCCAGTATAAAATGCCTTTGTCTATTAATGCTATTTATATATATATATATTTTTAATTCGACTAATAATCGTCTTCCCATAGTCTTCCGATAGTCTAATTTAGGGCTTATTACAGTTAATAGTAAAAAATGACAAATTCAATAACAATAACATGAGCTACACGATAAATAGGATTTATAGGAAACAACTACTGGACGGGCAAAGGCCCCTACTCCCATTGAATTATACCTATAAATCCAAATTGGTAGCCAAATTTGTTATTTGTCTTTTCTCCACCAGACACAGTCTGGTGGAGAAAAGACAAATAACAAATTTGGCTACCAATTTGGATTTATAGGTATAATTCAATGGGAGTAGGGGCCTTTGCCCGTCCAGTAGTTGTTTCCTATAAATCCTATTTATCATGCACGTTTTAGTCCATCAGGGCTAGAGGTCGCCGCTCTTGGTGCTTGCTTGGCAAGCCGCTATCGGTCACAGAGACATCTTCGATGTCTCGACTGGTAGTAGCAACTGACCACCAGAGGGATGCACTTATCCCTCACTACTTACATGAGCTACACGAAAGAGGCAGCCAGGGAAGGCAGCAATCTCTAAATTAACAAACTATTTAATGAAAGTACTTAAGTCCATCAGAAAATCTGCTATAGAATCTAAGTCCAATACAGTCCAGAGTACATTTTTTGTGTCATTTTGGAACAAACCCAAATGAATCAATTTTTTTGTCACAAATTAACAAACTATTTGGTGGAACGAAAATACTAAGTCCATCAGGTACTCTGCTGTATCAATCTGGTGCAAAAAGGACCTATAAGTAAGTCCAATATTGCCTGGAATAATTTTTTTAACATTCTTTGTAGAAAATGACCTAAGTCACAAACCCAAATAAATCCATTTCTTATCACAAATTAACAAACTATTTGGTGAAAAGTACTCAAGTCAATCAGGCGCAAAACAGAGCTACGTCCAACGCAGTCTAGAATAAATTTCTTGGCATTCCTGACATTTTGGCGCAACAACATATCCAAATAAATCAATATTTTATCACAAATTAACAAACTATTTGGTGAAAAATACTCAAGTCCATCAGGAAATCTTCTACATCAATCTAGTGCAAAAAGGACCTAAGTCCAATATTGCCTGGATTAATTTTTTCGGCATTCCTGACATTTTGAAGCAACAAGACTGAAGTCACAAACACAAACCAAATCAATTTTTTATCACAAATTAACAAATTATTTGGTGGAGGTCCATCAGAGAATCTGCTATATCAATCTGGTATGAAAAGGATCTAAGTCCAACGCAGTCTAGAATAAATTTCTTGGCATTCCTGACATTTTAGTTAACAATTTGGTGGAGAATACTCAAGTCCATCAGAAAATCTGCTTATCAATCTGGTGCAAAAAGGAGCTTCGTCCAACGCAGTCCAGAATAAATTTCATGGCATTATTGACATTTTGGAGCAAAGGGACCTATGTCATAAACCCAAATAAATCAAGTTATATCCCAAATTAACCAATTTTCTTATGGAGAATACCCAAGTTCATCACAAAAACTGCTATTTCAGTCTCTTGCAAAAAGAATCTAAGTCCAATAATGTCTGGAATACATTTTTTGGCACTACTGACATTTGGACTTAAGTCACAAACCCAAATAAATCAATTTGTCACAAATTAATGAACTATTTGGTGGAAAATACTCAAGTCCATCAGAGACGCTGCTATATCAATCTGGTGCAAAAAGACCTATGTCCAATACTGCCTGGAATAAATATTTTGACATTCCTGACATTTTGGTTAACTATTTGGAGGAATATACCCAAGTCCATCAGAAAATCTCGGAAAATCCGCTATATCAATCTGGTGCAAAAAGGATCTAAGTTCAACGTAATCTAGAATACATTTCTTGGCATTCCTGGCATTTTGGAGCAAAAGAACTTTAGTTACAAACCCAAATAAATCACAAATTAACAAAGTATTTGGTGGAAAATACTCAAGTCCATCAGAAAGTCTTATATCAATTTGACGCAAAAAGGAGCTAAGTCCAACGCATTCCTGATATTTTGGACCTAAGTCATAAACCCAAGTAAACCAATTCTTATCACAAATTAAAAGAAAAAAAATCTATTGTCTATTTCAGTCTGACGCAAAAAGGACCTAAGTCCAATACTGTCTGAATTAAATTTCTTGGCACTCCTGATATTTTGAAGCAAAAGGACTTAAGTCACTAACCCAAATAAATTTATTTTTAATCACAAATTAACGAACTATTTGGTGGAAAATATTCAAGTCCATCAGAGACTCTTCTATATCAATCTGACGCAAAAGGAGGTAAGTCCAATACTTCCTGACATTTTGGTTAACAAACTATTTGGTGGGGAATACTCAGTCCATCAGAAAATCTGCTATATCAATCTGGTGCAAAAAGGACCTAAGTCCAACGCAGTCAAGATATTTTTTTTGCATTTCTGATATTTTGGAACAAATGGACCTAAGTCACAAACACAAATAAATCAATTTTTTTCACAACTTGACAAACTGTTTGGTGGAAAATACTCAAGTCGATCAGGTACTCTGCTGTATCAATCTGGTGCAAAAAAGATCTAAGTCCAATACTGCCTGGATTAATGTTTTTGGTTTTCCTGCCATTTTAGGGAAAATAACCCAAGTCACATACCAAAATAAATCTATTTTCCATCACAAATTAACTAACTGTCTGGGTGCAAAAAGGGTCTAAGTCCAATACTGCCTGGAATACATTTTTTGACATTCCTGACATTTTGGTTATCAAACTATTTGGTGGAGAATACTCAAGTCCATCAGAATATCTGCTATATCAATCTGGTGCAAAAAGGACTTAAGTCCAATGCAGTTAAGATTATATTTCTAGGCATTCCTAACATTTTGGAGCAAATGAACCTAAGTTATAAACCCAAATAAATCAATTCTTTGTCACAAGTTTTGCATATCCTGAAATATCACTGCGATGCTCTAATTTAGCCATTCATTATACGTAGCAGCCTAAAACTAAACAATTTAAAAATTGCGCCGGGTTATAACATTTCGGGATACTTAACCACTTCACAAAAATCAATAATAATTTTTCTCCTTATGGACATAGGCATCGTTTCTCTAAAAATCCTCAGGATTCAGTGCAGCTCGGTCCTATCGGTGACAGTCCCGAAGTCGGCCAAGATGCATGTCTCGGTTATCTCCTTCGATAACGCGGATCAGAAAGAGAGAATCGACGTAACAACTTGTAGCGGGAAGTTCTTCACTTGGACGCCTCCAGACGTGAGGATTCCACCGTCTAGTTATATGAAGTCTTCATGTTTACGTAATCCTAAAACTACTATGTTGAGCATCCGAGATGTTATTTTTACTATTATCTGCGTTTGAATGGTGCAATTTCCGCGCTTATGAAAGAGTAGAGTTTTAAGGGAGTGCTGGAACCGCCATTGTAATGAAATATGGCTGGCGCACTCCAGGAATAGCACAGGTTTTATTATTATACAGGGAAAGGAAATATTTTAATCAAAAATAAAATTGAGAATGAAGAAAATAATTACCATTAGGAAGTACGCACGTGACTACAAAATGAAGACCTAAGTCCAAAATATGGACTTGGGCGCATTTCATTTAAACCCACCTGGTAAGCTTAAAACTCAAATAAAGTCAAAGAGGTTTCGTTCCTGGCTCATATTTTTGCATGCAACGAACCCATGGACGTAACCTTCCGAAATGTTTTAATAAAAAATTTCAACAAGATCGGATTTGATGAAGAGCTCCAATAGAACAATATAAAATTGAGAATGAGAAGAAAATAATTACCATTAGAAAGTACGCACGTGACTACAAAATGAAGACCTAAGTCCAAAATATGGACTTGGGCGCATTTCATTTAAACCCACCTGGTGAGCTTAAAGCTCAAATAAAGTCAAAGAGGTTTCGTACCTGGCTCATATATTTGCATGCAACGAACGCCACAAAGAAAACCGTCGATTTTCCGAACGTTTATCGTACCATCACTCCAACAAAAGTGCAATTAAGTGCAGTCAACATATGTGGTAACGTGATCCGCCACTCGGACGTCTCGCCTATTAAAGTAAGCGTTTATAGTGGCCGTTCTGTACGCTAGCCGTAATGGCCATCATCATAGATATTGCCGTTATTTAGACGGAACAGGCAGAACAGGGCCATTTTTGCTGTAACTGTGTCCGTCCGCTACATTTACCGAGCCGTCGAGTGGACCAGAGGGTATTTGTTAAAAGCTCGGATTACCGATTAAGCTGAACGAATTATCAGTTTTTGGGTCATTACTGTGCATGCTCTCAAAATTTCATTCAGCGGCGATCAATGTGTAAATAATCTCTTGACATATATCTCTCGAGTCCTCCGCCATTTTACCATGCCGCACACGTATTAGATTTATGCTGAGGCGGTGGATAATAAATGTCTGGAGTGTATGGTTGGTTCCAACATAATTAGGTAATTATTACCAGGCAATATGAGATTACGAGGATTAATTTTAACTTGATCGTTTCTTAACGCATTTCATCACTTAATAAAGTGAACACTTATTAACGACTGCAAGGACACATGTTTCAGTAGGACTAAAACTTCAGGCGCAAAGGGATTTCAAGTTAATCAGTTTAAGATACATCAATCTGGTGCAAAAAATTCTAAGTCCAAATTATGGTCTGGAGTTCATTTCTAGCAATTTTTGGCACTTAGAATGAAATAACTTAAGTTCAAGAACACGAGCAGGTGCATTTCTCGCCTTTTGGCACCTAAAACGTTTGAGTGCAAAACGGCTGTGAGTCTATTATTATTAATAGTGCTTCAAAATCAACGTACAAGTCTAAAACATTGTCCAAAGCGGACTTGTAACCATTTTTGACATTTTTATCACGAATTAACAAACAATTTGGTGGAAAATACTGAAGTCCGTCAGAAAATCTGCTATATCAATCTGGTGTAAAAATGACCCAAGTCCAGTGCAGTTTATAATAAATTTTTTGGCATTCCTGATATTTTGGAGCAAATAGACCTAAGTCATATACCAAAATAAATCAATTTTTTATCGCAAATTAACAAACTATCTGGTGGAAAATAAGTCCGTCAGAAAATCTGCTATATCAATCTGGTGTAAAAAAACCTACGTCCAACGCAGTCTAGAAGAAATATTGTCCAGAGCTCGTCAAGTCATTTTTGACATTTTGAAGCAAAATGATTTAAGTCCAGGAACACGTAAAATGCATTTCTCAAAATGAACGTTCAAGTCCAAAATATTGTGCAGAGCGCACTAGCCATTTCTGACATTTTAAAGCAAAAGGACCCAAGTCCAAGAACATGTTTAAAACATTTTAGTGCTAATGGACTGTGAATCTACTAATATTGTGCTTCAAGATTACCAAATTATTTAGTACAATGGGACCTCAATTCCACTAGACAATCATAGTTTAAAGTATAAGTCCAAAATCTGAACAAGATAGCATTTCTCGTAATTTGGCAACCGATAATTCCAAAAGGGCTGAATTTATTAATATTAAAGTGTTTCAAAATCAACGTTCAAGTACTAAATATTGTGCAGAGCGCACTTGTAGCCATTTCTGACATTTTAAAGCAAAAGGACCCAAGTCCAAGAACATGTTTAAACATTTTAGTGTCAATGGGCTGTGAATCTACTAATATTGTGCTTCAAGATTAACAAATTATTTAGTGCAATGGGACCTCAATTCCACCAGACAATCATAGTTTAAAGTATAAGTCCAAAATCTGAACTAGATAGCATTTCTCGTAATTTGGCAACCGATAATTCCAAAAGGGCTGAATTTATTAATATTAAAGTGTTTCGAAATCAACGTTCAAGTCTAAAATATTGTCCAACGCGCACTTGTAGCCATTTCTGACATTTTAAAGAAAAAGGACCCAAGTCCAAGAACATGTTTAAAACATTTTAGTGTCAATGGGCTGTGAATCTACTAATATTGTGCTTCAAGATTAACAAATTATTTAGTGCAATGGGACCTCAATTCCACCAGACAATCATAGTTTAAAGTATAAGTCCAAAATCTGAACTAGATAGCATTTCTCGTAATTTGGCAACCGATAATTCCAAAAGGGCTGAATTTATTAATATTAAAGTGTTTCGAAATCAACGTTCAAGTCCAAAATATTGTCCAGAGCGCACTTGTAGCCATTTCTACCATTTGAAAGCAAAAGGACCCAAGTCCAAGAACATGTTTAAAACATTTTAGTGCCAATGGGCTGTGAATCTACTAATATTGTGCTTCAAGATTAACAAATTATTTAGTACAATGGGACCTCAATTCCACCAGACAATCATAGTTTAAAGTATAAGTCCAAAATCTGAACTAGATAGCATTTCTCGTAATTTGGCAACCGATAATTCCAAAAGGGCTGAATTTATTAATATTAAAGTGTTTCAAAATCAACGTTCAAGTCTAAAATATTGTCCAGAGCGCACTTGTAGCCATTTTTGACATTTTAAAGAAAAAGGACCCAAGTCCAAGAACATGTTTAAAACATTTTAGTGTCAATGGGCTGTGAATCTACTAATATTGTGCTTCAAGATTAACAAATTATTTAGTGCTATGGGACCTCAATTCCACCAGACAATCATAGTTTAAAGTATAAGTCCAAAATCTGAACTAGATAGCATTTCTCGTAATTTGGCAACCGATAATTCCAAAAGGGCTGAATTTATTAATATTAAAGTGTTTCGAAATCAACGTTCAAGTCCAAAATATTGTCCAGAGCGCACTTGTAGCCATTTCTACCATTTGAAAGCAAAAGGACCCAAGTCCAAGAACATGTTTAAAACATTTTAGTGCCAATGGGCTGTGAATCTACTAATATTGTGCTTCAAGATTAACAAATTATTTAGTACAATGGGACCTCAATTCCACCAGACAATCATAGTTTAAAGTATAAGTCCAAAATCTGAACTAGATAGCATTTCTCGTAATTTGGCAACCGATAATTCCAAAAGGGCTGAATTTATTAATATTAAAGTGTTTCAAAATCAACGTTCAAGTCTAAAATATTGTCCAGAGCGCACTTGTAGCCATTTTTGACATTTTAAAGAAAAAGGACCCAAGTCCAAGAACATGTTTAAAACATTTTAGTGTCAATGGGCTGTGAATCTACTAATATTGTGCTTCAAGATTAACAAATTATTTAGTGCAATGGGACCTCAATTCCACCAGACAATCATAGTTTAAAGTATAAGTCCAAAATCTGAACTAGATAGCATTTCTCGTAATTTGGCAACCGATAATTCCAAAAGGGCTGAATTTATTAATATTAAAGTGTTTCGAAATCAACGTTCAAGTCTAAAATATTGTCCAACGCGCACTTGTAGCCATTTCTGACATTTTAAAGAAAAAGGACCCAAGTCCAAGAACATGTTTAAAACATTTTAGTGTCAATGGGCTGTGAATCTACTAATATTGTGCTTCAAGATTAACAAATTATTTAGTGCAATGGGACCTCAATTCCACCAGACAATCATAGTTTAAAGTATAAGTCCAAAATCTGAACTAGATAGCATTTCTCGTAATTTGGCAACCGATAATTCCAAAAGGGCTGAATTTATTAATATTAAAGTGTTTCGAAATCAACGTTCAAGTCCAAAATATTGTCCAGAGCGCACTTGTAGCCATTTCTACCATTTGAAAGCAAAAGGACCCAAGTCCAAGAACATGTTTAAAACATTTTAGTGCCAATGGGCTGTGAATCTACTAATATTGTGCTTCAAGATTAACAAATTATTTAGTACAATGGGACCTCAATTCCACCAGACAATCATAGTTTAAAGTATAAGTCCAAAATCTGAACTAGATAGCATTTCTCGTAATTTGGCAACCGATAATTCCAAAAGGGCTGAATTTATTAATATTAAAGTGTTTCAAAATCAACGTTCAAGTCCAAAATATTGTCCAGAGCGCACTTGTAGCCATTTTTGACATTTTGGAGCAAAAGACTTAAGTCCAAGAGCACGTTTAAAGCACATTTCTTGCCATTTGGCACCTAAAACATTTTAGTGCAAAAGGCTGTGAGTCTATAGTATTAATACTGCTTCAAAATCAACGTCCAAGTCCAAAACATAATCATTTCTGACATTTGGGATAAATAGGACTGAAGTACAAGAACTCGTTTAAAGTGCATTTCACGTAATTTGCAACCTAAAGCATTTTAATGCAAACGTATTAGTACTGTTCAAAATCAACGTTTAAGTCCAAAATATTATCCAGAGCTCACGTCTAGCCAATTTTTGACATTTTGGAGCAAAATGATTTAAGTTCAGGAACACGTTTAAACTGCATTTCTTGCCAATTGGCACTTATTCCATTTTAGTGGAAAATACTAAGTCCATTAGAAAATCTGCTATATCAGTTTGGTGCAAAAAGGACCTGCGTCCAACGCAGTCTTGAATAAATATTGTCCAGAGCTCGTCTAGAGCTCGTCTAGCCATTTTTGACTTTTTGAAGCAAAATGATTTAAGTCCAAGAACACGTTTAAAGTACATTTCTCGTCGTTTGGCACCTAAAATATTCTAGTACAAACGGCTCAGTTTATCATTAATGGGGCTTCAAGATTAACAAATTATTTAGTGCAAAGGGATCTCAAGTCCACCAGACAATCGTTGTTTAAGATATAAGTCCAAAATCTGAACTACTTCTGTCCAGAAATCTCTTCATAGTGTATTTGTTGTCATTTGGTACCAAGGATACTTTTAGTGCAAGAGATGATGTAAAAAGACCTAAGTCCAAAATATAGCCCAGAGCGCACCTTTGGCCAGTTCTGACATTTTGGAGTAATAGAACTTAAGTCCAAGAAATTAATATTAAAAGTGCTTTTACATAAATACATTTCACAGTTCAAGATATATCAATACGATGTAAAAAGACCTAAGTCCAAAATATAGTCCAGAGTGCCCCTTTGCACTTAAAACATTTAAGTGCAAAGGGGCTATAAGTCCAACAATAACGGATTAGAAGAAGTCTCTTTGTCGTCGAATATTTGCCGCGTTGATGTATTTAGAGGGATAAATAAATAAAGTTCGTAGACTCGATTAACTTGAAATGCATCCTGGACGCTGCACATGGCGACAACAAATTAGCTTCGTCTGGAATCAATTGGGAAAATCTATAAATTAATGATGCGTAGTTGCAGGTGGATAATCGAGGAGACACATCTCCCCATCCAGTAAAATAGCGGCGATATTTTTAATTCAGCTCATCGAGTTTTCTTTCCATTAGCAAACTAGACTGGCGCTTTTTCATTAATTCCCAATGCTCGCTCACTTGATTCGTACAGCAACGTATGCTTCTGGGACACCCAAAAATTAAGTCGGGCTCAAGGCTCAAGGATGTGTAATTATTGCAGTACGCGCAAACCTAGAATCGTATTACTATTCAACGCGCCGTGTACGTCTGGCGTAATCCATTTTCGCTGTAATAATTTCGCAAAGTCCCAAATTTATGGCAAAAAATTCTATTATTAAACTACATGAAACTCCCATTTTACGGATAAAAAAATAACCAACCAGAAGGTATTTCTTTATCGCCGATATAAATCATACCCTGTAACCGTCTTTTTCTCGATCGTGTTTCCCCGACTGCGGCGGCACACACTCCATTTCAGTCGAAACGACCTCAATTTTTGGTAACTACCTAGATATGTTCTCAACAAGAAACCAATTGCCTTACTTTTTTATTTGTTTAACGGGTGGAAGAATTTATCTTGCGTTATTGGTCGAGTCAAATACAGAGCTAAATAGCAGCGGGGGCGAATTTAACGTTTAAATGCCTCAGTTTTCTCTTTATAATAAACCAGTCTGGGCCGTTTGATACTGAATTATACAGGGTGTCAATCTAGTGCGCGAATTTCATTTATCCTGGTGCCTATGTGCCTATTTTATCGAGTTATACAAAACGATGTCGATTATACAAGGTGTTTTTTTCTTAATTTTCGTTACCCATCATGTCTAAAATTCTTAGGCTATGCTAGTAGCCAATCGGCTTTACTAGAATTTAATTTTCAAGGTCAAAGGTCAAGGGTAGAGGACACACGTCAAAGCGTCATATTTTACTAGAATTTGAATTTATGATGACGTCATATTTTACTAGAATTTAAATTTATGATGGCGTCATATTTTACTAGAATTAAATTTATGATGACGTCATATTTTACTAAAATTTTTACCTACTTTGCTAGAATTTTGTAACTATTGTACTAGAATTTTTAACTATTTTACTAGAATTTTAACTATTTTACTAGAATTTCAATGACACAGGACACACGTCAAAGCGTCATATTTTAATAGAATTTGAATTTATGATGACGTCATATTTTACTAGAATTTAAATTTATGATGGCGTCATATTTTACTAGAATTAAATTTATGATGTCATATTTTACTAAAATTTTTACCTACTTTGCTAGAATTTTGTAACTATTGTACTAGAATTTTTAACTATTTTACTATAATTTTAACTATTTTACTAGAATTTCAATGACACAGGACACACGTCAAAGCGTCATATTTTACTAGAATTTGAATTTATGATGACGTCATATTTTACTAGAATTTAAATTTATGATGGCGTCATATTTTACTAGAATTAAATTTATGATGACGTCATATTTTACTAAAATTTTTACCTACTTTGCTAGAATTTTGTAACTATTGTACCTACTAGAATTTTTAACTATTTTACTAGAATTTTAACTATTTTACTAGAATTTCAATGACACAGGACACACGTCAAAGCGTCATATTTTACTAGAATTTGAATTTATGATGACGTCATATTTTACTAGAATTTAAATTTATGATGGCGTCATATTTTACTAGAATTAAATTTATGATGACGTCATATTTTACTAGAATTTTTGATGATTTTACTAGAATTGATCAAAGGCTATTCCAAATTTTACAGTATTTCTAAATTTTCAGTCAAAATTTAGAAATATTGTAAACAATTTGATCACGTGATCATTCTGTAAAAATACTGAAAACTATGAAATGCCTTAAAATTTGGAACGACCTTTGACAATTCTAGTAAAATCATCAAAAATTCTAGTAAAATATGACGTCATCATAAATTTAATTCTAGTAAAATATGACGCCATCATAAATTTAAATTCTAGTAAAATATGACGTCATCATAAATTCAAATTCAAATAGTAAAATATGACGTCATTGAAATTCTAGTAAAATGGTTAAGAATTCTAGTAAAATAGTTGAAAATCCTGGTAAAATTCAAGTAAAAGGTTAAAAATTCTAGTAAAACATGTCATCATAAATTTAAATTTTAGTAAAATATGACAAATTTAAATTCTAGTAAAATATGACGTCCACATAAATTTAAATTCTAGTGAAATAGTTAATTCTAGTAAAATAGCTGAAAATTCTAGTAAAATACGACGTCATCATAAAGTTAAATTCTAATAAAATATGGCGTCATCATAAATTTAAATTTTAGTAAAATATGACGTTATCATAAATTTAAATTCGAGTAAAATATGGCGTCATAATAAATTTAAATTCTAGTAAAATATGACAAATTTAAATTCTAGTAAAATATGACATAAATTTATATTCTAGTATGATGTCATCATTAATTTAAATCCTAGTTAAATATGACGTCATTGAAATTCTAATAAAATAGTTAAAAATTCTAGTAAAATATGACATTATAAATTTAAATTCAAATAATATACGACTCATCATAAATTTAAATTCTAGTAAAATATGACATCATAAATTTAAATTCTAATAATATATGACACATCACAAATTTAAATTCTAGTAAAATATGTCATCATAAATTTAAATTCTAGTAAAATATGACATACATTTAAATTCTAGTAAAATATGACTTCATCATAAATTTAAATTCTAGTAATATATGACATAAATTTATATTCTAGTAAAATATGATGTCATCATAAATTTAAATTCTAGTCAAATATGACGTCATCGAAAATTTGAATTCTAGTAAAATATGGCGTTATCATAAGTTTAAATTCTAGTAAAATATGACAAAAATTTATATTCTTAGTAAAATATGATGTCATCATAAATTTAAATCCTAGTTAAATATGACGTCATTGAAATTCTAGTAAAATAGTTAAAAATTCTAGTAAAATATGACATCATAAATTTAAATTCAAATAATATATGACATCATAAATTTAAATCGAGTAAAATATGACGTCATCGTAAATTTAAATTCTAGTAAAATATGACGTTATCATAAATTTAAATTCTGGTGAAATATGACGTCATCATAACTTTAAATTCTAGTAAAATATGACGCTTTGACATGTGTCCTAAATGTACCCTTGACCTTTGACCTTGAAAATTAAATTCTAGTAGAGCGAATTGTCCTGAATGTACATATTGCTTATGCCAATCATCAGTAAAAAAAAATTAGGCTGATTGGTGAACAAGAACGGCTCTTTGAAATGTTGTCAGAAATTATGTTAAAAAAAAATTAAATATCCCTGTAAATTCGAATGGAGCACCCTGTAATTACTCAACCATAAGATGCCCCATTGAATATTCTAGAACTTTGCTGTAACCCTATACCTAAGTTGGATACTTTTTGCAAAAAACGTATTTTTATGTAACCATTGCTATTTGCTCTGGGGTTCTTTGTCGAAAAATGGTAACGCCGGCTTCCATTAATCCGCTGTTCAATTTCGGCGCAGGCGGCATTGTTGAACTTGAGGTGCGTTATGTGCGTAAGGGCGTGCCGTGCGTCGTATATCTTGCAGTGCCCTAATTCTCCTCATTGTAGTTGACAACTTTATACTACCAAAGAGGAAATTATTTCCCTACTTAATCAACTTCGTATATCCTGGTCCTTTACAGCGGCGGATCTCAACAATAACACTTAATCCCCGAGACATTTATATCAGTTTCAATTAGTTTTAGTTTTGAGCAACACGAAGACACACTTTTCATGACAGCCATCATACAGACAGAGCACGTCACCCATCCATCCTCAAGGATCCACGTTTCTAATATGCCACTCTTTCAGGTCCTGGGAAATTCGCCCTGGAAGCTTTCAACTGTCAGCGGCCCTTTTGAAACTAAGGAGTAAGTATATTTTTTGCGTTACCCTTTTTCTTTTTCTGTGTATAAAGGCAGCGTAACATAGTGTAGTTTAATTATCGCAGGAACTGAACAGTCGAACAAGGAAAAATAAAAATAATCCCGATGCCTGTTGCAGCGATACGGCATACGGTTAGTCTGTCGCGGCATTAAAAAAGTCACCCCCAACAATCTTTAACATAATTGAACCTTGGGAGGCATGCCGAACAACTTATTTCATTCTGTCCCATCGAAATATGGCCGAAAAATTATATAACGTCCGATATTTTTCGTTTTTCGCAGTTTGCACGAATGGGGGTGGTTTAAAACGAGGCAAAATATTTGTGTTCGATTCGTCTTTCGATGCCCGATCCAACGATATGTCACATGGCTAGTCTCCCGCGGCGTCAAAAAGTCACCCCCAACATGATGCAACATTGAGAGGCAAGTCGAATAATTTATTTAATTTTGTTGTGTCAAGATATGTCCGAAAAATATATATAACCTCAAAATTTTTCCTTTTTGCACTTTACAAGAACAAGGGTGGTTTAAGAATAGTTAAAAAGTCTAGTAAAATAGTTGGAAATTCCAGTAAAATAACTCATCATAAATTTAAATTTTAGTAAAATATGACGTCATAAATTTAAATTCCAGTAAAATATGACGTCATCATAAATTTAAATTCCAGTAAAATATGACGTCATCATAACTTTAAATTCTAGTAAAATATGACGTAATAAATTGTAATAAAATTTGACGTTTTTGAAATTCTAGTAAACTAGTTAAAAAATTCTAGTAAAAAAAAATTCTAGTAAAGAAAATTCTAGTAAAATATGACATCATTATAAATTTAAATTCTAGTAAAATATGACGTTATTGAAATTCTAGTAAAATAGTTAAAAATTCTAGTAAAATGTTTGCAAATTCTAGTAAATTAGTTAAAAAGTTCTAGTAAAAAAAAGTTCTAGTAAAGAGAATTCTAGTCATAAAAATTCTAGTAAAATATGACATCATTATAAATTTAAATTCTAGTAAAATAGTTAAAAATTATTGTAAAATATTTGAAAATTCTAGTAAAATAGTTAAAAGATTGTAGTAAAAAAATTCTAGTAAAGAAAATTCTAGTATAAAAAATTCCAGTAAAATATGACGTCATCATGAATATAAATTCTAGTAAAATATGACGTCATCATAACTTTAAATTCTAGTAAAGTATGACGTCATCATTAATTTAAATTGTAATAAAATATGACTTTTTTTAAATTCTAGTAAAATAGTTAAAGAATTCTAGTAAAAAGAAATTCCAGTAAAAAAAATCTAGTAAAATATGACATTATAAATTTGAATTCTAGTAAAATATGACGTCATCGTAAATTTAAATTCTAGTAGTAAAATATGACGTTATTGAAATTCTAGTAAAATAGTTAAAAATTCTAGTAAAATATTTGAAAATTCTAGTAAAATAGTTAAAAAGTTCTAGTAAAGAGATTTCTAGTAAAAAAATTCTAGTAAAATATGACGTCATTATAGATTTTAATTCTAGTAAAATATGACGTCATCGTAAATTTAAATTCTAGTAACGTATGACGTCATCGTAAATTTAAATTCTAGTAAAATATGACGTTATTCAACTTCTAGTAAAATAGTTAAAAATTCTAGTAAAATGTTTGCAAATTCTAGTAAATTAGTTAAAAAGTTCTAGTAAAAAAAAGTTCTAGTAAAGAGAATTCTAGTCATAAAAATTCTAGTAAAATATGACATCATTATAAATTTAAATTCTAGTAAAATAGTTAAAAACTCTTGTAAAATATTTGAAAATTCTAGTAAAATAGTTAAAAGATTCTAGTAAAAAAATTCTAGTAAAGAAAATTCTAGTATAAAAAATTCCAGTAAAATATGACGTCATCATGAATATAAATTCTAGTAAAATATGACGTCATCATAACTTTAAATTCTAGTAAAGTATGACGTCATCATTAATTTAAATTGTAATAAAATATGACTTTTTTTAAATTCTAGTAAAATAGTTAAAGAATTCTAGTAAAAAGAAATTCCAGTAAAAAAAAATTCCAGTAAAAAAAAATCTAGTAAAATATGACATTATAAATTTGAATTCTAGTAAAATATGACGTCATCGTAAATTTAAATTCTAGTAGTAAACTATGACGTTATTGAAATTCTAGTAAAATAGTTAAAAATTCTAGTAAAATATTTGAAAATTCTAGTAAAATAGTTAAAAAGTTCTAGTAAAGAGATTTCTAGTAAAAAAATTCTAGTAAAATATGACGTCATTATAGATTTTAATTCTAGTAAAATATGACGTCATCGTAAATTTAAATTCTAGTAACGTATGACGTCATCGTAAATTTAAATTCTAGTAAAATATGACGTTATTCAACTTCTAGTAAAATAGTTAAAAATTCTGGTAAAATATTTGAAAATTCTAGTAAAATAGTTAAAAAATTTTTGTAAAAAAAATTCTAGTAAAAAATATTCTAGTATAAAAAATTCTAGTAAAATATCACGTCATCGTAAATTTAAACTCTAGTAGTAAAATTTGACGTTATTGAAATTCTAGTAAAATAGTTAAAAATTCTAGTAAAATATTTGAAAATTCTAGTAAATTAGTTAAAAAGTTCTAGTAAAAAAAATTCTAGTAAGGAGAATTCTAGTAAAAAAAATTCTAGTAAAATTTGACTATAATTTTAAATTCTAGTAAAATATGACGTCATCATAAATTTAAATTCTAGTAAAATATGACGTGATTGAAATTCTAGTAAAATAGTTGAAAATTCTAGTAAAATATTTGAAAATTCTAGTAAAATAGTTAAAAAATTCTTGTAAAAAAATTCTAGTAAAATATGACGTCATCGTAAATTTAAATTCTAGTAAAATATGACGTTATTGAAATTCTAGTAAAATAGTTAAAAATTCTAGTAAAATATTTGAAATTTCTAGTAAAATAGTTAAAAAATTCTAGTAAAAAAAATTCTAGTAAGGAGAATTCTAGTAAAAAAAATTCTAGTAAAATTTGACTATAATTTTAAATTCTAGTAAAATATGACGTCATCATAAATTTAAATTCTAGTAAAATATGACTTGATTGAAATTCTAGTAAAATAGTTGAAAATTCTAGTAAAATATTTGAAAATTCTAGTAAAATAGTTAAAAAATTCTTGTAAAAAAATTCTAGTAAAATATGACGTCATAGTAAATTTAAATTCTAGTAAAATATGACGTTATTGAAATTCTAGTAAAATAGTTAAAAATTCTAGTAAAATATTTGGAAATTCTAGTAAAATAGTTAAAAATTCTAGTAAAGAAAATTCTAGTAAAAATATTCTAGTAAAATATGACGTCATAGTAAATTTAAATTCTAGTAAAATATGACGTTATTGAAAAAAATTCAAGTAAAATAGTTAAAAATTCTAGTAAATATTTGAAAATACTAGTAAAATAGTTAAAAAATTCTAGTTCTAGTAAAATATGACGTTATTGAAATTCAACATAATTGAACATTGAGAGGAAAGCCAAACAATTTATTTAATTTTATTGTGTCAAAGTTAAGCTTCTTTCCACACACAAAGCAGTAATGCTGAGAGAGTACGCGTATCGTCGTAATAAAAAAGAAAACCAATTTATGCACTTGTTGCAGAAAAGAATAGAACCGCCTCAGCCAATTTGCTCGCGTGTGTGAAAAGTTCGAAACTAATTTAAATATGATCTAGGTCAAAATATTCAATCCGAGTCGCATCAAAGTTTGTTGGCCCACAATTTGAACCGCTCCAGCATCTTGGAGTTTGTTCGCAAAGTTCGGGCAAAGGCAAAGGAATAGATGAACGGCAGCTTGAATATTACATTAATGGTTCTTATCGGGACCGAACAGACTTCTTTCATCAATCACTGGTACATCAGCTGTCTGAATTACACTCACAAACACCAGACAGCTACACAAACAAAACTCAACAATACATTCGCAGATTGCTCGTGTTGCGTTTACTTCTTATACATAATACTTCCATTTGTCAAGGGGTGTACCTTTCCCTGGAAACCGAATACGAATTTAACGTCTTTGGGGATGGAATCGGCGATGCGTAGGGCGTTCGAATTTTGCACCGATGCGGATCGGTATACATTATTAAATACATAGGCGAGTAATTAAAAATTGTAATTGGTGAGAAACCTTGGGATGACACGTTTTATCGTAATTCTGATACGGAATTTGGCCGATATTTGCACACTTTTCGCGGAGATATCAAGCAGTGCGGTTAACTACGGTACCTTGGTAAGCAGGGAATGTAACAGTCCGCACACGCGTAGGATTTTAGTGCTAATAGGCTCCAGGGCTATATAAACAATATATTTATAGTGTATAAAGGCTCCAAGTCCTTATATCACTTCCTGTATATATTTGTGAATTTACACGTTCGCGACCAATTTGGGGTTAGTCGCGAGTGTCAGTGCAGTAATTGAGCGAGAATCAGCAAAACTAGCGGTGACACGGCGCGGTGAGTTAATTAACGTTCGTGGTCAGGTTGTTGGTCGGCAACGAACGCAGATGGGATTCGGGGGGCCGGGGAAAGACCACCGCCATCCTGATTGTCGGGCATAATCGATAACAGTTTTCGAATCTGGAGGTACCTCATTAAGAAAACTAAAATCGCAGTCTGGAGTTGCTGTTAAATTACTATTTTGGCGGATGTGCGATAACGCCGATTGATCTAATTTTAAACGGGTTTGTTTCTAGGGAATGTCTCCGTTCGTGTTATTTCCAGGCGCGATTGTTCCATCTCTTAGCTGGTTACGAGGCCTTCAAATAACCGGATGAATTGTTGCGCTTCAAATCAGAAAGTTTTTTCCTTCTTGAACTTCCTCAACATAGGTCACGCTTTAGACAATGAGGTTGCGGCTCCTTGCATTTTTTCACTCAACGACGTGCAAAAACCCGTCTCTAGCTTCACTTTTTCTCTCTTTTTGGTTTGGACAACTTGACAGCGTCAATAATAACTATAAGAACGTGCAAACTTGTCGAATCCGCGTGCAATTAGCTATCATTTTCGTGAAATACAACCCGTTAATCTTAGCATAAAGCGAAATTTCATAAAGTTGGCATATCTCCACGGTCTGCCTCGCCATATTTACAACATTATTAAAGTATTTAAAAGTGCAGGTGTACGTCAAGTATAAAAATTTAATTAAAACATTCCTTTCGAATTAAAAGCTGTGGAAAACTCCGCTAAGCTTTATTCCTTTTTCGACGCGGGAAGGGCAATGCGCCGCGGCGCTGGCTCTATATAATATCGTACGTTCGCCTAAAGCTTAGCTGGTTGCAAAAAGTGCAGCTTTTTAGCTTTAGTACATGTGGAATTTCAGAAAATGAATTGAATATTATAATAGTCTAACGAACGTTTTAAAGTTACAGCCTGCAAATTGGAAAAGTTTCAGGACACAATGCTGATTTAATTAAGCGCTCAAGACCGAGTTTTGTCAGATAATAACTGACACAAAAGTGTTTATAACAACTACTACATAACAATTTGTAAAATAACATTCCAAATTTAGTGTGAATAAAAATGAAAATTTGTTGCAAAGTATTAAATAGTTATTTCATTAGCACAAAACATTTTCAAAAAGTATAATCATGTTATCAATATCAATATTTATCACCCCCAACATACTTGGACTTTGGTAGGTAAGTTGAACAATCTATTTTATTTTGTTCCAGTGAAATATGCCCTAAAAATTATGTAACTTCCGAAATTTTTCATTTTTCGCAGTTTACAAGCACAGGGGTGGTTTAAAACGAGGCAAAATATGTGTGCTCGATTCCTCTCTCGATGCCCGATCCAACGATATGTCACAACGCTAGTCTGTCGCGACGTTAAAAAGTAACCCCCAACAACCCCCAACATAATTGAACATTGGTAGGCAAGTCGAACAACTTATTTCATTCTGTCCCATCGAAATATAGCCGAAAAATTATAAACTTCCAACATTTTTCATTTTTCGCAGTTTGCAAGAATAGGGGTGGTTTGAAACGAAGCGAAATATTTGTGATCGATTCCTCTCTCGATGCCCGATCCAACGATATGTCACATGGCTAGTCTGTCACTGCGTGAAAAAGTCACCCCCAACAACCCCCAACACAATTGAACATTGGTAGGCAAGTCAAACAACCTATTTCATTTTGTTCCATCGAAATATGCCCGAAAAATTATGTAACGTCCGAAATTTCTCGTTTTTCGCAGTTTACAAGAACAGGGGTGGTTTATAACAAGGCAAAATATGTGTGCTCGATTCCTCTCCCAATGCCCGATCCAACGATATGTCACATGGCTAGTCTGTCGCGGCGTAAAAAAAGTCACCCCCGACGGCCAACAACCCCCTATACAACATCGATAAACGGATAAGCCGATGCTGCTCCAGTATTATTAATTATTATTATTATACCCTTAAGTCTGCATAATTCTAATATAGGCATTACAATTTACAATTTTTTAAACTTAAGTAACCGCTCCACCACTGACTCCGCCTTGCCAATTTTAAATTTATTACAAACGCTGGACCATTTATTAACTTCTTAAAGAACCAGAGGCTCTTTGCTACATACAACCCTAATTTAGAAATTTATTTTGAACGACTTCATAGAATTGACCGGCCAGGATTTGGCAGGATTTGCGGTTCCCAATAAGTGTAAATAACAATCAAAGGATTAACGCGTGTCCAATATGGGGCGCTACGTGCGTAGCAATCTCACAGCTCATCTAAATAAATAAAACGTTGGAAGTAGTGCAGTGTCTACCAAGCGATTATGTAATTATAGATAGTGTTTACTAGCGGCTGGATAAATAGTTTTGACGTCATTGTTTCACTCTTAAGTTACTATAAATAATGAGCATGGGCGTGCACATCACGTTTATCTATTGGCCGGTTTGACAATATAAGGATGAAGATTCGTAATAATATTTATTTAAGTCAACAAAATTCAGTCTGCAATAAAGACAATTTGGTGCAAAAAGGTCCAAAGGCCAAATTGCGCAATTTCTGAGGATTCTGTGCAAGAGGTCATAAGTCCAAAATCACAGCAAAGCTAGTAGTTCCAAAATTAAAAATCTGTTTGGGAAAAAAACCGGTTATAAGTCCACAGGATTCGGTTAATGCGACAAAAATAGAAGGTCCAAAGTTCAAGAAGCGTTTTGAACGCGTTTCAGATAATTTCTGAAGATTCTGTGCAAAAGGGCACAAGTCCAAAATCGCGGTAAATATAGCAGTCTTATATTAAATACCTATTTGGTGGGAAACGGTAATAAGTTCGCAGGATTCAGGCAATCTCTGAAGACTTTGTGCATAAGTCCAAAATCGCTGCAAAGATAGTGGTCCCAAAATTAATTAATCCGTTTGGTAAAAATCGGTTATAAGTCAACAAGATTCAGTCTGCAATAAAAGCAATTTGGTGCAAAAAGGTCCAAAAGCCAAAATGCGTTTTGAACGCATTTCAAGCAAGATTCTGTGCAAGAGATCATAAGTCCAAAATCACAGCAAAGATATTAGTCCAAAATGGCAGCAAAGATAGTAATCTCTAAATTAAAAACCTGTTTGATGGAAAATGGTCATAAGTCCACAGGATTCAGGCAATTTCTGAAGACTTTGTGCAAGAGGGCATAAGTCCAAAATCGCTGCAAAGTGTTTGGTAAAAAACGGTTATAAGTCAACAAGATTCAGTCTGCAATAAAAGCAATTTGGTGCAAAAAGGTCCAAGCCCAAAATTACGACGAAAATGGCAGTCAAAATTAAAATTTAATTTGGTGAAAAGGGGTAATAAGTCCACAGGTTCACATTTTAAACGCGTTTTAGACAGTTTCTGAAGATTTTGTACAAGGGTATAGTTTAAGTCCAAAATCGCGGTAAAGATGGCAGCATCAAAATAAAAAATCTGCTTTGTGAAAAAGGGTTATAAGTCCACAGGTTTTGATTAGTGCAAAAGAGGTCCAAAAGTCAAAATGCGTTTTGGACTTGTTTTAGCCAATTTCAATTAAAAATATATCTTGTGACAAAGGGTTCCGATTATTGCAAAAAAAACAATTTGATGCAAAAAGGTGCAAAGGGCAAAAGCTGTTTGATATAATTTCCAGCGTTTTTGTGCAAAAACGTCATTATTCCAAAATATGCCAATCTTAGAATTAAAAATCTATTTATTGGCGAAAAAGGATTACAAGTCCACCGGCTCCGGCCAGTGCAATAAAAACTTTGATAAATAAAAGTCCAAAGGCCAAAAGACGTTTTGAATGCGTTTCGGACAGTTTTTGAGGATTCTGTACATAAGGGCATAAGTCCAGTATCGCGGCAAAGTTAACACACTTATATTGAAAAATCTATTTGGTGATAATGGGTTATAAGTCCACAGACCTCGGTCAGTGCAATAAAAACAATCTAGTATTAAAAAGGACCTAAGTCCACAAAGCGGTTTAAACGCATTTCAGATGTTTTTTTACGCTTTTGTGCAAAAAGGGTGTAAGTCCAAAATCGCAGCAAAGATTGTAGTCACAAAATTAAGACACTATTTGGTAGAAAAGGATTATAAGTCCATAGGATTCGGTCAATGCAATAAAGTAATCTGATACAAAAAGCTTCAAAGGCCAAAATGCGTTTCAGACATTTTTTGAAGATTCTGTTAAAAAGGACGCAAAGATATGTCTCAAAATTAAACGTCTATTTGGTGAGAAAGGTTCATAAAGAATTCGGTCAGTGCAATAAAGACAATTTGGTGCAAAACGGACCAACGAAGTTTTCGATGTGTTACGGACAATTTCTGAATATTTCGTGCAAGAGGGCGTAAATCCAAAATTGTGACGAAAATAGCAGTCAAAATTAAAATTTAATTTGGTGAAAAAGGGTAATAAGTCCACAGGTTCCGATCAGAAAGGTCCAATGGCCAAAAAATATTTCGAACGTTTAAACAGTTTCTGAAGATTTTGTGCAAGGTTATAAGCCAAAATCTCGGTAAAGATAATAAAAAATTTGCTTTGTGAAAAAAGGTTGTAAGTCCACAGGTTTTAATTAGGTCCAAAAGCCAAAAAGCGTTATGGACTTGTTTTAGATTTCTGAATTTTCTGTGCAAAAGGCATAAATTAAAAATTGCGGCAAAGATATCTTGTGAAAAGGGTTATAAGTCCACAAATTTCGGTTATTGCAAAAAACAATTTGATACAAAAAGGTCCAAAGGCCAAAAAACTTTTTAAATGCATTTCAGATAGTTTTTGAAGATTTTGAGCATAAGGGCATAAGTCCAATATCGCGGCAAAGATAGCACACGTATATTTGGTGAAAATGTGTTATAAATCGACAGACATCGATCAGTACAAAAGACTTTAAGTCCACGAATCGGCTTAAACGCATTTCAGATGGATTTGTGCAAAAAGGGCATAAGTCCAAAGTCGTGTAAAGGTTTCCCGACATCACTGAACATTTAGAGTGTAAAGACTTGTCATAAAAAGATTCTCTTCTAGTGGAAGTAGTTCTAAAAACATTACGACAGTACATGTATTTTTCACCAATCCTATTGTAGCTTTCCTCGATGCAGACCTGCACGGACATTTTTCATCCACTATCCACCGCCATTAATTTAATACAAACACGGTCGGGTGAGTCGGTTTTCAGTATTGCTCCGTAGGTCATAGGTGCCGGGGTACATCCGTTTGATGTGGCTAAGTAATGTTTCCTAGATGTTAAATGCGACTAGTAGATGGGAACCGATACACCAAGTTCGGGTGTAAATTATCGATTAAAGTTTGGTCGCCGGCGCCAACTAATTGATTCGATCGATTAAAAGTTAATGGGAATATATGAGGCGTTAATTTTCTTGCCAGCCAGCGGCATATTGGGTTAATAAAAATTGTGGCCAGTATTAGATGCAAAAATGAGTTTTTTATAATTTGTAGAAATCCTTATAAAAAACTGTCCGAGGTTTATTTTTCTTCACCTTAGAACATAAATTTGCTTCTGTAGAGCCTCGAGTATATAAAAAATAAACGTTGCCAATTAGATAATTAGGAAAGGAGCACCTCATGGGAACAACAAGTAATTGATATTGATGAGCCCTGAAAGAAAGGGGTTAAATCCCGAACATCGTATATAAAAATAAAGAAGTTGTTTAATGCCGGCGGCAGAAAAAGGAAAATATTGGGGGCATTTATTTTGCACACAATAACGATGTCAGAGAAACCCTTTTAAAAATAAATGCCGGCGATGTCTACTCCTTATTGATACAAAGTAAATCCAATAAGATGCGACAGCTATTGCCTTTGCCCGCTATAGCACAAGCTCGACAAAAAGAAAAAGTCAGGCTTAGAATGATGAAAAGAAAAATATCCAATTATCAAACTTTACAATTGATTTATTTTTCTACAAAAGTACAGTACAGTATAAATAGATAAAGCGAGCGGCAGCAGTAATTGCGCCGTCGAATTATCATAAATTGCAAAGATAAGATACAGAATAATGGAAATATCACCCGTCTTTAATAATCGCTGATTCACTGCTCACAGGAAGTAATTTCGGCGCGAGGTGCGTTGGCATTCGGGACTTATTACACATTGTATGAGGCTTTCCTGATGATCATCTTATTGTGGTCTGCTTATGAACGGATTCCCAGTCGGCAGGGCATTTTTGGAGAAGATTGATGAGGGACTACTGTAAATTTTAATTGCTTTTTAATATAGTAGTCGTCAAATATGGAAGAGAACCTTTCGTCGACATCGTGGTGAGTTTTTTAACATCTCCCAAGAGGTCAACAGAAAACACAATCAAGGACACCCGTGAGTTCCAGTTCCTTTGGTTAAACATTCAAAAAGCTCTCCTTGGGATTTTTACTAGAATCATATTTTAGAAATGGAACCAAAAGTGGAAACGGAAGCATTTTTTGGAATTTTGCCATGCCAGGAAGCGGTTGAAGATGAACCAGAACCAAGCGTCTTCTAAAACGAAGCACCTCGTCTTAGAAGATACCACAAGATAGTCAAGCATTTAAAAGATTCAACGAAGTTATCCAAAAGCTATTCTACAAAACTTCATCAAAGACTGAAGCAAACCAATGAGTCCTTTTGTAGAAGAATTTTCGGGTTCTTTCTCTGGATCAAAACGAAGAAGACCATGAGGAATATCAGCAGAAGAGTTTCCCGATTCTCTTCCGCGTTGGAGATTTAGAGTTTTTTATGTTTTGACCATCTCGTCATGGTCTTCGAAAACACAGTGAGGAGGGCTACAAAAAGCATGAGAAATATCTGTAGAAGTATTTCCGCCATGTTGATTATATTTCGTCGTTTTAACCAACCTCTCATGGTCCTCTTCTTTTCGCTTCAGAAGAAGACCACGACAAGATGGTCGAAGCGTCAAGTATTCTAATAAACGAGAAAGGAAACTCGGGAGATCCCCATTCTCTTCCAAGTTGAAGATTTAGAGTTTTTGGCGTTTTGACCATATTGAATGAATGAATTAAAGCCGTTTTGTGGTGTAGGGACCGTTTAAAATAACATTAGGGAAAACTCGTGGTGCGAAGACGCAAAAGGCATATCTCTGTTTATTCGTTTGTTGCGCAACGAAAGCTCTGCATTTGGAATTGGTATCCGATCTGTCAACTGAAGCCTTTCTTGCGGCTCTCAGGCATTTCATCTCTAGACGAGATCGTTGTGCACGTTCACAGTGCCCTAACCACATTGATGTAGATTTCAACGCCAGATAACTCATAAACGACTAGTTCCATATATCCCGGCCGGCGTGCAACCGCGGCCCGTTATTAAAACTTTTATATCGCCGCGCCGGCGAACATTTAATTCCCGCAAAAACAAAGTAATTTAATTTCCACCAAATTGAACGTACCTAATAGAAATTATGGTATCTCATTAATCGGCGGGCGGTATGAGGCTCATATGACTACGTCGGGCGTTACTGTGACAGCGCCGTGTCAGCTTCTGCGCCATCTGTTATTGGAATTGATGAGGCTGTTAATGGGAACCATAACTAACACTTAATTAACACCATGGGGCACTTTTATAATACGAACCTTGTGCGGGAGAATTACGAGCACGGAAGTGCGCTGCTTGGCATGGCCGTCTCTACGCTGACGAAAGGGGTGGGTTTTTTTTATTTTGGGACATATTTTTATCGTCTTCTGCATTGATCAGTGCTAGTGCTAGTGTTAAAATGGTAGCAAGTTCTCTTTTCGTTTAAATTGCAGGCAATGTTGCCTTTAATATACTGCTGGAGTCGAGAGGATGATTCAGCCTTTCGGAATTTTTCTCACGGCGCGGCGCATATGGTTTGAATATGATTAATTAAAGTAGGTTATGAGAATTAATTGAATATATCAGGTCGGAACACACTGTCATTGGGTCCTTAATTAATATCACGTCAGCGACATCGCACGATCCCTTATGAATCTAACGTTAAGGGTGGCTGTGATGAAGATATACATGTATATAATTCACTGTATTATTTCGAGATTAGTCTATAGTTGGGACTGATTTATATTATTTATCAAAATTAAATATCGCGCTGAATTAACTCGACGCGTGATTTCAGAAAAGTACAATCCGACAGTAGTCCGCCATTTTGTTGTGTAGGGACCGATTTTTGTGTAAAATAACATTAGGAAAAACTCGTGGTGCAAAGACGCAAAAGGCATATATCTGTTTATTCGTTTGTTGCGCAACGAAAGCTTTGCATTTGGAATTGGTATCCGATCTGTCAACTTAGGCATTTCTTGCGGCTCTCAGGCGTTTCATCCATAGCTACTAAGATGCGAGGTCATTCACAAAGATTGAGAACAAAACTGGCCCCAGAATGGAACCTTGGGGGACTCCTACACTTACTATAATTTGATCTGATACTCTTAGTGTTTATTACCATTTTTTTGTGTTTTTAAATATTTACGTCTATTTTCTTGATACCGTCCTCGTGCACAACTTATCTTCGATCCAACATAGTTTATCATACTTGTAACACATGCATGTAAAATAAAACTCAGATTGTATTGTTGTTTCTAAGTTATCTACAATATTGTTATACATTAATAAATTGACTACATGTTCATTCATAACACTCCTGTATTTACTCTGGCCCGAGTCATGAATTGCAAATACGGATGCTTGTACATCCGTGCCTAGGTGGTGTCCAGTCTGTTACAAATGGCAGCATAAAATATGAACCCTTTCAAATACAAATCCACATTGTTTTGTTACCACTTATATAGACTGTGAGAACGTACCCGTCCGTATCGATTGGGATGGGCGCTGGTAAAAAAAGTACAGTATTTATCCTGTAATCCGTTGAAATTAAAATTATCCGCTCTTTTGTAATCGGGAATTACTGCCGAGTTGATGATACTTACCCGCCGGGAATAATTGGCCAAATATCCTTCGGCGTGCTTAAATATTTGTTTAATGGTTTTCGGAGTACCGTTATCCTGGTCGGTGTGAGCGAATTTTTTATTCTCGTTGACGTCACGTGTGGATTTTCGAAATTGCCTTTTAATTTCTTGTACAAAGACATATTGCCCCGGGAATTCCCTCAGCATCTTGCAAGATATTCTTCACCAACCGCGCCAGGAGTATTTTTTTAGAAATAAAACATTCTGATACAAAGGGGAAACGTGGAAACCGTCACTAGTAATTTCCAGAGGGATGTGGCAGCTAACGGTACGCACAGGCTACAATAATGTTAACGTCAGTCACTAATTGAACCTTTGTTGAAGGCTTTTGTAGTTTTAGCTCATTAAAATAATGACAATAAAGCAACATTGTTGATGAGGCAGAAAGTTTGCAAATGCTTTGATTTCTCTGTAGATGGATATCGGTTAAAGTACAGTGAATCATTTCGCGCGCGCATATAAAGCACGGCAGCATTTCAATAAATTACACACCACGCAGTGATTTAGGGATATTATTTCAGCGGGCTTTAAAAAATGTACTGCTGCGCAGTTCCCAAATTGTTGCTCGTAGTCTCAAAATTGTATACCGATTTGTTGGGAAAGACTTATTAGTCCGAAGGACTCTATAAGTGCTATAAAACAATCTGATGTAAAAAGACCTAAGTCCAAAAAGTGTATTTTGCACGTTTTGGGTCATTTCAGATAGTTATCACTCTCAAAGTTGAAATCTTAATGGAAGAAAGGTGTATTAGTCTAAAGGCCTCCATTGGCGCTATAAAAAAATTGGTGTAAAAAAAGACCCAAGTCCAATAAGTTGCAGATGTTTTTGTGCAAAAAGAACCCAAATCCAAAATATGCTTTTACACGTTTCAAACAATTTTCTGACAGTTTTGTGCAAAAAGAACATAAGTCCAACGCTAACATTCCTTGAACTCCTTGAAGTCTCAGAATTGATATCTCCTTGGGGGAAACAGTTTCTAGTCCGAAAAATTCGATTGGGCTATTTAAACCGTCTGGTGTAAAAAAGACCCAAGTCCAAATAGTGTCTTTACATGCTTCAGACAATTTTGTGTAGAGAGCACTTGGGAGGAAAGGTTTATTAGTCCTCGAGACTCGACTAGTGCAAAACCAATCTGGTACAAGAAGAATTCAAGCCCAAAAAGTGTTTTCACGCGTTTCAACCAACTTCTGACGTTTTTGTGTAAAGATGGCATAAGTCCAAGGTTGTTACTCGATTTTCCTACACGTGAACAGTCTTAAAACTTCGAATTCATTTGGCAGAAAGGAGTTAATAATCCTAAGGACTTGATTAGAGCTATAAAAACTATTTGATGTGAACATAACCCAAGTCCAAAAGATGGTTTCATACATTTCAGACAAGTTTAACGCCACGCCACAGTTCGTTACTTGATTTCCCTGAACTTGATGATGGCAATATCAAAATTGAAATATATTCAGGGAAAAAGGGTTATTAGTCCTAAGGATTCTATGACTGCTATAAAAAAATGTGGTGCAAAAAGGCGATAAGTCCAAAAAAGATAAGTTATCAGTCTCAATGTTGAAATCGTTTTGGGAGAAAGGTTATTAGTCTACAGAACTCAATTAGTGCTATGAAAAAATCTGGTGGAAAAAAGACCCGAGTCCAAAAAAGGTTTCAGATGTTTTTGTGCAAATAGAAACCAAATTCAAAAAATTCTTTTACATGTTTCAAATAATTTTCTGATGATTTTGCGCGGAGGACTTAAGTCCAACGCTAACATCCCTTGAGCATGAAGATAAGTCTTAAAATTGAAATCTCTTTCGAGGAAAAACGATTAGTCTGAAGAATTCGATTGGGCTATAAAAACTACCTGGTGTAAAAAAAGACCTAAGTCCAAGCAGTAATTTTTTTGGTCGTTTTTGTGTAGAGGTCATAAGTCCGACGTCACTTCAAAGCTCGTTACTTGATATCCCTAAACGCAAAGATAAGTGTCACAACTGAGATTTACTGGGGGGAAAAGTTTATTAACCCTAAAGACTAGTGCAAAAAAAAATTCTGAGATTATTATGCAAAAAGAGTATAAGTCCAATTCACACTATCATCCCTGAACGTGATAGCAGCCTCAAAATAGAAGTATATTTGGATAAAAAGAGTCATTAGTCCATAGAATTCTAGGAGTACTATAAAACAATTTGGTGCAAAAAGGACTTAAATCCATGAGAGTGCAGTTCAGATAATTTCAGACCCAAATCCAAAAAATGCTTGTACACGTTTTAAACAATGTTCTGATGGGTTTGCACAAAGAGGACAAGTTCAACCTAACATCCCTTGAACATGAAGATAACTGTCTCAAAATCGAAATGGGGGAAAACGTTTATTAATCCCAAGATTTCGAATGGGTTATAAAAACCATCCGACGTAAAAAATACGTAAGTCCAAATAGTGTCTTTACATGCTTCAGCCAATTTTTGACGTTTTTATGTAGAGGGCATAAGTCCAACGTTACTTCAAAGTTCGCTACTTGATATCATTGGACGTAGAGATAAATCTCAAAATTGAAATTAAATTGTGGGTCAATATCCTAAAGACTCAATTAGTGCAATAAAAACTAGTGCAAGAAGAACTCAAGTCCAAAAATTGTTTCAGACAACGCATTTACGTAAAGGCATAAGACAAACGTTACTCCAAAGTTTATTACTTGATTCTATTCAAAATTTCGACTTTTTTGGTGGAAAAGAGTTATTAGTCCGAAGGGTTCTATGAGTGCTATAAAACAATCTGGTGCAAAAAGGCGTTAAGTCCAAAAAAAGGTGTATTAGGGCTGTAGGGCTCGATTGGCGGTATAAAAGAAAATCTGGTGTAAAAATGACCCAAACTGTAAAAAAGACCCAAGTCCAAAAAATTTCTGATATTGTGCAAAAAGTCCAACACACTATCATCCCTTAACGTGAAGATAGCGTCATCAAAATTGAAGTATATTTGGATAAAAAGAGTTATTAGTCCGAAGAATTCTACGAGTGTTATAAATCAAGCTGGCGCAAAAAGGACTTAAATCCATTAAGTGTATTTTATGCGGTTCAGGCAATTTCAGATGTTTTGGTGCAAAAAGGACCCAAATCAAAGAAATGCTTTTGCACGTTTCAAACAATTTTCTGATGGTTTTGTGCAAAGAGAGCATAAGTCCAACGCCAACATCCCTTGAACATGAAGATGAGTCTCAAAATTGAAATATCTTTAAGGGAAAACGATTAGTCCGAAGAATTCGACTGGACTATAAAATCCATCTGGTGTAAAAAAGACCTGAATCCCAATAGTGTTTTTACATGCTTCAGCCAATTTTTGACGTTTTTGTGTAGAGGGCATAAGTCCAACGTCGCCTTAAAGTTCGTTACTTGATATCCTCGAACACAAAGATAAGTCTCAAAATCGAAATTTATTTAGGGGAAAAGGTTTATTAACCCCCAAGACTCTACTAGTGCAATACAAACTCTAGTGAAAGAAGAATCCCAAGTCCAAAAATTGTTTTCACGCATTTCAAAATTTATTACTTGATTCAGTTCAAAATTTCAATTTTATTTGGTGGAAAAGGGTTATTAATCCGAAGGATTCTATGAGTGCTATAAAACAATCTGGTGCAAAAAGGCGCTAAGTCCAAAAATAAGGTTTATTAGTGCTTAAGGACTCGATTGACGCTATAAAAGAAAATCTGGTGTAAAAAGACCCAAGTCCAAAAACTTTTTGAGATTGTTGTGCAAAAAGGCTTCATCCATTAAGTGTATTTTTACGGTTCCGGCAATTTCAGATGTTTTTGTGCAAAAAGGACAGATTTAAAAAATGCTTTTACACGTTTCAAACAACTGCGCCAAGAGGACATAAGTCCAATGCTAACATTCCTTGAACATGAATATAACAGCCTTAAAGTTGAAATCTCTTTGGTGGAAAACGGTTATTAGTCCGAAGAGTTTTAAAAACCAATCTGGCATAAAAAAGACCTAAGTCCAAATCGTAATTTTACATGCTTCAGGAAAGTTTTGCCGTTTTTGTGTAGATGACATAAGTCCAAAGTCACTTCAAAGTTCGTTATTTGATGCACCTGAATGTAAAGATAAGTCTCAAAATTTAAATTTATTTGGGGGAAAAGGTTTATTAACCCCAAAGACTCGACTAGACTTTAGGGCAAGAAGAACTCAAGTCCAAAAATTGCCTTTACGCATTTCAGACAATTTCTGGCGTTTTTGTGTAAAAATGGCCATAAGTCCAAACCTCTAAGTCTGTTACTCAATTTCCCTAAACGTGAAGAGGACAGTCTTAAAATTTCGAATTTATTTGACAGAAAGGAGTTAATAAACCTAAGGACTCGATTAGAGCTATAAAAAATATTTGGTGCGAAAATAGCCCAAGTCCAAAAGGTGTTTTCATGCATTTCAGGCAACTTATGAAGTTTGTGCAAATTGAGCATAAGTCCAATGTCACAACCAAAACCTAACTGTTTTCGAAAATTAACATTTGGAAATTTAGAAAAGGTGTGAATTTTTTATGTGATTATTTTCCTATGGTAGACGAATTTCTGTGTTGTCCGTATGTTTTGAAATATGTTTGTGGAATGTTGCAGCAACATTATTAATTATTATTTAAATCCTAACGCCCGCAAACATTAAATAAACCACAGAAACGAAATGGCAAAAAAATATTTGGCAAGTGCTCAAGGAATAATCGTTTCAAATCCTCCGAATTTCTCAAATCGCCCAGAATAGGTCACGTTAATGTTTCTTTTATACATTCCTGCTCCGTATATTCTTCTGTCGAAGCATTTCAACTGAATGAGATCTATTTAACAATCTTTTAGAGCTCAATCATGTGTACGCAGATGTGGGCAGCTTTAAATATGCTTATTTTGAATTGATACGGCGACGCTACCAACGGCGACTCGTCTACATATGTAGCGGGGTTCCAGTAAGGTTCAATTCTTGGACTTATGTTTTATAATATTTATTAACTATTTTAATGTCGACGTGAATATGTTTGCAAATAATCTATCGGGGTGAGATCTGGTGACCTGTAGGCCATTCCACAAATCCTCTCTTTCTAGTTCATTGTGCATTCAAGTGTATTGATTGAATATTGTCGGGTAATCACCAAAGAGGGTACAGTTTACAATTATTATACTATTGATATTTTATTGAAGCTTCCAGTGTTGCACAAGGTGTAATTCTGTTTACTTGGTGATTTTGATTGATGATATATGTGAGCCGTCTCAGTTATTTAAGTTCGCCCCTTTCATAAATACCCACCAGATAAAGATAAAGCAACTCTAATTGACAAACCCGTTCCCCAACCCCTGAACCGTAAGAAACACATCGCACCAGCCGCCTTTGCACTTCCACACCCCGTTCCGGATCGGTTTCATCAACTTCGACTTTCTTTGCGTTATCAGGTGGCCTGTAGCAGTTCGGTTTCCCACAAGCCCTTATCAGTTCTCCGTCCAGTCGTTGAAGTACACCGGGCGTGAGAATGACAAGGGTCTGGAAGAAAACGCACCTCTTCTCTCCTTTGAACGACACGACATTTCACTTACGGTGGTCACTGGAAAAACGCTGCAGCTTGCAGGAGGGAGCGGGAAAGCACTTGCTGCAAACCGGCGAGTGCGGTACAGTAATGGAAGTTCTTAAGTTGCTTTGGGGTGGCAAATAGTTGAACATACTGGCGAGAAATATACAATTTATAAAACGGATTCTTTTGTTACCTTTTATTTATTTAATCATCATCAAATATTAAAACACCCTGTATGTGTTTTAGTAGGCGTCAAAATGGAAAGCCGCGCTTGTCAAGATAGGATTTAAAAAAATTTAATCTCCCGATGGCAGTTGGTTAAATCAGTCGGAATGGGTGTAATTAAGTAGACAAACTATGCCGGTTCTGGAAAAAAATTGCAGTCGTTAGTAATACAAGTTAATTATTGCCACAGGCCGATCTAACCATAGGAATGATGTATTGAAGCAATAATTAACTTTTTTGTGGTAGTTGTAACAATCCCCCCTCACTATTATTAAAATTTTTACCATCATAGGAGTGTATAAGTTCTAATATATTAAAACTGTGTTAAATACAGTACCTGCTAGTAGCGGTGAATGCGGTGTTTTCTTGTCCGGTGGTAATCTACACGCCTGACGGATCTGTAAAAAAACAAAATGAGTGAGGTTATGAAAATCAAATCGAGGCAATTCCTGTCGTCGCCTAAATCAAGCTCCGAACAGAATAAATATCAATTAACAAAAACTATCCTTAAAGAAACTTCGGCGACAGGATCTCGAGGAAACTAATATTAGTTGGGGCAAGTGCCTCCAAACACCACTACCTGCTTCAATTCAGTTATACTGCAAAACAAGCGAACCGTGAAATATAACTTACGATTTAGTTTTGAACACGATAATTTTAACCTTATAATACCTCGGAAAGTTTCTCAGTTAAAAGTTACATTTAAGCAGGCGGAGCTGTAACAACAAGAAAACCTCGAGTCGTGGAAATATTTCGCCGCTTTCAATTCGAAACGTGGCAGGCGACGTATTTTGTCATGTTGCACTAGCGCACAGCGCGCGGTTTCGCCTAAACTGACAACTGACATTTATCAAAATCATTCAACATTTATTTTTCGTTCGCTCGACGAACATCAAAATAATGTTGGATATCGCGCAGCAAAGAGGCGCAAAAAGGTAGCGGAATTCCCTATAAGTAGAAGCATTTCCAATAGTTTATACAATAAGCGACAGTGCGTAAGATTTTACGATAATTAAACGTGAAACTTACTATAGGTTTGCTATAACTACTCTTTCACCTTTCAGGGCCTAAGGGGGTTCCCTTCTGCAATCGAAGAAATGCCTAACCTGTTAATTTGCTGCTGTACACCCTTTGAATAAAGATTAATTGAATTTTGAACTGGTTTTACTTAATTCTGATTAGTATGGATCTTTCAATGTTAGAGATCTTTATTAGAGTGAATATTATTTTGTCATTAGACTGATAGATGTCTCTGCTTTCGTTGTAGCACAGACGTCCAGTTGAGACGAATGTAAATGCTTTAGTTACTTGAATTAAACATAGATGGAACTCGCAAATTAATTTATTTTACGAGTGAAACGGTTTAGAGCAAAATGTCCCTGATCTAACTTAAATTAACTTAATCTATAACAAAATGTATAGGACAATGTCCTTGTGAACAGTGATAAATTAATAAAGTGAAAGTGTCTAAATTTAGTTCAAATTATTCCCGACACACTAAAGTTGTCCTGTCGAGTTATCTACTTTAAATTGGCAGTCCTGTTTTAACTTTTGACACTTGTGGTTTGCGGTTGAGTTATGGTAGCTGGCAGTTTTATAATTATCTGCCCTGTTTATTGGATCTGCATAAACTAAATAGGCCTTGGATGCCCATTGGGATTCCGACCAATCAGGTGGCTGCTTATTATTTAGGATAAATTTTACCTTTGTTGCTGGTAAGTTGATGTTGTTTTCCTGGTACCTTGTTGTGTTTGGCCTTGAATTATTATTCAAATTCACTGGACTTATAAATCTGCATTATTTTTTTATTATTATTCTGCATACAAGTTAACTAAGGAGCTAGTGACGCTATTCTGACGAAGTGTTTATTGCCTCCAATGTCGCCGACATAAATCAGTCTGTTAATTACTTCGCACAATGGTATTGATTGAAAATGCACTTCAACAGATTGCCGACGCCGTTTATAGTCCTTCTCACATATCGTAAAATTATCCAATTCATCAATTCGCTTATTAGATTGCATGAGTGAGCGGCGATTAACATTTACTACTCGAAACAGTTAAATTCAGCGGGCTCGAATTGGAGTCGAGTAATTCGAACTTAAGTTAGTTGTTATCAACGTCTTAATGGCGGCCCCGGTCACATCTTGTAGTCGTGAAACTATCAAGCCAGTTGGCATTACGGGCTCGCATAATTCATCAGGGCCTGGCGAAATTATAGTGGCTATAAGTGTCGTATAAATAGGACGAACAATCGTATCAAACTTCGAGCTTCCGGGCGGAGATGGCATTAGTTCCAAACCACGTAGGATTCGCTCGGTGGAGAATAAATTGCACCCATAGAGTAGACTATTTTTGCCTTTCCAATTTGTTTGTACAAAATTTGCTCAAGTCGACTCTGGATAATGTAAGGCTCGCTAGGGGATGATTCATTAGGAAGTTACAGGCACTGCTGGTAGGAATGTTTCAACGCTAATATCTTGGTAATGTGAATGCTAGCATTTCGCCCCACCGCGCCGCGCTGGATTTTAATATACTTCCAGCGACCTACATAAACTCGCGAATCAAGGGGTTGCAATTTTTTAGTTGGATTAAGAAGATTTGTCAGGAAACTGTGGAAGAAAACCAGCCCATTATTTACTGTTGCAGAGAGTAGAAAACGGAACTAAGAGTGTGGGGGAGAAGGGGGGGGATTTATCCGCGTGTAATAAATTATTTGATATTTTATCTACTAAGGAATATTAAATTGGCAGAAAGAGATTCGTATACAAACGCACATCAGATAACCAAGTTTAAGTTGTGTTAAATCAATGTTGGTAGAATTTCTCATTTTCCTTATTCCGAAAGCGCCCATGTTATATTTTTAATAATTATAAAACGGATAAATAAGGCGAGCTTTATAATCAGAAGCAACACTTTGTAACTTATCTGCCTTTGTCCATCAGCTAACCGACGAGGAATATAAAAAATGCGTTAATTACTACCCTTCCCTTGTAAAAAAAAACGTTAATTTACGTAATATTTATACAATTTTTAATTAACAAGTTTATATTCCCCATTTAGTAGCCACCCTAACATTTTTAATAAATATAAGTGTAAAAAGTCAACAAAGGTGCATTAAAGAGAGTCTTATACAAGCGAGGGCAAAATACGATGCTGTTTCCGTTAATTAACGTTAATAATCCGGCCAGTTTATTAAAAATTCTGAATAAGTTCAAAAGACCTTTCTTAAAATCTCATTAAACAGGTATTCGGCGCCTTTCAAATAATTAAACAGTTTTGAAAGAAATCTCTGCCACCACCCTCCGCCATCCGAACTTGCCGACTCCCTTATAAACTTTATATCCAAATACATCGCGCGATTTTCTCCGGAGTTACCAACTTACTTAACGGATAGAACTTCATGCTACGCAAACGTAATTAAATTTTAGCGAGAGCGAACGGTGAATTCGGAAACGGCGAAAGGGACGGGTCCGTAAAATCAAACCAACACTTTGGCTCTTCGGAATATCTATTTTTCAACCCCGGGAAGGTCGACGCGATGCTGACCTGTCTGCGCGCCGCAATGGGGGAGACCACCTCAATCAAAAGCTGGAATTACGCACATATGACCCTAAATTTGCCGGAATTTAAAGGCATACGTGGTGTCGGTCGGTCGGTTTAACATTTCTGCAGTCGACATTTGTTGAAGGAAAACCAGAAAAAAATCAGTTGGAATAAATTAAACTAAGTAGACGAGTTATGCCGGTTCTAGAACGATTCCAGAACCCTCACTAGCTATCTACTTATTTGAATATATATTATATCCTAATGATATATTTTGAGTTTTTTAAAATGTTGTTTGCCTTGGGTATTTCCCATTGTAAAAGGAAAAACAGCAAAAAAATCAGTTGGAATGAATTAAACTAAGTAGACGAGTTATGCCGGTTCTAGAACGATTCCAGAACCCTCACTAGCTATCTACTTATTTGAATATATATTATATCCTAATAATATATTTTGAGGTTTTTTAAAACGTTGTTTGTCTTGGGTATTTCCCTTTGTAAAAGGAAGAACAGCAAAAAAATCAGTTGGAATGAATAAACTAAGTAGACGAGTTATGCCGGTTCTAGAACGATTCCAGAACCCTCACTAGCTATCTACTTATTTGAATATATATTATATCCTAATAATATATTTTGAGGTTTTTTAAAACGTTGTTTGTCTTGGGTATTTCCCTTTGTAAAAGGAAGAACAGCAAAAAAATCAGTTGGAATGAATTAAACTAAGTAGACGAGTTATGCCGGTTCTAGAACGATTCCAGAACCCTCACTAGCTATCTACTTATTTGAATATATATTATATCCTAATGATATATTTTGAGTTTTTTTAAAATGTTGTTTGTCTTGGGTATTTCCTATTGTAAAAGGAAGAACAGCAAAAAAATCAGTTGGAATGAATTAAACTAAGTAGACGAGTTATGCCGATTCTAGAACGATTCCAGAACCCTCACTAGCTATCTACTTATTTGAATATATATTATATCCTAATGATATATTTTGAGTTTTTTTAAAATGTTGTTTGTCTTGGGTATTTCCCATTGTAAAAGGAAAAACAGCAAAAAAATCAGTTGAAATGAATTAAACTAAGTAGACGAGTTATGCCGGTTCTAGAACGATTCCAGAACCCTCACTAGCTATCTACTTATTTGAATATATATTATATCCTAATAATATATTTTGAGGTTTTTTAAAATGTTGTTTGTCTTGGGTATTTCCCTTTGTAAAAGGAAAAACAGCAAAAAAATCAGTTGGAATGAATTAAACTAAGTAGACGAGTTATGCCGGTTCTAGAACGATTCCAGAACCCTCATTAGTTATCTACTTATCTGAATACATTTTATATCCTAATAATGTGCATATTTCGAGTTGGTAGGTTATTTTTCAAAATAAGTGTCAAAAACACTGTTGCGCCCTTTATATCGGTTTAGAATCCATCTAATATCAAATTACTAAATTATTTTGACGAAAACAACCAAACCCGCCCTGTAGCGACCTGTACAGATCATTCGCGCGAAACGCACGAGTCGTGATGTAATTAAATTTTTACGCAAACGAAAACTGAATACGGAATCATACCCAGACAGGAGATGTTGGTAAATCAAACTACTACGTTATTCAACATGAATATCGGAATACTTGGTTACTCGAGAACAAATCTAAGTTTCGTCGTGTTCGTCTTCGTGTTTCTCTTTTGTTTTGTTTGACCATATTTCCTGCATCTTGAAAATGGAAAATTGATAACAATGGGGAGACTTAAAATAAATTTATGTTATTCCGCCTCGCGGAGCGGAAACATACGAGGGTGTAATCTTTTGATATAGTTCTTATTGTGTTTTATTTTGCGTAATAAATATACGGCGTATCCCACATGAGAACACAATGTCGAGGATATGAGCTGGGGATGCGTTTTTGATGTGGCCAATGAGAGAAAAAGTTATTAATAGGTGGCGGATTAGTCTAGCATTGCACTCTTGGTCTAGCGGGCCTGGTCTGGCTACTGAGTTAAAAGTCAGTGAAACGAAGTAATACTAATTCTTAGGAGGACAGTCTTGTTTCGTGCCCATTACACTCTTGGCCTAATGGGCCTGGTTTATGTTTAGCTACTTAGTTGAGGCTTCTTAATAAGGTAACACTAGTCTTGGGAGGGACGTCTTGTTTCGTGACCATTGCACTCTCGGACTAGTGGGCCTGGTTGAATCTTATTATTACATAATATATATTTATATATTAAGGTCTTGTTTCGTGACCATTGCACTCTCGGACTAGTGGGCCGGGTTGAATCTTATTATTATATAATATATATTTATATATTAAGGTCAGTACTTGGGAGGGCCGTGTTGTTTTGTGCCCATTGCATTCTCTGCTGCCTGGTGCTCAGATATTTTTACCATTTAAGTGTTTAACCAATAACCGCCATCTGTCCTGACATGACAAATGGGTATTTCTAGAAGTAATTATAAAACCATTATTCTTTAAGTAGTTATTTGTTTATACTGTAACCTATAAGATTATTGACAATAACGCAATGTATATATATGTATATACAAAAAAAGGGGATGTATATATTCTCCCTATCTTGTTCCTCATTTTCTCCGGTCTTACACATACAATCGAGTTGCTGCGCGACTTTTATTTTCACATACGTATAGTAATAAACCATGTAAATAAAACCTTTATCCCTGTGCAACATGTACATCCATTAAACGACCCACTAATACGATAATATCGCGAACGAAGTCGGTTTCCATAAAACCCTGCATGCCTTTTCGTATTTGTCATGTAAGAGAGTTCTGACAAATACATGTCGAAAAAACATGCCTTTTCAAGCTTCTGTAGCAAACATTTCGCTGGAATAAATTGGTTTAGTTAAATGTTGATAAAATTTTAAATTAAATAAAAGGATGACATTGTGTTCTTTCTGTCTAAGAGAATATAAAGGACGCCAAAAGATAAACGTGCGATGCAAAGGCATCGCCTAGTCAAAGCTCGAATGTAAATTGGGTTTGTTTCTTCAAAAGAAGTTCGGACGGGGCCTAAATTGCAGTTCGGAGTCATCATATCTGTGCATAACTAAATTGCCATAATAAAGTAAGGTTTTGTTCCATTTGCAGCATCAACGCTTTGATCTCGTTTCTACTGTTTAAAAGTTATTTAACAGAGTGCCGTCGCCCTGAGTGCTTTGTGAAAAAATCCGGCGAATTTTGGAAAAATACCGTTTGAGCTTTTCGCTTGATGCAAACAAAAAATACTGTTAGGGATTTTATTAACGAAATGACTCAAGTAATTATTTATTTAAAAAATACCCCGTCACGGTGTTACTTTCTGGGAAGTTTCGTGTTTAAATAAATTAATATTAATACAACACATCGTTATTACTCAACATGTTTTAAAAAAAGAATTTCGGAGTCTAAGAGGTCAAATGCTAATATCGCGGTTTCAATTTATAACTAATTGAATATGGATACGGCGAGCACCGGATGTGTACCTTTGATCCATCGGTAATTTTCCAATAAACATTCGGTTTGACACAATCTAGGTTACCCGTGGGTTATTGATATACATCAAATGCAAAACAATGGTAAACGCTGTTGTTTTAAAAATAAGGACGAATCGGTTAACGAAAATATATGAATTATTGAAACAGTTGGCCGGTACTTATGCGTGTATCGGGAACGAAAAGATATCCGGTTTAATCGGGATTTGTTTCAAAAGTAGCACACCCGCAAGAAATCGGTTGATTTTATAAGGTGAAAAATGTACAGGGTGTCCCAAATTGCTTGATTTTGGCTGGAGCTGGAGAAAAAGCGATCAAGTCAGTAAATATTTTTTTAAATAAAAATATTTTCTGATGATAATAGAATATACTCCAGCATTAAGGGGACCGTTATTTTGGCAAAGGCAATATTTTCACAATCGCACCCCAATATATTAATTAAAATGCTAAAAAAATAAAATATGGAAAATATCTATAAAATTGACTCCTGTTATTTGATAAATGTCCTTTTTAGCGACCTTAAAAACAAATCTAAGATTCTCAAATTAATCAAACTGACAGTTTTAATGACAGCTGTCAACTGTCAAAAATCTCCTTCAAATTCAAATTCACGTCTAGTGGTGACAGAATCCATTTAAAAGATAAGAATTCCGTAAATTGGCAGCCATAATGACAGCTGTCAACTGTCAAGACTTTTTGGCATCAAATTTGTATTCAGCGACCTTGAAAACAGATTGATAGAATTTTAGTCGAAACATCTTAAATTAATCAAACTGGCAGGTTCAGTGACAGCTGTCAACTGTCAAAATTTTTTTACGATTTCAAATTCAAGGCAAGTGATGGGGTCCATTAAAATCTTAAAAATTTCGCCTAAATTGCTTATTTTTATCAAGTTGGCAGCCATAATGACAGCTGTCAACTGCCAGAAGACTTTTTGACATCAAATATGTATTCAGCGACTTTGAAAACAAATAGATTGATAGAATTTTAGTCGGAACGTCTTGAATTAATCAAACTGTCTAGTTTAGTGACAGCTGTCAACTGTCGAAAGTCTTACTCTAAATTTCTTTTATTTTTATCACATTGGCAGCTCTAATAACATCTGTCAACTGTCAGAAGTCTTTTTTACATCAGCATTTACATTTACATTTGCATTCAGGGACCTTAAAAAATAGTTTGATAGAACTTTAATCGAAAATTCTCAAATTAATCAAATTTGCAGTTTTAATGACAGCTATCAACTGTCAAAAATTTTATTCGATTTCAAAGTGTCAAGTGATAGACGTCCATTAAAATCATAAAAATTTCGCCTAAATCGCTTATTTTTTTATCAAGTTGGCAGTGATAATGACAGCTATCAACTGTCAGAAGTAATAATTTTTTGTACTCATCGACCTTAAAAACAAATAAATTGATAGAATTTTATTCGAAAATTCTTAAACTAACCAAACTAGCAGTTTTAATGACAGCTGTCAACTGTCAAAAATTTTAAATTTGTTTAGTGAGGGCGAAATCTATTAAAATGATAAAAATTCCGTCTAAATTGTTTGTTTTCATCAAATTGGCAGCCTAATGACAGCTGTCAACTGTCAGAAGAGTTTTTGCTTGAATTAATCAAACTGTCTGGTTTAGTGACAGCTGTCAACTGTCGAAAGTCTTACTCTAAATTTCTTTTATTTTTATCACATTGGCAACTCTAATAACATCTGTCAACTGTCAGAAGTCTTTTTTACATCAGCATTTACATTTACATTTGCATTCAGGGACCTTAAAAAATAGTTTGATAGAACTTTAATCGAAAATTCTCAAATTAATCACATTTGCAGTTTTAATGACAGCTATCAACTGTCAAAAATTTTATTCGATTTCAAAGTGTCAAGTGATAGACGTCCATTAAAATCATAAAAATTTCGCCTAAATCGCTTATTTTTTTATAGTTTTTTATAGTGATAATGACAGCTATCAACTGTCAGAAGTAATTTTTTGTACTCATCGACCTTAAAAGCAAATAAATTGATAGAATTTTATTCGAAAATTCTTAAACTAACCAAACTAGCAGTTTTAATGACAGCTGTCAACTGTCAAAAATTTTAAATTTGTTTAGTGAGGGCGAAATCTATTAAAATGATAAAAATTCCGTCTAAATTGTTTGTTTTCATCAAATTGGCAGCCTAATGACAGCTGTCAACTGTCAGAAGAGTTTTTGGCATCAAATTTGTATTCAGCTACCTTGAAATCAAATAGATTGATAGAATTTTAGTCGGAACGTCTTGAATTAATCAAACTGGCAGGTTTAGTGACAGCTGTCAACTGTCAAAAATCTTACTCGATTTAAAATTTGTATAGTTATGACAAAATGCATTAAAATGATAAAAATTTCGTATAAATTGCTTTTGTTTTTATCAAATTGGCAGCTCTAATGACATCTGTCAACTGTCAGAAGTCTTTTTGACATCAAATTTGCGTTCAAGGACCTTAAAAATAGTTTGATTGGCAAATTCTCAAATTAATCAAATTGGTAGGTTTAATGACAGCTGTCAACTGTCAAAAATTTTATTCGATTCCAAATTCGAGTCAAGTAATAGACGTCCATTAAAATCATAAAAATTTCGCCTAAATTGCATAGTTTTATCAAGTTGGCAGCCATAATGACGGCTGTCAACTGTCAGATGTAATTTTTTGTATCCATCGACCTTAAAAACAAATAAATTGATAGAATTTTATTCGAAAATTCTTAAACTAATCAAACAGCAGTTTTAATGACAGCTGTCAACTGTCAAAAATTTTTTTAGATTTCAAATTCGAGTCAAGTGATAGACGTCCATTAAAATCATAAAAATTTCGCCTAAATTGCTTATTTTTATTAAGTTGGCAGCCATAATGACGGCTGTCAACTGTCAGAGGTAATTTTTTGTATCCATCGACCTTAAAAACAAATAAATTGATAGAATTTTATTCGAAAATTCTTTGGCTAATCAATCTAACAGTTTTAATGACAGCTGTCAACTGTCAAAAATTTAAAATTTATGTTTAGTGAGGGTGAAATCTATTAAGATGATAAGAATTCCCTCTAAATTGTTTATTTTCGTCAAATTGGCAGCCATAATGACAGCTGTCAACTGCCAGAAGACTTTTTGACATCATATTTGTATTCAGCGACCTTGAATACAAATAGATTGGTAGAACTTTGGTCGAAATATATTAAACTAATCAAACTGGCAGGTTTAGTGACAGCTGTCAACTGTCAAAAATCTTTCTCGATTTCAAATTTATACTTAGTTATGACAAAATCCATTAAAATGATAAAAATTTCGTGTAAATTACTATTATTTTTATCAAATTGACAGCTCTAATGACATCTGTCAACTGTCAGAAGTCTTTTTGACATCAAATTTGTATTCTGGGACCTTCAAAATAGTTTGATAGACCTTTATTCGAAAATTCTCAAATTAATCAAATTGGCAGTTTTAATGACAGCTGTCAACCGTTAAAAATTTTAAATTTATGTTTAGTGAGGGCGAAATCTATTAAAATGATAAAAATACCGTCTAAATTGTTTATTTTCATCAAATAGGCAGCCATAATGACAGCTGTCAACTGTCAGAAGACTTTTGACATCAAATTTGTATTCAGCGACCTTGAGAACAAATAGATTGATAGAACTTTAGTCGAAACATCTTAAGCTAATCAAACCGGCAGGTTTAATGACAGCTGTCAACTGTCAAAAATATTTCTCGATTTAAAATTTATGTTTAGTTATGACAAAATCCATTAAAATTATAAAAATTTCGTATAAATTGCTTTTATTTTTATCAAATTGACAGCTCTAATGACATCTGTCAACTGTCAGAAGTCTTTTCGACACCAAATTTGTATTCTGGGACCTTCAGAATAGTTTGATAGAACTTTATTCGACAATTCTCTCAAATTAATCGATTTGGCAGTTTTAACGACAGCTGTCAACTGTCAAAAATCTTTATCGATTTCAAATTCATGTCAAATCCAACACGCGGCTGCTAACCAGCTTGTGATCGTGCATCGTACTGCTCTACAAATTGTTTTAAAACGTTCCGCCTATACAGAGTGAACCACACATGGCGTCCGGTGGATTTCCTGGCCTACTGAGGTAAATTAGATTGTCGAAGCGGTTTCAAAATCGTAGCTATCGTTATTCTTGCACAACCTTGTTTGAATATTAGTCAGCAACACGCGTCAACGCCTGCGTGCAAAATCCAAGCAGAAGTGTATGCATACGCGAGACGTGTCCATGTTGCTGGTAATCCAATTAGAATTTTAAATCTGCATAACTCTGGCGCGGCGCGGCGCACAAACAGGAGCCTGACGAACAATAAGATCCTTCATATGTGCCGTATAAATAAGTCTGCGTTATTGAATACTCATCAGCCGACCGGGTTATAAATATCCCTGTTGTCACAACAGTGTCGGTGATGCCTATGCATTTATGTTAATCCGGGGTCATTTAGTTGCATATTCAATTTCTGCTGTCAAATCGAGCGTAAATAATTTACAACTGGCGACTAGATGTTCTGTAATATGCAGATAGGGACGCGTATAGATTTGGCAGCGAGTTGTTATACTATAAAAACAGATAACAACGTTAAGGATTTTATCCAAAGCACAAGCATAGATTGAACTGCTTAGCCATTTCCTCTTCTTAAATAATTTAGATATGTCAAAGAAGAAAATAGTCTTTTGGTTGGCGTTTTTGACCTTTACGTAATATTTCTGGACAAAGTGGGCCTAGATCAGAGCCTCGGGGTATTCCATAGCGAATATTGTGGCATAATGATGTCTTCGTCTGTTTTAAGTGCTAAAAGGAATTTTTTTAGAATGTGTAATGTGGAAACGATAATTACTCCAACCGATTTGGCAATAGTGCGTTGTATTAGTAAAAAGTTGTAAAGATGACCTTGAACGCTAGAATTTTACCTGCTTACGACTCGACGTTTTATCAAAATGTTTTGGTACCAGCTCTGTGGCTTACTCGCAAGGGTGCTCTGCGCATATTGTTATTTGACGACATATTAGAAAAAAGCTTGGACCAAAGTTGATTGCAAAAATGGGACGATCAAAACTTAAAGTAAAAATTTTCTACATGCTTTACGTTTTGAAGTACACCCTTGTGCTTATGGTACAAGATCATTGAACTTTGAATGTGGTGTAAACGCAGCTGATTCCCTCACCGTTGACCAGTCGATCGACTTTGTACTATCCTAATTAAAAACACACAGGCACACGTTAATACAATAAAGAAGCGCGGAATGCAAAAACAATTTAAAACCAAAAATCCAATTTGCTCACCTTAATTATCCTCGAGAAGCACTCGTTGTGAAAACCTGCAAACAAAATGTATATTAGTACATAATTGTCTTAATTAACGCCAAGCAAACTTAATGAAAACATTTTAACACAACACGAGGTACGAGCAGTCTCACGGAGCTGTTATAATTTATTCCTCTCAACTTTGATTTATAAAGTTGGGTAAATAAATAAACGGGAAACAAATAAAGCGAGACCAAAAAATCTAAATATAAAATTAGCACTTCGAAGTGTGCGGATGATTCACCCGGCTATAAATAGTAGAGTTTATTTCTCTATTAAGTTTTTGACCGACATATCTGAGACAGTTCCTTGTCTAGTTATTTTGGACCGTGGACTCCGCGGTACAAGTTGCTGCTTTCTTTGTCCCTGCAACGATTTATTTTCATAGGCAAATATAAAGATTATTACTAGCCTCATTTTCTTAGTTGTATATATAGATAGATATATTATAATATTACGAAAAGAAACACAAAAATGAATTTTTTAGAATGTGTAATGTGGAGACGGTAATTACTCCAACCGATTTGGCAATAGTGCGTTGTATTAGTAAAGAGTTGTAAAGATGACCTTGAATGCTAAAATTTTACCTGCTTACGACCCGACGTTTTGTTCTTTCTATTGTCCCAACGAACAAACAATATTATAATAATTTCTTTTTTATCAAATTGACAGCAATAATGACAGCGGTCAACTGTCAGAAGACTTTTTGACGTGAAATTTGCATACAGCGACTTTAAAAACAAATATATTGATGGAATTTTATTCAGTAATTTTTAAATTAATCAGTTTGATTAATTCAAGAACTTTCGAATAAAATTCCATCAAGTTATTTAAAATGGTAACTTGTAATTAGAAAGAAAAGGAAATATTACGAAAAAAAAACACAAAAAGGAATTCTTTAGAACGTGTAATGTAGAAACGATTATTACTCTAGCCGATTTGGCAATAGTGCGTTGTATTAGTAAAGAGTTGTAAAGACCTTGAACGCAAGAGTTTTACCTGCTTACGACCCGACGTTTTGTTATTTCTATTGTCCCAACGAATAAACAATATAATAATAATTTCTTTTTTATCAAATTGACAGCCATAGTGACAGCTGTCAACTGTCGGAAGTCTTTTTGACGTGAAATTTGCATACAGCGACTTTAAAAACAAATATATTGATGGAATTTTATTCAATAATTTTTAAATTAATCAAACTGGCAGTTTTAAGGACAGCTGTCAATTGTCAAAAATCTTTAACGATTTCAAATTCATGTTTAGTGATGACAAAATCCATTAAAATTATAAAAATTCCGTCTAAATTGCTTATTTTTATCAAATTGGCAGCTATAATGACAACTGTCCACTGTCAGAAGTCCTTTTGACATCAAATTTATATTCAGCGACCTTAAAAACAAATAGATTGATAGAATTTTATTCGAAAAATCTTAGATTAATCAAACCGGCAGTTTTAGTGACAGCTGTCAACTGTCAAAAAATGTTTTTAGATTTCTAATTTGTGTTTTCATCAATTGCAGCTATAATAAGTAATAATAATAATAATAATAGTGTCTTTATTCGGCGGAGTTCAGTCCAGAAGACTGCTTTTACACTCAACCATAATGACAACTGTCAACTGTCATTTTTAACATCAACAGTTGACAGCTGTCATTAAAACTGCCATTAAAATGGTAACTTGTAATTAGAAAGAAAAGGAAATATTACGAAAAAAAACACAAAAATGAAGTCTTTAGAACGTGTAATGTAGAAACGATAATTACTCTAGCCGATTTGCCAATAGTGCGTTGTATTAGTAAAGAGTTGCAAAGACTTTGAACGCAAGAGTTTTACCTGCTTACGACCCGACGTTTTGTTATTTCTATTGTCCCAACGAATAAACAATATAATAATAATTTCTTTTTTATCAAATTGACAGCAATAATGACAGCTGCTAACTGTCAGAAGTCTTTTTGACATGAAATTTGCATACAGCGACTTTAAAAACAAATATATTGATGGAATTTCATTCAATAATTTTTAAATTAATCAGATTGATTAATTTAAGAATTTTCGAATAAAATTCCATCAAGTTATTTAAAATGTAGCCGATTTGGCAATAGTGCGTTGTATTAGTAAAGAGTTGTAAAGACCTTGAACGCAAGAGTTTTACCTGCTTACGACCCGACGTTTTATTCTTTCCATTGTTCCAAGGAATAAATAAAAATGTGATTTGAGGCATATTTTTGCGTTGCGACCGAAAATTATGAATTCACAAATTACGTAAATAGGGGAGAACTTCAATAATTTTTCTCGGGACAATCTTGTACATACGTTAAAGAAAAATCACATGGTATTTTTCTATTTTATATTTATAAAGGAGTTATTTACCAAATAGTACTCCGTTGTTTGAATCAATTTTAATAAATATTAGGCAACCAAATATACGCTCCTTCTAATAACACTAATTTTTAAAAATTCGGTTGTGAAAGCCCTCTACTCCGCGCACCTCTGGCAAACGCAAATGAAAGCGCCAGAAAGTGATTTTTAAAATTTAAAGAACCACTTCCGGGGCCCTTTCGCGAGCGCGATTCAATCCTGCAAATGGAACAGCGCGAGATACACGTGTAAAGATTGAACAGGTAATCCGCTAAGAGAAAATAAGTCGGACAGTGATGTATGTGGCGGAAAGAAGGACCGGATCGAGAGGAATGTTTGTGTGCCGGAAGCCAGGGTGGTGGTTCTGATGGGAATTGAAATGTTATCGGTCTCGTGCCGGAAACGCGTTTAAGATAAACGCTAATTATGTCGAATTAAATTAAACTGTTCACATGGTGAGTAATAAGTCGCACGTTATCGTTTCAAGGCGGCGAATTACCGCGGAATTAGGTCCTCACTTATGTGACTGGGGGAAAATTTGGAGCGACCGGTTGCACGAAAGTTAGATATTATAAAGCGTTGGTGTCAACTTAAAATAAGTCGTTAGTTTAAGGTTAGCATTTTAAGATATGAATTATACGGGAAACAGAGCTCGATTATAGAACACAGAACTCTGGGAAAAATAACTTTTATGAATAATTTTTGATACCTACGGATTCACAAAGGTTTCAGCTAGGCCATGAAGTAATTTCAATTGTTTGGAGCACATAGTAATAATTTAATTAATTACCAAAGTATCTCGACTTTGCGGTTTGGTCCTCTCGCTAATAACTAATAATATTTAACAAACCCCAATACATTCAGGTATAAAACTTCTTCATTGACTAGCGGCAACATTTAGGTTCACTTTTATTTTAGTTAGACATCAATATATACTAAGATATTTACTAGGTATGGTCCCGAGCGTTTATCCCGCAAATAATATGAATGCTCCATTTCCGACATTTGCAATTGGCATAGTAGACGTCATTCCAGTTTAGTTTTGTACCAACCATATTCAAAATAGTTTGGCCACTCTCTATAAGATGGCGACACAATCGATACAAACTTTTTACTATGGCAATAAATAAAATACTGGATTACTGTACACTCAGTGTACAGGCACGTAATAGAAGAAATTTTATGTATACGTAGGGTAAAAGTGAAAGTGAAAAGGCAGAGCACATTTTATGTGCATGCCCCGCTGCAGCTAGAATTCGGTTCTCAATGTTCGGCAAAGGGGAACTTCTGCCGGAGGACCCTGTTGGGTGAAATATAATTTGGAGTGAGCCACAATAGACCGAGCGGTCGCAGTGGAGGGTCTGATCAACAGCCCACTCACAATTTACCAATTACCAATTAGGTAGGGTAGGGTGTGATACCCAATTTGATATGTAAAAAAATTATTTACAATTTTTAAAGTAGTTGAATTAAAAAATGAAACTATTAAAGGCAGTGTCCTTGCAAATTTTAGTTGGGTCCGCAATTTGAGCTTATAGGGGCCATTTTTAAGGGTATGGTGTGAATATGGTATTTTGCATTGGATATGGTTTTTTTTAATGATCGACGATTGGTACTAATTCCACTATAGTATCCGTCATTTTTTTACAGAGGGTGAATAAACCTGTGACCTGTGACGGTTGTGACAACGCTGTTGTCGGACGTTTGGCCACGAACAGTAGAGTAAATAGCTGCTTCTATCGTGTCATCCCGTTTGCACTTTGTTGCTAAAATGTGAGACCCACTTTTTATCATTCCCCATCCGTTAACAATGCAAAATCGAGAGGTCGTCAAAAAATCGTACTGTACAGGGGGTTGCTAGGGGTGGTTTTTCAAAATTATGAAAACATTTTTTGGCACTTTTTGCATCCATGCCACCTGGTCCATCATCTACTGAAGTTTTATGCCAATATTTTAATCAGAAATATATTTTTTATAATTTTAAAATCATCATGTAGTTCAATGCTTTCATATGGAGGAGCGCCTTATATTATATAAAGTCTCGCCCTGAAATACCACAATTGTAATATCCTTGCTAACGTCCTAACTCGAAAACCTTTTGATTAATCAAAAAAATCATTTCTATGAACGTTGTAGACCAAAGATCGAGGATTTCATTACTTTTTTCAGATTCTAAATCCGGTGGATAGTTTCGTTAAAAACTTGCAAATTGTAAAGCCATGTCGTACCTACCAATTATAAACTTTCCTATACCTTTTGCAAGGTAGAAGTACCTATTGATTGGGCTAAACTATATAAGCAGATCACAAATCACAAAAATATACTCTATATATAGTTCACGTATAGTTCAATTTATTATAAGTTCATGTTTTCTTTTGTATCATATGAATTATGTATGACCAAAAATTGTAAATATTTCCCAATCGGACCTCTTTTTCTTATATATGGCTCCCTTTTAAGGGTTTGTAATTCGTTACACTTGTAGTACCTACAATAATAATTATTATTAATTATTATTATTACTTTTGTTAATGTAAACTTAATATATTCAACAAAACATTTACACTATTTTTGTGTAGGTACTACTACCTACCCTATATTTTTGTGTAAGATACCGGCTACTTGCCTATATTTTTGTGTACCTATTGAAAATTACTTATTATTGGAAAAAAATCAAAGGAAAATTTTATTACCATTTTAAAAAAATCACATCGGAATTGTTTAATTAAATATTTATTAATAAAATAATATCGCAAGACAGTTAAAATAGGCCTGTAGAAATAGACGATGTGAACGGGAATTTGTAACTAATTCGTTTCAGATAGCCATAGGTAAAAACAGGTGTATTTAGTTATAAGGAATATACCTCTGCGATTCCTCCCAAATCAAATATACAGAACATTGTTTATAAGTCACTTGTATGTGAAAAAATCATGAAATTTGGAGTTTTTTAAAAATTGCAGTAAGACTGCAGTAGATTAATTTTTTTGAATGTTTTTGTTTACTAGGTAATTCCAAACCGGTTAATTTAAGCCCTGGTTGATTTCATTTCATTGATTATTTATTTAAATAATTGCCGAAAACCATCGAAATTTTCGAAAATTTCAAGCATTTTTTACTCTGAAAGGAAAAATGCTAGACTCTTGAAACTTTGGTGGAATATGTGTCTCATTACCCTCAACTTACAAAAAAAATTTCGTTTCAAAATGTTTATTAGTTTTCTAGAAATTCTATTTGTTTATTAAAAACGTCCCAAATGTTTAATGAAAAATTGACCTATTACCGTTATCAAAAATAATTCAACCACAGCTCATTTTTTTCAACAAGACGTCAGTTTTACGAATCTGTTATGGGCGTATCGATTTTCAATAATTTTGACCGTCAAAATGGCGTTAACAACATTGCTACTTTTCGGAGCAGCGTTTTTTGCAAATAACTTTACAACAAATGAACGTATCTGCACAAATCTTTCATATTTGAGTTGCTGGTATTTTTCTACAAATTTTTAAAAAGAAATTGTTGCTCTGGGACATGTAGGAGCCGAGATAATGTTTTAAATTGTTTAATGCGCCAAACGTTTATTTATTAATATTTATGGCCAAAATTGAAACTGGTTGTTAATAAGATCTTGAATTTTGTGAATTCATCAAGTCCTATTGAAAACGGGCCCTTTTTGAGGTCAAAATATAATTTTTAATAATTAGTGATTTTAGAGCGTCTTCAATTTGTTTGGCTCAAGGGACAGGCGAATTTTTGATCAAACGAGTTTCAAATTGGGGAGCGAGAAGAATTCGTCATATCTCCGTTATTTTCCGGCCAATTTCGACGTTTTTTTTTTTTAATTTGGGGTAGCTCACGAAAATAATAACAATGGGCACATTTGCAATATCCAAATAATAAACATATAATTGTTATAAACAATTTATTTTTTTTTTTTATTTTTCCATTTTTGGCTTATGCAACTTATAATGTGCTAATGTATTAAATATAAATTTATAAAGATTATATAATGGTAACAATGTATGCACAAACTATTTCTCCATCAAACAATATACGATGTTACAGCATATTGTTACCATTATATAATCTTTATAAATTTATATTTAATACATTAGCACATTATAAGTTGCATAAGCCCAAAAAAGAAAAAATTAAATAAAATAAATAAATTGTTTATAACAATTATTTGTTTATTATTTGGATATTGCAAATGTGTCCATTGTTATTATTTTCGTGAGCTACCCCAAATTAAAAAAAAAAACATCGAAATTGGCCGGAAAATAACGGAGATATGACGAATTTTTCTCACTACCCCAATTTAAAAATCGTTTGATAAAAAATTCACCTGTCCCTTGAGCCAAACAAATTGAAGACGCTCTAAAATCACTAATTATTAAAAATTATATTTTGACCTCAAAAAGGGCCCGTTTTCAATAGGACTTGATGAATTCACAAAATTCAAGATCTTATTAACAACCAGTTTCAATTTTGGCCATAAATATTAATTAATAAACGTTTGGCGCATTAAACAATTAAAAAAATTATCTCGGCTCCTACATGTCCCAGAGCAACAATTTTTTTTAATAAATTTGTGGAAAAATACCAGCAACTCAAATATGAAAGATATGTGCAGATACGTTCATTTGTTGTAAAGTTATTTGCAAAAAACGCTGCTCCGAAAAGTAGCAATGTTGTTAACGCCATTTTGACGGTCAAAATTATTGAAAATCGATACACCCATAACGGATTCGTAAAATTGACGTCTTGACGAAAAAAATAAGCTGCGGTTGAATTATTTTTGATAACGTTAATAGGCCAATTTTTCATTTAAACATTTGGGACGTTTTTAATAAACAAATAGAATTTCTCGAAAACTAATAAACACTTTGAAACGAATTTTTTTTTGTAAGTTGAGGGTAATGAGACACATATTCCACCAAAGTTTCAAGAGTCTAGCATTTTTCCTTTCAGAGTAAAAAATGCTTGAAATTTTCGAAAATTTCGATGGTTTTCGGCAATTATTTAAATAAATAATCAATGAAATGAAATCAACTGGGGCTTAAATTAACCGGTTTGGAATTACCTAGTAAACAGAAACATTCAAAAAAATTAATCTACTGCAGTCTTACTGCAATTTTTAAAAAACTCCAAATTTCATGATTTTTTCACATACACGACTTATAAACAATGTTCTGTATATTTGATTTGGGAGGAATCGCAGAGGTATATTCCTTATAACTAAATACACCTGTTTTTACCTACGGCTATCTGAAACGAATTAGTTACACCGTTTTTTCTATTTCTGCAGGCCTAAAATGCTTCTAAAACACAGGAATTGCACGATAATAGGCGAATATCGGCTTTATAAACGCGCTGAAGCTTAGAGTCGGTTTTTGATTGCCAAGCGACGGTAACGTGAATTTTCGTAGCATCTCCAATGTCGGCCGCTACCGCCACGACATGGCTTTACAATTTGCAAGTTTTTAACGAAACTATCCACCGGATTTAGAATCTGAAAAAAGTATTGAAATCCTCGATCTTTGGTCTACAACGTTCATAGAAATGATTTTTTTGATTAATCAAAAGGTTTTCGAGTTAGGACGTTAGAAAGGATATTACAATTGTGGTATTTCAGGGCGAGACTTTATATAATAAGGCGCTCCATATGAAAGCATTGTACATGACGGTTTTAAAATTAAAAAATATATATTTCTGATTAAAATATTGGCATAAAACTTCAGTAGATGATGGACCAGGTGGCATGGATGTAGAAAACGCAAAAAAAATTTTTTCATAATTTTTGAAAAACCACCCCTAGCAATCCCCTGTACAGTACGATTTTTTGACGACCTCTCGATTTTGCACTGTTAACGGGTGGGAAATGATAAAAAGTGGGTCTCACGTTTTAGCAACAAAGTGCAAACGAAAATCTTTTCTAGAAGGCTTTTGCGGGCTGGCAAACTCTACTAGATCCGAGGCCGTATCTGTTTACGACAAAGCTAGCGGTTATCACGGTCTCTTGAAAGCGCCGCTGTTCGAACAATTCGCGAACAACTAAGTCAGGTCCTCTAAGCAGTTGCCTAGCAAACTAGCACGTGACATCAAACTCAATTTGGCTATCAACCACGAGGTACCGGTACGTCCTGGAAGATATTTGCGTGAGCTATTTCCCACTACTAAAACCCTAGCCTTAAGATAAGTATATAAAAATGGAAAAAATGTAAAAACATTAAAATCAATTACATGAAAACGGACGCCTTTTAAAAATTGACAGTTTTGATGACATTGTTAACTGATAAAAGTCCTTTTTGTAATGAAATCTGCATTCAGCGATCTTAAAAACAAATAGATACAGTTTTATTCTTAAATTGTTAAGTTTATCAAACTGACAGTTTTAATGACAGCTGTCAACTATCAAAAACCTTTCTCGAATTTAAATTAATTTTTAGTGATGGCAAAATCGATTGAATTGATAGAAATTCCGTCTGAATTGCTTATTTTTATCAAATTGACAGCTGTCAACTGTCAGAAGCCGTTTTGACATCAAATTTATATTCAGCGACCTTAGAAACAAATAGATTTGAAGAATTTTATTCGAAAATTCGTAAATTAATCAAACTAGCAATTGTAATATTTAATGACAGCTGTCAACTGTCAAAATCTTTCAAATTCATGTGTAGTTACGACAAAATTCATGAAAATGATAAAAAATTCGTCTAAATTGCTTATTTTTATCAAATTCGCAGCTATAATGACAGCTGTCAACTGTCAGAAGTCTTTTTGACATCAGATTTATATTCAGCGCCCTTAACAATAAATAAATAGGTAGGATTTTGTTCGAAAATTCTTAAATTAATCAAACTGGCAGTTTTAATGACAGCTGTCAGCTGTCAAAAATTTTTCTCAATTTCAAATTCGTGTTATGAGAAAATCCATTAAAATCATAAAAATTCCGTATAAATTGCTTATTTTTATCAAATTGGCAGCTATAATGACAGCTGTCAACTGTCAGGAATATTTTTGACATCGAATTAATATTCAGCGACCTTAAAAACAAATAGATTGATTGAATATTAATCGAAAATTCTTAAATTCATCAAACTGGCAGTTTTAATGACCTGCTTATTTTTTCAAATTGACAGCTATAATGACAGCTGTCAACTGTCAGAAGCCTTTTTGACATCAATTTTATATTCAGCGACATTAAAAACAAATAAAAACCGATAGAGTTTTATTCGAAAACTTTCAAATTAATCAAATTGGTTGTTATAATGACAGCTGTCAACTGTCAAAAATGTTTTTCGATTTCCAATTCGTATTTCGTGATGCCAAAATTCTTTCAAATTATAAAAATTCCGTTCTAAATCGCTTATTTTCATAATAGAGTGTCTTTATTCGGCGGAGTTTAGTCCAGAAGACTGTTCTTACACTCAACCATAATGAGAACTGTCAAGTGTTCAAGGTCATTTTTAACATCAACAGTTGACAGCTGCCATTAACTCTGCCAGTTTGATTAATTTAAGAATTTTCATTTTCGAATGTTTCTAAGGTAGCTGAATATAAATTTGATGTCAAAAATGCTTCTGGCAGTTGACAGTTGTCATTATAGCAGTCAATTTGATGAAGCTTAATAATTTAGACGCAATCTTTATAATTTTAATGGACGTTGTCATCGCTAAACTCGAATTTGAAATCGAAAAAGATTTTTGACAGTTGACAGCTGTCATTAAAACGGCCAATTTGAGAACTTTCAACTAAAATTCTCCTAAAGCCTTTGCAATTCCCAAGAATTATATGAAAATGCTTGTTTCTACAAATTTCCATAAAAGTTTTAAAGACGTCCGTTAATTGATTGAAAGTTCTTTTTGACATCAAATTTTTATTCAGTGACCTTAAAACAAATAGATTGAGAGAACTGACAGTTGAAATGACAGCTGTCAACTAAAAATCTTTCTCGATTTCAAATTCATGTCTTTAGTGATGACAAAATCCATTAAATTGTTAACAATTTTGTACAAGAAATTACTTACTGTTATCAAATTGTCAGCTAAATGACAGCTGTCAACTGTCAGAGGTCTTTTTGACATTAAACTTACATTCAGCGACCTTGAGATTGATAAAATTTCATTCGGAAACTCTTAAATCATTTATTCGGAAACTCTTAAATCAAACTGGCAGTTTTAATGACAGCTGTCAACTGTCAATCTTTCTCGATTTCAAATTCATGTCTTTGGTGATAACAATATATATTAAAATGATAAGAATTCCGTACAAATAGCTTACCTACTTTTATTTTTTTTTACCAAATTGGCAACTGACAGCTATCAACTGTCAAAAAATGTTTTTAGATTTCTAATTCGAATTTTTCATTAAATTGCGGTTATGATAAAAAATAATTATAGTAATAATAATAATAGTGTCTTTTATCGGTGGAGTTCAGTTCAGAAAACTGTTCTTACACTCTACCATAATGACAACTGTCAACTATTCAAGGTCATTTTTAACATCAACAGTTGATAGCTGTCATTAAAACTGCCAGTTTGATTAATTAAAGAATTTTCGAATAACATTTGATCAAGCTATTCGTTTTTAAGGTCGCTGAATATAAATTTGATGTCAAAAATGCTTCTGACAGTTGACAGCTGTCATTATAGCTGTCAATTTGATGGAAATAAACAATTCAGACGCAATTTTTATAATTTTAATGGACTATGTCATTGCTGAACTCGAATTTGAAATCGACAAAGATTTTTGACAGTTGACAGCTGTCATTAAAACTGCCAATTTGATAAATTTGAGTAATTATTTCAAATAAAATTCGATTAAATATTTGGTTTTAAATCCTTTTTGACATCAATTTTATTCGAAAATTCTTAAATTAATCAAACAATTTTAATGATGGCTGTCAACTGTCAAAATCTTTCTCGATTTGAAATTCATGTTTAGTGATGACAAAATCCATTAAAATGATACAACTTCCGTCTAAATTACTTATTTTAGTCAAATTGGCAGCAATAATGACAGCTGTCAACTGTCAGAAGTGACATTAAATTTATACTCACCGACCTTAAAAACAAATAGTTTGATAGAATTTTATTCGAATTGTTCTCTACACTTGGATTGTGAAATTTAAAATTAAAGCATTTTGGACAGCGCCGATGATTTAATAGAAATCTAATCACCGACTAAATTTAAACGCCATTTTCCCTAAATAACAAAAGCACACCTTTTAACGTCTATAAACCCCTCTGGAAGGCCCATTCTCTTTCCAATTGCTCCTGGTTAAGGAATGCATTTAAAATTTTAATTGCAAACTCCAGTTAGTGCATTTTTAGTGAGCAAAAATATAATTCTTAAAATATCCGTACCTGCTGCGCCTCTCAATGAAAAGAAAACCAACCACGGTTCGTACACACAACTTATTTCACGGTAGGGTAGGGTTGTGCATAAATTACCGCCACCGAGCAAAAGGAAACATTCGGGGTGAACAACCGCATACCTCGCAACAAGAGAAGAGAGGTAAGTGGATTGTTCCAGCGTTTTGTTGCCTGGACCTGGGATTTTCGCACAGCCGTTGGGCGCTCCCCCAGTACAAATAAATAGGGTAGTTGCAATAGAATCACATGTTCGTGAATCACTTTACATCGAGTGTTGATATGAGTATCGAACTTCCGCAATGCAATGTAAAGAAAAATTAATGTTTAGTATAATGATCTCCAGCAGGGTTGCGACGACCCTGATTTAAATCAATTGATTTTTTTTAATTTAATTATTTACCCATATTGGATTATTACAACGTATTTTACATTCTTACAGAAACTGTTCCATATTGAAATCAATGTGGCAGATAACGACAGGGCTGTTATCTAAAATCAACATTACGTGTGATACGCAGGCACATTCAAAAAATTCGAGTTGGATAGAATTTTATTCGAAAATTCTTATACTAATCAAAATGGCAGTTAATGACAGCTGTCAACTGTCAAAATATTTTAAATTTATGTTTATTGAGGGCGAAATCTATTAAAATGATAATAATTCCGTCTATATTGTTTATTTTCATCAAATAGGCAGCCATAATGACAGCTGTCAACTGTCAGAAGACTTTTTGACATCAAATTTGTATTCAGCGACCTTGAAGACAAATAGATTGATAGAACTTTAGTCGAAACATCTTAAACTAATCAAACTGGCAGGTTTAGTGACAGCTGTCAACTGTCAAAAATCTTACTCGATTTCAAATTTATGCTTAGTTTTGACAAAATCCATTAAAATTATAAAATTTCGTATAAATTGCTTTTATTTTAATCAAATTGGTAGCTCTAATGACATCTATCAACTGTCAGAAGTCTTTTTGACAAATTTGTATTCTGGGACCTTCATAATTGTTTGATAGAACTTTATTCAAAAATTCTCAAATTAATCAAATTGACAGTTTTAAAGACAACTGTCAACTGTCAAAAAAATTTTCGATTTCAAATTCGAGTCAAGTGATAGGCGTCCATTAAAATCATAAAAATTTCGTCTAAATTGCTTATTTTTATCAAGTTGGCATCCAAATGACGGCTGTCAACTGTCAGAAGTAATTTTTTGTATCCATCGACCTTAAAAACAAATAAATTGATAGAATTTTATTCGAAGATTCTTATACTAATCAAAATGGCAGTTAATGACAGCTGTCAACTGTCAAAAATTTTAAATTTGTGTTTACTGAGGGCGAAATTTATTAAAATGATAAAAATTCCGTCTAAATTGTTTATTTTATCAAATAGGCATCCATAATGACGGTTGTCAACTGTCAGAAGTAATTTTTTGTATCCATCGACCTTAAAAACAAATAAATTGATAGTTTTATTCGAAGATTCTTATACTAATCAAAATGGCAGTTAATGACAGCTGTCAACTGTCAAAAATTTTAAATTTATGTTTACTGAGGGCGAAATTTATTAAAATGATAAAAATTCCGTCTAAATTGTTTATTTTATCAAACAGGCATCCATAATGACGGCTGTCAACTGTCAGAAGTAATTTTTTGTATCCATCGACCTTAAAAACAAATAAATTGATAGAATTTTATTCGAAGATTCTTATACTAATCAAAATGGCAGTTAATGACAGCTGTCAACTGTCAAAAATTTTAAATTTATGTTTACTGAGGGCGAAATTTATTAAAATGATAAAAATTCCGTCTAAATTGTTTATTTTATCAAACAGGCATCCATAATGACAGCTGTCAACTGTCAGAAGTAATTTTTTGTATCCATCGACCTTAAAAACAAATAAATTGATAGAATTTTATTCGAAGATTCTTATACTAATCAAAATGGCAGTTAATGACAGCTGTCAACTGTCAAAAATTTTAAATTTATGTTTACTGAGGGCGAAATTTATTAAAATGATAAAAATTCCGTCTAAATTGTTTATTTTATCAAACAGGCATCCATAATGACAGCTGTCAACTGTCAGAAGTAATTTTTTGTATCCATCGACCTTAAAAACAAATAAATTGATAGAATTTTATTCGAAGATTCTTATACTAATCAAAATGGCAGTTAATGACAGCTGTCAACTGTCAAAAATTTTAAATTTATGTTTACTGAGGGCGAAATTTATTAAAATGATAAAAATTCCGTCTAAATTGTTTATTTTATCAAACAGGCATCCATAATGACGGCTGTCAACTGTCAGAAGTAATTTTTTGTATCCATCGACCTTAAAAACAAATAAATTGATAGAATTTTATTCGAAGATTCTTATACTAATCAAAATGGCAGTTAATGACAGCTGTCAACTGTCAAAAATTTTAAATTTATGTTTACTGAGGGCGAAATTTATTAAAATGATAAAAATTCCGTCTAAATTGTTTATTTTATCAAATAGGCAGCCATAATGACAGCTGTCAACTGTCAGAAGTAATTTTTTGTATCCATCGACCTTAAAAACAAATAAATTGATAGAATTTTATTCGAAGATTCTTATACTAATCAAAATGGCAGTTAATGACAGCTGTCAACTGTCAAAAATTTTAAATTTATGTTTACTGAGGGCGAAATTTATTAAAATGATAAAAATTCCGTCTAAATTGTTTATTTTATCAAACAGGCATCCATAATGACGGCTGTCAACTGTCAGAAGTAATTTTTTGTATCCATCGACCTTAAAAACAAATAAATTGATAGAATTTTATTCGAAGATTCTTATACTAATCAAAATGGCAGTTAATGACAGCTGTCAACTGTCAAAAATTTTAAATTTATGTTTACTGAGGGCGAAATTTATTAAAATGATAAAAATTCCGTCTAAATTGTTAATTTTATCAAATAGGCAGCCATAATGACAGCTGTCAACTGTCAGAAGACTTTTTGACATCAAATTTGTATTCAGCGACCTTGAAGACACATAGATTGATAGAATAGATTTTTTTTTCAAATTAAATCACGATTTAATTATTTACCCATATTGGATTATTACAACGTATTTTACATTCTTACAGAAACTGTTCCATATTGAAATCAATGTGGCAGATAACGACAGGGCTGGTTATCTAAAATCAACATTGCGTGTGATACGGTGCACATTCAAAAAATTCGAGTTGGAGCCACTGATAGGGGTCATTTTGTCGATCCGGATATCTTATCTTTAAGATGCTATTCTGTTTGACGAAAAACATCGATACCTAATTCTGTATGCATACATCTGATTTGAATGTTTACTCATGTTGGCAGAGGATGTAAAATATAAGCAAAAGGAATTCGAGGCCAGCATCGGGACCTTGCTTAGTAAGTACAATGGTTGTATACATCTGGTTTTTATCTGTTTACCGCAAAACTATTATGAAAACAGTTACAATGTTGTACTGATGTTCGAAGGTACAGCCTCGGTAAAAAGAAGAAAAAAATTGACAATAAAAATGTATTGAAGAAGAAAAAAAAATTAATGTACGGTGTTAAGGACATTATTTTATTTTAAATTTTAATCTGTTGTCCTCGTACATTGTCTTTTGTGTTTTTAATTTTGATTAATTTAAAATTAACTAATGACATTAAATAAATACAAGTACATGTATTTTTACATAATATTTATTAGTTTTCTTAATAATTGGATAAATTTTTCATTAATGCTAATATTGACTAACCTTTGGTATTTATAGAAATTCTCGTGGCCTGATGATGTGATGTAATGTATTGATCACGAAACTGGTTGCAATAAAAAGAATTTTGTGGGAACAAGACCTTTGTTGTTGTTTTTTTTCTTCTTCAATATGAACAACCCACATGGTTAGTAAAAATTTATTTATTGACGAAAGTAATAGCTCGAGTATCCTGGGATGTACTAGTTTTGATTATTATTGAACAGAAATCGTCCACCCACTATTTGAAAGGGAATTTAACAAAACGCCATTGTTTCTATTATCTTACACCAAATAATTATACGTATTTGATTGTCGCTGTTTGGGAATCCTGCTTTTAATTCTAACTTCCTTGGTTTCGCCGTGTTCTCCGGATTTAATACGAAATTTATAAGAGACTCATTAATTTTATTTCGTCTGTTAATTGGATTCTGTTAATTCTGGATTATTTTCCTGGTGCTCGGATATGAAAATAATTACAGGATACCCCTCATGTTATGCCACCGGAAATTGTTATCGGCTGGTTGAAATGTTTCGTTGGGAATAAAAATGGCGAGTATTATCAATCCAAGTAATCCAATATACGAGTAATTAATAATAGCATAGCACTGTGAAGATTTCTGTTTCCTCTGTATGTAATCAAGGCAACGAATTTATAATTTATATTTTTTTATACATATGATCGGGCCGATTTAACCGAGCGGAACTAACTGAGGATAAACACCCCTTAACAAGGTGTAGGGGAAGTGGTTTATGTCGACAACGTACGGTTGAGTTATCGCATAACCGTGTCAGATACTGTTTCCCAAATGTGGGCGATCAGCGAAGGGTTTCGAAATGCAAAGGTAAAAAGTCTCTCGAGCCAGATTTTCTAAAACTGATTTTTTCCAAACAATTTTCTTATCCTTGACAGCTGTCAAAATCACTGTCGAATATAAAAATTGAAAAGTGTGTTTTTCGTAATTTTTATTTTTATAGTTGAAATTAAAATAACGTTTTCACTTTTGACAGCTGTCAAATTTTCTGTCAACTGAATTAAACTGTCATTTAATATTTATTTCCACAAATGACTTTAGTACCCAAAAAGACATTTCTCTATGGGTTTTGGAGGTACTGAATACGAAATTAATTTCATAAATTTATTATGTTTGTTGGTAGCTGTCAAAATTGCTGTCAAATTTAAAACTATGTAAGTTTGTCTTCCATAATTTTGTTAGCAAAGTGAATTACCATAGAAGGGAATTCAAGTGTTTTTTTAAATTTGCTAGTTCCATAATTGATATTAAAACACAGTTTTTAATTTTGGCAGCTGTCAAAATTTCTGGCGAATTAATGAAAATGCCATTTAATAATTATTTCAACAAATTAAAGTACCAAGCAGACATTTCTCTATAGGCTTTGGAGGAACTGAATACGAAATTGTTGTAAAAAATATATTGTACTTTTTGGTAGCTGCAAAACTGCTGTCAAATTTAAAAAATGCAAGTGTAATTTTGAAAATAACGTAAATTCCCATAGAAGAAGCACTATTAAGTGATTTGAAATTTGCTGGTTCCATAATAGATAATAAAATAAAATGTTCACTTTTGGCAGCTGTCAAAATTTTTCAACTTAATGAAAATGCAATTTTATAATTATTTATACAAATAAACGTGCTTGACAAACATTTCTTTGTAAGTTTTGGTACTGAATACGAAATTTATGTTAAAAAATATATTATGTTGCTTGGCAGATGCCAAAATTGCTGTCAAATTGAAAAATGTACAAGTATATCTTTCGTAATTTTGAAAATAATGTTGATTTCTGTAGAAGAAGATACATAAATTATTTTAAAACTTTCTAGTTCAGTAATTGATATTAAAATAAAGTCGTAAATTTTGACAGCTGTCAAAATTTCTGTCAACTCAATAAATATGATATTTTATTATTTTTTCAAGTACTTAACAAACATTTTTTTATAGGTTTTGGAGGTACTAAATACGAAAGTAATACGAAAAAGGTATACTTTCATATTTTTAAATTTAGCACAAGTTTTGACAGCTAACAATTTTTTTTGACATTAATTTTAAATTCAGTACCTGCAAAACCTATAGAAAATTGTCTCCTGGGTACTTCAGTTTGTTGAAATAATTAAATGGCATTTTATTAGGTTGGAAGAAATTTTGACAGCTGTCAAAAGTGAGGAATGTATTTTAATATCAATTATGGAACTAGCAAATTTAAAAAAACACTTAAATCCTTTCTTCATTAGAAATTCACATTGTTACCAACTGTCGAATTTTTTAATTTGACAGCAATTTTGGCAGTTACCAACAAATGTAATGTTTTTTTAAATTAATTTCGTATTCAACACCTATGAAACCCATAAAAAATGTCTGCTTTGTACTTTCATTTGTAATAATTATTAAATATCATATTGCAAAGATAAAAACTCTCTCGAGCCAGATTTTCTAAAACTAATTTTTTTCCAAACAATTTTCTTATCCTTGACAGCTGTCAAAATCACTGTCAAATAGAAAAATTGAAAAGTGCGTTTTTCGTAATTTTTATTTTTATAATTGAAATTAAAATAACGTTTTCACTTTTGACAGCTGTCAAATTTTCTGTCAACTGAAATAAACTGTCATTTAATATTTATTTCCACAAATGACTTTAGTACCCAAAAAGACATTTTTCTATGGGTTTAGGAGGTACTGAATACGAAATTAATTTCATAAATTTATTATGTTTGTTGGTAGCTGTCAAAATTGCTGTCAAATTTAAAACTATGTAAGTTTGTCTTCCATAATTTTGTAAGCAATGTGAATTTCCATAGAAGGGAATTCAAGTGTTTTTTAAATTTGCTAGTTCCATAATGGACATTAAAATACAGTTTTAAATTTTGGCAGCTGTCAAATTTCTGGCGAATCAATGAAAATGTCATTTAATAATTATTTCAACAAATTAAAGTACCAAGCAGACATTTATCTATAGGCTTTGGAGGAATTGAATACGAAATTGTAAAAAATATATTGTTTTTTTTAGTAGCTGTCAAAACGCTGTCAAATTTAAAAAATGCAAGTGTAATTTTGAAAATAACGTAAATTTCCATAGAAGAAACACTATTGTGATTTGAAATTTGCTGGCTCCATAATAGATAATAAAATAAAATGTTCACTTTTGGCAGCTGTCAAAATTTTTAAACTTAATGAAAATGCAATTTTATAATTATTATTTATACAAATAAACGTGCCTGACAAACATTTCTTTATAAGTTTTGGTACTGAATACGAAATCGATGTCTAAAAAATATTATGTTGTTTGGCAGATGCCAAAATTGCTGTCAAATTGAAAAATTTACAAGTATATCTTTCATAATTTTGAAAATGATGTTGATTTCTGTAGAAGAAGATACATAAAATATTTTAAAACTTTCTAGTTCAGTAATTGATATTAAAATAAAGTCGTAAATTTTGACAGCTGTCAAAATTTCTGTCAACTCAATAAATATGATATTTTATTATTTTTTCAAGTACTTAACAAACATTTTTCTATAGGTTTTGGAGGTACTAAATACGAAAGTAATACGAAAAAGATATACTTTCATATTTTTAAATTTATCACAAGTTTTGACAGCTAACAATTTTTTTTTGATATCAATTTTAAATTCAGTACCTGCAAAACCTATAGAAAATTGTCTCCTGGGTACTTCAGTTTGTTGAAATAATTAAATGGCATTTTATTAGGTTGGAAGAAATTTTGACAGCTGTCAAAAGTGAGGAATGTATTTTAATATCAATTATGGAACTAGCAAATTTAAAAAAACACTTAAATCCTTTCTTCATTAGAAATTCACATTGTTACCAACTGTCGAATTTTTTAATTTGACAGCAATTTTGGCAGTTACCAACAAATGTAATGTTTTTTTTTTTAAATTAATTTCGTATTCAACATCTTCGAAACCCATAGAAAATTTCTGCTTTGTACTTTCATTTGTTTAAATAATTATTAAATATCATATTCATTGAGTTGACAGAAAATTTGACAGCTGCCAAAAGCGAAAACAATATTTTAATTTTAATTACAAAAATAGAAAGATTTAGGTTCAAAGAATTTTATATACATTTTTCTATAAACACTCACACTGTTTTCAAAATTACAAAAAAACATACTTGTAAAATTTTAAATTTGAGTCAAAAATAAAAAAAAAGAAATGGAAATTCTATTTTGGCGGCTCTATTATCTATTTTTAAAGCAAAGAATAAAAACTAAATTGGACGAATCTTTTTATGTATATTTGTGGCCTGTAGCCTGATTTTAATTGAAAAAAAGGATACTTTTTAATAAAAAACAAATTTGGTTCTAAATTGTAAAAAAGTATAACTTAACATCCAAAATCCGGCTCGAGAGATGAAGAATTTAAAGACAAACATTAAAAAAAAAAGATGATCCAATAAATTCTGAGGTCACAGCGACTTTTGAACGATATTTTTTTCCCACCCCACTGTGAGGCGGCCGGCCCTGATTAACCGCGTCTTTTTTTAAAGGAGAAAATTTAGACATTTTTTAGTGACTATTTAAGCATTGACAACACTAAATGCAAACAGAATATATTCCAAAATGAGATTTGAAATGTTTCGAAAATTTTTCCTTGATACTTGCCAAATTTTCGCTCAATCGTATTTCATAGTCGTAATCGCGTATTGGTATCTCGAAAGGGTATTCTATTAGCTTCCATTACCACTTTATCTTAACAGAATCGGCCAAGTGGTTCGAGGCACAAAAATTTTTTTGTGAGCGAAGAATAATTCTTGGGTGGCATACGTGCACTTGTAGATTGCCAAATAAGTCGCTTCCGGTTGATTTTTCGAAAATATTGATTATGAACATTTTTATTTAGAATTGATCAGGTTTTCAAACAGTCGTAATATCTTTCTCATCCGAAGCACCATTGCGGCGTATCATAAAGGCACTCTTGGGTTTTTGTTGAATTCCAGTGAAAAATTGGGTTTTTTGCGTTTTGTTAATTTATATTAGCCATTGTTAAATCTAAGTAGCATGTTCCTAATAGATATTTTTCAGCTCTATTAAATAAACTTTTCCGATTTGATATCGTGGAACATTTAACTTTTTTGAAAATCAAGCATTGCCTTGAAAAGGTCACTTTTCCGATTGATCGATTCCAACGTCCAAAACCTTAATTTGTTTACAAGTTTCGTCTAAATCGATAGTTATGGTACGAGTATGATTTTCAAAAAAAAAAAAATTCTCGAAAAAGTCCGGCATTCTTTAAGTTTCTCGGAAAGGATTTCATTACCGTTTTTCTAGAGCTAGTCAAAGGGCATATTTCGGTCTTTATCGCGTCTCGATTGGTTGAACCGTTTTTGAGTTACAAAGGTTTTTACGAAAATGGTCTAATACTAGCATCTCCACTTCCGGTTGGTCGACAACTTCCCGCCTTCGAAGTGAATGTAACTTTCATTAGTGTGAATTAGATATCGAACAAAGGATTCGGGCACCTTTTTTGTGACAGACTGAATTTTTTAAATCCGATTAGAATTCGATGTATCCAAGTCTCATGGAGATCCGATGAATGTGTCAGTTTTCAGCCACCATTACGAAAATCTCGCGCCAAACGCAACTAAAGTTTTGAAAGCCTTTTCCGACATAGTAACGAAACGAGGAATAAATCTTCCATTGTAATCCGTAAGACTACCTTAAATTGATTTTTTAAAACTCCACAGAGGCTTTTAAATCGCGACTCTTTCCTCTGGAGCTTTTAATAACTACCAGTTTAAGGATATCCGGACACAAAATGCTTAGAGATCTTTTTACTTATGTCCTGACCACGTTCCTAAAATTAGATCTTTTATTTCAGCGACCACGTTTCGAGTGGATATGTTTTGTTTTATTTCATATTTAAACAGATTTTATGTGCAAATTATTTAATCAGTAAGATACTCGAACACCAACCCCTAAAAATTGTTGTAATAATCAGGCCGAATGAATTTTTCGTTGCGAATTAAAATAAACTAATGCAGCAAAAAAACCAACAAGAAAAAATACCTATATATAAAAAAAAACCAATAAATACCTTTAGCAGTTCCTTTCATCTACCGGCACTCAATAATAACCTAAACTCAATCTAACAGAATCACTGGTGGTGCGGAGGCGCAAAACGTACCCGAGGATCAAGCCGAGACAAACGGTGAACTGGCAAGGAAAGGAACCCGTCAAGTAGGCACTGCGAGACGCGCACAGAAAGACGGACAGCTGCGAAAGAAATCAGTGCACACTGTCGGGTTTTGTATTATCGAATTGGAGACCCGCAAGTAAGGAACATCTGGAACGGTCGAGTTCTTTATTGTTCGGAAATGCGTCGGAACCGAACCGAGGAGCAGGGGCGCGCGCGAGGTTTTCCAGGGGGGGCGAATTTTGATTCGAGTAATCTGTAATGCGCAATCCCTTACCTTGTTAGGGCGTTTGTCACGAAAAAGTACTCGAATTCTCTGTCCCGTATTTATCAAATTCGTAAAAGCCTCAAAAACGGTTCAACCAATCAAGATGCGATAAAGACCGAAATGTGCCCTTTGACTAGATCTAGAAAAAAAGGTAATGATATCCATTCCGATAAACTCAAAGAATGCCGGAGTTTTTCGAGGAAAATTTTATTTAATAGAGCTGAAAAATGTCTATTAGGAACATGCTACTTCGATTTAGCAATGGCTAATATAAATTAACAAAACGCAAAAAACCCAATTTTTCACTGGAATTCGACAAAAATCCAAGTTTGCCTTTATGATACGCCGCAATGGTGCTTCAGATGAGAATGATATTAAGACTGATTGAAAGCCTGATCAATTCTAAACAAAAATGTTCATTGTCAATATTTTCGAAAAATCAACCGGAAGCGACTTATTTGGCAATCTACAAGTGCACGTATGCCACCCAAGAATTATTCTTCGCTCACAAAAAAATTTTGTACCGCGAACCACTTGGCCGATTCTGTTAAGATAAAGTGATAATGGAAGCTAATAGAATACCCTTTCGAGATACCAATACGCGATTACGACTATGAAATACGATTGACCGAAAATTTGGCAAATATCAAGGAAAAATTTTCGAAACATTTCAAATCTCATTTTGGAATATATTCTGTTTGCATTTAGTGTTGTCAATGCTTAAATAGTCACTAAAAAATGTCTAAATTTTCTCCTTTAAAAAAGGACGCGGTTAATCAGGGCCGGCCGCCTCACAGTGGGGTGGGAAAAAAATATCGTTCATAAGTCGCTGTGACCTCAGAATTTATTGGATCATCTTTTTTTTAAATGTTTGTCTTTAAATTCTTCATCAATCTCTCGAGCCGGATTTTTGATTTTGAGTTATAATTTTTTACAATTTAGAACCAAATTTGTTTTTTATTATAACGTATCCTTTTTTTCAATTAAAATCAGGCCACACAGGCCACAAATATATAAAGATTCGTCCAATTTAGTTTTTACTCTTTGCTTTAAAAATAGATAATAGAGTCGCCGAAATAGAATTTCCATTTCTTTTTTTTTTTTTGACTCAAATTTAAAATTTTACAAGTATGTTTTTTTGTAATTTTGAAAACAGTGTGAGTTTTTATAGAAAAATGTATATAAAATTCTTTGAACCTAAATCTTTCTATTTTTATAATTAAAATTAAAATATTGTTTTCTCTTTTGGCAGCTGTCAAATTTTCTGTCAACTTAATGAATATATTTAATAATTATTTAGACAAATGAAAGTACAAAGCAGACATTTTTTATGGGTTTCGTAGGTGTTGAATACGAAATTAATTTTTAAAAAACTGCATTTGTTGGTAACTGCCAAAATTGCTGTCAAATTTAAAAATACGAAAGTTGGTAACAATGTGATTTTCCATTGAAGAAAGGATTTAAGTGTTTTTTTAAATTTGCTAGTTCCATAATTGATATTAAAATACATTCTTCACTTTTGACAGCTGTCAAAATTTCTTCCAACCTAATAAAATGCCATTTAATTATTTCAACAAACTGAAGTACCCAGGAGACAATTTTCTATAGGTTTTGCAGGTACTGAATTTAAAATTGATGTCAAAAAAAATTGTTAGCTGTCAAAACTTGTGTTAAATTTAAAAATATGAAAGTATATCTTTTTCGTATTACTTTCGTATTTAGTACCTCCAAAACCTATAAAAATGTTAAGTACTTTAATTTGGTGAAAAAATAATAAAATGTCATTTTTATTGACTTGACAGAAATTTTGACAGCTGTCAAAATTTACGACTTTATTTTAATATCAATTACTGAACTAGAAAGTTTTAAAATATTTTATGTATCTTCTTCTATAGAAATCAACATTATTTTCAAAATTACGAAAGATATACTTGCAAATTTTTCAATTTGACAGCAATTTTGGCATCTCCCAAGCAACATAATATTTTTTTGACATAAATTTCGTATTCAGTTCCAAAACTTATAAAGAAATGTTTGTCAAGCACGTTTATTTGTATAAATAATAACAAAATTGCACTTTCAATAAGTTGAAAAATTTTGACAGCTGCCAAAAGCGAACATTTTATTTTATTATCTATTATGGAACCAGCAAATTTCAAATCACTTAATAGTGCTTCTTCTATGGGAATTTACGTTATTTTCAAAATTACACTTGCATTTTTTAAATTTGACAGCAGTTTTGACAGCTACCAAAAAATACAATATATTTTTTACAAGTATGTATTTTGTAATTTTGCAAACAGTGCGAGTTTTTATAGAAAAATGTATATAAAATTCTTTGAACCTAAATCTTTCTATTTTTATAATTAAAATTAAAATATTGTTTTCGCTTTTGGCAGCTGTCAAATTTTCTGTCAACTCAATGAATTTGATATTTAATAATTATTTAAACAAATAAAAGTACAAAGCAGACATTTTTTATGGGTTTCGAAGGTGTTGAATACGAAATTAATTTAATAAAAAGCGTTACATTTGTTGGTAACTGCCAAAATTGCTGTCAAACTTAAAAATACGAAAGTTGGTAACAATGTGATTTTCCATTGAAGAAAGGATTTAAGTGTTTTTTTAAATTTGCTAGTTCCATAATTGATATTAAAATACATTCTTCACTTTTGACAGCTGTCAAAATTTCTTCCAACCTAATAAAATGCCATTTAATTATTTCAACAAACTGAAGTACCCAGGAGACAATTTTCTATAGGTTTTGCAGGTACTGAATTTAAAATTGATGTCAAAAAAAATTGTTAGCTGTCAAAACTTGTGCTAAATTTAAAAATATGAAAGCATATCTTTTTCGTATTACTTTCGTATTTAGTACCTCCAAAACCTATAGAAAAATGTTTGTTAAGTACTTTAATTTGGTGAAAAATTATAAAATGTCATTTTTATTGAGTTGACAGAAATTTTGACAGCTGTCAAAATTTACAACTTTATTTTAATATCAATTACTGAACTTGAAAGTTTTAAAATATTTTATGTATCTTCTTCTATAGAAATCAACATTATTTTCAAAATTACGAAAGATATACTTGCAAATTTTTCAATTTGACAGCAATTTTGGCATCTGCCAAGCAACATGATATTTTTTTGACATAAATTTCGTATTCAGTACCAAAACTTATAAAGAAATGTTTGTCAAGCACGTTTATTTGTATAAATAATTATAAAATTGCATTTTCATTAAGTTGAAAAATTTTGACAGCTGCCAAAAGGAAACATTTTATTTTATTATCTATTATGGAACGCAAATTTCAAATCACTTAATAGTACTTCTTCTATGGGAATTTACGTTATTTTCAAAATTACACTTGCATTTTTTAAATTTGACAGCAGTTTTGACAGCTACCAAAAAATACAATATATTTTTTACAACAATTTCGTATTCAGTTCCTCCAAAGCCTATAGAAATAATTATTAAATGGCATTTTCATTAATGCCCCAGAAATTTTGACAGCTGCCAAAAGTAAAATCTGTATTTTAAAATCAATTATGGAACTAGCAAATTTAAAAAAAAAACACTTGAATTCCCTTCTATGGAAATTCACATTGTTTATAAAATTATGGAAGACTATCTTGCATAGTTTTAATTTTGACAGCAATTTTGGCAGCTACCAACAAACACAATAATTTTATGAAATTAATTTCGTATTCAGTACCTTCAAAACCCATAGAAAAATGTCTTTTTGGGTACTAAAGTCATTTCTGGAAATAAATATTAAATTACATTTTAATTTAGTTGACAGAAAATTTGACAGCTGTCAGAAGTAAAAATGTTACTTTAATTTCAATTAAAAAATAGAAAAAATTTTAATATTTATATCTCTTTTAGGCAATATCACATTGTTTCAAAATTACTAAAGACATACTTTTCAATTTTTATATTTGACAGTGATTTTGAAAGCTATCAAGGATTAGAAAATATGAAAATTTTATTTTATTTCGAATTGGGCGAATCTAAATGTGATTGCGACCTGTATACTCATTTTAATTGAAAATAACGATATTTTTCAGTAAAAAATCCAATTTTAGAACTAAATTATAAAAAATTAGGAATAGCTAAAAATAAAAAATCTGGCTCGAGAGATTGATGAAGATGAAGAATTTTAAAAAGAACATTAAAAGAAATAAGATAATCTTCTTCACATTACCGACTTACTTTTGGCTAAAGTCTAACTGGAAAACTGGAGTCTAACAAAAATTTCGGCAAAATAGATAATATAATCTTATCGGCGGATACTGCCGGTCCGGTGCGCCTATGGAATGTACAATTCACCGTCACAACTAACTGCAGGTCAGAAAAATATGCATAGGCATGGGCGCATTACCCTAGTAAGCAATTATATGGGGTGTTCTTCTGCATTGAATAGTATTAACATAAGTTTTCTCTGCTTAGTTGGAATATGCCGTACCGAAAGCCCTTACTAGCAAACGAGTCATTCGTGAAGTAGAAAATCAAAGGCTCAGGTGTTCATATTGTATTAAATTTTTAAGAGAAAAATATTTTTACTACTTGTCCAGTGCCAATAATTTTTTTCAAAAAAAAATTTTTAGCAGTATATATGAATGGTCGGAAAATTTGGGATTCATAAATAGGGTGGAGGTGGGAAAAGGGGTGTTTTCCATTTTTACCTAAATTGTTTGCAATGGTTACCCCACTTGACCCAATTTTCGCATATAATTTAATAGTAAGACGTCATCCTCCGCAGTGGCTTCGCACAAAAGCAAAAGAGCCCTCCTAAAACATATACACATCCATCCCGGGCGTCATAAAATATTTATTAACACTTCAACGTAACGAATGTGGACGCTGAGGTTTCTGAAGAGGCGCCGCAATGTTGATATTATCATTCATTACTCATCGTTTACTGTCAAATGACCCCTCTTATCACAGAGTTCACATTCTATTTTGTTCCTCCGTACGGCCGGTAGTTTCTACTCGTCGCCCTCCCACAACCCGCCACAATCTCATTTGCATATTGGCCAAGTCAGCTTTGCTTCCCGACTTACTTCTCTGGAACAAGAGGCTCGATGGCGAACTTGCGTTGGCGTGCAAGGCGTGTTTGATTCGCCGTTGAATCAAACCGAAAAACGAAGTACTAGAAAGCGGTAATAAAGATAATGATGAATTTTCCAAACATGGATCAATATTTCAATGTTACAGCGCCCATTTCCACAAATCTCCGGTAGGCAACCCCCAAAGCTGTCCCCGAGGAAGTTGTACATTTGAAAAAAACGCAGACACACACCCTTTTATTACCCACCATGGTCAGCTTTAGTACATTGATGCAAAGGCTAAATTTAAATAAGATAATTGCTTCAATATGGGATAACGCGAAAACGCCGCCATGTAGAGGCAAGTTGCGCGGGACCTTTTTGTAGAGAATTGAATTTGCTACAAAAAAGTCCGCGACAGCATACCGCTATCTTTTACCCTGTAGGCGTGGGGGTCAAAAATGTTAATTGACCGAACAAAAAAAAATGTATTTGACGAGTAGTTTTTCATCAAGTTTTGTTTTGTGTTTGATTAGATTATATTATGCGTTGCAGCGCATGCGCTAATAGCACGCGAGGAACCAAAAACTTTCAGCGATTCCCAAGCATAAAGCGTGAGCGTGAGAAAAAGTCTGTCATAATTGCTTGCAAATTAACTGAATCAAGATGTTTTCTTAATTTCGCTGTGCTGTCTTTGACCATCGCATCGCATCGATAAGCAACAATGCCACGCAACCCATACAAATTAGAACAAAAAAACAGCTAATGATAATCCCATTATCCGCCCTAACGTGAGCTGTTTGCAGAATTCCGTCTGTTAAACACATTGATCCGCGAGGAGAGCAGATAAGGAATAGGAGGAAGAGTTGTCTCTCGCACAACCCGACCGGTATTTAAATAATAATGGCCGCCGAACCACGTGTGGAAGAAAAATTAATGAAGGTCGTGTAAGTCTTCAATGGCTGCTCGCGCAGAGAACACCAATTATATTTACCCGCTTTTGTACCGCGAAGTAAATGAACGAGTTGAGCGGGAGAATCTTGGATAATGAATTCAGTGTATTAGATGGTCTATTCTGTTTTAATTTGGCACTTTTGGGAATATTTTCGGAATGAATTCGCGATTTGGAGATTAAGGGCGTGTTGCATGTGCAGAATTTATTTATAAATAGTAGTAATAATAAGGTTATAATTAGTAAAATGTGGCGATGGCCATAAGAATTATGGCGAGAATTTATTAATTATGAGTGCGCTTTCTAATGCACACAAAGACAGTCATTATGATATTTCTCCTCTGTCTAACAATGCTTTTTTCTTACTGTAAATTTCTCAATTCTCGGATGTCTTCAAATGAGGGCTACCCTCTAAATACGTACTCAGCTTACCAATGTTCAACTTGCCGCGAAGGATATGTTTAGAACAAAGTATTCTACATTTCTGCCAAGTGCATGCTTTAAGAGGGAGTGCATTCAATTAAGTTTTGATTAGATAAAGGAATCGAATGATCACCGAAGTGTACAAATTAGTGCTGACTGCAGACTACCGCGAAGTATAATCCGGAGCTGGAGTTGAGGAGTTGCCTGAAGTTTTGGTTGAAAATTCGGCTTCTGAAGGGGAAAGTTTACGTTGCAAATGCACGTTTGCATTCGGAATTTTTTGTAAATATTTTCCTTACAAGTCTTGAACGCAACGTCGTTTGCCTACTAATTTGTCTGGTTTAAATATGTTCAACTTAAGACATTATGATTACACAAGTGCTGCTCTGCTGAATTAATAATTCTCTATGATGATATGGTTATTTTATTTCATCGAATAAGTATAATAATGTGTTCAAGCATTTCCACCCCGCGTTGTAACAGAATGTTTATTAACTGTTTCGAAACTCGATTTTACATCTTGGGAACTTAGTGATTATGAGTTATGGTATTGGCACAATTTGGCCAATAGTTGACAAACTTTTGGCTATAAGAGAACAAGTTCTATATATTTAGGATCATCTCCAGCTGTTGTTTGTCGCTACGAAATATATTTGAGAAACGATGTTTTGGTATAAAATGTATATATAAAACATTTGGTGTAAGAAGTTGATACAAAAATTGGCACCCTGAAATAAACTTCCGAAATATAGTTTTTTATTTATTATTATTATTTATTTATTTATTTAATTTCTAAAAATACTTCTTGTAAATAACTCACAAAGTAAGTAATATTTTATTATTCTTAACCAAGTGGATAATACAGATTTTCACCGCTCGTTCGAGGTATATCTCTGCAAGAGTGAGACTTCAAGAGTAGATACGCCCTGAGGCACCTAATGCGCGAAAATAAATCCCCGTACTTTTTTATGATTACAAACTTTTAGGTTCAAACGTGAAAAAAATACGATACAGATTTACTACTAATACAGCGGTTCAGGCGTCGTGTGCCGGCATGGAAAATGATCTTGTCTTCCCGTTCGAAATCGGCAGTAAATGTAAATAATAATGCAATTTATAGTGAAACTCCATCGCGAATGGGACCATGCGAAGTCATGCGGATGCCTCCAATCGATGGCTTCAAACCGTGTTTGACAGCATTTCGAATTGTTTTACGATAATGCTTTGTATGAAAAAACCAACCCTTATTTGATGTTTCGCGCATAAAGTTTTATGCTAATGTTACTGCATATCAAAAGAGGCTGTAATAGCGGGTGTAATAGTGTCATCTTAAGATGTTTGATGATTCAGCGAGGAAAGTGGTGTAAGCGTTGAAAAATTCAAAATTGAGTTCGTATCTAGCTTGAAATTTATCACCTGGAAGGTATTTCGTTACGTTTTATAAATACGCCTGCGCTTTCATTAAAAAAATTGGTTTCGCGAATGTCAGTCTGTGCGTATTCCAGCACCCACGCTATTCGAGTTATCGACTTAAAACGCCATACCTAAGCAGGAACTGAAAGAGCTCAGTTGAACAATTAATACCCGAGTTTCTTAAAATTAAACAATTCAAAAGTAAATGTGTGGAAAATAAAATATTCTAAATGGAATTATCACTATTTCCGGATTTTCCACCCAAAGTACACAACGGATATAAGCTAGAAAATAAAGCTTATAATAAATTCCGTAACTTTGTTGCTGGATAAAGACAAACCCACGATTCTTGCTACACTCTTTTAAACCTATCGGAATATCTTCATAAGCACCGAGGCCATTTTACTCACAATTCTGTAACTCAGTTAGTCCGATGTGCACATCTTGAGGTAAAAGATTTAACTGCAATGTTTGAGGACACTGATCTTCAATCAACCTATAAGACCACTGTATCACTCCGTGTCTCCACTGCAGTTCTACCCTCGCCTTTCTTGGAAACCGTCAGGAAAGAAAGTGCACTATTAAACTAAAAACTGGCGCCCGAGATTTTCTTCGAAAAATAAGGTATTACAAAGCTGGAAGGCCCTGTTTGTAGGTAGTAAGGGACAAACAGCCCATCAAGGCAAAAAAGAACGTCACAAATTTGGCAGAACGTTACGTATTGAGCTTAGGGCAGTCATTGATTTGGAGGAGAAATAGAGCGGGCTCTCACGCGGACCCTTATAGAACACCAGAGCCTATTAGGAGCGTTTACGAATAGAACAGCAGCAAAAGACAAGGTAAATCTATAGTAATGACTTGTTTAAGTTATCACTCATAATGACAATTAGTTCACGAAATTCATGAAACTTAATGGCTAGAACCAACAATAATTTATTAGAAAAAAAGCATTGCTAAACAGAGGATAAATGTCATAATGATAGTCTTTGTGTGCATTAAAAAACACACTCAAAATTAATAAATCTCGACATATTCTTATCGCCATCGCCACATTTTACTAATTATAACCTTATTACTACTCCAGTGTACTATTTATAAATAAATTCTGCACATGCAACACGTCCTTAATCTCCAAATCGTCGAATTCATTCCCAAAAGTGCCAAATTAAAATAGAACACACCATCTAATACACTGAACTCATTATCCAAGATTCTACCGCTCAACTCGTTCATTTACTTCGCGGTACAAAAGCTGGTAAAAATAATTGATGTTCTCTGCGCGAGCAGCCATTGAAGACTTACACGACCTTCATTAATTTTTCTTCAACACGTGGTTCGGCGGCCATTATTATTTAAATACCGGTCGGGTTGTGCGAGAGACTCTTCCTCCTATTCCTTATCTGCTCTCCTCGCGGATCAATGTGTTTAACAGACGCGTTTAGTTCGAATTCTGCAAGCAGCTCACGTTGGGCAGATAATGGGATTATTATTAGCTCTAATTCGTATGGGTCACGTGGCATTGTTACTATCGCAAAGAAAATGAGGTGAAGTAAAGAAAAACTGCCGCGGACCTCTTGTAGAGTATTAAATTTGCTACAAAAAGTCCGCGACAGCATATCGCAGACAGTCATACTTTAGGCGTGGGAATCGCTGAAAGTTCGTTATGAGTTTCCCGCGTGCAACAATTATCTGGCCCATTGCGCATGCGCTACACACATTACAAAACATGGAACTTGAAATAAATTTTACTGTAAATTATCAATCTTAAACAATTGCGACGTTTTTTTGCGATATTGAATATTAAAGGAGAAAGAAACTTTTCTGTTGTCTTTTTAAAATGTAAACAAACAGCTTGTAGGATTATTCTCGTCCACCTGTATTTATTCCGCATTCCATTTTCTTGTATCCAGGTCTTTACATTTATACTCGCGAATAATCATCAAAAACTTTGAGCGACTCTCACGCCTACAGGGTAACCGACAGTGGTATGCCATCGCGGACTTTTTTGTAGCAAATTTAATTCTCTACAAAAAGTTCCCGAACAATTTTTCTCTACATGGCTTCATTTTCGCAGTATATCAAGTTAAAGATCGGAAAACACGATTTTCAGGCGATTTTCAACTTTACGGCCAGGAATCGAACCCGTAACTGCTGGGTGAGAGTTAAGTGTACTTGCCTATCAACGAATCCTTATGATCGACTGATTTCGAATCAGTTCTATTTTTAAACGAACGTGTCACTTGTTTAAAAAATTAATAGACAATTAACCTGATTTTAAAGGGATATTTCTGTGCCGACTTGAAATCACATTCCGTGTCGCATTTTTGAGATTTTTCCCCAAATATAAAGTACGATATAAATATTTATCCAGACGTATAATCCAACTTTTAGGTAAATATTTATGCCATATTTTTTATAGAAAGGTTAACGACTGAATTGCTTATGTTCCGGAGAGAAATACAATAATTTTGCTCATTTCGTTGCAGGTCACCCAAGATTTATCCCCAGCATCCTTGTATGTATTTAGAGCAATAGTAAATTATATTAATAAAGACACTTTTTCAATTAATATTATTAGACGAGTGGAATGGACCAATTAATAAATCCATCTGTTTCCAATCTGTGAATTGTGGAATTACAATTAGACGAATAAATAAACGAGGAGTGTAAAAACGCTTAAGCGACCCTGTCGACAATCGGATGGGACACGAACAGTGAGAACAGCCGCACATGGGCATTCTTAAAACAAGATTAAAACGAAAAGGGTACATCCGCATGTTTGATACTAACGACAACGGATGCGTAAATCATGAATATTAAATATAGTTTATCACAATTAGAGTAACGTTGACACCGATGTGTCGTTTTGAAGGGGGTCACGTTTATTTTTAAAATGTGGCAACTGCACGAACTATTGTCCACAGTAAAATTATTACAGCGTTTCTCGACAAGAGAATTCATTCGTATCCAAGAAAAATCACTGTTATATTCATCTTTGATTTTCGCGATAAAGGCGCGTGCACACTAAAAAATATTTCGAACGAACATTCGCGAATGTTCGCGAACATTTCGTGTGCATGCGAAACATTTAGGTGCGAATAGTTTCCATCGGCGTTCTAATAATCTACTTAATTTCTCATTTACCTAAATACCCATAAGCTTAAAATCCCCAGAAAATTATAAGTCCGGCCGTACTTATAATTTTCGGGGGATCTCCATTTATTCGAAAAGTCGTTAACCATAAAATTATTTTAATTCGTTACTTTATTCTACAAATATCGTTATATTTCATAGCTTGAAACGTGCCCTATTTCCGAAGAAGAATTTGCATTAAAAATGTAGGACACAGTCTAGTTCTATTTCCGTCAACCCGATACGAATATACGCTTTTTATAAAACTCGCGGGCTACATTTCAATGATAATGCCCTTTTTGTGGGACAAGGGAACTTCGGGGTCAAGAGTCCATCGAGTTATTGACGTAATCACCGGTATTGTTCTGTCGAGGAGACCCCGATGGAAGGCTGTCCTTACAATTGAGTGTTTGCTGTATTTCTAGAAGCGGAAACCGCTACCCAGTCTGGCCACTCGAACAAAAGTGAACGAAACTGGTATGTAAGCGACGTGACAAAAAGCGATCCCCGCAAGGGCTAGAAACGGTTTTTCTTCCAATACCCCCAATTAACGGCGTCATTTTCGAGTATATTATATTATATTTATGATTTTTCAGTTACTAAAACTTTAAACACAGACCACAGCAACAATAAACCCGAGAAATTTGATAATTTACCTCAAAATCAAATCATTCCTGGCTTAAAAGGATCTCTATCTAGTAAGCTAAAAGCGTGGATATTTGATCACCATTTAGATTCCCGTCCGACCAAACAGATCGTACATAAGAGCTGACGTCACCGTTCAGGTTCTCGTCCGACCACATAGATTTTACAGAAAAGTTGACGTCACCGTTTAGATTCCCGTCCGACCAAACAGGAGAGCTGACGTCATCGTTTAGGTTCTAGTCCGACCACATAATTAAATGGATGAATAGTTATTCGTTTTTCTTGTATAACTTTTTAATTATTTTGGCCTTCTCTGGTATATAACGATTTTTGAGAAGCGTAAAATGAATCCAATAAATAGAAATATTTGACGACTCTTCTTTTCGTTTTGGGCAGCCTTAATAAACACTTGAACCGATCGGCAGCCGCATTTGATAACAAGACGCGCCAAACGAAGGATGTATAAAGTAATCAACCCTAGGGTGCGACAAAAACTACACAATTAACCCTAGCTAAATCCAGAGGGGTTGAAATTAAGTGTATTTGATTTAGCTGACGATGTAATTACGGGGTTGCTGCCAACTCTTTGGAAATCAAATCCATGACTATCCATGTCTTCCGCAAACTTAACTGTACTTGCACAAGTCGTTAAGAGGCGTGATAGAGAAGGAGCCTGACGTGTCACGTGCGGGGAAATGCGAGACGAGTGCAAATTAATTTAACCTTCTATCATCAAAACTGACAAAAGAACCAATCCAGAGATGGTGATAATAAAGATAAAAAACGCAATGTTTTTCCTTACAAAATTTTTACAAGAGCTCAAGGGATGCTAAGACGACCGACAGGCAGGTTTTACCTTGGGAGCAATTATATTCTCTTTAAGTTCCACAATTTCACACAAACGAAACGTTATCGATTTTACTGAACGCGTGTGCAACCCTAAACGTTAATGAACTGTCTTGTTTTCATCTACTAGAGGAACCGATCGGTCGCCATTGATCCTACACGTGCTCGCAACAATTTGTTTACGAAACGAAACTATGCCAAGTCGATTTACGCAGTTTGTTGAAGGGTTACGTCGCCAGCTGCATATTTTACCCAGAATATCTTTAATGACCAACTGCGGTTGTTCTTAAGTCGAAAAACTCGATAACATATCTTCAAATCAAATCATTTCTGACGTAAAGTTAGCTTAGAAAAGAGAAAATGCCAACCTCACCGTTCACAGAGATCTGACAGAAAGGCTGACGTCATCGTTCAGGTTACCGTCCGACCACGTAGATCTTATAAGAAAGCAGGCGTCACCGTTTAAGTTCTCGTCCGACTAATTAGATTTTATAGAAGAGTTGACGTCATCGTTTAGGTTCTCGTCCGACCACATATATAACAATAGGATGACGTAGGCATCGCACCGAAAAATGTGAAAATAATCAACGATTCTATACGCTAGTAAAAGTAGTAGCCCTATCAGATTTAAAACAAATGGAACCGAAACCAAAGTAAAGGAAGCAAAATGACACTGATATTTAGTCTGTTTCTGCAGCCTCCTTGCTTCAATTAGGAGTTCAGGATTTACTATGAAACTTCAGCTCTTTTCTATAAGGAACTATAACTAAAATTTTGAGAGTTGATAAAAAACACACATATGTAAGGAAAATCGGATTAGTTGTGCACAAACAGTGAGCCGTAACGTTCACTCTAATTACCGCTGCAACTGTACTGCCAGTGACTTATTTAAGCAAAAGTCCTCTCCAACAACTACTAGGTACCATAAAATTAATTAAATAAACATTCGCGGCCGCACTGGCGTGTTCGCAGCTTCCTATCCTGGTTCGCGGGCCGGAAGTGGCTAATTACGAATTAGAGTTCGAGGAAAACTCGGTCAGCGAAATTCACTGCCGGCACAGCGCAGATTAAATACTGCACAATAGGAGACTTAAAATTAAGTTCGTTTTCAGCATACAAGCCTGGTGATAATGCCTCGGCTACAAAGTTGTTTAATGCGATACGAAATTATTAACGAACCGCGATTGTGTATTCCTAGTATTCAAGTTCAGCTCGCAGAGCAAAAATTTCAAGTGTAGACAATGTAACTTTTTTTAATAATCGGGTTTTGTAGGAGAGGATGATGCGGATAATCCGAGTAATAAAACTGATTTTTTCAATTACAGGAGGGATTGTGGCGCGACGAGACACAAAAGGACCGATCAATCAAGTAGGGGCATGTTTTAGAGCGAGATGTGATGAAGCATATTCCTGGAAATGGATATACTCCACGTAAAAAGTAACAATTTTCGAATATTTATCGCTTTGCTGGCTCACTGCATTCAATGATTTTATTTTGCGTATTGCGCTTGAGCTGCAGCAAACTGTAGGGGATTCACTGGCACGTTCGAGGCAACTTGCCGAAATATTTTACCTACTAACCGGAACCGTAACGATGACATGTGTCTACGTAATAGCCTTTATTTGGTATAAAATCGGTTTTAGAAAGGTCGAAATATTTTACTAGCGAACGTCCGATAAATAGATTATTACAAATACAAACACTTACCTATCGTGAATCGTTCCCTCAGTATTCCTCTTAGTGACCTGAAACAAAAATATGACATTAGTCACTTTAAAAACAATGAAGGTGAAGACTACAAACTATTTTTTATTTTGCTGCGCCAGTTTCGCACACTGCGGAATAAATAATTCAAGTGTAAAAGTGCGTTCCGACTCGAAAGATAATTTTCTTAGCGTCTACTTGTGGCTCTTCCGCAACCTCCCCTAAAAATTCAACATTTGTATCCCAAATATTTAACCGGCTAATGGGGGCCCCGGCAACGCGAAAGCACACTCAACCTGCAGACCCCCCCATTTATTACCATCCACTTTTCTATTACCATAATTAAAGTATAATCAGATAAGGGTGGGAATTATTAAAATGTATATTTAAGCAACTTGAATCCTGTAATCCGAATGACTTCCCTTTGTTTCGTTAAACGTATCTTGCAGGAGGGTGTTCGGAATAATTAATAAACGGGCCAACAATACGGAACACGGATGATCCTCACAATCAAACACATTCCTCGCGGAATTTATTAATTAGGAGCTTCAGAACAGAAAGCAAGGGGGTCGACAGACCTACATTCTACTCTGATATCTACATAAAACAATGTTATTGTTTCCTGGGCCAAGAAAGTTCGCGCGTTTCGTGCAACTTTCGGCGTTTAGGTGTCATTGTTGAATTAGATATCATTCTCGTAAGTGATTGATCGCCGCATTTGGTTAGTTCTTGGAAATTGTTGGGCAAACTGGTTCCCGAATAAATTAACCCCAAACCGCACAACATAAATAAATATTTTTAAGAGCGCCGAATCCAAGAACCTCGAGAGGAAGATATTTAAACCATACTCATCAAAAGCATAATTTTACCTCCATATTAAATCATTTCTGGCGTAAAGTTAGCTTAGAGAAGAGAAAATGCCCACTTCGCCGTTCAAGTTCTCGTCCGACCACAAGGATCTTACAGAAGAGCTGACGTCATCGTTTAGGATACCGTCCGACCCCATAGATCTTATAAGAAAGCAGGCGTCACTGTTTAAGTTCTCGTCCGACTATATAAATTTTATAGGAGAGTTGACGTCATCGTTTAGGTTCTCGTCCGACCACATTATATGACAATAAGTTGACGTAGGCATCGCATCGAAAAATGTGAAAATATCCACGATAAAATTAAATCGTGTTCCAGACGCTAGCATCAATTTGTTTACGAGACAAAGTTATGTCAGGTCGATTTACGTGGTTTGTTAAAGGGTTTGGCTGCATATTTTACCCAGAATTTCTTTAATGACCAACTGGGGCTGTTATCAAGTCGAAAAATTCGGTAATTTAACTCCAAATCCAATAAATTCTGGCGTAAAATTAGCTTGGAGAAGAGAAAATGCCAACTTCACCGTTTAAGTCCTCGTCCGACCACAAGGATCTTACAGAAGAGCTGACGTCATCGTTTAAGTTACCGTCCGACCACATAGATCTTATAAGAAAGCAGGCGTCACTGTTTAAGTTCTCGTCCGACTATATAGATTTTATAGAAGAGTTGACGTCATCGTTTAGGTTCTCGTCCGACCACATTATACAATAATAGGATGACGAAGGCATCGCATCGAAAAATGTGAAAATACCCCACGACAAAATTAAGTCGTGTTCCAGACGCTAGCATTAATTTGTTTACGAGACAAAGTTATGTCAGGTCGATTTACGTAGTTTGTTAAAGTGTTTGGCTGCATATTTTACCCAGAATTTATTTAATGACCAACTGGGGCTGTTATCAAGTCGAAAAATTCGGTAATTTAACTCCAAATCCAATCAATTCTGGCGTAAAATTAGCTTGGAGAAGAGAAAATGCCAACTTCACCGTTCAAGTCCTCGTCCGACCACAAGGATCTTACAGAAGAGCTGACGTCATCGTTTAAGTTACCGTCCGACCACATAGATCTTATAAGAAAGCAGGCGTCACTGTTTAAGTTCTCGTCCGACTATATAGATTTTATAGAAGAGTTGACGTTATCATTTAGGTTCTCGTCCGACCACATTATATGACAATAGGATGACGAAGGCATCGCATCGAAAAATGTGAAAATACCCCACGACAAAATTAAGTCGTGTTCCAGACGCTAGCATCAATTTGTTTACGAGACAAAGTTATGTCAGGTCGATTTACGTGGTTTGTTAAAGGGTTTGGCTGCATATTTTACCCAGAATTTCTTTAATGACCAACTGGGGCTGTTATCAAGTCGAAAAATTCGGTAATTTAACTCCAAATCCAATAAATTCTGGCGTAAAATTAGCTTGGAGAAGAGAAAATGCCAACTTCACCGTTTAAGTCCTCGTCCGACCACAAGGATCTTACAGAAGAGCTGACGTCATCGTTTAAGTTACCGTCCGACCACATAGATCTTATAAGAAAGCAGGCGTCACTGTTTAAGTTCTCGTCCGACTATATAGATTTTATAGAAGAGTTGACGTCATCGTTTAGGTTCTCGTCCGACCACATTATACAATAATAGGATGACGAAGGCATCGCATCGAAAAATGTGAAAATACCCCACGACAAAATTAAGTCGTGTTCCAGACGCTAGCATTAATTTGTTTACGAGACAAAGTTATGTCAGGTCGATTTACGTAGTTTGTTAAAGTGTTTGGCTGCATATTTTACCCAGAATTTATTTAATGACCAACTGGGGCTGTTATCAAGTCGAAAAATTCGGTAATTTAACTCCAAATCCAATCAATTCTGGCGTAAAATTAGCTTGGAGAAGAGAAAATGCCAACTTCACCGTTCCAGTTTTCGTCCGACCACAAAGATCTTACAGAAGAGCTGACGTCATCGTTTAGGATACCGTCCGACCACATAGATCTTATAAGAAAGCAGGCGTCACTGTTTAAGTTCTCGTCCGACTATATAGATTTTATAGAAGAGTTGACGTCATCGTTTAGGTTCTCGTCCGACCACATTATATGACAATAGGATGACGAAGGCATCGCATCGAAAAATGTGAAAATACCCCACGACAAAATTAAGTCGTGTTCCAGACGCTAGCATTAATTTGTTTACGAGACAAAGTTATGTCAGGTCGATTTACGTAGTTTGTTGAAGGATTTGGCTGCATATTTTACCCAGAATTTATTTAATGACCAACTGGGGCTGTTATCAATTCGAAAAATTCGGTGACTTAACTCCAAATCCAATCATTTCTGGGCATAAAATTAGCTTGGAGGAGAGAACTTCACCGTTCAAGTTCTCGTCCGACCACTAGGATCTTACAGAAGAGCTGACGTCATCGTTTAGGTTACCGTCCGACCACATAGATCTTATAAGAAAGCAGGCGTCACCGTTGAAGTTCTCGTCCCACTAAATAGATTATACAGAAGAGTTGACGAAGGCATTGCATCGAAAAATATGAAAATAATTTAATAATAGTAGTAATGTGGTAATAAATCCCAAAAAAGAAAAGATTAGTTCTTTATTTCTAAGTGTACCAGTCCCACAGACCTTGGACTAGCTCAGGGATTTACTCGAATTAAACGACCAAGTGAAGAAGTAAGAAGAGATTCCTACTAACCTCTCAAAACTATGCATGCAACCAAATTGTTTTCGCTTCAATGATAATTTCTTCGACCAACGTGAAGGAATAGCAATGGGTAACTCTTTATCATCTTTCCTTGGCGGTCCCTTCATGAGTCGCTTTGAAACCGAAGCAGAAGATGAACCTGAGTATTTTCCTAGTTTCTCAGATACATCCCCAATGCCTCCCAACATTGCGTTAATCATTTTTGGACCATCTAATTTTGTCCACCATGTTTTACATCCAAATTGATTTCTATGCTTTCTACGCAATCCGCTAAATTTTTATAGTCGCGGAGGTTAAACTGTGCGACGCCAAAAAATTAAGGTCACTTCCAACGTCACCAGTTCCCGGAAAAAAACATAAAAGGTTATCAAACCGTAGCCAAACATCTAAAAAAGCAGACGACGACGTCCTAATTAATATCTTAGACACCCCTCCCAATAGTTTGATTGCGGTTTACACAAACATAAACAAGCAATTTTTCCACGACATTGTGCAAGATTAAGAAAGATTCTTTGAAACGGCGCTGTCGCGTCGTGGTCTTAAATTCCAAACATAAAACTATTGATATGAGCACACTGCATCATAAATATATCTACACATATTAGAGCTTAAGTTGTGGTTGACAAATAGGAAACCGACGTTAAGCTTACTTAATTTAAACACAACAAGCAACATCCGTTCGTAGCGAGCGGTGCAGAAAGGGGGCTAGAGCTGGGAGGCTTAACCGCAAGATAACCACCGATAAACAGTTATTGATAAGAGCCTAACCGAACAAAATGTGTCACTATCAAGACTCGGCTCGTTCAGCATAACCCTAGCTGGAGGTTCAGGAAACGCACGAAAGGAAACGGTCGGAGATAAATAAAATGAATAAGCCAGCTCCTTTCGCAAAAATGTCCGCGTGGATGTTTTCCTTTTATTGCTGTCGCGGCCGTATTAAGCAGAGGCGTCACCTGTTTACACTCACTTAGATGCCGCCGTAAGGCTGAATAATGGCCGGTTTGGGGGTTTTGTTCGGCCCCAGTACAGGAAATGTCTTAATCCCGCGTATCGGTAGTGCATGGTATTTTTGTAGTTTCTGGTTGAAGACTGGTGGATGGAAAGTCAAAACACGTGATAGCGGCCCACGGTGTATTCTTACCAGTATTATTTTCAAGAAAATTTATTACAATAATTCGGAGCGGCGGTTATGGACGGATAGTGAAAACTGACAGTTTCGGATTGATGCGGACTGCTTCGGATTGATCTGGAACTGATGCGGACTGTCTCGGACTGGACGCTTCTCCGGCGTTTTATTACTTTTATGACGTATCCAGATGGCGCGTTTAAGGGGCGTACTGACTTGAAACGAAGGACTCGTACTCACAACGTTATTTACGGAGGTCGAGCGTATTATGTAATTAGCAAAATTGACTCGTAGCATGAATAACCGGAAATGGGTTACTTGCAATTTCCAGACTATATTGCAAAAAGAAACGTGCATTTTCACCAAATTTCATTAAAATCGAATCATTTTTGTGGGAGATTAAAATAAAAAATCAAAAAATTGGTTTTTGGCCTTTTTTTCAATAGTTTTGAGGTTATGTTGTAAAATGGTTGAAATAAAAGTTGTAGATTCAATTATCTACAAACTTTGCATTTAATTTTTCCGATAGGAGGTCTAGTTTTGCTGGAAATCGTAAATAACCACGTTCCACCCCTAAAAACACCTTTTTTTCCCACCCCCACCCTACTTCAAGTTATTTGTTGGGATCCAATCGATTTTTCTTCAATTATATACCATTTTCCGACCATCCATATACTGCTAAGAATTTTTTTTTGAAAAAAAAATTATTGGCACAACTAATTGTTAGAAATTGATTCAATGCAGAAATATTACGTTTCCGATGTTCATTTGTTTTTTCTGACAACGTTCTGGAAACCTACGGCCACCTACTAAGTATTAAAAATGATTGCAGTATTTTATTTTATTAGAGCGGTGCACAGTGGCCTTAAAGTGACCTTTTTCCAATCAGTCTGCTTTTTTTTGAAATCTTCGTTTTTTAATTGTCTATCGGTCTGTTATGCCAGATTTTCGATTTTTGTCTCTGATTTTTTAAAATTTTCTGTAGTAATATATTGAAGTGCATTAAAAATTATCGAAAACGTAAAACGAGACAGTTTTTAATTTTTTTAACTCAATTTTGAAATTTTTTTGCTAATTATAAACTATAAGATGCTATAAAGTTTTCAAAAGTTAAAGTAGAAGACGTAGAATGAGACGGTTTATAAGTATTCATAACTCAATTTTGAAGTCTAGGATTGTTGATTATAATAATTATAAACTATAAATTGCTATACAGTATCCAAAACTTGAAGCCAAAGAAAATAAAATGTGAGTTTTTAATTTTTTTAACTTAATTTTGAACGAGATTTTGAAATTTTTTGCTAATTATAAACTATAAGATGCTATATAAAGTTTTCAAAAGTTAAAGTAGAAGATGTAAAATGAGATGGTTTTTAAGTATTCATAACTCAATTTTGAAGTCTAGGATTGTTGATTATAATAATTATAAACTATAAAATGCTATAAAGTATCCAAAACTTAAAGCAAAAAAAATTAAATGAGAGTTTTTAATATTTTTAACTTAATTTTGAAACTTGTTGCTAATGATAATATATAAGATGCTATAAAATTTTCAAAAGTAAAATAATGAGACAGTTTTTAATTTTTTTAACTCAATTTTAAAATTTGTGCTAAAGTAAAAAACGCAAAATGAGACAATTTTTAATTTTTTTAACACAATTTTGAAATTTGCTGCTAATTATTAACTATAAGTTGCTATAATGTTTTTAAAAGTTAAAATCGAAAACGTAAGCTGAAACAGTTTTTAATTATTTAACTCAATTTGGAAATTTGTCGCTAATTACAAACCATAAGGTGCTATATAAAGTTTTCAAAAGTTAAAATAAAAAACAAAATGACACGGTTTTTAAGTTTCCATTCATTCAACATTTTGAAGTCTAGATTTGTTAAATAATTATAAACTATAAGGTGCTATAAAGTATTCAAAACTTGGAGCAAAAAACATTTTTTATATTTTTACATTTTTATAACTCAATTTTGAAATTTTGATTCAAAAGTTAAAGCAAAATAAATAAAATTTGAGAGTTTTTAATTTTTTTACCTTAATTTATAAACTATAAGGCTAATTATAAACTATAGGGTGCTATAAAGTTTTCAAAAGTTAAAATAAAAAACGTAAAGAGTGAGAGTGAGAGAGTTTTTAATTTTTTTTAATTCAATTTAAAAACTTTTCAAGAAGAAGCTATTAAGGAAATTGAGGAAGCATCAGAAATAGTCTATGACGAATAAAAATATAATTATAAGGCCTCTTGGTGATCGCTCTCATTCACTTGGTCTGGGTTCTGAAATTTGCGATTTGCTCCAGTCTAGGTATTTGATTTGAAGCGAACTTTCCTTATCTAACCTCTGTTCGGTTACATCCACTTGGTTTGAAGTGTAAAGCAAATAAATCGAGAACCGTTATTAATACCATTTCGATAACAACTTTCTAAATTTAGTTTATTTACAATATTATATTCATTACCACCGACAAGTTTTGGCTTTTTGGGTTACTTTTCCGAATCTCCTCCGCAACTTGTGTTTGTTTCTGCTTAAGTAAATATTTAGAATAAACAACACCGGAGATGATTTTCTTATTTTTAAGCCCTAGTTTACTTTTAAAATTGTACCACATCGACAATATAGATAAAGTACTTATCGTTTGTATCAATTAAATGCTTAAGCGTTTACTTAGATTTAGTGATTGGTCATAGCTGATATCGTAAACACTTGAACGAACCGGCAACTGAAAATCTGTACATTTTGTTTTTTGTCTTACCGGCCACCTAGTATTAAAAATTATTGCAGTATTTTATTTTATTTGAGCGGTGCACAGTGGCCTTAAAGTGACCTTTTTTCCAATCAGTCCACTTATTAATTCTGGAGGATGAAAAATTTCCGGAAATTTTTTGGGTTGCCATAGCAACGAAACCAAACACGAACTTCTGATTCGCTAATAAAGTGAGGTGTGAAATTTTCGCGATAATTTTTTGTAGAATTGTCACTTACAATGCAATTATCGCCGAAAGTCGAAATTTTCAAAATATTGCGTTTTCATTGATTCTTATAATACGAGGTAAATAGTCCTAGAAGTTTGAATTTTTATCCAAAAAACGTCGCTTTTTTGTAAGGAGTAAAAATGAGAGAACGATTTAAAATTGTCGCTCATAAAAATTATAGATAACAATTGGGCCTATTTCAGGGCCCTGCGGGGCACCAGCAAGCGTCTTGAAAATTATATTCTGGAGGTTATTGCACCGATTTACAGATTTCGCCGTGTCAACGTCTCCTTTTGGCACGAAAATATGTTTTTAAATTTTTAAGTATTTTATAATACTGGACACACTTTTGATCAGATCGAAAAGTATCGTGAAAAGTCTGGCGTATGTCCAAAACGTTAGACAAGTTTAGAAAATTTACAAATAGCTGGTCTCGCATGGTTGTAAAACTAATTCGGACTTTAGATGCCGTCTCTAATAGATTTCGCGCATTATATTTAGATTTTCGCATTTCTTAATTCATATTTGAATTGTGTTCAAGTGTGTGAGCAAAAATTTCAACTCAGATGCTTCTCGATAACCATCCCTGTTAGCTGCCTCCGCGAAAGTTAATTCCGCAGATTCTCTGGCATTCTTCATAGGCATTTTTACCGTTCTTCCTTTGATGCCGCAAAAATAGAATTTTATTCCATCCTAATAAAGGAGTACACATTCTCGTCGCTGCTGGTAAAATATTCAGCAGGCATTTAGAAGGATAAATTAAATTAATAAAAGCCAAACGATGTTTTTGACGCGAAATTACGTTTCCTCCGCATTAGCTCTACGCTTTAACCAGGATAACGTCTACGTCCTGCAACTGAAAAAACATTAGCAAAAAAAACCTTGAAACGTCAACGGATCGAAAAGTATCAATTTTGGTCCAATAAATTAGGTGCGAAATTTCCTCCACAAATATCCCCATAATTGGACCGTCAGCTGAAATGTTAAAAGCATCAATCTGTTTATTTGCTGTGGCAAAATTATACTAATTCCACCTATCCCGGCGTATTAAAACAAAGTCAGAGTCCTCTTCCGTTTATGTACCCAATTAAAATCGAGCTGCGAACATCAAAGCGGAGATACAACCGACTTTTTCCCCCCCACCACCACCACCAACGGTAAAGTAAACGTTGAATCTGAATCTGAAATGGTGTGAGAAAACTTAGATAAAAGGCAATGGAGAACTTGCGCGCAAACTTTAATTATTATCACTAACTTCACAAAGACATCATGCCCTTTGTTCGATTAAATCTTTACATCAACATTGGAGGAGCTGTAATGTACAGATTTTCAGTTGCCGGTTCGTTCAAGTGTTTACGATATCAGCTATGACCAATCACTAAATCTAAGTAAACGCTTAAGCATTTAATTGATACAAACGATAAGTACTTTATCTATATTGTCGATGTGGTACAATTTTAAAAGTAAACTAGGGCTTAAAAATAAGAAAATCATCTCCGGTGTTGTTTATTCTAAATATTTACGTAAGCAGAAACAAACACAAGTTGCGGAGGAGATTCGGAAAAGTAACCCAAAAAGCCAAAATTTGTCGGTGGTAATGAATATATTGTAAATAAACTAAATTTAGAAAGTTGTTATCGAAATAGTATTAATAACGGTTCTCGATTTATTTGCTTTACACTTTAAACCAAGTGGATGTAACCGAACAGAGGTTAGATAAGGAAAGTTCGCTTCAAATCAAATACCTAGACTGGAGCAAATCGCAAATTTCAGAACCCAGACCAAGTGAATGAGAGCGATCACCAAGAGGCCTTATAATTATATTTTTATTCGTCATAGACTATTTCTGATGCTTCTTCAATTTCCTTAATAGCTTCTTCTTGAAAAGTTTTTAAATTGAATTAAAAAAAATTAAAAACTCTCTCACTCTCACTCTTTACGTTTTTTATTTTACCTTTTGAAAACTTTATAGCACCCTATAGTTTATAATTAGCCTTATAGTTTATAAATTAAGGTAAAAAAAATTAAAAACTCTCAAATTTTATTTATTTTGCTTTAACTTTTGAATCAAAATTTCAAAATTGAGTTATAAAAATGTGAAAATATAAAAAATGTTTTTTGCTCCAAGTTTTGAATACTTTATAGCACCTTATAGTTTATAATTATTTAACAAATCTAGACTTCAAAATGTTGAATGAATGGAAACTTAAAAACCGTGTCATTTTGTTTTTTTACTTTAACTTTTGAAAAATTTATATAGCACCTTATGGTTTGTAATTAGCGACAAATTTCCAAATTGAGTTAAATAATTAAAAACTGTTTCAGCTTACGTTTTCGATTTTAACTTTTAAAAACATTATAGCATCTTATAGTTTATAATTAGCAGCAAATTTCAAAATTGTGTTAAAAAAATTAAAAATTGTCTCATTTTGCGTTTTTTACTTTAGCAACAAATTTTAAAATTGAGTTAAAAAAATTAAAAATTGTCTCACTATTTTAACATTTGAAAACTTTATAGCACCTTATAGTTTATAATTAACAAATTTCAAAATTGAGTTTTGAAAACTGTCACGCGTTACGTTTTTTATTTCAATTTTTGAAAACTTTATAGCAACTTATAGTTTATAGGTAATTAGCAACAAATTTCAAAATTGAGTTAAAAAAAATAAAAACTATTACTTTACGGTTTTTACTTTAACTTTCGAATACATTATAGCATCTTATAGTTTATAATTAGCGACAAAATTCAAAATTGAGTTAAAAAAATTAAAAATTGTCTCACTATTTTAACATTTGAAAACTTTATAGCACCTTATAGTTTATAATTAACAAATTTCATAATTGAGTTTTGAAAACTGTCACACGTTACGTTTTTTATTTCAATTTTTGAAAACTTTATAGCACCTTATAGTTTTTAGGTAATTAGCAACAAATTTCAAAATTGAGTTAAAAAAAATAAAAATTATTACTATACGTTTTTTACTTTAACTTTCGAATACATTATAGCATCTTATAGTTTATAATTAGCGACAAAATTCAAAATTGAGTTAAAAAAATTAAAAATTGTCTCACTATTTTAACATTTGAAAACTTTATAGCACCTTATAGTTTATAATTAACAAATTTCAAAATTGAGTTTTGAAAACTGTCACACGTTACGTTTTTATTTCAATTTTTGAAAACTTTATAGCACCTTATAGTTTATAGGTAATTAGCAACAAATTTCAAAATTGAGTTAAAAAAATAAAAACTATTACTTTACGTTTTTTACTTTAACTTTCGAATACATTATAGCACCTTATAGTTTATAACTAGCGACAAATTTCAAAATTGAGTTAAAAAAATTTAAAGCTGTCTCATTATTTTAACTTTTGAAAACTTTATAGCACCTTATAGTTTAATTAGCAACATCTTTCAAAATCAAGTTAAAGAATTTAAAAACTGTCACACTTCACGTTTTTTACTTTAACTTTTGAATATTTTATACTCGATTTTATAGCATCTACTAGCTTATTAGCAACAAATTTAAAAATTGATCTATAAATTCTTAAAAAATGGCTTACTTTACGTTTTTTACTCTAAATTTTGAATATTTTGTACTTGATTTTATAGCACCTTATAGTTTATTAGCAACAAATTTGAAAATTGAGTTAAAAAAATTTAAAACTCTCTTACTTTACGTTTTTGTATTTAACTTTTAAAAACTTTATAGCACCTTATAGTTTATAATTAGCAACAAATTTCAAAATCGAGTTAAAAAAATTAAAAACTGTCTTACTTTGCGTTTTCGATTTTAATTTTTGAAAACATTAGCACCTTATAGTTTATAATTAGCAGCAAACTTCAAAATTGAGTTAATAAAAATAAAGAATTGCCTCACTTTACGGTTTTCATTTAAACCTTTGAATACTTTATAGCATCTTAAAGAATATCATTGGCAACAAGTTTCAAAATTAAGTTAAAAAAATTAAAAACTGTCACATTTTATTTTTTTTTATTTTAACTTTTGAATATTTTATAGTAGGTATCTAATCAGCAACAAATTCCAAAATTGAGTTATTAAAATGTAAAAATTGTTTCACTTTATGATCTTTGCTTTAAGTTTTGAATACTTTATAGCATCTTATAGTTTATAACTATTATTTAACAATCCTAGACTTCAATATTGAGTTATGAATACTTAAAAACCGTCTCATTTTACGTTTTTTACTTTAAATTTTGAAAACTTTATAGCATCTTATAGTTTACAATTAGCAACAAATTTTAATATTGAAGTAAGAAAATTAGAAATGTTTCGCTTTCCATTTTTTACTTTAACTTTTGAATATTTCATACTCGATTTTATAGCATCTTATATTTTATTAGCAACGAATTTTAAAATTGAGTAAAAGAAATTAAAAACTGTTTGATTACTTCTACTTTTAAAAACTTTATAGCACCTTATAGTATATAATTAGCAACATAAAATTGCAAAATTGAGTTACAGAAATTAAAAACTGTAACACTTCACGGTTTTTACTTTAACTTTTGAATACTTTATAGCATCTTATAGTCTATAATTAGCGTCAAATTTCAAAATTGAATTAAAAAACTTAAGTCACTGGCTTACGTTCTTTAATTTAATTTTTGAATATTTTTTACCCGATTTTATAGCATCTTATAGCTTAATAGCAGCAAATTTCAAAATCAAGTTAAAAAAATTAAAACTGCCTCACTTTTTATTTTAATATTTGAAAACTTTATAGCACCTTATAGTTTATAGGCAATTAGCAACAAATTCCAAAATTGAGTTAAAAAAATTTAAGGGTGTCTCATTATTTTAACTTTTGAAAACTTTATAGCACCTTATAGTTTAATTAGCAACATCTTTCAAAATCAAGTTAAAGCAATTAAAAACTGTCACACTTCACATTTTTTACTTTAACTTTTGAATATTTTATACTCGATTTTGAATTTTGAATATTGTGTACCTACTCGATTTTGTAGCATCTTATAGTTTATTAGCAACGAATTTCAAAATTGAGCTATAAATTCTTAAAAGCTGTCTTTACATTTTTTATTTTAACGTTTGAAAACCTTATAGCATCTTATAGTTTGTAATTAGCAGCAAATTTCAATATTTTCGCTTTCCATTTTTTACTGTAACTTTTGAATATTTCATATTCGATTTTATAGCATCTTATATTTTATTAGCAACGAATTTTAAAATTGAGTAAAAGAAATTAAAAACTGTTTGATTACTTCTACTTTTAAAAACTTTATAGCACCTTATAGTATATAATTAGCAACATAACATTTTAAAATTGAGTTACAGAAATTAAAAACTGTAACACTTTTGAATACTTTATAGCATCTTATAGTCTATAATTAGCGTCGAATTTCAAAATTGAATTAGAAAAGTTAAGCACTGTCTTACGTTCTTTACTTTAATTTTTGAATATCTTATACCCGATTTTATAGCATCATATAGCTTTATAGAAGCAAATTTTGAAAATTTAGTTAAAAAAATTGAAATCTGCCACACTTTATTTTTATTATTTGAAAACTTTATAGCACCTTATAGTTTATAATTAGGTAGCAACAAATTTCAAAATTGAGTTAAAAAAATAAAAACTCACTTGACGTTTCTTATTTTAACTTTTAGAACCTTATAGCACCTTATAGTTTATAGTTAGTACATTTCAAAATCGAGTTAAAAAAATTAAAAAACTATTACTTTACGTTTTTTACTTTAACTTTCGAATACTTTATAACATCTTATAGTTTATAATTAGCGACAAATTGTCAAAACGTTACGTTTTTTACTTTAAGTTTTGAATATTTTATACTCGATTTTATAGCATCTTATAGGTTATTAGCAATAAATTTCAAAATTGAGTTTAAGAAATTAAAAACTGTCTTTACGTTTTTTACATTAACTTTTGAAAACTATATAGCATCTTATAGTTTCTAATTAGCTGCAAATTTCAAAATGGACTTAAAAAACTGAAAAATCTCTCACTTTACGTTCTTTACTTTAATTTTTGAATATTCAGTTTTATAGCATCTTTATAGTTATTAGCAATAAATTTCAGAATTGAGTTAAACAAAAAATAAAAAACTTAGTGGGAGAGTTTTTACTCCCACTTTAAGTTTTTTATTTTAACTTTTTAAAACTTTATAGCACCTTATAGTTTATATTTAGTATTTAGGAACAAATTTCAAAATTGAGTTAAAAAAAATAATAATTGTCTCATAATGCCCTTTAATTATTTAATCAAAAGCTGTTGCAACTTCCAACCCTTCCGTTGTAAAATCTTTCATTTTGTCAAACAACCGATATTTTTTTAATATACCAAGACGTACCAAGATATTAACTACAAACGCCATCGGGTACATAAATTATCCCATATTTAGCGATTTTTACTATTTTCTTTAAAATCACCCATTTTAAACTTCTGCTGATGCCCATTCAGCCAGTTTATCCCGCAACGCGTCGCAACGAAACTCCCTCGCTTTTATCCGAAACTCCCCTCCCTATCGAAACGTGTCACTACCCGGTGACGACACAGAGACCCCGGGATTTGATTTATGATTATTTAGAGTTATCGCTCCAAGAATACACCACATGCACACCAGAAAGACATTGCACACAGCTGCTGTTTACCGTCAACCGAAACCGTTCCAGGGATAAGACAGCAAAAAAGCGCACAAAAAATGGTCGATGTCTATTTGGATAAACACTTGTTGGAATGTAAAGCAAGTGTTCTGAAATGTTCGGAGTAATTAAAGAAAGCTATGCGTAATGTGTACCGAAATAACTTCCGAAGTGGCGACAGTATAATAAGAGAAAACGTTTCAAACAGTCATTTGAAAAGAACTGCTGAAGATTACTTAAAAATCCTTAAACCGTTTGGTAGGCCCCAAAAAAATGATGCAATTCTTTCAGACGCAAATGCCGCCAAAGAATTATATCTCGATCGTGGATTATTTATTACCAATAACAATAAACAATAGCAAATAAACTGCTAGTATACATTACAGAATATGCTCGGCCTTCAAAGACACTTTTGGAGATCCATGCCATACCAGAAACTTAGTTTATAGGCCAGCAAAATGGATATTTTGAAATAATTTAGCAAAAATTTATGTCTTCCGAAGGACCAAAAATTTTGGAAACAAAATTTAATGGGTTCCAGCAAAGCGTAGCTTGCCTAGTACGCCCCTGTGGGATTATATAATTACAGTTTAACGATTTAGTGCAAACAGTAGACGTGAAATCTCCACCCACAAAAATTAACAAATTATACGCCACATTACAATCAAACACCGGGCTGCAATGTTTCATTCGTGCAAGTCATGACCTAAAAGCGTTTCCAAATTAGCCGCTGCTTATCCCTATCCACGCTCCAAAATCCAAAGATGCATACTTACAAGGCGAAAAATTAGCAGGAACACCCTAGGGCCTGGATCCGGGGGCGGCTCCTACCACACCACACAAACACGTGAAAATAATTACAAAAAAAACCGGAGAACAATTCACTGTCGGTACCCGGCACTCGAGATTCCAACTGATCCGAGCCGATAAATAAAACCACCATCCACAAAATTGTGCATCCGACATCACGTTGCGCCACTCTCTGGGAACGAACGAACCGCTGGCGACGACGCAGAGAATAAATATGTGAAAACTTCCTGTTCGACTCACGCGTTTCCCAGATTAAACCCGAGATGTGTGTGGAGAGCGAGTGCTCCGTTTTTGTGAGAGCGGGAACTGCCTCGCATTGTTGTGAACACAATTCCCCCCACCGCGCATTAAATTTAATGAGCTAATTCATCGCGAACTCAGATAATATAAATAAAATTAGTTTAACCAGTGTGTAGCCTGCGTCCCGCACATGATGATGTCGATTTCGTTTATTGACTGTCTGATTAATCCGGCGTTCCATTTGCACGTTATTATCGCCGCCATCGTTTGTTTGTTGTGGTATTAGATGTAATGCATGTTCATTTTATGGCTTAGGCTTTCGTTGTTGGCGCTGACGCTACTTCGTTTCAAAAAGCTTTAGCTTCAAGCCATATAAAAATAAAATCAAGAAAAGTATCATTGATCCAAAAAACCGTCGATGCAGCTTCAACCATGGTGGTCGTGGAAGAACGACATTCTGGTCAAGTTATAAACCTTTTTCCTATCTCAAATGCAACCTGTTAAAGACCTTGGAATTTAACTTCAATGCGTTCGTGTTCCTTTGTAGGAAGACCAAAAAAACGTTCCAACGGAACAAGAAAGTTTCTTGAAATTGCAGGGCAGGAAGAGCTCTAGCTCCACTCCTCTTCATTATCTACACCAACGATTGGCTACAACCTCCAGCTACCAAAAGCTTCAATTACGTTGACGATTTAGCCCTAGCCAAGGGTGGTAGAGCAAATACTAACCGTTTTACTTCAAACCCATATTCGTCCAAAAACAAAGCATAAAGATGCAGATAGAAAGAGATGGTTCTATGACCCTGGAACTGTGCTCTGTGCATCATTGTTCCTTTGTAAGAAGACCAAAGCTTTCGCATGCTATTGGACCAATTAAGGTAATCCCCCAACCAAGTATTGTCTCTTGGTTTAAATAGAACTGGATATCTGACCTTTTCTCAATGCTCAAATCCCAAACAACAATGTATCCGTCAATCGTTCAAAACTAAGCCCTGTAAGATATGTTGTTTGTTACTTTTTCACTTAAATTCCACTCCGTATGATAGTATAACCTCATAAAATGTGCCAACTAACGAGAGACCCAGATCTCAGCATTATTATTCAAACCTTTCCACAGAACCACAAATGTTTCTTGAATTTCAGGACAGGAAAAGCCGGAGAAGATCACAATAGGCTACCTAAAGGAAGCGTTTTGGCTCCAATCTCAATATTTACACCAACGATTAGCAATAAACTAAGAAAACAAAGGAGCTTCAGCTCCAAACCCATATAAGATCAAGAAAAAGTCCCATTTATCCAAAAAACAGTTGATGCAGCTTCCACACTTCAACCATGGTAGTCGTGGAAGAAAGACATTCTGGTGAAGCTGTAAACATTTTTCCAGTCTCAAATGCGACCTGTTAAAGACCTTGGAATTGGACTTTAAGCGCTCATATTCCTTTGTAGGAAGACCAAAAAAAGTTGGTGGAGAACACAAAACAATGAGCTGCCTCAAGGAAGTGTCCTAGCTCCAAACCTCTTCCATATTCACACCAAAGCAACGATTAGAGCAGGAGAAGCTGGTGGAGAACTCAAAACAATGGGCTGCCTCAAGGAAGTGTTCTAGCTCCATACCTCTTCCATATTTACACTAACGACTAGCCACAAGCTCGAGCTACCAAAAGTTTTATTTACGTTGAAGTTTCCGAAGTCACAATTTCAGTTTCTGGAGTTTCCATTTCCTCCATCCCTCTTCTGGGTTCACCATTGTAACGCCTTCAGATTTTCCTGTTCATAGAAAAGCGATGTTTTGACTTCTAGCTGTTCTAGTTGTGCTAAGAGTTTATCCATGCCGCACACCACTAGGAGGTTATCAGAACTCCTCTGACGTGGATTTAATTTTTCCAGTTCTGAATTCCGACCATCTTGTATATAGAGTCAGCTGCGCTATTAGCAAAACTGAATCGACTCCGACATGACAAACATTAACGAGTAATCAAAAAACGTTAACGAATCGGTGCTAATACAGAGTTTAAACGTGGAGAGTTTGTTCGGGATTTACTTAACCAAATAGCGTAATTACCGGATAGTCCGATTTTATAATTGAGTAGCTGGGATCACAGTACAATTCCAAACATTACTGATTAGAGAGGTTTAATACCAAAGGTCCCATTGTTATGCGGCTAATATTTGATTTGATATTTTTTCGCAAATCATCCGAATTTCCTGATAATCACACTAATAAAAGTCAACAGTGAAGTGCAACCTAAATGAGGATCTGGTGTTTCAAGGAAATGTTGAACTTTGCACAATGTTGTCACACACACTTATTCTTGTACCGTCTTTTAATGAGGCACACACTGGGAGATGATTTAAAATCATCTCCCAGTGATGAGTGTTAAGTATTTGGTGTTTTGGTGTCCAATGGAAACAACTTCTGAATCAGTGCCTCATCAAAAGCTCCAATCCTCTTCAGTCGTCTACACAAAGTAGGCAATGCGCAACTAAATCGTCGATAACGTCATTTATAAATAAGTTGAGTAACAGAGGCCCGAGAGCAGACCCCTGTGGAACTCCGGATGTTGCAAGACTTGCAGCCACTAAATACCACAATAAAAGCAAGTCGGAAGGTTGAAGGAGTTTAAATTTGTCAAATGGCTGGGAGAAATCTTTATAAACGCCAGTTAAAAGGAACGCCGAGTTGGTTTTTGATGCAACTGGTTTCTCTGCCATCTAATAGCCGTCACTATGTATGCATGGATCACGAGCGGCTTATTCTGATGCAAATGGGTTGTTGTTTAATGGAAATCCCTAATTTACATGATATTATTTCGGGAATATTTTAAACGGTTTCCCTTTAAAGCAATAAAGCCGTTTAAACTTGGAAAATTATTATTGGAAAATGCGGGGAATTATATACGAGTACAACGTAACTTGTGCGGTTGTACATTGGTTTAATCCCAAATTAATCTTTCAATAATATAAATCAAAGGTACTTAAGCAATAAACAAATCAAAAATCCGTAACCTTCTTTAAAATGCTTTATTATTTTTATTTGATTCATTATATTAAGGTTAATTTAATCGGAAAAATAAGATTAAGTATTTTCGTCATATATTTAGGCCAGAGAGTTATTCATTAACAAGTTTATACTAAAAAGCTTTCTTATACAAAGTTTTGAATATTTAGGCCAGAAACTTATTGGTAAAACAACTTCATACACAAGATTTTGAATTAAATAAGAGAAAACAATTTTCTGCAAAATTTAGGCCAGAAACTTTTTAATAAGGCCAATTTAATTAGGAAATAACATCTCGCAACAAATATGCAATAGAATAAGGGAAAGCCATTCTCTATAAGATATGCATATATTTGGGCCACAAACTTATTTAACAATTTGGCGAAACTGTTAGGAAAAATTAGGCCAGAGAGTTATTCATTAATAAAGCAAGTTTATACGGAAAAGTTTTCTTATACAATGTTTTTAATATTTAGGCCAGAAACTTATTTGTAAAACAACTTCATATACAAAATTTTGAATTAAATAAGAGGAAACAATTTTCTGCAAAATTTAGGCCAGAAACTTTTTAATAAAGCCAATTTAATTAGGAAATAACATCTCGCAAAAAATATGCAATAGAATAAGGGAAAGCAATTCTCTATAAGATATGCATATATTTAGGCCACAAACTTATTTAACAATTAGGTGAAACTATTAGAAAAAATAAGTTCATACACAAAATTTAGAATAAAATAGTAAGTAATATTTTAGGTCACAGATTTATTAATCAGATCTATGTAATTATTATTTATGCACTAAGTTTTGAATAAAATAATCTGTACGTTATATATTTAGGCCATTAGCTTATTTATTCTTAAAACCAATTTGATCGAAAAAATAGCTTCATACACAAAATCTAGAATAAAGAAACGAGAGAAAATAATTGTATGCAAAATTTAGGCCATAGGTTTATTTATTTAAAATATCAATTTATCTGAAAAATATCTTCATACACGAAATTCACAAGAGAAGGAAAAATATATATATCTTAGGACATGCGTATATTTAGGCCATAAACTTATCTGTTAATAAAGTGAATGTTTACATGACAGCTCTTGGAAGAAAAAAAAGTACTCTAACTTATTTATTTTTACTGGCGTCTGTCGTTTATTAAACAAAGGAAAAGATACAATTTAGCGTTACATAAATATAAGATGTATGTTTAATTTAAGTAACGAACAATAAGTGGAAACTTATGAAAATCGAAAAACTCGAGGTTAAGTAATAGATTAGAGTTCATTACTCACCGAATGTATCTACAGATCTTTATGTCCGTTCAACGCAGGTCATGAAAATTGAAAACTGACCTCTTATCAACCTACGCTCTATGATATATTAATAATATATATTTATATTGTTGGACTGATACGGGAGGTTAATAAAGATAATACGCGATGAAATTTCGCAGTTTCCACCGATAGTAATGCACTAAGCACTTTGTATTTACAGTGGTGTGCCCAGTTAAAGATTATATTCCACAAAATTCGGGGTCATGACAATTCTGCTAATGCCCGAATAAAGTAACTGGATATTTACGACATTGGGACTGGGTAAGTGCAAATAACACCAAATAATTTCTTGGTCGGAAGAAAAATTATAAAGAGCAACTAAATCACTATTAATCTGTTCCATTGCTACTTCTACGTCACCTGGATTATAGCACAAGTACATTTGGCTACCATCCGCGTAATATTGAGCTTTACAGAAATTAATTGCATCTGAAAAATCAGCTATGTAAAGAACAAATAGTATAGGGCCCAATATCGACCCTTGAGGAACTCCACTTTTAACATCAAGCATATCAGATAAATTGGAGAAGTTTTAGTGATGATATCCGTAAATATCCGACGATATAAATTTTCATATGCCCCAATATTGAAAAAGTACAAATTCCCAGAAACGAATGAATATGTCAAATAATATACCAATTTCTAGTTACTTTAACAAGTGATTGGTGCGCTCCTGACATCGGCGCGTAAAAGATCATGTTTTGTTACAATGAAACAATTATTAAGAGTACGCGATAATGCACTGACAGTTGCCAAAGTTGTGATCAGGCCAAGCCGTTCCAAAAGCCGTTTGCTTATCAATCATGGTTCCAGACATTGGCATCCCACGCATTGATAACAGAAGAATTTTAAGACGAAGATAATAAATATAAACATTAAACACAACCTAACACAACTTTAATTAAAATGTGGCAATTAAATGCGGTTCAACTGGCTTGACTCCAAACATTGCCAAGTTTCACAAAGATAATGACACGAGAGTACGAACTGATCATGACGAAACCAAGTGATTAATGGTGTAACGTGAATGAACGTCTGCAAGGAACCTGTGATACAAACTGCGTATGTGGAATGATTTTTGTGCGTATAATGTGAGGAGATAAAGAATAAGTAAACTTGACACAGACGTTGCGGAATACCGCTAAAAAAATCGGACGCTATCGGAACCGGCGTACAAATGAACGCATGAATTTCTTGTTGTACAAACGGCAATAGAACACGTTTTCTGAAACCTGAAAGTTTCCCAAATGCAGGTATAAAAACAATAAATGAATGTTAAAATTGGCAATTCATCTCAAAAGACCCCTGTATCAATCCGTGTCTCCACTGCAGTGCTCCCCAGGACTTTCCTGGAGAGGAAGTGCTAAAAAACAAATCCATCGGAAAAAATGGAACGTTCTGTAATTGACATTTATATTCTTAGGCTCGACTTAGGCGAAAAGGTCCACGCACCAGGCGGAGCCGCCGCATAATTACCGAAAAATTATATTTACTGCCTATATACTAAAATTTAGGGGAACCCCGTGGGAGGTAAAATCGCGCGAGCAAATTTATCGTATTTACGAAATCAATTTAAATTTCAATTATGCTTTGTGTTATTCCTCTCGATATTGAAGAGACATATTTGGAATAAAATAATAAAGAGAAGCGTCTGCGGCGCTTTTTGAATAGGTCCATAACATAAGGTATGCAGACATATTGAGTGTTTTCGCCGGTTTGTAGATAGTAGGCTTGGCAAGGGTGTGGTTCTGGTGGCCGCATTAAAGGGGCACCTACATTACGGACTCGCAGCAAGGATAAAGGACACGGCGGATCGGCGTGTGAGGCTTTGTTTTGCAAGGCAAGTACTACAGGCATTTTTGGAAAGCTCAGAAATTACAAAATATAAATTGGATTATTCCACAAACGCCATCAGTGAAACGCTAAGTGCAAATAAATAAAATATAGACGCCTCGACTGTGTTCATTGTGATATTCCTTTTCTGACGATACAGCGTAACTTATACTTTAAGAGATGTCATTCAATATTTTATTATGTTCTAGCCTGAGCTTGCGTTACGTTTATAAAAGTTGCATTGTCCTTATGATATCCTACACCCAGATGCTTGTGCAGACGTGGAGCGGTGTAATAAATAATTTGCCAAGAGGAAGAATTTATTCAAAAAAGTTTTCAGGAGCCCTGACGTTGGGCGCCAATTTTTATGCAATTATAGTTGCGTTACGTTTTTAAACGTTGCATTGTACTTATGATATCCTTCACTAAGATGCTTGTGCGGAGGTGGAGCAGGGTAACAAATAAATTGCCAAGAGGAAGGTTGTAACCAAAAAAATTTTCAAGAGTCTTAACGTTGGGCGCCAATTTTTATGCAATTACAGTTTTAAATTTGTAGCGTCTGAGTCTGAGCTTGCGTTACGTTTTTAAAAGTTGCATTGTACTTATGAAATCCTTCACTAAGATGCTTGTGCGGACGTGGAGCGGGGTAACAAATAATTTGCCAAGAGGAAGGTTGTAACCAAAAAATTTTTTAAGGGTTTTAACGTTGGGTGCCAATTTTTATGCAATTCAAAAAAATTTTTAAGGGTTTTAACGTTGGGCGCCAATTTTTATGCAATTACAGTTTTAAATTTATAGCGTCTGAGTCTGAGCTTGCGTTAAGTTTTTAAAAGTTACATTGTACTTATGAATTCCTTCACTAAGATGCTTGTGCAGACGTAGAGCGGAGTAATAAATAATTTACCAAGAGGAAGAATGTATTGAAAAAAATTTCTAGGAGCCTCGACGTTGGGCGCCAATTTTTTGCAATTATAGTTGTTTTAAATTTATAGCGTCTGAGTCTGAGCTTGCGTTAAGTTTTTAAAAGTTACATTGTACTTATGAATTCCTTCACTAAGATGCTTGTGCAGACGTAGAGCGGAGTAATAAATAATTTACCAAGAGGAAGAATGTATTGAAAAAAATTTCTAGGAGCCTCAACGTTGGGCGCCAATTTTTTGCAATTATAGTTGTTTTAAATTTATAGCGTCTGAGTCTGAGCTTGCGTTAAGTTTTTAAAAGTTACATTGTACTTATGAATTCCTTCACTAAAATGCTTGTACAGACGTAGAGCGGAGTAATAAATAATTTACCAAGAGGAAGAATGTATTGCAAAAAATTTCTAGGAGCCTCGACGTTGGGCGCCAATTTTTTGCAATTATAGTTGTTTTAAATTTATAGCGTCTGAGTCTGAGCTTGCGTTAAGTTTTTAAAAGTTACATTGTACTTATGAATTCCTTCACTAAGATGCTTGTGCAGACGTAGAGCGGAGTAATAAATAATTTACCAAGAGGAAGAATGTATTGAAAAAAATTTCTAGGAGCCTCGACGTTGGGCGCCAATTTTTTGCAATTATAGTTGTTTTAAATTTATAGCGTCTGAGTCTGAGCTTGCGTTAAGTTTTTAAAAGTTACATTGTACTTATGAATTCCTTCACTAAGATGCTTGTGCAGACGTAGAGCGGAGTAATAAATAATTTACCAAGAGGAAGAATGTATTGAAAAAAATTTCTAGGTGCCTCAACGTTGGGCGCCAATTTTTTGCAATTATAGTTGTTTTAAATTTATAGCGTCTGAGTCTGAGCTTGCGTTAAGTTTTTAAAAGTTACATTGTACTTATGAATTCCTTCACTAAGATGCTTGTGCAGACGTAGAGCGGAGTAATAAATAATTTACCAAGAGGAAGAATGTATTGAAAAAAATTTCTAGGAGCCTCGACGTTGGGCGCCAATTTTTTGCAATTATAGTTGTTTTAAATTTATAGCGTCTGAGTCTGAGCTTGCGTTAAGTTTTTAAAAGTTGCATTGTACTTATGAAATCCTACACCAAGATGCTTGTAGACCTGGAACGGGGTAATAAATAATTTTCCAAGAGGAAGAATGTGTTTAGAAAAATTTCTAGGAGCCTTAACGTTGGGCGCCAATTTTTTGCAATTATAGTTGTTTTAAATTTATAGCGTCCGAGTCTGAGCTTGCGTTAAGTTTTTGAAAGTTGCATTGTAGTTATGAAATCCTACACCAAGATGCTTGTGCGGACGTGGAGTGGGGTAATAAATAATAATCCAAGAGGAAGGTTGTAACCAAAAAAATGTTCAAGAGTTTTAACGTTGGGCACCAATTTTTATGCAATTACAGTTGTTTTAAATTTATAGCGCCTGAGTCTGAGCTTGCGTTACATTTTTAAAAGTTGCATTACACCTATGAAATCCTACACCAAGATGCTTGTAGACCTGGAACGGGGTAATAAATAATTTGCTAAGAGGAAGAATGTATTGAAAAAAATTTCCGGGAGCCTCAACGTTGGGCGCCAATTTTTTGCAATTATAGTTGTTTTAAATTTATATCGTCTGAATCTGAGCTTTCGTTACGTTTTTAAAAGTTGCATTGTACTTATGAATTCCTTCACTAAAATGCTTGTACAGACGTAGAGCGGAGTAATAAATAATTTACCAAGAGAAAGAATGTATTGAAAAAAATTTCTAGGAGCCTCAACGTTGGGCGCCAATTTTTTGCAATTATAGTTGTTTTAAATTTATAGCGTCTGAGTCTGAACTTGCGTTAAGTTTTTAAAAGTTACATTGTACTTATGAATTCCTTCACTAAGATGCTTGTGCAGACGTAGAGCGGAGTAATAAATAATTTACCAAGAGGAAGAATGTATTGAAAAAAATTTCTAGGAGCCTCAACGTTGGGCGCCAATTTTTTGCAATTATAGTTGTTTTAAATTTATAGCGTCTGAGTCTGAGCTTGCGTTAAGTTTTTAAAAGTTACATTGTACTTATGAATTCCTTCACTAAGATGCTTGTGCAGACGTAGAGCGGAGTAATAAATAATTTACCAAGAGGAAGAATGTATTGAAAAAAATTTCTAGGAGCCTCAACGTTGGGCGCCAATTTTTTGCAATTATAGTTGTTTTAAATTTATAGCGTCTGAGTCTGAACTTGCGTTAAGTTTTTAAAAGTTGCATTGTACTTATGAAATCCTACACCAAGATGCTTGTAGACCTGGAACGGGGTAATAAATAATTTTCCAAGAGGAAGAATGTGTTTAGAAAAATTTCTAGGAGCCTTAACGTTGGGCGCCAATTTTTTGCAATTATAGTTGTTTTAAATTTATAGCGTCCGAGTCTGAGCTTGCGTTAAGTTTTTGAAAGTTGCATTGTAGTTATGAAATCCTACACCAAGATGCTTGTGCGGACGTGGAGTGGGGTAATAAATAATAATCCAAGAGGAAGGTTGTAACCAAAAAAATGTTCAAGAGTTTTAACGTTGGGCACCAATTTTTATGCAATTACAGTTGTTTTAAATTTATAGCGTCTGAGTCTCTGAGCTTGCGTTACGTTTTTAAAAGTTGCATTGTACTTATGAAATCCTACACCAAGATGCTTGTAGACCTGGAACGGGGTAATAAATAATTTGCCAAGAGGAGGAATGTATTTAAAAAAATTTCTAGGAGCCTCAACATTGGGCGCCAATTTTTTGCAATTATAGTTGTTTTAAATTTATAACGTCTGAGTCTGAGCTTGCGTTAAGTTTTTAAAAGTTGCATTGTACTTATGAAATCCTACACCAAGATGCTTGTGCGGACGTGGAGTGGGGTAATAAATAATAATCCAAGAGGAAGGTTGTAACCAAAAAAATGTTCAAGAGTTTTAACGTTGGGCACCAATTTTTATGCAATTACAGTTGTTTTAAATTTATAGCGCCTGAGTCTGAGCTTGCGTTACATTTTTAAAAGTTGCATTACACCTATGAAATCCTACACCAAGATGCTTGTAGACCTGGAACGGGGTAATAAATAATTTGCTAAGAGGAAGAATGTATTGAAAAAAATTTCCGGGAGCCTCAACGTTGGGCGCCAATTTTTTGCAATTATAGTTGTTTTAAATTTATATCGTCTGAATCTGAGCTTTCGTTACGTTTTTAAAAGTTGCATTGTACTTATGAATTCCTTCACTAAAATGCTTGTACAGACGTAGAGCGGAGTAATAAATAATTTACCAAGAGAAAGAATGTATTGAAAAAAATTTCTAGGAGCCTCAACGTTGGGCGCCAATTTTTTGCAATTATAGTTGTTTTAAATTTATAGCGTCTGAGTCTGAACTTGCGTTAAGTTTTTAAAAGTTACATTGTACTTATGAATTCCTTCACTAAGATGCTTGTGCAGACGTAGAGCGGAGTAATAAATAATTTACCAAGAGGAAGAATGTATTGAAAAAAATTTCTAGGAGCCTCAACGTTGGGCGCCAATTTTTTGCAATTATAGTTGTTTTAAATTTATAGCGTCTGAGTCTGAGCTTGCGTTAAGTTTTTAAAAGTTACATTGTACTTATGAATTCCTTCACTAAGATGCTTGTGCAGACGTAGAGCGGAGTAATAAATAATTTACCAAGAGGAAGAATGTATTGAAAAAAATTTCTAGGAGCCTCAACGTTGGGCGCCAATTTTTTGCAATTATAGTTGTTTTAAATTTATAGCGTCTGAGTCTGAACTTGCGTTAAGTTTTTAAAAGTTGCATTGTACTTATGAAATCCTACACCAAGATGCTTGTAGACCTGGAACGGGGTAATAAATAATTTTCCAAGAGGAAGAATGTGTTTAGAAAAATTTCTAGGAGCCTTAACGTTGGGCGCCAATTTTTTGCAATTATAGTTGTTTTAAATTTATAGCGTCCGAGTCTGAGCTTGCGTTAAGTTTTTGAAAGTTGCATTGTAGTTATGAAATCCTACACCAAGATGCTTGTGCGGACGTGGAGTGGGGTAATAAATAATAATCCAAGAGGAAGGTTGTAACCAAAAAAATGTTCAAGAGTTTTAACGTTGGGCACCAATTTTTATGCAATTACAGTTGTTTTAAATTTATAGCGTCTGAGTCTCTGAGCTTGCGTTACGTTTTTAAAAGTTGCATTGTACTTATGAAATCCTACACCAAGATGCTTGTAGACCTGGAACGGGGTAATAAATAATTTGCCAAGAGGAGGAATGTATTTAAAAAAATTTCTAGGAGCCTCAACATTGGGCGCCAATTTTTTGCAATTATAGTTGTTTTAAATTTATAACGTCTGAGTCTGAGCTTGCGTTAAGTTTTTAAAAGTTGCATTGTACTTATGAAATCCTACACCAAGATGCTTGTGCGGACGTGGAGTGGGGTAATAAATAATAATCCAAGAGGAAGGTTGTAACCAAAAAAATGTTCAAGAGTCTTAACGTTGGGCACCAATTTTTATGCAATTACAGTTGTTTTAAATTTATAGCGCCTGAGTCTGAGCTTGCGTTACATTTTTAAAAGTTGCATTACACCTATGAAATCCTACACCAAGATGCTTGTAGACCTGGAACGGGGTAATAAATAATTTGCTAAGAGGAAGAATGTATTGAAAAAAATTTCCGGGAGCCTCAACGTTGGGCGCCAATTTTTTGCAATTATAGTTGTTTTAAATTAATAAAGGTGACATTGAACTTCCATTTCTCCCCGAGCAAGGCGCAAAGTAAAAACTTTTTCAAGGAAACTGTACAATACGTTTAATAATATCTAGTTTGCGTTAAATTGGACGAAACTTCCAGCTAAACCAAGTTACTACTTGACTTTGTTTCACTCTTAACTAGTTTACCGGGACATAAAGAAGTTTCAAAAACAAGTAATGTAATAGAGATACATAAGGAACATATTTGCGAATTGTAAATATACACCAAAGGGGCATGTCCCGGGTGGCCACAGAATGACTCGGTTATTATGAAAGATAGATTTTTGAAATATGGAATGTCGAAAAAGGGTACTAAAGTCAGAAGCTGGCTACTATTTCTTTGTTTTTTTTAATAGAACATATATAGGTGTATACCATCACCATTTGGTTAAATATGGTCTTAGGACGCCGTACGTAAGGAGGGCTCAACAACGTACTATTCCCATCTTCGTGTATATCTCGATTTATAAAGATTAAAAATGCGATAAAATTTACCCATCTATCTTAGTTCTAAAGGGCGGGATCAACAGTGACCTGTTGATATATCGGGCTCAACAATGTACCGTTTATAAATATATATATATACACGTATATACATATATATTTTTGCATTTTTTATTAATATATAAATTTTTTGTTTGTTTTCTGTTCTTCTAAAATATATGGTAAAAATCTTAAGTGCGGCCCTTTGCGTTCCATATTGTACTTTTTACTCAATCAAAACATGTGGTTATTCTCATACCACATTCGCCCCGAGATAGGTGTGACCAATTAAAATGTTACAAGCAATTAGTAACCGGATTATTGCAAATCGTATCTAACATTAATTATTTATGTTGAACTGTCCCTCGTGTCTCAGCAGAAAATTAATCACAATTTTTGCTTATATTATCATTGTTATATAAACACGAATTCCATAAAAATGATAAAACTGCGGATTAAATTCCGAAACCTGACCGCTGCTTTATTAAAAATGCCGTCGATTTCCATCGAAAACTTGCAATGAGGCCAAAGTCCAGCATAGGAGGACGTGGAAGTTTTTATTGCAGGACCGCACTTGCCCTAGTGATCCGTTGATAAAAATTTTATTCGTAAATATTTTTAAAAAACAAAATACGTGTGCAAGTCTACAAGGAACTTAATTTACTATAAATGCAGCAACAGGGTTACCAATCAATTTGTAACTCTTCTACGGCAAAGCAAACTCCTGCATTATTAAATCGCCTAAAAACGCGTCTAGGCCGGCCGAAATCCACGTCACCAGGGAACTAATATTAATCCTGGCCCTGATGTAAAAACAATGCTAAGCAATCAGCCCTGCGCCAGGAAAAGCAATCTCCGATAGCGAACAAATCCAATAACAACCTTCGGTGTTCCAGTTAAGTTCCGGTGTCCCTGTGCAGGGCCTGGATACTGGATCGGATCGCTAACTCTATATCGACGACATTCTTGGCTAGCCGCGGGGTATTAACACAACTATAAAATTGATTTTACCGCATACATCGACGGCTCGCAGGGTAGGGCCGAATGGAGTTATCTCGGTATCTTGTTAGGCTCAAGTTGCTGTTTCGTGAGACTCATAATGGACTTTAGGAAGACGCCGATATTACATGTTAAATATGTACGTCTACAACATCCGTACACCTTGTAGAATCATTCACGCATCATCTTATAAATTTTTATAAATCTGTTGTAAACTTGGAGTAATGAAGCAACCGATAAGTTTTATAATAGCTCTATAAGAAATATTTAGGTATGAAAATGTTCGTATAATTACTTAGTTTTTAACAATGAAGAAGTAACCCATAGGTTTTATAATAACTCGTCTAAAGTTTTATAATAGCTCTATTATAGCTTTATAATATTCTATAGCAATAATGAAGCAATCAATAAGTTTTATAATAACTCTATTATAATAAATATTTATCTATGAAAAGTGTTCGCATAATTATTTAAAGTTCTTAACATTAAAGAGCTAACCGGTTTTATAATAGTTCTATAGCTTTATAACAATAACGATGCAACTAATAAGTTTTAAATACTCTATAATAAATATTTATGAATGAAAAATGTTCGCATAATTATTTAGAAAGCAATATTAAAATAGTAACTGATAAGTTTTATAATAGTTTTATAACAAATATTTCTATATAAAATGAAAATTCTATAAGAATGATTCTTTTATCTCGTAAAATTTTGTCGTAAACATAAATTTATACTCACAAATGTCCCCTCCTCCTTATTGGCTCATATCTGAAACAAACAAACATGCACTTATTAAAAGGGAAAAAAGTAGAACACCATTAACGAATAACAGAGGGTGAAACAAAGCATGCGTGGGCTATTTACCATGATATGACCTACTTGTTGAGAACCGCAGCGAAACCAAGTGAAATTTTATTCAATACTCAGTTCAAACTTTTTTTCGTCACTTTTAATGCAACCTCCAGTCCGGATCGGAACTTTGCCACGTGGATATTTCGCGAAGTGTTTCCCCTTACCCCCCCGACTACGCTAATTTCAGGTAGGCGTCAGTCCAACTTAGTTGAACAAGTGATTTCCATTAACTAGCCGGAGTGGTTATAATTAGAGTGGAGCAACGAGCAGGCTGCTGGGTGGCACTGCTGTTACTCTGTGATAACTGCGGTAACCAAGTTACCGGAACGTAGATTAGAGTATACTTTGTCCAGTTTATCTCCACACTAATCGTTCTAATTCTGATTGATGTCTAATTGAATAAAGCTCTCTTTCTAGACAGATACTAAGATACCCTTCAGTCCATTCTCTCATTCTATTATTGTTTTCTCCTCCCAAGGGCCGCTCTTAAATGCCTTCGATAACCTTTAATTTACCACATATACTCGTATGTGCCACGGCCGGCAATTCGGAATTTTTTTCTCCGTCTGGGAAAATTCGCAGCAAAGAAAATGGAACGTCGCACGGTTGATTAATGCGATTGTAATCCAGACACTAGTTGGCAAAAAATACAGCATGATGACAGAATGTATTAGAAGAAACAACAAAATGACAATAAATAACCACATTAGAGTTGTTACTTCTTTTACGCTCCTATTACTACCGATTTTACACGTACATCAAAGGAGGGTCGTTGTATAACGGTTTTATAACGAGCTTAATAGTTCTGTAAAATAATGTTACAGTCTTTCTACAACTTAATGTATAAAATAAACTACAGTAATTACTATGCGTACATAAAAGCTATGTCGCGATATAATGGCTCTATAACAAGCTGAATAGTTCTATAAACCAATTTTTTACTGAATTATTCTTCAAAACATATCGCAGTAGTCAGCTGAAATTGTTGTATGAAATAAGCAGCAGTAGTTATTAAACGTTCATTAAAGCTGGGGTGGTTATATAATGGTTTTATAATGAGTTAAATATTTCTATGAAATAATATGTTGCAGCGTTCATAAAACTTAGTGTATAAAATAAACCGCAGTAGTTATTATATTTACTTACAAGCTATTCCGCGATATATTGGCTCTATAAGGAACTAAATAGTTCTATAAAACAATCTATTGACTAAATTATTCAGTAAAACACTTCGCGACAGTCTCTATGCTACTAGAACAGCTATAACTCTGCTATAAATTAAACAGCAGTTGTTATAATACGTACATTTCAGGAGGGTCGTTGTGTAATGGTTTCATAACGAGCTAAACAGTCCTGTAAAATAATATGTTACAATTTTTATACAACCTAACGTATAAATGAACTACAGTAATTACTATGCGTACATAAAAGCTATGTCGCGATATAATGGCTCTATAACAAGCTGAATAGTTCTATAAACCAATATTTTACTGAATTATTCTTCAAAACATATCGCAGTGGTCAGCTGAAATTGTTGTATGAAATAAGCAGCAGTAGTTATTAAACGTTCATTAAAGCTTGGGTGGTTATATAATGGTTTTTTAATGAGCTAAATAGTTCTATGAAATAATATGTTGCAGCGTTCATAAAACTTAGTATATAAAATAAACCGCAGTAGTTATTATATTTACTTACAAGCTATTCCGCGATATATTGGCTCTATAAGGAACTAAATAGTTCTATAAAACAATCTAATGACTAAATTATTCAGTAAAACACTTCGCGACAGTCTCTATGCTACTAGAACAGCTATAACTCTGCTATAAATTAAACAGCAGTTGTTATAATACGTACATTACAGGAGGGTCGTTGCATAAGGGTTTCATAACGAGCTAAACAGTCCTGTAAAATAATGTTACAATTTTTATACAACCTAACGTATAAATGAACTACAGTAATTAGTATGCGTACATAAAAGCTGTCGCGATATAATGGCTCTATAACAAACTGAATAGTTCTATAAACCAATTTTTTACTGAATTATTCTTCAAAACATATCGCAGTAGTCAGCTGAAATTGTTGTATGAAATAAGCAGCAGTAGTTATTAAACGTTCATTAAAGCTGGGGTGGTTATATAATGGTTTTATAATGAGTTAAATAGTTCTATGAAATAATATGTTGCAGCGTTCATAAAACTTAGTGTATAAAATAAACCGCAGTAGTTATTATATTTACATACAAGCTATTCCGCGATATATTGGCTCTATAAGGAACTAAATAGTTCTATAAAACAATCTAATGACTAAATTATTCAGTAAAACACTTCGCAACAGTCTCTATGCTACTAGAACAGCTATAACTCTGCTATAAATTAAACAGCAGTTATTATAATACGTACATTACAGGAGGGTCGTTGCATAAGGGTTTCATAACGAGCTAAACAGTCCTGTAAAATAATGTTACAATTTTTATACAACCTAACGTATAAATGAACTACAGTAATTACTATGCGTACATAAAAGTTATGTCGCGATATAATGGCTCTATAACAAGCTGAATAGTTCTATAAAATAATTTTTTACTGAATTATTCTTCAAAACATATCGCAGTAGTCGCTATGAAATTAAAACAGCTGCAATTGTTGTATTAAATAAGCAGCAATAATTATTAAACATGCATTAAAGCTGAGGTGGCTATATAATGGCTTTATAACGAGCTTAATAGTTCTATAAAATAATATGTTGCAATCTCTATACAACATAATGTATAAAAAAAACCGTAGTACTTATAATGCGGATATAAAAGCTATGCCGAGATATAATGGCTCTATAACGAGCTAAATAGTCCTATAAAGCACTCTGTTACTGAATTATTCATTAGCACACTTTGTAACAGTCTATATGCAACTGATATAGCTATAATTGTTCTATAAAATAAGCAGCAGTAGTTATTATGTTCATCAAAGCTGGACCGCTGGTTTAGTAATGAGCTAAATAGTTCTATAAAATAATATATTTTTAAACTTTATACAATTTATTGTATAAAATTGTTGTAAATGTTCTTTAAAGTCAGCCCCAGAAGTTATTGTATGTAAATGGCTGAGTCGGTATATAGTGGCTTTATAAGTCGACAATAAGTCGAAATAATCTTTGCCTGGGAGTGTGCTCGACCTAATTAGGTAAAGTCTCCTTCACACGGTGCCAAAATCTGCTTAAATTGAGATCAACACTTTACAAGAAAACCGTGTTATTGTTCGGAGGCGGAATATAAAATATTTGCCGTTCTATCCTCCAGGGTCATAAATATCAATCAAATGCCTTTTGAAATTCAACCTGTATGTTTTCTATCCAGCTATCGACTGTTCTCATCATGATTGATTGAATATGTGCTGCATCCTAGACGAGCAGCGAAATTCGCTCACTTTATTTTTTCCATCCTATTATCGTTTCCATTCTAGATTGACCCCTCTGTCTCAGACCGCACTCGACGGCCGTTAATTTACCCCACACATGTGTTCTAATACACTTAACCAATTTTCTTTGGAAGCGGACGTTCCATGTAGATTAATGGAAGGCTGATCAGAGCTGGAAAATTGTTTGTTATCTCGCAAATTGCCTTGACTCGTTTATAACTTTTTGTCGATATGATTCCTTTATCATTTCATTTTCTGTATCGATCATCGAGGAACACATAAAACAGTGGACAAGCTCTGCAGCATAAAAATATCTACATTTTCCTAATTAACTCCTTTATAACTATTGTGCTCGTTTAGGCGTACAATGGAGCATCTCGACTGATCAAATTAAAAGAACCATATTTGAAATTGATTGAGGCATTGTCTGTGCGTATTTCAGCTCCATTCTTTAAACAAGGGCGGACAAAAGCAGGACTACGATTGGATGTGCTGTAGAGAAGTTACATAATTGTCTTTAATGGAAAACAATTTTATTTTAAATGCATTAAGGTACGCGCTTCGTTCCGAAAAACGTTTAAAAAGCATGTGCAGCGCGAATTTTATTAAATCCTGGATGCATCCACTGCAATTTAATCCCGAGGACACTTTTAGTCGCAGGATAATCTCAATAGCGGTTACCATGCACTCCGTAATATGTTTTATGAATTATCTTGAAAATTTAGAATATTGTACATGCCGGGCTCTGTTTTTATATGGAAACTATGAAAATAAACCGACGTTTTTGTTGAGAATTGAAATTGCTCGACAGAGGGATTCCCCAACAAAGAAAACATTTGGAAGAATGTTTGTTTATAATTCGAATAGCAAACATTAATTAACAATCCTAAACCGATACATCAGTACCAGCGTAATTGCGCGGATAAAATCGAGGATAAATAAGTTGTCGTATGTTTATTACTGGACACATTTTTTTACTAAAGCAATATTTTGAACTAATTAGCTCTGTGATAGTTTGGTGATATAAAAACGACTTTATAAAGGTTCAGATCACGTCTTACAGATTTTGTTTTATAACGGTTACAAAAATGTTGGTTATAGAACCATTATAAAGCGTATAGGTACCTTTTTCAATGTTGCTTATAGCACTAATTCTAAGGTAAATTTTCATCATTTTCAATTCGTTACTTTATAAAAACTACAAGAAATTTTGTTATAGAACTATTATAAAACTTATAAATTGCATCTTTAGTGTTGCTTTGTTTATAAACGCTCTCATCAACAAACTATAAAGCAAATATGGACCAATACCGACATTTTAGTTATAGAACTATTATAAAACTTGGTTACTTTTTCAATATTGATAACAGCACTAATTCTAAGGTAAATTTTTATCGTTTTCAATTTGTTACTTTATAAAAACTACAAGAATTTTTGTTATAGAACTATTATAAAACTTATAAATTGCATCTTTAGTGTTGCTTTGTATATAAACGCTCTCATCAACAAACTGTAAAGCAAATTCGGACCAATACCGACATTTTAGTTATAGAACTATTATAAAACTTATCGGTTACTTTTGCAGTATTGATGACAATTCTGGATAAGTGCTGCAATACAAGGTGTGTCTTTTAGAGTTGAGCGTTCTCTATTGCAGCTCACTTGCGGCAGTTATATATATATTAAACTACTCAAGGGGGGGAGAAGTAATGTTCTTGTAATGTTATGAGAAATTACCACCTATTATCTCAACATGGAAGAAAATCAAGCATAGTAGTCGTAAAGCGAGAGTATGGTTAGGAAACTTAATATCTTACAAAACAAAGGACCTCTATAGCTTTATAATGGTTGCATAATATACTGATTGGTTCTTTAAGCAAACTGCGGTCCATCGTAATACAACTAGTAGAAATTATGACTGTATTTTATATTGTCCTACAAAATCAGCAGCAATGGCCATTATACGTACGTCAAAGCTGGGTCGCTAAATAAGGGCATTATAATGAGCTAAATAGTTCTATTAAATATGTTGCATTATTTATGCAACTTATTGTATAGATGAACCCACAATAATTATTATACATATAAAGCTATGCCGCATATAAAGGTTCTATAACGAGCTAAATAGTTATATAAAACATTTTGTTACTGATTTATCCATTAAAACACTTCACAACAGTTTCTATGCAACCAGAACGGCTGAATTGTGCTATTAATAGAACAGCAGTAGTAATTATACGTACATTAAAGGAAGGGCGCTGTATAATGGTTTCATAACGAGGCAAATAGCTCCGTAAAATAATATGTTGCAGTCTTTATACAACTTACTGTATAAAATAAACCACAGTAATTATTATGCGTACATAAATGCTACGTCGCGATATAATGGCTCTATAACGAGCTGAATAGTTCTATAAAACAACCTATTGCTGAATTATTATTTAAAACATGTCGCAATTGTCTCTATGAAACTAGAACAGCAATTGTTCTATGAGCAGTAGTTATTATTTATATTAAAGCTGGGTGGCTATATAATGGTCTTATAACGAGCTAAATAGTTCCATGAAATAATATGTTGCGGTATTCATATAACTTAATTATTGTATTTACATAAAAGCTATTTCGCGATATATTGGCTCTATAAGGAGCTATGTAGTTCTATAAATCAATCTATTATGTACTAAATTATTCTTTGAAACACTGCGCAACAGTCTCCATGGAACTAGAACAGCTGTAATTGTTCTATAAAAGACCAGCAGTAGTTATTACATCTCCATTAAAGCTGAGTGGCTGCATAAGGGTTTCATAACGAGCTAAATAGTTTTATAAAACAATCTGTTACTAAATTATTTATTAAAACACTTATCTATGCAATTAAATCAGCTGTGATTGTTTCATAGAATAATTCACTATAGGTATTATACGTACATAAAATCCGTGTCGCTATGTAATGGCCATATAACGAGATAAATAGTTCTATAGATCAATTTTAAATAAATTAAACTATTTGAACTTGAAATTGAACTGGATTATTCTTCAAACCACATATCGAATTAGAACATCTGTAACTTCGATTATAAAACAAATAGTTCTATAAAAGTTATTTAATTACAACCGACAGTTACTGACAATTCCTAGCCCATATCTCTTGGGTATTAGTGATGAAATTGGTTGTAAAATCGAGCGTGTGGGCATTTTAAGAAAATTTTTTTTTAGGTTTATAAGAGATTTATAAAGTACTTTATAGATACAGCAAGAATAATTAAGTTTGACAACAGCATTTGCAGTAGTTGACTATATCCACGCGGAGATTTGTGCAGTGTTACCAATCATATCTTTCATCATGCATAAGAGCAAATAACTTCAGAGATATGAAAGTTATATTACCCAACAAGAAGGTCTGCCTAGGGAGCGCCTAGTGCAATCATCGGCGGAGTTTCGTCCGCGGTTGGAACTTGGGAGAGATTATATAACTTTGGGCTTGAGTACAAATGCAGCTGCATCCCAAAGCAACTTGATGTGACACTAAGTGCAGTCGCAAACCACCTCATAGTGTTTCGCGGTCTGCACTGTACTAAATCATCTGTCAGAGCGGTTTAAATTGTTTAAGGCTGTTTGCGGATATTAATCTGTGCGCTGGCTGGTCTAAATCTTCGCACTGTCTGGTGGAATAGAAACCCACACATAATTACCGACGGCCATTTTCATTACCCCTACTCACATACGAACGCGAACAATAAAAGACCGGATAAAGAAGCTGCAATAATTATTCTTTTTGTTGCAGCACAAAGTCTAATTTAAAATATTAGCAAGTATTATATGGACAAGGAGGCAATTTCCTTGTTCCGTACAGAGCGTACATTAGTAAAATGAAGAATTTCCCCGAGTATTAAAAGTGTGCGGCAGCCTTCAACAAGCGACGTAAGTGCGCCAGACAATGGGGATGCTTCATGCAAAAGCCTGTGCTGCCTTGGCTTTGATATCTAAAACAATGGCCAGATAATACACAGAATGATACGGCATTCACATTCTGAATAATTTCCAGCAGAGGCTCTGCGATGCCCTTAGAGAACGTGGGTATTTTGTTTCTGTAGCAGTAGCGGATCGACATTTAAAAACAATAGTAATCGGAGCGAATATTATTTATGAAAAAGTCTCTTTATTTACTTTTTAATATTTGCGGTATAAAACCGATATGGGCTAAGAATTATCAGTAAAGACGGCAACATATTAATTTACAGAATTTACAGAACTATTTAGCTCGTTATAAAACCACTACATAACCCCTGTAATTGCAACTACTGCTGTTCTAATTGCATATAGACTGTGGAGTGTTTTAATGAATATTTTAATAATAGATTGTTTTATAGAACTATATAGCTCCTTATAGAGCCAATGAATTGAGGAATAGCTTTTATGTAAATATGATAATCAAGTTATATGAATACTGCAACATAATATTTCATAGAACTATTTAGCTCGTTATAAGACCATTATATAGCCACCCAGCTTTAATATAAATATAATAACTACTGTTCATAGAACAATTGCTATTCTAGTTTCATAGACAATTGCGACATGTCTTAAATAATAATTCAGCAATAGATTGTTTTATAGAACTATTTAGCTAGTTATAGAGCCCCTATATCACGACGTAGCTTTTATGTATGCATAATAATTACTGTGATTTATTTTATATATAAAGTTGTATAAAGACTGCAACATGTTATTTTACAAAACTATTTGCCTCGTTATGAAACCATTATATGACGACCCTCCTTTACGTAAAATTACTACTGCTGTTTAATTTATAGCACAATACAGCTGTTCTGGTTGCATAGAAACTGTTGTGAAGCATTTCAATGGATAAATCAGTAACAATTTGTTTTATAGAACTATTTAGCTCGTTATAGAACCTTTATATGCGCCGTAGCTTTATATGTCGTATAATAAATTTTGGGGGTTCGTTTATACAATAAGTTGCATAAATAATGCAACACATTTAATAGAACTATTTAGCTCATTATAATACCCTTATATAGCGACCCAGCTTTGATGTACGTATAATAACCATTGCTGCTTATTTTGTAGGACAATATAAAATATTACTATACAGTCATAATTTCTACTAGTTCTATTACGATGGACCGAGTTTGCTTTAAAGAACCAATCAGTATATTATGCAACCATTATAAAGCTATAGAGATCCTTTGTTTTGTAAGATATTAAGTTTCCTAACCATACTCTCGCTTTACGCCTACTATGCTTGATTTTCTTCCATGGTGAGATAATAAGTGGTAATTTCTCATAACATTACAAGAACATTTCCATTTCCTCCCCTCTTGAGTAGTTTAATATATATAACTGCCGCAAGTGAGCTGCAATAGAGAATGCTCAGCTCTAAAGGACACACCTTGTATTACAGCACTTATCCACAATTGTCATCAATATTGAAACGGTAACCGATAAGTTTTATAATAGTTCTATAACTGAAATGTGGGTATTAGTCCGTATTTGCTTTATAGTTTGTTGATAAGAGCGTTTATAGATAAAGCAACACTAAAGAAGCAATTTATAAGTTTTATAATAGTGCTATAACAAAAATTCTTGTAGTTTTAGTAAAGTAACGAATTGAAAATGATAAAAATTTACCTTAGAACATTTACAACATTTTTATACAATAAATTGTATCAAGTTTGCAATATATTGTTTTATAGAACTATATAGCTCCTTATAGAGCCAACATATCGCGGAATAGCATTTACGTAAATATAATAACTACTCCGGTTTATTTTACACACGTAATTGTATGAATGCTGCATCATATAATTTCATGGAACTATTTAACTCGTTATAAAACTATTATATAGCGACCCAGCTTTAATGTACGTATAATTACTGTTGCTTATTTCATACAATAATTGCAGCTGTTCCAGTTTCATAGACTACTGCGACATGTTTTAAAGAATATTCGGTAACATTGTTTTATAGAACTATTTAGCTCGTTATAGAACCATTATATCGCGACGTAGCTTTTATGTACACATAATAATTACTACGGTTTATTTTATACACTAACGCTCGATTTTACAACCAATTTCATCACTAATACCCAAGAGATATGAGCTAGGAATTGTCAGTAACTGTCAGCTATAATTAAATAACTTTTACAGAACTATTTGTTTTATAATAGATTTTACGGCTGTTCTAGTTAAATAGGGCCTGTTACGAAGTAATTTAAAAAATAATTTGGTCCTGTTGCATACAAGATTATAACAAATTGTTTTATGGAACTCTTTTACGAGTTATAAAACCATTATATACCGACACAGCCTTTATTTACGGATACTAAATTCTGGAGATTACTTTATAGAAGAATCGCAGCTGTTCTAGTTATATAGAGACTGTTGCGAAATATTAAACCATTTTATTTGTTATAAAGCCATTATACACCGACAAAAGCCATTATTTACTTGTAATAACTTCTTGTGATTACTTTATAGAACAGTTACAGCTGTTCTAGTTATTAGAGCCAGTTGAGAAGTATTTTAAAAAATAATTTGTTTCCTTTGCAACAAATTATTTTATAGGGCTAAATGACTAATTATAGAACCATTATACGTCGACACAGCCTTAATTTAAGGATATTAACTTCTAGAGATTACTTTATAGGAGAGTCGCAGTTGTTCTAGTTATATAGAACCTGTTGAGAAATATTAAACTATTTTATTAGTTATAAAACTATTATATGCCGACAGAGCCTTTATTTACTTATAATAGCTTCTTGTGGTTACTTTATGGAACAATTACAACTGTTCCAGTTGTTACGAAGTATTTTAAAAAATAATTTGGTTCTGTTGCATACACGACTATAACTAAGTATGTTATGGAACTATTTTACGAGTTATAAAGCCATTATATACCGACACAGCAAGGGTAGGGCTGTATCTTGTGTATGACTTTCTCGTTTTACTTATTGAAATTATGCGCGGCAATGAATATTTCAAAGCATCATTAAATATTCCGACAAATCCCAAGTACTGCGTTGCGAAAATCGTGGAAACAATTTTCCTGCGGAATTCACTGCTCGCGAAAAACATCCGTTATTTTCCTTAAGTTATGTTGGCGTTTTCCTCGTGACACGACCATCTCATTTTATATTCTTCTCCGAAGATAGGACATGTTTTAAGAATTCATCAGATGGACCTACATCTTTGCTGGATATCGCGAGTCACTGACACTTTAAGGGACGTAGGGTGACGCAGCACAGTTTCCATGACGACTGATCTACCACAGGCGTCATCTGTACGCCCGTCTACGTAAACGCCGATCTCTACCTGTCCTTGTGCTGCAGGACTAGCCGTTGTCCTTGCTGAAAAATTACCGCTATTATCTGAAACATGCCGGACGAAATTGCCTTTAAATTAAGTTTTGCGCCTTAGCAACACAAGACGGAGGGGCTAAAATAAACAGGCCGTGCGTGCATAATAAATATTTTCCCTGAAATAGATACGACATGTCTGGATTATAGGGGAAAATGAAGATAAATCGTCAATTAGAGTTGCGATTTTAATAATTGCTTACGTACATAATTATACGCGTATTTAAAAACAACAGGCGCACACTCTACATCCGGGTACAGTAATATTAATTCCAATTTTAACTAGAAATGTTGAAGAAACAATTTAGTTGAAGGACGCGTGAGAAATAACGCATAAAGATAAGGCGAATAAAGTGCTGGTTTTATTATTATTTACAACCAATTTTTATTTATACGCCACTTTGTGATCAAAATGAGATTGTTAAACATTCTTTGTAAACTCCTTAGAATGCCGTTGAAACAGAATGGCGAAAGCCGACTATTCAGGAACTGAATTTGCTGAAAATGAGATTAGATTATGTGATAGAGGGGGCGCCCGGAATGTTGGCTTGTGTATATAAAGTTGTGCGGCTGAACTTCACCGAATATTTTACATAATATATTCCTGTCATAAGATTGTGTTAATATAAACATTGTTCTCAGCTATTTCAATTTTGCCCCGGCTCGACTTGGTAATACGTTTCGGCAAACAAAGGATTTGATTGTTGTTTTGTTTTATAAATTAGGTATCAGTCGAATTGACACGCCACATAAGAGCAATGTATGTTTAGAAGGAGCAGATCACGGTATTTTTAAGAATTAAGCGATGCGTATACTAAATGAAAAGTAGTGTAATAATGCGGGTTCTGGAACAAGGTAATTATGATAGATATGCTTATGAAATTTAGAACTTGGATAATAAGCCATTAATGCCAGAATCTGACATAGTTGTACTTGAAGTACAACCATTTTGGACCCCGTAGCTCTGTACTGAGCGAAACTACAAAAAAGAATAAGAAAAACGGAAAGTTCAAATCGAGAAGCGCCAGGAGAAAGCGCCGAGCAAACTCTTCTCGCGATCATTACAAACTTTATTCTTAGAAGCGATCGTATCGGGATGCTTTTACTGGGGACATGTAATATGACAGGGGAATGACGCGCGACGTAGAGCAGATTTAAAGGAGCAAAGTGATCGACTTAACTATGAACTCACGGTTAGAACATCTGTGGAAAGGAATCGATAGTTTACCCAAACAAAAATTACACTGACAGAATTTCACTGCGTGGCATATTCGGTACGTTTCCAGACAGGGGTTAGCCTTGATAAATTTTTATTAGGATGCCGTCGGGTCCGCAAAATTCACGCGCCCCAATTTGTTTTCAGTGCTCAGAAGGTCCTTTTTCATCGTTATTGTGACGCATATCAGCGCTATCAAAGCTTATGTTTAGACTGCTACATACCAGGCGAGTCAACTCTTTGGAATGTTATATCAGAAATTGATGCGAATAAAATTACGCCAAACATGATAAGATCAGAACATAAGATGCTCCATTGAATACTCCACAACTTTACTGTACCTTCCCCTTTACCAAAGTTGAGTATTTTTTGTAGAAAAACGTATTTCCCAACTATTGTTAAATTATCGAATAAAGTACGTTATTCAGATACCATCTAAAACGCAAAATTGTCTCAATTTACAGCATTCCTCGGCAAAGTACGATGAATAGAAAACACTTCATTTCATGCTTTGGTAAAAACTGCATTCTATTGCAGGGATATTCTGCGGAATGCAGAGTTCCACGTTCTGCCGGCGGCGTAAATACAAAAACGAAAATTTCAAAAGAGGTCGAGTATATGCAGTGCGACTTTAAGAGGGAATTATAAGCGGAGAAAAAGTTAAGTAGATAAAAGCGAATGGAATATAAAGTGCACGGGAAGAGGATGAAAGTTAAAACCTGTGACCTGGCTTTCACATAATCGGTAACGTGTCCACGATAAATATTTGCGCGGCCGGTCGGCGAAATTTTTTTAATTGGGGAGTTTGTAAAACCGATAAGGACGGCAAAAACATATTTAGTATTTGTTTGCGCATGGCACAATTTTTTATATAATTCTTACGGAATAGTTTTACACTTGTATAATCGGTAACGTGACTACGATAAATATTTGCGCTGCCGGTCGGCGAAATTTTTTTATTGTTGAGTTTGTAAAACCGTTAAGGACGCCAAAAACATATTCAGTATTTGTTTGCGCATGGCACAATTTTTTATATAGTTCTTACGGAATAGTTTTACACTTGTATAATCGGTAACGTGACTACGATAAATATTTGCGCGGCCGGTCGGCGAAATTTTTTTTATTGGGGAGTTTGTAAAACCAATCAGGACGCCAAAATCATATTTAGTATTTGTTTGCGCATGACACAATTTTTTATATAATTCTTACGGAATAGTTTTACACTTGTATAATCGGTAACGTGACCACGATAAATATTTGCGCGGCCGGTCGGCGAAATTTTCTTAATTGTGGAGTTTGTAAAACCGTTAAGGACGCCAAAATCATATTTAGTATTTGTTTGCGCATGACACAATTTTTTATATAATTCTTACGGAATAGTTTTACACTTGTATAATCGGTAACGTGACCACGATAAATATTTGCGCAGCCGGTCGGCGAAATTTTCTTAATTGAAGAGTTTGTAAAACCGATAAGGACGCCAAAAATATATTTAGTATTTGTTTGCGCATGGCACAATTTTTTATATAATACTTACGGAATAGTTTTACACTTCTATAATCGGTAACGTGACTACGATAAATATTTGCGCGGCCGGTCGGCGAAATTTTTTTTATTGGGGAGTTTGTAAAACCAATCAGGACGCCAAAAACATATTTAGAATATGTTTGCGCATGGCACGATTTTTGATATAGTTCTTACGGAATAGTTTTACACTTGTATAATCGGTAACGTGACCACGATAAATATTTGCGCGGCCGGTCGGCGAAATTTTCTTAATTGGGGAGTTTGTAAAACCGTTAAGGACGCCAAAATCATATTTAGTATTTGTTTGCGCATGACACAATTTTTTATATAATTCTCACGGAATAGTTTTACACTTCTATAATCGGTAACGTGACTACGATAAATGTTTGCACGGCCGGTCGGTGAAATTTTCTTAATTAGGGAGTTTGTAAAACCGATAAGGACGTCAAAAACATATTTAGTATTTGTTTGCGCATGGCACAAATTTTTATATAATTCTTACGGAATAGTTTTACACTTCTATAATCGCTAACGTGACTACGATAAATATTTGCGCGGCCGGTCGGCGAAATTTTCTTAATTGGGTGATTTGTAAAACCGATAACGACCCCAAAAACATATTTAGTATTTGTTTGCGCATGGCACAATTTTTGATCGAAATAGTTTTACACTGTGATTGCAAAATCGATGAGAAAAAGCGTCATCTTTCCAGTTCCCGATTAGGTGCAATAATTTGGTATGAACCATACCTTACTTAAGAAAGTATAATATAGCAAATCCGGGCGGAACCGAGTTAACGAGGCTTAAATTCCAACATTACTAAATTAAATTACTGGCGAAGGCGCCAGTGATAAATAATTCGGTTCACACAATAATTAATAAGTTACCGCCCTCGCAAAAGCATTCGAAGAGGGCAGTGTTATAATAACAAGGTTTATTTTTGTTCTCTTCTTTACTTCCTTTATTTGGTATCTCCCATAGAAATGCGAGATCCATCAGCTTCAGCTCTTATTAAAAATCTGTCACAACATTGACTTTAGGATTGGTTATTTACACCATAACGGGAAAATTCTCGTACAAATGAATTTATTGCATTGTGTATCGAGTGTGGAGTGCCAACTTTTACAGTAATTCAATTCACTCATGGTTCTTCTGTTTGCTTATGTCAGTTAAAAACAAACAAATATTTGAGGCAGCGCCAAAGAGTGGACGTTTTTTGTTTGTCAGGCCAACGCAAGGATCCTACGGGCGCAAATATATGTTAGGGCTAATACACCATGTCAGTTAAGTGACCCGAATGCAACCCTATCGCCTTACATCTTATAGGGCGGTCAGTCGGACCGATAAGGGTAAAGTATGTGTCAAATTATACAACCAAAGAAGGTATTACAAGTGAATCCTCTGCAACTATGTTTGTTATTTAATATACAACTATTACGACCACGTGATCTACTCGTGCCGGGTCATAATTTACACCTTACTGACTTCTTAAAACTGGTGTGTTCATAATCACGTTTCTTTAATACTGCCAAATTAAAAGTTTTCAGCACAAAAACTAATCCGCTTATTTTTAATTACAACTTGGATAACTAAATTAAAAGACTTGCCTCTGTTAAGGATCTCAGTGTTAACTTAGGCCCAGACATTGAAGTATGCGCCGCTGAAACATTCGAAAGCCCAAGTTTTATTTTACGTAACGGTGTGAATTTTAAGAGATTGTCCAAGGATATGTCGCATCTAGTATAAGTAATGATTGTGTTTATATAAAGAAAAGTAGTGTAATAATGCGGGTTCTGGAACAAGTTGCCTACGAAATAACTCGGTAATTAAGAGAGATAGACTAATGAAATTTGGAACTTGGATAATAGGCCCTTAATGTCAGAATATGACATAGTTGTACTTGAAGTACCACTTCCGGTGTAACCGGAAGTGATGCCAACTTTCTCATTTTGTAGGAATACCCTAAATATTTTGACACTTTCTTGTTCGTCATGAAATTTCGATTTCAGCGATATGTCACAAATTGACATTTGTTTAAAAAATGGCGTCGAAAATGCCGCATTAACTTGAAAAGGCTTAATAAAATTAAAATGCAGCAACAATGACATGACACATCCATTTAGCATATGGCACATTGCACAGCGAAGTCATCCAGATTATCCGAGATGGGAACGCCGCCGTCTTCTCATTTGTATAACGTAATTGGGGAACTGTAATGAAATTACCATCCCAGTAAAGCACTTGGAAAGTGGTTTGCTAATCTGTGCGAAGCATACACTGCACTCAATAGACGTGAAGGCGGTGATTCATCTCGTTTTATGCTGTAAATCATAACAAATGCAACTCGGAAATATAATTTATCAATATGTATCAGGCCGACATGTATATACGTTACCTAAGTCAAACTAAATAATGACGGCCGTTTTGGTTTAAATTCTAATAAATGGCAAAGGGGAAGTTATTACAAAAAAAAAGAAATAACTCTAACTATAATAATGGGCTATTAAAGATAAAGGTATTTTATCTGTATAATTTTAGAATTTAAAATATTTTTTGTTTTTTGTTCAGCTGAACGAATTCCGTTCACGTTTTCGGCAAAAACTATTTCGTAACCGCTCCCTCTTACACATACAATCGACCTTTGCATGTAAATTAGGATATGGTGATTACCTCGTACTCCAGCACACGGCGCGCAGGACATCAGGGGGCGGTGGCATGACGCTTTTAATTGTAGTATAGGTGATAAGCGTTAGTGGGAAGAGTTACTAATGCTTCATGGATTTTCATAATATGTAGTTCACAATTTTATGTCTGTTTTATGTAACTCTAAATTAGATGTAAAGACCACTTAAGTAATTAACTCTAATTAGAGTTAAATCATCCAAATACTAAAACCGATGCGTTGTTACAATTATTTCTATCGTTTCATTTATTAAATAATAAAACAGTAAGTTACCACTCTTATAGTTAGTTTAGAGTTTAAGTTTAACTAAGAAATTTTCAGAGAACATTAGTAAAGAGGCAGAGGTGCTTTGCTTGATTTCTGAGTATAACACCTGCACTCTAGGTGCCTCGCCTTACTCTCCTTTGGGTTACTTAACTCTAATTAGAGTATCACCTAAATACGTAACTTTAATTAGAGTTAAACAAGCCAAAGATAAACTATCACGGTATTACAGTTAGTATTATCATATGCAGCCTATTTCATTAAGTAATTATAAAGTAAATTACTTCAATTATAATTAGTTTAGAGCAATTTTAACTAGAGACATAGATGCATAGATGCTTTACTTTAACTCTAATTAAAACGCAAAATACTTTTCTCATAGTACTTAAAGGCAACCAACTAAGGTAGCAAAATTCATTTATACTTAATACTTACAGGTACAAATAAATCATTTCTTATTATTTTAACTTCACAGCTGATTGAAGTTATTAACTTAAAGTTTGATAAACCCATAAACTCTATTTGCTTAATCAGTTATCAACTTTACTCTTTAATTAGAGTTAAATAAAACTGACGCGTTGCTACAGTTATTTTTATCATACGCAGTCAATTTTATTAATATTAACTTCAGTTATAATTAGTTTGCAGCAATTTTTACTAGAGAATTTTAGGAGCACAGGATCGAGGAGGCGCAGCTGCTTTACTTGATTTCTGAGTATACTACCTGCGCTCCAGGTGCCTCAGTTATGGCCCTATCTCGCCTTTACTTAAACAAAAATAAAGATCATTTGCTTTAACTGTAATTAATTTAATGAAGTAAGTAATTCTTAATCAGTTACCAACTCTACTCTTTAATTAGAGTTACATAAAACTGACGCGTTGCTACAGTTATTTTTATCATACTCAGTCAATTTTATTAATGTTAACTTCAGTTATAATTAGTTTGCAGCTATTTTTACTAGAGAATTTTAGGAGCACAGGATAGAGAAGGCGCAGCTGCTTTATTTGATTTCTGAGTATACTACCTGCGCTCCAGGTATCTCCATTATGGCCCTATCTCGCCTTTACTTAGACAAGAATAAAGACCATTTGCTTTAACTGTAATTAATTTAATGAAGTAAGTAATTCTTAAGCAGTTACCAACTTTACTCTTTAATTAGAGTTAAATAAAACTGACGCGTTGCTACAGTTATTTTTATCATACGCAGTCAATTTTATTAATGTTAACTTCAGTTATAATTAGTTTGCAGCAATTTTTACTAGAGAATTTTAGGAGCACAGGATAGAGAAGGCGCAGCTGCTTTACTTGATTTCTGAGTATACTACCTGCGCTCCAGGTGCCTCAATTATGGCCCTATCTCGCCTTTACTTAAACAAGAATAAAGACCATTTGCTTTAACTCTAATCAATTTAATGAAGTAAGTAATTCTTAATCAGTTACCAACTTTACTCTTTAATTAGAGTTAAATAAAACTGACGCGTTGCTACAGTTATTTTTATCATACGCAGTCAATTTTATTAATATTAACTTCAGTTATAATTAGTTTGCAGCAATTTTTACTAGAGAATTTTAGGAGCACAGGATCGAGGAGGCGCAGCTGCTTTACTTGATTTCTGAGTATACTACCTGCGCTTCACTCCAGGTGCCTTAATTATGGCCCTATCTCGCCTTTACTTAAACAAGAATAAAGACCATTTGCTTTAACTCTAATTAATTTAATGAAGTAAGTAATTCTTAATCAGTTACCAACTTTACTCTTTAATTAGAGTTAAATAAAACTGACGCGTTGCTACAGTTATTTTTATCATACGCAGTCAATTTTATTAATGTTAACTTCAGTTATAATTAGTTTGCAGCAATTTTTACTAGAGAATTTTAGGAGCACAGGATCGAGGAGGCGCAGCTGCTTTACTTGATTTCTGAGTATACTACTTGCGCTCCAGGTACCTCAATTATGGCCCTATCTCGCCTTTACTTAAACAAAAGTAAGTAATTCTTAATCAGTTACCAACTTTACTCTTTAATTAGAGTTAAATAAAACTGACGCGTTGTTACAGTCATTTTTATCGTATGCAGTCAATTTCATTAATTGGTATAAAGTAAGTTACTTCAAGTACGATTAATTTGAGTTAATTTTAACTCCCTACGAAATTTTAAGAGCACAAAAGCGAAATTGATTCTTTTTTTTAGTTAAGGATCGCACCAGCCAGCCCTTCAACATGATACCTTTCAAATGCGCCCACTCGCGTTGTCCTGATTTTCAAGTACACCCCCTGCACTACAGACGCCTCAATGGAGGCCCCATCTCGCCGGTTTTACTTAAACGGGAATAGACGCCGTCTCTCTCGACCGACAAGCAGTTCGTGACGCAATCAATTAAGTGGGCACGTGACCACTCCGTCCCGGTCCCATTATTCACAGGGCATTAGCAAATGAGTCTCTAAACCCGTACAGCATCTGCTCCGCAACGCAGAATTAGCCGGTATCACGATTTTAAGGGAACAGCGTAAACTAAAGGTTAATAAAACGGGGAAATTTGTTGCCTAAGTGAGTTTTTAAATGCGACTAATGGTCCGTACAACAATGTCAACTACTGTAACATTGTTAGTGATTTAAGTGGTTGGTTTTTCTCTTGCAGACAGAGAAATAATTAATTGCCTCTTTTATTGTGAGGTCTCAGCAACAACTTGTGACAACTGTTTGAACAGAGCGATAATTAATATTATTTAAAGGGAATTTTATCATGTCCTAATTTATGGGAGCAAAATGCTGAATGGTTTCCGAACTAATGAACGACGGAATCGAGAATTAGAATAGAGTTGAATAAATTGCTACTTACGTATGTTCGGACATCGACGCACCTCTTTCTACCCCAGTTGATTAAAGATAGACACTTGTTACAGCACAACCTGCAATCAATAAAAGAGAAGTTATTAGATTATAATACATATTCTGCTCTTTTTACTGTAATAGTGTAACCAAATTGCTCCAATATTTAACTTAATTGGTGTATAATTATTTTTTTGTGGTAGAAAAGTCTTTTAGGTTTTATTAGATAGCATATTTGAACGAATTAGCTCCCTGCAATGTAAAAACAGGCTAATAACACCCTTATAGAACCATTTTATAAAAGTTATATTATCCCTTTTTAAAACTTTCCGATATATCTATCACAGAACGGCCCTTATGCAAACAATTACATAAATAGTGGTAATAGAACCATTATAAAACCTTTCGGCTGCTCCTTCAATATTTCTTTCTTATCCAGCTTCCGATTCAGTAACATAAAGGCATAATCAGTATTATTTTAACATGGAAAACATATATTGTGAAAGGTAAATTAACATTTTTCAATACAAAAGATTGTTGTGGTTTTATAATGGTTGTTTAACGAACTAAATTCATCAATGTAACCGACAACCAGCTTTTACTGGTGTAATAGCTATTTTTAACTAAGTTTGGCAGTATCAACATGACCAAAGAATATTTCTACAGTGTAATTATAGAACCGTTCTATAAGGGTTTTATTGTCCGCCTTTTAAGATCTCCGATACATCCCCTATAGCACTCAAGTAACTATAAGAACTTTCATATTTACTATTTAATATCACATTTAGCGATTAAATAAATATTGCTTATAGAACTATTATAAAACTTCTCGGTTTCTCCTTCAATGTTGATGCACCAAGCCTCTTGCAACGAATTATAAAGCATTAAACTTATGCGATATTGGGTGAAAATATATTTACGTGAATTAACATTTTCCAAAACACAAGATTTTTGTGGTTTTATAATGGTTATTTAACGATACGAACTCATTAATGTAACCGATAGCTAAAAGAATGTGATGTAATGTGTAATAGTTATATAAAAAGCTGAACTGTTCTATGGTAAAGCCCTTATATAACTATACCACAACTGACTAGACATGAACTGAGAATTGTTATTATATAGCCGTTCTATAAAGGTTTTATTATCCCTCTTTAAACATCTTCGATACATGTCTTGCGCCGTTTTAAGTAATTATGCGAGCCTCCTTAGTTTATGGCGATTACATTTGTTTGTTATAGAATTGTTATAAAACTCTTGTTACTTCAATGTTGGTGTACCAAGTGTTATTAAACGCTCTTGCAACTAATTATAACACAGACTGTGATTAGCAGTTTTCGATATGAACTGTTATAGTGACACTTCATTATGCCGTTTTAATTTAATTCGTTCAAGGGATTAAACGTCTCTTATAGGACTAAAAGTTACAGCATTTCGACTGTGATAATTATAGTTACAAAACTATTTAAGTGAGGGAAGAATTACTATTCCTGTGAGAAATGAGAAATACATCAGTCGCGCCTCAGCTTCCGATTCAGTGACATATATTTTAATATTATTGAATTATAGAACCGTTCTATAAAGGTTTTATTATCCCTCTTTAGATATATCTACCTTACGGCGCGCGGCGCTTCAAGTAATTATGCCTATGATATAACTTTCTTATTTTATAGCGGTTATATAAATGTCAGTTATAAAACTGTTATAAAACTTTTCTGTTTCTCCTTCAATGTCAAGCACTTAGACTTATTTGGCTGACAGTTCTTGATAAGAACTCGTTCAACTCGATATTTCAATCGAATTTAGTTGCAAAATCCGCGGATAGACTACAGCCGAGAGGCCGCAGAATCTGACCAGTTCAGCATCTCGAGTGCAACGTTAATTTCGAACATCAGTTTAAGTAAACAAATAAATTCGCCGGATTTAATAATTTCTCATTGCGTTACATGGCATTCGGTAATTTGTTTTCGGTTAGAAAGTAAAAGCAAATTCGCCGCGGAGCCCCCTCCTAATAATTCCGCGGAAATATTTGGAAGCCGCTTCAGTAAATTTGCATTTACAAGTATCCAAACTTGGTCATAAAGCAGCAATTTGGGAAGCCGTTAAGTGTTTATTTAAAGAAGTCGCAGATGTACAGGGCAGGCGAAAGTTGATTTAAACGAGCGCAAAGTATGTGGAAACCTTTTATAGCTTTTTTCAGAGCGTACCCGTTTGCGATCCCATTAATGCGGAGGTCATTAAGTGACATTTGAGTTTTTAAATTTAAAAGCCGGATCTTAAATAATTTGCCCGGCGTTTTTAATGGAGCTTTCGCTGGATACTTCTGGGAGGATTTATTAAAGCTTATGCTGGACTTTGCACTTCGTTTCATACGGCTCTGCCAAGTTGGTCTAACCACATGATTGGACGTGTGTAAATTTAAGTCTACAGCGTGTCCACATAAGAGCTCTGTAGCTTTTTCGCTATATAATAGCTGTATAACAAGCTGAATAGTTCTATAAAACAATATGTTAGGTTTCATACATCTAATATATTTTTTAATTGTCGAACAAAATTTTGTATGCTTTATTAAAATTTAGCAACGCTGAAATGACCTAATTCTTGTAAAATTATTCCATCCTTAGAAAACGACCTTATAAAGGTTTTATTATCGCCATTTAAAGATTTCCGATATATCTATCAGAAATTACTCGAACGAAATTACTTCATAACGGTTATATAATAATAGAACTATTATAAAACTTTTTGGTTGTGTAATCAGTGTTGCTTTACCAAACGCTCTTACAACTGATTATAAAACGGTTAGGTTTGTATAGGTAATTATTAAGTGTGTTTATGAAATCTAGTGAAAGCATTAAATATCTCTTATAGAACTGAAAGTTTCAACCTAAAGGAACTTGCTTCCATAATGTGATAACTAGCTGAATTCCTGTATAAAATAGGTCGCAGTAGGTATTGCGTATAATTAAAATATTTGTAGTTATATAATGGTTGCTTAACGAACTAAATAGTTTTATAACACAAACAGTTACAATCTTTATATTTTTATTTTTTGCGAGTTGAAAGTTTTATTAAACTGCTATTATAAACTAAGTGGCCCCTGAGATAATTTGCCAACGTAGAAATGGCCTAAGAACACTCTTATAAAACTTTTAAAAGGTTTTATTGCTTCCTTTTGTCTTCAGTTATATTTATGACCGAGCTTTAAGTAAACTTAATAATTTTTGTTAACGATTACATCAACATTCGTTATAGAGCCGTTATAGAACTTTTCGATTGCTCCTCCAAAATTGCTTTGCCAGGTACTACTATAAATGCTCCTACAACTAATCATAAAACGAGTAGGCTGTGTAGTTAATACATCCCGATAAGAGTTGTTTTACTGACATTTGTCTTAATAATATCTAATATAGGTTATAGATCTTTTATAGAACTGAAAGTTCCAAGCTAAACGAACTAGCATCGGTATAATTATTTAATATTTTTTAGAAGTGGAAAGTTTTATTGAAATGTTATTTTTAACTAATTGGCTTCCTGCGGCAATTTGGCAACGTTAAAATGACCAAAGCATATTCTTATATGACCGCAAAGGTTTTAATATTTTCTTTTATAGATTTGCGTTATACTCATTACCAAGCTTCAAGTAATTGTGCGAAGATAAGAATTTCACAATTACATCAATATTCGTTATAGAGCTATTATAGAACTTTTCGATTGCTCTTCCAAAATATTTCATTTTATAGATTTCCGTTATACTCATTACCGAGCTTCAAGTAATTATGCGAACATAATTATTTCACAACAATTACATCAACATTTTTATAGAGCTATTATAGAATTTTAGTTCCTTCAAAATTGCTTTATCTGTATAATAACTAATATAATTCGTAGTAGTCATTATATGACTGATGGTCGAGATGGTAGCGTACCTGCCTCTCACCCAAAAGAACACAATCAGTTTTTATACTTTCATTGTTTTCCATTGTTTTTTATGAAGCTTCAAGTAATTGTGCGAACATAATAATTTCTTAATGATTACATCAATGTTGGTTATAGAGCTATTATAGAACTGTTCGATTGCCCTTCCAAAATAGCTTAATCAGGTGCTATAAACGACGCTATAACTAATCATAAAACGAGTAGGCTTGTGTAGTTAATACGTCTCGATAAGAGTTGTTTTACTGACATTTGTCTTAACAATATCTAATATAGGTGTTATAGATCTTTTATAGAACTGATAGTTCCAAGCTAAAGAAACTAGCATCTGTATAATTATCTAATATTTTTTGAGAGTGGAAAATTTTATTGAACTATTATTTTGAACTAATTGGCTTCCTGCGGCAATTTGGCAACATTGAAATGACGTGAGAATATTCTTATATGACCGTATAAAGGTTTTAATATTTTCTTCTATAGATTTCCGTTATACCGTTACCGAGCTTCAAGTAATTATGCGAACATAATTATTTCACAACAATTACATCAACATTTTTATAGAGCTATTATAGAACTTTTGGTTTGCTCCCTCAAAGTTGCTTTATCTCTATATGTATAATAACTAGCTAAAATATAATTCGTAGTAGTTATTATATGCAATTAAGAGCCTTGTAGCCTTGTCGTTATATAATGGTTGTATAACGAACTAAATAGTTTTATAACACAATCAGTCATTATACTTTCATTGTTATTTTATGAAGCTTTAAGTAATTGTGCGAACATAATTATTTCTTAATGATTACATCAATGTTGGTTATAGAGCTATTATAAAACTTTCTGATTCATCCTTCAACGCTGCTTTACCAAGTATTATAAACGCTCTTACAACTATCATAGTAGGCTTGTATAGTTAATACGTCAAAAAATGAGCGTTTTACTGACACTTTATTAGATTGTTTTAATGGATCCAGTGAAGGCATTAAAGAACTATTAGAGGACTGCACGTTTCAAGCTAAAGGAACTTGTATCTGTATAATAACTAGCAAAGTTCTTCTATAAAATAATTCGTAGTAAATATTATATATAATTAAGAGCTTTGCTATATAATGACTCTATAACAAACTAAATAGTTCTATAACATAATTATTTACAGTCCGTATGCGTCTTATTTTTTAGGTGTAGGAAGTTTTATTAAAATGTTATTATGGACTAATTTGTTCCCTACGATAATTTGCCCACGTTAGAAAATATCTCATAAAACCTTTATAGGTATTCTTATAATACGATTATAGAACCGTTTTATAAAAATTTTATTATCCTGTTTTAAAAGTTTCCGATACATCTCTAATAGAGCTTCAAGTAATTAAGCGAGCGTTCTTATCCTATAACGGTAACATAAATGTCGGTTATAGAACTATTATAAAACTTTTTAGTTATTGCTTTATTAAAAGAGAAAATCGGTTTTGAAAATCCCCAGTGATTCAAATTGCACACCCTGTATATTATTGAACTAGAAGATGTTCCATTTGTTACTCTACAACTTTACCGTACTAAAAACTTCCACAAAAATATTTAGATATATATTTTAAGTTCAAAATTAAACTGTAACCCCACCGCTCACATAGAGAGGGCTATATCTCATTTTTACGGTCCATACAGGAAACGTTCAAAAGATTAATGTCATTTCGGGTCACACTCCCTTAAAATTTAACATCATACACGGCCGGTACTATCGAGCCGCATTTCATAATTCAGCTTTTAACATCCTAAATGTCGCTTAAAGTCCTGTGCATTAACGAAATGGAATGGGCGCCGAACGGAATTAAAGTTCTTGCTGCGAGCCAATTCGCGGGTCAGGTGGGGATGTTTTGCCCTTGTCTCGAAGGGAAAGCCGTGTTTCAAGCAATGCGAACTAAAAAGTATTGTATACATATATATTAAACCAATAGTTATGTTAATATAATATTTTTGCTACTCTTAGGTACAGGGTGATCTTTTATATTTTTACACCCTCCTTGATGATGCCACTTACTCGGCGTTACAATCTAGATTGACAAAATCTCGCGGACAAACTGCTAGAACGCCACGCCAGCGCAAAGGCCACGTATAACACAATGGGGTTGCGGCTTCTTATATTTTTCACTCAACAATTTCATGAAACTACGTTCTTACACTAAAAACCGAGACCATGCAAACGAATTTTATTGCTTTTTAGAGTTAGGGGCGAAATGCCTGATTGTGCAGCAGTAAATTGTAGTGACTCTGCAAAAAAGGGCTTATAATGAAACGCTTCCCCAGAGACCCAGCAAGGAAAATTAAATTTAACAAAATTCCGGACCGAAATCGTCGATTGGTTGATTTTCTGTCACCACCCTCTCTGGCAGGGCAAATGTGACCCAGTAAAACATTTATAACAAAAATGGTTTTAATTTACATTTAAAAGCCTTTCAGCCGTGCTTTTATGAATTATAATAATATAATTACCAAACAACAAATGTGCCGGAATAAAAAAAAGTTGGATAAAATACATTTGACGGCTGGCATGAAAACAAAACGGGGTGAAAATATACGCGTACGAAATACTGATGAACACGCGAAAAACGTTACATTTATTTTTAAATAATCATTTAATTTCCAATTCGGTGTCCGTTTATAACGTCACCGGTCATAAAAAACGCTGATGTTGCGAATTACATATTTTACGCTATTCTGTTTAAATATTGAATCAAAAATTAAAAAATACAGCTGGCTAGCAGATGGAATCATAAACTACCCAACTAGCAGGAAAATATTACAAACACTTTTGTGTTGGTTTGGGTTCCAAGGCGTACAAGAATCAACCCTTTAAAAATGCTGCCTCCTCACCGGCCGTCAGGATAAATAAAATGTTTACCTACTCCTTAAATATGTATGTTACTTAGTAGTATTACGGGGCAGAAGATGTAGGCTCGGGGTACGTATTCCGAAAGTTCACCGCATCTTTCTAACTAGAAAATGCTTTTAACAACTCCACAGTAATCCCACCTAGGGAACAATACCTTTGTTGGTAGGGCCATAATGAACAGAAAATGTTTGAGTATCAGAGTTATATTTTCCCCATAACGAATTTAAAACTAAGGCGAAAGAGGGGAAAAGAGTTTTGATTTATGGTGGTTTAAGTATTCATAGAAAAAAGAAAGTTTAGCAACTTTCAATATGAAGGAATAATAAAGAAGGGAGGGAGTTGGGCGGTTGCTGTGCGAGCGAGCGGAATATTTTGTCGAGTCATTTTATCAAGTTCAATAGAAATGTGTACCAGGTGACTTTAAAAATACCGGCGAGGAATAACCAATAGCAAATAATTGAAATTTTTTTTTTTTACTTTTGAAATAGTTGAAGGTAATTAAAGAAGTTCAGTTAAATCTGGCATAATTGTGCACAAAATATTACTTCCGGTCTAAGAAGAAACCCTACATTTTCTTTATCCCCCCCCCCCCTACCCCGAAATCAGATTTTCATGGCAAACCAGAAAATTAACAATCATACAGGGTATTCTATCTAAAATAAGAAATTAGTATTTTATTCCAAATTTCAGAAATCTATCTCACATAATAACCGAGTTATTGCGTGGGCAATCTTCTCGTGTATTTCGACCAGACTATAACATTATGTGCTAGCGAAGCCCGTCGTTGTCGGCAAATAAAAATAGAGTATTCTACCCCGTCCCCGTCTTCCAATTTGTTATCTCTAAATGAGTATTTTTACAAAATTAGAACGTGCGGATCAAAGCCTCGAGTATATGTAATGTAAAGAGCTCATTAGGGATTCAAGTAAGGTCTCTTTTTGTGCCAAACTCGTCCTTATTGACGTTTGCCTGACGTTAAATTAATTAAAAGCGGTCTTAGCTCGACCCCATCCCTTGTTATTGTTGAATATTTATAATAGCAACCGTCAGACAACTTATTACAGTGTACTTAATTAAATTGTAAAATCCCTCAAATTCGAAATTTATTTAACTACATAGTACCTGTTTAATTGCCTCTAGTGAGCTTCTGCGGGGAAAATGCTCGCGAAATGTAAGGACTTTGCAGGCTTTAAAATACACAAAAATGTAACAGACAGACCGCACAAATTCACTTGCCGTTCTTGGCTACGATGAAGTACTACATTTTAAATTTCACTTCACTATACCTTTCTACAGTTTTAATTTACGATGTGTCTATCCATACGATGAGTTTTACATAAAATTAAATCTTAATTAACATCAACATCAAGTACTAATGCTACGTTTTTCTACGTTAGACTTTTCGCTAGATAAAATTACAACTTTGCTCATTCTTTAAAATCTCTGCTTGTTTGACACTAGTGAATATTGACTTGTTTAATATTACCTTTCTGCTGGTTAATGTTATTTTATTTATCTATTTTGTGGTTTTGATTTTCTGTTTCTTATAAGACAAACGGGACGCAACAATTTTTCCCAATAGCAATGTCCCAGGCAATAAATTACGAGATACCAAAAACCATTCCCGCAATTGCGAGATATATCATCTTATTTTTAGCTTTTCTATCTGATCCCTAGAGCTCAAAATTATGTTAGGAGTTCGGTAAGCCAAATTTATGAGTGTTCAAACTTTGTGAAATTTTCCTTACATTATCATTCCCTTGGCTCACGTATGAACAGAGAAAAGTATGTGAAAATGACAAATTGCGAGAGATACGTTGCGACAGGAACAATTTGCGGAATAACCCTATATGGGGTGAATACATGAATGATAGAGTCGGTAATGCAGGGATCTGCGACCGCGGGATTATATTTAAGCCTCCATATGCTGGAAATCCTTAGGAGAACCGACCGGCCTCGGAGATGCGGCCAGTGTTTCGCCGGAAAACATACAGGGTGAACTTGAAACTGAAACGGATTAATTCAATTTCAACGTTCGATAAATATACTAGCATTTTATTTATAAACCCGTTATAGAACCGTCTAGAAAAAAATTGCAGGAACTTCGTTTTGGACGGAAGCAAATGAACTACACCTAAAAACTCTTCCGCGTGGTGCTGCATAAAAGCTAATTAGCGTGAGAAACTCTCTGGGGTTCTCCTTTCATGCAACCGGGCCGAGCTCGAATCCATTAGAAGTAAAAATAAATTTTACCGAAAGCGAATTTATTTTACCCTCGTTTGAACTTTATAACATGACCTTTCAACTAGAATTATTACTCTGAAATGTCAGAGATGCGACATTTATTAAATATCTTAGCAGCAGGGATAATGAAACAAGAAATCAAATATCCACAATAACACTGCGGATTTCTTCAGCCGAAACACAAATACCTAAGATACAAGTTAAATACGGATTCAGGAAGGATAAAGCACCTAAAATAAACTGGTTACTAAAAAACGTTGTATATACAGGTTGAATCTTTGAGTGGGCGTCATATGTTCATGGGGGTTAATAGTACTAGTCGTCATGAATTCAGAATTCGATTATAGGACTTTTGCCACTCATCAGCTGTTACAGTCGCTGAACTCTACTGCTTCTTTACTAACTCCTGACACTGATCTAGTTACAAGCAGGTGCATTAACAAAAAATGGCGATAAAAAATGTACACAAACGGTGGTGGTCGAGAGCCGGACGTTGCCAGCCATACACGAGCCAGTTTATTTATTTAGGTTCTCCTGAAATGCAAAAACTGCGCATGGCTATCACGGCGTACGGCGATGCGTGCCAGTTAGTGTTCGATGTTTTAGTGAACGGCCAGACAGAAGCTAGTGTGGAACTTTGCGATTGTCCGGGATCGGCAAAATTTCCAGGTTAGGAGTGCCAATAGTTACACGAACATTACTGAGCATATTTCTTGCATCGGTGACTGATTGTGACCAGAATTAGATTGGTTTGTTCTTCATCGTAAATACCGATCGATCGTCTAACCAGATAAGTGCTGGAATCATTTTATCCGTTTACGGATCGCGCGATAATTAATTTACATTTCTATTTTGTAAATTGGTTCGAACCGCTTATCTGGTATAAATTTAGGACGTAAAATACCGCTCGAACGTACCCGTGCCCTCGTGAATTAAAAATCAAAGGCGCCTTAAAAAGTCCCTGCGTTTCCTTTACCCTCACGAGAAAGTCTTTAACAGTATAGCGGCGCGGAGATTTATTCCACCGCACATCGGGATAATGGCATCTCCATTGTGAGCAGGTCACTATTTTTACTTCTTTTTCCAGTTTTATTGAATGCACCCGACAGGAATACTAACAGCCTGTTTCGTTATTCGCTGTGAAATATATCGCATAAATAGTGGCACAACATACTTGAATAAGTAAAACAAATGAACGAAAATACCTATTAAAGTTGATCCTTTACAGCTACTTACTGCATTCAACGATTTTATTTTGCGTAATGCGATTGTGATGCTCACGCGCCTGTTTTTGAAACCAACAAAATTATATCCTCTAAGGGGATGAAGGAAAGGACTAAATGAAATGTGTTTCTAGGGCAGATACGAAAACAGGAACAATATAGAGCCCTTTCCATTTTCCACATAATTGCGGCGATGATATTTATCGATATACACATCGGGACAGTTGATAAATTTATTATGTGCTTTTGCTGTTGCCAGATAAGAAATTAGGAGAGAACGGGCGTTTTTCAAATTAAATTTTGATAGGAAGCCGCATCGAAAATAGCAGCGAGCTCGTAATAAGCCATAAAAGTCGTTTTGGTAGTCATTAAACTCATTATCACCTGGCCGCAGAATCAGATAGAAGCCCGCCAGTTCCGGGATGTTATGTAGCCGGCCAACAAAATACCGAAATACATGCCAAAAGGCAGAAGCACAACGCTGGCGGTGTAATATGTATAAGGCAAACAAAATTTGTGACTACAGGGTGCTCCATTTAAAACGAAACGCCTTCAGTAACTCCTGGAAAATAATTTCAGTCCATTCTGAGTAAAACGTTCGATTCGGGCCCCACGTTGGGCGCCAAATTCGTGCAACTTTCTGGTTGACAATTTTTATTGGGCCACTCAGTAGATGCTTTCTATGCAGCTGTGCTACATACGTGTTGTAAAAAATAACTCGCTGATTCGAGATTAGATTTTCCACAGCTAGGAATATCGCACGAGTTACAATTATTGAATATTCGAATAGTTTGAAACGAGAATATTTAAATAAAAATTTTTGCATAGGCACTAAAAAATCATAATTTTCGAATAGCCCTGGTCTCCCCTACTGCCTACGATATCGCCGAATCTAGCATACATCGCGAAAATATATGCTACAGGAGTAATGATTGGGATATTCAAGTGCCCCCGACTAGATTTCGAGAGTAGTTCTGCTGCCTGCGGCGCTTCACGAGCGCACTTTCATAAAACGACGCGCCATCGCGCCACCTAAACGCCTCTCTTTGTGATTTTATGCCGCCATAAATTAAATGTCACATTGTATTAATATTAGTATACGCCGTAACATTAAACAAATGACATTTAACTGCATGTCGCTGGTTATTAAGTACGGCTAAGCGCAGCGGGAATGTCGGTCTTATCTGCTGAAATGGGGAATTTTCAATTTTAGGATTAGAGTACGTCACTCGCTGAACTATCAAACTTTTCGCCGAGGAACAAGAGAAATATATTACCACTAGCCGGCGAATTGATACCAGAAATGTAATAAAACTTCAGCGATTCCCGGAAAATAAGTATACCAGATGCACTAATGGTTTCTCGTATTTACACTTCGAGGATTTTAGGACGGGGATGTGAAGCAAAAATTCGATATTAAGGACGAATCGCAGTTGCACCTACGCTTTATCCGAACGGCTTTCATTGCTGTTTCTGCTAATGCTCGAGCCACGAGGTCGCAAACTTGTTTTGGCCTTGTATCAATTTTTTTTAACGCAGTGTAGGCGTTAATAAAAATTACTATTTAAAAAAAATTATATACAGAGTGATGATTATGTTTATTGTTCGATCCAGAAAATTCGACATCCTTTTTTAATGGTAATTAAGGACATGGTATTTTTGCTTTCCATAGTTGACTTATTTCACATAATATTGCAGTTTCTCCCAACGGATTTTTTCAAGAACTGTCCCCCGCTTCGTAGCGGCAATAGCAAGTTGAAATTTAATTTCTCACTGTGATTTAGTTAGTCCCATTAACCCAGCTCCATTTTAATTAGTCCGGTCGGAAATAAACACAGTAACCCTATTTCTGCTCGGAATGTATAATTTGTTTAAAGAGTTGATTTTATTGCAGCAAATTGTGTGGCATAACACCTATTTCCCTAAGCCCTGATATTATAGCTAAAATCTCATTATCGTGAGAGTCTGTATTTCCAGCAGTCTACGAAGCCATTAAAAATCTTAATCTGTCAACAAGTTCATTAACATCATCCCAATACACGTACTCTATAGGTTTTTCGTGAGAGTCTGTATTTCCAGCAGTCTACGAAGCCATTAAAAATCTTAATCTGTCAACAAGTTCATTAACATCATCCCAATACACGTACTCTATAGGTTTTTCGTGAGAGTCTGTATTTCCAGCAGTCTTTGAAGCCATTACAAATCTTAATCTGTCAACAAGTTCATTAACATCATCCCAATACACGTACTCTATAGGTTTTTCGTGAGAGTCTGTATTTCCAGCAGTCTTTGAAGCCATTACAAATCTTAATCTGTCAACAAGTTCATTAACATCATCCCAATACACGTACTCTATAGGTTTTTCGTGAGAGTCTGTATTTCCAGCAGTCTTTGAAGCCATTACAAATCTTAATCTGTCAACAAGTTCATTAACATCATCCCAATACACGTACTCTATAGGTTTTTCGTGAGAGTCTGTATTTCCAGCAGTCTTTGAAGCCATTACAAATCTTAATCTGTCAACAAGTTCATTAACATCATCCCAATACACGTACTCTATAGGTTTTTCGTGAGAGTCTGTATTTCCAGCAGTCTACGAAGCCATTAAAAATCTTAATCTGTCAACAAGTTCATTAACATCATCCCAATACACGTACTCTATAGGTTTTTCGTGAGAGTCTGTATTTCCAGCAATCTTTGAAGCCATTAAAAATCTTAATCTGTCAACAAGTTCATTAACATCATCCCAATACACGTACTCTATAGCTCTATATTATGCATAATAGATATCGCCGAGCGACCCTGTCTCTTTTATTTCAAAGTTTAAATTTTTGCTAATAATTCCATTAGCTGCTCGCCACATAAATGAATATTTATTACAACTAGCTAAAATATTTTAATAAAAGTTGGAGATATTTTGCGACATTCTCTGCGGTGCTGTATGGATTTTTACACTGAGGATATTCATAAAATATAAAAGGTCCACTTTATGGTTCAACTTGTAATATTAACGTTTCTAATAACAATATTTTATTGATACTCTACAAGAGCTCTCTTGTCTTTCAGCGTGATATTCGCCTCAGACATTTTTCTTCCCACAATAAAATGGGCCACAACTTCTCATAACGACACCACACATTCAAATATTTCTATATTGTCTCCTTTAATGGAACGAACGTTCGGCAGATTCGTTGTTTGCTAGTCATATTTGAAAAGGGTAGAGTTTTGAGGAGTCGATGTCAATCTTTGGGGCGTTGCGGAAGGGATCGGCCAACAATTAACACCATCGAAAAGCGGACATGGTATGAGTACGACTGTATATAATGAAAAACCTATATAGTACGTGTATTGGGATGATGTTAATGAACTTGTTGACAGATTAAGATTTTTAATGGCTTCAAAGGCTGCTGGAAATACAGACTCTCACGAAAAACCTATAGAGTACGTGTATTGGGATGATGTTAATGAACTTGTTGACAGATTAAGATTTTTAATGGCTTCAAATTCTGCTGGAAATACAGACTCTCATGAAAAACCTATAGAGTACGTGTATTGGGATGATGTTAATGAACTTGTTGACAGATTAAGATTTTTAATGGCTTCAAAGGCTGCTGGAAATACAGACTCTCACGAAAAACCTATATAGTACGTGTATTGGGATGATGTTAATGAACTTGTTGACAGATTAAGATTTTTAATGGCTTCAAAGACTGCTGGAAATACAGACTCTCACGAAAAACCTATAGAGTACGTGTATTGGGATGATGTTAATGAACTTGTTGACAGATTAAGATTTTTAATGGCTTCAAAGACTGCTGGAAATACAGACTCTCGCGAAAAACCTATATAGTACGTGTATTGGGATCATGTTAATGAACTTGTTGACAGATTAAGATTTTTAATGGCTTCAAAGACTGCTGGAAATACAGACTCTCACGAAAAACCTATAGAGTACGTGTATTGGGATGATGTTAATGAACTTGTTGACAGATTAAGATTTTTAATGGCTTCAAAGACTGCTGGAAATACAGACTCTCACGAAAAACCTATAGAGTACGTGTATTGGGATGATGTTAATGAACTTGTTGACAGATTAAGATTTTTAATGGCTTCAAAGACTGCTGGAAAAACAGACTCTCACGAAAAACCCCTATAGAGTACGTGTATTGGGATGATGTTAATGAACTTGTTGACAGATTAAGATTTTTAATGGCTTCAAAGACTGCTGGAAATACAGACTCTCGCGAAAAACCTATAGAGTACGTGTATTGGGATCATGTTAATGAACTTGTTGACAGATTAAGATTTTTAATGGCTTCAAAGACTGCTGGAAATACAGACTCTCACGAAAAACCTATAGAGTACGTGTATTGGGATGATGTTAATGAACTTGTTGACAGATTAAGATTTTTAATGGCTTCAAAGACTGCTGGAAAAACAGACTCTCACGAAAAACCCCTATAGAGTACGTGTATTGGGATGATGTTAATGAACTTGTTGACAGATTAAGATTTGTAATGGCTTCAAAGACTGCTGGAAATACAGACTCTCACGAAAAACCTATAGAGTACGTGTATTGGGATGATGTTAATGAACTTGTTGACAGATTAAGATTTGTAATGGCTTCAAAGACTGCTGGAAATACAGACTCTCACGAAAAACCTATAGAGTACGTGTATTGGGATGATGTTAATGAACTTGTTGACAGATTAAGATTTTTAATGGCTTCAAAGACTGCTGGAAAAACAGACTCTCACGAAAAACCCCTATAGAGTACGTGTATTGGGATGATGTTAATGAACTTGTTGACAGATTAAGATTTTTAATGGCTTCAAAGACTGCTGGAAAAACAGACTCTCACGAAAAACCCCTATAGAGTACGTGTATTGGGATGATGTTAATGAACTTGTTGACATATTAAGATTTTTAATGGCTTCAAAGACTGCTGGAAATACAGACTCTCACGAAAAACCCCTATAGAGTACGTGTATTGGGATGATGTTAATGAACTTGTTGACAGATTAAGATTTTTAATGGCTTCAAAGACTGCTGGAAAAACAGACTCTCACGAAAAACCCCTATAGAGTACGTGTATTGGGATGATGTTAATGAACTTGTTGACAGATTAAGATTTTTAATGGCTTCAAAGACTACTGGAAAAACAGACTCTCACGAAAAACCCCTATAGAGTACGTGTATTGGGATGATGTTAATGAACTTGTTGACATATTAAGATTTTTAATGGCTTCAAAGACTGCTGGAAATACAGACTCTCACGAAAAACCTATAGAGTACGTGTATTGGGATGATGTTAATGAACTTGTTGACAGATTAAGATTTGTAATGGCTTCAAAGACTGCTGGAAAAACAGACTCTCACGAAAAACCCCTATAGAGTACGTGTATTGGGATGATGTTAATGAACTTGTTGACAGATTAAGATTTTTAATGGCTTCAAAGACTGCTGGAAAAACAGACTCTCACGAAAAACCCCTATAGAGTACGTGTATTGGGATGATGTTAATGAACTTGTTGACAGATTAAGATTTTTAATGGCTTCAAAGACTACTGGAAAAACAGACTCTCACGAAAAACCCCTATAGAGTACGTGTATTGGGATGATGTTAATGAACTTGTTGACATATTAAGATTTTTAATGGCTTCAAAGACTGCTGGAAATACAGACTCTCACGAAAAACCTATAGAGTACGTGTATTGGGATGATGTTAATGAACTTGTTGACAGATTAAGATTTTTAATGGCTTCAAAGACTGCTGGAAATACAGACTCTCACGAAAAACCTATAGAGTACGTGTATTGGGATGATGTTAATGAACTTGTTGACAGATTAAGATTTGTAATGGCTTCAAAGACTGCTGGAAATACAGACTCTCACGAAAAACCTATAGAGTACGTGTATTGGGATGATGTTAATGAACTTGTTGACAGATTAAGATTTGTAATGGCTTCAAAGACTGCTGGAAATACAGACTCTCACGAAAAACCTATAGAGTACGTGTATTGGGATGATGTTAATGAACTTGTTGACAGATTAAGATTTTTAATGGCTTCAAAGACTGCTGGAAAAACAGACTCTCACGAAAAACCCCTATAGAGTACGTGTATTGGGATGATGTTAATGAACTTGTTGACAGATTAAGATTTTTAATGGCTTCAAAGGCTGCAGGAAATACAGACTCTCACGAAAAACCTATAGAGTACGTGTATTGGGATGATGTTAATGAACTTGTTGACAGATTAAGATTTTTAATGGCTTCAAAGACTGCTGGAAAAACAGACTCTCACGAAAAACCCCTATAGAGTACGTGTATTGGGATGATGTTAATGAACTTGTTGACAGATTAAGATTTTTAATGGCTTCAAAGACTGCTGGAAATACAGACTCTCACGAAAAACCTATAGAGTACGTGTATTGGGATGATGTTAATGAACTTGTTGACATATTAAGATTTTTAATGGCTTCAAAGACTGCTGGAAATACAGACTCTCACGAAAAACCTATAGAGTACGTGTATTGGGATGATGTTAATGAACTTGTTGACAGATTAAGATTTGTAATGGCTTCAAAGACTGCTGGAAATACAGACTCTCACGAAAAACCTATAGAGTACGTGTATTGGGATGATGTTAATGAACTTGTTGACAGATTAAGATTTGTAATGGCTTCAAAGACTGCTGGAAAAACAGACTCTCACGAAAAACCCCTATAGAGTACGTGTATTGGGATGATGTTAATGAACTTGTTGACAGATTAAGATTTTTAATGGCTTCAAAGACTGCTGGAAAAACAGACTCTCACGAAAAACCCCTATAGAGTACGTGTATTGGGATGATGTTAATGAACTTGTTGACAGATTAAGATTTGTAATGGCTTCAAAGACTGCTGGAAATACAGACTCTCACGAAAAACCTATAGAGTACGTGTATTGGGATGATGTTAATGAACTTGTTGACAGATTAAGATTTGTAATGGCTTCAAAGACTGCTGGAAATACAGACTCTCACGAAAAACCTATAGAGTACGTGTATTGGGATGATGTTAATGAACTTGTTGACAGATTAAGATTTTTAATGGCTTCAAAGACTGCTGGAAAAACAGACTCTCACGAAAAACCCCTATAGAGTACGTGTATTGGGATGATGTTAATGAACTTGTTGACAGATTAAGATTTTTAATGGCTTCAAAGACTGCTGGAAAAACAGACTCTCACGAAAAACCCCTATAGAGTACGTGTATTGGGATGATGTTAATGAACTTGTTGACATATTAAGATTTTTAATGGCTTCAAAGACTGCTGGAAATACAGACTCTCACGAAAAACCCCTATAGAGTACGTGTATTGGGATGATGTTAATGAACTTGTTGACAGATTAAGATTTTTAATGGCTTCAAAGACTACTGGAAAAACAGACTCTCACGAAAAACCCCTATAGAGTACGTGTATTGGGATGATGTTAATGAACTTGTTGACATATTAAGATTTTTAATGGCTTCAAAGACTGCTGGAAATACAGACTCTCACGAAAAACCTATAGAGTACGTGTATTGGGATGATGTTAATGAACTTGTTGACAGATTAAGATTTTTAATGGCTTCAAAGACTGCTGGAAATACAGACTCTCACGAAAAACCTATAGAGTACGTGTATTGGGATGATGTTAATGAACTTGTTGACAGATTAAGATTTGTAATGGCTTCAAAGACTGCTGGAAATACAGACTCTCACGAAAAACCTATAGAGTACGTGTATTGGGATGATGTTAATGAACTTGTTGACAGATTAAGATTTGTAATGGCTTCAAAGACTGCTGGAAATACAGACTCTCACGAAAAACCTATAGAGTACGTGTATTGGGATGATGTTAATGAACTTGTTGACAGATTAAGATTTTTAATGGCTTCAAAGACTGCTGGAAAAACAGACTCTCACGAAAAACCCCTATAGAGTACGTGTATTGGGATGATGTTAATGAACTTGTTGACAGATTAAGATTTTTAATGGCTTCAAAGGCTGCAGGAAATACAGACTCTCACGAAAAACCTATAGAGTACGTGTATTGGGATGATGTTAATGAACTTGTTGACAGATTAAGATTTTTAATGGCTTCAAAGACTGCTGGAAAAACAGACTCTCACGAAAAACCCCTATAGAGTACGTGTATTGGGATGATGTTAATGAACTTGTTGACAGATTAAGATTTTTAATGGCTTCAAAGACTGCTGGAAATACAGACTCTCACGAAAAACCTATAGAGTACGTGTATTGGGATGATGTTAATGAACTTGTTGACATATTAAGATTTTTAATGGCTTCAAAGACTGCTGGAAATACAGACTCTCACGAAAAACCTATAGAGTACGTGTATTGGGATGATGTTAATGAACTTGTTGACAGATTAAGATTTTTAATGGCTTCAAAGACTGCTGGAAAACAGACTCTCACGAAAAACCTATAGAGTACGTGTATTGGGATGATGTTAATGAACTTGTTGACAGATTAAGATTTGTAATGGCTTCAAAGACTGCTGGAAATACAGACTCTCACGATAATGAGATTTTAGCTATAATATCAGGGCTTAGGGAAATAGGTGTTATCGCTTAAATATTTACGATTTTGTTAATTATCATATTTTACAACATGAGTGTAGATAATTTTTCCAGCAACTTATTCCTGCTGCACAATTTGCTGCAATAAATTCGACTCTTCTTTAAGCAAATTATACATTCCGAGCAGAAATAAGGTTACCGTGTTTATTTCCGACCTGACGACGTCATGCCGGACTGATTAAAATGGAGCTGGGTTAATGGAACTAACTAAATCACAGTGGAAAATTCAATTTCAACTTGTTACGGCCGTTACGAGGCGGGGGACAGTTCTTGAAAAAAAAATCCTGCAATATTATATGAATAAAGTCAACCTTAAAAGCCCACTGAAGGGCATATAAGCTGATAAGAAAATATATGGAAAGTGGTCGTAAAGGATGAAAGCAGCCTCGCCATCTCTTTTATTATAAATGGAACATCTAGCAGGGCGTTGTACTGTTTGATAAAAATTTTAATTTTGTTTTCAGGGATATATGCAAATTTTACGGCGGGCGCTGAAATTTGTTAACTTCCGTCTGATGTTGTTTAACGGATGCAGCCCTACACAAAAGGAAGGCTCCTTTAAAAATTATAGTGTTATTACTGTCGTCCACAAATTCGTTAATGCACCAGTTTTATTTATATAATGACGAGTAGATATAAATAAATTTGACGCTGCAATTACATTCCATTTATATCAAAGATGTACTGAATCAATCCTACGTATTGAAGTTATCGATTGTCAAGTTGGTTTTGACTCTTCCTCATTTAATAAACGAGGCTTCTGCGGGCAAAGCTTTGAATACAGTATTTCCAACCAACTTCGGCATATAATGAAAAGTGAATCATGTTCATTTCTATACAGGATTTGATCTGCCTCATTACTTGCGAACTACAAATTTTCCTCTGAAAAGAACTTACTCTCCTAGACTAATTAGGCTTGCCGAATAATGAATAATAAAGTTAAAAGTTTTATGTACAAACTGGTAATTCTAAATTTTAATTAATCTTTACGAGACCTATTTGTTTTCGTTTAATCAGTCTCAAAAACATATAACAAAGAGGTATCTGCGCTAATTAAAAAGAGTTAGCATGATTAGTTAATGCCCATTATCAAATTGCAAGGAAATATTTTATTAACGCCCCCCCCCCAGATGAACAATTTCATTTAACTTAAACCACCTGAAAGTAATACAATCACATTACCGACGAAAACCCACTTGACATTTAAGGGAGGAAATCAAGTCTGGTTATTAAAAAGTTAACCCGCAACGACATTTCGACGCAGAACTCGGTATTCCAGTGTTTCCCGCAATTCGCTGCGGGACGGAAGTCCTGGGAGGGTTTAAAATTCAGAAAACGATATGAAATGCGGTGAAAAAACGGCCAGGGGCGGATCCAGCACCGACGGACAGTGGTCGGCTTATGTTATTGAAGAAATTAGAAAATTTGGCGCCCAACGTGGGGCAATTTTACTATTTTTACTGTCCTGGAAGGGTTTAAAATTCAGAAAACAAGCGAGATGCGGTGAAAAACACAGGCAGGGGCGGCATTTAACACTCTACTCGGTGTGTTTCCACGCTTGCATCATCTAGAGCTGATTGAAACATAATAAATTGGCGCCCAATGTGGGGCAATATTGTTTTATTGCTTAATAGAAATTACACACCATACGGAATTATAATATTTAACTAATTATGAATTATGCTCAACATTAATATTAAATAATAAAATTGAAAGTTTTGTATTTAGGCCACATTAAATTAATATTCCCGCAACCACTAATATAAATTATTGTTTGTTAAATAATTGATAAACAATGCTTTTGAAATTATGCACAAAATACGTATTGTGTTATATTAATATATAGTTAATTAGCAGTAGAAATAAAATAGGATAATTTTAATATACATACACATTTGTTTGTAGAATTATAATATTATTTTAACGTTATTATTAATAATTATTATTTAATGTTTCTGTACTAATTTAAACACACTAAACAGGTGTATACGTTTAGTAAGAATAGTATAAACAGATTTTAATACTAAGAGTCTTTCTACTTGCCCCAAATGAATAAATTAATTGAGGTAAGTAAACTAATAATAGTTTTGGTTTTTCTATTCGCCCCAAGTGAATACATCAGTAACGGTAAGTGAAGCTTGTTGTTGTCATATATCTACTAATTAACTTTGATAGTCGCAAGTAAATATTTACTTAAAGCAACTAAACAGACTAAAGAGTGGAATTTTATTAGTACCAGCTGCACGGCTTACTTACCCCAACCGATATGTTAATATACCTAGTTTAATTCGGTAACAAGCTTCACTTGCCACAATAAACTTTTTACTTGTCCCATACAGTATACAACTGTTTAGCTACCATAAGTGACTTTTCCGCTTTGATTTAACATTGATTCTCCCAAGTTCTCATATCTCGGCAAGTAACTTATTTTTCGCAGTATTATCAGGGACGTGAAAAATCTTTCATTGCGTCTTTCACCTTTTTTATATCGCGTTTTCAGCTTAGTTGAACATATAGATCTCTCGGCACTTTATCGCCTCCCATTACGACTGTAAACCGATACCCCAGATTCAGGTGTTAATATATTATTTTTATATGAAATAACTGATGAGCCGTAACACATATTTTTCTGTAATCACTTACGGGGATCAACGGGCACAAATATCGAAAACGAATGTAAGTGGATTAATTTAAAACTTATTCAGTAATCGACAGAAACGAGTCCGAATGCCTGCTATAATTTTTTTTTTCGATGCGATTTTTCGAGAAATAATTTTAACTGTTTTTAGTCGAGTCAATGGAGTCTACAAATCGGCGAAAGTTTTGGAATTCTCAATACCAATTAAGGTAGTGGCGGCATATATGGCTCACTTAAAAAAAATATTTTTTTTCTCGAAAACTTTATTAAAAAAAATAACAATGCTTACAGGAACTTAAGCGTAAACACCTTCGCTTTCCGGAAAAAAATAAACTTTGTAAAAATCAAACGTAAAACAAACAAAAAAAATTTTTTTTTAAATGCAGTCAATGGGCCATATTCCCAACCAGGGTTGGAGTTATGGCCCTAGAAAAATTTATTTTAATTGAATGGTTCATTAAGAAAATTGAGCTTAGACATAATAGACAAATAGACTGACAACAAAAAAAAATAAAAAATATTGCAAGAAAAATTGTAGAAAAAGTCAATGGGCCATATCATCAAACCCATCTGAAAATATGGCACTTACAGAATTAACATAAATCTGAGCCCTTTAAAAAAATGCAAAATAATTTTTTCCACCAATGTAAAGTAAGTATTTTCTATCAAGATAAAATACTTAAACAATGTGACGAAATAAATACATGGGCCATATGACCAGTTGAGTAGTGCACATTATGAGCAACAAGAAAAAACTCTTTCACAAAATTTTTAAGTAAAATAAATATGTCACTATGTAACACGTAACTTAGAGTGTCGATCCTCCAAAATTTAGGTTTGTTTTTCAATGTTTCCCGATGATTTCACCAAAACACTTTCATTAAACTTTATTATTCGAACACCTGTTGTGACGCCATAATGTAAACTAGCCGGTATTGCCGATATTGCCGGAAGTTCGGCTTGTTATTTACAGAGGACGCTTAAACGTATTGAAAGAAACTGTGAACGTCAAGAAGTTGGGTTTGAGGCGGTTAGTTTAAAATTTAAGGGCATTGGGCCATATGACCGTCCGGGCCATATCTACCGCCACTACCTTATAATAAAACTTTTTTTTAAATATATCTTATAGATACTAGGTAGGTATATTACTTGAAATCAGAAACATTTCAACGAGTAGAATAAAATTTTTGTATTCTAATTTTGAAAATTCATATTTTTCTTTGTGCTTTGAATAATTCATAAATTTCATAGATGGACTCGCATTTCGACTAAAAAAAATATTGTGTGGATTTTTGGGGTCGCTGATGACTAATAGATACCTTAAAAAAGATTTTAAATTTTTTTTTTCAAAATTATACGAATTATAAAAAAACATTACATATCTATGAAATTTTACGAAGAATTTTCAAAAATTAGATAGAAGAAGAGAATTTTTGTTTCACAAAATTTTTTCCGAAGAAAATAGGATATTCCAGTTCGGGAGCGGAAAATTTGTAATAAATGGATCTGTAATGAATTCGGCTTTAATAATAAAATATATTTTCAAAATATTAATAAAATTTTGTTTATTATCTAATTTCAGAAATAATTCACAAAAACATTCAAAACTACTGTATCTTGTTGCTGGTTCTGTAATATTAATAATAAAAGTTGTTAAATATAATGATGATTTTCTTGTTTTTAATTATTAAATCGACTTAATCAATAAAATTATTTTTTATACACAATAATGAGAAATTACATAATATATTACCTTTTCCATCGTTTTTTTTTTCACTTCTTGGCAAAAATAATGGTTTCTTAGTAATAAACTAATTGTTTATATACAGGGTGTCCCAAAATTATGCGGCCAAACTCTTAGAGCGTGTAGAGGGGCCAAAAACAAAACGAAAATTTCGAATTTCGATTACTTTTTTTGTATCTTCAAGAATAAGAATAAAATCCATTTACCACTTGCATTTTATTTCATTAATTCTAAATTTTGTTTCTTAACTAAGATTTAACTAAACAAAATCTTAACTAACGCTTTAGTAAAATTTTGAAGGTATTTAGAGAATTCAAAAATATAGAGTACGGGCCTGTGTCAGGTTTACACCTTTTTTTAAACTTGGAGTAGTTTTCCACACACACCAAAACACTTTTGCACACACTCGACGCGCGTTTCGCCAACCAAGTTGGCATCATCGGGAGATGATTAAAACTAAGCTTAACCTAACAATGGGACCTATTTATACCTAAAAATGCGTTACGCTTCGACGAACAATTACCGCGATAGTAACAAAAAAGGCGGGTAAAATATTTAGCTTCGTTGAAGCGTTAACGCTTGACTAACATGAAAAGCGGGCTATTTGGAATGGGCCCTCTGTCACTATTCATACTATGTTTACATTTGTTAATTTCCAAGCTTTCGAATGCATCTAGTTGTCTAGAGTTTGTTACATTTCTAATCAACCTTAAATTATTAATATCTATTTTATGATTGTTATCAAAAGCATGTTGGGCAACGCTAGACTTCTCTATTCTTCCGTATTTTAGATGAGCCATATGCTCCTTAAATCTCGTGTGAATAGAGCGTCTTGTTTGTCCAACATACTTTTGGTTGCAGTCCTTACAGCTAATTTCGTAAATCCCCGACCTTTCGTTCATTCCAATTTTATCCTTAGGGTTGCCTAAAAGTTGTTGTAGTTTATTTCCTGATCGATGAACTACCGTCATATCAATGTTGTTGAAAATTCTACTAAGACCTCGGGTAAACCGAGGTTCATATGGAATTGATACAAATTTTGAATTTTCCTTATCAATACGAAAGGTCGAAGAATTTCGAAGTGCCTCCCTAAATTTACGCTTCCTAATTAATTTATCAATCAAATTAGTAGAAAAACCATTACTCAAAGCTATATCCTTAATTAACTCTTTTTCTTTTTCAAACCTCTCTTTAGTTAGCGGAAAACTTAATAATCGACTAACCAAAAAATTAAAACTTGCCATCTTGTGTTGGTCACAATGATGAGAATCATTAGGAATATATCTAAGAGTGCTGGTATCTTTCCTATATACATCGAATTCTAAATTATTTTCATTATTTCTAATTACTAGAGTTTTTGTTTCCAAATTAAATAGTCGTTTCACTTCTGTCAAATTTACATATGAAATTGAAAACAATCAACAACTACCATTTTTAGATGTACTAGTAATTAGAAATAATGAAAATAATTTAGAATTCGATGTATATAGGAAAGATACCAGCACTCTTAGATATATTCCTAATGATTCTCATCATTGTGACCAACACAAGATGGCAAGTTTTAATTTTTTGGTTAGTCGATTATTAAGTTTTCCGCTAACTAAAGAGAGGTTTGAAAAAGAAAAAGAGTTAATTAAGGATATAGCTTTGAGTAATGGTTTTTCTACTAATTTGATTGATAAATTAATTAGGAAGCGTAAATTTAGGGAGGCACTTCGAAATTCTTCGACCTTTCGTATTGATAAGGAAAATTCAAAATTTGTATCAATTCCATATGAACCTCGGTTTACCCGAGGTCTTAGTAGAATTTTCAACAACATTGATATGACGGTAGTTCATCGATCAGGAAATAAACTACAACAACTTTTAGGCAACCCTAAGGATAAAATTGGAATGAACGAAAGGTCGGGGATTTACGAAATTAGCTGTAAGGACTGCAACCAAAAGTATGTTGGACAAACAAGACGCTCTATTCACACGAGATTTAAGGAGCATATGGCTCATCTAAAATACGGAAGAATAGAGAAGTCTAGCGTTGCCCAACATGCTTTTGATAACAATCATAAAATAGATATTAATAATTTAAGGTTGATTAGAAATGTAACAAACTCTAGACAACTAGATGCATTCGAAAGCTTGGAAATTAACAAATGTAAACATAGTATGAATAGTGACAGAGGGCCCATTCCAAATAGCCCGCTTTTCATGTTAGTCAAGCGTTAACGCTTCAACGAAGCTAAATATTTTACCCGCCTTTTTTGTTACTATCGCGGTAATTGTTCGTCGAAGCGTAACGCATTTTTAGGTATAAATAGGTCCCATTGTTAGGTTAAGCTTAGTTTTAATCATCTCCCGATGATGCCAACTTGGTTGGCGAAACGCGCGTCGAGTGTGTGCAAAAGTGTTTTGGTGTGTGTGGAAAACTACTCCAAGTGTAAGTTCTACACCAAAGGTTCCAACCCCTCTTCAGGAACCTTTTTTTAAGTCTATGCACGTGAATATAAAACTGTCAAATTTCGTCTAGTTAAGCAGTTCTGACATGGGGAAGATTTTCTATCTGAAACTGTGCAAGAAGACACGTAACGATTTTTTTTTCAGATATGTCGTCTCTCTCATTAAAGCTATGATATCACATAAAATCCTTCAATTGTTTTTTTTTTGAAATAGCAAAACGCGTATTTGACTTGAAGGTCCTGGGTGGCAATGGAATTTTGGTTTTTTTGTATATAAAATCCCGGCCAAGGTTGAGTAGAAACGAAATGAGCTTTTCTAACAAAAAATGGCGAAGGCGCCAATATTACGAGAGCTGCAATGTACAATAAATAATTAATATTCTATTATATTCTTTGGTACAATGTATAAAAATATTATGAAATTATTCGATTTTATATCTTGTATGAAATTAGTTTTTCCATATCCGGTAATTGACTATAATAAAGGGTGGCCCATAATGTAGTGACACATTTTGAAGTCTAATAACTTTGCCTTTGAAAAACCTATAGGTAGGTAAGTTTTTGGTGTTGTTCGATAGAAAAACTCAAGTTTTTTTGTATTGCAAAAAATACAGGGTGTACCAAAGTAAAACGATGAAACAAAATTGCGACGTTGTTTGCTACGATTTCAATTAAATTTTAAGGCAGGAAAGAAAAGTCCCTAAAATAGATTTAGTAATAAAATAGCAAATATCTCGAAAATTATTCAAAAAAAGTATAGAAATATTTTTTGCCTCAGCACTAAATAGAAAATCTAAAGGCACCGTCAAATTCGCAAAAAATGGAATGGATTTTCCGTTTTTACGAGAAGAAATAACCCTTATATCTCCGCCTCTGTTAACAAAATTTTTTACTTGTTAGTCTCAGATAGTGACGTAAAACAAATAAATCTCACCGCCAAAATTAAGATTCTTGCAGTAAAAAATTTTTTCCCAAGAAAATAGGATATTCCAGTTCGGAAGCGGAAAATTTGTAATAAATGGATCTGTAATGAATTCGGCTTTAATAATAAAATATATTTTCAAAATATTTTTAAACATTTTTAAACAAAATGTTGTTTATTATCTAATTTCAGAAATAATTCACAAAAACATTCAAAACTACTGTATCTTGTTGCTGGTTCTGTAATATTAATAATAAAAGTTGTTAAATATAATGATGATTTTCTTGTTCTAAATTATTAAATCGACTTGATCAATAAAATTATTTTTTATACACAATAATGAGAAATTACATAATATATTACCTTTTCCATCGTTTTTTTTTCACTTCTTGGCAAAAATAATGGTTTCTTAGTAATAAACTAATTGTTTATATACAGGGTGTCCCAAAATTATGCGGCCAAACTCTTAGAGCGTGTAGAGGGGCCAAAAACAAAACGTAAATTTCGAATTTCGATTACTTTTTTTGTATCTTCAAGAATAAGAATAAAATCCATTTACCACTTGCATTTTATTTCATTAATTCTAAATTTTGTTTCTTAGCTAAGATTTAACTAAACAAAATCTTAACTAACGCTTTAGTAAAATTTTAAAGGTATTTAGAGAATTCAAAAATATAGAGTACGGGCCTGTGTCAGGTTTACACCTTTTTTTAAGTCTATGCACGTGAATATAAAACTGTCAAATTTCGTCTAGTTAAGAGTGCAGTTCTGATATGGGGAAGATTTTCTATCTGAAACTGTGCAAGAAGACACGTAACGATTTTTTTTTCAGATATGTCGCCTCTCTCATAAAACTATAATATCACATAAAATCCTTCAATTGTTTTTTTTTTTAAATAGCAAAACGCGTATTTGACTTGAAGGTCCTGGGTGGCAATGGGATTTTAGTTTTTTTGTATATAAAATCCCGGCCAAGCTTGGGTAGAAACGAAATGAGCTTTTCTAACAAAAAATGGCGAAGGCGCCAATATTACGAGAGCTGCAATGTACAATAAATAATTAATATTCTATTTTTTGGTACAATGTATAAAAATATTATGAAATTATTCGATTTTATATCTTGTATGAAATTAGTTTTTCCGGTAATTGACTATAATAAAGGGTGGCCCATAATGTAGTGACACATTTTAAAGTCTAATAACTTTGCCTTTGAAAAACCTATAGGTAAGTTTTTGGTGTTGTTCGATAGAAAAACTCAAGTTTTTTTGTATTGCAAAAAATACAGGGTGTACCAAAGCAAAACGATGAAACAAAATTGCGACGTTGTTTGTTACGATTTCAATTAAATTTTAAGGCAGGAAAGAAAAGTCCCTAAAATAGATTTAGTAATAAAATAGCAAATATCTCGAAAATTATTCAAAAAAAGTATAGAAATATTTTTTGCCTCAGCACTAAATAGAAAATCTAAAGGCACCGTCAAATTCGCAAAAAATGGAATGGATTTTCCGTTTTTACGAGAAGAAATAACCCTTATATCTCCGCCTCTGTTAACAAAATTTTTTACTTGTTAGTCTCAGATAGTGACGTAAAACAAATAAATCTCACCGCCAAAATTAAGATTCTTGCAGTAAAAAATTTTTTCCCAAGAAAATAGGATATTCCAGTTCGGAAGCGGAAAATTTGTAATAAATGGATCTGTAATGAATTCGGCTTTAATAATAAAATATATTTTCAAAATATTTTTAAACATTTTTAAACAAAATTTTGTTTATTATCTAATTTCAGAAATAATTCACAAAAACATTCAAAACTACTGTATCTTGTTGCTGGTTCTGTAATATTAATAATAAAAGTTGTTAAATATGATAATTTTCTTGTTTTTAATTATTAAATCGACTTAATCAATAAAATTATTTTTTATACCCAATAATGAGAAATTACATAATATATTACCTTTTCCATCGTTTTTTTTTCACTTCTGGCAAAAATAATGGTTTCTTAGTAATAATCTAATTGTTTATATACAGGGTGTTCCAAAATTATGCGGCCAAACTCTTAGAGAGTGTAGAGGGGCCATAAACAAAACGAAAATTTCGAATTTCGATTACTTTTTTTGTATCTTCAAGAATAAGAATAAAATCCATTTACCACTTGCATTTTATTTCATTAATTCTAAATTTTGTTTCTTAACTAAGATTTAACTAAACAAAATCTTAACTAACGCTTTAGTAAAATTTTAAAGGTATTTAGAGAATTCAAAAATATAGAGTACGGGCCTGTGTCAGGTTTACACCTTTTTTTAAGTATATGCACGTGAATATAAAACTGTCAAATTTCGTCTAGTTAAGAGTGCAGATTTTCTATCTGAAACTGTGCAAGAAGACACGTAACGATTTTTTTTCAGATATGTCGTCTCTCTCATTAAAGCTATGATATCACATAAAATCCTTCAATTGTTTTTTTTTTTGAAATAGCAAAACGCGTATTTGACTTGAAGGTCCTGGATGGCAATGGAATTTCAGTTTTTTTGTATATAAAATCCCGGCCAAGGTTGAGTAGAAACGAAATGAGCTTTTCTAACAAAAAAATGGCGAAGGCGCCAATATTACGAGAGCTGCAATGTACAATAAATAATTAATATTCTATTTTTTGGTACAATGTATAAAAATATTATGAAATTATTCGATTTTATATCTTGTATGAAATTAGTTTTTCCATATCCGGTAATTGACTATAATAAAGGGTGGCCCATAATGTAGTGACACATTTTAAAGTCTAATAACTTTGCCTGTGAAAAACCTATAGGTAAGTTTTTGGTGTTGTTCGATACAAAAACTCAAGTTTTTTTGTATTGCAAAAAATACAGGGTATACCAAAGTAAAACGATGAAACAAAATTGCGACGTTGTTGAAAGAAAAGTCCCTAAAATAGATTTAGTAATAAAATAGCAAATATCTCGAAAATTATTCAAAAAAAGTATAGAAATATTTTTTGCCTCAGCACTAAATAGAAAATCTAAAGGCACCGTCAAATTCGCAAAAAATGGATTGGATTTTCCGTTTTTACGAGAAGAAATAACCCTATATCTCCGCCCCTGTTAACAAAATTTTTTACTTGTTAGTCTCAAATAGTGACGTAAAACAAAGTAAATCTCACCTCCAAAATTAAGATTCTTGCAGTAAAAATTCCCCCCCCCCCCTTCGATAACTCCAGTAGTTAACGTTAAAAAACCATTCGCAACAATTCAGCTACTCTTGGCGCATCCGTCATTTTCTTCAAAAATCGTCATTATGATCGGCCGCCGTTAATATTAAATAATACGCAACCCGTGTGCGCTTTAATATGACAACTCACATATCTAGTAAGCTTCGATAGTTGACCATAAGACTTTACAACATTAAAATTAAAATCCGATGTGTTTTCAATGAAGGTCAACCGAGAAAAGCGACATCTCCGTGAGACAACTGAAACTACTTGAAAACTGTAACATGTGTTCTCGTGTACTTTTACGAATTTAGAAAGTCTTAAAAGCACGATTTCACAGCAAAACAGTTTTTTTTAGAAGAGACATTTAACATCTGCGAGCAACAAAATTAATCATATTTTAGTGTTACGTTTAAAAATAGTAGCAATTTTCCTGCAAAACTAACACTCCTGAGCAATAATCTAACAATACATTAAACATATTGCGTAGAAGTCTAGGAAAAATTTTTTAAACACTCTAGAGAGCCGTGCCTAGTTATCTAACCTAAAATTATAACCACGATTTTGAAGCATTTACACATAACTCGCCCGCTTGAACATTTGCTCAAGTATCTGTCTTTTACAGATATAGTAGCTGGACAACTAATCCTGCCGCAGTAAATGAAAATTTCGACTCACCATACGTCTCGACGTCGACCAGCTGATGCGGGCCCCCCTGCGACAGATCGGAGTGAAACTGCGTCACAATCAAACCTGATTCGAACACCCGATGAGAGAACAGTACAAGGATAAACCAGTCCGTCACAAACATCAAGCAGCTGCATCATGAAACAAGAGAGCAACTTTAACAATAGACAGGCGACGCACGGACCGCGATGTACATAGACGAAGTGGTGCGCTTTTCGCCACCCTCGCTTTTTATATAGAGTAGTGGGGATTGAAGCTGCGCGTTCCTAGGCAACCTAGGATCATAATCATATCGTACTCTACCACCTTTCCACCCCCGCCTCTAAAACAACGATGGGGCGGCAGGGGGCCTCTGTTGGAGAGGCGTTATAGGGGAAGTTTTAGAGAATTGCTCTTTTACTACTACCTCTCGTGTGATCGAAGTGACCTGATATTGATAATAAACGACTAAGGCCGTTTTAGAGGACATTGTCATTTAATTGATAATAAACGGGAGACGTGGACGCTGCCCATTCAAATTGTGAGAAGGGTGTTATTCAGGTGGAAAGAATATAGATGTCAGAGTTTGATAATATCTGCAGATATTATGTGTGAGATTGATGATATTGTGATTGTTAACGCGCTGAAAGGAATCTCGTTGTGCGCAAAATAACCATCGGATTCTGCATTTGGCCGGTGTTATTTTATTTAGTGCTGGAAATATCTATCTTGTTCTGTGTGCAAGTGGTGGCGAGTTGCTAAAGTTTCCTAGTTAAGTGTCAATAATCGTATTACCAAAGTTTGAAGTAATGGCCAGAGTCGCTTTTGCATCATCAAACACTGTATTGTATCATTTTAAAATCTCCTAATTCTAATATTTACCATTACTCCTAGAAAAAATACTCTGCGATCCTTTATTATTTGGTATTTTGCAAATTTAGAAACTTTGAACATCTCTAAACAATATTATTGAAGTTAGGGACACGGACTATTCTTACTGACGTGTTCCTCAACTAGTTTAATGTCCTAAATGATGATTCACTATACATAAAATTTGCCAATGATTTCAACATATTGATCTCTCAAAGATTTCTAAATTTGACATTACAACCACTTATGCTAATTGCAAAGCTTTTGTTATCATTTAACACCCAATCAAATATTTAAAAACAGAGGTATAATCATTTTAACAAAGTTAATCGACAGTTTCATGATTTGGTACCAAATGCGCATCAGTAAAGATTTAAAATAAAACAGGTGCTAATAGTTTCAATAAAGTCATTGATAGTTTTATAATTTTGGTGCCAGCTTCTCACCCACACAACATCCATTGGTGCTAATAACGATACTTTCAAAATAACTTCAAAATGTGCAAGAAAATAAAGGTGCTAATTCGTGTAACAAAGTTAATTATTTGATGCCAAATTCACACCAGTACAACAACCACCAATGCTGATTACGGAATCTCTATCGTCATTTAGGATACTAATTGTTTTAATAAAGTTACTTTATTATCAACTCAATTGGCAATTATTTAGAGCCTAGCAAATATAAAAAAAAACAAAGGTGCTAATTATTTTAACTAATTAATTAACTTCATATCAGTTCATAACCAATGGTGCTAATTACGAAACTATTATCATTATTCATGTTAAAACACATAGATGCAAATTACTTTAATAGTTATTAAAGTCATTAACTCACTTAGCACCTGTTAATGCCCTGCTAATATAAAACAGAATAATAATAGAAAAAGTTTTATTTTGTTGCTACAAACTTCTACCATTTTTTATGTTAAAACACGAAGGCACGAAGAAGTTACAGTCGTTATTAACTCGATTAATTGGCACTCATTTAGTGCCTTGCAAGTGTAAGAAAATAGGTGCTAATCGCTTTAACAAAGTTATTAATATTTTTTTAATTTTGATGGTAAGCTCACATCGGTGCTAATTGCGTAAATTTTGCCATCATTTATGTTAAAACAAAGAGATGTAACTCTTTTAATAAAGTTATTAATAGTTATTAACCCGATCACTTAGCACCAGTTAATGCCCTGCTAAAAAACAGAATCGTTAATGTAATAATAGAAATACTAGGTAATTGTTTTTTAAACAGAGATATGTAAACTGTTTTAATAAAGTTATTAATAGTTATTAACTCGATCACTTAGCACCCTTAATGACCAGCTTATATAAGAAACAGAAGAAGAAACGTTAACATAATAATAGAAATACTAATTGTTTTAATAAAATAATTCAAAGTTTTATTTTGGTGCCAATTTCACACTAATACAACAATCATTGGTGCTAATTACTAAACTTTTACCATTTTTCGTGTCAAGGCACAAAGGCACGAAGGAGTTATTAGCAGTTATTAATTGGCACTCATTTAATGCCTTGCAAATATAAGAAGAGGTGCTAATCACTTCAACAAAGTTATTAACAGTTTCTTAATTTTGAAGACAATCCCATATTGGTGCCAATTGCAGGAATGTTGCCATCATTTATGTTAGAACACAGAGATGTAAATTGTTTTAATAAAGTTATTAATAGTTATTAACTCGATCAATTAGCACCCGTTAATGCCCTGCTAATATAAAAAACAGAATCGTTAATATAATAATAGAAATACTAATTGTTTCAATAAAGTAATTCAAAGTTTTATTTTGGTGCCAATTTCACACTAACACTACAACTACTGGTGCTAATTACTAAACTTTTATCATTTTTTATGTTATAACACGAAGGCACAAAGTTATTAGCCGTCATTAACTTTATTAATTGGCACTCATTTAGTGCCTTGCAAATATAGGAAAATAGGTGCTAATCACTTTAACAAAGTTATTAACAGTTTTTTAATTTTGATGGTAACCTCACACCGATGCTAATTGCGGAAATTTTACCATCATTTATATTAAAACAGACAGATGTAAACTGGTTTAATAAAGTTACTAATAGTTATTAACTCGATCACTTAGCACCTCTTAATGCCCTTCTAATATAGAAAACAGGATCGTTAATATAATAATAGAAATACTAATTATTTCAATAAAGTAAATCAAAGTCTTATTTTGGTGCCAATTTCGCACCAACACTAATACTACTGGTGCTAATTACTAAACTTTTATCATTTTTTATGTTATAACACGAAGGCACAAAGTTATTAGTAGTTATTAACTCTATTAATTGGCGCTCAATTAGTGCCTTGTAAATATAAGAAGATGGGTGCTAATCACTTTAACAAAGTTATTAACTGTTTTTTAATTTTGATGGTAAGCCCACATTGGTGCTAATCGAGGAAATTTCGCCAACATTAATGTTAAAACAGAGAGATGTAAACTGTTTTAATAAAGTTATTAATAGTTATTAACTCGAATACTTAGCACCCGTTAATACCCTGCTATTATATAAAACAGAATCGTTAATATAATAATATAAATGCTAATTGTTTCAATAAAGTAATTCAAAGTTCTATTTTGGTGCCAATTTCACAGTAACACTAATAGGTAGGTACTACTGGTGCTAATTACTAAACCTTTATTAATTTTTATGTTAAAAGACGAAGGCACGAATAAGTTACTAGTAGTTATTAATCTATTAATTAAGACTCATTTAGTGCCTTGCAAATATAAGAAGATAGATACTAATTACTTTAACAAAGTTATTAATAGTTTTTTAATTTTGATGGTATCCCGGCATCAGTGCTAATTGCGCAAATTTTGCCATAATTTATGTTAGAATGCAGAGCTATCAACTGTTTTAATTAAGTTATTAACAGTTATTAACTCGATCACTTAGCACCCGTTAATGCTCTGCTAATATAGAAAACCAGAATCATTAATATAATAGTAGAAATACTAATTGTATTAATAAAGTAATTCAAAGTTTTATTTTGGCACCAATTTCACACTAATAATACTGGTGCTAATTACTAAACTTTTACCATTTTTGTGTTAAAACACGAAGGCACGAAGAGTTATTAGTAGTTATTAACTCTATTAATTGGCACTCATTTAGTGCCTTGCAAATATAAGAAGATGGGTGCTAATCACTTTAACAAAGTTATTAACAGTTTTTTAATTTCGATGGTAAGCTCACGTCGGTGCTAATTACGGAAATTTTGCCATCATTTATGTTAAAACACAGCGATGTAAACTATTTTAAAAAGTTATTAACTCGATCACTTAACATCCGTTAATGAATTGCTAGTATAAAAAAGATGGTGCTAATTGTTTTTGCAAAGTTATTAATAGTTTTATAATTTGGTGTCAGTTCACGCCAACCATCGTGTTAGTTATAAATTTTTACCAACATATAACACCCTTCAAATATGTAAAAGAAATACAGGTGCTAATTAAGTCATATTTTCATGTCAACTACCATCATGTGAAGACTAGAGGAGTGATTGTAAAATGCTTACAATTGGAATTGTGTGTTGATTTAAAATCAGCATCGAAATTATAAAACAGTCAATAACTTTGGTAAAATAATTAGCACCTCGTTTGAAGGGTGCTAAATGGATGCTAAGTGGCCGGTAAAGGTTTCACAATTAGCCCTAGTGATTGTGGTGCTAATGTGAAGTTGGCACCAAAATTATAAAACTATTACTAACTTTGTTAAAATAATTAGCACCCCTGTATTTTACACAATTAAAGAACGCTAAATTATTTTAATAGCAACGTAATTGGCATAGGTGGATGCATTTTTTAGCGACTGCTAAATTGTGACAAAGATTCATAATTATAAAAATAACTTTATTAATTAAAGCAATTAGCACCTCTGTTTTTTATACATCTGTAAACTGTTAAATGGGTGCCATATTAGTTTAGGTTTCGTAATTAACACCTGTGGATGTAATATTGGTAAGGAGTCAACTGGTAATAACTGTTAAACTAATTAGCACCACTATTTTACACATCTGGAGGTGCTAAATTATTTTGAAAGTCTCGTAATTAATTGATGCGTTTCAGCATTTTTGGAGTGCCAAATAATTTTAGAAGAGTTGTCATGGAAAGTATAAAACTAAGAGTGTTACAGCAGTCATTAGCACCTCTAATTTTTCACATATTTAAATGGTGCTAAATAGGTGCTAAATTATGTTAATTCTCGTAATTAGTATCAGTGTCTGGTAAAGCCACCAAAATTATTAATAACTCTGTTGAAACAATTAGCACCTTCGTTTCAATTTATATTTCTAGAGAACGTTAAATAACTAATTGGAAAATTTTAGAAGTGTTAATAACTTTATTAAATCACTTAGCACCTCTGTTTTTACATATTTGGTGGGTGCTAAGTAATGGTAAAACTTTACAATTAACACCATGGGTTTTATTGCCGGTGTGAAGTTGATACCAAATTTTTTAACCTTGTTTTTACATAATATACTTATTATATTAGTTAGATAGATTTGTCAGGCTTTTAGTTGCTAGAATCAAGACAATAGACAAAAGAGGATCTCTCAACCCTTGTTTTAATTTTTACTTACAAGACTATCAATTCCGGTATTAGGTGCAGGTCCTGAACAACTGGGACATACAGAACTTCCCATAATTTTGTTCGGAACAGTAAAACTATTTAGTCAGGTCAGGGGAAAAGTAGGGCGACTGACAACCCTGGAAGTTACAGCTCGTTAGCAGTTCTAACAAATATTGATACTTGTGAATGCACAAAGATACCTTAAATAAAAACTCCTGTGGAGATATACGCAGAATCCGCATTGTTTCAATTCAAACGACGCACAATAACCGGGGGATTCCTTGCAAAAACACACCCTAATTAGTTCGCTTACTATTTGCATATTTTGAATAACGTGGAATACGCGGAGTGTAAATAGGTAATGAGAGGTATCTATTACACAAAGAGATAACAGATTTGATAGCCGCAGTCGAGTTCCGGGTAACTGTGTTGCGATGCCGTATCTAACAAAACACCCCCGCGATAACAACCAAAACAACACTCCGAATTCCATTAACTGGTTTCTATCAGCACCTGAATTATGATGCGTCGATGTTCGATTCAGCGTACCTTTTATGGGGCGTTTTAATGATTTTTTTTTATTTTGTCCAATTGGACCATTTTTACCGGGTGAATTCGTGCCCTCTTCTAATTAAATAATTAAATTAATAAATTAATTAAACTAATTTAATTAATTGAAATAAAAAAAATTTCTAACACCATAAAAATTCATTCATTATCTCCCTTATCCTCTGCCGATTTAACTCATTCAAACAAGAAGTAGACACGATTTTTCATGAATTTTTATATTCCGAAAACGGATATTAAAAATCTCCTAAAATATACAGGGTGGAAAATAAAACAAGAATTTTTTATTGGAACACCCCGTATATTTTCATACCAAAAAAAAATCCTTAATTTTCTGAATCCAAAAATATATAATTGTTATATAATCTCTCCACCTGTCCGTGAGATATTACGAAAAACTAATCACATCGCGGGTGTGTGCATATCTTGCATTGTTTATAAATGGGACATTCATTGGAAGAACCGTCACACAACATTTTTCCATAGTTTATTCTACATTTATACTTCTTCTAATGACACTAATTGCTTAGTTCAGCCTGAAACAACCGTTTTTTGACAGCAGTGTCGCATTTCTATTCTATAGTAATAACAGGCGAGTATTAAACACCCTCATAAATCTCGACCTAAATTTTATAAGTTTAACTGACGGATTTTCTCCCATAGAAACGGCCGCCGAGCAAAAAGAGAAGACACTTCTATTCTTAAACCAATTCAAGTGGTATCGCCCCTCCAAACCCGGAAACGAAGTTTGTTCGACTCCGGCATATCGCTCGCTCTACTGGAAGAGGGAACAACTAACTCTCAGAGAAAAAGCTTTCTGCGAACTAGATCGTTTAGATTCAGATGCGGAGAGGATGTCTATTGTGCCGTGTGCCGCAAATTTTAAACGGCCCGATCGATAAAAACTAATGCTGACGTAATTATGTTGTCTATGCAAATAGCGGGGGGGGGGGGGCACGTAAGACATTTTTAGCCGTTATATGACTGACAGGTCAGGATATTTAAATGACACGTTCGTTTGGAATATCGGAGAGAGGAACATTTTGTCAAATTCAATTAAGAATTTTTTTATATTATTATTATTATTATTATTCTCTCCAGAAAATTAATGCAATTCTCAATAAAAACGTGTTGTGCTGTAAAGCTGTATATTTCTGTGCTAACGGGGATAATAAATAGTATCAAGAAGGCCGTGAGGTAGCTTATAGAACTGTTCAGTTTATTAAGTAACCATTATAGGGCCATGAAACTCTAAAACTTTATTCTCAAAGATATTAATTTAACATTAATTATTGACTAGTTTTATAAATATAACTAGCGCAAGTGAAGTGCTGCTACAAAAGACTCTGGGTTCTATAAGAGGTTTTTAATTATCCTCGGGATTCCATTAAAACATCTTAATATAGTGTGTATAACAGGTCTTATCAAAAACTATTAATTGCACAAGCTTAGCTGAAGAGCAACCGATAAGTTTTATAATAGTTCTATAGCCAGCATTTATGTGATCGTTATAAACTAAAAATAGTCGCATATTTACTTAAATTATCTACGAGAGATATAACAGAAATCTTAAAACGGGATAATAAAACCTTTATAGAACGGTTTTATAAATATGTTTCGAATAACATTCTCTGGTTGTTTTATGTAACCTGATGAGCCAATTAGCCAAAATAGCTATTTAATATTAATAATGAGGACTTATTAGAGTAATTATGCTAGCTAGAATAATTATCTAAAGCCCCATGAGAGGCTTAACGGGAATTTTTACAGAGTTATAATAAAACCTTTATAAAAGGGCTCTATATTTATATTAAAATAACGTTTTCTGCTTGTGTTTATATCACCAGATTGTCGTAAGGAGCCAATTATAGGACTATAAAAGTTTATTCTGAAATATGTTTATTGAACATTAATTATCTCCTCCACTTGAATAGTTCTATAAATATAATTACCGCAAGTGAAGTGCTGCAACAAAAAACTCTCAGTTGTATAAGAGGTTTATATCTCCTCTAGATTGCATTGGAACATTTTAATATAGTGTGTATAGCAGGTTTTTCAAGAACTGTTAACTATATAAGCTTAACTAAAGAGCAACCGATAAGTTTTATAATAGTTCTATAGCCAACATTTATGTGATCGTTATAAACTAAAAATAGTCGTATAGTTACTTAAATTATCTAAGACATGGCAGAAATTTTAAAAGGGGATAATAAAATCTTTATAGAACGGCTCTATATTTATATTAAAATAACGTTTTCTGCTTGTATTTATATCACCAGATTGTCGTAAGGAGCCAATTATAGGACCATAAAACTTTATTCTGAAAGATGTTTATTGAACTTTAATTATCTCCTCCACTCGAGTAGTTCTATAAATATAACTACCGCAAATGAAGTGCTGCAACAAAAAACCCTCAGTTGTATAAGAGGTTTATATCTCCTCTAGATTGCATTGCAACATCTTAATATAGTGTGTATAACAGGTCTTATCAAGAACTGTTAACTACCTAAGCTTAACTAAAGAGCAACCGATAAGTTTTATAATAGTTCTATAGCCAACATTTATGTGAACGTTATAAACTAAAAATGGTCGCATAGTTGCTTAAATTATCTACGAGAGACATAGCAGTAATTTTACAAGGAGATAATAAAACTTTTATAGAACGGTTTTATAAATATGTTTCGAATAACATTCTCTGGTTGTATTTTTAAAACCTGATGAGACAATTAGTTCAAAATAGCGCTTTAATAATAAAACAGGGACTTATTAGAGTAATTATGCTTAATTAGTTAAAGCCCCAAGAGAGGCTTAACGGGAATTTTGACAGGGTTATAATAAAACCTTTGTAAAACGGCTCTATATTTATACTAAAACAACGGTTTCTGCTTGTATTTATATCACCAGATAGTCAAAAAGGAGCCAATTATAGGACCATAAAACTTATTCTGAAAAGTGTTTATTGAACATTAATTATCTCTTCCACTTGAATAGTTCTATAACTACCGCGAGTGAAGTGCTGCAACAAAAAACTCTCAGTTCTGTAAGAGGTTTTTAATTATCCTCTGGATTCCATTAAAACATCTTAATATAGTGTGTATAGCATATCTTACCAAAAACTGTTAACTGCATAAGCTTAACTGAAGAGCAACCGATAAGTTTTATAATAGTTCTATAACCAACATTTATGTGATCATTATAAACTATAAATGGTCGCATAGTTACTTAAATTGTCTACGAGAGACAGCAGAAATCTTAAAAGGGGATAATAAACTCTTTATAGAACGGTTTTATAAATATGTTTCGAATAACATTCTCTGGTTATATTTATATAACCTGATGAACCAATTAGTTTAAAATAGCGCCTTATTAATAATAATGAGTAGAGTAATTATGTTAGCTAGAATAATTACCTAAAGCCCCATGAGAGGTTTATAAGGTTATAATAAAACCTTTATAAAACCATTATATTAAATGACCGTTTTTTTGTCGTAAATATAACCAGATTGACGTAGAGAGCCAATTTGTTCAAAATAGTGCTTTAATAATAATAATATGTCGCTTTTTCTAAGTACAATTTGTATTTCAGCGACTTCGTACAGTCTTCTTTATCGATGCCCGGGGTATTCGCATTGCTCCTGTGTATCAATCTGTAGATATACAGCGCAATTCCTTTCAGAGGGAAATTCATAAACCTTGCCGCAATTTAGATTTCACCGAGAGTGCCTTTCACATAATACGAAAGTTGACCTTTCAGCTTCCCAGGATAGATTATGATTGAAAATGAAAAAGTACCGGTTGTGCATTAGGAAAAACAGTCGAATAAAAGAAACAGCCAAGATTATCGCTGCAGCAATATAATGTTTGGAAATATATTTTCCACAATTATTGTGATTTTAATACTCATCGAAATATGCAAAATTAAATAATTTTTGCAATTTCAAGTTTGTCCTCGTTAGTAGTTATAAAACTTTAATTCTCATGAGTTAGGAAAGGGAAACGCTTTCCATTTTTAAGAAATTAAAAATGTAACCTTGTTGCGCCCTTTTGTGGACATACATTATTATGGTAAACGTCTCTTTTGGTCATGTTCGTGTAACTCAACCCCTTTGCACGTACCTGTCAAGTTTGCTGTTCAATCTTGCAGCGCATGAATTTTTCAAGTGTGTGTTCGGCAAGCAGTCGAACGACTTAACGACATCTCGGCCGGCCGCAGCAACACTTGTTCCCGAATTATATTAAAAATTAAATCCTCCCCTTTCCCGGCCGCCACTGACTGACACGTGTATATTGCCGAACGCCCCTTGAAATATTTGGTGCGGTGGCAAACCATTTAAATAAAATAATGCCAACAAACGTCCGGCCTGCTGGTCGGCAGCGTAGATTACTAGAACAAACAATTCATTTGCTACTAAAGTAAATTTTAGTGTCAGAGCCGTTTGTACATGTATAAGCGATATTCATGTCATTTTGAAAAATCACCAACAGGCGTTAGTTGTTTGTTTTTGTTCCATTGTAAATAAACTGATGGCGTTTGAAATGAGTGTTGCACATATTTTTGCGCACGGGCACCGCCTAAATATTATTATGTACATTTCTCTTATTTTGTCATGCCGCTTTAACCAGCGCATCTTGGGAAAAACAGGAACAGCGATTTTATCACAAATTACCAAGCACGTTTTTTAAATTCCACAGTTACGCCTTTTAACTTAAAACTCTGTAAGAAGTTTTAAAAGGTGCCAACAAAACCTTTATAAAACCACTCTATAAATATGTTATATTTTCTGGTTTTATATATATCGGGTTACTTAAAGTTTTATAGGAGGCTAATCGGGATTCTTTAAAAGGAACTAATAGAACCTTTATAAAACTATTCTATATAATTATGTTGTAAGAATATTCTCTGGTAGTATTTACATCGCCAGATTGTTGTAAAGTCAGTTACTTCAAAATTGTACTAATAATAATAGTAATGGGTATTAAAATAATTATGCTAGCTGGAATAATTACTTAAAACTCTGTAAGAGGCCTATAATAATTTTTAAAAGGGGTCAAAAAAACCTTTATAAAGCCATTCTATAATTATGTTGAAATAATATACTCTGGTTTTATTTTTATTTATATCGGGTTACTTAAAGCCTTATCAGGCTAATTGGGATTCTTTAAAAGTAACTAATAGAACCTTTATAAAACTATTCAATCAATTACTTCAAAATTGTACTTAATAATAATAGTAGTGGGTATTAAAGTAATTATGCTAGCTGGAATAATTACTAAATACTCTGTAAGAGGCTTATAATAATTTTTAAAAGGGGCCTAAAAAACCTTTATAAAACTATTCTATAATTATGTTAAAATAATATATTCTGGTTTCATTTTTATTTATATCGGGTTACTTAGAGCCTTATGAGGCTAATCAGGATTCTTTAAAAGGAACTAACAGAACCTTTATAAAACTATTCAATCAATTACTTCAAAATCGTACTTAATTAATAATAGTAGTGGGTATTAAAGTAATTATGCTAGCTGGAATAATTACTTAAAACTCTGTAAGAGGCATATAAATTAGTTTTAAAATGGGCCTATAAAACCTTTATAAAACTAGTCTATAATTATCTTAAAGGAATATTTTCTGGTTTTATTTATATCGAGGTAAGTACTTAAAGTCTTATAAGAGGCTAATAAGGAACTTTTAAAAGGGGCTGATAGAACTTTCTTCATTGCAAAATATCGATTTAAAATGGATATCCTCAGCAGGATAATATTTTTTCCTGTAGATAATCCAAGTTAAACGCAAATTCAACCTGATAACGATCGTTATTCGTTATGGCCAACTCAAAGGTATTGCAACCGGACTATGAGATGCAGTTGCATGCCTGAATAATTCACCAGGAATTTTGATTTTATACTCCGAATAAATACATTAAGGCCAGCAGCTGCAGCAGAACTGCAGCATATTTCAAATAGTTTTAGTATGAAAAACAAAATACAGATTGATTTTCTGCCTCCGCGCTTATTTATTTGTCAAGGCACGAGTTACTAGTTTATATTGAAATATGAAAATACGGAAAAGCAGAGACAAATATTTAACATTTAGAAAAAATTGTAACAAATATAAATGCATAAAATCACACAACAATCCATCCTGTATTGCGGAAGACACTAGCAGTTAAATTCGGCTGAAATTTTCGAGTTCAAGTGGAACGTCTTTTTCGAACGCCAGTTTATTTCCACCTGGCGCATAAATAACTTGTCAGACTGCAAACTGCGGTAGCGGAAAATAATAATTCTGACATTCCCAAATTCTAAATACGTGAAAGTTACACAAATGAGCATATTAAAGCATCGGAGATAAAGAATTATTACTGTTAAAACGTAAATAGTCATATGCTGATAGTAGCGAAAGGGCCATCACAAAGGAATTAAACCTCGGTAAGTACTCACCTACATGGTATAACGGTGGGGTTCTACTGACGATAACAATGAAATAGCTGAGCAACGTTTTATTAAGTCCGTCAATAACGAAAGCCGTTAAAAGAGGATTTAAAGTGATTAATAGTAAAACAAAAATAAAATACGTAATATGGGGAATTTCATACGGGGGTTTTAGCTATATCGTGCTTAAATAATGCTCCGGCAGGTAAGGTATCACACGACATAATACTCTTCTTTTATATCAGTAGTTGCTAATTTATTGAACATTTAGCGCCAGAAGATATGTAACCCACCGTACTGCCCTGCGTCGTTATAAACTAACCTCAAAAAAATTGACAGATTTAATAACTACGAAGGCAGTTATTAAATCTGTCAATTTTTTTGATGTTAGTTTATAACGACGCAGGGCAGTACAGTGGGTTGCATACCTTAAATTGACAGATTTAATAACTACGAAGGCAGTTATTAAATCTGTCAATTTTTTTGAGGTTAGTTTATAACGACGCAGGACAGTACAGTGGGTTGCATACCTTAAATTGACAGATTTAATAACTACGAAGGCAGTTATTAAAACTGTCAATTTTTTTGAGGTTAGTTTATAACGACGCAGGGCAGTACAGTGGGTTGCATACCTTAAATTGACAGATTTACTAACTACGAAGGCAGTTATTAAATCTGTCAATTTTTTTGAGGTTAGTTTATAACGACGCAGGGCAGTACAGTGGGTTGCATACCTTAAATTGACAGATTTAATAACTACGAAGGCAGTTATTAAATCTGTCAATTTTTTTGAGGTTAGTTTATAACTACGCAGGACAGTACAGTGGGTTGCATACCTTAAATTGACAGATTTAATAACTACGAAAGCAGTTATTAAATCTGTCAATTTTTTTGAGGTTAGTTTATAACGACGCAGGGAAGTACAGTGGGTTGCATACCTTAAATTGACAGATTTAATAACTACGAAAGCAGTTATTAAATCTGTCAATTTTTTTGAGGTTAGTTTATAACGACGCAGGGAAGTACAGTGGGTTGCATACCTTAAATTGACAGATTTAATAACTACGAAAGCAGTTATTAAATCTGTCAATTTTTTTGAGGTTAGTTTATAACGACGCAGGGCAGTACAGTGGGTTGCATACCTTAAATTGACAGATTTAATAACTACGAAGGCAGTTATTAAAACTGTCAATTTTTTTGAGGTTAGTTTATAACGACGCAGGGCAGTACAGTGGGTTGCATACCTTAAATTGACAGATTTAATAACTACGAAGGCAGTTATTAAATCTGTCAATTTTTTTGAGGTTAGTTTATAACGACGCAGGGCAGTACAGTGGGTTGCATACCTTAAATTGACAGATTTAATAACTACGAAGGCAGTTATTAAATCTGTCAATTTTTTTGAGGTTAGTTTATAACGACGCAGGGCAGTACAGTGGGTTGCATACCTTAAATTGACAGATTTAATAACTACGAAGGCAGTTATTAAATCTGTCAATTTTTTTGAGGTTAGTTTATAACGACTCAGGGCAGTACAGTGGGTTGCATACCTTAAATTGACAGATTTAATAACTACGAAGGCAGTTATTAAATCTGTCAATTTTTTTGAGGTTAGTTTATAACGACGCAGGGCAGTACAGTGGGTTGCATACCTTAAATTGACAGATTTAATAACTACCAAGGCAGTTATTAAATCTGTCAATTTTTTTGAGGTTAGTTTATAACGACCCAGGGCAGGACAGTGGGTTGCATACCTTAAATTGACAGATTTAATAACTACGAAGGCAGTTATTAAATCTGTCAATTTTTTTTGAGGTTAGTTTATAATGACGCAGGGCAGTACAGTGGGTAGACATTTTTTTTTCAGTTTATGAAACTGCCTTGGTCGGCGCCCAACCTGCAAGAACGGCCAGCAATGTCATACATCCTCATAATGTTTATTCCTGGGAAATTTGAAATCTCCATCATGTTTCCTAATAATTTTATTGCCCTGAGTAGGAATACTCATTTGCCGGTGGTGTAATGTGGCGACAGTTTGATGGTAATGGTGCAAGCATCTACATACAGAGGTTCGCAGGAATGCTGATGACGTAAGTTGGGTCAGCTACGCGGATTATCGGACATTCCAGGAACATTCCGAGCTTGCCGGGTGTTTGCGGCGCGCGTGCTACATGTATATTATGCTTTCCAGAATCCGGCCATCCCCATCTCCACCCCGTTCCCCATACAGGGTGGTTCGCTATTGAACGATACAATGGGCTTATTTCGAAAGTATTGATGTTGATATTTAGTCTGTTTCTTCTGCTGAAAATTATCACAGTGTCAAGACGGTTCCTTGAGGCACTCCCTATTTAACAGCTTCACTTAATGTGGTTAAATTGTGCGCCAATTTTCATTCGATGAAAGTCCAATTACCAAACGAAGCGAAGTTTCGAACAATTCAACGGTTCCGTTAAACCACGTTTATTTCATTTTTTAATTTAATACCGCTTCACCCAGTATAACCATATGTTATCGTCGTGCCTAGAGCTGACCGATTTTAATTTGTGCCCATGGACCGCGAAACTAGACGTGATTGTATTGTTGCCGTTCAGTTTCCTCTCCTAATCGATATGCTCTTTAATTTCATAACGATAGATTGGCCGGTTTGATTGTTTGTTGTACCTCGCCTGGAAAAACGCGAGTGCTCGTTAGTTTTTTAACAAAACCACAAGACTTTCGCAATGTGCAAATGATTGAAATTTGAGAAGCAAGAGAACGTTCGGTTTTAATTATTTTCGAGAAAATAACAAAGTGTGCCGCTCTGAATTTTCTACATCAACCTAAAAGGCGGGTGTTCATTTCAACTGTGCTATTAGTTCTTTCATAAAACCAGTAGAACTGTCGCAGTATACAAATAATTTAAATCTGAAAAGCATGAGAACCTTGAAATTTAATTATTTACTGAAAACTACAAAATGTGCTAATCTGGTGTTCTTTTCAACTGTGCTAGTAGTTTTTTTCAACAAACTAAGGGGAACAACCCAATTTGCAAATAATTGTAATAAGAAGTGCAGTGGACATTTAATTTTACTTATTTACTCGAAAATAACGACACGCTGATTTTTTGATATACTAACAAGAAAGTGTTCTTTTCATATGTGCTACTAGTCCTCATTGAACACCTAGAAATGTCGCAATATACTAATAATTTATATCTGAGAAGGAAGAGAAGGTTAAATTTTAATTATTTACTCAAAAGAACAAAATATGCTAATCTGGTGTTCTTTTCATCTGTGCTAGCAGTTTTTTTCAACAAACTAAGGGGAACAATCCAGTTTGAAAATAATTGTAATAAGAAGTGCAGGGGACTTTTAATTTTACTTATTTACTCGAAAATAACGACACGCTGATTTTTTTATATACTAACAAGAAAGTGTTCTTTTCATATGTGCTACTAGTCCTCATTGAACCACTAGAAAGTCGCAATTTACTAATAATTTAAATCTGAGAAGGAAGAGAAGGTTAAATTTTAATTATTTACTCAAAAGAACAAAATATGCTAATCTGGTGTTCTTTTCATCTGTGCTAGCAGTTTTTTTCAACAAACTAAGGGGAACAATCCAGTTTGAAAATAATTGTAATAAGAAGTGCAGGGGACTATTAATTTTACTTATTTACTCGAATATAACGACACGCTGATTTTTTGACTTACTAACAAGAAAGTGTTCTTTTCATATGTGCTACTAGTCCTCATTGAACCACTAGAAGTGTCGCAATTTACTAATAATTTAAATCTGAGAAGGAAGAGAAGGTTAAATTTTAATTATTTACTCAAAAGAACAAAATATGCTAATCTGGTGTTCTTTTCATCTGTGCTAGCAGTTTTTTTCAACAAACCAAGGGGAACAAACCAATTTGCAAATAATTGTAATAAGAAGTGCAGGGGACTTTTAATTTTACTTATCTACTCGAAAATAACGACACGCTGATTTTTTTGACTTACTAACAAGAAAGTGTTCTTTTCAAATGTGCTACTAGTCCTCATTGAACCACTACAAATGTCGCAATATACTACTAATTTAGATCTGAGAATGAAGAGAAGGTTAAATTTTAATTATTTACTCCAAAACAAAAAAAATGTGCAAATCTGATTTTTCTACATCATCCGAGGCGAAAGGTGTTCTTTTCATCTGTGCTAGTAGTTTTTTTCAACAAACTAAGGGGAACAATCCAGTTTGCAAATAATTGTAATAAAAAGTGCAGGGGACTATTAATTTTACTTATTTACTCGAATATAACGACACGCTGATTTTTTTGACATACTAACAAGAAAGTGTTCTTTTCATATGTGCTACTAGTCCTCATTGTAACACTAGAAATGTCGCAATTTACTAATAATTTAAATCTAAGAAGGAAGAGAAGGTTAAATTTTAATTATTTACTCAAAAGAACAAAATATGCTAATCTGGTGTTCTTTTCATCTGTGCTAGTAGTTTTTTTCAACAAACTAAGGGGAACAACCCAATTTGAAAATAATTGTAATAAGAAGTGCAGGGGACTTTTAATTCTACTTATTTACTCGAAAATAACGACACGCTGATTTTTTTGACATACTAACAAGAAAGTGTTCTTTTCATATGTACTACTAGTTCTCATTGAACCACTAGAAATGTCGCAATATACTAATAATTTATATCTGAGAAGGAAGAGAAGGTTAAATTTTAATTATTTACTCAAAAGAACAAAATATGCTAATCTGGTGTTCTTTTCATCTGTGCTGGTAGTTTTTTTCAACAAACTAAGGGGAACAACCCAATTTGCAAATAATTGTAATAAGAAGTGCAGGGGACTTTTAATTTTACTTATTTACTCGAAAATAACGACACGCTGATTTTTTGATATACTAACAAGAAAGTGTTCTTTTCATATGTGCTACTAGTCCTCATTGAACCACTACAAATGTCGCAATATACTACTAATTTAGATCTGAGAATGAAGAGAAGGTTAAATTTTAATTATTTACTCCAAAACAAAAAAAATGTGCAAATCTGATTTTTCTACATCATCCGAGGCGAAAGGTGTTCTTTTCATCTGTGCTAGTAGTTTTTTTCAACAAACTAAGGGGAACAATCCAGTTTGCAAATAATTGTAATAAAAAGTGCGGGGGACTATCAATTTTACTTATTTACTCGAATATAACGACACGCTGATTTTTTGACTTACTAACAAGAAAGTGTTCTTTTCATATGTGCTACTAGTCCTCATTGAACCACTAGAAGTGTCGCAATTTACTAATAATTTAAATCTGAGAAGGAGAGAAGGCTAAATTTTAATTATTTACTGAAAAGAACAAAATATGCTAATCTGGTGTTCTTTTCATCTGTGCTAGCAGTTTTTTTCAACAAACTAAGGGGAACAACCCAATTTGCAAATAATTGTAATAAGAATTGCAGTGGACTTTTAATTTTACTTATTTACTCGAAAACAACGACACGCTGATTTTTTGACATACTAACAAGAAAGTGTTCTTTTCATATGTGCTACTAGTCCTCATTGAACCACTAGAAATGTCGCAATTTACTAATAATTTAAATCTGAGAAGGAAGAAAAGGTTAAATTTTAATTATTTACTCAAAAGAACAAAATATGCTAATCTGGTGTTCTTTTCATCTGTGCTAGTAGTATTTTCAAGAAGCTAATGAGCAACACAATATGAGTGAGGGGATTTTTAATTTTAATTGTTTACTCGAAAATATTGACACGCTGTTTTTGTGATATACTAACAAGAAGGTGTTCTTTTCAACTGTGTTATTAGTTCTTTCTTCTTCTTCTTCTTCTAAACCAGTAAAATTGTCACATTATACAAATATTTTAAATCTGAGAAGCATGAGAACGTTAAATTTTAATTATTTACTCATTTACAACAAAATGTGCTAATTTGATTTTTCTACCGTTACGTCATCAAAAGAGACAGGTGTTCTTTTCATTTGTGCTAGTAGTTTTTTTCATGAAACTAGTGGGAGCAACCCAATAGTAAGTCTATCTAAATATTGAAATAAAAAATTCGTAATATAGCAAAGACATAGACATAGAAATTAATTATTCTCTGTATACTCGGATATTGCGTGTGTGGACGTTGTCTTTAAACGTGTAACTCGTCTCTATTTCCCTACTGATTTAGTTGGCTGCATGTTATTTCTCGTATTAGAATACGGATTAAGTATCCACAGAGCAGCTATTTCTCGCAAACCCATCGATATTTCACCGTCACGTCACTGATAATTTTCAATACACAACGGGACGCAGGTATTACCTAGACATGTTATACTAGAATGTTGTTATGTCACGCATCTCGAGCACCTGTAAGGGACGTGGGCTTTTACAGCCTCCCGTCTCCACGCAACTTACATATTCAGTACCGGCCGTAAATTCGGAAAAATTCATAGTGGGGCTAACAACCCCTATTTATGGGTATACCGATTAATTTAACATATGCACGAATGCTGCTGCAGCGAGCGCATTTTCGTGGAATAATCACCGGGTAACAGACGAGTAGAAATCTAAAAAATTATACCGTCAAAACTGTTGACATCGCCGGCAATATTTCACCAGAAGAAAATCAAACTGTGAGTGAATGCACCGTACATAAATCATCGTGTTTTATCAAATTACCCGGGTGCACCGGCTGGACCGATTACAAGGCCGACTGCACACACATCTCCAGTTTTGAGGCCGACATCAATACATTTTTATACTTTCGACACTGGCTTACCTAGGCTGGAGCTCGGAGCACGTCATATGTCACCATTATTAGTTCGCTGGGGATTTTTCAATAAATCTATTCTACTATATTTTACTGTTACCACTAAATGGTCTCCGTATTTTACCGTTCGCCCAAACTAGAACTCCACTCTTGCGGCAGTAATGACTCCTATTCCCCAAACCCTTTTTGCGGCCGCGTATTTATACGGATAAAATTTCAAATACTCTCAACGAACAGGCAAAACGTTCAACACGGTAACTATTTTTATTGTTGATGAACTACATTAATGATTGCACCCACCAATTAGTTGATATTTTTTTCCTACGAGCGTGCGGAAAATACCACTTTTCCGCACGCATGTTAGTTTCGAAAGTTGCACTTTTCCGCACTAGTGCGGAAAAATACGTTTTTCCGCACTAGTGCGAAAAAGTGCAACTTTCGAAACTAACGTGCGTGCGGAAAAGTAATTATATTTTTATTTGCAATTTTGGGTAAGTTATAATTAGGAAAAGTATTGTTCCTAGCACATGCGGAAACTGTATTTTCCGCACTCGACTGCTTGACCAAACTCCGCTTCGCGTCGTTCGGAACGGCAGTCGCGTACGGAAAAGTACCACTTTCCGCACTTGTTAGGAAAATAACTATTGTGCGAAAATTAGTACTTTACCGCACTAGTGCTGTAATGCAACATTATGGCACGCTGTAATTGTAAATAAAGTAATTTTATTTTAAACTGAAGTAGAATCACGCCTTTAATTATAAATCAGGTATAACTTTAACTACCTTTATATTTCGCCGCGTCCGGCGCTGCCAAAAGCGAACAATCGAGCTCAGTCCTGCAGTTCCCGAAACTCCTGATATAATAATTATATTGTTAGGTAAGTATTATGACCGTTCTTGGTCAAGTGGGAGGGTGTGAGTTGACCTGCCGATGGCATCTAGTGGCCTACTGCGATTTATACGCCATCTGGCGCTGATACGGGCCCGGCTGAATGAATTCGACTGCACGCCAATCTGCAATCCTTAATTGTTCCACACATCTGCATCGCCATCTTTATCGGGTAGCGGCGGTTAACAAGGAAAGAAACGGGCGGCCCGAGGGAGATTTCGAAGTCGTTATTGAATCACGGCCGTCTACGATACACGCCCACTCAATTATTATGTTACTCTGCTTATGTAATAACTGGTTTTGATTTATTGGGGAATGGAACGATATAATGAATGTTCTCTCATGAGGGAAGCTATCTGAAAATGTTTTTTTTATATTATTCAGTTCGTATCTTATATACTTATATATTGTTATGATATGGAGGAATTTTAATTATATTTTTGTGTTTTTATTTTATGGTTTTATTGTTTTTCTGTTTCTTTTGGCCCCACGTTGGGCGCCAATTTATTTGTTAGGTATGGCAGGAATATTCTTATGTATTCGTGTAAATGTTTATTTTTTCTCTAATTTTTCTGATTTTATTGATGGTTTGTTTTTATTTCTTTTGGCCCCACATTGGGCGCCAAGTTATTTGTCATAGTATGGGAATAATTTTATTATATTTTTAATTTTATTGAATTATTTTAAATTATTGAAAAAGGTAGGTGGTATTTATTACTTTAATATTTACTGCATGATAGTTTTAAAAATATTTTTCATAGCATGTTTTTAGTACTAATTTTATTTAAGAAATATAGTAATTTGATTTAATTTTTAGAATTTATTCACTAGTTTATTATAACTGACTTTTTTTTACTTGATCCACCCGTACTACGGATGCAAAATACTAATACCTACGTTTTATGCACAGCGACCAGTCTATTGCGTGATGAACGACCGTGTGTACCGTGCGTAGCGAATAACTTACTTTCAGGTTTCTGTAATTCTTGTTTTATTTTTCAGGGTCTTCTTGGGATCGTTCCTAGGAAGAAACTTACCTTTCGAATTCTTTATCTAATGTAAATTTTATCAATAAATGAAAATTAAGTTCTCTATGCGCTTTGTATTATTTTAAAGTGATTCTAAATGAAAGTTCGTATTGCATGAAGTGCAGAGACCTGTAATTATTGAGTTTGAATTGGATAAGCCTCAATCGTGTAGTTCTTTAGCTAGGCTTGCAGATGTCGCCCTCAACGGATACTGTATATAATGATAGATTGAGCAGACTCTGTTGTTTAATCAAACTAGACGTATGTGGAATTCAATTTAACAACTTTTATTCATTTTTAATGAATGAGATATGCGTACGCAGAAGGAGTGTTCCAACGAATGTGTTTGACAATTCGTGCTAACGTGTTAACGATTCTTTCTGTACTAATATATTTTCTTTTTCATTGTTTGCTACAATCGCACTATATCTGTTGCAGAATGTGTTTTGCTAATGTAATCCATTTGTGTACAATAGAAACATTCCTAGGCTTTGTTCAGTTTAATGCCTGACTGATCTAATAATATTTAATTAATACATACTTTAATTCGTATATGTATACCTTCTCGAAATCCAATATATCTGAACTGCACCATATGGAATCCGTTCAGGTATTTATATCTGCGTATTTGCAACTACGAATCCTTGAGCTTCGCATACTGAATTACGATTGAATGTATTGTTACAGGCACACGAAATAAAATTATTTTAATTTTTAGAAATGTGATGAAAACAGCTGGCTTGTAAACAGGGCCGAAACAAAAAGCATAACCTTCAGATGATACACAACGAAATTAAATCGGTAATTTCCCAAATAACTCGTATAATATCGTTTAACTACTCACCTAGCCATAAAGACAGAAGTTAAGATATCAATTGAATATTTGGGACATCCGTTTGTTTATATTTGTGCTTTTCGAACTGTCAGTTGCTAGTACAGAATTTCTGTCGAATTTAGTCGTTGGTTATCTGTGACATAGAGCTGATGTTTTGAAGTATCGCCTTGGAGAGTCGTGGCGCTGTTTAATGTATAGTAACGTTAGTCACGGTCGGAATTTGTTAAATATTTTGCCAATATTTGGGGTTAAATCACACTTTCACATTGGGGCAAAGGCCTATATGGTATAGGAACCCCAGGATCTCGCTTCAGCCCGCCCAAGATATATAGGTATATATGATTTAAGGCTAATTTCTTACCTCAGAAATATCCGTTGACAAATAGAAGCTTTCGCTTGAATCACACATTTATTGAAACGTCACCACTATTAGGAAGATATTTCGCGCGGAAGCAATTACGACTGTGGCATTATTATCGGTTGTGAGTCCATCAAGCACCCGCATTACCACAAATTAAATCAGCGGCCTGTATTGTGTATAATATGTTATTACTTTCGTCATAATTATAATACATATTATAATGTTCAATTTGCGACCGTGTTAAATTGGGTCCAGTTAAAACGGGCATTGTATACAGAGAATAGAACACGTCATAAAGGCCATCAAATATTAACCACTTCATTATGATATCTACCTGCCAGTTAATAGGGTTTAAATAAATGATCACCGTTTCACACTTGCTCCGCCTAACCGGCCAAATAAACGGCCCGAACGCCGCTATTGACTCCTCCAGATTCAATCGATACGAACTTTATATCCCACTATTCATTACTATTAAACATTTACAAGAAAATATTGCTTTCTTTCCGAGTTCCCTTTCCTTGGAAGCTTCTACGAGAGCAATTCCTTCTAATGGAAAAAACTCACGGCTAAATTATTTGATGGCCCCGCAATGTTTATGAGGGATAGGAATCGAATAAATTTATTATTGTCTTTGCTTAGTATGCGCCCGAATTATCCGAAAACAAGATTTTTAGTAATATTAAATTTTTGTTAGCATTAGGAAAGGGAAGACAGTGATTGATTCATTTTCTTAATCAAAGTAAATAGAAGTAAGGTAATTTTTGTGTAATGTGTGGCAGCTGTCAAAGTGACAAAAAATTTTTGTGACGTTTTCTCGAAAAAAACATTTTTTGTGACAGCTGTCAAAGTGACGTTTTCTCGAAAAACAAAATTTTTTTGACAGCTGTCAACGTGACGTTTTCCCAAAAAAAAATTTGTGACAGCTGTCAAAGTGACGTTTTTTCGAAAAAAAATTGTGACAGCTGTCAAAGTGAAGTTTTCCCAAAAAATTTTTTTGTGGCAGCTGTCAAAGTGACGTTTTCTCGAAAAAAACATTTTTTGTGACAGCTGTCAAAGTGACGTTTTCTCTAAAAAAAATTGTGACAGCTGTCAAAGTGACGTTTTCTCGAAAAAAAATGTGACAGCTGTCAAAGTGACGTTTTCTCGAAAAACATACATTTTATGACAGCTGTCAAAGTGACGTTTTCTCGAAAAAAACATTTTTTTGTGACAGCTGTCAAAGTGACGTTTTCTCCAAAAAAAAATTGTGACAGCTGTCAAAGTGACGTTTTCTCGAAAAAAATTGTGACACCTGTCAAAGTGACGTTTTCTCGAAAAACATACATTTTATGACAGCTGTCAAAGTGACGTTTTCTCGAAAAACAAACATTTTGTGGCAGCTGCCAAAGTGACGTTTTCCGGGAATTTTTTTTATGACAGCTGTCAAAGTGACGTTTTCTAGAAAATTAAAAAAATTTTACGGCTGTCAAAGTGACGTTTTCGTCAAAAAATTTTGTGGCAGCTGTCAAAAAGCTGTCAAAGTGACGTTTAAATGTCAAAGTGAAGGGGGGGCGCCATCTACGAACCCAGAACGGTTTCGGGACGGCGAAGACGTCCGGATTCCGAAACTGCGGTCGGTTCCGTCCTGGGATCGATATTAAGGAAACGTCAAATTCGGACCATAACCTCAAACTTTTATCGCGACGCACTGTAGATTTCGATATAACCTAAAAGCGGCATTTTGACGTCGACTTTGTAATTTTTAGTATTGTCAAGACCTGCGCGCGCATGGATTTTGGAGGGTTCTGATCCAAAGATATAGTACAGGCAAAATGTACCGAAATTCATAAAATAAGCGAGAAAATTGCGAAGAGCTGTTCTATTAATCACTTTGACTCTAGGAAGAAGATATATTTTTCATAAGGCCAGGAACAGGAAAAATTAAATGGAAAATTCTTTCTTCGTCAGAAATCCAAAAATCACATGAACGTATAAAAACAATTTTACTGGATCATGCCTTTACTGGTTGTGATATCACGTCTTCAGAATTTCAGAAAGGAAAATTAAAAATCTTCAAACTTCTTCAGAAAGAAATGCAGTTGGTTAATGTAGTGAGAACTTTCAATGGCAAGAATTCAACCCCCTCATAAGTAAAACAGGCTGGTGAAACTTTTCCTACTTGTATACGGTGCAAGGAAAATCAACTTATACAGATTTAATCAATTCAAAAAATCACTGCAAAAACAAAAATCAAAGTTGGAATTATTACCACCAACTTCAGAGGCAGTCGCTCAGAAATAGCTTGACAATGAAAAAATCCACAACAGTGGGGATAGAAGAAAATTAACGGCCTTACAACCTGTGCCAACACCAGAATCAATATTGCAACTTATCTCCTGCAGCCGCAACAGAAAAGTAATTTTAATCTACTCGAAAATCCTCACTTGTACAATGATTATGTACTTTTTTCATTTTGCAGAATATACTCACAGATAAACAAGCAGAAAATGAAGGAAACGTAAAACTGGGGGGAAAAAATTAATAAAAAACTCAAAAATTAATATTTCTCTATAAACGAATAAGTCATTTTTATTTCTTGAAAATTTCTCATGGTTCAATTGACATTTTTTATTATACATGTGAAAACCTAGTTCATCCCACGGTTTTTCAAGTAGGCGGCTCCGACACACCCCTTACGGTTAGGGACTCTTCAGTTTCTTCAAATATATGTATTTTTAAACGTATATGTCAAGTTTCCACTAATTTCGTCCTCCTGATGAGCTTGAAAATCTTCTTGAAGACATTGTTTTTTGATTGGTAGCCATAATGAATGAACTTTTGTGGCGAGTTAAACATTTTTTTATTTCAACTTATTTTTTAGACGTATTCAATAACAGGTCTAAAGGTCCAATAGATTTTATAATTGTGTGTTTAGAGATCAAACATCGATATAAGTGTTTGTTTTTTATTTAATAAAACAAATAATTACAAGAGAACTAACAAAAAATTAGTTCAATACAAAACATTTTACTCTAAAAATTTTGCCAAGAAAACCGAAACGTATATTATGCACCTTTATCGCCGACCTACGTCTGGCGTAAACTTTCCAGACCGACAAAATGCCGAAACATAAATTTGATGGCAGCCGAAATGATCAGTATCTGATTACATGGCTGTCCGAAACGTCAGACTTTACCTGGGAGGCTTCACCTGCAGAGCATGTCTGTTTTCCAGTCGCTGAAAGTGCGCTCGCAGGAAAAAAAAACAAAAGACGGACGGGCATCCCGCAAAACTATCATCCTGCCGGACTCATTGGTGGATGTGTGTACTCGTGGAACCTCCTACGGCGTAAGTCGAATTTCTTTACGTGTACAGCTAAACTTTTACAGGGCCGGCATGGAAACGGACGTGAAATGTCCCTCCAATTTGTCGGTTTGGGACTTTCCTAACATCAAATAAATTGACAGATTTGTTTACTAGGAAGATAACTTCGATTATAACCTATAAACAATTCGTAACAACTGATATTAAATGAAGAACATCGAATTTTGTGAGATTTAAAGATTGAGGTTAACTATGGTAAATGGTAGACTGTCAAATCTTTAAGGCTGCGAATTGGGTGTATATTTGGTTGCCTAATTTTTATTAAGATTGATTCAAACAACGGCGCACTATTTGGTAAACAACTCCTTTATAAATATGAAGTAAAAAAATACCGTGTGTCCAGCTTAATAACAGGAGATACTAACACCGAATTAAACACTTATTTTTTATTTAAAGTACAAGATTGGCCCGAGAAAAATTATTGAAGTTTTCCTATTTACGTAATTTGCGAATTCATAATTTTTAATCACAGTAACTAAAATATTGTAATTATGTTGTCAATTTATTACTGTTGTGGTTCTCCTGTCATACATTTTACTGCAAAGAAAAACCTTGCATTATTGCAATTTTAAATTCGACTTCCACTACCATTACTATATATACCTCAAATCACATTTGTTTATTCGTTCGGACAATTAATAGAAAGAATGAAACGTCGGGTCCTAAGCAGGTAAAATTCTAACGTTCAAGGTCACCTTTACAACTCTACTAATACAACGCACTATTACCAAATCAGTAATTATCGTTTATTATTTCCTTTTCTTTCTAATTACCAGTGGCTTGATTACAGAATTTAATTATTTAAAGTTAAACGTTGAAATTATTACTTTGAACTGTAAAAATAAGTAGGTTAAAACTGAGCGATTGTGGCTTTAATTATTATTATTATTATTATTTTAATAAAAGAATCCTTATGTTAAACTAATAAGTATTTAAGTTCCTAGCTGTGCAAATGTTCATCCCGATTGGAATTTTAACAAACCTATCCTAGCGCCCCAGCAGCTCGCAAATCTCCCGGCCTCAATTCGCATCAAACGCCGGCGAAGCAACCCGAATAAATTTTTAACAACAAGCGCCCACGTAATTGTTGTTTATTATAAATGCAGGCCGGCTCTGCATTAAAACATCACGTGGAGAAAGCTCCTCTCGCAGCATTGGCTGTGACATGGCCAATACTCGATATCATCGGGGTCCGCCCCGACACCTGTCGGCTTCTTTTTGTTTTTCCACTCGACCACGACGCGACTTACATCCGCCATCTTCTTAAAGGATTGAATTAAACATATCTGCGTTCCTTTTGCGGTTGGCCGAGGCGTCTTGCAAACTACTCGAATACCAATACCTCCGGCTGCCCGATTCAATTATGAAACACGGCGCCGGATCCGGGACCAGGACGAGCCGACGCGCGGGGCGGGCGGCGGAACGGGATCTCTTGATGTTTATGCATGTGCCTGTTTTAATTCGCTGGAATTATTTAATTTTTCTTGTTCGGGAAAGGTTCGCCATACGTATTACTTTTTTAAGTAAAGTCCAACGTCGAAGTCGCAAAAGAAATAAGGATGTAGCGTTTCTTTATTGACGCCATTACCGTCCTTTGCAAGGACGATTTTAATTAGGCAGGATATATGCCAGAAAATATGGTATTATTTAGCGAATTAACTTATTTTTATTTTTGTTCCAGGATTAATTCATTCAGTTTTCATGTTTCCTCCATTTTCCATGGGTTTCGGCCGGTAAATAACAGAACTACTATTATTCGCTACTAGTCGCTGTTTCTTTTCTGCTGTGTTCAGTTCACTTTCCAATATTCAACTGACTGTAGTGAACCATTCTGGCCTTTATATACCTAAAGATATGCATTCTAGAATAATCCAGGTGTTCCTCAAGAATATTCCACATTCCCTTCTTTTCTAATTTGTTTCCGTACCATCGGCGCCATCTCTTGGACGACTGCTGAACAACCACACTTGGGGACCCACTATGAAAGAGTATACTATAGACCCCTGTAAGGCGGGTGTAAATACATCGCAGTATGCTAGATAATGTAACCGAGGTAATTTTGCGTCTAATAGTTTATTTGGTGGACAAAAAAATTCTATGTTTAAAGATTGAATTAATTTTGTATTGTATTTCTGCAGGTAAATCTGTAAAAAGTGCTTGTTTCACTATATTGAAAAATTTAATGGTCCTTACGAGCCGAATATATTTCTTATAATTTGTCGAATTACTGAGTTAATTTTGCTATCTATTAGTTCGTTTGTTGGACATAGAAAATTCTATATTTAAAGATTGAATTAATTTTGTATTGTATTTCTGTAGGTAAATCTGTCAAAAGTACTTGTTTCACTATATTGAAAAATTTAATGGTCCTTTCAAGCCGAATATATTTCTTATAATTTGTCGAATTACCGAGTTAATTTTGCTATCTATTAGTTCGTTTGTTGGACATAAAAAATTCTATGTTTAAAGATTGAATTAATTTTGTATTGTATTTCTGTAGGTAAATCTGTCAAAAGTACTTGTTTCACTATATTGAAAAATTTAATGGTCCTTTCAAGCCGAATATATTTCTTATAATTTGTCGAATTACCGAGTTAATTTTGCTATCTATTAGTTCGTTTGTTGGACATAAAAAATTCTATGTTTAAAGATTGAATTAATTTTGTATTGTCTTTCTGTAAACGTGTCAAAAGTATTTGCTTTACTATATTGAAAAATTTAATGGTCCTTACTAGCCGAATATATTTCTTTTAATTTTGTCGAATTACCGAGGTAATTTTGCTATCTATTAGTTCGTTTGTTGGACATAGAAAATTCTATATTTAAAGATTGAATTAATTTTGTATTGTATTTCTGCAGGTAAATCTGTAAAAAGTGCTTGTTTCACTATATTGAAAAATTTAATGGTCCTTACGAGCCGAATATATTTCTTATAATTTGTCGAATTACTGAGTTAATTTTGCTATCTATTAGTTCGTTTGTTGGACATAAAAAATTCTATGTTTAAAGATTGAATTAATTTTGTATTGTATTTCTGTAGGTAAATCTGCAAAAAGTACTTGTTTTACTATATTGAAAAATTGAATAGTCCTTACAAGCCGAATATATTTCTTATAATTTGTAGAATTACCGAGTTAATTTTGCTATCTATTAGTTCGTTTGTTGGACATAAAAAATTCTATGTTTAAAGATTGAATTAATTTTGTATTGTCTTTCTGTAGGCAAATCTGTCAAAAGTACTTGTTTTACTATATTGAAAAATTGAATAGTCCTTACAAGCCGAATATATTTCTTATAATTTGTCGAATTACTGAGTTAATTTTGCTATCTATTAGTTCGTTTGTTGGACATAAAAAATTCTATGTTTAAAGATTGAATTAATTTTGTATTGTATTTCTGTAGGTAAATCTGCAAAAAGTACTTGTTTTACTATATTGAAAAATTGAATAGTCCTTACAAGCCGAATATATTTCTTATAATTTGTAGAATTACCGAGTTAATTTTGCTATCTATTAGTTCGTTTGTTGGACATAAAAAATTCTATGTTTAAAGATTGAATTAATTTTGTATTGTATTTCTGTAGGTAAATCTGCAAAAAGTACTTGTTTTACTATATTGAAAAATTGAATAGTCCTTACAAGCCGAATATATTTCTTATAATTTGTAGAATTACCGAGTTAATTTTGCTATCTATTAGTTCGTTTGTTGGACATAAAAAATTCTATGTTTAAAGATTGAATTAATTTTGTATTGTCTTTCTGTAGGCAAATCTGTCAAAAGTACTTGTTTTACTATATTGAAAAATTGAATAGTCCTTACAAGCCGAATATATTTCTTATAATTTGTAGAATTACCGAGTTAATTTTGCTATCTATTAGTTCGTTTGTTGGACATAAAAAATTCTATGTTTAAAGATTGAATTAATTTTGTATTGTATTTCTGTAGGTAAATCTGCAAAAAGTACTTGTTTTACTATATTGAAAAATTGAATAGTCCTTACAAGCCGAATATATTTCTTATAATTTGTAGAATTACCGAGTTAATTTTGCTATCTATTAGTTCGTTTGTTGGACATAAAAAATTCTATGTTTAAAGATTGAATTAATTTTGTATTGTATTTCTGTAGGTAAATCTGCAAAAAGTACTTGTTTTACTATATTGAAAAATTGAATAGTCCTTACAAGCCGAATATATTTCTTATAATTTGTAGAATTACCGAGTTAATTTTGCTATCTATTAGTTCGTTTGTTGGACATAAAAAATTCTATGTTTAAAGATTGAATTTATTTTGTATTGTATTTCTGTAGGTAAATCTGCAAAAAGTACTTGTTTTACTATATTGAAAAATTGAATAGTCCTTACAAGCCGAATATATTTCTTATAATTTGTAGAATTACCGAGTTAATTTTGCTATCTATTAGTTCGTTTGTTGGACATAAAAAATTCTATGTTTAAAGATTGAATTAATTTTGTATTGTATTTCTGTAGGTAAATCTGCAAAAAGTACTTGTTTTACTATATTGAAAAATTGAATAGTCCTTACAAGCCGAATATATTTCTTATAATTTGTAGAATTACCGAGTTAATTTTGCTATCTATTAGTTCGTTTGTTGGACATAAAAAATTCTATGTTTAAAGATTGAATTAATTTTGTATTGTATTTCTGTAGGTAAATCTGCAAAAAGTACTTGTTTTACTATATTGAAAAATTGAATAGTCCTTACAAGCCGAATATATTTCTTATAATTTGTAGAATTACCGAGTTAATTTTGCTATCTATTAGTTCGTTTGTTGGACATAAAAAATTCTATGTTTAAAGATTGAATTAATTTTGTATTGTCTTTCTGTAGGCAAATCTGTCAAAAGTACTTGTTTCACTATATTGAAAAATTTAATGGTCCTTACGAGCCGAAAATATTTCTTATAATTTGTCGAATTACCGAGGTAATTTTGCTATCTATTAGATCGTTTGTTGGACATAAAAAATTCTATGTTTAAAGATTGAATTAATTTTGTATTGTATTTCTGTAGGTAAATCTGCAAAAAGTACTTGTTTTACTATATTGAAAAATTGAATAGTCCTTACAAGCCGAATATATTTCTTATAATTTGTAGAATTACCGAGTTAATTTTGCTATCTATTAGTTCGTTTGTTGGACATAAAAAATTCTATGTTTAAAGATTGAATTAATTTTGTATTGTCTTTCTGTAGGCAAATCTGTCAAAAGTACTTGTTTCACTATATTGAAAAATTTAATGGTCCTTACAAGCCGAATATATTTCTTATAATTTGTCGAATTACCGAGGTAATCTTGCTATCTATTAGTTCGTTTGTTGGACATAAAAAATTCTATGTTTAAAGATTGAATTAATTTTGTATTGTATTTCTGTAGGTAAATCTGTCAAAAGTACTTGTTTCACTATATTGAAAAATTGAATGGCCGAATATATTAGCTTCTTTCAATATAAACAGCCAAATTTCAATCAACGATTGGAGATTCCGCGGCCGTTTTGAATTAATCCGATATTCTTACCGCCGTACACGCGACATAATCTCCACCTGTAAACATTGTACTAATATGATACTGTGTGTGAGTGTGTGTTATCACATTGCGGCACTGTGCAGAAAACAGCATCCTCAAGCCATTTATGCGACAATGTCGTGCCTCCGCCACGTTCAGGTCCTTATTCTGCGATGTTTACCCTGCCTTGTTATATTACCTCATCATAAAACTAAATTAGATTAGACCGGGGCACGTGAAAACTGAACGTAGTACATAAAGAAAAACGTGTAAGCACCAATAAAGGTGTCGAATATAATAAAATTGCATCTAAACTTATCCACGAGTGATCTCGCGACATCGGAATTGTTTTTAATGGCCGCCACAAGTTTATTTCCGACTCAATATTTAACTAGGTAGATTAAATGGACGTGTTTGGCGTTGATAACGTATTCGAACAAATTGACGATGACAACTTGGTTGGCGAGGCGAAACGTTTATTCGTTTTCGTTTTTATTAAATCGCATTATTCAAATCGAATGACCTCCATAAAATTCAAATTAATTATCCGGTGCACATCGCAGATGAATTTATTCCGGTTACGCTGCAATATTCTGGAACATCCAGCGCGCTGTAATTTATAAAAAATACCGATCGAAAATTAATATAGCGCTGGTAGGTAATAATTATTCCCCATACCGATGAAAGTTTTCAAATAAAACGGAATGGCGAAAATATATCTATCTGCAATTTACAAACAATACCAAACAATTCCAGGCTCGCATAGAATCCAGCTATGTTAAATATGTGAATTATTGTTGTTCATCAGAGATAACAGTATCGAGTAATTGGACTAAAGCCAGATGTAGTTGCGGTCTGAACCAGTCCAGTCTATTGACCGGCCATGTCCGTTACACTCACGTATTGCTTCTGATATATTTCGATTTATGTTACATGGACAACGAGGTCCATATTAAAAATCATTGTAGCGAAAGCAAGATAAAGTGTTTCTCAATTTTTCGCTCAAATCTAAAAATTCTGACGCTAATGATGCGTGAAACCGGGAAGGAGAGTGCTGCCTGTTCACTATTTTGATGCCCTTCCGACTCTGACTGGAATTTTTTATGTATCAATACTGGGAGTATGAATTAAAAGCAATGTATTTATGACAGTTATTTCGGGTTTGCGGCTGTTTATTAGGCGCATTACCATAACTTTGTTCGAGCACTTAAAATCTGACATAATGCGCCACACGGAGGTATTTTTTTCTTTGCCTCTTATACTTACAATGGCGAGAATAAATAATTTATCGGTTATCAGTTTTTAGTAAAAATTTTTCTTGTGAAAAAACCGGCCCTAAAACTAGAAAAATTATCTTTCCGAATATACCTGGTGGACTAGAAAAAAACTTTCTTTTTAATTTTTTTTTGTCAAATTTTTGTTATTCGGCCGACTTTAAGAAACTTGACGTCTATAGTTAGCTGATTAAATAGACTATAAAGACCATAAGTCAAATAGGCTGAAATGTCAAAATTCAAGATGACGGACACGATGGAAAATAGGCCTTCTTTTGCGCTCGTTCTTTTTAATTAAAAGTTGTCAAAACGGCAGAACAGTTAGTAGATTCCGAAATAATGAACTTTCCTCTAAATTTCAAGACCGCGACGAGTTAAATCGGTCCACCCATTGTGACGATATAGCGAATTCAAAAAAGGTCTACTTGCAGTTTTTAAATCTGGAAAAAATGCAAATTTTGTTATCTCGCCTGTTAATTCTTTATTTCTCAACTGATTTCAATGAACTTTGTGTTGTTATATAGGTAATAGAATAGATTCCTAAAAAATGTGAATAAATTGCCGAAATGTCAAAATTCAAGATGGCGGACAACGATAGAAAATAAACCTTCTTTTGCGCTCGATCTTTTTAATTAAAAGTTGTCAAAACGGCAGAACAGTTAGTAGATTCCGAAATAATGAACTTTCCTCTAAATTTCAAGACCGCGACGAGTTAAATCGGTCCACCCATTGTGACGATATAGCGAATTCAAAAAAGGTCTACTTGCAGCTTTTAAATCTGGAAAAAATGCAAATTTTGTTATCTCGCCTGTTAATTCTTTATTTCTCAACCGATTTCAATGAACTTTGTGTTGTTATATAGGTAATAGAATAGATTCCTAAAAAATGTGAATAAATTGCCGAAATGTCAAAATTCAAGATGGCGGACAACGATAGAAAATAAACCTTCTTTTGCGCTCGATCTTTTTAATTAAAAGTTGTCAAAACGGCAGAACAGTTAGTAGATTCCGAAATAATGAACTTTCCTCTAAATTTCAAGACCGCGACGAGTTAAATCGGTCCACCCATTGTGACGATATAGCGAATTCAAAAAAGGTCTACTTGCAGCTTTTAAATCTGGAAAAAATGCAAATTTTGTTATCTCGCCTGTTAATTCTTTATTTCTCAACTGATTTCAATGAAATTTGTGTTGTTATATAGGTAATAGAATAGATTCCTAAAAAATGTGAATAAATTGCCGAAATGTCAAAATTCAAGATGGCGGACAACGATAGAAAATAAACCTTCTTTTACGCTCTTTCTTTTTAATTAAAAGTTGTCAAAACGGCAGAACAATTAGCAGATTCCGAAATATGAACCTTCCTCTGAATTTTAAGACCACGACGAGTTAAATCGGTCCACCCATTGTGACGATATAGCGAATTCAAAAAAGGTCTACTTGCAGTTTTTAAATCTGGAAAAAAAGCAAATTTTGATATTTTTCCTGCTAATTCTTCATTTCGCAACCGATTTCAATGAACTTGGTGTTGTTAAGTAGGTATTAGAATAGATTCCTAGAAATTGTGAGTAAATTGCCGAAATATCAAATTTCAAGATGGCGGATACGATTAAAACTAAACCTTCTATTGCGCTCATTCTTTTCAATTAAAAGTTGTCAAAACGGCAGAACAAATAGCAGATTCCAAAATACTGAACTTTCCTCTAAATGTTACGACCACGACGAGTTAAATCGGTTCACCCATTGTGACGATATAGCGAATTCAAAAAAGGTCTACTTGCAGTTTTTAAATCTGGAAAAAAAGCAAATTTTGATATTTTGCCTGCCAATTCTTCATTTCTCAACCGATTTCAGTGAACTTGGTGTTGTTATGTAGGTAATAGAATAGATTCCTAGAAATTGTGAATAAATTGCCGAAATGTCAAAATTCAAGATGGCGGATACGATTATAACTAAACCTTCTATTGCGCTCATTCTTTTCAATTAAAAGTTGTCAAAACGGCAGAACAATTAGCAGATTCCGAAATAATGAACCTTCCTCTGAATTTTAATTCCACGACGAGTTAAATCGGTCCACCCATTGTGACGATATAGCGAATTCAAAAAATGTCTACTTGCAGTTTTTAAATCTGGAAAAAAAGCAAATTTTGATATTTTGCCTGCCAATTCTTCATTTCTCAACCGATTTCAATGAGGTTAGTGTTGTTAAGTAGGTAATAGAGTAGATTTATAGAAATTGTGAATAAATTGCCGAAATGTCAAAATTCAAGATGGCGGATACGATTAAAACTAAACCTTCTTTTGCGCTCGTTCTTTTCAATTAAAAGTTGTCAAAACGGCAGAACAAATAGCAGATTCCAAAATACTGAACTTTCCTCTAAATGTTACGACCACGACGAGTTAAATCGGTTCACCCATTGTGACGATATAGCGAATTCAAAAAAGGTCTACTTGCAGTTTTTAAATCTGGAAAAAAAGCAAATTTTGATATTTTGCCTGCCAATTCTTCATTTCTCAACCGATTTCAGTGAACTTGGTGTTGTTATGTAGGTAATAGAATAGATTCCTAGAAATTGTGAATAAATTGCCGAAATATCAAAATTCAAGATGGCGGATAACGATTGCAATTAAACCTTCTTTTGCGCTCATTCTTTTTAATTAAAAATTGTCAAAACAGCGGAACAATTAGCAGATTATGAAATAATGAACTTTCCTCTAAATTTCAAGACCGCGACGAGTTAAATCGGTCCTCCCATTGTGACGATATAGCGAATTCAAAAAAGGTCTACTTGCAGCTTTTAAATCTGGAAAAAATGCAAATTTTGTTATCTCGCGTGTTAATTCTTTATTTCTCAACTGATTTCAATGAAATTTGTGTTGTTATATAGGTAATAGAATAGATTCCTAAAAAATGTGAATAAATTGCCGAAATGTCAAAATTCAAGATGGCGGACAACGATAGAAAATAAACCTTCTTTTGCGCTCGATCTTTTTAATTAAAAGTTGTCAAAACGGCAGAACAATTAGTAGATTCCGAAATAATGAACTTTCCTCTAAATTTCAAGACTGCGACGAGTTAAATCGGTTCACCCATTGTGACGATATAGCGAATTCAAAAAAGGTCTACTTGCAGTTTTTAAATCTGGAAAAAATGCAAATTTTGTTATCTCGCCTGTTAATTCTTTATTTCTCAACTGATTTCAATGAAATTTGTGTTGTTATATAGGTAATAGAATAGATTCCTAAAAAATGTGAATAAATTGCCGAAATGTCAAAATTCAAGATGGCGGACAACGATAGAAAATAAACCTTCTTTTGCGCTCGATCTTTTTAATTAAAAGTTGTCAAAACGGCAGAACAATTAGTAGATTCCGAAATAATGAACTTTCCTCTAAATTTCAAGACTGCGACGAGTTAAATCGGTTCACCCATTGTGACGATATAGCGAATTCAAAAAAGGTCTACTTGCAGTTTTTAAATCTGGAAAAAATGCAAATTTTGTTATCTCGCCTGTTAATTCTTTATTTCTCAACCGATTTCAATGAACTTTGTGTTGTTATATAGGTAATAGAATAGATTCCTAAAAAATGTGAATAAATTGCCGAAATGTCAAAATTCAAGATGGCGGACAACGATAGAAAATAAACCTTCTTTTGCGCTCGATCTTTTTAATTAAAAGTTGTCAAAACGGCAGAACAATTAGTAGATTCCGAAATAATGAACTTTCCTCTAAATTTCAAGACTGCGACGAGTTAAATCGGTTCACCCATTGTGACGATATAGCGAATTCAAAAACGGTCTACTTGCAGTTTTTAAATCTGGAAAAAAAGCAAATTTTGATATTTTTCCTGCTAATTCTTCATTTGCCAACCGATTTCAATGAACTTGGTGTTGTTATATAGGTAATAGAATAGGTTCCTAGAAATTGTGAATATTTTGCCGAAATGTCAAAATTCAAGATGGCGGGCGCGATTGAAAATAGACCTTCTTTTGCGTTCGATCTTTTTAATTAAAAGTTGTCAAAATGGCAGAACAATTAGCAGATTCCGAAATAATAAACCTTCCTCTGAATTTTAAGACCATGACGAGTTAAATCGGTCCACCCATTGTGACGATATAGCGAATTCAAAAACGGTCTACTTACAGTTTTTAAATCTGGAAAAAAAGCAAATTTTGATATTTGCCTGTTAATTTTTCATTTCTCAACCTATTTCAATGAACTTGGTGTTGTTATGTAGGTAATAGAATATATTCCTAGAAATTTTGAGAAAATTTCCGAAATGTCAAAATTCAAGATGGCGGACACGATTGAAAATAAACCTTCTTTTGCGCTCGTTCCTTTTAATTAAAAGTTGTCAAAATGACAGCACAATTAACAGATTCCAAAATAATGGACTTTCCTCTGAATTTTAAGACTCCGACGAGTTAAATCCGTTCACCGGTTGTGACGATATAGCGAATTCAAAAAAGGTCTACTTGCAGATTTTAAATCTGGAAAGAAAGCAAATTTTGATATTTTGCCTGCTAATTGTTCATTTCTCAACCGATTTCTATGAACTTGGTGTTGTTATATAAGTAATAGAATAGATTCCTAGAAATTGTCAATATTTTGCCGAAATGTCAAAATTCAAGATAGTGGACGAAATTGAAATTTGCGCTCGTTCTTTTTAATTAAAAATTGTCAAAATGGCAGAACAATTAGCAGATTTCGAAATAATGAGCTTCCCTCTGAATTTTAAGATCGCGACGAGTTAAATCGGTCCATGACCCATTCTTTAATGGACTAAAATAAAATAAATGCGATCAGTCCACACATAAATTATTACTACTCATTATTGTCAATATTTGCAGAGAAAAGATGGTCCTATCACGATGATCGTATTTACCTAATAGATATGGCATAACTGCCGCAATAAAACCCCCAAACGGCATCTCCTGCCTGCTGCCCATAATAATGATAAATACCAGATAAAAACGAGAAAAACAAATATCTCGTGAAGATACAGGGGTAACGGAGCAGGCAATAATGATGTAGTGATTGCCTTGGCCGCAATATAGGTGAACTAAATTACTTGGTTAACGCATATTTAACATTACGGCGTCAATTAATGTCGCTAGGCTATTGGACGGCTGGCCCGTAAAATTGCCCCACCATCTAACCTATAAAAATGTTTATGACACGAAAATTAGCACCAGCTCGCAATAAATTAATATAACAGATTTAATTAATACAGCCCGAGCAGAGCTTTATAGTCTCTGAGAAGTCTAATATGTTGTGACGAAAGCGGCAGTGGAAGGCAGCACGCAATGGCGCGCGCGTGGATTTGTTGGAGGGGGTTGCCAGGTGCTTGAGCAACAATGCAACAATTAATAAACAAAATCAAATAAGCAAATGGTTACTTTCAGACAGCCAAAGATATCAGCGAGATATCCCTTAGTTTTATTACTAGACGGCTCAGCGAGACCCCAACTCCTGGTCAGAAGTCTTGATACTTCATCGGCGTATGTTTACGAAAAATCCAAAATTTGTTAGCTCTAGTTCGGTTTGATAGGTCGGTCGATAAATACATAATTCACTAAGAGTGTCCAATAGAATGTGCCGCAATTATATAAAAGCAATTAAAAACGGCCCGATCAAACATTTGATAAGCTCCAAATATATAAATTATTTCAACTATGAATATAAATATTTAACATCATCGAGAAAAGGTATTTATTTCATTGGAATAAACAGGAATTAATTGAAATATAATTTGAAACTAATATTTATTTAGTTTATTAATTTAATCCCGAAATAATCCTCACCTACCCTGTCAAATGACAATCGATTCGCATATGAGGATAGGCGCAGTATGAGCCAACACCAAAACAGTCTTTTACGATTTTCCACCACCGCACCGTGTAGGTGAGCAGATAATTCCGCTGGCCGCTGGAAAGCGGGCCTGCCGCCGCAGCCGAAAATATGTAGCGGCAAGTATGTTACTAAATTATTTTCGACCCCAATTTTCCCTTAAGCACTCCATTGCGAAGGGTTCGCCATCGCCGCCGCCTTGCAAATTGTAGTTTCTAGCATTTGAGTCCAATAAAGTCGGTACATACGGCGCGAAACTAATGCTCATTACAGAACAAATAGTTGCCCCGGAAAACTTCATGCTATCGACATAACTAACTCAAGTTAGTCAACGTTATTTCATTTGCTCCGCAATGTGTTCCGGGCGATTCCGGGGTGAGTGAGCGTCAGCTCGCTCGAGATTAGACTGGAACGCATTTTTTAAACCGAACGTTTGACAGCCGGTTCATGAACGGAGATGCTCGTTATGATACCAACTGATAGGTTTGTTCAAATTTATTTGCCACAAAATGGCGTCGAATTTTTCAGACACCGCATTCCATTTTTGATAAATTTTAACACAAAATTTGTAATCAGCGACCAAGAAGACCCTATATAAAAAATTAAATCCGAATAAAACAAATTTACCCCTTTCCGCCATTATGGATCCGCCATTTTTTATTTTAGTTGAGTTTAAATGTTAAATTCGCAATCAGCGCCCCCAACAACCCCCAGACATCTAATAAAACAATTATAAATACAAAATTGGACTTTCGACGCCATTTTGTTTTTAGACTGATCTTGAGGCCAAATTCGTAATCACAGTCCAAGCAATTGCTTAAATAAATGTGACAAAACATAGTGTACTGGTCCAGATAAAATATTTACTGGTTAACTGTAAACCCCGTATATTTTTGTTTCAGGGCGTTCATGGAATCACCTGGATTGGAGAACTTACCTTTGAGACTTTCAATTATCTTATAGCTTGTATTGTTTTATTTTAATAAAAAAATTTAATTTATAAAACTCTCTACTCTTATTCAACTGGGTGTCAGGGTGATGCATTCTTTTCAAAATATGTCATACCTTACCTTAACCGACAGTGGTATCGTTATTATTTGTTGCTCAAACGTATTGTGACCGGACTATACGAATGCAGTTGCATGCCTGAATAATTCACCATGAATTTTGATTTTATACTCCGAATAAATACATTAAGGACAGCAGGTGCAGCAGAACTGCATCATATTTCAAACAGATATAGCACAAAAAACAAAATACAGATTGATTTTCTGCCTTCACGCCTATTTATTTGTCAAGGTATGAGTTACTAGTTTAAATTGAAACATAAAAATCCGGAAAAACAGAGAGAATATATAACATTTAGAAACACACGTTGGCGTCCTTAGTTTATAACCTAAAATGCATGACATTCCTACGTATATGTACTTTAGAAACTTGACGTATCAAGTCACTTCTATTAAGCATAAATCCTTCGTTGCTGGCAAGATGTCCATGGAAGACAATTGCCTCTCTCAAGTCTCAACAAAGTAGACGGTCATTTTCGGTTCAATCAGAAGTGGGATCTGCACAAATTGCTCATCGATATAAATATCTCTCTAATTCAGAACATGAACATTTAGAAAAAATTGTAACAAACGTTGACGACCTTATTTTATAACCTAAAATGCATGACATTCCTACGTATATATACTTTAGAACCTTGACGTATCGAGTCACTTATATTAAGCATAAATCCTTCGTTGCTGGCAAGATGTCCATGGAAGACAATTGCCTCTCTCAACAAAGTAGACGGCCATTTTCGGTTCAATCAGAAGTGGGATCTGCACAAATCGCTCATCCGTATAAATATCTCTGTAATACAGAACATGAAGCCTCCCCTTGCAAAACGATGAGTCGAACATAAGCAAAACTGATATATTTCAATCCGAAAACACAGAAGGCGTTGCGCGTTGCAAATTCTTAGCTAACTTGGCATTATTCGCGGCATCCGACTATTCCGTGCATGGTAATGGGAATTTGTATCTGTGCGAGAATATAGAAAGGCAAAATGAAGACTAGGAGGCTGTATTGAATATTTGGTGTTTGTGTAAAGACAGGAAGGTGTGTAGCGGTAGAGATAGCGGCAACCGGAACCGACTTGGCTGCCGCTGACGTGTTTATTGTTGCCCTGATCAGATAGGAGTTCGTGTTGTTCGTTGACACGTGCAGAATGGTCCACATCTCCTCCTCGGTAACCTGTTACACACGACCGAAGGGCGTACAACCCCTTTGCTATCTCTGAGCGTACTCCTTTTTATCTATTCTGTTTTTAAATGAATATCCTTTTGATTACCGAACTCACGTGGATATTGTTGCGCTGATAAAAGTCGCTTTGTCCAGTTGCGATAAATTAGGTTTTTAATAATGCGTTTGTTTCGTTATTGTTCGTGTAGGGGTAACCGCAAGGTTTTTTACGCGAAACTGTTTGAGGCGCGAGGCATCATGGAAATCGCAAATAATAGAAGCCTATAATAGGAAGAGACACAAAATAAGTAGGCAGACTTTCACATCTGCCATACAGGTAATATTCACTATGTCACTCCGGCACTGCAGAGGGTGCCACCTCCGAATTTTCAAAAAACGTTAAAAAAATTCAGTTTTTCTATTTCAGGGCGTTCCAGGGATCTCATCAGTCGGAGTAACTTATCTTTCTCTAGTTTTATTTAGTTTGTAATATTAATAAAGATGTATTTAATTTAACCGGTTAAAAATTTTTTTATATTTAATGAGTTGTTTTAGGATTTGTTTTAAGTTTGATTTTTCTTTTTGCTTTATATTAATTACCCACATTACATACGAATTTTCTATTGCTTGGAATACGCTGCAGTTTTAATTATTTATAAATCCGTGTTTTTTATTCTATTTAAGGGCGTTCCAGGGATCTCATCAGTCGGAGTAACTTATCTTTCTCTAGTTTTATTTAATTTGTAATATTAATAAAAGATGTATTTAATTTAACCTGTTAAAAATTTTTTTATATTTAATGAGTTGTTTTAGGATTTGCTTTTAAGTTTGATTTTTCTTTTCGCTTTATATTAATTACCCACATTACATACGAATTTTCTATTGCTTGGAATACGCTGCAGTTTTAATTATTTATAAATCCGTGTTTTTTATTCTATTTAAGGGCGTTCCAGGGATCTCATCAGTCGGAGTAACTTATCTTTCTCTAGTTTTATTTAGTTTGTAATATTAATAAAGATGTATTTAATTTAACCGGTTAAAATTTTTTTTTATATTTAATGAGTTGTTTTAGGATTTGCTTTTAAGTTTGATTTTTCTTTTCGCTTTATATTAATTACCCACATTACATACGAATTTTCTATTGCTTGGAATACGCTGCAGTTTTAATTATTTATAAATCCGTGTTTTTTATTCTATTTAAGGGCGTTCCAGGGATCTCATCAGTCGGAGTAACTTATCTTTCTCTAGTTTTATTTAGTTTGTAATATTAATAAAGATGTATTTAATTTAACCGGTTAAAATTTTTTTTTATATTTAATGAGTTGTTTTAGGATTTGCTTTTAAGTTTGGTTTTTCTTTTTGCTTTATATTAATTACCCACATTACATACGAATTTTCTATTGCTTGGAATACGCTGCAATTTTAATTATTTATAAATCCGTGTTTTTTATTCTATTTCAGGGCGTTCCAGGGATCTCATCAGTCGGAGTAATTTATCTTTCTCTAGTTTTATTTGGTTTGTAATATTAATAAAGATGTATTTAATTTAACCTCTTAAATTTTTTTTATATTTAATGAGTTGTTTTAGGATTTGCTTTTAAGTTTGATTTTTCTTTTCGCTTTATATTAATTACCCACATTACATAAAAATTTTCTGTTGCTTGGAATACACTGCAATTTTAATTATTTATAAACCCGTGTTTTTTATTCTATTTAAGGGCGTTCCAGGGATCTCATCAGTCGGAGTAACTTACCTTTCTCTAGTTTTATTTCGTTTGTAATATTTATAAAGATGTATTTAATTTAACCTGTTAAAAATTTTTTTTATATTTAATGAGTTGTTTTAGGATTTGCTTTTAAGTTTGATTTTTCTTTTTGCTTTATATTAATTACCCACATTACATACGAATTTTCTATTGCTTGGAATACGCTGCATTTTTAATTATTTATAAATCCGTGTTTTTTATTCTATTTCAGGGCGTTCCAGGGATCTCATCAGTCGGAGTAACTTACCTTTCTCTAGTTTTATTTGGTTTGTAATATTTATAAAGATGTATTTAATTTAACCTGTTAAAATTTTTTTTTATATTTAATGAGTTGTTTTAGGATTTGCTTTTAAGTTTGATTTTTCTTTTTGTTTTATATTAATTACCCACATTACATACGAATTTTCTATTGCTTGGAATACGCTGCAGTTTTAATTATTTGTAAATCCGTGTTTTTTATTCTATTTCAGGGCATTCCAGGGAGTCGGAGTAACTTATCTTTCTCTAGTTTTATTTGGTTTGTAATATTAATAAAGATGCATTTAATTTAACCTGTTAAAAATTTTTTTATATTTAATGAGTTGTTTTAGGATTTGCTTTTAAGTTTGGTTTTTCTTTTTGCTTTATATTAATTACCCACATTACATACGAATTTTCTATTGCTTGGAATACGCTGCAGTTTTAATTATTTATAAATCCGTGTTTTTTATTCTATTTAAGGGCGTTCCAGGGATCTCATCAGTCGGAGTAACTTATCTTTCTCTAGTTTTATTTAGTTTGTAATATTAATAAAGATGTATTTAATTTAACCGGTTAAAATTTTTTTTTATATTTAATGAGTTGTTTTAGGATTTGCTTTTAAGTTTGGTTTTTCTTTTTGCTTTATATTAATTACCCACATTACATACGAATTTTCTATTGCTTGGAATACGCTGCAATTTTAATTATTTATAAATCCGTGTTTTTTATTCTATTTCAGGGCGTTCCAGGGATCTCATCAGTCGGAGTAATTTATCTTTCTCTAGTTTTATTTGGTTTGTAATATTAATAAAGATGTATTTAATTTAACCTCTTAAATTTTTTTTATATTTAATGAGTTGTTTTAGGATTTGCTTTTAAGTTTGATTTTTCTTTTCGCTTTATATTAATTACCCACATTACATAAAAATTTTCTGTTGCTTGGAATACACTGCAATTTTAATTATTTATAAACCCGTGTTTTTTATTCTATTTAAGGGCGTTCCAGGGATCTCATCAGTCGGAGTAACTTACCTTTCTCTAGTTTTATTTCGTTTGTAATATTTATAAAGATGTATTTAATTTAACCTGTTAAAAATTTTTTTTATATTTAATGAGTTGTTTTAGGATTTGCTTTTAAGTTTGATTTTTCTTTTTGCTTTATATTAAGTACCCACATTACATACGAATTTTCTATTGCTTGGAATACGCTGCATTTTTAATTATTTATAAATCCGTGTTTTTTATTCTATTTCAGGGCGTTCCAGGGATCTCATCAGTCGGAGTAACTTACCTTTCTCTAGTTTTATTTGGTTTGTAATATTTATAAAGATGTATTTAATTTAACCTGTTAAAATTTTTTTTTATATTTAATGAGTTGTTTTAGGATTTGCTTTTAAGTTTGATTTTTCTTTTCGCTTTATATTAATTACCCACATTACATAAACATTTTCTATTGCTTGGAATACGCTGTAGTTCTAATTATTTATAAACCCGTGTTTTTTATTCTATTTCAGGGCGTTCCAGGGATCTCATCAGTCGGAGTAACTTATTTTTCTCTAGTTTTATTTGGTTTGTAATATTAATAAAGATGTATTTAATTTAACCTCTTAAATTTTTTTTATATTTAATGAGTTGTTTTAGGATTTGCTTTTAAGTTTGATTTTTCTTTTTGCTTTATATTAATTACCCACATTACATACGAATTTTCTATTGCTTGGAATACGCTGCAGTTTTAATTATTTATAAATCCGTGTTTTTTATTTTATTTCAGGGCGTTCCAGGGATCTCATCAGTCGGAGTAACTTATATTTCTCTAGTTTTATTTAGTTTGTAATATTAATAAAGATGCATTTAATTTAACCGGTTAAAATTTTTTTTTATATTTAATGGGTTGTTTTAGGATTTGCTTTTAAGTTTGATTTTTCTTTTCGCTTTATATTAATTACCCACATTACATAAACATTTTCTATTGCTTGGAATACGCTGTAGTTCTAATTATTTATAAACCCGTGTTTTTTATTCTATTTCAGGGCGTTCCAGGGATCTCATCAGGCGGAGTAACTCATCTTTCTCTAGTTTTATTTAGTTTGTAATATTAATAAAGATGTATTTAATTTAACCGGTTAAAAATTTTTTTATATTTAATGAGTTGTTTTAGGATTTGTTTTAAGTTTGATTTTTCTTTTTGCTTTATATTAATTACCCACATTACATACGAATTTTCTATTGCTTGGAATACGCTGCAGTTTTAATTATTTATAAATCCGTGTTTTTTATTCTATTTAAGGGCGTTCCAGGGATCTCATCAGGCGGAGTAACTCATCTTTCTCTAGTTTTATTTAGTTTGTAATATTAATAAAGATGTATTTAATTTAACCGGTTAAAAATTTTTTTATATTTAATGAGTTGTTTTAGGATTTGTTTTAAGTTTGATTTTTCTTTTTGCTTTATATTAATTACCCACATTACATACGAATTTTCTATTGCTTGGAATACGCTGCAGTTTTAATTATTTATAAATCCGTGTTTTTTATTCTATTTAAGGGCGTTCCAGGGATCTCATCAGTCGGAGTAACTTATCTTTCTCTAGTTTTATTTAATTTGTAATATTAATAAAAGATGTATTTAATTTAACCTGTTAAAATTTTTTTTATATTTAATGAGTTGTTTTAGGATTTGCTTTTAAGTTTGATTTTTCTTTTCGCTTTATATTAATTACCCACATTACATACGAATTTTCTATTGCTTGGAATACGCTGCAGTTTTAATTATTTATAAATCCGTGTTTTTTATTCTATTTCAGGGCGTTCCAGGGATCTCATCAGTCGGAGTAACTTATCTTTCTCTAGTTTTATTTAGTTTGTAATATTAATAAAGATGCATTTAATTTAACCTGTTAAAAATTTTTTTATATTTAATGAGTTGTTTTAGGATTTGCTTTTAAGTTTGATTTTTCTTTTCGCTTTATATTAATTACCCACATTACATACGAATTTTCTATTGCTTGGAATACGCTGCAGTTTTAATTATTTATAAATCCGTGTTTTTTATTTTATTTCAGGGCGTTCCAGGGATCTCATCAGTCGGAGTAACTTATCTTTCTCTAGTTTTATTTAGTTTGTAATATTAATAAAGATGCATTTAATTTAACCTGTTAAAAATTTTTTTATATTTAATGAGTTGTTTTAGGATTTGCTTTTAAGTTTGGTTTTTCTTTTTGCTTTATATTAATTACCCACATTACATACTAATTTTCTATTGCTTGGAATACGCTGCATTTTTAATTATTTATAAATCCGTGTTTTTTATTCTGTTTCAGGGCGTTCCAGGGATCTCATCAGTCGGAGTAATTTATCTTTCTCTACTTTTATTTAGTTTGTAATATTTATAAAGATGTATGTAATTTAACCTGTTAAAATTTTTTTTTATATTTAATGAGTTGTTTTAGAATTTGCTTTTAAGTTTGATTTTTCTTTTTGCTTTATATTAATTACCCACATTACACACGAATTTTCTATTGCTTGGAATACGCTGCAATTTTAATTATTTATAAATCCGTGTTTTTTATTCTATTTCAGGGCGTTCCAGGGATCTCATCAGTCGGAGTAACTTCTCTTTCTCTAGTTTTATTTAGTTTGTAATATTAATAAAGATGTATTTAATTTAACACACAGCAGCATGCTCATTTCTTTACCTGCTGTAGTACGCATTTGAACAGAAACCTACATTGAAAAAGTGTAAACCATAATCGTTGTAAAGCCGTTTCATTCCACCGTTTACTCGAATCTAACCAACTAAATAATTAGCAGCCTATAACATAACTTAGGTGTCCAATTATTACAACACAAGTATCCGTGTATTCCAGGAACGTCCAGACATTCCTAAGTGCTTTGTTTCGGAACAAAACTAGCAAACTACCAATTCGATAACGTCCGTTTAGAAATTCGTCGGATACTGGAAGCGTCTTACTGGTAAAATATGTTACATATTCTTGGAGGATTATGCACGAAACATTCTATCGAACAGATCGTCGTATTTTTCTGTCGGTTCACGAACTGACTGCTGATTTGCCCTCGAAGCCCCGGTGGCAATTAAACTAAGAAACGAATAATAGAAAAAAACCAACCAATTTGCGGGAACTATAGTCTCAGATGTAATTTAATATTAAGGGTAGGTGTCTTCCCTGGAAATTGGCGTCGATATTGGAAAATTGAAAAATAAAATACCTCCACCTACCCGCCCGTATACCAGCTAGATAAAATAGGGCGGATGCAGGGAGAAAATATATGTGTATGCGAGAGTGTAAGTTCACCCTGGAGGCTCTAATCGGCCTCATTTTTAACTTAGAATGTTACTCGGGGCTCTCCCTCTTATCCTTTTTATAAACTCGGATACACACTAGCAAGTTAGGCTCGCACACTTTATGCCACCTATTCGCGTCTATGTTAGCTTGGACGGACGCTGGAAAAAAAAATGAGCCTGTAGACGATATAGAGGTCCGATGAGTCGAACTGCAATTTAAAAAAAAAACACGATTTTTTTATTTAAACTGAATTGAATCCATCTTAATAAAATATTTCAATTATTTTTTGTTCCACTTTTTACCAGATTATGCAAAATTACAGGCTTGTTAATCAACAAATAAACGAACACATTCGTATAAAAACCAATTATACTGTGTGTGTGTAGAAATAACGATAGATGTATCTCTGGTTACAAGATAGTTGACGACCCTGTTTCACCTGCCTCCCGTATTGGCAGTTTTATTACATGCCGGGTCAGAGAAGTAGTTCTTGTTTTATTATAGGCAGTATAAGACTTATGGCTTACCTGTAAAAATAAAAAAACGCATATCCCTAAATATATATCCTTGTCAATAAATATAGAAGTAAAACTTCTAGGATCTCTCTCGTAAATCGATATGTTTTATATATGTTTAACGATATTAATTTCAGGTCGGAACGTACTAGCTATCTAATTCGGAAACTTCGTTAAATTATTCCTGCTAATTGATTTTGCCAGCTTCACGTTACTTTAACTTAAAATTTATAAATTTGTAATACTCAGTACAATTCGATATTGTGATTATTTTACTCTCATTTCGTCGTTTTCTATTGCCTTGAATTATTCCGGATTCTTAATCGAAATAAACAATTTTTCTCTGAATAAAATTTTTTTTGTCCCCCGAAAATTCCCAAAAAAATTCAAGGACATTCCTTATAGTGTGTAGAATTGAGATCGAGCATCAGAAACAATCAATAGTGATCGGAAATATTTTTTTTCTGTGTCACAAGAGGGACGTGTTATATCGGTAGGATTTTGACCCTCATTTTCTTGCCTCTGTACTGGAAGAACCATTATATATGCTAACTTTTTTGTACACTCATTTTGTAGATAATTTTATCAGGATCATTTTGAGAGGTCGCATGGCTCGATATGTTCGTTCTTAGTCGAGTTACGACGATTTATGCGAGGCGGTGTCGGATTCCCTTGAATATGAAACTTTCGAACGCTCTATCTCCGAATCCGTAAGAGATCGCGGTTTGCGCCATTCGATTCGTCTCGCCGTTTTCTATAACCCTGATTTTTTTCAGATTTTTAATCACAAAAAAGATAATCGATGAAATTTTCGGGATTAAAAAAAATTTCCAAGATACCAACATTTTTATTTTGTTCCTAAAAATTGTGAACAATTCAAGGACATTTTTTGTAGTGTTTTAGAGTCGCGTTTGAGCATCAGTAAAAATTTTTATCGACCAGAAGTATTTTTTTTCGCCGTTACAAGTGTGGAATTCCTTGTGGTGAGATTTTCATGTTTCGTCTTCCCGCCTCTGTATCGGGAGAACCGTCGCAGATGACTCCATACTCAATTTACTCAGATTAAAGATAATTTTGACGTATCATTCGACTCGATCGGATCATTTTCCGTCGATTAACGTAATTTTATGCGACATTTTGAAAGTAAAAAGTCTGAGGACGGAGATTTTGCGTTCGGCTTCTGTCAGAATATTGAGACATGATCAGACCAGTTATCATCGATTGGCGTTTACAAATCAAAAAGCTTAACAAACACAAATACTAACGAACTTCTTCACAATCGTCTTCTTCTTATTATTATTCTTCTTCTTATTCTTCTTCTTCGTATTCTTCTTCTCCTTCTTATTCTTCATCTCCTTCTTATTCTTCTTCTCCTTCTTATTCTTCTTATTCTTTTTAGTCTTCTTCTTATTCTTTTTAGTCTTCTTCTTATTCTTCTTATTAGGCTTCTTCTTATTCTTCTTATTAGTCTTCTTCTTATTCTTCTTATTAGTCTTCTTCTTATTCTTCTTATTAGTCTTATTAGTCTTATTCTTATTCTTCTACTACTTATTCTTCTTATTCTTCTTAGTCTTCTTATTCTTTTTAGTCTTCTTGGTCTTCTTAATCTTCTTAGTCTTCTTATTCTTCTTAGTCTTCTTATTCTTCTTATTCTTCTTATTCTTCGTATTCTTCTTAGTCTTCTTAGTCTTCTTATTCTTCTTAGTCTTCTTAATTTTCTTATTCTTAGTCTTCTTAGCCCTCTTAATCTTCTTAGTTTTCTTAGTCTTCTTATTCTTCTTAGTCTTCTTAATCTTCTTATTCTTAGTCTTCTTATTCTTATTCTTCTTAATCTTCTTATTCTTAGTCTTCTTAGCCTTCTTAATCTTCTTAGTCTTCTTAGTCTTCTTAGTCTTCTTAATCTTCTTATTCTTCTTAGTCTTCTTAGTCTTCTTATTCTTCTTAATCTTCTTAGTCTTCTTAATCTTCTTATTCTTAGTCTTCTTAGTCTTCTTAATCTTCTTATTCTTCTTAGTCTTCTTAATCTTCTTAGTCTTCTTAATCTTCTTAGTCTTCTTAATCTTCTTAGTCTTCTTATTCTTCTTAGCCTTCTTAGTCTTCTTAATCTTCTTAGTCTTCTTATTCTTCTTAGTCTTCTTAATCTTCTTATTCTTAGTCTTCTTATTCTTATTCTTCTTAGTCTTCTTAGTCTTCTTAATCTTCTTAGTCTTCTTATTCTTCTTAGTCTTCTTAATCTTCTTATTCTTAGTCTTCTTAGTCTTCTTATTCTTCTTAGCTTTCTTAGTCTTCTTAGTCTTCTTAATCTTCTTAGTCTTCTTAATCTTCTTAATCTTCTTATTCTTAGTCTTCTTAGTCTTCTTAGTCTTCTTATTCTTCTTAGTCTTCTTAGTCTTCTTAGTCTTCTTATTTCTTCTTAGCCTTCTTAGCCTTCTTAATCTTCTTAGTCTTCTTAGTCTTCTTAGTCTTCTTATTCTTCTTAGCCTTCTTAGCCTTCTTAATCTTCTTAGTCTTCTTAGTCTTCTTAGTCTTCTTAATCTTCTTATTCTTAGTCTTCTTATTCTTATTCTTCTTAGTCTTCTTAGTCTTCTTAATCTTCTTAGTCTTCTTAGTCCTCTTATTCTTCTTAGTCTTAGTCTTCTTATTCTTCTTAGCCTTCTTAGTCTTCTTAGTCTTCTTAGTCTTCTTATTCTTCTTAGCCTTCTTAGCCTTCTTAATCTTCTTAGTCTTCTTATTCTTCTTAGTCTTCTTAATCTTCTTATTCTTAGTCTTCTTATTCTTATTCTTCTTAGTCTTCTTAGTCTTCTTAATCTTCTTAGTCTTCTTAGTCCTCTTATTCTTCTTAGTCTTAGTCTTCTTATTCTTCTTAGCCTTCTTAGTCTTCTTAGTCTTCTTAATATTCTTAGTCTTCTTAGTCTTCTTATTCTTCTTAGTCTTCTTATTCTTCTTAGTCTTCTTAGTCTTCTTATTCTTCTTAGCCTTCTTAGTCTTCTTAGTCTTCTTATTCTTCTTAGTCTTAGTCTTCTTATTCTTCTTAGCCTTCTTAGTCTTCTTAGTCTTCTTAGTCTTCTTAATGTTCTTAGTCTTCTTAGTCTTCTTAGTCTTCTTAGTCTTCTTATTCTTCTTAGTCTTCTTATTCTTCTTAGTCTTCTTAGTCTTCTTATTCTTCTTAGCCTTCTTAGCCTTCTTAATCTTCTTAGTCTTCTTAGTCTTCTTAGTCTTCTTAGTCTTCTTAGTCTTCTTAGTCTTCTTATTCTTCTTAGTCTTCTTAATCTTCTTATTCTTAGTCTTCTTAGTCTTCTTATTCTTATTCTTCTTAATCTTCTTAGTCTTCTTAGTCTTCTTATTCTTCTTATTCTTCTTAATCTTCTTATTCTTATTCTTCTTAGCTTTCTTAGTCTTCTTATTCTTCTTAGCCTTCTTAGTCTTCTTAGTCTTCTTAATCTTCTTAGTCTTCTTAATCTTCTTAATCTTCTTATTCTTAGTCTTCTTAGTCTTCTTAGTCTTCTTATTCTTCTTAGTCTTCTTAGTCTTCTTAGTCTTCTTATTTCTTCTTAGCCTTCTTAGCCTTCTTAATCTTCTTAGTCTTCTTAGTCTTCTTAGTCTTCTTATTCTTCTTAGCCTTCTTAGCCTTCTTAATCTTCTTAGTCTTCTTAGTCTTCTTAGTCTTCTTAATCTTCTTATTCTTAGTCTTCTTATTCTTATTCTTCTTAGTCTTCTTAGTCTTCTTAATCTTCTTAGTCTTCTTAGTCCTCTTATTCTTCTTAGTCTTAGTCTTCTTATTCTTCTTAGCCTTCTTAGTCTTCTTAGTCTTCTTAGTCTTCTTATTCTTCTTAGCCTTCTTAGCCTTCTTAATCTTCTTAGTCTTCTTATTCTTCTTAGTCTTCTTAATCTTCTTATTCTTAGTCTTCTTATTCTTATTCTTCTTAGTCTTCTTAGTCTTCTTAATCTTCTTAGTCTTCTTAGTCCTCTTATTCTTCTTAGTCTTAGTCTTCTTATTCTTCTTAGCCTTCTTAGTCTTCTTAGTCTTCTTAATATTCTTAGTCTTCTTAGTCTTCTTAGTCTTCTTATTCTTCTTAGTCTTCTTATTCTTCTTAGTCTTCTTAGTCTTCTTATTCTTCTTAGCCTTCTTAGTCTTCTTAGTCTTCTTATTCTTCTTAGTCTTAGTCTTCTTATTCTTCTTAGCCTTCTTAGTCTTCTTAGTCTTCTTAGTCTTCTTAATGTTCTTAGTCTTCTTAGTCTTCTTAGTCTTCTTAGTCTTCTTAGTCTTCTTATTCTTCTTAGTCTTCTTATTCTTCTTAGTCTTCTTAGTCTTCTTATTCTTCTTAGCCTTCTTAGCCTTCTTAATCTTCTTAGTCTTCTTAGTCTTCTTAGTCTTCTTAGTCTTCTTAGTCTTCTTAGTCTTCTTATTCTTCTTAGTCTTCTTAATCTTCTTATTCTTAGTCTTCTTATTCTTATTCTTCTTAATCTTCTTAGTCTTCTTAGTCTTCTTATTCTTCTTATTCTTCTTAATCTTCTTATTCTTATTCTTCTTAGCTTTCTTAGTCTTCTTATTCTTCTTAGCCTTCTTAGTCTTCTTAGTCTTCTTATTCTTCTTAGTCTTCTTAATCTTCTTAGTCTTCTTATTAGTCTTCTTAATCTTCTTAGTCTTCTTAGTCCTCTTATTCTTCCTTTTCTTCTTTTTCTTCCTTTTCTTCTTAGCCTTCTTAGTCTTCTTAGTCTTCTTAGGCTTCTTATTCATCTTAGTCTTCTTATTCTTCTTATTCTTCTTAGTCTTCATATTCTTCTTATTCTTCTTAGCCTTCTTAGTCTTCTTCGTCTTCTTAGTTTTCTTCGTCTTCTTCGTCCTCTTCGTCTTCTTCGTCTTCTTCGTCTTGTTCGTCTTCTTCGTCTTCTTCTTCTTAGTCTTCTACTCCTTCTTCTTCTTCTTAGTCTTCTTCTTGGTCTTCTTTTTAGTCTTCTTCTTCTTCGTTTTTTCTTTCCGAATTTCGATGTTTCTCTTGTATCTCTCATTTCCTTACTGATTTGTAGAGACAAGCAATTTATCGATTTAAAAGCAATATCGATAGTGCGAATGAAAACAGGTGGCGATCTATGGTAATTTGTGGAACATTTAGCGCCAGAGGATATGCAACCCACTATTATATAGTAGCGAAGAAAATTATTTAAACCATACAAATATGTTATTATTTACTCAGTTAAATCGAATTTCTTTACATAATTCAATTATGTAAGGTTAAACGTTGAGATTACAATTTTTCATCATTTCCATCCTGTGCAACCAAAACTTAACGTTAATATTGCAAAAAATCCGGCATGCAATTTCAGGGGGAGAACAGTATGTTTCAGTTTTCACTTGTCGCCCAGATACGTCGATCTCAAATTGATATAGCGCGCTGGTATCGGCAGAAATATAGTAGCTGGCGGAACCGCCGCCGCATCCTCTCTACCGCGCCGGAGTATTATAATTTACTGCCCTCCGGAGGACTGTACGTACGGATTATGGCCCCATCATACATTATGTACCTGTAGACTGCCATAACTCCTAACACCACTTATTGTAATCAAATACTCTGTGTACATCTTTCTAGCCGCACCGCCCTATATATCTAGTATTAATATTTTACGCTCCGAAACCTATTATCGTAGATACCGCACGTATTAACGTTGTATTGTTGAGAAGCAAGGTTAACCGGGGGATGGGCGAGCGTGTAATTAGTTAGTGCACGCACGGTGTAACGACGAATTACTTTGGTTGAAGGACCGGCGAAATAGAGCGTATGCCCAGCGCCTTCGCCAGATTATGTGTAGTACTGCAAGTGTGTGCACTATCGAATTATAAAGTCACAGCTGCGACTGGCAGACTGTGGCCTATTCTTTTCTTTCGCACGCAAATGTTATAACGTTTGTCGACTAATTATTTGGTTCGGCGGACACTTGTGAAGTGGTCCATAAGGGACGCGTGACGGATAGAAATGTTACGTAAATATTACGAACGTAGAGACATCTAGAAGAATAGTAGTCCACCGTTATCCAGCCACACACAGCCTTCGAATAAACACCGAGATTCGCCGATGATTTCATCGTGAAAGTACCGACGTCTTGTATAACTACTTAATTAAAACAGAGTTCGGTTGAAAGTTTCCGTTTATTTGTATTTAATGTTATATCACACATTCACCGGTTGAGCCCTTCGGTGTTCTGCTAAGATAGTTGGGCCTAGCCAACAGCGGATGTATTTCAAAACGTGGATTTATCATACACAGGCAAAGCAAGTCGGTAACCTGCTCTGGTAGTTTGTGGCACCAGTGTATGATTTAAATCTTTATTTTCCGCTAAGGAAGGAAATAACTTCCTTGTTAGCATAGCTCTGTATTTGAGGCAGTAGAAATCCGCGCTAATTAAGAAGGTCCCAGGGCATACCGAAACACAATATTTGCCTCGTAGCTAATCGGAATAAACTATATATATATTGCATTTCGGTAAATTTAATTAAGGACCTTTTAGCCGATTAAAATAAAAATATTAATAAACAATAAATTTGTTATTTTTTTTGCCGGAACGGCAGACCCAAAATTAAATTAAGGTACATGTATATGTAATATATCTTGTATGAAAAATCCGAAAGTGCGTAATCTCTGTTCCCCATTCGCCGGATACTCGCCGCTACATCAAGGGTGCCGTAGATCTGCCACTTCTTATAACCCATAAAGCAAATTTCGAAATGAACAGAATAAGAATGCGGTTATTGTTATTTATTCGAATAATAAATATCAATGACGGAATCCGTTATCCACTGGGAAGTAAAGACGCGGCGCGGGGCTGACATCGGGGGCCCCATTTATCATGCGGCTGTTCTGTGCCGGCTCTATGCTTGGCACCTGTGTCCTGAGTCCTTAGTCCTCGCCGCCCAAGCCTACTGTCTATCTCCCGCGTCAAGTTTTCTCTTGTACTCGCCCAATTAAACTTTAGATTGACAAATTTATTTTTGTTCACCGCCTGATTGTTATTCATTGCTTAAATTGATTATCGATCACCCGGCTTGCGTTCCCAGAAAGCAAGACATAATTCTAGCCGGCAAATATCTCGCATTAGCCCACAGAAAGTAAAACAAATAATATTTTTACTACCACGATCAACAGACAAAAAATAAATTAACTGCAGGACCCAACACTTCAGTATCTCGCTGTGTGTATGACAAACGACAGTTTTATAATTATCCAGCGAAATTATCTTTTGTGTGTGAGATTTTCTTGAATCCACCTTCCTTTGTCAACTGTTTCGTGCTCATCTGCATATTCATGCGGTGCGGCGGCACTCGAAGAAAGTAGGGCGAAACAAATAGAACAATTTATTTTGTTTAATTGAAACTGTGGTGACACTTACAGGCTTGTCGGTGGCCGCGTTAGAGAGTGAGGTAAACCGCGCTGGATGATTTCTTCGCTGCTTGAACCACAAAGAAATCACGATTCGCCTGCTAGTGGCATTGCCGACTCGAACTTCTGCCCAAAAATGAATAGCGAACGATCACCTGTCTCTGGTTGAACTCTAATGCGCTGGTGAAGTCTCAATAATCTTTTGAATAATTTATAGAATCTTATAGTTTATAATCACAGAAAAATTGCTCATTCGAGTAAATTTCTTAATGTAAGTAATTTTTACAGGTAATATTATATAGGTCAGTTTTACCAAAGACTATTTTTGTGAAGCAGCTTTTAAATAGTTTGCAATTTTTTTTTTAAATTACAATTTTACTGGCCAGTTTTTAACAAGTCTGTACTTGCACTGGTTAATTTTAACAAGTCTATGCGATCAATAGTAATTTTACATTTTTGTGAGGCAATTTTTAAATTTTTTAAAAATTTACAATTTTACTGGCCAGTTTTTATCGAGTCTGTACTTGTACTGGTCAATTTTAACAAGCCTCTACATTAGCAATACTGCCTTGTAATGGCTTCCTCTCTTTTCCAGATACTTACGTAATCTTTTATACGGAAATCTCGGGCGCCAGCCCTTTAACTTTTGAGTGCAAAGGACAGCACTTTTTGGCTTTCCTATTTGGGAAAACAATCCGGGGTAGCTAACAGATGGAGATACAGATAGCCAGAGGTCGCAAGTTGGGGGTCTGTCTAAAGGACTTCAACCCCTACTCAAACGGATTAATCAGAAATTAAAATGACAGAAATAATAACTCGTGAATTTTACCTTTTTAAAATAACGGATTTATTCAAGGATAATAATGAACAAATTAATTTACTCTAAACCTCCACGACTGTACAAACAGTCGAGTGTGTATAAAATTATTTCAAAAATGATAAAAATAAGTCGTGCTGGCAAGCAAGAATGTTTACGTGATTTTACGTCTGAATTTTCGGATACGTGAGATTAATGAATTCTGATGTACGACAAGCAAACGGACCTTTCCACTCGGATGTATTATGCACGGCGGGCAATCGATTAGCTATAGATATTCTAGGCTATACGGAATTTTTACATACACGGCAAACTACTGCCACAAACGTAGAGCGATTTGCTAATGCTTATATTATTATTATATTATTACGTAAGTTTCGCGAGCCAGTTCTATGCAGATCACCCGTTTGGAAGGCCCTAGCGAACAATTCCTCTCAGTTGATGCATATAATGGCTATTAGATTTATCGTAGGTTTTCCGGTAACCTATTATGCAGTGGAACTTTTGAGGTGACCCTAGCGAATAGACCTCAGCGGCTGCTGCATATATTAACAAACAAAAGACCAACGGAGGTATTACTAATTAGCTCTGGTTTGATTGAGTAGTATAATACAACAATACGAGTGGACACAAGAATCTTTGAATATCTATACTTAACTGAAAGCAGTACCTGCAAAATACAGTGCACGACGATGTATTCTTACCAAAATAATTTTCGGAATCACGTTCTGATAGGATTTGCTATTTAATTCGGAGCGGCGGCGCGAAACTGTAGACGGCTGGTTCGATCTGGCACTTCTGAAGGTGGATCGGATCTGATCTGATGCGGACTATTTCGGAATGAATCTACTGCTGGAATGAGAGCGAAGTGACTGTGCTTCCCCTTTTTGTAAACTTTTATGACGTATCTGTCGTGTTAAAAGAGAGGTGGTCACCGACTTTACACGATGGGATCGTGTGCTCAACACGACGTTCGTTGCAAAGTGCAAGCGGATTATGCAATTAGAAGTATTCGTTCAAAGCGTCGATAACCGGAAATGCATTACTTGCAATTTCTATACTATGTTGCAAAAAGAAACGGATTAAAACGGGCAAGGATTAACATTTTTAGTAACGAATGATTTTTATTTCCGACTCGGCCATTATTTATAATATTTCTCGGATTTTACTTATACGAGGTATTGTCGAAAATTAATCAATTAATTACTTGATTGCTTGTTTACCAGCGGACTTTTTAACAACTCATTAATAACTTAATTAAAACAGGACTTACTTACTAAAACAGCGGCAGGGTGTACCCAAGTGACGGTAATATTTAAAGCAAAATTGAACATTCCTTGATCGGAAAAAATCACTTCGTTACACCCCCCTCTTACTTCGGTAAAAAAAAAATAATAATTCATTATACATTTTTTTTTTCTTCTCCCTGGGAGGCTCCAGGTAAACAAAGGCAAAATTAATTGAAAACGGAAAGCTCCCTAATCTAGTATTTACAGAACAAAATTCTAAATTAGCAAAAAAACAAAATTAACTTTAAACAGCCTCCCGGGACCGGTGTCATTACCTCTGGGGGTCTTCATTCGGTGCGTCTTACCAGTTGGCCTTAACGTGTTCCAGGGTGGTCAGTATTCCCTGGGGGGTCCTTCAACTGGGCCGACCATGGTCAGGGGCTGGTCCTTCTGAAAATACAAAAAGCAGTTAGCTATGGTGAAGCTAATTGACGGCGGTAAATGTAGAACGTCGGCGGAATTTTTGGACGTCGAGCTCAGGCCTTGTAGTGGCAGTGGCAGTCACACACGGGACAAGCTCGCTTATTTCGCAAATACAGCGGGTCGGTTTGGATCCCTTGTGTCCGGGTCTTGCGGGGAAGGTTCGGTCGACGGGTTGCCCTCGGAGTGGGGTTAGGAGGTATAACCGCGGTACTACACCGGCAATCGCGGGATAGCATGCCCACGAGCCCACATCTGGAGCAGAATATAATCCTCCTCCGCGTACAACGGTCTCTGCTGTGGTCCGGATAACCACATCTCCAACAGAGATCCTGCTCGACAGGTAGGTAGGTCTGCGGCGGATACGGCTCACGTCTCCATAACCCAGACTGGGGCGTCTTCGATGGGCTCTCGTGGCGAGTCATCCGCAGGGGTTCGGAGTCGGTGGCAGGTGGTGTCGGCGTCGGGCTACGGACCAAAGGGGGCGGTGTATGGCTTCTTACTTCCAGTAGTTCCGGACGGCTCGGACGGGCTACTTCCTCCTCCTTCCTGTTGTCCTCGGGGGATTCAGTACAGGCCTCCATCAGCTCCCACTCGAAGTCTGAGGCTGGGTCGCCGAGGAGTTCCAGTATGGGACTGTCCATGTGGAAGAAGTACTGTAACATAAAGTCAAATTACACATTAATGGGCGGCGGGGCCGCGTGCGAGGCTGGTTTTAAATCCTTTATGTGGATATGTCGCACTTGCTTGCCGGTATCACTTTTCAAATCGTAAACGACGGGTGAAATGACTCGGGTGACAGTGTACGGTCCGGAAAATTTCGGAGCTAGTTTAGCGGCAAATCCGCGAACGGCGGAGGACAACGGGTTTTCTCGCTTCATAACGCGGTCGCCACGGTGGCAGCGCCATTCCCGCCTACGCAAGTTGTAATAGTGACTTTGTGTAGAAAACGCGCGGGCTAAGTTTATTCGAACCAGCTGAAAAACTTCACGCAGTTTTTCTAACCGGTTACTCAGGTCAGCAGGTTTGAGAGAGTCGGTGGTTATTTCTTCCCCTTGCTGTCGGGTTTCTGTGCGATACAGCGACTTGGGTAAGTCCAATTCTCTCCCAAAATTGAGGAACGCAGGCGAAAATCCGGTTGACTCGTGTTTTGAGCTGTTTATCGCCAATTGGAAATCGGTGATGTTTTGATCCCATTTACGATGGTCTTGTTCGCAATATTGGGCGATCATGGTTTTGATTGTCCGATTGGTTCGTTCCACGGGATTGGCTTGCGGCGTATACGGAGGCGTGAAACGGTGCTGTATTCCCAATTCTTCCAGGGTGCGACGGAACAGTCGGCTATCATACTGAGAGCCGTTATCACTTATAATGGTGCGGGGGCAACCAAAACGGGTGATAACTTCGTCATACAGTGCTTGACTTACAGTACGGGCTGTAGCACTTCGGAGCGGCTTGCACTGGACCCATTTAGTAAAGCGATCTTGAAAAACCACAAGGTAATTATTCCCTTTACTGGATCGTGGCAGGGGACCGACCAAATCTGTACTGACGGTTTCCCACGGGTTTCGGTTTGCGGAAGGTTGCATTTTCCCTGCAACCTGTTGTTGTGACGGTTTGTACCTTTGACACTGTAGACATCCTCTGACATATTTGGCGATATCGCGAAACATACCAGGCCAATAGTACCGGTGAGCCATGCGTGCCACAGTTTTGGCTATTCCCATATGTCCAGCGGACGGAGCATCATGGTTTTCGGCCAATACAGTAGGACGGAGAGACGTGGGTACGCATAGCTTCCAGGGGTCAGACAGCTCCGGCTCAGTCAGATCATGTGCATCCCAGAAGTGGCGAAACAGACGGTTGTCTCGGATGCAATAATCTGGAAAGGCTTCGGGATTTTTTTCCACTTCGGCCTTTTTCCGGTTGTACCAGGAGCAGTCAGCTGTTTCAGTTAGAGATCCCAATTCCTCGGAATCTGGGGCGGACGACGGTCCCGGTAAGGGTTGTCTTGATAAGGCATCTGCTACTCGGTTCAAGGTGCCTTTTCGGTACTTAATCTCAAAATCGTATTGTTGCAAAAAGATACTCCATCGAGCGAGGCGTCCTGCCGGACTCTTGATCGAGTGCAACCAACGGAGAGATTGGTGATCGGTTAGCACGGTAAAACGGTAGCCTTCCAGGTAGGGTCTCATCTTTTCTACTCCCCAGACAATCGCTAAACATTCTCGTTCTGTGACAGAATAGTTTTTCTCGGCGGGTGAGAGAGTACGACTAGCGTATGCTATCACCCGGTCATGACCCTCTATTTCCTGGGTTAACGCTACCCCAAGGCCTTGGTCGGACGCGTCTGTTTGCAGAGTGAATGGTTGAGAGAAATCCGGACACGTCAAGACGGGGGCCTCGGTCAGAAAGCCCTTTAAACGGTTGAAGGCCTCCTCTTGCTCGGCAGTCCATTTAAATCGATGATTCTTCTTTAGCAGTCGCGTCAGGGGGGTTACGATTTGCGAAAATGCAGGCACAAATCGACGGTACCAGGACGCAACGCCTAAAAATCGGCGTACGTCGCGGACGTTACGTGGCGTCGGAATTTGACGAATAGACTCCACCTTGTCGGGATCGGTATTTATTCCTTCGGACGTAACGACATGTCCCAGATACTTCAGTGACTTCCTACAGAATTCACACTTTGCAGGGTTCAGTTGTAAGTTCGCGGCTCGGAGACGGCGAAAAACTTCTCTCAGGTTGGTCAGGTGTTCCTCGAACGTTTCTCCTAGGACGATTATATCATCCAGATAGGCGAACGCGTGGGGTTCCAAGTCGGGTCCAATAATGCTGTCGAGTAGTCTTTGGAAAGTGGCGGGGGCGGAGTGCAGTCCAAACGGCATTACTCTAAACTGGAACAGTCCACGGCCCGGAACGGTGAACGCGGTGATGGGTTTACTGGAACGGGAGAGAGGTATCTGCCAGTATCCCTGTTTCAGGTCGATACTAGAGATATATCGGGCTCTGCGTAACTTGTCGAGAATATGGTTGATGTATGGTAGCGGGTATGCATCTTTTTCGGTAACTTCGTTTATTTTTCGAAAGTCTATACAGAACCGGGGTTTTCCATCTTTCTTTTTGACTATGACTACCGGTGAACTCCACGGACTGTGAGACGGTTCGATGATCCCATTTTTTAGCATCTCATCAACTTCTTGATTAATGATCTCCTGCATTTTTGGGTTTTGTGGACGGTACCTCTGCTTGATTGGTTCGGAATGCGACAGACGGATGTGGTGTTGTACCTGGTCGGTAGTACCACGGATTTCTTGAAAACTTGGTAACTCGTTATCAAGAAAGTTCTGCAGGCGATGCTCCTCACTTGTAGTGAGAGTCAAGGAAACTGTGCCTAACGGGCTAGCGGGCGTGACTCGTGGTCGAGAGACCACATGACCATTCAGTGAAACGGAAGCGGTTCTTGGAGTGATGAGAAAGTCGTGCTTGCTCATTACGTCCATTCCCAGGACAATGTCGGACGAGAGATTTTCTAGATACAATAGATCTTCAGCGAATTGTGTTCGGCCGATGGTAAATTTTAGCGAATATGCTTGGGTGACGGTAGCCAAGTTGCCATTAGCCAATCGGGCAGAGGGTGCGGTAACAGTTTGCGGTTTAATCCCCAATCGCGTACAAAATTCATGTATTTGGTTACCGACGTACGAACGGACGGCGCCGGTATCCACAAGGGCGGAGAAGGTCTTATTACGAATGCGTACGGGGATATGTGGGCGGTTGTCATGTTCAGGTGCCAGTTCCTGGTGCGAGGCGGTAATATTTCGGAACCAAACTGGCCTCGGTACGGTGCGGTTCCGGTTTAGTTTTCCGCTGTATTACATTGGCAGTCGCGGGTCATTGTGCCCTGACGGCCGCAGCGTGAACAAAATAGGCGGGGTGGCGAGCGACATTCACTGCGGAAGTGACCGGTCTTGCCACAACGCCAACAGATCGTACTTCGGTCAGTAGGGATGTCTGCGGATGCGGAACTGTTATTTCCGTTACGTTTCTGGTTTGGACGGGTTCGAGTTTCCTGGGTTTCACGCGTCCTCTCGTAGGGCGTCGCTGTCCGTGTCTGGTCGCTGCTTGACCGCGGAGGTGGTGACGACGGTTGGTTGGAAGTACGTTCTCCCGGGCCTAAGCGTTGAGACGTCCCGGAAGTATCGTCGGACTGACGTGTACTGGTGGAACGGCGAGCGAGAGGTGGTTTGCTATACACCCGGTCAACCTCCTGCTTCAGCGTTTCATATTCACGACATTTCGCGATTAATATTGCTACGTCTGTAAAGTCTTGTCGACGAATGTACTGGCGAAAATCGGGTAACAAATTTCGGTAGAGCCATCGTAACTCTTGTTCCCCGGAAAGTCCTCTATGACGGCGGATGAGAGTCTGCAAGTCGGTGATGTACGTCATCACTGACTCCTCTGGGCGTTGCAGTCGACGGCTAATTTCTGCTTCTATATCTTCCTGATAGTGAACCGGTACGTAAAAAATACGAAAATCTGCTAGGAATTGTTCCCAGGAGGTCCAGCGGGCTTTATTATTGCGGTACCAGAGCAAGGCGGAGCCTTGCAGTAGCTCAGGTAGGACCGGAAGTAACTGCGCGGGACGGAGGGTGGTATACCCACAAACTTCTTCCAAGCGCTCCAGGAACGCGGCTGGATCGCCAGTGCCATTGAAATGGATGTTCCATTTGCGTATCTGTACGGGGTCTAATGGCGTCTGTCCTGGTGCAATATTGTGGGGCGGTTGAGGTATTACCAGCGGTGGTAACGGTGGCGGTACCGGCGGCGGAAAAACAGGTGGCGCGGTATTTGGTCTAGGCGAAGAGCACCCCTCTTTGATAAACTTGACCAAACGGCGCTTCTTCTCGTCCACGGTACCGGTTACGGGTAGACCAAACTTCCCTAACTGATCGTCTATTTGTTCCTTCTTTAATTTATAGATCCAGCCTAGCCGAATATCTCCCAGATCAAGGTTCGCGGCCTCGTCGACGGGTAATACGGGTGTGTCGGTTTTATCTCCTTCGGTAGGCATTGTGTTACCTCCCAAAGATGTCAGTAAAACGAGTTCAGGTCGAATCAAACGGACGATACGAGTCGGAAAATCCTAAGTCTGGAAGGGCTGGTTATATCGCGTCGAAACTATCGGCAATCGCTTTAGCGTCCTCGGTTTACTATTAAATGAGGGGTCACACCCTCGGAAAATTCTGACTCCGGAGTCACGAAATACTCCGGTGAAACTCCGGTGAAATAGTAAGAGGCGTCACGGCTGCTGTATAGCGGTCACGGATACGGAAATCTGCAGGTTGTGATGATATTCAACCTCAGGCGTCGCGACGGTAGGCGTCTTTCAGCAACGGTGCTTCAGATCGGGTTGCAAGTATCACCAATCGGTTCCTAGGGTGCGATTACCCCAAAAAGGATACCCCACAAGGCTAGCTTGTACCTGGGTATTTCTGGATGACCTTGGCTACAACCGACGGTAATTCGATTTGGAACGTGCAATCGTAGTTCCTCGTCACGTAAATTAATAACGTATAACTCGGTCTGGCTTCAATAACGTTGTGTCGCGTCAAAGTTATATGTAACTTCTTCAATAGGATTCGAATCGGTATGTAAGTAGTCGCAATCGGTTCTTCAGGTTCGATTTAATCAGAATCGACACGTCGCAGGCTTATTTACCGCGGCTAGTAGAAATTTTGTTGCGTTCGTTGCGTGCCGAATTCACAAAAAACCTAACAGATCGCTGCACTACCCAGCGGATGGGCAGTTGGATGCTAACAGAAAACGGTAAATCTGCGTTGCAGATTTTTGGAAATTGCCTACTTACTTGCTATAAAGCAACACTGGTGAAAACACACCCTGGTCACGTCAAAATAATTTGTTGTCAGCTAGAGTACCTAACAACACGTTATCTGAGAATAATTTTCAGGTTTTGAGTTGCTTAACAACTCGGCATAGGGCAACAGCGGTATCTGCCCCCTATGACAGCGTCAAAAATAACAAAATAATGCTAAAATTATTTAAATCCCTAATAGACTGTAACAGTAAGGTATGCTGTATCAGTAAAGTAGGCACACCCTGTATAATATCGGTTCAATTATGTTGACGTTGCCTTTCCACTCAACATGGCAGAGAGTAGCGGGAGTTAACCCCAAGGGCAAAGTCAAAATAATTTGAAAAATCCCCTAACGATTCGGTATACAGCGGCTATAGCAGCTTGAGTATTTCGCGGAAGTAAGTACTTATGCAAGCAGCTGTTTGTAAAATTAAAATAAACCACCTTCGGTTGTAATTGCAATCGGGACGTATTAACAAGTTAAGTTGCAATCACTTGGCTAGGTTACAGACAGACAGACAGACAGACGGATGTAAAACCTAGAAGTAATTTATTTCAAGTTTATTTCGATGTTTAAATCCTCCGAGTTAAATAGGAAATGTTTTTATTATCTAGCAGACGGACAGACGATATTTGATTTAAATCACCTGATAACGGAATATTATTTCTTTACTAGAAATAAAACTGTTTGGTTTTATAAATTTTAAATTGATAAAACCCTCGTGTACGGCGAACAACAAGTTTTTATTTCTTATCAATAAAAAAACTGTAATTTATAAAAAATTCTAGCGTTTTCGACGGACTGAAAAAACAGGCTTCACGTATTTTATTTTATTTTAAATCGGCGTCTAATTGCAAATTTCTAGTGTTTCGGTATTTATTTAATTCTACGCGTATTTCACACAAGACTTGTAATTTTTTTCGGCGGCTCCGTTTTCTGGACAAATTTTACACTTTCGGATTTCTGATTAACGTAATAAAGTCCCTGCTCGGGCGCCATTTTGTAATGGCTTCCTCTCTTTTCCAGATACTTACGTAATCTTTTATACGGAAATCTCGGGCGCCAGCCCTTTAACTTTTGAGTGCAAAGGACAGCACTTTTTGGCTTTCCTATTTGGGAAAACAATCCGGGGTAGCTAACAGATGGAGATACAGATAGCCAGAGGTCGCAAGTTGGGGGTCTGTCTAAAGGACTTCAACCCCTACTCAAACGGATTAATCAGAAATTAAAATGACAGAAATAATAACTCGTGAATTTTACCTTTTTAAAATAACGGATTTATTCAAGGATAATAATGAACAAATTAATTTACTCTAAACCTCCACGACTGTACAAACAGTCGAGTGTGTATAAAATTATTTCAAAAATGATAAAAATAAGTCGTGCTGGCAAGCAAGAATGTTTACGTGATTTTACGTCTGAATTTTCGGATACGTGAGATTAATGAATTCTGATGTACGACAAGCAAACGGACCTTTCCACTCGGATGTATTATGCACGGCGGGCAATCGATTAGCTATAGATATTCTAGGCTATACGGAATTTTTACATACACGGCAAACTACTGCCACAAACGTAGAGCGATTTGCTAATGCTTATATTATTATTATATTATTACGTAAGTTTCGCGAGCCAGTTCTATGCAGATCACCCGTTTGGAAGGCCCTAGCGAACAATTCCTCTCAGTTGATGCATATAATGGCTATTAGATTTATCGTAGGTTTTCCGGTAACCTATTATGCAGTGGAACTTTTGAGGTGACCCTAGCGAATAGACCTCAGCGGCTGCTGCATATATTAACAAACAAAAGACCAACGGAGGTATTACTAATTAGCTCTGGTTTGATTGAGTAGTATAATACAACAATACGAGTGGACACAAGAATCTTTGAATATCTATACTTAACTGAAAGCAGTACCTGCAAAATACAGTGCACGACGATGTATTCTTACCAAAATAATTTTCGGAATCACGTTCTGATAGGATTTGCTATTTAATTCGGAGCGGCGGCGCGAAACTGTAGACGGCTGGTTCGATCTGGCACTTCTGAAGGTGGATCGGATCTGATCTGATGCGGACTATTTCGGAATGAATCTACTGCTGGAATGAGAGCGAAGTGACTGTGCTTCCCCTTTTTGTAAACTTTTATGACGTATCTGTCGTGTTAAAAGAGAGGTGGTCACCGACTTTACACGATGGGATCGTGTGCTCAACACGACGTTCGTTGCAAAGTGCAAGCGGATTATGCAATTAGAAGTATTCGTTCAAAGCGTCGATAACCGGAAATGCATTACTTGCAATTTCTATACTATGTTGCAAAAAGAAACGGATTAAAACGGGCAAGGATTAACATTTTTAGTAACGAATGATTTTTATTTCCGACTCGGCCATTATTTATAATATTTCTCGGATTTTACTTATACGAGGTATTGTCGAAAATTAATCAATTAATTACTTGATTGCTTGTTTACCAGCGGACTTTTTAACAACTCATTAATAACTTAATTAAAACAGGACTTACTTACTAAAACAGCGGCAGGGTGTACCCAAGTGACGGTAATATTTAAAGCAAAATTGAACATTCCTTGATCGGAAAAAATCACTTCGTTACAGCCTTTTACATTTTTGTGAGGGAGTCTTAAAAAGTTTGTAATTTTTAAAAAATTTACAATTTTACTGGCCAGTTTTTAACGAGTTTGTACTTGTACTGGTCAATTTTAACAAGTCTTTACGTTAACAGTACTGCCTTTTACATTTTCGTGAGGCAGTCTTCAAAAAAGTTGTAATTTATAAAAACTTACAATTTTACTGGACAATTTTTAACAAGTCTGTACTTGCACTGGTTAATTTTAACAAGTATATATGCGATCAATAGTGATTTTACATTTTTGTGAGGCAATTTTTAAATTTTTATAAAATTTACAATTTTACTGGCCAGTTTTTAAAAGGTCTGTACTTCTACTGGCCAGTTTTAACAAGTCTCTACGTTAATAATACTGCCTTTTATAAGCAATACTTTTATATGACAGTTTCTAAAGTTGTGTGCTTTTATAGGTATGTTTTATACAGGTCTGTTCTTTTATAGGCCAGTTTTTATCAGATCTGTACTTTTACAGACACAATTTTTTACAAATAGTACTTTTATAGGTCATTTTAACAAGACTGTACTTTTATAAGCCAAATTGTAAACTGTTTATAATTTTTTAGAAATTTACAATTTTACTGGTCAGTTTTTAAAAGGTCTGTACTTCTACTGGCCAGATTTAACAAGTGTCTACGTTAATAATACTGCCTTTTATGAGCAATACTTTTACATGGCAGTTTCTAAAGTTGTGTGCTTTCATAGGCATGTTTTATACAGGTCTGTCCTTTTATAGGCCAGTTTTTATCAGATCTGTACTTTTACAGACACAATTTTTTACAAATAGTACTTTTATAGGTCATTTCACCAGGACTATACTTTTATAAGTCAAATTGTAAACTGTTCATAATTTTTTAAAAATTTACAATTTAACTGGCCAGTTTTAACAAGTCTCTACGTTAATAATACTGCCTTTTATGAGCAATACTTTTACATGGCAGTTTCTAAAATTGTATGCTTTTATAGGCATGTTTTATACAGATCTGTTCTTTTATAGGCCAGTTTTTATTAGATCTGTACTTCTACAGACACACTTTTTTAGAAATAGTACTTTTATAGGTCATTTCACCAGGACTATACTTTTATAAGTCAAATTGTAAACTGTTCATAATTTTTTAAAAATTTACAATTTAACTGGCCAGTTTTAACAAGTGTCTACGTTAATAATACTGCCTTTTATGAGCAATACTTTTACATGGCAGTTTCTAAAGTTGTATGCTTTTATAGGCATGTTTTATACAGGTCTGTTCTTTTATAGGCCAGTTTTTATCAGATCTGTGCTTTTACAGACACAATTTTTTACAAATAGTACTTTTATAGGTCATTTTAACAAGACTGTACTTTTATAAGCCAAATTGTAAACTGTTTATAATTTTTTAGAAATTACAATTTTACTGGTCAGTTTTTAAAAGGTCTGTACTTCTACTGGCCAGTTTTAACAAGTGTCTACGTTAATAATACTGCCTTTTATGAGCAATACTTTTACATGGCAGTTTCTAAAGTTGTGTGCTTTCATAGGCATGTTTTATACAGGTCTGTCCTTTTATAGGCCAGTTTTTATCAGATCTGTACTTTTACAGTCACAATTTTTTACAAATAGTACTTTTATAGGTCATTTCACCAGGACTATACTTTTATAAGTCAAATTGTAAACTGTTCATAATTTTTTAAAAATTTACAATTTAACTGGCCAGTTTTAACAAGTCTCTACGTTAATAATACTGCCTTTTATGAGCAATACTTTTACATGGCAGTTTCTAAAGTTGTATGCTTTTATAGGCATGTTTTATACAGATCTGTTCTTTTATAGGCCAGTTTTTATTAGATCTGTACTTCTACAGACACACTTTTTTAGAAATAGTACTTTTATAGGTCATTTCACCAGGACTATACTTTTATAAGTCAAATTGTAAACTGTTCATAATTTTTTAAAAATTTACAATTTAACTGGCCAGTTTTAACAAGTGTCTACGTTAATAATACTGCCTTTTATGAGCAATACTTTTACATGGCAGTTTCTAAAGTTGTATGCTTTTATAGGCATGTTTTATACAGGTCTGTTCTTTTATAGGCCAGTTTTTATCAGATCTGTGCTTTTACAGACACAATTTTTTACAAATAGTACTTTTATAGGTCATTTTAACAAGATTGTACTTTTATAAGCCAAATTGTAAACTGTTTATAATTTTTTAGAAATTTACAATTTTACTGGTCAGTTTTTAAAAGGTCTGTACTTCTACTGGCCAGTTTTAACAAGTGTCTACGTTAATAATACTGCCTTTTATGAGCAATACTTTTACATGGCAGTTTCTAAAGTTGTGTGCTTTCATAGGCATGTTTTATACAGGTCTGTCCTTTTATAGGCCAGTTTTTATCAGATCTGTACTTTTACAGTCACAATTTTTTACAAATAGTACTTTTATAGGTCATTTCACCAGGACTATACTTTTATAAGTCAAATTGTAAACTGTTCATAATTTTTTAAAAATTTACAATTTAACTGGCCAGTTTTAACAAGTCTCTACGTTAATAATACTGCCTTTTATGAGCAATACTTTTACATGGCAGTTTCTAAAATTGTATGCTTTTATAGGCATGTTTTATACAGATCTGTTCTTTTATAGGCCAGTTTTTATTAGATCTGTACTTCTACAGACACACTTTTTTAGAAATAGTACTTTTATAGGTCATTTCACCAGGACTATACTTTTATAAGTCAAATTGTAAACTGTTCATAATTTTTTAAAAATTTACAATTTAACTGGCCAGTTTTAACAAGTCTCTACGTTAATAATACTGCCTTTTATGAGCAATACTTTTACATGGCAGTTTCTAAAATTGTATGCTTTTATAGGCATGTTTTATACAGATCTGTTCTTTTATAGGCCAGTTTTTATTAGATCTGTACTTCTACAGACACACTTTTTTAGAAATAGTACTTTTATAGGTCATTTTAACAGAACTAGACTTTTATAAGCCAAATTGTAAACTGTTTATAATTTTTTAGAAATTTACAATTTTACTGGCCAGTTTTTAAAAGGTCTGTACTTCTACTGGCCAGTTTTAGCAAGTGTCTACGTTAATAATACTGCCTTTTATGAGCAATACTTTTACATGGCAGTTTCTAAAGTTGTATGCTTTTATAGACATGTTTTATACAGGTCTGTTCTTTAATAGGCCAGTTTTTATCAGATCTGTACTTCTACACAATTTTTTAGAAATAGTACTTTTATAGGTCATTTCACCAGGACTATACTTTTATAAGTCAAATTGTAAACTGTTCATAATTTTTTAAAAATTTACAATTTTACTGGCCATTTTTAAAAGGTCTGTACTTGCCCTGGCCAGTTTTAACAAGTCTCTACGTTAATAATACTGCCTTTTATAAGCAATACTTTTACATGGCAGTTTCTAAAGTTGTGTGCTTTTATAGGCATGTTTTATACAGGTCTGTCCTTTTATAGGCCAGTTTTTATCAGATCTGTGCTTCTACAGACACAATTTTTTACAAATTGTACTTTTATAGGTCATTTTAACAGGACTGTACTTATATAAGCCAAATTGTAAACTGTTTATAATTTTTTTTAAATTTGCAATTTTACTGGTCAGTTTTTAAAAGGTCTGTACTTCTACTGGCCAGTTTTAACATGACATTTTCTAAAAATTCCATTTATTTCCACTTAAAAAAAGACGCATATGTAACTCGATCTCTCGGTCAATCAAGAGGAGAACGAAATTTAAAACATCCTGTGTGCCTTTTCCGTACCTGCACGTTTACCTACGACAGTAAAACGCTCCATCACATATTTACGAGATAGTTGAAATGCAGACAGCATTCCGTTCTTTCTGGTGCAAATCCATCCCGGAGTTGCAGATGTTGGAGCGGGGCTGAAGGAAAGCCTCTGCATGAAACAAGAGGCTGTATTATTGATAAAAATGAGAGTCGCAAATTGTTTTATACGAGTGCTGTGCGACAATGCCGGAGAAACGCTGCCTGTCCGACCGTCTTATCATAAATAATGTAGCCCGTTGGTCGACCGCGGCCAAGGGGAAAGCCGCCGAGCCCTCGGCGATGAAATACGGTTTTCTGCATGTAATTTTTGCATTTTAATGAAGGTGTTTGTTTCGAAAAATGTTTGCTTGAGGTCGATAAAAATAGAGTATCGATTGTGACAGGTTTATTTTATCCACTTTAGATACCTAGTCACGTCAACGCTTCTCTCACAGTCGTTCCAGCGAGGGCGCCAGTTCCTTCTCTAAAGAACTTCCGCCACTTAATTAAAACACTGGTGACTAAGACCAAACACTGGCGATTGAGGTCCAGATACAGGTGACTAAAACCAAGAACTGGCGACTATGGCCATATAGATGGTGACTAAAACCAAGCACTGGCGATTAAAGAAAGACACTGGTGACTAAGGCCAAACACTGGAGATTAAGGTCCAGACACAGGTGACTAAAACCAAGCACTGGCGACAAGGACAAAGGAGATGGTGACTAAAATCAAACACTAGTGACTAAAACCAAGCACTGACAATTAAAAAAAGACACTGGTGACTAAGACCAAACACTGGAGATTATTGTCCAGACACTGGTGACTAAAACCAAGTGGGGACTAAGTCCAAACAGATGGCGACTAAAATCAAACACTGGCGACTAAAACCAAGCACTGATTATTACAGCCAGACCCTGGTGACTAAGACCAAGAACTGGCGATTAAGGTCCAGATACTGGTGACTAAAACCAAGCACTGGCGATGATAGCCAGACACTGGTGACTAAGACCAAGCACTGGTGTGTGTGTGTGCAGGTCAGGCATTTCTACTTGTTTGTACGTAACCTATAGGTTGTCACTGGTAACCTGCTTTCGCTAGACTTCTACCATTTTGCCCAATATTGGTACGATACGTTCAGTATTGGTAATATGCGCTCGCTCCTATTATAAAACGAAACAACGATTCGTTAAAAAATTCTTTCTGGGAGTGGGCGCGAATTGATATTTCCTACGGGAAATCAGCGGGTGTCATCAAGAAACCGTGTAAAATGTAGTTAATTGCGGGACATATTTAGCCTTATCTGTGCCAGCAAAGGAATGAAACGATCATAAACTAGAATTCGGCTGGCTCCCGCGCTATCAACTCACATTTTTACGAGCGCCCAGGTCTGCTAACTTCCAATAAATAATTTTTCTTATTCCGCTCCTCTCCATAAAACTCGCACGACGGCTATAAAAGTAATTAAGAGTAAATTGTCATAAAAATACTTGTAAACATAAACAACAAATGTACATAATTTCCCGAGTGGGACCTGGGAAGCCATTTTGATAGACGCCGAATTGTTTTTTTATTGATACTGCAATCGAGCATGCAATACGGTCGCAGGAATAAAAATGCTGTAAAACATACGAAGGGCCCCTTTATCATTATGCAACTCTTTAATATTTAAAATTTAATTACACAGGTTTAGGTAAAACTCGTAATTTATTCGGTTCGAATTGGGTATTAATATAACGCAAAATCGCACTGGAGTGCAAGGATAACTTTAACTAACTAAAAAGCTTAAGCTTAATAATTGAAGAAAACATAATTCCATATTCCGCAGCAAAGCCGTTTTCTTAATTTAGTTATTTAAAAATTAGAAAACTCTCCAGAGAATCCTTAAAAAATTAATTTAACGAAAAATAATCAATAATATAATGGCTTAGTATACATTTAAATAAAAAAATCTCTTTGTAGCGCAATTCTATGGTCCTTACTACATTAAACTGTGAAAGAAAAAATTAAAATTATTCAAGCAGTTTTTCTTTATCCCAATACTTCTGTACCCTTGCCAACGGGAATTTTATTATTGATTACTGGTGCCATCTTCCAATTATAAGTAAAACCTATTGTTGGATAACGTCCAATAGACACTTTGATTCTATCACAAACTTTATGATTTGCGTGTGCAATTTATTACTTGAGTTGATGCATTGTTTTCCAATTATTCTGATTGTGCGTCTCTATAGCTCGTATGCACGCGTGGCGACCCTTAAAGAATGATGATATTGAAACTGACACCCTTAAGAAATGACGTTCACTTTTAGTTATTTTCTTCCAAATAGCAAAGTCATGGAATTCATTTCACAATATTTCTTACTGTCAGTATATCTACCTAAGAACAAACTTTTATTTCCTCCCAAAAGGGCTGTACTGATATAGTTCCTACAGGCCGTATTTTTACAGGTCAGTTAAGTTGGTTTTCACTAGGTTTGTATTTTTACAGGCTATATTTTAACAAGTCTGTACTTTTACAGATCAGTTTCTAAAGGTGTGTACTTTTATAGACATATTTTAAACAGGTCTGTATTTTTGCAGGCTAGTTTTTAACAGGTTTGTGCTTTTATGGGCCCAAATTTTAACAGGTAGTACTTTAAGAGGGCAGTTTTAATAGGACTGCTTTTATAAGCTGGTTTTTAAAAGGTTTACAATTTTACAGGCCAGTTCTTAAGAGGTCTGTACTTTTACTGGCCAGTATTAACAGGTATCTACCAGTTTTTAACAAATATGTACTTTTACAAGCCACTTTCCACTAGGTTTGTATTTTTACAGGCTAGATTTTAACAAGTCTGTACTTTTACAGATCAGTTTCTAAAGGTGTGTACCTTTATAGACAAGTTTTAAACAGGTCTGTACTTTTACAGGCTAGTTTTTAACAGGTTTGTACTTTTTTAGACACAAAATTTTACAGGTAGTATTTAAGAGGTCAGTTCTAATAGGACTGTCTTTTTATAAGCTAGTTTTTAAAAGTTTTAAAATTTTACTGGCTAGTTCTTAAGAGGTCTGTATCTTTACAGCCTAGTTTTTAACAGGTTTGTACTTTTATAGACACAAATTTTTACAGGTAGTATTTAAGAGGTCAGTTCTAATTGGACTGTGCTTTTATAAGCTAGTTTTTAAAAGGTTTAAAATTTTACTGGCCAGTTCTTAAGAGGTCTGTATTTTTACAGGCTAGTTTTTAACAGGTTTGTACTTTTATAGACACAAATTTTTACAGGTAGTATTTAAGAGGTCAGTTCTAATTGGACTGTGCTTTTATAAGCTAGTTTTTAAAAGGTTTAAAATTTTACTGGCCAGTTCTTAAGAGGTCTGTATTTTTACAGGCTAGTTTTTAACAGGCTTGTACTTTTATAGACACAAATTTTTACAGGTACTATTTAAGAGGTCAGTTCTAATAGGACTGTGCTTTTATAAGCTAGTTTTTAAAAGGTTTAAAATTTTACTGGCCAGTTCTTAAGAGGTCTGTATTTTTACAGGCTAGTTTTTAACAGGTTTGTACTTTTATAGACACAAATTTTTACAGGTAGTATTTAAGAGGTCAGTTCTAATTGGACTGTGCTTTTATAAGCTAGTTTTTAAAAGGTTTAAAATTTTACTGGCCAGTTCTTAAGAGGTCTGTATTTTTACAGGCTAGTTTTTAACAGGTTTGTACTTTTATAGACACAAATTTTTACAGGTAGTATTTAAGAGGTCAGTTCTAATTGGACTGTGCTTTTATAAGCTAGTTTTTAAAAGGTTTAAAATTTTACTGGCCAGTTCTTAAGAGGTCTGTATTTTTACAGGCTAGTTTTTAACAGGTTTGTACTTTTATAGACACAAATTTTTACAGGTAGTATTTAAGAGGTCAGTTCTAATAGGACTGTGCTTTATAAGCTAGTTTTTAAAAGGTTTAAAATTTTACTGGCCAGTTCTTAAGAGGTCTGTATTTTTACAGGCTAGTTTTTAACAGGTTTGTACTTTTATAGACACAAATTTTTACAGGTAGTATTTAAGAGGTCAGTTCTAATAGGACTGTGCTTTTATAAGCTAGTTTTTAAAAGGTTTAAAATTTTACTGGCCAGTTCTTAAGAGGTCTGTATTTTTACAGGCTAGTTTTTAACAGGTTTGTACTTTTATAGACACAAATTTTTACAGGTAGTATTTAAGAGGTCAGTTCTAATTGGACTGTGCTTTTATAAGCTAGTTTTTAAAAGGTTTAAAATTTTACTGGCCAGTTCTTAAGAGGTCTGTATTTTTACAGGCTAGTTTTTAACAGGTTTGTACTTTTATAGACACAAATTTTTACAGGTAGTATTTAAGAGGTCAGTTCTAATAGGACTGTGCTTTATAAGCTAGTTTTTAAAAGGTTTAAAATTTTACTGGCCAGTTCTTAAGAGGTCTGTATTTTTACAGGCTAGTTTTTAACAGGTTTGTACTTTTATAGACACAAATTTTTACAGGTAGTATTTAAGAGGTCAGTTCTAATTGGACTGTGCTTTTATAAGCTAGTTTTTAAAAGGTTTAAAATTTTGCTGGCCAGTTCTTAAGAGGTCTGTATTTTTACAGGCTAGTTTTTAACAGGTTTGTATTTTTATAGACACGAATTTTTACAGGTAGTATTTATGAGGTCAGTTCTAATAGGACTGTGCTTTTATAAGCTAGTTTTTGAAAGGTTTAAAATTTTACTGGCCAGTTCTTAAGAGGTCTGTATTTTTACAGGCTAGTTTTTAACAGGTTTGTACTTTTATAGACACAAATTTTTACAGGTAATATTTAAGAGGTCAGTTCTAATTGGACTGTGCTTTTATAAGCTAGTTTTTAAAAGGTTTAAAATTTTACTGGCCAGTTCTTAAGAGGTCTATACTTTTACAGGCCAGTTTTTAACAGATTTGTATAAATGCCACCTCTCATTTTTATTAACTAGCATTGAGATAAATGGAATTTTACTGAATGTTACCAAGAACTCCCTGTAATATTTGTCGAGACGCGCCAGCGAGTCATTTATCAAACACAATGGATTAAATATGTACTAAGGCAAAAAATTATGAAACTATGGAAAGCGCAACACATTTTCCAACACAATGGGTTGATGCGTGTATGCAAGCCTAGATTAAACAGTGGCGTCCTCATACGCCACAAGCGAGAATTTCGCACTGAAAAATATGTGAAAAATTTAGTAATAGAAACATTTAATAGATTCTACGCCGCTAGCTTACTGTACTCAATGATTATTTTTCGCATTGCGTTTGTGATGCCATTGTATGTGTCTGCTTTTCAAAAGCAACTGTGCCCCCTCCAGAGAGGAACTAGATGACTTAGTATTTGTTGCTAAATATTCCTCCAAATTATATATTACCTTGCAGTCAACAGATATGTTTTCTCTGTTGGTTTACGAGCCGCCACTGCTGAAGGTACTATAAAATATAAGCAGTAATAACTGGTATTAATGAGAATGCGCCCTCCATTTCAGCCGAGTAAATCTGTTCTGAATTAGCTGAATTGTTCTGGGTGGGTTTTTCCTGTTTCCCAGCTAGTGGAACCATCTAATAAAAGTCAGGGCATAAAAAGAGTCCAATTATACTCTGGATGGAACCGGGTAGCTCATTTCGCGGTAAACAATAGACTTTTCTTTGCTGGAGTGCCTCCGCTGCCATTTCTGCATCTGAGTGGTCACATCAAAGCATCCAGCCTTACATTTGCGAGGCCGGGAAGAAAACGTATTTTATTACGGGAATCGATTCTGACAGGGAATGGCGATGATGTTTCTCGTCAGTCGACATAGTTGGGCGAAATTAAGTTTATTAAAAACACGCCATTAGCGCAGGTTATATTTTCATTTAGTAAAACGAGAGATTAGGGATATATAGAGTTAACTCTTGTAATATTCGCCCTGTACACACACACTTTTTGCACACGAGGATTTATTGATATAGCTTGTTAAAGCCACTTTTTGTACGAAATCACTAGTTTGCCATATATCGATATATATCTTTTCGCTATATAGTCTACTTTAATTCCTCCTACAAGTAACATTGTCGTCCGATGTGACAAAGAGATATTACAGGGAGAGACACGACGCACAGTGGGACGAATCAGAAATTTACTGTTCAAAAATCGCTACAGCTGTTTTTGAAGTAAATATTATGCTTTTTGGAAAAACAAAAATTTTACCATGAAGACAAAGAATACATGCATGTTTGTATCGTCCTCTTTTTCCAATAATTTTTTTCTAAATATTTAAAAAAAAATGACAAAAGTACGCTAATTACCGCTAATTATTATGTGACTAATTAATTGCTAATTATTATTTAAAAAAAAAAACAAGACGATAGAAACATCTATTGACATGTTTTCTGTCAATTAATTTTTGTTTGAATCTCTAAATTACAATCACTTAATTATAAATAGGGGAGCACGGCACGACGTTTTAGAAACATTTTATCAGCGGCATACCCACTCTTAAAGACAGATTCAGATTATTTGTATGACTTCCTGTCTCTTAATATTCGCCCTGTACAACGCACACTTTTTGCACACGAGGATTTATTGATATAGCTTGTTAAAGCCACTTTTTACACGAAATCATTAATGTTCGCCACAAAGGGGGAGGGAAATTAAAATAATTTATCAAAACATTACGTTAAGACATCCTAATCTGAAATATCGATTTCCAGCTAGGGGAAGAGCACACAAAAGAACTCCAAGAAGTTTTTGCGGCAATTAGTTGAGGTAGAAGGTGAACGGAAGTGAGTGTATACAGTGCGTACGAAAGTGTGGAAACCAGCTTCAACTGCAGGATTCGCCTTGCAGGAATCGCTTCCTTCATATTGGGATAGCAAATTGTTGACCTAAACAAACGAAACAATGTTTAATTTCTTCAGTATTTACATAATATTAACGCTGTTTTGGATTTAGTGTCACTCGGAATCTAGTCAGTTCACACACTTGGCAGATATGCCCGTGGGATATCTATCCGAGAACGTTGAACCTGTATATAGGACCTGAGGTCGTGGAGGGTAGTCAGTCATTATGCGAGTAAATTAGTAAATTAGCACTCGACTCGTAGGACAATCCGAAAGGAAATGATTCTCCCTGTATCAGGGCCGTGTAAGGTAGACATATCTTGTAAGTGGGTCATTAATAATCCGTGCGCGCTGCGAGTTCTGAGAAGTCTAAGGGGTAATCAGCCGAGTGGTCTATACATCTCTGCGAAACCCAAAATTTTAAGTCCTCATACTTACACTTTACATTTATGTATAAGTAAAATACTTTAATACTTTAATATGTTTGTGCGTTAGGGTGGTGCAGAAAACGAAACAAACCGACGTCCTCTCTCCGCAGCGATATTGCTTTTTCTTTAGAAAATTGCCAGCGAAAATTGGGTCGTTGAGTACCATAGTTAGTTGTCTTTTAGGTGACATAACATAGTGTACTGGCCCAGATAAAATATTTACTGGGATTAGCCCCTTATTTTTATGTTTCAGGGTGTTCATGGAATCACCTAGATTGGAGAACTTACCTCTGAGACTTTACTTATCTTATAGCTTATAAATCGACGATGCTAGTAGAAAAATTCTGTACTGCACTGGACATAAATGAGTAGAGAGCTACCACTACACAAAACATCTGAGTTGGTTGTCTTTTAGGTGACAAAACATAGTGTACTGGCCCAGATTAAATATTTACTGGGATTAGCCCCTTATTTTTATGTTTCAGGGTGTTCATGGAATCACCTGGATTGGAGAACTTACCTATAAAATAAATTTAATTTATAAAACTCTCTACTCTTATTTAATATATATAATATTATAGTAAAGCATAGCAATCTTAGGTCCCACATTCCGTGCCCTTTCCATTATTTATGGACCCTCCCTGGCGAAAACTCCAAATTAGTTCGCGTTGCTAAGCTGCGTACACTTCATTTAAACCCATGCAAAATGTAAAGCCAGTTTCGCAGCGTATCAGGAGGCAATAAGTACAAGATTTATTTATTTAATTCCACCAAGATTATATTTTAGCGAAACATTTCCCTTTAAAATATTGAATGTTAGCATCCGAGTCACGTATTTAGTACATTTTACTAATGCACCGTTAGCGTATGCAGCAGTAAGTGGTGTGTTTGACACGGCGATCGCGCACGAACGCTCTTAAAACGTCTACCGACCCACCCCGGGCCGCCCCCCTCGCGCCCTGCCCCCAACAGTTATCATGTTCAGGACCAAATTTCATATTCCGGTTTATCCGATACAACAAGTCGGCCTTCTGCAATTGTCATCATAACGAGCCGGGCTGTCAAAAAATGGTAAGATTACGTAAATGCTCGTACGGAGTATCTGCGTATCGGCATTGCATAAGCTCCGAACAAAACAACAATTCATGATGAAGGAGTTAGCTCGGTCAGATGATAGTAAAAATAGGCATTAGTGACCGAAGGTAAACTTCAAACCGCTTCAAACATTCAGACCACGAGATTTAGGCGGTTTAAAATATGCAAATAACGAATCATTTCCGGTTAAACCCGAACTTAAAGTGTCTTATATTTTAAAGAATGATAAAAATACAATTCGTTCAGCCTAAGAAATTACCCTTGAAATATTATAAAATATTTACTGTAAACCCCTTATTTTTATGTTTCAGGGCGTTCATGGAATCACCTGGATTGGAAAAATTCTTTTTATGTCTTAAAGTACTTGTTTCATTTTATTTAAGTTAAAATACAAGCCAGTATATTCCTACAAGTCTAGAAAGCAAACGGACTAGTTAGAGTCTCCACCCGGCATCTAATATTGTACATGAATATATGTATGTATTATTGGGTTGTCGCATTAATAAGGGAGCGAGGGAAATCTTAATATTTTATGATTTGCGTCACCTCTAAATTTGAAATTAATTAAGGGCAACATTAATTTCCGTAATTTAAGATTGGCAATAATGGTTGCAGCATAAATTTATAAAATTTACTTTAGTTGCGTGGCACACACAGTAATTATTGAAGTGAGCCGACTGCTCTGTCTAAGTTAAGAGGGCGACGTAATTAAATATCGTTTAATTTAGATCAATTTATGTACCCCAATTGTTTTGAAAACCGATGGAACGAACGCCGGCAAGTGTATTTATGCACCTGCCTTCTCGAACTGCAACCCTTAATAATGAACGTTCAACTTCCACTTAATTATTCCTGTAAGCTCCGGCTATACCTTCCCCGCCATGACACCGCCAATAATTGTCTTTTTGTTTATGATACACATTCTTGCCCGGAATTAATTAATTATCACGGCCCGTTTTTAATTAACTAATGCACTTTTAATGCATCGCCTTGTGAGCAATAAGTGCGCCTTTGTTTAGCCAGATTAGTTCTTCAAGAACTATGTTCCGTCGCTCCTGTACAGGGTGCACCCTAAAATGTTCCAGGACCTGATTGTTCAAACAATTTTGTAAATAAAAGTTCACTAACTAACTTTTGAAGTAAAATAGGAGGAACGCAACATCGTTAATGAACATGATGAGAAGGAGGGGTCCAAGAGGCGATCCCTGTGGTACAACATCATCAGAAAAGTGCTTCGTATAGTCCACCAACAAGAATTTTTTTTATATACGAAATTAGATGCCATAAAAATTTATTGTTAGGCCTCGAGCCATCGATACAAAGAAACCGCCTGTTTGGATGGGAATCGTGATGTGAGCCTAGGTAAGTTGTGGTGTGATACCAAACAGTTGGATAGCCCGGATGGCCGTGTCTCCTGAATTATTAACGTATACGATGTCCTGTCCGCGGCCGTGGCGGCGTTATTGCACCCCACGGACAACATGCTGCCCTCTCGCACATTTTCCAGGTATTTTATTTTTGTCCTGTGACCGAGGTATAAATATATTAAATTTCGTTTAAAAGAATTGGGTTTAATAGGCGGTCGTGTATCACGTGCTAGAGACAAAGGAAGAGGCGGCTTCATGGAATTATAACATTATACATACAGGGTAAACCGGTGCCCATACAACCACTGAATATCGTGTTGTAACCTTCTCGCAGCATCTATAAAGTATACAGCTAGCACGAACAATTTTATAATGGCTGCAAGAAAATCTGTATAGCGATTGCATCAAAAATAAGATACTGTATAATAAAACTCTGGGAAAGTTTTCTCAGTCTCAATACAGCCACTTTATACCCAAAATAAGCGCTTTCTTATATTGCCATTTTATAATGGCTGCAAAAAAATCTGTATAGCGATTATATCAAAACTAAGGCGCTTCGTAAGCTGTAGGAAAGTTTTCTTTTCAGTATCAATACAGCCACTTTTACTCGGAATAACTATTACTCTTACTGTTTTAAAAGCTATAAGCTACAAGCTTTTTTCACGCTTTACAACCTTCTTACAGCATCTGTAAAGTATTCAAACTAGTACAAATAATTTTATAATGGCTGCAAGAAAATCTGTATAGCGATTGCATCAAATGTAAGATACTGTATAATAAAACTCTGGGAAAGTTTTCTCAGTATCAATACAGCCACTTTATACCCAAAATAAGCGCTTTTTTATATTGCCATTTTATAATGGCTGCAAGAAAATCTGTATAGCGATTGTATTAAAACAAAGACGCTTCATAAGCTGTAGGAAAGTTTTCTTCTCAGTATCAATACAGCCACTTTTACTCGGATTAATTATTACTCCTATTGTTTTAAAAGTTACAAGCTACAAGCTTTTTTCACGCTTTACAACCTTCTTACAGCATGTGTAAAGTATTCAGTTAGTATAAATAATTTTATATGGCTGCAAGAAAATCTGTATAGCGATTGCATCAAAAGTAAGATAGTGTATGATAAAACTCTGGGAAAGTTTTCTCGGCATCAATACAGCCACTTTATACCCAAAATAAGCGCTTTTTTATATTGCCATTTTATAATGGCTGCAAGAAAATCTGTATAGCGATTGTATTAAAACAAAGACGCTTCATAAGCTGTAGGAAAGTTTTCTTCTCAGTATCAATACAGCCACTTTTACTCGGATTAATTATTACTCCTATTGTTTTAAAAGTTACAAGCTACAAGCTTTTTTCACGCTTTACAACCTTCTTACAGCATGTGTAAAGTATTCAGTTAGTATAAATAATTTTATATGGCTGCAAGAAAATCTGTATAGCGATTGCATCAAAAGTAAGATAGTGTATGATAAAACTCTGGGAAAGTTTTCTCGGCATCAATACAGCCACTTTATTCCCAAGATAAGCGCTTTTTTATATTGCCATTTTATAATGGCTGCAAGAAAATCTGTATAGCGATTGTATCAAAACAAAGACGCTTCATAAGCTGTAGGAAAGTTATCTTCTCAGTATCAATACAGCCACTTTTACTCGGAATAACTGTTACTCTTACTGTTTTAAAAGCTACAAGCTTTTTTCACGCTTTACAACCTTCTTACAGCATCTGTAAAGTATTCAGACTAGTACAAATAATTTTATATGGCTGCAAGAAAATCTGTATAGCGATTGCATCAAAAGTAAGATAGTGTGTGATAAAACTCTGGGAAAGTTTTCTCGGCATCAATACAGCCACTTTATACCCAAAATAAGCGCTTTTTTATATTGCCATTTTATAATGGCTGCAAAAAAATCTGTATAGCGATTATATCAAAACTAAGGCACTTCATAAGCTGTAGGAAAGTTTTCTTCTCCGTATTAATACAGCCACTTTTACTCGGAATAACTGTTACTCTAATTGTTTTAAAAGCTACAAACTACAAGCTTTTGTCACGCTTTGCAACCTTCTTACAACATCTGTAAAGTATTCAGTTAGTACAAATAATTTTATATGGCTGCAAGAAAATCTGTATAGCGATTGCATCAAAAGTAAGATAGTGTGTGATAAAACTCTGGGAAAGTTTTCTCGGCATCAATACAGCCACTTTATACCCAAAATAAGCGCTTTCTTATATTGCCATTTTATAATGGCTGCAAAAAAATCTGTATAGAGACTATATCAAAACTAAGGCGTTTCATAAGCTGTAGGAAAGTTTTCTTCTCAGTATCAATACAGCCACTTTTACTCGGAATAACTATTACTCTTACTGTTTTACAAGCTACAAGCTTTTTTCACGCTTTACAACCTTCTTACAGCATCTGTAAAGTATTCAGTTAGTACAAATAATTTTATATGGCTGCAAGAATATCTGCATAGCGATTGCATCAAAAGTAAGATAGTGTATGATAAAACTCTGGGAAAGTTTTCTCGGCATCAATACAGCCACTTTATACCCAAAATAAGCGCTTTTTATATTGCCATTTTATAATGGCCGCAACAAAATCTGTATAGCGATTGTATTAAAACAAAGACGCTTCATAAGCTGTAGGAAAGTTTTCTTCTCAGTATCAATACAGCCACTTTTACTCGGATTAACTATTACTCCTATTGTTTTAAAAGTTACAAGCTACAAGCTTTTGTCACGCTTTGCAACCTTCTTACAGCATTTGTAAAGTATTCAGTTAGTACAAATAATTTTATATGGCTGCAAGAAATCTGTATAGCGATTGCATCAAAAGTAAGATAGTGTGTGATAAAACTCTGGGAAAGTTTTCTCGGCATCCATACAGCCACTTCATACCCAAAATAAGCGCTTTTTTATATTGCCATTTTATAATGGCTGCAAAAAAATCTGTATAGCGATTATATCAAAACTAAGGCACTTCATAAGCTGTAGGAAAGTTTTCTTCCCGTATTAATACAGTCACTTTTACTCGGAATAACTGTTACTCTAATTGTTTTAAAAGCTACAAACTACAAGCTTTTGTCACGCTTTGCAACCTTCTTACAGCATCTGTAAAGTATTCAGTTAGTACAAATAATTTTATATGACTGCAAGAAAATCTGTATAGCGATTGCATCAAAAGTAAGATAGTGTGTGATAAAACTCTGGGAAAGTTTTCTCGGCATCAATACAGCCACTTCATACCCAAAATAAGCGCTTTTTTATATTGCCATTTTATAATGGCTGCAAGAAAATCTGTATAGCGATTACATCAAAACTAAGGCGCTTCATAAGCTGTGGGAAAGTTTTCTTCTCAGTATCAATACAGCCACTTTTACTCGGAATAACTATTACTCTTATTGTTTTAAAAGCTACAAACTACAAGCTTTTTTCACGCTTTACAACCTTCTTACAGCATCTGTAAAGTATTCAAACTAGTACAAATAATTTTATATGGCTGCAAGAAAATCTGTATAGCGATTGCATCAAAAGTAAGATAGTGTGTGATAAAACTCTGGGAAAGTTTTCTCGGCATCAATACAGCCACTTTATACCCAAAATAAGCGCTTTCTTATATTGCCATTTTATAATAGCTGCAAGAAAATCTGTATAGCGATTGTATTAAAACAATGACGCTTCATAAGCTGTAGGAAAGTTTTCTTCTCAATATCAATACACCCACTTTTACTCGGAATAAGTATTACTCTTATTGTTTTAAAAACTACAAGCTACAGGACTTTTTTCACGCTTTACAACCTTCTTACAACATCTGTAAAGTATTCAGTTAGTACAAATAATTTTATATGGCTGCAAGAAAATCTGTATAGCGATTGCATCAAAAGTAAGATAGTGTGTGATAAAACTCTGGGAAAGTTTTCTCGGCATCAATACAGCCACTTTATAGCCAAAATAGGCGCTTTTTTATATTGCCATTTTATAATGGCTGCAAAAAAATCTGTATGGCGATTATATCAAAACTAAGGGGCTTCGTAAACTGTAGGAAAGTTTTCTTCTCAGTATCAATACAGCCACTTTTACTCGGAATAACTATTACTCTTATTATCTTAAAAGCTGCAAGCTTTTACCACGCATTATAACCTTCTTACAGCATCTGTAAAGTATTCAACTAGTACAAATAATTTTATATGGCTGCAGGAAAATCTGTATAGCAATTGCATCAAAAGTAAAATACTGTATAATAAAACTCTAGGAAAGTTTTCTTAGTATCAGTACAGCCACTTTATACCCAAAATAAGCGCGTTTTTATATGGCCATTTTATAATGGCTGCAAGAAAATCTTCATAATGAAGCTCTGAGAAAGTTTTCTCAGCACATTTTTCGATATACGAAGCAATAATTTATAGTTGCATACAATCAACGATAAAGTAAGGATGTTTACATTACCAAAGAATGGAACGTTAATAGAGTACAGGTCCGCCGAGTAGAGGTAAATATATCCTAGAACAATACGCGTGTGGTAAAACAGGATGTACAAAGACTTCGTGACATATTTATGAGGGACTGCTTGATCCGTGAGAATTCAATCAGATCGGAAATCCTTTTACAACAATAAAACAACGCAAGGGAGCAGCAGGATAAAGAAGGGGCCTAGTACGGCAAAGGTGTCACTGTTTACGATGGGGACCGTCTAAGGATACCATACGAGATTACGAGATTCCGCAACGACATATACCGGCGCTTTTTATTATGCTCATTTTCTCAAGAAATACTCGTATGGTTATTACGATGCGGTTTCCATTTCCTCACTAAAGGACGCATAGTTTGGTGGAATAAAGAGAGAATTTCGAAATCATCCCTTGCGTTATGTGTATCGAAGAGGATCGGAAAGGGTCTTGTGGAAGCTCAATGCAAATTTGGTGACGCTGCCAGAGAAATAAATAACATATCGGGTATAAAAGAAAAATGTATGTTTTGGTTTAATATTCTACAAGGAGAATCAACAAACGGCATTCTATTTAATATATAAGAAATTATAAATTTAATATTGTTACAGCGTCCTGCCGAAATTTCCTGCTTCAAACCTTTTAAATTAATAAATTGGCTGTATTGCTACTGAGAAAACTTTCCTTGGGGTTTACTTACGACACAATCGCTATATCTTGCAGCCATTATAAAATTATACTTGGATACTTTATAGATGCTGTAAGAATAATACAACGTGTAGATAAATGGCTGTATGGATGTTAACCTTGTATATTTTAAAACAATAAAGTGGCTTTAAAAAGAGGTCCTTAATCTGGGCATAAAGTGGCTGTATTATTACCGAGAAAACATTCGCAGAACTTTATTATGAAGCATTTTACTTTTGATACAATCGCTATACAGAGTTTCTTGCAGCCGTTATAAAATATTTGTGCTAGTTAGATACTTTATAGATGCTGTAAGAATGTTACAACGTGTGAATAAATAGTTGTATGGATGTTAAGCTTGTAGCTTGTATTTTTAAAAATAAAGTGGCTTTACAAAGAGGTCCTTAATCTGGGAATAAAGTGGCTGTATTATTACTAAGAAAACTTTCGCAGAACTTTTTTAAGAAGCATTTCACTTTTGATACAATCGCTATACAGATATTCTTGCAGCCATTATAAAATTATTTGTGCTAGTTAGTTACTTTATAGATGCTGTAAGAATGATACAACGTGTGAATAAATAGTTGTATGGATGTTGAGCTTGTAGCTTGTATTTTTAAAAATAAAGTGGCTTTATAATGATGTCCTTAATCTGGGCATAAAGTGGCTGTATTATTACCGAGAAAACTTCCGCAGAACTTTATTACGAAGCATTTTACTTTTGATACAATCGCTATACAGATTTTCTTGCAGCCATTATAAAATTATTTGTGCTAGTTAGATACTTTATAGATGCTGCAAGAATGTTACAACGTGTGGAAAATAGTTGTATGGATGTTAAGCTTGTAGCTTGTATCTTTTAAAACAAAGTGGCTTCATAAAGAGGTCCTTAATCTGGGCATAAAGTGGCTGTATTATTACTAAGAAAACTTTCGCAGAACTTTATTACGAAGCATTTTACTTTTGATACAATCGCAATACAGATTTTCTTGCAGCCGTTATAAAATTATTTGTGCTAGTTAGATACTTTATAGATGCTGCAAGAATGTTACAACGTGTGGATAAATAGTTGTATGGATGTTAAGCTTGTAGCTTGAATTTTTTTAAATAAAGTGGCTTTATAAAGAGGTCCTTACTCTGGGCATAAAGTGGCTGTATTATTACCGAGAAAACTTTCGCAGAACTTTATTATGAAGCATTATACTTTTGATACAATCGCTATACAGATTTTCTTGCAGCCGTTATAAAATTATTTGTGCTAATTGAATACTTTATAGATGCTGTAAGAATGTTACAACGTGTGGATAAATAGTTGTATGGATGTTAAGCTTGTAGCTTGTATACATTATGTATACATTATAACAATAAAGTGGCTTTACAAAGAGGTCCTTAATCTGGGCATAAAGTGGCTGCATTATTACCGAGAAAACTTTCGTAGAACTTTATTACGAAGCATTTTACTTTTGATACAATCGCTATACAGATTTTCTTGCAGCCATTATAAAATTATTTGTGCTAATTGGATACTTTATAGATGCTGTAAGAATGTTACAATGTGTGGATACTTTCAGATACAGAATAAAAACGTGCATCTAAGAAATAATATTACTATAAAAAAATACAAGAGCGTACGATTTTTTGTGACTAGATTTTTGGCTTTTTTTCATAGATTGTCGTACTTGTGCCCTGCCCGAACATGGATAGTTTCCTAAAATTAAATTCCTCGCTAGCTTGCTGCAGCTCCTGATTACATTTTGCACACCACGGTTGTGATCCTAGTGATTTATTACCATTTTAAATATTTCATATATTTGCTTCAGTATAATAAATATTTGAGGTCGACAGCGCCCTTGTGCGATTATAATTAGCCAACATTAGGGGCGTTCCGCGCAGATAAAACACGCTCGTTACCGTGTTAATGCTCTCGAAATTAATGAATGTTTAAAAACTCGTAAAATCGTCATAATTAACACCGGGAGAATATCTTGTTGTTCCCTTATCCGGGAAGGTAGCCAATTTGTGTTATGAGCGTCGGAGGAGCGCGGTACGGGAAAGTGTAGTTTACTTCAGGGTTAGGGACGGCACTACGCTACAGGTACTAAAATATTGATGCCGTATGTTATATATGCAACATCGGTACGGGTTATAAAACTCCCTTCTATTGGCCATATCTTAGCATTACGCCGCACCGCACGCCACGCGGTGTACATCCATCGGGGGAAAACAATTTCTGCCTTTCCCACCACTGTCTTAAACTTCTCGGCGATGCTCCGTCATAAGTCTTCCACCTCGTTTGCCACATTCAACGTTATGGATGTCACATCTATTTAATTCTTCGCGTCGCAACGGGTGATTTATTTAAAAAGTTCACTCGATAATTCTGCTGAGCTGCAACAAGTTTGGGTAACAAATGCCACGATTTAGGGAACACCCTGTAGGTATACAGGGTGGAGCAATAGTGCGTCGGACCTCAATATCTCGAGTTCTACGATAGCTATAAATTTTTTAAAAAATTGCAAGTAAACTAGATAAAAAGTCTATAACTGGAAATTATTTTCGAACATACAGGGCGAGCCAAGACGAAATTACAAGACCAAGTGCCTTTTTTTAAATGGAATGCTATGTATATCAGTACATTTTTTGAAGCTTCTTTCTAGGCTCTATTCATTCCTATATTAGCATTGAATATCTCCCATCCACTTGGATGTAATGAATTTTTTTGTTGAGATAATGCAATCTGCAAATGGATATTAAAAAAATCACCACAGTCACAATTATGGGTTTTAAGAAAAACTTATGTGAATACCAGTTACGAGACATCTGATTAATGTTTTTGAATCATTTTCATTTCCTGAAACTGTACAGGGTGGCCAAAAATTATTTTTCAATTAAGGACTTTTTAAATTGAATTTTCTCAATTTTTTCAAATGGAACACCCTGCATATTTTTCAACGATGTGATGTAGAAATGAAAAACGAACATTTTTTGTAAGTACTTCCCTATGGCTAATTGCAACCAATTTCGTTTTATAAATATACAGGGTGTCCCAGCCTCGCGTCGGCCAAATGTCCTGGCTCTCCTATAAGAGATATCGAAAAATTTCGAAAACGAGATGATAGAGGACACAATGGTGCATAGTATAAAAATATTTTGAAATATACAGGGTGATCGATTTAGGCGTGATGCCATAAACTTGTGTTTTTTTAAATGGAACACTAGGTATATTATTACATATTTGAATTCTCCTTTTAAAGACGACTCAATCGATATGCCACTTGATGGGTCTGCGATGGGTCGGTACCATGATATGGGTGAGTTTGTACCAAAAACGTGCCAACTTTGTGAGCTCACTGTGGCGTAGCGGAAAAGCATATTGAGATCTAGTTTGTGCCAAAAATTGTTAAAAACCCTGTAGTTTACGCTGCTGTTATCAGATCCAACGAAATCGGTCATTTTATACCGGGTGAGTCAGGAAACGCCAAATCTACTTTTTCCCATTTTTTTCAACTGGAACACCCTGTATATTATGACACCAAAGGAAAGCCCTTTGAAAGAGCTTTCCACTGATATTAAGGTTCAAGGGTCTATCTTTCATGAGTGCCAAGATATTTGATGGTAAATTGGCACAATTCGAGGTTTATTAAAAAATTACACTCAATTTTCAATTGGTTTGTGAATTTTCGCTGAAATCGGCTCTTTTCAGTAAGAAAATTTTGAAAATAATTCTTATACTCGAAGAAAAAAACCGTACTTCAGTACAGAAAAGTACTTAAGTATAGAATAGTCAACGCCTGATAAATTGAATTTTTTTTCTGAAATGTGTGTATTCGCAATGTTTCAATAGCTACACTAACCGATGTTCGAAGAACAACTGAAAATCGTTTACGGCTGTGTATCAGGGAGAATGGGAACATTTTTGAACATTTAATTTAATTTCCAGTACTTCCACCCAGTTTTTTTCCAAATAAAGCTTTCGTTTCCTCTTTTTCTTATTTTTTTTTTTTTTTGTCTGCAGAGGACCATCATGGTGCAGATAAGTTGATATAATTATTTTCGAAATTTTCTTATTGAAAAGAGCCGATTTCAGCGAAAATTTACAAAACAATTGAAAATTGAGTGTAATTTTTTAATAAACCTCGAATTGTGCCAATTTACCATCAAATATCTTGGCACTCATGAAAGATAGACCCTTGAACCTTAATATCAGTGGAAAGCTCTTTCAAAGGGCTTTCCTTTGGTGTCATAATATACAGGGTGTTCCAGTTGAAAAAAATGGGAAAAAGTAGATTTGGCGCTTCCTGACTCACCCGGTATAAAATGACCGATTTCGTTAGATCTGATAACGGCAGCGTAAACTACAGGGTTTTTGACAATTTTTGGCACAAACTAGATCTCAAAATGCTTTTACGCTACGCCACAGTGAGCTCACAAAGTAGGCACGTTTTTGGTACAAACTCACCCATATCATGGTACCGACCCATCGCAGACCCATCAAGTGGCATATCGATTGAGTCGTCTTTAAAAGGAGAATTCAAATATGTAATAATATACCTAGTGTTCCATTTAAAAAAACATAAGTTTATGACATCGCGCCTAAATCGATCACCCTGTATATTTCAAAATATTTTTATACTATGCACCATTGTGTCCTCTATCATCTCGTTTTTGAAATTTTTCGATATTTCTTATAGGAGAGCCAGGACATTTGGCCGACGCTAGGCTGGGACACCCTGTATATTTATAAAACGAAATTGGTTGCAATTAGCCATAGGGAAGTGCTTACAAAAACTGTTCGTTTTTCATTTCTACATCACATCGTTGAAAAATATACAGGGCGTTCCATTTGAAAAAATTGAGAAAATTCAATTTAAAAAGTCCTTAATTGAAAAATAATTTTTGACCACCCTGTACAGTTTCAGGAAATGAAAATGATTCAAAAACATTAATTAGATGTCTCGTAACTGGTATTCACATAAGTTTCTCTTAAAACCCATAATTGTGACTGTGCGGTGATTTTTTTAATATCCATCTGCAGATTGCATTATTTCAACAAAAAAATTAATTACATCCAAGCGGTTGGGAGATATTCAATGCTAATATAGGAATGAATAGAGCCTAGAAAGAGGCATAAAAAAATGTACTGATATACATAGCATTCCATTTAAAAAAAGGCACTTGGTCCTGTAATTTCGTCTTGGCTCGCCCTGTATGTTCGAAAATAATTTCCAGTTATAGACTTTTTTATCTAGTTTACTTACAATTTTTAAAAAAATTTGTATATAGTTAAACAATACGTTTTTAACAAATACAATCTTTTTTTAACCGTATAAGTTTGAAAACAAAAGGAGTAAAAATCACCGAAAATGCACTTTTTTGCATAAAACCGATAAATTAAATTAATTAAATGAATTTGAAAATTTTTTTAGAGCCAATATAAGCTTCTTTAAGTTCTCATTATGCACACTAAGTTTCATAAAAAAATCTTTGCGCGTTTCAAAGATATTAAGGAAAATATTTGATCTCCTCAAAATTATCGTCGAAAATGGCGAATTCGCCGGTGGTAAAACCATACAAACGCAAAATCCCCACAATCGATAACTGTCACTTTAAATGACAAACCGTCAAAATATCCATAGTGAGTGTTCTCAAGTTAGTTTTTATTTGTGTTTTCTGTAGGTGAGTACCCAATTTCAAATTTTTATATTAAGATAACGAACGTTAATGTAACGCAGGAATTTGTTCACGGAAATCTAATATAATAAGTTTTAATACTTTAAAACCTTTATTATTTATAACAATAACAGCTGCTAAGTTCTGCAAAAAACAAGATACTTAAACATGCTGGTAGTAGATTGGATGTAAGAAAATCTATATTATATTATTTTAATTATACCTACAGAAAAAACTACTCAGCAATCCGCTTCGAGATATCTTAAAACTAAGTGTCCGTTCCTCATCCCGTTACTTGCTAACATAAATATTGAATAAATTATTTGCCGGATAATATAATTAAACCCTGGCCAGCAACAGATGTCAGCGTGGAGCACGATCTATTAAAATAACCCATCGCCCTGTTAGTTATCTATTTGCGAGCATATTTCCGGTAGATTAAAATGTACGGCAAAAACAATGGCAAAAAGGAGCTTTAAAGTCATAATTATACGCGTCAAAGGGGAGAGCGAGGAACGGCGAAAGCTCGTGGCGTGTATAAATACACACGTCTAATAACTCCCGGAGTTTTTGGGGAAGATACAGCTCCGGTCCAGTGTCGGACTGGGCGGAGGAATCGAGCGTAAACTATTTATTACAAATATTTTTATAAGAAACTGTTTTGCCACACCAGATTTTGTTTCGTTTTATGACTGCATTAAAGATTGGTAGAAAATAATTGGTAATTCGCAATTGGTTATTAAAATCTTCGGCGGGAATTCCCGTCGGCTTGCCTCCGCCTCGACCCTGTCCAGTCCAGCTCTGCCTCGGCGAGTGGACCGAAGGCATTAAGCGCATATAATAGAGCTTTAGCTGCAAGATCTGAATTCCCTCTGTCATGGATGACAGCTCCACAGTGTTCGCTAGGCTCCGGGCGCACTGTAATTATTTGCAAAGACAACTATTATTCACTGCTCGGGCTTGCTTCAAGCATTCGACGCTTCAACTGTATTGTGGAGAGAGCAGCGCCGGCAGAGACGTGCCCGCACATTTTTAAGTGGGAGCCGAGGCGTAGGGGTTTCTATAATTAATTTGTCCAAGGTACGACTTGGTTTAATCTTATGATGTTAGCGTCCTTTTTTAAATATACTGAATTATTATTATTAAGTATTAATACTTATACTGGTAAAAACACTGCCGTAATAAATTATTTTTCCGAATTTTTTATTCTTTACCCCCGTTGTGGTCTTCTTCCTCCAATTTTTTTATTCTTTATTTTCACTATCGTCAATAATTTAAGCCTCTGTCAATGATGCGATTATAGGCCCGCTAATATCAAAGAGTTGGTCTTCTACTTATTATTTTTCTCTTCTTCTTCTTCTTCTTCTTATTCTTCTTCTTCTTCTTCTTCTTCTCCTCTATGTTCAAATATAAATTATTAATTCTTCTTCCACATTTTTTATTCTTCACCTACCCTGTCTTTTTGAGAAGTATAATAATGCTTCTTCTTCTTCTTCCATTTCTTTACTTCTTCACCTTCGCAATGTTCTTGAGTAATTTAAGTCTCTCTGTCGATGATGCTATTATGGGTCCATCGGTATCAAAGGGTTACCGAAAATCTTCTACCTATTACTTTCATCTTCTTCTTTTCCATACTCAACTATAAATTATTAATTCTTCTTCCATTTTTTTGGTTCCTTATCTTCGCTGCCTTCTTGAGGAATTTAAATCTCTCTGTCGATAATAAGATAAATCCACCAATATCGAAGAGTTGGTCTTCTACCTCTTCTTCTCTTCTATATTGAACTATAAATTATTAATTCTTCTTCTTCCATTTCTTGTTCCGCTACCTTCGCCGACTCCTTGAAGAATTTAAATCTTTCTGTTGATGATAAGATAAATTCACCAATATCGAAGAGTTGTTCTTCTACCTATTATTTTCCTCTTCTTCTTCTCTATATTCAACAATAAATTATTAATTCTACTTCTTCCACATTTTTTATTTTTTATCTGTAGCGTCTTCTTGAAAAGTATAATAATTCTTCTTCTTCCATTTTTTGTTTCATTACCTTCGCTATCTTCTTGAGGAATTTAAGTGTCTCTGTCGATGATGCGATTATAGGTCAATCAATATCGGAAGAGTTTGGTCCTCTACTTATTATTTTCCTCTTCTTCTTCTTCTTCTCTATATTCAACCACAAATTATGAATTCCTCTTCTTGGACATATTTTATTCTTTACCTGTTCTGTCTTCTTGAAAAGTATAAGAAGTCTTCTTCTTCTTTGGGTCCACCAGTATCAAGGGATTGCCCAAAATCTTCTACCTATTATTTTCCTCTTCTTCTTTTCCATATTCAACTATAAATTATTAATTCTTCTTCCATTTTTTTGGCTCCTTATCTTCGCTGCCTACTTGAAGAATTTAAATCTCTCTGTCGATAATGAGATTATAAGTCCACCAATATCCAAGAGTTGGTCTTCTGCCTATTATTTGCCTCTTCTTCTTTTCTATATTCAACCACAAATTATTAATTCTTCTTGAAAATTTTTGATTTCTTACCTGCCCTGTCTTCTTGAATAGTATAATTCTTCTTCTTATTCTTCTTCTTCTTCTTATTCTTCTTCTTCTTCTTCTTCCATTTTTGTTCCCTTACCTTCGCCATCTTCTTGAGGAATTTAAGTGTCTGTCGATTATCGGTTTACCAGTACCAAAAAGTTACCCAAAATCTTCGACCAATTACTTCTTTTTCTTTTCAATATTCAGCTACACATTATTAATTCATATTCTTCCATATTTTTGTTTCCTTACCTTCGCCAATTTAAATCTCTCTGTCGAAGATACGATTATGGGTTCACCAGTGTCAAAGAGTTGCCCAAAATCTTCTACCTATTACTTTTTTCTTCTTCTCTTCTATATTTAACTATAAATTATTAATTCTTCTTCCATTTTTTTCTTTAACTTTGCTGACTTCTTGAAAAATTGAAATCTCTCTGTCGATGGCACGATTATAGGTCCACCAATATCGAAGAGTTGGTCTTCTACCTATTATTTTCCTCTTCTTCTTTTCTATATTCAACCATAAAATATTAATTCTTCTTCCACATTGTTTATTCTTTACCTGCCCTGTCTTCTTGGAAAGTGTACTAATTCTTCTTCTTCCATTTTTTGTTCCCTTACTTTCGTTACATTCTTGAGGAATTTCTATATTCAACTGTAAATTATTAATTCTTCTTTTCCATTTTCTTCTTTATCTTCTACCTATTACTTTCTTCTTCTTTTTTTCCTCATTCAGCTATAAATTCTCTCTGTTCTCTCTGTCTCTCTGTCGATGATTTGATTATGGGTCCATTAGTATCAAAGGGTTGCCCAAAATCTTCTACCTATTACTTTCATCTTCTTCTTTTCCATATTCAACTATAAATTATTAATTATTCTTCCATTTTTTTGGTTTCTTTCTTCTCTGCCTTCTTGAAGAATTTAAATCTCTCTGTCGATGATGAGATAAATCCACCAATATCGAAGAGTTGTTCTTCTACCTATTATTTTCCTCTTCTTCTTCTCTATATTCAATAATAAATTGTTAATTCTACTTTTTCCACATTTTTTAATTTTTACCTGTAGCGTCTTCTTGAAAAGTATAATAATTCTTCTTCCATTTTTTGTTTCATTACCTTCGCTATCTCCTTGAGGAATTTAAATGTCTCTGTCGATGATGTGATTATGGGTCCACCAAACAGTTGCCCAAAATCTTCCCTCTTCTTCTTTTCTATATTTAACTATAAATTATTAATTCTTCTTCTATTGTGTTGTTTCCTTACCTTCGCCATTTTTTGAGTAATTTAAGTGTCTCTGTCGATGGTGCGATTATGGGTCCACCAGTGACAAAGAGGTGCCCAAAATCTTCTACTTATTACTTTCCTCTTCTTCTTTTCTACATTCAACTATAGATTATTAATTATTCCTCTTCCATTTTCTTGTTTCTTTACCTTCGCCGACTTCTTGAAGAATTTATAGTTCTCTGTCGATGATGCGATTATAGGTCCATCAATATCGGAAGAGTTTGGTCCTCTACCTATTATTTTCCTCTTCTTCTTCTTCTTCTTCTTCTTCTCTATATTCAACCACAAATTATGAAATCCTCTTCTTGGGCATTTTTTAATCTTTACCTGTCTTCTTGAAAAGTATAAGTCTTCTTCCTTCTTCTTTCGGTCCACCAGTATCAAAGGATTGCCCAAAATCTTCTACCTATTAGTTTCCTCTCCTTCTTTTCCATATTCAACTATAAATTATTAATTCTTCTTCCATTTTTTTGGCTCCTTATCTTCGCTGCCTACTTGAAGAATTTAAATCTCTCTGTCGATGATGAGATTATAAGTCCACCAATATCCAAGAGTTGGTCTTCTGTCTATTATTTTCCTCTTCTTCTTTTTTATATTCAACCACAAATTGAACATTTTTTATTCCTTACCTGCCCTGTCTTCTTGAATAGTATAATTCTTCTTCTTCTTCTTCTTGGTCTTATTCTTCTTCTTCTTCGTCTTCTTCTTCTTCCATTTTTTGTTCCCTTACCTTCATTTAAATCTCTCTGTCGAAGATACGATTATGGGTTCACCAGTGTCAAAGAGTTGCCCAAAATCTTCTACCTATTACTTTTTTCTTCTTCTCTTCTATATTTAACTATAAATTATTAATTCTTCTTCCATTTTTTTCTTTAATTTTGCTGACTTCTTGAAGAATTGAAATCTCTCTGTCGATGGCACGATTATAGGTCCACCAATATCGAAGAGTTGGTCTTCTACCTATTATTTTCCTCTTCTTCTTTTCTATATTCAACCATAAAATATTAATTCTTCTTCCACATTGTTTATTCTTTACCTGCCCTGTCTTCTTGGAAAGTGTACTAATTCTTCTTCTTCCATTTTTTGTTTCCTTACTTTCGTTACATTCTTGAGGAATTTCTATATTCAACTGTAAATTATTAATTCTTCTTTTCCATTTTTTTCTTTATCTTCTACCTATTACTTTCTTCTTCTTTTTTTCCTCATTCAGCTATAAATTATTAATTCTTCTTCTTCCATTTTTTGGGTCCTCACCTTCGCTGACTTCTTGAAAAATTTAAATCTCTCTGTCGATGATACAAGTATAGGTCCACCAGTATCGAAGAGTTGGTCTTCTACCTATTATTTTCCTCTTCTTCTTTTCTATATTCAACCATTAATTATTAATTCTTCTTCTTCTACATTTTTTCTTTGCCAGCCATGTCTTCTTAAAAAGTATATTAATTCTTCTTCTTCTTCTTCCATTGTTGTATCTTCACCTCGCCATTTCTCTTGTTTGTTTTATATATTTACTTAACGTTAATAAAGACATGTATTATTATTATTATTACACACAGGTTCTGTTTTATTCAAATCTGACCGACATTCCTGGATACCCAGTACCACAGCCGTCCCTAATTCTCCGTCCTAACGCTCGTTTTGATTATAGGATCTTTCCTGCGTTAAACCTCATCATTTTGGTTGCTTAAATGCAGCGTGCGAGCGTCCCGTGTACATCCCACATTCTTACATTATTAAATCTGAATAACTACACGACTTTAGCAAGCGGCGGCGGTGACCGTGGTGGCGGTGGCGAAGTATTTAGATGGGCAAAAAGAAGGGGCGGGGTGGCTGTCAGCGTCGCGCGCCAATCGAAACAAATGGGCGTTAAAAGTATGGAATATTTTTTAACCTGAAAAAACGTGAACTAGAGTTTGATGTATAAACCAAAAAAAATATATTTTTTAACAAAAAAAAAAAAGTTTTGTTCTCATTAATAATCGGGCTACAAGTAAGTCGATTAAATAGTTTACAAACTCTACCCAAACACCTTGGCCCATGGCTGACCAAAATTTCCAAGCGGCTATTTAGTGCGTTGTTGCAGTAACTTTTAATTTCGACGAAATTACAGCGAAATTATTGCGAAAATTCCAATCTCGTTTCAACGAAATATTGGTGAAGGCAGGTTCGGGTTCCCTGCAATCGCCGAAATGGTCACCCGCGAGGCTAACAGGCAATATTCCGAATAAAAGGCCGCTCCAGCCGCACAACTCCCAACTATTAAAATCGCGGTCGCTATATATAAGAGCAATATCATAATTCACCAACAAACGACCCGTTTACCAGCTGAAAAAAAAAAACAATTAATGAAGAACAATAACCACGAATGCGATATGCATGACAAAGGCGGGAGTGAATTGAAGAACTCTGCATCAGAAAGCATCCAAATTAAAAAGATGGCCGGCCGTGCCGGTTTCCAGCGCCGGCTACATGGAAAATAATTACGAAAACAGCTCTGGAAGGGGCGAATTGCAATTGCGGAGCGCTCTTATATAATAGAAAATGCATCAGCGAAATGCACGGATCATTCGGCTCTTAAAAACGTACAGAGTGCTTGCATTACGTCGCTCGCAAAAATGCATCGGGCGATTATTTTATTCGAGTCCGAATGGAATTCGTTCAACTTTTTATTCCTACGCTACGCTAGAAGTAATGTAACCGATACGCCTTTAACAAACTTAAATCTGTCCCGTTAAGGGTTGATTTACGCGATACAGAGCGCCTGTAAAAGTTTACATTTTAATTCGCACATAATCGCCTCAACTTTTTGACAGCTCAAAGTGCTAAAGTCCCGTCGTCGCCGGAGAGCGCCCGTGTGTAAATTATTTGCGTCGTTCGCCGCGAAGCTTTTAGTGTATAATCTTCGATTATATGTATATACCGCGAGAGGTAATCCCCTGTAAACCTCAAGAAGGAGCGACAGTAACGCGACGCCTGTTCAAGTCCTTGTCGGCTGCTTATGCTACTTACTGCTCATCTAAAAAGATTTACTTAACTGCCTAACTGGATTTGGGCTTACTCTCGGATGAAAGGCGCAGGTAAAGCCGTCAACAATTATAAATCTATTAAATACTAGGGAAGTTTCGTCGCTGCGCCGGGGGCACACGGTGCTAGAGTATACAAAGACTGGAATATTTTGCGAAAAAAATGGGCGTAATATTTATTTTTTAATTTTATTGCTAATTTAATTTGAAAAAAGGCCTAATTTTCAATAAAAAAAGTTGGTTAAGAAAATTTTGATATTTGAAAATTTCAGGACGGAATACAGTTACAAGCCTTAACATGTGTAATATCCAAGCTATTTCAGAAATAGCAAAGATATTGACAAGATACTCGTCGAGATCTCGGCTCAGGTTTCACGAAACCGGGTACTCTCTACGATAGAGTGAACTATGAACGACACCCAATCCTAGCCACTGCCCTCACCACTGGAACTTGTTGGATATATAAATCTTTGACCTCTGAAGTCTTCTTTTCTTCGTTTCACAAAGGAAACTGGTATAGGCTGAGGAGCAGACTTTAAGAACTTCAGATTTTAAAACTGTCGACAAAACTTTATACTTATAATTTGAGATTTTAAGATTTTAATAGTTTGAAAGTTTAAAAGATTAAGGATTTAAGTCCTTAAAACTTTAAGACTTTAAGAATTTACAAATTTAAGAGTTTATGGGTTTAGGACTTTAAGAGAAAACTTTACACTTTATATTTTAAGACTATCAGAATTAGGGTTTAGGACTCTAGGACTTTAAGAGCTTAAAACTTCACGAGTTTAAGAGCATCAAACTTTATTTCAGGACTTTAAGAACTTAAGAGTTTAAGAGTTTAGACTTTAAAACTATCAGACTTTAACCGAGGGTGTAACAATTTGTATAATCAGGTGTACAAATGTTTTTTTTAATTTTTTTTATTTTCTACTTTTTAGTCATACCAATTATATTATTATCATTTACTGCGCAAAATTCACCAATTAATTATATCAGGAACGATTTGTTTTGATTTTTTCTTGCAAAAATAACGGTGGACTATAGTATTGTCATCCGACCTTAGTAACTGTGCAAAATTTCATCCGAAGTGTGTTAAATGAAGGTTGCAAGATTTGAACACAAACGTTCTGACTGAAAACTTATCATGTTAATATGTTAATCTTTAATCTTACCACTTGACCATATTCCATCTCGTTCTGAATCTGCCTGAAACACCTTTCTCTCTCTTTTGCGGTACGTCCCGTTGTGGCGCAATTTAACCACTACCACTTATACAACTGGTTCTGGAACAAAAAAAGAAACAATTAGTCTAATAATAGCGCTCCAAAAGGTTAACCATATCTACCATCGAGGCAAGTGCCAAAGCATAAGTTCTTTCGTTTTGACCATTTAAAAGAATCCATAGAATAACTGGCATTTGTCTCTTCCTGTTTCACATTTCAAACACTGTCGCTTTTCAAGGCTCACCATGAAACAAAGGAGAAAATAGTTACTCATCTATAACGGTAAAACTGCACTACAGGGCTTACCTTCTAGGCTAGTGCTAAAGGACGCACACGTTGGTATTATCTTTGTTGACAAGGGCTCTCCTGTGGATAAGAAAGCAGTATCAATAATTATATAAATTGATAATAATAGGTAACAAAGTTAAATAATTGCCAGATGGTTAAGACATAGGTACCATTTTTTAAACGTTTTTCTTTTGCACCCCCTCTCCCTTTCACGATACATTCTAAGGGGGCACAATATAAACCCTATCACTCACCCTGAAACAAAAGAGAAAATAGTTAGATATTTAGTAATAACCCTAATAATTAAAAAAAAAAACCATATCGGTCCTACTCGTACTAAATAATATTTTATTAACTGATTTTGATTAAAACTCAATATTTTTTTTTATTGAACAATGCTTTCGACCATTTTGATCTGGGAAGAACGACACGACGTTTTTACTGATTGGTAAAAACAGGTTTTTCTTATTTTGCTAAAAGATATCTATGCATATAGTGGCCCTTCTCGTGATCAAAATAAATAGGATATAAACAGTGGTAAAGTATATTTACCTTACGATGTTTTCACCATGTCCTATCTCGTTCGGAACCTACCTACATATAGAAAAATACAAATTAGTAAGATTAATAATTGGATAATATAATAATGCATACCTTTATCTCCTTTCCCTAAAGCGGTTCGTCTCCATAGTACCATCACTCGCAATCACTCGACGCGCAAACCAGAGCCTACTAACTGCTCTTCTGGGCTCCCTGAAGCCCCCAGAAAATCCCCGAATACAGTTACAAGCCTTAACACTTGTAATATCCCAGCTATTTCAGAAATAACTAAAATATTGAGACAAGATACTCGTCGAGATCTCGGCTCTGGTTTGACGAAACCGGGTTCGCTCTACAGGCGCGTCTCACGATCGATTTTAGTTGATCAACTTTAGTTAGATCAACAAAAATCGAACGAAAATAGCTGTGAGAACATATATTTCAAGTTTAATCTTAAACATATGTTCTCACAGCTATCTTCGTTCGATTTTTGTTGATCCACTAATAAGTTGAACAACTAAAATATAATCGTGAGACCGCCTTACGATAGAGGAACTATGAACATACCAAATCCTAACTACTGCCCTCACCACTGGAACTTGTTGGATATATAAACCTTCAACCTCTGAAGTCTTCTTTTATACGTTTCACAAGGGAACCTGATGGCCGCAGGAGGCTGAAGCATGTAAGGCGCAAATCACGACGCCTCGAAATAATTAATGTGCAGGGTACTAACTTTTTAGGGCCACGTTTCCCCCGCCAATAACCTTCCAAACCGCCCATCATATTACCCACATAAAGATGTTCCGATCCCCACCAACTATTCTTGCCGTTTGTCGTTTAACTCAATAACTAATTCTGTTTGGTTTTGCTATTCATCTTATGTGGGATCTCTTCTAGGTCGGAGACACCCCCCCCCAGCTTCCCACCGGCTGTTAGCTAGGCGATAGAAAAACTATTGTTATTATTCACGATAGAAAAACTATTGCGTTCCGGATGGTAGGCCGACGGATATATTAATGACATTGTATAATTCGATTCCAATTTTAGTTAACCAAAAATGGTATCCAATTGAATAACATTTTAGTCATCTAAAAATGGTATCCAATTGCTCCGCCATGTAATACAGTGTCGATGAGGCTGCTTTTCTCCATATCATGATGACTTTCTAGCCTTCCGGTACTATCAATAAGGACACACCTAACGCGGTATGACCTAACGCGGTATGCCCTCCACGAACCGGTTGGTTAGAAAGTTTATGCGATGTGCTCATAATTTTATTCCACCGTTAATTCTTGCTGATCAAAGTAATTGACAATGGAATCCAATTTTCGGCCGCATATTACGACGTTATTTATATACCAACAAGCACCAGCAACAAGAAGTAGTAGACGGATTTAGATATGTTCATCTATCTATCTATCTATCTATCTGTCTGCATCTCCTATCTATCTATCTACACTCACTTTGTCGCCCGTGGTATGAATGTCGAAACTACAACACACTTGAATATCTGTCTCTTTCCCTAATAGTTCGTCCATTGGCTTAGCCTGAAAAAAAAAGCAGTGTCAAAAGGTTTCATCCAAAAAATAACTTATGAGCTAGTAATAGAATCTTCCGCTATAATGTATTTGCCAATTGACAGAGATTTTCTCAAATATTAATATTAATAGACCAGAAAAAATGTCGAGACCCTAGTTCTTTGGTAAGTGAAATATTTTTTAGTTATTGACGATGAAAATAGGGGAGCACAGCCTCCCTTGTTGCTTCTAGTGACAATAACTTTTTCATCAACTTAACGCGATATCCAAGAGAGAGGTTCGATTGTCCGATGGGGTAATACCTATTTACTATTTTTGCTCAAAACATTATTTAAATAAAAATTTATAATTTTATACTTTTTATAGTTTAACTTAGGAGGGTGTAATTTTTTTGGCAATATATCGATTAAGAAGAGCTCCGTATCCAAAAGAAAAAGATCCGGAGAGCAAATATTAACTGTTTTTGGTAAATTTTGACCAAAAATAATGAATATTTCCTTCTCTTGGACATGGAGCTCTTAAACGAGCCTAAGTTATTTTTAAACCAGCATTCCTAATAAAATGAAATATTTTTCTCTTATAGGATATGAAAAACTCATCTGAACAGGAAAATGATTATTTTATTTCCATTTAATTGAAAAGAGCCAAACAAAATAAAATAATGAAAAATGAAATTATTGCAAGTGAGAAAACCAGGTTTCACAAACATACAAAATATACTTAAGACAAAAATGTTAGCGTCTAAAATATATCATATGAACTAAACGACGTATAACAAATAAAAAATTTATGGAAAATTTGCATGCTGAATTTATTTTATATTGTTTGGCTTTTTCTCAATTGAATGAAAATAAAATAATCATTTTCCTGTTCAGAAGAGCTTTTACATTACTTATAAAAAAAATATATACCATTTTATGAGGAATACTAGTTTAAAAATAATCTGAATAGGTAATTTATTTTTCTTCTCATTTAACAACTGTTTGTTTTTTCTCGAAGCTAACGTGATTAAAAGGTATGAAACCGCAGAAATATCTTTTATATACCATTCATGCGAATTTAGTGAAATTTGGCAACGTTATATTTTTGAGAAAATAATTCTCTTTTCACCTATGTCACCAAAATAGACTGATTTTTTAAAAACCTGTTGATATTCGAATTAATGTAAAAATAATTTATAAAATCCAGTATGCTTTGGAAAAATAATTGCAGGCAACATTGTAATCCAAACGCTATTATTAAATTGTAAAAATATTACAAACCATTTATAAAATAAAAATAGTTATTTCTTTTCTTGACTCTTTAATAAATTAATTGTTTGTAATATTTAATAGAAGTTTAAATACCCTGGCATTTTTCTGTTTTTATTTACGAGTGTACAATTTAATAATAGCGTTTGGATTACAATGTTGCTTGCTATTATTTTTCCAAAGCATACTGGATTTTATAAATTATTTTTACATTAATTTGAATATTAACATGTTTTTAAAAAATCAGTCTATTTTGGTGACATAGGTGAAAAGATAATTATTTTCTCTAACTAATGGTGTAAAAATCCAATATGGCTTCCATAAGAAAAAAAAAAGTTGACTATCGTTGCTCAAAATCTAGAAGGCTTAGAAAATTTCTATCAACGTCATTCAATTGGTGGTGGTCAAAAATATAACCTTGCCAAATTTCACTAAATTCGCATGAATGGTATAGAAGATATTAATTTTGTTTTGAAATCACGATTTTCAATTTTTTCGAAATAATTTTAATATGTAGCCACGTTGGTCTCCTACAACTTAAACTCCAAAACGCATCAACCAATGATCAACAAAATGATCTATAACTAACTCGTCTGTACATCTCCTTCGAACAAAAAGCCCGATAAAAAATTATTCCATACAGCTTCTTTGTTCTAATAAAAACAAGACCGTCTGTGTTATGAAACCCGACTCACGCCATCCCCTCACAATTTACAATACATCTTCAAATAAACCAGAGAATTGTGAAAAATGTTAAATTACTGATAATTTCAAATTAACACCCCGCCTTTGTTTACAAAAAAAAAGTGTGCCGTTATTAAAAATTCCCCTCCATTTTCTTTAACACCCTGTATCCTAATGTCGCAAGATTCACACCACTTGGGTCTTAATTCTGGTATTTGTTTTTCTCCAAAAAAATCGTAAATCGTTTTTCTCGAAATTTCGCTAAAAAAAATACTTCTCAGTAAGTCATGATGTACCTTTTTAGGAAATATAAGACATAGCTTAAATCTCGGCTTAAATGCAGTTTTCCAAGCCCTATCCAGCAAAAAAAGATTTCGAAAATCGGTTCATAAATAAAAATTTTAGGGGGTGGATACATCTTAAGTGGGACACCCTGTATATAAAATTTTTGTTTTTATTATAAATAATAAAGGAAGTGTTGGACTTTATCGCACCGTTGACTCACCCTGTACATTAAAATCTATAACTAGCAATAAAAATAATTTCCTGTAATTGAGGTAGGTATAAGGGTAAAATCCACCCTCTTATGATAAAAAATTTAATAACTTCCAAACGACCTTAGCTATACCTGAATTGTAAGTAATTATTTTTATTGGTAGCTATAGATTTTAATGTAGGTACACAATTTTTTTCTGTGAAACTCAAATTTGCATCTAACGCGGTTTGGTAGTTTAATTTTAATTTATTTGAAGGAAGTTTCTATCTACCCTTGTATTTTGCTTAGAACATTTTCTTTCGCATACTAAGTAAGTAATAATTTTAATATTTTTTTCCGTCTGTTATATCGTTCGAGAATATTCAGCTATCTTTTAGCTGTTGTTTTTACGCTGGTTAATTTCATGACAATCAGATTAATAATAATAATATCGGGTGGTCCAAAAAAAACCGGAATTTTCATTTTACCTTATAACTTTTTTATTATTTCAGCGATTTTCAACTTTTTGGATTCGTTCGACAGCTAAAGCTTTCAGCTAAACGATTCTCTATCAGAAGCTGATATTATGATCATAAATGTGAAGGCAGACGTTTTTAAACTTGAGCAATTATTAATAACTGCTGGAATTTTGTTGAAATGCCGAATTTACAAACGGCTTATTTCATCATCATGAGTGGTCTTGTGGCAATATTTTGATGGGTGGTTTTAAAAAATCGGTCAAAGAACTACGGAGCTGTACCAAAAAATGTAGAGGCGTGTTATCAACGTCTCGGCAGCAATGGTAAAAACAAATTTTTATTTTCCTGTATAACTTTTTTGATTCCTTACCGATTTTAATTTTTTTTGGATCATTTAAAACCCAAAGCCTTCCACTACAATATTGAATGTCAGAAATTGACATGAATCATAAATCCAATATGGCGGAAGTGGTCATATTTACCTAATATTCAAAAGCCGCTGGGATTTTTTTCAAATGGAAAATTAAATGGCTTTTATTTTAATCTGGAAGCCTTATTATCTTCTAAAAACATTTTCACGCATGGATCACGAAAATCGGTTAAGAACTTACAAAGATGTAGTTGATAACGTAATCATGTGCCCCATAAGAACAGTATTAAATTAATTCTTAACAGAGTTACCTATACTGATCGTCATTACAAAACAAATGAACATTGATACTTAACTGTCACTTTGGCTGTTTTTAAAAAGTGTTTTGTGGTACCTAGTTTTGTTAAAATGGTGTTGTCAAATGAAGACAAGATTTTCATTAAGTATTTATTGATTCGCGGCTATAAAGTTTCGGAAATAATACAAAAATTTCCAGGCAATAACTTTAAAAAAAGTACTATTTACGACTTTGCACGAAAGTTTCAAGGAACAAGGAACTGGAACGAATCAATAAATTCTTAAAGAAAATCTTGTCTTCATTTGACAACACCATTTTAACAAAACTAGGTACCACAAAACACTTTTTAAAAACAGCCGAAGTGACAGTTAAGCAGTAAGTATATCAATGTTCATTTGTTTTGTAACCATGACGATCATCGGTAACTCTGTTAAGAATTCATTTAATACTGTTCTTATGGGGCACATGATTACGTTATCAACTACATCTTTGTAAGTTCTTAACCGATTTTCGTGATCTATGCGTGAAAATGTTTTTAGAAGATAATAAGGCTTCCAGATTAAAAGAAAAGCCATTTAATTTTCCATTTAAAAAACATCCCAGCGGCTTTTGAATATTAGGTAAATTTGACCACTTCCGCCATATTGGATTTGTGATTCATGTCAATTTCTGACATTTAATATTGTAGTGGAAGGCTTTGGGTTTTAAATGATCCAAAAAAAATTAAAATCGATAAGGAATCAAAAAAGTTATAAAGGAAAATAAAAATGTCTGTTTTTACCATTGCTGCCGAGACGTTGATAACACGCCTCTACATTTTTTGGTACAGCTCCGTAGTTCTTTGACCGATTTTTTAAAACTACCCATCAAAATATTGCCACAAGACCACTCATGATGATGAAACAAGCCGTTTGTAAATTCGGCATTTCAACAAAATTCCAGCAGTTATTAAAAATTGCTCAAGTTTAAATACGTCTGCCTTGACATTTATGATCATAATATCAGCTTCTGACAGAGAATCGTTTAGCTGAAAGCTTTAGCTGTCGAACGAATCCAAAAAGTTGAAACACGCTTAAAAAATAAAAAAGTTATAAGGTAAAATGAAAATTCCGGTTTTTTTTTGGACCACCCGATATATTTTCAATTACCTATGTAGAAAAACGGGGACAAAGCAGTCCCTCATCTGAATAAAAACTTAACTACGAATTAGTTAGTTATTGTTTGTTGTAAAAATAACAAATCGAAAGAAATAGGATACCAAGTGGGCCGGGCTTTTAAAAAAATCAACAAAAGCTGAACCGCTTTGAAACGAATTTTACTAGACGCGCATGCGCATTTGCCATATGGTATTAAGAAGCTTTTAGATTTTACATAAAATACAGCATTTTTATAGCTATGTTATAATATAAAAGCAAATAAACAATTACCTAGAAACATAATAAGGAATTACCTTGAGTTGTGCTGCGTTTCCTTGCACACTACAGTAAATTATTCGTCACCAAATTCGAGAGGTTATATTACGAAAAAACCGACACACCACTTTTTTATTATAAAATACCTACACCTGCACTTATAATAAAGCATACTTATATCCGATAAGAAACTAAGTTTATAACACTTTATGTACCTAACAAGTACCGCAGAAAATTTTAAAACTAATTTAACCGACTAGCACGAACTTTGCCTCCTCACTACCTACGGCACTTATCGGAAGCGTCAATTGTTGATCAGTTTTTTGTAAAGCCTACGTCGCGTTCAATAAGTCGAGTGCATGTGCACGAATGTTAAATCAGGCAATTATTACTCGTTAGGACGGTCTTATTAGGCGTTGAATCTCACTACGCTGAGAGTAATAAGTGTAAGGGAAAAATATTTTTGGGCTACGTTCAGTTACTGAAAAACAAGAAACAAACTATAAGCACAATTTTGTTGGTACAGCAGTGCAATAACAAGAATCATCCGACTACAAATTAGATCTGAATTGATTTAGATTAGGTTCCAATAGGCGGAGTACCCACATATACAGGGTGTGCATTTAGTACGCCCTTCTTAAACTATGCTTTACCCCCACCCAGACAAGAATTCTATTCAGGGCAATGTCAATGAGATTAGAAAAGATACATTTTAAAGTTAGCGACACATATTATTATACAGAGTGTATTTAAAAGATTTGACGTGTAAAAGTATATGTTTTTTTTAGTGGAACGACCTATATTTTCTTGGTGCAATTTAAGCCAATTGGTCTCTCTTTAGCCTTTTTTGTACGCTTAAACAAATGGTTACTAAACCAAACACTACTAGTGACTAAGGTCAAACGCTGGCGACTAAGACCTAACACTGGCGACTAAAGCCAAATATACGGTGACTATAACCAAAAATTGATGATTAAGACCAAATTGTGGTGACTGAGACTGAACACTGGTGACTAAGGCCAAACATAAGGTGACTAGGACCAAATAATGAAGACTAAAGCAAAAAAATAGTGACTACAATCGAACGCTGGCGACTAAGACAAGCACTGGTGACTAAAGCAAAAAAATAGTGACTGGGACCCAACACTGGCAACTAAGGCCAATCATATGGTGTAAAACCAAACATTGACGACACTAACTGCCAAAAATAGTGACTAGGACCAAACGCTGACGACCAAGGTCAAACACTGACGACTAAAACCAAACACTGACGACTATAGCCGAAAAATAATGACTAAGACCGAACACTGGCGACTAGGGCCTAGCATAAGGTTACTAAGACCAAACACTGACGATTAAAGCAAAAAAATAGTGACTATGACCAAAACTAAGGTCAAACGCTGGCGACTAAGATTACACCCTCGCTATTAAGGCCTAATATATGGTGACTAAGACCAAACTAGGGTAACTATAGCCAAAAATGGTGACTGAGGCCAAACACTGTAGATTTAGGACAAAAATAGTGACTAGGACCAAACACCGGTGATTATAACCAAACACTGGTGACTAAGGCTGAACGCTCGCTACTAAAGCCAAGTATATGGTGACTCAGACTGTACATTGGTGACTGTACACTGGTGACTAAAACTGAGAACTTGCTATTAAGGCCTAGCAATGGAGACTAAGACCAAACATATACAGCTGAAACCAAACAATGGTGACTAAGGCCAAATACTGGTGACTTAGATCAAACACTGATGACTAAGACCAAATCATATACAGCAACCAAATTTTTTACACCGTTTTTCTGCTTAAATCTAGTTATACAAACAAACAAATTTAACTTTTTGAATATGGGTTTCTTGATATTGTAAGATCTTAGAATTTATTTAATCAGCCTATCTTATTGGGGACGAAATTTGCAACAAAAAGGACTCTTACATTTTTTCGCGGTTTATTAAAACGAAATTCGAGTGGTATTGAACCCACTTCTTGCATTTACTTGCCAGAAGCGAAAACGCCCGAGTACAAACGCACGAACTAAAAATTGATAAAACCTAAAAGCCTTCACGTAAAATGAATACCCTGCTAGACGCTAACAACTACATCTATTCACCGCTCATTAGCCTTAAAAACTCCCTTTGTACCAGAACAATCCGACAATGACAACTAAGTCTTTGAATTCGAAAGACAAACATTTTTCCAAAACAAATCTTACTAAAACAAATTTCTTGACATCAAACGCACCACGAAATCCATCACAGGGCTTTGGTGTACGTAAAATATGCATGTCTTTGACTCATTTGTCTCTCCAACGTTCCAATACCAGATTATTCGGGGTCTAGCTATATAACCGTACGTAGAGTAATGAGAGAAACAAAGTACACAACTGGAGACTATTTTGTTCCACTCTGTTCGCGAACTATAGACAGTGAAAACAAATCCATAAGAACGGAAAAACTTATGCTCACGCCCAATTGCGAATTTTGAGACTCGTACTGTAAAATTTTTTTTTTTAAATATTTTATCAGTTTTCTTGCCACGATTATTTGAGGTTTCGAAAATATGCATAAGATGACTAAGACCAAACACTGACGACTAAGGCAAAAAAATAGTGACTAAGACCAAACACTGGAGACTAAAGCCAAACACTGGTGCCTAAGACTGAACACTCGCTATTAAGGCCTAACAAATGGTGACTAAGACCAAACTATGGCAACTAAACTCAAACAATGGTGACTAAAGCCAAACACGGGCTACTAAAGCCAAACATATGGTGACTAAGACCGTACATTGCTGACTAAGGTCAAACACTGGTGACTAAAACTGAGCACTCGCTATTAAGGTCTAGCATACTAGACTAGGACCAGACTAGGGCAATTAAAGCCTAATAATAATGACTAAGGCCAAACACTGGAGATTTAGACCAAACACTGTTGACTAAGATCAAGCACTGACGACTAAGCCAAAAAATCGTGACCAGGACCAAACACTGGTGACTAAAACTGAGCACTTGCTATTAAGGCCTAGCAACGGTGACTAAGCCCAAACATTGACAACTGAAACAAAAAAATCGTGTCCAAGGCCAAATACTGGCGACTTAGATCAAACACTGATGACTAAGTCCAGACCATATACAGCAACTGAATTTTTGACAGCTTTTTTCGGCTTATCTCTAGCTATAGCAAGCCTCCGGACTAAAATACCGATATGATCGGATTGTTTATTGGGACTATGTTTTCTTTCCCGCATTCTATATCCGCACTTCTAACTTTTAATCAGGGTGATCTGCATCGTCTGGCTTTGCCCGTCGCAGATGGAACGTCTTTAATCTCTAGTCGATGGCCGCGGGCGAAATTAATATGAGATATCTTCGTTCTCGCCCTTTCAGCATCGCCATTGTGTCGTTTCGCTCCCAGTGTCTTATTAACTTCCAAGAGAACTTTTTTATTTTGAATATGCTGGTGGACCTTTACATTGACTAGTATTTATTATAAAATCTAATTATTTGTTTCGAACATTATTTACTGCATCGCCTAGTACATTACGTTTACCGTGGTAAAAGGCTGAGCAAGATATTTTATTGCTGATGCGAAACTGATGATGGAAATTTGATATATTGATTAGTTTGAATTTTTTTGTTGCAGGTTTATGGTCGGGCCAATTCTGAAGGAATCGATAATATTCATTGTTTTTTGTCATATTTTTGTAAGTGGAGAAGATATACTTGAGGTAAGACTTTATTTAATTATTTATTTATTATTCAAGTATTCCGTTATCGCGATAATTAAATAGAACAAAACTCCTAAAGCATACACATCCACCGGCGCGGCACCCCGATCGCAATCTATCACTATATAGTTAATGTGTACGCACCACCCCGAACGAAAACTGTAAGTTGTGTTCGGTCCGATAACGGCAAAAATTTAGTATTCAACGCGGTGAACATTATCATCGTGTAAAGTGAACAGCGATTTCACCCGATGTGATGAAACACTTTAATTTCCGACCTAAAACTGGTCGGCATTAACTCATTGTTCGAATTGATTTAATAAACGCAAGATTTACCTTAAAAGTGGAATAATATTTGAGGAGCGAGCAGCGTCGCCGAGCGAACTTCCAAAAGGACAAAAGGGAGGCATGTGATACCGTAAGTGATCGTAAACCACGTGACCAGAAATAGACAACCAGGCAAACAGTTTGTATGATCTGCATAATATGCAACACCATTGCGTGAGTGTGTATATGGTTGCCTAATTATGTGGCTAAGCTTTCTTGGTTTCTACCGCCGATGCAGGGGCGCGGTGTCGGCGCCGCTGGAAAATAGGAGACCGTCGCCGTGAACGGAACATTTGCACCCGTAAAAATTGATGAATTGATATGAAATTTAATTATGTCAGGCGAGCGAGCACAAGCTTTTTAGTTTAATAGGCAGCCCAGCTTGCGCCGGTTCGCTTAAATGGTCTCAGAAAATTCACTGTTGCAGCGCAAAAAAGTGAAAAACGTCCCAGTATACAGTACAAGTTCTCATTAAGGAAAGGAATTCCATGTCAAAAATTTCAACAATAATTGTATTTTTCGTTGTTCAACTAAGTTATATCACTATTTTTAGGTGGCAAAAAAGTCATCAAGTACTTTTTTTAACATAAAAACCGCATAGAAAGTCTCTTATAGAACCGTTCTATTCAGGTTTTATTAGCTCCTTTTAAACATTTAAAATATATCTGTTACAGAACTTGAAGTAATTATACGAACATTTTATTTCATAACGATTACATAAATGCTAGTTATAGAACTATTATACAACTTTTCGGTTACTACTTTAATGTTGCTATGTCATTAATATAAACGACTGGTCATAAAACAGTTAGTCAGTCATATGCAGTTAATAGTTTTTATAAGAGCTATTCCAAAGACACTTTATTAAGGTTTTTTAATGAAATCTAATTCACGACTAGTTAAATACTCCTACAAAATAATTCTCAATTATAGTACATAAGAGCTTTGTAGGTTTGTAGGTATGTAATGGTTATATAACGAGCTAAACAGTTCTATAATGCAATCTGTTATTTAGTGGAGGAAAAGTTTATCTTTTATGTTATGTGTGTTATTTAAACTATTTGCTTCAATTTAGAAAGGGAGATAATCTAAGAATATTCTTACAAAACCTTATAAAGGTTTTATTAGGTATGTCCTTTTAAAAATGTTCCATATATCTAATATTAGGTATCCAGTCCTAACGATTACATAAATGTTGGCAATAGAACTATTATAAAACTTTTCGTTTCCTCCTTCAATGTCTTATAATATCGTAAAGTATTATTTTTGAACCATCTAGTTCTCTGTGGCAATTTGGTAATTTGGAATTCCTCGACATAGTCATTATCCATTTTGAAGAATCTTAATCCATCTCTTATAGAATCTCGAATAATTTTATTAATTTCTTTGTGTATAACGATTAAATAAATGTTGGTATAGAACCGTTATAAAACTTCTCGGTTACTTCTTCAACGTTAATATGTAAAGTTTTATTTTGAACCAACCTCAAATAATTTTATGAACTTCTTTGTGTATAACGAATACATAAATGTTGGTAATAGAACCGTTATAAAACTTCTCGGTCACCTCAACGTTTTATATTTTTGTAAAGTTTTATTTTGAATCAACTTTAATTCTCCATGACAATTTGGACATTTCGCATTTCTAGACATATTATAGAACCGTTTTGTAAAGGTTTTATTATCCTCTTTAAGATTGTTGATCCGTCCCTTATAGAACCACAAATAATTTTAAGAGTTTTTTTGGTGTATAACAAATACATAAAAATTAGTATGTAATAGGACCATTGTAAAACTTTTCGGTTACTCCTTCAATTTTTCACATTTTCGCAAAGTATTATTCTGAACCAACTAGTTTTCTAAAATTTGTCTTAAATTCTTAATCTATTTCTGATAGAATCTCAGATAATTTTATGAATTTTTTTTTGGTAGTAGAACCATTATAAAACTTTTCGGTTACTCCTTCAATGTTCCATATTTTTTAAAAGTATTATTTTGAACTAACTAATTTTCTGTGGCAATTTAGTAATTTACCATTCCTAGACATAGTTATAGAACCGCCTGTCTTGTAAAGGTTTTATTATCCATTTTAAAGATTCTTACCACATCTCTTATAGAACCCCCAATTATTTTATGAATTTTTTTTGTGTATAACGATGACATAAATGTTGATAATAGAACCATTATAAAACTCTTCGGTTACTTTTTCTATATTTTATAATTTCGTAAAGTATTATTTTGAACCAACTAGTTTTCTGTCACAATTTGGTAATTTGGCATTCCTAGACATAGTTATAGAGTCTTATAAAGAATTTGTTATCCTCTTTAAAGGTTCTTAATCCATATCTCTTATAGAACCTCAAATAATTTTATGCTTTTTTATGTATAACAATTACATAAATGTTGGTAATAGAACCATTACAAAACTTTTCGGTTACTCCTTCAATGTTTTATAATTTCGTAAAGTATTTTTGAACCAACTAATTTTCTGTGACAATTTGGTAACTTGGCATTCCTAGACATAGTTATAGAACCGTCATGTGAAGTTTTTATTATCCATTTTAAAGATTCTTACCACATCTCTTATAGAACCCCACATTATTTTATGAATTTTTTTTATGTATAACGATGACATAAATGTTGATAATAGAACCATTATAAAACTCTTCGGTTACTTTTTCTATATTTTATAATTTCGTAAAGTATTATTTTGAACCAACTAGTTTTCTGTCACAATTTGGTAATTTGGCATTCCTAGATATAGTTATAGAGTCTTATAAAGAATTTGTTATCCTCTTTAAAGGTTCTTAATCCATATCTCTTATAGAACCTCAAATAATTTTATGATTTTTTTATGTATAACAATTACATAAATGTTGGTGTTAGAACCATTACAAAACTTTTCGGTTACTCCTTCAATATTTTATAATTTCCTAAAATGTTTTTGAACCAACTAGTTTTCTGTGACAATTTGGTAACTTGGCATTCCTAGACATAGTTATAGAACCGTCATGTGAAGTTTTTATTATCCATTTTAAAGATTCTTACCACATCTCTTATAGAACCCCACATTATTTTATGAATTTTTTTTATGTATAACGATGACATAAATGTTGATAATAGAACCATTATAAAACTCTTCGGTTACTTTTTCTATATTTTATAATTTCGTAAAGTATTATTTTGAACCAACTAGTTTTCTGTCACAATTTGGTAATTTGGCATTCCTAGATATAGTTATAGAGTCTTATAAAGAATTTGTTATCCTCTTTAAAGGTTCTTAATCCATATCTCTTATAGAACCTCAAATAATTTTATGATTTTTTTATGTATAACAATTACATAAATGTTGGTGTTAGAACCATTACAAAACTTTTCGGTTACTCCTTCAATATTTTATAATTTCCTAAAATATTTTTGAACCAACTAGTTTTCTGTGACAATTTGGTAACTTGGCATTCCTAGACATAGTTATAGAACCGTCATGTGAAGTTTCTATTATCCATTTTAAACATTCTTACCACATCTCTTATAGAACCCCAAATTATTTTATGAATTTTTTTTATGTATAACGATTACATAAATGATGATAATAGAACCATTATAAAACTCTTCGGTTACTTTTTCTATATTTTATAATTTCGTAAAGTATTATTTTGAACCAACTAGTTTTCTGTCACAATTTGGTAATTCCTAGACATAGTTATAGTCTTATAAAGAATTTGTTATCCTCTTTAAAGGTTCTTAATCCATATCTCTTATAGAACCTCAAATAATTTTATGCATTTTTATGTATAACAATTACATAAATGTTGGCAATAGAACCATTACAAAACTTTTCGGTTACTCCTTCAATGTTTTATAATTTCCTAAAATATTTTTGAACCAACTAGTTTTCTGTGACAATTTGGTAACTTGGCATTCCTAGACATAGTTATAGAACCGTTATGTGAAGTTTCTATTATCCATTTTAAACATTCTTACCACATCTCTTATAGAACCCCAAATTATTTTATGAATTTTTTTTATGTATAACGATTACATAAATGATGATAATAGAACCATTATAAAACTCTTCGGTTACTTTTTCTATATTTTATAATTTCGTAAAGTATTATTTTGAACCAACTAGTTTTCTGTCACAATTTGGTAATTCCTAGACATAGTTATAGAGTCTTATAAAGAATTTGTGTCCTCTTTAAAGGTTCTTAATCCATATCTCTTATAGAACCTCAAATAATTTTATGCATTTTTATGTATAACAATTACATAAATGTTGGTAATAGAACCATTACAAAACTTTTCGGTTACTCCTTCAATGTTTTATAATTTCGTAAAGTATTTTTGAACCAACTAATTTTCTGTGACAATTTGGTAACTTGGCACTCCTAGACATAGTTATAGAACCGTCATGTGAAGTGTTTATTATCCATTTTAAAGATTCTTACCACATCTCTTATAGAACCCCCAATTATTTTATGAATTTTTTTTATGTATAACGATTACATAAATGTTGATAATAGAACCATTATAAAACTCTTCGGTTACTTTTTCTATATTTTATAATTTCGTAAAGTATTATTTTGAACCAACTAGTTTTCTGTGACAATTTGGTAACTTGGCATTCCTAGACATAGTTATAGAACCGTCATATGAAGGTTTTATTATTCTCTTTGGTTCTTAATCCATCTCTTATAGAACCTATAATAATTTCATGATTTATTTTGATGCATAACAATTGAGTAAATATTGGTTATAGAACCGTTACAAAACTTTTTGGCTGCTACTTTAATGTTTTCAATAACCATTGGTGTGCAGACACTTTATTAAGGTTATGTAAGGTGTATTAAATAGCCTTTATAGAACTTAAAGTTGCAGTAGTCAACTTATACTTATAAAAGTATTTCAAGTGGAGGGGTGTAGGCAGCAAATATGTTTACGTGAAAACAATTTTCAAAACAAGAAACTCTGTGGGTTTATATTGGTTGTTTAATGAATTGAACTAATTACAGTAACCGATCACCAGTCGTGCTACAACTAGCAATATCAAAAGGAAAAAGCAAGATCTATCATGTAGTTCAACAGTTTTCAGCATCAGCCGAAGCAGTAGTTGTTTCGGTTGGTACTGATGCGGCCATTTCTGTACCTGATTTTCTAGAAATTAGAATGAACCTGCAATTGTGACACGGCAATAAGTCACCGATAACATAAGCCGCAAGCCATCCTAACACAGGATTGATACCTTCAGGCGGAGGGCAAAGGATGAGGGGCTAATGGAACGCCCATTGATCTCGGTGCACCCCATCAGTAATAAATGTGGACAAGCAATCGATTATACCGTTTAGGTTAATAAACGTTTCATCGGGGAGATAGTAAACAGTGAGCAGTTGAACGACTCCTGTTGAAAGGTAATCGTCAAATAGACATGATGGAGAGAAGTATATGTGTGTGTATTTATTTTGTAAATAGCTGCGTTTACGGCTCCGGCTGGTTTATACTGATAATGCAATTCGATGGCAGCGGCGATTTTTTATGCTCGGTCGACTGTTGGAAAAGAAATAATTGAAATTGGAAAAAAAAATCGAAACAGATACTTTCGAACTTCAAGGAGCACCCTGTAAATACCAATCATAAGCGATTATTTATTGCAGAGTCGGTCGTGTGTGTGTCGGCGAAAAAGGATGAGCTTATAAATACACACGGAAGGTTCGTGACCGGTGTGAGATGGGTCTCAAAATAACACCGATATGCATTAGGAAAATGTTCATACCGAATTAACCAAAGATTTACGACCACTTCGGATGATGACTTACTTCCAAATAAGTCCTCCTTATGTCGGCATCAGTTTCCCGGACGAATATTGCCCCAGATGTAAAGCGGAGATACGTTTCCGAACGGCGCAGCCACTTTCTAACTTATCGACGTGTGCACCGTGCAGATGCACCCTGTAGATGTTTTTTAAATGTTCGGATTTAGTTCTATGTGTTATTTTTAAAAGTAAACTTCGCACTTAACTTTTTGTTCGATGTGTGTCAGCCGACACTCGTGTGTAGTGGCCTGGTTCAAAGGACGGGAACGCTGCAGTTTTAAATTCCACTTAATTTTTATAAAGTTGCATAAACCCACCCACACAAATCCGGATTACCGTGTACGTACCGGAAAGTTGGAAAGAAATAAGAAGTAAGTGTATCTTGATGTTTATGCAAAAATAACAGGCGAGAAACATCTGTTGCTAAAAATGCGGAATATTAATTCTAATATCCGGGGCGTTTAAATATGGCCCATAAAGAGTACCGAGAGGCGGGCGCCGCTCAGCTTTTTATTTTCCTATTACCGTCGGCTAAATTATTGTTTTACTTAAGACTTGCCTGTTTAATAATTGATAAGATTACACGCGCGCGAAAGAAACAACCCTGAAAAATAAACAACCCAACAAAACACTGTCGATCCCCGGAGCACTGGAAATTCTCCACCCATTTTAATAGTACAGTCGTGAAATGAGTCGGCCCGAGTTGAACTTCCGATTATTATTAACATAACATTACGCTCAAAATTATTATTTTAACGTTTAGCTACAAATTATTGAATTATTTGTTAATATTCTAAATCTAAGCTTCAACTAGTTCAAATTTATTTTCTTATTTTTTCTCTGATTTTCTTCACAGTCAGAAATTTCATTACAGAAGAATTTTCTTTCTGGGGGATAATGTAAACAATTATTTGTAATATTCCAAATTTAAGCTTCAATTAGTTCCAAATTTATTTTACTATTTTTTCTCCGCGTTTTCTTTACAGTCAAGTTTCATTACAAAAGAATTTTCTTTCTGGGAGATAATGTAAACAATTATTTGTTAATATTCTAAATTTAGGCTTCAATTAGTTCCAAATTTATTTTACTATTTTTTCTCTGCGTTTTCTTTACAGCAAGAAGTTTCATTACAAAAGAATTTTCTTTCTGAGGGATAATGTAAACAATTATTTGTTAATATTCTAAATTTAGGCTTCAATTAGTTCCAAATTTATTTTACTATTTTTTCTCTGCGTTTTCTTTACAGCAAGAAGTTTCATTACAAAAGAATTTTCTTTCTGGGAGATAATGTAAACAATTATTTGTTAATATTCTAAATTTAGGCTTCAATTAGTTGCAAATTTATTTTAATATTTTTTCTCTGCGTTTTCTTTACAGCAAGAATTCTAATTAGAAAAGAATTTTCTTTCTGAGGGATAATGTAAACAATTATTTGTTAGTATTCTAAATTTAGGCTTCAATTAGTTGCCATTTTATTTTACTATTTTTGCTCTGCGTTTTCTTTACAGCATGAAGTTTCATTACAAAAGAATTTTCTTTCTGGGGGATAATGTAAACAATTATTTGTTAATATTCTAAATTTAGGCTTCAATTAGTTCCAAATTTATTTTACTATTTTTTCTCTGCGTTTTCTTTACAGCAAGAAGTCTAATTAGAAAAGAATTTTCTTTCTGAGGGATAATGTAAACAATTATTTGTTAATATTTAGGCTTCAATTACTTCCAAATTTATTTTACTATTTTTTCTCTGCGTTTTCTTTACAGCAAGAAGTTTCATTACAAAAGAATTTTCTTTCTGGGGGATAATGTAAACAATTATTTGTTAATATTCTAAATTTAGGCTTCAATTAGTTCCAAATTTATTTTACTATTTTTTCTCTGTGTTTTCTTTACAGCAAGAAGTTTCATTACAAAAGAATTTTCTTTCTGGGAGATAATGTAAACAATTATTTGTTAATATTCTAAATTTAGGCTTCAATTAGTTCCAAATTTATTTTACTATTTTTTCTCTGTGTTTTCTTTACAGCAAGAAGTTTCATTACAAAAGAATTTTCTTTCTGGGAGATAATGTAAACAATTATTTGTTAATATTCTAAATTTAGGCTTCAATTAGTTCCAAATTTACTTTACTATTTTTTCTCTGCGTTTTCTTTACAGCAAGAAGTCTAATTAGAAAAGAATTTAATTTCTGAGGGATAATGTAAACAATTATTTGTTAATATTTAGGCTTCAATTACTTCCAAATTTATTTTACTATTTTTTCTCTGCGTTTTCTTTACAGCAAGAAGTTTCATTACAAAAGAATTTTCTTTCTGGGAGATAATGTAAACAATTATTTGTTAATATTCTAAATTTAGGCTTCAATTAGTTCCAAATTTATTTTACTATTTTTTCTCTGCGTTTTCTTTACAGCAAGAAGTCTAATTAGAAAAGAATTTTCTTTCTGAGGGATAATGTAAACAATTATTTGTTAATATTTAGGCTTCAATTACTTCCAAATTTATTTTACTATTTTTTCTCTGCGTTTTCTTTACAGCAAGAAGTCTAATTAGAAAAGAATTTTCTTTCTGAGGGATAATGTAAACAATTATTTGTTAATATTTAGGCTTCAATTACTTCCAAATTTATTTTACTATTTTTTCTCTGCGTTTTCTTTACAGCAAGAAGTTTCATTACAAAAGAATTTTCTTTCTGGGAGATAATGTAAACAATTATTTGTTAATATTCTAAATTTAGGCTTCAATTAGTTGCAAATTTATTTTAATATTTTTTCTCTGCGTTTTCTTTACAGCAAGAATTCTAATTAGAAAAGAATTTTCTTTCTGAGGGATAATGTAAACAATTATTTGTTAGTATTCTAAATTTAGGCTTCAATTAGTTGCCATTTTATTTTACTATTTTTGCTCTGCGTTTTCTTTACAGCATGAAGTTTCATTACAAAAGAATTTTCTTTCTGGGGGATAATGTAAACAATTATTTGTTAATATTCTAAATTTAGGCTTCAATTAGTTCCAAATTTATTTTACTATTTTTTCTCTGCGTTTTCTTTACAGCAAGAAGTCTAATTAGAAAAGAATTTTCTTTCTGAGGGATAATGTAAACAATTATTTGTTAATATTTAGGCTTCAATTACTTCCAAATTTATTTTACTATTTTTTCTCTGCGTTTTCTTTACAGCAAGAAGTTTCATTACAAAAGAATTTTCTTTCTGGGAGATAATGTAAACAATTATTTGTTAATATTCTAAATTTAGGCTTCAATTAGTTCCAAATTTATTTTACTATTTTTTCTCTGCGTTTTCTTTACAGCAAGAAGTCTAATTAGAAAAGAATTTTCTTTCTGAGGGATAATGTAAACAATTATTTGTTAATATTTAGGCTTCAATTACTTCCAAATTTATTTTACTATTTTTTCTCTGCGTTTTCTTTACAGCAAGAAGTTTCATTACAAAAGAATTTTCTTTCTGAGGGATAATGTAAACAATTATTTGTTAATATTCTAAATTTAGGCTTCAATTAGTTCCAAATTTATTTTACTATTTTTTCTCTGCGTTTTCTTTACAGCAAGAAATCTAATTAGAAAAGAATTTTCTTTCTGAGGGATAATGTAAACAATTATTTGTTAATATTTAGGCTTCAATTACTTCCAAATTTATTTTACTATTTTTTCTCTGCGTTTTCTTTACAGCAAGAAGTCTAATTAGAAAAGAATTTTCTTTCTGAGGGATAATGTAAACAATTATTTGTTAATATTTAGGCTTCAATTACTTCCAAATTTATTTTACTATTTTTTCTCTGCGTTTTCTTTACAGCAAGAAGTTTCATTACAAAAGAATTTTCTTTCTGGGGGATAATGTAAACAATTATTTGTTAATATTCTAAATTTAGGCTTCAATTAGTTCCAAATTTATTTTACTATTTTTTCTCTGTGTTTTCTTTACAGCAAGAAGTTTCATTACAAAAGAATTTTCTTTCTGGGAGATAATGTAAACAATTATTTGTTAATATTCTAAATTTAGGCTTCAATTAGTTCCAAATTTATTTTACTATTTTTTCTCTGTGTTTTCTTTACAGCAAGAAGTTTCATTACAAAAGAATTTTCTTTCTGGGAGATAATGTAAACAATTATTTGTTAATATTCTAAATTTAGGCTTCAATTAGTTCCAAATTTACTTTACTATTTTTTCTCTGCGTTTTCTTTACAGCAAGAAGTCTAATTAGAAAAGAATTTAATTTCTGAGGGATAATGTAAACAATTATTTGTTAATATTTAGGCTTCAATTACTTCCAAATTTATTTTACTATTTTTTCTCTGCGTTTTCTTTACAGCAAGAAGTTTCATTACAAAAGAATTTTCTTTCTGGGAGATAATGTAAACAATTATTTGTTAATATTCTAAATTTAGGCTTCAATTAGTTCCAAATTTATTTTACTATTTTTTCTCTGCGTTTTCTTTACAGCAAGAAGTCTAATTAGAAAAGAATTTTCTTTCTGAGGGATAATGTAAACAATTATTTGTTAATATTTAGGCTTCAATTACTTCCAAATTTATTTTACTATTTTTTCTCTGCGTTTTCTTTACAGCAAGAAGTCTAATTAGAAAAGAATTTTCTTTCTGAGGGATAATGTAAACAATTATTTGTTAATATTTAGGCTTCAATTACTTCCAAATTTATTTTACTATTTTTTCTCTGCGTTTTCTTTACAGCAAGAAGTTTCATTACAAAAGAATTTTCTTTCTGGGAGATAATGTAAACAATTATTTGTTAATATTCTAAATTTAGGCTTCAATTAGTTGCAAATTTATTTTAATATTTTTTCTCTGCGTTTTCTTTACAGCAAGAATTCTAATTAGAAAAGAATTTTCTTTCTGAGGGATAATGTAAACAATTATTTGTTAATATTCCAAATTTAAGCTTCAATTAGTTCCAAATTTATTTTACTATTTTTTCTCCGCGTTTTCTTTACAGTCAAGTTTCATTACAAAAGAATTTTCTTTCTGGGAGATAATGTAAACAATTATTTGTTAATATTCTAAATTTAGGCTTCAATTAGTTCCAAATTTATTTTACTATTTTTTCTCTGCGTTTTCTTTACAGCAAGAAGTCTAATTAGAAAAGAATTTTCTTTCTGAGGGATAATGTAAACAATTATTTGTTAATATTTAGGCTTCAATTACTTCCAAATTTATTTTACTATTTTTTCTCTGCGTTTTCTTTACAGCAAGAAGTTTCATTACAAAAGAATTTTCTTTCTGAGGGATAATGTAAACAATTATTTGTTAATATTCTAAATTTAGGCTTCAATTAGTTCCAAATTTATTTTACTATTTTTTCTCTGCGTTTTCTTTACAGCAAGAAATCTAATTAGAAAAGAATTTTCTTTCTGAGGGATAATGTAAACAATTATTTGTTAATATTTAGGCTTCAATTACTTCCAAATTTATTTTACTATTTTTTCTCTGCGTTTTCTTTACAGCAAGAAGTCTAATTAGAAAAGAATTTTCTTTCTGAGGGATAATGTAAACAATTATTTGTTAATATTTAGGCTTCAATTACTTCCAAATTTATTTTACTATTTTTTCTCTGCGTTTTCTTTACAGCAAGAAGTTTCATTACAAAAGAATTTTCTTTCTGGGAGATAATGTAAACAATTATTTGTTAATATTCTAAATTTAGGCTTCAATTAGTTGCAAATTTATTTTAATATTTTTTCTCTGCGTTTTCTTTACAGCAAGAATTCTAATTAGAAAAGAATTTTCTTTCTGAGGGATAATGTAAACAATTATTTGTTAGTATTCTAAATTTAGGCTTCAATTAGTTGCCATTTTATTTTACTATTTTTGCTCTGCGTTTTCTTTACAGCATGAAGTTTCATTACAAAAGAATTTTCTTTCTGGGGGATAATGTAAACAATTATTTGTTAATATTCTAAATTTAGGCTTCAATTAGTTCCAAATTTATTTTACTATTTTTTCTCTGCGTTTTCTTTACAGCAAGAAGTCTAATTAGAAAAGAATTTTCTTTCTGAGGGATAATGTAAACAATTATTTGTTAATATTTAGGCTTCAATTACTTCCAAATTTATTTTACTATTTTTTCTCTGCGTTTTCTTTACAGCAAGAAGTTTCATTACAAAAGAATTTTCTTTCTGGGGGATAATGTAAACAATTATTTGTTAATATTCTAAATTTAGGCTTCAATTAGTTCCAAATTTATTTTACTATTTTTTCTCTGTGTTTTCTTTACAGCAAGAAGTTTCATTACAAAAGAATTTTCTTTCTGGGAGATAATGTAAACAATTATTTGTTAATATTCTAAATTTAGGCTTCAATTAGTTCCAAATTTATTTTACTATTTTTTCTCTGTGTTTTCTTTACAGCAAGAAGTTTCATTACAAAAGAATTTTCTTTCTGGGAGATAATGTAAACAATTATTTGTTAATATTCTAAATTTAGGCTTCAATTAGTTCCAAATTTACTTTACTATTTTTTCTCTGCGTTTTCTTTACAGCAAGAAGTCTAATTAGAAAAGAATTTAATTTCTGAGGGATAATGTAAACAATTATTTGTTAATATTTAGGCTTCAATTACTTCCAAATTTATTTTACTATTTTTTCTCTGCGTTTTCTTTACAGCAAGAAGTTTCATTACAAAAGAATTTTCTTTCTGGGAGATAATGTAAACAATTATTTGTTAATATTCTAAATTTAGGCTTCAATTAGTTCCAAATTTATTTTACTATTTTTTCTCTGCGTTTTCTTTACAGCAAGAAGTCTAATTAGAAAAGAATTTTCTTTCTGAGGGATAATGTAAACAATTATTTGTTAATATTTAGGCTTCAATTACTTCCAAATTTATTTTACTATTTTTTCTCTGCGTTTTCTTTACAGCAAGAAGTCTAATTAGAAAAGAATTTTCTTTCTGAGGGATAATGTAAACAATTATTTGTTAATATTTAGGCTTCAATTACTTCCAAATTTATTTTACTATTTTTTCTCTGCGTTTTCTTTACAGCAAGAAGTTTCATTACAAAAGAATTTTCTTTCTGGGAGATAATGTAAACAATTATTTGTTAATATTCTAAATTTAGGCTTCAATTAGTTGCAAATTTATTTTAATATTTTTTCTCTGCGTTTTCTTTACAGCAAGAATTCTAATTAGAAAAGAATTTTCTTTCTGAGGGATAATGTAAACAATTATTTGTTAATATTCCAAATTTAAGCTTCAATTAGTTCCAAATTTATTTTACTATTTTTTCTCCGCGTTTTCTTTACAGTCAAGTTTCATTACAAAAGAATTTTCTTTCTGGGAGATAATGTAAACAATTATTTGTTAATATTCTAAATTTAGGCTTCAATTAGTTCCAAATTTATTTTACTATTTTTTCTCTGCGTTTTCTTTACAGCAAGAAGTCTAATTAGAAAAGAATTTTCTTTCTGAGGGATAATGTAAACAATTATTTGTTAATATTTAGGCTTCAATTACTTCCAAATTTATTTTACTATTTTTTCTCTGCGTTTTCTTTACAGCAAGAAGTTTCATTACAAAAGAATTTTCTTTCTGAGGGATAATGTAAACAATTATTTGTTAATATTCTAAATTTAGGCTTCAATTAGTTCCAAATTTATTTTACTATTTTTTCTCTGCGTTTTCTTTACAGCAAGAAATCTAATTAGAAAAGAATTTTCTTTCTGAGGGATAATGTAAACAATTATTTGTTAATATTTAGGCTTCAATTACTTCCAAATTTATTTTACTATTTTTTCTCTGCGTTTTCTTTACAGCAAGAAGTCTAATTAGAAAAGAATTTTCTTTCTGAGGGATAATGTAAACAATTATTTGTTAATATTTAGGCTTCAATTACTTCCAAATTTATTTTACTATTTTTTCTCTGCGTTTTCTTTACAGCAAGAAGTTTCATTACAAAAGAATTTTCTTTCTGGGAGATAATGTAAACAATTATTTGTTAATATTCTAAATTTAGGCTTCAATTAGTTGCAAATTTATTTTAATATTTTTTCTCTGCGTTTTCTTTACAGCAAGAATTCTAATTAGAAAAGAATTTTCTTTCTGAGGGATAATGTAAACAATTATTTGTTAGTATTCTAAATTTAGGCTTCAATTAGTTGCCATTTTATTTTACTATTTTTGCTCTGCGTTTTCTTTACAGCATGAAGTTTCATTACAAAAGAATTTTCTTTCTGGGGGATAATGTAAACAATTATTTGTTAATATTCTAAATTTAGGCTTCAATTAGTTCCAAATTTATTTTACTATTTTTTCTCTGCGTTTTCTTTACAGCAAGAAGTCTAATTAGAAAAGAATTTTCTTTCTGAGGGATAATGTAAACAATTATTTGTTAATATTTAGGCTTCAATTACTTCCAAATTTATTTTACTATTTTTTCTCTGCGTTTTCTTTACAGCAAGAAGTTTCATTACAAAAGAATTTTCTTTCTGGGGGATAATGTAAACAATTATTTGTTAATATTCTAAATTTAGGCTTCAATTAGTTCCAAATTTATTTTACTATTTTTTCTCTGTGTTTTCTTTACAGCAAGAAGTTTCATTACAAAAGAATTTTCTTTCTGGGAGATAATGTAAACAATTATTTGTTAATATTCTAAATTTAGGCTTCAATTAGTTCCAAATTTATTTTACTATTTTTTCTCTGTGTTTTCTTTACAGCAAGAAGTTTCATTACAAAAGAATTTTCTTTCTGGGAGATAATGTAAACAATTATTTGTTAATATTCTAAATTTAGGCTTCAATTAGTTCCAAATTTACTTTACTATTTTTTCTCTGCGTTTTCTTTACAGCAAGAAGTCTAATTAGAAAAGAATTTAATTTCTGAGGGATAATGTAAACAATTATTTGTTAATATTTAGGCTTCAATTACTTCCAAATTTATTTTACTATTTTTTCTCTGCGTTTTCTTTACAGCAAGAAGTTTCATTACAAAAGAATTTTCTTTCTGGGAGATAATGTAAACAATTATTTGTTAATATTCTAAATTTAGGCTTCAATTAGTTCCAAATTTATTTTACTATTTTTTCTCTGCGTTTTCTTTACAGCAAGAAGTCTAATTAGAAAAGAATTTTCTTTCTGAGGGATAATGTAAACAATTATTTGTTAATATTTAGGCTTCAATTACTTCCAAATTTATTTTACTATTTTTTCTCTGCGTTTTCTTTACAGCAAGAAGTCTAATTAGAAAAGAATTTTCTTTCTGAGGGATAATGTAAACAATTATTTGTTAATATTTAGGCTTCAATTACTTCCAAATTTATTTTACTATTTTTTCTCTGCGTTTTCTTTACAGCAAGAAGTTTCATTACAAAAGAATTTTCTTTCTGGGAGATAATGTAAACAATTATTTGTTAATATTCTAAATTTAGGCTTCAATTAGTTGCAAATTTATTTTAATATTTTTTCTCTGCGTTTTCTTTACAGCAAGAATTCTAATTAGAAAAGAATTTTCTTTCTGAGGGATAATGTAAACAATTATTTGTTAGTATTCTAAATTTAGGCTTCAATTAGTTGCCATTTTATTTTACTATTTTTGCTCTGCGTTTTCTTTACAGCATGAAGTTTCATTACAAAAGAATTTTCTTTCTGGGGGATAATGTAAACAATTATTTGTTAATATTCTAAATTTAGGCTTCAATTAGTTCCAAATTTATTTTACTATTTTTTCTCTGCGTTTTCTTTACAGCAAGAAGTCTAATTAGAAAAGAATTTTCTTTCTGAGGGATAATGTAAACAATTATTTGTTAATATTTAGGCTTCAATTACTTCCAAATTTATTTTACTATTTTTTCTCTGCGTTTTCTTTACAGCAAGAAGTTTCATTACAAAAGAATTTTCTTTCTGGGAGATAATGTAAACAATTATTTGTTAATATTCTAAATTTAGGCTTCAATTAGTTCCAAATTTATTTTACTATTTTTTCTCTGTGTTTTCTTTACAGCAAGAAGTTTCATTACAAAAGAATTTTCTTTCTGGGAGATAATGTAAACAATTATTTGTTAATATTCTAAATTTAGGCTTCAATTAGTTCCAAATTTATTTTACTATTTTTTCTCTGTGTTTTCTTTACAGCAAGAAGTTTCATTACAAAAGAATTTTCTTTCTGGGAGATAATGTAAACAATTATTTGTTAATATTCTAAATTTAGGCTTCAATTAGTTCCAAATTTACTTTACTATTTTTTCTCTGCGTTTTCTTTACAGCAAGAAGTCTAATTAGAAAAGAATTTTCTTTCTGAGGGATAATGTAAACAATTATTTGTTAATATTCTAAATTTAGGCTTCAATTAGTTGCCATTTTATTTTACTATTTTTTCTCTGCGTTTTCTTTACAGCAAGAAGTTTCATTACAAAAGAATTTTCTTTCTGGGGGATAATGTAAACAATTATTTGTTAATATTCTAAATTTAGGCTTCAATTAGTTGCCAATTTATTTTACTATTTTTTCTCTGCGTTTTCTTTACAGCAAGAAGTTTCATTACAAAAGAATTTTCTTTCTGGGAGATAATGTAAACAATTATTTGTTAATATTCTAAATTTAGGCTTCAATTAGTTCCAAATTTACTTTACTATTTTTTCTCTGCGTTTTCTTTACAGCAAGAAGTTTCATTACAAAAGAATTTTCTTTCTGGGGGATAATGTAAAAAATTATTTGTTAGTATTATAAATTTAGGCTTCAATTAGTTGCCAATTTATTTTACTATTTTTTCTCTGCGTTTTCTTTACAGCAAGAAGTTTCATTACAAAAGAATTTTCTTTCTGGGGGATAATGTAAACAATTATTTGTTAATATTCTAAATTTAGGCTTCAATTAGTTGCCAATTTATTTTACTATTTTTTCTCTGCGTTTTCTTTACAGTCAAGTTTCATTACAAAAGAATTTTCTTTCTGGGAGATAATGTAAACAATTATTTGTTAATATTCTAAATTTAGGCTTCAATTCGGTCCAAATTTATTTTCTATAGAATGCAGCTACTTAATGTAAAATAGCAAAATAAATGTGTTAAATTATGTTGTTAATACACTCAGGTGCATATCGGTATAGCCTCTCAGATATATTTCAGAAAAAACGCTTCCAGTTCCCAACGTTAAGAGCTTCCTCGATTCGATGAAATATTTAGCGATTCTAATGCGCTTCAATTTTTAAAGAGTTATTTTATGACTCCTGCAACATATTCATCACATTACACCGCCTGCACGCCCCACCCAGTCGCCTAGAGAAAAACGAACACTACACTACTTTTTTCTTTCAGATATTTCGCCCCAACCCCTCTCTACCTCAAGAATTAAATGAATGGTTAGCCTCTGTCCAGAAGCACAAAAGCGATTTTAGGTTAATTCGGGAGGCCGCCGCCAGAAAGAATAAGAGAGACGCCAAGATTGAATTTGACGACGACGATGATGATAACTTTGAGGAAGAGGTAATAGAAACTGATTTAGTGAACTTCTTTCTTCTATATTCTATCCAGTCTTCATGAATTAAATTAATCATACAAATACCTTTCAGGCCTTCGGCAAGTTCAACATGAGAGATACCGAAAACCTGGAGGACCAACCAACTAATGACATTTATCCATACATGTATAAGAAGAATTCAGCCGACTTGCTCGATTCGGGTCCGAACAGTTTGAGGTCGAGCGACACGAACAGGCGGTACAGTTCGAAGTACTTGAGGAATCCCCTAAGGCTGAGAAGGGATTTAAATTTATTAGGAAGCCAAAATTTAGTTAATGCAGAATCTAAAAGCGGCAACGGTGAGATAAAGAGAGCCGACAATAAATACCCCGATAGGTATATCGACAAGAAAGGAGAATTTATAGATGAGACCGAAGGTCAAAACAACAAAAACAGCTTTAAAGAAGTAAAAGATAACTCCAAAGTGGAGGAGAACGTTAAGAAACGAGAAATCGAAATCGACATACGCAACAATGGTCACCTGATAAAGAAAATAAAAGAAAGTGAGAAGAACCCAAGGCCAATATTGCTCAACATCCAAGCTCAAGGCAAACCAAATCCAGCCGAAGCGCAAATACCAGAGGAACCTCCTAGGAGCAACGTGGAACCAAATTTAAACCCCAATATCCAAAGTAACAAAATTCGAGTGCTGGAGGTGCCCCCTGTTGGAAAAGAGTACACCCAAGTCAGAAGCGTGAACCCAGACGCCAACCAAATGCAGAACAGGGAAGCCTCCAATAACTTCAAGACCCTCTTCGCCGTCAACGAACACCTCAACACCGACAGCAGTATGGCGCGATCAACTGGAGCGGCCGGAAACTTAGTGTATCACATCACGTTGCCAGAGTACGGTTCTATTATAAACGAGGTTACAGCTTACCCCTACAATACTTCTCCATTCCTGAAGGAGCTAAATCCGCCGGGAAATAACAAGCACAATCCCAAATTTCAATCCGGCATCAACGCCAACGTCAGCAACTTCAACCGCAACAACCTGCAAGATATGAGCAATTTTTGGACTGCTTCCGAGAAGAACCGGATGCAGATGGGGATAGACATAGCTCGCAACAACGAACATTTTAAGAAATTCCCGCAGAACGTAAACGTCCCGACGGAGGCCCCGGTGAAGGAAAACGAAACCGGTTTTGAACCAGCTCAGAGAATCGAACTGGACAACGAAGATGCCACAGAGAACCAAGACCGGATATCCGATTTTATTTTATACAAACAGGACAGAAACAGCATGGACGTAGTAAACAACGACATACCCAATTTCCAAGACCAGTCAAAGCAGAACAAGAGGCAGCTCGAATTGGCGGAGAACAAGAGGCAACTCGAATCGGCAGATAGCAAGAGGCAACTCACGGATAGAGAAGACATCGACTTGAACAAGGATGACTTCATGAGTAATTTGGATGAAAATTCTGCTGTGTACGTCAGCCCGATGGACGGCGGAGCAAAGCCGAATCTCAGCGTTTTTGAAAAATTGCAACCGCTGGACCTAACCACAACCAGTATCATTGTAATCGATTCTGTTAATGGCGACAAAATCCTGGAGGGCAGTCTAGAATCCGTGTCGTCTGAGGAGAAGGAAGATAATACGTTAGACGCCGGGCAGGACATTTCCGGCGACTCAGACCCGTTGAAGGACATCGAAACTCCCATGGATGAAAATGATTTAGGCGGCGAGGAAGGTATCCCGCCAGCAAACTCCATGGAAAATGGTAACGCGGAACAATTGGCGGAACTGGAGGGAGTGAACAACGACAAAGCCAAGGGCAATTCCAAAAATAAGAACGTTCACTATTACAAAGTCCATAAGTTCATAACGAAGGTGGAATCTATTACAGAAATTGACTACCCAGAGGAAGTGAACGGCAACCATCACAATGCATTAGGGAATGGCGAATCTTGTGGTTCTAATGAGCGTAACGAACATAGCGAAAATGAACACAACGAGCAAAGCGAAAATGAACATAGCAATCATGACCATAACAGTCATGAACATAACAATCATGAACATAACGAGCATCCAAATAGTGAACATCACCATAAAGAAATTAAACTGATCGCGGCACCTGCCAAGAAAGGCGGTAACCATCAAAGAGAGAACAAGTCGCCTGAATCTAGAAAAATAGTTATTATCCGCACCAAGTCCCCCTACGGTTCATCAAAAAACAAATACGAGAGGAAAATTCCACGATTAGCATACGACGATGCGATCAACGAAATCGATGATTACCAAGACGAAATGAGAGAGCCGTACAGTGTGAACGAATTAGAATGGAATGACGACAAGAAGAGGTCCAACGATAATAATCCGTTTGGGAAGTTGATGATCAACAAGAAATACAATTTCAACGCAAACAACAATAATAACAAAAAATATCACAACGGTGGATCTCGCGGAAAACTTCAACGGTTCAACGCCTTTGAAAACCTCATGTCCGACAACCACAGGCTTCATTTAAATAGGGACAATGACTACTTCGATAACTCAAAGAGCGAGTCTGACTTTATCCCCGCCTTCATCGGCAGAAAGCTCAACGAGGTGGAATACGCGTACGACGCGGATTTGGGGGCGCCAGGAGAAAACTCTTTCGACGAAATCTCAACGGAACTACAAGAAGCCGCCATGGAAGGCGGGGGGCGTCTAAAGCTGGTCCACAGAGATTCCGTTGAAGGTGACTATGGAGATGAGGAGGATTCGATAACGGAGAAGAACAAGGTTAACAGGTACACCATAATCAAGAAGACCGACAACGAGTTTGCCAACCCGCGAACCACAACCGAAACCGACTATGACGACGACTACAATGAGGATTACGATAACAACGGCAGCGATAAAACCATCATTGCTTCCACAAATAATGGTGCCAAAAGGAAGCTGCAATCCAAAGCTAGCGGAAATAGGCACAGTAATGCTGTTGTGGAGAGAAACGAAGGACTAAGCAACACCCCCGATATAAATAGTTTTGCTCACCATCTCCATAAGAAATTGAATCCCTTTCCACACAAGCACGCGCGGGTGCCATTTAAGAACGTAGACAAAGCGGAAGTTAAAGACAAAAAGCGGTCTAACGACGGCAATAATCACAAGCTCAGAAGGCATGATCCCAAGAGCAATCGCGTTAAGAGAAACAGAATTTTCAACGCTAGATACGATAGGAACTCAGACTTTCAACACTGGCCTAGTTTCGTCATCAACGACCACGAAAATGAGGAGAATTTAAAGAAGAGATCCTTGGAAACGAAAAAAAAATACCCAAGGGATTACAACTTCCCTTTGGCATCAAAGGATTTCTTCGTCAAGCCACAGAGACAACGCAGAGTCAGCTTCACCAAAGACAAACCCATCGACAGCCCGGCCCTAAAGGCCGACGTAGGAAAACCTCTAAACATAGAAAAGCGGCTTGATGACACCGAGAGCCCTTCAGTGGCAACGGAAGCGGCGGTGCCAACCGAAGTTACAGCAGCAGGAGCGGGAGCAGATGCAGGAACAGATACAGGAGCAGAAGCAGGATCAGATGATGATTCATCTGACGATAATACTTGCAAACCGAAACCAAGCATCACCAACGTCTGCGAGGAAAACGAAAACTTTAACCACACCGAGTTAGAAATGACGACTATCCTGGCGATCGTCCCAGACTCTCTTTCAGACGTAAGTCCTAATCTAGACTACTAGACAATAAGTACAAATCGGGGGACCAGACATGATAAAAACGATATGGGATCATGGTGGCGCTCGGAGTACATATATTTTTCCAGCCGAGCCGCCATTACATCATATAAGTACAACATTATTTCTCTTGATGCAGCTAAATTGGTCTAACGCATTTGCAGGTTTGTGAAAACAAGACGAGTAACAACGAGGGCTACGAAACGCTTGATGATATGCTGACCGGGCAATTGCCGAAGAACTTGCTCGACAGCATATTTTTCCAAGTTAAACAGGACGTTAGGCTGAAGCATCGGTTCAACAAGGGGCTTAAAAGGACCGACAAAGATGTAAGTAGCGCGTTTACCGTATTGTCAACTAATATTCACTTTTTGGTTTGTAGGCGACTTTTGCAAACATGAACGACACAAACAGCGAGACGAAGAAATTAATAAATGCCATGTCGGAGATTATAAACAAACTACAGTTCACTACAACCTGCCAAAATTTGCCTCATTATCTAGGGGCCTATTTGAGGTCGATTACCAAAGTGAAGAAAGAGGACGTTCTGGCTAGGGCGAAGGAAATGGAAGAGGTGGAGTTCGATGAGGGGCAAAATCAAGGGAACTTTATATTTGAGTCTGTGAATCGCGGAGGCGGGGATAGTTTGCAAGAGAAAATAAAGATCTTGAAAGAGCTGCTGGGCAAATTCAACAACTTGCCTGACAAGTGCAAGTCAAGGGCAAGGCCTGTGAAAGAATACATCGAGAATCATTTGGGACTGTTGAACGGCATGGATACCGGAGAAAAAACGAGTTACCCGGTGAATAATCCGAAGAGAAAGGCGGACGACTCGTGGCGGGACGAAGGCACCCTAGTCCAAGAGCAGTTGGACAGCCTGGGTTTGGGCAACGAGCACAACTTCAAACCGAAATTCAGCCTGGACGACCTCATAGAGAACAGAAAATACAATCTTAAAGTGACCACCGACCACGGGAACCAGGCCACAGAACACCCGCATGCAGTAAACGTAAATAAAAGAGACATACACAGTGTATCTACATCTATAAAATATAAAAAACTTCTAGATGCTGTAAGAAAGGTGAGGTTGAGGAGAGAGGGTCAGAGACGGTTGGGGGAGATGTATGGCAAGTCGAGCAAGGAATCTAACGACTATAGTGACTTGCACGACAATCTCAAAAATACAGACGCCAAGTACATCTCCAGAGCTAATTTCGAATCCCCATTAGTATATAGTTTGTAATATCTCGCAAAAGAATAACTTATTGTATAATTTTATTTTGTACCTTAATTTACTTATTATAGTGTATCATTAAAAACCAGAAGCTACAAGTTGCCTTGATTCGAACCAACACGTATCACTTTCCTAAAACTTGGTCGTGGATCCTTAGGTAAGTTTGGAAGAATCACCGTAGCTGCATCAGTAGCATAGATGGGGGAACTGGACCACTTTGACCTTGATCCGCCATGTTATTCTTATGAGACTACGCGTTTCGATGTGGGTGGAGCTTAGGATATGATGATGACCAATAGGTTTTTGGGATGGATCTAGTAGCTATGATTGATGGCTATGGGGGAGGAGCAAGAGACCAATGGCTGTTCGTTTAGGTCTAAGATGATAGGCTTTAACCTTATGGGGAGGAGCTAATGGCTGTTCTGATAAGAGAGGGGATCTATAAGTTGTTGCCATTAATGATATCTACTAGATCCATCCCAAAATAGGCCATCATCACAATCCCCCTAACCCTCAGCTCTACCCACATCTAAACGCTGCACATGATTTTTCCGCGACGTAGTAACATGGCGGATCAAGGTCAAAGTGGGCCAGTACCCGCACTACTATGCTACTTGCATCCTAGCTACCTTCAATTTTCATACAGATTTGTTACTCCCAAAGCCAGAGCTAACTCTAGGCTGCTTTTTGTATCTAAAAGCTTCTCCAGAAGTTCCTACTCTTCCTTGATATTCTACCCACCAACTCATGGCTGCTTTTATTTCTTATTGACCGTTTATCTTTAATACCTTCGCTATCTTTTTTATCTCTTCATCTCTTTTAACATCAGTGTCATGGTGAACCTTCCATCGCCGTGTTCTTCAGTTGATCCAAAGACTGGATCATCAGATTGTAACTCCCAGTTTTACAACTCCATGACCTTAGCCTTTAAATTGGGTGTTAGCACTGTTACCAAAGCTGTTAAAAAACATCATTTTACCCAAACCAAAATGAAACAATTAAACTTTGTGGAAGGATGTAGGTCTGGATGGGCGAGGAACAAAATTATTAACATACCTAAAGTGGCTGCTTTAAGTTTGATTCTAATGGCCTCTCACCTGGGCCGCCGCCTGCTAATTGAATGTCAGATTTTTTATGAGATTTTCCCCCGAACCTGCATCTCCTCTCGGGGGTATACGATCGTGATACAATTATAGGGACTTAAAAGATTTAGACGTAATACGTGAACCGAACGAACTAAATCCCGTTCAGGATATAGAAATAATAAATCAAACATCCATTTAACTTGGTTTTTATTATTGTATCAGGCAGGGCCTCGTGGCTGGGAAAGTTCTCAAATTAAAAATAATAAATTTACAGTGGTGTTAACGGTATTTTTCTCCGACTTAATTAATCCTTTTCAGGAAGTGTACTTCACCATGTAAAGTATTGTTTGAGGTCCACAGATGGCGTGTGATTAGATTTTTAATTGCGTTTTAAGTGACTCGACTAAAAAGAACTCGTGCTATAAATTATAATAAATTACTAGCTAAACGTCTAGGCTAACATCTGTCGGAATTTTCGCGCAAAATTAATATTTAAAAACCCTGGAAATTTATATCCTTCGAAGAGTATAAAGGCAAGGTAATATTTCTCGCAAACTTTTATTTTTATTATGGTCGCTGCATTATTCACAAGAAAGACTAAAGTAATACAAACGAATAATCTCTCAAAACGTTTAACTCGGTTGGAAATTTTCCAGTAACGAGCACAACAAGCCGGAAACTTGGATTTATCCACTTTGGTTCATTTTCTAAAAATAATACCCAGTGAATAACAAGCCGTCGAGGAACACCTGCGTCCCCCTTCTACTGCACGGTATTTACAGGACGAAATGAGCCTGCCGCATCCCACGTTGTGACCGGAGTTTGGCATTTTCGGGTGATTGAATCCAGCCAGAAATTAATCAATAGGTACCAATCATTCGTTTACTTGGAGTGTACAAGGTGACTGTCTGCCAATATTCCTTGTAAATCTCATTTTCTGCGTTAAACTCATTCTCAGACCGCAGCTTATACGGTTGGGACGTATATATATATATAGATATATATGTATATATATATAGATATATATGTATATATATATATTTGATTCAATAGACAACTGTCAGACAATAAACTAGACAAATCAACGAAGAAAATTAAAAGGGGCCAGAGGTATGTCCTTGTAGAACACCAGAATTGTTGGTTTTAGTTCTTTGTCTCAATTAAACATTGCAGTTCCTTCTTAATCATGTTCGTCTCATCCATAGCCAGACAGAATAGTTGAAAACTCTAGGCACAAGCGTAAGTAAACCCGTTCAGGTTTAAACTTGCACCGGTATTCGTGCTATTCAAGTCGGCACCAGAAATGCATAAAAATGCGATAGCTACGCCTTAATTAAATAAACTAAACGCAACAAAGGTAAAAAGAGGTTGCCGTTGGAGCAGCAGCGTCGATACGACGAGCCTTTACATAGCGAGGCGTCGTTGGCGTCCTAGTAAGACAATGGCTGGGAAATGAACGCGTCGTATCTCACAGGAAGCATATTGTGGTAAGGAAACAAAGCTGCTTCACCAACACAGCCCGCCATCTATGTTCCGCTGGAAAACTATACAATGCTCGCTCGTGATTGTCGAACATTACTAGAAAATTCTATTTTTACGGGCGCGCTCCAGGGCCGGACTAATCACTAGCAGGTTGCCATATTACCAACTGGGCCAAGTAACAGCAAACATTTTCTGACATCACTCCATGTTTTCATTGATTTCTGTATTATTATTCTATGAGTAAAAATCAAGTCGATTCTACGTAGTGTACTTTGAGGTTAGGTATACATAAGTAACTGCTTCGGGAGTCCCTCAGAGATCAAGCCTAAGCCCCAATTTTCATTGATTTATTTGTGAATGATATCGCACAAAGGTTCCTGGTTTGTGCAATTCCGTTTTCTTTAATAAATGCATCTCGCAATTTCTCAAGACTTTTTGGCTTCTATGAGCCCGGTTAACAAGAACAAATCAGGACAGTGATAAGGGAAGAACGGAGGGGATTGTAACATACTTATTCTCAAGTCTTCCCGAAGGTTCTCCTCATTGCGTCCCTGAACTTCCACATTTCGATATACACAACCGCACCGTATCACTAGTTTTTCTCTCTTCGACTGTCCTCATTTGCTAATCGTAAACTTTGTTTTATATTGACGGTGCCACACGACGACACAAGGCTTGTCAGCGCGGTACATCGTGGCATTATGTAGTTTTCACTAAAAATACGGGCTGGAAATGTTATTTGGCTTTTAGCATTGTGATATTTCGCCAGAGTTTAATGCCTGAGAGTTTTATGGGTGTGCAGCGAACGGAAATTTATTAAAACTGAACGAATGCTACTGGAAAATAAATACTGATGGAGTAATACAAACAAGATTAGAGAGCGAGCAAGAGTTGCATTCGGAATGTTACCGGTTGCAATGCGTTTTTGAGTTTGTTTAATTTTTATTACAAATCCTTCAGGTATTTAAGCGACTAGAATTTCAAAAGTTTGTGGTTTACGTTTAGTTGAATTAATCCGCAAAAGTTAGTAAAGGTAAACGAATTATATATTTAGCACTTACCTCCTAATTAAAGTACTTTAATAATGGCAAGTAAATGCTTAACTTGAGACAAGTGTACATGTTTAATAAGAGCAATTAAGAAAGTTATTGACGATAAGTCAATAATTCACTAGCAAGAGTTTTCTTCTTGCCTCAAGTTAGTAAATTTAAACGAATTATATATTTGCCACTTACATACCAGTTAACGACAATAATTAAAGAGGATAATGGTCTAATGGTCAGTAAATACTTAACTAGGGGCGATTGCACTTAACTGTTAGTTTAATATAATAATAATCATTAAGAATTAATCTGTTCTTGCCCCGAGTTAGCAAAGGTAAACAAATTATATATTTAGCACTTACCTTACTTTACTCAATTTTTTTTAATCACTAGTAAGAGTTCATGTCTCATGTTAGTAAAAGAAACGAATTATATATTTGCCACTTACCTACCAATTAAACAGAATAATAATCAGTAAATACTTAACTAGAGGCGATTGAACTTGTTTATTAAGAGCAGCTAAACCAGTTAATAAGAATATAATGATAATTGTTCAGAATTAATCTTTCTTCTTGTCCGAGTTAGGAAAGGTATACAAATTATGTATTTAGCACTTACCTACTAATTAAAGTACTTTAATTTGTGACAAGTGTACATCTTCAATAAGAGCAGTTAAGGATGTAATTGAGGATAAGTCAATTATCCACTAGTAAGAGTTTTCTTCTTGCCTCAGATTAGTAAAAGTAAAGGAATTATATATTTGCCACTTACCTACCAATTAAAGAGAATAATGGTCAGTAAATACTTAACTAGAGGCGATTGCACTTGCCTATTAAGAGCAGCTAAACAAGTTAATAAGATTATAATGATAATTGTTCAGAATTAATCTTTCTTCTTGTCCGAGTTAGTAGAGGTATACAAATTATGTATTTAGCACTTACCTACTAATTAAAGTACTTTAATTTGTGACAAGTGTACATCTTCAATAAGAGCAGTTAAGGATGTAATTGAGGATAAGTCAATTATCCACTAGTAAGAGTTTTCTTCTTGCCTCAGATTAGTAAAAGTAAAGGAATTATATATTTGCCACTTACCTACCAATTAAAGAGAATAATGGTCAGTAAATACTTAACTAGAGGCGATTGCACTTGCCTATTAAGAGCAGCTAAACAAGTTAATAAGATTATAATGATAATTGTTCAGAATTAATCTTTCTTCTTGTCCGAGTTAGTAGAGGTATACAAATTATGTATTTAGCACTTACCTACTAATTAAAGTACTTTAATTTGTGACAAGTGTACATCTTCAATAAGAGCAGTTAAGGATGTAATTGAGGATAAGTCAATTATCCACTAGTAAGAGTTTTCTTCTTGCCTCAGATTAGTAAAAGTAAAGGAATTATATATTTGCCACTTACCTACCAATTAAAGAGAATAATGGTCAGTAAATACTTAACTAGAGGCGATTGCACTTACCTATTAAGAGCCGCTAAAGAAGTTAATACGATTATAATGATAATTGTTCAGAATGAATCTTTCTTCTTGTCCGAGTTAGTAAAGGTATACAGATTATGTATTTAGCACTTACCTACTAATTAAAGTACTTTAATTTGTGACAAGTGTACATCTTCAATAAGAGCAGTTAAGGATGTAATTGAGGATAGTCAATTATCCACTAGTAAGAGTTTTCTTCTTGCCTCAGATTAGTAAAAGTAAAGGAATTATATATTTGCCACTTACCTACCAATTAAAGAGAATAATGGTCAGTAAATACTTAACTAGAGGCGATTGCACTTGCCTATTAAGAGCAGCTAAACAAGTTAATAAGATTATAATGATAGTTGTTCAGAATTAAACATTCTTCTTGTCCGAGTTAGTAGAGGTATACAAATTATGTATTTAGCACTTACCTACTAATTAAAGTACTTTAATTTGTGACAAGTGTACATCTTCAATAAGAGCAGTTAAGGATGTAATTGAGGATAAGTCAATTATCCACTAGTAAGAGTTTTCTTCTTGCCTCAGATTAGTAAAAGTAAAGGAATTATATATTTGCCACTTACCTACCAATTAAAGAGAATAATGGTCAGTAAATACTTAACTAGAGGCGATTGCACTTGCCTATTAAGAGCAGCTAAACAAGTTAATAAGATTATAATGATAATTGTTCAGAATTAATCTTTCTTCTTGTCCGAGTTAGGAAAGGTATACAAATTATGTATTTAGCACTTACCTACTAATTGAAGTACTTTAATTTGTGACAAGTGTACATCTTCAATAAGAGCAGTTAAGGATGTAATTGAGGATAAGTCAATTATCTACTAGTAAGAGTTTTCTTCTTGCCTCAGATTAGTAAAAGTAAAGGAATTATATATTTGCCACTTACCTACCAATTAAAGAGAATAATGGTCAGTAAATACTTAACTAGAGGCGATTCCACTTGCCTATTAAGAGCAGCTAAACAAGTTAATAAGATTATAATGATAATTGTTCAGAATTAATCTTTCTTCTTGTCCGAGTTAGGAAAGGTATACAAATTATGTATTTAGCACTTACCTACTAATTAAAGTACTTTAATTTGTGACAAGTGTACATCTTCAATAAGAGCAGTTAAGGATGTAATTGAGGATAAGTCAATTATCCACTAGTAAGAGTTTTCTTCTTGCCTCAGATTAGTAAAAGTAAAGGAATTATATATTTGCCACTTACCTACCAATTAAAGAGAATAATGGTCAGTAAATACTTAACTAGAGGCGATTGCACTTGCCTACTAAGGGCAGCTAAACAAGTTAATTAGATTATAATGATAATTGTTCAGAATTAATCTTTCTTCTTGTCCGAGTTAGTAGAGGTATACAAATTATGTATTTAGCATTTACCTACTAATTAAAGTACTTTAATTTGTGACAAGTGTACATCTTCAATAAGAGCAGTTAAGGATGTAATTGAGGATAGTCAATTCTCCACTAGTAAGAGTTTTCTTCTTGCCTCAGATTAGTAAAAGTAAAGGAATTATATATTTGCCACTTACCTACCAATTAAAGAGAATAATGGTCAGTAAATACTTAACTAGAGGCGATTGCACTTACCTATTAAGAGCCGCTAAAGAAGTTAATACGATTATAATGATAATTGTACAGAATTAATCTTTCTTCTTGTCCGAGTTAGTAAAGGTATACAGATTATGTATTTAGCACTTACCTACTAATTAAAGTACTTTAATTTGTGACAAGTGTACATCTTCAGTAAGAGCAGTTAAGGATGTAATTGAGGATAAGTCAATTATCCACTAGTAAGAGTTTTCTTCTTGCCTCAGATTAGTAAAAGTAAAGGAATTATATATTTGCCACTTACCTACCAATTAAAGAGAATAATGGTCAGTAAATACTTAACTAGAGGCGATTGCACTTACCTATTAAGAGCAGCTAAACAAGTTAATAAGATTATAATGATAGTTGTTCAGAATTAAACATTCTTCTTGTCCGAGTTAGTAGAGGTATACAAATTATGTATTTAGCACTTACCTACTAATTAAAGTACTTTAATTTGTGACAAGTGTACATCTTCAATAAGAGCAGTTAAGGATGTAATTGAGGATAGTCAATTCTCCACTAGTAAGAGTTTTCTTCTTGCCTCAGATTAGTAAAAGTAAAGGAATTATATATTTGCCACTTACCTACCAATTAAAGAGAATAATGGTCAGTAAATACTTAACTAGAGGCGATTGCACTTGCCTATTAAGAGCCGCTAAAGAAGTTAATACGATTATAATGATAATTGTTCAGAATGAATCTTTCTTCTTGTCCGAGTTAGTAAAGGTATACAGATTATGTATTTAGCACTTACCTACTAATTAAAGTACTTTAATTTGTGACAAGTGTACATCTTCAATAAGAGCAGTTAAGGATGTAATTGAGGATAAGTCAATTATCCACTAGTAAGAGTTTTCTTCTTGCCTCAGATTAGTAAAAGTAAAGGAATTATATATTTGCCACTTACCTACCAATTAAAGAGAATAATGGTCAGTAAATACTTAACTAGAGGCGATTGCACTTGCCTATTAAGAGCCGCTAAAGAAGTTAATAAGATTATAATGATAATTGTTCAGAATTAATCTTTCTTCTTGTCCGAGTTAGTAGAGGTATACAAATTATGTATTTAGCACTTACCTACTAATTAAAGTACTTTAATTTGTGACAAGTGTACATCTTCAATAAGAGCAGTTAAGGATGTAATTGAGGATAAGTCAATTATCTACTAGTAAGAGTTTTCTTCTTGCCTCAGATTAGTAAAAGTAAAGGAATTATATATTTGCCACTTACCTACCAATTAAAGAGAATAATGGTCAGTAAATACTTAACTAGAGGCGATTGCACTTGCCTATTAAGAGCAGCTAAACAAGTTAATAAGATTATAATGATAGTTGTTCAGAATTAAACATTCTTCTTGTCCGAGTTAGTAGAGGTATACAAATTATGTATTTAGCACTTACCTACTAATTAAAGTACTTTAATTTGTGACAAGTGTACATCTTCAATAAGAGCAGTTAAGGATGTAATTGAGGATAAGTCAATTATCCACTAGTAAGAGTTTTCTTCTTGCCTCAGATTAGTAAAAGTAAAGGAATTATATATTTGCCACTTACCTACCAATTAAAGAGAATAATGGTCAGTAAATACTTAACTAGAGGCGATTGCACTTGCCTATTAAGAGCAGCTAAACAAGTTAATAAGGTTATAATGATAATTGTTCAGAATTAATCTTTCTTCTTGTCCGAGTTAGTAGAGGTATACAAATTATGTATTTAGCACTTACCTACTAATTAAAGTACTTTAATTTGTGTCAAGTGTACATCTTCAATAAGAGCAGTTAAGGATGTAATTGAGGATAGTCAATTATCCACTAGTAAGAGTTTTCTTCTTGCCTCAGATTAGTAAAAGTAAAGGAATTATATATTTGCCACTTACCTACCAATTAAAGAGAATAATGGTCAGTAAATACTTAACTAGAGGCGATTGCACTTACCTATTAAGAGCCGCTAAAGAAGTTAATACGATTATAATGATAATTGTTCAGAATGAATCTTTCTTCTTGTCCGAGTTAGTAAAGGTATACAGATTATGTATTTAGCACTTACCTACTAATTAAAGTACTTTAATTTGTGACAAGTGTACATCTTCAATAAGAGCAGTTAAGGATGTAATTGAGGATAAGTCAATTATCCACTAGTAAGAGTTTTCTTCTTGCCTCAGATTAGTAAAAGTAAAGGAATTATATATTTGCCACTTACCTACCAATTAAAGAGAATAATGGTCAGTAAATACTTAACTAGAGGCGATTGCACTTGCCTACTAAGGGCAGCTAAACAAGTTAATAAGAATATAATAATCATTATTAAGAATTAATCTTTGTCCTTGCCCCGAGTTAGTAAAGGTAAACAAATTATGTATTTACCACTTACCTTATTTTACTAATTAAATTACCATAATACTGGCAAGCAAATACTTGAGCTTCAGCTACCACAAGTGAGTTTTTAACGTTGGTATATTTACGAAAAAATATTAAAACAACTTTACTACGATATGAATCAAACATTATAATAATAAATATCCGTTTAGTCATAAAAAGGGTGTATTTATTAAAATAAAACAGACACTATTAAATTATGGAGAGTGGTTTATGTTTCTGCCTCTGGCGGTATAATTTTTGGAATGATAAATAGAAATGCGAATGCAGTACGTTGTTTATAGCGGAACGCCGAAATAAATAATACTATTAATATATAAACTGGCTTTTAAGTAGCGGTTATAATTAGTTTTGTAATCAGAGTGTACTCCGCAGCACCTGGGTTCCCGGCATAGCTGTATACAGCATCCTTTTACATCTCCTTGTCTCCAGGAATTCTAAAAGGACTATATAGTTATAAAATGTCGACCGCGCTGGCAACTAACGTTACACACATACCAGGGGCGGTGGCGTGCATGGGGAAATCGACTTGATTGTATTCTGAGGGGTGTCGACAGTATTAAAATAAAAATGGATAGCTTACTGTATTCAATGATTTCATTTTGCGTTGTGCATTTTAATGCTAATTGAATCGTATTTTTAAGTTTTTAGGTCAGTGCGCCTTTCGACAAGGGGTGGCCATTACAACCCTTTGTTTTATGGCGGAATTTATATTATGCACATTTTCCAGAATGAATTATTATGCCAACGCATATTGCAATAATTTTATTGGGTTATTACAAAATGCCTCTCATGCTTGTTTATGTATTTGGAAAATTTTGTATTGTCCATTGTTGTACGTCGTAATTATTATTATAAATTGGTTGTGGTGGGCATGCAACTATACAGAACAGAATTCCGAGACTAATATGTTCATTATAAGCTGTCTGGGAACGTGTATCAAATAGCTAAGTCTCGTGCATTTTCGACTACGAATCCTCTAATCTAAGCCAATTAATATCACCTAGGCTAATGGATATCTCACACATGGGTGAAACAGATCCATTGTTTGGATGGGAAAGTAACATTTTGTCATCAGAAGTGGGATTTCAACAGAAAATTCAGAAGTGGGATTTTAGCAAAAATGGTCCGTTCGACAATGAGAACATTGTAGAATGCATTACTTTCTCCCCACCTTGTATCCAACAGGAATAAACTCTTAAATTTGCAATTTTTCAAAAATTGTGTAAAATTTCTTATTTGACGGTTCAGTTATTGAGAAACCTACCATTTGGCTAAAAAATTTTACAGTTTAACAGTTTGAGAGAAAATTCAGAAGTGGGATTTCAACAGAAAATTCAGAAGTGGGATTTTAGCAAAAATGGTCCGTTCGACAATGAGAACATTGTAGAATGCATTACTTTCTCCCCACCTTGTATCCAACAGGAATAAACTCTTAAATTTGCAATTTTTCAAAAATTGTGTCAAGTTTCATATTTGGCGTTTCAGTTATTGAGAAACTCACTATTTGGCTAAAAAAATTTACAGTTTAACAACTCGAAAGAAAATTCAGAAGTGGGATTTCAACAGAAAATTCAGAAGTGGGATTTCAATGGAAATATTCTATTCGACAATAAGAACATTGTGAAATGTATTACTTTCTGTCCGCCAGGTCTTAATAGTCATACCCTCACAGGATTTCAAATAAAAAATTTCATGCCTCACACTTCAGTCTTTGAGAAGTTTATGGGTGCTACTAGCTTTAAATGCATTTATTCGACAAGACCAAGTATAGTAAGCACACACGACTTTAGCTTGGTATTAGAAAACGCTCTCACACAAAACCCAGATCAAGCTAATTAAGGATGAAAATAGAGCGTCGAAATTTAATCAAGTTTTCTTAGATTAGGTTTATCTGATCACTGAAAAGATAATTACATTAACTCAATTAAGTTCTAGGGTTTCACTTCCGGTTTCACTTTTTTAACAAACCACCAGTCGGCCAGAATAAAGCGAATAATCTTCATTACTCTGTATATGACAAATAATCAGTTTATTTTCGGTAATTTCGGAGTACATTTTGTTACTAATTCGTGAAATAAGATTAACTAGAGGTTGAGGTTAGAGACCGACACTTCTCCTCAACTTCGCTCATTTTGCGAACATCCGAGCTGAAGAATTCCCTTCAGCTGGAGCGAGCGAAATAAAATATCGCTCGGTCCGTTTGCATTTGTAAAAACATGTTTCTTTCACCCAACAAGTTAATGGATGCATTTGGTTACTGAAGTGATAAACGTGAAAACGGTTTAGTTGAAATCGATCGTCTAAACAAGATTAATTACAATTGTGTATAGGCAAGGGGTTAGAGCGTGCAAGGCGGCCGACTCAACTCATCTGTCAATCAGCATCTTCGACGAGAAGCCCACTAAGCGGTGGCCTGGCCAGTCTAGCAACTTCACAAAGATGCATTGGCCCCCAGGGGCGGCGCCGATCGCTTTAGGCAGGAACCGGGTCATGGAATACACGCACCCCACGTATTAGTTGAATTAGTAAAATTATAAGTGTACGAATTTAAAGCAATCTGCATGGTGACAGAACGGTATCCGCTCTTTTATATGTTAAATGGGTTGCATACCTATAGTAGAATTAATTATTAGCTTTTCTTCTCGCGACAACTTAGGCAGCTCATTTAGTCTCGGGGTGTATATTTGGTTAACTCTTAGGTTGTGTAACTTTGATTTGATTGGACGACGAGGTTTCCTCGCGGAAGAAGAAAAAAATGGCCTCGGAGTTCTAACAAAACAAGCGATAAGTAGTTGATTTGTTTATAAAGTAGTTAAACGTTTGGACACCCTCTCACATTATCTTGGGAGCCTGTCAGCGAGGTTGCTCACAGCTGATGGCGCCCTTTTCATATATTAATGGTAGTATAATTTGAACCTACCCCACGTGTCTTAAGCCGTCCAAATCTAACCAACCTAAAATACATTGAGGTCACCTTCCAATAAGTTACCGATAATTAAATGAGAAGCATCGAACTCAGAGATTTAAAGGGCAAGCTAAAAATAAACCTCTGAAATATTTAGGATACGCCCCTGCGCCTTGCGGTCAGAATTATTGTGCAACCCCTCGGCTGCCCCACGCCGCAACTGAAACTAATTATGTTTCAATTTCGGTGCGATCATTTGTACCAATCTTCGAATGTACCACAGATACATGTAATAGACATAAATAATATGTATATGTATTATTAGAGAATTCACTAATTATTACTCTTTACTGGTATACTAATAAATATTTATTCTAATTATTCTATTTGTTCTATTTATTCTTTTAATTATATTTATTATATTTGTTACATTTATTCTATTTACTCTATTTGTTCTATTTATTTTATTTCTTCTTCTTATTCTATTTATCCAGTTTATTATATTTGTTTTATTTATTTTATTTCTTTCATTTATTCCATTTCTTCTACTTATTCTATTTATTCTGTTTATTCTAACTATTATGTTTGTTCTATTTATTCTATTTATTGTATTTCTTGTTTATCCTGTTTATTCCATTTGTTCTATTTATTTTATTTCTTATATTTATTCCATTTCTTCCACTTATTCTATTTATTACATTTATTCTAATTATTCTGTTTATTCTATTTATTTTATTTCTTCTATTTATTAAATTTATTCTAATTATTCTGTTTATTCTATTTATTTTGTTTCTTTTATTTATTGTATTTCTTCTACTTATTGTATTTATCCTGTTTACTCTGTTTGTTCTATTTATTCAATTTATTTTATTTCTTCTATTTATTGTATTTCTTCTACTTATTCTATTTATCCTGTTTATTCTATTTATTTTATTTCTTCTATTTATTCCTTTTCTTCTACTTATTCTATTTATTTTAATTCTTCCATTTATTGTATTTCTTCTACATATTCTATTTATCCTGTTTATTCTATTTATTTTATTTCTTCTATTTATTCCATTTCTTCTACTTTTTCTATTTATTACATTTATTCTAATTATTCTGTTTGTTCTATTTATTTTATTTCTTCTATTTATTGTATTTCTTCTACTTATTGTATTTATCCTGTTTATTCTGTTTGTTCTATTTATTCTATTTATTCTATTTCTTCCATTTATTGTATTTCTTCTACTTATTCTATTTATCCTGTTTATTCTATTTATTTTATTTTTTCTATTTATTCCTTTTCTTCTACTTATTCTATTCATTGTATTTATCCTGTTTATTCTGTTTGTTCTATTTATTCTATTTATTGTATTTCTTCTACTTATTCTATTTATCCTGTTTATTCTGTTTATTCTATTTATTTTATTTCTTCTATTTATTCCTTTTCTTCTACATATTCTATTTATTACATTTATTCTAATTATTCTGTTTGTTCTATTTATTTTATTTCTTCTATTTATTGTATTTCTTCTACTTATTGTATTTATCCTGTTTATTCTGTTTGTTCTATTTATTCTATTTATTCTATTTCTTCCATTTATTGTATTTCTTCTACTTATTCTATTTATCCTGTTTATTCTATTTATTTTATTTTTTCTATTTATTCCTTTTCTTCTACTTATTTTATTTATTACAATTATTCTAATTATTCTGTTTGTTCTATTCTATTTTATTTCTTCCATTTATTGTATTTCTTCTATTTATTTTATTTCTTCCATTTATTCCATTTCTTCTACTTATTCTAACTATTCTGTTTGTTCTCTTTATTATATTTGTTTTATTTATTTTATTTCTTCTATTTATTCAATTTCTTCTACTTATTCTATTAATTACATTTATTCTAATTATTCTGTTTGTTCTATTTATTCTATTTATTTTATTTCTTCTATGTATTGTATTTCTTCTACTTATTGTATTTATCCTGTTTATTCTATTTGTTCTATTTATTTTATTTATTCTATTTCTTCCATTTATTGTATTTCTTCTACTTATTCTATTTATCCTGTTTATTCTATTTATTTTATTTTTTCTATTTATTCCTTTTCTTCTACTTATTCTATTCATTGTATTTATCCTGTTTATTCTGTTTGTTCTATTTATTCTATTTATTGTATTTCTTCTACTTATTCTATTTATCCTGTTTATTCTGTTTATTCTATTTATTTTATTTCTTCTATTTATTCCTTTTCTTCTACTTATTCTATTTATTACATTTATTCTAATTATTCTGTTTGTTCTATTTATTTTATTTCTTCTATTTATTGTATTTCTTCTACTTATTGTATTTATCCTGTTTATTCTGTTTGTTCTATTTATTCTATTTATTCTATTTCTTCCATTTATTGTATTTCTTCTACTTATTCTATTTATCCTGTTTATTCTATTTATTTTATTTTTTCTATTTATTCCTTTTCTTCTACTTATTTTATTTATTACAATTATTCTAATTATTCTGTTTGTTCTATTCTATTTTATTTCTTCCATTTATTGTATTTCTTCTATTTATTTTATTTCTTCCATTTATTCCATTTCTTCTACTTATTCTAACTATTCTGTTTGTTCTCTTTATTATATTTGTTTTATTTATTTTATTTCTTCTATTTATTCAATTTCTTCTACTTATTCTATTAATTACATTTATTCTAATTATTCTGTTTGTTCTATTTATTCTATTTATTTTATTTCTTCTATGTATTGTATTTCTTCTACTTATTGTATTTATCCTGTTTATTCTATTTGTTCTATTTATTTTATTTCTTCTATTTACTTTATTTCTTCCATTTATTCCATTTCTTCTACTTATTCTAACTACTCTGTTCTCTTGTATTTGTTTTATTTATTTTATTTCTTCTATTTATTCTATTTCTTCTATTTATTGTATTTCTTCTACTTATTGTATTTATCCTGTTTATTCTATTTGTTCTATTTATTTTATTTCTTCTATTTACTTTATTTCTTCCATTTATTCCAGTTCTTCTACTTATTCTAACTACTCTGTTTGTTCTATTTCTTCTATTTGTTTTATTTATTTTATTTCTTCTATTTATTTTATTTTTTCTATTTATTCAATTTCTTCTACTTATTCTATTTATTCTATTTATTCTGATTATTCTGTTTGTTCTATTTATTCAATTTATTTTATTTCTTCTATTTATTGTATTGTTTCTACTTATTCTATTTATCCTGTCATTCTATTTATTCTATTTATTCCATTTCTTCTATTTATTCTGTTTATTCTATTTATTTTATTTCTTCTACTTATTCTATTTATCCTGTTTATTCTATTTGTTCTATTTATTCCTTTTATTCTAATTATTACAGGAAACTACCCATGTCGGGCAAGGCAATAATACCAAATGATAATTCTAATATATGGATAATGGATATATATGGACAGTACGTTAGAGAACCCGTGCGTTTGCATCTGTTGCTGAAAGAAAATTATGAAACCGTAAATAACCGAGGTTCGTTAATGTAGCATTAGGACTGGAACATGAGCCGCGTTTTTAACGAAATGTCAATTTTTCGGGCCGACTTGTTAATTAAGACCGAAAAGAGAGCCTTCCCGGAACATTCGCGAACGTCCATTACCGGATGATCCATCACAGGGGGTGTAGTTGTAAGTCTCTGGGAGCACTGAGGCGGCAATTCTGTCAAATGCAGACCTAGCGGTATAGCTGACGATGTCCATATGCAATCCGGCACATGTAAATACATATTAATAACAGCAGATTAATGAGCGAATAACGCAGCGCTAATAGGCCCTTAATTGAGAGCTATCCGATTATGACTAACGTGTCTAGTAGTTATGGACGCGGCCCAACTGCACGGGAACACTTTGGCCCCAGAACGAGGTAAACAATTATTTGTTAATATTGTTAATAAGTTAAAGTTTTTTAACCGGCAAGTTTTTTCTACTGCGTTTTATTTTCCTTCTATATTTTCTTTAAGGCTAGTTCTATTATGGAAGAATTTCTTTCAACTCCTGACACACCTTGCCTCGACAACCCCAAAAACACAACTAACTGTAAACTCATTCTGTCGTCTCAGTTACGATTATCAGTTTTGCTTCAGCAATAAAATAGCTTGCTCAGCATTTTACCACGATTCTACTTTAATGACCTGCTTTTAATGAAATGAAAGCAATATACTGGGCGTTGCGGTCAATAATTACATTTGCCGTGACAATATGCTTAACATCAAAGGATCAAAATAATTCTTGCCCTGTGCAGTCCCGCCGCGCCAATGTTGTAGTTATAATTCATTTTTGATATGCGTGTCAATTATCAATTTTACCTTAACTGTGTTATAGGATATCCATTACGGCATTACCATTATTTTTGTATACATTCGACGGCGTTAAATTGATCAGTTTCAGGACAAATTAAACGTCCACACCAAATTAGCGTACAATTTCATCGGCGTTGAAATATCTCGTGTAATTCTTCATCGGTCACATCATAATAGTGTTTTAGAGTTTTAATGTTCGCCAGAATTTGCGAGCGTACCGGCCGGTTGTGACCGACTGGGCTTGGCACCGTAGTCGACCGCACAGCTCGGCGGCTCCCAGAAAAAGTTGCGTATCTCCGCGTTTTTTTCTTGACAGAAAAATAAAATGGGCAAATGCGCTCTTCGCTACATTTATTAAGTATTTTCTAGAGACTGACTTACTTTAAATACATTAGTTATTATTATGATAGTCATCATTTCTGCATATCTGAACGAACCGCACAGAAACGACAAGCAAATACACACATCAACCAGTCTCATTACCGACAGCACTAATCGTTTGTTTAAGACTCCAAAGAACCTTCCAAACTCATTCATATTTTAAACTGTAGATTAAAACCGAAACTCGGGCTTTATTAGTGTATTTGAAGCGCAATATAATTATAATTTTCATTAAAACTTTGCCAACTCGGCATGTTTATTTTTTTCTTTTTTAATATAATCACGTAAATTAAGGGAAAATACTGGAGAAAGGGGCAAAAAATATACAGACCACTTGCTCAACAATTTTCAAGTCGAAATACTTACACAGTGTCCCAAAATTAATATCGGTTCAGAAGCCATATCGATTTATCTATCTAGTTGACGTTCCAATGCTAATTTATGAAACATTTAGCGCCAACAGATATGCAACCCACTGTACTGGCGTGCGTTGTTACAACCTAACCTCAAATAAATTGACAGATTTGTTTCCTATGAAGGCAACTGCAAATACAACTGATACTAAGTGAAGAGCATCGAATTTTGCGAGATTTTAATAATAATAATAATAATATAATACTTGTTTACAGAATTTAATTATTTAAGGTTAAACGTTGAAATCATTAAACCACGTATCGCATTTCGCAGTTCTTACACCAGCATCGGATTAACTTAAGAAATGTCGAAATATTTAACCTGCGAACGTCCGGCAAAAAAGGGCTAACATCATACGGACAACTAGGATTTCTCAGAAGCGTACATATTATTATAAATTATATTCCCCTTTTGTTCCGCCCCTGACGCCCCCCGGCCACGCGAGGAAAAATGTTTTTAATAACCATTCCGCGTTCTTTCTCACCTCTTTAGATGCCCCGGGCTGGAACGATCGGATTGTTATTACAAACAAAACAGGGGGCGATATTAGCGGAATTTGTGGCGTAGTTAATGTAGATGATGTCGATAGATCACGAAATAAAGTCTCAGGTGCTGCATTTACATAATAACAAGGAAGGCTCCGGCGGAAGTCGAGCGAGGCGCGCTACTCCGATGGTAATTGCGATCACTATTAGCAATTAAAAAGAACCACTTAGTAATTAGTACGATTTGATTTACAAGGAAGTTAGCATGATTTGTAGGTCGTTTTAGTACCGGCCCTGTGTTAGGGGAAGACACTTTTGCAACGTTAATTATTTATATTTTGTGTGTTAAGTTTTATTCGGCAAAATAATGGATCGCGAGGCCCGCGAGGAAAGCTGCAACACAACTGATATCTCTCCATAAAACGCGCTTCTCAACCAAAGGCTTGTTTTAAAAACAAAAATCTCTTGGGCGAGAGAGGAGAAAATCTAACAGACTCGTGTCGGACCGCCATTTTGGGTTCTCATTTGTACCGACAGCAGTTGTTGCATAAATGATAAATGCAACGATTATGACTGCGTTAACACTTTCTATGTGAACGTGCGTCATTGCGATCATTGTTCCCATCCTTATAAAGTACGCGCTAATAACGTAGGTCAGTAATCTGATATTCAAATTTGTTAAAAGTGAAAGCTAACTCCTTTAATAATTCAATTGCACATGACGTGTTATGTTTACTTACGTACGTTGACAATCGGTGGTCAGGTAATCGATGTTTGGCAATTGAATTCGTACACATTTTCCAAAGAATAAAATTATTTGACTCTTCAGTTATCAAAAACTCTCAAAATATTCAGGAAGATATAGAAAAGTAAGACGAATTGAATAGTCGAAACAGCAATAGGATATCTCATTTAGTTGCGAAGATATAACTTTTTAAAGGCTACAAATGATTAAATTTCGGTGCATCGTCGCACAAAAAAATTTGTAACGAAACAAAACTATCTTCGAAAATTCTCAAAAAATTCATAAAGATAGAGAAAAGCAAGACGAATCGATTAGTCTAAACAGCAATAGGATATCTCATTTAGTTGTGAAGATATAACTTTTTAAAGGCTGCATATTCTTAAATTTCGGTGCATCGTCGCACAAAAAAATTGGTAACGAAACAAAACTGTCTTCGAAAATTCTCCAAAAATTCATAAAGATAGAGAAAAGCAAGACGAATCGATTAGTCGAAACAGCAATAGGATATCTCATTTAGTTGTGAAGATATAATTTTTTAAAGGCTGCATATTCTTAAATTTCGGTGCATCGTCGCACAAAAAATTTGTAAGTCTTCGAAAATTCTCAAGACATTCAGGAAGATAGAGAAAAGCAAGACGAATCGAATAGTTGAATCAGCAATAGGATATCTCATTTAGTTGTAAAGATATAACTTTTTAAAGGCTACAAATGATTAAATTTCAATGCATCGTCGCACAAAAAAATTGGTAACGAAACAAAACTGCCTTCGAAAATTCTCAAGAAATTCAGGAAGATAGAGAAAAGCAAGACGAATCGAATAGTCGAAACAGCAATAGGATATCTCATTTAGTTGTGAAGATATAACTTTTTAAAGGCTACAAATGATTAAATTTCGATGCATCGTCGCACAAAAAAATTGGTAACGAAACAAAACTGCCTTCGAAAATTCTCAAGAAATTCAGGAAGATAGAGAAAAGCAAGACGAATCGAATAGTCGAAACAGCAATAGGATATCTCATTTAGTTGTGAAGATATAACTTTTTAAAGGCTACAAATGATTAAATTTCGATGCATCGTCGCACAAAAAAATTGGTAACGAAACAAAACTGCCTTCGAAAATTCTCAAGAAATTCAGGAAGATAGAGAAAAGCAAGACGAATCGAATAGTCGAAACAGCAATAGGATATCTCATTTAGTTGTGAAGATATAACTTTTTAAAGGCTACAAATGATTAAATTCCGATGCATCGTCGCACAAAAAAATTGGTAACGAAACAAAACTGCCTTCGAAAATTCTCAAGAAATTCAGGAAGATAGAGAAAAGCAAGACGAATCGAATAGTCGAAACAGCAATAGGATATCTCATTTAGTTGTGAAGATATAACTTTTTAAAGGCTACAAATGATTAAATTTCGATGCATCGTCGCACAAAAAAATTGGTAACGAAACAAAACTGCCTTCGAAAATTCTCAAGAAATTCAGGAAGATAGAGAAAAGCAAGACGAATCGAATAGTCGAAACAGCAATAGGATATCTCATTTAGTTGTGAAGATATAACTTTTTAAAGGCTACAAATGATTAAATTTCGATGCATCGTCGCACAAAAAAATTGGTAACGAAACAAAACTGCCTTCGAAAATTCTCAAGAAATTCAGGAAGATAGAGAAAAGCAAGACGAATCGAATAGTCGAAACAGCAATAGGATATCTCATTTAGTTGTGAAGATATAACTTTTTAAATGCTACAAATGATTAAATTCCGATGCATCGTCGCACAAAAAAATTGGTAACGAAACAAAACTGTCTTCGAAAATTCTCAAAAAATTCATAAAGATAGAGAAAAATAAGTCGAATCAAATATTGGAAACAGCAATAGGATATCTATTTAGTTGTGAAGATAGAAGTTTTATAGGCTATGGATTTTTAAATTTCGGTGCATCGTCGCATAAAAAAAATTGTAACGAGAAGAAACTGTCTGCGAAAATTCTCAAAAAATTTAAGAAGATAGAAAAAAGTGATACAATTAGTATCTTGATATTTTGAAATCAACGATTTAGGTGATGACGTCAGTTCCACAAAACCATTACGTAAAATTGGAATTTCTCTGATACTTTTGAATATTTCATGCAAATTTTGTTGCACAATTTCGTGTACGTCTACGTCGTGCGTCTACCAAACACCATGTAGGTTTACGGATGTGCGGATGTCATAATATACAAATGAGATACTTGAATTTTTATGTAAATGAACTGCAGTATCGGAAATTATAAAATTGAGTCCGACACTTCATCCCCTTACCCTTTATTCCTAGCCTCTTCTGTATATTATCGTGTAACGAAATTTTGATATCTCCTTAACCAAACAAATCGACGAACTCCTCTTTTAGATATGACTAGATAGTAAGCAATTTAAAACTGGCTTCCCGAAATACCGAACAAATTGCGACATATTTGTTCAGATGGTTTATTCAAGGCATTATCTCTTGAAATGGAAATGTAACAATCAGATTTGTGTAATCTAAATCAGTAAAATAAACATAATTATGCACCGCAATAGGCTGCAGTAATTTTGTCGATAGGAAAATTTACTGACAGAAACGTGGTTTTTAATTGTTTAATCGTGTTTCTAATTATTTCATATTTTATATTTATTCAAAAATATTATGTTATCTCTTTATAATAAATAATTTATTAGTCAGTAGCGATACCATCCTTGAAGATGTAGTTTTACAACGCGTTTTCTAGTACCTACTAGAGAAAATAACAAATTAGCATGTGTTTATCGTTAACACACATAATGATCGGTGTACGGTAAACATTTATTGGAAAGCACGATAATTTTTTATTAGAGGAGAAAATGACGGGATATCCCAGAGTTTTGCGATGAGGTTCTCTGCAAGCGCTGATTACGAATCTACATTACTATTACCAAAAAATATGAATACCACGTATTTTCTGTAATGCTGGGTTTCCCGCTTTATGACTACCTATTTATATCGTTGATATGATAACAATAGGTACTTTTATATATGCAGTAAATTTGTGTACAGTTTACTTACGGATAAAAATCTTAATGTGTGCAGCGTAAATTGTTAATTTTGAAGGTAGTATTATATAATATTGGTGCTTAAAATAAGTATGATTTGTGGCCAATTGTTTTTGTCATGAATGGGGTTCCTTATTGATTCCTGTTTCGGGTATTGAATTCATGCAAATTTACTGTCGATCGTTTATTTTTAAAGATATTCTCTATATATTCATCAGTAAAATCCTTTTTTTTTTTCATAATTTAATGGAAGAAATTGATAGAAAATATTTATTTATTTTTTAGAATTAAATTTTATATTGTATAAATTTATTTTTTCAAAATTTTGTTATTTAAATATCAAAAATTATCTGAAAATTTTATAAGAGAATTTAAAGACAAAGTAGATTGGTCCTATATTTCTAGATAGCAAAAATTATCAGAAGATTTTTTAAGATAATTTAAAGATAAAGTAGATTGGCTTTGTATTTCTGAATATCAAAAATTATCTGAAAGCTTTATAAGAGAATTTAAAGATAAAGTAGACTGGACTTATATTTCTAGATATCAAAATTTATCAGCAGATTTTATAAAATAATTTAAAGATAAAGTAGATTGGTTTTGTATTTCTGAATAACAAAAATTATCTGAAAGTTTTATAAGAGAATTTAAAGATAAAGTAGCTTGGTCTTATATTTCTAGATATCAAAAATTATCAGAAGATTTTTATAAGAAAATTTAAAGATAAAGTAGATTGGTCTTATATTTATTTCTAGATATAAAAAATTATCAGAAGATTTTATAAGATAATTTAAAGACAAAGTAGATTGGCTTTATATTTCTGAATATCAAAAATTATCAGAAGATTTTATAAGAGAATTTAAAGATAAAGTTAAGTGGTCTTATATTTCTAGATATCAAAATTTATCAACAGATTTTATAAGATAATTTAAAGATATGTAGAAGTAGATTGGTTTTGTATTTCTGAATATCAAGAATTATCTGAAAACTTTATGAGATAAATTTAAAGATAAAGTAGATCGGGTTTGTATTTCTGAATATCAAAAATTACCTGAAAGTTTTATAAGAGAATTAAAGACAAAGTAGATTGGTTTTGTATTTCTGAATATCAAAAATTATCAGAAGATTTTATAAGAGAATTTAAAGATAAAATAGATTGGTCATATTTATTTCAAGATATAAAAAATTATCAGAAGATTTTATAAGAGAATTTAAAGATAACGTAGATTGATTTTGTGTTTCTGATTATCAAAAATTATTTGAAAGTTTTTTAAAAAAATTTAAAGATAAAGTAGATTGGTCTTGTATGTCTAAATATAAAAAATTATCAGAAGCTTTTATAAACTAATTTAAAGATAATAATTTTTCCAATCCTCTAAACATTTTGAATTTTTTAAATTATGAAAATATGAGTATGAAGATGCTGAAGATTCTGGTTATGAAGGTTCTCATTAAACTACATATAATATACTTTTTTTTCTGTTTCAACATCTTATATCACGTGATCAATTTTAAAATACTGTAAAACGTGACACAGTTGATCATGTAATTTTAAAATATTGTAAAAATGCAGCTTAAAATATTGAAAAAATACCTAAAATTTAGAAGTGCTTGCTGTAAAATATTTGGAATGACCTTGGAAATTATAGTAAAAATGAAAAAATTTCTAGTAAAAATGATGACGTCATCAAAATCTAGTAAAATTGATCACATGACCAAAATTAAAATTCTAGTAAAAAAATGGCGTCATCAAAATTAAAAATGACCCTTTACCTTGACCTTTGACCTATGACGTAAATTCTAGTAAAAAGGTTAAAAATTTAAAATTTTGTAAAAATAACAGAAAATTGAATTCTACTAAAAATGTCCTGAAAGTATAAATATCGAGTTTAGTATTGCATTTGCAGTACATTGAGTTTTTTTAATATTTTTCGTGTTGATTTTTTTAGTTAATAAAAAGCTATTTGTTGCATAAATCTTGTTCCAATCTATAAAATTATTCTGCCTGTTTTGGCTTATTTTTCATTTTCTTGTTTCCTATACATCACTTTTCGAACGAATACTTGTATTATTCCTACAAGTATCATTACCAACAAGCTCCTCGATTGTCGCTTTCTATGCGTTCTTAAAAGTAATTTCAAGAAAAAACAGTTTCTCCTCAACTTGGTACCAATTGACCGGTAGTTTCAAATGGCAGTTCATAACCCTGCGCGAATTCCTAATAGCCTAAATATTAAATACGTCCGCTTAGCAACGACGAATTTAGCTCACAGGAATACATTACAGCCACCATATAAACCAATTTTAAACTGGGGAATTACCAGAAGACGAGTCAATAAACTCGCCGCCGTCAATATCATATTATGTAAGTGGTTGCGAAATTGGATACGCTATTTTTATATTTAGTATCCACCCACGCTAGGTAGATCAGGTGGAAATTAGCCCACATGCACGTGACAACGGCGTGACGTATCACGTGAAATTTTCTTTTCGTATTTTTATAACGCACCTTAAATTAGGACTTTTTTTATTACATTATCAATTTGCTTCTGGTATGATGAAAAAAATCAAGAGAAATAATTTTAAAACACTCAATGGGTTGCAGAAGAATCCTAATAATCTAGAAATGAAAACACAATAGATGAGCTTCCACTTAATGAATGATTAGAATGACATCAACAGAATCCCGAAGTTGATGATATTGCTGAAATACAAAATGCATTAATTTTGAAGAATATACAGGGTGAATACCAATAACTCATTTTAATTTTAAGGGTCCCTTAATGGTAAGGCCATATACCAAAAATAAAAAATATATACCCTGTAGTTTTCGAGAAAGAAAATAAATTAAAATACGTCAACATTTTCAGAACGTCGTAACTTACCTATCTCAACAGAAAATATATCAGGATAGGTCTTTGCCTCTGGCATTCACCTTGTTTTTTGCAATCATATATTCACTAGTTTTTGCTGGCACTGTCAATTAACTTGTCTCCGACCGCAAATTTATGAAAGACCGTCGAATAACGGCTAAACTTTGTTAGACGTTTTTTGTCTCGTTTTTTACGTTAGAACTTGGAGTCTGTGACTTGATACAAGGCATGTTGTTCACCCCATAAGTGGGTCAGTAGAGTGATGAAGCGGTACTCAAAAGTTTACCAGAATTTTACGTAGGGTAGGTCAGTTTTTCATCCTTTTTTTTCATATTTTTTTATTGGTAATTTGTGTTATAAATATCAACAGAAACCCCCTCTTAAAATTAAAATAAGTTATTGGTATTCACCCTGTATCGCTGTGGGTAATGACAAAAGGAGTGCTAACTGATGATCAGGTTATGGAATCGGTGACTTCAAACATAACTTCGAGTGACAACGAAGAATAGTGAAACGGATCTGATGAAGAAATTAGCATTTTCGTTCCTTCTACTTCTGAAATGGTCAAAGAAATGCAAACACCACAACTTTTTGCTCCAAAATTTTTTCCGTAGCATAGAACGAAAACCCCGATTTGCCAATTGTTTACATATTTCGGCCTATTGGTAAACAGCGGGGTGCACTGAACCTGCCGACAGTTGGAGAAGCAATAGCTGACTGTGGAGGTGTCACACATGACACAGTTAATCCCATTTCACCTGGTAATCACGTACAATGCGACTTGACGTCACGTGCGGTGACGAACACCACATTGCACATATATACCGTCTCGCCAATTTAGATTTCATTCAGTAATCAGCTCCGCTACAGGACAATTTCGAGTGCAGTGCGTGCTAGTATTTGCGCGGGATAAATTGAACCATTTGCTAGAAATACCTACGCCGAAATGTTGAACAAAGTCGTTGTTTTTGTGGTCGTTGCTGTTTTCGCGGCGAGCATGGTGACGTGCAGGCCCTCGGCAAGAGGTAAGAATATGCAATAAATATTGTATTTTGGCTTTGGTTTTTCTTGGTCCAAAAATTATTTTTTTGGTGCCACAATTATTAGTTACCTTTGGCTTTTAAGGCACTTTTTCTTCGTGGTTCGCCACAGGAAAAAATTTTCTCCTCTTGCGAAAGTAACAAGGGGGTCGTTTGATTCGTTTCAGATAGCCCGCAGGCGATGTGCAAACTGCCGGAAGCCAGGGGCCACTGCAGAGCGCTGCTGCCGAGATGGAGGTACGACCCGTCGACGGGAAAATGTCACGAGTTCAAATTTGGCGGATGCGACGGGAACGGCAACAACTTCATGTCGCAGAAGAACTGCATGGCCGTGTGTTCAGGTAATAGTCAAAATATATATCCGTATGGTTTTCTTTCCTGCGATACGTTGTATTTTTTTAATGGAACATCCTGTATGTTAAATTCGGTATTAGATATTTTGTAGAAGAATCGAAAGTGTCTATTGGGCGTTATCCAACAATAGGTTTTACTTATAATTTCAAAGTGGCACCAGTTATGAATAATAAAATTCTCGTACAGAAGTATTAAGATAAAAAAAAACCGCTTGAACAATTTTAATTTTTTCTTTCACAGTTTCATGTAGTAAGGATCATAAAATTGCGCTACGAAAAGGATTTTTTATTTCAATGCATACTAAGCCGTTATATTATTGATTATTTTTCGCTAATTAGAGGGATTTCTGAAGGATATTCCGGAGAATTTTCTACTTTTTAAATAACAAAATTAAGAAAACGGCTTTGCTGCGGAATGTGAAATTAGGTTTTCTTCAATTATATGTAACATTTTTTATCGTAAGATAAATATATAAATTACAACATCGAAATTTCTAATACGGTGTTAAAGCACTTATTTCGCAGCGAAGGGGGTTCTTAATATAATATCGGTTGCGTTGCCTTACTAGCGAATTGACTTAGTAGGCGATGAAAACAATTGAATGTCACCTGTCAGATTTTAACATTTCAAAAACTGATGGAAAATTTGATGCCGCAGGATGGTGATTAAACAAAAAATTGAATGAGGCCATAGAAATAAAAAATAATACATAACTTTTTTTTATTAAAAATAATTGCCACAAGCACAATGGCGTTTACTTTATTACAATTTTTTTAATTTTAATATTTATAATTATAGGTTAGGTTTCCAACCAACAAAAAGCATCTTATTTTATTAGATCAAGGCAATTAAAACTTCATTAATAACGCAATGAACAAAATTTTGGTCGATAGTACAGGGGCCAAGCAGAAATTTTAATAAAGCGACATAATCTTATCTTATAAAATGCATATTTTTGAGGTTAACTGGGATGTCACGTGCACGACACTCTATCAGTGGTCGTTCGAACAAGCGATTGACGTTAGGGACGTCAGCAGGCGGCCCGCTTACGTCATTATTGCACATAGAGGCGTGTTCTATTTTAACCAACTTTAAAAAATTATTCTGAAGCCGTTTTAAGTAATAGAGAAAAAATCAAACGGCATTATTGAAGTTAGGCATAAGATAATTCCAAAAAATTAAAAAAAGATAAATCGTTTATATACTCATTGGGTATGAAGAAAATAAATTGGAAATATTTTTTAAATTTAATGAAACTTTATTCAAGTCTTTTGGGCGATTTTGAATAACTTTTTTTGGTCCGTTGAAAATATGCCTAGTATGATTTTTTATTTTTTCCACTTATTTTATATATTATATACCGGGTGTCCGGTGTAAACGAATAATGGGCCACCCCTGTAACTTCCTCGTTTTTAAAGATATCGGGATAAAATTTTGTATGGTGAAATTAGATAAGATTTCAAACTTTTTGAGACCTATCCGCCATATTTGTCACTTCCGGTTTCACCCGAAATGGCCCCAATAGTCTTTTCTAAATGGACCACCCTGTATGTTTTTACATTTTTGAAATAAAGATCACATTTTGGATACATTTATACTATTTTGAACAATTTATACAGGGTTGCACGAAAAATAATTCGAATTTTAGTTGTCAATCTAGATGGCTGCGAATATGTTAAAATTATTTTTGTTCCAATGTAATTCATATAAAAAATACAAAAAACGTCAATATGTCCAATGATACATTATACAGGGTGCTCTAAACTCATTAAAATCACATTTTTCAAAATAACTCTTTTTTTTTATTTTAAATATAAATCACTCGACCTGTTCGTCAACGACTATATCACAAAAACTGGATAACATCTATCCATAAATAAACAATGTAGAATATGCACTCCCCAGCAGCGATGTGATTAGTTTTTAGTAATATCTCACGAACAGGCGGAGTGATTATATAACAATTATATATTTTTGGATTCACAAAATTAAGGACATTTTTTTGGTAAGAAAATATACGGAGTGTCCCATTTAAAAAATCTTGTTTTATTTCCCAGCCTGTATGTTTTAGGAGATTTTTAATATATTTTCATCAAAGTGTCCACTTCTTTTTTAAATGAGTTAAATCGGCATAGGATAAGGGAGATAAGTGGGGTGTCAATTTTAAGAGACTTACCCTATCTATTATTTTAGTACTTCTGTGGTAAATATACTGACCTATAATTTTTGTTACAGGAATATAGATGCCAACACAACTGACATCCACATTATTACCGAAATACCTGCAGTATTAAGTTACCTGTGTTTTAACCAAGCATCGCTGGAATTTGTGATTTTTGGGGTAGCTGCAAAACGTTCATTTTGTACAAATTTGTATATTAGTTGTTTAGTGTTTAGTAACTTATTTTGATACCTATGTAATTTATTTTAAGCGTAAGAATAAAATTTTATAACTATTTTTTGGATTTTTTACTACGAATTTTTTATTATTAATATTTGGCACAAAAAAATTAACATTGGTATTTTATATGTACTGCAGTAATACCAATTTATTTATTCTTAAAATTATGTATAATCCGACCGACATACCGCATTATTTTCCATAATTTGCGTGAAAATTGTAGATCGGTGCTCCAAACTTTGCAAATTAATTATAAATTAACCGCAAATGCATAAGGAAATAGATCATGATTTATAAAAACTGTCTGTTCTAATTAATCTTTTGACGTAGATTAATTCATAAAATGAAAGAATGCCTCTCCACTTTAGTATCCGTAATTAATGAGCCGCGGCAAGGGAGTATGCTCGCGAGCTTAAAACATGCCAAAAAGATAACGTTTGCCATATATTCTGGAAATATGTGCAGGTTTCGAAAATTAGGCGTCATGGGGTTTCGAGCAAAACTAAAATCAAAAAAATTAGGTACTTTTAGCCACTGGATTTTTTCCACTTTTAAAGTACCTACCTACAGATTTTATGAGCTTATGAAGGAGATTTTATATTTATATTCGTAGAAACATATTTTTATTAAGACGGCCAATCAGATGTGGTACTTTTTTTTGTTCTTTTCCTTTTTTGAGGGCATAATTTATTGTTTGTATCTAAAAGCTACATCACAAATGAACAAGGTGAATCCTCCAATACTAACCCGCTTTGTTTATGCCATACAACTAGGTACGGTTGGTTGCCTATACTTGCAAGTTACACAGCTAGGTACGGTTGGTTGCCTATTCTTGCAAGTTAAAAACTATTTAGATAAATGATAAATATCATGAGGGCAGTATTTTAGCGTGACTGGCGGATCCAACGGGGAACACGGGGGCCATGCCCCCCCCCCCACTTTGAAAAGGTTAAAAAAATAAGTTATATTATATAATTATTAAAATGGAAAATATTTTTGTTAATTATTTATGACAGTTTATAGTTTATGTTTAATTTTTAATTGAACTGTTTGGTTAGACCTGTATACGACTCGCATTGCGCATGCAATAAACAGCCGGTTGTCGCGGAGAACCCATGAACAAAACAGAACGCCAGAACTAAAAATAAAATTATATTTCGCTATAACTCGGATTTAATGTATTTTGATGAATAGAATCCAATTAGAATGCAATTAATAATTACGACCGTATGACGAGGCACGCTGTAAACTAGTTAGTATATTTTAAAATTGCCGTAGACTTTTGGCCTGCTCGGAACATAAAATCAGTGAGCGAAATTAAACATGATTAACGAGCGTCCACCATGTCAAACTCAGATGTGCACCGATGTTTCAATCGAGAAAAAAATATATCGACCGGCGACCACTAATATATAACCTAACTAATGCAGCAATGGTTAGACAATCTGTTAGCACCGAGTATGAATTTATTATTTTAATACGAATTAAATTGAACAGGGTTGGTCATAATATGCCTTTTTGTTCGGCGGAACAAGCTATAATCAATTTGGTACAAACTAGCAACGTATTTGGTGAAATGTAATCAACAAGTTAAAAATGTATCTCTCTATAATTATAAAAAACAAATCAAATAAATAACCATCAAAAGATTCTGATCTGTCTCATTTTGCAAGGACAGAAACTTTATAGGGACAGAGACGACAATAGAGCCAAAGTCACGCCCACCCGCCATTATGAGGCTAAATTTATCAGGACTAACATAACCCTAAATTTTTAGTTTTGCAAATTTATTTTCAATTTTTATTTTAATTTTTGTAGTTTTAGCTTGGATCCATTGTAACATTTAAAACTCTCTCAGGCAGTAGATTTATAAAATTTCAATATTGTAGATTGTTTAAAATATACTGCTAATTATAGGTTAGAATTCCAACCAACAAAAAGCATATTGGCTTGATTTTCTTTAGTTGACTATTGAAACACTCGTATTATGGTACTATAAGTATTAGTATAATTTAAAGACAGTCTGGAATATTTTGGTTATGTATTATGCAAAAATGTATATTATACTTCTTAAATCTATAAAAATTCTTCTTAAAAATATACAATATAAAATTATTATATAAGTCTTTAAATAGCTCTTTTCACATAATACACTAATCGCATACAGTTTTTATTCGTTTAATGTCACAATAAATTGTTAAAGATGCACACGTATACACAGTATAATATGACAGCTTAAACAATTTAAGCATTTTTAGCCTCTTAATGGCGGTACATACCACGCGAATCCTACTACCAATCAAAATTCTGATAATCCTTTGTCGCCACTGTCCCTATACAGTTGTCAGTTAGAGGAAATGGATTTACAGCGTTATTTATGTTAACGTTATTATTTATAACACAACTTTATAAGTGCATTTTGTGAGTTGTAAATAAAGTTAGACGGTGGCAGATATGCGATATGCAAATGACTAGATTACAAAAGCTCTTTTCGCAGATAAATTAGAAACTATTGTTTTGCAATGGCATTGGCGTAGGTTTTGACAGTTATTTACATTTTTCGTAGATAATTTATATTGTTTTACTTTTGTCTACGCCTATGTTGTTGGAGGAAGCTGTGACAGAAACCTAACTACACTTAAAACACTTTAAACATGCCTATGATACCTCTTACCAAAATTGCTTTCAACAAAAACTCGATGTCAACATACACAACAGCCCTATAATTAGTTCAACTAACGACCGTCAGGGTGAGGTACAATCGTTCACAACTTCTACATATCTGTGATTGCCATTCTGTTATTCATTTTCTTTGCACATGTTTATAATGCCACCTAACCTTTGTGTTAGAAGTTACAAGTGCATGCAGTCGATATGTAGAAGAAGAAGCAGAACATTAAAAGCACGTGATAATCAGACATATCACTGATAACCTAAAAACTAGTATTATTTACTCAGATTATTTTCTGGGTTATTATTGTATATGAATTTTCAAGTATTTTAATTTTACCAAAGTTATGAGTGTTTTTCACGACGAAATTGAAATTGAAGATTTCGAATACGACGAAGAAGACGAAATATATTACTACCCATGTCCATGCGGAGACAGATTTCAAATATCAAAGGTTAGTTTTTACTACAAACACACCTACTAGATGAGAAATGTGATAACGTTTTTATTTTCAGGAAGAATTATTGGCTGGTGAAGAAGTAGCAACCTGTCCGAGCTGTTCTCTGATCGTGAAAGTCATCTATGATCTAGTAAGTTACGTTTTCACCTCCACATGTAGATTACGTAAATGGCAAATTATAGTTGTATTTGGGGTAGTCATTCAAACTCTACGTTTTAAACAAACATCGATGCCTAACATTTCATTTGTTTTATAGGACGCGTTTGAAAAAGGACTCACCGAGGTCACGAAGCTCTCAGAAAACGGCTCGAAGAAACTTGAAGTTGCTAAGTAAATAAAAATACAAAATGAGCGGAAGAGGCAGAGGTGGTCGTGGTGGAAGAGGTGGAGCAACAAGAACGTTCAACAGGGAACAATTGAATGCGATGGGCGTCAGCGGTAATGAAGTATTGCCAGGTCCGGTAACGCAGCCACCACCTTTATATCCACTATTAGATAAGAGGCCTGTACCAATAAACGTAAGCGTATATGGTAGACGCATATATTTTCTAAATTCGATCGTTAATTACCTGTATGTTATATTTTTAGCCATCCCTAGAACTGGACTACCTTCTATTGTTAAGGCAGGACTTCATAGATCACATGCAGTTGTCAGGATCATACTTAAAAATGCCTGAAAGTAAAACCAATCAGCCGGAACAGGAAATAGATAAGTTAGTAGCGCAGCTACCAAGCACGAAGGAGAAATACGACTGGATGTTGTTTCCTTCAGAGCTTAGGTCCAAAATGTTGGCTAAAAGAGTTAAGAAAAAGGTGGTTAAGGAGGTTAATGTGGAACAAAGGTAAGTTTTGCACAATTAATGTTGTTAGTCGTATTCTCGGGAAGTTCCAATAAATTGTAATTGTAATTCTTTTAGATTGACCTTGCTAGAAAAACTGGAAGAAAGATCTGACGAGACTGATGCACCGGCCAACAGCGAGGTTAAAATTGAAGACGAGGAAGTGGAAGAAATGGAAGCGGTGGACGAGGATGAGGAAATGGACGACGGAACTGACTATGCAAATAATTATTTTGATAACGGGGAAGATTATGAGGATGAAGACGATAATTTAGAAGATGGTCCAATTTATTAGGGATTTTTATATTATAAAAGTATTTATTTTTGTTATAAAATTATAAATTAAATTGAAAAAAGTAGTTTTTGTATTGTGTTCTGAAGCGAAGTGAGGAAGACCAATGTAAAAAATTGCCGAGAGACTGTTCTACATTCTCATTATTGTCAATTCTGTCGCTGTTGTTTAAACGCCAAGAGGGGGAATAATATGAAAACGCACTAAAACAAATTTTTCTGTACAATTTTTTTATTCAGTATAGTATAGTATAGTATAGTATACAAATCTCAAAATATAAATTCTACAACAATATAATTGTCGTGAGGCACATGTTGATAAAAATACCCACCAATATATTTTACGACAGAGAGCTAAAAGACGGAACGTAATTTCCGTCCTTAGTTGGCTTCGAAAATAATATTTTAAAAATATCGTTTTTTGGATTTTTAAATCTGTTTTTAGTAAACACATTTAACTTGTTCAGAAGAAATTAAAACCTTGTACTAAAAAGTATTGAACTTGATCACTTTATAAATGGCTTGTATTTGTTCAATACTGAAAATTGCATTTTTCCTAAAAAACAATGTGTACGTACACTAATTATAAAATTGAACAATCTCTGGTCGTCAGTGGCTTTTATAACACACTAAGAAAGTTATGGTTAAAAAATGCCTACGTTAAAACAAGAATTAACAATTGTATTTGTACCACTTGGCGCTCCGTGAAATGGAAGCCCATCGTGACCTTCAGAAAGACCAAGGAAGTTCAGGGAGCAAGTGGAGTAAATTTGAAGGCAGAGATTAGTAACTGTGTTCAGCTTTCTACCCTAGCCGCTAAAAAGCCACTGACGTTTTAAAAACTAATAATCTCTACAACGTACCCAGTAATTATTGTGCAAACTGATAAATTAACTTCCCGGAATATATTTCTTTAAATATGTTGATGGGTCAATTACCTAGTTTTATAATAGACTATAGTACCTACAATTTGAGCAAGAATCAAAAAAATAATTTAATACAAGAATGAGACCAATTAAGACTAGTTTTACTAAATCTAACAGAGGAACACATAGGACCAATGTAAAGAAATAAAAAAAACACGCTGTTCACACACTAATAATTAAATACAATCATATACATAGTGACGACCAACAAGGACTTCCAAAATTAAATCACGAATAATAGAGGTTTATACCGGGTGACCACCTCAAAATTCTCTTTATCTATCGACATAAAAAAATTGAAATATAAAGAATGGAAAATATATTTTCGTGGTACCCATTATGTTTGTGTCATTTCGTTTTAACCAGATACGACGAATTTTAAACGGCAAACTTTCGATATTGGACAAATTAAACAGTTTCTTTTTAGTTCACCGATAGCTTTATACTTTATATACCTCTGTTTACACATATCATTTCAGTCTCTCGTTTTATAATATATTAATTTGTTCAATAAAAATTTGATTTGATTCTAAAAATCCCTGTTGTCCAACGAATAAATATACATTACAACCTGTCGAGGCTTTTCCGTTTATACAAAAAAGATAAACGAATGTATACACTACACTCACTAAAACCCCATCAAGTCAAGTTTTCTGCTGTCTTTGACATAACGGCAAGTTCCGCTTTAACCTTAAAACTTTGTTCGATCAAAAAGATCAAGTGCAGAAACTGTTTATAGCTCCTGACTAGTTTCGCTGTTAAATTTAATGACTGGAGAAGTTAAGACAGAAACGGAACATAATATATACCAACTTGAAAAATAAGTTAAATACAAACGTCTAGTGGGTAGAAAACTTGATCGCAGCGGAGAAAGACTACTATTAGTACGTAACTAACCTAGTCTATTACACTATTAAACTCCAAATTGTCACAGTTTTAAATCATTTAAATATTTACTTAACTAAAATTACTTATATCAGAACTTTTATCTTCCATGATGAATTAAGACAAATGAAGCGAAATGGATACCATAACCTCACAATACTTTTTACACAATATATGCGGAAGCACAGACAATATGGAAGCTATAATATAGGTTTTGTAACTTGTTGCATTACAGTTACCGGTTACGGCACCAAAATAACTGTAAACTATTCATTGATGGTTATATATACTAATCGTGAAACAGCCGCCATTTTATCAAGATGGCGGGACTCATTTCATACCGACGTTATACAAATACCACATAGGAAAATTGTGTCAAAAATAAAGTGTGTGAATATAGTAGATTATGATACAAGATACTTTTTTTAATACAACAGACCTGTTTGAAAATTGAGCAATGTGGCATGGACTAAGGAGCACCATTAGCGTGAACCACATAAATATGCAACCGTAGGTACTACTTGGTTGTGAGAATCGATGGTTCGATTCTATCCGGAAGAAAATTAAAAATTTATTTGCGATTTTCTTCGGAGTTAGAATTAGATGAGGGACTCTACAATAATCCTAGGATTGGCGGTTAAGAAAACAATAGTTGCTTTTCAACCTCAAAAAATGGGAGTCAATAGGCGAAAACTGCTGTATAGAAATTTTTTCATAGAATGGTAGATTTGGGGGTAAGAATATTTTCTTAGGATAGTTGCATATTGGGTTGCATAATTGCATGTCACAACTAATGGGGTTCGTTGAGTATAAATTATATGGAGGCTGGCCTATATAAAAGCTTAAATAAGGGACGCAATATTATGTTTAAACATAAAAAAATAAGCTTATTTTTAAGTTTTCCTCCAAATCGATACTTCAATATATCGATTACTTACACTATTCAGTTACTATTTCTGCGTGATTTTCAAAGAGGCGTGAAAACTGCGCTGATCAAATATCGCGTGACGTTTCGATTTTACAAATGATTAGAAACAACACGCTGCTTATACTTATACGAAACTGCAAGGCAGTAATAAATAATCAAGATTTATATATATATTATACATTTCAGATTTTGGTCCATGTAAGTTAATGTAATTAAAATGATTAAATATACCTGCAATAAAAAAACAATAGTTATACATTGTTAGGTGCTATTTAACCATTTCATTCGGATTTTCAGTAGATGATTTCAAAAAAAAATACATGAAAAATGGTAATCAATTCGATACGAATCTAATATTCTTTAGAAAATTCCTTTCCTTTCAAGCAATTCTTAACTCCACTCCGTTATGTTATTCTCACACTAAGACACACCAATAAAACCAATATACACGACTTTCTTGCACATTTGGTCGAAGCCGACATACTTTCCACTGAACGCCAAAAGTAGCGAAACTCCAGTAATACGCAACAAAAGTCCAACACCATATATCACTCTTACCTCTTACACAACCTTAACCAACAATAAATCTAATGAAATGGTATGATTTAAATTTTAAGAAACGTATTAAGACAAAAATTACAAAAACATACCTCGCCTTGTAACGAGCCTAAAAAGAAAAATGGCGCTCACGCGAATAAAAATGTTATCTTAAAACATTAACCGTGAAGGTTTGAAACAATACATCCATTTAAACTGTTCGTTTTCACTTGCACGGACAACTTATTATGTTTCCTAGGCTTGTTACTTTACTATTTAAAAAACAAAATTACCATCCGTTTTGTTTTAAAATGTAAACCTACCATGATTAGGCAATGAGTTGCCCGTTTTTCACCCACACTTAGGAATGTTAATACTAAACGCAATTTTCCACGCAACGAAACAATTAAACATGAAATCATCTACCATTTTAACTATCACAATAAACGTAAGTGCCTTAAAAAGACAGTTATTGTTACAATTAAAGCCTCATGAATTAACACTAAATATCACAAATATGAAATAGCAACTTCTACTATAATTAAAACCTATTTCTTTCTAAAGCACAAACCCACAAGAAAAACCTTGCCTAACGCAAAATACACTTGAAAATATCACTACAACTTTTTGTATTACAATAAAAGCTGCTATCCCACACAGACAATAAAAAATATCAAATAAATAAATAAATATTTCAATTAATTTAACTATTTGCTAGCTGTTGTCCACGCTTTGTTGCCGAGTACAACCGGTGCTCGGATGGAGCACTTTATAATACAACACCATGAAAAATATACCACAAATAAACGGTATAACATTTAGGGATATGATCGGCACGTAATAATCTTTCGTCTCCGGATTTGCTCGCTCGTGCCAAAGCCAAAGGACGTTGGCTATAGTATTCTCAGAGAAGAGGACAATATAAAAGATCAGATACTTCAAAAAAGTTGGTCCTTCCACTAGAACGACGTGGGTGAAAATATACACAGCTCCAAAAATGGAATAGAAAAGGAAATCGTACATTCGATTGTGATCACAGAAGTTGTTGTTGGCGCACGTGCAGGACAGCCATATGGTCATTACGAACCAGTGGCCTAACAAGCCTAGGATCGTACACGTCGGGTAGATCGATGCGAGCACGCTTATGCACAGAATCCTTGACACTGAAAGAAATAAAAAGTCATAAATGGTGCTAATATAGGAACTGTATTCCATTGCAATTTTACTTTAATTTCATGTACTAAGATTTGCGATTTCCTGCAAAATGTAGACTTTCTAGTACGACCACAATGTGGAGGTTAACCAATTATTTGCATTGATAAGAAAGAATGATAACAACTATCCTGATAAATAAATAATAAAATAATACTAGGCCACGGCCACAGATACACGTACAGATGATAACAAAATGATTTACAACAATAAGATACGGATTAGTTTATTTATTAGGGATTATCATCATTATTGTTATTTAAATATATACTATCCTCCGGATGATTTCCGATAAGAATAAAAGAATACGTATATCTTTTTGGGAATGTTGTTTTTGATTGATAACCGAAAATATTAAATTTTTTAATAAGATTAATATTTTTAATTTCAATGTTTTTGCTTTGGACAGTAAGAATTAAGGTAAATGAAGCGACATAGAGCAGGTGCCCCCAAATCAATTATTATTTTTGTTATCATCAGATTAAGAATTTAAAAACGTAAATAACATTGTAAATATAAGAGGTAGATCAATATTTGCTGTTTAATCTTATTTTACAATTTATTGTTCTAAATTAAAGACTTTGAAAACGTTTCAAAAATTTATCTAATAAACTTTGCTGATTATTTATAAAATCAACATTTCTTCATATAAATATACGAGTTTTTAATTCAAAGAATAATATTAATACAATACTAACCTGTAACTAAGAAATGCCACATAAACTGTACTATTGTGGCAGCCCAGGAAATGTTGTGCTTATTTCTTAAAGATACTCGCAGCAATCGCTGATAAGAAGCCATAGACCATGCCATACTAACAAACGAGCTACCAATAGATAGTAATTGATGAACGACTGAAAAAAAATTTAAATTAATTAATAAACCTGCAGAATTCTATCCTCTCCAGAAGTATAAAACTGCATAACATTTACCAAAACAGACTTTGACGTTAGTGGCAGGTTCGTCAGAAGGAAAGTACGATTAAACAATCACAACGTTTGGGGTATTTATAAACTGTGTATATTTTAGAGACGGTTAATCTAAATAAATAAACCAAAGAAACAATGGAACATCTGCCGTATGCCAACGCCGTTGTAGCGTATTGAATTAGTAGAAATACCATACTAAAATAAACCAACGCGACTATTGGGGAGCTGACAATGTCTATTAATATACGTAATTCATTTATAAAAAATGTATGTACCTCACCAAAGAGGTCTTTTTACTGTAATGTAATGCTTGAGTAAATAAACAAGGTTACTGTATTTCAATGTTACTTTTGTATCCATATGTTTTGTAATTATTCGATTGCTATAAATTAAAAAAATGTCCTTTATTTCATGACCTTACTCTTAGCCAAAGCAGAAATAGGTGTTTAATTTAAATTTATTAAAAGCAGATAAATTCTTGAGTTTTTAATTAATAAATCACAAGTTAAGTATAATTGGACCTATCCTCTCTGAAATATCCTAATAACTTTGATAAATTAACCATTCAACTAGTAACTAATGTCATACACCTGTGCATTTAAGAATTTAAATTTACTCACGTGTAAACGTGTCGCCCATATTTCTCCCATGATTAGAAAAAATGATGCTTAGCTGTAGTATTTGCTGGGGTGCAGCCTCGAGAAAACATTCCAGCACCCGCAACAAAGCCACGTCCGAGTCTTCCTTTACCATAAGATCGTAATATTTCCTCTGGTTCTCAATGTCCTTATTCTTTTCAGCTTTCTTAGATTTCAGAGCGTAAAGCAAGGCATCAAAATATCTCAAAACTGGTGCTAATTGAAACAAGAGCACTATTATACAACACATCCTCCTTTTGGTAAATCTCTTCGTGAGAGTTGTACTCTTGTTTTTATTTTCATGATCCAAGACATACATTCGTAAACTAAATGCTGTATTTATAATAGCAGGTATCAAAATAAAACCTACGGTTGCGATAAAATAACCATTATTCGTCATATAATATCTAACGGCAAGGTTACAATCAAAAAATACATCCACAATGTGACTTATAATGGAAATTATAAAACCAGCTATGTCCCAGTTTGTAGCCCTATCTTTGGAAGGGATTCGATCTACTTCATCCTTATCAGATTCACACATCTTAGTCTGATACAAAATAGTCATTTGGTGGTTTATTTATAACTTTCAAATATTGACACTATAATCACAATTTGTTAGCTTCTTATAATACTATTTGTTTTCATTTTCACAAAGAGTATTGTACATCTGCGACCTTTGGTCAGCGTAACGGAAAATATAATTTCAATCACAAAGATAATGAAACTGACCAGCTGAAACCATTGTTCTTGAGCACTTTTGTCGGCGTTATGATTCATCGAGGACTTTGCATGGTTATTTTAGTCTAGTATTTTTTAGAATAAATTAGTAATTTTTATAAAACGAACTGTTACTGACTGTAACCCTACCTCCACGACATGTCGGTGCCTGACTCGCCCGACTTCTTCATCAATCATCTACATCTACTTTAAAAATAAACTTGACTTCCTGCTTCTGATGTTCTGACACTGATGACAGATGACAGTACTGACAAGTGACAGCGCTGACACAGTTTCAGGAATATTTCTTTACTTTAAGTTGCCCGTCTGACGTGGCAGTTGGTGATTTCTCATTTCTCTAGTTATTTTTATTCTTGGTTTGGTGACTTTTGTTAGGTGACGTATTTATAATTTGTAAACAATAAAATGTCAAACTAAAAATTTGAAAATATAGCTTATTTTAACGTAGATATAATTATTTACTATCCCAATGGCTTCTAGAAGTTTAACGGACGTGTTTCTGCTAATGAGAAACAATGCCATTCGAAGTAGACATATATATCCCGATCAGGTAGGGTGTTTAGAGGTTAACAGTTAGAGTACCTTTTACAGATTTATTTTAAAAGATCTTAAATAATAAAACACTTTCAGGATTCCTCGGAACGCATGCATTTGGTCTCGTTGAATGATATGGAGGAGGGCCTTGTAGAAAGAAATGATGACAATCGTATGCCTCCAATATGGATTGATTATTTAGAAAAGGCACAGATGATCGTTCCAAAGCTAAAAGCGAAAATAAACGACTTGAAAATGTTGCATTCCAGACATTTGCATAGGTCAACGTTTGACGAAAGCTCGGATGATGAAGTGGCTATTGAAAATTGTTCCCATGAAATATCGCGAATGTTTAACGAATGCCACCGATTAGTACAAATTATTAAAAGCCACTCGTCTGAGGGTGTCGCTAAAGAAAAGCGACTTACTGTTAATGTGTACCACTCTTTGGCGACAGCTCTACAGGAACTATCGTCGGCCTTCCGTTCAACGCAGAATAGTTATCTACGACAAATTCAGTCACGAGAGGATCGGTCAAAAATTTATTTTAATAACCAAATTGTTGAGTTAGATGACTTTTATGCCCAAGAATCTGAGGATATAGACCAATATTTCGTAAACTCGAAACAAATGTCGCAGCAACAATTGTTATTGCTAGAGGAAGATAATACCCGTTTTGCCCAAGAACGGGAGCAAGAAGTAAATTCTATTGTTAAATCTATAGTAGATTTGAACGATATATTCAAAGACCTGAGTCAGATGGTTGTAGATCAAGGCACTGTATTAGATAGAATAGATTATAACATTGAACAAACCTCTATACAAGTATATGAAGGATTTAAACAGTTGCAAAAAGCTGACGCTTATCAACGGAAAAACAGGAAAATGTGTGCGATCATCGTCCTTGCTGCAACTACTATAATGTTGATCTTTATTTTAGTTATCATTAAATCCTAGTCTTTTTTATGTATATATTTATATTCCATTATTTTTAAGTTCACTACTAAGCCAAATATTTATTTATTAAAATAAAATTGAAACGTTATGTTTATTTTATGGAAAACGTACTCTTTTATTTTCAACTTTTATTAGTAGAGCGGGTGTGCGAGGTGGTGCACACCTCCGTCTATTTTTGGGAGCGGCCAGCTTAACGGCCGCCATACGTTTTTTAATATGATTAGATCACAGCAATTTTATATAATTGTACTTGTAAAACACAAATACCTTTAAAATCCTGAAAATTATTCGCTTGCGGCGCTTCGCGGAGGACTGCCGCACCCCCTGCACCACGAAAACCTTGAAGTCAAATTAGTAAATAAACAAATAAGTAGGAAAGAAGCCAATAAGGCTAAATTTCAGCGTCCACATTTCTTTAATAACACAATAGTTTTACTGCCTCTTTCTTTACGTCTGACATTACTGGGAGTTTCGATAACAATGTTTAATTCCCCTATAAATTACAATAAAACCATCATTATGCAGCGTCTTAATACTTTTGGTCCAATCGCCCCAAAAAAAGATCAGTCTGAATATATCTTATTTGTCCTTGCCTAATTCAAAACCGATTGAAATAATAGCTTTCGCTTCTCACACGCAAACAGCTTTAACATGTGCACCTGGACACGAATCATGTTTACATGTTGCCATGGAGCTGAAATTATTGAAAACAAATCCATATGACTTTTATCATTCGATGATTAAAAGATCAAATAATTATACTTCCAACCCCTTGTAACGATGAAGACACACTAATTATAATATTACCTAGAAAATAAGACCCCGTCTAGTTAAACGACACAAAATAATTTAAATTCACTTCTGAAATTTTATTATACTATAAATACAACAATGAATATTGAAAATACATAAAAGTTACATGAATAAGTACAATTTAATATCTGCTTCCAAACACTCAGTATATTAGGATAATACCTATTTCAAGAAGACATCCTAAAACACGGATATCACCATTGTAGATACTGCCTCTTATATCTTAGCGGCAGTCGATAAATAAAATGAATATTCCTAGAACACGTCTTGATAAATTAATTGTATATATAGCTATAAAACAATAATGCATTTTTATCATATTATTATGTTTAAATAATCATTCATTCAACTCATTCCATTATCTTGTTAGTTATTGAACACATTCTTGAATATAAAATTACACTAGCAACATTAAGGTTATAAGATATAAGCAACTGAGCATTTGAATTCAGTTACTGCAGTCTATAAATTTCACACCCTAACTAATAATTTACAATTAATTTATAACAAATAATACACACTAAATATTAAATTAAGCCTCTTTATGTGTGTCTAAAACATGCTTTTTATATTCTTCCTGTTTTTGCCACTTTTCAGCTGCCAAAGCGTTTAATGGGCTATCAATATTTGGTTCAGCTAACAATGCTTGGATTGACAATAAAATTGTTCTAACGTCATATAAGGCGGACCACTTATCTTTTAATATATCTAAGCAGATATTACCACTTGTGTCCACATTAGGGTGAAAACAAGGCGTCACAAATTTTACCACTGGTGCGGTATAAGGGTAGGAGTTGGGAAACTGGAAGCTGAGCTTGAACTTCAACGTTTCATACACGGTATCCTTCGGACCCATTATTGTCCCTATCCATTTAAATAAGTTCTCTCCGTCTGGAAACGCAGAAATACTCTTGTCTTGTGTCATCATTAAGGTCATTAGTTCTTTATGCAATCTAAAATATGAAAATATGAAATTTTCGTGATTGAGGTTAGTTTTATGAAATTATACCTTTTTGTCACTGCATGACTGTCGTTTGACGTTTTCTTCGAATCGCCGCTTTGTTTAGTTGCACCAGCTTGTTGTTCGTAGAAAGGATTCACATTTTGAGCCATTTTAAAACTTGAGTATTGTAGTTTTTAATTTAATTGATTTGCTGATAGAACAAAAATTCGTTAGAAAATACAGACAGGCAAAGGACGATCTGATTTGTTGTTTTAATTTGAATACACCAATCAAATGGTACCAATGGTACCATGTCAAGTCACGAGAGAGAGAGAACCTACTATATCGGTATTTCAACTTTTCATTAGATTATTCGATTATTCTAATAAAATGTAACTACTTTTAGGAAATAATTAATAATAAACACAATAATTAACTTCAAATAATATTACTATTATCCTCATTTATATCATCATTGTTAGCATTTTATCTATGTCGGTCTACGGTGCAGTTAGTACAGTTTACATATAGATGGCAGTGTTGAGCGCATTCGATTGAAAAATAATCGGACATTCGATTATTCATGTAGTAACTCGAGATATCTATCTCGAAAACTCACCGAACTCAACTCGAATGACTGTCAACCGAATTAAACGTGATAAGAAATTAAATAATTTGAATGAACAGTCTAATCATAGAGGAAATGAATATTCGATTGTTAGAATCAATCGAATATAGACTATTCGATTATCGGAATCAGTCGATTATGCTCATCATCAATAGATGGCAGAACGTAAAGAACGTTATTAATGTGAACTTTAAAATTTAGATCGTTCGAATTCGAATAAATCTTTGAATACGATCGAAGTATCGAAGGCATAAACAAGGATAATATTTGATAAAAATAAGACTATTTATGAATACCATACAGGACAGTTGCAGTTTGAGTAACAGTAATAAATACAAATTTCACGTAAGAATATATATTAAGGTAGGTATATAATATTTTACATAGTTCACATGTATTATAATTAAATGAATGGTGTATCTACTATACTCCCAGATATTTTTACAGTTTGGCATAAAATAAGTAAACCTCAGAAAGTCGTCTTTAACAATAGTTTTAAACAGCAGAGAGAGAGAGTACCATTCTTAACCATTAACAAGAGAACAGTCTACTGAAATTAATCTACCTACCAACTAAATTAATTTATTACTCTACTAACCGAGGTACTCGCTAAAATTTGCCTAACATGAATTTCTCTAAATTACCACTAGAGGGCGTTTATCGTATTAGCGCCCTCTACTGTCGTATTCTCCAAAATTCTAAATTTTCATTCAAATGACGTTGCGCCATTTGTGGTTATGTTTACGTTTGACGCTTGGACGTTAATTAATTAATATTGTTTGAAGTGATTTAATGCAATAGAAAAAAATGCAGCGACAACGATTATCCCGTGAATTATCAAAGATGACAAACTCTCCCCCACAAGGAATATGTGTATTTCCAAAAGATGGCAAGCTTAACGTTTTGGAAGCAAAAATAACTGGTCCAGATGATACACCGTACAAAGGTGGGATTTTTAATTTAGAAATACTCGTACCAGAAAAATACCCTTTTACGCCACCTTGTATAAAGTTCATTACGAAAATTTACCATCCAAACATCGATGATAACGGTCGAATTTGTTTGGATTTAATAAAGATGCCTCCAGCGGGAAACTGGAAGCCGACAATTGGTTTGGAGGGCTTATTAATTGCTATTCGCATGCTTTTGGAAACACCTAATCCTGATGATCCTTTAATGGCAGATATTGCAGAGGAATATAAAAATTATTATGAAGATTACGTTAAGAGAGCCAAGATGTTAACAGAAAAATATGCCTGTTAATTTGTGTTTTGCACTGAGAGTCGTTACTTCTTTATCTTTAAACATCTAGGTAAATACACTATAAGCAAAGCAACAAAGTCACTATAGTGAGATCTTGCACGTGGTATTTCAAATTTTATTGTCTAACTCGTCAAATTGAATCTTAAAAAATCTTTGCCAAGAGTGTATACGAAACGATACATTATGGCCAACAATCGCTATGCAACCGACGTTTGAATAGTGATGGCAGTTTTAAAGAATCGGTAAATCGATTACTGCAACTTTCACATTATTATTCCCACTGAGCTGCAAAATGTTAATCTTTGTGATTCAAAGTTTGTACCTTTATTACAATTAATAAATCCTGTATTTTCTTATGCTGCGTATTAATCAAATTAGAAAAATTCCCCTCTGTAGTAGATTGTTCCATTATCAAATACTTACCAGTTCCCTTATTTGGTTTTAATCCAAACTTGATATACCTAGTTGAAATGAAACTACAAAGTGCCGATATAAAATTATTTCTTCAAACGTTAAATTTATGTTGAAGCATTTTATAGTAGGTAATCCAAGTGTGATTGCGATTTTATTTTAGTACGTGTTGGTTTTTTAAATTTATAACCCAATAACATTTATGAACAGTCTTTATTTGGAAAAGTCATATCAAGAGCTTACAAGAATCGAGCTTTGAAGAACCTTAATTTATAACAAAAGATAGATTCGCCAAACTTAGTTGCCCTACAGATATCAAAAGTAAACGGTGATATAAACTATACTACTAAATAAAAAACCTAAATGAGATATAACCAAACTTCATGCCTAGGCACACAACCTTCAATAACACCTAAAAATTAAAATAAATATAATTCATTAATATTTATTTTGAAGCCCTTCTATTTGGCTCCGTATTTTCTAAAGCATCGCTTTTAATATGCAAACTTCTTCTATTATCATTCGCCTCCTCGGCAATTGTTTTTTGCCTGGATCTGCTAGCTGCCCCTTCGTCTTCCTCACATTCCTCTGCGAAGCTGCTCCGTACTGCTTCAGCAAAAGCTTCGGTGTACTGACTATTCAACTTTGACTTAATGGCCCTAATCTTTTTGAAAACATAGTCCAAGTCTTTCTTAGTTTCTAATAACAACTGAATGTGTTTTTTAAATTCAGGCCCTACAGTTTTTAAGCGGGACGCACTAAGTGCGTTACAGTTCGTTAACATCTCATTAGTCTTCTCAAACCTTTGCAACCTTAAATCAATAACATGGAATTAAAATAGTATTAACACTAGACCTGTTCAATATATTTTTACATTTGTTTTTGTGCTCTTATCATCGATTCGACATCTTGCTGATCTACTATTCCAGCTAAACCTTGTATGAATACTTCAGGTGCGGTGTAGTTCTGGAAACATTCTATACTGAAGTCACTCTCAGGAGTTCCTTTACTATCATCCATGTTAAATCGATCTTTATTAAATTTAAACAGAATAGGTTATGTTACATTTTCTTGTCAATTTTGACATTTGTTGGGTTGGGTTAAATGTCAATAGTTCGGAAGTTTGTGAGTAATCAACTCGGTGTTGCCAACAGAGAAAATCTAATTCCCCAAAATGTGGCATTAATACATAAAAAATGTGCTGTATTTCGTGTATTTCTTCTGCGAATTGGTTTTTAACGGTTTTTTAACATTTAGGGTAGCAAAAATTGCAACTCGTGACTAGCTCGTACCCCAACCAATAATTTAGCAATCTTCCCATCTGCCATCTAGTGTCTTTGTATTGACTTACAGGCAGGCAGGTCCGTACTCGTAATATTTTTTACAAAAATTAACATTTATTTATAGAATAAAAATTGTTTATTAAATTATATCGCAGCTAATTCGTATCAATTAATTGTGATATACTCTTCATTTGAAGCAGCATTAGTCCTTAAAATATTGGTGGAAATCGATATAGGTTTAAAGATAATAAAAATAACAATTGTTATAAAAATAATTACCTATGTTTATTATTGTATTAAACGTTACAATATTGTTACTTAAATTTGTGACTAATAATATACTTAAAATAATAAAAGTACATCAGAGATTGCTGTACTAGTTGACTAGTTCTTTAAAAGATAAATATCTTAATTTCTCTTCGTAAGTTTGAATTTTAATGGCTGCTCTGGAACATACGTTGGTGTTATTCTGTAGCTGAAGGGGGCATAGTTGTACTCTACTTTGTATTTCCTGAAAATCTACAGCGAGAAAATTAAATCAACAATTGGTTTAACGCAAACATTTAGTGATTCAAATAAAATTTGAAAAATGGGTCTTCTTGGTACTTACTTTCGCCAGCAAAATATTCAGTTCAGTCTCTGCGAATCTGCGCCCCAGGCAAGATCGTCTTCCATATCCAAATGGCAAGGAAATGAAAGGGTGTATTTTGTTTTGATTGGCTGGGCAGCCATGCTGGCCTAAATTCGTTTTCAGCCAGCGTTCTGGGATAAATTTATCAGGTTCGCTGATGTATTTTTCAATATTGCTTACCACCAAATGAGGGAATATGACATGGGTCTAGATTTCATGAAAATAATTAGAATAAATTTACAGTATGTGATCGAACAAAATCTCAGGTCTTAAGGGCAATTCAGTGGAGTAGATATATTTTTCCACAGTAGGTTAAAAACTAAGAAATTATATATAAATTTATTAGAAGCAACTTTTCAATTTAAAAAAAAAATTGTTTTATTGTTACTTTATTTCTAATCGAAATTTCTCATTGCCCTGTCCCCTGGAAAAAAATCCTTGATACTTATATAATAAAATTTATCGAACGCCAGTAGGTATTCATATAGCAAACAAGCAGTGGCGGTCGGTGAAATTAAAAAACAAAATACGGTGTAAGTATTGAAAGTTCACCGATCGCCACTGCCAACAAGCTTTACCCCTTTTGGAACTTTGTAGCCTGCCAAAATGGCATCAGACTGTAGACTTCTACCGTTTCCAATAATCACAGGATACATTCTGCGAAGAGAAATAAAGCATATTAAATATCATTGGCTTTCACAGTTAAATCTAAAAAATAGTTCGTCAGTTTATCAACCTTCATCGTTACCTTAAAGTTTCCTTAATGCAAGCTCTAAGATAAGGCATGTTGTCTTGAGCAACAACGTCTACTTTAGAATCGGCATTTGGAAGGACCTTTTTTAGCTCGTCAAATAACTTTTGTTGTTTTTCAGGGTTCTGCGTCAGTTGGTATATCGTAGAGGCTACTGCAATAGACGTCTGAAAAATATATATTTAACACTGAAGAAAAAGCACTGATATCTGATAAACACGATGATCTGGCGATGAAGGGATAATGATGTAGATGTCAGGTTGATCATATTATCATGGTGAACATAATCATCACCAGCGTTAGGAAATTAATTGGGTAAGTACTTACTTATAGTAATTACTATACAACGCATATATATTTTTCTATACAGGGTGATATCAACAGTGGGACTTTAGATACTTTTACCACCGTCTTGTGATTTTTGATTTTTTTTTTAACGGAAAAGAGAATATAATTATTTTTTATTTTTGAAATTTTTAACTCTTATTACTGCGTACTTATAGGATGTTTAAGAATATAAGTATGATAATATGTTAAAAATAGAGTCACACTTGCAGGACCAGGGCCACCCTAATCCATCACTCGTGTATTTTCTTATGAAGAGGGGCACATTGTTGTTAGTAGCCCACGGGCGCCAAATATCTTAGGACGGCTCTGTGCAAGACACCCTGTATGTGTTGATCTCTGGCGTCAGATTGATTCAGAACGATCCTTGTTGAAATTAACAAAACAAGCTTTATACTTACTGTATCTACACCAACTAAAAACAAATCTAATGCCAGGACAGCAGCCAATTTTGGGTTGCCGGTTTTGCGGAGTATCCTCTCCACGATTGAAATGTTTTCTTCCTTAATATTATCATAATTCTTGTCTTTCATCTGCTCCATCGATTGGTTTATGTATTTTAAACATAATCTGCAAAAGAAATACAAATAATTAGCTTTCAAGACGAAGTAAAGGTTTGTATCGTCTGTAATTTTTGTAAATATACAGGGTGAATCTTTATAAGTGGGGGTCATATTTTCATATGGGTAATAGTAGGTATTAGTCGTCAGGAGTATGAATCCATTTTTTTTTATTCATGGTTCAAATGTAATTCCGGCGCCGCTGGGCAAGCTTTCGGTGCACTTACGTCTGACCAAAACAATGTTGCCATTTTAATTAAAGCTTAGATGATATACCTAAAACCTAAGCGATGTATGTAATCAAATAAAAAGCATTTCAACTTCAGCCTACTTTTTTAGTTTCACTTACATTATTTAAATCTTCACTTTTCACTAGCAATCCAGAGATACCTAATCAAGATAGAGAAAGAGATAAGGCAATGAAAATTGCAATGCAAAAAAAGAAAATTGAAAGTCAGAGTTATAATTCGAAATTTTATTACAAAATTCCGAGTTATAAGTCGAAATTTCAAAATTCCGAGTTATAGGTAAGTCAAAATTTTATTTAAAAAATTCCGAGTTATTAGTCGAAATTTCAAAATTCCCAGTTATAAGTCGAAATTTTGAAATTCCGAGTTATAACTCGATATTTTATTTCAAAATTCCGAGTTATAACTCGAAATTTTGTAATAAAATTTCGAGTTATAACTCGGAATTTTAAAATTTCGACTTATACCTGGGAATTTTGAAATAAAATTTCGAGTTAGAACTCGGAATTTTAAAATTTCGACTTATAACTGGGAATTTTGAAATACAATTTCGAGTTATAACTCGGAATTTTAAAATTTCGACTTATAACTGGGAATTTTGAAATAAAATTTCGAGTTATAACTCGGAATTTTAAAATTTCGACTTATACCTGGGAATTTTGAAATAAAATTTCGAGTTAGAACTCGGAATTTTAAAATTTCGACTTATAACTGGGAATTTTGAAATAAAATTTCGAGTTATAACTCGGAATTTTAAAATTTCGACTTATAACTGGGAATTTTGAAATAAAATTTCGAGTTATAACTCGGAATTTTAAAATTTCGACTTATACCTGGGAATTTTGAAATAAAATTTCGAGTTAGAACTCGGAATTTTAAAATTTCGACTTATAACTGGGAATTTTGAAATAAAATTTCGAGTTATAACTCGGAATTTTAAGATTTCGACTTATAACTGGGAATTTTGAAATAAAATTTCGATTTATAACTCGGAATTTTTAAATCTCGACATATAACTCGGAATTTTGTAATAATATTTCGAATCATAACTCGAAATTTTTCGAAGAATATCCTAACAGACCATTCCCGAATAAGAAAATGTACGAGATTAGGAACTACTTGCTTTACCATTAAATTCCCCGTATATTATTTGAATAGTGAAATTTGGCTACAACACGCAGTTCAGGAATCGTACAAGACACACGCGATCGCCTCAGTTATTAGCCATTAAGTACTCTCATTAGCACATTCCACTGGTGGAGTACCCAAATTAAAATAAAAAGGGTTTAAACAATATTCATTTTTCATAGCACGTTTAAAAGAAAATGTAGATTCGTATTGCTATAGTTGAAAGGTGTCATCCCTATACATATGACCCCCACTTAAAGATTCACCCTGTATCTATAGCTCCCTAACTAAATTATCTGAAGCAAGCATTATGGATTCACCCTGTATATGAAGTATCTAATTTCTAAAAGAAATATTTTAACAATTAAACGAAGCAGCCAAACGTAACCTACATATCGGGTTCATTTCCCCGCAGTGAACTTTTAAATGTTATATAAGATATATCTACCTATATAGCCTACCTATATATAGGTATATACCTAACATCAAAATCTCATTGATTACGTTGGACAACGACCTAGATTCTTATAAGGAGATTATGGCATACTTAAAAACTTTCGATTTCACTAAGTATAGTGCGAAAGTCGACATTGACATTGAACTGTTAGGTTAGGATGATGACTACGATGTGTATTTATGCAGATATGTAATAGCTCTCGCCTCTCAAGGTGAATAGTACATTATAAAAGGATTGTTTTCTCGATCACAAAAGGTGCCGACATTTTGATATCATTAAAGTATGTACCTACATAATTTTTAAACACCCAGTCATCGAAAAATCTGCGTTTGTTGTTTTAGCTATGAGACATTTTGGGCGAAATAAAAATTTTTCATCCAACACTTTGCACGAAAGTTCTTATGCTACTCGTGCGTTGAAGTCTCCGAATGTGTGTAGCGCTGGAGAGTTTGTTCGTGCAGTAAAAAATATTATGTTGTAAAATAACACTGCGCCAAGTAGTCACGTGGACTTAAGAACCCTATTGGACTATTTTGAAATTATTTCCGATCATACAAAGTGTTCCAGTGTAAAGGGGCGAATCAAACTTATGTTTTTTTTAATGGAACACCCTGTATGTATCGCCGATATTCGATTCACCTTTCTTTTACCTATAAGGCGGTATGTCAATTTTGAAATTTGGTTGCGGCGTTGCCAAGTTATCTCCAAAAAACTAATTTCGCATGGGGTGTATTGAAAAAATTGCCTTGAAATCAATCGAGGGATGACAAAAGATAGTTTTTTATTAGTTTTTGCATTAGAGGTAAAAAAGATGTACCAATAATTAAAATAGTCAGTGGCGTGCGTACTTTTTACGTCCATATTGTCACTTGTCACAATGATTGAGTGTTAAGAATATCCTTTATACTTACGTTCTAAAGTCCTCGAGCGCTCCTATATATTTCCTGAACGATTTGTTCTTGTACACCCTCCACACCGGCATTTTCAGCTCCACCTCCGCCACATTCCAGAAGAACGTGTTTATCGCATCTATAATTCGCTGTGATTCTGAGTGCTTCGGGAGATTAGGTTCCAGACAACCGAGTCTTGTGTTCAGGGATACCCGAGCGACAGCTGAAAGAACACGAAAATGGGTGATTATAACCGTTTCTTTTTCTCTTTTGGAAATTTAAAATGTATCTCCTTTTCCCATAAATTCCTCCTAAATTGTGTAAACGATTTTTTTGTTTATAATTAAGTAAGTACAAGCTTTTCAATATATTTTGGTCATAACTTACATTCGAGTGCCCACTTATATATTTCTGGTAAAAAATGGTCGGGCAATTCGTTGTTGTCGTCCAGCATATTCTCCATTCTGAAAAACATTGCAACACTTGAATAATAATTATAATAAGCAGCTATAGGCTCCAAAATGATCGTAAACCACGTGACTGAAAATAGGCAACCAGACATACATTTTGTTTTCCAATGGCCAATCTCCACGACCTACTATCTTTCGATGGAGTATTCTTAAAATTGAAAAAATCATATTATCGAAAAATTTTATAAGAAAAAGTTGCTCAAAATCACTCAAAATTCCCAAATCCCAAGTTTTATCAAAATGGGAAATTTTACTTTATCTTATTAAGTTTAGCTTAGAGCTCTTCTTACACTTAACCAATAGAAAATGCTTCGTCACGCCCGCTATGTAATATCTTAATAACATACATTTAAAGCCACCAGATAATTATCGTTAATTATAAATTATTATCGTTTGTAGGAATTGTATGAGAAAAATCATTGGGTTATGTAAATACCTTGCCTGCCTACTGTCGCGAACTTGACCCCGTTGAGGTAACGACTCGGCCAAATTATAATACGCCAGTATAATGAGCGGTTATATAACAACACATTATTGTTTATCTGTGTCTGTTTTATTAAATTAACGTAAACTAAAGCATGTGTTCGAGATTACATAAACTCGAGAATAAATTATTGCATACATAAACATGATAAATATTTTTATAGATGATCTGTTATATAACGCGTTATACTGTAATAGTATATAACCCACTTTTCTTCAAGTCCCTTCCTGCACGTGAAAGCAAAATCTCGCCACGCCTTTCCGTCCTTTAAAGGAGAATTTTCATTACGCGAGCGCCATTAACACGCTTCAGAAATTTTACTTCTTAAACATCCTTTTCCTTAATAGCGACATTTAAATATTTGCATTGTTTCAGCAACGACAATAAAAACGGCAATTTCTACATTTCTATTGACATTTTGTGCACGGGATATGTTCAAACAACGCGCAATTTAATAGATACCTATACCTACACGACGCAAAAATTGCGTTGTCTACAAATAATCCTCATAACCAAATTATACAAATACAACAATGAAGCTCCAACAGAATACAGCGCCACGTTGCCAGCTGTCAAATTTAATGCACACGTGACCAAAGTAGACACATTTTGTTTTTAGTGTATATATGGTTGCCTAGTTCTGTGATCAAGTGGTTTCCAATCATATGTAAGGACCTTTTGTTAAAAATTATTATGCTCTAACTCTTCCTTACCTTGTCAAAAAATCTGTAGCTATTACGTCCAGAGGCTCAACGTATTTCTTAGCGGTGGCTGGGGGTAATAATATTTGTTGTACTTGTTTCCTGAAGGCGTCCCATTTTGGCCCATGTCTAAAAAAATACCCCTTATAAATCGGTCTCCGTGTCGAAGGGACGTTATTATTTTTTTTTTCTAGGAAATCATAATTTAGAAAGAGAAAAAATTGTTAGGTCATGCCATCAGGAAGTGGTCAATATGATTAAATAAATTGTATTTTTAAAAGAAAGCTATTTTATTAATTATTATCTAATACTTTCTAAAATAATAATTTTTTCGGCACATTCCACCATATTAATTGGTACTAAATCGATTTTACCTTATTATCTAATAAACTTGTTAGAATGTGTAAAACAACGATATAAAAATTATTTTTTGCATCGACTGCGTCAACGCCCAAATCTTCGTCTTACCAGCCTTCATAAATGACGTGAACCACGTAACCAACATAGGCAACCAGATATACACATTTTGCCCCTTCTGCATATTATTATGCAACACCCATTGAGTGAGTGTGTATATGGTTGCCTAGTTCTGCAGTCATTTACGAAAACCCTTTACTTACACTCCTATGACGCCTTCGTTCCCTTCGAAAAAGTCCTTTTGCAAGTGCTGCTTGTAGTAGTGCAGCGAGGGCATCGACGGTCTATGCGGCATCCCCTCTTCTCTTCTGAAAACTTTTTGTATGTCATCTCCGTCGAACACGAACAGCAAGTCGGGGTGGCCTATTAAACCCCCGACCTTCACGATTTTCCCATATTCGCTCCTTAAGGACCACATCACCTTGTCTAGCTCGTGGATCTTGTACTGACCTAAAATATCCAAAGACAGACGTAAAAGTTCCCAAAATCGGAAAAATATAAAAAAAATAAAAGTAGTAAGACAAAAAAATTTTTTAAATCATCAGCAAAGTTATTTATAATTATATTAACTAACAAGGGCCCGAGAATGGATCCTTTGGGGACTCCGCCACGCCCACTGATTTTGGAAATATAATATAAGCATAATCCTTAATCTTACCAATCAAGGGTGCGAATCTCCAAGCGTTTCCTATGATGGGCAGCTCCTTTGGGCCAGGTATTTCGCTGTACTCCTTCGGGATAAAGTTCACCTCTTCTTTGGTGTGCTCATAGACGTCCTCATCGTAAATTTCCGGCATCAAGCCGACAGCCGTCGAGTAAGGTCTGTCGGGCTGTCTCTCCGTCGAATATGACCTTTTCATTATGTTAATCGTCCTTAGTTTCAGCAGTTTCCTGGACATCTCCCTAGACATCGCGAAAGCTGGAATTTCACGAATATTTAGCATACTCAGGTTTAAAAGTGCGTATAGTATAGATTTGATATATAATTGGATTGATCTGATTGGAATGATCGGATTGAATTGATCCAGTTGGATTGATCCGGTTGGATTGATCCGATTGGATTCGATTGAATCAGATTTGATTTGATTTGATTTGATTTGATTTGATTTGATTTGATTTGATTTGATTTGATTTGATTTGATTTGATATTTGATTTGATATTTGATTTGATATTTGATTTGATATTTGATTTGATATTTGATTTGATATTTGATTTGATATTTGATTTGATATTTGATTTGATATTTGATTTGATATTTGATTTGATATTTGATTTGATATTTGATTTGATATTTGATTTGATATTTGATTTGATATTTGATTTGATATTTGATTTGATATTTGATTTGATTTGATTTGATTTGATTTGATTTGATTTGATTTGATTTGATTTGATTTGATTTGATTTGATTTGATTTGATTTGATTTGATTTGATTTGATTTGACTTGATTTGATTTGATTTGATTTGATTTGATATTTGATTTGATATTTGATTTGATATTTGATTTGATATTTGATTTGATATTTGATTTGATATTTGATTTGATATTTGATTTGATATTTGATTTGATATTTGATTTGATATTTGATTTGATATTTGATTTGATATTTGATTTGATATTTGATTTGATATTTGATTTGATATTTGATTTGATATTTGATTTGATATTTGATTTGATATTTGATTTGATATTTGATTTGATATTTGATTTGATATTTGATTTGATATTTGATTTGATATTTGATTTGATATTTGATTTGATATTTGATTTGATATTTGATTTGATATTTGATTTGATATTTGATTTGATTTGATTTGATTTGATTTGATTTGATTTGATTTGATTTGATTTGATTTGATTTGATTTGATTTGATTTGATTTGATTTGATTTGATTTGATTTGATTTGATTTGATTTGATTTGATTTGATTTGATTTGATTTGATTTGATTTGATTTGATTTGATTTGATTTGATATTTGATTTGATATTTGATTTGATATTTGATTTGATATTTGATTTGATATTTGATTTGATATTTGATTTGATATTTGATTTGATATTTGATTTGATATTTGATTTGATATTTGATTTGATATTTGATTTGATATTTGATTTGATATTTGATTTGATATTTGATTTGATATTTGATTTGATATTTGATTTGATATTTGATTTGATTTGATTTGATTTGATTTGATTTGATTTGATTTGATTTGATTTGATTTGATTTGATTTGATTTGATTTGATTTGATTTGATTTGATTTGATTTGATTTGATTTGATTTGATTTGATTTGGTTGGTTTGTTTGATTTGTTTGGTTTGTTTGGTGTATTTGGTGTTGTGTTTGGTTTGGTTTTGGGTTGTTGTTTGTTTGTGTTTGATTTGTTTGATTTGATGTTGATTTGTGTTGATTTGATGTTGTTTGTGTTTGATTTGATGTTTGATTTGTGTTTGGTGTTGTGTGTGTGTTGTTGGGTGTGTTGTTGGTGTGGGTTTGTTGTGGTGTTTGATTTGGTGTTTGGTTTGTGTTTGTTTGGGTGTGGGGTGGGTGGGGTGGGGGTGGGGGTGGGGTGGGGGGTGGGGGTTTGATTGATTTGTTTGATGTGTTTGATTTGATTTGATTTGATTTTTGACTTGATTTGATTTGATTTGATTTTATTGATTCGATTGATTGGATCAGAAGTTCCAGCAAATTTTCTCGACAAAAGCAACAATGAATTATTTTGGATTTCTTTACGATAATGAATCAAATCGAGGGAAGCGCCCACACCCTTATCTTTGTCAAGAGCTAGAGGTTATTACTGTTATTAGTTAAATTGTGACAAATTGGTGTGATCTTGCGTCAACGTTGTTGGTTTCAATTCTGTTTAAAAAGCAACAATTACCTATACATATAATGAGCCAAGAAACTGCAATACATTTTAGCAGTCGATAAAAAAAAACAAGAGGTTTCCGGTTAGCTGCGTTTGCATCACGCTGCTGCTTAATAAATAATAAATATTTTTGATATTATGCTCGTATACCGAGAACTGATTGAAATGTTAGACAGGTAAATCCACCTTGAACCCAATAACCTGCGATGTGGTACCTGGTACCTCAAAGTTAAACTAATTATACCTACCTATAATTTAATTAAATAAATAAATAATAAATACACCACATGTAATTACGACCCCCTTTATCCCAGAAGGCTCTAGGAGCCTTGTGCGGGAGGGGGCTACACATTTAAAGACAAGGGACACACATCCAATATCCGTGTATAATGGAAAAATCCCTCTCACAGTATTTTCCATTGCCACGATCGGGAATCGAACCCGGGACTTTTGGGTGAGAGGCAGATACGCTACCATCTCGATCATCAGTCATATTATGTGCACTAACGCAGCATTTATTTACATATTATAAAAAATATATTATACGTTTTAGATGTTCATACAGGAGGCAAGAAATCGAAATATTCATTGGACCTCGAAGCAATATTGGTGTCTAATCGACTGTAAAAAAATTCCGTCTTTCTAACTGTCTGTCTGTCTGTCGAAGAAAAATGGGCTTTTTCGACAAAAACTGCTTTTTTGGAAAATCGTAGGTGTGATATAATAATTTTGTCTTTTTTAATGTCTTAGACCACGGATAGCTATTGGATATTGGGGTTGAACGACAGGAAAGTGACCTTTTCAAGGCCATATAGGTACTTATAATTTTCAAAAAAGTCTAATAACTCACGATCGAACGAATTCGATTTCAAAAAATAATTAATTTTTTACCTTTAATAAATGTTAAATTTTTGTTTCAAAATTGGATACTTTTTGCAAAACGTACTCTTCTGCTTTAACTGTTTATCTTATTTAAGCTAAAAGAATGTAATTTCAACTTCCTAGATAAGGGCTGGTTTACATAATTTTTCTTATAATATTCGATCGACTTAATAGTCTTGCATATAGAATTCTTATTTGAGGTCTAAACAAACTGGAAATCATACTTGGTATGTGGGGGAACATATATTTATATACACTTTTATGCATAAAAGTGCATTTGCTCCTTTTTCATTGTTTTCAAATGTATACGGTTCAAAAAATTTGGATTTGTTAAAAATGTATTATTTTATTATTATTTTATTTTTTTTTACCATATAAAGTCATTTATAAGCGTTTAAGAGCTCTTTAGGGCGCAGAATTGCTTGCAGAAGCGCATATTATGAATGCATAGGGAGAAAACATTAGAGTATAAATTTAGTGGGGTTTTCAAGGTCATTCATAGATGAATCAAAATTTTGAATTTACATTTATTTTATTTTTATAAAAAATATTAAAGAAAACCCTACCTACTTCTTAAAATATCTTTTATACTTATTTTAAATATTTTCCAAGGTAGCTTCTACATTAAAAATTCAAAAATTTACCTACTTTTGAAAAAGAGTCTTGTGTTAACTTAATATTAAAATTGTTAGTTTCATTTTTTTTTCTTAATTGACATATTCGCAAAACTTATTCTTAAAACAAATGATCTTAGAAAAAAATTTTTATGTGAAAATGCTTCAAAAAATATTTTTTGGGCCTTTACTCGAAAGGCAGCGAAAGCATGCAATTTACATTTTTAATCTTAATTTTCTTTGAAAACCAAAGCACGTAGAAAACAAAAGTAAGAATAAAAAAACTTAAAATTGAATTTTATTTTCAAAAACACTAAATTTCTTTGCCATAGGTGTGCGCATAAAATATGGGGGATTAAATGAGTCACATTGCAGGGACTTTATAGAGACGACAATAGAGCCAGTCACGCCCACCCGCCATTTTGAGGCTAATCTGTCAGGATTAGCATAACCTTAAATTTTTAGTTTTGCAAATTTAATTTCAATTTTCATTTTAATTTTTGTAGTTTTAGCTTGGATCCATTGTAACATTTAAAAACTGACAGTACAGACAGTAGATTTATAAAGTTTCAATATTGTAGATTATTTAAAAAATAGACTCTTAATTATAGGTTAGATTTCCAACCAACAAAAAGCACTTTGGCTTGGTTTTCTTTAGTTGACTATTGAAACACTCGTATTTATGATACTACAATAATTACCTACCTATTAGTATAATGTAATGAAATTTTAGTTTATGCAAAAACTAAGTATAAAATTATTAAGTCTTTAAATAGTTCTTTTCACAATACACTAATCACAAATAAGTAGTTTTTATACGTTTAATAAGTCACAATAAATTGTTAAAGATGCACAAGTACTTATAAGTATACGTAGTATAATATGACAACTTTTTTATTTTTATTTTCGACTTTAAAGGCCCACAAAAATTTTTTGAAGCGTTTTCGCAAAGAGGTAAGTTGAGTACCGCCTTTTTTATGAAATGTCAAAACTAAAAACATGAAATAACTTAATATTACTATCGAAAATGTATTTAATTAACTCAATTTTTTATATTTAATTAACTTAATTATTCGAAAAAATATTTCAGTAGCTATTTTTTTGAAACTTTAATTATATTTATAAAATTTGTTCTATTTTAATTCAAATAAGTAAAGTTCAAAGTCTCTCATTTTCTATTTTATTACTAGTCTGGTAAAAAATGCATCAAACCAGTACTCACATTTTTCCAAAAAAGTGCACCGAATTCCTCGACGATATACCAGAATCGCGTCCACTGCACAAAAACAAATTAAAACATATTAAATAAATCCTACTAATCTGGCAAAGAAGTACTGGGTTAAATTTATAAACTTTTAAGTTAGGCGGGGGAAAATTCAAACTTTTGCAATATTTCATAAAAGTAGGCGTACGTCTAATACACCTGAATTTATGCAATTCGACTCCCAAGATCTTGCGCTGTCTTGTGGTCCAGCGTGCAGTGAATGTTATAATATAATATGTATGTATAAATTATTTAGCTGTCTTTTTACGCTTCCTTATATAATAATAAAATTGTTAAATGAATGGGAATCTGGCGGGCATTGATCAACTGCTCACATCTCTGAAAACCTGCTAATTATGTAACAAAAGTCCTCGGCTTCAATAATTTTTACGTCCAACAGATTTTATATTTGTGTGTTCAGAAGTGCAGCATCAATACAAATATATCAAATCAGATTTTTTTTGTTATTATTATGCTATTTACCATAATATGTTGCGTCCCAGAGATTTCCTTGTGTACAATTATTAGATGAATATTTATATCACAGGTTAAGTTTCGAAATAATACTTAATTAGTGAGCTTAGGTCAGTGTAACATTATATTACCATGAATCGCTTCCTTATTGTGCAATATAATTCTTTAATTACGTTGATGAAATAAAACCCATAACAGAAACTGAAAATAGTAACAATAGCAAACACGCAAAATCGAAAAGGAATCTATAATTATTCTCTGAAATGCATTTTCACATATTTTGAATTTTACCAACGGCCAAATATACAGAATTAGACTGTACGCGATTGTCAACTTTTTCTTACCCGTCCACGAATTTCCGGTCCCTTATTCATCTTGACGCAAAAATCGATAACTTTGGAAGGTTTCATGACGGTTGTGGGTGATGAACATTTAAGTCAAAAGGAGTAATTTGCCTATCGGTTGTGTGTTTAAACAGATGCAAGACACGAAATATAATATTACATTAATTCTAAATAGTAATTGTGCCTGAAACTAGTGAAAGTCGGCATTACAAAATTTCCGAACTGAAAGATACTGTTTGTACAAGGTGTGTAAAAGGTGTGGGATATTGCGCATAACTTTTATGTAGAGGTTCTTAAACAAAAGTCGTTGAAACTGATTTTTTACGAATTAGGATACGAAAAGGAGCCCCTTAGTTTGTTAGTCCGCCACTGGCTGTTATATAAAACTTGACCAGGAAGAACTTAGAGGTCAACAGCGATGTGACATGCAGAACGTAACTCAATTATTGCCAAATATTCGTTAAAATCTGGAGAATGTGGTAAAAATCGTAAAAGGTTATTTCCGCCTAGCTAGTTAGCTTTTAATTTATTTAAAATGAATTTTAATCGGACTTATATGTAAATGTGTAACGACGTAACGGATGGAAGTAGAATTATTTAATAAGGATAAAAGTGGAATTTGTTGCAGCACTTTTTAAATAAAATAAGTATACGAACTTGAACTGGGCGTATTTAATCGTCTATATCAATTATTTTTAAACTACGCCTATGTTGTTGGAGGAAGCTATGACAGAAACATATCCACACTTTCTCTAAATTCAAAGATGACTTATCACACAACTTTGACATTGATTTTTTTCGTTCTAAAGCAAATTTACACAAATAAAACGTCTCTCTTTATATTTTTAATTATAAGAAAATATTACATTATATTTTATTTTGAAATATTCCTAAGAAGACTTTGTATACATAATAAAATGTGAAATAGGGCCTGAAATTATTTTATAGTAGATGTCAATTATTTTTAAATTATTGAAACCGTAGCCCCTTTTGTTTACGCCTATGTTGTTGGAGGAAGCTATGACAGAAACATAACCACACTTTCTCTGAATTCAAAGATGACTTATCACACAACTTTGACATTGTTTTTCTTCGTTCTAAAGCAAATTTACAAAAATAAAACGCATCTCTTTGTCTTTTTAATTATGGGAAAATATTACATTATATTTTATTTTGGAATATTCCTAAGAAGGCTTTGTATACATAAGAAAATGTGAAATAGAGCTGAAATTATTTTATAGATGTCAATTATTTTTAAATTATTGAAACCGTAGACCCTTTTGTCTACGCCTATGTTGTTGGAGGAAGCTATGACAGAAACACAACCACACTTTCTCTGAATTCACAGATGACTTATCGCACAACTTTGACATTGTTTTTCTTCGTTCTAAAGCAAATTTACAAAAACAAAATGCCTCTCTTTGTCTTTTTAAATATAAGAAAATATTACATTATATTTTATTTTGAAATATTCCTAAGAAGGCTTTGTATACATAAGAAAATGTGAAATAGAGCTGAAATTATTTTATAGATGTCAATTATTTTTAAATTATTGAAACCGTAGACCCTTTTGTCTACGCCTATGTTGTTGGAGGAAGCTATGACAGAAACACAACCACACTTTCTCTGAATTCACAGATGACTTATCGCACAACTTTGACATTGTTTTTATTCGTTCTAAAGCAAATTTACAAAAATAAAACGCCTCTCTTTGTCTTTTTAATTATGGGAAAATATTACATTATATTTTATTTTGGAATATTCCTAAGAAGGCTTTGTATACATAAGAAAATGTGAAATAGAGCTGAAATTATTTTATAGATGTCAATTATTTTTAAATTATTGAAACCGTAGACCCTTTTGTCTACGCCTATGTTGTTGGAGGAAGCTATGACAGAAACACAACCACACTTTCTCTGAATTCACAGATGACTTATCGCACAACTTTGACATTGTTTTTATTCGTTCTAAAGCAAATTTACAAAAATAAAACGCCTCTCTTTGTCTTTTTAATTATGAGAAAATATTACATTATATTTTATTTTGAAATATTCCTAAGAAGGCTTTGTATACATAAGAAAATGTGAAATAGAGCTGAAATTATTTTATAGATGTCAATTATTTTTAAATTATTGAAACCGTAGACCCTTTTGTCTACGCCTATGTTGTTGGAGGAAGCTATGACAGAAACACAACCACACTTTCTCTGAATTCACAGATGACTTATCGCACAACTTTGACATTGTTTTTATTCGTTCTAAAGCAAATTTACAAAAATAAAACGCCTCTCTTTGTCTTTTTAATTATAAGAAAATATTACATTATATTTTATTTTGAAATATTCCTAAGAAGGCTTTGTATACATAAGAAAATGTGAAATAGAGCTGAAATTATTTTATAGATGTCAATTATTTTTAAATTATTGAAACCGTAGACCCTTTTGTCTACGCCTATGTTGTTGGAGGAAGCTATGACAGAAACACAACCACACTTTCTCTGAATTCACAGATGACTTATCGCACAACTTTGACATTGTTTTTATTCGTTCTAAAGCAAATTTACAAAAATAAAACGCCTCTCTTTGTCTTTTTAATTATGGGAAAATATTACATTATATTTTATTTTGGAATATTCCTAAGAAGGCTTTGTATACATAAGAAAATGTGAAATAGAGCTGAAATTATTTTATAGATGTCAATTATTTTTAAATTATTGAAACCGTAGACCCTTTTGTCTACGCCTATGTTGTTGGAGGAAGCTATGACAGAAACACAACCACACTTTCTCTGAATTCACAGATGACTTATCGCACAACTTTGACATTGTTTTTATTCGTTCTAAAGCAAATTTACAAAAATAAAACGCCTCTCTTTGTCTTTTTAATTATGAGAAAATATTACATTATATTTTATTTTGAAATATTCCTAAGAAGGCTTTGTATACATAAGAAAATGTGAAATAGAGCTGAAATTATTTTATAGATGTCAATTATTTTTAAATTATTGAAACCGTAGACCCTTTTGTCTACGCCTATGTTGTTGGAGGAAGCTATGCCAGAAACACAACCACACTTTCTCTAAATTCAAAGATGACTTATCACACAACTTTGACATTGTTTGTATTCGTTCTAAAGCAAATTTACAGAGATAAAACGTATTTCTTGTCTTTTTAATTATGAAAAAATATTACATTATAAGTATTTTATTTTGAAATATTCATATGAAGGCTTTGTATACATAAGAAAATGTGAAATAGAGCTGAAGTTAATTTATAGTAGATGTCAATTATTTTTAAATTATTGAAACCGTAGACTCATTGTTTACGCCCATGTTGTTGGAGGAAGGTTTGACAGAAACATAACCACACTTTCTCTGAATTCAAAGATAAGTTACGACACAACATTGACGTGTTTTCATTCGTTCAAAAATTAATTTACAGAAATGGACAGTTGCTCTGCGCCTTTTTAAAAAGTATAGAGAAGTATTATATTATATTTTCGGTAAGTGAAAAATATTTCTAAGATGACTTTTATATAAAAATATACGATCTATTATAGCTGGATTTATTTTATAGATTAGATATACCAATTATTTTTAAATTTTCGTGTAGACCTTAATGTGTACGCCTATGTTGTTGGAGGAGGCTATTACAGAAGCATAACCACACTTTCTCTGAATTTATATATGAGTTGCTGTACAACATTGGCATTTACGTACTTACTTAGTATTCTTCTTCAGTTAAAAGCTAATTAACAGAAATAAACATTTTTCTTTGCCTTTTTTTATTAAAAAATAAATATTATATTATATTTTATTTTGGTGGAAAATATTCCTAAGATAATTTTTATATATTATATTTATATACATATTATATTATAAGAATATACGAACATACTAGAGCTGGATTTATTTTTTGCTTTGATACCTACATCAATTATTTTTAAATTATCGAAAGCGTAGACCCCGTTGTCTACGCCTATGTTGTTGGAGGAACCTATGACAAAAACATAACCACACTTCCTCTGAATCCAAAGATAAATGACTCAGTATTGACCATCGATGGAAATATTTGAAACAAACAAATTTAAATCCATTTCTGGTTGACCCAGTTTTCTGAAAATATCAACTACTACAGTGGCTTTTATTTTTAGTACCTACACAACAAGTTATATAAGGAATTAAGAGGCCGATTCTACTAGTTTATATCTATTGCAGAAACTAGTATAGGAAATAAGGAAATTACTAGTAAGTATAATATTACGGTGGTGATCATACTGATTATCATAAAAAATAAATGCGTACGAAACTGGGCCAATTTAATAAACAATAATGACCCAATAATCATTCGTAATTCTTACCAAATCAAATAAGTGTTGCAAATTTGGACCAAGCTCGTTCTCTAACACAAACCAAGCGTTGATACCCGCACGCATTTTAATCCGTCATTGTCTTTGATGTTACAGGAAATTGCTTGATGGCATGGCTTCACAACAATATGCAATAAAGGAAAATAACAATAATTTTTCTATGACAATTGGACAAATTAATCTTAATGATAATAAATGACTAACTTAAAAATGAGGATATTGGGTCATTGTGATCATCATTATCAGCAAAGTGGAAGATTGCAACTACCCTAAAAAGCAACAGTTTCGAAATTATTGTTCCTCATCAGCATAGCGCAAGGAATATAATTTAATCCAATATAATTTATTAGCGTCTAAATATTTTCTTTATATTAGCATGCTCTGTTTCATGCGATAGTGGAGTTCCACGATAAATTGAATGCCCCTGAGCGTGGCTAGACGGGCTGCAGTCTTGTGCCAGATAACTCATATATTCTGTGTAATACTTTCCGCATTGCTATTATTAAGAACAAGATGTTATATAAGAATGAAACTTGTATAGCCGAGTAAAACGTGCACTTTAAGATCAATTAACATTTGTTGTTTGTTTTGGTTTTTATGTGAAATTAGGCCAATCATAACCACATGAAAAATGCGCCCCTTCATTTTTACACAATAAATCATATAAAACGTTAATCCTACGAAAATAACCTCAAATATACATTTGAGGTTATGTCATTTCTACAGAATATTTTAGCCAATTATCCCGAAATACGTAAGCCCAAAACTCAGAGACTGGAAATTTAGGTCTATAGGTTTTGGTGGATTTTGGACTTATGGCTTTTAGATCTTAATTTCAATATGCGATATTTCGGCAAGGGAAAATTGTTCTGAGACGATCAAAAATGGAAATTAAAGGGAAAACAAGCCTACATTAGGGTAATAAGCAAAGCAAACTTCTGTACGTATGACATAACCTCAAAAATGTCTCTAAATGGTCTTTCTTGCATCTATAGGCAAGGAGGTAGGTGGGGATATTAAACATCCGAAAAAACTTTAGGATTACTCTAGTCCACTTTTTTAGGCTTTTTTAGCTTGTGTAATATTTTAAAAGTATATATAGATCTTACTAACAGGTAATTTTTTTATAAGCAATGATTTATTCCGAAGATTTTTTGTATATCAAACACAAGTTCGTTGTTCGTTTACCTTACCACGTCAGTATTCTAAGATATCCTAACCTAAAAATGCGAAAAATGCCATAACCTCAAATATATATTTGAGGTTATGTCATTTCTACAGAATATTTTAGCCAATTTAACCCGAAATGCGTAAGCCCAAAATACATAGACTAAAAATTTAGGTCTGTACATTCTGGTGGATTTTGGACTTATGGCTTTTAGATCTCAACCTCAATTTGTGATATTTCGGCAAGGGAAAATTGTTTTGAGGCGATCAAAAATGGAAATTAAAGGAAAAAACTAGCCTATATGAAGGTAATAAGCAAAGAAAACTTCTGTACGTACGACATAACCTCAAAAATGTCTCTAAATGGCCTTTGTTGCATCTTTATATAGGCAAGGAGGTAGGTGGGGATATTAAACACGCGAAAACGCTTTAGGATTACGCTAGTCCACTTTTTTTAGGCTTGAACAACAGCTTTTTTGTGAGCTTGTGTAATATTTTAAAAGTATATATAGATCTTACTAACAGGTAATTTTTTTTATAAGCAATGATTTATTCCGAAGATTTTTCGTATATTAAACACAAGTCCGTTGTCTGTTTTTTCCCTACCACGTCAGTATTCTAAGATATCCTAACCTAAAAGTGCGAAAAATGGCATAACCTCAAATATAGGTATATTTGAGAGGTTGTCATTTCCACAGATTAACTATAATCTGTGTCATTTCTACAGAATATTTCAGTCAATTAACCCGAAATGCGTAAGCTCAATACACATATATACTAAAAATTTGGGTGTGTTTTATGGATTTTGGACTTATGGCTTTTAGATGTCAATTTCAATATGCAATATTTCTGCAAGGGAAAATTGTTCCAAGACGATCAAAAATGGAAATTATAGAGAAAAACTAGCCTATATGATGTTATAAACGGTAATAAGCAAAGAAAACTTCTGTACGTATGACATAACCTCAAAAATGGCTCAAAATGGCCTCTTTCGCATCTTCAGGTAAGGAGGTGAGAATATCTTAGAATCCGGACGTAATAGGAAAAAATAGACAACCAGATTTATATTAAGCACCCGAAAACGCTTTAGGGTTACGCTAGTTCATATTTTGGGCTTCAGCAAAAGCCTCTATGTGAGCTTGTGTAAAATTTTAAAAGTATAGATCTTACTAACAGGTAATTTTTTTATAAGCAATGATTTACTACGAAGATTTTTCGTATAATAAACACAAGTCCGTTGTCTGTTTTTCCCTACGCAGTGGAATTCTAAAATATCCTAACCTAAAAGTGCGAAAAATGCCATAACCTCAAATATACATTTGAGGTTATGTAATTTCTACAGAATATTTTAGCCAATTAACCCGAAATGCATAAGCCCAAAACACATAGACTAAAAATTAGGTCTACAGATTTTCATGGATTTTAGACTTATGGCTTTTAATCAATTTTAATTCAATATGCGATATTTCTGCAAGGGAAAATTGTTCTAAGATGACCAAAAATGGAAATTAAAGGGTAAAGCCAGCCTACATGATGTTATAGACGTTAATGAGCAAAGAAAACTTCTGTACGTATGACATAACCTCAAAAATGGCTTAAAATGGCCTCTTTCGCATCGTTAGGTAAGGAGGTAGGTGAGGATATAGGACGTGCTAGGAAAAAATAGACAACCGAATTCATATTAAGCTCTCTAAAACCTTTAGGGTTTTGCTAGTCCATATTTTTAGGCTTTTTGTGAGCTTGTCTTATAAATTTTATAAGCAATGATCTACACTTCTTTAAGCGCAAACATACATGAAGAGCAACACAACAATGAGGCTCCTACAAAATATTGCGCCAAATTGTCAAGTGTATATGCATAAAACGCTTTCATACATTTATTTTTAAAATCTGTACACAAAATAAAATAAATAGTACGGTAACATTGTCTTATTTTTTGCTAAAGTCATTGGCGGTCTTCTAGTAGTCACGTTAGCATTTTAAAGTACTCTTTCTGCTCTCGTCAACTTCGCAAGGAGAGCTGGTACAGACTTGGTTCCCGTTACTGTCCACGCATCTACAAGTCCCCCTTCTGCATTGTACTGGCGCGTAATTTCCATTGATGTCGCAAGTCGGGATTTCTCTAGTGGACATCACGCTAACGGCTCTCAAGCACTCTGCAAAAAATTTATGTTTAGTTCTGATCTAAAACAACAAGGAAAATCGCCAAGAACACGCTTTCATGATTGATCGTAAACCACATGACCAAAAATAGGCAACCAAGTATACATAGTTTGTCCGCAAATCCAATACCATTGAATGTATATATGGTTGCCTAATTCTGTAGTCATGTGGCTTACAATCTGCAGTTACGGATACCTTTTGGAAAGCTTCCGAAATACAGTTTATGCTAAATTGTACGATTTTATCGTATATTTCTATTCATTCTACTATCATTGAAGCATCCGGCGCTGTTGGCACTAGCGGCACTACACGTGGGCGTTTATTGTGATAAAAAAGAGAACATCCCAATGGAGTGTTCTCTTACCCCAACTCCAACAAGTTTCTATTACTTATCAATGATAAATAATGAATATAATTTTAAAATACTAGGGCTCTTTTGCTATTTTATACTAGGTACTTACTACAGTCCATCGCGTCCGCCAGTGCTGCATTTTCTGTTTTATCTACAACTGTGAGAACTGCTCCTTCTTTATCCACACACATTTTGCTGAAAATAAAAGAGTATAGTAGTCAAAACGATCGAGTAAAATATTGTTATTAATGAGCAAGTAAACACTTACTGAGTAGCATTTTCTTGCACCGCTTGGTATGTCCCATCGATATCGCACTTTGGGAAAGTATAATAAAGTACCATCTCATATCCCCCCTCTTTTAACATTTTCATTTCGTCTAATATTGCTATATATTCACCTTCGCATTTCTTGTAGAATAAACCTTTTTCTTCTTCGTTATCTGGAAAAAATCATGTTTTAGATTGGAAAGCTGCAAGTCCTTAGATTGTATTCCAAAGCTAATTTCAAATTTTATTTTTCAAAAATTTTGAATCATGAGAGTTAGGACCAAATCTCCCCTTTCAGGTTCTAGTAGGGTCAAGACAATTTTGAAGTCGATTCCTTAACTTAAACACTTACAGCATCTAAGGGTTTCATTTGATATAGCTGTGATGTTGACCAAGGAGTCCAGGGGGTAAGTTGGTGCCCCATCCGACGCATCTACACACAGGCATTTCTCCCCAATGCATTGGATAGTGTCATAGTCTCCGTTGGGGGCGCAGCGGAAATGCTCGCTTGGTACCAGGACTTTTCCCACAAGTTCCACAGCTTCGTAGTAGTCTCTGGAGCAACCTGAAAGTTTCATGGCAATGTAAGTCATATTAATCCAATATTGATTTATTTATTTATTTATTTATTTATTTAATTAAGTGAAAAATTACCGCACTGCATGGTGAATGAGGCGAGTGATGTAAAGTCTGCTTCTCCGAATATCCTAGTTCCATTCGAACTTACACAGTAGCATCTGCAACAAAATAGGATTGAGAGCTTACTTTTAAATAGGTATCTTACCGCCCTTACCGGCTTTGCAAATCATTGATTTCAACCAAAACTTATTTTTTCAAAAATGTAGCTTTTTTCAATTTTTTATCTTTGCTGCTTTTAGTGGAATATTTAAATTTTTTGTATAAGAGAAATATATTTATAAGGTCGATTTATTGCTATTTTTGAATTTTTCCACTAAATATTACGTAAAAAGGACTGGAACATATATTATCTACGTCAAATTAACGTCATTTTTACGTAATACTACATATAATTAACGTCATTTTTACGTAATATTACTAAATATTACGTAAAATTGACTGGAAACGACTGAACACTAAATATTACGTCAAATCAACGTCATTTTTACGTAATATTACATACAATTAACGTCATTTTTACGTAATATTACTAAATATTACGTAAAATTGACTAGAACACTAAATATTACGTAAAAATGGCGTTAATTTAACATTTTTATCGATAAAAATGACGTAAAATTAATGTCATTTCTACGTAATATTTTGTGTTCCTTCAAAAACAGCGATAATTCGAGTTTATAAATATATTTCTCTTGTACACGCTCGCCAGGTCTTTCATCTTTGCATCTTGATAATAGCTTTAGATATCTCTCCACTTACGTTTGTCCTGGAATGCATTTATAGGTAGAAAATAGTCCCTCGCTATCGCAAGTTTGTCGAAGCTCCATGGATCCTAATGTACCTGCTTGTCTTTTATTGTCATAATCATCCTGCGCTTGGGTACACGGAGTATTCACTGTAAGAAAAATTATATTTTTTAGCCACGAAAAATTCATAGCTCGTGCTCGCTTGCACTTATCAGCAAAAATTTTAGGCCGAAAACGAAGAATTTCCGAATCTGTATACTTTTGTCAGCGTATAAAGTATCACTGTAACTATATATAGGTATTTGGAAACAAAATCATTATGACTTACTTCTGCTGCAGTATCCGTCATAATCGCTATTTTCTGATAGCTGGCAGTATAACCCTGGTCCACATATACTAGCGTGCATCGGACTAGATGGATTCCCAGTACTACATTCATCTCCTTCATCTAAAAGTTACTTAGTTATTGTCAGAATAACGGTAACGGTTAAACCACGTGACCACAGCATTATGCAACCATATATACACACGTGTATATGCATGGTTTATGATCATTTAAGGTTATCTATAAGTGTATACACTTATAAATTCACTTTTTTTTTTATATTTAATATTGTTCATATGTTACGATTTAAAAATTACTTACCTAAATTTTCTAAGCAATATTCACAACAATTGCAACTTTGCGGAGAAGGTAAGAATATTCCATTGTGAGTAGCGTTTTGTATTTGGCACTTGGAGGGTAAATCAACGCATTCCACTTCCTGCAAAAAAATAGTATAGTATAACTAGAAGTATTACATGTAAAGATGTGATTTAAATTCGTTCAATTCAGTTTTAGCAAAATTTTTCAACTTGAAATTGTCTTATCTTTGCTTTATTAATATATCTTACAATATGGTCATATTTTCTTTGCCTTTAACCAAATTCAAAAATTTATATATTATGTCTTTAGATGAATGATCAATACTTACTAGTGTGTAAACAAGCAGATAATGACTCACTTTACGATTATTTCCCTTTGTCTATTAATAAAATGCGTCATACGATCTTTTTTATAAAATGCAACATGTAGGTATTATGATACTTATAGGTAGATAGACTTACGTCACAGTACGTGGGTGTACACAGTATATTTTCCTCTGCGAAAATAGAAATAATACATACAGCACTAAATATTATTAGAGCTCTCATTTTCCAATTCAGTCGGAAAATCAATGTTATTAAATTATTAAATGGACTGACTGAACACACATTATTACAGATAAGATTAGTGCAGAAACAGATATGTATAAATGTGTTTATCTATCAGATAATACTTATTAGATAAAATTTAATATCAAAAGATAAGCCAAGCTGTATATGTATTCGGAACAATAATAAAATAAACAATAATAATAGGAGACCAATTATACGAATTAATGAATTGTAATTTCTTTTTATTATTATTAGACTATTTCACCTTTAGGGTAAGGATTGTCGCGCGATACGGCCCTGTTATATCTTTGCCAACGTTGGCAAAGAATGCAAAGATAAATGTTTACATATAGGCAACCAATTATACACGAAAGATGTATTGACAGCGATGGACTTATATTTATATTCATATTCGGTCTTGTTATTAGGACTTTTCGATTAAATCACCAAATATATTAGTGTAAATCCGCCGGTCGCAGTGTAATATACAATATCGCAGTATGAAAATGGGAGCGGTATCTAACTGGTTCAATTTTGTTTTCCTTACTTCTTGTTACAAGAGGTTAGGATATGAGAAACCTTAGAATTTACTTATGGGGACAAGAAGGGAAGGCCTTATGAAGAATACATCCTATTTGAAAAATCGGGTAGATGATAACACTCTTGTGGTGACCGGCATTTTTCATTGCATAGACGTCGTTCTGTATGCACACGAAAATATATACCCTTGTCAAGTCAAGTTTATTGTGAAAATAATGATGCTTTAAGCTTTAACCTTTAGCTTTTGCAACATTGCAACTACATTCACTGCCAACAGTGCAGTTTCAAATCAATAACTCAAGTTTTTCTGAGAAGCACAAATTATACATGAGCGATAACTTTAAATGGGCTGCACATAATCAGTATAATTGACAGTTTCAAGGTCTGACGTCGAAATTCACTTTATAAAAATGTAGAGTTGCAAAGTGATCCGATCATGATTCATGTGTTCCAGCGTGGCCGATACCAACGTGTCAGTTTATCGCATGATGAATCGAAATTCACTAGAAATTAATGACAACCCTGTCAAAATTTGCCCTATCGATAAAACAGGAAACCGGTGTGTCAATCTTTTTGGTCCGGTTGTGCATATTGAAAGTGTGATTTTTCATAATTAAAATTGCCAAATTACTCAATTGTGTGTCTAAATTTTTACTTCCTTTAACAAAATGGCTGATCTAGATGATTTTTTTGCGAAAAAAGATCGTAAGAAGTCAAAAAGCACGAAAAAGTTCTCCACAACTGATGAAGTTGCGAAAAAATTAGAAGACAGTGCGAAGAAGACTGAAAAAATTAAAAAAGAACGTGCCCCAGAAGGCGAAGATAGCAGTGCTCCAGTACACGTAAGTATAATTAGAAAATAAATAGAGTGACGTGTAAAAATCGTCAAAGAGGTTAAGATGCAAGTAGCCATATTGCTTAATTTTTTCCAGGAACAAGATGAGTGGAAGGACTTTGAGGAAGAGAAAAAAGACTATTCAGGTCTTAAAATTGGAAACTTAACCATTGGTTCCAATGCAGAGGGTAGTACTGGTCCAAAAGAGACTAACACTGAACAGCAACAGGAGGATGAATCGGGTCAAGAGATGGAGAAGAAAGTAGGGCCGTGGAAAAGGATCGATCCAAATGAGATTCAGGAGGAACCTAAGGTAGAAAAGAAAGTGGATCCACCACCCAACGTAGTTAAAGGAGCCTACGTACCTCCTAGTTTACGTAGCTCGGGGCAAACCCAAGTCCAACCTAGTCGTCTTAAGTCGAGAGCTGCGCCAGATATACACAATGAAGAATACTTTCCCACACTTTCTAAAACCGGTGACTATAAAAAGTAAGTAAAACCGTATTATTTGGTATTTTGGAATAAATTATATAAACTCGGTATTGTTAAATTTTTAACTTAAATAGGCACACGCAATAAACAGATCATGTCCCTCAATGAATTGTTGATTATTTTTGGTGTTGCTTTGTATTAAGCTTTGTGATATGATCAGAACTACAGTTTCCATAGTTCCAAAACAGCATGATTCAGAATTAGGTAGGTAAATGTGATATGTTTGCAAAAGCGAACAATTAGTTCAAAATTACTTCTCTATGTTAACAAATCACATTATCTTCCGTTGCATTCAATGTATTGTGATGAATTGTTTAATAATGCAGACAATTATCGCAAAGATATTATTTTTTGTACATTACGATGAAATTCACATTGTTTGCTACATGTACGTAAATAATATCGGCGTTGATTTAATTTAAACTGAAACTAAGTATATTACACAGGATATATTACCGAATTAAGGTGCTTGTATCAATTTAAAATATTGACCTACATAACAATAATAAAACTCGAGTCTTAAATACCTGATAGCAGGTACAAAATTTACAGATGTAATGCATGAAAGAGAGCCTTGACCTTAACACCAAATTTCATGACTCTGATGTTTATATATAGACTGTAGTATCCATAAATAAGTTTTCTTTCAGTAGTATAGGTTTAGAAAGTGATTATTGATTAGTTACCTATTTATTGATGTTTGTAGAAAATTATCTACCCACATAATATATTCCTTTTTGTTAAAAGGCAACAATTCGGTTTTATTGTTCGTTGTTAAATTTTATTTCAGGTCAAATTACAAAACTAAGATTTTCAAAAAAAAATTAAATGCCTTTGGAACATATACGCGAAGTATATTTAATACTTTAACGTAAAAACACAAAATTAGACAACAAACTCTTAACCACTTCAAATTCTGCAACGTCTTTAACTACGCGCAGTTTCGCAAAACACACCCCTTTAATATCAGTAGTAACATACGATAATCACTCTTCACACTGTTGACTGCAAAAAGCTTTGTTTTTTATACGGTGCTAATTGCTAATAAAGCACAAATATATTCTGGTTGGAAACGTTGCACCCAAAACATTACTGAAAATTTTAGAATCGTTTTAGAATGGAGACATGCGAATGATTGGATGAGTTTGTAACATCATCAAAATGGTGGTCGCTTGAGTTGCACGAGTATATCTGAAGCATATTATAATCTTAAATAAATTCCTTCTTAAATATTTAGGAACTGTTAAGCCCGTTACGTCATCCATCGGCATAGCGAAACTACTTCCTTGTTTACTTAGTTTTTCAGGTCTGTGTTAGCAATTTACTTAACTTTAAAAACTTCTAAGAACACTGATTTTGATCCAACAGTTTTGGAAATGTCGTGGCGTTTCCGATATTTTCGTATTTAAAATCATGCTGTCTTCGATATGTTGATCATATGTATGTTTATCTTGGCTTTTCGTGTGCTACACTTGTCCTCAATGATATTGCTTGTCTTCTTATATTTGCGGCATTATTTCACGCAGTAGCAGAGTGTTTGAGAATAAAGGAAATTCTATACAAACAAGCTTTATATTTTGTCGCTGGCTTATCTCGTTGGCAGTTGGTATAGGCTTTATTAGTTTCTGTTGACTTGGCTGATGTACACTTTCTTCACGTTACTGATAAGATTATTAAAAATGATACGCTGCAGGCAGGTATCATTTTTATTATTTCGGTTAGTTTTTAATTTTGTGGCTTTTGAGAAAGTTACCGTTTTCCAATAGATCTTATTATTTTTCTCTTGTTTTTGTAGTTATGGGACATTTTATGATCTCCATTGACCTGAGAATAACATTTGTGTTTTGTAGTGTCATAGTTTTTAATAAATAAAATACGAAGAACTTGGTTTTTTCTTTCTCATTTCCTCGAATCATGGAACCATTTTGTTTAGCTTGTGTATAGGTATTATCTTTATATTAAGCTTATTGGAAGCTATCACTTTTAATTAACGTCTGAAAAAAGCGAAAAATTAGTGTGCTTTGAGGAACGGTTGAAATTGGCAAAACAAATGTAGATGTGGCAAGTTTAGACATAATAATATTATTAATAAGTTTTTGCGAAAAAATAGTTTACCTTAATATGTACAGGGTTAGTTTTATTAATGTAAACCCCCCATTTTTATTTTTATTTTTATTTTTGACCGATTCAAAAAATTAAAAAACTGGCCTTTACGGTTTTTTACTTAGATTCCACTTTTGCTAACGGATTGGCAATCGCGTTTTAAATATACAGGGTACGCAAAAAGTTAGGTTTCTTAAATGGAGCACCCTGTATATTTTGACAAATTTGAATTCCTCCAATCATTCGGATTAAAAATATATACATATATTGTATGATCGCCTTACTGGTTTTTGAGTTATTTTGACTTTATTATGGATACGTTGAAACAAAAACGTTATTTTATTAACGCATATAATAAATCAATAAATGGAATATTACTATTAGTAATAAAAAAATATTTTAAATGAAAGATGCAACTTTGCAGTTTCTGAGTCCTTATTATGAATTCTTCACGTTTCGACCACCTCGTCTTGGTTTTCTTCGATAGCTAAGCGTGCTCTGTTGGTCAGAGTTTCTTTAAACACGCTACTGTATGTAGTTGCAAACGTTGTAGTCTGGAGTCGCAGTTAAACTTAGTTGAATTTTTGTGTACTTCTGCAATATTTCTATATCTTCTGGGACAAAAATGTTTTATGAACATTAATTTTGTGGTTTCATCGAACTTTATCCAGTGACTAATTTTCTTTGAATATTCGGAGAGCTTTAATTTGATAAAATTAGAAAAGGTATAAAAATTATGTTAATATTTATAAAATTGGTGAAATAGGCTATTTCCTATACAGGGCGTTCCACTTAACGTGCTCACCAATAGTATCTTAGAATCGGTAAGAGACACGAGGTAGGTTAAATGACACCAAATGTAGAACTTATCAAGACTTACTATTATGTTCAAAAACCACCAAAATAAATAAATTTTATCAGCCACAAAACAATTCATAACTTTAAAAAACTCTGATTTGCTTGCGGTTCTTATTGCGCATGTCTCTGGATAAGAATATGTGCCCTTCCAGGAAGATTATTTTTGGCCACAGGCGTGGCTAACGGTAAAATTCGAAAATAGATCGCGAAAGAAGAAGTAGAGCAATAGAAACATCGTACGCCTTCGGGGTAAGACTGTTACGCCGTTGCTGCAAGCCTGGTATTTAGTTGGCTGTAAAAACTTCCCAAAAATCCCTTCCTACCCACACCACCCCTTTGCTAAATGTGCGAAGAACGAACACTTCTTATCGTCATTTCTCTTTCCAGGAATCGTAACGAAGGCTCTTTCGAGGTAGTCCAGCATAATCGGTCCAGTTCTCATCGGCAGGCAGAGCAGTCCAAATATAATTCAACGCAAGGCCCCAAGTTGAGTCTTGGGAACCGCTACAATACTCTAAGTAACGATAGCTAGTGTTTTTCTTATCTCCTAGGGACATGTTTGTATTAAGTGGTGGCCATGGAGAAACTGTTTCACTGATTTACGCTATCAAAAGGTGTCAACCTTGTTTTTCCTTGAGGATGTCTAATACGACAGCTGTCTGAAACTCTTTAGCAGGTTTATGGTGTTTTATTTCGATTCCAAGGTCGTGATTCACTTTGATACCGTAAATCAGGCACTCATATTGTCTCATATCCTTAAAAACCTGAAATTGCCCTGTTAAGTAATAAGTAAAATGTGTTATCTTCTATATTTTAGGTTGTGCATATTCTGTTAAAGTATAAATTTCTGTTAAAAATATTGTTCTCAATACCAACCAAATATAGAAAAAACTGAACAAAAAATAAAATTCGTCTAAACCCCAATGGAAACTTCTTTTTAAAAACATTATAACAATTTTTTATAAAATAAAATATATTATTTCCACTATACATTTTTTTCATTTCCCCCTTATTATTGATACGATATAAGATGCAAATATTTGTAGGGCGACTTGTTTAGAGAAAACATCCATCAGGGTTAGCCTATGAACTTAAATTTAGTTTTATTATTCTAAGGTAAGCCACAGATTTTGAAAAAGCATTGCAAATATTTTTTTTAAAACGAGGTAGCAGCTGCTACCAACTTGGCGTTGGTAGCCCACTCTAAAGAATACTAATGGTCAGTCACAAATATAATTTATTTTTAATTCCACTTTTATAATAATTTTCAAATCGTCCAGTTTTTTTGGTTTAAAGATCGTCCACGGTCGAATCCTCACTGAAATAAAAAAAATAAATTTGTGCTAAATGGGTATATACATTATAACTACCACCTTTAAAAATAAATTACACGATTTGTAGCACACTTTATTTTGATTTAGAATATTCTGACAAAATTTCGGTTTTATGATCATAGGTGTTATTGTCACGTAAGTACCTTTCCATATATTTCTTTCCATGACTTCCTAAATTACTGTAACTTTCATAAAAAGGCTGGCTTAATAACTCCTTTTTGAAATTCTTTATAACGTAAATCCATGACTTGGTTATTTCGTTTGTATCATTTAAAGGTTTAACGTCGTATAAATCCCTGATGTAATAATTGGGGTGGTCTTCTAAACTGTCCAGTTTGGCTAATATTTTATCATCTACTTCGTATACCTCTCCTTTAACGTACGTACCATTTCCTAAAACAAAGTAAAATCTTAAACATTTTTTTGTAGCCACAAAATTTATTGGTACAATTTCTTTACGCACCTGGACTGTATAATATGAACGGAATGTTGTATTTAGTCCCAATAATCAATGGGTATTTCTCAGTGGTTTTAGCGTCATACAGGAATTTGTGGAACCCTTCTCGATCGCTGGAAAACCAATGATGGTTCGGTTCTCCTTTTTTTAAAGTTCCATATACAAAAACTTTGTGTAAAGAAGAATTCACTTTAGTCATATCAGCGACAAAGAATCCTAGTGAAAGATAAATACAACAAAAATTAAAAATTTGAAAAAGGAACATCACGAAACTTGCAAATAAAACACGGGAAGGCCAGTACGGCCCTGTTGACGGTGTGACTTTTTGCCACTAGCGCCCCTATGATTTTTTATGTGAAAGACCAGCTGATTGTAATTCAACAGGGGTGTGGTACGGTGCGGCTGGTTGTCAGTTAGTAATAAATACGCCTACATTTAAACCTTCAGAAGAATATCAAAGAATACTCACCAGACAAAGGTAAGTCGATATTTAATCTTTATTATTGATAGAGAGTACGTTATTTCTGCAACAGGTTGACCCCCTGCTTGACCTCTTTATTTACTTAACTATAAACAAATGAACGAATTGAATCGGCGCTAAAATTTAAAAGTAGATTTTTATTTATTTATTTCGTCAAAGAATTGCCGTCGAGCTCCTCTTCCTCAGGCTCGATTGGCTTTTGTTTTTGCTGCTAATGCTGGTGCTAGTGCTCGAGGAACAGCCCAGCTTTTTCATAATTAACTTTTCTAACTCTTGTATTTCCTGCTCACAGCTATTATTAAAGTCATTTCCTTCGATGGAAATACGTGATATGCCTTTATCATGAGCAAACATATGTCTTTGATAATGCAGCATTTGAATCAGACAATTCAGTCCTTCCTTTGTTATTCTATTGTCTACAAATTATTTTGGTGAGTTGCTTTGTAAATGTTAATTATTTTTTTTAACAGACAGCATAGGTTTATGTTGACCAAAGTATTGTTTCCTTTACAGTAAATTTCTTTATCTTCTTCGTAGCTGTCTTCCACGAACGGATGATTTTGTGTGTCTCGTTTAAATGCGCTTGATGACGTTTTTTTCCAGCTAGTTGCAGATTGGTCTAGAAAATAATAAGTGAAACCCTTTAGTATATTTATTGTAAAAAGGCGTTGATAAAACTGCGCAAAGATATACTTCAAAAAACCATTCTTCTAAGTCATATTTTATGCGGCCACAAACTAAATTGCATAAATGCCACATTGGGTAAATAATTCCGAGACGGATCTGGTATCTTATCATGGCGGCCAGCAGGGAGGGTGTCGGTATTTTACACTTATGTGGAGTCCATTTTTATTTAAGAAGTTCGTGTTTAAAATGCCAAAGTTTGTGTTAAGGTGCGTCCACACTTGAACATTTTAGCCCGAACGAACGGAACAAACTGAACGCGCAGAAATAGTCCAAATAAAAGCTCGTTGCGTTCAGCATATTCGCGCGATTTAAATAATAAAATGTGCTCGTAATGTCTAGTTTACTACTAGATGTAAAAGATATTTGTTCTCATTGATTAATTTTTTTCCGTAAATGAAAAGAAACCTAACCGACTGACTGGACTGGTAAAAATAAAAAATACGGCATTTCAAGGCAAAAACATGGATAATGACTTGACGATGGCTTTTGGTGCACTGGAATAGTCTTCCTACCGGAGTAGTTTTCCACACAAATCTAAACATTATACACAACACTCGACGCGCGTTTCCCCAACCAAGTTGGCATCATCAGGAGATGGTTAAAACTGAATGTGTTTTGGTGTGCGTGGAAAACTACTCCGGTAGGAAGACTATTCCAGTGGAAAGCTCACTCCAAGTTCTTCACCAAAGGTGAACGACACGAATGCTGCGAACACTACCTTACTTATTTCCGTCAACTGAATCATTCGCCGAGAAGTAATATCTTTTGGGCAATTCCGATTTACCGACAAGCTCCGGAACACGTTTCGTGCGTTCAGTTCGGCTCGAAGTCAGGTTCAGAATTCTACTCTTCGCGCTCAGTTCGTTCGGACTACAATGTTCAAATGTGGACGCACCTTTAGGGTGGGGTGGGTACTAGTGGAAAATCAAAATTTTGTTGGTTGGTATCCGTGATTGTGACAGTTCTGTTTTTGGCTGAGGTTATGTTCAAAAATCAAAAGTATAACGAACCAACGAACGTATAACCGCAAACGCAAATTGGTTTTAACTGGGAGATTCTGTTTTTTAGGTAAAAAATGTTTTTTAATAGTAAAAACAGTCCTTAAATATAAGTGGGCAAATTAAATATTTGGGGACGGCTATGAAGCACACAAAGTCAAAGTATTACTCCCACTATGGTTTGAAATATAAGAATACAATGATAGTTTTTTATTGAATTTTTCGTAAATGTAGACAAGTTCGTTTTTGCTTATGTTTAATTTTGTTAAAACCACTTTTTGTTCTCAATCAATTTGTCAAGTTTTCTTGCTTTATGATATAAAACATGAGTTAAAGCATATTCCAGATTTTCCAAATTATATAAAGCTCTTAAGACAAGCAAACAAGGAACTAATCTTATGTAAGTAGGTACTAACCTTTTAATGAGGATTTCACATTTTTTATAGAAGTTTCGGTATCAGTATATGTTAATGGAAGCCCTGAATTCTGTAACTAAAGAAATATATAAAATAATGTACTGATATTTTAATGCAACAATTAATGACATGAGTGGATAAATACAATAAGTATAAGAAATAGTTATCATTGATGAGGAAAAGTGATATTTCATCACGATAACTAGCGTTGTCATAGGCACAGTTACTTGCGTTTAAATAATTATTACAGTTAGACTGGTTTGAAATGTGCATGTTTTCTCCACCCACAAACTATCCGCTCCGTTCCCATTCCAAAATAGCCATACGAAAGGAAGAACTTTCCGATTCTGTATGTATACATGGCTGTAGTGCGCCCATTAAGTAGTATTTGGATTTATTAGTAAATGATTTTTTTTACTAAAAAGTGTTATTTTTAGTGCAGCGACAAGATCTGAATTTGTTCGCTGAAAAAGAGAGTACCATTAAGAAAATGGGACGGCACTCTGAAAGCTCAGGTCGACGTGAACCTGAAATGCGGCGAAGAGAGCGCTCTAGCAGTCGGCAACCGCCGTACTATCGAAGCAGATCTCCGTCTCGTCGCGCTGTTAGAAGCCACAGCCGAGAGATAACTAGAGGACCCACAACCAGGTATGAAGATAGGTTAATGCGGCTAGAGACTATGATAGAGCATTTAGTAGAAAGTTCTATCAGTGATAGCGCGTCGCAACCCCCACCGAGGTATTTAGTAGACCCCGAGTGCATCCCAGAATTTCAACCGGGGAACGATCACCTGACATCCGAGATGTGGGTCGCAAAGTTAGATGAACTTGCAACAATAAATGACTGGGACGAGAGAATCATCATTCGCCATATGCAAAGTCGCTTAGGTGGCTTGGCGAAGACTTGGTACAATGGATTGAATAATTATAATCTGACGTGGCGAGAATGGAGGGAGCTGATTCTCAAGACGTTTCCTAGCCATCAAGACTACGCTTCGAAACTGAGAAAATTATTGTCCAGGACGAAAATGTATTCCGAATCATGGGATACGTATTACTTCGACAAAATGCAACTTGTCACTGCGTGTGATATTAGCGGGCAGAAGGCGGTCTCTTGCATAATCGACGGAATAACGGATAAAGCTGTAAAGACTAGTGCGTATGCAGGAAGATATCCAGACCCCGAAACCCTCTACTCGGACTATTTATCAACGTTGTCATCATACTTCGTGGACACATCGCCATCGGATCCTGGTCCTAGTAAATCGAAATATCGCCTACAACTCAGGAAAGCAGACCATCCGTACAAACGAAGCGGAAGCGCCAAGAAATCAAAGTGTTTCAACTGCCACCAGCTAGGTCATTTGCACAAAGAATGCCCCCTGCCCAGGAAGGAGTGCTTGAATTGTCTACGAATTGGACACGACACAGCAGAGTGTAAAAGGTAAATCCAATCTTGCAATAAAGCTCGCAAGGTAAACGTCGCCTCGCTGCCAACCTATGAGGGCCTCACAGTTATAATTATTATGAATCAATCGGCAAGCAATGGAAATGTATATAGTTTTGGAGCAAAGCAGATTGCGTAGGGCCTAAGACAATGCAGCTGCCTTTTTGGTTGGTAAAGAGACAGTTAATTTTAAAAATATGAAGAGTAGTCACAATATTTTTAAAATTTTCTACCCGTTTCTTATTTTACAAAGTGTAGTATGTATGTATTAGAACTTCTGTAAGCGAGTAGTTTGATTTATAATGGATTCAAAATTGTTCCATTTAGTAAAGTAAGTAAAAAGGCAATTTTAATTTATTTGCGATTTGTTAGACCTCAGTTGGAAATGTTCCACTGTGCATATTAATGTGATATTCATAAGCCAGTATTATTGGTTTCCTGGTGAGAAAGTACACAAATACGTTTGTGGTTGCTTGAAACATTTATACGATAAAACGTCAGCCGTAACGAAACCAGGGATATTAAATTCTATAGAGAAAGTCTCTACATATTAGTCACTTAGGAGCGTTTGTTGACGCAGATAATTTTACTAAGTGTATCTTAATAAAAGCCAAAATCATTGAGATGATTGATGCGCTTCAAGAAATAACGTGTGACAGGGGATCTCGACGGACTAGTAAAAAGTTTACTTAAAAGTTAAATCCGAAATAAAATAAAAAGTTTTCTATTTCCAATAATTTTTTTCTAGTACAAATGTACCTTCGAATTGTAGAAATAAGCGAGAGTGCATATTCTGCCTCACTTGGTGTAGTCTGAAAGTTTTACCGTTTTACGCATGACGGATAAGTTGTAAGAGGTAACTCGAACCAAAATATAATGGCGGTTGCTTTGTGGGCGACTGAAACCCTTTTCTACAGAGGTTGATAGCGAGGGCGATGCTGTATCTGATGAAAATAATAATAAAAAAAAGTAAATTGTTTCAGTTCCAGGCCCAACGATATGAATCCCTGGGGTAATACTACAGTAGCCTAACTCTAAGGAAGATTTTGTCATTACGTTACGAAACTTGGGATATTTCAGCTCAACAACTAGGGGGACCACACTTAGCTGCGGTGTCAATTTAGAATTTAACTTTAGTTTTAATTATTGTAGTTTTGTTATGTTTTTTGAGTGTCCATAAAATTATATTAAGCTGTAGCAATAAGTTTATTTGTTGTTCTTTATGACGTTACTTTCGAAATATATAAGTTATAAGTGTTTTTACTTTTGTAAATAAAAACATCGCAACTTAACTGCTTTTCAGAGATGTCTTTATATTCACATTCTATATTCTAATCTTTGGCATAAATTATATTTTATCAAAAAGAAAAAAACAAATGATGGTCAAATAAAGAAAAAAGGAACAAATTTTAAGGTTTCTCGTTTTTGTATGCCAAATTCATATGTAAACGGAAGGGATGGTTGTGGATGATGCTTTTGACCATCACTTAACTTCTCGAAGAATAAATTGCACTCTAGCTAGAACATTACCTGTATTTATGCAGGCACACCTGTTTTTGAGATATTCATAGATATAAAAAACTAAGGTGAGTAACTGAGACGTCAGATTTGGTTTCAGCAGCTCAAAATATATAAGAGTAGTGACTTGCAGAAATTGCAAATTTTTAAACGCCTGTAACTCTGCTATTTGAGGAAATATTAGAAAAACGTTTCGGCCAAACAAAATTGGTGGCAAGAACAAGCCGACCAAAACTGCAATTTAAAATGTTCTACACACCTTTTTAAAGAACGCAAACCTTATCCGTCTTCTGATTATGATTTCCTCCAGCTTGAGTTGAAACCTCTGCAGTGGCTGAACTAACGTTAAACATCCTTCGTCGTAAATTTTATTATCAGCAAGGTTGAGAGACAACAACACCCTGTTTACCCTCAAGATGTTGGCAACATAAGCAACGCCTTCGTCGCATATAGAATTGCTTGACAAGTTCAGATGAAGCAAGCTGCTCTGGAACGCCTTACTTAATTCGTGTGATATTTTCTCAATTCCAGTACTGTTAATCTCGCAAAACCTTAACGACAAACTGGTTATCTGCGTTTCTTGCAAGAGGAGGTGGAAATTTTGGTCCTCGTTCGGATTGCCATTGATGCTCACTTCCATTATTGAATTGTTGTTTCTTAATAGGTTGCTTAGGATTCCAACTTGTGGGGACGTCAGATTGCAGAACTCTAATCTATCAAAGCAAGGAGATAGAGTATATTTTAAAACTTGCCCAGTTTTTAGCTTCGTTAATTGATTTTTTGCGCTTAACTGCATAAAATTTAAAAAACAAAATGAATTGTTTGAAAACCGAAAAAAACCTATATAATTAACGTTTAAAATATGATTTTCGTACTTTAAGATGGCTATTTCAACGTTGACAAAACATTTTTGTAGAGCCAATATTATGCCACTTCTGATTTCGGAATGTCTAAAAGAAATCTTCTCCAGTTCCTCTTTAGACGGTCCTTTGTAGGAAATAAACAGTTGGGGAATCTCCACGTTCTTAGCCTAAAACGCACCTATTGACCAACACATTAATATCGTAACAAGTGCTTACCTTGACGTTTTCATCTTCCGTTATAATCGGCGCCACCTCACAACCATTTTCCAAACAGCTCCTCTCAAACATGGTTTTAAACTCCTCAATATAAATGGTTGTAGGTGTGGAATGAATTCTAGACCTTTTCGACCTTGTCTCTTTACTCATAACATGGCTCGACATATCTGACACCTAGATAAATTTAATGTCATTCAATAAAATGCTTGGGCCAACAATGTCGACTCTGTTGTTTATTTATTGACTAGTAGAGGTAATAAAAGTAAAAACAGGTAATAACTACGCCCTCTTTCTTAATCGAATTGTTCATGTTTGTGCTCGATTTTAAACGTGTTCTCTCTTACAGTTGTTACCCTAAGAAACGCCTTTAATGTGAAAACCCCGTAACATGTGGTACCTAATAATAACTGCTAGAAGTTTGATATGGATGCTCTTAAGCCTTTTCTCCACGCTGCTAATGCTGAGTGCGTTACTGAGCCCCTCGTGGCTTACAGCGTCCTCGGAGGTGGCACATTTTGGAAACGATAGCGTAGCATATAGGCCCAGCGTAGGAGTTTACGCAAAATGCAGCAGGCCTATCAGCATCAATCACCCCATCTGTACCCTTTTGTCGGCAAGAGGCTTGGCGTCCGAATCTCACATATACCCAAGCATATGGAAAGCGGCCACGATATTCCTGGGCTTAGGTAAGGCTTTGTTGAAAACTTCCACTTCAGTTTATGTATTTTTAAGTACTGAGTATAGTGTTTTATTGTTCTAGGACTGTCCATCATGTCCCTCACGGTGTGCATGGGGCTGTTGAGCTGCTGCTTCCAAAGTATATTTAAGAAAAGCATTTTTACGGTATCCGGTGCTGCCCAAGCTGCTGCAGGTACTTGCACTTTTTCCTGCAATGGATATTATTATTGCTAACCTCTTAAATTTGTAGGTATATGCTATATAATCGGAGTGATGCTCCATCCGATGGCGTGGGGTAGCAGCAGAGTGCAGAAACTGTGCGGTAGAGACGCTTCTCCATTTTTTATGGCCGACTGCTCCATAGGGAGCGGAATATGGTTAGCGGTAACCGGTACCATTTTAACGTTGGTCTGTGCTTGCTTGTCATTGCCTGCCGAGAAGTCCACTAGCAGCGATAAGGTTCAGGATAAGATTTATGAAGGACAGACGCTGATTTGCCTTACCTAATCGATGTGAGTTGCTAAATACTTTTCTATCTATCTAATTTACAGAATCGGTTAAATAGGCAAAATTGTGAAGTGCAATTTCAGTAACTATAATTGTGAAGTGCAATTTCAGTAACTATAATGACAGGTTATAAAAGTATTTTTACCGTTTTATCAAATACTGGATAAAATATTTCAAGGGGATTATCATATTAAGAACATTTTATAGATTTTAGGTATTTATTTGCATCTTTATAATTTTACATAATAGATATATATTTATGACCAATAATTTGATTATAGCTTACAATATTGTGACAGAACTCGAAATCTCACCATATCCTAGTGGTATAAATAATTATTAAAGAATTATCATTTAATCTTTTTACAAGTTAATTGTATATCGTATCATAATATGAGATAATATAGTGGAAGCAAAAATTCTCTATTCCGCTTAAATTGTCATTAAAGAATTAGATTTCTTATTCTTTCCGATCCTCAAGGAAATTCGAAAAAGTTGAAAATTAAAAAAGTTACACATATCATATCAGACCATTTATTTTGCCTCCAAAAACTATGTGGGATTCAAAAAATGGTCTAGGAAACATAAAGAACTACAAAAATGTCGATTTTTTTATATATTTTCAAAAATATTTACCAACACATGTAAAAAATCGAAAATATGAAAAATCTGCAGATTCTCAATGACCTACAAAAAGTTCGGAATCTTTACCCCCATTTAATATGAGCATAAAAATGAAGATGGATATAAGACTAATTTCTCAGCGTAACTCACGAAACAAAGATTTTTGTGAAAATTTCCTCTAATCTATTTTTATTACAAGTAAACTTTAGAACCTGGCAAGTTTTCCTCGCGTAAAGATTTACTTCGTTGCCCTCTTCCAAATTAGGCACCTGTTATTAGCAGGCAGATCGTAAATTTTCTCGAGCGTTATCCCGTACGGCTCAGCAACCTTAACCAGATCCTGTATATCCCTTATGCCGAACTCAGGATCCCTGGCCCGTATACTCGCGTCGAAATCCCTGTTGGACTGCGGCTCCAAAACCCCGTTGTTAGCGTAAGGCCCGTACGTGACCAAAAGCCCCCCAAGTTTCAATACCCCGCTAACGTTTTTAAACAACCCTATCGTGCATGAAAACGGAGAGACGTGTATCATATTCACGTTAATAACGTAGTCGTAATCGTTTGGTACGTTCCAAGTTTTCCAGTCTTCTCTAACGTCGATGCTAATAGGGTCCTGTATGTTGTTTGTAGGTGTCTCCTTAGAATATGCTTTAATACTACTCAGTAAAGATGTCTCGTACTCTGATGGTTGGAATGTCAGCCGAGGAAAATGTGAGGCAAAGTATGATACGTGCTGACCAGTTCCCGACGATATTTCCAATACTTTTCCGTCTATGGTTTTGTCAAAATGCTTCTGGAGGACCTCGAGGATGGGGGCTTTGTTCCTCTCTGTTGCCGGATATACTACTTTTGAACTGGAAATTGGTGCCTTAATTTAATGTTTTCAGGTTAATGTCGTATAGAAGAAATATTTCGTAAGTTATATTATATAAATGAGAAAAGTAGGGTTTAGAAGACGCCAAGAACTGAAAAACATGTTTTTCACTCAAATCTTAAATAATTAATAAACTTACTCAGTCTGTTTTTTTTAAGTTATAACTTACGGTATATTTCCATTACAATGGCTAAATTAATACGAACATATCAGTTATTATTATCATAGGCATTCAATGTCTAATATATTTAAATATATTTTATTTATCGTTTTAATAAACAAAAGTGTACCCTAAATTTTACTAGCATGTTTGTAACAAAAACTCATAAAAGAAACGTACTTAAAGTATAAATGAAGACTTATACAGTCCTTACTAATTTTTGCTGTGCCTCATTTATAAAAGCTTTAAGCCGGGTTCATGCACTCGCGAATTGCGAAAAGCGAAATGCGAAACGTGTTGCTATTGGTCAATTCCAAATTTTAATGTGAAATGAACCAATAGCAACACGTTTCGCATTTCGCGAACCCTGCTTTAGTCTGTTTGTCAACTCAAAAGTTGACCAAAATTATTTTTTTCGTCCTCAAAACTGACTTTTGTTTATTATTATGAGTACAAACTTATGGATGGAAAAGGTGTTAATTTATTTAAGGTTGATCCAAAAAGTTATTATGGGACGTATTACCCAATATTTTGTGATAATTCCTTAAGCTCTCTAAACCAATAGACTTACCTCATGTTGGCAAATTTATTTGTTGTAGAAAACCAGTTTTTCAAAAACTGCATCTGAAACAATTTATAGTTTTTATAGTAGACCCTTCTACCTGTCAAAAAATATATACCAAATATTTAATATTAATGTACTTATATATAATATATTTATAACTATGCTTTATTTTGTATCTCGAGTATCTTTTATACATATTTATGCACTTTTTTACATTTATACATGTTGTAATAAAATTAAACATATAATTTGTTGTGTTTTTTTTGACTCTCAAATATACCAACTACTGATTTTTTTTTATAAACAAATTTTAAGAACTTGGAAGACAAAAATATGTGTTGTACAAGGAGCTTAAACTAACTCAAAAAATTTACCTCGACTTTCGATATCTATAATAGTACAATAACGCTTAAGAAAAATTTCTTCGTTGCTCTTGTCCTTTCATTAATATCTTTTTAGGAACCTTTTACAGTTGGTCAAATCATTTTTAACAAAAACTGTTAACCGTAAAATGAATCTTAGAAAAATACTAAACAAAAAAGTTTCCCATTAAACTTAAAGTTAAAAAAAATAAAACGAACAACGTTGTGTAATTTAAACGTATATTTAAACAATGTAATATATTTTTAAACCAATAAATATCCAATAAATAAATTAGTTATCTGCTTAAATAAATTTATTACGCCTCTAACTACTTTTCTTTTACGTTCTTCCTACTTTTATTCTTTAGATTCGAAGGTATATAAACACCGTGGCCGGTTTTCTTTAAGTGGTCAAATAATTTATTTTTGGATACAAAATTAGACTTGCAAGTAACACAGTTATGGTCAGTGTCTATATCTGGTTCGACGTCATGTTCTTTTTTTGTTTTCTTGTCTTTCTTGCTTTTCTTAATATTATTGGCGCCATTCGAACTTGAGATGATAGTCTTGGTTGGTAATTTGTCTTCAGCTTCGTTGGCTGTTTTTTCAACACTTGGTTTACTAGAGTTCTTTTTGTTTCTCTTTTTTGGTTTTTTGTTCGATTCAAAATTAGGAACGTCCTCAGTCTCGTCCGGCTTCGAAATTCGTTCTTCTATATCACTAGTATGTTGATCTGTTGACAATACGTTTCGAGATTTTCTCTTTTTCTTTTGTTTATTTTTGACCACTTCCTCCAAAGACTCGGAATCACTTTGGGTGTCACTATTTTCTATTTCGTCTTCTATAATCTCCTCTAAATCTTCATCGTCCTCTAGATCATGGTAGTCTTCCAAGTTGTCCGATATATTCGACTCTTTGTCAAGATCCTCCTCTTCCAGCATAACTTCTTTTAGTATCTCTACGTTTTCTTTGTGCTTTTTACTAAGTTCGTGATTTTCAAAGGCTTTAGGTGTCTTGAACAGCTTATTACAGGCGACACAGTACAAATTATTAATATCGTCCTCTTCTTCACACTCTGAATTTGAAAACTCTTCTCCAAATTGTTCGGCCAAATTTCTTTCTATTTCCTCCAATTCGGACTTCACATTGTCAAATTTTGCCCATTCCGGTTGGGACCCCGACGTGTTTAATTCTTGCCTCTCCAATATTTTCTGCTTCCTTAAAGATTCTCTTTTATGTTTATCTTCTAACATTTTTTGTTCCTGAACTTTCTTATGAGCCTGCACTCGTTTGTCCCTTTTTCTTACAAACGCAACTAAATTTCGAATTTCCTCATTCCGTTCCTTCTTGGCCTTTTGCCTCACCTTCTTATTTTCTTTTTCTACTAATTTTATATACCTTCGATCTCTCGTTTCTCTTATATCATAAGGATCTAACCAAACGTAGCTTTTCTTCGTTGAATAATTCAACCAATAGGCATAAAACTCTGATACGTTTTCATAGTCAGATTGAGAGTTGCCAAAACTAGGAATTTCACAAAACTCTTCCTTCTCATCCATAAACTTCATATCTTCTTTTGCGATATTTTCGAAAACGTTACGATATACAGCATAAAAACTATCTGTATCATCCCCATAACCTTTAAAACACGTAGTGGTAAAATACTGGAAAACATCAAGACTATTATCTTGAAATTCGGAATTCGAGCCATGTAAAATCTGTTCCCTGTGGTTATCATACCAAGCACGCTCCTGACGATCACTCAATACTTCATACGCTTGCTGCACGGTTTGAAATTGTTCTTTAGCATAATCAGAGTTTTCTAAATTCTTGTCTGGATGCCATTTTAGAGCAAGTTTCCTATACGCTGCTTTGATTTCAGAGTCATCTGCATCTCGAGGAACATCCAGCACTTCATAATGACACCTCATTTTTGGTTATGATAGTTGTCAACTTCAAAAGTATTGTTTTTTGTCTGCTATTTTTAACACTTGTTACGGCAATGAGGAACACTTTAATTTATACAGAAATGGCAATTATGGCAGTAAATCAAATTTGGGCAACCACTAGACGCCTTGAATTACTGCCACAGCATGCCCAAATAATATACAAAAATTTCTGCTTACCGATCCGTCATCAACCTCATGCCACGAGTACGTTCACCATTCATTCTGCAAGAAGTGTAGCTAACTTCAACATGAACCTTGTTTTTATAGTCTTGTAAACGGAACATCATTAATCTGGTTATTCTCTTTAGTTTGTAACAACAATAACTAATTTTCACATTAATTAAAAAATTGTCAACTGATGGTATTCCAAACTAGACATAATTCAAAAGATGAAGATAACCTATTCGTGAATTCTGATCGTACTCTCATAATTTTTAAACCAAGGTGTTTAAGCGATAGGTTGACCCTTCGGGACATTCGTTCGGTTGACCTGTAACATCGTGCAGATATGCAACCCGTTTTTCTTTGGTAGGTCTACAGTCTATGGTCGCCACAGTAACGAGTAACAACTTAAAACCGAATAAATTTTACAGGAAATAGTGATTTGAGACCGCAAATTTTGTGGGTATAAAATAATAAAATAAAATGCAATTATTCCATTCAATATATCGATGACAGATTTAAGTCATAAATATATATAATTTTAGAATTGGAGCTAAGATAAAGTACCAAAGTTTTAAATTCTTTAGATACATGTAATTATACAAAGTAGAATACAAGCATATAATAATAGATATTACATTTTACAACAGAGATCTTGAGTGGACAGAATCAACACCCACTGAGGTGTTGTTGACAGAATACACTGTTTAGGGTTTAATATATGACGTAAGTGGAACCACGTGATCTGTCATGAGTAACGAACCAACCTCATCAACAAATCTTGACGTTTGGCAATGGGGTGAACATAGCAATTTCTACATTAATTTATGTCAAACAGCTGATTGCTGATGAAAATGGCGATTTACACATCCAAAAACCATAAAAAATAATATTAATAGGGAATCCGTCCTCTGTAAGCCCAATTAAAACAGGTAAAACCTTATAGTTACCTCTACTGTAGTTATTAATTAGTTGGAGCCAACTTCCATTGTTAAAAAGTGTGGTTAATTAACACCTCAATAAACGTCACTTTTTTTATATTTATGTTATTGTACCAGTTTAAACCACTATACATCATCAAATTTATTACTTTCTATTAAATCAACTTAACTTTGCTGATCATTTTGGGTATAAAATTTGTATCAAGTCATATGACACACTTTTATAAGTAAAATGTTAATTGACATTAATTTATTTAATTGAACTTGCAATGTGTTATCATTTTGCATCGAAACAAATTGAATGTGATGGAAGTTAAACATGCTATTCGTTTTAGATTAACAAAATGCCTGGCACCAGCCTAGTGGTACCTGTGGTGCTATGGGGCAAATATGCCCCAACACACTGTATATCGTGCATTTACCTCTCAAAAGATCAAAAGACGCTGGCTACAGGGTGTTACGATGGACAAATATGTCTGTGGTGAGTTTTAGTTAGCATTAAGATTTTTTAGATTTATGTCAAGGTTGCACTTGGGATTTACCTACCTCAAGTAATTTGAATTGTTAAAGATAAGGAATCCCTGTGTTGTTTATATAATAACTAACTGATTTAGTTTTTTAAATTGTAACTTGGTAATTATGCAACTAACATTTGTTGTATTTTTCTAGGCAAGTCGATCCTGAAACTTTGCAGATGACTCCAAGATGCTTGTTAGTGGGACATACGGCCCCTATACTGTGTTTATCAAAAGCTTCAATAGTGCAGGATAATAACTACATAGTGTCGAGTTCTGAGGCGGGCGAAATGTGTACGTGGGATTTGGTAGATGGGAAGTGCAGGGAGGCGGTTAAGTTGCCGCAAGTACATACAAATATACAGGTATTTATAGTTTGTTTTAGTGTTAGAATTTTTGTCTTTGAGTGCGTTCATCTAAATGAAAAGCTGTGGGTTGCAATAGTTAATTATGTAATGGTCTGAATACTTTAAATTTTTGGGCTATTTAAGATTTTCTGGAGGCAATCCTCAGTTGCTTTAAAATAGGTAAAAATAAAAAATATATAATTCAGGTGACGATAGTGCCATTAGGGCTTGTGTACATTTTTTTCAATATAGCGTTTTTTTACCTATCTATTTTAATAAAGCAGTAATCATTAGTCGATCAAATTTAAGTGTTATTAATCATTAATCAATCAGTTTTGAGTGTATAATTATAATTATCATAATTAGATGAAATGTAGAGAAAATAGTGTTAATATAGAAATCAATAATTTACGAGGTGTATTTTTCCAATAATGCTCATTATTTAATCTTTATTTGTGATTAACGAATGAGTGCAAATTTGAATTATATTATATAAAATAAACAGAATCCGTGTACCTTATATAAAACTAGTCCTGACAAAAATGTTGCACGGTAAATAAAAATAATTACATACCTCATATCAAACAATAGCCATTACTGTTACTAATGGTAATGTTCAACAATTGAATTGAATTATAGATGGAGATTAAATAATTTCAGTTATCATCAAATGGAATTTCAAATTAGATTTGGTGTTAATGGTTATGTTGTGATTACCAACTATTACTAATAAGTACATGATAATACAGTACGTTTTAATAAACTATGTAAATAAATTTAAAAATTATTTCATGTAACTATGCAGTTTGTAAAAAATTGTAGATTTAAAATATAAAATATTTTTCCCTCCTTTATAAAGTGTTTTTGTCGTTACAAAAGTTCCTCCTGTTGTTTCCAGGCTTACCATATGTGCAATTGTGAAGATGTCAGATTATTTTGTAACGGATATTATCCAGAAATCATAGTTATGGATCCTTTCAGTTTAGAAGTATTATTTACCTTGTCCTCGAAACAGAACCCCGATTGGATAAGCGCTCTTCATGTAAGTTTACTTATTTTTTTATTGAAGAGTATAATTGATTGTTTAAGACCTATATTACGTAACCGATCCACATTTTTATAAAAATAGTTCAAATAATTTGATGTGTTAATTATTAATTCCATGGCTCTTTATTTTATTATGGTAAATCAGTTAGTCTCGTTTTGTTTCGTAGGCATGACTAAACTTTAACTTAAAAGACAATTAGCAAAATTTGTTATGGATCGTAATTGTTTAATTTAAAGACCTTGTCCTTGTGTTTATAATTTATTTGAACAAGCAATTATATTTTGGTTCTTAACATTGAACTTGCTGTATGGGTAATGTTTTTTTAAATATGACAGGTATAGTGTTACTCCTAATGTTATATGTACACCGTTGTTGGTTAAATTTTTTAAGTAAACGAAAATTTGTTATTATTATTAGTAAATTTAAACGAGTCTAATTGCTTGTAAACATTTCCACAATCACTGTAGGTGCACATTATAAATGAGACGATAATTAATAGTGCAATTTATCATTTTTAAGCGTCTGTCTATTCTATCGCTTCCAAATACTTTTTTGGAGGTATACAGGGTGTTACAGGAATTTTATAAATTTGTAAAAAAAAATAACCTTGTATCTTGTTGATGATATACAGGGTGTATAATTCTGTAATTGTAGTTTCCATCCATGTTATTTATCAAATAAAATTAAACATCTTCTATATTTTTTATTTAATTTTTAGGTTTTGCGGCCCACGAAACGTAAAGACGATGTAGTCCTAGCCCTAACAACTACCGGCATGGTTAAAGTTTGGACTCTCCTAGGGCATGAAAACAAGCATTCGGAGCCGATATACGAGAACGAAAGCAAACAAATCAGGACGTTGAATGCCATTTGTTTGCAGTGCTGTTCGTATAATCAGCGAACAGTGCTGGTCGTTTGCACGAAATATTGGCAAATATACGATGCAGGTAATATAATACATGTATTTTTGTAAACATTTTGTAGATTCTAAGGTGACGATTCTTTATTTATATTAGAAGTAATTTAAATCTTTATTATTATATCTCTAATATGGTCTAATATCCTTTAATCTTGGTGCAATAAAATGCCATGTTTTAATCTAGTATAAACAAATGATAATAATATTTCCCGCTTAACTTTACCGTTCTTAAAATGTGCATGTTTCTCTTGCCATTAGGTGACTAACTGATAGATTCACATGCAAGATCTTTTGTCGTCTTGATGATCAAGCTCTGAACCTCTGTCAGATTTAAATAAAAAGGACTACCTGTGTTGTAATGAAATTTGTATTTAGCACTGAATACCTAACTTTTGAAATTATGTACAAATTGAAACGAATTAAAAATTAGCATGAGACGTCCCGTAATCTGCATATTTCCTATAAGTGCTGTGTATATTTCAGGTGATTTTAGCGTTTTGTGTTCGTACTTGGCCCCGAGAGGTGAGAGGTGGATGTCTGGAGATTTTTTAGCCATAGACCGAATAATAATGTGGTCAGACGCTGGAAAAGGTTACCTTTATAAGTTACCAGCTAAGTAAGGCTTTTTTAATGTATTACTAATTAAACGTTACAATTAAACAACATGGTGTAGGATATTAAGCACACACAAAACACAATAAACTCGGTGTATTGGTTCTCATAGTGTAGATACTTTAACGTACGTACTGTCGGCTGCGTGATGCACAGGCGATTGTTTTTACAAACATTCCCAAGGATAATTGCGTAATGACAGTTTTATTTTCAAGATCTTACACTGCAAGATATAGCACACAGTGATCTGGTACAGGGTGTGTATCTTCGTTTCGATGCTGTTGCTTTAGCTGAATAAGATGGGAATTTGACTAATTGCTTATTTAATGGTGGTTTTTATTTATAAGTTAAATCGGTTACTCATTCGAAAAATCAAGATACTTTCTGTCAAAATTGTTGAATATTTTATGCATTATAATTTAAAATAGTTGATCACATCCGTTACAGATATAAAATGGTGCTTAAGATTGAAGAAGATGCCCTGTATAGCGCACCTTAATATCCCGACAGTCTATTTTGAAACGTGAAAACATTTTTTTAAATTTAACAATCTAGTACCACCCTGTATCCTGTTTTTTAATTAACTTTTTTTTTATGCAAAAAAAAACAGTCTAATGTCAAATAAGCGATAATACTTTTTATATATTTTTTAAGTTATGCAATTTAATTTACTTTTTGTTAATTTATAATGCACCTGCCATTAGCCAGTGGTATTAATGATTTATTTTTTTTTTATTTTTCACCTGGACAACAGCAAACTACGTGGCAAGAATATTAATAATAGGTTAGAAAGTCACTTCATTTATGTGAATTTTCTTTGCTTAACGCAATAAAACTTCTTTATTGTACAGTTTCTTTTGTTAAGCTGGTGTTGATAAATGCAACGTATTTTAATTTTCGTCATATTTTGAGGAAGAAAACGAGCGTATTTTAAAAATAAAAATAATTATTATAAATATGTTAGTTTTCCTGATAATAATTATGTTGATGTAGTATTCGACTGTAATTTCCGTCTTTACACGATATTTTGTTTTTCTAAAACATGAGAACTTGTATAATTCCGCCAGAAGATTTGCAATATTTTATATAAATAAAAAAAATGTATGGACCCCCATTTATTATTTTTGTTTATCGCTAGCTTACACCGCATATTTTTTAGCTTCATGCAGAGTTTGCAGCACAGCGATATTAAAGTGCATAAAGTAAAATTATAATGGAAAGGTTGACCTTGGATTCTGAAGCAATAAAGAAGTTTTTTTTATTATATTTACCTCAGTGGTCTGTAAATTGATCTATTTGTACTATTTATTCTGTCTGTAGTTTTTAATGTGGTTTAGAGGTAAATACTAATAAAATATAGCTTTTTTCAATTCCTTACATGTATCAAAATGCGTTTTTGCTTAAATATCGTTATTTGAATTAAAAAAATAAAAAATACAAAGATACAAAATACAAATGAAAGTTCAATTATTGAAAACGCTACTTGAGGAGCCTCTGGTTAATTAAATAAATGTCCTAAATTTCAGTAGAATTTCTTTACGTTTACAAATGTCTTACGTATAGTTTCAATATCTTCAAAATTATTTAAGTCGGTGACATACGTTTGGCGGAGAGAAATGTGGATTACTTTTTGCAAAAAATCTAATATGGCGCCTTTAATATTATTTTTTTTAATTAAAATCGAATGTTTAAATTTCTGTCAATTTTTCAACCAAACACGTGGCCCGTCCAAGCTTAATAACTCGGGTCTCCTTCGAGATTAAGCCACCGGACTGAGATATCGAAATAAAAAAGATATTCTGAAATTTAGCTCCGATTTTTCCTGCTCTTTTGCGTCAAGATAAAGTGGCTGGACCTTCAGGAAGTGTAAAGAAAGAATAAACAAGAAAGCCCCGTTTGCCAATCGTTTTGACAATCAATTGCATTATTATAGTGTATAGTCTAACTCTTGATTACACACTTATAGTCACTCCCGGGAAATGTGAAATTTTTGTACGTTTGGGCAGCTCTTTTAATTCAACGTCTGTTCAATAAAAAAAGATGTGTGCAGAAAACTGTAAAAAATAAATATTTAAATAATAACGGCTACTCAAGTTTCGTGTCATCTATCTATTCCCGAGTCGAACGACTTTTTATACTATTTAGTACATGTAAGGTAATTTTACACAGCACATTTTGGTTTTAGGCCTTTTTAATTTGTGTTGCCTTGTGCATGTTATTTTTTTCTCCAATGAATATGGAAACTTTCTCTTAACCTATCTAACTCTGTAATATTATCAGTCTCTGTTTTATTCACCGTGACAGAATTTTAGTAGGATATACATATATATATCGTAGGAACATTTGTTTTCTTAATTATCATCCCTGCTGAAAAATTTAATGTTGCTACTTTATTCTATTTTCATCCATCAAAAATTCTGTTACGGCTTTGTGTAAATATTTCAAAACCACTATACTTGGGAATTGCATTATAATTGGTTGTTTCACTGAACGTGAAAAATGTTTTTTCAAATCTCGAAGCCTCAAAATTATGATATTTTTGTTGTCGATACAATATATAGCAAGATTGGTACACGACAAGACAAGAAATCTCAAAAAATTGTATAAACTATAAATCAACGGGTCTAGAAATTTTTCTGTAATGATCACGAATTTATAAAAATTTATGTCACCACTCAATCTTACAAGTAGTTCAGTGAAATAACCAAATTTTTTGCGGGTCGAAAATAGCGAACAGGTTGATTATGAAAAATGTACTACAGAAGATTAGAGATGATTTTATATGAAAAAAATAGTTGATAAAGTTATTGATATAAATATTTAGATAATAATTTAAAAATTCGTTGGAATATCTACAAAGATTTTATTTCAGTTCATCGATCCTGCTGAGATGAAGCGTACGAGTGTGTGATCGAAAGTATTGTGTATGTATTGTGGTTATTGGATCATTTAAAAAGGGGGAAAAAATGTTGCCGATTTTGTATGACTAGTTATTGCCTAGAAGTTTATATTTGAAAAGTCTTTCTAAGATGTGCTTTGGTGCAAATGTGCCACGTTGTTGTGTACTCCTCAACTATTTTTAAAATATAAAATAAAAGTCTCCAAGTCTAGTTATAAACATATTGTCTTTTTCTATGTATTTATCCGTGTATAAGCTTTTGCTGTTTTGTCTTAAGTAGTACCCTGTAGGACTGAGTACATTTTTCAAGTTCAACCTATGTAACATCCTCTTACTAATCGCAACATATTAAAAATTTTTAGCAGTACACCCGATCACAAAGACTTCCATACGGCGAGTGTAGAAAGCGACAGTCCGTTTCTGTATTGCCTACTGAATCAACCCGATAACAAGGTACAGTACAATTTTATTGCTGTAGTAACACTTATACATCAATATCAGTTGCTTTATTTGTACGTAATTTCTAGCCTCTATCGTGCCCACCAGCGATGAGATTTGTAACGACATATAGGCACAATACGCAGTACAGGTATTTGTTAAGAGGCGACTCCGAGGGCTACGTCTTAGTGTGGCATATCCCTGACATATCCGCGGCTCAGTTGCAAGAAATTCAGCGTCAAAAACCGCCGCAACCCGTCGTTATGACGGCCACTGTCACTACCAGTCTGACCGAAGCATGGGCCAGCGTTAATCCCAGTCCTGTAGGGGTTCTAGATCAATTAGAGAAGCTGGAGGGACAATGTAAGTATCTGGCGGGAGCTCAAATTTTTTTACTAACGTTGCCTATTTTTTCCAGCAATAAAGCTGACGGCCAGTATTTATCTGCCTTTGCAAAGTAGGTTAGTTGTTGGTAGAGAAGACGGCTCTATAGTTATCGTTCCCGCTACCCAGACCGTAATGCTGCAACTTTTACATGGAAATCATCAACAATATAAGGGTAAATATTGTTATCAGAAAACGTGCATCATTTGATTGTTTTAATATTTCAGGATGGCCGCAGCACAAAATATTATCCGGCCACGGCGGCCGAGTGAATTGTCTCCTATACCCGCACAGGGAACATTCTAGATACGACAAGAACCACCTCGTCTCAGGAGGGGTGGACTTTGCCGTTTGCCTGTGGGACTTGTGCACCGGCGCGTTACTCCACAGGTTCTGCGTACACGCCGGAGAGATTACTCAGTTACTCGTACCTCCTAACAACTGCAGTGTTAGTATTTTTTTTGCTCATAATAAAAACTATTCCATACAATTTTTTATGTATGTTTCGTTTTTAGGCTAGAGTACAAAAATGCATATGCTCGGTGGCCTCGGACCACTCAGTAACGCTGCTAAGCTTGGCAGAGAGGAAGTGCGTTTGTTTAGCTTCGAGACACCTGTTTCCTGTCACCACCATAAAGTGGCGGCCTAACGACGACTTTATGATAATCGGGTGTTCCGACGGTACCGTTTATGTCTGGCAGATGGAGACGGGTCATTTAGATAGAGTATTACAAGGTAACGTCAGCGATTATATTTCTATACTTTGTGTAAAGTCTGTGAAAATAAAGAATTTATTATTATTATTATTATTATTATTAGGTGACCTTTAAATAAGTTTTACTATATTAGAAAAATTACAGGCATAGCAGCTGAAGAAGTGTTGTATGCGTGCGAAGAGAACGAGGCGAATAATGCGACGTCCGAGGTAGGCCTGGCGAACCCAGCCGTGCACTTTTTCAGGGGCTTGAGACATAGAAACTTATCTGCGATCAGACACGCAACTCAAAGGGGTCTGCACCAGCTGCAGATGTTGGGTGCGCATACAAACAACGATGATCCCCATATGCAGAGGACGAACAGCTGTTCCCTTTCTATTCAGGGTTTACGAACAAATCCCAAAGGTAATAATAATTAGGAGGTTTGGGTTACGCTTTATGGAAATATGATTTGTAAATTTTTAATGATCCTCCTTTTCGTTTTAGATCCGGAGAGTCATATATTATTCTTTGATATCGAGTCACTAATAATAGAGCTGTTAACTGAAGAATATAATATGATGTCGCCGGGAAGTCTCGAAGCGGCGGGATTGATATCGCAGTCGGAGTACCTAAAAGTCGCTGCTCTTACTCAAAGTGCGAGTCCGGATGCGCATAAAAAAATTGCAGGTAAGTGTAAAAATAAAATGAGTCAGCAGTGATCGGAGACAGGCATATCCACTTAATGTTGATAAAATTATTGAAACGTTTTTTACGATGCGCCTCTTTCTGACGATTGTATTACTAATATCGATACTTCTAATATTGTACTAACTTTTTTCTGCAAGACTTTTTTGGAAAAATGAAAAACAAGGCTGAGAATATGGAAATGATAATTAAGGAAAAAGATAAACACGGTAAAAATACCTTTGCCACTTTAACACAGCTTGCATTTTGGTTTTTTTATTATTTTCCAATGGATTTTTTTTCTCCATGAATTGCATCGCAACCAATTAGTTTAAAACCGTAGATAGTTTACTAAGTCGTAGATGCATAATTGCCCTCTTTCCCTGCCCTGATATGTTCGAAGCTTTAGTTTTAGTAAGATAATGACCAACTAACAGGTTTATATTAAACATTAAGGAAGTTAACCTAATATCTATTAAGTGCTTATCTGTTCTACAAGTAACGTAACGTGTATAATATTTAACAATATTTGCTTTTTAAAGTGTTTCCAGTAATTTTACAACAAAACTTCCTTAATGTTTAAGGCTTTGATGTGATTGTTTAAATTAAGTAGTAGGTACTAACAATAATATTCTATAAATTTTTAATAAGGCATACTTGCAAAAATGAAGGAGGGAGCGGAAACTGCTTTGGCAAAGGCTGAAAGTGTGTTGAAGCAAGGTGGTGACAATTGCAAAGGTAAGGCTACAGAATTTTTGCTTAGTATCCACACAAACGTTGCGCTTTGCACTGAAAAATACTTCGTTAGTGTCACATACACAAGTAAATCTAATAAATAGTTGAATATATTTTTTTTTTTACTTGATCTGATACATGAATAAATAAAATGGTGTTTTCTTTTACCTCTAACCGTAACTTACTAAATATGCAAGCAATGTTTGAAGTTATCGTCGTCCAGGTTTCCAACGTTTCGTTTAGGATGAGGTGTGGTCAAGCTCTTTCATTTCAATTGTTTTATATTTTCTTTTTTCACAGGGTTGTATTTAGACTATTATAGTTTCCCAATTACTTTCTATTAACACATAATTGTGGTGTAGGTAACAAAAGCGTAACCACTTTAACAACGTTAAACATTAAGGCTTATTGTGAGATTATAACTTTGCGCTAGGGAAAACGAGTGCCTCCTTATTTTATTAAAAAATTTCTGCGCCAACGAAATATGTACTTTTGAGTATTAAGAATTTGGTATCGTATTTGTTTTAGATGGCAGCGAGTCCGGTCTTCGGCTGCTTAAACCAAATTCATTAGGCCCCATTGAATCTAGTCACGGAATGGAGATAGCGCAACTCTTGCTGTCTCTGTTGCACTCCTGGGGCCTGGATCACGACCTTGACAGGGTTTGTCAAGTAAAGTTAGGTTTACTCAGGCCAATGGTAAGAAAATTATAAATTTTTGTTTTTAGTCCAAGCCGCTACAAAAATATTTATTGTTGCTTTTCAGGTTCCAATTTCTTTTGGAGTTCTATCCAAAGCCAATCACATGTCGCTGTTCCTACCTACATGGCATAACACGATACCAGTGGACGACGAGGCTTTGCCCACCGACTTGTCCCTAACTAACAGCCTGCCGCCTGAACTTGTGCGGCAGGAGCAGGTCACAAGGATATTTACCTCGCATACGCACTGGGAATTGAGTACGACGCTCACGAGCAATCACCTGCTAGCCATCATCGCTCTCAGCCACACCCTGATGTCCATGAGCAACGCAACTTTTGTTCCCGAACAGGAGAGAAATAGAAAACTACACAGGTAATATCTAGTAATAATAATAATAATTCACGTCGCTCAATTATTTCGATTATATTTCTAGGCAATCCACCCGAGTTAACTGGAGCAAGACGGATGAAGAACACGAAGAAATGTACACGCAACAGCAAGCCCAAATCAAACAGGGGTGGTCTTTGCTAGCAACTTTACATTGCGTGCTATTACCAGACAAAGTATATGCGTTATAACAGAGATAAGGTTTTAAATTTAAACACGATTTTATTTAGGTTATTGAACACGGCGCTAAGAACTTCAAGCGGCCCCAAGTCGAAATGATGGCTAAGCGATGGCAACATCATTGCGTGGAGGTTAGAGAGGCTGCGCAAACTCTATTGCTCGCCGAGTTATCAAGGTATGCGACGTTGTTTTATATTGGCATATTTTGTAGAGTTTATTGTTGTATGTTACGTAAAGTCCATTTTTTTTCTATAATACCCAAATTCTATAATACTCAAATTTTTAGGCTAAGTTGCATTCCTGGAGGTCACCAACTCCAATTATGTTGGCACATGGGTTTTTTTGGTTACTTTTTTCACAGGGCACTTTATTTAAATTAGAGTAGGCTTTGGAAAATCTGAATTCTGTTGGTATGAATGACAGGTTTAATTACTGAGGTTATGTTAAAAAGTCAAAAATATAACCACAAATTCAAATTAGTTCTACATAGCGGCCAGAATGAGACCCTAAAGAGAGCACAGCAATGGCCGCGTTCACCAGACCCAACAGTTGATGAACTGTTGCCAATTTTTAGATTGTTTTAAGGTTACAACCTTCAACAGGAATTAAATTCAGTCATCACAGTGGCAGCTGTAACCTAAGCTACCTCCAACTGTTGGGTCTGATGAACGCGGCCAATGTTATCAATAAATAATTTGGCAATAGAGCCAAAAGTAGATGACAGTGACAATCAATTATATCTAACACTTCAATATTTTGGCAATAGTAGATAACCCAGAGATAACCTAAAGCCGGATTCATGCACTCGCGAATTGCGAAAAGCGAAATGCGAAACGTGTTGCTATTGGTCAATTTCAAATTTTAATGTGAAATGAACCAATAGCAACACGTTTCGCATTTCGCTTTTCGCAATTCGCGAGTGCATGAACCCGGCTTAAGAAAAATATATCATAGCCTACCCTTATGTAAATAAAATGAAAATGTGAAAGGTGACAGGCATCTTGTCAAAAATGTGAAAAATGTCAAAATAATAGTTCTAATGTCAAATATTATATATTTTTAAAATATTACATTTTTAAATTAAAAACAATAGTCGGGAAGGTTAAAAATGTTCTTGCATAATACCTAATAATTTTCATTGAATTTGAGTTAATTGAAAATAAAATTTGAAATTCTAACCTATAAAATTTATAGGCTTTTCAATAGTAAATAGCAAAATTTCCTATGGTTTAAGCAACGTTTCCACCAACTTTGTAACACTTTGACAGGTATTATAGAAAAAAAAAACAGACTTTTTCTTCAATTACGTTGATTAATATTTTTCTGCTCTCTGCCTAGGATGGGTCCAAAAGGCAGAAAGCAGCTAGTGGAAGCTTGGGCCCAATATCTGCCGCTCTATACTCAATCGGAGAGTATAAATCAGCAAGTTAACTCGACTCCTCCGCAAAACAACGGCAACTCGGGACAGCCCCCTCACTCGCCTGACCCGATAGTAAGTTCCAACCGCTTTGCATAGATTTTGAGATCTTACAGAGATATTTTCCTGCAGGATGAAGAATTCGAGGAGGAAGAGGAGGAACAAATTAGGAAACCGTCAAGCTTATCGGAGCTAAAGAGGAAACAGTCGACCGCTGTCATATTACTGGGCGTAATCGGAGCCGAATTTGGCCAGGATATTACCAGCTCCGACAACAATAGAAAACGCTCGAACGAAGACAGAAGAAAGAGTTCAGTGGTCGAGGGCTTTGGTGAGTCAAATCGGAATTTGTGAAAAATTTTCCTCTACTAATTTCCTTCTAAACCGTAGGGCCTGGAAATAATAATTTAGCAAGACTGACTTCAATGGCATTATCCCATTTATTATTAGCTGCTCCTTCTCCAAAGTTGCCTGCGCACATTCCATTAAGAAGAGCCGCCATCGATTTGATTGGTAGAGGTTTTACTGTGTGGGCCCCCTTTCTAGATATTAGTAAAGTACTATTAGGTAAGAAATACAGCAGCGCCATAGTGTTTTTAATGGTATAACTTTTAGACTTTAAATTAATTTATTTTGATGATATATCTGAAAAATTAAAAAAGCCGTGTATGTTTAGGACTTTTAGAGTTGTGCTCGGAAGCGGATAGATTGGTTCCAAGCATGACGTATGGTTTACCGCTAACACCTCAAGCTGATTCCTGTCGGACTGCTAGACATGCGCTAACGTTAATAGCAACTGCTAGGTAAGTTTATAACTTCATACGATCGTAGTTAAATTTTGAAAATTCTTATGTTGGGTCGTTTTAATTTTTGTCCCTAACGTAGACCAGCTGCATTTGTGACGACCATGGCCAAAGAAGTAGCGAGATACAACGCTATGCAACAAAACGCGCAAACGTTAAATATCAACATGAACAACAACGTCCTGCATAAAGCGAAGCCAGAAATTTTACGAGGCGTAGAATTGTTAATAGAGAAAATGCAGAATGAGATGGCTGATCTTCTCGTAGAGGTGAGTACTTGAATCGGTACGTGCAGGCTTTTCTTATAGCGAGTTTTTCAGCTAATGGATATTATCCTCCATTGTCTGGATCCTAGTCAATTAAAAAACAAGGGACTACAGGATGTTTTCCCTGCGGTTTGCAGGTTCAACCAAGTATCTCACTGTCCAGCGACGAGAAGGATAGCAGGTAATTGATCCTCTCAACTTGAGTTAAATCGCAGCTGATTTTTTTGTTACTCGTTTTCAGTCGGATCACACACAGGAAGTTTAACCATGTACGAACTTCGACAAGGAAAATGTACCACGATACATGCACATTCATCCGCCGTTACAGCACTGGCGTTCAGCCCGGATGGCAAATTCTTGGTCAGCTATGCTTGCGGTGAGAACAAACTCAGTTTCTGGCAAACCAGTACAGGTGAGTGCGTTTGAATATAATAACGTTAGAAGGCGTTGTTTAATGAGTGTGTATTAAATTTTTGACATTTCCGTGTGTCGTAGGAATGTTTGGTCTGGGCCAGTCTCAAACGAAGAACATAAAATCGTACAGCACAGCGCCTATAGCGGACGTGGCGCGCCTCAACCCGATGAGGCTAGCCAGGCTGATATGGATAAACAACAGGACGGTGACGTTGATGTTGGCGGATGGTTCGGAGACGCGTTTCAACGTATAACGATCAGGCCATGCATGTGAGACTGTGGCCTTTCCTACTAATGTTGTTCTTTCAAATCTATTATCTTATGAACGTACGATAACTCATAAAGCCATATAATATTTTACTTGCACGGTAGGTTGTACAATTTTACTTGAGTTGCTGGGGTTGTTAAGATCAAAATTCGTCTTTTTGTGATAGTAACTTTTAAGTTTGATAGGAGGTATGTGGAAACAATTTCATATGTATTTTATTTTATATATGCATTTAGCTGTAGATAGGTGAATAGACGAGTAAAGTAATATTCGTAGTGGATTTCATAAATTCCCTGCGCCACAAATACAAATTTGACCGTAATCAATGGATCGGATTAATTTAGGGAGCTTTGAGTGGCGGGCCATGACGTGCTAATAATGGTTCCGATAACATAGAAGTTAGTACCGTGGAAGAATTTGTCACTTCTTCTTTGCAGTACAGTCCCAATGTGGTAGAAATGGTCAACTCCTTCAGTAGACCCCAAATCAGAAATCTCGGAAATATTAACAGTTTTTTATGCATGGTGGTTGTTAGGTAAGTATTGGTTTTTATATTGGGCATTAATTTAGTTCAATAAAGGATAAGAATAGCACCTAAAATAATATTGAAATGTGCCTGCGGTGCCGTTTCCGCAACGGGAACTCACCTCGAATATTATTTCACTTGTTTTAAATCAATACAATGTCACGAACTTAATTAGAGAAGCCACATGGTTGCATTTGAAGCAATAAAACATATTTTATTTGATTATAACCTATAAATGTTGGAATTGGGGTTATGTATTATTTTTTCAAGTCTGTGTTTGAAAATGAACCTTATTTTGAAGGTTATTAGACAGTGACGTAGATTTTTACAATCTACAACAAGCGAAGCAAATTTTAGCTGATTCGCCCTAGTTTTTTACTGCTCCTGTATTTGTCGAAAATATCATAATTAGTTGTTCGTTCCTTGATGGTAGTTTTAATAACAAATCATTACAAATAGACATATAATTATTTTAGAGAAGTCAGCAATTGAACAATTTTTGCAGAATTTAGAAAATAATAAAAAATAAATCTGTGAACGTGGGCAATCTGGGCTTAACCTAATTGTTATAATCAAATAAAATAGTAAATCGTAGGTAGTTGCAATTTTCATTTCCGAGTCCTCGTTTCACAGAGCTTTTGTTACTAGCACAAAACGGTGAGTTTGCTAAGCAAGAAACTTAACAATTTTACTGACAAAAATCAGAGAGTGACAATAATTTGAAACTGACGATCGTAGATTGGTATATAATCCAAAATTTTAAAGCCGTTTCCAGTTTAATATTCAGCCATGTACATAAACTGGAAGTTAATCTGATAAAATAGCCTTATGTAATTACGTGTGCCTCCAGCGTACATAAAATTGGTTTCGACTATTATTTCTAGCGCGAGGGCTAAGTATAACAGTTCAACTTTTTTGTTACACAATACACAGTTGCCAATATGATGTAATATTTTTGTGAATTAAATTATAAGTAAATACAACATAATTATATTCAATAACGGGATATAGTTTGAGCTGTTATATTTAGGTCCTCTTTATTTTTGTATTATGTACGTATGTTTTAGATCTTGTCAACACTTTTTCTTTTTGACATCAATTGTAACATCGGAAGGCGTTGGAAGGAAAGATTATTGATAATGAGTAATGTATTTTGAAAGTTATGTATACGATTCCAAAGAAAACGTTATTGTCTAAAAGTTATTTGTGAAAAAAAAGAAAGAAAAAACGTTATGTGATAATCTCTTTATTGAAAAGGTGCATCACTCGATTGATTCAACTCAAAATATCTAACAAGTTACTATAAAGGAAGATGTTATCAATATAGATAGACCAGTAGCGTATCTTTTTCCTTTTTCCACTAGAGAAACGTCACTTGCGCATTTTATTAAAACAGGATGAAACGGTTTTTTTAAATTCCTCTTTATATTTTGAATCTTTTTGTCTCTCTCTTTTATAATACAAATTTGTTTATTTTGGAGTTCTGAATCTATTACCTTGGCCAGAGTTTCTGTCCCGTAAAGGAAAATTGTTGACAGGATCGCTCTTATGAACTGTGAAAACGTAGCTGGACAGTATTGAATATGAAGCATTTGTGTTGAAATGATAATACGTAGTACAACCATTGATTGCTTAAAAAAAATATATATATAAAGCATATTGTATTTATATGAAGAGGTGTATTGAATATATATAAAATGAGACGAACACAATCTATAGTTTTTGTAATTTTTAATTTGATAGTAAAGTATATATCGCACTAATATATGACTATAGTAATATATAGGTAATTATTTTATTCATTTATCCTGCATCATGTTTATAAATTGTATATAAATGTTATTTATTTTTAAAGTTATAGAGTTTAGAATAAGTATAAAAAATTTATTTTATTCCTACACAGTAATTATTGTAAATTAACGTGTTATTTTTGGATTTTTATTAGAGAAATAAAAATACTATGTTTTAGCGATTACACTTTCTTTGATACTTACAATTGTGGAAATGAGTCGAACTGGAACTATGGCAGCGACACAGAAACTTACCTTCCCTGCTTTGTCCATTTTCGCTTTCAAATCCAGCACAGCTGGAAAATTTGATTTGTAAAATCGTAGCGCGAGCTGGAGGAGTATGTACTTTCTGTGTCACTCCGTATATTGGTACGGTAATTTTAAATTTATTAAGTTGGTACTTTTTTCTATATAAAGAGCATACATACCTTCAATTTGTTACAAATCGGCCTGGACACAATTCATCTAAAGTTACCGTGCTATATTTAAGCCTGTTGTATATTTTTGTTGATTATTAAAATGATTAATTTAATTTCCAAAAAGTCGTACTATGCTGCTCTTACGAAATTTATGTGTACCTACTCCGTATTTGTGATGTACCTCGTACTACTGTCTTTATAGGCCTTTTGCGGCCTATAATGTTTATTGTGATTTGTGATTCAATACTTTACGTGATAATTGTTGCAACTTTTTTTCTTTACCAAACCCAACAAAAAAAAAATTAATAAAGACATGACCTGCATTTCAGCTCAAAAAACAATTATTACGTAAAATATTTAGGTGTCTTTCCTCATAACTAAATTAAGTTCCCTCTAGTATTACGATTTAATTGCATATAAATGTGTGTATTATAAACATGGTCCTTGAAATTTATGCCAGGTTTTATTACGTTTTTTTTTTTTTCGTTAGAAATTTTGTTTTTTTTAAATATTTGCATAAAATAAAAATCATCCGTATTGTATAGGGTGAGCCAAACTATTTTTATTGCACACTTTTTTAAGTGTAAGTTTTTTTGTTTTATTGTAATGTCGATAACTCAAAATTGTGCCAGAAAATTCCATTATATTTGGTCCGCCCTGTACAATGTCCTGTCAAGTTTTGACAGTAAAAATAGGCCTGCAATAAAATTTCGCTACTATTTGCTAAAATATTTTTAGTACAAAATGGATCTGTAAATAAACAAATTTCTTAAAATCCTCAAAGAAGGTGAAATATGCAATAAAATAATTTCATTTATTTAAATATTTTTATTTAAAATTAATAATTGACCGATCCTAAATTAATTGCAACAAATTTATAAGTTCTAAAATTCACGTTACCGAGAGAAATGTAATATAACCTGGTGTTTGTGTTATGTATATAATAAGACAATTTTTAGCAATATATTAATGTTTTATGTACATGTTGTGTACATGAAAGTCGAATTTAGTCAAATATATATTATCTAAAAATTAATTCCAGTCATTTCAATTGATCTTATTCATCCTTCAAATATATCAACAAACCCAACTAGCATAGAATAAATGACTTTTAACCTTCGGTGGCATTTCTTCTAATTTTAGTGACTACAATTACATATTCATACATTATACTTATCGCAGGTTTTGCACAAATAAATCTTTGTAATAATAAAATTTATTTCTTAAAGCTTTTATGTAAATAGTACAAAACGTACAGCAACAATTATAAACCAAAAATCCAAAATGTGTTTTTGCTAATGTCCTCAATGGCACCGGATGAAACCAACTGTTCAGTCACTAAATTCCTCTGCTGTCCGTCTAGATTTAAATTGGCAAATATGGTGAAACGTAATATTGTGGGTTTTTGATTCATAAACTTTCTGACATAACAACAAATCATTTACAATAAATTCCAAAACGTTGCCGAAATTGCAAATACTACCAGCGCGCTTGAAGCCAATAAGTTAACCGAGCTTGAAGGGTCGGCTTTTCCGGGAATAATAGCGTTTTCGATATCCCTAAGTGATTGAATAATGGATTTGTTAATACACCTCATCAACGGGAAGTTGACGAAGTCGGCATCATCGCCTTCGGAACAGTCTCCGTGGAAATCGTCGGTATCAATCGACCACACCATGGCGCCCGCTAATTCTTTTTCCATTGCAAACTGGACTTTTTCTGCAATCGATTGTTCGTTGTCGTAGGCGATCAACTTGTTGTCGCTTACCGCGAAGGGTGTTCGAGATTCGTCATCCCAATACGTTTTCCAGTCCAATGTGGAATTTCTCAGTACGCTGCAGATCTAAAAAATATAAACATGACATTTCGTTCGATTTGTCCTTTATATTTACCTCATTGTAGCCCATGAACCCGTTTTCTCCGGTATAAGGTCCTTTGAATCCCGCGCTTTCCGCTGGCGTACCCAACTGAGGCTTGCCTTTTGGCAAAGTTTGTAAGAGAAAAGTTCTGCCATACAGAGGTATTCCCATGACCAGCTTGGATGGTGGTGCGCCAAGTTTTAGCATATAGTTTATCGAAAATTCCTGAAAATAAATATATTGAGACAAATGATAGATATTTAAAAAAAGCTGAACATACCACGTTGAGGAAGTCGCTACTTCTTAGAGGGGCGTTCGCCCCCGTTTTCAAATCCCAGGTCCCATGGTAGTCGTAACACATCATGTGAATGTAATCTAAGTAAACGGACAACCCCTTTACGTCATATCCACCGTCTATTGTATCTTTGCCAGCTCCAAAGGCTGCCGTTAAAAGAAGGTTGTGTTTCCTAAAAGCAGCCCGCAATTCCTACAATAAAACCAATTATGGGAACTGAACTACAGTAGTATCGTCAAAGCTCTAAGCTTCTTGTAATCTATTATGCTAACCTTGACTAACAACAAGAAATTTAGTTTATCATCTGGTGTCCCCCCTCGCTGTCCGGGGAATTCCCAATCCAGATCCAGGCCATCAAAGTGGTACTTCCTGAGGAAAAATATGTTCAGTTAAATTATTAGGTGACAAACCATAGTAACGTACTTTATAAATTCCGCTGCATTGGCCACGAATCGACTCCTTCTAGCGGGGCTGGCTACCAGCTGGGAGTAGTTCTGTGACCCTTCGTTCCAACCGCCAATGGCTAGCGAAACCTTAAGGTGCGGGAATGTGTCCTTTAAATTAGTTATTCTTTGGTATCCACCTTTTCCATATTGCTCCGTCAAATCTTGCCATGGATCTATAAGAAACGAAATTAACTTAATATTTATTTATCTAACATTATTAAACGATTAGAAAAATTTACATATTTACCCAAAGCTCTAATGGAGTCCTCTTTCACGTCTAGACCGGCAAAAGAATATATAATGTGGGTGCAAAGATTTGGATCCAAGTTCTCTATTGCGAATGATCCTCTGTCCGGTCTGTATACTGACCAGGATCCTATGTAACACACGACTAGTTTGCCATGTGTTGGTCCTGAAAATTTAAGATTTAGCTATATAAGTATCATATTATTTTCTCTAAAGCCTATATATCAGGGCTACAGTTTTTATTTTGAAAAATAATTTCATACAAGCACACGTAAAATACCTACCTACCTATATAAACAATGAGAAAAAAAAATGAATATTCGAAAAGGAGGAAATTTAGAAATTTGACGGGTAAATTAGTTTTTATTCAATTTACAAATAAAAAAGTTGTCGATTTTTTAAAGTGGGCTGTGTAAACAATTTCTTCTCCTTCAAGTATTTTTTAAAATATTTCGCGTCAAGATAAAAAGGCCGAATGTTCGGGGGTGGGTAAAAAAGGCGCAGACGTTTTTTGTAAAATTGGCCCTTGTAATTTGTTTTCAAATTTCGCCTCGTCCGCTTCTGCGCTGCAAGCATCTCAACGAACAGGTTAGCCAAATAACAACGACGAAATAAAATCCCCAGATGTTCCTAAAAATTAGTTCAAATGAATAGTAGGTTAGCCACTAAAGTTCATTGGCGCCGTGAAATCTTTTTCCAGAGGGGTCGAAAAAATTTAAAAATTTATTTTAGAAAAAAAGTTATTTTTCGACTAGTTTTGTATGTCTGGCGTGCGTCAGTTTTATAATTATTTTGTAAAAAAATTATGAGCTTATTTCTTTAAGGAAACCGATTAGTGGAAAGACAAATTTAGTTGCATTTTCCCATTATTATATTACTCACTCATTTGTTATTGGCCTCAAACGTGAAATTATTGTTAATTACAGATGACTGGTTTCTAGACACCAGAAGTGATTAAATAGCTATTCAAATATTTATATGGAAGAAGTGGTTCTTATTTAAATACTTATTTACATATATGCATAGTTTTAATTAATGATTAATTTAGGTGAGTAATACATCAATTGACTACTAGTATAATGTATATATGATTAGGAAATGCATAATTTCTATGCCGTTGTAAATGATTAAAATTAAAAACAGCAACAAATACAACCACCAAGCATGCGATATGCAATACGTAGGGTATTATGATTTGTAAATACACAAATTAGATATAGTAGCTACCTAATGCATAAAAAAAATTGTTTCTGTCCACTTCCTTGTTTATTTCGCGGTGACTTGAATTTAGCACGGTCCAAATAATTAATATTTGTTTAAATTATGCATATATTGTACTATTGTAGAGGCTGTTGACAGATATATATATACAAACTTATGTAATAGACAAGAATTAATTGGTACCGAAATAAGTAACGCTTGATTTGGGATAACCGTATCTGATGGACATTTCCTTTTAGGCAAAAACATGTAAATGCGACTTATAATTGGGTACCTAGGCGAATACCGTGTATATAGTACAGGAAACGGCAAAAGCTGCTGCATAATCTAAACAGTAAACAAAACTTGACGATTTTGCTCCTATTTATACAGGGTGAGACATGAAATTTTTAATCGTTAAGCGAATAAACCAGAACAAATTTTCGTAGATATTTTATATTGTTCGTTAATGATTTAATGAAAAAAACATTGGAATTTCCACTTCTTTAAGTTCAATCTGGACGTTTCTGTTTGTTCCAATTTCCTCAATTAATGAAAAAATGCTTTTTTGTGTATTAAGAAAGCTTTTATTGCTCATAAAAAAAAATTGTAATTGAATTGATATTATAATTCTATCGTAAAAATGTTTTTATTTAACGTTAGAATGTAACATCAAACCTTTTACTATAATAAATTTTTTTTTTGTAACAAAATAGTCGGCCGTGGTCCAACGATTCATGTCTTTATTAATTACGGCTGTTGTGAAGAATGTTTTGCAGTATTGTATACATATTTACGGTAAATTTATAAAAAATGTGCGTATAATTGCTACTCGAACAATTTCTAAAATATTGAATTACGTGTACCAGAAATAAATAATTTTGTTTGGATATCTGCCAGGGAATCCCGAACAACAAACCGCAGTAGAAGATTCCGCCAAATTAGCGTAAACGAATTTTCACACTTTAAATGGGAAATTGATTTAGTTTCGTCATGTTTTAGATTTGTACTAACCCACAAAAAATATAAAACCCGCAACAAATAAACGATGTTAATACCGAACTGTATAGCTTTTACGAACGAATTAATAATTGTAAGAAAATTTTTTGCCATTTGATACGCAAATATTCATTTTGTACACAAATTTATTATTATATTATTATTATTTTAAATCTATAAATACCAATGGAAAAAACTAATGTAGGTAATAATAAATGCAGTTCCTAAAATATCACCTCATATTCATAACCAGAATTTTGTTTATTAAATTCCATAAAATTTACAGGACCGGCGTCAGGTACACTTTTTAATTTGAGATATTTAAATCTAGATGACTCAACAAATACCTACTATAATATCCGTACTAGAAGTGTCGGTTTGAATGAAAGAACCAATTTCTTTCACTCAACGGTCTTAAATCAATCGCTTTAAATGATTCAGTTCGCTGGTCTTTCCGTTACCTGATCACTTTTTTTTGTGGAAGTATTGCAAACCTATTTATTATTGGTTCACTTTTTTTTTAATTTATCTAGATATACAATCATTCAACAGGTAAACAAACAATTGAATATTTTAAGTGGAAATATTACGCCCAAATTCAAATTATATCGTACAGATACATGGATCATGAATATACAGTGTGACCCATTTGTTTGCGGGTCACTCTGTAAAAATCTTTATTTTCGTGCGATTTTAACCTATTTTTTTTAATATAGTTTTTCAAAATTTTAATTTTAAAAACTGACTGTATAAGCCTTGGATTTTGTAGGAAAGTGGCGCTTTTTGCTCCAGAAATGCAGTTCATCAAGATCTTCCTATTTAAAAAAAAAAAATCGGTTAAAATCGCCCAATATAATAAATAAAGATTTTTAATCGAGTGACTCGCAAAATGGGTCACACAGTATATCTTATTTTGAAAAATTTTGACTTACATATACTTAGAGAAAGAATGTATTTAGTGTTTACTAGCATATTTAAACCCGCTTTAACTTTTTGAATTATTAAAATATCCTAACTTATAAAAAATAACCACAGAATTAAAGAAATTTATTTTCAGGGTCCGTAAAGTACAGCATATATAATAAAAGTAATTTAAATTTTTAAAACGAGTTTTTAATTAAATACCTACTTATTTCAAAATAAAAACGTTTCCATTAGTCAGATTATATTATGCGCAGGTTGACATTTAATTTTTTCCCTCCCCACAGTTGCCAACAACCACTGAATTTTAAAATAAAAACCGTATCAAACTGATTCACCACGCATTTTTCGGATATCAGTTTGAGAATTTAATAGAGCACGCGAGCAAAACTGCATATTAAATTAAAAAAGGCCTCTCGCTCAAGTTTATTTATATGAACCCGCAATATCCACAACAAAGATATGTGGCACTTTGTCGGTAGCCCACCTCTCGAGTCTCGGTTGATCTACTTTTGAACTTGAACTACCTACCTTTACATATAAGGGGAAAAATGATAAGATAACTTACCTGTTGCTAAAACGTTTACGAACAATATAAATATCACAATAAAAGTACACTTAAACCACATGTTGGTCCTATGACAACTTTTTAGTAAATGAGCTGTGAACATTGTGAACAATATAGCAACAATTTACAGTTACGTCTGCACCGCTAAATTATCTATTTCAGTTTTGGATGGCATATCGCGCGCTTCAGAAAGAAACAGAGAACGGGGCCGCTCGAGCGAGGGTATGTCTTGTCTTAAGAATCGTGGTGGATATTCCTTTCACTTCTGTTGCAAGTTTACCAGTGCGACAAGTCCATAAGGTACGCGTCTCGTTTCAGTATGTGAAATAAAGAAAGATGCAGATTAAAATCGTGTTATTTAAGGCTAAGGATTTGTGAAAAACCAGTTTATCAATAAAATATTATCGTCGCTAAACCGGTAATAATCTTATACATTTTGAGGGAGATGTATGAATTTATTGTTTAAAACAACATATATAATACTTAGAACACCTAGATATTTCGCTTTATCAAGTAGCACTCAACAAAAACAAAACTCCTGTAAAGCTTCGTGTAGAGTCCCGAAAACTTAAACAAATTGCGCAAGTGTATTGTTGGTTGCAGTACTACTCTGACCAGGCAACTGGGTATTTAGATTGTAGTATTTCTGGTTGCCTAGTGCATGGTATTCAGATTTTAGTATTTCTGGTTGCCTAATGCATCTTACCCAGTGCAGTTATACACTACCATGCCTAATAGGGCAATATATAGAAGATTTAAGCCTTTTTTAACGGAACAATAATTAAACTAGTCTAAGTACTATTGTTCTTTTTAATGTATTTTTTTTGTCCACTTTAAGACTTCTATAACAGTGTAAGTTTTTATATTACATGTATATATAAGACAAGCAAAAAGTGTCACCTTTCCTGCTTGTATATCTTAGATAAAATGCTTAATCCGATGATTCGTCTGTGTCTTCTTTTTTATCGTCGTCAACAACATTTTTCAGCTTGGCTATTAAATTGTTCGCAGGGTTAAAAACCGTGATGGGAGCATTGCAAACAAAACACCTGGTCGTTTTTTTGTATCTTTCCAAAGCGCATTTCTCACAGAAATAATGTTTACACCTAAAAATAAAAATAACCGATAAAGTATAACTGTTTACTCAATGACAATTAGTACGTACTTTGAGACAACGGGGTCCACAAAACTGCCTCGACAAATGACACACTTAAATGGTAAATCCTCCTCGTCTGAATGTATTTCATATTTAGTATCGTCATCGCTTTCTTCTCCGTATTTTCCTTCGCTCCATTCCCGTTCGAGTTGCCAACCGTGTTTGTAATCGCTTCTGTCGTGGAGAAACTTACAGCTGTCACCAAATCCACAGAATCCCGTTTCCTTGTAGTCCTTGCAAATATCTGGTTGGTAGTCCCACCTGACCGTGGCCCTCAAGTTGGCTGGTGCTCGAATCGGGCCTTTCCTTACCAAGCCTTCCAAAAAATAATATTGTTAGAGATGAAATTACTACAAATAAAGATCTATTATTCATTCATAATAATAGAGTTCAACGCTACCTGAACTTGCGTTCCCAGCGGCTGTATCTTTTGGTTTATAATACTGTGCATAATTATTAAGACCCCTATAAACTTTATCGTCTTCTTTTCCTTCTAACTCTTTATTAACTTCCAGTTTTTTTTCGAAAATTGCTTGTGCATCACGATCTGTTTCAGTGTCAATTTCCTTAAAAAATAAAATAAACGTGTAACTAGCGGCTTCTTCCATAATCGCATAAGAAATAATATTGTAATACCAGTTTTAACTTACCACTGTAGCAGTTGCTCCTTGATCTGAAGGGCCTGCCGGCATTGCCGATTTATTCGATTTATAATTTACCCTAAAATCTTCGTCACTACTTGATGATACGTTTCCATCACCTGCGGCTTTCTGCTGCTTCTGTAATTTGCTAGTACTCTGTACGTTTGGGTTTTGCTTAGTTTTACGTTTACTTTGTTTAATTATAGCTTGCTCTTCATTATCGTGTTCTGAAAGTAAGACCACCTTAGAGAATGAATTGCTAATATGTTAAATACTACGAAAATATTTGTTGCTCCCTAAGCTTTCGTATTCACCAAAAAGTACAAAAACAAACCTTCGTCTGAACCAGAGTTTTGCCTTTTTCTTGTTCCTCTATTTTTTATAATTCTCTTTTTAAATATAAATGAACAATTTGTTTCCTTTGTACCGTCAGACATATCGTTAAAAAATAAAATATGTATATTATTTATTTTTATTATTTATTTCTTGGACCACAGAACACCATAAATCGTTGTATTTAGAGATTATCTTCACAGAACAGATTGAACAGAATATTCTAATCTAATTCTTACGTCTTCCATAGTTTTTTATTGTTCCGTGTTCCATAGACACAGATATGAATAGAAGGATAATGCAACCCTCAATCTTATTTTCCATGATTTTTTCGCCATCTCAGCAGTGGTGAATACAAATTTATTAAAAGTATTAAAGAGCACCATTCTTATTTATATTAATCACTAGAATCTTTAAAAAAATTATTGTACAATAATGTACCTGACGCTAATGCCACACCCTTTCCATTTTATAATTTAAATATGAAAACACAGTACCTAACCTCAACTATGTAAATCGCTCCAAAGCGCTCCACCGTTTCATAAATGTTGTCAACCCATGCAACGAACGGACTATACTATCCACGACTTCAAAATTTATACATCGTTGGACGTCGGTAGTTTTTGTTTTTAAAACTCGCCCCTCTCTAGTCTTTTATCACCTCTACGTGCCTCTACTCTGTGCTTTACGATTTGCAATCGGTGCTTTAGGTGTTCTGTGGTTGCAGTTAGTTAGATCTGTGGCAGATTCTGTTTTCGGAATAATTTGATTTTTATAATCGAATACTGTCAATTGATTCTAGTAATCGTCTTGGCATTGCTATTATGTTTAATTATGTTATTTTTAATGAATTACTTTACATTCATTCATAATCTTAAGATACTTTGAATGCTCGATGTTCGGTAATTTAGACTGTTCATTCAAATTATTTCATTTCATATCACATTTAATTCGGTTGACACCCAATCGAATGATGCGGTGATTTTTCGAGATGATTCGAGTTTTCTCTGGAATAATCGAATGAACCTGATTTCAAAACTTTTTCTTTCCACCTCCATTTTCGGTTCAATTTATTTCAACTTTTCAGCTTTTCAACAACTACCCTTTCTATTTAGTCGGTGTATTCACTCAGTTCAGCTACCTTTTATGTTCTGTAGTTCATTTGCTTGTGGCTTGTCTGCGTATGATCTGCGCTGTGGAATAAGTAGATATTCTGTGGTGGTTCGTGGTTCTTGTTGTTTGTGTTATCCACAAACACCACCAGCTGTGAGATTGGCAAAAAATTAATAGAAAACGATTTTCTTGAGATAAACAGCCGATGGTGATAGAAAAAACATTTTTCACTTTATCAACCAAGACCAATTATTAAGAGGTATTTATTCACTATTCAGTATGTGTTTAATAATTGCCTAACCACATGTTTGTTTTTTTTAGGAACTCTCCATTCCATAAAGTAAGTAACTCACAATGAAAGACGTTATCGACGTGATGGAACTACAAAGAGAAAAGAACAGGAAACTTTCACCAATAGACTACAAACAGTTGGATTTTAATGGAGGTTTTACACCGGCCAGGTTCATCTTCGAATGTGGAATTAAGCTAAACGGGCAACCACTGACCCTAGCAACCGCTGCGGTTGTTATGCACAGATTTTTTAGAGAAGTCGACCCAACTAATTATGATTGCTTTGTAAGTATACGGAAACCAAATATACAAGTACTGTGAAAAAGCGCTGTTTTAGCCATGCGGTGTTGCTGTAGATCCCATATTCTCTTAATGAATACGATATGTACGTAACAGTACGTACAACGTACACTATAAGTTGCCTAGAATTAAATAATATATCCTGAAGAATGGATGAAGGAATTTGCTTAAAATCTAATAAAATGTCTTCATAAATGACGGCAAATAATAAGAATTTTAAAAGAGATTATAATATAGCATGTGCTGGAATAGGTATTTATATCAATAATTGCTGATTGCCGTTAAATAATGGTTTTTCAACTTTAATATTTCAATAGTTCAAGTGTTTTTATCTTAAAAGTAAGGAAGGAATTTGCTTGAAATCTAAAAAATGTTTCAACAGTGATAGTGAATAATAAAACAAGATTTAAAAAACATTTCAATATTGTAAAATGAAAACACCTCTTATCTTATAGTAGAGATTTTGACTAGAACATTCTTATCAAAATAACGGTGCATATTTTCTTATGTGTACATTTTTTTATAATAACGAATCGATGTGATTAATCATTGGCTTTACACAGTTTAACATAAATCCACCATGGCAAAGTATTAAAATATGTTGTATTTGTGTCTCGTTTTACCCTTGAAACAAATCGAAGTCAGGGACTCCTATTAATTAAAACTAGAATTTTTTTTTGCTATTTACTTGTCGAATATTTTATTTGAAATATTTTATAATTTATTTTTTTTTTTGGTACCTATGTAATATATCAATAGAAAAAATTATGACCAAAAATGGTAAAACGTAGGTACCCTTAATATACTACAAATTTACTACAACTTATTTATATAAATCTTATAACGACAAATTGATAAATATTTTGGTATTTTTAAGCACCATTAATCATAATATTTTCCAATGAATTCCTTAATTAGAAATAAACAGGTTATTAATAGAGTGCAAGTTATTTAGATAACAAAACCTTAATTCTTAATTATTTGTCATTGAATTCTGTCTTGTTTACCTCCTACCTAATAAACATCACGGAGCCTGAGGCTCAGAAAGTTGTTTAGTCTAGCAGACCATAAATATGATTTATTAGATGCAAATCTACTTTGATTTATAATTATTTGCAGGACTGCTTTTTCTGGCAATTGAACTAATACAGACAATTATCTGTGATCATTATTTATGCCTATTTACTTTTTATACTTTTTTCTCAACTTTCATAAACGTTAAAAATCACCAATGCAATATCTTATAGCTTAAAGTTATGGTCAAGGTCAGTCATGTGAATAACTGTATATTTTTTGGCACTAACGCCCACTAACTTGAATTGAACAACAGTTGTATTAAAAATTCAAAACATGATATGAAGAAATATGCAAAAGTCAAACACGTTGAGCAATTAAACATATTAACCTTTTATCAAAACCAACAATGAATAGTAATGGTTAATTTATATCTAATAATTTGCATTATTTTTGTCAACGAATTTTATGTTTTAAGTTCACTTTCTAATTAAGTATACATATAAAATAATATAAAAAAGGTGTTTATTAATTTTGTAAATAAGTATATAAACATAAAAAAACATAAAACACACCACAGAAATTAGACAACCCCCAAATCCAAAGCCAAAGGCTGTCCGGAAGGGGGCTACACATTTGAAAAAACGCAGACAAACATCCATACCCACCGACATTGCCATTTGCCGGTGCCCGGTCTCGAACCGGGACTCGATAGGCAGTGTAGCCAGAGCCATGTCTGTCACTCACGCCTTAGCCCACTGCGCCACCGAGTCGGATATATTTTAAAATGTATTAAATTATCTATCATACCAAAAAATCAATGCCTGCCCAACATTTCGTTGCTAGGACTTGTAACATAAAATGTCAGAACTATTAACAAGTTATGTGTATTTCGTAACAACGTTTTCAATGCTTATTATTTTGAAAGTATTATTGCGTTAAAAAATTAACACATCAGTTGCGATACAGCAGAGCTTTTAGTTCAGAAGGTGCTTTAGCAATAGCTGTGTCTACTAATTGCTATTTTCTTACAAATAGAAATAATAAAATATTATATTTAGTTAATTGCAGCTTCATCTCTCTATTTGGCTGGGAAAGTGAAGGACGATCCGCTTAAAATCCGAGACATTATCAACGTTGCCCACAACACCCTCCACAGAGGCAGCAGTCCCCTTGAAATCGGAGATGAATATTGGAACATGCGAGATGCGATTGTCCAAGCCGAGCTGTTGATCATGAGGGTTCTCAAATTTGAAGTTGGCACGACACACCCTCATAAATACATGCTTCACTATTTAAAGTCCATGGAGGGCTGGCTAGGAAAAGAGCAGTGGGAAACGTTGCCCATTGCCAAAGCCTCGGCAGCATTTTTACAAGATTTCCATCACGACGCCAGTATTCTAGATTACAACCCTCGCCATATAGCTATTGCTTGTATATCGCTAGCGTTACAGTGTTATGGTGTACAGTTACCGCTGATTGAAGATACCGACGATGAGGCTTGGTACAATGTTTTCGTCAAAGACTTACCCAAAGATAAGCATTGGGAAATAATGGAAAAAATCATGGAGACGTATAATAGAGAGCCTGAAACGGCTTAAATAACTCCGACTGCGAATTATTCATTTCTTTACTGTTAATATTCCTAAGTTTCAGTTTATGTAAGATAATCTTTCATATAAATATACGACTTGTCAGTGGCGCACCTGATTTGTTTTAGTAGGGGTAAAATTATTGCCCAAATTTACTTTGTTTAAAAGTATGCAAGTGACAAGAGGTCTGAAAATGTAAAACGTAAATATATGCAAAAGTAACAACAAACTTGTAGGTAACAGAAATTGTGGCACAAAATTATGTGTCGTTGCTTTTATTTCCAGAATTGATGTCATATAATATAAAATTTCTAGGGAACTTATGTGTATATTCAAATGTGCCAAACTATTGTTAATATTTAATATTGTCAATGAGGGTTCTTAACAACTATATACATATATATGTATGGTGACTTTATATCTTGTCTTGGGGGGAGGCACTTCATTCTTATACCCCTTTTGGTGCGCCCTCATAAAGAATTTTAGTAGGTCGAGTTTTATATGATTGATAAGAAGTAAATACCTATGATTAGGAATAGAAATTTGATGTTTTTTACAGAATGAAAGAATAAAAATTTCAAAAAATACGTTGTCGAATCTTTAATTTATTTGTCCATTTATACTATACGTTATTTGCACAGACCTAAAGTTCTGTGGTTATTTGGTACGAGTATACTACAAGCTACAAGTAGTTTATTTTTTATTTTTGTGGTGTATAAGTTAATGACTGCTTAGCAAAACGGGACCTCAAAACCATTCATTATAAATTACAACACTGTTAAGTGCATATTTATTTATTATGTTTGTTAATTTCTCGTAATAAAAGTTATAATGTGTTTTCTGATCAAATATGAAATTAATACGTGTAACAATTCGATTCAATCGATTCGTATTACCCGATTTATTTCATATTTTGGTCATTCCTGGACGTGCCTAAAGTACAGAATGAGTTGTTCTGTGCCTAACCTATACAATGGCCCAATAGTTTCCACTAAAGGTCGCTAGATAGCGCGGCCAACAGTGCCTTTGTAGCCCACTAAAATTTTCACTTATTCTCAGTTAATCGCGTCCATTTATTATAATAAATGTCGCGTCAAAATAATCTACGCTGATAGAGTAGTTCTAGTTACACAGGTATTAATTGTTTTGTTTAGTGGACTCAACTGATCGAGTTAAACTTGATTGGTCCTTAATTTGAATATAACCAATCAGAGATCAGAGGCTGTTCCCCTTTTCTTTGGATATCTTTTCTCGTGTGTACGCCACTGATTCTTGTTTTGATCGAACGTCACAAATTGACAACTGACATTTCCTTCCCATCCCCTGCGCACCCCGCATTAAAGTGCTCGCAGATCGAGGTACCGTCATCGGTATATTTTTGTATTTTCGGCGATCGCAGCCAAGAATTTCTGTCTTACTTGTGAGTAGTAAGTTTAGCGAAGTTAGTGTAGGTAGGGTATAAGAACGAATTAAAATGACTGAACGATTACGAAGTGGTAGTACAAATTCTGCAAATATTTCGGCGAAAATGGCTAACGATTTGACTCCTCGCAAAACAACTTTGATATTGGTGATAGTGGTCGCTTGTTTCGGAGTGTTGTGGCCGAAAGTGTTCTACCCCATGTTAGTAGGATCTGCGAACCAGCACATGAAACCCAGCCCCATCGACAAAACCTCAGGTACAGAGACGTTTCTCCCTTTCCGGGCATTAGTTGTTGTAATCTATTCTTCCCCTATATTTAGGATGCTGTGACGTGATATCCGAGACCGACGTTCACACCATTAAAATCATGTCTGAATTATGCAGAACTATCATAAAACGAGACGAAGATACACCTCTAACTGGCAGAGAAATCGTTGCGAAATGTCAAAGTGCTGTGTTAGAGACTTGCGGTATAGATATATCAGCCGTGTTACAAGAACAAGTCAGATTGGGGCAGTCGTTTAAGCAGATCTTAGAGGAAGTCAGGTCTCTAAATGGGTCGCTCTGTTTAAAATATAACTTTGGGCTAGCTCCCTGGAGGCTCGGTGTTCCGCATCGGGTCACCGTAAAGGTGTCTCCTTCTTCCAGTAAGCATTTCAAAAGTGTGTCGCTTTCTAACCACGAGCTAAATTTACTTTATTACTCATAATCTAACCACTTGTTTGTTTTAAATAAGTTAGTTGGTAAGGAAATTTGCAAAAATCAAATCGTTTTGTTAAATAATAATTTGCCTCGGTTGGCGCACAAAAATTTATTGGACCAATTCTTACGTTATCCTCAAGAGCAATTGAGTTTTCCATTCTAGTAAGATGGCAATTAACGAAATAACGGCATACCTAAATTAGTTGATTTAATAAAAATTGAGACAAGAAATATGTTGAAGGTCTAATGTTAAAGAACTTTGATAAATTTTTTTCAAACTAAAATTCAAAAGTCGCAGCAAAAAATTAAATATTGGTATTGCGACCTGGTTGTGAATATTGTTGAAAGGCTCTTGCCAATTGTTGATGTTTTTACTATTAAAAAAAGAATATGAGAAAAAGGCGATATAAGATATGTATTTTACTCAGATAAATATAAAATGATATATTGCTGTTGTACGTGCAGAAAGTACGAGGTTTCTCTCGATGATTGTAAAAATAAATATTTTTGTGATTCTAAATGTTTTCACTTGTTACCAAGATCCAATAAAAGATATTGTATATGTTCCGCGATGAGTTTTGTTTACCTGGAACAAGTTCAAAATTTTTATATATTAAAAGCAGGCATGCCTATTTTTATATCCTATTTGAAGTAAGACACTGATCTCTCTGGATAATTTGGGGTAACTGAGTAACTGATAAATAGGAAGTATACAGGGTGTCCCACTTATCGTGCTCACCGTGGGTATTTTTTAAAGCCTAATATTATTTGAATGATACATAAATAAAGAAGTTATAATGGAAAAGTGAAAATGACAAAAATCAGTTTTTTGCCTATGAATTTTTCTAAAATATTTTTGCACATAATAGTAAGCCTTGATAAGCTCTACTTTGGTGTCATTTAACCTACCTTGTATCTTTTACCAATTCCAAGATACTCATGGTGAGCTCGATAAGTGAGACAGACTATAATTTTTTTTATCATATTAAATCGCTCGCAATATTACCGAATTCACGGTTATATCTGAGTCAGATTTCAAAAACTGCGTTACTATAAGACGAAAATAATTAATTACAACTAATAATCTTGGCTTAATTAATTTTCTCTGATCGATAATAAAATATTTTATAATTTCACGCCAATTTAATTTTATTTACATTCTCAAAAATACGAGACTAAAGTATGGCAGCAATTAAACGTAATAAACTATGGTTTAATTAGTAGATATATTGGGTTGAGCTTTAACTCATCAGAAACTAAGTGACAGGGTATTGACGTAAGTTCTTTATACGTCCAAAACAAACATTACGTTAATTAATACTCATTACGAAGGTAAAACGTGTTAATAAGTGATAACCCACTCAAGACTTCGGACGACTCATTATATACCGACGGTTTTTAATTGTTTGATTATGGACTACGATTTATTATTGTCAGAAGCATTCCTGGATCTGTAAATATAACAACGAATGTTTATTGCAGATATTAGGCAAGAAAGGCCGCTACACCTTCGCTCGGAGCTAGTGCACCCCGCTTTCAGGGAACGAGGCAGGGCGATACCACAGCCACAGTCTACAACACCTCCTCGACCTGCATCAAGGATAGTAGAGGGAAGGGTGAGTATTCATGTTTTATTTTTAACACGGTTTCTTCGCACCGGCTCCCAAAATCAGGTTTTTTCTTTTTTAAATTCTGGGTTGTAAATTCCATCATTTTGTCAAGATATCAAAATATTGTGACAGTTGCTCGTTCATATTATATCTAATTATTATTTGGCATATTTATTCTTAATTTTGATCCAGAGCCAAATAGAACTCCAATAAAATAATAATGTGTAAAAATTAAGAATAAATCAAACAAACAAATTTTATAAAATTTTAAACGTTGTGTAATATATCGATTTGTTTCTATTTTGGTATATGGTATGCGCCCTTGAATTTTCGGAGATCATTGCATGAATATGCATATTAATGGCTGTGCCAATTTTTTTGTATTTACTTTTACCTTGCAATTTGTTTCTTAGCTTGGATCAAAATGGCCTACATAGTTTATTAATTGTTTAAAATGCGTTATCAGGAATGTCATTTTATTGAGTCTGAAATTTTGAATAAATTCCTGAATAAACAAAATCAAATCAAATTGTATGCAAATTTAGAATTATGCGTCTGCTTTCAATTGTAGGTAACATTATTGAAGTGTAAGGCATTTATATTCTATTTATATTAGGCATATTTTGTTGGTCCTGTTCCAATGTTTATTTTTAAGTGGCATCATATTTTCTGTAACATGCTCGAATGCGATAATATACCAAATAATGATGTAATTCAACCTTTCTTCAGATGTTTAAGCAACTTACGGCTATCTTATTAACAACTACTTAACATTTAACTACATATGATTTTATAAAAAAATTACTGAACTAGGAAATACATATTATTCTGTAGAGGTGTTTTTTTTTGTTATATTTATAGATTTGTGATATAGATGCTTAATATAGGGATGAATTCAAGTTGTATCATCACAATGACACAACTTCTAGAAAATCTTTTTCTAATATTTTATTTTTTCACTAAATCGTTTTGAAGAAAATATCGATTTTTATGGGAAAGTACAGTGTTCTGTTACATCCAATTTTTCGTAACATTTAAATAATTTATAACACTAAAATCCATTAAATTCCATAATTTTCTTCTATTATTATTCTTATCAAAATCTTAGCCAATATTCCAGACCTTCCCTACTATTATTTTTATTTCTCTGCTGCGAAATCTATTTTAAGCTCTATAATTATAATCCTGTTATAATGGTTGTCATCATCTTCCAACCTTGTTTTGATTATTTCTTGTTTAGATTGGTGGAACTAATTCTAATAATAATCTAAATTTAGATATCCTGTGGCCAAAATATTTTGGGAGCCATAAATTTATATTTGGTATTTTATTGGGTCACGTCAATGTTGAGATCGGTTATTGTTTGGATTATTATGGTGGGACTGATGGCGTGTGTGTTATATTTAGTGTGGCGTGATGCATTTCCCATTTTACAGACGTTCCACGCACTTATTTATGTTTTAATTAGATTGCGATTTAATTACCCGATAACAGGTGCTCGAGCCTGTTGCAGATGAAATATGTCTAACTAGTGACTTACGTTATGAAAAATTACCTAGCTTACGCAAAATAATTTAAATCGGTAAGGGATGTTTCCCAAACTATCGAATTTTTTTTTTAACGAAGCTTTTCGAAAATAAAATTGCTGCAATTTCCTTTTCAGCCTGGGCCGATTCCAGGGATGCGTCCCACGTTGGGAGGTGCCGGACACGTTGTGCCGCCTCCAAAGCAGAGCACTGGAAGCATGGGTCTCATTATGCCCATCTACACAATCGGAATCGTTATATTCTTCACCTACACAGTCATGAAGGTAAAATTTTTATCTCGAGTCTAGCCCGCGGAGATTCTTAGTTGGCAGATGAAAGTTCCATTTTTTTTTCAGGTCGTGTTCAAGAAGCAACCTGAAGCTTTGTATCCCCCTGTGGAACCAGATCCTAACTTCAGAAAGGAAGTTTTTGAATCTGAAAGAGGCCAAGTGGGTCCAAAGCTAACGAGAGAAGGGGTGTCCAGTAAATTGGGTAAGCTTTTCTGTGTAGTCAAATTGGAGAATAATTTTGGGAAACAACAAAGTAGAAAGAATTTTTCTCCTAATTGTACTTGTTCTGTTTTATTTATTTTCAAATTATTTATGCTGCAAACTTGATAGGATGGAAAGAACGTGATGCAAGTAAGTTATTTGCTAAAAAATCACGCAACTAATTTCTCACAGTAACCCTTCTTTGCAGTAATATCACTTATTGGCAAGAGATCCTAAAATACATTCTGTTATTCATCTCATTCATTCACATTCTTTTCTCGATTCTCTAAATTTATTTTCACCCTCTATCGTTTTTTTATATTCCTATTGGTATAAAAAACAAAATAAAATGTGCTCTTACGTAGTTAAATGGTGTCTGAAGATTTAAGCTGACCTTTTTTTTTTTTTATTCCAATAGAAACGAACCATTGATTGATTGATTGAGAAAATATTAATGTTAATATACGAATACCAGGATGTCTGGTCTTTCTACTCTACACATTATTATATCGGAACTGTAGGGCTTGTGCTCTTGACGGAACGCCTCCTTGATAGTACTTATTGATTCGTTTGATAATTATGCAAAGTCGTTTGTTAAAGCGGCAAAATTTCTAAACAAATAGTACTAAATGAATTTTCATGAATTTGTAAAATCGGGCACACTGTAGTTATACAGGGTGTTAAGAAAAACCTACTTTTTCTTAACCCTGTATATTTTATTCATAAAAACAAAAATATTGTATTCGGGCTATTCTGCGTCAAACGTTTTAATGTCGATTTGTATCTAATATGAAAAGGAACGGTTTATTAAAGAACGTGACATAAAATAGTATTACCGGAAAGTCGATAGAACCCATTAATATAATAATCTTGGAGGCCCACTATCATTTTTGCCATACAGATGTACAAGGCGATTCCTATAAAGTTCTCACCATTTTACGCACAGCAATCAAATCAATATTTTTATACTTTAGGTATCATCCTTTTTTTCTGTCATTAGCGGTACATTTCTCTATTACAATTGCGTGCATAAGTTACAAACAAATTGACGTTAACATCAAATGAAAGCTGAGAAATCCAATTTTACAATACAGAAATGTACCGACCGTCACCATTTCACTGTCTAGTGTAGTACAGGAGGGAGGAGTGTGTATTAGTTATAGGAAAGGGTCTCATAGTGTAGTTGACATTTGTATCTGCAGGGGATGCAGAGCTGGATCAACTCCGTCGACGCCTTCGTGAAACTGAGCTTGCCATGGAGCGCATCGTTGAACAAATGGCCAAAGTGCCGCTCAAGTTGCAGGTGCGCTGCAGATTCAAGCCCCTCCTGATCCGCACTATCGGCAGCTTAGCTTTGCTTCGCCCCTGCTCCCCCGCCCCCTTGCATGCCTCTTGAGTTTTTTATCTCCCATTTAATGGTCTTTCTTTCTGTGAGTCGTGTCAGTTGGTGCACACCGTACAAGTATGTAAACTCTGTCTACAATCCACACTCTGTTTCGTTAAGTGGTTTTCTGTGCATGGTGTAAATTGTGATTCTGCCGTTGCCTAGCTTTCCTCAATATAATAAATATTTCGGCTCAATCCAATTCACACCATTTGTACTCTTTGTAATGGGACTATTTAAGATGAGAATATGTTTTTTCAGTTATAAATTTAACCGTGTCTACACCACACGACACTCACTTTAAACCACCGTAGCACAATTTAAAAACACAGCCGCGTTGGGAATCACTTCGTTCATAAATAATGTTAACATATCTAAACTTTGAAAAAACTGTTCTCACCGTTTTATAAATGGCCCGCCCATAAACGCCCACCAAATTCGTCCATTGTGTACACCTAGAAAAACTGTTGTGAAGAGTTTAGTGTTTACATTCTCTATTCGTAGTTGTTAATGCCATGTCAGCGCTGTTGGACGAAGTCGACCAAGAAATCGAGTCTCGCCGAAAGGCTAGTGAGGTTGCTGAACAGGTAACAGTCAGTGTTACCAATGTATGTTGATTTAACAAGCGCAGTCCCTAATATCTTTGGAGTATGCTGACTTGACTTACCCCGCAATGCTTTAGTATTAAGCGGTTTTTAAGAAGTTTTATAGACCACTCTTTTCGTATTTTGTAGAGTAGATGTAAATATTTTTCTTTTATTTTTAGAGTTGGTTCATAATTACAGTGGGTTTAGTTTTGATTCGACTAGTTTGCTTCCTTTGATAATTAACTATGCGAAAAACTTGTCAATTTAATTTCAAAAATTTATTTAATGCAAAAACCTTACTGTAATTTATATGCATGTTTTCGCAGCGTGTGAAATATCAAAATTAATATAAACAAATTAAGCAAAGAAAATAAATAAATAAAAGAGTTTGTTTCTTTTAAATAGTGTAATTAAATATTTTTTGTTAACAAAAAAAAAAACGTGAGGATTAATTTTGACGGTTCACAGCTAACCCAAGATTTATTTTTTGTTTGCCTCGATTGTACAATAACTAAGTGTCTTTATTATTTAAGAAACTAGCGACGGACGAAAATGAACCTTAGGTTTGTTAATTGTCTTGGTCTGAGTGAGATGTGCGCTTTGTGTGATACTAGCCCACCGTTCGCAAATAAAAAGTACGATTTTTTAGGATGTAGTTGCTAACGGAAATGTTGTAAAACCGCAGGAGGAAGAGCAGCCCACCGTGAAAGTCCTCGGCATGGAAATGACGGCCAGTTGTGAGGGCGGCAAAAGATGGTCCAGGCCTGATTCTCCAGCTCTGCCAGCCGCGTCGCCACCAGCGCCAGAACCAGTTGAACCTCCACAGGTAAACTCACCAAGTATAATTTTTTGCAGCCTTGCATTTTTACTAAACTATCCCTCAGTCAAAAGTCAAAATGAAGTAGCTTATATACAAGAAGTTCATGAATAATAATTTAAACCACGTGACTAAAAATAGGCAACCAGGTATACAAGTAAGTGTGTATATGGTTGCCTAATTCTGTGATTTTAGTTTAAAATTGTGTATTGATTAGAATATGGTAATGTAGAAACATTTATAACCGACCTTATAAGGAGGTACAGAGCTATGATTTTAGTTTCCGAGGTTACATTTGATTCTCAGTCCACAGTTTTACTAATTGACGATTTTATCGAATTTAGGAAATCTACCTTGAGGGCGCTCTCCCACCGCAATCCCACCTGCTAGTGGCGGATGCAGCCACTGAGGCTCAAGCGGCCACTTCAGAGGAAGATCCCGCTGTTGTACTTGCCGGAAAAATGACTTTGTCTGTTATTAGTCTCGATTCCTCCGGTAAGTACATGCCGAACACAAATTATTGAACTTCTTGTTGGAAAATTGTAAAGATTGTAACGTTAAGATGTATCCAGTTTTGTGCCGCTTTGATTATAGGCTAGAGGATTCGAAACAATTCCCATAATATCGTATGTCTCTTACTTGGTATGTTTGTTTCGAGAAAGGATTGAAGAATTTTTTCTAGAATAAATGCCACAAATAACAAAATGGCTGGTATACTTACATCAGTAATACTCTGTATAAATATTTTATATTTAAACTATTAAATAAAGTCTTTTTTGTTATCTTTATTTTATTTTTACGTACATATTCAGAGGCCGATTGAAAAAAATGCAAATAAGGAAAAGGCGACAGAAATTCATAGTGTTTGGTATTTGAGTCGCGCCATGGAGAAATAACGATCTTCCTTGTAATTTAAGATACTCATCAATTTATGTGTATTTTAATTCGAGTTTCAAAATCGTAACAAATAATGGCGACAGATTTTGTCCTTAAAATAAAACAATCTTGGTATTCTTAACAAATATCAGTTCCACATGAAAAAATTGCAAACGTGTTGGAGAACAGCATTTGTGTCTTATTTTACAACAAAAAATAGTTAAACGAAACGAAAGCAATAGGTATGTTGATGTGTGGTGTTTTGTAGTAACACTCGTAACCTGTAATTTCCCTGGAAACTTACATTTACATTTGAATAAACGATACATTAGTACAATAATACCCTCTACTAAATAATCCATCTATTAATTTAACACTGGCTTGTAAAACAGATTAAGAGAATCATACAATTGGTACACGTGTGATTGCTTTTAGTTGGAAGACCAAAAACATTTATTCTAGAATTAATTCGAGAACGTTGTCCCAATAAAAAATAATATAATTTTTTCAGAAAATGGGACAGACGAATCGTCTAATTCCGGCGGCAGAAAGCACGAAGAGCGGAGCAGCAGCAACATATCGGAAGACTTTGAAAAAATTGATGCTGACCCTCATCTGGAAGACCAAATCGATGATATTATAGGTGAGGCGCAAAACATCAGTAGCCTCGTTCCAAAATCAGAAGAATTTGATCTGCTGCAAGAAATCGAAAACGATATTAAGGAAATCAACAGCAAAAATATCAATTTGGGTGAGCCCATCGATATAGATAGTATTGAGACTCAAATTCTTTCCAAATACTTAGGCAGGGACTTGCCTTCAAGCAATATTGCGAAGGAATTTGTAGAAAAAGAAACGTTTCAAACCGTACAGCAGCAGCTTGAAAAAGAAATAGACGAGAACCTAGCCAAATCCACCAGCGAAGAACAGGCACTGCCCGAGGTTGACGCCGAAATTAAAGAAACAGTACCAGATAAGGTATCTGAATTCATAGCGGAGAAAACCGAAGAAAAGGAACCAATTATTGACAAAGAAATTAGCCAACAAGAATTACTTCAAATTGGGCAGGAACTAACGCTAGCAACAGAACAAGAACCTGCAGTAGCTATAATCGACGAATCCACAGTTGATGCAGCTCAAGAAGAGACACAAGTACCAGCAGCTGAAAAGCAACTGGCATCAGATGAAATTAACGCAGACTTAGCAAAAGAGGAAGCAGTAGAAAGCCCGTCAGAGAATTTAATTGCTGAAACGACAGAAAACGAAATTGGTAATGAGCAACTAGAGAATAACGTTTCTTTGGTAAGCCACGCTGTGTCTGAACCGATTATTCAAGATAGAGCCAATACAGTCGAAAAAGTAGTGGAAGCACCGATATCTGATTCCCAGCTTGAAAAGGAACCACCGCCTTTAATCGCTGAAGAAGTGGGTCAGAGCATCGAAAAAGAAATCGTAAAGGAAGAGTCCAGTAATGTAGGAGATAAACCGGCAGCTGCGCAGCTTGTTGAGCCCGCTACAAAACCAGAAGAAAATGAACAAGTCGTAGAAAGCGCTGCTGAAAATACTCAACAGTTAGACCCTGTTCAAAACGTGTCGGCCACAGAGGAAGAAACATTGAGAAAACTGAACGAGGCGATAGCAGATCTTTCTTCTGAGTTTAGGAAAACCGATACAGAGAAACTTGTGAAAACCGAAGAAGAGAAACCGATCGAAAGGCTTGTGAAAACAGAAGAGGCGAAACCAGTTGAAAGGCTTGTGGAAACAGAAGAAGAAAAACCAATTGAGGCGAGCGACGAACCGCCTCTAGATCTAGAAGAGGATGAGGAGGAAATAGAATACGATTATGAGGTTAGTGATGATGAGGGGGTCGAAGAAGATATCAGAAATGTAGATAGGATAGATGAATTAGCGGATGATGTATCTGTGGAGCGGCTTAATGGGGACGATCCAGAGCAGTCGAAATACGTTACCACAAGTAGCGCCACCTTAGCCGAAAATGAGATATCGGATGTAAGTAATGTCTACAATTCATTTTGTTTCAATTTGTTTATAAAAGGCTTAAAGCGTTTTTGTTTCAAAGCAATTGTTTTCCCTTATCGTTTCTTATCCTTATTATTTATCCATGGTATTGAAATGGTACTTTAAAATATTTTAGTTAATTATGTGACTAAATCAATTCCTTTCATAGAATAAAAATAAGGTATCTCAGGCTAAAAAATAAAATGTCTATTGTTTGTGCAGGAGGAAGATCTAGGCAATGAAGACGAGGATGAAGAAGAGGAAGTCGAGGAAATAATAGAATACATAACTGACGATGAAGAAGAAGGAATAGAAGAAATCGTGCAGCCGGGAGAAAGAAATAATGTTAACCATGTTAATAGCAGATCAAATGCACCCGAATAAACTTTTATTCCCTTCGCAAAAATGTTGCTCATTTCTGCCATTTATTACTGAAAATTTTAGGCAGACGAGCAACTTAGCAATTAAAGTAAACGACTTAAAACTATTAAGCAAGTCTTTTAGACCGAACTGAATAATTTATTACTCCCTAGTCTACTATAGTCAGTAGAAGATTTTGCTTAATACTTATTAAGATTTAAAGCTATCCTAGTCAAAATGGCAAACTGGCGATTTTGTGGTTCATTTATAATTTTATAATAACTGGTTTTTGTTTGTTATGTTATCACTTACCCATATAATCAAGTTGTGTTTAATGCCGCAGACTGAACAATGGTCATGAAACGCAGCCGCAAATTTGAAATATCGGATCTGAATTGACAAGTCGAATATGTTAAATATCGCTTTCGTTTTGTTTATTTCAAGTACTTTAATTTGAACTACGAAATGTTACTTATACAATTATTGAGCAGTCTGTATGTATTTATTATACAAGTTTACGCGTGTTATAGTTATTTACGTTTCTTGTTGTGTATATGCATAATTTGTTGCTCTGTATGTTGTATTCTAGTCAACTTTGTTCGTTAATTGTACTGCAAAATTGATAATTATAAAGAAGTTAAAATATAGTAAGATATTGTTACCGCGTTTTTTATTTCACCGTTTCCAAGCTCAGTCTGAAAACCTTTTGATAGGGCATCTCCCCAAATCGAATCTTTTTTCAAAAAAAATTGGGGGTGCTGCATTTTATAAAGAAACCGTATTTATAACCATTTTTCTTTTTGTAATACGTGTTGCATACATATTTAAAAATATTTACGTTTGCCCAATGTTGACCTTCAGAAAAACAATATTTATACTTTTACGCTGTATTAAAAGCAAACAAATCTTAAATCATTAATATATAACATATCACTATAGTAGATACATTTAGAAATATCACTTAAAAAGTCAAGGAGAAACGGTCATTTAAATGTTTTATTAAGAAATATAAATTAACAGCTTTATCTATAGTTAGGATTGGAGGCAAAATCACTTTTTACCAGTGGCTGTGCCAGTGGTTGTGCGAGTGATCCAATTTCCTGGCCTATGTCCCATTAAAGTGTAGTCCGAGTGAACAGACCAAATGCCTCCGCTCGCTATTGGGTGATCGTCGGGAGGGTTGATAACCCATCCATTATCAACAGCAACCTTTTTACAAATGGCTGTAATACCCAGAAGCATTCCCATATTAAAACCAGTCATGACATGCCTACGCCAAATCCCGAATACACTTCCTGCAGCAAAACCACCAAGGAACCAGTTTAACGTATCGTCTTTCTTTCTCCAGCTAGCAGCCATGTTAGTTGTTAGTACGAAAACCGTACTAACTCCAATAATTGGTAATCCTACATAAGCATAACGGCTTAAGGTTTGTGCGTATCCCTTTGGGTGGGAATAACACATCACATCAGCAGTGCCGACACCAAAGGCTACCGCAGCTGTTGGCTTTAAAACGACGTATAACTTCCTAAGGATATCATCGCCATCTGGCTTATCAAAATAACTATAGCACTTTGTCTCTTTAGACATTTTTTTACAGAAATTATGTAATGTTTTGACATTAAAAGGGTACAGCAGCTGTACCTAACCTAAAAAGCAGGGGCACCAACGTTTTCGTTGGGTAAAAAGTGTAAAAAGTATCTAGTATATTGTTTGTTGTGACATCTGTGGGATCTATTATTAACTACAAGCAAGTGTCTTTTACTTGAAATTTTTAAATACAAATTCAAAAAGTTCATGCTCACATTTTTTAAATAGTAAATTTTCTATAACGTGCTAATTTGTCAGCTAAATCATATTTGTATGATTTTAGTAATTAGTTTTTCATCGAGAACCTGTACTGGTAATGCAGGTATCTGTAATACAATATCTCTGTCACAGAGTACCTATTCTGTGTCTCTGTTAGAAATCACATTAATCACAGAACATTAGTAATGAAGTATCGACTGATTTCGATAATCGAATAGTATTCGACTGATCCTAGTAATCGAATCCCTGATTAGAAAAAATCTAAATATCTTGAATAGAAAGACTCCTAGCGACTTTTATCAAGAGTACTTTTTTATGGGAAATACATCAAAGTTTTACAATTTGTATAAAAATATAATTCCTGATCATTGGCGTAGAAGTTCAGGGGGTTTAAATACGGACAGAACCCCATAACTACACCACTGCTTTTGTAAGAAAAACTTTTGAAACGTCAAAAATTGGTCTTTTATTATGACTAAAGTGTACAAAATTTGAATAAAAAATCTTTATTTGTTTAAGAGATAATAAATAAATAGTAATAAGTTTTTAAAAGTTCAACACCCTATATCTTCAAAACGAAACGATTTAGAGAAAAATGTTATAGGAAAGACTCCTATTATTTTGATATGTTCTATCGTTTACAGAAGTTATGAACGAAAAAACTGAAACACCCTGTATAATATACAGGGTGGTCCAGATTTTAATACATTAATTTTGAGAGGCGATAGAGAATCGAAAAATAAGGGGACTTTTCTTAATAAACATACCTCGAAAAATGCACCATAACTTAGATACAGGGTGTTAAAGTTTCATTAAAAAAAAACTTTATAATTTAATATCTAAGTAAAGACAAAATCCATCTTTTTCAAATTTGGCACACCGCCTTTCTATGTAAATCTGCATCTACCATTCAAGTCAAAAATAGTAACAGAAAGCCATTGGCGCAGATATGGGGATTACATATCCCCTTTTTAGAAATATATAGTGCGCCACTAGATATTTTTGAAAAAATTATTAAACTGCTAAATTGCCCATGAAATTCTGAAGGAAAATGTGTTCTTATAAAATTTTGATAGAACAAGCCGTTTCCGATTTATTCGTCAAGCTTGCCATCAATTACACGAAAATCGACTTCAAATATTGGAGGCAATCAACTCCATTTCCAGAAAATGTCAAAAGTGAATTGAAGCCGAAAGATGGCACTTTGAAAATTTATTGTAAATACATATGTGAATTTCTTTAGTTCTGTTTTTTGTTAATTTTTTATTAAATATCAATAAAACATATTTTTTAACCATATTTGGAGGGCTATTATCTCCTTTATTATGCCTGCACAAAAGTGTTTAACCGTAAATAAATCGGAAACGGCTCGTTTTATCAAAATTTTACAAGAACACGTTTTTCTTCAGAATGCCATGGGCAATTTAGTAATTTAATAATTTTTTCAAAAATATCCAGTGACGCGCTATATATTTCTAAAAAGGGAATATGTAACCCCCATATCTGCGCCAATGGCTTTCTGTTACTATTTTTGACACTTGAATGGTAGATGCAGATTTACATAGAAAGGCGGTGTGCCAAATTTGAAAAAGATGGATTTTGTCTTTCCTTAGATATTAAATTATAAAGTTTTTTTTAATGAAACTTCAACACCCTAGCTGTATCTAAGTTATGGTGCATTTTTCGAGGTATGTTTATTAAGAAAGGTCCCCTTATTTTTCGATTCTCTATCGCCTCTCAAAATTAATGTATTAAAATCTGGACCACCCTGTATATACGGCAAACCATAAATTCGACAATTTATTGAATCGGTACATTATGCGAGGTACAAAATGGATGCGACAAAAGCAAAGCTATAAAATATTACACAAAAAGGAGCAAGTGAATCAAAATTGAAATTCGAATAAAATATTCTGTGCGGAGGCGCCGACGACGAAATTTTATTTTTATTTGCGTTACCTCGACACCGCTATACATACTTTAACGAATTTTAAAATGTATACAATAACCCAATAAGGGGTAATATATTGGAAGCGTTAAAACTGTGAGATCGCAGTACACTGAAGGCAAAATAGGGTAGTCTTTCGTTGGCATTAACAGAGTAGAAATTTTTTAAAGGAAAACCTTTTTATAAAAAATCATGAAATCGGGCAAATTTTTCTCGTCTACTTTAAATTGTTAATAATAATAAAAAAAATAAAAAACAAAATAAATTATTAAGCTGTGACTCATATATAACATGTATACACATACATATACACATATATACATATAAACAGACATTGTTAAGCCCGTTCAATATATAAACGGTCATTGTGACGCCCAAAATTACACTGTTGAGCCCTGATTCGGGCGCAACAACGTATCGAGGTGTATGACATCACCATTTGGTTAAATATATATGGTCTTAGGACGCAAATTTTAAGAAGAGAAAATCATTTGGGGCACAAATACACGAATTGTTTTCTATTTATTCATTATCACGTTGCGCAGGAACAAATCAATACGCGTCAGTCTTTAGTAATGTATGATATCTTACCACTTGACCATATATTCCATCTCGTTTGCGGTACGTCCCGTTGTGGCGCAATTTAACCACTACTACTTATACAACTGGCTCTGGAACAAAAGAAGGAACAATTAGTCTAATAATAGCGCTCCAAAAGGTTAACCATACCTACCATCTAGGCAAGTGCCAAAGCACAATTTATTTCGTTTTGACGATTTAAAATAATTCATAGAATAACTGGCATTTGTCTCTTCCTGTTTCACATTTCAAACACTGTCGCTTTTCAAGGCTCACCATGAAACAAAGGAGAAAATAGTTACTCATCTAAAGGTAAAACTGCACTACAGGACTTACCTTCTAGGCTAGTGCTAAAGGACGCACACGTTGGTATTATCTTTGTTGACGAGGGCTCTCCTGTGGATAAGAAAGCAGTATCAATAATTATATAAATTGATAATAATAGGTAACAAAGTTAAATAAATAATTGCCAGGTGGTTAAGACATACCATTTTTTAAACGTTTTTCTTTTGCACCCCCTCTCCCTTTTACGATACATTCTAAGGGGGCACAATATAAACCCCACCACTCACCCTGAAACAAAAGAGAAAATAGTTAGATATTTAGTAATAACCCTAATAATTTTTTGAAAAAAAAGACAATATACCGGACCTACTTGTACTAAAGAATATTTTATTAACTGATTTTCATTAAACCTCAATAATTCTTTTTTATTGAACAATGCTTTCGATCATTTTGATCTGGGAAGGACGACACGACGTTTTGACTGATTGGTAAAAACAGGTTTTTCTTATTTTGCTAGAAGATATCTATGCACATAGTGGTCCTTCTCGTGATCAAAATAAATAGGATATAAACAGAGTGGTAATGTATATTTACCTTACGATGTTTTCACCATGTCCTATCTCGTTCGGAACCTACCTACATATAGAAAAATACAAATTAGTAAGAATAATAATTGAATAATATAATAATGCATACCTTTATCTCCTTTCCCTAAAGCGGTTCGTCTCCATAGTACCATCACTCGCAATCACTCGACGCGCAAACCAAAGCCTACTAACTGCTCTTCTGGGCTCCCTGAAGCGTCCAGAAAATCCCCGAATACAGTTACAAGCCTTAACACTTGTAATATCCCAGCTATTTCAGAAATAACTAAGATATTCAGACAAGATACTCGTCGAGATCTCGGCTCTGGTTTGACGAAACCGGGTTCGCTCTACAGGCGCGTCTCACGATCGATTTTAGTTGATCAACTTTAGTTAGATCATCAAAAATCGAACGAAAATAGCCGTAAGAACATATATTTCAAGTTTAATCTTAAACATATATGTTCTCACAGCTATCTTCGTTCGATTTTTGTTGATCCACTAATAAGTTGAACAACTAAAATATAATCGTGAGACCGCCTTACGATAGAGGAACTATGAACATACCAAATCCTAACTACTGCCCTCACCACTGGAACTTGTTGGATATATAAACCTTCAACCTCTGAAGTCTTCTTTTATTCGTTTTATAAAGGAAACTGTGGCATGGGGCTGAGGAAGCCGTTGTTGAGGACATTTACACATGTAAGGCGCAAATCACGACGCCTCGAAATAATTAGTGTGCAGGGTACTAACTTTTTAGGGCCACGTTTCCCCCGCCAATAACCTTCGAAACCGCCCATCATATTACCCACATAAAGATGTTCCGATCCCCACCAACTATTCTTGCCGTTTGTCGTTTAACTCAATAACTAATTCTGTTTGGTTTTGCTATTCATCTGATGTGGGATCTCTTCTAGGTCGGAAGACACACTCCCCCAGCTTCCCACCGGCTGTCAGCTAGGCGATAGAAAAACTATTGTTATTATTCACGATAGAAAAACTATTGCGTTCCGGATGGTAGGCCGACGGATATATATTAATGATATTGTATAATTCGATTCCAATTTTAGTTAACCAAAAATGGTATCCAATTGAATAACATTTTAGTTAACTAAAAAATGGTATCCAATTGATACGTCATGTAATACAGTGTCGATGAGGCTGCTTTTCTCCATATCATGATGACTTTCTAGCCTTCCGGGACTATCAATAAGGACACACCTAACGCGGTATGACCTAACGCGGTATGCCCTCCACGAACCGGTTAGTTAGAAAGTTTATGCGATGTGCTCATAATTTTATTCCACCGTTAATTCTCACTGATCAAAGTAATTGACAATTGAATCCAATTTTCGGCCGCATATTACGACGTTATTTATATACCAACAAGCACCAGCAACAAGAAGTAGTAGACGGATTTAGATATGTCCATCTATCTATCTATCTATCTATCTGTCTGCATCTCCTATCTATCTATCTACACTCCCGATGCACTTTATTCTATCTATCTATCTATCTGTCTGCATCTCCTATCTATCTATCTACACTCCCGATGCACTTTGTCGCCCGTGGTATGAATGTCGAAACTACAACACACTTGAATATCTGTCTCTTTCCCTAATAGTTCGTCCATTGGCTTAACCTGAAAAAAAAGCAGTGTGAAAAGGTTTCATTCAAAATATAACTTATGAGCTAGTAATAGAATATAAGGACAATATATTTAGTTACAGACAATCATTGGAAGGTAATCCAGCCTATTATATGCAGTGTCTATAGCGTTCCCAAACAGAGAGACGACTCAAAAGGGCGAGTTATGTATTTATTGTAGCTTCTGTTCCAAGTTTATTTTGGAATGAGTGTTTTTTTTAAGAAAAACTCGTTTTCTTTAATAAGCATTGGCTGTTCCTCGATACAAAAAAAGATATTTTTAAACCTCAAGACAAAAAAATGGGAAAATGTTGCACGAAGTGTAATGCTTTTATTCACACTATGACATTGTCTACTATCCAGATATACGTGTTTTATCACTGGCGCATCCGCCAAAAACTTAACGACCCTTAACTATTTACTCTGTTACAGATAGATAGCTTGACCTTCCAGGGGTCGAGATAATTGACAATCGGTTTCATCTATTTAGGCAAGCGATCGTAAGGGGGCCATGACGTAGCTGTGCAACTGCAACAAAAGAAAGTTGCTCAATTTGGAATTACTAACGTTCGTAATGAACTACCGGCACCCCGAGCTTACATTTGAAGTAGATATAACAAAGATATATCTGATGTAACACTATTGAAAAAATTGAGAAAATTCAATTTAAAAAGTTCTTAATTGAAAAATAATTTTTGGCCACCCGGTACAGTTTTAGGAAATGAAAATCATTCAAAAACATTAATTAGATGTCTCGTAACTGGTATTCACATAAGTTTCACTTAAAACCCATAATTGTGACTGTAGTGATTTTTTTAATATCCATCGGCAGATTGCATTTTATTTCAACAAAAAAATTCATTACATCCGAATGGTTATTGGGAGATATTCAATACTAATATAGGAATGAATAGAGCCTAGAAAGAGGCCTCAAAGAATGTACTGATATATAGCATTCCATTTAAAAAAAGGCACTTGGTCCTGTAATTTCGTTTTGGCTCGCCCTGTATGTTCGAAAATAATTTCCAGTTATACATAGACTTTTTATCTAATTTACTTGCAATTTTTTTTTTAATTTCTAGCTATCGTAGAACTCGAGATATCGAGGTCCGACGCACTATTTATTGCCCCAGCCTGTATACAGGGTGTTTCATGACGAACTGTACATACTCCTGAGGGTGATAGAGGATCCTTGACTATTCACGAATGGGTATAGAAATTTGTATGTTGCGCTTAATTACTGAGATACAGGGTGATAAACTACTTATGGCCAATATTACTTTTGGCCAGAACTTGCTATTTATTTATCACAATTTGTTTAATTTTTATACAATTTGTGTACTTATCACAGTTGATATAATGCCGTTTTTAATATTTAAAAATTCCAGGATGTTCATTTGTTTTTTCTGACAACGAATTCTAAAAGTATAGAAACCACTTAAAATTGACACCCCTTCCTTTAAGTCGTTCAAAAAATGTTTTTATGAAAAACGAAATCTGTTTAAATATACAAGGGGTGAAGAAAAATACACAATACATTTATAACAAATCTAAACTTTTTTGAACTGTATATACATTTGAAACATAACGAAAAAGAAGCAAAAAGACTTTTGATATTTTATTTTAGATTTATTTTTATTCTTCAAATTCTTCAATTCTAAAAAAGCAATTTATTTGTTAACGAAATCCGACGAAACTTGTCGATAAATCATCCTCCTGAATCGGAATGAAAATGTGTTGCAAATATTTTACAAATATTTTTTTAAATAATTTGCTTGGGCGCGCCATTTTTTCAACTTCATTAGCGATTTTTTTTTCTACAAAACTTCTTTATTCAAAAATCTCTTCAGACCCATTTCTTTCTACTCTTCTACGTCCTTATCGATTAAAAAAAAAAAAATTATTGGCACTACTGATTGTTATATTAACGTTACTCAGAATTATTCTCAGGGATTAGTTTGCAAACTGGGCATAATAAGGTGGGTAAGTAATTTTTTCATAAAAACTACCCACCAGCGAGTTTTTACCTAGTTTTTTCTACATAAACGTAACTCAAACAAGAAATGGCAAACCTGTTAATATATTTTTGCGTTTAAAACTACTGCTATGGCCATCTGCCGGTCAGTAGTGAAACTTATTCGTGGTTATAGAAGCCGAACGTGTTTTCTTCGCTTAGAATATACTTCATTTAAAAGGCAATCTTCTTTCTGTAGGTATATATTTATTACAAATTGTTTCAGAAAGGTGCCTCTAGATACCCTTCAGAATGCGGCCACTGAAGGGTATCTTGACCATCTTGAAATTGCCTCAAAAGAAAACAACAAGTAGAAGATATATATAAACCCAGTTGAATCAAAATTCAGGATGACGTATGTAGAGGAAAAACCATATTTTCGACAAAAATAAAAACGCAAGTAAATAAAAAAGTTGTAGGCAGCCTTATTATTTAGTAGTCCAAGGCAACACTGCATCTAACAAGTGAAACCGGGCAAAACTTGCCTGGGAATTACACACAAGTACAAGTGCTATGAAAAGCACCTCCACGACAACCATAGAGTCCCTACTACACCTGCCTCTGATTAGCATATACAGGGTCTTGCACTTGCGCTCCGGTCTTCGGGCTTCCTATTACAGTTAGAAACTTCATCCAAAAACAGGATTAAACTAGAGAAAAGGGGGCATTTTTGGGGGGGTGTTCCAAAAAAATTCTGGGTGGTGAGGTGACTTTTCTCAAATGGAATGCCCTGTATATGTCTTAGCATTTTTTTATGTGTTTTAATAGTGTCTATCCACACATAGATTTTATTCGCCCTTGATACACCGGTTCGGGTGTAATTAATTTTTTTGTAAAATATTTAACACTCCGTATACTGGAAAATAATTTCCAAAAATGTTCCGTTTTCTCTAATTTAATCCAGTTTTTGAATGAAGTTTCTAACTATAATAGGGAGAGGCTAAAATGATACCTAGTAACTGCAAAGATTAATTGATCCGAGTCCTCATGAAACAACAGAGAAACATATGCGAATAGTATATAAATGCAGTAGAAGACTAAGCGATACCCAAAAACACATATTCCGCAAGCGTTTCGATATCATCATGCGACACAGTTAGAAACTCCTGACATACTGTGTAAAGGACTAATTTGGAAGGGTCTAAGACTAAGGACAGTCACAAGTTAATAATATAATATAATATATTGAAAAAATTTGTAAAACATAACGAAGACTAAAAGAAGATATATCAAACCTTTACACCGTTTCACTAACCAGCATATTTACTTGACCTCCAAAGTATTTTCCATAACGTAGAGTTAAGAATCAAGAAGGAAAATTACCCGTTGTAAGAACTGTTTAACGAAAAATTGGTTATTCTGTACTGTTACTGTAACTATTTTTGCATTGTCACAGCTAATGTAACTCGCATTGAATTTTGAAAAAATTTCCAAACATCAATAAAATATTTCCATTTCTAAAACCGATAATATAAGTACACTGTCGTCAGACGTTTTTCTTGTCATAATTTATAATACACTCACAGGTAAAATAATCGATCCACGCAAATTTTCGTTGTATTTCAATCGCAAACAACTTTTTTATTTGATGTTGGATTTAAACGAATTTTGAAGAATATTGTATACAAATTAATGGAGAATCGCTCACATTTTAAAAATTTACTAAAAAATATACATACGTTTATAATATACAGGTTTAAACAGAAAGGTGTTTTTTACCATAAGTTCAAGACACTCTGTGGAGTGACGAAACAGTAAATTGTTTATTTTTGTGAAAAATATGGATTTTTTAAAAAAACATTGCAATTTCCAATAATTTTTTTGTACGAAGAACTAAGGTTGCTATGCAAAAAACATCTTTCTGTTTAAACCTGTATATTATAAACGTACATCTATTTTTTAGTAAATTTTTAAAATGTGAGCGATTCTCCATTAATTTGTATACAATATTCTTCAAAATTCGTTTAAATCCAACATCAAATAAAAAAGTTATTTGCAATTGATATTCTCGAAAATTTGCGTGGATCGATTATTTTGCCTGTGAGTGTACGTGAATTATTTTAAATGAACGGTAGCCATACGAAAACTGCACTAATACTAGTTGGGAGTGATCACGTGTTTATATATACTCTGAACGTTTTTGTTAAACTTAGTATTATTATAATTTTTTAAATGAACCGACTCACGACTCGCTTCGAACGTTCATTTCAAATTTATCTATATAAGTAATTAATAAATTAAGTATTTTTCTATATATATTAACTAAACGAGCAAGATTTTGTATTTAAAATAGTTTGCCGTTTTCAATCTCTCTGTGATTCATAAATTGTTCCTTATTTTTGTTGTTAGGTTAGTAAGTTATACTCGAATGAAAATAAATTATACGAGCTTATCCCTATTTGAGGGCAACTTATTATACATTAAAATTCCAAAAATATGCAAAAAGTAAAGGCGTATATACGGTATCGTAATTCTTAAAATAGTTAAAATAGAAGGAAAATGGATTAACGGTGAATTAAAAGTTGGGTGGGGAGACAGATGATGTAGCTGTGTGCAAACTTTTCTATCTGAATATTCATAAATGGGGCACGAATGTAGAAATCTAAGAACACAAGGATAGGCAGCACTCACCTTTGATTCTTTCTACTTTTCCATTTCCTTTTGGTCAGAGAAACTACAATAACAGACGGATACACTTTCCCGCGGTCAGCGCGGTCTCAATATCTAAATAACCGATTTAACACTAAATAAACTCACAAAGCACTCTAAACTTGTACTTCACTTTTTTTCTAAGCTTGCTCTGTTTCAATTGTTTCAAATTTAAAGACAGTTAGGAAGTGCAGCCAACTATAAGATAACAAAATAAAACTTCTAGTGCCAACCTAAAAAGAGCCACAAAATTCCCCCAGATTTCTGCTCGCAAACTACCCAACCCACCCACAAACGATGTAAGGAAAAGTTTATATCGGAGCGTATTTTTGTAAATGAGAACATATTTAGATTTTAAGACTTTTGCAGATCTGATGTATAATTTAAAAAATAAAATTCCCAAGTCCTCTTGCCCAGATCTTGAAGTTAACCTCAAAAGAAAAGACAACAAAAAGAGGATGCCCAGTTAAATAAAGAATAAAGTTTAGAATGTATTAAATGCAGGTAAGCTAGAGGAAGAACCATATACATATATTTTCGAGAAAAATAAATTGACCCAAATCCTTATGGAACAACACAGTAAATGCAGTAGAAAACTGCCAAGCGACAAACATAAACACATTCCGCAAGCTTTTCGATATCATCATGCAAAGTTAAAAACTCCTGTCGGACATACTGTGTGTATAGGACTAACCGCTGGAGGGGTCCAAGACTAAAACACTTTTATTATTACAAAGGATCTCGTTAAGAAATGATTATTGACGAAAAAATTAAAGCTTATGAACCATTATGTCTGAATAATAAAAAAAAATAGTACGGTCCCATTTAAAAATTTTCCATATAGGACCCCTACAGAAATGAAAATGAAAATTAAATTCCATTTTTTGAGAAAAACCTAAAAATAGTCGTATCTATCAGTAATTTAGATAACTATATTTTATTCTTTACAGACAAACTTACTACCTTGTTAATAATTTCCATAGACTTAGTAATTTTCTTACATCGCATTCATCTGACGCGGCCATTTTGTAAAAAATAAAAAATCGTTCGTATCTCACTTATTTTTTGGAATTTTTGAAATTGGAAAAAACTGTTGCAGTTAGAATTTCATGTTTTATAAAGCACCACAAAAAAAACATGGTCATTCCATTTAAGAAAAAAAAGTTGATGTGATATTTTCGTTCCTGTTAGTCTAACAATATCCCAATGTTGTCTTATTCACGTATACCAAAAACGAAATTTTTAAATTCAAAAACAACCAAAAAATTGGGGGCGTACATTGACTCTTTGGCCACCTGGTATATACTCTGAACATTTTTGTTAAACTTAGTATTATTATAATTTTTTAAATTAACCGGAGCTGCAAACTCACGACTCGCTTCGAACATTCATTTCAAATTTATCTATATAAGTAATTAATAAATTAAGTATTTTTCTATATATATTAACTAAACGAGCAAGATTTTGTATTTAAAATAGTTTGCCGTTTTCAATCTCTGTGATTCATAAATTGTTCCTTATTTTTGTTGTTAGGTTAGTAAGTTATACTCGAATGGAAATAAATTATACGAGCTTATCCCTATTTGAGGCCAACTTATTATACATTAAAATTCCAAAAATATGCAAAAAGTAAAGGTGTATATAAGGTATCGTAATTCTTAAAATAGTTAAAATAGAAGGAAAATGGATTAACGGTGGAATTAAAAGTTGGCTGGGGAGACAGATGATGTAGCTGGGCGCAAACTTTTCTAACTGAATAATCTTAAATGGGGCACTAATGTAGAAATCTAAAAACACAAGGATAGGCAGCACTCACCTTTGATTCTTTCTACTTTTCCATTTCCTTTTGGTCAGAGAAACTACAATAACAGACGGATACACTTTTCCGCGATCTCAATATCTAAATAACCGATTTAACACTAAATAAACGCACAAAGCACTCTAAACTTGTACTTCACTTTTTTTCTAAGCTTGCTCTATTTCAATTGTTTCAAATTTAAAGACAGTTAGGAAGTGCAGCCAACCATAAGATAACAAAATAAAACTTCTAGGAGCAGTAGTGCCAACCTAAAAAGAGCCACAAAATTCCCCCAGATTTCTGCCTACAACAAAATTTATTTTTGTTTGCGGCTTATGGGGGTTGCAGAGGGATGTATGGACGATCACGAATCCGTAAAATTTCGGACCGACAAATAAGACTTTTCTGGAATTTTTTTTTTTATTTTAAGCCACAGAAATCTCCTACAATTATATTTATTTCATTAATCTTTAACTGTGCAATAGTGGACAAAAATTTTTAATGTCATCTTAACTGCGCTGAATTACGCTAATCTCGTATTATTTTTGAAATAATTTGCAAGAAATTTTCATCGGTATCAAAACTTATTTCCGGGCGTTGCTGGCAACGCGTTGCTAACTTCACACCAGTTGCTAAATGTCATGCTTATGCTTGTCTGTCATTCGTCATTCAATGAAAGAGAAAGTGACGAGTGAAATGTTTGGGTCTTGAATGGTATCAGGGTAGCGCAATTAACCGTTAGAGAAATGTAACAAAGAACAAAAATGGCAGAAGCTAAATTATTTGTACCTTTTGCATGCCAAGGATGTTCGCAACCTCTTCGTCTAGACGACTCTTTAAACTCGTTTAGTGAACACATATCAGCTGAATTGAACTGTGAGTAATTTTCTTTGTTATTGGTTATTGGTTTGAGTGTGCCCTCAGATTAAGAAAGATTCTTAATCTGAGAGTGTGCCCAATGTACAGTAAGTCCACAACGCAATTCAATTTTAGTGCCGATACATTCTAATCCAGATGTAGATTTAGAGTCTCAAGCCACCAGTTTTGATCATTATGTGCCCCCATGTAGACTATCAGATTCTGGAAATGGTGCCAATGGATTTATGTTGATTTCCGATGAAAACGAAGTGGATTTACTCAGTCATCAATTTAAGGTACATATTTAGTAAACTTATAAAAATTAAAAGCAGAAATTGCTTCGACTATATTCAGATTTATGTTTTATAAACAATTATGTAATGGTAAAATGAATGAAACGATAACGCCAATTATTTTGTCGTTTAAGATAAAAGCAGCCCTATTCGACAAAGTGTCGGGCAATTCTAACATAGACCACCCATTATGTGACGAATGCTCGGATAATTTGATTGAGATTCTGGACCAAAAGTATAAAATAGCCCAAGATGATTTTAATGATTACCGTGAATATTACAAGATGTAAGTTAGGTTTATAGCCGTCTTGCGAGAAATATATGTAATAAACTTTTTTTAGGTTACAAAACGAAACAGATGAGCCGAAGTTAAATGATTTAGAGAAAGAGTTGGGTGACCTAAATGCAGAGGAGCAGAGGCTACTGGGTGAGCTGGAGGCGCTTCAGAAGGAAGAAGAGGAGGCTCTAAAAGCATTGGAAGAACAAGAAGCCATTTCAAAAAAAATAGCCAAAGAAGAAGAAAGATATTTTAAGGAGTATATAAGACATCGTAGAGAACTGTTGGTCATCGAGGAAGAAGGAAGAAGGTAAATTCACGTTTAAATATATTTATATTCAAAATAACATGAGATTATACGTTTTTAGTCTTGAATGCCAATTGAATTACACCAACATGCAGTTAGATAAGTTACAAAGAACAAACGTTTTCAATGCTACTTTTCATATTTGGCACAATGGTCATTTCGGCACCATCAATAATTTCCGGCTTGGACGACTTCCATCCGCACCAGTGGATTGGTCTGAAATTAACGCAGCGTGGGGTCAAACAGCTCTACTCCTATCGGCTTTGGCCAGAAAAATGAATTTAACCTTTGAAAGGTACAGGCTTGTACCGTATGGAAATCATTCATATATTGAGGTAAGAATTGTATCCGGCGAAAATTTGTTGTTCACCATTATGACTTACGAGAAATGTTTAAATCGGAATATTGGGATAAGCATTTCGGGGATTATTAACTTCATTATCTTGCTTAAGAATATATGGATAAGTTAAGTCTTTTTCATCAAGATGTGTCCCATTTTAGGTGCTAGGTGAACAAAAGGAACTTCCATTGTATGGATCTGGTGGAATTCGATTTTTATGGGACACGAAATTTGACAGTGGAATGGTGGCGTTTTTAGACTGTCTGCAACAGTTTCAGGAAATAGTGGAGAAGCTTGAGAAAGCTAATAATGTTTTTTGCTTCCCGTACCGTACCAACAAGGGAAAAATTGAGGATAAAGACGCCAGCTACTCTATCAAGTAATATTATAAGATCTGCATAGGATTAAATAAACTAGTTACACTTTTGATTTTAGGATTCAGCTGAACTCCGAGGAACAGTGGACAAAAGCGTTAAAATTCATGTTGACAAATCTGAAATGGGGATTAGCCTGGGTATCGTCACAGTTCAACAGTGATGGAGAAGAGATATAACAATCAAACACTTAGTACCAATTTAGAATTAAATTATAATTAATGTTGTTCTCTAGTAATTGATTTTATGCATTATAATATTAAATCATTAGGTTATTTACATAAAATATAATATTTTTGTTAATAAATATGTCAGACTGATTCGTTGTATGTAAAGTTAATAAATATGAGTGTTATCTTTTGTATTGTGTTTCCCTGATGTTCTCAATTTCATTTTCTTTGCCTATATAATGCAAAATAAAAAATCTATGAATTTATTGCAAACCACGAAATTAGGCAACCATATATACATTCAATTGTATTACGTATGTAGAAAAATCGAAATGTTTCCTATTTTTGGTCACGTGATATGATAAATCTCTTGTGTTGGCAATGCTTGAAATATAAATTACTAATTTCACAGGCAAAAGCTACTTGGTTTGGTTGGTTATTCTGTATGAAATAACCAAAGGTCAAAAGATCCCTAGAAGTTACTTCCTTCATTCTTTCTCTTTTCGTTTCTTGGAGATACAAGGTAAATACTAGTTTAAATCGTCAATTTTCTCAAAGAAAATCGTTCATCAGTAAAAGGAAATCCCATATTTTAGAACTAGACGTTAATATGTGTATTTTAATTGTGATATTTTTTGCTATTTCAGAAAAACAACAAAAATGTCCGACGTTGAGGTGTAAGTACATAACCTATTTGTTTATTTTTCAACTCAAACTACATTATGATGAGTTTCTGGCGGCTCCCTCTGCTGAGGTTACCCAATATAAAAATCCTGCTGATAATCGCCATCTGATTTTTATTATTTAAGCAGAAATATTTAAGGTCAGTAGCATAGTTTGATTTCACAAGTTTTCTCTTTCTGTAGGGATGATGCTCCCGCAGCCCCAGTGCAATCTGGAGGACAAATGGATGTTAATCAAGCCCTCCAAGAAGTCTTGAAAACTGCCTTAATCCACGATGGTGTCGTCCATGGGTTACACGAAGCTGCAAAAGCGTTGGACAAGAGGCAAGCGGTGTTATGTGTTCTCGCTGAGAACTGCGATGAACCGATGTATAAGAAACTAGTATCTGCCCTCTGCTCTGAGCATCAAATTCCCCTTATCAAAGTTGATAATAACAAGAAGTTGGGAGAGTGGTCAGGGCTCTGCAAAATTGACAACACAGGAAAAGCCCGTAAAGTCGTAGGTTGCTCCTGTGTGGTGATTAGGGTAAGTACCGATTTAAAATAGACATTATACCAGATTGTGTTAGTGTGTGGAATATGAAAACGTGAATACGTCTTAAGATTTTGTGTATTTAAAATACTAATGATGATTTGTGGCGGCTCCCTCTGCTGAGGTTACCCAATTTATATATCGTGCTGAGAATCGCCCTCTGAAAATACCAAATTATTATAATATTTAATTCACGTAATATTTATTATATTTATGTTAATATTTTAATTTCAGGATTATGGGGAAGAATCTCCAGCCCTGGATGTTCTTAAAGATTATCTTAAGAATGCTAAGTAACGTGTTAATTTTATAAATACAAAAAATATTTAATACAAACGTGTTTCATTGTACATTTAACGAGAAGCCATGTAAGTCAAATATTTTATCATAAACGAAAGTATAATCCTTTTTGCAAGAATCTTTTATTTTTGAAACCAATAAATATAACGATAATGAACGCAAACCAAAAAACTATTTGTTAATTAAGATAAATTAGATAATTAACTGGTACATTCGTCCTTATGTTGTTGCCAGTGGGTCACTTGACAAGCTCTTGAGCAGTACCACGATTTCTTACAACGAGAGCATCTCTGAATAGCTCCTTTTCCACATTGGGCGCATGCGGCTTGTTCTTTGACCTCAAATTTTTCCAGTAATTCAGTGTTGTAGGCCTCGCTTAGTCTGCAAAAATTAATTCGTTAAAACGTAAAAACTCCGAATACGACGCCACGTTAAATACATGCACTAACCCTTTGGCTATGTCTTGTAGCGCGTTCTTATCGTTGTTGAAAATAACGGGTACTTGTTTCTCTGCAATTTTTCTCCATTTCCCGCCAGACTCTTGTAGTATTTTTTGTTTAATCTCCAGCAGAGCTTCAAGTAGTAGAGGCTTTGATGGAGCCGCCGGCTGATCCATTACCGATAAATGGCTCAGCCATTGCTTTAATTCGATAAGAGGTGACAGTTGGTCAAGTAAAGTTGGTCTCATCAGAGGTAACAGTTTCATTAGCTGTGATCGGCGACTGTCCGTTATAGGATAGTACTTGGGACATTCTGGGTCCAGCAATAATTGTCGTATAGTGAGCCACACCTAAAAATAGAACAGAATTAAACTGAAATGGTTTACAAAAATATACAGTAAATTCTGCAATGTATTTTTGTAGTTACCTGAGCCTCGGATTGTCCTAATTGCTCATGGTCCCAAATTTTCCACGCCCCACCAGAATATTGTTTTCCGTCTTTGACCCACGGTGTTGAAATCAATATTTGCGTGAAGAGAACTGGTATGTCATGTTCCGAGTACATCCGCGAATAGATACTTATTGGCAACCTACAAAATCACCTTTTACTAGTCAAAAGAGAAGCGTTGAAGTGACGTTCATCTTACCGCTCCATGCTCTCAGCTAAATATCTTACAATGGACAGCGATCTTATACCAATATCAAATCCCAAGTTATTCCTTTGCCTTAGGAGTTCCTTTTCTGCATTTTCATTTTTGCCTTCTTCGAGTTTGGTGCTTGTTAATAAAAATGCGGTGGTACCACTTAAGTAGTCCAACAAATCGGCTGCCGAATCCTCTAGCGCCTCGCAACAGTTGGGGTGGTATAAAACAAGTTCAAGCAATGCCACACATACTGCCTCGTGGTATAATACTGAGTAAGCAATAAATGTGCTTTCTGGATTTGGTTCGATTCTTAGCAGGTGCGGTAAAACTTTGTACTTCCATATATTAATCAATATTGCTTCGTGCAGTATTACGTTTACCTAAAACAGTATTATTGAAGTGCCTTTTTGTGAAGTTTTTTTAAATTTTGTAATTGTTGGCTTACCTTGCAATAGGACACTAAAGTTTCCTTAACATATTCCTCTTTGAGGGCTGATGCTTCTATTAGCGCTTCTTGATTCAGCTTCTGTAATCTTTGATGCCATTCTAGCCATCTTAAAAAAAGTATAGGCTTTTTAAATAATGACCATTTTTGAAAAATCCATAATGAAAGTAAAAAAGTTTATTAAGACTCAAAACTATGTCTATGTCTATATTTTCATTGTATGATAATTACACAATACAGGGAAACTGTGGTAATCCTTTTTAGTTTAAAATATATAGGTACTTGCAAACGTATATTGAAAAATTGAAATTATTGCTTCTCTGATAGTGTCTATAGGTAAGACAGAATTTTATCTATTTTTTTTATTTAATAGTTCAAAATCAACATAACATTTAAGTCTAAAATAATAAAACTACTGCGACTATGTAACTCACTGATGATTTCCAATATTTTTTATCTGCTGTGGCCCCATTGTTTCAATAAACATTTCAATTTCATTTGGTAATAATACACTCTCCATTATTATTCTGTAATGTTCTGTTCAAAATTTACAAAATATCAAACTTTGAAGGAAGTGTTACGTGACAATTTATTGATCAAACTTTTTTGTTTATAATACTGTAACAAATAGTTCCCTTGACCCCTATTAAATAGTGTGTAACTAAAATTCAACAAAATCGTTTTAAATTAAAGAAAAATGCAAATATTTGGCACCTATTATTAGTATTATTTAGTTTTCATCAGTGCTTTTGCAAATGCTTTTAAATGACGTCACCTTTGGTTAACTTCTGCACCAGTTAATCGTAAGCATTCGACTAGAAAATTAATATCTACAGTGAAGATAGCAGATAGTAGCGGATGTTTTAATTTTGAACATTTGACGTTTAAATTTGTAGGTTAACTTACCTGTCATGTATTTGTAAACGTTTATTATTTTATTTAACACCACATGAAATACCAACTAACACCATGGCTGAAGCAAATACCATAAAAGAAGGTTTCTTATGCCCTATATGTCATAAGGACTTGCGATCTCCCAATAATTTAATCGCACATTTCCAAGATTTGCATTCAGAAGAGCAGGATATACTGAAATCCATCAAAGGTTTGTATTTTCAAATTGTGTATGTACACCATTGTACGTATTTTTCTTATAGATATATATGGTAAAGCAAAAAAGAAAATACTGAAACTTGACGATCAAGATCTTGAGTCGTTTAAAAAAGAAATAACGTTAGATAAATATTACTTGGAATATAGTGAACCGCAAGAACCCGGCCCGACTAGGTTACATACTGATTATTTTAGGGCCGTTAGAAGAGAAAGACTAGACCACAGAACAACCGAGACTAATAAATTGATAATCAGGTTAGATAGACTCTTAAGATTTTACGGCTCTGACCGGAAACAACAGGAGCAGGAACTTGTTGCTTGGTTGGACGGAACTACTGTTTCTAGATGCCCATCGTGCACATTGTCTTTCAATATCACTAGAAGACAGCACCACTGTAGATTATGTGGCAGCATCATGTGCAATTCATGTTCTTATTTCCTTCCGTATGAAATTGCACGTAAGTAGCTATTATTCATGTAGTTTAGTATTGAAGAATCGAAAGATAGGAAGAAAATATGCGTTACGTTAAATTCTGTACAAGTTTTTAATTTGATTCAATCTCTTTTCAGAAACAATCGTAGCTCCTGTTAATAACGTAAATGGTAGAGAAACAGCTTCAGGAAAAGAAGCAGATAGTTTACGGATTTGTACCCATTGTTTGGACATGTTGGAGTGTAGGAGGCGTGTTCAAATCGAACAGATGATGCAGCCGATTATTTGCCAGCTATACTCTCATCTACAGAAAAATAAGTTCCAGATCCAAAATTCCGTAGATATGTATGATAAGGTATGTATTTCCATTTTAATTCGTATACTCTCGACTATTTTAATTAACCTGCGCTTTTCCCATTCTAATATATCGTTGAATTTTTAGATGTACAACTCCATCGTGTCTGGTGAAACCACTTACTTGCTGCAGGATCTGCAGTCTCTTCGGACCACGATAGCAGATAAAGCCCAGATGATAGATACTCTGAGCAAAAAAATAGCCTCTTTGCCAGTGGATCCGGAAACACCAAAGGCTGCTGCCCTACAGAATAACATTCGGAAAGCAACGTCTGTTTACATAAAAGACTATCTCCTGACGCTTTCCGTTCCGCCAACCATCCAAGAATTAGAAAAAATTAAAAGGGAACGTTCCTCGAGAGTGGTTGAAGAGGACGTTATACCAACACCTAGAGCTAGTATTAAAAAAGTTATGGTGACAACAGGCTGGTCACCAGCTAACGTCACCATCGAAACTGCTGTTGTCGAGGATGACGACCCCCTTCTAGAGCAAATGAACATTGTTCGGAACTATATTGACCAGGCGCGTAAAGCACAGAGGTATGAGGAGGTGGCGTCCTTGCAGGAGAACTTGCAGATGTTAAAGAAGATGTATAAAGAACAACAGAAGAACCGAACGGATGAGAAATGAAGTGAATATAATTTTTCGCAAAGTATGTATGTCTATATACACATTATATGGCAACTGGTTTTATGACATGTTTTTTGTAATATAACTTTACTTTAAAGATATGTTAGAAGTATTTATTGTATACTTGTGGATGTGTCGATATAATATACAGGGTGTTTCAGTTTTGGATGTTAAAAAGAATTATTTCTTTGGTTATTGTTCCATGTATGGTGTCGAAAGGGGCACGTTTTGAAATTATTTCGTGCGATATAGGATGACTCGACACAGCTGAACCTTTTTTAACGTTATTTATTTTAGATTTCTTTAGATGGATCGTCCTGTATTGAATTCGTTACACTTCCATAAAAAAGCCCTTTGAAAAGGCCTATATAATAACGAACATGTTTTCATTTTGTTATGTTATGCCTTTGATTTTATATTGTAACAGTAATTTTTAAGATTTAAATAATAATCTCTAGTTCTATATCTCTCTACACGTCCTTTTTCACATAATTTTTATGCTGAGCTGAGGGATTAAAAAACTGAATGACCAAAAAATTTAAAGTTTAAGTTAATTACACAAGATGAATGTTTAAGTATAGTAATAAGTTGTTTCGTAATTATTGTTCAAATTTGTAAATTTGTTTTTTATTGTACAAAAATATACATATAATTTAATAGCATATTTATGGGCATATTTATCTCTATTTCTGATTATTTAACCCTTTTTCTAAATTACTCCATGGGTGTCTATCTAGATAGTTGGCTGTTATTTGACAAATCCAGTGATTCAACAATCTAACCGCAAAATGGAGGTTCAAAAATTAAACTCTGTAATAATTGCAAAAATAAGAAGCACATCTGCAATAAACAATGTAACACAGTGTGTTACAGAACTGGTAACTAGATATTTTTCTCAATTAGGTGTGTTTACGTTACATAACAAATATTTTAGGTGTTAAATAGCTTAGATAGCAAATCCACATCCATTGCAGTGAGAGTAAACCTTGTAACGTTTAAAATACAAGTCGTAGACAATGGTGAGGGTATAACTGAGAAAAACTTGGAGCTTACAGGCCTTAGATATATGACGAATAAATGTAACAACTTGGCGCACTTGGAAAGGCATATTAAATATCACGGATTCCGAGGCGAGGCCTTAGCTAGCATAATAAATATTTCAAGAAAGGTTGTTATTACGTCTAAAAGTATTAACTCGACGGAAACCTATAGTAAAAACTTTGGTAAACATACCAATAGTCAGATCACTTCCGTCAAAAACCGACCAAGTTATGGCACAACAGTGACCGTAGAAGGTTTTTTAAACAACTTACCTATCAGAAGAAAACGGATCGTGCCAGAGCTGGAACTTGAAGATGTAAAAAGAAGCATTGAATCTTTAATAATAATGTATCCTAACGTTTCTTTTTCTGTAAGGAATGATCTCTCGGGAGATCTGATAGTAAACAGTCAAAAAACCAAGGACATAATTTCATCCTTCAAGTACCTACACCCGGAAATAAACGAAAACTTTTCATTGATGAAAATTTCCAAAAACAAAGTAACCGTTGAGGCACTCTTGGTTAAAGGTTTATTTGCAAATAAACATCTACAGTATGTTTACGTAAACAGGCGTCCAATCCATTGTTCGAAAATAAAAAAGTGCGTTTCCACTCTCTTCTTAAAAAACATGAATTTCGACAACAAGAAGTCCTCAAATAGCAAAATTATAAATGATAAAAGTAAGTATCCTGTTTATGTAATAAATATTAAGTGTCCACACTCTCACGTTGACATTTTGCTAAATCCCTCGAAAACGCTGGTCGAATTTAAACACTGGGATATTGTTACGAGATGTTTAGAAAAGTTAGTTTATTCTTTCTTCGGTAATGACGACAAACTTACTGCTAAGAATAAATATTTAACAGTCCACGAGGAGTTCAAAGGCGACTGCGGAGTGTCTCAAATCTATGGAGCAGTTAAGAGTTACGGTTACAAGAGAAAACGGTCCCAAACAGATTCTATGCAGGAGAAAGTGCAAAAACCGTGTTCTCAGGATAGCGAGTTTATTGGAGGATTTTGTTTTCCTAACGATGCCATAATAAATACGGTTAAACCAGACTTTATTGACGAGGTTACAGTTGAAAACTTTACGCCACCACGGAAACAGCTGAATAAAAATAAGAGTAGTCCAGATAAAAAAATACAAAAATTATGTATCGATAAAGTGGAGAATGATGAAAATATTGTTAAATCTGTTGGTGATAGTTACAGCATTAGTGATACCACACCAGTGGAAAAAGCAAAAGTTAAAACGTTCAAAAAACCCTTACCCATAAAAATAACGCATAAAACCATCAAGACAGAGAATTTACAAGACTGTTCTAAAAAAATCGTTAATCGTTATTCTAGTACGGATGTATATGCAATTGGTGAAAATAGAAATCTTGACAACAAGGAAATTTCTACAGTTAAAAATGCTCCTGTTCAGCCTAGTTTGAAAGACAGGGTCCCGGAGAAGCTTGAAGATGAAAAATCATCGTTATCAAAATTTACTGCTGATGAAAACAAAGGTAAAAACCTCATAATGGACATGTTTCTAAAATCGACGCAAGTTTATACCGAAGAAGATAACCAGAGCGATGCGAGAAGCGAAGAAACGATACTGGAGGTTGAATCAAACTTCCTGCTTGAAAATAACGTTCAGACCAACGTAAATGGATTAAGCAAAACAATGTCTATGTCAGTTAATATACGAAGTACTAAGAAAATTAAAAAGCACAAACCCAAGATGAACAAGCACAAACAGGCTAACAAAACGTCGAAGTGTGTCCAAACAACTTTGGATGAACATAAAATGGTTTCGAAATGTATCCAAACAACGATCGACCAGAACATTCAAAAAGATAATGACCAATACTTGCATGACAACTTAGATAACGTTTTGGTTGGTACAAATTGTGCAGAAAACTATACCATAGCTTTATCAGACAGCGTTCTTCCCAATAAAACCCCACGCTTTAAATTTGTTTATAAAAATCCTTCGCCTTTCAACTTAAATCCAGTTAACGAACTTACGTCAAGTAACTGCAAGTGCCATTGCCACTTAGATACCAGTAAAATATTTAATTTTGTAAATTCTACAAATAAAAACGCACAATTTACTACTAACAATATTTTAAACTGTAATATCGACGCTTTTGGTTTGAACTGTGACCTAAATAAAAAAGGTGTAAGCTGTTTAGAACTTCAGCATGACAGAAAAACGGAAGGTCACAAAAATATTCATTGTACAAGGAATGCCAAGCAGTTTGTACAAAATAATGACCTACACAAGCGACAATCCTTGTATAACGTTCCGTATAAGAATCATGCTTGTAATAAACCAACAAAAGAAAACGAGCATACAGTTAAACAATTATTTCAAGAAGACTTTATAACGAGAAAGAAGAAAATTAATAACAACTTTCAAAGTGCCGTTCATTTTGGGTTTGATAGGAGCCCCTACTTTTTGCCACCATCTAAACATTTTTATCCTACAACAAATACAAGAAACGTCAATAGAATTAATGAAAATAAACGTAACGTCAACACAAAGTCTAATCCCATAGCAGAGCCACTTTCCCTTAATTTAGTACCAAATAACGCAGACTCTTATGAACTGTTCGATCCCCGTTATCGAAGCACCCAGTTAAGGGATATTTATAACAATGACAATCTGAAAATAAAGCAATTCGTCGACAGAGACAACGAAAACTTATTTCAGACAAGAAATTTTTGCGAAACCGATTTTACTATTGATCACTTTGGTAATTTTCAACCGGTTTATAAAAGCACACAGCGTGATCTTACGAATTGCATGTTTCAACAACAAAATGTTTTTACATCTTTGGATGAATGCGATCAAAGCAGGTTTAGTCCACGGTCAAGTCTAATTAACGTATCCGAAGATTTGACTCCAGTTGATAATTTTAACACCAATTTTACTGATGATCTGCGTTTAGTTTATGAGCAGAATAATTTCGTCAGAAGATTGGAAAGCCGTGAATTAAAAGACGACCTGCACCAAAAATCCGTGTCTTTTCCACCTTTTGGCGATTTCGGTAACCGAAATAATTTATTTAAAAATATAGGTTTAAACTATTCGCCTTCAAAACTAAAAGGAGCCTACGATGCTCCTGAAATAATTAAACGACCTAATGACCAATCAGAGTTGGTTATCACTTTGAGTAACCAAGAAAAGCAAGAAATATTAAAGAGAGAATTGAGCGCTGAAAGAGATTTAATCAAAAAAACTTATTTGGAATGGGATAGTCAGTCAGTAGTACCGATAGCGCAGGAAGGTACTAAACAAAACGATTCACATGAATTTGGAAACGACTGGGTAAAAACGAAGAACAACTTTGGATCCAGTTTCTACATCAATAAAAGAACAGGTAATCAACCGCTGGAAAATATCCATCAGTTAATATATTTAATTGTAGGTTTTACAACGTTTTTGACTCCAAAACCGAATGTCGAGCAATTTAAATTTGGAAAAAGGTTCGAGTTTATGCCGAAAGGTTTGTCGCCAATTTTGAAAGCCGTCAAGCAAGTCGACAGGTCTTTGAACCAGAACGAAAAAGACAAATTACAACGGTATATACTGGAATCCCACCAAAACGAGCTGCTTGTTGTAAAGTGGCAGAACTACATAAAACATAACGGTAAGGGAAAGCTCTTTATTTTTATATCTCCATTTTTATAAATATAACTTGTTCCAGACCCAAAAACTTTTTTTGATGAGGTGTATAAGGAGAAATTAAGATTGTTTGAGGATTGCATACCTAAAATAAATACTGCTGGCAGCAAAAAGTTTCTGTCATCAGACGAAATACATTTTAATAATACGCTATTTGATAACATCGACGTTATTGGACAAGTTGATGGAAAATTCATTGCGGTGATTGAGAAAACAAAAGGTTTGTTGTTACTCTTTGACCAGCATGCCGTTCACGAACGAATTCGTTTGGAAGAGTTATTGAGGGGTAAATGTATTACCTTATTATAGTCTTTGTAAATAATAATTCAAATTCATTTTTAGTTTACAGAAATTCCAACGTTAAATGTGTGGAAAGGTTAAGTTTTTTCCTTCCACAAAATGATATATCCTTGTTGAAGAAACACGATTTGTACCTAAGCTCTTTAGGATTGTCTATAGAATTTTTCATGAATGGCATAAACGTACTGCAGATTCCTTCGAGCATATACAACAAATTTAAAGACAATGTAAGTAAAAATATTCTTTGTGTGGGTTCATACGCAACGTTCTGCCAAATAAAAAAATCCTCCTGTTAATTGCAATATTTTACCTTATTTGTATTCTAGGATGTCTACTCGTTGAGTAAAGTAATTCATTTGTTAATTACTGAAATAATCGAACTACTGAAGGAGACAAGAGGCGTTACCTTTGGCAACCTTCCGAAAATAATTCAGAATCTTGTAAATTTGGAAGCATGTCGAGGTAACGTATTCAAAAATAACATAATAAAGGTAGTACTCTATAATGTAAATATATTCTTTAGGAGCCATTAAATTTGGAGATAATTTGCAGAGGAAAAATTGTGTGGACTTATTGAATAAATTAGCAATTTGCAAGCTACCGTTTCAGTGTGCTCATGGAAGGCCCACCCTGACGCCTTTACTTAGGCTGGATTTAACACAGAAATGCGTAGGTGTTTTCTATTTCCCGTTATGAAACAACTTTAATATATGTGTTTTCAGATACCACCCAAACTAAACCTTAAAAGAATATCATTCGCAACTATATAATACATAATTCGTAGCAAAGTCATTGATAGGAACATCCCAACAGCCATATCGTTATAAAGTTCACCAGAGAGTCGATGCTGAAAATGGTACATACACAGCTACGGCAATTCACATGTATGCCGCTATTTACTCCCATTTCATTAGTAATTAGTATCTGTGCGCTTCACTCTTAGGGGAATGCTTTTGACAATATTTTCATTACTTTTTTACTTGTTATACCTGCTGTTTTTTTATTTATTTTTTCACAAACTTTGTATATCAACTAGCCCAGAGTTTAACTTTAATATTTCATTTAAGTCTATTCTATAAAGTTGTATTGTTTTATTTTCTATACCTGGTCTAGAATATCAGCTATGGGGAGACTTGACGATTTTTCCAACGATTTCGTTATTTTTGTAGGTTTTTGTAGGCAAATTTAGGCAAGCCACAATACGGTGTTATGTAATGTTAGTTATTTAACCTTCGCGGATTCCCTGGCGCCATCTACCGGTAAAATATAATTTTTTTAAAGTGTCCGGCAATTAACATTACACTAGAGTGTAATGTTGGTTGCCTAATACGAGCGCATAGGTTTGTTCGTTTGTGTTAATCATGACTTGGAATTAACAAAAAGAGATGCCATGCCACTATACATATGCCGTAAGTGAAACAGAAATGAGATAATTTACTCGGATCTGGTAGAAGTGACAAGGTTATGAGGCGACTCAAACAAACAAACTAATTATCATGTTTCCTTTTCGTTTTGTCGCTTGTCGCAACATCTAGGTAATTTCGTTTTGTATTTTCCTTTACAACCAGGAAGCAGCAAGAATCTACGTTCGCATGGCTTAACTAATTAATTAATTATTCTGAACATTCTGCAATCAAAATTTCGATATCTTAGCACGGTTTTCGAGATAAGTCACTTTTCGAAACTAAATGGCACTATGGCACAGAATATACTGGCAGTGACAGTGATGGCCACAGAACATAATATGATGCAGGATATGCACAAATCTTTCACGATTGGCAACGTTGCAAACAGCACAGAACATAAAGGTTGCAAACAGTACAGAACACAGAACAAAAGGTAGGCATACAGCAAGGCTTGTAATCGAAGTTGAGCTATTTAATTATGCCAATAGGGGGCGCCACTGAGCCGATTTACAAAAATAGGCCCTTTGAAACAAATCCAGGTGATGAATTTTATGTTAAAAATATTAATAAACATTGAAACTGAACAATATATGGATAAATCGTTATTTTGCTAAAATTCACATTTTGTTTGGCTCGAATGACAGGTCAGCGTGATCTGCCTCTACTGAAGTTAGTCGTGAACAATGGCGTCTTGTGAAATAAAAGAGACGATTATTTTCGAAAATAGCTTAGGAAATGAAAATTTTAAGGTATGTACCAATAAATGCGGTAGAGTACTGTGCGTGCAACTAAAAACTGAGATGTTATAATTCAAAAATGCAATGTTTGAAATTGATTTCCTTTCTGTGTAAAATAAAGTTGGCTATCCTGTTTAAAAATGCCTAGTTGCAAATATAAAAACTCTGTTCACAAACGTCAAGATTCTTCCAAAACGCTAAACAAGCGGTTGTAGTTTGGGCGCCAAGACTAGTGATTTTTATTGTTTCATTTCCTTTCAAAGGTAACGAACGTTTTCATACTATTTCACATTTGCTTTTCCACCAATTTTTAACAAGCATTTTCGTAAATCTAGTTGCATTTTGCGAGTTCATTTATCAGTAGTGCACGTGTATAACAATGCCGGGTGCAAATACACATTTTACGTTACAGAAAAACAACGAACCGCATAAAATGGAGACAATGGAAGTAGCTCCAACAATCAACAACCATGTGGGCAAAGACTGTAAAGAGGAAAAGATGGAAGATATTCCCGCAGATGAGATGACTTCTCGCGATTATTACTTCGATTCTTATGCGCATTTCGGTATTCACGAGGAAATGTTGAAAGACGAAGTGAGGACTCTAACTTACAGGAACTCTATGTATCACAACAAACATTTATTCGCGGGTAAAGTGGTAATGGACATCGGATGTGGAACTGGAATTTTAAGTATGTTCGCAGCCAAAGCTGGTGCTAAAACCGTTCTTGCCGTAGAATGCTCTAACATAGTAGATTATGCTAGGAAGATAGTGGAAACCAACAAGTTGGACCACATCATCACGATAATAAAAGGAAAAGTGGAAGAGATAAGTTTGCCCGAAGGAATTGACGGTGTGGACATTATTATTTCGGAGTGGATGGGGTACTGTCTGTTTTATGAAAGTATGCTGGACACAGTATTATTTGCCCGTGACAAGTGGTTAAAACCTGATGGCCTTCTATTCCCAGACCGGTGCTCTTTGTTCGTCACTGCCATTGAGGATCGTCAATACAAAGACGAGAAAATAAATTGGTGGGATGACGTATACGGTTTTGATATGAGCTCAATTCGTAAGGTAGCTATTAGCGAACCACTCGTAGATGTGGTAGATCCGAAACAAATCGTAACAGGTCCTGCCCTAATCAAAGAGGTTGATCTGTACACTGTAAAAAAATCAGATTTAGAATTCTCGTCTCCGTTTACTCTTACCGTACGTAGAAATGATTATGTTCAAGCCCTCGTGACTTATTTTAACGTGGAATTTACAAAATGCCATAAACGCATTGGCTTCACTACTGCCCCGGATGCTCCCTATACTCATTGGAAGCAAACCGTATTTTATTTTGAGGACTACATGACCGTAAAAAAAGGTGAAGAGATTAACGGTGTATTCACCATGAAGCCTAACCCCCGCAACAACAGAGATTTAGACTTTGTGATTGAACTTAACTTCAAGGGAGAACTAGGAGAAGTCCACGAAACCAATAGATACCGCATGCGTTAGTTGTAGCTGGTTTCTTGTGTGCTGAAGTGCTTATCTCTTCTTACTACAATCTGGTTTATTTTAATTAATTGTTTTTTACATTAAAACATGTATAAAGCTAGTCGATATAAATTTTTTACTTTGTAATAAGCATAACTAAAATTTAAGTATCCATAGTAGCAGTTAGTGCAAGAATTTTTTTGCGACTTGCTTTTCCTGTAATTGTCCTTACTTATAGTTTTCAGTAAATTGTGGCCAAAAATGATCGAGAATCTTGACGCTACCCATTTATACAAAACGGACTAACTTATACTTAAATTACTGTTAATGCTTCAAGATACTTTATTGATTGAGAACAAAAACCGGAATAAAATAATTGGGAATGTCCACGTAATTTCGGAGATTAGGTAGATAACTAATGTTTTAAGTTATATATTTGACGATCTGTGAATTAGATTTTTTTATTTTATTTACCATGTAAGACTTAAAGTATTTAATCACTGTATAATATTCAATAAATTTTTCATTTTAAGTATGCGTCATCAGTTATCACTTACTGAGCAATGATTTTAACTGGAAGCCAAAAGATATTTGTAGTGACTAATAAGTTTGGTGTTTTTGCGCAGTAACTGGAATATTTCTAAATAAAATTAATATTTACAAGAAAAATATATGGAGGTGGCAATGAAAAAAATATCGCAAATATTTTTTTACCTCGTGTCTCTGACCCGCAGTTTGCGAGACTGTAAGAATTGCCAAATTTGGCTCACTGAGACGATTTCATGTGTTTGTTGAACAAATCTATTATTTGTCAATAAATGTCGCCAAGGTCATTACGATAATGACTGCCATATTGATTACGTGTTTATTTTGACTAGATTAATATGTTCATTGATTACGATTACTTTGAAAATTATTACTTTATATTTTATTTAAGTGAGGTAGGTACTACAATTATTTAACCATAAAGCAGTAATACGATTTATTTTGATAAAGTAAAATAATTATGGACTGCAATTTTATCGTAGAATATGAAAAAATTAAAACAAAACAATCTTATTACTTCATAATGTATCATGGTGAGCACGATAAGTGGGACACCCTGTATAACGTAAGATATCAACTGGATGGACTGGAAAATAAAACACTAACCATTTAAATTAAAATTAAATATTTAATAGTTAGTTATAAATAAACAAGTACGGAATCATTAACTTAACGAAGACTAATAATTAATTTACACTTTCAATATAGTTTGCTTTTGTGCCTTAAAATCACTTCTTAACTGAATAAAATTATGCAGAACTGATCTATCCAAATTTACCTAAAATAAAAAGTGACATTAATCAATATAAAAAAAAAATAGCCGCAACTAAATTCTGGTGCATGCCTTCGACTACATAAACTTTATTTTGTTAGTGTGACAAGCAATTAATATCAAATCTTGATATATTTTTTTTTACTATACTACGATTACCAAAGAAACGGGATTACATGCATCGTAATTTATCTGCGAAGTCTTACCAATGAATCTTCGGAACAAACTTGCTGGAGATTTTCTGGCTTGACAAGCAAGAGGTTGCACAGAGCATGTAAAGTTTCAAATAATTCTGCCACCAACGCTCCTAGGGGCTTAGTACATAATCTATATTCGTTTAAATCGCAAATGGCTACCATCGCCCCTGAAACAATGTGTCAAATTCTAGTTCGTACAGGAGGAAATCAAAATAAAAAATTTAAAAAATGCTGCCTGAATACTTCTAAATTAAATAATTGACACCAAGTGTACCTGCTGTATTGTATTGGAACTGCAACATATGGTCGTAAACTACCCTATGCAATCGGACGCCTAGTTCTTGAAATACTGCCGTTACGTTATTTCCGTCCAAGTTAGTTTTGATTTCTTTTATAATTCCACTAACGTAGAGCGAGACTGCTTTACAAGCCTAAAAATTACAACAAAGTACCCGCATTATTATACACTAGTCCGCGTCATAGGAAACTATACAATCAGTTAAAGTTAAAAAATACTCACAGGTGACGCAACAGTGTCGAAATCATCTGTTTCTGGTTTAAAATCACTTTTCTTCTGCTCGGTCTGTAAATATAATTTAACCCAAGCTGTTATAGCATTTAAGGACCTGAAAATTACCAATTTTTTATTTACGTAATGTTATGCTACTTAGTAACTGTATAACAAGCTCCATGATATGCTGTCGAAAATCCAAATTCACACAAAATGTCTACTTATACACCCCCCACTTTTTATTAAGTACTTAATGATATTACTCACCTATCCAATCCAGTGTTAATTTTTCTTTCAATATCTTCTAGCACAAATTTCTTTTTTTGGATGCAGTCATTGTATTTTGGGGTATTTCTGAAACAAATTGAAGGAAGTAATTGTGGAAGTGATGACCTCCGTGGTCAACCGATATCTTAGTGTCAATTATTATGCGATAGCATATCAAACAAAAGGAGTAAATGCGGGCTTTATGGGAAATAAAAAGACCGTCTTAAATTTTGTCTCCCTAATAGTAATTTTCAGTTAATGTTGTTTTACAAAACTTAACTTACATCACTAATGGCACTACGAGATCAGTAAACTGCTTTTCCAATAAATGAGTTATGTTGTTACTTTGGTGCACAACAGTAAAAAAGTATAAGACCGGTGGGCTTTTCGCTCCCTCCAGCACTGGCACCGCTTGGAGACCTAATTCCACGGCATAATCTACGTGTTCGCTTAAAAGACTGTTTATTAGCTTATCCAAGATCTGGGTTGCGTTTGATGCTCGTTCCTCTGGTCTCGATAACTAGATTCAAAAGGATTAAGCAGTCATCGACATATTTTAAACAAAACATTTTTATATTTACTTACCAACTGACACCGCTCAAAGGCATGTTTAGTGTCCTGTAGAATCATAATGGCTACTTCTTCTGATAAGAACGTTTCCCCTCCGTAGTTTTCTATCTGAGCTATGTTAATATTTGCCCTTGTACCAATAACGGCTTGCAGGTCCCGTCGAAGGTCTTGAAAGCTAAAATGATTTATTTAATCATTGTTAATTAGATATTTAAATATAATTCCGTAACATAAAACATAGAATTACAATTGTTATACCTAATCTCCGTAATCTTACAGATTTTAAATACACTTACCCTCCGGACTGAATTTGCCGTTTCTGATGATTTTTTGACTCGTAATACTTCTGCAAATTTATCGAACACCTATCTTTCAAACATTTTAGCTCCATTCTAAAACAAATAGAACGAATCAATTTTGATTCACATCTTTTAATGTGAAACCGGGAATGTGAATAGAGCCCGAAGACGTATTAATTATTGTACAAATAATATATTTATGGTATACTTACGAAATATAGTCGTTAATGTACTTCTGGAATATATTTGTTGTTAATTTGTTCAGGTAGTTTTTATCGTTCCCCATATTAAAGATGCTAAGGTCATTTGATAATTGATTTGTCCTAAAATGTATATTAGTAAATATGAGCGTATTTTCTTAAAGATATACTGAATTAGGCATTTTTTATTCTTGAAAATTTATACTTACTTTGAATAAAGTTCAAACAAAGTCTGTAGGTAATTGTAACTTCCCTGCTTAGAACAAAGTTGCTGATCGATATACTCCGCAATCTTTAGTTGGTAAAGGTTTAACACAAATTTTGCCATGACTTGTTCTGGATTATTAAAAACTTTCTTTATTATCTCGTAGTTGTATTTGCACAAAGGCAAGAGGTGACCAAAAACGTCTTTGCTTAAAAGACACCCCTAGAAATAAATATGAAATCCCTCCTCTTTTTAATTTTTGAACGTTAAAACTCACCGCTTGACTCTGATCGATGTAAGCATCGATACATTGTGAGTACCCCTTAAAATGCGACAACACCATTGCTATCTCCTTCATTCTCTTAAGGTCCTCATTAATTATCGCGCTTGCAAATTCTTCTATTAGCGATTTCTCTATATCACAATACTTTCTTTCAATTTTACGTTTCACGCTTTCAAACCTACAACAGAAGCAAAAACAATACACGGATTATCAAAATCATTTAGAGAGAACTTACTTTGGTGATGGCAAATCTTGGGATATCAAATATAGTTTCTGAATAATATCAGCTGCTTCATCTATCTAAAAACGGGGTAACCTTAGGCAAGAATGTACTACGTAGGGTAGGTACTCACTCTGTATGGGTCAGTAAATATGGACGATGACAAGGGCCCCGTTGATAGAAATTCGCTTAAATGGATCATTAAACGCTGCGCATCTACAACCCTTGCTCTTGGGCCATTAACGCTGTCTAGTTGGTCACCTAAGTGTAATACTTTTGTGGCGACATGGTTTATTTTTCCATCTAGTTCTTGAAAGGTATCGATTGCTTGCTGAAAATATATGTATATAATGGATAATTAAAGCTAGCGCAATTTTTTACTTTATTTTGTTCCAGCAGGTTATATATTTCTTGGAAAAACATTGCTTCGTCCTCACGTACTGCAGTTTCTAGTTTTTCACATTTCTTTTGCTGACGTTCTTCCAGAAGAGTTAAATCTCTGAAAAGAAGCGAACAAATGTAAAAAAATATAAACCAGCAATTTCACATACTTTATAGCTTGCACGAATGATTCATGTAATAACGTTGGATTAAAATCGCCCTCATCCCCATCATTTTTCGTTTCAGCAATAGTTCTCCAGGCCAAACGCTCTACGAACTCTTCAGCATCAAATGGCTCCTAAAATTCGTTTAATAAAAGTTAAATGGGGTAATTCAAATGAATCATCTCTCAGCACCTGTTCTAATTCTTTCATATATTGTTGCATCATTTTGCAGAATATTATTTAAGCAATGGGCGTATATGAATGAAATCAAATTCAAAATTTAAGGTTAGGTTAGGTTACTGTTTTGATTGGTTGTAAATATTTTGTTGATTTGTCACGTTGGTAACACTGAGTTGAATCATTAAGGTGCGTCCACACTTGAACATTTTAGAACGAATGAATAGCACAAACTGAGCGACAATAAAAGTTGTTGCGTTCAGCATATTCGCGTGATTTAAATAATAATAAAATGTTTCCACTTGGTCGAAGTGCTCGTAGTGCCTAGTTTACTACTAAATACCTATAAATGATATTTGTTTTCATTGATTAATTTTTTTCTGTAAATAAAAAGCACCCTAATTAACTGTTAAAAATAAAAAATAGGGCATTTCAAGGCGTAAACATTGATAATGATTTCTAGCTTTTAGTGCTTTTTTATTATTTGTAAAATGGTGAAAGATAAGTAAACGGCGAAAGCAATGGATAAGAAGGTTGTATCGGCATCGCATCAATAACTTGTTATTACGAGAATGAACTACATTCATTTAAAGAATTTTACAAGAATGACGGCAAAACGCGAACGACACGAATTCTGCGAACACTCTAAGAACATACTTATTCCCGTCAACTGAATCATTCGCCGAACAAATTCTTTTGAGCAATTTCGATTTATCACAAGCTCCGGAACACGTTTGACGCGTTCAGGCAGGTCCAGACTGAGAATTCTGCTCTGTGCACTTAATTCGTTCGGGCTAAAATGTTCAAATGTGGACGCACCTTTAAATGACACCGATGTAAGTTTATTGAATAACGAATACCAATATTACCAAAGCAAAAATCACTACACCGTCACCTACCAGTCCTGCCACCACCACCCTGTGACCACCACCTAACATGAGAAGAAAAGAAAGAACAAAGAGTTCTGCCACTCTGCTTCACCGTTTGACCTTTAAGCTTAAATGTTTGAGATTATTTGATTGATTATATTTATTAGATACTTTTCAATCGTTGCTTATTGCACTTATTTTTTCTTTCCGATTGCCAAACGGTTTATTGAACCGGTTAAATCAACTTTTTTTCATCCAAACTTTCGTTGCTATTGTTCTGTAGGTAGGATTAAATTTTAACTTTCCAACGATGGTTTGAGTAAATCTAGTTAGATTTATAACAAATCATCTCTAATTATCAAAAATATCTTTATTTTCTTGCATATTATACCTAGATCTGTTTGTTTATTTCATTCCTTCAAAATATTGATTAATGGTAGCTCCTGCATCTATTTATTTATGAAGTAGGTAGGTATTTGATTAATGATTATATTATCGCTATATTATCAGTAATAGTACTAAATAATTATCAATTACGATATCTGGAGCCTAGCCTCTTCAATGTAAACAAACAAGGAGTTTGTAAATATCCTACTAAAAAGTTAAAAAGATGCAGTCTATTTTAAAATGATAAAAATAGGACATGCATGTAGGTAGGTGCCTAAATAAATATAGTAACTAACCACACAGGTATTTTGGTATTTACTATATCATACAGTAGACATTTGGTACATTATATAACCGAATAACAAATAACCCATTAATGGGACTGCAAATAAGTGCAGGATCTAGCTCTAGTGTAGGTATCCATTTTCCACCGCTAAAAAACCTGAAATTGACATTTACAATAGAACAATTCCTCCAGAGCCAGAACGAACAGATATGAAACGAATCTGAATTAATTAATTAGCATTGAACAATGAAGCATTTCATTTCGCATATCTTAATTAGTTAGTAATTTCCCTTATCAAGTAAACATGGGCTGGGCTTGGATAATTTACCCTCACCACCTCACCTACATATCGTGGCAGGGGGTTTGATTACAGCGCCTCTAGTGAAAAACAATAAAACCGACTTGAAAATGGCGATTTTGTCCGAGTCGTGTACATTGCATCCTGAGCTGCTGAGCAGAGTGTTTCCTGATAAGACCCCATAGTACGTATATCATTGGAAAATTTGAGAAAAGTTATATAATATATGTGAAAATGAGTGAATTGTGTTTAAAACTGGAGCATTCAGAGCCAAATTTAAAATTGGGTGATACGCTTCTAAAAGGTGACGTCGTTCAACAGAGCGATGCGCACGCCTCTTTAAAAACCGAACATCGGCCGAAACTAGCCGAGGGCGAGATTCCTCCGAAGAAGCGAAAGACCAGACGCGGGAAATCCAAACGCAGGCAACCGTACATAAAGAACAGCAGGAAATCTGTCAGGTCGAATAAATTAATAAAACCCGAGGCCCCACACAACAGTAACCAATTTTTGCTCGAAGACCACGGTCTCATTGAAGAACTAGATGAAAACCTCAAATCAATCGATCAAGTGTCAACATCAACACTCACTAGAACTAGAGACTCGAGTTTCAGTGTAGATTCAGATGGAGAATTTTATTCCTCGCCAGACGACGAGGAGCAGTTCTTCATTAAAGACTTTGACGATCAGTATGAAAGTCTTCAGGCCGAGAGATTGCAATCCATGTCAAAATCTCAGTTAATAGAAGAATATATTATGCTCGAAAATAAATTGGAACAGTTAACGAAACGTCTCCAAAAAGGTGACGACAAGGAAGATGAAGAATCTGAAGTAAACAGACCCGAACTAAAAAGAGAAGTAGAAAGGCTGACCATTGAGAATGAGCGTTTACGTAGAGAAAACGATATACTACGTAGTAAGGTGAACATGTCTGATTCCGAAGATTCCGAAACGGATTCGAGCGACTCGTGCAGTAGCTCTTCAAGTAGTAGCAGCACCAGCTGTTCCACTAGATCTGTCAGTCCCGTGTCCACAGTAGATTTCACTCAAACCAACGGGCACACCTCACCGACCAGTGTAGATCCCGTCTAGTGATAAACTCAATGTAAAGACGCTGATTTGCTATTTAATTGTTTATGAACGAAATTTTGCAGGTGTTATAAGTAATTCATTCCTCCAAGTGGCAGGCTAACTTTGGACGATAAATTTATGAACTACAAAAATGGAATTCTGCAATTCATATCTCAGTCTTAACTTAGTTCGATTTTAGTATTAATAGTACTGCACCTTATCTTAAGGTGGTTAACGTTTACGCTACGTTAAGACGAACCTACCGCAAATTCATTTGTATTAGTAGTAGCTTCCCTGATGTAGTCTGTGTATATTTTAGTTGGCCCGGTTAACATACCCGTCGAAAGTTAGTCTCCCGACTTATCTTTTATTCCATTTTAAATCATTTTGTTTGTGTGAAGTTTAGGAATGTCGACACGGCCCGATAACACTTTCCGCATCACGTTGATGTAAAAACCGAGATATGATATTAAATTTAAAATAGGCGACGTGTTACTGGGCAGGAATAATAAACTGACATTCCTAGTAAAATGTAGTATATTTGTAATTTATAGACTGCTGTTTATGTATAAGTACAATTATTATTATTTTTTAAAAGTTAAGTTTAAAAACGTGTGGGTATGCATTGTTTTTTTATTTTTATTTTATTGACATACGTGCATGTTTTTACATAAATATTTTGTAGATATTGAAGTTTATTGTAGTTATAATTTATTATTGTAATAAAGTTTGAATAAGAAAAATGTTTATAAAAATTATTTTGTGGTGAATTAAAAATATTGCCCGAGAAAAATTTGGAACATGCGTATTGAGACAAACATGTCTTTGGTATGAGGTAACCTTAAAATGCATGTGGTTTTCTTAAATTAGAAGTTTGGAAATACCCCATCAAGAGTTTATTCTAATAATAGATCATGGTGTTTTTAAGATTTTATAACGCACGAATTGTGCATAAAGTTAAGGTAAGTAGTATTACCTTTCTTGCCTGAAGTTTATTTGCATTTAGAAACAAAGAAATAAGACACCGTTTAAAAATACCCATAACAATTTTAAATTCAAAACAATTTTTTGTATGCAAGCTGTAAATGGGCAGATGTGCAGATTAGGTAGGTGGAACAGCTGTTGGAGAAACAAGAGAAGCATGGTTGAATAACAACATTTGTAAGTGACCGATTTGTTGTGTGGAAGCTATAAATATATTGTAAGAGACAATAGAATAAATGAGCCTCAGAAAACAGAGATAAGGATGCGGTAAGGGGGAAGGCGTGGAGGCAAAACTGAAGCAATTCACGGTGTTTTAGGGAGGCGACTGGGAGAAAAGATTGCTAAGTGGGATTTGTTTTCGTGTAATTGTGATTTTTGAGCCAACGTTGGAGATATCCATATCGTTTATAAACTGGTCTGGTTTTCAAGAACCACTTTGTTTATAATTTAGATATTTAAAACAAGGGATTGGCTTGCGTTTAAAATTTAGTCAAACTGAAAATAATGAAATTTCAATAGGCACATCTGTTTCATGTAATTTTTATTTTCAAAAGATAAAGAAAATGTTTAAGTTGCCCATTACCACAAACCTAGTGGCCACCCTAGGTAATATGTTTTATAATAATATCGCAAAAGTCTCGTTAGATTTTTATATAATATAAATTTTGGCTTTAATGTGCTTGGAAAAAATAAAGAGGTGGCAATTTGTTGATAAATATCTAGGGCGTTAATTTTATTTCATTTCGGCTCATGGCTGCCGATACTTACCTCATTTAAATTTGACATTAATCACGTTAGCAATCGGTCGGTCCAAACAAGATAATTATATACGTCGCGTCAACGAATTATCATAAATGACTAATCGAGTTGAACGTTCTTATTCTGGACATAGCTTCTGCTTGCTCTCAAACTAGGAGGTTGGTAAAACTAATCAAATCAATGATGTAAGCAGAGTGTTGATTATATTATCTGCATATATGACAAGAACATGCCTAAACTTTCGCGAACATCGAGTTTTAATTCACCCTTGAAAGTGGTTTATATTATCACTTATTACTTTTATTGATATTATTAATGGTTTGCTTAGCATTTACTATCAACACTTTCCACAAGATGACCTTCAAAGGCAAGAACTCTAAAAGGTTATTTTAGATAATCATCTGCATTACATAAAAAAAAAGAGGCACAACTAAATTAGTATCTTCCACGAACTTTCTAAATACCTGCCTATTAAATATTTTGTAAATTGATTTATATTCAATTGCATTTTATATCGATTAATCCCATTATAATTTTATTTTTTTTTTGTTTGTGAAATACCTGCAACGCATAATACAGAATTCTGTACTAAGTTACCGTGTACAGTCTTCCAGACCCACCTTGTTAATGTTAAGTCATGGCGTGATTAAAAATAAAAAGCCATTTTTTGTTGAAACAAAAAACTTATGCTACATGGTTGGTTAAACATTTAAAAGTTAGTTTTCAATATGTTTACTAGCTAGGATTGTTTTGGGTCGATGATGTAAGGTGGAGAAATCATTTCCAAGGATTTCATCACGATGGAATATTCAAAAATTTGAGAACTGTGGAGCGAAGGTACCAATATAAAATATTTTTGAATAAATTAGTTTGCGTACAAATTTTTTAATTTAATCATTTAAAAAGAAAAACACAAAATTTTTTTATGAGCAAAAACAATGAATATGTCTTCTTTTAACGCAAGTTAGCAAGGAAATATAACTTACTATCTACTCTCAACTCAAAATCGTTGCAAAAATATGTAATTTCAAAAAAATGTTCCATTTTTAATTTTTGCGCTGCTAGATATTTTTTACCATTGACATATCAATATAGTCATATTTATTATGCCAATTTTATTGGAGCGTAACGTTTTGAGTTACTTATCAAAAATGCAATCCATTTTGTCCTAAACGCATTCTAAAACTATCGGCATACATTAGGAGAAAACTATTTAAGAGTAAATAAATTGTTTATTATTAGGTGTTCGTTAAAATATATCAATAAAATAAAACATTAAACATAACTGAGATCAATATAACATAATAATAATAAAAACAAAAATTATATATTCTGCAGTATACCTTTAACTTTTTTCCCTTTAATCTTAACCTTACAAAGAGGAGCACTAGGATTGGTACCTTTATAAAACTCCTTTAACAAGTTCATGGCTTCCTCAGCTCTGTAGCCCCCCTTCACCTCAGTCACTGGTTTCGCAACTTTACTCACATCGAAAACGGTTTGCCCACCAAAACGGTCATTCTTGCACCCGAATATTACACTCTTGACCTGTAAGTCGTACAATGCAGCTGCACACATTATACAAGGTTCCACAGTGACATAAACGCACAAGTTTAAGAAAACGGAATGTAAATTCAAACTGTTTGTCCTGCAGTACTCGTTCACTTGATCGATACAATTCATCTCCGCGTGACGGGTCGCATTGCGGGTTTCGTTAACAGTGTTACGTCCTAAAGCTATTATTTCATTTTTGTACACAAATATGCAACCCACTGGTACTTCTTGCGCAGCTAGGGCCTCGTTTGCATAAAAAAACGCCTTTTCCATAAAACCGCGTTCGGTGTCGGACAAAGCAACGCTGTCTTTGTCAAGTAATTTAATTACGGCTTCATCTGGTGAAGTACTTTCATGGCTAGTTGTCATTTCTATCGTTATTTTTAAAGTACTGCAGTAGGTTATTATCTCGTAGGAAGGTTTCAGCTTTTTCTGGCCAGTTTTGATTATTTATGGCTCTCGGACTGGGATGCGGCATACGAATTATTTTAACCTCAATATTGTTGTGCTTTACTAAATCTCGTGTCCTTCTCTCCATATATTCACCGATGGCTATGATAATTTCAGGCTTCAGTAGATCTATCAGGCTCAAATACCATGCGTCACATATCGATTCCAGAGCCTTACGATCCTAAAAGTAATAAATAAATATATAAATAATAAACAAAGACACTACAATAGAGCAAATACATATACATGATAAATACTTGCTTCACATTTTTAATTAATTAAAATACAATTTTTATAAAAAATTAAACGTGTTACGATCAACCAAATTTCCACTTCTTTGGCAACTAAATGTAGTACATATATGAACAGCACGTTATTTGTCTTATATAGAGGATTGTAGTAACAGTATTCATCGTTAATTATTAATTCCATAAAATATGTTTTAATGCAAAAATTATGACTAACAAAAAAAACTTTGACGTAATAATTTATTTCATTAAAATAAAGGACAATCCTATATTGATGCTTACATCATCTTGTTGAAACGTACGTTACTGTTTATAAATACTGAAACATTCATTTGTATACCTGAATATTCTTAATTTCGTTTGGAGTTACGTTACAGCCGTTGCCTTTCATGAATGCAAGGGGGCAAAAATTGCTAACGAAGGAGTGCTTAAAAAAGTTCTCGGGCGAACCACACAGTTTGCAAAAGAGGCCCCAAAACCTGTTGCCGCTTTGTTCTTTCCTTTGAGAAGAAAAACCCAATATCTTCCGGTCGGGACATTCTTTTGGAGGTATTGAAACTTGACCCTTGACTTTTAGCCAATCCCGAACCCATCTCGGATCTCCAAATGGAACACCAGTCTGGCACATTCCAAAAGGTCCGGGATTCATACCAGTGAATATAATTTTCTTTGTTGTAGTGCAATATTTTCGAACGTATATTTCATTCGGCTTAAAAGCATATTCCAAAGGATTATACATATACTCAATCGGTGGCTTAATCAAATCTAGGGTGCTCAAATCCCTGTTTAATTTAATTTGCAATCGTAAGAACGTATCCTCAATCGTCACTGGGTCGTTTCTTTGCAAATTTGGAAAATATTTTGAAACCTCTGTGGGTCTACAATTGTCCACAGACAAATCCAATAAGCCACCTTGTAGCTCATCCGTTTTTAATCTTTTATTATTGTTATCTGATGTACTGGTGGACGGATTTTCAAATATCTTTTTTCGCAACATTTTCAAATTAATCCAATACTGGTTCATATATTTGGTGTTAACGTAGGTTTTACGTTACTAACCTTTTATATCACATTTAAATATTTAAGATTTTCCACATATATATCACATATTTATATTTTCCAAAAATTTGACATAATTGACATTTCGATAACCACAAAAATTCGGCTACCGCACATCACAGATAAGATAAAATAGGGAGACTTCTAGAACAAAGAACAAAGGGAATTTTTGTTCGAATGAATCAAATTGACTTAAAACAATCGAATTGATAAATAATTTCAGATTTTGGCCATCCCTTGTTAGCGATCTAGAACGGAGACCGTCGTGTCGGGTCGGTTTGTATTCACTGGCACTTGCGCAGACGAGCAGGAACGTTTTTTCAAATTTATAATTTCAGTTTTTTATATCTGAATGTTTTTTTCTCCCGCTCTTCTTAAGTTTCAGGTACCTATTGTAAAATCAAACGATAATTGAGCTGTTTAACCCTCACAAATCTTCTAATCTGAACGAATAAGGTAATAAAATAATTGAGTTAATTTTTACTATATGTTCAAGACTCAAGAGAAGTCCTGGCAAAAATTCGTGTTGATTTTAGTTTAGCAAAAGCTCTTTGTTTTAGATTTGCAATGCCGCCGAATAAAAAGGCTTCTCGTAATAAAAAAAATAAACGGCGCAATAAGAATCGACCAACGCAAGAGGAAACCGATAACGGGGAAATGCCACGTTTCAGCCAGTTTCCTGCACCAACAGATATTGACAATTTCATCGAAAAAATGAATAAAGATGGCGAGGTTAGCGAAGAATTAAAAAAATTTCTGATCTACACGATGGAAAGGCAAGCTTACGGACCTGACTTAGTTGATGAGTATGTGTTTTTTGTTCTTTCAAGCTACTTCATCTTAAAGAACAATTATAGTTACGTTAGTCGTAGGTATGAATTACCTCCAAGAAACTTCTTGGAGACCGAGGCTGTAAGGGATATAAATTTTTGGCCAGGCATTAGAGATATTGTGCTAGAGCTAATTAAAGTTAAAATTGAACATTGTAGGCCCGATTCTAAAATTTGTGTCTTGAATATAGACGAGACAAGCTTGACACCCGAAATCCAATATTGGGAAAAATATGGTACCATAGGTTACGAGGATAATGGTAAGTCTAGAGGAGATCTACCTGCCCACTTTGTGACCACTATTGGGATACACAGTATAGATGTAAAGTGGACGATACCGTTTGCATATTATTTCACCAGTGAATCGTGTTCTGCTGATGCATTGAAAGAATATTTGTTTGAAGCTATTACGAAATTAGACGAAATTGGTTTAGAAGTTCTTGGTGTTGTAACGAAACTAAAAATAAATATTCATAAACTTGCCAAAAGTTTGAATATTTCTGCTGAAAATCAAACCTTTAAAGTTGGAAATAAAAGCGTAGTTTTCCTCTACGATATACCGCAGCTCATGAATATTACCCGTAATAACTTGATGAAATACAAATTCAAGTTTGAGGGGAAAAAGGCTTCTTGGAAATACATTACAAAATTTTTTGTCAAGGGAGGCGAAGGTCCAAAGAAATGCCGACTTACTAGAAGTCACGTAAACCCCAATGATATTGAAAGGACTACTCCAAAATACTCAATCGATCTTTTAAGTTCCTATGTAGCTACCGAAATGATGGGTTGTATTTCATCAGGAAAACTGTCGAAATCTGCAACTGGAACTGCTGAATGCATCGACTTGTTTGCTAAGCTTTTTTATATTATGCATTCCATAAATCCGAGATCTACACACGAGTATGCTAGCGCTTACAAGGGCACTAAGCAACAAGTTGAATTTATGGATAGGATGATAACATTTTTTGAAAACTTAAGAATCTATGATGAATCACAGCAAGACCGTACCGAACAAGTAATATTTATAAGCGCTTGGTTAATCACTATAAAAAGTATGATGAAATTATGGGACGCTCTTAATCTAAGGAAATATCCATATTTATTGACTGCTAATATAAACTGTGAACTTGCAGACTCATCTATATTAGTATTACGATATCAAGGAATTGATTTTAGAGACCCCACGCCTTGTAGATATTTGCAATATTTTGCTGAGGGTTTTGACGCTGCATATTTTAGGGAATGGCAGATAGACGATTCTGAAAAATCTGATGAGTTCGACATTGATGAGAATTATGCAAAAAAAATCTTTAAAAGAATCCCTAACGTTTTACACGATCTAACTGAAAAAAAGAAAATGGATAACAATTTCGTGCCTGCAAGGAATGACAAAACAATATATTTTAGCCGATTCCTGCACAATTGGTTGGATATATCTGATGTTGTATCATTCCTTGACAGTGAATAATTTTATTGTACGATTTTTCTGTATTTGTGTGTAAATGTATGGCCTGCATATACATCCAATACTCAATATCAGGCCAACATTGAAATGCATAAAAATAAATCTACCAAACGGCCAAACCGATTAAAATTATATTTGGATATGTTTACATTATATGAACATAATATTACATTCTGGATTTTACCTCATATTTTGGGAAGCGATGCCAGTTTCGACAAAAAAAAAAAAATTATTATAAATGTATCGATAAAATAAAATGCAATTCATTTTTATATTATTGTTGTAATATAATTACTAATTTTTTTAATACTTCATTTAGGTAGTATATCATTGCTTTATTTGCTTTAATGATATATACTAGTACTACTTGTAAATATTTTAATATTAGTTTTTATTGAGGCGACAACAGAGTGTGGCTCTCCCCTCATTGTTCGTTTTTATACATCGTGAATGTTTTATACAATCTCTTATATATGTTAACATCGAGTTACGTACCTACTATTGCTCAATATTAATATTGATGTAGTATGACTTTTACTTTTGTAAACCTATTCTTGACAAATAAAATGTATATTTCTAAAAAAGTGTTATATTTTTACTATCGATAATTGAAAAGGCGTTTTTGTAAATATACTAGAAATATGCGTTATGCACAACGAAACACTCAAACGCCCAGTAGTGTATGAAAATTCTTTTTTTTTTCACATCAGATATTTAAGGAAATTTGAATACCTGTAGGGGCGCGCTTTATCATACTGTGCAGTGTGCACTACAGAGACTTTATAGGGACAGGGACGACAACACAGATTAAACTGTGGATTAACTTTATTCTGTGACGACAATAGAGTCAAAACTACCCACCATTATGAGGCTAAATTTTGCAAATTTATTTTCAATTTTAATTTTTGTAGTTTTATCTTGGATCCATTGTAACATTTGACAGTAAATTTATAAAGTTTCAATATTGTAGAATTGTAGATTATTTAAAATAGACCTGCTAATTATAGGTTAGAATTCCAACCAACAAAAAGCATTTTGGCTTGGTTCTCTTTAGTTGACTATTGAAACACTCGTATTATGATACTATAATTATTATTAGTATCATTTAATGAAGGTCTCGAATATTTTAATTATGTATTATGCAAAAATGTGTATATATATATCTTAAAAATATAAAAATATGTGTGCACGTGTGAGGTTAGGTAAAGTTGTAAATTTCATTAAAACGTTTTTAGCAAAAAAAATTTAAATTTCACACTAGCCAATAATACAATTGAATTTATATTTTCTACAATTTTTAAAATAGTTCCTATGAGTAAACAGTCGAATGGTCAACAATGAGGCATGACGAGAACTAAACCAACTTTAAAGAAGTCCTTCAATTTCAGCATTTTTAGCCTCTTAATGGCGGTACATGCCACGTCAATCCAACTACCAATTAAAATGCTTTGTCGCCACTGTCCCTATACAGTCTCTGTACTGTGCACTAAATATTTCTCTATGTGCTATTGGCAATAAACAGGGATATTATGGGATATATAGAACAAATTTCTATTTTCGTTATTATTTAACCCCGCTAACTCTTTCATCCAATCCAATAATTGTAGGTTCTTTCTTTACACTAGGTTGCACTTGGTGTAGAAAAGTGTACATCTGTGCAGCTGCACCAAATTTGAAATACAAAAAGTGTAATATGCACTGCCGAAAGAACAAGAGTTGGTGTCAAAAGTGTAATTAGTGACTGTGAAAGAAAAGCACCTATTATTTTTCCAACATATCTAGTAGTTACAATATGAACTAGACCGTGAGTAGATAAAAATCCAAGTAGGTCACTTGCATAGTAGGCCAATTTTACATGCTACTCTTTGTTTTCTATCTCTCTCTTACATGCAAATTATCGATTTACCGTCTCTTTCTAAAAGCGTTCAACTCCTACCCTAAACACTCGCGCACGCTTCTCTGCTTCCCGGCTTTTCTCAACGCTTTTTTGTTTCGTTATTTGCGTTTCGCGTTTCATTTTACTTTTTACTAGTTTCGAAGTTTATCAAACGCACGAACTGAGCAGTTCCAGTTGGAAGATCCTTAATAAGTGAAGGTAAAGTTTTAAATTCTTATATTACTACTGATTTATAAGCTCCTCTCGGTGGTTGCATTAAAAAAACTTGCAATAACTGATCGAATCTTTTTCAAATTTACAATGCCAAATAAAAGAACGGCTCGTAACAAAAAGACCAGTCGGCGGAAGGTCAGAAACACCAAACTTGGCCCAAGCGATGTTGACAAGTTAATTAAAGAGTTAAACGGGGAGGGCCGTGCCAGCCCAGCGTTAAAAAAGTTTCTAGTCTATGCATTAGAGAGGAAAGTTTACGGGCCCGACTGCTCTAATGAGTATGTTATATTTGCTCTCTCGAGTTATTTCATTTTAAGGAATAAATACCTAACGTTTAGTGTTATGTTCAATTTTCCTCCAAAGGAATTCTTGGAGGAAGAGGTGTTAAGAGATTTCAAGTTTGTCCCTGGTGTAAAAGACACCGTCTTAGAGTTGCTTAAGATTAAAATTGAAACTAGTGAGCCTCTCTCAAAAATCTGTATTTTGGTTATGGACGAGGCACGTTTGAAGTCTGAAATAAAATACTGCCAAAGGTACGGTAATATCGTAGGTATCGAGGATGACGGCAAATCTAAAGGGAGCCTACCTGCTCACTTTGTCACCAATATATGGATTCACAGTATTGGGGGCCAGTGGATGCTGCCACTCGCTTATTATTTCACGCATGCTTCTTGTTCCGCCGCTGCATTAAAAGAGTATTTATTTGATGCTATTTCTAAGTTAGAGGGTATTGGCATAGATGTAATTGGTGTCGTTACAAAAATGAGACTCAACTTTTACGAGCTTTCTCAGTTATTAAATATTTCTGCTACCAATCAAACGTTTAAAGTAAAAAATAAAAAAGTTGTTTTCCTCTTTGACGTGCCTCAGCTTATGAATATTACGCGTAATAACATGATGAAATATAAATTCAAGTTCGAGGAAATGCAAACTTCGTGGAAACATGTGAAACAGTTTTTTATCAAGGAGGGTCAAGGTGAAAGAAAAACTAAACTCACCACGGGACATATCAAACCAGATCAACACCAGAGAACATGCCCAAAATTGGCAATAGAATTTTTAAGCAACACTGTAGCTACCGAGATGATGTCTTATATTTCTTTAGGAAAGCTGCCAGAGTCTGCAACTGGAACTGCTGAATGCATCGACTTGTTTGATAAGCTTTTCGATATCTTGAATTCTTCAAACGAGGTTTCTATCAACGAATATGCCAGTGCCTACAAAGGTACCAAACATCAAACTAAATTCATTCAAAAAATGATACATTTCTTTGAAAATTTAAAAATCTTCGATAGCTCAGATCAAGACTGCACTGATCAAGTTAAATTTATAAACGGTTGGTTAATTTCAATTAAGGGCATGATGAAATTGTGGGATATACTTCAACAAAAAAAACATCCGTATTTATTGACGCGTAACATTAACTGTGAATCTTTGGATAAATTTGTTTGGTTATTACGCTGGCAAATATTTACTTTTAGAGATCCCACACCTTGTGGGTTCTTGGAAATTTATAGTTCATTTTTCGTTTCGTCTTATTTCGAGGACAGATCGGAGGAGGATCCCGACGAATCCGGGTTTGATATTAATGATTACACAGAAAAAGTTTTTAGTAGAATTCCTCCCGTTAAACATGACCTCACTGGTCAATCAAAAATTACTGACGCTGAAGCCACAGACACCGCATCGGGCAGTAATTCAGATTATGAATCTCCATTTAGCATTTTTGGGGATTTGTTCTTAAGAAACTTCTTAGATATATTTGAGTAAAATTGTGTCATATTTTCTTTTTATACACCATAAAATGTTACCTGCATGTGTTATTAATATAGTTTATTATTCGAAATTGTTACTAGTAACGGTTGTATTATTAATATAGTTTGTTTTTATATTTAAAACATGTTTGTATTTAAATAGAAATTTCTGTAATAAATTTACTAAGAAGACCAGCACGAGTGGAACGAAATAGGAGTAATGCCAAATAGAAAAAGAGAAATCAACTTCTAGGATGTTATACTTACTACAAGCAAGTATTTTAGTATATCCATGCACTTAAAATTTACTTGTAATGCAAGTCCAAAACTAAACAAAGTATTTCCGAGATGATGAAGAGAAAAATCAACTTCTAGGATGTTACGCTTAATACAAGTATTTTAGTATGTCCATGCAAATAAAATTTACTTGCAATGCAAGTTCAAAACTAAGCAAATATTTCCGAGATGATATGAACAAAATACATTTATATCCAAGATAGTAGTCTAGTTTGGATTCTTTTTTATGTAGAACAATAACCATTTGTGTTCTATACTCGAAGATGCTGAAATGCTGTTCCAAATTTGTAAGACCAGAGAAATAATATTGTGTCGTATCATCCAGACGTAGAAGACAGGATAAAACCGATCACAAGATGTTAAAGAACGTTCGACGAACGTAAATATATTGCAGAAATTTTATATTTATATACTAAAGTGATATTACAGTATTTGTTAAGTTTTTGTATTCTGTTAAAATTTAAGACTTTCCGTTGCTACCTTCTGTTGTACTCGTTCCCATTGGGCACAATTTAGTTTTGTTTTAATTATTAGATATTGGATCTTTCATTTTAGTATATAAGAGTTATTTTAAGTGTTGCAACAATGTTGCTATTGTTATAATTATTATCAGATATTGGAGCTTACGTTTTAGTGTATAAGAGTTATTTTATAAGTGTTACAACATTGTAATGATGTTTTCTTTCGTATTATATAGTTATTTTTGATAAATAAAATTGCATTTTACATTTTTCTTTTATTTATAAGAAAATATATCATGGAGGTGCGAACATGAAAGGGACTGATTAAAGTTAATGCCTTAAAGCTTAAGACCTGCTAATAATTAATTGTATAGTTGCTTTATTCAAGCACCATAGCCGAATGAACTATATAAACAGTTATCGTTAGCAGGCGATCGCTCTGTTATTAGACTGCCAGGGCTGTCCTAAGATATTTCGCGCCCGTGGGCTACAGATGGTTTCATAAAAGGGTTACATACCTTGGTGGTTGTTAAATTTAAGTCGTACAATAGTTATATGCAAAAGTAAGCAGTAAATACAAAATTATAGACATAAGATTCAAGTTAGGTATTCTATATTCTTTTACCTGTTAATGTTCATTTTTTCACTAATGAAATGAAAGTTTCTCTGATAGAAAATATCAAAGAATCTTGTAATTTTACGACTGGTTTGCTGATTTCAACAAATTTAGCGAATTACACCACTACCCACAGGACTAGACATCTAAAAAACAACAAAAATTGAGGTTATATTTCTACGTAACCTCAATTTTCTCAGATCCAATGTTGCCAATATAGTAACCAAAAACTTCAATCTACCAAGATAATTAGGCATTTACGATTAATTACGAATACGGTAATTGGAGCGCTACATAACCCAATAAATCGGAGCGTTCGATAATAGGAAAATATCTATCGAACCGTGTTCGGCAAATGTATGGAATGTATTCGATACATCTATCGATCCAAAATTTATGGATCGACTACATCGGTTGGTAAATGCGGCGGAGGTAGAACGAGATAAAACACATCTGATTGATCCACCGGTGAATAAAGCAACTCGCCCTGCGCCCATACTTGTTTGTTGAAGTTCTGCCATCTATCGGTGTTTAGTGAAACAAATGAAATGTTATAGAAACGGATTCATTGCTGCCAATAGTAGCGACACCTATCCTAAATAATTAAACCCCTGGTTTTAGTTCTGTTCAGAGTTTATGTTCGTCATTTTTGTTTTCATATTCCTAATCCTAACCTATAAAAGAAAGTGAGTAGCAGCGATGCCGGAATTAAAAGTAACGCCCCTTGGAGCAGGCCAAGATGTTGGCAGAAGTTGTATTCTTCTTAGTATGGGCGGAAAAAACATTATGTTGGACTGCGGAATGCACATGGGCTACAACGATGAACGGCGATTCCCAGACTTCTCTTACATATCAGACGGCCCACTGTCTCCTTTCATAGATTGTGTTATAATATCTCACTTTCATCTAGACCACTGCGGTGCCTTACCTTTTATGTCGGAAATGGTGGGATATACCGGCCCCATTTATATGACACACCCTACGAAAGCTATAGCTCCTATTCTGCTGGAGGACATGCGAAAGGTATCAGTGGAGAAAAAGGGTGACCAGAACTTCTTTACGTCTCAAATGATCAAAGACTGCATGAAGAAAGTGGTTGCAGTGACTTTACATCAGTCTGTGATGGTAGATAATGACATAGAAATAAAAGCGTACTATGCAGGACACGTTTTAGGTGCCGCAATGTTCTGGATCAAAGTAGGATCTCAGTCTGTCGTCTACACTGGCGATTACAACATGACACCTGATAGGCATTTAGGCGCGGCTTGGATAGATAAATGTAGACCAGATTTGTTAATTTCCGAATCGACCTATGCTACAACAATAAGAGACTCGAAAAGATGCCGGGAAAAAGACTTTTTAAAGAAGGTTCATGAATGTGTCGATAGAGGTGGTAAAGTATTAATTCCAGTATTTGCCTTGGGCCGAGCGCAAGAGTTGTGCATTTTACTCGAAACTTATTGGGAACGCATGAACTTAAAGGCACCCATTTACTTTGCTCTAGGTCTTACGGAAAAGGCTAATAATTATTATAAAATGTTTATAACCTGGACGAATCAGAAAATTAGGAAAACTTTTGTCCAGCGTAATATGTTTGATTTTAAACACATCAAACCATTTGATAGGCAGTATATCGATAACCCAGGTCCTATGGTAGTATTCGCTACTCCTGGTATGTTACATGCGGGTTTAAGTTTGCAAATTTTTAAGAAATGGGCCCCCAATGAGAATAACATGATTATTATGCCCGGGTTTTGTGTACAAGGCACAGTAGGACATAAGATATTAAACGGAGCTAAAAAAGTAGAGTTTGAAAACCGTCAAGTTGTGGAAGTTAAAATGGCCGTAGAATACATGAGTTTCTCAGCGCACGCTGACGCCAAAGGGATAATGCAACTTATCCAGCATTGCGAGCCACGTAACGTAATGCTAGTGCATGGGGAAGCGGCAAAAATTGAGTTTTTGAAGGAAAAAATTCAGCAAGAATTCAATATTAAATGCTACAATCCTGCAAACGGAGAGACGTCGTTAATCCAAACCCCAGTGAAAATTCCGATTGACGTTTCTCTACCTCTCTTGAAAGCTGAAGCGAAAAGATTCAGTGCTCTACCTCCAGATCCTAAACGTCGGCGCACCTTGCACGGTGTGTTAGTCATGAAAGACAGTAACATTTGCTTAATGGACGTAGAGGAGGCCTGTAAAGAAGCGGGAATAAATAGACATGTAATCCGGTTTACGTCTACAGTTCACATAAATGACTCTGGGCCGTCTCTATCGACAGCACACAAGTTGCACGGGTTTATGAAGGAAAAATTGCCACAGTGGTCTGTGATATTCTCCGAAGGCGAAATTTCCGTCGAGTCTGTGCTGGTGAAAGTGGAAGGAGACGACGATGAGCATAAAAATGTATACGTGTCGTGGACTAATCAGGATGAGGACTTGGGTAGTTACATTTTGAATTTACTTAATGCCATGGGCCAGTAATGTTCATTTTTGCGGATGTTACATTTTTCCAAGCAACTTGAAGTGTTTTTGTCAAAAGTATTCTATTTTTAATAAAATTGCTGTGTATTTTAAGGTTTATTCACATCAAGGTGCTTGATGGACATTGTGATAGGAAAAGTTTACTGGTAACAAGTATTGTAGGCTTAATCGATAAGTAATTCTGCCATCAACAGAATAATACTGTAAACCAATACTCCTACCGATACCACTCAATACGAATATAATTTTTGTAATAATGGCATGGCCAGCTTTGTATGATTTTTATTGTTTATTTAAGTATATGTTCCCTTGCGTATATAGGTTTATCGTTGAAGGCATGCATTTTGTAAGTACCAAAGTTTAGAGGAAGGTTGGAGAAATAAAATCATTTCCAATGTCAAAACGGGTTGTTTTATTAGTACTTTTATATTTAACTCTACTATAATACACGATTAATCTATTAACTAGGAGTATGAAAAAGGGTGTGTAAATGTCACGTCGTAAGACTAAGTCCTCCGCCCCATAAACTTAAAATGCTAAATGCTGGAGACGCAATATAAATAAATAAATATAAATTGCGCAACTTCGACCCCATTTAACCAACTCTATCTATTACCGTTTCCGAGATCCCAATGGTGAGCATCGAATTTGACTCGCCCTGTACAGGGTTATTCATTATATTTAGACCACACTTGTTATATAAATAATAAAGTTATTAATTAGTACGAGTAGTATATTTAAAATTAAAATAAATAATAAAATATATTTCTATATACTATATGTACATCACAATTCACAAATTAAAATCAGTTTTAATACTATCTAACAATTACAAATGAAAAAGTTGCCTGGTTTTTGTCCTTCGTCTCTTGTGTTGCTCCTCGTCGACATCAAAGTATCTAGAAAAGAAACAGATGTTAAAGACCTACCAATATTTAAGTGGTTTGCAAACCTTGCAGGTTCTATTAGAATCTCTTAATATTACCATCTCCTATGACAAGTAATGCTCCGCACTATTAAACCATTGTTAAGTGAATCTTGTTCTCTTAGGAAAGGTAAAATAAGTAAATGTTAACATTTTAACTGCAAAAGTATCTTAAAACAAGACAAAAGTATAACTGAGGTGTCTTCTAGCTACAGAAAAGGATTTATGGCGTTATAAATAACTTTTTAATTTTTTTGTGCTGTTTCAATATCTCAAGAATTATTATTAACATATTTCTATACTTTTACTGAGTTTTACTCACAAAGGTAATATGTAATTATTGTCGCTACATACGTACCTTGGTTTTTTGAACGTATCTTCTTCGTCTGAATTTACGGAAGAATTATCGTCCTGAAAAGAATAAATATGCACAATTAATAATAATTTTGTGTTATAATCTGCATTATGATAGGGAAGTGGTCAGTAATGTTACTTTTAAGTATAATAGGAAACGTTTTAAAATTATCAATTTTATTTATATTTAATACGTCACCGATGTTTCATAAAACTTTTGTACAATTTCTTTTCGAAGTCAGTATTTTCTTGTTTTGGTATAATTGTATGTATAATTCAAAATAATATTTTACTCGCAAAAAATCAAGAAAATGCCTGTTTCAAACAGACTTACCTTGTCTCTATTTTCGCATACACCGGCTATACATTTACAGGAGTTGCTACATTGAACATTCAACTTTTTACAGCCGCACCTTGATTTCTGACAGTTCGTCTTACATGTACAGCCGCCATCTGAGGATCTTTTCAAGGCGCCCTTCTCGTTGAAACCTAAAATAAGTACATATACAGTGCGATAACGCCAAAAAATATATCCTACCGCTCAAAAAAAATTACAAATAAAATAAGCATTACATAGTAATTCACGAAAATTATTTTCTATTCACAAATTTATTTGTAACTTCGTTTTTTGAGTACGGTTCTTAAAGACGCAACGAAATAAATATTCAGTTTTCTTACTTAATGTACTTCTGGCTAATGCAAGTTTTTTCTTCTCTTCCAAAATCCTTTTGCCAAGTGGAGTTTTCCGCCAGTCTGGATCTTTCTCCACGTTATCACTAACTTCATCTATCAAACTAATGTCCAGCTGAACATTCTCCTAGAACATAGAATTGAATTAGTCGAGCAACAGAATTGCCTCGAGACGAGGTCACATCTCAAGACGCGATGCGATGGTTCTTTCGTCTTTATTTTACTTCTCTTTACAGGTGCAAAAAGTAATACTTACTTTTTCTTCCAAAATAAAAGTGCCATCATTAATTTCCAGGGAGGGAATTGACCGCTTCCGAGGCTTCTGCACGGGCGTATTCTCTTCTTGCTTCTATAATACAAAATAAATTTTAATAATTATATTGGCAACATATATTTACAATTTTTGTTAAGATTTTGATTGATAACGGTTTTCAAATTTAATTTCTTCTTTAAACTAGATGGTTTTTGATTGATCTAAGATGTAATTTTGTTTCCCGTAATGAAAATTTCACATGTGAAGGAAGCCAAAAGATGAATCTTAACATAGTGTGTAATAATAACCTCAGAACATTTCGATCTCTCCTCCATAGCCTTAATTAAACATTCGAGTTCCTGTATTTTACACTCCTGTTCTTCAATTTTTTCTTGCTGGATGGAATACATCTGCCTTAATTCTTCCGTTTGGCCGACATCTAGATTAAATAAAAAAAATTGTATTTATAGTTGCCAGGATTCGCCCATTTTATATCGGTTGATTTAAATCAGTCGATTGTCCAAAAACAATTGACGTGTGTTCTTAGTTCTTATAAGATAACATTTTGTTACTTACCATCTACTTTGACTCCTCGCAGCTGATGCAAGAGGATCGTGATTTTTTCCTCGTAAGATTTTTGCAGTTGCCCCAACTGCTCTACATTTGCTTCCCTCATTACTTTGCTCTGGACCTCACTTTCTTTAACTTTCTCTTGAACCTACCAAGAAACAGCGTAACTATGATAATGGTACAGATTTGGTGCAATCTACTTACTTCACTGTAGGCTTCTTGCAATTCATTCAGTTTAAGTTGAATTTGAATTTTCTCCTTCTGGATTTCGGCTGCCTGCTCGAATAACACCTTCAGGGCGAATTTAGCTTCTCCCATAGACTGGAATTTATCGAAGCGAGTTTTCGACTTGTTTTCTAAAATAAAACAAATCAAATTAAAAACATTATTCTAAATATTAAATTCGTAACCTGTACCTTCGTCAGAATCTAAGAGCTTTTGTTGTAAATCTTGGATCTGTACAGATCTGAGCTCGATATCCTCCTCTATGGACTTAACCTCTGACGAATCTGCAGACTCTACATTTCCTCTCAGCTCGTCCAACTGATGTTGGAGGGTTGCCCGATCTTCCAAAAGTCCTGTGAGAGTTGCTTCTGCTTCTACGAGATTTATAAACACCTCGAATTCTTGCTTAAGCTAAAAGTAGGTCAGACATGAGGGAATTAAAATATCCACATAACAGTACAATTATTCTGGCGAGGCTTAGAAACTATTTACACTCACCCAAGGCCCAATTCTTTCGACTTTCCCGTGGATCTTGGAATCCTGCGCTTGTTTCCTCATAGCCAACATACTTTTCAGTCGTTTATTTAGCGCTTCTGCTTCCTCGACTCTCCGCTTGAACACATTTTGCTGCTTCGTGTGCATCGCCTTCATTTTCACTATCTCGTTCTCCTTCCTCCTGTCCTGCTGCTTTAAACGCTGACATTCTCTTTCGTGCTCTTTTTTCCACACTCGGAATTTGTCGGATTCCTCCCGCATCGTGCGCAGCAATTTCACCTTGGTTTGTTTCATTTGCGTTATTTCTTGATTGAGGCGAGTGATCCGCAGTTCGTCTTTTTCTTTTAGTTTTATAAGACGGGCTTGTTCTTGAATCTAATAATAATAATAATAATAACAAACACATTAAATACTGAATTAACCGATGGACGAATCTAATTACTTTTTTGGTGAGATCGTGCAGCTGCGTCTCCAGTTCCTGCACCCTCTTACGCCGCTGTTCTAACTGCTTGCTGGAAGGACCATGCGTCTGGGCGTTTTTGAGCTGCTGCAGAAGTTCCTCCTTTTCTTTTTCCAGGACTTTAATTTTTGCCTCGTTTTCTGCTAGGGCTTGGTAATCGACCATGTACTGGTTATTGGTGGCGAGCTGCTGCGCCAAACTCTCTTTCAGGACGAGTTGTTTTTGAATCTCGAGCAGCTCGGTGTTCAAAGCCACTTGTCTTGTGGTGTGCGTTTCTTGTTGTTCATGGATCTCAGCGGGCATTTCCCCCTCGGTCGTCAGTGACGACATTAAATGTTTGTTGAAGGTTTCTTCGTGGTGCCTAGAAAAAGATTAATGTACTGTATAATGCATTTTTTAGATTTTTAAGATTTTTTACAAATACCTAATTTCATTTTCGGTTTTCTTCTGCTCCGAATTAATAGCGACAAACTGTGATTGAATTTGTTGCAGTTTTACCAGGTTTTCCTTCAACAAATCGGTATCGTTGTTCTCTAAACCGGTGCTTATGTTGTGGAATGTAATGTCATATTGATCCTTCAGCTCGGAAATTTTTTTGTTCAGAGCCTCGTTGGCGTTTTGTAAAATAATAATTTTCTCGTGCAGGCCGGTTTTGTCGACGAGCGCAGCGGACAATTGCACGGTGAGATCGCGAATTTTAAGCTTCAAGTCGGCTATTTGCTTCTTGAGCAGCTCGATTTCGGCAGGACAGATCATAGGCCCGCCTAGAAACAAAGATAAATAAAATAGCGGAATGTCAACTTCCTCGTCAGATATATTACCTTGTCCTACAATTTGCAGCCTTAAGTGCTGTATAGTTTTCTTCAGCTCATTGATTTCGGCAACTTTGGCGTCTTGATTAACAACAGGCTTGTTCTTAATTTTTCGCGCTCTGTCAGCGTAACGCAAGGTGGATAATGTCTCGTCGACGTTGTAGTCCGCTGGACTTACACACGCGATCATTAACGTGATGCTGTTACCACCCAAAGAATCTACGGAGTACAAATTCGAATTGACCACGTGTTGCGACAATGAAAAAATTAACTAGAAAAGTTAGTTACCTTTTAGAAGCCTTGTCAATTTACTATCTCGGTAAGGTATGAATTCGTGTTGGGCCTTTTCGTCTCCGAGGCTGCTGATCACGTTGCCTAGCGCCAATAATCCTTTATTGATGTTAACGCCTTCCTTAAAAGTATTCCCAATAGCCCCAGTCTTTTTAGGTCTTTCGGAACCAGCCAAATCGACCAAATGCAGTTTCGCCTGTTTGTTGTTTTGTTTGCTGAAAAATAAATACAAAACTGCTATCGATAGTTCTACACTAAAACATCAAATTGGAACGTACCCATTTTCTTTTGAATTCATCGATATATTAACTATGAATATCGCGTGACTTCTGGAACTCTGGGAGTTCATGGCAGTTGACCCCGTTACTCTACCAAGAGAGCCTCTCGCCAGGGCATCCAATACCTCAGGGGTTGACTGGACAGGCACTTCCGTTAGTCCAGGAATAATTATCCCTGAAAGAAATTGGCTATGAGAATCTGGCAATTATTAAATATAAATAAATCTCTTACCTCTCACTATATCTTCCCTTATGTCCAGTGTGCATTGATCCCTGTTTTTACTGGACAGCAAGTCGTACAGCACCTCCTGATACAATTCCATGAAAGACACAGATATCGTGAAATCGTAAGTAAAGTTGTCTCTTACGAAATCGAATATCTCCGCTATCGCCCTGGGTATAACTCCCATTTCTCCTTCTCCTTTATAAGTTGTACCCATGGAATGAGTTTTGCCGGAGCCCGTCTGACCATAAGCTAGTATTGTGACGTTATACCCCTGCAAAACGATTAGTTGACGCAACAAAATTAGCGACGGGATAAATAAATTACCTTGAACAGATTGCCGATTAGCGGTTGAACGCATCTGGTATACAATTCGTCTTGAGGCGAGTGACTAGGCAGCACATAATTAAAAGTGAACGGCTTATCCTTGTCCGTGCTTCTAATGATGACCTGCTCATTTTCTTCCACAACGTCTACGATTTCTTTACATCCTCGGGAGATTTCGTTAGGGACTAACGGCCTAATTCTAACGGCAACTTTCACTGAAGCTGCATCACTCATTTTCAACAGGACTACTCACCTGAAATCATTTAACATTCAATAAGTTGTGGTAACGAATTTTAAAATTCGTTTTAAATAACACCCTGTATACTGTTTATAAAATTCTTGATATTGAAATATTAATTTGCACCTAGAAAGATACAAAATCCCATAAAAAAATATTTTGGCACCATTTCATTGTTTAAATAAAAAAATTAATTGTTGAGGAATCAATTTTTTTTGAATTTAAGAGAAGAAAATAAAAAAATTCACTATATATATCCCTTGGATCCAAGAAATATTAAAAAACGTAATAAAAATAATTTGAAGTAAAAAAGTATCATAAGTACGTGCTTCCTTCTTTTTGTTACTTGGAATTTTATCAACTTACAGAGTAATAAATCAATAATTCAATTATACTATTGAACTTAAAACATTTTACTTTTATTGTAGAAATTAACCTTTTATTTTTGCAATTCTTAAAATTTATACGAATTACTTTTTCTTCAATTTTTCCAAAAACAGTTCCACCTTCAGTATGTCTCTTCAATCTAATTTAAGGCCGCCCTAACTACTTCTAGTTTTTCCTCATTCAGTTCTCTAATTATATGTTTAGTTTTCTTTTATTTTTGAGAACTTATTTCACATTTAATATCTAAACGTACAAACTTTACGTAAATATAAGATGTACCTTATTACGATTACATTTTCGTACTCTTTTCCATACATATAGTACATACATTTGTGTAACTGATAGAAAGTTACATATATATGTGCATCGATATATGTTTAACTTTAATTTTTTATATAATGACTTATTATGATTCATTGTGTTATTATTCTACACATCGCAATGTTTATTAGATACTGTTCTTATGTTTTTGTTGTAGATACATTTATTGGGATTATTAAATACTTGTGTTTATATTTATCGTAAAATATTAATCTATTTATGCATCCATATAACTATCAACAAAAGATAAAATCACGTATTATATTATACGATTTAATTAATGCTAATCATGGAGTAATATTTTTAACCATTTTAAAATAAAAGTAATAACGTACATAAATTTATATATAAAAGTTAATCACAATTAAGTTTTATGAGTTTGATCATGTATGTGACAACGTGACAGTTGTAACTTTCACTAATTTACATATTCGAAGTTGAAGATATTCTTCCAACTGAAAAACTGTTTATTGTTTACATGCCATCTGGGACGTCCTTCAATCAAGACTAAATTAGATAACTCTGTTAACATTCATCGCAGTTTGGTGGCTGGTAAAATTTAGGTTTGTGCATGGGACGCTATACTTTCGAGGCTACCTATAGGTTTAGTATCAATTAGAAAAACATTTTTTTCTGGGCTTTCGAACAAACAATAGGGTGGGATATTAAACTGTTTATAGTTATAATGTTAATAGTATCAATATGGGCATATATACCTATTTTCGAAAACGTATAGGTATAATGTTGTTCGTTGTTCTTGTTACTAGAGTATCGTTGAATAGAAAAAATGTACAAACCTCCCATATTCAAAATCTGAAATGCGAACACATACTATATAAGAAATACTTAGATTAAAATTACTTACCAATACAATTATAACGAACTTTAAAAACTTGAATTAACTTAAAATAAATAATGTGACGTTTCCCAATACTTTTCCCCTTAACACCACAACTGAGCAGTTTTTTTGTGGCTTCTCTTCGCGATTCACGATTCACGAAAGAAACTTGTGATTTGTGAATGAAATATGAATGGGAACAAAGGTGGAAACGCAATGGCTTCTTTCGAATCGTTCCGCAGGCAGGTGAGTTGTAGGTTGTAGGTTGAGAACCGTTAAAAGTTAAAACTAAAAAAGATAAATAAGAAATTTAAACGTATCTTCAATTTGATTGGTAAATCGGTATGGTCTGAAGTTTGTTTCAAATTGCACCAATGCTAGAAAAAAAAATAACCGGCACATAAAATTGGAGTTACGTTGAATAAAATCATAATCGATTTAAGTAAAAGCATGCTAAATTTAACTTTTCTACGATTATTTCTAATATTAACTAAAGTGCATGTAGAAGTATATTTTACTTGATATCTACCGTCAGTCCCCAAATAAATGTTGGCAGCAAGTGCTGGCGCGAAATTCTATGTGACATTTAAATTTGAGGTTATTTTGAAGTCAGAAATGTTGAAACAGCCAGATTGAAGAATTTATTTTTGTAATATCTAAATAAAGGCTTGTGAAATGGTTTTACAAAACTCTGGAAAATATAGGGCTGAAAGGTCGGAAAAGCCTGAAACCTCATCTAATACCGCTGGACCCGTAAACAGGTAGACATTCATCGTATTATATGGAAATATTTATTCTTTTCTAATATAAACAACTAATATATCCGTAAATACTCGGCAATAGTCTATTGTGTGTATACTGTATATATTTATTTCAGAGAAGAAAGTTCGGAGTTTAGGCTCCGTGAGGTAATTGAAAATGAGAACATAGACGTCAAGTACGGATTTGAAAGACTCAAAAATCACCAGGAGAGAACAGGGTTCCTGTTAAATATGCACGCTGTAAGGCTCGTCCTTTGTACAATCACCAAATTAAGCAGAATTTTATTTTTAGACTGAAATCTTGGACGAGGATAAGAGACTGTGCGCTGCCATTGATTATTATTTTATGGAGGAAGATGGTACAAGATTTAAAGTGTCCTTCCCGTTTATGCCTTATTTTTATGTTCTGACAAAGAGGGAGCTTATACAGGAAGTAACGGAGTTCTTAACGAAAAAGTATTCTGGCACCATAGGAAAAATAGAAACAGTCACAAAGGACGATTTAGATTTGGTATGTTACTTTATAAACATGTTATTAACAAACGATGAACAGTCTAAAATGTAAATTTTTAGGCGAACCATCTAATAGGGTTGAAACAGAAGTATATTAAGCTTTCGTTTGTCAATCAAACGGATTTAATAAAAGTACGAAAGGAGATATTAAAAGTTGTTCGCAAGAACAAAGGAAAAGTAAACGCAAATTCATATTATACGGAGATGTTAACTAGTACAATGGCTCACAATATTGAGGATATCGCAATTTCAAACAAAGCAAACAGTGATCAAATGGAGAATATTTTGGATATTAGGTAATAAGGGAATAAAAAATTGTGTTGTGTTTACAATTTGTTGTTGTTTCAGAGAGTACGATGTACCATACCATGTGAGGGTGTCGATAGATTTGAAGGTGTTCTGTGGTTCTTGGTACACAATTAAAACTAAAGGAACAGGCGTTGCTCCCCTCATTACAGTTAGAAGTGATATAATTGAACGTCCCGAACCCATTGTCCTCGCCTTTGACATCGAGACCACCAAATTGCCCTTAAAATTTCCTGATGCCGCAAACGATCAAATTATGATGATTTCCTACATGATAGATGCCCAAGGTACGTAATAACTAAGTTATTTATATGTAACTATTAGTAATGTGTTTTTAGGTTATTTAATAACAAACCGAGAAATCCTGTCGTCTGATATCGAGGACTTTGAATACACGCCAAAACCAGAGTTTGAGGGAAAGTTCACCATATTTAACGAACCCAACGAAATGGCGCTGCTCCAAAAATTCTTTGACCACATAATGGAAATTCGCCCGCATATATTTGTTACGTACAACGGAGATTTCTTCGATTGGCCATTCGTTGAGGCTCGAGCTGCTTCCTATGACTTGGATATGAAACAGGAGATAGGTTTTTGTCGAAATAAAGAAGGCATTTATGTGTGCCGGCCAGCGATACATATGGACTGTCTCTGCTGGGTAAAGAGGGATTCTTATTTGCCCGTTGGTTCGCAAAATTTGAAGGCCGTCGCCAAAGCGAAGTTGAGGTAACTACAAAAATATTAATTTCTGCAGCCGGTAACTAAATTGGTGATTATAATTTTCAGATATGATCCAGTGGAGTTAGATCCGGAGGAGATGTGCCCGTTGGCTGCCTCGGACCCTCAAGTCTTATCCAACTACTCTGTTTCTGACGCAGTGGCTACGTACTACCTGTACATGCAATATGTGCACCCTTTTATTTTTGCTCTGTGTACGATTATTCCATGCGAGCCGGACGAGGTCTTACGGAAAGGTTCAGGGACGTTATGCGAGTCGTTGCTGATGGTCGAGGCCTTTCACGCCAACATAATCTTTCCGAATAAGGAGGAAACCGTATTGAATAAACTGACACATGACGGACACCTGCTACAACAAGAAACCTACGTGGGTGGTCACGTGGAAGCGTTAGAGTCGGGCGTTTTCCGGGCTGATATTCCTTGTCGTTTCCGGATTGTGCCGGAAGCCGTCAACACTCTCATAGAACAAATTCATAAAACGCTGGAGCATGCCATCGTGGTGGAGGAGGGAGTTCCGCTGGAGTGCGTAACGAACTTGGACGAAGTCACTGAGGAAATCAGGCAGAAGTTGACTGCTCTCAAGGTAAATTTACTGCTGAAAGTTTACTTATAGGATTTTATATATCGGGTTTAATATTCTTTTAAGGAACAACCTATGAGACTGGAAAGACCTCTGATTTACCATTTGGACGTAGGCGCCATGTACCCCAACATTATTCTAACTAATCGTTTGCAACCTTGTGCGATGGTGGAAGAAACGATTTGTGCGTCGTGCGATTATAATAAACCTGGCGCCCTTTGCCAGAGGAGCATGACGTGGATGATGCGAGAGGAGTACAGTAAGTTTATTTGTTATGAGTTGATCAATGATAAATAAATCATGATTTGCTACTTTTATTACTGTTTAGTGCCTGCGAGTCGTAATGAATACCATCGAATTCAACAGCAGCTCGAGACGGAAAAATTCCCCTCACAGTATCCAGGGGAGCCGCCAAAAGCATTCCATCAGTTACCCAGACAAGAGCAGGCAGATTTAGAGAAGAAAAGATTGTCCATTTACTGCCGGAAAGTATATAAGAAGTTGAAAATTACAAGAGTCGAGGAACGCAACACAACGATCTGCCAGAGGGAGAATTCATTCTACGTCGACACTGTCAGAGCCTTCAGGGATAGAAGGTAACTCCTATTACTAACATTACACGCTTGCGAGAATCGTTAAGGTATATCTTTTTTTTGGTATTTAGGTATGAATATAAAGGTATGTCCAAAAAGGCGAAACAAGCCGTCAGTGACGCCATCAAAGGGGGCGATGCGTCGGAAATAAAGTCCGCGAAGAATCGAGAAGTATTATACGACTCGTTACAGTTAGCCCACAAGTGTATTTTGAATTCCTTCTATGGCTATGTAATGAGACGAGGGTAAGTTAAGTAACTTCCCGCCCGAAACAATATAACAATGTATATTTTAGTGCTCGATGGCATAGCATGGAGATGGCTGGGATCGTTTGCTTTACTGGAGCGAACATAATCATGAAGGCTAGAGAAATAATAGAGCAAGTGGGGCGTCCCCTTGAACTAGACACCGATGGTATTTGGTGCATCCTTCCGGCTTCCTTCCCGGAGAATTTCAGGATACTGACGAACCACGAGAAGAAGAAAAAATTCAACGTCTCGTACCCTAACACAATACTTAATGCTATGGTGAAGGAGCACTTTACGAACGATCAGTACCACGAGCTGGTAGACCCTGAGAGGTTACAGTACAGAATAAAAAGTGAAAACTCTATATTCTTCGAGGTAGACGGTCCGTATAAAGCCATGGTTTTGCCAGCAAGTAAGGAAGAGGGCAAGAAGTTGAAGAAACGCTATGCAGTGTTTAACTTTGATGGTTCCCTCGCGGAACTAAAGGGGTAAATTTTTAAGTCTTTTTACTGATCCTTAATCAAATGCCCAATTTGTTGTAGGTTTGAGGTAAAGAGGCGGGGGGAGCTTCAGCTTATAAAAAATTTCCAGTCCTCAGTTTTTGAGGCGTTTCTAAAGGGCGACACATTGGAGTCTTGCTACGCAGCCGTGGCTCAGGTTGCCGATTACTGGTTAGACGTGCTCTTCTCGCACGGACGCAACATGCCGGATTCCGAACTGTTCGACCTCATCTCCGAAAACAGGTCCATGTCCAAAAAACTGGAGGAGTACGGCTCGCAAAAAAGCACCTCTATCAGCACTGCCAAACGGCTGGCTGAGTTTCTGGGGGATCAGATGGTCAAGGATGCCGGACTGGCTTGTAAATACGTTATTTCGAAGAAGCCTGATGGAGCCCCAGTCACCGAAAGGTAAATAAGAATGTGTTGATTGACAAACTGCATAGTGGAAACGTTCTTTTTTTCAGAGCGATACCTTTGGCGATTTTCCAAGCAGAGGAGACGATCCAAAAGCATTACCTCAGAAAGTGGTTAAAGGACAGTTCCATTGGTGAGGTGGACATTAGGGACATTTTGGACTGGAGTTATTACATAGAACGTTTGGGAGGGGCGATCCAAAAAATTATTACTATTCCAGCAGCTATGCAAGGGGTAAATAAATTTACTTGGGTTTAGTTTCGTCTTTACTCTTGCTGTATTTCAGGTACCTAATCCTGTGCCTAGAGTGAGGCATCCAGACTGGCTGCATAAAAAAATATTGGAAAAAAATGACAATTTTAAACAAAGGCGGATAACCGATATGTTCGCAGCTTGTGCAAAGCCCGTGAATGCTCGTAATGAAACTGATCAAAATAAACCAGATGAAATTCAGGATATAGAAGACGTTGGCAGCAGTAAAACGCCAGGAGCCAGGATCCCCGTCGTCACAGTTAATAAGCGGAAGAGAGGCTCGGATAAAGAGAACGAATTTTCCGAGGAGGAACTAAGTAAGACGTGGAGGGAGGTACTCGGGAACCCGCCGCCATACGGAAGCACTGAGGTACGTAAAACTCTGTAACCTCACAATATCTTGTATCAAATTGTGAGCCTCTGTAGGACGAGCATACTGCATGGATCCTGTTCCACAAGAGGAAATGGTCGTTCCAAGCCCTGCAGAAGAATATTTGTCAACAAAATAAAAAGAAAAAAACCAACGCTAGCTTGGCAGTTCTAAGGTCTGCTGCGCCAGGCACACTGGGCGGTTTTATACAAAAAGCGCAGCGGTCGTTACTAACAACTCCATGGCAAGTACTGCAGATCGCAGCGACTGGAACTCCTGGCGAATTTCGCTTGTGGGCGCTGGTATGCAATCTGTTAATATCGCTAGCATTTGTTACAGAAATTTTTTTTTGTAGGTGCAGTCAGAGCTACATTTGGTAAAATTGGTTGTGCCAAGAATGTTTTATGCTAATTTACGTACGCCTAAAGTGGCCGAGGAAGGAGTCCTGTTTAAGAAATGCAATAGAACGCTGCCTAGATCCAGGGCTGTTCATAATTTGTATTTGTATTCTGTGCCGGAGGAGGTCTTCTTAGAACACGGAAAGTAAGCATTTTTAAAGAGTAAAATTAGATATATTATGCAAGTAAGCGTCTTCTATAGAGACGTATACAATGCATTGTGCAACTCTGGAGGAAATTTTTGTCCAAAATATCAATTCTAAATTCATAATATGTGGTGATTATAACCTACCAGATGTGTTTTGGGATAATGATAATCTTGGTGTAACTGTATGTTGTAATCATAACTCTCCTGCAAATGTTCTTGCCAATAGTTTTAGTTACATGAATATATTTCAAAGAAATACTGTCCCTAATAGTCGAAATAAGTTCTTAGATTTAATTTTTACTCATTATAATGATCTTAGTAGTAAAGAAGCCATTGATTTATTATTACCTAATAGTGTTCATCACACAGCATTAACATTTGATATTCTGTTGAGTAATTATTCTGATGCAATAAACTATGAAGAATTCTTTTTTGATTTTAAACAGGCAGACTATTTTGCAATAAATAATTATTTAGCGTCTATTGACTGGAAAGAAATGAACAACTCAGATATTAATGAAGCTACCTCCTTTGTACATAATGCTATATTTGATTCTATTAAACTCTTTGTCCCTGTAAAGAAATTCAGAACGTCAAATTATCCAGTATGGTTTAACAACGAATTGAAACAGTTGATTAGAGATAAAAAGAGAGTACACAAAATTTATAAACTACATAATGAGTATGACGATTACATTAATTTTTCCAACTTACGTAGGCAATGTAAGGAGTTATCGTCAATCTGTTACCAGAATTACTTAAACAAAATTGAAACTAACATTAACAATAACTCTAGAGCATTTTGGAGATACATTAAAGATAAACAAAATTCACACACGTTACCAAATATGATGACATATCGTGATAAAACCAGTACTAATTTAAATGATATTGTTAATATGTTAGCCACTTTTTTTTCATCTGTATATGTTGACTCCCCCAATGTAAATATTCCAACTTTTAACTATGACAGAAATATTGATTTATGTACCTGTCATATTACAGTAACAAATATAATAGATCGTGTTAATGCATTACCATCAAAATTAACTTTCGGGCCGGATGGAGTTCCATTATTTTACTTAAAAAAATGTATTTATACTTTAGCAACACCATTACAGAATATTTTTAATTTGTCACTGAAAACTGGTACGTTTCCAGACACGTGGAAACAGAGTTATTTGAAGCCAATTCATAAATCCGGTCCTAAAGTTAATATCGAGAATTATAGGGCAGTCTGCATCCAATCTGAAATCCCAAAATTATTTGATTATTTAGTGTCTCAAGAATTGTCGTGGGTATTTAAACGGATAATTGTTACTGAACAACACGGATTTATGTCGGGGAGATCAACATCTACGAACTTAATATTGTATCACGATTATTTAGTTAAATCCCTTGAGGATAGACACCAAGTTGACTCTGTCTATACAGACTTTTCTAAAGCCTTTGACAGAGTGAACCATATTATATTAATTGAAAAACTTAGAGCTTTCGGGATCAGTGGCAACCTGCTGTTATGGATACAGAGCTATTTAACAGGCCGAACACAATGTGTCAAAATAGCAAATTGTTTATCTGATGAATTTAAAATATGCTCCGGGGTACCACAAGGGTCTCATTGTGGACCACTGCTTTTTAACTTATTTGTCAATGACATTAGTGATGTAATCCTTTACAGTAAATTCCTTCTTTTCGCAGATGATTTAAAAATCTATAAATGCATTAGATCTACTGAAGACGCTGAGTTACTTCAGTATGATCTTAATAAACTGTGCCAGTGGTGCGATGATAACTATATGCAATTAAATACTAACAAATGTTTCATGATAACATTTTCTAGAATCAATTCTCCGATAACATTTCCTTACAAACTCAACAATACAGATATGAAATCAGTAAGTGAAATAAAGGATTTAGGGGTTATATTTGATAATAAGCTTTCCTTCCAGAGCCATATTAATTCAATATATTCAAAATCCTTAAAAATGCTCGGATTTATTAACAGAAACTCTAAGGATTTCTCAGAATACACTATGAAATTGTTATACTGTTCTCTAGTCAGGTCAATTCTTGAATACGCTTCAGTAATATGGAACCCATGTTACAATATTTATATAGAAAAAATTGAAGGAATTCAAAATAGGTTTTTAAGAATTGCAGCATTCAGAACGGGTCTGATGAGAGGAGAGTATAATTATGAACAAATATGTCAGCATTTGAATATTGATACATTGGAGAGTAGAAGATTTAAAAATGATATTTATACTCTTTATAAAATTGTCTCTGGTCACATTGACTGTCCTGAATTACTACAATTTTTTTATCTAAATGCAGGCAGAAGAACAAGAGTTAGTGAATTATTCAAAGTAACGTTTCATTTAACTAACTATGGGTATAATAATTCATGTTGTAGAATGGTAAGGGAAGCGAATTATTTAAATAATACAATTGATCTCTTTGGTTGCTCTTTTAATAGACTACAGGCTACTTTAAAACATATGACAAATTTAAAGACTTTATGAATAAGTCGTGAGGTTAGTTTAGTTAATACTGATAATATGTGATAATATGAGTTATCTGGTTTGTATAATATTTAAGTTTATAATGAAATGAATTATATTTTAACGTTAGTTAAGCATTATCTCTACTGTAGCACTTTATCTATTTTTTGTAATAATGGGTTTACCCGTAAATAAATAAAATAAATAAATAAATAAATAAATAAATAAAATAAAATAAAATAAAATAAATAAATAATAAATTTATTCATTTGAATTTTGAGGTATTTTTCTGTTTTATTTATATACAAGTTTTAATAATGTGTCTAGAGTTGTGTCAGAATATTGCTACTTTTAGGAAGATGTTCCTAGATCAGACGGACCCTAACGTCGAGGGCGTTTATGAGACGCAAGTCCCACCGCTCTTCAGAGCGTTGCTTTGCATTGGTTGCGTTTGTAAAGTTCTACCAGGAGCGAGAAGCTTAGAACGTTTCTCGCTAGACGAGCTGGATATGGTTGGCGTTGCGCGTCAGCCATATTTACCTAAAGATTCCTTGAAGCATATCTACTTCTACCATCATAAGCACGCGTCAAGGCCTCAGCATATGTTTGCCTTGTTCCTCACGCCAGTAAAAAAAGCCGTTATAATTGTCGTCGATACTGTCAGAACCAACCTGATGCCCAACATGGTTAACCTGTATCAAGTGGAAAGGATAGCAAAGTGAGTATCGACGTCTAGTGGCGCTTCATGCTGTAACAATATTTATTTTAGGAAAGAAAAGAATCCTGACGAAGATCTTTTACCTCCTGAAGAAATTGCTTTTGAGGTTCGAGTTGAAACGGACATGACTCGGGTTTATAAAAGCTTGCAGAAAGCTCTTCAAGCTTACAGAGATGAGAAGAAAGGCCCCACGTTGTTGGCCATTCAGTCGACGATGGAGATACACGACTTGCAAATTCAAATTCCGCAATTTGTCGATTTTCCCCAAGCACAAATACACGTGCAGGTAACCTACAAATATTCTTATGGTTGATTATTATTATTATTATTATTATGCCTCAAATTTATTCTGCGAAATTTATTTTTCAGGATATCGAAGAGCTTTACAACGTTATCGACTGGCAGAAAATCGGCGCTCGAGCGATTATTCGCCATTACCTTAATAACGAAAGAGTATTAGAATTAATGGCCGAACAGTGCAGATACTTCCATCTGCCTTTGGGGAATATGCCAGCCGACCCCGCACTTTTTGGTTCCGACCTCTTTTTTGCCCGGCAGCTCACAAAGCACAACCACGTACTTTGGTGTTCGCCAACGGATAAGCCAGATCTTGGCGGCAGTCAGGAAAACGATGCAAGGTATAGTATTAACTAAATTAAATTATTAAATCAATAAAACGTAACAATTCGAAGTATCAAATCTTTATGTCAATTAGGTTGTTGGCGGAGAACCAAGAAGGTTCCTCTGAAGTAACCAACGTGCAGGGCTGGTACTCGTCGATCTGTGTCGAGCTGGATATCGACAGCTTGGCCATAAACACGCTGCTGCAATCGCATCACGTAACAGACATAGAAGGGACGAGCAGCGCCACGGCTTTCGATGCTGCTACCACAACGTCGCTGGACGATATGATGGCCGGTAACAGCACCCTAACGGTTTACGATGAAACGGCGAGATGTGCAGAGTCCTTTAAAATATTAAGGACTATGGCCAGTGCCTGGATGCGAGACATATCAGTGTATCGGAATGTGTTTGCGGATTTTCAGGTTATCCACTTTTATAGGTGAGAAATTTCAATTGTTTCACCTAAAAAATTTTTATTGATATTTAACAAAATTAAATTTTTAATTATTTCCTCATATCATTTTCTAGGTGGCTAAGGTCTCCGAAGGCTCTCCTGTACGATCCAGCCCTGTTGAGGACGCTGCAGAACCTCATGAAGAAACTATTTCTTCAGCTAGTGGCGGAATTTAAGAGGCTGGGGTGTTCAATAATCTACGCTAATTTCAACAAAATTGTTATCTGCTCGAAAAGGAAAAACGTGGAGGACGCCTTGGCTAATGTGGAATTTGTTGTGACGTCTATAAGGAACAAGGAACTTTTTCACTCTTTGGAAATCACTTACAGGTAAGTAAACAAACTCCCGGTTTTATAACGTGGTTCAGTATACAGGTTGAAATAATGCGAATATTAAAAACTATTTTGCAGGCAGTGCTGGGAGCAACTGGTGTGGCTAGATACTGCGAATTTTGGAGGAATCCAGGGAAAGCTACCGGAAAACCTCCAGAACGATTCGCAAAACGACTCTCAGAATGAAGAAAACGACGATGAAGATGACGACTCCGAAGAAGGGGTAATTCTTAACTAAATATATTTTCCGTTATTAAAGATTTCAAACAATTGATTAAAAAACTATTCTAATGCACACTTATTCTTCATCCCATAGTCTAGCGTGGTTATGAACTGGAACATCGTGGAGCAACTCCCCGAAGCGGCGAATTGCCGAAACAATTTCAACGCAGTCATCGCCGGCTACATAAACGCCATTTATACCCGTTTGAAACAAAATCAGCAAACGACTATGTCAGCTGCCGTTCTAAGTCAACCGTCTTTAGGATTGGCGGCGCATGCAGATGTCGTGGAATATGCCAAGGAGCTGCTGGCAGGAGAAATCAGCCAAACGTTGTTTCAGTAAGATGAAATCAAATTCAGTATGTGACATTGTGACTATTTGTACGTTTTCAGAATGACGGAAAAAATTAATACCCGTTTAAGGCCTCTACCAGATGGCACTAGTGCTGCCTTGGAGTTTGTGAAGGCTATTTGCCATATATTGGGCTTGGATTCGGCAGTGCAGGATTCCGTGGATGTACTAAAGAGCAACTTGCTACGTTTGATAAGTATGAAATTTTTTTATTAGGTTATTTGAAATCCACACCGTTGTATAACGTACTTGTTGCTAGGTGTCGGCGAATTTTCCGAAAAAGCTGTTTGGAAGGACCCAACGGTTTCTTATGTTATCCCTCAAATTATCTGTAAGGCGTGCAACCATTGCAGAGACATCGATTTGGGTAGAGATCAGCATCGAACAGAGTCGGCGTGGCTCTGTCCCTTATGCAACACGCCCTATGACGGTGCAGAAATTGAATGTTTACTTCTGGATATCATCAGCAGAAAATTCCTTGCGTATAATTTACAAGATTTGCAGTGCAAGAAATGTTCGCAGGTTGTTATAATAATTCATAGATCATTTTAAATGTCTCATTTATATTTTTTGTTTTCAGATCAAATTGGAAAATCTCATTAAACATTGTGAATGTTCATCGAATTTTAAGTGTTTAATATCCAAGTCGGATCTAATAAAGCTTCTGCAAACGTTCCTGTCTCTGGCAAAGAAATTTGATATGCCAGTTTTAACTGAAACTGTTGATCACATTTTAAAAATTAGTTGCTAGTTTCTTTATTGTTAATGTTCTGTACATATTTTATTTTTAATATAAGTTTAAATAATTAAAATAAATTATTTTATAAGAAAAATTATTGATTATCGATTGTTTGATGAAATACATGCTAAAATGAAAGATGCTGAAAGCAAATGCTTATGTTTTTACATATATATTTCCTATCGAAGAACTGATCAGATAAATACTTGACCTTTCTAGGGGAGCTCGCAACTAAACAAAAACTATACTACACATTATTATTTTTATTAACTATTAATAACATAAGGAAATAATCTACTTATCCATGTTGATTGGATCAATGACAGGGTCTTGAAATTTAAAGGTGGGGAATTTCGTCATATCTTCCCCAGCAGCTCCGCCATACTGTTTAGCGACCTTTTCTAACTCGGTCTTCAGCTCTTTCTGGAGGTCAGGTGTGGGGTCTACTAAGTTCTTACCGCTGTAACAAATACAATAAAGCATAAGCAACTTAGGGACATAAATAGGCGTTCTAAAGTACTAACTCGCCACTTTTCTGTTTGTATTCACGAATTTTGTCGACGAACAACTGTTGTATGGGATCTGTGGCTTTTTGGAAACAAGGGGCAAAGACTCCGATGTTGCGACTGCAGATTCCATCTTTCACACTGGATTTCAGGCCGTTTAGGATTTGAGAAGACAACATCTACAGAAATTAAGGTTAAGTTATGTAATAAATTTAGCAGCTTAAATTACATTAAGCGTGAAAGTAATGCATACACAAGTAAACATATTATCAAATACCTTTATCTAATTTGAACACGTTACAGCTGCTGGTTGAGATGAAAAAAAAAATTTGCGACTTTTCCAAAACTCGTCTTCCTTTTCAGAGATTATTTCCCATTTGCAAAACTCACCAGATTTTAACTTTTAACAACCCTAAATATCCCTAAAGAAGAAGAGGAGAACGGAGAACGCCAACGCGACAAAAATTAATAGCCAACGTTTTATATTTGACTGATAAACCGAATTTTTCTCCGTAAATATGAGTCAAACCGAAACAGAATTAATTGTAAATGTTGCTTATTTTTAATTGAAAGCAATTACGTTTTCTGTTACTATTTTTTAATTTATTGAATAAGAAGGTATCTGAAATGTCACCAACACTACAAAATGAAAAGTACTAAACTTCATGCCAGATCAGTCTCTCAAAATTCTTTGCCTAAAGCCAGGACCGGACTAAAAACATTTAATCGTTTCGAATAAAGCAAGAAACGATCAAAACTTACCTACTGATTTACAAAATTTGTAAATACACTCAAGTTTAACTAAACACTGACTTCTACACTGTCAAAATTAATCAATTAATTACACACCGTTGCTAATATACGCCCAAAGTACCTTGCATCACTCCTTACTTCACTAAAGGCTAAAAAAAACATTAAATAGGCAGATACATTTTTATTGCTACAAATTCTAACAAAAATAAGAAACGTAAAAAATTTTTATACAGAGTAATTTTTTCATAACACAATATAACCTATATCATTTTCACTTCCTTACTATCCTTTCCTGTGTTTTAACCATTCATAAATATACATACTTACAGACTGATCTATAATATAAGTCTCATAAGTATGGAGCGGGCAAAAGTCTGCGTTCAGCTCTTCCTTATGTATTGTTTTAAAAGTGTCTTCTAAAGGCAGCTTTAAATGTGCGTTGGAATCTAAAAAGGAATACAATAGTCGTTTTACTGTATCAATGAGTTTGATTACTTGGTCAGTTGCGTATAACGTGATGTCGAACCTTGACTCGTACGGTAAATGACCCATAGTAAAAATATTGTCACTGCAAACTTTGCAATAACCTGCAAATTGAATTTCCTTCAAAATATAACCAGCTACATACGCTATAGCTTCATATTCATCTCTCATGGAAAGATCAATATCAATTTTCAGAGATTTATTCTTACAAGGAGCAGCATCTACTAAAAACTCTCTAAGGATTAACAAAGGGTCACTTTTAGGTTCATCATCTTCTTCATTGGCTTTCGTACTAAAATTTTGAATAATATTAGCCTTAAATGTATTCACGAATTGGTAACAAGTTGGAAATTCGTAGCGAACACAAATTGCGTCCAAGAAGCTATTCAAAGGATTTTTATTAAACAACTTTAATGGCAAATGTAATCTAGGCTGCCTAAATTTTTTCCAGATACGCTTAATTGATTTGACAGTGGTTTTCCAGCCTTCTATGAGCGAGTACTCTTTGGTGATGTCATCGTTGGTATTCATATCAAGAAACTTCCAATTAGACACTTTCTTTAAGAAATGTGACCAAATTACGGCAAGATCCTCACTTGTAGATCCATTCAGCGAATTGAAAATGCTCTCCATGGAGGCTGCAAATTCCGCAGTATGAATCGCTTCTTCAGGTAATTCCTCCAAGCAAATCCACGACTCAATACTACATGCGACGGAGTGACTTAACTGACAGGCAGCTATACCACTATCCCTTTTTATCCGATTGTTTTTAAAGTTAAAGTACTCAGGTTTTATTTTGGGCAGTTGGGAGTAAGTTCGTCTTTCTCTATCCAAATTAAACGCCTTTTCAATGTAAGCAAACTTAGCAGTCTTTCCCTCTTCATACTCGATATTGCAATGAAGCAGAGCATCCCTTGTGTCTCTTAATAGACCATGTACGTCATAGATGGTGTACACAGGGGGGGAATAATTAACATGAAAAAATACGTGTTCACCAGACAACATTTTTAAGGATTTGATATAATTCGGCGTCGGATCGCACACAGTTGCTAAAATTTTAAATCCAACTTCGTGAAGGTCATTAATTATTCGCACAACTATATTAATAAAAATCTCGGGTTGGAACGGCTCAGATAAGAAATAATATGCTACGACTTGCTTCCAGGAGCTCTCAATTCCTCTGATCATAAAAACCAGGGCATGATTAGCCTCTTTGTTATTAGTGTTGAGGTCGCCAAAATCCTCGTAGCCAAACATAAACTGCTGATGTTCATCGTAATTAATATCTTCATTTAATTTAAGTTCGCTGAAAAGAAGTAAACAGGTTCGCTCGAAACCATTTAACTTTTCATTTTGAATTTTTAGTTGTTCCATTACAATGCTATTCAGGCCAGTGTCAAAAGGAATTTGGGAAAGTAAGTGGTTTAATTTAAATTCACTTGGAAATTGAAATATCGTTGAAAAATACTTAAACAAACATGGCATTCTCACGTAAAGCCAGATGGCTTTAATTTCATCATCGAGATTCCACTGCATAGGAGTAGACAGTAGGGGTACTGTTTTTAAGTTTAATTCTATAAAATCCTTCGGCAAGGCGCCCAATTCTTCCTCCATTGTCCTGAATTTGCCTTCTTCGTAAAGTTGTTTAATTTTCTCCATCTGATCACCCGCATCTTTCAAAGTGTTTTTTAAATTAATAATTTTTGCTAGTACACTTTTATATTTCAACATATACGGGCTCTCAGGTTTCCTAGTCGCAAATTTTCTATTATCCTCTATAAGAAACGAAAACTCATCATCTTTATAATTAAATGTGGGTGTATTCGTATAATTTTCTTTTTCCGTTTGACTAGAACGCAGTGAAGCAATTTCGTCTGCAGACAATTTTTTAGGAATAGCTCCATGTAAAACCCTTTCCATATGATAATTCGTATAATCCTGAGGACGAAAGTGTTCATCGCACACATAGATATTTCTGAATGAATCTGTAGGTTTAATGTTGCACGCTTTTAACCATTCTGCCCTTACAGATTCATTTGCTGGGAATCTAAAGAATCGTTTATTTTTATAGCCTTCTTGTGTAACAGGCGAAAAATATTTGCTCGTGCAGCCTGGAAATTTGCACGCATACCTCGATTTCATACCATTCTCCATTTTTTCGCACAAGTTATTTTGTTTAATAACGAAATTAGTTAATGGGAACTCACTGAAAAAAAGCAAAGTATTTATCAATGTACGGCTGGTGTTCCTTTAGTGCCCTTTAGTTCTCATTCTCTTGCTCTGTAGAGTTTCTTACAAAAGAAGTCATAAACTTCGCAAAAATTGCAATTGGGTTTTAGAAACTATGAGACTGTTTATAATAGTCCTAAAACGTTTAAAAAATAAGTAAACGATTATATCAAAATAAAAGTTTGTATACGTTTTAACCTGTGTTTTAACTTTTATCACAACAAAAATTAAGTAGGGTTAGGGACGGTTAGGGTTACTCGTTGTTCTTCTTCTTCTTAATTGCTTATTTAATAGGCGAATTTTGGCGAAACGAACGTATCCTGGAATAGTGTTTGCAATCAGTGTGACGTCAAAATCGCCACTGTGTCCAAACAAACTTTAAGGTTAAGAAGATTTAAATATTTTATAAAAGGAGATACCTAGCAGTTGATAGTTATATTGCTCGACTTTTGTCAAAACTGCTCTTAATACATATAAAATTCACAATCGGAAACATCATATAATGTACAAAACAAAGGTAAAATAGTGTTTGGATACAAAAATGGCCACTATACGTCATCACTAATACAGCGTATTTGACAGTGCAATAGCACAGAATACTAAACCACTCATATAAATGGCTTAAGATGTGCAATTTTATTTTATAAACTTTTTCTTATCTGTTATATTTAGTTTTGTTTACTACAAGCATTGTTTATAAAGTATTATATACTTTATAAACAATGCTACAAGTTTTCAACATTACTGCTGATCATTTTTTCTGATTAATGCATTTATTTATTGCCCTTATTTCTTGGTTAAATGGATTAACCAATACCGACAAATCAAAACGGAAAGCACAGTGTTATACCACAGTACACATGGGGGTCTATGCCTTTAACATTTATGACCTTCACCATCTTTTTGTAGGTATAACGCGCGGGAAATTTGAAAGTGTCAATTTATCATTGCAGTTTTCGCAAGGCTACAATTTTATTCGTTTAAAATAATTCAGATAAAAAAAATTATTACATGAAAAACGATCGATAACAACTTTCAATCACTTGCATGAAGAGCTGTTTTCAAATTCTTGTATGGCATGAACTTCTTTTGGTAAAAGTATTCCTTGTGGTTATATAAAATTTGATCAGATTTTTCTGGGAGAGGAATGGTAATTGTGGTAACAGGAAAAACTGTTGTTAAAAAAAGAAACTTAAAATTTATTATGAAAATATAAAATAACCTAAAAAAGTTACTACAAAAATATATATACAGAGGGCGTTACATACTAAACACATACCTCATCTTCACTTAATAAAATAGGAAAATGAAATATTAAAATAATAAGCATTATTGTAAATCCAAATACATTTTTTTGTTCAGTAAAATGAATTTTAAAACAATAAAATCATAAGAATATTATACCTACTTTTGGTATAAATAAATAAAATCTCTTTCGAAAAGTGTTTTTAGTATCACAGGCAATTTGAGGCATACCAATTGAGAAAAACTCATGCAAAACAATAGATATACTCATCTCGTTGGTCTGGAAAAATTAAAAGCACAGTTGTTCATAAAAATGCGTTACAAATGGTTGGTTTCAAAACGTTCCTATGCAACTTCATAGATTATTTGTTTCATCATTTTTAAGAACTTCCTGAATATTGACTACTTAGTTGAGGGAAATCTTCGCCCCGCCATATTGATATTGTGGGAGTATCATTAATTTCACCACTTTCTCATTTCAGTCATGGTTAGATGTAACATAAAAAAGCAGGAAATAATTTTCTGCAATAATATTTTGAGTAAATTATTTCTTGCACTTTACCCAAAACCTAACACGAAAAGTATAAGGTTTTTTCGAAGGAATTATGTTAAAAACCTGAAATGAATGTCACAAATTAAAAATGAAAAACTTCAAAACGCTGCTATTTTAAAATTGCAGCGTTAGGTCATATATCGACGAGGTTTTCAACATGTATTTTGGAAGCGACTTCTTAATATTCCTAGCATATATTGGCATTTTTTCTAATTTCCCTAAACTATTCTAATTATTTAAAACAATAAATAATCAAATGTCTAATAATTTATAAATAAAATGACTAAAGTTTCGGATAATATTCATAATTAAAATACTCCAAAACAATTATAAATAACTGTATAGAATGTCCGTATTTACATATGAAAACGAACATTAGTTTAAAATATAACTTGGGTGATACTGATAAAAAAGTTTACTCTTCTCGTGGATTTGATAAAAAATATTTCAATATATAAACTGGGACATTCTACATATCACACCCTTATTCATTAAATTCTGTTTAGTATAATTATATAGATATTTAATTCAACATTTAGAACATTTCTATCACGACTATAATATGTATATACTTTTAAAATGCAGTGTCTAACTCTTGCTTTGTGAAAAGAATTTTAACAGATTTTACACGTGCAAATAATAATTTACTAACATCAACATTCAGCAAAGTATATAAAGTAAGATGTAACAAAACGTCGTAACAAACAATGTACAGGGAACCTGAGTATGGAATGTGTATACAGGGTGACCCAAACTGTCGTTATTTTTAAAGTAACAAACTAAAAAATGCATGCAGTAATAAGTGAGGAAAAATATATTTCTATTTTGAGATTATCGTTTTTTTTTTTTTGTATAATTTTAATCTCATAAAGCTGGTTCCAATTGTCGATTACCTGTATGTTGTTTGTCACCTCAAAGATATAAAAATTAATACATCTTCAACATTAATATAATTAGAATTATCTACACAAAATTATGTACCAGAGTCGATTAAAATTCTTAAGAAGGCCTCTACATAATTTCTTATATGTTTTTAAAATATACATTTACAGATTGATTTTTTTCAAAAATTGCCCCTGATGGCCCCATTGTAATCCTGATCTAATTCTTATATTGACTATGACAAAAAATACCACAAAAACTTTTTACATCTCCACTTAATTGAGAACTTTCTTTATTTGTTTAATTTTTTTACACAATATATAAAGATCTGCTGTGGGAATATTAAGCATTAATAAGAAATTAAAAAGCATTTTTTAAATTTTGGGGTAATCTCAATTTTAGATTATTTTTTGCTGCGTTCTAAATGAAAAAAACGTTGGCAGACGGATCGAAATTGATTTAAACCAATTTTCAGGTATGGACTTTTATATAATGTGTAAAATAGAATCAAATTGTTTTAACTCTACGTTATATTAACTACTACCTAACAAATGTACACTTTCTAAAGTTTTTGCGCATTTTATTACCCTCTGCAAGACCCTTTCCATATAACCTCGAAATTATATGTGGATTAGCGAGAATATTTATAAAATAGCCAGAACTTAATAATTGTTATTAGTTTATCTAGTAATTTTCGCATACTTGAATCTTTCTATTAATTTCTTGAAAAATTTAATGTTTACCTTATTGAAACAAAATTAGAATCAATTTTAAATTGGGAAAATCACTAGTCAAGATGTAGCTTTGGAAAACGTAGGGAGCTAACAAGGAGTATCTAAGAGAAAGCTTAAAACTACGATTCTAAATTAACATCGCAAAAGGTCCAAGCTGAAGACGAAAATGTTATAAAATTTAAGAAATGAAACGACATGGAAATTTTCAAGGCTAGGATCCATTTTCACCAAATATTACCGGACAGAAATAAATCGATGCCCAAATTCCAAGCTTTGGATTTACTCTAACACTTCGCACTCACTGCCAAATCAACTGTAGTTGGCGGGTCAGATGCAGAAGGTAGTATTCTTAGGGCTTCTCCACTTGCTTAGAGTACATTTCGGAATATATGGGAGCCACTGCCCAGCAGCAGCTACGGCTTAATAAATAAAAAAATTATATACAATCTGTAAGCTACCGTCTCAACAACAAATATTTCATAATACGTATATACGTTTCGTCGATAATTAAGTGACTCGTTTACTGGTTACCTCTGCAATACTTGAACACTTTGTACAGCCAAGAAGCATCACAGCCACTGGATTCCTTCACACGAAAAACTCAACTTGGGTCACAGCGACCATTTATTTCCCATTTTTAGGAGGAACAAAAAAAATTTCGGTGGAAGTTATTATTAACTCTTATTGGGATTACAATAATCCTCCATCAATTTGTAGTTTTGGACTACCTCAACGAGGTATTTTTTTAACTTTTTTGTAAATTGAAAGTTCGAGCTGAAGCGTTAGTATAAATTTCCCTAACAGGACTCGACGTGGTTTATTATAAAAAATATATGTTATTACATGAGCTAAATGAAGTAGATACCGACAAAAGGACGAAGACGAGAACCCTTGAACAAGTTTCGAGACGGTTCGCCCTCTACCTTCACTCTTCACTCCTATGTACAAACACAAACCTACAGCAAGGTAGGAAACAATTTCGTCTTTTATTTACATCTCCTTGGAAAAGTAAAGAAAACCCCGCATTAATTGCATCGCAAACATTCTTTCTACTAATGCCCGTGGAAAGAGGCCTTGCAAAATATTAAATTTTATCGTAATTCTATGAAAAGCTTGATGAACACATAGCATTACGATGGTGGTGTGTCACGGTGGGAACCCGAGGGGTCGTTTCTTCATAGGATGACACAACATCTACAGTACCTTTGGCGGGAACTTCCGGCGGTGGGTGGGGGGGTGACGGGTGCAAAGTAAGCGTGTACTTTTATGTTTGGCAAGTGATTCTGGAAACAAATTATGTATCAGTATCCAGTATAATTAAATTTTGAAATATTACGACGCCCAAATTGCCAAATTTCAGAATTTTATTTAAAAAAAAAGGGCATCTTTAATATTCTTGACGAGAATAATTTGCACAAATATATAACTTGGTGCTTACCCTTAATCGCCTAATTCCAACCCTGGTGATGAGTTGGCAGTCGTACAGTTCGACACGTTGCAGATTGTGGCATGAAGTGAGATGTTCCAAAGAGGCATCCGTGACCAGCGGGCAGTTGTCTAACTCGAGTACCGTCAAATTTTCGGCAGCGCAAGGCGACATAGACAAGTGCCTTATACCTTCATCCGTTATTAACTCGCAATGTGACAAGGTCTGGAACAGAAAAGAAACTAAGTTTTAAAAATCTCAATAATAAATTATTACCCCAAAAGAATGCACATGAATCTAAAAACAATGACTACCGTCTTGTTTTTCGTGTACGTTACACATAAAATAAAAAACACTTACCAAACATTCAATCCTGGGGCATCCCATTGCTAAGTGAATTAAAGTGGAGTCAGTAATAAGGACGCATTCGTCCAAGTCCATTTTTTCTAAATACCTGCAACTCTACAACGAAAATGGGAATTACTAAAACGTACCGCACACCATAAAAATAAGTCTATATTATAAGCTGTCGTGACTAGTCGAAAAAAGCGTTGATACTCACCCTGGCCAGAGCCTGGAAAGCCGCATCTGTGAACTGCGTGCACCCAGCGACTTCGAGCGTGGACAGTAGAGGGCACTGCTGCGCGAGAGCTATGAGAGCCACATCGGTAAGTGCGGAACATCCGGAGAGGCACAAATAATGCAGACGGGGGCACTTTTCCGCTAAAGACTGAACTGCCTCGTCTCTTATATTCTAGAAACAAAATTTAATTTCAAGCATTTCTGACGCTTAAGGTATTTTAGGATGTCGGGTATACTTACGTTACATCCTTGCAAGTTGACAACTTCCAACTGGTGGCAGAACCGGGCCAAGCAAATAACGGCCCTCGAGGTTATTTGCTTGCAGCCCTTACTGATAAAGCTCCTGAGCCTTGGACACCCCCTGGCCAACGCTTCCACGCCGTTCTCCGTGATATTGCTGCACCAACTGATATTAATGTGTGTCAGGTTCTGGCAGCCGTCGCTGAGCGCCTTCAGCGAGTTGTCGGTTATTGCGGCGCAACTGTCCAAGTTCAGCTTCTGGAGCTTGGCGCAATGCCTGGAGAAGGCATTGCATGTGGAGTCGGTCAACTTCTTGCAGAAGGTCAAATTTAAGTCTTCCACGTTGGGGCACAGTTGAGCTAGCGTTTTCATTGAGCCATCGGCGATGGACTGGCACCCCTTGAGGGAGAGCTGGCGCAGAAAGCCGCCGCATCTGCGAGATATGTTTTCTATTATTGGACCCTGAAAAGTAAATAACGTATAATGGGTGAAAGGCGGAACCAGTCAGATTTACGTACCTCTACGTCCTTCTGAAAGTCAAAGAGGTCGATTCGTTGCCAATTTGACCCGTCAAGGGCCAAGATATTCCATGCTCTGGAAACTTGAGCACATCTGCAAAGCGACACCACATCTAAATACGAAAATATGCGTAACAATAATTCTTTCGGCAACTTTTTATTGATGGGCGCTTCATCCTCTGCAAACACTTTGTTTAACTGCAACAAACGGAATAAATAAGAGACGAAAAGTGGGTTAACTGTGGTCCATCGGCTTTGGCACCGATAATTGGATAATAAATTAACTTTAACTAGGTTTTTGGAATAAGGATAGTGGCCTTGAACAAGTTCATTCCTAAGAGATATAAATGCAACTACAAGGTTTTAAGTTCATAGAATAAATTGTAATAGTGAGACAATTAAAATATTCCTTCGTTTTGGAAACGCAACTACTCTTTCAGCAGATTTTTCAATTCAAAGATAATATTACTACAACTTGCATTTTAAACAAATTAGCAGACCTGTTGAATTTAAATATTTTACACATCCAAGCATAAAACGTGCAGCAAATGTTTATTCAGCAAAAAGCAGCATTTATCTATATTGAAGTAATATTTTTATTAAAAAAATTACTGCAAATAAATGAGAACCTGTGATATCTTTGCAAAGGGCCGGGGCTAGCTTACTACGAGGCTAAATTTAAAAATTGTATTGTAAAAAAGAATAACATTCTGCACTGTGGAAGCTATTTTATTTTCTTTAATTTTTTGTAAATTTGTCGTCATCGGATCTAAAGCAAATTCAATATATATTTTTTAAATTAAAATCTTGTATGGTTAGTATATTACAAAAATGTTACATCAATCAGCATTCAAAATTCTCACGCAGTGCAGTAAGAATTTTTACAATTGCATGCACGAGTTATTAGAACGACAATAAAGAAAAAAGTCACGTGTATACAAACCTGTTGTTTAACTGAATCTACAGCCATTTTGTGTGTGCAACAATTCTCTTTGCTAGACTTTCTAAAGTGCTTTTTATTGCGCCACCAGTGGCGCTGGTTATTAGACGTTTCGGCATCTAATTCTCTACTATCTTCTCTAGTTGATGAAGTGCCAAGAGACTAACAGAAAATAACAAAACCAAAATAAAACCATTCAAAAACTAAATAAAAAGAAAAACAAATTAAAAACTCAGATATAACTGAAGGTAGATGCAAAAAATTTCAGGTGAATCAAGCCGGTGTGTGAGCAAGTGAGCATGGCATACACGAAAAAGATTAGATAATTTAAGATAAACGAAAATCACAAAATATTCTTATTTATAATGAATAAAGTTGTCGTATCTTCCTAATCAGTACATGCATGTTTATATAGTAACATAGAGCCGAGCGCCATGCTTGGATGCAAACCATAAAATATAAATAAAAGCGTTCACGATGAACGTGAATATTTAAAAGATTTATATTGTTCTTTAAGCTTTGTTATCGTATATTGTTTATGGTTATAAATAAAAATTGGTAATCTATAAGTTAATATATAAAATAATTGGGTAATTAGAAATTTTAGGAGACTAAATACTTAACTAAACAATCTGTACGATTATGCTTTTAAACGACATGTTTAGATATTTCTTAAGATACAGATTTTGGGGCACGTGACGTCCATTTATCTTAAATTATTTGAAACCAAAATCATCATTTTGGCCAAAACAAACGTGAGAATTATATATACATTAGTAGGTATGTAGAGTGATCAGTGAGTTGAGGAACAAATTTGACACCCAATTCTTGTTCTGATAATAATTAGTGTTGGATTACGTAAAGTGCTAATAGACGCTAGGCCTTTCAAGGGCGAAAGTATAACTCGAGCAAGAAAGGTCTGTGCTATTACAATTACAAAATACTATCTGATATTAGTAGTAACAGTGACGGTTTTAAATACCATCAATCTAAGGCTCGCGTTTTTATTTGTATAGTGTATGGGCCATATTTGGCACTTTTTAAGGCTCGATGGACACTGGATAGGAAAAAAATAAATTCAATAGGGACAAAGGTCGACTTTTTAAAGTTACAATTTAGAAATTCCCTTGAATATTAAAGTTTTGTCATTTGAAGCCCTGTCTCTTTTAAAACTTGATTCATAAATCAGAATAAAATAAACAAAGCATTTGTTTTAAAAAATGACAGGTCTCACAGATCTATTTAAAAAATCTAGAATTACATTTACCCTATGTTAGTGGGTTCATCTAGCACTGAATTATATTTAGTGTCTACTTACAAGAAAAAAAATTAGGTATAAAATTAGTTACCTTATTACACTATATAGATAAATGTTCAGTCAAATTCTGTGAGCATCACTCTACAACCCCCAAATAGGTAGATATAACAAAGCAACTTGGTGTGCAATAAACAAAATAAAATAATATATGTCAAGTCCTAAAAATATACAGGTGCTAACGAAAAAAAAATATATCGAGCTACTTTATTATTTGTGAAACGCTTATATGCATATCAATAATTTATACAAAATAAATAAGAAAAAAAATTTTCTCTATTACCATGCAAACGCAGCAAACATAACCAAAATGTGCAGCGATTTTGCACCAAATATAAAGCGAAACTGGTGAATATATTACTGTAATTTTTATTTACTAATCAAGTACAATAATGCTGGTAAAATCTAGTCTAGTTTTTGTTCAAAAATTTAAGACGTAGATGTCAATAAACGGCGGACATATTCAGCACGACTAGTAAGTCCGAGAGAACAAAGAATTTAAAAATACATGAAGGTTTTCATTGCAAAATCAACCAAAGCGCCGAAAAACTACTGACAACTGCTAAAGCAATACATTTCACTGGAAAACGGACGCGAAAACTATGCACCTAAACGCGCTAATGGCAGTTTTATACCGAAATCAAGTTGACGTTTGTTTAGTAATCAGCTGTTTTACTTCAAACAATTGAACGTCAATAAAAACACCAAAACAGGGCCGTTTCGCTCAGTTTCCGGCTCCGAAACACAACAACTCACCTCGAATTTGTTTCTACCCGCATAAATCATATTAATGCAGGCTGAAGTGGTCAAATTCCCGTTTTTGTCTCGACAAACTCACCACACAAACACCAACAGAGAAATGATCGCAAGACTGTTAGTACAATGTCCTTGGAACGGGCTGGTCTCCGCGAATGGGAAGGCCCGGATTTGTTTATGAGCGCTCCGATTGGCTGCGGCTTGTTCAAAACAAAAACAACCCCGTCGGAACGTCTGCCCGACGAGACGTCCTGGAGGTGAACGGACACGAAATACGAAATGCAACGTCCTGGCTACAAAAAGACTTTTTATTGCCCCGGGCCGGATCGCGTATTGTAGGTATATTAGCTTTATTAGCTGTAAGTTGGTCCGATGTCCTGTTTGTTTTTTGCTCTTGTGCGATGTCGATCGCATCTTTTACGTACCTATACCGCGACATAAATCATAGCGCTATAGCTGATGGGATTATTGAATACTTTACCTTTTTTTTATAGACAATGCAATTAGTCTCCCCTAAAGCAAGTCGTTTTGTGGGAGTGCATACACTTTTATAATTTACGTTTAAGCATCAAGACCAATATTTTCCAAACTAATCCGTTCGGGTTATTTTATTACTGTTAGGTATAGTTATTATATTAGACAGCAGGTACCTACCTACTATAATTTTTCAAATTATCTATGATTTACGATGGTACCTGGTACTTCTAAAATAAAGTTCAATGTAACGTGCAGAACGTTGACCCCCTGGGCATTGTATAGTCTATAGTCTATATAATTTAAGGTTTCCGGGTAGTGTTAAAATACCTATATAGTGAGAAAAATGTATATGCTATAAAAACACGTTTTCCCATCGGGTAGTAACATAAATTATAAATAATACTAGGCATACATTGTCTGGTGTAAGTATTTATTGCTTTATTGTTGGCAAATTACGCGGAGGATACGTCTTGGATCCAGCATCGATGACAGACCTGACAGGCCAGCCGCCTCCAATATGGCACTGGTCGCTGCAGTACATCCCAGGAGGGCAGAGGTTCTGCCAAGGGCCAGCTCCTGATAAGGATTCCTCGAATGGAACCCCGTTCGTGAACAGATACGGGTACACATCTGAGCCAATTTGCAGCTTGTAGTTACCTCGATATTCTGATTGCAAGCCCCTAAGAAAATAATAATTAATAAGTTAGTAGCACAAATAAGTATAGACGCAAGCACAGTTGTGAGGTAATGGTACGTAACAAGTCCCGAAAGTGGCATTTTACTAGACTACTATAGACGACCGGACAAATTCCAGGACTCGCCTACGGCTCGTTCCTGAGGCTGAGAGTCCGGTAACTCCAGTAACTAAACGTCAAAATATATCAATAAGTTACCTATATTTTATAGTTTTAAAGAATACACTCGCGGTTGCTATGGTGACTAGCGGCCGGTAGTCACTTATTTCGTCACAAGTCCGGTATAATTTTCGTTAGAAGTCCAGTAGGTGACTTGTTACAGTCGAGAATATCTAAACGAGACTGGAACAACACCTATAACGGACCTGTATCGAATTAGTAATTTTCGTTACAAGTCCGGAAGGTGAATTGTTACAGTCGAGTAGATATTATGGACGAGGCGACGAAGGAACCGAGTCCAGAATATCTAAACGAGACTGGAACAGATAACGGGCGTGTATCATCGAATAATATTTTATTTCATCCCGTCATTAATTGTCTATTTGTATAATTTGAAACTTGTTTACTTTCTTAGATCATTTGACATTTGACAGTTTTGACATTATTTTTTAATTTAAGGTAAATTTTTATGTCAAATAACTGTCAAAAGGTATAATAACAGTTTGTGATTGGTTCGTAATGAATTTCCTGTGGCTCCGGTACATATTATTACAGTATCTAGTACCGTAATAACGTAATAAAATATTTTATTTCATCCCGTCTGGAAAGTACGACATTACATACTCATATGCGGCCGGGACGGGATGTGAGGTATTACGGTACTACACACTGTGATGTACCGGAAGCCACCGGAAATTCATTACGAACCAATCACAAACTATTATTATACCTTATGACAGTTATTTGACATATAAAAATTTACCTTAAATTAAAAAAATAGTGTCAAAACTATCAAATGACAAATGATCTAAGACATTAAACAATTTTCAAATTATACAAATAGACAATTAATGACAAGATGAAATAAATAAATATTATTCGATACACGTCCGTTAGGTGTTGTTCCAGGTTCCAGTCTCGTTTAGATATTCTGGACTTGGCTCCTTTGTCGTCTCGTCCATAATATCTACTCGACTGTAACAATTCACCTTCCGTAACTGTAACCTTCCGGACTTGTAACGAAATTACTATTACTTCAGCCAGTTATCTTCAAATCACGAGAGATGACCGTTACGTCACAAATTAATTTCTAATCTTCAACGTACGCTGTTCAAGCGTTCTTTGTTTACAACACAGTAAAACGAGAGAGACAGAGTAAGGGAGTCCATTATATGTGACTGTTAATATCTCCGACTGACGTTGTTGATGCGTTATACGAAAACCTAACCGCCTTGACGAAATAGAAAGAGAGGGCCCGATTTCGTATGTCTCAGTAATAAGCAAGAATTCGATCAACTGATCGAACGCTTTTGACTAGCGCCGTTGTCGCATGTTTCATAGTTTCCTGTTTCTGCATGTCAGCCATAGTTGTCAAATTTGAATTTGTTTATCTTTGAGTTTGATTGTTACTGTTTCCCTTATTCCATTGATTTTTGCACATTAAAAATAGTTCATTATGGAATTGACGATAGTTAATCTTCAAAACATCTGCATTTTGCCAAATTATATATATTGAAAACCTCGATAAGAATATACAATTAGTTCAAATTTAGACAGGCGAGATCGTTAAATTATTCTGACATTTAACAGACAAATTGCAGGTTATGTTTTGTTTTGACGTTTAAGTTTGTTTACATCCGGATGTCATTTCAACAATCATGAATTTGACTAACTCAGTACTGATTTGATTCATACGAATTATAACGATGACGTAACGGTCTTCTTTCGTGATTTAAACTATATCTACTTGTACAATTTGAAACTTGTTGACATTTGACATACTCTTTAAGTTTAATTTTTATGTCAAATAACTTTCAAAAGGTATAATGACACTTTGTGATTGGTTCGTAATAAATTTCCAGTGGCTTCCGGTACATTATACAGTCTCTGGTACCGTAATACTTTACTTCCCGGCCGTATATATGAGTACTGTAATGTTGTACTTTGCGGACGGGATGAAATAAATATCTAAACGAGACCGAAACAATACCGAATGGACGTGTATCGAATAATATTTTATTTTATCCCGTCATTTATTGAATATATTCGTATAATTTGAATGTTTGAAACTTGTTTATTTCTTAGATCAATTGACATTTGACAGTTTTGACACTATTTCTTAATTTAAGGTTAACCAAATAACTGTCAAAAGGTATAATAACAGTTTGTGATTGGTTCGTAATAAGTTTCCGGTGACTTCCGGTATATTACAGGCTCTATAGTACCGTAATACCTCACTTACCGTCCGCATGTTGGTTGTAACAACGAATTTTCCGGACCGTGACCGGACGGGATGAAATAAATTACTAAATAGCCTTTTAGTAACATCAAGGACACAGAAGAAATAATTTCTTCTGTGCTAATACTTGCCTGGCACATTCTCTGCTTAACAACATACAACATGGCGGATTAGCGTGCGCAAAGACGTGCGCGCTGTGCCGTCTCAATGATCTGAGATATAAATTTTCTAATGATCAATGAATTAAGCTTTCATATTTATATTGTATGATCGTTAATATTTATATAAGTGTTCATACACAATTAATTATCTAGCGCGGGATTGACTTTTGTATTTAGGGGAATTAATTAGGTTGGCACTGCTGCGTCTAGTGATTTACGGTTAACAGTTGGCGCCAAACAAAAGCAGTTAGTATTTTTTTTTAAAGCAAGAGTGCTGGATTGGAGTGCTTTCATTAGTTTTACTAGTGTTGTGAATAAGGGAAGTTGTCCCCTATCTATCTGTGAGTGGTGTTTGGCTGGCCAGACAGAAAATGAGAACGGAAAAAAACCAGGTAAGTGTTAGCTATATGTGTTTTTCGATTTCTACGATAGTTCCCCAATTTACAAATATCTTGTGTACTATTTAGAGAATAATACAGTCCAGAACGTATAGGAGAACGTAACTTAATAATTATAACAGCTCCCCTGGTTTTTATCCATTTTTCTTATGCAAAACTTGTCTCGGCACCTACTTGGGTACATTTTCTTTATCGGATAAACTCTTTGTAACGAAATGATTTAGCGAATCAGTGATTTTATGAGAAAAACTGACATAAGAAAATCAAGAGACCGTAGGTCGAGGGATTTTGTCAAATGTCAATTTTTCGAGCCAAATTACTCGGCAAAAAGGAAAGTTCGAGTGTTTTTTGACGAGATAAATTAGCGGCAGAATATTATGTGAACGAACAACAATAATTATATAGGTACTCATATTTATACGTTATAGTTGCGTCACGAGCTGATAAATCTATAGGTGGTACTTATGTAGGTATTTTTTGTTTTAAACAGGAAACAAACTACTTACAGGTGAGGAATGTGTTTTTGGGCTCTCGACAGCAACTTGGGGGGAAATTGGAATTTGAAAACGGGTTTGTCAAAGACAGATTTGTTTCCAGTTAGGGGCCCGCCCAGTGGTTTTCTCATAGGCTGCAAAATCGTTAATGTTTTAATTACATGGTACGTGCACTAAATAGATAAATGAGTACACCCTGTATACAAACACTGAGCCCTAGTGAGACACTTTTTTTTAATCTTAATACGTAGATGGCTCTGCGGTAAATAGGTGTGTTTACCTTATACTTTCCGGAAATGTTATAGAACGTCGTTATATCTTCCCTGGCTTTTGCCATTACTTCCGGTTTATGTGGAGCATATCTTAGTTTATTGTCAGTCATATAAATATCTAAATACTTCCAATATCCTTCTCCCTCTGGAGGAACTGCCGGCTGTAAAGGACCCTCCAACCCGTCTATCTAAAAATATTGCAAAAGGTTAACGTTTGTTGAAGTAAACATCTCGCATTGGGATTTTTATATAAGCGAATCAAATACACTTACGTAACATCTGCCAGCTGTTAAGGGAGCCCTTATTTCTCTGATAGTAGGCCTGTAATAGTTCATTCTATAGGAGTCTTTCATTTCGGATAGTTTCGATTCAATCGGTGGTGGCGGATTTGCGAACGTCTAAAAAAATATTAACAATTCCTTACTACTGTAACGCCTGAAACGCAATTATATTTTTACCTTTTCTTCAATACTCCTTACATAGTGAACCTTCGTAAATCTACCAGCCGTTACGCAATTTTCTGACGGGTCACCTTGGTTGAATTTTAGGGTATATTCGGTGTTGTAGCCACTCATATTGGCATCTCGTAGAGCAACATCTCTTACCAATAACTCTTGTTTAACATTTGCCTTGCATCTCTAAAATTGCATAAAAGGAGAAGCGATACAAATTTTTAATGATTCTAGAATACAAAAATTGTTAAAGCAGGTGTTGAACTTACGCAATCAAAATCTTGTGGAATGCTGGGTATAAACCTGTGATAAGTTCCCGTGCAGGTCCTGTAATCCGTGCTTTTATTTGCAACAATTGGAGTACCATAATCCACGTGGCTTTGTGTATTTTGTGTACACACGAGGGGCGGCATTTTGTAGGTCCGTAGCTATTTATTTTTCAAACAAGACTGAAATTCTTTGGAGCAACTATTGATCAAACATGGGTTGCGCAAGCATAATAATCAATCATTGGACTTGTCATTTTTAATGGCCTGTCACTTTTGTAAATACAGGGTGTCCAAACTTTAGAGTTTAAAAATTAATTTAGTTGTGTGGACATTATTTTCAAAAAATATGTTGATGTTGACTGGAAATATAATTAATTTGAATAAATTATAAGAATCTTTGAATGCAAAACGACTTTCTACTAAAACAATTTATTACCAACGTACAAAATTACACTAGTTGTACACAATTTTCATCGACATATTCAATAATTAGACTTTCCCCATTTACAAGATTATTTTTCTCTAATAAAGCACTCAAACTAACAGATACATTATTTGATATAATCCCGTTATCCTCCTTTTTAAACAACCTCAACTTCTTTTCGTTACTCTTATTGTTGTTATTCTGTAAATGCAATTCCTGGGCGATAGCATCTATCGCTCGACCGACAGTCCATTGGTTGGAAACAAACACGGCTGTGGCTTTTTCCGATTGTGGTTTAGGGTGCGTTACGTGAAAGTAGACGCGGTTTGCAGCGGGAATGCTCTTGGCTCCTGTTGCTTTATTTTTTATTCGCATAAGCTGGACTTTTATTGCCATATCTTTGTTTTTTGATTTTTTTTTAGCCTCCATCAGGTTATTCTCCAGCTGCGAGAAATAAAATAATATGGCATTAGACAAAAATAAAATCGTAGTCCTTTCTGATTTTCCAACCCTAATACATACCTGTTTGTCGAGAGCGGCCTTGGCTTTATTAAATTGCCGGACAGGAGCTGCATACTTCTCTTTTTCGGCGGCTAAAACTTCAGGAGCTTTATCTTCGCACTCAGTTAAATGACGGTGTTTTACGCAAAAATGCTTTTTGCACCTTTCGCAAATTAAGGGGACGATACTTCTCTCTTTGCAATCAACGTGAGAACAAACGAAAACGTTTTCAATTTTCTTCAGCTCATCTTCCGGGAGATACTTGGAGTTTTCGCAGGTTTCCACGTGGATTTTAAAGTGCTCCGAACAGAAAACTTGGCCACATTTGCATTGTAGAGGGAGAAAGTCTAATTGTTTGCAGTCTGAAACACCGCACTGTTTACCGATTGACGGTAATTCCATTATTTTGTGTAAAATGTTTAATTATTGGTGTTCGCTCAGGGTTGTGAGCATAATATCTGTCCACTTTTGCTCTTGCTCCTTTAAAGTTAGATGAAGGTCTCCCGAATCGGCTTCTGGATCTGATAACTCCCAAACTGGTACGGTAATATCGTCGTCAGGGAGAGTGTCTGAGCGCCAAGTGTCGTCGATTAGGTCCACAAAAAAGCCATCGATTGATACCTGACTGTCCATCTAAAAGAAAATGTGTTTAGATGTAATATTATATTGTTAGAAAACTACAATATTCAAACTACTCTTCTAAATTATATTTCACAAAGTAATTTATATTTACTGAATGGAGGAAAATAGAGAAAACTATTAATAAACTATAACAAAGCATTATTTTACCTCAGAAACTAGAAACTAGGTGTGCACCCTAACCTCAATTTCGGTTACTTTGCAAATTAAAAATCGTGTTCGTTTGTGTAGCGTGTAGCTTGTATCAGCTCCAAGCAGCTCTGGCTCCAAGACAATTGAAAGACCCAACGATTTGATTTATGATACATTAAGCCAGCTTCACAATACAAGATGGGAAATGTCACAAGTGAGAAAAGAAAACGTCAGAAACTTACAAAGTTGAAAATGTTAAAATACACGTTTTAACTTAATTATTCCTAATCAGATATTTCCTCGGATATTTCCCTTTAGCCAAGTCAAGTATTTTGTGAAAAACACAAAAAGAATTAAAATGATATTGGCGTTTTACTAACTACGCATGCGCTTATTTGATTTGGTTCCCATTTATGATTTTGCGCCGTGCATTGTGGAGCAGGCTTTATTCGTCTGTTTTCTGCAGGGAGCGACCTTTTAGATCTTTGCCAGCATGTCAACTATTAGTATCAAGATGGCGCTGGAGTACAGATTGCTATTTGCTGTACAGTGTGTTGCATACATAAAACTTGATTTTTGAAAATTTGAATCAAACACAAAATAAATTAGTTTCTGCTAGTTAGGTAAAGAAAGTAAATAATTTTAAAACATTTATTGACATAATCATAATCCATGTACATATTTTGAGATTTACTTATGCTACGCAAAGACTACTAGTTAGGTAATTCTACGGTTTAATTTTTAGTAATAACGTGAAGTAGGAGTACGCATTATATAAGACCTAAAACGAAAAAGAATTGTAAGGAATAGGTATACAAAAATTGAGTCTAAAATCAGGCAGTTTGAATAAACTTTGTAATAGCATCCAGCGAAACCAGAAGAAAATTAACAAATGATAGATAACAATTTAATTCAGGCATTAATTTTCCACACGTTCCGCTGCACATACATTACTAACCCCCAAGAAAGTGGCCAGTGACATAACATTTACTCCTGCAGCCTTTAGTGCCAAAGGCCGTTGAGATCTCAACAAGATTAAAACGAGGCTTTTCCTAATGCTCGGTACTGTTTCATACCATTCCGTTTCATACACTGCTTTGGAAATGTCTGCGCTCTAAATAATAAAAACAATATTTATAGCTTAAAATATTTATGCATAAGCTCATTTAGTGCTCGTTATGGAAAATTGCACAATTTGCGAGACTTACTGTATCCATTAAGATTTGCCCATAGAAGCAGATGAGGAACAGCATCCCTAACCACCCACCTAAGTGCATCGCAAACCTAAAAGAATTCGAATAGTCCGTATCCATGACGATTTCGAACCCTAGTACGCTAATAATAAAACTGGTCCAAGTTATGTGCACTAACAACATGACGCTGAAGGCCTGGTTGATTTGGTCTGAAAAACTTTTAAAAAACTTATGGGTTAGTGTCGTATCAAAAGGGAAATGTCCTAGGGATTAGGAGTATACTTACTCTAAAATAGTCGTATGATACCTGACGCACAAATTAACATGGCTGGCTCTACGGGAACTCTCCACCTGTGATATGTTTAGAATCATAGCCTTCAGATGTTTCAGATTCGTTGATACGTGTGTTACAATACCGCAAATGAGCATGGTCACCGACATTACAACGGTGGTGCCTAAAAAAAATGGACGTCTAATTCAAATATATTTGGTCCAATTGTATTACTGGTTGCGGTCGGGGCTCAGCAATTTATCAAAAAATAACGTGGAATGTATACCTAAAGTAGTAACAAATGCTTCTTCCACCATAATAATCTGTGCCAAGGGAAAATAGTCATGTTTAAACGGCAAAACGTATCTGGTTATAACACCGCAAGGTATTCCGTACTTAACCATGTGCTTAGTTTTGTTTCCGTTACATTCTTCCAAAGAAAATAGTGGTAAACACGCATAAAATATATTTCCAATTATTCCGTAGGATATGAAAAATTTCGTGTACAGTTTTATTTTTTCCTCGGCTTTTTCGATCGTAGGTCTCGGGAGGAATTCTTCGAAGACCCTTAAGTTAACGGCTAATATTTTTATTTCCTGTTTTTTAATCATGAAGCAAATTGATGTGTACACTACGCTGCACAGGGCTGTCCCGGCTATTAAGCTTTGCATCAAATTTGTGAAAGACAAGTCATCCTCTAAAATAATAAATAATATCTGCGTTAATAGAATAGATGGTGTTTTTTTGGCCCAGTTTGTGAGAAACTTATACTTAAATTTCTCCAACTGCTTGAGCTAATTTAATTGCCTATTCTTACCGTTAAACTGCACGATTAAATCTGCGAAAATTGCAAGGATGGACGTTGTAAACGGTACAAGGATGTAAAGGTCGTTTCCAAATTTACAACTCATCTTGGTTTTGCCAGTGTCCCACATATTAATTATATTTAAAATTTTTATCGTAAACCCCAGATATGTGTGATTATTATCCATTGTCGTTGTGTTCCGATATCTGGAACGTTGCAGTTTAAGTAAGGACTTTGGTCTTTTCCAAGAGTTAACAGACTGGCGAAGATATCCGAGGAGCACTAGGAGAGTTTTGCTAAGTACATGCCCATAGGCGGAGAAAGGCTTTATTGAAAAGAATAATAAGGTATTGTGTAAAGAAAAGAGGGTGTTAAACCAAGTAAGAGGAAGAAATCCCAAGATAAGATAAAAATCTAATTATTATTATAGCATCATGGTATATTTAAATTTAATAAATTTATGTTAAAAACGAATTATTGACTGTCTGGGAGATGAAGAAGGAGAAGAAAACATTGCGCATGTTTCTTAATACACATTGATTGTAAGGAGATATTAAGAAGAAGAAGAAGAGAAGGAAGAGGATGAGGAAGATGATGATAATGAGGAGGAGGAGGAGGAGATGCAGGTGGAGGAGATGCAGGTGGAGGAGATGCAGGAGGAGGAGGAGATGAAGGAGGAAGAGGAGAAGAAGAAGAAGAATAAGAATAATAAGAAGAAGACGAAGAAGAGTATTAAGAAGAAGGAGAAGAAGGACAAGTTATATTGAAAAGGGGTTTACCGGTAATACGAGAAGCCATTTTTAAGTTTAAATTTTAGCAATAGACTCTCTGGTAACGTTTTGACTTAAACATAATACTAGGTGAAAAATCGATGTACTAGGTACTTAATGAAGCAATAAATACAAGAATTGTCTTTAGTATAATTTATTATTTTGCCTAGAAACGAATCAAATATCCTCCCAAATTTCCTTCAGTCCTGCCACTGCGCACCTCAATGTATGCTCTTTTATATATTCATTCGTAAATATTTGATAGAGTACAAACTGACATGTCTCTATCATAACGCACATATAATTACAAGGAAAACGACATTCGTTTCAATATGATTAATAATGTCTTGGATGACATCTAAAATTGTTTGGAAATCTAATTAGAGCAAATGATAAAGGGTGTGTTTGAAATATAAACAGAGCCTTTACTGATCGTAGACCACGCGACCAGATATATATAGGCAACCAGGCCCACATTTTGATTTTTATGCATATGCGCTTGCATGAGTGTATTAATGGTTGCCTAAATGTGTGGTCACGTGGTCTACAATCTTTCATGAAGGCCGTTTACTGTAATTCTTCTTTATACAAATTTAACGTTTAAAAAGAAATAAACAAAAGAAGTCTAATAATTAGCACATTCTGACTTTGCGGATCAACTTCATTATTAATATAAAGAAACAAAACAGAGAGTACAGAGAGAATTATTTATTATTTATTTCTATTTTATGTTACACGTACTTTTGTCTGTGTATCCAAATTGATATTCACTATGTGAGAAATACACCCACCTCACGGTTTGACTTTCAGCAATAACGTGAAATAGGAGTAAGCAGTGTACATAACCTAAAAAAATTAAAATAATTTATTCATATAGTAGATACCTAGCTAATGATTTTGTTCTAATTGGTATCAACTTTGGTACTAACCCCCAAAAAGGTGGCTAATGACATAATATTTACTCCTGCAGCTTTTAATACCAAGGGCTTTTGCGACCTCAGTAAAATTAAAACGAGTCTCCTTCTTATACTTGGTGCCGTTTTATACCATTTTGTTTCGTACACTGCTGTCGAGATGCTTGTACTCTAAAAAACAGTAATAGTTGATTACATATTACGGAAGAATTTTTTAAAGTGGGACACCCTGTACATACAACTTTGGAAATTTTTCGCCTCACTGACACACTCACAATATTTTGTGTGAGGGTGTAATTTTATGTAAATAAATATTTCTAATTCAATTTAATTCTGTGTTGTTTCGAGTATTTCAAATTGAAACAGATGGCACATATGGTGGCCGAGCGTCCTAAGGAATTTTCGGCAGTTGAGAAAGGTGGGATAATTAACTTGACAGGGAGGGTTTCCTTCAGGGAAATTGCAGATCGAGCTGCATTTTTCGATAAACCGAGTTACCAAAGACGAAAAGCGTAATATAAAAATCGCAAACATTAAAAAAAAAATTATTTTTCCTTTATGTCTAAGTTAAATAATGCAGTTGGATTTTTTTTCTAGTACTTCAGCTTAAGCCGCTGACGTCATTAACGGCGCTCGCTTCTTTGAACGAATACGTGTCGTGCACGTAACGTCACAATTAACCTCAAAAATATGCATTTTTTTAAGATTTTCCACTATTATGTCGCTTTTATCAAAATTTCTGCTTGGATCCTGTACTATCAATTAAAATCTTGTTCAATGTATTATTAATGAAGAAAGAATTAATTGCCTTGATCTAATAAAATGCTCGCGATGCTTTTTGTTGGTTATAAATCTAACCTATAATTATAAATATGTCAGCTACGCGACCTGAGTCTCTCAAATAGTAAGAATGAAAATTCGGCCATTTTTCGGCGTTCCACAGGGTTGTTTAGCTTTCATAGGTAAGCGGTTCAGGGTACTGCCAGTATTTAAACCTATTTTTATTCTTAATTAATAGAGATTTTATGTTTAATTCTTATCTATCCACACTTACTGTATCCATCAAAATCTGCCCGTAGAAGCAAATCAAGAACAGCATTCCTACCCACCCGCCCAGATGCATGGTAAACCTAAAACCGTTCGAATAGTTGGGGTCCATGATAATTTCGATTCCCAGTACGCTTATTATGAGGCTGGTCCAAGTTATGTGCACCAGCATCATCACGCTGAAGGCGTTGTTGATTTCATCTGAAAAACTTACAAAAAATTGTATTCCCTCCGACCAAGCAGGTCTGCTTTCGGCGTTCTAATCCCTTAACTATTTTGAAAATACTTACTCTACAATAGCCGTGTGGTATTTTACGCAAAAGTTAACGTAGCAGTTTCTTTTACAACAATCGACCTCCGATATGTTCAAAATCATTTCTTTGAGGTGTTTCAGATTAGCTGCTACGTGCGTTACAATCCCACAAACCAGCATGGTCACCGTCATGACGATGGTGGTACCTAAAAAGGTTGTAACAGTTGCTTCCTTCCTGCTCAAGTTTTTTCTAAATTTTACCTAAAGTAGAGACAAATGCTTCCTCGAACATGATAATCTGCGCTAAAGGAAAATAATCGTGTCTAAATGGCAGGACGTATCTGGCGAGCGTGCCGCAAGGTATTCCGTATTTATGCATATGCTTCGTCCTATGCTTGTTGCATTCCTCAAGGGACAACAACGGCAAACACGCATAAGATATGTTTCCAAAGATTCCGTACAGTATGAAAATTTTGGTGTACAATTTCGCCCTTTTCTCGGCATCCTCGATCAATGGCGTCGGGAGGAACTGCTCGAAGATCTTTAACTTTTCGGTTAACCTTTTTATCTCTTTTTTCTTGACCATGAAACAAATTGACGTGTATATCACGCTACACAAGGCGGTCACCGCCACCAAGCTTTGCATTAGATTTATAAATAGTAGGTCTTCCTCTGAGAACAAAAAATTATTATTAGGTAATACTGCGGAGTTGCTTTTAGAGAGATGCTTCACGAGACGCTACTCTATAGGGACTCAACGACACTGACCCACATCTACTTTCTGTGCAAAATCAAACTTTACACGCCTTTTACGGCCGGCGTTGCTAGGTTTGCAAAATTGTATGCGTCTACGAAGCGCGACCTGCCGATTAGGTAACGACATAAAATATTTGGAGTTTACTTTACATTCATCGGTAATTTACTCTATTATTCATACAGTTTACACATTTTTTGTTGTAAACAGTTGTTCCACCGATTTGTTTGCAGCGTTCATAGGTACCTAATAAATACTTACCATCGAATTGCACCAGGAAATCCCAGAAAGCCGCAAGCGTTGACGATACTAGCACCACCAGGACGTAAAATTCTTTAATGAATCTGAAACTTCTTTTGCTGACGTGCCACATATTAATCATATTCAGAATTTTTATCGTATAAGCCAGATAGACGTGATCGTCGTCCATGGTGGTCTTTTGGAACTGATATAACAGGCGGTGCATCCCTTATTTATGCAGTTTCTACGTGTAAATATTTTATAGGAAACGACTGTCTTGTTATTAAGGTAGAGGTTATTACAAAGAAGGCAGAATTCGTTTCTTTGATACCGCTATAGATGACATGTATGACAACTGGATAGCAAATTAGAGCCTTTAGACTGGTATTATTGCAGGACGTTTCTCTGAGCGATGACAAAGATGGCGACCCGTCGACCCATATTTTTTAAGGTGGCTCATATTTTTACTGCTTAAGTGATCAATTTATTTTAAATTTTATATCTTCACTCCCTCAAGTGATACTTCATCTATTATTCTATCTATTATTTTCAGTTTGCTTCTGGCAACCCGCCCGACCAGTCCAGTTCGGTCAGTAAAACGGCTATCACAAGTATTAGAGCAATGTATTATTAATGAAACCAGCAAATTTTTTAAATATCTTTATTTTTTAGATAATTTATGAATTATTACATACATGATCATTTAACACATAATATATACAAAAATCTATTTAACACTACACAAACTGTTTGAATGAGATATACTTAGGTTATAGTAACAAGGCCACTTTAAAACTTTTCATGTTTTTTACTTATTTTAAACTGATCAGACTGAACGAATTCAAAAGGTACTAAATCCTTATTGTCAAGTCAATACATATTTTACGATGTAATAAATATACAGAGACTGTGTTAGTACTTTAATCGGTAAACAAGACTTCGGCCGTTTAATTTCGATAATAAACATTCTTAAGGAAAAAGTTTGTGTAAATGATTTACTTGAGCAATTTATTTACATATGTACAGTGGAAAAGTTAGTAGGTATACGTTGTTATGTTAAACAAATATGTAAATTTGCTAAATAAGGATTCGTTTAGACCAATAAGCGATGACATATCTACGCACAGACCACGCCCTTTAACCTTTGTATGTTTCGATCAAATTTGGCAGCATGGTGTACTTGGCAGTAGCGTTTTCAGGAAGCCACGGGATTTTGAATCTCTAAATCTCTTTATTATGGTAGGTACAGGTAAATCTTTGAAAAGGGCTACTTATAGAATCAGAAGTGGGATTTGAGTGATTTAAATTAACAAATAGGGATCTTGTCATTTAGTAGAATTAATCACACTGCCAAATTCGTCTAAATATGCAAATCATCTCTATTGGGTGTCTTATAGAACCCTAAAACTAACCAGTTTTTGTTGACATTCTAATTTTGGAGACATTTGGTTTTCGCAATACGTAGAACAAGAAAATGTTCAACATGGATTCTCATTTTATACAATAAATAATTTTTGAAAAATCGGTTAAAATAAATTATTTCCTAAGAGAGTTACGGTTATTTATGTCTAAGGGAGGTAGGGTCAGGGTGAAATACAGAGCAGGTCTGGTGATAAATTTCTGTTTTTTGTTCTTAAATCTTTAAAAATGAAAACTCAAAAATCAAATTGACTATTGTTGATAATGAGGGTAATGGTGAAGATGATCAATGTAATGAGGGTAATGAAGATGATAACGCTATATTATGGTGTAGTACTTTTTGTTAATACAAACGTCTCTTAGGAAGCAGTTCATGACTAGAAATGAGGTATTTTATTTATTACAAATGGTCTGCTGCAAGGACACCCTTATTTATTTCTCTCCATATCCATTTTCTTATTCTCAGCAAGACTAACAAAAACTTTGATAGGCTATTTTTTATACGAACAAAAAGCGACTTCAATCAAATGATTTATTAATATCAAACATATATTGGACGGAAATCCAACATTCACATTGAATAAACATATACAAAATCTACACGTTAGCGTAAGAACTGAAAAATATTGAAAAACCCTTAACAACAAGACTTAATTAATACATGGCAGTACAATTATATATATCATAAATTTCTATGAGAAACAATAAAAAAATCACAAAAACATAAATCTTCGTAAGTTTAATATGAACAATATTTTATATACGTATATAATACATATTATTTTACTTGTAGACAACAAACATTTTTAATATCCATTTTAACAATTTAATAATAAAATCAATACATTAAGTAAACTTTTGATTAAATAGAAGTTACTAATAAAAATATTTAATAATTTTTACATTTTATATTTATAATTGATTTGTTGTCACAGCTATAAAATTTTTTATTTACAGGCAACCGCCGACTGGCCAGACTAAACATAACACTTTTATTCAAGTTTAAAAATAGGTGACGTTGAGATACACCCGATAAATCTCCCACTCGACATATGATCACGAATATTAATACACACTATTATAATAATATATCACAATGCTTTAATCGATATTAAAGTGTACTTAAGAAGGTAAAAATATTTAATTTGGAGTATCTATGAATATGAGGCGCCGTTTAAGACATTATTAGTATTACAAATATATATAATAATTATTGAAATATATATATTTTTTCATTAAATATATTTATTTTGTTAAAATATAAGTTTTATAAATATATATATATATATATATATATATATATATATATATATATATATATATATATATATATATGTATATATATATATATATATATATATATATATATATATATATATATATATATATATATATATATATATATATTCTTACAAAGATATATATATTTATAAAACTTATAAATATTTTAACAAAATAAATATATTTAATGAAAAAATATATATATTTCAATAATTATATATATTTGTAATACTAATAATGTCCTAATGTCCTAAACGGCGCCTCATATATGAAGGTCGTTTAATAATTAAACTGAAACGTTAAGAGAGAAATGTATAATCAGTTAAGAAATGAAATATATATACCTACTTAGTATGAAAGGAGCTGCCCATTTTATTATTCATGACAAGTCAGGCCGATTTTGAGGTAAGGCTGAGGATTTCCCAGCAAAAAAACTTATGCAAAGGTGTATATCTAGTCTGGACATTCTGCGGATAAAATTCGGATTGAGACTGTGCAATCACAATCTTATAATTGTCTTTGCTTCGATACATAAATAAAATAAAAAATAACAACAACCGTAAAATATCAAATAAACATCTTTTTCAATAAATATCTCTAAAATAAAAATAAATTTGACACAAACATCCCTCAACGAAATAAGATTTCTACTTAAAGCAAAAATTTCACTAAGGTAATAATAGTAAAAAATAAAATTACGTCCTCTAATAAAATCCGAAATAAAACCGTTAAACATTTACTGTAAAGGTAACACTCACATTTAAGTCATATAACAATTAAGTATTTATTTATAAATATACCAGTCCTTTGAAATAAACTTAACTAGGTCAAAACCGAGTTGCAGTTACAGTTCGGGGTAAAGTTGACGTTATGGTTGCCGTTCTTGAACTATTTACATCCAACAATGATTGTAGAGCCTGGAAAAAACCATATTTTAAATTTAATGCTCGTAAAACTCGCTTTTTTGTATCCAACAACTAACAGCGTTATTTATTAGGATATAAATAAGATATACGCGTTGTAACGCCGAGTTCATAACTTTTTTTTATTTGAATGGCGACAAGATTAACTTTTTCGAGGAAGGAATCTAAGGAGTAAATTATTTGAGGTCGAAATAACAAAATTCCACGTCGAATAATACGTGAAAGCGCGTCAAAATGAGATGACCGCCATTTTTAATCCGCCATCTTGAATGCGTGAAAACTAAAATTGCATTGATAGTGGAAGCACGGTGCGTGTGCAAGGCTGCAAAGTTTCAAGTCGACCAAATATGTGAAAGTGGGTCAAACTTGGACTACCACCATTTTGAATTCGCCATTTTAGATACGTGATAACTAAAATTATATTGACAGCGGAACTACGGGCGTGCGCAAAGTTAAATAAAATTGTATTTACGCCATCTTGAATCCGCCATCTTGGATTTATAAAAGCTAACTTCATATTCGTAGTCAGCAACCTTAAATATTAAAAACTCGATAGCCGTGTTAAAGCCGCCATTTTAAATCATTGAACGTTCAGTTTTTCCTTCACTACGCGGTACTTACATTGTTGTCCCTTGGATTCAGCAACGGCGTTTCCGAATTGATGGAGCCATCGTGGAGCAACTGTTCCTCCCGAAGGGGCCTGGGTATGTAAGGTGGCAGATGGGGATGGTGCAGGGGTTGAAACGACGACGGATGTGGCGGACTTAGCGGCTGCATGCACTGCATCCGCTTCATGTCTATTTGGGCGTACACGGTGGGCTCCTGCCTGCGTATCACCGACATCGGAATGCACTGCTGATTGTAGATCACCTGGGGCATCTGTTGATTTGCGATAGATAATTCAGCGTACGTTATTTCGTCGCTCTGAAAATAACATTCCCGCTACCACATCTTTGTTAGGAAGCCAACAACTAGTGTTTTGTTAAGGCATGCGTTGTTAGGTAAATGGTCATGCACAATATTAGAGGCCGAGGGCGAAGCACAACTGTAGAAACTAATGGGTTTGAATATGCTCTTAATAATTTTTTGAAGTATTAGCGTATTAGTAATTAATGGCGCCCTACGATTTGGCGCCCAACGTTGGGCGCCAAATGCATCACGTTTCTCTCGGGGAATAAATTATTTATTTTATCTAATGGCTCTATTGCAACCGACAAGAGTTACATATATAGGAAGAAGCATTAAATTCTGAGTAAAAGAATAAGGTTAAAAGTTAAAGCAAGTTTGTGGATTTAATAAGCAGGAATAAAATGCACTTAATCGCTAACACAAAAAAGTCTGTTAATTATGAAATAACTTCAGCTCAACAGATTTAGGCACGGCACAAGAGAGACGTATGCCAATTATAATCAATAAATCACCCCGGTCTCCTTTCAGCTGTATTTAACGACTCGAGCCACCCTCCTAAAACCAAATGACATGCAAAAAGAGCTAAAACGGACTTACCGTTTTCGGTCCATATCCATCATAAGATCCATTCTTGGCTAGGCTGTTAGGGCTCTGCATCCTGCTATAAACCCTCAAGGTGGCGGCATTATTCAATCGTTCGAAAGCCCGCTCCTCATCCTGGTACTCGTCCTCCCCGTTATTTTGCGGTATAATATCGGGATTTTTCTCTTCCAGGCTATCGACGCTATCATTCAGGTCTTTGTTTAATGGTTCCGTGCTCGCCTTGTCGCTGTTCCCCGCCACGCATCGCCTCCCCGAGGATGACAGTCCTCCGTCGTCGTAGTCCTTGTCGTCCCTGTCGCCGCCCCCTCGCAGCCGGATGACCACCACTATTATTATCGCGACCAGAATTAAGGCCGCCACCACCCCTATGAGGGCGCCTAGCAGGGGTGTTATTTGTAGCAGAACGGGCGTAGAGGCTGTAAATTACACGTGAAATTATGTTAGGAATATGCCCGGAAGATGGATGACATTGGGGTTAAGTATGTGTGAAAGAATCCACAACCGGAACCATTACCTCCAGGATTTCGTACGTGAAGTGTTACGAGGATAATTTTGTTAGTTTTATGGCGGTTAAAGCGGGCTTAAAATTACGTTTAAGGTGTCTGGAATTGTTATAAGATGGTGTGGCGTACTATTTTATATAAAAATAAACAGTATGCCGACGAAGTATATGTAAGTGAGTACGCCACAGATGGCGTCTCGTCGGTGCTGATGGGACACAGAATGATTTTGGTCGCCTCTGAAGCAGTTTAACTCGTAAAATATTTGTCCGGCTTTCGGTCACTTTTAACGCCGCCTATAAACAATGCCTCGGTACCTCAGTACACAAGCGTGACGTCACAACCGCTAGTCCAACCGAGCTGGCGTGATTGATAGCAACGTTTTTGAGGTTATGACGTTATGTCTGTGTACTGCTACCTTGTTTACCCCTCATTTTAACAGGGGTTTGACCAATTTTTATTTGCTACAAGTGAGAGCTACCTTCTGATTTCAGGCGTTTTAGGAATTCTGCGGCAACGATTCTTTCTAGTTTTTGACATACAGGGAAAGATCCTTTTCTGACAATATTTAATTTCAGGTTGATTTAGCGTATATGCTACAACGGCTACAACTGTCATACCATCTAAGCAACTTTAAAACCCTTTAAGGTTAGTTTGAATAGTTATCTATCTAATTATTAAACACCTACACCACAACTAGATGAATCTGAATCTTAATCTTACCGCCGGTTTCAATTTTAGCAACTGTAGGGGCGTAAATGATATTGGCGTCGCTCGTAACGGACCTAGCGTCCATCGTTCTTATAAATAAAAGTAAATCCTCGCACTCTTGGGGTAAATTACCAATGGAAATATCTCCTGGATTCTGCGAGGTGGCAGTTCCAATCAATAGACGGGTACTGGCGTCGTAAACTTGCATTAAATATGTGTTGGATTTGTTCCTGAGATGGTCGGGAACGTAGCATTTTACCCCAACGTCGTGTCTAGTTTGATGGATAATTGTACAGTTTTCTGGAGGTATTGGTTTAGTCGGTCGGTTAGCTATAAAGGAAAAGAAAATGAAAATAAAAGCAAACAGGACGTACACACACGCCGCACGCACACCTTAAGATGATTATATGAATCTTTAATGGCTCTCCCGTAACCGCGTGTTTGTTCGAAAAACGTTGAAACTAGGATATAATAATAATAATAATAATAATAAAGTTTATTTACGGTTCAAGGAAAAAAAAAAAAAAAATATATATATACATAGGATACACAAATGAGACAGTAATAAAAAAATATAAGAATGAAGTAATATAAGAATGAAATAATATAATAACATTGTTAATCTGTAAATAAACGAGGCTATCCCACAAAGTATGATGTATACTTGACTGTGAGCCAATTAGTTTGTATTAGATAACTAAATAAAACACAAACATACAGTTACATTACTTAAAAAAAAGATACAATTACAGTTGTGTGTATTAGACATACGTGCATATATAAGGAAAAAGAAATAGATTGTACTGAATATACAGGAGCACTCTATGAAAGAACGAACATTCTTGTGAAAAGAGTACTTTCTGTGTTATCAGGTTATCGTGAAATGCAAAGAAAGTATGTAATTAAAAATTTTCAGATAAAAATAATAGCTTTAGATACAGTAAACTCACTTTCAAACCAAAGCAGCTTGTGAGCGAGTAGGACATAAGAGTAAAGCGAGAGCACCACACATGCGTGACTCCCATGTTAGCGCTCTCGCTCCATACCCTCCCACTCACCCCCAAAGTGCCCCGGTTAAAAAGTGAATCCACTGTATATGTGTACGTAACATATTTTATTAGGTAAGTATTCTTTTGTGATAGTCAGCAGTGGGTAACTATAGCAGAAATTATATTAATTTTTGATATCAATAATTCCATGTATTAACAACCTAGGCATGTCTAGAATCCACAATTTAATTTTTTTCTTGTACAAATTTAACGAGGTGATATTTTTTATTTCTAATGGAAGGATATCATAAAGTTTAAGGGCTAAATATTTAGGATTTCTCTGTCCAATTGTTTTGTGTACTTTAGGTTTTGACGTTATTGTGTTTTTTGTCCTAGTGTTATAACTATGGTCATTATAAACGATTTTATCTTTATTTTTAAAGTTATAAATTAACATTCTTTGGCAAAATAACTGTCTTATGTCCATTTTTTTTGACTCATTATACAAATCAGCAGTAGGGTAAGTGATATCTTTTCCATATATGATTTTGAGAAACCATTTCTGTAGTATATTTAATTTATATAGAAAATTATTATTTATCCCACCCCAACCGATAATTCCATATGACAACTGTGTCTGTACGAGGGCGTAGTACAATATATTAAGTTCAGGTATGCTTAGAAATTGTTTAAGGTACTTAAATTTAGGAAGTAAAGTTCTTAGTTTTTTGACGATGTTATTTGATTGCAGGTTCCACCGTAGGTGTCTATCTATTATGATTCCCAAATATTTGGAAGAATCTGCCTCTTCAATCAATATGTTGTCTCCACTATTCGTAATAATGTTGAGAGGGCCAAGTCCGGGCAAATTACTTTCGTAAGATGTAAAGGGAAGGTACTTAGTTTTGTCATAGTTTATGGTTAACAGGTTGTAGTCGAACCAATCTTTAATCAACTGGAAGTCTTTTTCTGCAGTTTTCTTTAGGTTGTTCCAGTTTTCGTCTACATATGTAATAACTGTATCATCTGCAAAACTAAGTATCCTGCCTTTAGATGGTAACATTAGCAAATCGTTAATGTACAAGTTGAATAAGACTGGCCCCAGTATATGGGGTCTATCTACAAACATTTTTAATTTTGCTAGTTCTTTTTATTGCCACTTGTCCCGCCATAGCAAGATGGCGTTATTCCGCCATAACAAGATGGCGTTGTTCCGCCATAGCAAGATGGCGTCCAAAAATACACTTGACTCTCGCCTCGAGGTCTCGAATTCAATTTCCGGTCGTGGCCCCGGGGATTCTTCTGGAGATGAAATCTCTGTTGTCCCTAATTGTGATTCAAAAGTATTTCGAGGTTATGGTCTAACATTCCCCCCTCACTTTCATCTCGTACTGTATTTAGGTCTATTCTTAGAAACGGCTAATTATGTTCTTAAGGGCAACGGCACGCGTTACCCGTTTCATAATCATATAATTATAATCAGCGTTCGTTTCATCCCATTCTATAGAGATCAACTTGTTTGCCGCAGGCCAAACGCAATTAAAAAAACTACCCAGTGGTTTGCCGTTTCTTTACGGACTAAGTATATACATTAGATTTTGTTTACTCTAGCATGGCCATATTTACATTCCGATGCTATCCAGGGCTAAATAAGTTTACACACAGGCCCAGTCAACATATCCACTGGCGTATCCGAATAAACGGAAGTGCTGGAGTTTGACGATCGGGGAAATGAGTGTCGGACTGGGTTTGAATAAGCGAATTCAAGGGAGAGCGGGAGAACAAGATGTCCACGATAAAGTTTATTTTGAATTGTTTATATGTTATCGTTTCGCCCAAACTAACCTTAACTGTTGACAACTGTCTTCAATGACAGCAATAAAAGGGAGCGAGGGTGATTTCGCTCGTTCCCGGCAATGCGTGTCCGCTCTTTAATGTGAGCCACATATTCTGATACGAGCGATAGCGGGTAGTCGTTAGCGGAAACGTAGGACTCGCGGACACGAGCGAGAGCTCTTTACCGCTCTTTATCGGAGATATCGCCCACGTCCCTTTAGTATCAGTGACAGACGTCAGCAGGAGAGCCTGTTGATCGGAATGAGCAAAAGGCAAAAGGTAAAGGGGGGTTTGGGTGAGGCTAAATATAAATATGTATAATAAACGCTTATTCCCGCTAGAGTCTGCCCGTTCACTCGCTCATAAACGCGCACGCGAGCGATTTCATTTGTTCCCGGTGGTGTCCGACCGCTCTCGCTCGTGTCCACTTCCATCCCTGGCTATTGAAGACTGCGAAATATACAATAAAACAATATTTACTCCACTAAGGACGCCCTCGCTCAACCAGCAACGATAAATGGTTATAGTATTATTCAGTACTGGCACAAATATTTGCGGAAACTCACCCATCGATATTTACCACGTGTATATAAGAACGGTTGGTAGGCATACCTGTGTGTTTTTCGGCGGATTTAAGGGTGAACGCTTGTAGGTGGGCGACGCCGCTGCGGCCCTTCTTATTAGCAGCATAAAGGCCGATGTCGAAGCCAGCGCCGGATTCCAATCCACCTACGCTGAAAATGGGATTTCTCGACGTGACGTTGCTCACCAATTTTCGTGTCTGCGTGTCGTACACCTCCATAATGAATTCCTGCGGAATGCCGCCATCAAAACCCTCCGTGCATTCGACGTGCAGCGATTCCGCTGTTTGATTGACAATTGAACAGTTCGCCAGGGAGTCGGGTTTACCTGGAACAAGACAAAGGATATTAGGGGACACGTCAATCATCTCGGTTTTAAGATTTTTTTGTTAACCCACCCCTTAAGTGCTAGGTAGCTAGATTTATGGGACAGGCTTCGTCTACCTAAATTAGGATTTATTTTGTAAATGAAAAGAATTAAAATAAATGGCCGCAACAACATACACTTACATTGTAAATTCACGGCATATTTGGTAAATGCCTACTTTCTTGCTAATGTACATCTTAACGGTCTTTTTACGTTAATTTATCACCTTTTAAGGGCTGCGTTGGAAACTGACTCCGGGAAAGGGTACAAGAGCTTAGCGGGCTTTCGGAAGTGAAGTTACGACGCACTGCGAATCATCCATTTGTTTTTTACGGGGGATACCAGGTTAGTGAGTGTGTGGCTGTTGTCATTAGATTACAATATTAGAATGTCCGGTTGTCATTTTTCTGTCCGCGACTATACGAGTGATTCGCATCCAGCTTACGGAGATTTGAAAGTAATTTCTTGGTTTGGGAGTCACGTAAACCGGCCAAATCGTGTCACAGCTCGACGGCGGCTTAACACATTAAAAAAGGCAACCCTTATTTGATTTTAATTGATGGTCCACGTAAAAATTGACACATTAAAACCGGTTACCGTTAAATTTCACGCGTTGAAGTGTAATTCGATTTTTATTGCCCGTGTGCGCCATAAATTTGCGACGCCGAATTTAATAAAATTACATATCAAACGGCCAGCTACGTTCCCACTGTACAAGGCGATATATTTATTACCCCCACGACTAACACGCCTAGGAAAAAAATGTTTCGCTAAAAGGATCATAATTAACATACATGCCTAATCTAATGAGCTTGTCGCAGAAACCTGCCCAAAAGAGCGCACTGGAACCCACCAGGGCGTCATTAAATTCATACCTGCAGGATTAATGTAGAAGACACACGGCTCCTTCTGCATTCCGATCTCATTCCTTCCCCAGCAGAGCAACGTACCATAATCCAATTCAGTCATTGGCTTGTAAGACGCCACACTTCTCGTTTTTTCCGTATGAATCTGGCTTTGAGGGATATCAAAGGTATCTGCGGTGTTATTAAATTTCCACACGAATTGAATATCGGTGGGGTTTCCTTCTAATTCGCAAACAATCCTTGCCGTTTCGTGTCTGGCCACACCAAACACCTTCGCCTGGCCCGGCCTGCATGTCGGTACGACTGGAAGAAAAACGAACGTTTAATAAATTTAAGAAAAATCATCGGCATCGTCGACGCTTAAATTGTTCATATCTTTATGGTAACATGGATAACAATGGCGCTGGAGGGCATTTTGAAATATTTATACACAGCCAATAGATCTTTAGAGAAACTGTACCGTACGTAAAAGTAAATAAATTAAAATTGGCGCCCAACGTTATGGGCGCCAATTTTAATTTGTTTACTTTTGCAAATAAATCCAAGACATTGGAAACACGGTTCTTTATAAACAATACTTTAATAAAAAACATTATTTGTAAGACACCGTGTTTCCAATTCTTCCCAATTATTTGCAAAAAGTAATAGGTTAAAATTGGCGCCCAACTTTAATTTTTATGTGTTCTGCTCTCACCCTGAGTTTTCATGCTTGAGCCTAGATTTGCCCATATGTGTTTATGTGGGTTCCGCGCCATGTTCAGAACTGTAATAACGCGATATTTTATTGTCAGAAAAGAAACAAGGCAAATACCTAGAAAACAAGCTGCCGTTCAATGTGAGTCGCGAGTGAAATCAAAGTTAAAGTTTGTCCATAAATCAACAAATAAAATAGAAGTTTGTAATGTGTCTTGTGAATGCTCAAACAGCGAATTAAAACAGGAAGTGGCGGTTTCACATGCCACCGCAGGCAGCTTATTCCAACCCGAAGGCAATGGTTTTGCGTTGCCTCCCAACAAATATCAATATTTGTACTGCTAACTTCCATCCAACAAAATTCGAATTTGTAACTTAATTCCGCTAAAATTTCCTTGAAAGCGCCCGCCTCTCACTTCTACTTGCTATTTTCAAAAGTCACCCTACATCCCCCGCCAGCGATATAAAAAAGTCATACGGTGGCAAGTTAGATCTTTGAAGGAAACAAATGTTATTAAATATGCAGCAAAAAAGTTATTTGTAATGCCGTTTCCTAACGTTCACTAAAGCTTAAATTTAGATTACCAAATAATTGTTTACCTCGTCCTGAGTCAGTCAGTCATTTTTTCAAATCTAACAATTCGGAATCGACTCAGTGCAAATTTACAAGAGATTTCAATAATGGCTGAATTAATTTCCAAATCGTGCTACGAACGACACAAAAGCTTTATACACTATTGGCAAGGTTCAACTTAGAGTGCGAAATCTGTAATGCAACTAAGAGAGAAGGTACATAGGGGAAAAGCTTTCAGTTAACAAGAGACGCCTAACCATTCCTACACTCTTACTAAAGAGGGGTAGGTGAGTTGATGTGGCGCGCGACGACAGCGGTTCAGCCGACCTAAGCCGAGCCGAGAATTATGTTTAGTATAAGGAGCTTCGGTGAAGCGAGTATCTGATGTTTACGGCCGTGCGATATTTTTACGAAGTTTTCATTCTTTTATCATGTTTATCGCTGTTGCATTTGACAATACAACAGCGGTTTAAGAGTTGATGTTATTTATTAGCCTTAAACCTAAAAACGAAATAAAAACTTGTATTCTAAAAATAACAGTTTGTACTACGCAGGAGAAAGGCTTATTGATGAATAATTGTTGGGCGCGACATCACGGCCGTTTGATACATTGGCCGATTCCGTCGTCTCCTTCGACCGCGTGTTGTAAAGAATGGAAGGTGGGAGGTAGGGGATAGCGCGTTGTCTGTTTAACTTGTAAATGCTTTAAGTTATCTCCGTCTGATGCATTTATATCGGCAACCTAGATTGGACCTTACCAATAGTGTATAATGGCTCCCTTTTTTCTGCTTCCCGCATAAAATCTAGTTGCCCGAGAGAAGATATTCTTTTTTCTATTATTCTCATTTCCTAATTCTATCGTTTAGAGGCAACATTGATCTAGTTTAAGTATAAACACAACAGATGGCGATATATGCCAATTTATGGAGCATTTAGCGCCAGCGGGTATGCAACCCACTGTACTACTCTGTACCGCGTCTAACCAACCTTAAATAAATTGACAGATTTGTTTACTATGAAGTCGGAGGGAAAGTTGCACCCTGTGTATTTTGTGTCAGGGTGCGCGCCTTAAGGGATGCTCTCACTGGCACAAGGTACAATACAATATTCTTCGAGATTTATTGCGTATGCAGAAGAGTGTAAAACGTGTAATAAATAACGAGGCTATAATTCAAAATTTTAGGTTAGTATTTCGAGCGGCGTAAAAGAATATACATAAAGATAATGAGTGACAATAAATAACTGTTTTGGGACGTTATGCACGTTTTGAATGAAACCAAAAAACCGACGTAAAATCTGTCATAGTTTGCCTAATCTAGCACAAATACGCGACGTACGGATATAAGAAAAATAGCCCATCTGCATATAAAACTAGAAAGATTAATGACACGGGTTCATATTAGAGCGGCAAAAGAACGTGCATTTGTTAAGACTGGGGTGAAACTAATAGATCAAAATTCTTTTATTCATATATCTTCCTAGCATATCTTTACGCTATCAAGAACTCGATAACAAATATGTAAAGCAAAAACTGAACTCTATGAAAAAACTTTAATATTCGTGGAGAAGGCAAATAAATCACGGATGAGCGAACAAAAATACCTGGGATTGTAAGAATACACAAACACATCCATCATTTTCCGGGACATGCGGAAACGGACAGCCTCTTAAGGGCCCGAGATCGGTTTTGCCGAGCTGTGATTTAATGCTTTTGGAAACAACAAATAATGCGCACCCTTTTAACCCGCGGGGTGCGGCTAACTATGCCGAAATAATCACTTTTCACCGGGCTCTCGCAAAAAATAACCAATTTATCAGGACTAACATAACCTTAAATTTTTAGTTTTGCAAATTTATTCTCAATTTTCATTTTAATTTTTGTAGTTTTAGCCTCGATCCAGTGTAACATTTAAAAACTGTCTCACACAGATTTATAAAGTTTCAATGTTATAGATTATTTAAAATAGGCTGCTAATTATAGGTTAGAATTCTAACCAACAAAAAGCATTTTGGCTTGGTTTTCTTTAGTTGACTATTGAAACACTCGTATTATGAATTAGTATAATTTAATGAAAGTCTAGAATATTTAAATGAGTAAACAAAATCGAATGGCCAACAATGAGGCATGACGAGAAATAAACTAAACCAACACTTATGAATACAATATACAACATAAAATTATTAAATAAGTCTTTAAATAGTTCTTTTCACAATACACTAATCACAAATAGTTTTTATACGTTCAATAAGTCACAACAAATTGTTAAAGATGCACAAGTATACACAGTGTATGGCAGCTTAAACAAATTTAGCATTTTTAGCCTCTTAATGGCGGTACACATCACGTGAATCCAACTACCAATTAAAATGCTGACAACCCTTTGTCGCCACTGTTCCTATAGTCACTGTAATTTATGGAACATTTAGCACCAGAGGATATGCAACCCACTGTGCTGCCCTGTGTCGTTACAAACTAACCTCAAATAAATTGACAGATTTATTTACTATGAAGATAACTTCGAATAGGTTGATTATATTTTGAACTGTAACAAATTCTATTATCAAAAGAGATAAATAACCATATATTCCACATTCCAGCACTTACATTTTACGTCCAGCTGAACGGCGTTGCTCTCGCCGTCCCCCTCCTGGTTGTGGCCGACGCAAGTGTACAGCCCCGACCGGGCCCTCGTAATGGACTGCAAGACCAAACTCTGGTTGCTCACTATCGTGTTAGTCTGAATATTGTTGTAAAGTTGTTTTCCCTGCAGAACAAAGTTGCCGTAAGTCTATAATCTCCAAAGATATTAAATATTGGGAAGAGCCAAAGCAACAGGTCGACTCCAGAAGCTGACATAGAAGGCTCTCTTTATGCGACTATTGTTTCTACAAAGTGCCTTTAAAAATTACGGACAAGGGAAAGAGATGAGGTTTATTGCAGTGTTTAAAAAAAAAAAAAAATAGAACACACTGTAGACTAAAACTGTACACGAAGCTTCAAGGCGTTTGTTTTAATGGGAGCGACTGCAATGCAGAGCTCATTGTTCGCCCCTAATTGTCGTCCGTCAATTTCATTGTGTGGAATTAACTTATCCTTGTGCAACACTAACTAAACTTCAGGAGGATCATTCATCGTGGACATTGATAAATTCAGACGCGGCTGTAAAGCTGTACTTACGTTGTGCCTCCAACTAACTTTGTAAACCCAAGGATTTGATTTGATGTTACATTCGAAGTAAACGTCGACGCCTTCCTTGATGGTGCTCCCGTTTAATGTGCTCCCCAGCTCCAGGAACACCAACGGCACGTCTGCAACAAACGAAAATGGTAATTAAGAAGGCAGATGATTTATACATATTTGATGTGTCAATAAAAATAAACGATAATGTTTTTACTATTATTATTATTATTTATTTCTGACAAAACCACGAGATTTATACACGCAAAAAAGTCGCACCTGAAAAAATAGCTTCGACAATGTGAAAAAACTTGTCATATGACAAGACAAATAAGGGAATAATTTGCAAACATTACAAAACAGAAGAATTATTTGAATTACTACAATCCGCGCATGGTAATAATTCCGGTAACGGATAATAACAATATATTTAGTTACGCGAGTAAAGAATGTTGTCGTCGTCACTTGTTTGGTCAGTTTCGAGTGAGATACGAGCCTCGCGAAACATTCCATAAGTTTCATTTAGGAAATAAAAAGGAAATAAAGCCTTCCCAGCTTCGCAACATAGTTTCGTGTACGGTAACATCTTTGAATGCACTATCTGCCAGTTTATGAAATAAATTCTCGTTTTTCCATTTAGTGTACGCGACGCGGCTCTCTGAGCGGCGCACGTTGCCGGGACTGCGACAGCGGCTCCGTTTCTTTATTAAAAACTAAACACTGAAGGAGTTGACGCTTTAATAAAGTCAAAAACTATTTCGATGAAAGTTGGAAATTAGAGAAACGAGGCCGGGAGGTCACTTGTCGCAAGGATATTCTAATTCAGTGCCGTAAATAAATCCGCGATCCGTCTACGTGCTCGAAACGAAGTTTGAAGAGTAATACTGAGCCATGATAAACAGAGTAACAAGTTTTTCATTTACGACCGAGCGTGTAAAAACTCTGCTCGACATGGAAGTTTTACAACTGGAATTGCAGAATTTCGTGAATCATTGCCGCCAGGCTCTATAACATGTATATAAAGCTGTAACTTAAGAGAAAATGAGCATCCTTTTCATCCGACCGGGCTTTTTGCGCCGTTTACGGCTCGTGCACAACAAACCTGGATTTGAAGTTCGCGTACGGGGTACCAACAGTTCCTCAGACACAATCGGCAGAGCCCGGAAAACAGAAAATCAGACATAGAAGCCATAGAAAAACGCAAATAACGATATGGAGATCAGCGTTTTGCACAAATAGTCACGTGACGTCATCACAGCCAGGCCGCGCCCCCCATTGACGTGTGCGATGCGCATGACCGGCCATGTGATGCTGGTGGGGCGAAGCCACGCCTCCTGCCGGCTAATAAATCGAAGCGCTCAGGCAGACACGGTTCACTTCGCTTAAGAACGACATTACGATAAGATCGTCGAAGCTCCTCAAGCTTTCAAAGTAATCAACGCAGGAACCCAACATCGCACCCTGTATACGTATTAAATATAAGAAATCTGTTCGGTTAACGATTTAAAGGTGACTGCTAAATAATTTGGCAATGACTGAAAAAGGAATGGTCTGTAGCCAAAAGACCCTCCATGTTTGTTATGTGTGCGGTTAAAAGGGCCATAAACATCACAAATAGCATCGTCAGCGTTGATGTCGGCGTTGGCTGAGCGGGCGCCGCATTTACACTTGTTCTATTTTGTTTATGTAAATTTGACGCTACGACTATATAGTCAAACTCGGCATGATCGAAGGGACCTTCGACACCACTTTACTGCTCCAGAAGAAGCAATTTATCGCATGGCCGCATATTAATTCTTTGCGCAAACTTTAAATTTATATACAAAGTTCAAAAAAATTAATAGAAGGTTTATTAAAATTCTCTCCTCGCTCCGGATGCGACTTAACGGCGGGTTTTTTGGTTAGGACGCTGAATAGGAAATAATGACATTTGGCACGGAATATATAGAAAAAGAACGGAGAGAGCGAAAAATTTCGAATGAGTTGAAGCTTAAATTTAGAATATTACAAATAATTGTTTACCTCGTTTCCATATCCTAACTTACTTGTAAAAACAAGCAACTCTATCGGTTTAGAAGTAATATTGATTTATCGTTCAGAATAAACAAAGCAGATGGCGATCTATGCTAATTTATGGAATATTTAGCGCCAGAAAATATGCAACCCACTGTGCTGCGCTGTGCCGTTACAACCTAACCTCGAATAATTGACAGATTCATTTACTATGAAGACAATTTCGAATAGACTGAACATGGATGGATAGATGTCAGACTTTTGTGTGTTAGTGTTTCATTTTTGGTTAAGTACTTACTTAAAATATTCATGGACAAGCCGCATACTAAAATTAAAATCCAAGCCGAAGGGACAGATTTTGCACACGATATTAATTAGAGTAGTACATGATACGGCTCTAAAATTAATTAACCACAAATGTAGTTACAGGTAACTTAGTGTGTAGCGTAGTGATACGATCTAATTTACGGAGCACAGATAGACAAAGTTGGTCAGGTTTAAAGCACAGGTCGGTGCAGCTGTAGACGACCAATTAAATGTCAACTATCAGCATGTTAAATACGAAAATTGACGGGCTCGCATGAATCTTGCGTTACAAATGAGCCGCGATGGGGAATTAAGTTTTACTACCGTCGCCATTAGTGGGGTAAATAGCAAGTAATAATGGTGCTATCGGTTTCAACGCTCAATGCCATCTACTTTTATATTTACTGGATGGGTAAAAATAATGAAACAATTAAATTATTTTAAATAGATCAATAATTAATAAATAATTAAAGCAATGATGATTAATATAAAATAAATAATGTCGGTAGAACTAATATTTGGTCTGACGTCACCGTTCAGGCTCCCGTCCGACCAAGTAGATGTTATAAAACACCGTTTAGGCTCTGGTCCGACCAAATAAATTTTAGAGAAATGTATATTAATAATGGGACGAAGCATGCAAGGTACCTATTGGGCCGAAATCGTCTCGTGCTGTAAAAAACTATAATTAAAATTATTTAAATTAAAAATAGAAATAAATCGGTCCTAAAGTAACCTATTTATAGGGAACGTTCCTAGCAAAGCGAGGCACCTTTTGCAGACCGCGCGAAATTTCAATTTAAATAAATATCGGGTTTGCAATACGAAACTAGAAAAAGTGAAAATCAATCGAGCTTACGGTGGATGTCAAGCTTCCAGCCATCCTCGATGCCGCTGTCTGGAATTTGTTGCTGCTGTCCTCGACATGAAAGGTATTTTCCGCCATCTTCCACAGTAGGAACAAAAGTCAGGACACTCGTTGTTGTATTGAAGTCCGGACTTGTCTGCAAACAAAATAAAATGATTGGAATGGTTCTGGAATTTCATATTTTTCCAAGACACGCGAAGTGTCGCGTGGGGTGGAAAATTGACGAGATACATATTTTAAAAACTAATATATATATGTATATATATATATATATATATATATATATATATATATATATATATATATATATATATATACAAAATACAAAAAAATTGTTTCAAATTATGTTGCACTTTAAATTAATCAATTTCTACCCTTTTTCTCCTCCCAATGGCTAACGTTATAATAATAATAATAATAATAATAATAAAGTTTATTTACGAATATAGGACACTTCATTTAAATTTAAATTTGGACAGATAGCCGTCACAAAAGAATCACCGATAATAAAGGAACCGTTTTTCAAATTTATTTTAGTACACCCAGTGGCGAACAGAAATAGATGTTAAAATTCATCCATCCACTTTAAGACGGCTCCTGTATCCCCCAGAGGAATCCGTTACATTACAATTTTGCTCGGCTTCATGTCACCATTATACATTTCCCACGGGCGGAAAAAATCCATGTAAATACTTATTAAATTGTGCGTCTTTGAAAATTACCGTCTATTTTTGCACGTCTTCGTTGTATCCTTGTGTCCGTTGGTAAGGTCTTTAATTTTGCGTGAGATAAATCAATGCTCCTTATCATCGATAAGGAATAATTGTTGTTTGTCCTCCTCGACCTTGAAAAATCACGGCACTGAGATTAATCCATTTAACCGCCGAGGAGCACTTATTAAAATTTATTGCGATTTGACAGAATTTACATACCGCATTGGCCGATCTATCTGTTTGAGTTAAGCAAACATCGCCAGTATGAGAGCAGCAATATATATTAACTAATTTAAATATTACATGGATAAAAGTCAACATTTTCTGTATCATTCAATTCCTTATCCTACATCCAAGTTCCGAGAATATAAATGTTAGATAAGGCAAAGCCAAAGGAAAGTCGTAATATTAAAATTTTCATCAACTTGGGATAAAGATATAACAAGATAAGAACAACGTCAAAAAATATAATGTGATATACAGAGAAAAAAGAATGTCTGCGGTGGCAAGAAGTGTAACTACATCACGTCGGCATACTATATATATCCATATTTCAACGTTTTTTACATTTTCTTGAAATAACATTCTTATTATATTATAATGTAAACGAATTTTTCGGCTGCGGTGTGTATTCATTTCTCACGACAAATTGTGTCTTTTTATTTTCTTTGGGAAGTTTACTCACCCAATTGAGGTTTACTTTTATTTTATCGTCAAAAATAAAACTGGAGAACACACGTACCTATACAGTGTGCTCCAGTCATTTGTTTACTTTAAATAAGATAAAATAGAAGCGAGTAACATCATCCACAGTTATCTATTCGATTGCATTCCGTAGAAAGCCCTATTTAGTGCTTATCGGGAATCAGCTGGGTTGGCGAGAAACGATTTGGAAACTGTCTATCACATTTTTCTCTCTAGTAACTAAGTTTTGGGGTAGATAGCGACCTCTATGGAGAAACCAAGGAAGTAAGCGAGTAGCTTAGCGGTTTACACGCCGTGAGCAACCAGGGGTAGCCAACCAGGAAGGCGGGTGCGGTCTCGAGGTAGAAAATCATCTAATAAATGAGGGGCTTGTACGTCACATGGTAAGAGGCCGCTATGGGTATAGAACGGAGGGATTAAGACACAAGGGTATTTTTGCTTCTTTGCATACGTCATTTAAAGGACGATGCGGTTTGGAAATGAGTGAATCAAAGCTGGCAGTAAATACTTTTGTAAAAATTGCAAATGCCGAGCTCCTGTTGCGTTTTCAAATAAAAAATAAACGGGAGAGATACTTAGGGTAGCCAGCTTTTGTTGAAAACCTCCGTACGTACTTCTCGCCACAAATGCGGGCGATCTACTGGTTAACTTTTAGATTTTCTAAAATATCCAATACGTGCTTAGGATAGACTTATCAAGACGCGTTCGCTGCACAAAAGACGACTATACACCTCAACTATTCATATCTACACATGTATAGAATTCTAAATCGGGCTTTAAAAGATGTGTATACAGGGTTATTAGTAAGACAGAGCAAAGCTCTACGACCACAACTGGAGAATGTAAAGTGGGCGGCCGCCAACTTGAACTGTCAAATGTTTGTTGCGCAGGTCTTTGATTATCGGTTATTGTCAAAATTGAGAGTGAAGCGAATGCGCCAAATAAATAAAAAACGCTTCACAGTAAGGTCGACCGGATGCTCGAGCGCTGCCTGCGAAAACAAAAGTACTTGCTTTATGTGATTAATTTAATCTAAAATGTTCAAGGGAAAAATTAAGTTGGGTATTTACCTAAGACTAAATGAGACTTTAAAAACTTAATTAAAATTCCTTTTTCACCTAAGGAAACTACTCCGGCCGTAAAAGAGAATGGAGTAGTTAGCAAGATACATTATAATAAGGCTCCTTTTGCTGCTGGAATAATTAAAACAAATTATTTATTCTCCTGAACGGAAAATTTAAAATCTATAGCACCACTCGCCATGGAAGCATTCCGCGTTTGTACACATATCAAATATGCTAATATTGAATAAATGGCTTTGTATTTTATGGATGTTTATTTAAATCGTAAAAGATTGATTAAAACATGGATAAAATGTTGTTCGACAGCGCAAATAAATATTTAGCCTACCGAAATCAGAGTGCGCATGTTTTACTACGTGACAGCCCTGGAAAGAAGCTACACCTCTCGATGCCGGCGGACTTAATGACTTTATGACTGGCCACGCGACACTGGTGGAACCAAGCCACGCCTACGCCTACCAACGACTCTGATCTCAATAGCACACGTGACCTACCTCGCAGCGTCTTCGAAACGAATTCACGCCTCCTGTGAACCGCATAAATCGAATTAACAGCTCAGGCCAACGGCTCTTAGGAACATTTTCCACCGGAAATAGGAAATTTATGTTTCTATCAAGTCTATCATTATTATTAACAAAGTATTTTCCAACCATTTTCAACGTATTCAATCATTTTCAATGTATTGAAACTTTTTCAATTTTTTCAACCATTTTCAATTTTTTCAACCATTTTCAATTTTTTCAACCATTTTCAATTTTTTCAACCATTTTCAATTTTTTCAACCATTTTCAATGTATTCAATGTATTTTTCAACCATTTTCAATGTACTTTTCAGCCATTTTCAATGTATTCAAGCACTTTCAATGTATTTAACCATAATTTAGAATCATTTTCGATATATTAAATCATTTTCAATTTTTTCAACCATTTCCAATGTGTTCAATGTATTTTCCAACCATTTTCAATATACTTTTCAACCATTTTCAATATATTCAACCATTATATTCAATCATTTTCAATATATTCAACCATTTTCAATGAATTCAATGAATTTTTCAACCATTTTCAATGTACTTTTTAATCATTTTCAATGTATTCCACCATTATATATAATCATTTTCAATGTATTCAACCATTCTCAATTTTTTCAAACATTTTCAATATATTCAATGAATTCTTCAACCATTTTCAATGTACTTTTCAACCATTTTCAATGTATGTAAGCAATATCAATGTATTCTACTATTATATTCAATCACGTTCAATATCTTCAACCATTTTCAATTTTTTTGGCCAATTTCAATGCATTCAATGTATTTTTCAACCATTTTCAATGTACTTTTCAACCATTTTCAATGTATTCAACCATTATATTCAATCATTTTCAATGTATTCAATGTATTCAACCATTTTCAATGTATTCAATGTATTTTCCAACCATTTTCTATGTATTTTTCAACCATTTTCAATCTTTCAACCATTTTTAATGTATTCAATGTATTTTTCAACCATTTTCAATGTATTCAACCATTATATTAAATCATTTTCAATGTATTCAACCATTTTTAATGTATTCAGTGTATTTTTCAACCATTTTCTAGATATTTTTCAACCATATTCTATGTATTCAAGCATTTCAATGCATTCACCTATTATATTTAACCATTTTCAATGGATTCAATGGATCCAATGTATTTTACAACCATTTTCTATGTATTTTTCAACCATTTTCAATGTATTCGACAGTTATATTCAACCATTTTCAATTTTTTCAACCATTTTCAATGTATTCAAGCATTTTCAATGTATTCAATCATTATATTCAATATTTTCAATGTATTCAATGATGACAATTTTTAGCGTTTTATGTTGCAATTTGTGCTGCCGCCGGTGCTACTTCTTCTTTTCCTTCTTCTGCTGTCTCTACTTTGTCGCACTCCTGATGATTTCCACTTGGTAGACATCTTTTTCTGCTTCAAGAGTCTTATTTTATTACAGGATGATTACTTCCAGCCGGTTTTCATACCCCTTTCACCATTCTCGCACAGGGAGATAACAAATCCTTTACATCAATTTTCCTGTTTTCCGGATACGTTATCATTGCCAGACTTGGTTGTTTGTTGTTTTCCGAATATTTAATGGAACCTGATAAACTGATTGAGTATCGAACGGAAAAACTAAATAACACTGCAGGACACCTGACAGCATACAAATCACGTTAGAGGCCGGGGGAAAAAAATACTGCAGGAAATCTAATAAAGAGTAAACCAAAGTTGGCGGACACACGTCTGGAATATAAACAAAGCTTGTATAGAAATTGATTACGTCCATTTCATTATATTTTTATTTTTCATTAATGTAATGGGCGCCCATTATTTTCCCGATTCAATTTTTTAGATTTATTATTTTCCGTCAGCAGCACACGGACTGGCGAAAAAAACTCAGCTTATTTTTTACGCTCTTGTTCGCCGTAATTGGGAATACGTTCGTTCGGACGCGGCCAAGTATTGCAATTTGTTTCCAGTTTTGTACGCATTCATTCCGAGGCCGGAAATGATTAGTCTGGTAAAGTAACGAATTAATATCGATGGATGTTTCACGTTTGCCGCGCGATATAACATCAAAAGGTTGACAGTAATGCTGCTATTGTTTCTTCTTCCTCTTGTTTGTCTTCATTCTTCATCTTTAGGTCCTTCATTTTCTTCTGTTGTCTCTACATCTTCGCACTCTGCTGATTTTCACTTGATATACACATACACATATGTCTGCTTCTTATCTTCTTTCTTCTTTTTTTTTCACCTTCTCTTTCTTCGTACTCTGGTGGTTTCTATCTAATATACGTCTTTTTCTGCTTCATCGAAAGCCTTATTTTATTTTGCTTGTTATTTTTCTTTGTCTTCTTTCTTCTTTTCCTTCTTCTATTGCCTCTAAATTTTCGCACTCTGCTGATCTTCACTAGATATATACATCGCTTTCGCTTCATTAAGAGTCTTATTTATTTTGCTTCTACTTTTTCTTTGTCTTTCTTCTTTTCTTTCTTCGTACGCTGGTGGTTTCTACTTGTTATACATCTTTTTCTGCTTCGTCGAAAGCCTTATGTCACTTTGCTTCTACTTCTTTATCTTCTTTCTTCTTTTGCTTCTTCTAATGCCTCTAGATTTACGTACTCTGCTGATCTTCACTTGATATACATCTTCTTCAGCTTCATCAAAAGCCTTATTTATTTTGCTTCTTTATCTTCCTTCTTCCAATGTCATTTATCTTTTTTTTCTTCTATCTTCTTGCTCCAGCGATTTTCACGTGGCAATCATATTCTTCCCCTGCACCAAAAGCTTTATTTTATTTTTTCTCTTTGTCTTCATTCTTCTTTTCCTTCTTCTATTGCCTCTAAATTTTCGCACTCTGCTGACCTTCACTAGATATACATCTTCTTTCGCTTCATTAAGAGCCTTATTTATTTAACTTCTACTTTTTCTTTGCCTTTCTTCGTACTTTGGTGGTCTCTACTTGATATACATCTTTTTCTGCTCCATCGAAAGCTTTATTTATGTTGTGCAATAAACTTCTATTTCTTCTTTATCTTCTTTCGTATTTTCCTTCTTCTGCCGTATCTAAATTTTCGTACTCTCTGGTTACTTTCACTTGATATTATTTTTTTTCACTGCCATCCAAAACCTAATTTTATGCTGCTCCTGCTTCTTCTTTTCCTGCTTCTTCTTTTCCTGCTTCATCTAATGTCTGCTACAACTTAGTTTATGTTCCTTTTACTTACTTTATCTTTCTTTTTTTTTCTTGTGCTGTTTCTATATCTTTGTACTTACTCTACTTTGGTGATATATATATTTGTCAGCTTCATCAAAAGTTTTAATTTAATTGGCTTCTACTTCTACTTTATCTTGTGTTTCTTCTATTGTCTCTTCTTTCTTCGTACTCTAGTAATTTTCACGTGACAATCATATTTTCCCCTGCATTAAAAGCCTTATTTTATTTTGCTTCTTCTTTTTGTCTTCTTTCTTCTTTTCATTCTTCTAATGCTTCTAAATTTTCGCACTTTGCTGGTCTTCACTTAATATACATCTTCTTTCGCTTACTTATTTTGCTTGTAATTTTCTTTGTCTTTCTTCTTTTCTTTCTTCGCACTCTGGTGGTTTCTACTTGATATACATCTTTTTCTGCTTCATCGAAAGCCTTATTTTATTTTGCTTCTACTTCTTTAGCTTCTATCTTCTTTTTAGCTTCTTCTAATGCCTCTAGATTTACGCACTCTGCTGATCTTCACTTGATATACATCTTCTTCAGTTTCCTCAAAAGCCTTATTTATTTTGCTTCTACTTTGTCTTTCTTCGTACTCTAGTGGTTTCTATTTGATATATAGGTATCTTTTCTGCTTCATCGAAAGCCTTATTTTATTTTGCTTCTACTTTATCTTCCTTCTTCTTTTCTTTCTTCCAATGTTATTTATCTTCTTTTTCTTCTATCGTCTCTTCTTTCTTCTTGCTCCAGTGATTTTCACGTGGCAATCAATCATATTCTTCCTCCGCACCAAAAGCCTTATTTTATTTTGATTCTTCTTTCTCTTTGTCTTCATTCTTCTTTTCATTCTTCTAATGCTTTTAAATTTTCGCATTCTGCTGATCATCACTTGATATACATTTTCTTCCGCTTCATTAAGAGCCTTATTTATTTAGTTTCTACTTTTTCTTTGCCTTTCTTCTTTTCTTTTTTCGCACGCTGGTGGTTTCTACTTGATATACATCTTTTTCTGTTTCATCGAAAGCCTTATTTTATTTTGCTTCTACTTCTTTCTTCTTTTTGCTTCTTCTAATGCCTCTAGATTTACGCACTCTGCTGATCTTCACTTGATATACATCTTCGTCATCTTCCTCAAAAGCCTTATTTATTTAGCTTTTACTTTTTCTTTGCCTTTCTTCTTTTCTTTCTTCGCACTCTGGTGGTTTCTATTTGATATACATCTTTTTCTGCTTCATCGAAAGCCTTATTTTATTTTGCTTCTACTTTATCTTCCTTCTTCTTTTCCTTCTTCCAATGTAATTTATCTTCTTTTTCTTCTATCGTCTCTTCTTTCTTCTTGCTCCAGTGATTTTCACGTGGCAATCATATTCTTCCCCTGCACCAAAAGCCTTATTTTATTTTGATTCTTCTTTCTCTTTGTCTTCATTCTTCTTTTCTTTCTTCTATTGCCTTTAAATTTTCGCACTCTGCTGATCTTCACTTGATATACATCTTCTTCCGCTTTATCAAGAGCCTTATTTATTTAGCTTCTACTTTTTCTTTGTATTATTTCTTCTTTTCTTTCTTCGCACTCTCGTGGTTTCTACTTGATATACATCTTTTTCTGCTTCATCGAAAGCCTTATTTTATTTTGCTTCTATTTCTTTATCTTCTTTCTTCTTTTTCTTCTTCTGATGTCAAAATTTTCGCCTTTTTCTGCTGTATCAAGAGCTTTGTTTTATTTTGCTTTGCTGCTTTCTCATTGTTTTCTTCTTTTCCTTCTTCTGTTTACACATATTCTCATTTTTCGCGATTTGAAATGAGATTGAAAGTTATGTATCTTCTTCTCCTCTTTCTCCTCTTCTTCTTCTTCTTTACTATATTCTTTTGCTTCTTCCTCTTGCTTTCCTTCTTCTTCGTCTTCATCTCCTCTTCGTTCTTCTTCTTCTGTTCCCAGCTACAAACGAATATGGTGATATTCACTTGTAGCGATAAATATCACTCTAACTTTGTTTGTTTGTTTGTTAATATCGTCACTGGCAGACACTTTTATGAATCGTGAGTAAAGGCTAATTGTTTTCATATTTCAATAAGCGCTTATCGCACTCGTGGCAATTTATAGCAATGACTTTGTTGACTTAACGAATTCCACCGCAATTGCTGACGATTATTTCAAATAGCGGGTCGGCCGGGGCATAAAACATCAAAACTAAACTTGTAAAACAACAATAAAACATACCTAGTTAGTTTAAATATGCCGAATGAGCCAAACAAACTTTATATGTGGCTATTAGGGAGCATTGATAAGAATGCTTTACGATATCAATTGCACAAAACTGCAGTATCGAGTTCTACATCGGAAGATTTATTATTGCGGTCATTTTGCGTATATTTGTTCTGTTCTGCTGTGGCTCTGGCGCTGCGAAATGCCCGGAAATAAACATTGTCATATTTTACCTTTCATTCGGAAAAGGCTCTGTTCCGCGCATTTTAATTTATGCCCTCCTCGCTAATATTAAAACATTTCAACGTATTTTTCTTGACCTCCCGGTACGTGATTACCTTTGAGAATGCGTTTTAAATTGTTTCTCCGATAAAACCGCACCGTCCTAAACAATCCCCAGATCTATTGTAATAATTCTTTTGTTTAGATTTAAAAGGAATAAAGACGCCATAAAATGAAATATTAAAATATTTTATGGCCGTTCCTTTACTGATTTTTATGGCCCGTCGTTATTATTGATACATATTTTTATACGTCATCTTATTGCCACAAAATTTTAAATCTCTCGTGAGATGGTCGTTAAGGCCAATGTAATATTACTATATAATTCTATCATGTATCACATAAATTTTATGTATGTACAGGGTGAGTCAATCCTTGGCCTTCAAGAAAAGAAATTTGAAATTCAAAATAAAAAATTAATTTGTTTCATTATTTTTGGGTGACGCTGTATACAATCGCAGTATTAATTATAATAAAACTGGAAATAATATTCCACCATATTTCTGCCCTTGCACACGTTTGGATTAAATGTGTGTTCGGAGATAACTCGACAACAAATACTAAGTAAATTTACCGAACGAACGAAATGGGACGGCAGAAAATTTAATAAAGTCTGGCGGCAGGTACTCGGTATATCCTCGTAAAGACCGTGAGGTTTATATTCTGTTGGTAAACCTTACCTTCGAAAATTTTATATTGTCAAAATTAAATCATATTTTTCCTGTCTCCCGATAAGGATTCTGCGAGACTTGCAGCCCGGTTTGCAATAATATCGGATATTACCAAATATTTGCTGAGGCAACAAACTTTGCAGTGTCTCTTCTGGCTGAATTCAGTAGACGACATCAAGACGCTCCTGATGAAATTTATATCGTTTGATCCTGGACTTGCCCATGAATTTCATCAGGGACGTCGTTCCATTTTTGTTATTTTTCAAAATAATGTATCAAATTTAAAAGCGCCACCACTCCAACGGCGCATTACTTTAACTTAGAGGAACATATATCGGGATCCCGAAAATGAATTTGTTACCACATATTAGGGCTTGTCAAAGGTTTATTTTTGTAGATTTATTACGGCCAGTGCCAATATTTCCCGAGTTTTTTCCGCCATAAATATACTACAAAAATACATAAGAACCTTTTCCTTTAATACGAAGCTCTCTGGAGCATCGAATTTTAGTTTAGACTACGAGGGTGCCTCATAAATACCCCTTGACAGTATGATAAGGTAGTTCACTTGAATTGCCGACCGACGCAACAAGAAGATATTAGAGGGAGAGACACGAGAAAAAAATTTTTGCATAACAAAACTTTGACGCCCTGTATTACCGAAACTGTTGATTGTAGAATCATGAATTCCAGCTTATTTGTCTCGTTATTGAGTCTACTTTAATTCCTCCTAGATGCATTATTGTTGCCCGACGCGGCCTAAAGTTATTATGGGGAGAGACGTGAAGAAAAAAGTAATATTTGGAGATCTTACATAACAAAATTTTGACGCTCTGTATTACCGAAACTGTTGACTGTAGGATCATTAATTCTAGCTTATTTGTCTCGTTATTGAGTCTACTTTAATTCCTCCTACGTGTATTATTGTCGCCCGATGCGACCAAAAGTTATTATAGGGATAGACGTGAAGAAAAAAGTAATATTTGGAGATCTTACATAACAAAACTTTGACGCCCTGTATTACCGAAACTGTTGACTGTAGGATCATAAATTCTAGCTTATTTGTCTCCTTATTGAGTTTACTTTAATTCCTCCTACGTGCATTATTGTCGCCCGACGCGACAAATAGTTATTATGAAGAGAGACGTGAAGAAAAAAGTAATATTTGGAGATTTTACATAAGAAAACTTTGACGCTCTGTATTACCGAAACTGTTGATTGTAGAATCATGAATTCCAGCTTATTTGTCTCGTTATTGAGTCTACTTTAATTCCTCCTAGATGCATTATTGTTGCCCGACGCGGCCTAAAGTTATTATGGGAAGAGACGTGAAGAAAAAAGTAATATTTGGAGATCTTACATAACAAAATTTTGACGCTCTGTATTACCGAAACTGTTGACTGTAGGATCATTAATTCTAGCTTATTTGTCTCGTTATTGAGTCTACTTTAATTCCTCCTACGTGCATTATTGTCGCCCGACACGACCAAAAGTTATTATGGGCAGAGCCGTGAAGAAAAAAGTAATATTTGGAGATCTTACATAAGAAAACTTTGACGCCCTGTGTTACCGAAACTGTTGATTGTAGAATCATGAATTCTAGCTTATTTGTCTCGTTATTGAGTCTACTTTAACTCCTCCTACGTGCATTATTGTCGCCCTACGCGTCCAAAAGTTATTATGGGGAGAGACGTGAAGAAAAAAGTAATATTTGGAGATCTTACATAACAAAACTTTGACGCCCTGTGTTACCGAAACTGTTGATTGTAGAATCATGAATTCTAGCTTATTTGTCTCGTTATTGAGTCTACTTTAATTCCTCCTACGTGCATTATTGTCGCCCGACACGACCAAAAGTTATTATGGGGAGAGACGGGAAGAAAAAAGTAATATTTGGAGATCTTACATAAGAAAACTTTGACGCTCTGTATTACCGAAACTGTTGATTGTAGTATCATCAATTCTAGCTTATTTGTCTCGTTATTGAGTCTACTTTAATTCCTCCTACGTGCATTATTGTCGCCCGACACGACCAAAAGTTATTATGGGGAGAGACGGGAAGAAAAAAGTAATATTTGGAGATCTTACATAACAAAACTTTGACGCTCTGTATTACCGAAACTGTTGATTGTAGAATCATGAATTCTAGCTTATTTGTCTCGTTATTGAGTCTACTTTAATTCCTCCTACGTGCATTATTGTCGCCCGACACGACCAAAAGTTATTATGGGCAGAGCCGTGAAGAAAAAAGTAATATTTGGAGATCTTACATAAGAAAACTTTGACGCTCTGTATTACCGAAACTGTTGATTGTAGTATCATCAATTCTAGCTTATTTGTCTCGTTATTGAGTCTACTTTAATTCCTCCTACGTGCATTATTGTCGCCCGACACGACCAAAAGTTATTATGGGCAGAGCCGTGAAGAAAAAAGTCAAATTTGGAAATCTTACATAACAAAACTTTGACGCCCTGTGTTACCGAAACTGTTGATTGTAGAATCATGAATTCTAGCTTATTTGTCTCGTTATTGAGTCTACTTTAACTCCTCCTACGTGCATTATTGTCGCCCGACACGACCAAAAGTTATTATGGGCAGAGCCGTGAAGAAAAAAGTAATATTTGGAGATCTTACATAAGAAAACTTTGACGCTCTGTATTACCGAAACTGTTGATTGTAGTATCATCAATTCTAGCTTATTTGTCTCGTTATTGAGTCTACTTTAATTCCTCCTACGTGCATTATTGTCGCCCGACACGACCAAAAGTTATTATGGGCAGAGCCGTGAAGAAAAAAGTCAAATTTGGAAATCTTACATAACAAAACTTTGACGCCCTGTGTTACCGAAACTGTTGATTGTAGAATCATGAATTCTAGCTTATTTGTCTCGTTATTGAGTCTACTTTAACTCCTCCTACGTGCATTATTGTCGCCCGACACGACCAAAAGTTATTATGGGCAGAGCCGTGAAGAAAAAAGTAATATTTGGAGATCTTACATAAGAAAACTTTGACGCTCTGTATTACCGAAACTGTTGATTGTAGTATCATCAATTCTAGCTTATTTGTCTCGTTATTGAGTCTACTTTAATTCCTCCTACGTGCATTATTGTCGCCCGACACGACCAAAAGTTATTATGGGCAGAGCCGTGAAGAAAAAAGTCAAATTTGGAAATCTTACATAACAAAACTTTGACGCCCTGTGTTACCGAAACTGTTGATTGTAGAATCATGAATTCTAGCTTATTTGTCTCGTTATTGAGTCTACTTTAACTCCTCCTACGTGCATTATTGTCGCCCTACGCGTCCAAAAGTTATTATGGGGAGAGACGTGAAGAAAAAAGTAATATTTGGAGATCTTACATAACAAAACTTTGACGCCCTGTGTTACCGAAACTGTTGATTGTAGAATCATGAATTCTAGCTTATTTGTCTCGTTATTGAGTCTACTTTAATTCCTCCTACGTGCATTATTGTCGCCCGACACGACCAAAAGTTATTATGGGGAGAGACGGGAAGAAAAAAGTAATATTTGGAGATCTTACATAAGAAAACTTTGACGCTCTGTATTACCGAAACTGTTGATTGTAGTATCATCAATTCTAGCTTATTTGTCTCGTTATTGAGTCTACTTTAATTCCTCCTACGTGCATTATTGTCGCCCGACACGACCAAAAGTTATTATGGGCAGAGCCGTGAAGAAAAAAGTCAAATTTGGAAATCTTACATAACAAAACTTTGACGCTCTGTATTGCCGAAACTGTTGAATGTAGGATCATGAATTCTAGCTTATTTGTCTCATTATTGAGTTTACTTTAATTCCTCCTACGTGCATTATTGTCGCCCGACGCGACAAATAGTTATTATGAAGAGAGACGTGAAGAAAAAAGTAATATTTGGAGATTTTACATAAGAAAACTTTGACGCTCTGTATTACCGAAACTGTTGATTGTAGTATCATCAATTCTAGCTTATTTGTCTCATTATTGAGTTTACTTTAATTCCTCCTACGTGCATTATTGTCGCCCGACGCGACAAATAGTTATTATGAAGAGAGACGTGAAGAAAAAAGTAATATTTGGAGATCTTACATAAGAAAACTTTGACGCTCTGTATTACCGAAACTGTTGATTGTAGTATCATCAATTCTAGCTTATTTGTCTCGTTATATGATCTACTTTAATTGATCCTAATGAGACCCTTGCGGCATCGCTAAAAAAAATAATAAGGCCTAAGTTGTAGGTACTTATTATTGATTTCAACTTTTCGTGCCGTCCCAAACAGAGCTTTTATTTTAAGTAACTGAACTGAATAATTACAAAGTTTTTAATCCCCTTACATACAGAGTAAGATTCAGAGAGTAAAAAGATAACGCACTTATTTCGTTAAAATCCCGCGTTAATTTTAGTTCATTAGTTCTGCCCGGGCTAATTAATTTTCCATTAGGGCACTTCCACTAATTCCTCACTATTAAGGAAAAATATCGATCCAGCCCCCTTGGGAGGCGAAGTGGAAATGTTATGCGCCGCCATTTAAAGGCCGTAAATCGTACTTTTCCTTACGAAATACTAAAAATGTCGATAATGAAGCCATAGCATGTAATGATGTTAATAAAACCGCCGTAAAATATATTACCAAATAAAACAACAACCTAAGATACGAGGCGCACTATATGTCATATTTGGCATCCAAAACGTTAGGTACAGTAATTCTGTAGTTATATCGTTCCATAAAAATAAATTATTGGGTCCACCGGCACCAGTGGCGTGCCATTCGAAAGACCGAATTCTATGAGATTATTTAGTTCTATAAAAATAAATGTATGTTTTACTCTTCATCAACGCATTCGTAAAGCAAATATGGGACAATAATGTGAGACATGAAAATTAGTAGCGTTTGGTCAATAAACGAGTTTATGGCTTGCTTTATAACGTCCAAATTAAATAATATGGGTCCCCTTTAAGTGGGCATTTAATTTTTATTGCTTGCAGCCCTCGTACGTTTACTTGTCCACGTAATGTATTTGTCGTTTTTAGATCAAGCGTATAAAATATTTGTCCAACATTAGTCCTCACAGGTCACCGTCATAAAAAATGTAATTATTTTAGAGTGCCTACTTATTTAGAGACGTGAGGTCACCCTCTTCTTCCAGGTAAAAAAATTATTAAGGAGAAGCAACAAAATATCTAACGGGAATTATTTTGCTTATTTGTTAGTATATTGAGTAGGTAATAAGAGTTTCTGAAACGCTTGTTTTTCGTAATTTTTTCAGGTTTATCTGTATAAATAAAGAAATGGCTTCCCTGTATAGTTTTCTAGTTTTCGGATTTTAGTTGCCATGTAAGACAATTTTCATGATATGGATCTTGTTTGTGCCGAAACTTGTGACAAAAATGGTATTCATACCGATGAAAATAGTAAATAACTATTTTTTCTTAAAGTCTTAAAATTTTAAGGTCTAAAATTTTAGAGTCAAACTCTCAAAGCCTTGAATTCTCGAATTCTCAAAGTCTTAAACCTTAAAGTCTTAAAAATTTCAAAGTCTTAAAGTTTTAAACTCTTAAATCCTTGAAATCCAGAATTCTCAGTCTTAAACCTTAAAGTCTTAAAAATTTCAAAGTCTTATGTCAAGTCTTAAAGTATTAAACTCTTAAAAATTTCAAAGTCTCAAAGTCTTAGCGTCTTATACAGTCTTAAAGTCTTAAAGCCTGAAAGTCTTAAAGTTTCAAAGTTTTAAGGTCTATAATTTTAGAGTCAAACTCTTAAAGCCTTGAAGCTCGAATTCCCAAAGTCTTAAAGTCTCAAAGTATTAAAGTCTTAAACTCTTAGAGCCTTGAATTCTCGAATTCTCAAAGTCTTAGACCTTAAAGTCTTTAAAATTTCAAAGTCTTAAAGTCAAGTCTTAAAGTTTTAAAGTATTAAAGTCTTAAACTCTTAAAGCCTTGAATTCTCGGATTTTCAAAGTCCTAAACCTTAAAGTCTTAAAGGCAAGTCTTAAAGTCTCAAAGTCTTAAAGCCTTGAATTATCGAATTCTCAACGTCTTAAACCTTAAAGTCTTTAAAATTTCAAAGTCTTAAAGTTTCAAAGTATTAAAGTCTTAGACTCTTAAAGCCTTGAATTCTCAAAGTCTTAAACCTTAAAGTCTTTAAAATTTCAAAGTCTTAAAGTCAAGTCTTAAACTCTTAAAGCCTTGAAGTCTTAAAGTCTTAGTCTCAAAATCTTAAAGTCTTAGTCTCAAAATCTTAAAGTCTTAAAAACTTCAAGTCTTAAAGTTTTAAACTCTTAGAGCTTTGAATTCTCGAAGTAATAAACCTTAAAATCTTAAAAATTTCAAAGTCTTAAAGTCTTAAAGTATTAAAGTCATAAAGTCTTAAATATTTAAAGTCTTAAAGTATTAAAGTCTTGGTCTTAAGAACTTAAAGTCGTACTAAAGTTTTAAAGTCTTTAAGTCTTGTGGTCTTAATGCACAAATTCTCAAACTTCTAACCTCTTCAAGTTTTATGCTCTTAAAGTTATAAGCTCTTAAAGTCTTGTAGTCTTTCTTTGGCTTTTGTTAATAACATTTTAACCGGAAAACCTCCTGTGTGGTACTTCAAATTTCAAACCAATTTTTATGACGGCCATCTGTGAAGCCCAAAGTCCACAGACACCCCTTGGATTTACTATGTGCTTGTCCTATTCTATAATTATTCAAATTACATTACCCTGGCTCTGGATTAACAGAAAAATGAAACCAACGAAATAAAGAGTCCGGAGGTATATGAGGGACGTGGCTGGAGGCTGCATAATTCATCGGTCAGAGCAAGCGCCCCGAATTGTAAATGCAGTCAGGTTCTCCTTAATTGCGCAATTAGCAAACCGCAATAAAAAATATTATTCAGTAATCCCTCCTGGAGGACAAACACTTAAAACGTAAAGGTTAACAAATAGAAACTGGCGAGCCGTTAAACGAAATAAAATGACCTTTTTCGGGTTGGTTTATTTTATTCTTATTGACTTTGGCTAATTGGATTTTATTATACGGGGAAATTAGCGCAATTAAGGTGAGGGAGGGGTTGCGTCTTGTATTTTGCCCCTGGTGGCCCAGAAACAAATCCGGTATGTTTTAAAAACTAACATCCATTTTATTTGCAAGGAATGAGAAAAAGGATTTTAATGATTAGCTACGTCCATTGAAGAATTGAATTAATATTTAAAATTTAAGTTTTAAAGTCCAAAAGTCATAAGGTTTTAAAGTCCTAAAGTCATAAATTCGTAAAGTTTTTAACATAATGTCTCAAATTTTTAACCTCTTGAAGTTTAAGCTATTAAAGTCTTATTGTATAAAGTGTTCTCTTAAAGTTTTAAAGTCCTAAACTCTTAAACGTTTAAACTCTTGTACTCTCAAATTGTTAAAGTATAAATTCTTAAAATCCTAAACCATTTTACTCTTAAAGTATAAAATTTTCTCTTAGTCCTTATATTTGGAACTCTCAAAGTTTTAAGCTTTTAGAGACTTAAAGTGCTACAGGCCTAAACCCTTAAACTCTTAAAGTATAAACTTTAAAGTTTCCTCTTAAAGCCTTAAACCCTTAAATTATTACGCTCATTCTTAAAATCTTCAAGTTTTAAGACCTTAAACTCTTACATTCTTAAAGTTTTAAGCTCCTAAAATCTTAAAGCCTTGAACTCTTAAACTTTAAAATTCTCGAAGTCCGAAAATCCTAAATTCTTTAAGAAGAAACTTTTAAAGTTTAAAATTCTTAAAGTTTTAAAGGATTAAACTTTCAAACTAATCAACTTAAAGTCTTAAAATCCCAAAGTCCTTTAACTATTAAAGCATAAAGTGTAGTTTTCTCTTAAAGTTTTAAACCTTTAAACTCTTAATTTTTAAAATCACAGAGACAAACTTTCCTCTTAGTCTTAAAATGTTGAAACCTTAAGGTAATATGCAAAAATAAACAAAAAATATTTCACTTACCAAAGAACTAGGGTCTCGAAATTATTTCTGGTCTATTAATATTAAGATTTGAGAAAATCTCTGTCAATTGGCAAATAAATTATAGAGGAAGATTCTATTACTAGCTCATAAGTATTTTTTGGATGAAACCTTTTGACACTGCTTTTTTTTTCAGGTTAAGCCAATGGACGAACTATTAGGGAAAGAGACAGATTAAAGTGTGTTGTAGTTTCGACATTCATACCACGGGCGACAAAGTGATCGGGAGTGTAGATAGATAGATAGGAGATGCAGACAGATAGATAGATAGATAGAAGGAAGTGCATCGGGAGTGTAGATAGATAGATAGGAGATGCAGACAGATAGATAGCTAGATAGATAGATGGACATATCTAAATCCGTCTACTACTTTTTGTTGCTGGTACTTGTTGGTATGTAAATAACGTCGTAATATGCGGCCGAAAATTGGATTCCATTGTCAATTACTTTGATCAGCAAAAATTAACGGTGGAATAAAATTATGAGCACATCGCATAAACTTTCTAACCAACCGGTTCGTGGAGGGCATACCGCGACAGGATATACCGCGTTAGGTGTGTCCTTATTGATAGTACCGGAAGGCTAGAAAGTCATCATGATATATGGAGAAAAGCAGCCTCATCGACACTGTATTACATGCCGTATCAATTGGATACCATTTTTAGTTGACTAAAATGTTATTCAATTGGATACCATTTTTGGTTAACTAAAATTGGAATCGAATTATACAAAGTCATTAAATATATCCGTCGGCCTACCATCCGGAACGCAATAGTTTTTCTATCGTGAATAATAACAATAGTTTTTCTATCGCCTAGCTGACAGCCGGTGGGAAGCTGGGGGAGTGTGTCTTCCGACCTAGAAGAGATCCCACATCAGATGAATAGCAAAACCAAACAGAATTAGTTATTGAGTTAAACGACAAACGGCATGAATAGTTGGTGGGGATCGGAACATCTTTATGTGGGTAATATGATGGGCGGTTTCGAAGGTTATTGGCGGGGGAAACGTGGCCCTAAAAAGTTAGTACCCTGCACACTAATTATTTCGAGGCGTCGTGATTTGCGCCTTACATGTGTAAATGTCCTCACCAACGGCTTCCTCAGCCTCCATGCCACAGTTTCCTTTATAAAACGAATAAAAGAAGAATTCAGAGGTTGAAGTTTTATATATCCAACAAGTTCCAGTGGTGAGGGCAGTAGTTAGGATTTGGTATGTTCATAGTTCCTCTATCGTAAGGCGGTCTCACGATTATATTTTAGTTGTTCAACTTATTAGTGGATCAACAAAAATCGAACGAAGATAGCTGTGAGAACATATGTTTAAGATTAAACTTGAAATATATGTTCTCACAGCTATTTTCGTTCGATTTTTGTTGATCTAACTAAAGTTGATCAACTAAAATCGATCGTGAGACGCGCCTGTAGAGCGAACCCGGTTTCGTCAAACCAGAGCCGAGATCTCGACGAGTATCTTGTCTCAATATCTTAGTTATTTCTGAAATAGCTGGAATATTACAAGTGTTAAGGCTTGTAACTGTATTCGGGGATTTTCTGGGGGCTTCAGGGAGCCCAGAAGAGCAGTTAGTAGGCTCTGGTTTGCGCGTCGAGTGATTGCGAGTGATGGTACTATGGAGACGAACCGCTTTAGGGAAAGGAGATAAAGGTATGCATTATTATATTATCCAATTATTATTCTTACTAATTTGTATTTTTCTATATGTAGGTAGGTTCCGAACGAGATAGGACATGGTGAAAACATCGTAAGGTAAATATACTTTACCACTGTTTATATCCTATTTATTTTGATCACGAGAAGGACCACTATGTGCATAGATATCTTCTAGCAAAATAAGAAAAACCTGTTTTTACCAATCAGTCAAAACGTCGTGTCGTCCTTCCCAGATCAAAATGGTCGAAAGCATTGTTCAATAAAAAAAAAATATTGAGTTTTAATCAAAATCAGTTAATAAAATATTCTTTAGTACAGTAGGACCGGTATTGTTTTTTTTTCAAAAAATTATTAGGGTTATTACTAAATATCTAACTATTTTCTCTTTTGTTTCAGGGTGAGTGGTGGGGTTTATATTGTGCCCCCTTAGAATGTATCGTAAAAGGGAGAGGGGGTGCAAAAGAAAAACGTTTAAAAATGGTATGTCTTAACCACCTGGCAATTATTTAACTTTGTTACCTATTATTATCAATTTATATAATTATTGATACTGCTTTCTTATCCACAGAAGAGCCCTCGTCAACAAAGATAATACCAACGTGTGCGTCCTTTAGCACTAGCCTAGAAGGTAAGTCCTGTAGTGCAGTTTTACCGTTATAGATGAGTAACTATTTTCTCCTTTGTTTCATGGTGAGCCTTGAAAAGCGACAGTGTTTGAAATGTGAAACAGGAAGAGACAAATGCCAGTTATTCTATGGATTCTTTTAAATGGTCAAAACGAAAGAACTTTTGCTTTGGCGCTTGCCTCGATGGTAGGTTTGGTTAACCTTTTCGAGCGTTATTATTAGACTAATTGTTTCTTCTTTTGTTCCAGGGCCAGTTGTATAAGTGGTAGTGGTTAAATTGCGCCACAAACGGGACGTACCGCAAAAGGGAGAGAAAGGTGTTTCAGGCAGATTCAGAACGAGATGGAATATGGTCAAATGGTAAGATTAATATATTAACATGATAAGTTGTTTCCCCCTCCGTTAAAGTCTTATAGTTTTAAAGTCTGAAACCCGTACACTCTTCAGTTCTTAAAGTCCAAAAGTATAATAAAGTTTTAAGCTCTTAAACTCTTAAAGTTTTAAGCTCTAGAGTCCTAAACTGTAAAATTCTTAAAGTCTTAAAATATAGAGTATAAAGTTATAAAGACTTAATGTCTTAAACCCATAAACTCTTAAATTCGTAGATTCTTAAAGTCTCGGAGGATAAGTCTTAAAGTTTTAAGGACTTAAATAAATCCATAATCTCTTAATCTTTCAAACTATCAAAATCTTAAAGTCTTAAATTATAAGTATAAAGTTTGTCGACAGTTTTAAAATCTGTACTCTTAAACTCTTAAGTTCGTAAAGTCTTATATCTTAACATTTTAAAGTCTACAACTCTTAAACTCTCAAAGTTTTAAGTTATAAACTTAAACTGTTAAACTCTCAAAGTCTTAAAGTTCCAGAGTCTTAAACTCTTAAAATTTGATATTATTTATTTTTATTTATTTAAATAATTCGAATAATTATGAAAATTCTAAATTAAATCTCAATTTACACTACTTGCTGAAGAGCTTGCTCGTTCCAAAAAAATGTAACCAACCTTAAAAGAAAATTTCAAGCACGAAGGCGAAAATCCAGGACGAATTAAATGGCAACTGTCTTATTTTGATACTGTCAATAATTTAGTTGAAGGAGAGCGGAGGAAAAAATTCAGCTCGGCCGATATTTATTGGAGGTCAGCCCGGAATGATATAACGTGTACGACGGCCCCTTTGAGAAGGAAATATTTGATTTAGTGTCTCGGAGGCAATTCAATGAAAAATAGATACCTTATTGGCTTTTAAAATTAATCTTCGTCTTTAATAAATGAACTTATACGATTTGACGGAGGATCGCTACAAGGGGCAATTTTTTAAGTTCTGCTCCACGATGGAATTTATTCATTTTGTGGCGTACAAGAAAGCGACCGGATTTTTTACCAGTTTGTAATCAATTGCGGTTTGGTTTAGTCAATAGACGCGGATCATACACGATAAATGGATACGAATACTTTATAATAATTTGGCGAAAAATATGCCCAGGGAGCGACAGCCCCTAGCGGGTGCGGGTTCCCCGACTGGCAGAATTCCTCATTCCTGCTGATACAACTGTTACTATTACTTGGGGACTTGAAATGAGTCCAATCGAATTATCCCGCTCTATTCTGCCACATTTTTCGTCACATCGGATTCGATGCGACAAGTTATGCGTTTGACAAATTCAGTTTCGATAATAATTACCACCAAAGTTAATTGTAGCTGAACAATAATATATTTTATCGGGGATGACAATAAAAGGCAACTTTCCTTATAAATTGTCCTGCAGCGCCGGATAAATTGAAATTGGGACGTAATTTTAATTGATATATTGCTCGGTGGAATACTGATTTATAGAAATTATAATCCGCAATAAGGTGTAATAATATTCCAGCACGTACGCGCGAATTATAATTAATTATTATGCATATACGTTCGCGCAAGGATTACGCTTGACACCTCACCTTTGGCAACATAAATACATAATACATAATATGTTGAATTAAACGCGACGAATTCCATTTTTGAATATACGAAAAAAAAAAAAAGAAAAAAAAAAAAATTGCGCAAAATGAAATACAATACGCCTAATAACACACACACACACACACACACACACATCATTACGTTATTCACATTCCCGATTGCGAGCGGCGGAAAATTGTTCTATGTTTTAGGTCATCCGGATGGTATGAATGTAATGAATAAATTATATCCCGCTTTGTGCTAAAAATTCTGAATAGCATACAATCAACTTAGTAAATTTCATTAAAAGGATTATAATAATAAAGGGTAATTCATTGCTACGTATAATTGGGGTGCTGGTGATTATCGATCAAAGTTATTTATTGTACCGGGCGTACGCCTAATCGCGTTGTCATATTTATGTGATTTTATTCTGGACGTAATAAAGTCGAATTATTGCTATTTTTGAATTTCTTCGCTAAATATTACGTAAAAACGACTGGAACACTAAATATTACGTAAAATTAACGTCATTCTTACGTAATATTACTTACAATTAACGTAATTTTTACGTAATATTACTAAATTTTACGTAAAATTGATTGGAAATAACTGAAACACTACGTATTACGTAAAATTAATGTAATTTTTATGTAATATTAGTATAATTAACGTAATTTTTACGTAATACTACTAAATATTAAGTAAAATTGACTGAAAACGATTGGAAAACTAAATATTACGTCAAATTAACGTAATTTTTACGTAATATTACTTAAATTTAACGTCATTTTTACGTAATAATACTAGTTATTACATAAAACTGACTGGAAACGACTAGATCACTAAATAATACGCAAAAATAACGTCACATTTACGTAATATTACATACAATTAACGTCATTTTTACGTAATATTACTAAATTTTACGTAAAATTGATTGGAAATGACTGAAACACTAAGTATTACGTAAAATTAATGTAATTTTTATGTAATATTAGTATAATTAACGTAATTTTTACGTAATACTACTAAATATTAAGTAAAATTGACTGAAAACGACTGTAAAACTTTATATTACGTCAAATTAACGTAATTTTTACGTAATATTACTTACAATTAACGTCATTTTTACGTAATAATACTAGTTATTACATAAAACTGACTGGAAACGACTAGATCACTAAATAATACGGAAAATAACGTCATATTTACGTAATATTACATACAATTAACGTCATTTATACGTAATACTACTAATTATTACGTAAAATTAACTGGAAGCGACTGAAGCACTAAATAGATTTAAAATTTAATCGAGGCGCATCGTTGACTATGGGCAATATCTCCGGCTCTATTGGTCGTAGAAAAATTTAACAAAATGAGGAGTCTGTAGAAAAAGTAGCATGTTTTATTCGAAGTAAATATTGTGACTCATCTGTAATTGCCGAACTCACTTCGTTCGTCCGGCAATTACAGATGAGTCACAATATTTACTTCGAATAAAAGATGCTATTTTTTCTTCAAACGTCGATTACCAATAAAAAATATAGATAAAAAAATCTCGAATTTCACCACCAAAAACGCATTGTGTTAATCTACAATCAAATGGATATTATTTATAATGTATAAAGTGCTATTTATAACATATTTAATGTTACATATATGAAATATTTCAGTTTAACATTACAAATTATATTTGTATAACATTTTGTAAACGTTTAAGAAAAAATGTTAAAGATACATTGAAGAGAATATATTACAATACATTTACAAGGTGTATCGTATGATATTATAGAAACATTTTCTAGTAACATCGAGTTAATATCGTATAAACATTTATTAAATATATTACATTTTATTATTTCTTAGATATATCAATATTAGTTATCATAACAGAAATTCATGAAAACATTAAAATTGTTAACTAGGTCTAACATTACTTAATATGGTGGTTATTTAATGTTACATATATGAAATATTTCAGTTTAACATTACAAATTATATTTGTATAACATTTTGTAAACGTTTAAGAAAAAATGTTAAAGGTACATTTAAGAGAATGTATTACAATACATTTACAAGGTGTATCGTATGATATTATAGAAACATTTTCTAGTAACATCGAGTTAATATTGTATAAACATTTATTAAATATATTACATTTTAATATTTCTTAAATATAATATTTCATGAAAACATTAAAATTGTTAACTAGGTCTAACATTACTTAATATGGTGGTTATTTAATGTTACATATATGAAATATTTCAGTTTAACATTACAAACTATATTTGTATAACATTTTGTAAACGTTTAAGAAAAAATGTTAAAGATACATTTAAGATAATGTATTACAATACATTTACAAGGTGTATTGTATGATATTATAGAAATGTCTTCTAGTAACATCGAGTTAATATTGTATAAACATTTATTAAATATTTTACATTTTAATATTTCTCAGATATATCAATGTTAGTTATCATAACAGAAATATAATATTTCATGAAAACATTAAAATTGTTACCTAGGTCTAACATTACATAATATGGTAGTTATATATGTTGTTTAGTGGGATTATACATATACCGGGTGTAAACGAATAGTGGGCCACCCCTGTAACTTCCGCGTTTTTAAAGATATCGGGATAAAATTTTGTATGGTGAAGTTAGGTAAGATTTCCAACTTTTTGTGACCTATCCGCCATATTTGTCACTTCCGGTTTCACCGGAAATTACCCCAATAGTCTTTTCTAAATGGACCAATCTGTATGTTTTTACATTTTTGAAATAAAGAGCACATTTTGGATACATTTATGCTATTTTGAACAATTTATACAGGGTTGCACGAAAAATAATTCGAATTTTAGTTGTCAATCTAGATGGCCGCGAATATGTTTAGTTAAATATGATGCTAATTTGTCTAATGAGGTTGCCATAAATCTAAATGAATCAATGAAAGGAAACTTTACTGAGGAAACACTTTTTGTAAAAGATATCTATTTCTCCTTATTTAATGGGAGTATAGATATATCACCTACTGTTTTAGCCAAGTCTTTAATTAAAAAATGTGAATCATATCCACTTAGGTTATGGAAAGCTATTGGTACTACAAATATATTATTATTTATTATTTTTGTTCCAATGTAATTCATATAAAAAATACGAAATCGTCAATATGTCCAATAATACATCATACAGGGTCCTCTAAACTCTTTAAAATCACATGTTTCAAAATAACTCTTATTTTTAATATTATGGTATGGGCCACCCGGATATTCAGAAAGCTCTATTTAGTAGGGGTTAAACGGTACGAAAAGTTCTGTAATGTGTAATCTTAATCTTAATAATTTTTCTTAAGAAATTTACGATTTATATCTAACTTCAATTAAATTTTGATCAACCCTGTGTTAATATTTTATCCAAAGTTATTCACAAAAAATAAGGAAATAGTACCAACTATCTTCATAACTATGGCAGTAGGTAATTATACCCTGTCGCTCAAGTTAAAAAATAGCACGGAATTTAATTACGGGAATTTTGAATCTCACGGCCAGCATAAAGGATTTACGAGGCAATACATTATCTAAGGGTGTTTTATAGCGCTTCTTTTGCCCGCTTACCCCTCGGTGCGCCGAAAACAATACGGTTTCCTATAATAATACCACCAAATCCAAAATCAAGATTTGAAATTGTAATGAAAAGAATACAGATCGAACCGGCCCGGCCGGCCGGCCTAATAAAATTGGGGACTGTAACCCACATCCTTAAGGGTTGGATACAACGTTCCCCCGGATAACTCGTAAATCATGTTGCCGTTACATGCAGGTAATAAATTCCTAGTTATTTGCCACCTCCCCACTTGTTACCACCGGCGTGGGGGAGAGTGGGGCCGCTTAAAATGCCTCACAATTTAACCAGTGCGTTTATTAATCTGCAAAAAAAGTGGAGGCGCACATTGATTTTTGCATAAAAATATATTCACAAATAAAAAAATTTCGAAATTTATACAAGCATAATAATAACAAACATATCCAAATTGATGTACTTATATTGATGTTTCATCTCTAAACATGCTATTATTAAATTCATTGGACTATCTTTAATACATTATGAATATTGGATTAAAAATTATAAAATTCAAAACGTCTAAAAACAAATTATTATTATTATTTTTTTTAACTCACCACAAATTCAATCATTATGGCCACCAATTAAAAAACGAAGTCCACAAGAATATGTACATATTCTTTCGCTATTGGTAGCTCATCAGGTGGATGAAAGAATATGTACATCTTCTTGTGGACTTCGTTTTTTAATTGGTGACCATAATGAATGAATTTGTGAGTTAAAAAAAAAAAATTTAATAATTTGTTTAAGACGTTTTGAATTTTATAATTCTTAATCCAATATTCATAATGTATTAAAGATAATTGGTCCAAGAGTCCAAAATACAGCCCGATTTGGAACACTCTGTATATTGTGTATGTGTTGTGTATTTATTTGACTAATTAGGCTAATGGCAATTTTTTTAAATATAGAAAGCATGAAATACCGTCCCACTGTGTTTGCTTTGCCAAATATATGGAGATAAATAATCATAAAAAAGTTATCTGATTATTGGTGGAAGATGATGCCAGGGCTTGCGAAAAAATTAGATTAGGTCGCAGATACCAAGCCAATTTACTGCTGTTTTCATTTTATTACCTTTAATTTTGTTCATATTTCTCTCGGCAAATAAGAAATCCATTAACTTCATGTGATTAAATGTAATTGCGGCAGTCCTTGATTCAACTTTGAAGGGTCCTTTTCCCGTTATGTAATTATTTGGTGTAAATATGTTATTTGATATTTTTCATCAGGATGTAACGTTGGGCGCCAATTTTTACTTTCCGCATGATACGCAACGAATAAATCTTACGAATATAAAATGTCGCAAAGACATAGATTTTCCCCTAAAATTAAAGTGAAATACGCACTACAGTGGCGCCCCTTTAAGGTCAAAATAGGAAAAAAATACGACATTAGGTACTAGCATCAATTTTGTGGATCTCGAGATTTCCACAATTTTGGTCCTTTTCCCTTTTTCGCAGGATTAGTACTTGTGGTACAGATTTTTTCGCCGGCCGTTAATAACCGCGACGCGTCAATAAATCAGACAGGCTGCAAAAAACCTATCCGGATGCTTGCTAATTGAATCGGCCCCGGTCGCCCCGGCGGGTGATAAATGCTGCTACGCCCCTGCCTATCGCCTAGAACGGTGCTCAGCGATTGTGTGTCTGACATTTACCGATACTTTTTACTATTTTATATGTTACAGCCGACGCTTAAGTTGATTGATTTTCGAATAAAAAACATGACAAACGGCGGAACATTCAATAATATCAATCTAAATTGCACGCCGTCCCATTGTAACATCAGGGAAATTTATATTGGAACTTTATTTGCTTTACCTTTTTTGTAAATACGCAGAGAGAAACTTAATGCATTTTTAGAGATTTTTTTTTCCTATAAAAGATGACTAATGATATTTCTCGGTTCAATTTCGAGGGTGTTCATCAATATGTGTCGCTCTTTAAGAAATTTAATTTGAAAATATTCTTGCTCATTACTCGCTAAAGAGTGCTCCTTTTGAGGGCGGCGCCAGCCCCTAATGCAACAACATTCCAAAGCGATGTAATTGTATATCTGTGTTTTTACGCCACGGCTCTTGAAATTACTATTTGTATTTGCTTTATACCAACACGATATCTGTTGTGTCAAAAGAAAACGGCATTGGCTCACTTAGTAATCCGCTTCCTTTGAAATATTGTTATCTCTTTGAGCTCCTTGTTGTTTTTGCCTTCTGCAGCTACAGTAACCAACAAATTCTTTGGAACAAGAAAATATAAGCTTTTACCAATTTTTGGGCAAAAAGTCCCAAGTCCAAAACTTGTCATAAAAACAAACTTTGTATATCAAGGTCCTATAACATTAAAGTACATCTATTTAGTAGTCTGGGTTTAGCACTTCTGATATTCTTACATAAAGATGGCATAAGTCCAAAGTCACGTCACAGTTCGTTATTCGATTTCCCTGGACTTGATTGCAATCAAAATTGAAATCTATTTGAAGGAAAAGGGTTATTAGTATTAAGGACTCGATGAGTGCCATAAAAACAATCTGGTGCAAAAAGGACCCAAGTCCAAAAAGTGTTTTCATGCGCTTCAGACAATTTATGAAGTCTAACATCAAAAAAACCAAAACCGATTTGATGGTAGAGTTATTAATCGAAAGAAGTCGATCGTATTATAAAACTATCTGGTGCAATAGCAAATGTTTTTTGTACAAAAAGAGCATAACTCCAACATCAAAAAACCAAAACCGATTTGGTGGTAAAAAGTTATTAGCCCAATGGGCTCGTCAGTGATATAAAAAGTATTTCGTGCAAAAAGTGATAAGTCCAAAAAGTATTTTTACGTGTTTTAGACAATTTCTGAAGTTCTTGTACAGAAAGAGCATAGTCCAACATTAAGACAACTGTTACTGATTTGGTAGTAAAGAGTTATAAGTCCAAAATATTCGATCAGAGTTATAAAAACTATCTAGTGCAAAGGGAAGTCTAAAAAGTGTTTTAATACGTTTCAGGCGATTTGTGAGGTTTTGTGCAAAAAAGTGATAAGTCCAAAACCTTTCTCATAAAAATATAATTTTTTGTGTAAAGGGCTGTTCATCCTCTAGCATTCAAGTGCTTCTATGTTTAGCACTTCTGATGTTTTTGTATGAAGATGGCATAAGTCCAAAGTCACCTCAAAGTTTGGTACTCGATTTCCCTAAATGTGAAGATAGCAGTCTTAAAATTTCGCATCTATTTGGGGAAACGGGTTATTAATCCTATAAACTCGATAAGAGCGATATAACTATTTGGTGCGAAAGTAACCCAAGTCCAAAAGGTGTTTTCATACGTCTCATACTTCTGAGGTTTTGTACGAAGAAGATATAAGTCCAATGCCACAATTCGTTACTCGATTTCCTTAAACTTGATACCAATCTCAAAATTGAAGTCTATTTGGGGGAAAAGGGTTATTCGTCCTATAAAATCAATTTGGTGCAAAAAAGACCCAAGTCCAAAAATGTTTTCATGCGTTTCAGACAATTTATGAAGTAAAACATCAAAACAACCAAAATCTAATTGGTGGTAAAAATTTATTAATTCAAAAAGGACTCGATCAGTATTATAAAACTATCTGGTGCAAAAGGGAGCAAGTTCAAAAAGTGTTTTTTGTACAAAAAGGGCATAAATCTAACATCAAAACAACCGAAACCGATTTGGTGGTAAAACATTATTAGCTCAATGTTCTCGATCAGTACTATAAAAGCTCGTGCAAAAAGTGATAAGTCCAAAAAGTATTTTTACACACTTTAGACAATTTCCGAGGTTTTTGTATGTACAGAAAGAGCATAGACCAACATTAAGATAACCTTTACCGATTGGGTAGTAAAGAGTTATTAGTCCAAAAGACTCCATCAGTGTTATAAAAACTATCTAATGCAAAGGGGAGTAAGTCCAAAAAGTGTATTAATATGTTTTAGGAAATTTGTGAGTCCAAAACGTCTCATAAAAATATAACTTTTTATGTAAAGGGCTGTCGGTCCTATAACATTAAAGTACATCTATTAGTAGTCGGGTTTAGCAATTCTGATATTTTTGTATAAACATGGCATACGTCCAAAGTCACCTCAAAGTTTGTTATTCGATTTCCCTAAATGTGAAGGTAGCAGTCTTAAAATTTCAAATTTGTTTGGGGAAACTGGTTATTGATCCTAAGGACTCGATAAGTGCTATAAAACTATTTAGTGTGAAAGTAACCTAAGTCCAAGAGGTGTTTTCACACGTTTCATACTTCTGAGGTTTTTTGCGAGGAAGGTATAAGTCCAACGTCACGTCACAGTTCGTTACTCGATTCCCTGAACTTGGTAGCAATCTCAGAATTGAAATCTATTTGGAGGAAAAGGGTTATTAGTCCTAAGGACTCGATAAGTGCTATAAAAACAGTCTGGTGCAAAAAGGGTTCAAGTCCAAAGTGTTTTCAGTGGCTTCAGACATTTTATTAAGTCCATGAAAGTAAAGAGTGATTAATCCAAAGGGCTCGATCAGTATTATAAATTTATTTGGTGAGGAAGGGTTAAGTTTAAAGTATTTTTTGTAGTTTCAGTCTCAAAATAATTGAAATCTATTTGTCCTAAGTAGTCGATTAATGCTATAAAAACAGTCTGTTGCAAAAAGATTTAAGTCGAAAAAGTATTTTTTCGTGTGTCAAAGAACTTGTGACGTTTTTGTGTGGAGATGGCATAAGTCCAAAGTCATTTCAAAGTTTGTGACTCGATTACCCTAAATGTGAAAAGAGCTGTCTTAAAATTTTGCATCTATTTCGAAAAACGAGTTATTAATCCTAAAGATAAGAGCGATAAAAATTATTTGATGCGAAAGTAACCCAAGTCCAAAATGTGTTTTTATAGTATCTCAAAATTGAAATCTATTTGCGGGAAAAGGATTATTCGTCCTACGGACTCGATGGGTGCCATAAAACAATTTGGTGCAAAAAGGACCCAAGTCCAGAAAGTGTTTTCATGTGCTTCAGATAATTTTATGAAATCCAACATCAAAACAACCAAAACCGATTTGATGGTAAAAAATTATTAGCCTAATGGGCTCGATCAATGATATAGAGTATCTTGTGCAAAAAGTGATAAGTCCAAAAATTTTTTACGCGTTTAAGACAATTTCTGGGGTTTCTGTACAGAACGCGCATAGTCCAACATTAAGACAACCTTTATTGACTCGGTAGTAAAGAGTTATTAGTCCAAAAGACTCGATCAGTGTTATAAAAATTAATCTAGTGCAAAGCGGAGTGTCTAAAATGTATTTTAATACGTTTCAGGCGATATGTGAGGTTTTTGTGCAAAAAGTTCCAAGTCCGAAAATAGTCCCAAGTCCAAAACTTTTCTCACAAAAACAGTACATCTATTAGTAGTCTGGGTTTGGCACTTTAGTATTTAGCTCGTTCCTCCTCCTCTTTTAAGGCGTTGTTTCACTTAGCAGTTGTCGAGAACTCAATATATCACTTTGGTCTGATCGTCGAGGATTGTTAGTCTAATTAAGTACACTGATTATAAAGACGCCTATCTCGACCTGGAGCTTTAGTCCGTTTGCATTCTCTTTCATAATTCGTTTAATTAAAAATCATGTATCGTATCCGGACCACAAGGATAATATATTTAGGGAGGCGGCCGCCAAAGAAATAATGTACGTGATCTGTCATAAACAAAAATGTCGGCACATCACGCACAGATTTGAGTAACAAAGGAAACAAATTAGACAAAGTTAAAAGTTATAAATTGTACATCACAGGCACTTACAATAAATAACGTACGTACCGTTATTTCCACTAAGGAGGCAAAAAAGCTTCACTGCCAGACGTGTGGAAAATACAGATAAACAGTTTCCTGCGTCTAACATTAATTGAAGTTTGGTGTAAACAACAAAAATACGTTCTTGTTTTTCTCAAACAACTTTGGCATAGCCAAAGAATCTGATTACGGCGTTGGGCAACGTTTTATAATGTATTGCTTAAAATAGGTCCAAAGAATAAAATTTATTAAATCTCAAAAAAATCATTTAATATAGTAGGTAATAAAAATTGTTATTTTTTCATCATCAACAATTCCTGTTTCTTCTTCAAATGTCCTCAGTATCTTCTTATTGAAAAAAAATTGTTACCATTTTAATATTTTTTCCTGCAATAAAATTCGCGTATTAATTGTTTGTGTGCCGCAATTAATAAAGCGAGCCTTGCAAAGTGGTTCCGTACAATGAAGCCGTTATGGCATTCGTGCATGCGATGGACGGGGTTATATTTCAGCTGCATATAATATAAATAAATCGACCGAAAAATTGCGCAATTTTCTTTCACATTACCTTCCCTGGGAATTATTCGCATAAGACTGCATTTGTCATTACGAAATTTTACTTTATTGTCGCTGCGCATAGTTTCGAGGATGAAATACTTGATGTAAAATCTGCATAGCGCATAAAATATTTTTAATAACTAGTTTTCCAGTGGAGAACGTTCTCCACTCTGGCTGTGGTCTAGTAATTTATTCATGCACACGGGGCGTAACTCCGCATGGAGATTTGTACTTTGCAACAATAACGCATTTAAATACATCGGCATGCCGTAAAGGGTAGCAATCTCAAAATCCAATCTTACGATATTGGGTATGAACGAAATTTTTATTTGCATCCGCAAATATACGCTTATGAATAATAGAGCATGGATGTGAAGTGGGTCGTAAAAGAAAACTTGTATTGTGTTGTGCTTTGGGTGAATGAAAAGAGAGCTTTATCTAGTATCGTGTTACAGAATTGGTGGAATTGAGAATTTAAAGGGGGCGTGAATTTGTAACTAACATACCAAATTTTGTAACTCACAACGGAATTTGTAACTCGTCGTATTTAAATTTCCTTCCTTCATTTCGAATATTTGTAACTAGTAGTAGTATATGTACGCCATTTCTTCATTCTGGATATTCATAATTCATATATCCGAATTCGTAACTTGCAAATGGTTATATAAATTTACATTCTTTGTTTCGAATATTTTCACCTGGTCGTATAGCTAAAACTTAATTCCTTTCTTCATTTTGGATATTTGTAATTCACATATCGGAATTTGTAGCTTGTCGTGCCGTTATATGAACTTCCCTTCTTCATTTCGGATATTTTTAACTTGTACTATAATTTTTTTTTCGGATATGTGTAATTCATATATCCGAATTTTTGACTTGCAAGTGGTTATATAAATTTCCTTTCTTCATTCCGAAAATTTGCAACTAGTTGTATATGTACTTCCTTTCTTCATTTTGGATATTTATAATTCATATATCCGAATTCATAACTTGAAAATGGTTATATAAATTTCCGTTCTTCATTTCGAATATTTTCACCTGGTCGTGTAGTTAATACGTATTTACTTTCTTCAACTCCGATATTTGTAACTCATCACTTGAGAATTCGTAACTCATGGTATAGTTGTACGCACTTCTTTTCTTCATTTTGGATATCTTTAACTTGTCTTATAGTTATATCAACTTGCTTTCTTCACTTTGGATATTTGTAATTCGCATATCGGAATTTGCTTGTTGTACCGCTATAGGAACTTCCTTTCTTCATTTCGGATATTTTTAACTTGTACTATAGTTATTTGAATTTCTTTTTTTTTCCATTTTTTGGATGGCAGTAATTCATATATCCGAATTTGTGACTTACAAGTGGTTATATAAATTTCCTTTCTTCACTCTGAATATCTGTAACTAGTTGTATAGTTAATATGTATTTCCTTTCTTAATCTTGAGTACGTATTTACAATTCACATATCCGAAGTTACAACTTAACAATGTTTACATAAATTTCCCTTCTTCATTTCGAATATTTGTGACTTATCGGAATTTGTAACACGCTGCATAGTTGTATGTACATCCTTTCTTCATTTTGGATATCTATAATTCGTATATCCGAATTCATAACTTGAAAATAGTTATATAAATTTCCGTTCTTCATTTCGATTATTTTCACCTGGTCGTATAGTTAATACGTATTTACTTTCTTCATTTCGGATATTTGTAACTCATCGTATATGAACTTTCTTCATGTTTTTGAACATTTGTACTAGACATTTGAGAATTTGTAACTCATGGTATAGTTGTATGCGCTTCCTTTCTTCACTTCGGATATTTTTAACTAATCGTATAGTTATATTAACTTCCTTTCTTCACTTTGGATATGTATAAGTCACATATCGGAATTTGTAGCTTGCCGAACCATTATATGAACTTCCGTTCTTCATTTCAGATATTTGTCACACTCATATTGGGACATGTAACTTGTATGGTTATATGAATTTCTTTTCATTTCGAATATTTGTAACCCTTCTTATACTTCTATGAACTTCCATTCTTTATTTGCTTCATAAATTAATAAATTAGTGGGTCCGAACTGGAACGTTGTTGGAAAGTTGCCAATGCGAATAAGATCCAATTTACGAAATACTCCAATTAAACAATCTTGCTTTGTCCTTACGCAATACAATGTTGCAACGAGAATATTATTAAATTTTAACTCGCTGTTGGGTGTTTACTTTCGTTTTAATAACATCCAATTTTTATAAAAACACTGTCATTCGCACATTAATCAATAATATTACCATTCGTGATGTTAAACCTATGTACTGCTGATATATAATTAGCGTGCTGGTAATTATAACGTTGTGTTGCAGCAATAATACCTCGTTTGACTCAAAATAATATCCCTTTATATGCAGTGACAAAGCCGGCGCAGGTAGATACTAATTAATAAACATTTTTGATGCAAGTGTTGTCACAGAGCATTGCACGAGCAGGATTGTGGATAATGAATTAATTTTAGCTCAGCAATGTACCGGGTGTCTCAGTTTGAATGGACCCTTCAAGCATCGTCAAAGAGATATAATTTTAGGAGGTTAAAAAGTTGCAAAAAATGTGAAATGTCACAAAAATGTCAAAAAAATGTCAAAAAATGTGAAAATGTCACAAAAATGTCAAAAAAACGTCAAAATGTCAAAAAATGGCAAAATGTCAAAAAATGTCAAAATGTCGGAGAATGTCAAAATGTCAAAATGCCAAAAAATGTAAAAAAATGTGAAAATGTCACAAAAATGTCAAAATGTCAAAAAAAATATCAAAATGTCAAAAAATGGCAGTGCCAAAAAAATGTTAAATCGTCAAAAAATGTCACAAAAATGTCAAATGTCAGAATGTAAAAAAAGTCAAAATATCAAAAAATTGTCAAAACGTCAAAAAATGTCACAAAAGTGTCAAAATGTCAAAAATGGCAAAATGCGATGATTTTTAAAGTCAACTGGAAAGAGATATTTTGTGCCATGAAATTAGTCATATACTGAGTGAGTCTTAAATGCAGTTATACGTAGAAAGTATTATCTCGTTGGCGCTTTTGAGACCGCAACCTAATAAGAATTTCGTATAAGAGTAGATGGTCAAAGACTACTATGAGAGCAGCACGCAATGTCAAGTTCCTAGTAATTTGGAGTTACGGGGCATCCAGTCTAACCTGCATCATCAATTAGGTCGGCCTATTGTGCACCTGTCGATTTATTTTTAACTAAGTGTGTTATCTCGTGTAACCTAACGAATAGTATTTAGCAGTGACGGTTTTCGCTGTGTTGAGTAGTAGAGGTTAATTATCTATTTGTACACTAAAAGAGTAGACGTTTTAGAGGAGTATTTTTAAGTCGATAAAAATCCGTCGGGTCTTTTTAAAATTATACTTTTTCACTTTGCTTTAAAAACTGAATGCGATTCTGTGGGACGTGACCATCAAATCTTTAACATCATCTTTACAATAAGGTCAGACTATGGTCAGCTGTGCACCTGTCGACGTATTAATAATTAAAATATCAACAGTGAAATAGATTTAAATTGTGATATTATGCATGTTGACAATAAACAATAAATTAAGTCTGGTAATTTGTATTTTTCTGTAAAACATGCAAGAAAACAAGAGTACATGTTCGTATAATAAAAATACTCTATCTCACGTCATATCTGGCGAAAATAAGTAATTGATTGAAATATACAAAGTTATTAGATGTGTGTAGCAGACAAACGAGTAGATATTATCGTAAAACAACCTACTAGTTTCTACTTTTTGCGTTTCGTGGCGGTATATACGGAAAACTGATGACCAACAGAGCCAGTGACATTAAAGCTGAACTTTGAAATTGTTCCCAAAGCGATTTCCGCCCTATTATGTATACAAAATGTTGACTTTGTCGTGATTCTGAGATATATTGCCGATAGATCATAAAATATAGCCCATATTATAGCTATTCTTGTCCACTGAGATGATAAATTTAATATAACAGCGCATTGTATGCATATCGTCCACTGGCAAATTAGATACTTTCATAAAAATAGAATCGGATAGAAACACATTTTCTTTATGTTTCTGCAACGTAAATAATGAGAACAATGTGGGTCACGCAGCACTTATGATAACGTATGCAAAAACTGTTTCGTATTTACTTGGGAGCGACGTCACGATTTCTATGTGATTCTATGTACGACTTGACAATTTACACTGAGAGTAGTGCAAATTAATCAATGTTTGAAGCGTTGTACGAAACATGCGAATATACGAGTTAACACACTTAGTTAAAAATAAATCGACAGGTGCACAATAGGCCGACCTAATTTATGATGCAGGTTAGACTGGATGCCCCGTAACTCCACATTACTAGGAACTTGACATTGCGTGCTGCTCTCATAGTAGTTATTGACCATCTACTGTTATACGAAATTCTTATTAGGGCGCGGTCCCAAAAGTGGCAACGGTTTAACGCAACGAGCTAATTTAGATACTCTCTAACAGAAAACAATCAGGACGTTTTAAGTGAGCAGTCGTTCCAGAGAAAGTTCATCTCACGTTCTTTTTGAAGTTTAAAACGTGAAATTTACGTGTAGCCGCTTTTATGACTCACTCAGTATATAACTAATTTCTTGGCACAAAATGAGCGCTTTTCACTTGACTTTGAAAATCATCGCTACAAAATTTGCAACTTTTAACCCCCTCAAATTATATCTTTTTTACGATACTTGAGGGTTCATTCGAAATGAGACACCCGGTATATTGCCGAGCTAAAATTAATTCATTATCCACAATCCTGCTCGTGCAATGCTCTGTGACAATACTTGCATCAAAAATGTTTATTAATTAGTATCTACCTGCGCCGGCTTTGTCACTGCATATAAAGGGATATTATTTTGAGTCAAACGAGGTATTATTGCTGCAACACAACGTTATAATTACCAGCACGCTAATTATATATCAGCAGTACATAGGTTTAACATCACGAATGGTAATATTATTGATTAATGTGCGAATGACAGTGTTTTTATAAAAATTGGATGTTATTTAAACGAAAGTAAACACCCAACAGCGAGTTAAAATTTAATAATATTCTCGTTGCAACGTTGTATTGCGTAAGGACAAAGCAAGATTGTTTAATTGGAGTATTTCGTAAATTGGATCTTATTCGTATTGGCAACTTTCCAACAACGTTCCAGTTCGGACCCACTAATTTATTAATTTATGAAGCAAATGAAGAATGGAAGTTCATAGAAGTATAAGAAGGGTTACAAATATTCGAAATGAAAAGAAATTCATATAACCATACAAGTTACATGTCCCAATATGAGTGTGACAAATATCTGAAATGAAGAACGGAAGTTCATATAATGGTTCGGCAAGCTACAAATTCCGATATGTGACTTATACATATCCAAAGTGAAGAAAGGAAGTTAATATAACTATACGATTAGTTAAAAATATTCGAAGTGAAGAAAGGAAGCGCATACAACTATACCATGAGTTACAAATTCTCAAATGTCTAGTACAAATGTCCAAAAAGATGAAGAAAGTTCATATGCGATGAGTTACAAATATCCGAAATGAAGAGAGTAAATACGTATTAACTATACGACCAGGTGAAAATAATCGAAATGAAGAACGGAAATTTATATAACCATTTTCAAGTTATGAATTCGGATATACGAATTATAGATATCCAAAATGAAGAAAGGAAGTACATACAACTATGCAGCGTGTTACAAATTCCGATAAGTCACTAATATTCGAAATGAAGAAGGGAAATTTATGTAAACATTGTTAAGTTGTAACTTCGGATATGTGAATTGTAAATACGTTCAAGATTAAGAAAGGAAATACATATTAACTATACAACTAGTTACAAATATTCAGAGTGAAGAAAGGAAATTTATATAACCACTTGTAAGTCACAAATTCGCATATATGAATTACTGCCATCCAAAAAATGAAAAAAAGGAATTCAAATAACTATAGTACACGTTAAAAATATCCGAAATGAAGAAAGGAAGTTCCTATAGCGGTACAACAAGCAAATTCCGATATGCGAATTACAAATATCCAAAGTGAAGAAAGCAAGTTGATATAACTATAAGACAAGTTAAAGATATCCAAAATGAAGAAAAGAGGTGCATACAACTATACCATGAGTTACAAATATCCGAGTTGAAGAAAGTGAATACGTATTAACTATACGACCAGGTGAAAATATTCGAAATGAAGAACGGAAATTCATATAACCATTTTCAAGTTATGAATTCGGATATACGAATTATAGATATCCAAAATGAAGAAAGGAAGTACATACAACTATGCAGCGTGTTACAAATTCCGATAAGTCACTAATATTCGAAATGAAGAAGGGAAATTTATGTAAACATTGTTAAGTTGTAACTTCGGATATGTGAATTGTAAATACGTTCAAGATTAAGAAAGGAAATACATATTAACTATACAACTAGTTACAAATATTCAGAGTGAAGAAAGGAAATTTATATAACCACTTGTAAGTCACAAATTCGGATATATGAATTACTGCCATCCAAAAAATGGAAAAAAAAAGAAATTCAAATAACTATAGTACAAGTTAAAAATATCCGAAATGAAGAAAGGAAGTTCCTATAGCGGTACAACAAGCAAATTCCGATATGCGAATTACAAATATCCAAAGTGAAGAAAGCAAGTTGATATAACTATAAGACAAGTTAAAGATATCCAAAATGAAGAAAAGAGGTGCATACAACTATACCATGAGTTACAAATATCCGAGTTGAAGAAAGTGAATACGTATTAACTATACGACCAGGTGAAAATATTCGAAATGAAGAACGGAAATTTATATAACCATTTTCAAGTTATGAATTCGGATATACGAATTGTAGATATCCAAAATGAAGAAAGGATGTAGATATACGACTAGTTATAAATACTCGAAATAAAGATTACATACATAATGTTGCAAATTACAAACACCAAATAAATGGAAAAAAGGAATTCATATAACGATAGTACAAGTTAAAAATATCCGAAATGAAGAAAGTAAGTTCATATAACGGTACAAGCTACAAATTCTGATATGTGAATTACAAATATTCAAAGAGAAGAAAGGAAGTTGGTATAACCATATGACTAGTTAAAGATATCCGAAATGAAAAAAGGAAGTGCATGCCATGCCATGAGTTACAAATTCTCAAGTGTCTGGCACAAATGTCCAAAATGAGGAAGAAAGTTCATATACGATGAAGAAATGAAGAATGGGCGTTTATATAACCATTTGACGAATTACTAATTCCGATATGTGAATAAATTCGGATATCTGAATTACAATCCGAAATGAAGAAAGAATGTACATTATATATGAAATGTAGGAAGAAACTTCATATAACTATTTATATAATGAGTTACAAAATTGGCTATGAGTTAGAAATATCCGTAATGAAGCGAGAAAGTTTATATAATGGCGTCGAGTCCAATATGAGACAAGGAAGCTCTTAAATATACAACGCGTTACAAATTCTTATGTGAGTTACAACTATCCGAAATGAAGAAAGGACATATGTTAAATATACTATGAGTTACAAATGTTTGTTTCATATCCAATAAAAAAATAGATCCTAAAGCAGTGGCGATTTCTTAATATGAACTGCAGAGCAACTCACTCTACCACTTTCCTACGAACAACACAGTTATGGAATTCATTGTCCAGCCATGTTTTCGCGTTTTACCCGATATCCTTGGGGTTTTAACTTCAATTTTACCGCAATATAGTACCCACGTGTTGTAATAGAATTACCGTACATGGTATTGAATTAAATAAAAAGTGTGTTCAAATTTAGGTAATAAATTCACAAATTAACATCATAACATTTTTAACGCTGCGCCGCGCCTAACGAAGTGGCGATAATAAAATCAAACCCCCTGGCGAAATGACATTTAATAATTAATTCTAAGGTCTACACTATGTCGGGGGCAAGAACACAATAATTATTTTAACATGGCCGTAAATAACGGCCGCGCGGTAATTTAAAAGTTTAGGGCGGATTGTATTTTCAGTTTTATAACGCGTTTCGTCGCGTATTTTTGCATTTTTAACCAAAGCCGCGCCCAGTTTGAAGTTTTCAAATTACCTCGGTTACACTTTTGTTATATTAGCGTCACCGAAAAAAAAATCCATGCGAGTATTAAACGCTTCCAACAAGCTGCGGCGCGGCGACTTTATAAATTTTAATAACATTCGTACCGCAGCGATAATTTACTTTGAATATATACTTTAGGCGAATATGTATAATATTTAATAATTTTCCAAATTCTCCGCCCGAACCGGAAACGGGGTGTCGCCCCCATCCTCGTTCAGTAACAAATCGCTTCTATTTTCATTATGTTTTGGAAACATTTACTTTTGTGTACCGCTTAAGTGGAAGCGAGTCAACGTCGACACAATATAAATTGAGATGTTTTACAAAATCTTATTGAATGTTTTGATTCGTTCCGTCTTGTTTGCCTTTGAAGGATTTATACCATTTACCAAATTTGTATGTGCGGCTTTTAGACTGAAATATCGTGTGTTTGTGTTTATCTCAAATAAATTTATCATGTTGTGTATCTCGTTTGTCAACGGAACTTCAGCCAAACATGACACGACGTGACGTATTGGATAATATATATTTTATATGAGCAACGCCATATTGTCAACGCGATATGTTTTTTCAGCGGCTATGACTAGCGTATTTTTCTTTATTTGTCAGAATAATGGATTTCGAAACACTCGAGTAAATGGCGGAGGAGCCAGTTGGACGTGTAAGCGACTTGGCGGGGGCTGAAACGCTCCTAAAAGGTCCCTGACCCCGTGTTTACAAATACGCGTGGGTTCATCGCTGTAGGGCCTGCAACTTCGATTTTAGTCCCATTTGCAACCATCAAAAGACAACCAGATAACATCAGCAGAGGGAAAATTTGATGTAGACGTTAAAAGGCTGGAAATAACGCAAAGTAACGTTAGAAGTGGCTGTACAGGAGTAGACAGAAAGGAGCTGAAGAAAAAAATGACTAATAGTCATTAGAAGGACCAAGCTCGCTGACATTAGCAGAAGGAGATGGAGGAAAAAAGTTGAAAAAAACTAGACGTAAACTACTTTTGACAGGAATGTGCGGCAACATTTGGGAGCAACCTGTAGATTGTAGGCAGAAAGGAGCTGAAGACAACCCAGTCGAAATGTCTTCAAAAAACGGTTATTCTTGATTAATACACTCTTTTTGTTAGCTCGTCATTATTTATGCACTCTTTTTGTTCGATTGTCATTTTTAAATAGCGAAATGTTTAGATATATGAGGATAACTAAAGCAAAACACCTCCTAGAAATGTTTCCTCTTTCGATAAACGTGTGCTCGTTGTTTGCGCTTGCACTCTTTTGGTAATATTTGGGAGAAACCTGTAGATTTTAGACAGAAACGAGCCGAAGGAAACCCAGTCGAAATGTCTTCGAGAAAAGGCCTTTCAAGGTTAATCGTTTACCCATCATTTTCTTGTTATTGTGCGTACACTCGTTTTGTTACCCAATATTATTTATGCACTCTTTTTGTTCGATTGTCATTGTTTAATGCCGAAATGATCAGATATATGAGGGTAACTAACCAAAACACCTCCTAGAAATACTTTCTCTTTCGATAAACGTGTGCTCGTCGTTTGTGCTTGCACTCTTTTGGCAATATTTGGAAGAAACGTTTAGACTGTAGACAGAAAGGAGCCGAAGAAAATGCTTTTCCTGGTTAATCGTTTACTTATTATTTTCTTGTTATTGTGCATACACTATTTTTGTTAGTCCGTCATTATTTATGCACTCTTTTTGTTCGATTGTTATTTTTAAATACCGAAATGATTAGATATGTGAAGGTAACTAAACCAAAACACCTCCTAGACATGTTTTCTCTTTCGATAAACGTGTGCTCGTCGTTTGCGCTTGCACTCTTTTGGAAATATTTGGGAGAAACCTGTAGATTGTAAACAGAAAAGAGTCGAAAGAAACCCAGTCGAAATGTCTTCGAAAAAAGGCTTTTCCTAGTTAATCGTTTACTCATCATTTTCTGGTTATTGCACGTGCACTCTTTTTGTTAGCTCGTCATTATTTATGCACTCTTTTTGTTCGAATGTCATTTTTAAATGCCGAAATGACTAGCGCTAGCACTCTTTTAGTTTGATAGTCATTTATTACTATAAAGATGTCCAAAAACATAAGTGAAAGTAACTCAATCAAATCGCCTTCAAGAAACAATTTTTCCTGACCAATCCTTTTATTGTTACTGCTTGGGCACTCATTTTGTTTGCTCGTCGTAGTTCTTGCAGATTGCTTACTATTTTTAAAATTTAAATGACCAGATATATGGGGACAATAAAACTAAAACGTATTTTTTCTTAGATGGAAATGTTTGCTCGTCATTTATGCATGCACTCTTTTTGTTGATCAGCATTTTTTATTGCAAAAATATCCAGAAATGTAATTCGGCACAAGTAACTCAGTTAAAACGCCTTCAAATAATGCACAGTTTTCGTTTATTTATAATTTTTTAGTTATTGTTCGTGCACTCTTTTAGTTTGCTCTTCATTACTCAAGCACTCTTTTTGCTTGATCGTCAGTTTTTAATAATGACCAGATAAATTTGTGTAAACAAACTAAAACGTAATGTAAATTTGGGACTGCAGAGCAATGAAGACATGAAAAGAGCCTTGCAACAGAAGGCACTGCAGGAGAATTTATTCGCAATACGAAAAATCTAAGGCCATTTCACCACAAACCCACTGCGCTTGCTTTTAATTCTGGGTATAGTTTAACGCCCATTTTACTTATATTAAAAATACTAACAGGACGAGAAAATAAATGGCAGCCGGTAATTATATAAAACTTCCCACCATACGCCGCACTGAATTTTCCAGGGAATAGAGTATGGCCACAAAATAAGGCCAAACTCGTAAAAACTAATAATGTGTAAAATGTCCACAACAAAACTCATAAAAGTAGGGATGGTGACGTTGGTATTACAGAGAAAAATTAGTTTAGTAATAATGTAGCAGCTAAACGTTGCGAAATGTCCAGCTATAGCCTAGAGTAGTAACTATTGTTCTTGTGTAAGTACATTGTAATTTTCCTTGTTTCGTTTTTGCTTAAATGGTAGCTAATGAAATATAAAACCGAATCACATTATAGTACAAAATATATGTAGTCTAATATTCTTACTACCTCAGTTTGGAAGAGCACGCGTTATTGGAACGCTATTTGGGAATACAATGACTGGCACAGAGAGCGAAAAATCCACAATTTTGCTCGTTATTTCTATGTGAACTCTTTAAAGTTATTTCTTACTGCAAAAATGACAAAAAACAAAAGTTGATGAAAGTAGTTTCTTGGCACTCTTTTTGTTTGGCACTCTTTTTGTTTGCTCATAATTACCTAGGCACTCTTTTTGTTTAATTGTTATTTTTTAATGCAAGTATGACCAGATATTTGAGGGTAACTAAACTGAAACAGCTCCTAGGAATGCTTTGTATTTAGATAAACGTGTGCTCGTTGCACTCTTTTAGTTTGATCGTCATTTATTACAATAAAAATGTTCAAAAACGTAGAAAGAAATAATTTTTTCCTGACCAATCATCTTCTCATCATTTTTCGTCATTGCTTGTGCACTCTTTTTGTTTGATCATCTTAGCATGTTTTCCTGCTTGCCATTTTTAAAATTTAAATGAAGAAATGTGGGGACGAGAAACTAAAACGTGCCTGGGGAACTATTTTTTCTTGGATGAACTGCACACGTCATTTGTGCGTGCACTCTTTTTGTTTGCTCATCGTAGTACTTGCATTTTTTAAATCTAAATGATCAGAAATATATATGGGGATGGTAAAACTAAAACGTAGCTGATAAACTATTTTTTCTTGGATGAACGTTTGCTCCTTATTTGTACGTGCACTCTTTTAGTTGATCATTATTTTTTAGCTCAAAAACAACCAGGAACGTGAACCGGTACAGGTAACTCAGTTAAAACCCCTTCAAGAAATGATTTTTACACATAATTCTCGTACTTTTCAAATAATGGCGAATGCGCCAGTCGCATTTTCCCCAGTTTTCGTCTAATTATAATGTGCTCTTGCACTCTTTTCGTTTGTTCGTCATTATTCGAGCACTCTTTTTGTTTAATCGTCAGCAATGCCTAAATGACCAGATACATTTGGGTAAACAATCTAAATCTTTTGTTTTGTATGGCAACCTCTTGTTTAGGTGGAAACTTTTCAAGATATTTGAGTTTAAAGTTTTAGTCATTTTAAAAATTTTGAAAAAATCAACTACAATTTTCATAGTATTTTTAATTATAAACGATTTCTCTGTAATAGCATTTTTGCGTAATATAACTGGCACTTACGGTTTCTCGTGTATTTTTCATCTGCGTGCTGCCCTTCCACCACGTTATAGTTGGCTCTGGCCTGGAACCGACCACTTCACAACTAAGTTCGTAAGTGTTATCGGCGGATAATGGCTTATTTTCACCCAGCAGCTTCACCCACAATGGCCGGACTGGAACAAGAACATTAATTACAAACATGTCTACAACAAACATTCGAAGTGATAACATTAACTGATACAGTTCTCACATGTGTTTTCAGCGGCTGATCTTAATGTGAGGTTCTACAAGATCCAATGGATGCGAAAAAAGCGTAGTGGCGTAGTAATCGCTTTATCTGGGTTTTATGCACCAGCATGTCTGCGTTATATTCGCGAAATCAGCTCGCTCAATTTCGTGATATAAATTCTAATATACATTCCAGATTAAGTAACAAAAACTCTAATTTCTAACGAAAAAAATTTTATTACATAATATTCTATTCTAGTTCATTCTGTTTTAGCATTGTCACTCCCACCTAAGTACTACATTTTAATCATTAAAAATATGGGACCAACAAAAAAGTTCACGAGCCACGATGAGCAAACTAAAAGAGTGCACGAGCAACAGCAAAAGAAAAACAATAAGCAACCAATAAACCAGGAAGAATCGTTTCTTAAAGAGGTTTTGATTGAGTTACTTCCATCTACTTAATGCTCTTGGTCATTTTTGCAGTAAAAAATGACGATCAAATAAAAAGAGTGCAGGTGCAAACGACGTACAAACGTCTATCCAAGAAATAATCTTCCTTAGAAGGCGTTTTAGTTTCGTTACCCCCAAATATCTGACCATTTAGGCATTAAAAACTAACGATAGAAAAAAGAATGCGCGATCAATGACAATCAAGCCAAAAGAGTGCAAAAGCAGTGACAACATAATAAGAAAACGATTGGCCAGAAAAATCGTTTCTCGAAGAGTTATTTGCACATGCTCACGTTTCTACTCATTTTTGCTATAAAAAACGACAAAAAGAGTGCACGTGCAAACGACTGTCAAACGTTTATCCAAGAAAGAACTTCCCTAGAAGGTGTTTTTGTTACGTTACCACCAAATCTCTGGCTATTTAAGCAGTAAAATCTAACGATAAAAAAATACACGAGCGATGACAATTAAACTAAAAGAGTGCGAGAAGAGTGACAACACAATAAGCAAACGATTAGCCAGAAAAATCGTTTCTCGAAGATGTTTTGACTGAGTTGTACGCTCATACTCACATTAAAGACATTTTTGCTGTGAAAAACGACAAAAAGAGTGCACGAAACAACGACGATCAAATGTTTATTCAAGAAAGAATCTTTCCTAGAAGGTGTTTTAGTTTCGTTACTACTAAATATCTCGTCATTTAGGCATTAAAAGCTAACGATAAAAAGAAGAATGCGCGAGTAATGACAATCGAACTAAAAGAGTGGCAAACAATGAACAAACTTTTGTCCAAGAAAAAATCCTGAGAGTTGATTTAGTTTCAATTTTTCCATATTTCTGGTCATCTAGATATAGGAAAATTGGCAAATAAATAAGAAAGTGCAAGAGAAGCAAAAGAGTGCAGGAGTAATGATCAAAGAACGATAAGCAAACAATTAACCAGAAAAAATATTTTCAAGATAGCATTATAATTATAGTTATTTTCATTTACATCTATTTCTGGATATGTTTGTGATTAAAAAATTACGACCAAATGAAGAGAGCACGTGCAAACGACGAACAAAACGTTTATTTAGGAGTGCGAACAAAAAGAGTGCCGAGCAATGACAAAAAAGCGACTAGCAAACAAATGGCCAGGAAAAAATGGTTTCTGGAACGTGTTTAACTTCGATGTATCTACCTGATTACTACATTTCTGGTCATCTGGGTTATCAGAAACTGAGAGCCAACAAAAAGAGTGCCAAGCAATGACAAAATGGCGACCAGCAAACGAATGGTCAGGAAGAAATGATTTATTGACAGTGATTAACGTCGTCGTTCCTACCTAATTACATTTTCGGCCATTTTGGTCATTAGAAATAATACAAAAAGAGTGCCGAGCAATGACAAAAAAACGAATAGTAAACACATAGCCTGGAAAAAATGAGTTCTGGACTTCGATGTTTCTACCTAATTACATTTCTGGTTCTAATTATGTTACAACGGACACACATTCAGAATGCGAACGCAAGAGCTTGTACCTGTTGGGAATGCCTGTAATTCGTAATATTTAACTCCATAAACCAATTACATGGAAATAAATTCAAATACAGGTTACTGGACCATGCGGCGTACATCGGAACGTGGAGCATCGGATTGTCAATTACCGATGTGTTGGAAACGTTCAATAGATACGTTTCGACGGGCGGGGAAGTACTGTTTAAGCTTGTTTTAGCGTAAAAATGCTGCAGATTGCGCTTGAGCGCTCCGGCATATCTCCTTTCCGCATCAAAAATTACACGTTATTGATACGAAGCTTTCCATTTCATGGTCATTTTAATCAGGCCGCAATGCTTTCCGGGATAATTTTAAATTAATCCGAGAATAAATTGCTCAAATTACTTTTCTAATTCTGATTTATTGTTTTTGTGGGCTAAAAATAGCAAACGATATAGGGGATTATTAAAAATAGTGGGTCAGTAATTAATCAAACGTATTATAATAGACAAGATATTAATTAAAAAGGCCCGAATCCGCAATCTGATTAATCGGGAATCGTTTTGTTCTCGTTTAAAAACTGACAGCCGAAATACGTTTACTAAACATTATCAAATAAATTATTTTCTTTAGCAATTATAAATAGGGCGGCCTTCAGGAATAGCAACGACAGCAAGGCGCATTTAGAAATAAACAACTGGAACATGAGGTCTGTATTTACTTTGTTGTACCTTTTATAATATAGCACAGATATAACGAACGGCCGACCTGCATTGCAGGTCCTTGCAGTCCTTGTTTATATCAAGATATCTAATATACACACGACGTAGTGGTGCAGGAGCTTGCACGTCCAAATAATATTTCACAGAATTGTTAATTTAAACACCTCGTTTTGATTTGCCATTATTATTGTTCAGGCAAATCATTTCAAAAATGACGATCAAACAAAAAGACAAAAAGAGTGAAGAAACAGGGAAGCAATAAGCAGACGATTAACTAAGAAAAATCGTCTCTTGATGTCGTTTTGATTGAGTCAGTTACACATTTTTATCTGTTTTGCAATAAAAAATGACAATCAAACAAAAAGAGTGCATGAATAATGACAAGAAAACGATGAGACAATTATTGACCAGAAAAATAGCTTCGTGGAGCTGTTTTGATTGAGTTACTTTCACGTTTTTGGTATTCTTTGCAATAAAAATGAGTGAAACAAAAAGAGTGCACCAGTAATGGCAAGAAAACGATGAAAAAATAATTAGTCAGGAAGGACTGTTTCTTGAAGCTCTTTTGATTGGAGTAACCTTTACGTTTTCGGCCATTTTTGCAATAAAAAATTACAATAAAACAAAAAGAGTGCACAAGTAATGATAAGAAGACGGTGAGAAAACGATTAGACAGGAAAAATCGTTTCTTGGAGTCGTTTCGATTGACTTACTTTTTAGTTTGTTTTTTTGCAATAAAAAATGACAGTCTAACAAAAAGAGTGCATAACTAGTGTTGAAAAAACGATGAGAAAATGAATACCCAGAAAAGATCGTTTCTTGAAGCCGTTTCAATTGAGTTACTTTCTTGTTTATGGTATGTCTTCTAAGAAAAAATGACAAACAAAAAGAGTGCACGAGTATTGACAAGAAAACCATGAGGTAATGATTAACTAGGAAAAATCGTCTGTTGGAAGCCGTTTTGATCGAGCTATTTTCAATGATGAATGATAAAAAAATGATCCAGGGAAAATCGTTTCTTGAAGCCGTTTTGATTGAGTTGCTTTCACGTTTTTGGTATTTCTTGCAATAAAAAATGACAATCAAACAAAAAGAGTGCACAAGAAAACCATGAGAAAATGATTAGTCAAGAAGAATCATTTCTTGAGGCCGTTTTGGTTGAGTTATTTTTACGTTTTTAGTCTTTTCTTTGGTCTAAAAATAACAATCAAACAAAAAGAGTGCATGAGTAATGATAAAAATGATTAGCCAGGGAAAATCGCTTCTTGAGGCGGTTTTAATTGAGTCATTTTTTACGTTCTTCGTCTCTTGTGTAGTAAAAAGTGACAGTCAAACAAAAAGAATGCACGAGTAATGATAAGAAGACGATGAGAAAATGAATCGCCAGAAAAAATCGTTTCTTGAAGCCGTTTCTATTGAGTTACTTTCGCATTCATGGTCTTCCTGGTAATAAAAAATGACAAACAAACAAAAAGAGTTTGTTTTTAATCTTGATCTCGGAAATTTGTTCTTGTCAGTCCAAAACTGTATATACAATACATACATTCCTCTACAACACCTAAAAGGCAAAAATACTGGATCAGCCTCTATAAGGTTGCCATAGGAGAAACTGTCGTGGGAACGCGTTTGTGTCTTTTCATCAAAGAGAATAAAATTAAAGAATAATTTTTTTGAAAAATCTGCTTTGTCGGTTCAAAATTTTATGATCATACATGATCATCCATAGATCGCTCTACAACACCGTAAAGCGAAAATTTTTGACCAGCCTTAATAAAGGAAGAACCAAAAGTTTATACATTTTTTTTTAATCGTTCGTCTGATCATTATACAGTAAACACGTGACTGCTACGGTGAACAGGAATGTTGCTTTTTGTGGTTTAATACCGTTTGACTATTAATTATTTCCCTTGATCTCTTCGGATTCGTATATTTCAATCTTCGATCTGCTTGCGATAATCGAGTCAAGTATTCCCATATAGCAGACAACTCGGCTGGCTGCTCCATATCTTCCTGCATTAACTAACAGAGATAACGTTTACATTGTGCGCATTTACATATCTATTAAGTAAATTAACATGAAATATATATCAATGCTAAGTAAGGCCGTCCCGCAGAGTAACCTGTGCCCCAGAGAGAGGCACAGAGTATGATGACTACTAGTATTGCCTGGAGACCGAGACCCTCTTCACTGGTGCCATATTTGCCAGCTGACAGATTCACGAAGTACTAATATGATATATGCACGCCGAATGTTCAGTTAACATTGTGAATTCTACTGTTTGCTATACGCGAACGGAATTAACATGCAGTTTTGCGTATTCGCTAACTCGATTTCACCCTCGTTGACTTGTCGGTGGATCCCGCAGAAAGTTGCCGGAACTTTTATTTCTACCATGTATTTAAACTATTAGGAGGATTTGCATAAAATACGGCCCGCAGCCCGGGATATTAATAATTTAATTACGGATGAACAACTGCGTTTTATCTCGCATGAAAACATTCGTTTTTTAATTAACTTGTTCACAACCATTATCAAAACAATATTGTGCCTAACAAACTCCCGTTTCCGCCGGACCGCCCCAACATTATTCAGAAGCTGGGATGTACGCAGGGCAGGGCGAAAATCGGACTTTTTAACGTTCTAAAATATGCGAACTTCAAAAATGAAAATAGCTAAACACACTATTTAGGTATAAAAATTCTAAAGAACGGTCCTGTGCTATTAGGTTATGTTCATTTGTTTTTGAACCGTTGAGTAAAGAAGTAATTTAAAGAGCCGCAACCCTATTGAGGAATTAGGGTGCCTCTAGACACGCAGTTTAATATGAAAATTTTATCCGGCGTTAAAGGAGAGTCCCAAGTCCGAGAACACCGTGTATATATCCATCAATCAGAACGAGTGTTGGGTTCATTAAAAAATACACGATAAATATTTTTTCTCCTTTTGCTATTTTCATTGCAAGTCATAAAGTGAACGGGGGCAAAAATACATTAATCATTCATTCCAACATTATTGTTCGCGCATTTTTTCTTTTAAAAAATAGCTGAAAAGCATATTTTTAAAGGCAAATCATATATTTATGTTCGCTGTAAATCGAATTGGTACGCTGACCCTAAAGACAGACGTTTGAATCACTTATCCTGATGAATCTTTCATCCAGCAATGGTACTCAGACCGTACTTATCAAGAATAATAACCGTAATTTTATGAACAGTCCCCATATATTATTATACGTGTCTAAATTTCGATACTATTACGTCTCAGCAGGATTTCTTTAACAATTCTATTGCGGCAAATCTGCGGACCACATCTTTCAATTTCATGATCTAATGGATTTTATTGAAAGGGAACCTGTGCCATTATATGACAATGGTAGTCTGCTTTGTAGCACTTAGATGAAGACGCCGCAATGCCGATGTTAGTTATATAGCGTTTAAATGTACAGGCCTCTCATTTCAGCATTAGCCGAATATTTTCGCGGTGAGACGCGTTAGGTTAGAAAAAAATATATTACGTTCCACCCGTTCCTCTCAAGCTGAAAATTCTAATTCGATTCATACACTTTGTAATAAAATTTTGCTGGTGTTGTACAGGGTGGTACATTTAACTGGAGTCTAATCTAGGTAGCTCAAACAAAACAGCTTCAAACAACGATTTTCCGTAGCCAATCATTGACCATCATTTTTTTATCATTATTCATGCACTCTTTTTGTTTATTTGTCATACGTTATTAAAAAGAAGACGAAAAACGTGAAAGTAGCTCAATCAAAACGGCTTCAAGAAACGATTTTTCCTGGCGAATCATTTTCTCATCCATCATTAGTTATGCACTCTTTTTGTTTGATTGTCATTTCTTATTGCAAGGAAAACAAACATAAAAGTAAGTCAATCAAAACGGCTTCAAGAAACGATTTTTCCTGGCGAATCATTTTCTCATCCATCATTAGTTATGCACTCTTTTTGTTTGATTGTCATTTCTTATTGCAGAGAAAACAACCATAAAAGTAAGTCAATCAAAACGGCTTCAAGAAACGATTTTTCCTGGCGAATCATTTTCTCATCCATCATTAGTTTGTTATGCACTCTTTTTGTTTGATTGTCATTTCTTATTGCAGAGAAAACAACCATAAAAGTAAGTCAATCAAAACGGCTTCAAGAAACGATTTTTCCTGGCGAATCATTTTCTCATCCATCATTAGTTATGCACTCTTTTTGTTTGATTGTCATTTCTTATTGCAAGGAAAACAAACATAAAAGTAAGTCAATCAAAACGGCTTCAAGAAACGATTTTTCCTGGCGAATCATTTTCTCATCCATCTTAGTTATGCACTCTTTTTGTTTGATTGTCATTTCTTATTGCAAAGAAAACAAACATAAAAGTAAGTCAATCAAAACGGCTTCAAGAAACGATTTTTCCTGGCGAATCATTTTCTCATCCATCATTAGTTATGCACTCTTTTTGTTTGATTGTCATTTCTTATTGCAAAAAAAACAAACATAAAAGTAAGTCAATCAAAATGGCTTCAAGAAAAGATTTTTCCTGGCGAATCATTTTCTCGTCCATCATTAGTTATGCACTCTTTTTGTTTGATTGTCATTTCTTATTGCAAAGAAAACAAACATATAAGTAAGTCAATCAAAACAGCTTCAAGAAACGATTTTTCCTGGCGAATCATTTTCTCATCCATCATTAGTTATGCACTCTTTTTGTTTGTCATTTCTTATTGCAAAGAAAACAAACATAAAAGTAAGTCAATCAAAACGGCTTCAAGAAACGATTTTTCCTGGCGAATCATTTTCTCATCCATCATTAGTTATGCACTCTTTTTGTTTGATTGTCATTTCTTATTGCAAAGAAAACAAACATAAAAGTAAGTCAATCAAAACGACTCCAAGAAACGATTTTCCCTATCTAATCATTTTCTTACTCTTTTCTTGTCGATTACGCATGCACTCTTTTTGTTTGATTGTCATTTTTTGTTGCAAAAAAAAAACCAAAAACATGAATGTTACACAATCATAAAGCGTCAGGAATCGATTTTTCCTGGCTAATCATTTGCTCATCGTTTTCTTATCATTGCTCATGCACTCTTTTTGTTCATTTGTCATTTTTTTATTACAAATAGAACTTCAAGAAACGATTTCTCCTGACTAGTCATTTTCTCATCGTTGTCTTGCCACTACTTATGCATTCTTTTTGTTTTATTGTCATTTTTTATTGCAGGAAAAACAAAAAAACACAAAAAAACATGAAAGTTTGGTTCTCCCTCTGTAGCGTCCTTATTACGGCTGCTAGAGGTTGTAGGAAAAAGTAAGGACGAGTCCGAGTTAATAAAACTTGAGTCGAGTTTAAATATTTCTCGAGAAATTTTCTTTAAATTTTATTTCTTTAGGTGGAAAGACAGAAACGCGTTGAGACGACAGTATTTCCTATAGAAAGTGTATAAAGCTCGATCCCGTATTTTCGACTTTTAGAGGTTGTAGAGGAATGTGTGTATATACAGTTTTGGACGACAAGAAATTTTCGAGATTGCGATTAAAAAAAATATTTATTTTACTTTTGGTTCTCCCTCTGTAGTGTCCTTATTACAGCTACTAGAGAATTTTCGTCTTATAGAGGTTGTAGCGCTATGTATAGGCGATTAAAACTCAATAGAACTTGGGTCGAGATTAAAGACTTCTCTAGAAAATTATTTTTTAATTTTATTTTCTTAGGTGGGAAGACAGCAACACGTTGTTACGACAGTTTCTCCTATGGCAACCTTATAATGGCTGATCCAGTATTATCGACTTTTAGAGGTTGTAGAGGCACGTATGTATATACAGTTTTGGACTGACAAGAAAGACAGAAACGCGTTGTTACAACGGTTTCTCCTATGGCAAGCTTATAAAGGCTGATCCATTATTTTCACTTTTAGAGGTTGTAACGGAATAAATGTATATACAGTTTTGAACTTACAAGAAGAAATTTTCGAGATTACGATTAAAAACAAATTGACCTTACTTTTGGTTCTCCCTCTGTAGCGCACTTATTACGGCTGCTAGAGGATATTCGTCTTATAGAGGTTGTAGAAGCTATGTATAGACGATTACAAGTCAATAGAACTTTGGTCGAGATTAAAGACTCGAGAAAATATTTTTTAATTTTATTTTCTTAGGTTACAAACGCTGATCCACTATTTTCGACTTTTAGAGGTTGTAGAGGAATGTATATATATATAGTTTTGGACTGACAAGAAAGACAGAAATTCGTTGTTACGACGGTTTCTCTTATCGCAAGCTTATAAAGGCTGAACCAGTATTTTCGACTTTTAGAGGTTGTAGAGGAATGTATGTATATACAATTTGGACTGACAGGAAAGACAGAAACGCGTTGTTACGACGGTTTCTCCTACGACAAACTTATAAAGGCTGATCCAGTATTTTCGACTTTTAGAGGTTGTATAGGAATGTATATATATATATAGTTTTGGACTGACAAGAAAGACAGAAATTCGTTGTTACGACGGTTTCTCTTATCGGAAGCTTATAAAGGCTGAACCAGTATTTTCGACTTTTAGAGGTTGTAGAGAATGTATGTATATACAGTTTTGGACTGACAAGAAGAAATTTACGAGATTACAATAAAAAACAATTCATTTTATTTTGGTTCTTTTTCTGTAGCGCCCTTATTAAGACTGAACGAAAATTTTTGCTTTACGGGGTTGTAGAACGATGTATGGATGAATTTCGGACCGACAATGAATACTTATCGAGAACATAATTATATTATTTTATTTTCCAAGGCACGCCCCAAATCTATGTATATGAACGTTATAATTTATACAAACGGATACATATATTTGCAATCTTCCGTGAAACTGTTATTACGAAAGTTCGGCATTAGGGGCGCACTTTGGACGAGCGTAAAATTTTTGTTCGCGTGGAATTGTCAAATTACTGACGATATTGCGAACGACATTTACATTTTCATAGTAAGCGTTTAACTTATGTAAACTTTATAGCTAGCGATATTACAAATCGCTGCAGAAACTAGAAAAGTTCCGGACTTGGACAAATGTTACGGTCAGTTCCTAAACTAACAATGCCGACAAAAAGCGGGGTCTGTGTTTTACGACAGTGTGGGCGGCCAACTTTAAAAACTTTTCATAAATTCCCTAAAAAATATCTATCGGCTGTGATTTGTGTGGCTTGGAATAGTCGCATATTCGCGATGAAAAATTCGCGGACCCTTTGCGGAATAAAAAGCTCTTTACGGGCTTTGTGTCGTCCGACTTTTTATAAACACGTGCTCTTTCTTGAAACGCCAACGATGTGTAACTCATGAATTGTAAATCGCTTTAAACATCAAATATGGGCAGTGAAATTATATAATGGTTGTCGGTTGAGTCGCAGTCGAGCATGGAAAAAATTGAAGACGAGGAGGGAAGCTCATGAAATTTTACAAATAAAATGGCTTTGAGAAAAACTGATTCGCCTCCAGGAAAATTTCGAACTGCAATAAGGCCTCAGGTTGGTATTTTGTTCCTATCATAAAATAGTTGCCTGCAAGCTTTACTAATAAACTTCTGGTCTAACTTCAACAACAGGCGAGGCATTTCAAGTGGGCCACTTAAAGCAAGCATCCTGTATATGATTAAATTTGTTGCTTCAAATTTAACACGAAATTCGCAACATAGTTCGCGGGATTATTCAGGTTTCGAAACTTCCTTTCCACATAATTCACCGTGAACGAGCCTTTTACAACCGCTGCATGCACACATTACTGCAAGTGTGAAAAAACGCTTTGTTGCACATACACGCAGCACTAGCGCAAAACATAATTTTCCAAACTGCACGGCTAATTGAGTTTTATTAGGTATACGGTACGTTTTTACTAGTTATATCAGTTCGGACGGATATTTGAGCAAAAAAGATTATTCAAATTACCCAGCGCCAACATGGCATCCTGGTCCCATAGGTCTAATCTAGCGCCGGTAGTGGCAAAGCATATCTCGTTGATGACGGGCAGTGTTTTTACTCGCCACCATTACAGCGCTATTTTAAATTGCAAACAAAAACACCGAGTAAATTATTTTAAATAATTACTCTGCGTGGACTACGTTTATTAATGGTTTTCGACACAATCCCTTCCCACCGGGTCGTGCTGAACGCTACAAATATTTACTGGAATTTTCTTCATCCATTTTTGAGTGTGTGTGAGAAAGATAAGGAGAGAGGAAAAGAGAGAGCGACATAGTCCAGTTTAAACAACGCAAATTTAGGTATACGCCGACTGCAATGCGTGTAAGCCGGATTATAAACAACTTTTTTGGCGGAGGAGCGCAAACAAGATATGCTCTGCAACAGCTGGAAAAATTATTGTGTGAACGAGGCACTAAATATAAACCGTACATACTCTTTTAAAGCAATTTAACGTGTACTGTTTTACTTTTTCTTTGACGTCGATATAAATAATACTATTTGTCAGAAGATGCTTCAATTCTGACTGAAATATAAATATTAACACTTGTCAGAAGATCCTTTTTATTGCCACGTAAATATAAATAATAACATTTGTCAGAAAGCACTTTTTACTCTGACACAACACTTGCCAGAAGATAATTTTTAATTCTTTTGCTGCAGCATTATAAATACACTCTTCGTTTGTCAGAGGACGCTTTTCATTCTGACATAAATATTCACATAATTCAATTGTCAGAAGGTTCTTTTCATTCTGACAAAAAATATAAATAGTCACACTTGTCAGAAGATCCTCTGTATTCCGACAAAAATATAAATAACACTTGTCAGAAGACAATTTTTAATTTTTTACAGTACAAGATCTACTGCAGTGTTGCAAATGTCCTCTACTTGTCAGAAGATCCTTTTTATTCTGAAGTCGATATAAATACATTTAATTGTCAGAAGATCCTTATTATTCTAACGTAAATATAAATAATAACACTTATTGATAGACTTTCTATTATGGTGTAATTAACAATTGTCAGAAGATCCTTTTCATTGCTACGTAAATGTAAATAAAAACATTTGTCAGAAGACCTTTTTATTCTGACGCAACACTTGTCAGAAAACGATTGTTAATTATTTTGCTGCAGCATTGCAAATACACCCTTCACTTGCCAGAGGACGCTTTTCATTCTGACATAAACATAAATAATATATTCAATTGTCAGAAGATTCTTTTTTTCTGACAAAAATATAAAGTCGCAATTATCAGAAGACGTTTTTAATTCTCTTGCTGCGGCATTGTAAATACACTCTTGGTGTGTCAGAGGACTCTTTTCATTCCGACATAAATATAAATAATATATTCGATTGTCAGAAGATTATTTCCATTCTGACATAAATTATAAATAGTCACACTTGTCAGAAGATAATTTTTAATTCTTTTGCTGTAGCATTGTAAATACACTCTTGGCTTGTCAGAGGACTCTTTTCATTCTGATATAAATATAAATAATATATTCAATTGTCAGAAGATTATTTTCATTCTGACAAAAATATAAATAGTCACACTTGTCACAAGATAATTTTTAATTCTTTTGCTGCAGCATTGTAAATACACTCTTAGCTTGTCAGAGGACTCTTGTCATTCTGACATAAATATATATAATATATTCAATTGTCAGAAGATTATTTTCATTCTGACATAAAATATAAATAGTCACACTTGTCAGAAGATAATTTTTAATTCTTTTGCTGCAGCATTGTAAATACACTCTTGGCTTGTCAGATGACTCTTTTCATTCTGATATAAATATAAATAATATATTCAATTGTCAGAAGATTATTTTCATTCTGACAAAATATAAATAGTCACTTGTCAGAAGATTATTTTCATTCTGACAAAATATAAATAGTCACTTGTCAGAAGATAATTTTTAATTCTTTTGCTGCAGCATTGTAAATACACTCTTGACTTGTCAGAGGACTCTTTTCATTCTGATATAAATATATATAATATATTCAATTGTCAGAAGATTATTTTCATTCTGACATAAAATATAAATAGTCACACTTGTCAGAAGATAATTTTTAATTCTTTTGCTGCAGCATTGTAAATACACTCTTGGCTTGTCAGATGACTCTTTTCATTCTGATATAAATATAAATAATATATTCAATTGTCAGAAGATTATTTTCATTCTGACAAAATATAAATAGTCACTTGTCAGAAGATTATTTTCATTCTGACAAAATATAAATAGTCACTTGTCAGAAGATAATTTTTAATTCTTTTGCTGCAGCATTGTAAATACACTCTTGACTTGTCAGAGGACTCTTTTCATTCTGATATAAATATATATAATATATTCAATTGTCAGAAGATTATTTTCATTCTGACATAAAATATAAATAGTCACACTTGTCAGAAGATAATTTTTAATTCTTTTGCTGCAGCATTGTAAATACACTCTTGGCTTGTCAGATGACTCTTTTCATTCTGATATAAATATAAATAATATATTCAATTGTCAGAAGATTATTTTCATTCTGACAAAATATAAATAGTCACTTGTCAGAAGATTATTTTCATTCTGACAAAATATAAATAGTCACTTGTCAGAAGATAATTTTTAATTCTTTTGCTGCAGCATTGTAAATACACTCTTGACTTGTCAGAGGACTCTTTTCATTCTGATATAAATATATATAATATATTCAATTGTCAGAAGATTATTTTCATTCTGACATAAAATATAAATAGTCACACTTGTCAGAAGATAATTTTTAATTCTTTTGCTGCAGCATTGTAAATACACTCTTGGCTTGTCAGAGGACTCTTTTCATTCAGATATAAATATAAATAATATATTCAATTGTCAGAAGATTATTTTCATTCTGACATAAAATATAAATAGTCACACTTGTCAGAAGATAATTTTTAATTCTTTTGCTGCAGCATTGTAAATACACTCTTGGCTTGTCAGAGGACTCTTTTCATTCAGATATAAATATAAATAATATATTCAATTGTCAGAAGATTATTTTCATTCTGACATAAAATATAAATAGTCACACTTGTCAGAAGATAATTTTTAATTCTTTTGCTGCAGCATTGTAAATACACTCTTGGCTTGTCAGATGACTCTTTTCATTCTGATATAAATATAAATAATATATTCAATTGTCAGAAGATTATTTTCATTCTGACAAAATATAAATAGTCACTTGTCAGAAGATTATTTTCATTCTGACAAAATATAAATAGTCACTTGTCAGAAGATAATTTTTAATTCTTTTGCTGCAGCATTGTAAATACACTCTTGACTTGTCAGAGGACTCTTTTCATTCTGATATAAATATATATAATATATTCAATTGTCAGAAGATTATTTTCATTCTGACATAAAATATAAATAGTCACACTTGTCAGAAGATAATTTTTAATTCTTTTGCTGCAGCATTGTAAATACACTCTTGGCTTGTCAGATGACTCTTTTCATTCTGATATAAATATAAATAATATATTCAATTGTCAGAAGATTATTTTCATTCTGACAAAATATAAATAGTCACTTGTCAGAAGATTATTTTCATTCTGACAAAATATAAATAGTCACTTGTCAGAAGATAATTTTTAATTCTTTTGCTGCAGCATTGTAAATACACTCTTGACTTGTCAGAGGACTCTTTTCATTCTGATATAAATATATATAATATATTCAATTGTCAGAAGATTATTTTCATTCTGACATAAAATATAAATAGTCACACTTGTCAGAAGATAATTTTTAATTCTTTTGCTGCAGCATTGTAAATACACTCTTGGCTTGTCAGATGACTCTTTTCATTCTGATATAAATATAAATAATATATTCAATTGTCAGAAGATTATTTTCATTCTGACAAAATATAAATAGTCACTTGTCAGAAGATTATTTTCATTCTGACAAAATATAAATAGTCACTTGTCAGAAGATAATTTTTAATTCTTTTGCTGCAGCATTGTAAATACACTCTTGACTTGTCAGAGGACTCTTTTCATTCTGATATAAATATATATAATATATTCAATTGTCAGAAGATTATTTTCATTCTGACATAAAATATAAATAGTCACACTTGTCAGAAGATAATTTTTAATTCTTTTGCTGCAGCATTGTAAATACACTCTTGACTTGTCAGATGACTCTTTTCATTCTGATATAAATATATATAATATATTCAATTGTCAGAAGATTATTTTCATTCTGACATAAAATATAAATAGTCACACTTGTCAGAAGATAATTTTTAATTCTTTTGCTGCAGCATTGTAAATACACTCTTGGCTTGTCAGAGGACTCTTTTCATTCAGATATAAATATAAATAATATATTCAATTGTCAGAAGATTATTTTCATTCTGACATAAAATATAAATAGTCACACTTGTCAGAAGATAATTTTTAATTCTTTTGCTGCAGCATTGTAAATACACTCTTGGCTTGTCAGAGGACTCTTTTCATTCAGATATAAATATAAATAATATATTCAATTGTCAGAAGATTATTTCCATTCTGACATAAAATATAAATAGTCACACTTGTCAGAAGATTATTTTTAATTCTTTTGCTGCAGCATTGTAAATACACTCTTGGCTTGTCAGAGGACTCTTTTCATAATATATTCAATTGTCAGAAGATCATTTCATTCTGACATAAAATATAAATAGTCACTTGTCAGAAGATAATTTTTAATTCTTTTGCTGCAGCATTGTAAATTCACTCTTGTCTTGTCAGAGGACTCTTTTCATTCTGATATAAATATAAATAATATATTCAATTGTCAGAAGATTATTTCCACTCTGACATAAAATATAAATAATTTAATTTTCAATTATATTAATAGGTGAGAAAGCGCCGAAGTTTCCCCGACACCAATTCATTTGTAGCTGACGAGGCAAATCGCGCGCACTTTATCTTACTAAGCAGCGGCCCAATTAGTCAATTAGGCGGCTGGGGTGAGGGCCCCACATACTTCAACTAGCGCTAGGTCGAAAAAGCTTTATGAGTTTGAGATTTTTTTATGTGTAACATTAATAACACACCTAACCCGGGCATGCATCCCCGGAGTTCGTGCGTAATTACGGCGGCGGTCACGCGAAATATGAGCAACAAGTTCTTGTTATCATTTACTGCTCTCGGAATTTGTAGACGTTATCTCGTCCATAAATCGCCCTCTTGTCATACTCTGAAACAATTTGCCTTGGTATCCTACTAAATAGCCAAATTAGAGCATTTGCAGAATCCTGTTTAATCAAGGGGATGACTTTATTGCGAGTGATAAGCGTATGGAGACAACTTTACTAGAATGTGTCAGAATAATTAAACTGCTACGTCTAGTTCGGGCCTTAAAGCCCTAAAATTGTTTGAGCCGCTACACAGCAGGGAATTAGGACAATAACCGGATGAAATTTAATTTTCTGAAATTGTTTCAGCTCCAAATTCAGTCTAATATATTTAATTGAGAGGCTTGCCTGCCAAAAAGTTTTACGCGTTAAGGATGACGTATAACAAACAATTAATTATTTAGAATATAATGTCTTTTCGGAAGTTATGAGCGAGCGGTCGCCATATTGTTATTTCTCTCCTTATTTTTCAGAACATCCTAGTTTTATTCAAACTGTTTTAAATAACTCACTCACTTTGTAAATTTCTACGTCATCTTCATACATAAAGGGAATGCCGATCGCCTTGCTTATAAACAGATCATTAACAGATCAAATGAAGATGAGTGGCCCAAGGACGGAACCCTGAGGAACGCCTTTAATGAAAACTGTTCTATCAAATTGTAGATTAATTCACTTTTTTAGGAACAATTACAAAACAAATAAATAATTATCAGCAGTAAAGAAACCTCACAGGATGCCAGTTGCAAACAATTCCGAACGTTAACCATCTGTGGCTGCAATAATAGACAAAAAACAGTTTTGAGTTGTTTATCTTCTTTTTAGTTTTTATTTTCGTCTTTCCAGATAGCCCCATACAAAAGTCTAGCGGTGACAAATCCGGTGAATATGCTGGCCACTGAATGGACCGTTATAGTTCAATCCATCTGCCAGGTCATTCTACGTTCCTTTTAATAATGCAGTGTTTAGGGTTAATTTTCGCTGTTAGTTAATAAAACGTGCACAACTGCGAGTTTTAAAACTCGATATGTAAACCGGCGTTTACAAGGGCCACGATTTAGCATAAAACCGGCGAATTTAATTTAATAGCTCCCATCCAACAGGCTTAGGTGAGATGTAGGTGCATAGTTCTTACCAAAAATGTGTAATAAAGTACGGATATAATTTAATTCGGTGGCAAAGCAGTGAAGTTATTCATTCCTTGCCCCTTCCAGCTGCTTTCGGCGAGTTATTTACGAGGCGCAGTGTGTTCCCAACATTAGTTACGTCAGGTGCAAAGGGCGCAACTTTTTAGCATACATTAAAAACAACATAAAGCGGAGAGCAACCGTGACAAGTAAACTCAGTTAATTTTTCCCCCATTTAATTATGCTAATTCCATGAGGGATGTGTTATGTGTAATATAAAAGGACATCCAGTCCTTTCAGCAAAATAAATATTAGATTCGGGACAACCCTTGAAATCCCCGGAATTTATTTAATTTCAGGAATTTACTTACCTCCTCTCTGTTGAAGAAGTACATAAATATGTAAAATATATGCGGGAATCCGCCCTAATTAATTTTTTTTAAGGTCAGGCGAAGGCTCAGCTACAAATCCGTAAAAACGGTGGCGTTGGCGTATTTTAGTCACATGGGAGTATGTTTTTGGTTAATCCACCGACAGAAGGAATTTTCATTGATAACGAGTCAATGATTGACACATTGTTCCTCTAAAATGGCGACTTGGTACTTTTATAAGTATATGGAGAGTTGAAAATAAAAAATATTCCACACTTCATATTCTTATTTATTGAACTTCTCTGCAGAATGTATAAATGTTTTGGTACATATGAAGTTCAAATAAATTCCTTTTATAAATATATGGAGAGTTCAAAAAAAAAGTATTCCACGCTTCATATTCTTATTTATTGAACTTCTCTGCAGAACGTAAGTATAAAGGTTTTGGTTTTGCAACCTTTTGTTTCTGAAGTTCAAATAAGTTCCTTTTATAAATTATATGGGGAGTCCAAAATAAAGAGCACTCTACGCTTTATATTCCCATTTATTGAACTTATCTGTAGAACGTATTTTTATAGTTAAATATAAAAATATTTCATGCTTTCTTGATATTCTTATTTATTGAACTTATCCGCAGCTTGTATAAAAATTTTGATACATTTGAAGTTTAAATAAATTCCTTTTATAAATATATGGAGAGTTTAAAATAAAAAGTATTCCACGCTTCATATTCTTATTTATTGAACTTCTCTGCAGAACGTAAGTATAAAGGTTTTGGTTTTGCAACCTTTTGTTTCTGAAGTTCAAATAAGTTCCTTTTATAAATTATATGGGGAGTCCAAAATAAAGAGCACTCTACGCTTTATATTCCCATTTATTGAACTTATCTGTAGAACGTATTTTTATAGTTAAATATAAAAATATTTCATGCTTTCTTGATATTCTTATTTATTGAACTTATCCGCAGCTTGTATAAAAATTTTGATACATTTGAAGTTTAAATAAATTCCTTTTATAAATGTATGGAGGTTTAAAATAAAAAGTATTCCACGCTTCATATTCTTATTTATTGAACTTCTCTGCAGAACGTATAAAGGTTTTGGCACATTTGAGTTTTGCAAGATGAACCTTTTGTTTCTGAAATTCAAATAAATTTCTTTTATAAGTGATATGGAGAGTCCAAAATAAAAAATATTCTACGCTTTATATTCTCATTTATTGAACTTATCTGTAGAACGTATTTTTAATAGTTTAATATAAAAATATTTCATGCTTCCTTCATATTCTTATTTATTGAACTTATCCGCAGCTTGTATAAAAGTTTTGGGACATTTGAAGTTCAAATAAGTTCCTTTTACAAATACATGGAGAGTTCAAAATAAAAAGTACTCCACGCTTTACATTGTTATTTATTGAACTTCTCCAAGAACGTATAAAAGTTCTGGTACATTTGAGATTAGCAAGATGAACCTTTTGTTTCTGAAATTCAAATAAGTTCCTTTTATAAATGATATGGGGAGTCCAAAATAAAAAGTATTCTACGCTTTATATTCTCATTTATTGAACTTATCTGTAGAACGTATTTTTAATAGTTAAATATAAAAATATTTCATGCTTTCTTTATATTCTTATTTATTGAACTTATCCGCAGCTTGTATAAAAGTTTTGGGACATTTGAAGTTCAAATAAGTTCCTTTTACAAATACATGGAGAGTTCAAAATAAAAAGTACTCCACGCTTTACATTGTTATTTATTGAACTTCTCCAAGAACGTATAAAAGTTCTGGTACATTTGAGATTAGCAAGATGAACCTTTTGTTTCTGAAATTCAAATAAGTTCCTTTTATAAATGATATGGGGAGTCCAAAATAAAAAGTATTCTACGCTTTATATTCTCGTTTATTGAACTTATCTGTAGAACGTATTTTTAATAGTTAAATATAAAAATATTTCATGCTTTCTTTATATTCTTATTTATTGAACTTATCCGCAGCTTGTATAAAAGTTTTGGGACATTTGAAGTTCAAATAAGTTCCTTTTACAAATACACGGAGAGTTCAAAATAAAAAGTACTCCACGCTTTATTTATTGAACTGCTCCGAGAACGTATAAAAGTTCTGGTACATTTGAGATTAGCAAGATGAACCTTTTGTTTCTGAAATTCAAATAAGTTCCTTTTATAAATGATATGGGGAGTCCGAAATAAAAAGTATTCTACGCTTTATATTCTCATTTATTGAACTTATCTGTAGAACGTATTTTTAATAGTTAAATATTAAAATATTTCATGCTTCCTTTATATTCTTATTTATTGAACTCATCCGCAGCTTGTATAAAAGTTTTGGTAGATTTGAAGTTCAAATAAGTTCCTTTTACAAATATATGGAGAGTTCAAAATAAAAAGTACTCCACGCTTTACATTCTTATTTACTGCAGAGTATATAAAACTTTTGCTATTTTTAATTTTTGCGAGCTAAACCTTTTGCTTCAGTAGTTGGGCACAAAAACCAGTCCAAATACGTTTCTTTTATAAAGACATGGAGAGTCCAATGCAAAAAGTAATCCATTTTTAACGTTTTCGTACCGCATTAACAAAAACCGACAATAATATTTATAACTCCTTTAGTTTTTATCGAACTTTCTTAAAGCAGTTTATTTTACTCATCATATACGTTGCAAATGTCGGGAACCGCTGTTTTATCTGTGTGAAAGAAACATTAAGTGAAAAAAATATCTGGCTGTCAAGATCCAGCTCTAGACCTGTAAATCACGGCAATGTCTCCATCATATTTTTTTATGTCACATGATGATGAATTATCCTTTTCTGTTGTTCGTAAAAATTTATTGTCCAATTTCCTGTTTATGCTGCGTGTTAAAATAGCAACTACCGAACTGCATTGATACGGCTTCCTTCTGACGACAAAGGGGCCATTTCGAAATTCACTTACTATTACCAGGAGTATTTTTTTTACGTCTTGTTGGTGACACGTATTTTCCCCGGAATTCTAAACAGTAATAATTTAACGGGAGGATATAGAGCGTTGTGACTGGCGCATCCGGCAATTTATCGAAAATAGAGATTCGAGCCTTAAAAATTATTCTCACATTTTTACTTACTTTTATTATTATGTTCAGGTCGAAACCCCTTTTGGCCCGGACTGTACGTTATTGTTTTACACCAGACTTTATTGTATGTATGGGGACGTATAAGGAGATGTAAAATGTGCTGTTGCCTCTCCGTATTTTCTGCAAATATCTGTAAAAAAGATCCCGAGGACTCCATTAAAAAGATTGAGTTCCTGTTTATGTGACGTTTCCCTTCTTGCGAACACGTTAGCCGTACCCCTATAAAAACAGAAATCTCGCCCAAGGAGACCTTATTGTTTGCAGTCCTGCCTCTCATTAAGATCGAATCTTGTGTGGTTGTAATGTTTATACTGCCATGCACTAAAACCCAATAATATTTACTGTGAAAGATATTGCGGCCCCCGGCGGCATCAGATTAGGAGGTACCCCCATCCATATAGAATTGCCTAGGATATCTTTATCAGTCTTATCTCTAGGGGTTGTGTGGCCCGGCTTCTTCCTGAGACCTATATCTAAGTAGCGGTTTGGTTTATAGTCCCGGGCCGCTACCCCAACGTCGTGCAGGTTTAGATGGTACGTGTACGTAGACGAGCGATACATGCGTTTTCTAACAACGCCACGCCATGGCTCGTGGTATCCACCCACACCTCAATTATCTTTTAATGTATGTTTTTAATGTAAAGTTACAGGAACAAAAGGTTCATCTTGCAAACCCCGAAATTTTTATAAATAAGAATATAAAGCGCGGAATACTCTTTATTTTAAACTCCCCATGTCCTTATAAAATGAGATAAGTTCAATAAATAAGAGTGGAATACTTTTATTTCATACTATCCATGTCTTTATAAAAGGAAATTATTTAATAGAGTTTTTGTGCTTAACTAAGTTCAATAAATAATATAAAGCGTGGAATACTTATTATTTTAAACTCTCCATGTCCTTATAAAAGGAACTTATTTGATAGAGTTCTTGTGTTTAACTAAGTTCAATAAATAAGAATATAAAATGTGGAATACTTTTTATTTTAAATTCTCCATGAATATAAAGCTGGAAATACTTTTTATTTTTAAACTCTACATGCCTTTATAAAAGGAACTTATTTCATAAAGTTTTTATATATAATTAATTACAGGAATAAAAGGTTCATCTTGCAAACCCCGAATTTGCCAAAACTTTTATAAATAAGAATATAAGGCGTGGAATACTTTTATTTTAAACTCTACAAGTCCTTATAAAAGGAACTTATTTGATAGAGTTCTTGTGTTTAAATAAGTTCAATAAATGAGAATATAAAAAGTGAAATACTTTTTATTTTAAATTCTCCATGAATATAAAGCTGGAAATACTTTTTATTTATTTTTAAACTCAACATGCCTTAATAAAAGGAACTTATTTCATAGAGTTTTTATATATAATTAATTACAGGTTCATCTTGCAAACCTCGAATTTGCCAAAACTTTTATAAATAAGAATATAAGGCGTGGAATATTTTTATTTTAAACTCTACAAGTCCTCATAAAAGGAAGTTATTTGATAAAGAAACATACAGTTCATCTTGCAAAACTCAATTGCACCAAAATTTTTATACATTCAGCGAATAAGTTCAATAAATAAGAATATATAGCGTGGAATACTTTTTATTTCATACTCTCCATGCCCTTATAAAAGGAACTTATTTGATAGAGTTTTTGTGTTTAACTAAGTTCAATAAATGAGCATATAAAGCGGCGAATACTTTTATTTTAAACTCTCCATGTCTTTATAAACGGAACTTAGAACTCTCCATATTTTTATTATTGGAACTTATTTGAACTTCAGAAACAATAGCTTTATTTTGAGAAACTGAAATGTACCAAAGCTTTTATACATTCTGCAGGTGAGTTCAATAAATAAGAATACATAGCGTGGAATGCTTTTTATTTCATATTCTCCATGCCCTTATAAAGGAAACTTATTTGATAGTTTTTGTGTTTAACTAAGTTCAATAATTGGGAACATAAAGCGGCGAATACTTTTATTTTAAACTCTCCATGTCTTTATAAACGGAACTTACACCTCTCCTTTTTTTTATTAAAAGAACTTATTTGAACTTCAGGAACAATAGGTTCATTTTACGAAACTCAAATGTACCAAAGCTTTTATACATTCTGCAGATGAGTTCAATAAATAAGAATATACAGCGTGGAATACTTTTTATTTCATACTCTCCACGCCCGTATAAAAGGAACTTATTTGATAGAGTTTATGTTTGACTAAGTTCAATAAATGAGCATATAAAGCGGCGAACACTTTTATTTCAAACTCTCTACGTCTTTATAAACGGAACTTAGAACTCTCCATATTTTTATTAAAGGAACTTAGTTGAACTTCAGAAACAATACCTTCATTTTGAGAAACTGAAATGTACCAAAGCTTTTATACATTCTGCAGATAAGTTCAATAAATAAGAATTATATAGCGTGGAATACTTTTTATCTCATACTCTCCATGCCCTTATAAAAGGAACTTATTTGATAAAGTTTTTGTGTTTAACTAAGTTCAATAAATGGAAACATAAAGCGGCGAATACTTTTATTTTAAACTCTCTATGTCTTTATAAACGGAGCTTCAAACTCTCCTTTTTTTATTAAAGGAACTTAGTTGAACTTCAGAAACAATAGGTTCATTTTGCGAAACTCAAATATACCAAAGCCTTTATACATTCTGCAGATGAGTTCAATAAATAAGAATATACAGCGTGGAATACTTTTTATTTCATACTCTCCATGCCCTTATAAAGGGAACTTATTTGATAGAGTTTTTGTGTTCAACTAAGTTCAATAAATGGGAATATAAAGCGGCGAATACTTTTATTTTAAACTCTCCATGTCTTTATAAACAGAACTTAGAACTCTCCTTTTTTTATTAAAAGAACTTATTTGAACTTCAGAAATAATAGGTTCACTTTGCGAAACTCAAATATACCAAAGCTTTTATACATTCTGCAGATGAGTTCAATAAATAAGAATATACAGCGTGGAATACTTTTTATTTCATACTCTCCATGCCCTTATAAAAGGAACTTATTTGATAGAGTTTATGTTTAACTAAGTTCAATAAATGAGAATATAAAGCGGCAAATACTTTTATTTGAAACTTTCCATGTCTTTATAAACGGAACTTAGAACTCTCCATATTTTTATTAAAGGAACTTATTTGAACTTCAGAAACAATAGCTTCATTTTGAGAAACTGAAATGTATCAAAGCTTTTATACATTCTGCAGATGAGTTCAATAAATAAGAATACATAGCGTGGAATACTTTTTATTTCATACTCTCCATGCCCTTATAAAAGGAACTTATTTGATAGAGTTTTGGTATTTAATTAAGTCCAATAGGGGAAGGTTCGATGCTTCTGGGGAAAAAGGAAACAATCTTAAGTCCAATAAATAAGAGTATAAAACGTGGAATACTTTTTATGAATCTTTTGAACTCTCCATGATTTTATGAAAGGAACTTATTTGATAGAGTTCTTGTCTTTACTACAGAACGACCTCGTGGTAGTAATATCTTAAATGGTACAAATTTTTCGACCTACTTTTTAGAACAACAAAATCGCCAGCAATCCTGTGGACACAAATAAAATAAAACCTTTGGCTATAGCCCTAGATTTCATTTAGCCGGCTATTAAGTTAGCTGAAAGCTTCCCTGTTTCTCCAATAAACCAAATGTGACTTACGCCACGAGTTTTTACATTTAATTAACGGTTTGACAGGTCAAATGATGGTAATATAGCGAGGTGGTCTGGCCCGATGGGCACTATAACGTAGAGTTTCGAACAGTCTAGAAGGTTAATGCAGCTCTTAGTCGATAACGAGCGCTGCCCAGAACATTTACTCCTAATGACTTAAATTATCCTGGCTTTTTGCCACTCTCAGGACATATCCGAGTTACGACGAGGGTTTTGTACACAGGCACGGGAGTTATATGTTATTAACGTCCGCCGAAGTGCTAGAAAAGAACAGCGGGCTTTATATGGAACCTAAATCGCTGACAGGTGTGTAACACAATCATATTTTTTTTGCTCTATTGGAAAAGAAAAACTTAAAAGACGATACAATGTATTTTCTTCAGAATATACTGTTTGTTGTACTGGAAACAGCTTTTGAAATAGTATCAATAAATTATAACTTCCAGCATACGTCGATTTAAGCAGGGCACAAATTTTTACAAAAAAAATTTTGTGTTCCCGCCTGTAAATGATAAACTAGGCTCGGCTCAATCCAACCTAGGGTAATTTAATACAAATATCAGCCAGATAAATAGGAAGCGATTAGTTTCTGACCGAATCAGTCGATCAACTGCGCATTTTTTGCTCTTTAATATCCAAACTCGGATAGCGAACGATATATATGGAGATAGTTCCGTAACTTTCGGAAAAACATATATCGGTGAACAATTCGCATTATTTCAGGGCGCTATAGGCGCTGTGAAAAAAATTTATACAGAGGGGCGGTAAGATAAAGTTGTATTTTTTTAATCGCAACACCCTGTGTGTTGTTGCATTTTTAGATTATACGCACAATTTGGGTTTAAAATCATGTAAGGTACCATGTGTCTAAAATGCATGGTGTTCGAGTTATAAGCATTTGAAAGTAAAAATTGACAGGTCAAGGTCAACATTAAAAAATTGAATAATTCCGGCTCTAGACATTATTAAAATTTGTAATTTTGCACAGACGATAGGTACGTGGCATAGCGTGGAACAATCACAAGGGAATTTAAAATTTTTATACAGGGTGGATGTAAAGTGTCAATCGCTGATAAGTCAAAACCACAACATGGATTTTTTTTACGATATTTTGTTTCATTTTGTGAACAATTCCGATACAACCAAGTACAAAATAAAATAAAGCGCATATGCTCAATTACTAGTTTATCAGATGGCATTAATAATAATAATGCTTGAATTTATGGGTATTTTAAATTATACCACCAACACAACTGGAATTTATTACCTTTGATAACCGCTGTTATAAATCACCGGGTACTTAAACATTTTTTGTTATCAGATTTCCCTCCCAGATATTTAGAATTAGCTGCTTTCCGATTCGTTCGCTGATACACGAAGAATTAAAAAGTAAGTTAATGTAAACAAGCGCCCTTTAAACGGTCACGGAAACATAAAAACTTGTCTCAAGATTACATTTCCTAATAAATCCCGTCGAACACACCCTCAATCAATGAGATTTCTGAATAGAAACGAGAAAATAGTACTAAATTATTAACCGGCCGCAATGCTAAAACGGTGGGTCGTCCAAGTTAATTATTAAACAGAGCCCCTGCTCGTAAACGTTATTCGCATCCTGTAAAACATCTCCCAGTACTGTTGTTCGATTGTGTATCGGATACATAATTTAACTTCCTCGAAAACCCTGTCTCTAATGAAAGTAGACGTAATTTCGTACCAATTATCCTAATTAATAGATTAGGTTATTCCCTGATTACTCAGTAATATAATGTATCTAAATTAAATCCGCTTTCAGGTGATTTGGATCATTCTTTGAGAGCAATTATGCGGATGGGCTTTGTAAACCTCACTTTAGTAAGGGGGGAAACTACGAAAACTCCGAAATATTTTTTGAAAAATTTTTCTCTTTCAAAAACCCAATCCTAAACGTAACCCAAAAATTTTTTTTTCAATTTTAAAGAAAAATCCCTATATTTTCTCTCTCTCTCTCTATCCCGAGTTTTATAAAGATTTTTTTTTGCGAAGCGAAGTGGATGACTATATCGACAGGATATTTCAAATTTCTACCTGAAAGCCCCTTAACGCTGGCACTCCATCTACCTAACTTTATCAAGATTTATGTTACAATACTAAGTAAGGGACGTAATGTATAAGGCAAAACATCCGCTGCAATTTAAGGAGTTTTAACACTCGGCTTTAGTAACCATTAATGACGCCTAACGGACGTTTTGACATATTGCCATCTCTGGTGATATTCCGGAAAGCTTGCAGGCTCTAATGCCGTTTTTGTACGCCGCCATAACGCGCCACGGTTCATAATTCTTATCCTTATCTACAGTCTGCGTCTCTCCTCACAAAGCGGCGGCTCATGTGTTAGTTGTAGTAGAAAAAACACAACGTCATTATGTCATAAAATAAACGAGGTGCAAGGGGGAAGTTTTATAAGGATAATTTTATCTTAATAACTATAATGGCGCGGGAGTTTTTTATTGTAATACTTCTGACGGGGTAAAAGTATTGCAGATACGCTCTGAGGAGAAAAAACTAGTTGTTGCGTTCCTGGTTTGGTTTTATTACTCTTACACAGGGTTGCGATAATTTAAATCAAATAGATCGAATAATAAAACGAAATTATTAATACAGATAAACGGACATTTTTTAATAGCACCAGATTTATTAGGTCGGACGAGAACCTAAACGGTAACGTCAGTATTTTAAGATCTATTAGGTCGGACGAGAACTTAAACGATTACGTTACTAAACGGTGACGTCAGCTTTCTTTTAAGATATATTCGGTCGGACCAGAAACTAAACGGTGACGTCAGCTTTCTTTTAAGATATATTCGGTCGGACCAGAAACTAAACGGTGACGTCAGCTTTCTTTTAAGATCTATTTGGTCGGACGAGAACCTAAACGGTGATGTTAAGATTTTAAAATCTGTTTGATGTCTTTGCAATAAAGCGTTCTGACTGAATATTAATTCAATCTAATAAAATCAGGAAAAAAGTCAGAAAATTTAAGTTTTCTTAAAACAACCAAATTTTATTGATTGATTGATTTAAATCAGACAGAACATTAAAACGAAATATCTAATAATGTAGCAGAATTCAAATAACACTTCGTTACACAAATGGCATGTCAAAATCTAGTTCACGTGACACATGTCGATTGCCATATACTTTATTATCGCAAACGAAAGTTTCAGCGCTAGCAAACATTGTATTAATAAAACTAGAAAAAGCACTTGCTTTGACTCACACGCTCCGGATTTAGAAAAATACGTTCCATAAGACACATTTTCCGTAGTTCCACTTTATATTAAGGTCGTATAGATAAATAAACTATTTCCCAGCTTACATAAACTTAAGTTCGGGTCACGATATGTTTTCGTTCCTAGCGTTGCATCTTCCTAGGATAGAATTTTAGTTAACTGCCAGCCGTATTCTTTATGATTTTTCCTTGGTTCGAAAAAGCTCCAAGAAAAATTTACGTTCTGTACGTGATAAAATTTACGTACACGTAGCTCTTACCTTTTAGTACTTCGTGATATTAGTCGACAATAGAGCAGTTTTATTTTGATTAGTTTTTCCAGTAGAAGATTATGTTTCGAGGGCCGGGCAGTTATTCCGCTAGTAGAATGGAGGAACGGCCATATTTTTAGCAGATTTATTAGGTCGGACGGAAACTTAAACGGTGACGTCAGCATTTTAAGATCTATAAGGTCGGACGGGAACCTAAACGGTGATGTCAGTTTCTTCTAATGGACCAAATATTGGTCTTGATGACCGCCAATCCATCTTTTGCAATTGGTTTTACTTATCTACGAGGGTTGAGCTACCCTTAGGTTAAAAATTTTTTGATTTAGTGGATTTTTTTTAATAGCAGCTACTCCTGTGTAATCAGTCGACAATAGAGCAGTTTTATTTTGATTAGTTTTTCCAGTTGAAGACGATTTTCGTAATTTAAATTCTGTTTCGAGGGCCGGGCAGTTATTCCGCTAGTAGAATGGAGGAACGGCCATATTTTTAGCAGATTTATTAGGTCGGACGGAAACTTAAACGGTGACGTCAGTATTTCACGACCAATTAGGTCGGACGGGAACTTAAACGGTGACCTAAGCATTTTAAGATCTATAAGGTCGGACGGGAACCTAAACGGTGAGGTCAGTTTCTTCTAATGGACCAAATATTGGTCTCGATGACCGCCAATACATCTTTTGCAATTGGTTTTACTTATCTACGAGGGTTGAGCTACCCTTCGGTTAAAATTTTTTTGATTTAGTGGATTTTTTTTAATAGCAGCTACTCCTGTGTAATCAGTCGACAATAGAGCAGTTTTATTTTGATTAGTTTTGCCAGTAGAAGACGATTTTCGTAATTTAAATTCTGTTTCGAGGGCCGGGCAGTTATTCCGCTAGTAGAATGGAGGAACGGCCATATTTTTAGCAGATTTATTAGGTCGGACGGAAACTTAAACGGTGACGTCAGTATTTCACGACCAATTAGGTCGGACGGGAACTTAAACGGTGACGTTAGCATTTTAAGATCTATAAAGTCGGACGGGAACCTAAACGGTGACATCAGCTTTTTCTAATGGATCAAATATTGGTCTTGATGACAGTTACTCCTTTTGTAGACTGAAGGAACGGCATTTTTTTTAATAGCAGCAGATTTAATAGGTCGGACGGAAACTTAAACGGCGACGTCAGTATTTCACGACCAATTAGGTCGGACGGGAACTTAAACGATGACGTAAGCATTGTAAGATCTATAAGGTTGGACGGGAACCTAAACGGTGACGTCAGCTTCTTCTAATAAATAAATCTTTTGCAATTAGTTTTACTTATCTACGATTTTAGCTTGCAGGGGCGAGCTACCCTTATGTTAAAAATTATTTGATTTAGTGGCAAATTTTCCTTAATAGCGGTATTTAGTTGCTTTTAGTGGTATCGCCAATTTGCTTTTCCGAGAGTGTCAAGGCCATCAAATTTGAATTCCATTTGCGTCATCGTAGCAGAGATATGAGGGTGGTCGGGCTTGAAGGGTGCCAAGATTCGTAGACATGTATATCGATATCTGCCATGGGCGCGTATCAAATTGTCCGATCTCCACATTTAAAAAAAAAGTTAAAAGGAAATAATTCATCTTGGCCGTGGCAAAAAAATCCAGTAGACAAAAATACGTGATAAGTGCATTTATCACTGGTTCTCCTTGGATGTATTAGTCATTGTTTTCAGTTTCCTCGTTTTACAGCCCCGTGCCCTTAAATGCATTATAAATCGAAGTCCTATTTGTATCAAGTGAAGTAAACACATTACTTTCATTTCCCAGAATAACATGGTATTAAGTGTATTCTCGATCAACGTCGCTGTTTTATAGTACACGTGATTTATAGATGGGCTGGCTGAGATTTCCTTCGATTCGGCGGAAAAATGTGATTTTTTGGCCGATAGATAGTTTTGATTACAAAAACAGCTAAATTCGTAAACTTATCCACAAGAGGCTCTGCTCTTCCACATGTTACCTTTTCGTGTGAAGAAGTTAGGTTATTGTTTCAAATAAATATTAAAAATCTGCCTTAGATGAGGATGCTTTGAGAATTACTAGACTACCATCATTTACAGGATCCTAGATGATAGTCGTCAGCTGTAAATCTGTTTGTCCTAATTTTCTCCTTATATTTTAAATAAATAATTTCCTCTAATAATGTACAGGATATTCCGAGTAAGTAACAAAATCTGCAAAGTGCCTTTAAGTAATTTAGCAATTGTTAGAGTACTTCCTCCATTATACAAGGAAGTAAAAACCTGGAAGTTTTCTAATAAAAGTTTAAAACACCTTCCCTGGGCATCGAGGAAATTAAGATGTTTGGAGATTTTTTAAAGCGGTTGAAGTGCGGCTTGGCGCCGTCATAATTATTTGGTAATTCGTATACGAAATTTTCCGAGGCATTTTATCATAAAGCACAATTGTACTTTTCGCCATGTTAAATCTGTCTTAGTGCGAAAATTGCAGAAGAGGATGATATAAGGACGTAATATTTCCCCAAACTTTGCATATTCCAGAGTTTGTGATTTTAGTTGTAAACTCACAATTAGTTTGAGGAAGTAAAGCCTTGTCGTAACTCGCTGGGGAAATCTTATGATCCGCACCAGCTTTCCTGGGCCTATTGCTATTACATTATTCTAACGTAGGACACTTCTTGTCATTTGCTTATTAATTTATGCGCCTAATTTACCTAAATTTATTTACCGAAACTATCGTTTTATCGGCAACATTCGTATCAAAGTATTTAAACTATCTGCAGATTCCAGCACGAAATTCCCCGTATAAACAAACCGTTGAAAGTTTCGGTTAACGTTTCGTACAATATTAATTAATTAAGGCATCGTCCTTGGAATGTTGTTCTAATTCCGCATAGCAGGGAATATTTACGAAATTACTTCACTTAGTTGTAATTTCACTTTTAAAATGGTGTTTCAAAATCTATTAGGTCGGACGAGAACCTGAACGGTGACGTTAACATTTTATTTATTTGGTCGGACGAGAACTTAAACGGTAATGGTAGCTTTCCAGATCTATTTGGTCGGACGAGAACCAAAACAGTGACGTCATTTATTTTCAACTAATTTATTAATTATGCGCTATTATCTCTTTTAATTCACAATTCAATATTACTGACTTTAAGACACAGATTTTTGCAGCACTAATTAGGTCGGACGAGAACCTAAACGATGGCGTAAGCTTTTCAAGATCTATCAGGTCGGACGAGAACCTAAACGGTGGTATCAATAATTTGCAATTGCACCGAAAATTGACCTTCAGGACCGTCTATAAGTTTTTCTTAATTTGTTTTAATTATCCATGTTTATAGTTTATAGGGTTGAGCTTCCTTTTTTCCATAACAAATTTCATAAGCGCTATTATCGTTGTCTTTTAATTCACAATTCAATATTGCAAAAATTATTGCATATTATTTGCATTTTCCTCCTGAAATGCTCCCAGAGTGACTCTAAGACACAAATTTTTGCAACATTAATTAGGTCGGACCAGAACCTAAACGATGGCGTTAGCGTTTCAAGATCAATTAGGTCGGACGAGATCCTAAACGGTGACGTTAACATTTTAAAATCTATTTGGGGTCGGACCAGAGCTTAAACGGTAATGTCAGCTTCTTCAGACCTTTTTGGTCGAACGAGAACCTAAACGGTGGTATCAATAATTTGCAATTGGACCAAAAATTGGCTTTCAGGACCGTCTATCAGTTTTTCTTAATTTGTTTTAATTATCCATGTTTATAGTTTATAGGGTTGAGTTTCCTTTTTTCCATAACAAATTTCATAAGTGCTATTATCGTTGTCTTTTAATTTATAATTCAATATTGCAAAAATTATTGCATATTATTTGCATTTTCCTCCTGAAATGCTCCCAGAGTGACTTTAAGACACAAATTTTTGCAACATTAATTAGGTCGGACCAGAACCTAAAGGATGGCGTTAGCGTTTCAAGATCAGTTAGGTCGGACGTGATCCTAAACGGTGACGTAAGCATTTTACGAGCTATTTGGTCGGACGAGAACCTAAACGGTGACGTTAGCATTTTAAAACCTATTTGATTGGACCAGAGCTTAAACGGTAATGTCAGCTTCTTCAGACCTTTTTGGTCGGACGAGAACCTAAACGGTGATATCAATTATTTGCAATTGGACCAAAAATTGGCCTTCAGGACCGTCTATCAGTTTTTCTTAATTTGTTTTAATTATCCATGTTTATAGTTTATAGGGTTGAGCTTCCTTTTTTCCATAACAAATTTCATAAGCGCTATTATCGTTGTCTTTTAATTCACAATTCAATATTGCAAAAATTATTGCATATTATTTGCATTTTCCTCCTGAAATGCTCCCAGAGTGACTCTAAGACACAAATTTTTGCAACATTAATTAGGTCGGACCAGAACCTAAACGATGGCGTTAGCGTTTCAAGATCAATTAGGTCGGACGAGATCCTAAACGGTGACGTTAACATTTTAAAATCTATTTGGGGTCGGACCAGAGCTTAAACGGTAATGTCAGCTTCTTCAGACCTTTTTGGTCGAACGAGAACCTAAACGGTGGTATCAATAATTTGCAATTGGACCAAAAATTGGCTTTCAGGACCGTCTATCAGTTTTTCTTAATTTGTTTTAATTATCCATGTTTATAGTTTATAGGGTTGAGTTTCCTTTTTTCCATAACAAATTTCATAAGTGCTATTATCGTTGTCTTTTAATTTATAATTCAATATTGCAAAAATTATTGCATATTATTTGCATTTTCCTCCTGAAATGCTCCCAGAGTGACTTTAAGACACAAATTTTTGCAACATTAATTAGGTCGGACCAGAACCTAAAGGATGGCGTTAGCGTTTCAAGATCAGTTAGGTCGGACGTGATCCTAAACGGTGACGTAAGCATTTTACGAGCTATTTGGTCGGACGAGAACCTAAACGGTGACGTTAGCATTTTAAAACCTATTTGATTGGACCAGAGCTTAAACGGTAATGTCAGCTTCTTCAGACCTTTTTGGTCGGACGAGAACCTAAACGGTGATATCAATTATTTGCAATTGGACCAAAAATTGGCCTTCAGGACCGTCTATCAGTTTTTCTTAATTTGTTTTAATTATCCATGTTTATAGTTTATAGGGTTGAGCTTCCTTTTTTCCATAACAAATTTCATAAGCGCTATTATCGTTGTCTTTTAATTCACAATTCAATATTGCAAAAATTATTGCATATTATTTGCATTTTCCTCCTGAAATGCTCCCAGAGTGACTCTAAGACACAAATTTTTGCAACATTAATTAGGTCGGACCAGAACCTAAACGATGGCGTTAGCGTTTCAAGATCAATTAGGTCGGACGAGAACCTAAACGGTGACGTTAACATTTTAAAATCTATTTGGTCGGACCAGAGCTTAAACGGTAATGTCAGCTTCTTCAGACCTTTTTGGTCGGACGAGAACCTAAACGGTGGTATCAATAATTTGCAATTGCACCGAAAATTGACCTTCAGGACCGTCTATAAGTTTTTCTTAATTTGTTTTAATTATCCATGTTTATAGTTTATAGGGTTGAGCTTCCTTTTTTCCATAACAAATTTCATAAGCGCTATTATCGTTGTCTTTTAATTTATAATTCAATATTGCAAAAATTATTGCATATTATCTGCATTTTCCTCCTCAAATGCTCCTAGAGTGACTCTAAGACACAAATTTTTGCAACATTAATTAGGTCGGACCAGAATCTAAACGATGGCGTTAGCGTTTCAAGATCAGTTAGGTCGGACGAGATCTTAAACGGTGACGTAAGCATTTTAAAAGCTATTAGGTCGGACGAGATCCTAAACGGTGACGTAAGCTTTTCAAGATCTATCAGGTCGGACGAGAACCTAAACGGTGACGTTGGCATTTTATTTATTTGGTCGAACTAGAACTTAAACGGCAATGTCAGCTTTTTCAGACCTATTTGGTCGGACGAAAACCTAAACGGTGACATTAGTTATTTTTAACTGGGTCAAAAATTGGCCTTAATAACCGTCTATCGGTTTTTCTTAATCTGTTTTAATTATCCATGTTTATAGCTTATAGGGTTGAGCTTCCTTTGGGTGGAAATTATTTATTTAGTGGAAAAAATGAACGAATTTTTCGATTATTTAACAAGGACAAAAGTGACGAATTAAAATGCGAGAAACGCAAATTTTTCGCAATACAGAGTGTTTTAAAAACTGATTCAAATTCATGGAACCGCAAAAAAACCAGGAAATGAAAATCCAATTAAAACAAGCAAGTTTTTGACATAACAGAAAAGGCCATTTATAATTTAAAGTATGAACATACTTCCTGGCACGTTATCTCCAAACGTTTCAGTATTTTTTTTTTATTTTCCATAATAAATGTCATATGTGCTATTATCGTTCTCGTTTATTCACAATTCAGTATTGCAAAAATAATTGCATATCATCAGCATTTTCCTCCTCTAATGCTCTTAGAGTGACTCTAAGACACACATTTTTGCATTAATTAGGTCGGACGAGAACCTAAACGGTGGCGTAAGCTTTTCACGATCTATTAGGTCGGACGAGATTCTAAACGGTGACGTAAGCATTTTTTAAGAGCTATTTGGTCGGACGGGAACCTAAACGGTGATGTCTATCGGTCTTTCCCAGTTTGTTTTAATTATCTATGATTTTAGTTTACAGGGTTGAGCTTCATTTAGGAATAAATTTTTTGATTTGATAAAAAAAATGAACGAATTTTTCGATTTTATAACAGACACAAAATGGACGAATTAAAACTTGAGAAACACAATTTAAATTTGTTGCATCGGTAGCGAGTTTAATATTTTATTACTATATATACACGAGAAGCGGACGGAAACTAGGTACAATAATTTAAAACTTCAAAGAACTACTGTTCCGGGATTAGTATTAAAATATGAATGATGTGTAAAGAGCAAAATTAACCAGAAATGCTAAATAGGATTACACGGGATTAAAACATCCGAAAATTAAGGGATTAACAAGAGGCGCTGCTACAATAAATTACCGAATAAAATATTTTCATATTGCTCGCTCCGCTAGTCGAAATTTTCATCCGAACCGGCTTAAACTTCGAACGGAATTATAATGGAATTAGGAGTTCTTAAGGAATATTTCCATATCAATTTTTCGACAGCCTATTCGTGGCGCACTTTTTTAAAAAGAAAAGATCATACAAAGACAGAGTTGTCGCTTGTTTTTTTCCCAAAATAAATTGCACAATCCACATTAACTAGTTCCCTTTTCACATCCGATTTATAGGAATTAGATAAAAGTCGGGGGAGGGGGAGGGAGAATTTTTTATGCCCACAAATTTTATTTAAATTTTCTACTATTTTAATTATAGTTGTTTCAATAATATTTCAAATAAGTTGCTGGAGCCGCCCCTGAGCAAAATTTCTCATAATATAATACCTACCAGGCAGATATTGTATAATATTCCCAAAAGACGGCGGCGGCGGTGGAAATGTGCATTTGTTAAGCAATGGCAACTGCTAAGTTAAATATTCCGGTATTTGCAATGTTAATCCGGGTGCCAGATCGATATTGAAGGGATCAGATACACCGACCAGCTTTTAAGTAACCTCTATTATCTTGAGAACGCAGTGCCGCTTTTATGTTTGCAAATAATTCATCGCTTATCCCACGTCTTCAACTTATTATTAATTGACCTATTTCAGCCCTCCATAACAAAACAAGTAATAATGTTTTTGCCAGAATGAAAAAAACAACATGCCCCTTGAACCATGCTCATGAATTTCTTGTAACTTTCCGACCCTTCCAATAAGAAAAAAGGGGGTGATACTTTTTAGCGGGGATGTCCGGGCAGAACGGATTAATGTGACGAAAGAATAACAATCAAAAATTATTTCCATGGAAACGTGCTCCTGTTCAATACGTTTCTCAGGCCGCACGGCTTGAATTCGTTATTTCGATATCGAAATTATGGGGTTGGAAATAATGTTTTGGCATTTTTTTAGAAATTATTTAAGCACTGACGCGACGGCAAAAATCGCTGTAGACCTCAGAATTTATTGGATCATTTTATTTTTTTCTAAATGTTCGTTTTTAAATTCTTCACCAATCTCTTGAGCCGGATTTTTGATTTTAAGTTATAATTTTTTATAATTTAGATCCAAAATTGATTTTTTATTAAAAAATATCCTTTTTCAATTAAAATCAGTCTACAGGTCACAAATATAGAAATATTCGCCCAATTTAGTTTTAAATCTTTACTTTAAAACAGATCTGTCAAAATAGAATTTGCATTTTTTTTTAAAATTTCTTGACAGCTGCCAAAATCAGAGGCAAATTTAAAATTTTGCAAGTATGTTTTCGGAATTTTGAAAACAATGTGAGTTTTTATAGAAAGAGGGATTTTTTAAACCTAAATCTTTCTATTTTTATAATTAAAATTAATTTTGGCAGCTGTCAAATTTTCTGTCAACTTAATGAAAATGCCATCCAATAATTATTTAAACAAATGAAAGTTCTAAGCAGACATTTTCCTATAGGCTCCGGACGTATTTAATTCGAAATTAGTTCAAAAAAATATTATATTTGTTAGTAACTGTCAAAATCGCTGTCAAAATTAAAAATATGCAAGTTTGCCTTCCTTAATTTTGGAAACAATGTGAATTTCCATTGAAGGAAGTGTTTTTTAAATTTGTTAGTTCCATAATTGACATTTTTGTAAATTTTTAAATTTGACAGCAATTTTGGCATCTGTCAACCAACATAATATTACTTTGACATTAATTTCGTATTCAGTACCTCCAAAACTTATAAAAAATTGTTAAGTACGTTCATTTGTTATAAAATTTATAAAATGTCATTTTTATTGCGTTGAAAAATTTTGACAGCTCTCAGTACCTCTAAAACTTATAGAAAAATATCGTTTTAATGACTAAAAGTCATTTGTGGAAATAATTATTAAATTGCAATTTTATTCAGTTGACAGCTTCAAATTTGACAGCTGTAAAACGTGAAAAGGGTTAATTTCAATTATAAAAATAGAAAAATTTAAAATACTTTATATATATGCTTTTATGAAAAATTAATTGTTTTCTCAAAGTTGCGATAGACATACTTTTCAATTTTTAAATATGACAGTAATTTTGACATCTGTCAATCAACATAATATTTTTTTTTACATCAATTTCGTATTCAGTGCCCTCAAAACTTATAAAAAAATGTTCGCTAAGGACGTTTGTTTGTTAAAATAATTATTAAATGTCATTTTCATTAAGTTGAAAAATTTTGACAGCTGTCAAAAGTGAAAACTTTATTTTATTATCTATTATGGAACTAGCAAATTTCAAAACACTGAATCGCACTTCTTTTATGGAAATTCACGTTATTTTCAAATTTACGTAAGACACACGTGCATTTTTTAAAATTTGACAGCAGTTTTGGCAGCTACCAACAAACATAATATTTGTTTGCAACAATTTTAAGTTTGACAGCAATTTTGGCAGCTATCAACAAATATTTTTTTTACAATTTCGTGTTCAGTTTCGCCAAAGCCTATAAAGAATTACAAGAAATTTTGACAGTTGCCAAAAGTAAAAACTGTATTTTAATATCAATCATGGAACTAGTAAATTTAAAAAACACCTGATTTCCCTTCTATGGAAATTCATATTGTTTATAAAATTATGGAAGTCAAAGTCGCATAGTTTTAAATTTGACAGCAATTTTGGCAGCTACCAACAAACATGATAATTTTATGAAATTAATTTCGTGTTCAGTACCTCCAAAACCTATAGAAAAATGTTATTTTAAGTACTAAAGTCATTTGTGGAAATAATTATTAGACAGCATTTTTATTTAGTTGACAGGAAATTTGACAGCTGTCAAAAGTGGAAACGTTATTTTAATTTCAATTATAAAAATCTAAAAATTTTAAAATATTTTGTATTTCTTCTTTTATGAAAAATCACATTGTTTTCAAAATTACAAAAGACATACTTTTCAGTTTTTAAATTTGACAGTGATTTTGACAGCTATCAAAAATTTAAAAAAAAATGAAAATTCTATTTCGGCAGATCAATTGTCTATCCGTAGTAGAGTAAATATTTAAAATTAAATTGGGCAAATTTATATTATGTATTTGTGATCTGTAGTCTCATTTTAATTGAAAATAATAAATTTTAGATCCAAATTATAAAAAATTATAGCTAAAAATCAAATATCTGGCTGGAGAAATTGATGAAGAATTTCAAAAAGAGCATTAAAAAAAAAGAATAGGTCTCCAGCGATTTTTGACGGTATTTTTTTTCCCCACCCCCACTGTCCGACAGGCAGATTGCGGGCGGGCTGCTGCCACCGAACATTCTAAGAAGTCGATGTTCTTTGCTTCTTCTCTACCTGTAGATTTCTCTGTCGGTCTACAATCCGCACATGGTAGTAATACATTTAACGGGCAACATCAATTCGTATGATTTACGTTTACAACGTGGAGATTAGGATAAACGGGAGTGTATACAGGCAAATATTAAATATTTAATAATAAATATCAGTCGAAAGGACTACTTTCCTCCGTCCCTCTAAAGCGCACTGCAGCTAGGAGTGTGAGTATTCGTATTAAAAAGGCCAGCGGTAAATTGTTCCCATTTAGGAATAAATATTGAATCGACATATTAGGGACTTGATTTGTTTTATTCAGCATCCGATAAATATTCCAATCGTATCCCTCGCAATACTTAAAAATGCTGGTATTTAAAATTAAATATGTTTCTCAAAATTGGCTTGGAAGAAACGCCAAGTTCAGTTTCTCTCTAGCGAAAAATGTCGAATCGCCTCGATAATTACTAGTAATCTTTAGGCATTCACATATCCTCTCGGCATTACATGAATTCTGGTCAACTTGCGTAATTACCTCATTAAAAGTTGGTCTTGAAGTTCTCGTCCAACGAATTACTCTTCAACAGATATGTTTATTTAACCTTTCTGCGACGATTTTTTAGCCACCCAGATTTAATTTTCGAAATAATACAGTCCCGACTGTTTAATAAATTTCCTTTTGATGGCGCTAACGAGGACCTGAAAGTTGCCGCACTTAACTTTTTAATGAAACATCATCATACTTCATAACTTTATTTTCATCTCGTTCTGTGTTATTTGATATTTTTATTTTTAACGCTACAATTCTCCTTTGCTTTATATAAAAATGTATTTTCTCGGTTGGGAATTACGCCGATACTTTTCGCTCGTAACATCATTAGAACTTTCTAATTATACACCGTGTCCCAAATTAGAGGCGTCCCAAACGAGGAAAGTTTTGAGAGGTTTTGAGGCCTTCTCGATGATGTTGAAAAGAGGATTTAAAGCACTATCCAACCATAAAAGAATCCAATATGGCGACTATCAAACTAACACCAAGTTAATAACATCGACCCAAAACCAAGTGACGATAGACATTTTTTTCAAGTAGGTATATTACAAAACTCATAAAATCCCTTCTAACATTATAGGACTATAGAGAAAATTGATAACTACAAAACCCAATAATAAATAATAGTACACCCTATGTACTGTATAACATTGTATACCGTAATAATTCATAAATATACATTGTCACGTGCTCGTTCTCGTACAGCCGTTGTTGTATCTCATCTCATTCGGTATTGAGTTGGTAACATTTAAGTAACACATATTGCATCGATATTCGCCTCACATAAGTTTTATGTCGGTGGGGCTAAAAAATATAAAAGATGAACACGAATCTAAAGGTTATGCGAAATCGCAAACGGTTTGGGATGAAATCGTGATATATCGAACGGGCAGCTCTTTCTCTTTGAAATGTGCGGATTGGATATAAAAATGTCGATCAAAAACTGCATGGTAGTTGAGAAGGAGGCGACTGTATCGGGGGGTGAGGACTGGCAATTGCCTGATTTCCACTCTTATTGAAAGTACAACGGAATTTACACCATCAACCCCTGAAGTATTGCCGGGGATCGGGAATTTTGATATCTCTCATCCGAGCGTCAAGAGGACTTAGCCTTCTTGTTATTAATAAAGTTTTTAAATTAAAGGATTAAAAGTATAAAAAGCCAATTAAACCGCGGCAGATCCCTCCCTGGAAGTTTGTGTAATTAAACGTGTCTTCGGGAGAGTAATTAAAAACTTCACGAAAACAACCGTGATTTATAAGCGTTTGGCATGACCGAAATCGCGATGTGCGTGTGAGTGTGCATACGTCATTCTTGAAGCCATTTGTAACAAACATTGCGGCACAGTCGGAAATAAAAACGCAGATATTTCAAACCAAGAAGTTACGTTGTATATTGGCTCTGAGAGGAGCCGTTTGTACCACTTGTCCGAAAAATCAATATTAATTAGTAGCAGTTTTTAATTTGAAAACGTCATCGAAAAGGTCACAAAAATTTGGGACACGGTGTATAATTAGAAAGTTCTAATGACGTTACGAGCGAAAAGTATCGACGTAATTCCCAACCGAGAAAATACATTTTTATATAAAGCAAAGGAGAGTTGTAGCGTTAAAAATAAAAATATCAAATAACACAGAACCAGATGAAAATAAAGTTATAAAGTATGATGATGTTTCATTAAAAAGTTAAGTGCGGCAACTTTCAGGTCCTCGTTAGCGCCATCAAAAGGAAATTTATTAAACAGTCGGGACTGTATTATTTCGAAAATTAAATCTGGGTGGCTAAAAAATCGTCGCAGAAAGGTTAAATAAACATATCTGTTGAAGTGTAATTCGCTGGACGAGAACTTTAAGACCAACTTTTAATGAGGTAATTACGCAAGTTGACCAGAATTGATGCAATGCCGGGAGGATATGTGACTGCCTAAAGATTACTAGTAATTATCGAGGCGATTCGACATTTTTCGCTAGAGAGAAACTGAACTTGGCGTTTCTTCCAAGCCAATTTTGAGAAACATATTTAATATTAAATACCAGCGTTTATAAGTATTGCAAGGGATACGATTGGAATATTTATCGGATGCTGAATAAAACAAATCAAGTCCCAAATATATCGATCCAATATTTATTCCTAAATGGGAACAATTTACCGCTGGCCTTTTTAATACGAATACTTACACTCATAGCTGCAGTGCTCTTTAGAGGGACGGAGGAAAGTAGTCCTTTCGACTAATATTTATTACTAAATATTTAATATTTGCCTGTATACACTCCAGCTTCACGTTGTAAATGTAAATCATACGAATTGATGCTGTCCTTAAAATGAATTACTACCATGTGCGGATTGTAGACCGATAGAGAAATCTACAGGTAGAGAAGAAGCAAAGAACATCGACGTCTTAGAATGTTCTGTAGCAGCAGCCCGCCCGCAATCTGCCTGCCGAACAGTGGGGTAGGAAAAAAATACCGTCAAAAACGGCTTAGTATGCACTTAAATAAAATATCTTTTTGTAGCGCAATTCTATGATTCTTACTACACAAAACTGTGAAAGAAAAAATTAAAATTGTTCCAGCCGTTTCTTTTTTATCCCAATACTCTTGCCAACGAGAATTTCATCTTTCTCTTGCTTTTTAATGTAAAATATTAAATAATGTTAATGTTCTTTTTGAAATTCTTCATCAATTTCTCCAGCCAGATATTTGATTTTTAGCTATAATTTTTTATAATCTGGACCTAAAATTTATTTTCAATTAAAATGAGAGATCACAAATGCATAATATAAATTTGCCCAATTTAGCTTTAAATATTTACTCTCCAGATAGATAATTGATCTGCCAAAATAGAATTTTTTTTCGTTTTTAATTTTTGGTAGCTGTCAAAATCACTGTCAAATTTAAAAATTGAAAAGTATGTTTTTCGTAATTTTTAAAACAATGTGATTTTTCATAAAAGAAGAAATACAAAATATTTTAAAATTTTCCTATTTTTATAATTGAAATTAAAATAACTTTTCCACTTTTGACAGCTGTCAAATTTTCTGTCAACTAAATAAAAATGCTGTTTAATAATTATTTCCACAAACTACTTTAGTAATTAAAATAACATTTTTCTATAGGTTTTGGAGGTACTGACTACAAAATTAATTTCATAAAATTATTATGTTTGTTAGTAGCTGTCAAAATTACTGTCAAATTTAAAACTATGCAACTTTGTCTTCCATAATTTTATAAACAATATGAATTTCCATAGAAGGGAAATCAGGTGTTTTTAAATGTACTAGTTCCATAATTGATATTAAAATACAGTTTTTACTTTTGGCAGCTGTCAAAATTTCTTGTAATTCTTTATAGGCTTTGGAGAAACTGAATATGAAATTGTAAAAAAAATATATTTGTTGATAGCTGCCAAAATTGCTGTCAAACTTAAAATTGTTGCAAACAAATATTATGTTTGTTAGTAGCTGCCAAAACTGCTGTCAAATTTCAAAAAATGCACGTGTGTCTTTCGTAAATTTGAAAATAACGTGAATTTCAATAAAAGAAGTGCTATTCAGTGTTTTGAAATTTGCTAGTTCCATAATAAATATTAAAATAAAGTTTTCACTTTTGACAGCTGTCAAAATTTTTCAACTTAATGAAAATTACATTTTATAATTATTTTAACAAATAATCGTACTTAACAAACATTTTTTTATAAGTTTTGGAAATACTGGATACGAAATTGATGTCAAAAAAATATTATATTGGTTGACAGATGCCGAAATTGCTGTCAAATTTAAAAATTCACAAGTAGGTCTTTCGTAATTTTGAAAATAATGTTGATTTCCATAGAAGAAGACACATAAAATGCTTCAAAACTTCCTAGTTCAGTAACTGATACCAAAATAAAGTTGTAATCTTTGATAGCTGTCAAAATTTTTGCCAACTTAATAAAAATGCCAATTTATTATTATTTCAACAAATTAAAGTACTTAACAAACATTTTCCTATAGGCTTTGGAGTTACTGCAAACGAAAGTAATACGAAAAGACATACTTGAATATTTTTAAATTCGGCAGCAGTTTTGACAGCTACCAAAAAACATTTATTGACATTAATTTCGTATTTAGTACCTGTACCTATAGAAAATTGTCTGCTCGGTACTTCAATTAATTGTTGAAATAATTATTAAATTAATGGCATTTTTATTAGGTTGGCAGAAATGTTGACAGCTGTCAAAACTAGAAAATCTATTTTAATATCAATTATGGAATTAGCAAATTTAAAAAACACTTAAATCCTTCCTTCAATGGAAATTCACATTGTTTCCAAAATTAAGGACGGCAAACTTGCATATTTTAAAATATGACAGCAATTTGACAGTTACCAACAAATATAAAAATTTTTTTAAACTAATTTCGTATTAAATACGTCTGGAGCCTAGAGAAAAATGTCTGCTTAGTACTTTCACTTGTTCAAATAATTATTAGATGACATTTTGATTAAGTTGACAGAAAATTTGATAGCTGTCAAAAGTGAAAACATTCTAATTTTAATTATAAAAATAGAAAGATTTAGATTTAAAGAATTTTATATCTCTTATGCTATAAAAACTCCCTTTGTTTTCAAAATTACAAAAACATATATATTTGCAAACATTTTTTGACTTTTGGCAGCTGTCAAGAATAAAAAAAGAAATGAAAATTCTATTTCGGCAATTTATTATCTATTTTTAAAGTAAAGACTTAAAACTAAACTGGGCGAATCTTTATGTATATTTGTGACCTGTAGACTGATTTTAATTGAAAAAAGGATATTTTTTAATAAAAAATCAATTTTGCATCTAAATTATAAAAAATCATACCTTAAAATAAAAAACAACTACTTTTCATAACTATATGATATAAAACATTGAAATACAGAACCCAAAGCAAAACTCTTACTTTTCCACAAATTCGAGGACCGAGGTTTGCATTTAAGGAAGACACCCAGTACATGCCCTCCTGCTCCCATTGTTATCTTTATCGTCAGCAAGTGTTATCTCAATTTTAATTAATAGGCGCGCGGGTGCGGCCTACAGTAAAAGAGGACCCTTTGTTGTGAAAACATTAAAAGTCCTGTGAAACAAAAGATGCAGTTGCCGACACCAAACAAATTGTTTCCAATAATGTCAATAAAGCCGATGTGAACACAATAAACTCGTTGTTTATTTTATTTCAAAGCAAAACAAACTTGAAATGTGTAATGAAAGCGTCGTCGGGGAGCATCTTGCAGAAGAGCGGCCCGTCCGTAGTTCATTTGATAGCCCTGGTAGTTCATCTGAACCTTGTCGGATATCGAACGTCGCCTCCTCGAATCTTTTCCCTCTTATTGCTTATTCTATAGGGTTATTACAAATTCCAACCCTTCTAAAGATTCGATTTATTGCAATAGTTTGTGCGCGTCGTAAAATCCACGGGCTTGATTTGTTTCATCTGATCTCTGTTGGCAAATATTCCGTTCCTCCTCGGCTTTACGGCCCCAATTCGCGGCTTATCATTCAATATGAAAATTTAAATCACGTCAGAACTGGGTATTTCATAAATTGGAAAAATAAATAAAAATAACTGCCGCGGAAGTAGGTTGTCGAAGTAATCCTGTTTATTGGGGTGAACGGAACCCGGCCTCGTGCGCCACCCGGCATATTATTCTGAATTATTTTTAATTAAACCCCCTGTTTTATTAAAGGTGCGCATAAATCGCTCTTTAATATTTTTCCATCCATAAGCGAAAACTTATTGTTTCGAATAAAGCGCCGAAGGTACACAGGTTGATATGCAACGATTTCCTCGCAAATTCCATTACTCTATCGGAACTAGTTTGAATAGCAAACCGGGGCGTACAAATGAATCTTAGAATAATTACTGGGGGTGGAAAATAATGCAAATACGATACAGTCTGGTTGTGTAATTGGAAGTAAATCAAATGTAAATTGCAGATGCTGTGATTATTCGGATGTGTGTGTGTGATACAGCGCGGCTGAAGGAGTTGCAGATACGTGGCAAGTTAAATAAGCCCCTGGGGCATCGTTTCCTCGTAAGCAGGGACCAAGCGATTCATACATTCGTATACACGGCATAATTTCGAACACGAATGCATAATTTAATTGAAAATTCCGTGGGTAACTTAATCAGTCGGGCATCTTCGATATTGTGTCTTTGTCGATAGGGCTAAGTTTGTTAGCCGCCCTGGCGGAATCAGCTCGATAGGCTACAATAGAAATAAGAATAAGCTTTAGAATGCAATTATTGTCGAATATGTTAAAACAACTACTTTTTATAATTATGTGTTGTAAAACATTGAATTACATATAAGTGTAACGCTTCTAAAATTCACAACAACCCTAATTGACAACGCATTCACTAAAATTATTCGTCGAACTCTATCAACTTTAAACCCGCCCACCGACGCGCGGTCTCTGTATCACTTTCGCACATCGCGGCGCTTATCTAGCCCCTAGGTAGTTCACAAATTTACCGCGACGACGTCCCTGACGTCGGCCGGGCCGGAAAAATCTCTAGCTCCGTCTCTGTATCGTGACGTCCCTACGCTGCGCTGCCCGATCAACTCTCTCGCTCGGTCGAACTGTGTCCCTTCCGCGCTGGTCAAACTCTCTGCCTCCGCAGCTCGGACGAACTGTATCTCTCGCTCCGCATTAGTGGTTCGTCTCAACGGTACCCCCCCGGGAACCTCTGAATCGGCCCTTTTGCACCTCGATTTCTCCCAATATACGTTCAGGCGAGTCCACTCACGCAATATCGTCTACCCAGCGATTTCCTTGGGAACCGATTCGTATGGTCCTCTCCCATCGCATTTTCTTAACTCCCGGCGATAAGATAAATTTATCTAAACATGATTTCCGTTATGCAGCAGTCATAACAAAACTCAACCAATTACTTCTTATATACCCCGTGGCACAAGTTAAAATTAATTTTTACATTATTAATAGCTATTTCCCTTCTTTTATAAAATTTATACCCCCGATTTGCTACATAAGAATTCACAGGATTCAAAGCGACACAATGTTGAAACCACTTGGGAACGCGATTATTGCCAAATTCGTCAAAACAACTTTTGCAAGTGGCGAAGTTTAGCTAGGATCAATTACTCATTACTCAATTGTCTTTCGCCTGCGCGCTGCTGTTAAATACCCGTATCGTGATGTGAAACACTGTGTACTGGACCAGACGAGAATGCTCACTTTGGGGTAGCCTTAAGCCTTGTGTCTTGATTTCAGGGCGTTCTTGGGAACACCAGGTTTTGGAGATCTTACCTTTGTTTCTGAATTTAGCTTCCTTGTTATATAATTTCTTGCTGGTTCACTCTTTGTATGGTCCTTAGAGCCGGATATCTCCACTTCACCAAAGCCCGTACAGATTCAAACAACCGCACGTTTTACGGCCATTGTTTTGAGGATGGATACTTTTATTACGTTTATGCCCGCAACGGCATTTAGGCGGTAATTCTAATACGAAATTAACCTGGAAAATATTTTCCCGTCCCATTTTTTGACGGCACCTGCTAGCGTGATTATGATTAACAATTTATTCCCAGAACGGAAGTCGGTATAAAATTGAAATTTTAAAATGCAGGTACGATACCGGGAGCGCCTCCTCACATTCATTGTGTGTTATTACAAAGGAGCGGGCAGAAAGCGACATAAATTTCTTTTGTCATTTTCGTTTATTAAGGTCATATTTAAAAATGCTTTTAGTGCACATTAAAACTGCTCGGGAAGTAAATGTGTATCCAGAAGTTTCTTGCGGGCGGCCGTAATTCGTGTTGTCCTGATAGATATCGGACGTTCAGTTAGAATGACATTTGGGATCGCTTTGTGTCGGTAATTGGAAAGTTTCTCCCCACACGATAACAACTGCCATTAGAAAACATAAATGTCCATACAAATGGTTATAAGAACACGAAATGAGTAAAAAAAATTCTTAATTTAAATTTCATGTGATTCAACAGTTTTCGGTATCAGCTGAGGTAGTAGTTGTTTTGACTGTGAGATGCTCTGTTTCTTTGTCAGGGGTCGGTCTACATAATACATACTAATCACGGGTGAATCAAAATAATAAACAGTACTCACACTTTCCTTGATTGTTCATATAACTTCCTGCTAACATTAACAGCTGGGGCCCCAGGTAAAACCACTATAACTCTTTCCAAAAACACACCAGCAACCTGTACCGACCTTACTTCACGGTCCTCCATCCGGCTCTCCTCACTTGCTGATGCGCGCACTTGTCGCTTCAGTCTCTTCCCCCACTGTTTTGACTCTACAGTGGCGGAGGCATAAAATCGCGCACCACAACTGTTTTCTTCAATAACATGCTGTTTGTTTCTCATCCTATATTTGCGTATCATGGTGCATAGAAATTTCAAATGTCAACTTCGGCGGAGGCGGAAATGGTCGCCATATTGAAAAAATGGCGGCGTGTATATTGCAATCATTTCATTCTAAGATAAATCTCTAGTCGATGGAGGATGAGATTTTCCACAACTTTTGCTATAAAACAGCAATCGGAGGATAAAGGATTTGAATTTTTAATGTGATCAGGAATTAAAGACCGAAAGCAAACTTTGGCATAAACTTAGAAGCTCGTTAACTTTAAAATGCGTTTAACGAAGTTGGTCACTATAGTGGAGTATCTTCAGTTTACAGGAACTCTTAGTTTACAGGAACCAACAGTAAATCGATTAGGTCTGATAAGGTTAACTTTAGGTCTATCGGAGCCTTACATAACTCTAACTAAAGTTCGGTACGGTTTAATAGTTCAGTAATGATATTATTAGGTACTGATTTTACTTGAAACTTCTATAGATTATATGGCGGGGAATAAATCAGCGTCTTGACGAAACTATCGATTGATTAAACAACCCATAAATGGCGACCTGGTCGAATGGCCTGCTAGTTTGTGGGACTTGACACTCTTGGAAGTTTCTTTGTTGTTTTAATAACTGAAAAAGTGAGCTACAGAATTCCCTTATCGGAGAACAAGATTGAAAACTACGACAATGTAGAAACGCTGCAATGCTCGCGCGATGAACGTAAAACTAATGTTCAGTAGGTGTCAACGACATAACGCGCTGTTGATACGTCGACGGAATCACAATAAAACGAGATCCAGGTAGGCGATAAAATAAACAGTGATAGCTTTCCCATTGAAAACGTTTCTTATGTTAAGGCATAAATAAATCAAAATGCTAAACAAATTACTTTTTTATAACAGCCGTTTTGTATTTCAATTCCGCCATGTTGCTCCCCTAGACGGGTGCAAGTCGCGCAAAATAATGGCGCAAATGGTCAAGCTAAGTATTTATTTTAAATGTTATTTGCTGTGTTAAAATGCTGAGTAAGAGATATTATTGCTGATGCGAAATTCATGAGCGTGGCTGAGACTGTCAGGTTGCAGCTAGTTGTGTTTTTGGGGTAACTTCGGGTTAAGTGCATATCTCCGGCCCAGGTTACTTTGACCCCCGTAAGTGTGGTTCTTTTGTTTCTTCGTGTTAATAAATATTAATAATAATAATTAATTAATAGATGTCCGGCGAGAAAGGCACCCAAGTAAGTGACTTTTATTACTTTATCTATAAAAATGTATTTTTTTATAAAATAAACATTGTCGGAAACGTCCATGCTTGTTCAATGTTGTGTCAATATTTCGAATGACGAATATTGTTCAACGTATGGATAACAAAGGCAAAATCCTTCGGCACTTGTATCCACATTTGTGAAAAATACCCTGACCCATATCCAGTTTTAATTTCAATAAACAATGCACATCCGAGTATAAAGTGACTAAAATAACAAACATCGAACGAGAATGGAGCAGAAATTAATTATACACGTCCAATAAGCTAAATTTTCGCCTTTTGATATGTGATATTGTTATTCATGGCGTGATTTCATATGCAAAGATCGTCCCTGTGTTCGTTGTTTTTTTCGTTTTGGGAAATTATATGGAATTGCGGCACGTTTTTACCTAGTGAAAACTTCCACCGTCGGATTATACTTACAATATCGCGTCATGAATATGCAAGCGCCGCCGGCATACATGACGACTAGTCTTGATTGTATTATCCATTAAAACCAGCCATATTGGCACGACAACGTGTTAGATTCTCGTTATGTAAACTCTTCCCGTCCCAACCCATTTTCTTCTCAGCTCAGCTCCGCTCTCACCCATCTCCGAACGTTCTTGAAAATGAGCATGGGCATCGAATTTCACTATAAGACCATTAATCTTATTTCCATCACGCTCGTTAACAAGAACAAATAAAGGCGAATGTACGGAGGTTGGCAAATAAGTCGCGTCGCGTCAAATAACATGATTATTTACCTAATCTTAAACGGAGTAGTTTGAGGCTATTAATAAGAGAAATTGGCTTTCGGTGAGTAAATGGACTTTTTGTTTCTTCGTGTTGTAATGTGATTGTGTTTGGCATTATAGGCTCTCAAAATAGGAACCGCTCGCCGGTTCTGACAGTCAGTGTAGATAATAAAAGTGATACCATAAATTTTTTTCCAATTATATTTTATACGTTTATCTTATTACTTATCGTTGTTTTAATATTATTTACAAATCTATGTTATATATGCAACACGTAGGCATGAAGATGATTATTTACCTAATCTTAAACGGAATAGTTTGAGGCTATTAATAAGAGAAATTGGCTTTCGGTGAGTAAATGGACTTTTTATTTCTTCGTGTTGTAATGTGATTGAGTTTGGCATTATAGGCTCTCAAAATAGGAACCGCTCGCCGGTTCTGACAGTCAGTGTAGATAATAAAAGTGATACCATACATTTTTTTCCAATTATATTTTATACGTTTATCTTATTACTTATCGTTGTTTTAATATTATTTACAAATTTATGTTATATATGCAACACGTAGGCATGAAGATGATTATTTACCTAATCTTAAACGGAATAGTTTGAGGATTAATAAGAGAAATTGGCTTTCGGTGAGTAAAATGGACTTATTATTTCTTCGTGTTGTAATGTTATTGTGTTTGGCATTATAGGCTCTCAAAATAGGAACCGCTCGCCGGTTCTGACAGTCAGTGTAGATAATAAAAGTGATACCATAAATTTTTTTCCAATTATATTTTATACGTTTATCTTATTACTTATCGTTGTTTTAATATTATTTACAAATCTATGTTATATATGCAACACGTAGGCATGAAGATGATTATTTACCTAATCTTAAACGGAATAGTTTGAGGCTATTAATAAGAGAAATTGGCTTTCGGTGAGTAAATGGACTTTTTATTTCTTCGTGTTGTAATGTGATTGAGTTTGGCATTATAGGCTCTCAAAATAGGAACCGCTCGCCGGTTCTGACAGTCAGTGTAGATAATAAAAGTGATACCATACATTTTTTTCCAATTATATTTTATACGTTTATCTTATTACTTATCGTTGTTTTAATATTATTTACAAATTTATGTTATATATGCAACACGTAGGCATGAAGATGATTATTTACCTAATCTTAAACGGAATAGTTTGAGGATTAATAAGAGAAATTGGCTTTCGGTGAGTAAAATGGACTTATTATTTCTTCGTGTTGTAATGTTATTGTGTTTGGCATTATAGGCTCTCAAAATAGGAACCGCTCGCCGGTTCTGACAGTCAGTGTAGATAATAAAAGTGATACCATAAATTTTTTTCCAATTATATTTTATACGTTTATCTTATTACTTATCGTTGTTTTAATATTATTTACAAATCTATGTTATATATGCAACACGTAGGCATGAAGATGATTATTTACCTAATCTTAAACGGAATAGTTTGAGGCTATTAATAAGAGAAATTGGCTTTCGGTGAGTAAATGGACTTTTTATTTCTTCGTGTTGTAATGTGATTGAGTTTGGCATTATAGGCTCTCAAAATAGGAACCGCTCGCCGGTTCTGACAGTCAGTGTAGATAATAAAAGTGATACCATACATTTTTTTCCAATTATATTTTATACGTTTATCTTATTACTTATCGTTGTTTTAATATTATTTACAAATTTATGTTATATATGCAACACGTAGGCATGAAGATGATTATTTACCTAATCTTAAACGGAATAGTTTGAGGATTAATAAGAGAAATTGGCTTTCGGTGAGTAAAATGGACTTATTATTTCTTCGTGTTGTAATGTTATTGTGTTTGGTATTATAGGTTCTCAAAATAGGAACCGCACGCCGGCTCTGACAGTTAGTGTAGATAATAAAAGTGATACCATACATTTTTTTCCAATTATATTTTATACGTTTATCTTATTACTTATCGTTGTTTTAATATTATTTACAAATCTGTTATATATGCAACACGTAGGCATGAAGATGATTATTTACCTAATCTTAAACGGAATAGTTTGAGGATTAATAAGAGAAATTGGCTTTCGGTGAGTAAAATGGACTTATTATTTCTTCGTGTTGTAATGTTATTGTGTTTGGTATTATAGGTTCTCAAAATAGGAACCGCACGCCGGCTCTGACAGTTAGTGTAGATAATAAAAGTGATACCATACATTTTTTTCCAATTATATTTTATACGTTTATCTTATTACTTATCGTTGTTTTAATATTATTTACAAATCTATGTTATATACGCAACACGTAGGCATGAAGATGATTATTTACCTAATCTTAAACGGAGTAGTTTGAGGCTATTAATAAGAGAAATTGGCTTTCGGTGAGTAAACGGACTTTTTATTTGTTCGTGTTGTAATGTGATTGTGTTTGGTATTATAGGTTCTCAAAATAGGAACCGCTCACCGGTTCTGACAGTTCAGTGTAGATAATAAAAGTGATACCATACATTTTTTTCCAATTATATTTTATACGTTTATCTTATTACTTATCGTTGTTTTAATATTATTTACAAATCTATGTTATATATGCAACACGTAGGCATGAAGATGATTATTTACCTAATCTTAAACGGAATAGTTTGAGGCTATTAATAAGAGAAATTAGTTTTCGGTGGGTAAACGGACTTTTTATTTGTTCGTGTTGTAATGTGATTGTGTTTGGCATTATAGGTTCTCAAAATAGGAACCGCTCGCCTGTCTCAGTCAGTGTAGATAATAAAAGTGATACCATACATTTTTTTCCAATTATATTTTATACGTTTATCTTATTACTTATCGTTGTTTTAATATTATTTACAAATTTTTGTTATATATGAAACACAAAAATGAAAGAGATTTTAAAAACAGAATTCGATTATAGGCCCCCATCATTTCTGCCACTCGTCAGCTGTTAGAGTCGCTGAACTCTACTGATTCTTTACTAACTACTGACGCTGACCTAGTTACAAGCAGGTGCATTAACAAAAAATAGCGATAAAAAATGTAAACAAACGATGGTGGCCGAGCAAGTTTTTTTTTTAATTTCGGTTCTCCTGCAAAAGTCGCGACTATCACAGCGTACGGCGATGCGTGCCAGTTCGTGTTCGATGTTTTAGTGAACGGCCAGAAAGAAGCTAGTGTGGAACTTTGCGATAGATACATATTATTGTGATTGTGAATATGACCCCAAAGATTCACCCTGTATATCCCTTTTGCCTAGAACAGACAGTTAACGATATCTTCCTTATTAATTTCTCACAACATTCTTGCAATATGGCATATTAAGCATTGTTTACCTTATCTGCATTCGATTGTGAAGTGAGAAATTACCATTTTCCGAATTAAATATAAGCAAATTCTCTGCGAATGGGCAGATTTTATCGAGCGTCTCTGCGAGAGTCGACTTTCAAGGGTTATTTCGCATATATTAGCGAAAATGAAAGAATAAATGAAACACGTTTTATTACTCCGTTTTTAAACTTTATTTTATATTAAATGGAAATGAACGTAATTATATTCTTCTCCTTTCTCTTTTTGAATTAATAAAAGTTCTCAACGTCGCCTTCGGAGTGCTAATATTTATATTTGCACAAAATATCCTTCCTTTAAGGTGCATACCAACTCTAAACTAATTCAAATTTAATTAGAAATATTAAGTGACTGTTCTTCTTTTGTGAAAATGAATTCATTCCAGCTCTTTGTTTAAAACACCTTGGGGGTAACCCCGAGAATTAATCCACCGGTTAGACACATTAATAGGCCCGATAAACCTCACCAATCAATACCTTGCCTTAGTACAACTTCTGTTAAACAGTCTCCATGAAAATACCAGCAAACAATTTTAATTGCCAATGTTCGCGGAAGTAAGAGCATTAACTAATCATACGAATTTTTTAGGAAGCCCGTTCGACGCCACACATCCACTGAGTTGATCTACTGCGATTTCCCCCAGTTTGCCATTTTAACTACCACAGTTAACGAGTCCGGATATTGGTAAGTATATCACGCGATAACGATATATGAAAGAGTTGCGCACTAATCCACCACCCCGTGTATCAAATAATAGACACATATTTCTGCGGTTGTATACTCACAGATGGATAAACGCTGTGTATTTCAAACCCAACATTAAACGTCCATTACCCATAGACACACTTGATCAAACTTCGTGCGCTGTATTATCTAAGAGATTTAGAAGTTCGCTCCATTGTGGTCGATTACATGTAAACGTTCTATGGGGAATAATTAACTCGATGTACTGAAGTGCTCTCCGATGACTATTACCGAAATTATTGTTCTAATATAGATCGGACGGCTGCCATCAGCGCTAATGCGGTCAGTGCTAATACAGTTCCGGAGATAGCGGTCGAGTTATTAAATTACTTTTGCGAGTCCAAGTTCTGCTATCGAGATATAATGCTTGGTAATGATCGATCTCGAGACTGGGTTGGGGGAGTTATGTTGACAGCGGCCCACCATTTTTACGTACTTAAGCGAATATTTGCATAAATAGTGTTTGGTCCTTCGAGCCGGATTTCTGTCAAAATTATCCTGTACTTATCTATAATATGAACCTAGCTTGATGGTGGTATATTAAATTGTCATGATTATACTCTACAGTGAAAGTTCTCCATAAGGATTTTACTTACCGCTCTACGGTTAAAATCAGTGAGACTTACCTAAAACAAAAAAAGACAAAGTTACAGTGAAATTGAATTGAACGACAAAATGAAAAATATTTTAAAAACAGAATTCGATTATAGGCCCCCTATCACTTTTGCCTCTCATAAGCTGTTAGAGTCGCTGAACTCTACTGCTTCCTTACTAACTACTGACGCTGACCTAGTTACAAGCAGGTGCATTAACAAAAAATAGCGATGAAAAATGTAAACAAACGATGGTTTTTATTTTAGAAATACAAAAAAAAAAAAATGCGTTCTTTATAAGCCCTCGTTGCATAAGGAAGTGAACGTTCCATTTGCCCCGCACGCGCGCCGATGTTGCAACGTCAAATGTGCAACGGCTTTAACAAATGGCCCGTCAAAGCGAGAACGCACGTCAAACACGTGTGAAATATGCGAGTCAGAGATGAAGACGAAAAGTAAATAAGAGGTTTTGTTTAAAGTAAACCGTGCCGAGATGTAGAATGAAACTAGGGAAATTTGTATTTGTTAGTAGTCGACGCTGGGTGCCATGAAATATCGTCCCAACGCCGGTTATTCGCTGCCGACTCAATAGGAACTGCTCTCGCCATGAACACGCATCCAGAATATATTACGTACCCCGGACTTGCAAATACCGGAAAAAACTGAAAAAAACCCTCAACCCTCACAACTCATATACACTGTACCCTTGCTGTCTGACGCTCTCTGTACTTGTTTACGAGCCGGAGCTAGATAAAGCTGTAAGTGGAAGCTGAATTATTTTCGCTCGTCTCACTACTAAACTACGACTACTTTTTCACTCTACACACAAAATTTTAGCAGCAGTGCATGAAGATGATTATTTACCTAATCTTAAACGGAGTAGTTTGAGGCTATTAATAAGAGAAATTGGCTTTCGGTGAGTAAACGGACTTTTTATTTCTTCGTGTTGTAATGTGATTGTGTTTGGCATTATAGGTTCTCAAAATAGGAACCGCTCGCCGGTTCTGACAGTTCAGTGTAGATAATAAAAGTGATACCATACATTTTTTTCCAATTATATTTTATACGTTTATCTTATTACTTATCGTTGTTTTAATATTATTTACAAATCTATGTTATATATGCAGCACGTAGGCATGAAGATGATTATTTACCTAATCTTAAACGGAGTAGTTTGAGGCTATTAATAAGAGAAATTGGCTTTCGGTGAGTAAACGGACTTTTTATTTCTTCGTGTTGTAATGCGATTGTGTTTGGCATTATAGGTTCTCAAAATAGGAACCGCACGCCGGTTCTGACAGTTCAGTGTAGATAATAAAAGTGATACCATACATTTTTTTCCAATTATATTTTATACGTTTATCTTATTACTTATCGTTGTTTTAATATTATTTACAAATCTATGTTATATATGCAACACGTAGGCATGAAGATAATTATTTACCTAATCTTAAACGGAGTAGTTTGAGGCTATTAATAAGAGAAATTGGCTTTCGGTGAGTAAATGGACTTTTTATTTCTTCGTGTTGTAATGCGATTGTGTTTGACATTATAGGTTCTCAAAATAGGAACCGCTCGCCGGTTCTGACAGTTCAGTGTAGATAATAAAAGTGATACCATACATTTTTTTCCAATTATATTTTATACGTTTATCTTATTACTTATCGTTGTTTTAATATTATTTACAAATCTATGTTATATATGCAACACGTAGGCATGAAGATAATTATTTACCTAATCTTAAACGGAGTAGTTTGAGGCTATTAATAAGAGAAATTGGCTTTCGGTGAGTAAACGGACTTTTTATTTCTTCGTGTTGTAATGCGATTGTGTTTGGCATTATAGGTTCTCAAAATAGGAACCGCTCGCCGGTTCTGACAGTTCAGTGTAGATAATAAAAGTGATACCATACATTTTTTTCCAATTATATTTTATACATTTATCTTATTACTTATCGTTGTTTTAATATTATTTACAAATCTATGTTATATATGCAACACGTAGGCATGAAGATGATTATTTACCTAATCTTAAACGGAGTAGCTTGAGGCTATTAATAAGAGAAATTGGCTTTCGGTGAGTAAACGGACTTTTTATTTGTTCGTGTTGTAATGTGATTGTATTTGGCATTATAGGTTCTCAAAATAGGAACCGCTCGCCGGTTCTGACAGTTCAGTGTAGATAATAAAAGTGATACCATACATTTTTTTCCAATTACATTTTATACGTTTATCTTATTACTTATCGTTGTTTTAATATTACTTACAAATCTATGTTATATATGCAGCACGTAGGCATGAAGATGATTATTTAACTAATCTTAAAAGGAGTAGTTTGAGGCTATTAATAAGAGAAATTGGCTTGCGGTGAGTAAACGGACTTTTTATGTGTTCGTGTTGTAATGTAATTGTGTTTGGCATTATAGGTTCTCAAACTAGGAACCGCTCGCCGGTTCTGACAGTTCAGTGTAGATAATAAAAGTGATACCATACATTTTTTTCCAATTACATTTTATACGTTTATCTTATTACTTATCGTTGTTTTAATATTACTTACAAATCTATGTTATATATGCAGCACGTAGGCATGAAGATGATTATTTACCTAATCTTAAACGGAGTAGTTTGAGGCTATTAATAAGAGAAATTGGCTTTCGGTGAGTAAACGGACTTTTTATTTCTTCGTGTTGTAATGCGATTGTGTAGATAATAAAAGTGATACCATGCATTTTTTCCAATTATATTTTATACGTTTATCTTATTACTTATCGCTGTTTTAATATTATTTACGAATTTATGTTATATATGCAACACGTAGGCATGAAGATGATTATTTACCTAATCTTAAACGGAGTAGTTTGAGGCTATTAATAAGAGAAATTGGCTTTCGGTGAGTAAACGGACTTTTTATTTCTTTGTGTTGTAATGTGATTGTGTTTGGCATTATAGGTTCTCAAACTAGGAACCGCTCGCCGGTTCTGACAGTTCAGTGTAGATAATAAAAGTGATACCATACATTTTTTTCCAATTACATTTTATACGTTTATCTTATTACTTATCGTTGCTTTAATATTATTTACAAATTTATGATATATATGCAACACGTAGGGCTTTTAAAGTCTATTTCTTTCTACCAAACATATTGAAATGAAGATGATGATGATGAAGACAGATTATTTTAAAGCACGCAAACGATAAAAATAAGCTTTAGAAATAAACTATTTTCTTAGTGTGGACTTTGTTAAAAGCTGGCTGCATATCGGCTTCTATGCAAAATGCAAATTCAATATGCCCGCCCGAGGTTCGAATACAAGTTTTAAATCCTAGTTCTAAATAGAAGTTTAATTAACTTGAGTACATTTTGTTTAATTAAAGATTAATAGTTGCTGAAGAGTCTCAGGAAAAGTATACAAGTTTTTTTTTAGAGATTAACGAACTAGTGGCAGCCTCTCTGCGAGTATATTTAAAAGAATTATGAGCCCGAGACAGGACAAAAGACACTTGCGAACTACAGGCCCAACAACTTCATTTATTTTCAGTGCATTAGGTCGCGCTAACAGTGTCCACTTTACTCCAGATGTACCGTATTAACTTTTTATGCCGGGCTTGTTCTTAATTCAGCAGGAATTGCACTAGGATTCTATTACATCGTTAAATTACGATGGCCATTTACGCTCCATACATCCGAACTACTTAGCGAAAGTAAGGACGCTTTAATTTCCAACCCGTTTATTTCCAGCTGTAAATCGGGTTGATTACCATAGTCGCGACGGTCGCATTGTATGATAAAAGTGTGCATGAAAGGTCAATAATTGAAAATAACTACGCAATATTCTCTATTTCCTGCGGTAAACGTACCTAAGAGTATTAAAAAAACGTATGTATGTATCACAAAAAATTATTTTTTTCCGACGTGAGTGAAATATAAAAATCTAAGGTGTCTGTAAAACCGTCCGATTTTATCAGCTGGCACAAAAAGTGTAGCAACGTAATAAAAACAAGTCTACAAGTTAACAATTCAGAACTACACCACACCACACTATATATAGAGAGTATCGGAGCATTCTTAACTTTGATAATAAATTATAGTGTTCCGTGCGTTCGGGCACAAGTTCCGCATCTGATAAAGTGTTTGTAGTTCGGGATTTAGCCAGATAACCAACTTTTTTATTAGTTTCATACTGTACGGTACGATATGCGCAGTATAACGGCTTAATTTCGTAGTTTTCGACTAAGACGTTTGACGCGCGTTCTTTGCCGCGAAGAAAACTTTTAATTGCTAACTTAACCTGTTAAAGCATGTCAATCATGTCAATGTGTAAACTTTCTGTCCAAATCCAAATAGTATTAATCGGATGACGTGGAATCAATAGCCGCACTGTGTTGGCGGAAAGGAGCCACGCCTATTAAGATTAATAGCACGCATAACCAACCACGCGACAACCTTGGACACCACGCCCTTTTATGCCACGGGACTGGTCTCGCGACAAAGCCCCGCCTACAAAACAAGAGAACGCCGCCACGCCTTCTACCTGATGCATAAATAGAGGAGCTCGGGCGAGCAGAGCTCACTTCGCTGCAGAAGAGGATCACAAGATGGACAAAATTTCCATGTTTAACGTCAACAATTCTTAGGTCACAAGTTTAGACTGTTGTGCCGAAAATGGGTTTTACATTCCCGTATCTAATAGAAATGTAGAAGATAAAAATAAAAAAGTGGCGTTCCCTGTCACCGTAAGCGATTTATGAAGGTGCGTTCGATAAAAAAGGTAAATGGCTTCTAGCACAACAAGAAAACTGATTTGTTATTGCGAGCATGCCTTCCGTTTTTAGTGAAGCTGTCCATTTTCCAAATACCTAGTCAAAATGCCGTACGTGTCCCGCCTGATAATGCCGACTCAAATATTTATAGTACACAACTTCAACGAGCCCAATAAGTAGCTGACAGGAAATCTGGAATTTATTGCAACTGCAAATACATTTTAGATTATCTCCGAAAGTTTACTTTAAATGTAATTCATTCTGACTGGGATAAACCATAAATTTAAATCGAACACAGATAGGTTTTTAGTATGATTAACTCCGCTCGGATGGTGCCTATACATCCAGGGCCGGCTCACCCCAAATAAAACCAACGTAAGACACAACCCGATATCGCCGAAAGAATATGATGTAAGCCGTCTCAGCAGCCCCCACAATATGGGGGACAAAACGACAGCGATTTATACCACCAACACGAAATTTGTTAGCCGTTTTATTACTGCTAGTATGTGCGACACCTTAGCGTGCTGCGGTTTGACTCATTCGATGCGTCTCATTTTTCTCCATATTCATGAATTTTTTGAGAAATTTCGAGAATAATTTTGCCTTGTTACAATTTTTTTTGTGCGATTACCGGAATTTAATAACCTGTAGCATTTAAAGGCTTTGCCTTTATTTAAAATGCTCTATCTTAAGAACGAATTGAGATAGCGTGCTGCTGTTTGACTCATTCGATGCGTCTCATATTTCTCCATATTCATGAATTTTTTGAGAAATTTCGAGAATAATTTTGCCTTGTTACAATTTTTTTTGTGCGATTATGTACCGGAATTTAATAACTTGTAGCATTTAAAGGCTTTGCCTTTATTTAAAATGCTCTATCTTAAGAACGAATTGAGATAGCGTGCTGCTGTTTGACTCATTCGATGCGTCTCATATTTCTCCATATTCATGAATTTTTTGAGAAATTTCGAGAATAATTATGCCTTGTTACAATTTATTTTGTGCGATTATGTACCGGAATTTAATAACTTGTAGCATTTAAAGGCTTTGCCTTTATTTAAAATGCTCTATCTTAAGAACGAATTGAGATAGCGTGCTGCTGTTTGACTCATTCGATGCGTCTCATATTTCTCCATATTCATGAATTTTTTGAGAAATTTCGAGAATAATTATGCCTTGTTACAATTTTTTTTGTGCGATTATGTACCGGAATTTAATAACTTGTAGCATTTAAAGGCTTTGCCTTTATTTAAAATGCTCTATCTTAAGAACGAATTGAGATAGCGTGATGCTGTTTGACTCATTCGATGCGTCTCATTTTTCTCCGTATTCGTGAATTTTTTGAGAAATTTCGAGAATAATTTTGTCTTGTTACAATTTTTTTTGTGCGATTATGTACCGGATTTTAATAACTTGTAGCATTTAAAGGCTTTGCCTTTATTTAAAATGCTCTATCTTAAGAACGAATTGAGATAGCGTGCTGCTGTTTGACTCATTCGATGCGTCTCATATTTCTCCATAATCATGAATTTTTTGAGAAATTTCGAGAATAATTTTGCCTTGTTACAATTTTTTTTGTGCGATTATGTACCGGATTTTAATAACTTGTAGCATTTAAAGGCTTTGCCTTTATTTAAAATGCTCTATCTTAAGAACGAATTGAGATAGCGTGCTGCTGTTTGACTCATTCGATGCGTCTCATATTTCTCCATAATCATGAATTTTTTGAGAAATTTCGAGAATAACTTTGCCTTGCTACAATTTCTTTTGTGCGATTATGTATCGGAATTTAATAATCTGTAGCATTTAAAAGTCTTTGTCTTTATCTAAACTTAAAAGGTATACATTTTTAACGTGCACATATCGCAACTGAGTTCACGTTCACAACATCGTACCTCTCTGGAATAAAATGAGGCTTAAGTGAGACGAGCTATGCGGCTATCTTCATTACAGTTAAATGGAAGTGCAATAACAAGAGCTTTATTAGATCCCGGGATAATGCATCATGCAAAAACCTGGTTTTATTATTCATAAACGAGGCGCAATCAGGCGGAAAGATAGGGCAATTCATTAAATAAATTGTAGTAATTTCTAGTAGCAAAGGTTGGTCGCGATCGTTAACTAGTTTCTGGTTATAATACAAATTGAAACTAGCTCGACGTTTCCGCTTCCTTTCCAGATATTTCTGAAGATTTGTTTCGGCCTCCGCCGCGCGGTAAAAATGTAGTATTTCTCTACATTTGCAATTTATATTTAAAGTAATCTTTTGCAAAGCGCACAACAAGAATTGTAACGAGCGACTTAATTTATTAAAATAATTGCGCAATTTTATAAGAGGATTTTGAGAGCTCAAGCGACTGTTTCTGGAGGGATTTGACGAAAATGCGGGAAATTAATTACGCGGTATCGAGGGTGATGTGGTAAGCATGCTTGTAGAGACGCATTACGCAAACAAATACATAAAAAAAAACTCCGCTACTGTATAATAAAATAAAGAACGTTTAGCTATAGGGAAAATCCTTTTCTCCATCTACTTCCAGAGCATAATATGCTGCCCTCGCTTATATTTAAATACAGAACAATCACTGCAGCTTACTGCATTCAATGATCCCATTTTCGACTGCACCTGTCGGAGTAAGAGGTTGATTAGTAGTGATATTGGAGTTAACCGACTTAAAAATTGTTCCAGTTTGAACATAGCCACAAAATATTTTATCTGCTATCCAAGAGTGCGTGGATTCCTTTGAAGAGCCACTGTGGGAAGCTATATTGCATAAATAATGTAAGAATTTTAGAATGTGGGCATTCTGCGGCCGTTGTCAACTGCTGGAATTTTAATTTAAAAACGTTACATGTTATTACCAATACATTCTGATGCGATTGTGGGGCGGCGAACGGCGGTATTAATAAAGTTGGGGGGGGGGGGGAAGGAAGCGAGTAATTTTTCATTTCCTCTGTTAAGGCAGCTTAAAATGATATAATGAAATTCACGACCCGGGATTTATGTAAGACTTTTCAGTAACCGGCGTTGTCTTCTGTTCCGACGAATTATTTATGCCCTCACATTAATTCTGTTGGTAATTTTGGCATTTAAGCCCTTTTATATAGTTTTTTTACGGTCTGTCTTATTTATGTTTAAGTTCTAGTGGATTTTAGCTATAAGACACAAAGCAGATAATCCCTGCGACATTGCCGTCAGCCACAACTCAGGAGGGTACAGATTTTCTCTGGTTACAATTTACCGAAATTTAATAATCGGTGGGTTTTAAAAGGCCCTATCTTCAGAACGAAATAAGAAGCGTACGGCGGATTGTGCCATTCGATTTGTCCCTTATTGCTCCATCTTCATGAATTTTTTCAGAATTTTAGAGGAAGGTTTTCTCTCGTTACAATTTTTTTTGTGCGGCAATGTACCGGAATTTAATAATCCTTCAGTAAACCGGGTTTTAAAAGGCTCTATCTTCTTAATGAAATAAGATAGCGTACGGCGGATTGTGCCATTCGATTTGTCCCTTATTGCTCTATCTTCATGAATTTTTTCAGAATTTATGAGGAAGGTTTTCTCTCGTTACAATTTTTTTTGTGCGACGATGTACCGGGATTTAATAATCCTGTAATAATCCGTGAGTTTTAACAGGCTCTATCTTCCTAATGAAATAAGATAGCGTACGGCCGATTGTGCAATTCGATTTGTCCCTTATTGCTCTATCTTCATGAATTTTTTCAGAATTTATGAGGAAGGTTTTCTCTCGTTACGATTTTTTTTGTGCGGCAATGTACCGGAATTTAATGATCCTTCAGTAAACCGGGTTTTAAAAGGCTCTATCTTCTTAATGAAATAAGATAGCGTACGGCGGATTGTGCCATTCGATTTGTCCCTTATTGCTCTATCTTCATGAATTTTTTCAGAATTTATGAGGAAGGTTTTCTCTCGTTACAATTTTTTTTGTGCGGCAATGTACCGGAATTTAATAATCCTTCAGTAAACCGGGTTTTAAAAGGCTCTATCTTCTTAATGAAATAAGATAGCGTACGGCGGATTGTGCCATTCGATTTGTCCCTTATTGCTCTATCTTCATGAATTTTTTCAGAATTTATGAGGAAGGTTTTCTCTCGTTACAATTTTTTTTGTGCGGCAATGTACCGGAATTTAATAATCCTTCAGTAAACCGGGTTTTAAAAGGCTCTATCTTCTTAATGAAATAAGATAGCGTACGGCGGATTGTGCCATTCGATTTGTCCCTTATTGCTCTATCTTCATGAATTTTTTCAGAATTTATGAGGAAGGTTTTCTCTCGTTACAATTTTTTTTGTGCGACGATGTACCGGGATTTAATAATCCTGTAATAATCCGTGAGTTTTAAAAGGCTCTATCTTCCTAATGAAATAAGATAGCGTACGGCGGATTGTGCAATTCGATTTGTCCCTTATTGCTCTATCTTTATGAATTTTTTCAGAATTTTTGAGGAAGGTTTTCTCTCGTTACAATTTTTTTTGTGCGACGATGTACCGGGATTTAATAATCCTGTAATAATCCGTGAGTTTTAAAAGGCTCTATCTTCCTAATTAAATAAGATAGCGTACGGCGGATTGTGCCATTCGATTTGTTCCTTATTGCTCTATCTTTATGAATTTTTTCAGAATTTATGAGCAAGGTTTTCTCTCGTTACAATTTTTTTTGTGCGACGATGTACCGGGATTTAATAATCCTGTAATAATCCGTGAGTTTTAACAGGCTCTATCTTCCTAATGAAATAAGATAGCGTACGGCCGATTGTGCAATTAATTCGATTTGTCCCTAATTGCTCTATCTTTATGAATTTTTTCAGAATTTTTGAGGACGGTTTTCTCTCGTTACAATTTTTCTTGTACGACGATGTACCGGGATTTAATAATCCTGTAATAATCTGAGTTTTAAAAGGCTCTATCTTCCTAATTAAATAAGATAGCGTACGGCGGATTGTGCCATTCGATTTGTCCCTTATTGCTCTATTTTTATGATTTTTTTCAGAATTTTTGAGGAAGGTTTTCTCTCGTTACAATTTTTTTTTGTGCGACGATGTACCGGGATTTAATAATCCTGTAATAATCTGAGTTTTAAAAGGCTCTATCTTCCTAATTAAATAAGATAGCGTACGGCGGATTGTGCCATTCGATTTGTCCCTTATTGCTCTATCTTTATGAAATTTTTAAGAATTTATGAGCAAGGTTTTCTCTCGTTACAATTTTTTTTGTGCGACGATGTACCGGGATTTAATAATCCTGTAATAATCTGAGTTTTAAAAGGCTCTATCTTCCTAATGAAGTAAGATAGCGTACGGTGGATTGTGCCATTCGATTTGTCCCTTATTGCTCTATCTTTATGAATTTTTTCAGAATATTTGAGGAAGGTTTTCTCTCGTCACAATTTTTTTTGTGCGGCAATGTACCGGAATTTAATAATCTGTAGGTTTTAAAGGCTCTATCCTTATAAACGAAATGAAATAGCTTGCTATGGATTGCACCATTCGATTTGTCCCTTATTTCTGTATGTTTATAAATTTTTTGAGAATTTTTATTAAGGGTCCGTCACGCATGCATACGAGCTATAGAGACGAGCAATCAGAATAATTGAGAAACAATGCACCAACTCAAGGAATAAATTGCACACGCAAATTATAAAGTTTGTGTAAGAATCGCAGTGTCTATTGGACGTTATCCAACAATAGGTTTTACTTATAATCGCAAAGTGACACAAATTATCAATAATAAAATTCTCGTTGGCAAGGGTACAGAAGTATTGAGATAAAAAAAAATCGCTTGAATAATTTTAATTTTTTCTTTCACAGTTTTATGTACTAAGGATCATAAAATTGCGCTACAAAAAGATTTTTTTATTAGAGTGATTTCTGAAGGATTTCGCGGAGAATTTTCTACTTTTTAAATAACAAAATTAAGAAAACGGCTTTGCTGCGGAATGTGAAATTATGTTTTCGTCAATTATATGTAACATTTTTTATCATAAGATAAATATATAAATTACAACATCGAAACTTCTAATACGATCTTAGAACACTTATTTCGCAGCGAAACGGGTCCTTAAGGACGATTTTCTCTGGCTACAATTTTTTTTGTGCGACGATGTATCGGAATTCAATAATCTGTAGGTTTTAAAGGCTCTATCCTTATAACGAAATGAGATGGCTTGCTGTGGATTGCGTCTAATTTTTCTCCAAATCATGAATTTGCGATCGAAATGCCTAAAGTTGCTAGACAACACACGAAAAGCTATTTCTTACGATTCTATTAAATTAAAAATATCGGCCGTAAAAGCTGCCTACGAACTTATTCAACCGGTTCGAATTTCAGGCTGAAATTATTGAGGTTTGCAAACACTATATTGCGTGTTTACTAACCATTAGGACTGTTTGTTTACAAACATATTAATATGAGCAATACGAAACATTTAGTATAAACAAGCGAATGAATCGTACGAATTAAAGTTACGTATAATCCTGCATAATCGTAATATATGGGATAGTTATAAAGTACGCTTAAACATTAGGGGAGATACAATTCTTGTAAACAACCCTCTCACAGTTCGTTTAAATTCCTGAAAGATAATTTTGGTAAAAAATTATTTAACCCGTTCTGACGAGGATATTCGGGCGTAAAAAATATACCGGTGACAATTATCCGGGTGCGCATTTCAAATATTCATTCAGTTAAGATCTTTCTTCCAGCTAATTCGTCCTGTATCTGGGAAATAAATTGCACACACATGTTTTATATCACCCGAGAATACGTGCAATAATTCGTGCGCTGGAGCCGGGCTAAATTTAAACGTCCGAAATGGCAGGAGACAAAAGAGAAAGATAAATGAAACAGAGTAAATTACGACTGTCTTGTAACCGGAAATTAGTCCGCACGACAAAAGTCAAACCGCCAGATCAATTCTGTCAGTGCGGACCGAAGAAAAGTAGATGGATTCGCAGATAAAGCAATAGCAACGGTGCATAATTAAACCAATTATGCCCGATTTATTTAAATTCTGATCGAGGGTTTACTTCCAAATCGCCAATTTTGTTAAATGCTTTAACAGTTTGTTAATTATAGCCAACGCAACGTTCGCCCGCTTTCGCTGGAACTTTCAACAAATTTTAAAGCGCTTCCGAGTTGAAAAATGGGTTTTGTTTGATGGGCGGCGAAAGGATGGAAATAATATTGACAATTTGGCTCGTAATGCGGCACCAACTTTTAAATTGTTCGGTTCGTTTTTACAATTTGCTCTAGAAGGAACGACAACGATTTATTTTTTAACATATAGTAATACTAGTCAATTAGTCTCTTCCACAAGCGCAGCACGCAAAATAAAATCATTGGATGCAGTGAGCTGGCAGAGGAGGATCTATTTCAACGACAAGGTACTAAAAATCGCCATAAATCGCTGTTAACATTTTATAACTTAATATACAGTAATTTTAAGTCTTATAGCCTAAAAGTCTGCAAACTGACCAATCTGAGCAACTGTTAAGACAATCATAAGACGAACCGACCACTTCCAAAGTCCTGTAGACATTAAACAAAATTATAAACACACATCGGGACATTATGAATACCTACGAATGCCGCTGAAGGTTATTTAAGTTGATGTGAGTCATAAAAGTTGACGTGTGGGATTTAAACCAGAACTAGGAGGACAATCGACTCTGTCGAGCAGTAATTTGTGCAAAAGCGCACAGCACCAGGTATTATTTGCCGCTCGCGTCCCGGGTACACGGAATTTTAAATGCAGGAGTGCCCCTAGGCGGATAAACCGTAGACAAAAGACTCGCACTTGGAAATATAGATATTTTTACCAACTGCCTGTGGATATCATATGCGCTGGATTATGCCCGTGTCGCATTGTAATTCGACGAATAAAAAAAAAAAGATAATTTGAAAGCGTACTAATGAATTTGTACTATAACTGTAACTAATTAATTAGGCGCTGTTTTAATTTAATCACCACAAAAACTGGGTTAGCGGAGAGAAATATGGGATGGCGGAAAAACTTTTAAATTAAATCATTTAGAAACGAGTATATAAAGCAAAAATATTCTACAAAGAGGATTTGGGGTGCCACAGGGGTCAGCAGTGGGACTGTTTCTCGTCACGATGTATGTAAAATATGTTGCTTTGTCTATACCCATGCTCAATCCCTCGATTTTTTCTAATACATGCATGAGTTGATCTACTGCGATTTCCTCCATTACCGAAATTCGCCATCCTCTGCTCCTATCTTTATTTGAAACGTTCATAAGTGAATAAATTTGGACACGTAACAGAACTTTTTCGTTTGATCGATTGTCATTGGTTACATTAGCCAACGATTGCAGCAATTCGAAAAATCTACAGTCTAAATCCGGATGTTTACGATATACACTAGGGAACCCTTTCCCGCATGCCTACACGATCCACTTATTTATGACTATCTATCGCGCAGCGCAGCGAGTATTTTTAACTTTAAGTAACGGCTTGTTTGGAACCTATTTTACCTCTGTTTGACAATAGGTTAATGGGGGCACTAATCGCCGGGAGGGTACTAAATTATTCCGGAGGCACGACGCTGCGACGTCACCCATTTACATATAATTGCACCGGTCCATGCAGAAGATAAAATTATTATGCATTATGTACTGTGGGATGTAATTAATTAATTTCTGGATTACGCTGTTGACGTTCAGCTCTCGTAAGTATCGGCTTACAAGACATCGTAATTATGTACCAAAAGGATTTATTGTCGCGAGACTCGCAAAGGAAATTATTTGCGTGTTTACCAGCAGCAAAAGGAAATTATTGTGTATATTGGACGAACAAGACTATTAATGCTAAGGATCGTTTATAAATACCTGAAGCATCAGAGGTCCTAAATTTGAACCCTGCGGCGTACACATTAGTCAACAGTGTTGGAGCAGGGTCCTACTCTCTGATACTGGTTACTATTAGTATATGCCCCATAATTTCTTCTTCTTCTAGTTAGATGCGGAATTCAGGGCGCAGGTTTTCAATAAAAAATCATACATGAGCAAAAATGGACCGCCCGCGCCCTCGGATAATTGTCGCAATTTCTCACGTTCCAGTCCGGATGTTTTAAATATCAGTTCTTGATTAAAAGTGATTTTTCTCTTATTGTAGGGTAGACAGCAGATTAAACTGAGTTATTAGTCGGTCCTTAAATCTATAGGACGGACGGGAAGGGAGAATACGTTCCTTTAAGGGTAAATGACTGAAAGGATTTCTCCCGTTTTTATCGAGTCGGAGGGATGTATATAATTGCGAAATAAACCAGAAGTATTGATTTTGGTCACGGCATTATTTGCGGGCGAGTTGCATTCGAAAAGCAACCGGAAGATTAGCAAGGTCGGATCGTGGCGGTATCAAAAAACTTTAAAACGAACGGCATATAAAAATATACATTTGCCAATAAAAATTTTCCCAACTTACACGCCGTCGTCAATAGCAGCACGATGTAATATTCATTGCCCCCGGCCGGGAAGGGACGTTTTCGTCCCTAACAAGCGGTATAAAAATTCTACTTCTTGATGGCAAGCGATCAATTTTACGTCCTGCTGCTATTGAGGGGGATGTGTAACGTTGTGACTATTTTTAGTGCCACATCTTAACTAATGCTTGCACAGTTGATTCTCAAATGTATATTTTGTACTTTTTCTTGTAATAATATGCTTCGGCTTGTCACGTGGTTATCCGATACTGTAATAAAAGAAATCTGCTTTTTTTTAAATACTCGCTTTGATTAAGCATTTTTATAAAATAAACTGTGATCCTAATTATTTCGAAGCCATACAATTGCACTACATCTTCTCTTTCAGGAATTTCAGCCTGAAAGTTCTGATTCTTTGGCGTTGTTTAATAACCGCTCGGCAGCAGCCATTCAGGGCTTCGTGATAATACGCCGCCATTTAGATAATTATCGTTGCTAATTTTAACGATGCTGTTTACATATTAGAGCGTACGTTTGCTACGTACACAAGCTAATTATTGACTTTAAGTTGGCTGACTATCTTTAAGGTGTGCCGAGGGCGCCACCGCCTTGACTTCATTTTAATCTCATTTTGTTTAATTTGCGAAATTCCATCCATCAATCATTTTTTTTATTGTCCCCAGTTCTTGAAATGTATTTTCCTCCCGCAATTTAGGCTTGAAAGAAATCGTTGCACTTCAGGCAGTAAATTTCACCCGTGGGAGGAAATAGTATATTTTCCTCCCGTATTTAAGGGTTAAAAGTATGTCACTTTATCCCAGATAATGAATATTACACCCTCTGTCATCGAGCAGTAAATTTCACCCGTGGGAGGAAATGGCAATTTTAAATTATCTGCTCAGAAAGTAGAATTTTCCTCTCGTATTTAAGGGTTAAAAGTATGTCACTTTATCCCAGGCAATGAATATTACACCCGCTGTTATTGACGACGGCGTTTATAATAAGAATTTTTAGTTGACGTTTACATCATTAATCATGGGTCAGTAAACTTCACCCGCGGGAGAAAATTATACACTTTCTTCCTGAAGCGCACAAATAGCTATTTTCCACTATCGAAAGCCACATTTTCTTCCCGTATTTCAGGGTTAAGGGTATATAATTTCCTCCCAAATAGTCACCTTCACCCGCGGGTGGAAAAGATACTTTCTTCCTAAGTTGTACAAATAGCTATTTTCCACCATCTGCACAGAAAGTAACATTTCTTTCCAGTATTTTGGGGTTGAAAGTATGTAATTTCCACCCGGATACTGAATTCATCCCGCTGTTATTGACGACGGCGTGTACAATGAGAATTTTATTCTTTTCTTGTAATAATGTGCCAGTAGTAGAACAAATCGTTAATCATGGGTCAGTAAAGTTCACCCGCCGGGAGAAAATTTTACATTTTCTCCCTGATGTGCGCAAATGGCTGTTTTCTACTGTCTGGTCCCGAAGCAGGTTAATAGTATAATTTCCTCCCAAATAATGAATATTAGGGTTTAAAGCATGCCATTTCCTCCCAAGTAATCCCGCTGCTATTAACGACAGTGTGTAATGCAACAATTCCTAATTGCCGTTTATACAGCAATTAATTCTCAAAGGTATGCACTTATATTTTATTTTTTGTAATATGTTTCAGATGAAGTGTCAGTAGAGAGAATAGCTGCGTATCGAGCATTAAATCTTAGTCGCGGGAGGAAATTATACAATTTCCTGCATATTTCTACCGATCCACCATCAGGCGAACAACCTGCTTCATTTATCTAAGTCTATTATAAATTCCAAAGATATAGAAACACCATAAAATCACCGACAAAGTTGTCTAGAGGCTACATGTGCTTCGAGTCATAAATTATCCAAAAAAAACTTAAAAGTCGCTAATATGTGTGAATTTGAAGGCAGAGACATCGGCGCGTTTGATCGGCTTGTGTAAACAAATGGTATAAAAAATATGCGTCTCACAGACTTCCGAGCAGAGTTGGGGTTCACCCTGTATAAACGTTTATTCTTTTTCATTAAAATCATCTCCACTCAGCCAGTCGGCGACTCGATCCTAGAACGTTTGCTTGAGACGCAATTCATGGAAAACCGAGGAACTGTGTCACGCTCCGGTTCATAATGGCCAGGTGGAAGGTAGTGATCCACGCGACAAGGACCAATCGCCCGGTCCGCTGATGGAGCACCCTGGAAAGTTGTCTCGCCCAAGGCGATGTCTCACGGTTCCATGGGTCACTGTTCGGCAGCAGCGGTTTACACGACCGCAGGCGCTCAGTTTGCACCCGTTTATTGTTTCTGCTCACCGTTTTTATTTGTCGCTGTGAGGGTTTAATTATTCCGAGCCGGGTATCGCTGATATATAGCACGCAAGCTTTCTGAAAGACACTTTAATGAATTGCATGCCCCATGCTAACACCAGATGCAGTTGCTGATACGCGTACGCTAACAACACCTTCGGTGCTGTACTTCCTCTGATTGCGGTGCGGCTTTATTGCATTTTCTGAAAACGTTGCGTACGGTTTGATACGTTTTACTATTGTCCTGGTGGGAAACACCACGAGGAGTTGGCAGTCGCAATGTACAAACAGGGATGACGCACATTTTACGTGAGGAATAACATTACACGCCGTCGTCAATAACAGCGGGATGAATTTAATATCAGGGTGGAAATTATTATTTTCAACCCCAAAATATTGGACGGAAATGTTACTTTCTGTGTAGACGGTGGAAAATAGCTATTTGTGCAACTTAGGAAGAAAGCGTATCATTTCCACCCGCGGGTGAATTTTAATACTACTGCTATCCAGCATATATCGAAAGTGGATACAAATATACATTCATTTGATAGCCAATTAATATATAATAAGCATCACGAGAAGCATCACCTAAATACTGTTGTATTACACGCCGTTGTCAATAGCAGCGGGATGAATTTAATATCTGGGTGGAAATTACATACATCAACCCGAAAATACTGAAAGGAACTGTTACTTTCTATGCGGATGGTAAAAAATAGCTATTTGTGCAACTTAGGAAGAAAATGTATCATTTCCACCCGCGGGTGAAGTTTACTGACCCATTATTAACTATGTAAACGTCAACTAAAAATTTTTATTATAAACGACGTCGTCAATAACAGCGGTTGTAATATTCATTAAGTACCTGGGATAAAGTGATATAATTTTAACCCTTAAATACGGGAGGAAAACTCTACTGTCTGTGCAGATAATTTGAAACTACAATTTCCTCCCACGGGTGAAATTTATTGCACGGCGACAGCGGGTGTAATATTCATTATCCGGGATAAATTGACATAATTTTAACCCTTAAATACGGGAGGAAAATTCTACTTTCTATGCAGATAATTTAAAATTGCCATTTCCTCCCACGGGTGAAATTTATTGTCCGGTGTCAGCGGGTGTAATATTCATTATCTGGGATGGATAAAGTGACATAATTTTCACCCTTAAATACGGGAGGAAAATTCTACTTTCTATGCAGATAATTTAAAATTGCCATTTCCTCCCACGGGTGAAATTTATTGCCCGGTGACAGCGGGTGTAATATTCATTATCTGGGATAAAGTGACATAATTTTCACCCTTAAATACGGGAGGAAAATTCTACTTTCTGTGCAGATAGTTGAAGAGAACCATTTCCTCCCGCGGGTGAAAATAATTGCCCGGTGACAGCGGGTGGAATATTCATTATCTGGGATAAAGTGACATAATTTTCACCCTTAAATACGGGAGGAAAATTCTACTTTCTGTGCAGATAATTTAAAATTGCCATTTCCTCCCACGGGTGAAATTTATTGCCCGGTGACAGCGGGTGTAATATTCATTATCTGGGATGGATAAAGTGACATAATTTTCACCCTTAAATACGGGAGGAAAATTCTACTTTCTGTGCAGCTAGTTTAAAAGAACCATTTCCTCCCACGGGTGGAATTTATATAATATATTTTATGTCGATTAACAACACTAAAACGAATACGCCTCGTACTTGATGCACATGCCGGGAATATCTCCGGGAGACAGTCCTGCGAAGATAAGACCCAAAGGGGGAGCCGAATTGGAACGATGTGCCTTACCCTGTACATAACAAAGTTAACTAAAATATATTAAGACTTCACCCGTTTAGCAAATTAAGGAACTTCTCTTGGAAACAACTTATACACACTTCTAACGCCTATGGTCAAAGCTTAGTCGCTTGTTCGCCTAATCTGTATTCTATCTATTCACCGCGGCTTGCGTGACTTCATCGAATTAACAGATTAGAGTCCTTTCATTGAAAACTGCTACTTTATACACGGTAAAATCGTTTCTTAAGTGCCGTGTACTTAAAACGTGTCTTTTTTTTATTTTCTTACTATAAACTTGCACCTTCGTGTCCTACGGTTTCTCCGGTGTAATATAAAAGTGAATATTAAACTTTTTTTAATCTTATCGAATGGACATTTACGAGCTGGTGTAAACTCTGTTCGACATGCATTAATTATTGCGCTCTTATTTCCCAAGTTCTTACCTCGCGATGCAACAAAGTCAGGAAAGGAAAGTCATTTAATTTTTTTTACAAATAGGGAAATAATTTCCCTTCAGAGTTTCATCTTCAAGTTTTTCCAGCTACTACATAGAATTTCTTGTAGATTGGTGCGCAGTCGATTCCGGATTGTTCGATTTGGGGCCCATAATTAATAACTTAAATAATGTTAGTAGAAGCACACAACTTATCTCTGAAAAGAGTTGTCTTATTCAATTGTGGATTGGATTTATAAATCATACACCACCGTTTTAACCGGGCTTGTGTATCATTGCTGGGGACAAACGTCGCACGCTATATACTAAAAGATAGTTTATCGCGTCCTCCCGGTTTATTACAAGAGTTCGTGAAGATTTCCCCCTTGTACATGTATATATAAGAAAACATTAAGAAAGCTTCCTTCTTTACGAGGCGCTGGGGGATTGTCGACTTTGCGTTATTGCGATGAAAAGTCTTTTTTATTGCCCTCAAACTTGGTCCCTCTGCTTCATTGTGTCGCCAATTTACACACTCTAGATCAGCGCGGGGACCAACGATGAATTAACGTTTACTCGCGACCTTGGCGGGTATCTTCAAGAAAAATTTCCTACCGCGCTTGATTTATTAAAACAGTGACGACAATAAAACGGGAGTACACAGGACCGTTTAAGCGAAATTTATAGCGGAGACGTACAAATTATTACTAAAATAAGTATGCCATCTTTGTAATAAACTTTGCAAGACATGATAAATGGGAATTAATTTATTTTAAATGATTCCGAACAGGTAAACTCGTCATTATTCAGGGAAATTTGGGGTAATTAAATTTAACGTTTTACCTCCGACGCCAACGCCGTAAAACTTATTCAAAGCTTTTTTCGCACAAAGAAAAATAAATAAGTTGTGTACATTCTCCATTCTGCAAGGGTATAATAATATCAGCTATTTACGTGAAATATGAGAAATTAAATTTTTATTGGCGTACTTTTTGACTAAATATAAAAGAGGCAGGGAAACCAAACAAGAAGGCTGTTTGACTTGAATATACAGAACGCCAACTCACAGACTGGGTATAGAAAATAGGGAATAGCAGCAGTTCAGTAGACTGTCCGGCACCCATTTTTGTTCTCCCACCTCACCATTCTACTGCCAAGTAGGTGTAGAGCGTCCATATATACAGATGAATATATATGGTACTATCATTAAGGCGTCCATATGTTGCATCCAATAGAGCGTCCATATACAGAGCTATGCACTCGGATAACATAAACAATAATATAAACAGCAAGTTAACATTCAACAAGACGAAAATAAAATATATAACATGTATATATATGAGTGTACACGTTACTATCTTTAGTGCGTCCATATACAGATCTATGCACTCGGATCACATTAATAATAATACAAACATCAGCTCAACACAACAAGAAGACGAAAGTAATATATTTAATATGTATATATACAAATATATATATATGAATGTACACGTTGCTATCATTCGAGCGTCCATATATTGTCGATTTGCATTCAATAGAGCGTCCATAAGTAGAGGAATATATGTTACTATCATTAGAGCGTCCATATACAGATTTATGCACTCGGGTAACATTAATAATAATAAAATATCAGTTCAACACTCAATAAGAAGACGAAAGTAAAATATATATGTTTGCACTCGGATAACATTAATAATAACACAAACATCAAGTCAACACTCAACAAGAAGACGAAAGTAAAATATATAATATGTATATATATGATTGAACACGTTACTATTATTAGAGCGTCCATATATTGTCGATTTACATCCAATAGAGCGTCCATATATAACTATGTACCCGGATAACATTAACAATAATACAAAATAATAACACAAATATCAAGCCAATACTCAACAAGAAGACGAAAGTAAAATATATATGTATATATATGAATATACACGTTACTATCATTAGAGAGTCCGTATATTGTCGATTTGCATTCGATAGAGCGTCCATAAGTAGAGGAATATATGTTACTATCATTAGAGCGTCCATATACAGATTTATGCACTCGGGTAACATTAATTATAATAAAATATCAGTTCAACACTCAATAAGAAGACGAAAGTAAAATATATATGTTTGCACTCGGATAACATTAATAATAACACAAACATCAAGTCAACACTCAACAAGAAGGCGAAAGTAAAATATATAATATGTATATCTATGATTGAACACGTTACTATTATTAGAGCGTTCATATATTGTCGATTTACATCCAATAGAGCGTCCATATATAACTATGTACCCGGATAACATTAACAATAATACAAAATAATAACACAAATATCAAGCCAATACTCAACAAGAAGACGAAAGTAAAATATATATGTATTTATATGAATATACACGTTACTATAATTAGAGAGTCCATATATTGTCGATTTGCATTCGATAGAGCGTCCATAAGTAGAGGAATATATGTTACTATCATTAGAGCGTCCATATACAGATTTATGCACTCGGGTAACAGTAATAATAATAAAATATCAGTTCAACACTCAATAAGAAGACGAAAGTAAAATATATATGTTTGCACTCGGATAACATTAATAATAACACAAACATCAAGTCAACACTCAACAAGAAGACGAAAGTAAAATATATAATATGTATATATATGAGTGAACACGTTACTATTATTAGAGCGTCCATATATTGTCGATTTACATCCAATAGAGCGTCCATATATAACTATGTACCCGGATAACATTAACAATAATACAAAATAATAACACAAATATCAAGCCAATACTCAACAAGAAGACGAAAGTAAAATATATATGTATATATATGAATATACACGTTACTATCATTAGAGAGTCCGTATATTGTCGATTTGCATTCGATAGAGCGTCCATAAGTAGAGGAATATATGTTACTATCATTAGAGCGTCCATATACAGATTTATGCACTCGGGTAACATTAATTATAATAAAATATCAGTTCAACACTCAATAAGAAGACGAAAGTAAAATATATATGTTTGCACTCGGATAACATTAATAATAACACAAACATCAAGTCAACACTCAACAAGAAGACGAAAGTAAAATATATAATATGTATATATATGATTGAACACGTTACTATTATTAGAGCGTCCATATATTGTCGATTTACATCCAATAGAGCGTCCATATATAACTATGTACCCGGATAACATTAACAATAATACAAAATAATAACACAAATATCAAGCCAATACTCAACAAGAAGACGAAAGTAAAATATATATGTATATATATGAATATACACGTTACTATCATTAGAGAGTCCGTATATTGTCGGTTTGCATTCGATAGAGCGTCCATAAGTAGAGGAATATATGTTACTATCATTAGAGCGTCCATATACAGATTTATGCACTCGGGTAACATTAATAATAATAAAATATCAGTTCAACACTCAATAAGAAGACGAAAGTAAAATATATATGTTTGCACTCGGATAACATTAATAATAACACAAACATCAAGTCAACACTCAACAAGAAGACGAAAGTAAAATATATAATATGTATATATATGAGTGAACACGTTACTATTATTAGAGCGTCCATATATTGTCGATTTGCATCCAATAGAGCGTCCATATATAACTATGTACCCGGATAACATTAACAATAATACAAAATAATAACACAAATATCAAGCCAATACTCAACAAGAAGACGAAAGTAAAATATATATGTATATATATGAATATACACGTTACTATCATTAGAGAGTCCGTATATTGTCGATTTGCATTCGATAGAGCGTCCATAAGTAGAGGAATATATGTTACTATCATTAGAGCGTCCATATACAGATTTATGCACTCGGGTAACATTAATAATAATAAAATATCAGTTCAACACTCAATAAGAAGACGAAAGTAAAATATATATGTTTGCACTCGGATAACATTAATAATAACACAAACATCAAGTCAACACTCAACAAGAAGACGAAAGTAAAATATATAATATGTATATATATGATTGAACACGTTACTATTATTAGAGCGTCCATATATTGTCGATTTACATCCAATAGAGCGTCCATATATAACTATGTACCCGGATAACATTAACAATAATACAAAATAATAACACAAATATCAAGCCAATACTCAACAAGAAGACGAAAGTAAAATATATATGTATATATATGAATATACACGTTACTATCATTAGAGAGTCCATATATTGTCGATTTGCATTCGATAGAGCGTCCATAAGTAGAGGAATATATGTTACTATCATTAGAGCGTCCATATACAGATTTATGCACTCGGGTAACATTAATAATAATAAAATATCAGTTCAACACTCAATAAGAAGACGAAAGTTATATATATATGTTTGCACTCGGATAACATTAATAATAACACAAACATCAAGTCAACACTCAACAAGAAGACGAAAGTAAAATATATAATATGTATATATATGAATGAACACGTTACTATTATTAGAGCGTTCATATATTGTCGATTTGCATCCAATAGAGCGTCCATAAGTAGAGGAATATATATGTTACTATCATTAGAGCGTCCATATACAGATTTATGCACTCGGATAATATTAATAATAATACAAACATCAACTCAACACTTAACAAGACGAACGTAAAAAATATATATCTATATATGAATATACACGTTACTATCATTAGAGCGTTCTATATACAGATCTATGCACTCGAAGAACATTAATAATAACACAAATATCAAGCCAATATTCAACAAGAAGACGAAAGGAAAATATATATGTATATATATATATATATATATATATATATATATATATATATATATATATATATATATATATATATATATATATATATATATATATATATATATATATATATACAAATGAACAAAATTCACAGGGATTCCCGCAAACCGCAGACACGTGTTTCAGACTTATTGGTCCTCATCAGTACAGACTACTTTTTATATATATATATATATATATATATATATATATATATATATATATATATATATATATATATATATGAATATACACGTTACTATCATTAGAGAGTCCATATATTGTCGATTTGCATTCAATAGAGAGTCCATATATATCTATGTACCCGGATAACATTAACAATAATACAAACATGAACTTAACACTCAACAAGAAAATATATATATATATATATATATATATAAAATATAGGGTGTGGGTGTGTGTGTGTATTACTCTGAGTAGTTTAATAAGTTTATACCTTTGTATGTAAACTTAAATAATGAATAAAGAATATCTATCAATCTATCTATCTATGTATATATATATGAATATACACGTTACTATCATTAATTGTTAGAATGGACTCGGTTTTAGTGATATTTTTGTATTGGTTGCTGGCGAACTGGGCACTATAAATACTTGCATCGATTGTGCTTATTCCGGTGCTGCCGATCTTACGTAGTTTGCTAGTTAATTTGGTTGCTTGATAGAGTGTGCTAGTAAGGTAATTTGAAGGCGAGTAATTCGATAAAGCCGTTCATTGCAAAGCTAATTTCCGTAATGCCTATTGTAAACCGGCAGATAAACAGTACGGCTAAACCTTTCCTTTAGGCAATTTAATCTCTACAAAAGAGACTTAGGACAATATATACAACCCGAATAAATTAAACTTTTTGTTTTAAGATTTTATCGCAACTACCAACGACCCTTTTTAATCTGGTTTCTGCACCTTCTATTTAGTGAGATGATTTATTTAAATTTATTTAAATTAGGGCGAATGCAACACATGCCCGCCGCCGCCGCCGCCGCGCCCGCACCTCCGTCGTCGTCTTTTTCTGTTTGTTTTAATACCGAGCATTTCATATAAACTTTTATCTAATCGCAAAGTTTTAATTGATGTTTTAATGATTGCCGGTATTTTAATTGGGATTTTAACTACTTCGTGATATTAACTAAATAAAACAAAAGACGCTTTCTGCAGTCCACGGTTACGGCAATAAAAATAGTTCCTGCGGATATGGCATTAGCTTACAATGTCAAAAATAACTAAACACAAAGAAAACCGTTTTCTTTGCTAAGGATTGTTTTCTAAATTTTTCTCCCACTCACCCAAATACCCACAAGCCCTAACACTTTTAGACAATTATAAGTACGGTCCTTACCGCAGTACAGAATTGACTTCTATAAAAAATGGCGTTTTCCCCTATATTAACCTCGCTGGACGCTGGATTTATTATTGATCGTTTTCACTTACGCCTCTTAATGGACGTCGTCAGAATTAAAATGCCTACTAGTGTTTACTAGTCCCGTAAAAGTACCTGCCATTTAAATGTTAAAAAGCACGAAAACTTTTCCCATCAATTACCTTGTATTGTTCGGGCGTGTATATTTAGATAACCTCCCCGAGCCCGAATGCCATATATTGTTTAGTTTTTAAGGTTGATACAATTTTTCGTAAATGATTGAGTGGGTTTAAAGCTCGGGGGGATAATAGCCGGTGCTAATTCCATGCCAGCGTGGAGGACAAAGCGCAAATAAAACCATTGTCCTAGAGTTTTCCAGGATTAGCATGTATAGAGATTTGAAACAGTCATTTGGTTCACTGGGCCTTTATTTAGATAACCTGACCCGTGAACGATTGCTGATTCCGCTAATACTCGCCCCTAGTTAATTTTTAATTTGTGATTTAATTTAAGCGGGGACGTTACTTTGCGAAGGTACAAATTCAGTTGGGAATTTACATTTTTTTGTCTGTTGTTGGTTTAGCCGGCGCAGGGTTTAGGTCCGCAAATGTACACAATTTTAAATGCAAAACTTTTAAGTATAAACAGCTTTGTTTGTATGTCGTGCCACACGTGGCCGCAGGGTACCTGGTTCGACCACAATCGACAAGATTCGGTCTCAAATATTTACGAAATAATTTTGGTTCGATTATGATGGCAGTTATAGACGATATACGTATAACAACGCGATCTGGTACCATAGTCAACCGCATCTCTCGACGGCGCCGAGCAAATTGTGCAAATATCCGGGCTTTTACCCTGTCAAAAAATTGTGAAACCGCCATACCCCGTATGCCAAACAAAGTGAGCTTTTCCATGTGTAGAGGTGGCTTTAAATGCATTAATGACGTTGATTGTGGTACTTAGCAGGAAAATGAACAGTGTTTATAAATCAACGCGCGTACGTACAGGCTTTTCGACTTCTGAGGTTCCATTTCCGACTAAATTTAGATAATAAACTCGAAGTCAGTTAAGCCGAGATCGTGAGTAAAAGGGAAACAGCCAGGTATCCTCACATTATATAGAAGATTGATACTAATCTTCCCCGCAATTAATTAATACGTTTTCGTTCTCACCTGATAAATATGCGTCGGTGGCGTATACTGTTTAATTCCTTGATGATGTAGAAGGATTATTATACTTAATGCCTATGCAAACAGTACTGTGTACACATCCTCCCAGTAATTAGTAAATTATTATGCAGATACAGTTTCAATCTACTTCGGTAATGACGCCGTTTCACTTCAAGTGATGGGGTCGATAAAGGGGATATTACGCAACCTCATTACTCCCGACTTACGTTTTATTCTAATCCAATTAATGTCGAGGCGTTCCAACCTAATTCTTGATTGGGATCGAGCATTTTTGCATGCCATTAAAATGATAAACAAAAAAAAAAAAAATTGAAAGGCAGTCCCAAGTAGCTGTAAACAAATCGACAAATACTGCATTGGGCGGCGCCATGCCAGTGCCCAGGAATGCAGGGTTTCTTCTTTAAAATTGAAAAAATTGTAAAAAAATAAAACGGCCCCTGCGGGGCCGATTGCAGCGGTCTGTTCTTTTCCAGCCCCTATGGGGTGGCTGTAAATGGGGCCTAATTTTTCTATTAGTTTTAAACAGCCCCCGCGGGGCTGTACTTTTTAAGGTTTGGTCAAGTTAACTCTGCGAGGCTGGCCCTCTATAGAAGTTATATTTTGCTTTCTTTTTTTTTTTTTTTTTTCTTTTTTTTTTTCTTTTTTTTTTTTACAGCCAGTCACAAGATGATGCATATTCTATTATTCAAAAATGAAATGTGGAACGCTTCACGATTTTGCATATTTGTTGTTGATTATATTATTATTATTATTATTATCATTTATTATTAATCTAAGCCTGTACACATGCAGGATATATTATACAAATAGTTGGGTATATAATACCCCATAAACTTTGAATGAACATCGTGTTGTAGGCGTTAACCGAGGGGTGGCGAGCCCTCCGCCCCGCAACTTGGCGGGTAGAGGCGCTGGTTGCTTGCTAAAAACACGATAACAATGTGCAAAGCGCTAAATTCCATGAAAATTGTTTTAGAAAACTAATCAAAGTTGTCATAAGCATGTATAAAGTTCTGGAAGCTCTTTATAGATAAAGTTCTAAGAGTCACTATTATTTTCAAGTAAACTGTAATTTCCATTTATGTGTCAAAAGCAAGTTAATTAAAGAAGTTAGCGGAATAAGTGCATTCTTGTGTAAGCTGAATCCAGCCGGAGTAAGTGTGCCCAGATCTGAACTGTCACATTTAGGGGGATTAAGATTAGGATAATGCGAAGATTTTAAAGAAATGGCCATCCCTTTCGCGCCACTTAACAGAATTATTCTGCAGTACACTTCGAGGGGCTCCGTAAAATTAATATTAAGCTTAATAGACCGGATGGAAAAGGAAACTATGCTGGGGGGGGGGGGGGAATGCACTGATACATCGGACGCATTAAAAAGCGTAAGAAAAAAAAGCTGTGCTTATTTCGCTTAACATAAGAAATAGTGGCAGGTTAACGTTTTTCTGGTAATGAGAAAGCCCGGAGATTTGTACGTTTCGCTGGGAGTCGCCAAGCGGTGCGGTGCGGTCGACTACGGTACCAGGTCGAGTTTGAAGTTGAATTCAATGCTTACGCTTCTTACGCCAAGTAAAACATTATAGCAAGGCATTCCGTTAATTAACGAAACCTAGTTTGGTATTCTCCACGCGTCCTATCGGAGTTATGCCATCCGAGGAATTCATTGACAATCCGGCCAATGAACATAACTCAACTTTTTTAATAAGCAACCTAAAAACATAATTACCGGTTGTAAAAACTCCCCATTAAAATAATAAACTCGTTAGTGTGCTCGCTCGGTCTTTCATTACCGTCGTGGACCAAATACAAAGGCAAAAAGTTATAAATATCTTCGGTATCGTTACCATCTAACGTATTAGAAGAGAGCAGATAAATTACGGAGAACCAGTTTGTTTGTGGTTCTTGTGGGGTACTATAAAATACTGCCTTAATGCTCAATTTATTGTATATTATATGTCTCTGCTTACATCGCTATAAAGTGCTCGAGACATGTTTTTTTACAGCTGCGGTCATTAATGATTTCTACGACATTATTTCCTTTGTGTCGAAAATTTGGAGTGCGGTAGGATGGAGTGTTTTTTAGTGGGGAAAGTTGACATTTACGTGTCTTGCTTTATTTATAACGAAGTAATTAAATATAGCTATGTAAGACAATAAAAGAAATACTCTCGAAAATGTTTCTCTCTATGTTAACTTTATCACACGATTTTAAACAACCAAAGTAAATTTTGGCCCCTTTTTATGATATTCTAATCCAAAAGGCAAAAATCAAGAAGACATCGTAATTTTTCATCGATTCCAGTATTACCCAGCGATGTTGTTTGTAACTTATAACCCTTCACGTACGTGTCTGTCGTAATCAATAATAATACGTGTAGAGCCCCGTTAATGCCTTTTTATTCCTTACTTCTCATTCACTAAACGTAGTCCGTTATTTATACATTGTGCTCATAATGAGTTTGTATGCTATCGGCAAACAAGAAAAATAATAATCCTGGTAATAATTTATTGTCAATTTATACTCGTGTGTAATTTCAATGCACAACGTTTAATACCTGCTTTTAATTTGAACAAATTATTTTTAATGTTCGGTCACAGGAAATGTATACTAAGTTAATGATGGTTTATTGAATTTACGGAGAATGCATAGCGACAAAGGAAGCATACAACACAGTAGGAAATGGGGGGATTTGTAACGTTTTCGATGTCGAAAAGGTAAATTTGGAAAAAACGCCCTGTATATTTTTAACTTGACGACCGATGACATTCTTATAACTAAATTTTTAGGGCACCTTATTAAGGTGCTCTCCTTGACGTTACAAAAAATTTCCATCGTCGTTTTGTTCCGAGTTAATGCCACTAACTTTGGTTTTTTAATGGTCGCCATATTGGATTTCTTACGGTTAAATAGTGCTCTAAATTGCATATCTAGATTATTGTTGGAGACAAAAAGACAGTTAAATGGGGAATGGGGGGGGTTTGTAACGTTCTCGAAAAGGTGAATTTGAAAAAAACTTGACCAATAAAATTCTTATAACTACATTTTTAGGGCACCTTACTTAGGTGCTTTCCTTGACGTTACCAAAAAATTTCCATCATTTTGTTTCGAGTTAATGCCACTAAATTTGGATTTTCTTATGGTCGCCATATTGGATTTCATATGGTTAAATAGTGCTCTAAGTTGCATATCTAGATTATTGTTGGAGACAAAAAGACAGTTAAATGGGGAATGAGGGGTTTGTAACGTTTTGCAAAAGGTAAATTTGAAAAATGCGCCCTGTATATTTCTAACTTGATGACCAATAAATATTCTTATAGCTACATTTCTAGGGCACCTTAATTAGGTGCTCACCTTGACGAAAAATTTCCATCATCATGTTGTTCCGAGTTAATGCCACTAAATTTGGATTTTCTTATGGTCGCCATATTGGATTTCATATGGTTAAATAGTGCTCTAAGTTGCATATCTAGATTATTGTTGGAGACAAAAAGACAGTTAAATGGGGAATGAGGGGTTTGTAACGTTTTGCAAAAGGTAAATTTGAAAAATGCGCCCTGTATATTTCTAACTTGATGACCAATAAATATTCTTATAGCTACATTTCTAGGGCACCTTAATTAGGTGCTCACCTTGACGAAAAATTTCCATCATCATGTTGTTCCGAGTTAATGCCACTAAATTTGGATTTTCTTATGGTCGCCATATTGGATTTCATATGGTTAAATAGTGCTCTAAGTTGCATATCTAGATTATTGTTGGAGACAAAAAGACAGTTAAATGGGGAATGGGGGGGTTTGTAACGTTTTCCAAAAGGTGAATTTGAAAAATGCGCCCTGTAAATTTCTAACTTGACGACCAATAATATTCTTATAACTACATTTTTAGGGCACCCTTGACATTACCAAAAAATTTGCATCGTCATTTGTTTCCGAGTTAATGTCACTAACATTGGTTTTTCTTATGATCACCATATTGGATTTCATACGGTTAAATAGTGCTCTAAGTTGCATATCTAGATTATTGTTAGAGATCGAAAGACAGTTAAATGGGGAATGGGGGGGTTTGTAACGTTTTCCAAAAGGTGAATTTGAAAAATGCGCCCTATATATTTCCAACTTGACGACCAATAATATTCTTATAACTACATTTCTAGGGCACCTTATTAAGGTGTTTTTCTTGACGTTACCAAAAAATTTCCATCGTCATTTGTTTCCGAGTTAATGCCACTAACTTTGGTTTTTCTTATGATCACCATATCGGATTTCATACGGTTAAATAGTGCTCCAAGTTGCATATCTAGATTATTGTTGGAGATCGAAAGACAGTTAAATGGGGAATGGGGGGGGGTTTGTAACGTTTTCCAAAAGGTGAATATGAAAAAAACGCCCTGTGCATTTCTAACTTGACCAATAATATTCTTATAACTACATTTTTAGGGAACCCTCTTAAGGTGTTTTCCTTGACGTTACCAAAAAATTTCCATCGTCATTTGTTTCCGAGTTAATGCCACTAACTTTGGTTTTTCTTATGATCACCATATTGGATTTCTTACGGTTAAACAGTGCTCTAAGTTGCATATCTAGATTATTGTTAGAGATCGAAAGACAGTTAAATGGGGAATGGGGGGGGTTTGTAACGTTTTCCAAAAGGTGAATTTGAAAAATGCGCCCTGTATATTTCTAACTTGACGACCAATAATATTCTTATAACTACATTTCTAGGGCACCTTATTAAGGTGTTTTTCTTGACGTTACCAAAAAATTTCCATCGTCATTTGTTTCCGAGTTAATGCCACTAACTTTGGTTTTTCTTATGATCACCATATTGGATTTCTTACGGTTAAACAGTGCTCTCAGTTGCATATCTAGATTATTGTTAGAGATCGAAAGACAGTTAAATGGGGAATGGGGGGGTTTGTAACGTTTTCCAAAAGGTGAATTTGAAAAATGCGCCCTGTATATTTCTAACTTGACGACCAATAATATTCTTATAACTACATTTTTAGGGAACCCTCTTAAGGTGTTTTCCTTGACGTTACCAAAAAATTTCCATCGTCATTTGTTTCCGAGTTAATGCCACTAACTTTGGTTTTTCTTATGATCACCATATTGGATTTCTTACGGTTAAACAGTGCTCTAAGTTGCATATCTAGATTATTGTTAGAGATCGAAAGACAGTTAAATGGGGAATGGGGGGGGTTTGTAACGTTTTCCAAAAGGTGAATTTGAAAAATGCGCCCTGTATATTTCTAACTTGACGACCAATAATATTCTTATAACTACATTTTTAGGGCACCTTCTTAAGGTGCTTTCCTTGACATTACCAAAAAATTTCTATCGTCATTTGTTTCCGAGTTAATGCCACTAACTTTGGTTTTTCTTATGATCACCATATTGGATTTCTTACGGTTAAATAGTGCAATAAGTTGCATAGCTAGATTATTGTTGACGCTAGAGACAGTTAAATGAATGGGGGGGATTTGTAACGGTTTCGAAAAGGTGATTAGAAAAAACGCCTTGTATATGTAAATTTTCCACTAGCTACTAAGTTTTTTTTGACATTGTGATACATCGTTGGAAAGGGAATTTAGAGCACTACTTAACGGCAAAAAATCCAACATGGCGGCCATAAGAAAAGCCTGAGTTTAGTAATTAACTTGTCACCTGTCAAATTAGAGCACAACTATCGGCGAAAATAACGCACGCTAAGTGAATAAACATTGTAAAAAATGGTTCCAGGAGAACCGGATATTGATAAAGTTCAACAGAGCTTGCAAGATTTAGTTTATAAAACGTGAGTCGCTCCGGTGCCATAAAACTTTTATTGGTTGCCTATTGACTAAGAAGGGGACATTTAATTCCACACAACTAGCCTTTTATCGGTGAAGCGGTGCAAGAGCCAAACAAAATCTGAGGTTAAACAGATAGCACGACCATAAAGTTGATTTGATGCTTGTAAGTAATAACAGCAACTTGGGCGGATCTTGAAAAGTTTAAACGAGACCATATTAAAAATGGTAACATTCTTGTCGGAAGTTTCTCCATTTTCCGCCGAGCTTAAGAAGTTAATTTGCCAAAGTAATTCATATTTTCTATCAGCCCTTATTGGTCTTGAACTTTGGGGTATTACGCACTTTTTAATTCCACAGATTGCTCCGAAGTGGTACGAGGCGGGAGTCGGACGCGGAATTTTATTCATTTTAGGGCCCACGTGGAAGGGGAGAATATTATGTAATCGCAAGTAATTTCTTGGTATCGCCCACATTCCTCGTAATATCCAAGACTAAAGAGAGACATTTGAATTACACTCTTATCGAACTCTCACCTAATGCAAATCCAATAATGTACCCTCCAGGTAGGTGAATAAAAGGTAGCAATGCGTGTACCCTAAAGAAAGACGTTTGAATTACATCCTTATATTTTCCATAGGCTGTCGTTGCACAAATTAAGATAGTTAAATCCGTTAGTAATAACGCTCCGCCATTTCCGGACAGAACCATGTGTCGGCTCCTCCATCTCCCGGCAGTTTATGGGTAGAGATTACGGCCGGCCAGTTCTGTGACTTTCTTTTAACACCAGCGCTGAAGATTGCTGCCGGAGGGGTGGCGAATAATTGCCTATTGCGACAAGCGAAGCGTTGTCTAATTCAAAGCGACGCGTCGTCTGTATACATGGCCGACGTCGTTATGGAGAGAGGGTGCGTTTCTTTTCGGCGTCTTTCTGTTGAAATGCGTAACATGTTATGAGCTGCTGCTCGGGAGAATAAATAGCTGCGAATTTGTCACGGTGTAGCTTTGATGAAGAAATTATTAGAAGCACGTTTTTATACGTATTCAGAAGTGGGATAAGGGAAAAAACGAGTGGGGCTGGAAGAAAAAATTCGATGCCGGACAGTGTTTTCAGTTATTTAGAAGAAATAATATCCGCGTTTGAACTCAGGATAGAGCTGTCAACATAAAATCGCGCCTTTGTCCTTGTTTAACGCGTCGTTATTAACATATGTGTAGTAAAACGCAGCCAGTCGTTTTTTATTAATAAATTTTCGAGGCAATTATTTTTTTTTTGTTTCAGTCCATGAGGTACAGTGTATTCGAACCGATCACCATGGCACAAAACAATGGGAGGCGTTTTAACAGCTCGCACTATAAATTACGCGAATGGCGCAGAACTATTAACTAAAACGCTTCATAAGCCAATATTACACATACGAACTGGGCATTTTAATAAAAGAGAATTTATTTCAATCACGATTATTAGTGACAGATATTATTTACGACGTACGTTTATGTAAATCGGAGATAATTGCATATAAATGAAGCGGGCTCCGCCATGAATATAAAGTCCCTTTTTAAATATAAACTAAACCATATATCAAGTGATATTAAAACACCAACACCTCATTTTTTAAGCAAGTCAACTGACAAGTTCTAAGTCATAAATTATACAAAAATAATGGAATTTAATATTTTAAAAACTTGTTATGACAGAGAAATATGTCGAGCCTATGGGCAGATGAATCCCCTTTGTTTTCTCGGTTTTTATGATTCCAATAGGCGTGTGAAGTCGAAAACCGCCATAATTCTGTTATTTTCACACTTGGAGAAACAATTTAGCGTCGCGGTCTTCAAAAAATTTAGACCATAAATAGTTCGATCTAACAATAGTACATAATAGAAAAATATTTGTTGTTGTGGCGAAGTTAGCTTTTTTGGTTCAAGCTACTTATGCGCTCGGCAGGAGGCGAGGCATCGTTCTATTGTTCTGATAGGCGTGGCTTGTTCCACCAATGTCGCATGGCCATACACACGCCATTGTGCTCGAGAGGCGTGGTTTCGTTTCGAAGCTGTGGCGCGATTGGTTATGCGCTGTATTAATTTAGATAGGCGTGGCTCCGGTTCGTCAACGGCGCGCGGCCAGTCATGCCCACTAATGACTCCACGTCATAATTTTGTTACTCTCACACTTGTGAGTTCCTCTATTTATGCGTCTGATAGGAGACAAGGCTTCGTTCTATTGTTTAGATGGGCGTGGCTTAGTTCCACCAATGGCGCATGCCATTATGACTGGGAGGCGTGGTTTAATTCCGAAGTTGTCACGCGGTTGGTTCCGCACACTATTAATTTCGATAGGCGTGGTTTCGATAGGTGTGGCTTCGGTAGGCGTGGTTTCGGTGGGCGTGGCTTCGATAGGCGTGGTTTCGATAAACGTGATTTCGATAGGTGTGGTTTTGATGGGCGCGGTTTCAACAGGCGTGGTTTGGATAGGCGTGGCTCCGGTCCGTCAACGGAGTGCAGGAAATTATGCGCACCGTTGAATCCATGTTATTAGTAGCAGACTGCTTGTGAGTCCAGTTCTTGTGGCATCTTACTGACAATGTTGCTCTGTTCTTGTCTAATGCGTGTCGATATGTGGGCGGTTTTGTTCTTGTCGTAGATTTGCCACGCCTTGCGACTGCAATAATGTGTGTGGACGAGTTTCCCAGGTAAATAATAAACCGCGCGCCATTTTCAGCCACTGCATGTTAACTTCGCCCCACGTATTAAACTGTAATAATTCAAATACTACCTTTTTATGAAAGTGACTGATACAAAGGGCCGCTGTCGGGCTGATAAATTAGCGAAAATTCCTTACGCGTCAAAAATATACAATAACCACATGCAAAGGGCTGATCTCGACCCGCATATTGGCTTCTGCTCCGCTATATGCGTTAACTACATCGATTTTATGAAAAATTGTTCCCCGGATTCCAATATTGGGGCGCTTTTATTCTGCTTTGTCATTACATTCCACAATAAGGTTTAAGATATCTCCGAAAATGCTAATTTGAATACACGAATAAATTTGTGAGGCGGCCCGGATTAGCGGAGGGTCTCTAATGAACAATGGAAGAAATTGGGTTATCCGTTTTGGTATCTTTGATTGCAATAAGTCCGCAACAGAGAGTTGGCTTTGTCTATTTTTCTAATTAAGGGCTTTTTATATTCCAAATTATTTTTCCATTTACCCAAATGCCCACGAGCGAGCCCTATCTACTGATTGGTACTATTAAACATTATATAAATTGTAGCGAAGAACTACAAAAACCAAATTTCATTCCACGGCGCTTCTGATGGAATATGTACAACGCAGATACGTTTTAATTATGTTTACATCATTACAAATCCGTGCTCGCAACAAGCACTAATTGGGGTTTATGGCCGATGTTTTCCCCGCAATGTTATGTGAATGTCATCGGGAGCTGTCTTGAAAGGGGCGGCTTTTGACGAGTGACACTAGAAAAATTTCCATGTTGCGCCCTGTGTGATGAATCCCCTCGTTATTCACGAGGGTGTCATACTAGTGAACGGCCAGACGTGGAGAAATAAGAGAGATAACAATATATTCGCCTCACCCTATATTAAAATCCTATAATTACCTAATTTCCCTAGATTGCTTCGTACACAAAGGAGTTTCACCTTAATCTTTCTCGATCTCATCAGCCTGATCCCTGACGCAGATACTTAAAAATAACACTATGTAATTATTGGAAATGACTTAGAACAAAAGAAGCAAGTAGGTAAAAACCGACGAAATGTTCCGCCAAGAGGATCGCTCCTACAAACTAGGGCAGTAACTTCGTCTGAAGAGTGGTCGTATCTCTAAGGAAGTGGAAAAGTATTCCCAACTTTGAAAGTAAACACACCACCTTGTGGCTTTTATCTCCGAGACGACATTGTTTCGGATTACTGTATGAGTTATATTCGCTGTAAATATTATGATGTAGGTAGTGTTGTTGGGGGCGAAGCGCTGATAACGGAATGGGATTCAATAGCCCAAAGACCGGTTATTCTAAGAAAATGGTGTTGGCCGCGGTATCACTTTTATTTTCTACACTGAACTGTCAGAACCGGCGAGCGGTTCCTATTGTGAGAACCTATAATGCCAAACACAATCACATTACAACACGAACAAATAAAAAGTCCGTTTACTCACCGAAAGCCAATTTCTCTTATTAATAGCCTCAAACTACTCCGTTTAAGATTAGGTAAATAATCATCTTCATGCTTACGTGTTGCATTAACGGACGCCAGCACAGTCGACTTAACCCTCCTCATCCGCCACAAAAAATTAAACAAAACCGAGCAATTTTTTCAAAAAGTCCGCCCCCGGTGGGGCAGCGGGATGGGTCGCGGCCGGCCGGGTGCGCGCCGCCGTCTGTTAACACGGTGTATTTGTGTAAAGGCATTAACTCAGTCATTATAAATCTTCCCAACAAAGGCCTGCGCTTGCAAACCAGAGATATACTAAAGCTCCAAAAACAAGCGGAACGGTGCCAAGTTGTGAACATTTTTTTTTAATCTATCAAGCTTACGGACCACGCAAAACCACAACGAGTTTAATATTTTATCATTTAAAAAGAGATTAGAAGTGCTGGCTTACAAATTTCGAATAAAATTGGGTTTTAATAATCGCTCTTGTAGTTGGGAGGGGTCGCAACGGCGGGGACACGGAGGAGTTTATCGCGCCAGCCGACGTGTCCAGTTTTATGCAGGATCATTTCGTTTGCTCGTCAGATTAATAGTAGGTAACAATTCTGTAAATTATGTGTTTGGAGCAGTTTCAGTTATAATAATTGCATCAGTCAAATTGCCAAGTCAGCTCGCCAATAAAGAGTGGAATACCATCTATTGGCCATCAGCAGTAGAAGAAGCAGAATATTTGAGGGGATCGGAACTTGGAAAGCATAGACCTTTTCTTACCCCTCGTCGTGGTCCCCGGAATTACTTACCACACTTGCTCCTTCTTCAGACCTTCTTGATCGTCAGGACTTCTTTCCAATCGAGGGGGATTCCCAATTCCTTTAGAAACATTCCAGATCCGATAATTTCAATCTCAATCTGAATCCAACAAAGGATTCTTCCTATTCCGCACCTTGGGCAGGTGGGCTATTCCCTCTACATCAATGATAGATGCCTCTGAAGCTCACAGTGGCTTGTCAGAACTCCAAGATTTGTGCTTTTTCATCCATTGGGATCCTGACGTCGCCCGGAATCCACACCTGCTCAACCTCTTTATGTCTGTTTTGGTGCGTCCCCACAGTCTTACCGGGGACCAACTTCGTCCTGGGTGAGCAGATAGCATTCGGGCTGACATCTCCAATGTTTCTTCAGCGTCTCATTAGCGGGCGGACGATAGCTGTCCTTTTCCAAACAGGACCCTTGGATTTTGGGTCAGTTAATCGGCTTTTTATTCCCTAGAACCACGGTGTAGGCCGGAATTCACACCAGGTGAACTAGTCTCCATGTCTAGCGAGCTGTTCTGATGCGTCCCCACAGCCTTCCGGGGACCAACCTCGTCCTGGGTGAGTAGATCGCTTTTAAGCTCTTTAGTGTCTCGTAGACCCAGTCACTGGGGCCGGTCGAAACCTGTTTTTGCTATATCCAGCTTGGATTTCGGGTCTGACCATTTCATCGGTTCATCGGGATCCCGGAGTGGCCCGGAATCTACACCAGCTCAACTCTCTTATATCAGGTGAGCTGTGTCCCTACACCCCTACCGGGGACCGACATCGTCCAGGTGAGCAGAATACGGGTGAGACTCAATTTCCTTATGTTTGCGATCTGCTCCGGTGCGTCCCCACAGTCTTACCGTGAGCCGACCTCGTCCTGGGTAGCGTAGATCGCTTTCAGGATGTCTTCAAGGTTCGAAGAGTGGTTGAAACCTGCCCAATTGGTATATGAAGCGTGGGTTTTTGTTTTAAACTTGGCTCTTGGGTTCAGAGTCTAGTCGGTTTTCACTCCTTGGGATCTTTACGTGGCCCAGAACTAACACCAACTATGTCTGAGGAGTTGTTCAAGCACGTCCCCACACATATAGTGGGGACCTACCTAGTCCTGGGCGGGCAGATCGCTTTTAGGTTTCCTCCAATGGGGTCAACAGTGTTATCATTGCACAAGTCTTTGAGTTTCTGGTAGTCTTCAGCTTGTCGACTAAATCGACGCGATAGATTTATAGTATATTCTTCTACGAGAGTGCCTCGTGTTAGAATTTTGCAATTAAAAGTATAATTAATTATAATTATAAACGGTTTGTGTGAGGAAGTGTTTGTGATTAATTAAAATTGTTGTGTAATTTACTGCAGACCCTGGTCGCACCAGAGCAAACAACATAAATTTAACAGCGGGTTCATAAAAAACCCTGATTTAAATAAACGTTACTTATTATTCATGTAATCTTATTCGTGCTTGAAAATTTATGTAGGCACCGAAAAAAATATATCCGGCGAGAAAAATTCGGTGCGCGATGAAAATCTGGGGAAAATATCACATCTGATGACAAATTTTTACCAGAGACCAATAAGGCGCAATCGAAATACGATTACTTATTGCTATTTCTATGAGAGATGGGATCATGCGTACAATTTCCGACGTACGCAAAAAAATCATTGAATGCAGTAAGCTAGCGACGGATCTACTTTTGCGTTTAGTTTTACATGGTAGGTGGACCAGCCAGTCGGCGGAATTTGGCCGCTTGATCCCATAAATCGCGGACTAATAGCAAGATGAGCGGAAAAGCCGTGGAATTAGTTATTTGGTGCCGCGCCGGCATTGTTAACGCAAGATTTATACAGTGGTGCATGTACGATAGACCGTATAGGTAACGAGGATCCCTTTTGTGATCGCGGAGGAACAATGTCTTTGTAGCCGCGATACTACAAATGCTGATAGCGACGTAAATGTCACCTACGCTTTTGTTACGGTGTGAATGTGTGCCTATGGAGTTAAACAAACTGACATTATATTGCCATAACCATTTACTGTAACACAGCAGGATGTAAGCGACTCTTTTGCCGCGGTTGATAAAATCAGCGCTTGGGCGGATTTTAATGGCATTTGGCGTTTTAAGCATGGCAAGTTCATTTAGGATGACAGTAGTTTCATCATTTTTTACTATGGTGCTCATAAATTTGTTGCTTACAGTTTTGGCGTTATAACCGTGGGAACGTATTACTTGCCAAATCTAAATGATATTTTATCTAAACCAACTCGTTCAGGATTCAGTTTAGTCCAGCAGGAAGTTCGTACATACATGTCTCTACAAGGTCCGTGAATTTTTTTTTTTTTTTTTTTTATATATATATATAAGACTAAGAAACTAAGGGCTCATTGCAGTAATTAGGAACTTGCCGATTTTTACAGCAGTAGAGCTTAAATCGAATCGTCAAATAAATAATAAAATCCTCCTGCGAAACCAACTACACTTTCGCCTCGTCCTTGTCAATCAGCAGCTGGGGCGAAACGAGTTCCTTGCAACCTCGATGACTGCCTGGATAGTTAGCAATCTAACAAAGCTCCTGGGACTACTACGCGAGAAGCAGTCGCAATTACACAGTGACATGTATATTGTGTAGACTGTAACCTCCTTGAAGTCCTGCGGAGAATCCCGGAAGGGCTTGTTTATATCCTGGTGCGTTGCAAGGGAGTTACTCAGAGTATCGAGATTTACAACTTAGCTGCATATTCTTTCAGAAATTTTACTTGCATGCAAAAGTCTCACGTACGTTGATTTGAATAATGCAGTGACGTTTCCATTTAGATGCCGTTGCTGATGTATGTGCGGTATTTATTTCTATGATTTTACTACTTTCGCGAGATAGAATTTGTAACTAGGATATTTGTAAATGCTGCTCCGGCATGGTGATCACAGACAAAAATAGAATATGACGCTGAGATCAAACTGTTTAAAATTCTGTGAACATTTAAGGTTCTGGATGTTTAATAAGAAAAGTTTTTGGTCCCTTTGTCTTTAGCTACACGTAGAGAGGAGCGTTTCTTGCGCTCAAAGCTGATTTAATTGAACTTTCGCTTTTCTGTCTCTTTAACAAGATAATTGTTTTAGTTAGCGCAGGATTAATACAATGATTATTGTTTGTTTTTGGCTAGTATCTTACTTACAAAGTCAAGGAGTCTATTTAAATCAGAAGAACTTATCTTAAATTTTGGGGTTCCCCAAGGTTCGGTATTTAGCCCCTTGTCAATTCTGTTTCATTCAAAACTAAGTTTCTTGACCTTGTGCACCGAAGTTTTGGAGGTCTATACTCTAACTATATCAGCAATGATAAATCAAACAATTGAAAATAACAGGCGGCTATATTTATCAAGATAACATCGTCAGCTAGGCACAATCAGGAACCTCCGACTTGCAACGTCAATATTAGCATTACGAAATTGAGCGGCAAGAAGTATCCAGCCGCGTATTGCACTGAATATGAAATAATAAATAAAGAGTAATGACCACAATAAACGAAGCAATTAACACTTGATTACTGTGTTTGCGAACAAATAATCCGAGACTCGTCGATGTTGGTTCAGGTTTTGATGGCTTATGATAATTATCGTCATAAAATTGCCGCTCAATAAGCCAATTATACGGTTGTTTATAAGCTATATTGTGTTTGATTTACATGCCGTAATTTAAGGATGCGTTTTTCCCAGGCATGTGGTTTATTGGCGCCCAACGTGGGGCTTACAATTATATCGATATCCCTTAAAGTGTAATAGTGCAATGATGCAAGACTTCGTAAGACAACCAAGTAGTGGTCCTACGGAGAGCTGTGCGAAAGACGAATCATTCTAGACACATTTTGTTTTTTTTTTTGGCGCCCAACGTGGGGCAATTAATAATATGTATTTTCGGGAATATTATTTGCATGTCTAAATGAGCTGTGCGACGCAACGTTTTCTGTTTATTTTATTATAATATATACCATCCTAAAATACAATTCTCTGAAATATAACAATATAAATACGATTCATACCCCATCCGGCAGTAAAATATAATCATTTTATGTTGCGTATAGATACAGTTTTATACGTAAGGAGGGAGTGAATCGTGACCGTACAGATAAGTAATAAAAGGGGCCGAGCAGTATTCCCTGGAATTTTATAACCGTGGATATTATTTTTAATAATAATAAAACGTAATAAAACGCAGCAAGTAGGGCCCGGAAGATACATAACAATTTGCTAGTTTCTATTAAGCCTTGACAAGTTTATTACCATCAATTTTTGACCAAAAGACACTAACGACTTTATGCCGTGCAATAACTCTCCCCGGGTTTATTAAAATTTAAGCACAACGTTGACGCGGTTAATGGACGCGTCGTTGATAAAAAGGAACATACCTTTGCTGCTTGCCCTCTCATGGTGGTTCGAGGAAACAGAAACCTTTAGGAAATGAAAAGTGTGCATACTTGTTACATAGAAATTTTCCTTTAAATCTTGCAAAATTGGATGCTCTTATGTCACTTTATTTGAGGTTCTTTATTTACAACACACAGAACCGTACAGTGGGTTGCATATCCTCTGAAATTAAGTTCCATATACATTAGCATAGAGCGCCATCTGCTTTGTCAATTCTTAAACTACATCGATATATCGATATTACTTCTAAACCGATAGAGTTCCTATTTTTTTAAATTAGAAAAGGAATGAAAGCAACAAGGAAAATAACATTTTCTGTCAGCTAGCTAAATTTTACGGGAAAGGAGGGATAGACTACGTGCAACTACATAAACTTACGGTTGATGTCGAGGGTAACTGAACTGGAAATGGGGGCCTTCAGATTGTTGTTGGATGCTTGGCAGGTAAATATGGTGTGAAGAAGCTTCCTTTCGACTTTCTCCAGGTTGAGAACATTTCTAACCCGGCGTTCCGACAAGTACTCGTAAGAGTCGTCGAGTAGAGCGTTCTCCTGCCACCAAGTCACTTTAGGAGGAGGCCGGCCTGCAAAAAAGAAACGAAACATTTTAACATGTAGCGAGGCGGCGGGTGAATTTTTAACACGAGTGCCCGGGTCTAGGGCCTCATTGCGGCATTCAAAGCACCTTTTTTTGCTGCCTCTTTCAAACGCTGTTTAGTGCCCATTTATAATTTTGGTCGATGTCAAGCGGAGCTCTTGTTCCGTCCTAGACCTTTTGATAATTAATATTAAATTCAAGTGAATATCTTGTGCGGATAGACGCGCGAATAAGAGGCAGATAATAATTGAAACATAAATTGGACAATGAATTGCATAAATATCAACTATGGCGCCATAATAAATATTGCTATAATATTAAACGTTGTCATCAATAGCAGCGGGAGTAATATTCAATTTATTTCCCATCATAAATAGCAATAGCATGCTGCCAAGAGGGGCAGGCATACTTTTGACCGCAAATTGCGGGAGGAAATTTCCTACCCAAAGCGCAACGAGGGACGTAATCCTCACTTTACGTCCCAGTGTCAATAATAATGGGACGAATATTTATTTTTATTACATATAGCTGGGAGGAAATGGCAAACTTTTTACCCCAAAACGCGGGATGAAAATGCTACTTCCCGTGCAGCTATTTATTTAACTAGGGATGGAAATCCATAATTTTCTCCCGCGGGTGGAATTTCCTACCCGAAGCGCAACTAGGGACGTAATCCCCACTTTACGACCCAGTGTCAATAATAATGGGACGAATATTTATTACATATTGCTGGCAGGAAATGGTAAACTAAAGACCCCAAAACGAGGGATTAAAATGCTACACTCCGTGCAGATATTTATTTAACTAAAGAGGGAAATCCCTAATTTACTCCCGCGGGTGGAATTTCCTACCCGAAACACAGCTAGAGAAGCAATATTCAATTTACCTCTCAGCGTTAATGGCAACGGGACGAAATAGTTATTACATATTGCCAAGAGGGAAATCCATAATTTACTCCCGCGGGTGGAATTTCCTACCCGAAGCGCAGCTAAAAATATTCGCTTTACCTCTCAGCGTCAGTAGTAACGGAACGAAATATTCATTACATATCGCCGGGAGAAAATGACACTTTTGACCCCAAAATGCGGGATGAAATTGCTATTTTTCGTGCAGCTGTTTATTTAACTAGGGAGGAAATCCCTAATTGACTCCCGCGGGTGAAATTTTCTACCCGAAACGTAGCTAGAGAGGTAGTATTCATTTCACCTTTCAGTGTTAATAGTAACGGAACGAAATAGTTGTTATTGCCAAGAGGGAAATCCACAATTTGCTCCCGCGGGTGGAATTTCCTACCCGGAGCACAGCTAGAAATATTCACTTACCTCTCAGCGTCAATAGTAACGAAACAAAATATTCATTACATATCGCTGGGAGAAAATGACAAACTTTTGACCCCAAAATGCGGGATGAAATTGCTATTCTTCGTGCAGCTATTTATTTAACTAGGGAGGAAATCCCTAATTTACTCCCGCGGGTGAAATTTTCTACCCGAAACGTAGCTAGAGAGGTAGTATTCATTTTACCTTTTAGTGTTAATAGTAACGGAACGAAATAGTTGTTATTGCCAAGAGGGAAATCCACAATTTGCTCCCGCGGGTGGAATTTCCTACCCGGAGCACAGCTAGAAATATTCACTTACCTCTCAGCGTCAATAGTAACGAAACAAAATATTCATTACATATCGCTGGGAGAAAATGACAAACTTTTGACCCCAAAATGCGGGATGAAATTGCTATTCTTCGTGCAGCTATTTATTTAACTAGGGAGGAAATCCCTAATTTACTCCCGCGGGTGAAATTTTCTACCCGAAACGTAGCTAGAGAGGTAGTATTCATTTTACCTTTTAGTGTTAATAGTAACGGAACGAAATAGTTGTTATTGCCAAGAGGGAAATCCACAATTTGCTCCCGCGGGTGGAATTTCCTACCCGGAGCGCAGCTAGAAATATTCACTTACCTCTCAGCGTCAATAGTAACGGAACAAAATATTCATTACATATCGCTGGGAGAAAATGACAAACTTTTGACCCCAAAATGCGGGATGAAATTGCTATTTTTCGTGCAGCTATTTATTTAACTAGGGAGGAAATCCCTAATTTACTCCCGCGGGTGAAATTTTCTACTCGAAACGCAGCTAGAGACGTAATATTCACTTTACCTCTCAGCGTTAATAGTAACGGAACGAAGTAGCTATTACATATTGCCAAGAGGGAAATCTATAATTTACTCCCGCGGGTGGAATTTCCTACCCATAACGCAGCTAGTTACGTAATATTCACTTTACCTCTCCGCGTTAATAGTGACGGAACGAAATAACCAAAACTGTGGGATATTAGTGGTAATTTCGTTGCAGCTACTTATATAACTAGGGAGGGAAGTGCATGAGTTGATCCCGCGGGTGAAATTTCCTATCCGACTCGCAGCGAGGGAAACTCTGGGATTTTAACTTTCCTTGCAGCTTTTTATTTAACTAGAGAGGGAAGTGCATGGTTTTAACCCGCGGGTGAAATTTTCCACCCGAAGCGCAACGAGGGACGTAATTACTTTGCCTCCCAGCCAGCGTCAACATAAAGGGGACGAAATGTTCCTTATATAACAGGGTGGTAATGGTTTATCCCGTAAACACGTAAACACATTTCCTCCCTTGGGCAATTACTTAACCCGCGGGAGGAAATGATACATTTTCCTCCTTAGTTGCACGACCAGCTGTTTCTACTACTTACACAAAAAGTAATATCTCCTCCCTGTATTTCACGGTTGAAAGTATGTCATTTCTTTCTGATGGCAGTATTACGTCCCGCTGCTATCGACGACGACGTGTAGTATTACAAAAATATCTACATGACAGCTTAATTGGCGTTTATAGAATTCATTTTCAAAAGCCTACACTTCCCTATTTACCTGATATAATTTTCTCCCATGGGTGACTACTTCACCCGCGGGTGGAAATGATTTCCATCCCCCAGTTGCACAAATGCTTATTTCTACATTATTATTCTTCCCGCGTTTTAGGGGCGAGAGTAAATGATAAAAATTACGCCGCTGCTATTGACGACTGCGTGTAATTGTTAAGTTGTTAGGGAAGTGAAAATTGAACTTGTACGTGGTAAAATATCCAACAAAAGAAAATCACGTACCACAATTACTTTTACATTTGTTTACACGTCTCGTTTTCTGCGCGGACCTGCACACAACATCGATCATATTTGATAAGCGGCGTAACGTATCATTATCCAAATTAGAAAAAAATATCGGGCACTACAATTTCGCATGTCCCGAGCGTCACGCTATGTTATTAGCGGGTATCGCATGCGGCTCCCATTATGCCTCCTTAAGCCCGACCGATAAAACAGTAATTAAATTTGTCAGTTCGTAACTCCGCTATCCTAATAAAGGTGAGGTGAACGGCAAGGAAATGATAGTGTGGAAGATTATTAAATGTTAATAATCCCTTTCGAAATAGGGCGGCTTAACGCTGCGAACAGATTGATTCGAGTTTATTAGAAGTGAATGGAATGGTGCACCTCAGAGGAGCCATCAAGATGGCTATTTGTGGGGAAACTAAAAGCGGATTAGGGTATCGTCTTACCTCCTGTGGCAACACACGTTATATTGACGGAGGATCCCTCATTATATGGACCGAGTATGTAGTTCGGGATGTGAGTTCCTGCCTCGTTCAAGACGCTCAGCTGGTCGGGCGGGACTGGAAAACAGAGAAAATCAAATTAGTTGGTATTGCTTTGACGTTTTTACTGGGTTGTTTTGGTAAAAAAGGTAATAACAATTGCTTTGGGTATACTTTTTATCGACTTTTTTAAGACAAAAGACAAAAATTTATCGAGTTGATCTACTGCGATTTCTTCCTCTTTGCCGTTTAAGTTGAAGAATCCACAAACCGAACAGCACAACGACTTGGGTCTTGGTTTAAGCTAGAAATAGCGACATTATTCATCCAAATTTTTTTGTCGACTTTTGCCACCTCCCCCCTAAAAAAATTGTCCCGCAGGGGCTGGCAGCTTTATTTTTAAAAAAACAGCCCCTGCTGTGCTGTTTTAAGCCCTTTACAAAAAATCACCCCATAGGGGCTGGAATCGGCCCCGCAGGGGCCGCTTTGTTTTTTTATTTTAAAGAAAAAACCCTGTTGTGGATACGAACACTTGCCGAGGATTATTATAGTTCACTTACAGCGACTTTTTTCCGACTTCGGCTTCTAATATTCTTTAAACTACTTGCGAAAGTTTATAGAGGATCAATATGTTCCCTCCCTGCAAGAAGGAAACTGCAAGATAAGTGGGATTTAAGGACGATTTAGTACGTTCGTATTACATAACTCGCTCAACATTCCATACCTTAACTGCGCCAATAAATTATAGTCGTGAAGGTGAAATACACGACTTGATACGGCGTTATTTTAATACCTATAATATTTTTGTAAATTGCGGTTTAACTTGGCGGTAGGAGCGATGCCCCTTTCCAGGACTAGTTCGCTTAATATCAATCATACGAAATTAAACTAATTTGGAGGGGATCTTGTGGCATCTCAGCCATTTATCTCTAGGATAAGTACGAGCTACAGTTTCATAACTTGCTCCTTCTTTTTAAATTATTCCCTGACGTCTTTGGAGGATATTTCGGCGAACGCTCCTATTTTTTACTTGTATCGATATAATTAGCAACTTCTAAGGAGTTTCTTCTGTGCGACAAATAGATGGATTGAAATGAGAAATGGGCTGGAACTAAGCGTGTTTCAGCAATTCTCGTAAATCAGAATTAATGCCGAGATAAATTTCAGCAAGCACTTTGAATCGTTTACGCGCACAGGGCCGGCTCGGCGCGGTTGGTTGCAGCAAAAACTACTGTCAAAGTTGACGAATGAGTAAACGAAATAATAAATCTCATAATCTACGCTGTTCGACTCTTCTATCCTGGATAATCCATTTGGTCGGACGGGAACCTAAACGGTGGTGCAAGCAATTTTCTATTTGAGCAAATATTGGTCATGGTGACCGACTATCTGCATCTTTTATTTTCTTGTAATGATCCACGCCTCTAGCTTACCGAGCTGAGCTTCCTTTAAGCTAGGAATTATTTAACTAGTAGAGAAAAAACGGAATATTTCGATCCGATAAAAAAGGCATATTGTTACTCCAAGAAAACATTTCGTGATATCTTTTGGTCGGACGAGAACCTAAACGTTAGCTTCCTTTCAAAATTTGGTCGGACGAGAACCTGAACGGTGGCGTAAGCAATTTTCTACTTGAAAGTGATTGGGTTGGTAACTAAAGCGATGACACGATGACGTCAGCTTGTTCCGTATTTTTTTTTGATCAAAAGCGAATATAAACGATGAATGCAACTCTCTTTTAAGATTTATTTGGTCGGACGGGAATTTAAACGCTGGGTCAGAGTTCATTTAAGATCTATTTGGTCGGACGAGAACCTGAACGGTGTCAGCGTCCTTTCAAAATTTGGTCGGACGGGAACCTAAACGGTGACGTTAGTTTTTTTAAAGACCTGCTTAGTCGAACGAGAACGTAAGCGGTGGCATTTAAGACACCACTACGGTCAGTTGTGTCTCTTGTACTGCCCATAAAACGACTCTTGCTTTTCCAACAATTATTTGCATTAGTTAGCGCTCTGCTTGAGAAACTTATGAGCTGATGCGGCCCTGTACAGATATTAAGCAATGTCATAGCACGGAACGACGTCAACCCAAACTGCCTTTATGAAGATACGTATTATCCAATTTTGATAATTTATAATAAGGTTGATTGACAAAATAAATCTGCGAGGAAAATTAATTCAATTACAAACACAATAGATCTCGGGGCCTTTTCAACTCGGGTTTGTGATTATTAATAAATGTCAGGTTTGGATATTGTCGCGATTAAGGATGGCGGCGTTTTCATCTCACCTAACAAAGACTTGTTGCATTTTTAAAAACGTCCGTCAAAGTCGAAGCGATTCGGTGCACAGGATCAATCGTTGGAAAGGAATAATTGTCCTGTTTATAAATTTTTACAGGATAATACAGAGTCTTTGAAATAACGAGCATCCTTGAAATATTCTTCAGTTTCTTGGATTTTTTTTCAACTTTTTCTAATATACCTACATTTGCTTTTTACAATTTTTACACTCATTTTTAATTTCCGACACACTAATTTTTAAGATGAAATGGGAAAAACGCCGAGTCAATTATCACCGATCTAAGTTTGTTAAAATCTTCATTATAGTATGCAAATGGGCAGCAGCTTGTTATATAAAACCCCGAAGGCTAGACCGCCAGCCAAAAGCCAAATGCTACATATGTCATCATATATATTCATGGTGGCCTAGTTCACATTCCTTTATGGTAGATGAAATTTATGGATAACAATTAAACCTAAAGCGAATGAATTTTCGGCCCCGGCCATGTCCTCCGAGCCAGGGCCGTTGCAAAACTCAATGGGCAAGTGAAAACGAGTAGAATTTTACGAGACATAAAGGAAGAAAGTGACTTAAATTATCGTGGGTATAGAAGACTGATTGGCATGATGACACGATGACGTCAGCTTGTTTTTTTTTGATCAAAAGTGAATATAAACGATGAACTTTAAGATTTATTTGGTCGGACCAGAACCTAAACGCTGACGTCAGAGTTCTTTTAAGATCTATTTGGTCGGACGAGAGCCTAAACGGTGAAGTTAGCCTGATTTTAAGATCCATTTGGTCGGACCAGAACCTAAACGATGGCGCGAGCAATTTTCTATTTAAGTAAAAATTGGTCTTGATAACCGACTATCGTTCTCTTTTATTTTCTTGTAGTGATCCACGCCTCTAGCTTACCGAGATGAGCTTCCTTTAAGCTAGTAATTATTCAATTAGTAGAAAAAAACGGATTATTTCGATCCGATAACAAAAGCATATTGTTACTCTAAATTTAATAAGACCTGTTATGACGTCGAATGGTTTCGTAATATCTTTTTAGTCGGACGGGAACCTAAACGATAACGTCAGCTTCCTTTTAAGATCTATTTGGTCGGACGAGAACCTAAACGGTGACGTTAGCCTGCTTTTAAAATCCATTTGGTCGGACCAGAACCTAAGCGGTGACATAAGCAATTTTCTATTTGAGCAAATTTTGGCCTTGATGATCGATTATCGGTCTCTTTTATTTTCTTGTAACGATCCATGCTTCTAGCTTACCGAGTTGGGCTTGCTTTAAGCCAGAAATTAGTCAACTAGGAGAGAAAAAACTGAATATTTCGATCCGATAACAAAAGCATACTCTTTCCAATAGCAAAAAATACTTCCTGATCGGACAATTTAACTGGGTTTAATGAAAACATTAATCACTTGTTCCGCCACTGCCAACTGCTATTTTAATAAATGCAAGAAGTGTGAATTCGCCTTGTCCGGTCGTTAATTAACTAATTTCGCCCGGTGAATTCGGGCGTCCGGTAGAGATTACAACTGCGTTTGACCTCGCACTAAATTATTCACAATAGTTTTCCTTTGACAATTACATTAGATCGTGTGACGTGCGATTTCAATTAATGCATACGCTGACGGGCATTTGACACAGAATGACGTTAAAACCAGGAAATAAAACAGAGAGAAACATCTAGTCATAGATCAAAGATGGTATAAATTTTTTCTAGGTTAGGTATGTTTTCCTCGTCTTATTTATATTAACAATCAGGATAAAATGTTAAGGGCCGTGGGCAACTAACGCCGGGAAAATCAATAGGTCGACTTTTCCAATATCACACTGATCTTTGGACGTAAAACCTGAGTTCAGCAGTCGTCCAAGAGATGGCGCCAGTGGTACGAAAACAAAGGAATTGTAGAATTATCTAGAGCGCACCTGTATTGTTCTAGAAGGTATCTCTTCAGGTATATAAAGACCAAGAAGTCGACTGCAAATCAGTTGAATATTGGAAAAAGAGAAAACCATAGAATTTGAGTAGGTATTTAGCTAGGATATGGACTAATTTAAAAACTAGTTTCATTTCAACGAGTGCGGGTCTAACTTACGTACTAAGAGAACTGAACTTACTAATTACAGTCAGGTTGACTTTGATGTTCCGAGTGGGCGTTTGTTTAAAATCCACCCTGCAGTGGTAGATACCAGCGTCGCTGTCTCGGACGCTGTCCAGCGTGAGCTTCGCCGGTTTGTCCTGATAACGGAAATGCCCACGTCCACCGAGCACACTCTCATCCGCCCAGTGTTTGCCTTCCTCGAGCAGCTTATCCCTCGAGTCGAACCTGCAACAATGACAATCAAATGGATTATGTTGTATTTGACTTGATCCTTGGCAAATGTGCATTGTAGTGGGATAGGGAAGTGCATGGGCAAACTGCAGTGTAGAAGGAAGTTCAATGAAAAAGAATTGTGTTTTATTAACAATTTTGTTATAGAGGGGCATATTTCTTTAGTTCGACAGGCCTTGGGTTGGGAAAGTCCAATAAGCGCTTAATAATATGTTTTTTAAGATTTGATTGAACTGCTTCATTTTGAATCATGATATTAATCAGTGGCAACAAAAGTTGATTTAACTCAACTGAACTAATAAATAAAATAAGTCCAATAAACACTTCATATAATATATGATTTAATTGAACTTCCTCATTTTAAGTTTTAAAAATAAATCAGTCGCTTAAAATATCATGGCTCAAAATGGAAGAATTCAATTTAATCTCTAAAAATTGTTATTAAGTGCTTATTGGACTTCTACTTTATAGCAAGTCAGGTTGAGTTAAATAAACTTTCTTGCAAACCGGTTAAAATATTGTGGGTCAAAATGAAAAACTTCAATTAAATCTTAATAAGTTATTATTAAGTGCTTAATGGCTCTTAGTTTTCTTTTATATAAGTTAAATTGATTTAAATATATTTTTTGTAGTCAACTGATTGAAATTTTGTGGTTTAAAATGAAGTTCAATTAAATCTTAAAGACTTATATTATTAAGTGTTTATTGGACTTCTACTGCTTCGCTTATTATAGGCAAGATTGAGTTAAATAGACTATTGTTGGCAACTAATTAAAATCTTGCGGGTTCAAAATAAATGAGTTCAATAATTATATTATTGAGTGTTTATTGGCCTCTTTATTTCTACTTCTTTTATAGTAAATCGTATTCAATTACATAAACTTTTGTTGTCAGTCAATTAAAATCTTGTGGTTCAAAATTGAAGAATTCAATAAAAAATTATTGAGTCCATCTTGAATTACAATAAAAATTTATTAAGTGTTTATTGGACTCCCGCTTTATGCCAATCGCCTAAAATATTGTGGTTCAAATTATTAACTGCTTATTGATGTCCATCCCTCTTCGTCTTCTTTTATAGTAAGTTAAATATAGTTAAATATACTTTTGTAACCACCTGATTAAAATTTTGTGGTTCAAAATTAAGGAGTTCAATTAAATCTTAAAGACTCACATTATCAACTGTTTATTGGACTTCTACTTCTTCGTTTATAATGGGCAATGTTGAGTTAAATAAACCTTTGTTGTCAGTCGATTCAAATCTTGTGGTTCAAAATTGAAGAATCCAATAAAAATTTATTGAGTGTTTATTGGACTTCAATAAAAATTTATTAAGTGTTTATTGGACTTCCACTTTATTTGTAGCAAGTCAGGACGAGTTAAATAAACTTTTTTTGCCAACCGATTGCAGTTCTAAATGGGAAACTTCAATAAAATCTTAAAAAGTTATTATTAAGTGCTTATTGGTGTCTATGCTTCTTCGTTCTCTTTTATAGTAAGTTAAATTGAGTTAAATATATTTTAGTAGCCAACTGATTAAAATTCAGTAGTTCAAAATGGAGTTCAATTAAATCTTAAGACTCATATTATTAAGTGATTATTGGACTTCTACTTCGCTTATTATAGGCAAGATTAAGTTAAAACTCTTGTTGCCAACTAGTTAAAATCTTGCGGGTTCAAAATAAATGAGTTCAATAATTATATTATTGAGTGTTTATTAGCATCGATATTTCTGCTTCTTTTATAGTAAGTCGTATTGAATTACATAAACTTTTGTTGTCAGTCAATTAAAATCTTGTGGTTCAAAACTGAAGAATTCAATAAAAATTTATTCAGTGCTTCTTGGAAATTTATTAAGTGTTTATTGGACTTCCACTTTATTTATAGCAAGTTAGATTGTGTTAACTAAACTTTTCTTGCCAACCGACTAAAATATTGTGGTTCAAAATGGGAAACCTCAAATTATTAAGTGCTTATTGGTGTCCATCCCTCTTCGTCTCGTTTTATAGTAAGTTAAATTTAGTTAAATATACTTTTGTAACCACCTGATTAAAATTTTGTGGTTCAAAATTAAGGAGTTCAATTAAATCTTAAAGACTCATATTATTAACTGTTTATTGGACTTCGTCGTTTATAATGGGCAATGTTGAGAAATAAACCTTTGTTGTCGGTGGATTCAAATCTTGGTGGTTCAAAATTGAAGAATTCAAAAAAAATTTATTGAGTGTTTATTGGACTTCAATAAAAATGTATTAAGTGTTTATTGGACTTCCACAAATACATTTTTGTAGCCAACTGATAATAATTCTGTAGTTCAAATTGAAGGAGTTCAATTAAATCTTAAAGACTCATATTATTAAGTGGTTATCTTGTGGTTCAAAACTGAAGAATTCAATAAAAATTTATTGAGTGTTTATTAAACTTTTTTTATTAAGTGTTTATTGGACTTCTACTTCATTTATAGCCATGTTGAACTAAATAATCTTCTCTTGTCGATCGATTAAACACTGTAATTCAAAATGGATGACATCAATTAAATCTTAAAAAGTTATTATTGAGTGCTTATTGGTGTCCATCCCTCGTTAAATTAAGGTAAATATATTTTTGTAGCCAACTGATTAAAATTTTGTGGTTCAAATTGAAGGAGTCCAATTAAATCTTAAAGATTTATATTATTAAGTGTTTATTGGACTTCTACCTTTTCGCTTATAAGACAAGATTAAGTTAAATGCAAGTGAACAGGACCGGATTTAAACGTAAATATCTTCATAAAAGTAAATATCTGTTGTTTCTAAAAAATGGCTCATTTTGCTGTGTTTATTTTAAATGATGGCTCCCTAAAATTTCCCTTTTAAAGAATTAATTAAGCCATCGCGTGACCCCGATGGCTCGTAAACTTAACATTTTCTCGCCGCCGACTACACCGTACGAATTTACAAAACGCTATCGTTGGCTTTCCAGGCGGCACTAAGAAAACATTACTTTTAAGTAGGTAATTCATTTATTAATTTTCTTGGACCATTTTTAAACCACGTTCTAGCAGGGCTTTGAACCAGATGCGAGAAAAAAGTGTGGCCAACCTAAAGAATTTAATTCACACCATTTCCCTAGACCTAAGCCGAAGAATGGCCATAAAATTACACAAAAATCCAAATAAATAAATAAAAAACAATTGTCCTAGCCTAATTGAAGAACATATACGTGTGCGCAAAAATGTATCTCAGTGTAAATAATGCCTTAAAATAATATGATTGAGACGTAAATTGGCATTTAATATCTGCAGAATACAAGATGTGGGCCATTCGAACCCACAGCGGCGATATATAGGATTATCAGAGCTCCGTGAGATACCTGGATACAGAGCATATTTTATTATTCCGAATCGTTGAACAGTCACGGGTATATTTCTGGCAAGCAATCTCCGGATTTGTTATATCTTGGTTTTCAGCGCTCATAGGTTCTTTCTTTTTACTTCCTTTATTTGCTCTGATTTAATTTTTATTTTGCTCAACCGTACCGGTTGCTGTATCGATAAATGATATAAATCGGTAATGCAATATTTACCTTTCTTTAGGGTATTGTAACGGTTGTCATATGTTCGATATAGATATTCATATATGTAAAAAAGCATAAATGTGACTCTTATGTTTAATTTAATAAATAAAAAATAAGTTAGTCAAAAAGTGCCAAAAAAGCCACACCCTCAAACATTTTAAAAGCAAAGTAGAATGCTATATCATGTGGCAAGTTATTGCCCAATTGATTAAAATATCGTACATCAAAACGAGGAAGTTCAATTAAATTTTAGAAAAATAAATTAACTGTTTATTGAACTTGTTTTATAGTAAGTCGAGTTGAGTTCAATAATTTTTTGTTGACAACCGATTAAAATCTTGTGGTTCAAAATTATGTTAATAAGCGTTTATTGGACTTCTCTTGCCTACTGATTAATATGCTGCAGTTCGAATGTAAGAGTTTAATGCAACATTAATTTTTTTATTAAGTGCTTATTGGACTTCTACGTCTTCTAATAAAGTAAATCGGGTGAGTGAAATAATTTCTTGGTGCTAACAGATAAAATCTTCAGGTTCAAAATGGGGGATGTATTGTAGTGCAAAATGGAGTTCAATAATTATATTATTAAGTGTTTATGGTCACCACCTTATTTTTTCTTATAGTAAATCATAAATGATATAAACTTTAGTTGCTAACTCATTAAAATATTTCGATTCATAACAAATAACTCAACCTTGCGTATTATAAACGAAGAAGTAGAAGTCCAATAAACACTTAAAAATAAGATTTAATTGAACTCCTTCATTTAAACCACAAGATATTAATCGACTGACAACAAAAGTTTATGTAATTTAACATGATCTACCATAATAGAAGTAGAAATGTAGAGGCTTATAAACACTCAAGAATATAATTATTGAACTCATTTATTTTGAACTCGCAAGATGTTAGTCAGTTAGTAACAAAAATTTATTTAACTCAACATTGTCTATTATAAACGAAGAAGTAGAAGCACTTAATAATAACTTTTTAGGATTTAGTTGAAGTTTCGCATTTTGAACCACAATATTTTAATTGGCAAGAACAGTTTATTTAACTCGACCTGACTCGCTATAAATAAAGGGGAAGTCCAATAAACACTTAATAAATTTTTATTGGAGTCCAATAAACACTGAATAAATTTTTATAAATACTGAATAAACACTGAATACATTTTTTTTGAATTCTTCAATTTTCAACCACATGATTTTAATCGACGACAACATGAGTAATTCAACACGATTTACTATAGAGCAGTAGAAATATAGGGGTCAATAAACACTCAATAATATAATTATTGGACTCATTTATTTTGAACTCGCAAGATTTTAATCAGTTGGCAACAAAAATGTATTTAATTCAATTTAACTTACTTTAAAGGAAGACGAAGACGAATGGATGCCAATAAGCACTTAATAAATAATAACTTTTCAAGATTTAATTGAAGATTCTTATATTGAAACAATATTTTAATCGACTGACAAGAGAAATTTATTTAATTCAACCTGACTGGCTATAAATAAAGTAGAAGTCCAGTAAACACTTAATAATTTTTTTTATTGAATTATTCAATTTTGAACCACAAGACTTTAATCGACCGACAACAAAAGTTTATGTAATTCAACACTATTTACTATAAAAAAGGTAGAAATATCGAGGCCAATAAGCACTCAATAATATAATTATTATTGATCTCATTTATTTTGAACTCGCAAGTTTTAATCAGTTGGTAACAAAAGTTTATTTAATTCAACCTTGCCGTCCTTGCCTATTATAAACGAAGAAGTAGAAGTCCAATAAACACTTAATAATAAGAGTCTTTAAGATTTTATTGAACTCCTTCATTTTAAACCACAAAATTTTAATCAGTAGGCTACAAAAATATATTTAACTCAATTTAACTTACTATAAAAGAAGACGAAGAGGGAGATGGACACCAATAAGCACTTAATAATAACTCTTTAAGATTTAATTGAAGTTTCCCATTTTGAACCACAATATTTTGATCGGTTGGCAAGAAAAGTTTATTTAACTCAATCTAACTTGCTACAAATAAAGTGAAAGTCCAATAAACATCTAATAAATTTTTATTGAAGTCCAATAAGCACTCAATAAATTTTTATTGAATTCTTCAATTTTGAACCATAAGATTTTAATCCACTGACAACAAAAGTTTATGTAATTCAACATAATTTACTATAAAGAAGTAGAAATATAGAAGTCAATAAACACTCAATAATATAATTATTGAACTCATTTATTTTGAACTCGCAAGATTTTAATCAGTTGGCAACAAAAATTTATTTAACTCAATTTAACTTATTAGGAAAACGATGACGAATGGATACCAATAAGCACTTAATAAATAGCAACTTTTCTTCAAGATTTAATTGAAGTTTCCCATTTTGAACCACGATTTAATCGGTTGGCAAGAAAAGTTTATTTAACTCAATCTGACTTGCTATAAATAAAGTGGAAGTCCAATAAACACTTAATTAACTTTTATTAAAGTCCAATAAGCACTCGATACATTTTTATTGAATTCTTCAATTTTGAACCACAAGATTTTTATCGACTGACAACAAAAGTTTATGTAATTCAACACGATTTACTATAAAAGAGGTAGACATATAGAGGCCAATAAGCACACAATAATATAATTATTGAACTCTTTTATTTTGAACTTGCAAAATTTAATCAGTTGGCAATAAAGGTTTATTTAACACAACTTTGTCTGTTATAAACGAGGAAGTAGAAGCCCAACAATCACTTAATAATAAGAGAGTCTTTAAGAATTTATTGAACTCCTTCATGTTGAACCACAAAATTTTAATCAGTTGGCCTCAAAAATATATTCAATTCAATTTAACTTACTATAAAAGATGACAAAGAGGAATGGACACCAATAAGCACTTAATAATAACTTAAGATTTAATTGGACTCCTTTATTTTGAGCTGTGTTTGTATATTTCACAGTTATGGCACATACTTATAAATAACAAAAATGACCTGCTCGACATGTTAGTGGATGAAGAATGTCGATACTGCAGCAAACATTATGCGAAGAACGTCGTTTGCCAATGAAGTTTCTCCTCGCTCCGCAGTGATATTTTGCATTGGACATTAAGGAATTATAAACTTGACATAAGCCCGTATTTAATACTTTTTTAATATATACATATGTGAATCTTAACCAATTTCTTTTTTCATAATATGTTGAAAATAAAGTAAATGGAAATCAGTTCAACCAACACAGATAATGAACTTCGACTGTACAAATTACCTATTAATCAAAAAATTACTCCACGACCCTCGGCTCCTGTATTCATTTTCCCAAGTTTTATAAATTAATTAGTAGATTGTCTCATTTCGTTACAAGTCTAGACAAATTCACCAGCTAGTTAATGTCAACTGATTAATTTTAATCTAAAAAACAATTCAACCGCCTTTTACTTCAGCGGTTCCAATTATTTATTACATCATAAATTTGCTGTGAGACCAATTTATTAAATCATAAAATTAGGAAAACGAAAACAGCTGGCTGAATGAGGGAATAATCAATTCGCTCGGAGCCAGTGACAATACAGATATGCTTTCTGTTTAAGTTATTGTCAATAGAGACAAAGCCGTTTTCCTCTACACAGGCTAAAATTCATCATTTCAACAAACTCCGGCTTTAGGAAGTAAATTATGTCTACCGAAATGAAATATTTAAAGTCTCCATGTAATCGCGTCTAAGTTATATTCAAACAATGCGCGGAGAACATGAATTTTTCATAAAATATTCGCGGCATCACGAATATCTGAATTTAAATAAAAGCATACGACCAAATTTTTCACACAAAAGAGCAACCATATTTTATGTGATTTTTTCCTTCAGGTGACTTTTGGTTGCCCTGTATAAACAAACGCTTAGCACACCCGGTACACACTATGAGCAATGAGCCTACAATTTATCACTTTTATAAATTTTCGCATATAATATACAAACAGTCCCTTTTATTAAGCCCATTATTTCAAGGAAGATAATCCTTTATATAAAATGAAGTTGGACATTCAGACATGCTGTTAATTGTACTTACGAGTATATGGGGGTTCGCCTGTTCTCCCCATCTTTGAACCAGATGACTATGCGCATATTATCACCCGAGAGAGAGGGCTCGATGTCGCAGGGCAGCTTCGCTACTCCCCCCTGTACGGCTTCTATGTCATATGACGCAGACACTGAAAAAAGAAACGAAAAATTAATTACCAGAAAAATAATAATACGTTTCTTGCTCAAACAACGGCAACAAAAGACGGGAATAATGACAAGTTCTTTTTATTTTTTTGCCGAGTATAAGAAGTTGGATAAAATCATGTATCAACATAATTACACCTACATATCAAAAGTATATCAGTAGGTAATTATCAACATATTCAATCAGTGTAAATAATTAGAATGGCCAAGTTGGCGAGTGTTACATTCTTGAATGTACAGAGTTGGGAAATTAGTATTTGAATAATTTAGGTCGGCGCAAATTGTGCTGAATTATGCATACTTTTTGTTCATTTTAAAATCACCGTACATAAATATTTAATGCACCAAATCAGATGATGAGACACACTTGGTGTAATATTCTGTACACACCGCAACGGTCTAGAAATGAATTTATTTAAAATGTGAAAATGATATGATTCTGATGCCTCCGACATTGCCATCGGGGCAGTACTTTCCCAGAGCGCAACAAAATTGTGTTTCTCATAGAAGAGAATTACAGCTCTAAACTATTGCTAGTAATTCTCTATTAGAAGCAGAATTTTGTTGAGCTCTTTGAAAGTACTGCAACTAAGGCAAAGTCAGAAGAATTGGCGTCTGAACATGCAAGGATAAATTCAAAGTGCGAAATGTGCTTTAGTTGTATGTTTAATTTGCAAGTCCCAGAGTTACACTCCATGACACGTTCCCCAAGAATTGAAAAAAGGAAATTATAATTTAAAGCGTAGGTGTTTTATCATTACATTATTTTTGTGAAGCTGAATTTTTTAAATTTATTTCTTTACTGTCGACAATGCCTCCCTAACCGAAGGCTATGAAACACTGTAACAGCCTTTATTTTAAATTTAATTTAGAGGTAAAGAAACAAAAGTCAGTTATACGTCCATTGTTTTAATTCAACGGAATGACGTCGTACTTTCCTTTTGTTCCACCTCAAATTGTAGTTTTATTATGCCTCACATTTTTATATTAAAGTGTCCGAACAATTTCCATCGGATTTGAAATGCTAAGCTGGCTCGGTAATCCTTTTTAATATTATACCAGACATTTTTAAAATGAATTTCGCTAAGGAAGTGTAGGAATTAGATTGTAATACCACGGATAATTTTAAGCCGATCCTTGAGGTTCATGTTTATAGACCATTGCTTTTCATTTATGTCATTTACCCAGATGAATAATATAGTAGCGTTTCCTGGGAATAATATTCCAATGGCAATAAGTGATAAAAATCTACACTTGGTTCAATGACACTTGATAATTACACGGAAATGCAAATAGCGTCCCAGGATCGATGTTTGACTATAAATTTGTACATTTTTATTTTTTTATAATAGATACTGAGGAGCTCCTAGATACGATTTGGTCCGATATAATATTCAGGCTTTGCAATTACCAATTGATAAGTTGATGGTAATAATTTTTTAAGCTGTCTCGTTCTATTGAATAAGCGTAAGTCCTAATTTTCTGCAAACCTTCCGAATGTGTAGTTTTTAGTGTATCAAAGAATAATACGTTAAATTCAGGTCTCGCTGCAACTGGACAAAACGAATTCCAAAACAAACGGAACGCGGAACAAGCATTTGGCGTCGTGCAAGCCAGGGGTAAGTGAGGTTTACAACTGTAATCAGCAGAAACACGACAAAGCATAGCTGGAATAAGGATATAGTAGAATAGTTACGGAGGGGCATTTGCGCAGCATTTTCCCTTTAATATAAGATGAAATGTATTTATAAACTGCGGTGCGCAAATTGATATGCCAAAAGGCAATGCTACTTTATATCCCTTTTAGTTTACCGGAAGTTGCGTTGCGAAGGGGTAATGTAACGGGCAGGTCAAATCCGTAATTAATAATATTTAATACACTATATCTGCTTCTTCTTGTGCTTCTCTTACACGTTCCTAGGGCAGTACCGGTTGGTTCTTACTGTACGATATTTCATCCCTAGCCTTCGGCTTCACCACCAACTCTCTGAGGTACTGAATTAAAATAAACAAATAATTCTAACAGCTTTCCACCTACAGGTGCCCAATGTTTAATGAGCCTGCACTCCACATTCCACACAATAACACGATTATTGATTTTGTTCTGGCGAGGCAATTGGGAAATACTGTAGCTCTTCCAACATGTAGATAATGCTGTCGAAGTTTCAACGGCTGTTAAACTTGCACATTTGCAGTTGGAGTACTTACAATACATTCCCCTAATTTCAAAATCGAAATGGCCGTAGATATCCCTGGCAGGGCATCCTCCGGCTGGCAGAGTGCCGAGACGGTTCCTGGAGTGGTCTCTATACGACCTTTTCCGATTTATGATCTTCGCCGAGGTCAAACGATGCATTTTAGACTCTGGGGTCACTCCCTAACCCGGCTTGCTTGTTCTTAGCACCTCATTAACCCGCGGTTGGTGGGCAAAATAAGGAACGCGCGCTACCCAACCCTAATAGACGTTTTAGCTTTAATAAATGTTTCTTTTTGTGCGGCTAAAAGTAAATTAGACAGGCACGAGGTAATTTCAAAGCTTTAAAAGTCCTCTTTGAATTGCGCCACTGCGTGTTTCTGCAAATTACGGCCCGGCTTATGGCCATCGAGACCTCACAGGGCTTCGCAATAATCGTTAAAAAGTTTACAAGTCGTGTTTTGACAATGTATTTACCACTAAATCTTGTATGCAGGCACAGTCCCACGACGAGTGTTTAACATAACAACTTTTAGAAATGTGTACAGGGGTCTTTAAGAGTGTGATATTTATTACGAGTATTTCGAAAGTCGCGGTGCACACACCCAATATCCGGCACACGCGCAATTGTTTTACGCGAAAAAGTAATATAAAACTTTGATCGACTCCCACGCCTCAGTCGTGAACTTTAGCGACATGTCGTCGCGGACTTTTTTGTAGCAAATTTAGTTGTCTAAAAAAAGTTCCCGAGAAATTTTTTGTTACATGGCTTCGTTTCCCCAGCATTTAGATTATACGAGAACCCACTACTGCGACGTTTACATTTACTGTGTGCGTTGAAAAATATAATTAGTAATATTCCAGTTCTATGATGTGTGGCATACATGCACCTAGTTCGTATACAGAAAACAATTCACGTTCATAATGAATTCATTCAAACACGCCACAAGCAGCAATTTAATATGAGATATAATTAACGCCTCCTGCGTTCACGTTAAACACTTCGCACGGCAAACAGAACTCATTTTATTTTCCTACCTTATACTTTCGACTCCTTGTTAAACTTCCCAGTACAAATTCATATTAATAATTACACTTCAGGATTTCATTTCGACGTGGCAAAGACCAACTAGAAAGTTGCCTTAAGGAGCGAGCTTGAACTTGCGGTGGTTCGGCGTCGCAGACACAGAAGTAATGAGTGCACTCAGACATGCATTTGATATGTTGGGTCTGGGCGGTGTGATGGGGAAACTGCCGCGAAAGTAGACGAAAACTTAGTGTTGTATTCCTGCTACGGAAGGTCGATTACGATCTGCTCTCGCCTACTTTACTAGGTTTAAGATAACAACACATGACATGACAATGTTCGGTATTTATAAAATTTCCTATGATTTGCCGTTGACGACACTTGTGCGTTTCGTGTTAGATAAACACATCAGCGCAGCGTTTTCGTATCCTGAGGATAATTATAATAAACAGCGTCATCGGACCACGGGCATGAAACCGTATGATATAGATAAGAAGAATGAAAAGGAAATTTTAAATTCTGTTTATAGTCATATTAAGATGGCGGTAGATAAACGAAAATTTGAAGTAGGCGACCTTGTAAGTACCAGTAAAAATAAGCATTTGTTTGAAAAAGGATATACTCCAAATTGTATTACAGAATTATTCAAAGTCGTAAAAGTTCACATCACCGATCCAATTACATACCTCCTAGAAGATTCACGTGCATTGGTGGTTTTTATGCTGAAGAACTGCAAAAGGCTAAACACTCTGACATTTATTTGGTGGAAAAAGTATTGTGTAGGTGTGGTAATAAAGTCCCAATGGTAGTAAGAGAGGGGATAAGGACCGCCTACACCATTTGTGGTCCACTATAAGCCCCACCTTTCCTTCATCGATGGGGAGAGGTATCCCGACATGATATACGCTCAGTACTAATAAGAGACGTATCCGGAGTTACAACTATCAATGATGGCGAAAAGGGGGATAAGGACACCATACCTAATGATTCATTTATAGATAGGAGAAACTTGATTTGTTGACGAGAGGAGATAACATAGAATCTCCATCCAATATGACTCACTTGAAAATCTCAATAATAGTAGGAGAGGGCATATAGAGCGCCTATTTCTCGTATAATCTGATTCGTCGGTGGGTGGTACCCGGAGATAGCATAGAACTCTCAATGGTAGTAAGAGAGGGGATAAGAACCGCCTACATCCTACCTAATTTAATACATTGTCGAGAGGGGGATATTCCGAGACGTCATAGAACACTCAGCTACAGTAAAGGAGCGTATAAGAGCGCGGTGGGAGGTATCCGGAGATGTCATAGAAGTCTCAATGGTGGCAAGAGAGGAGATAAGGACCGCCTACCCCATTTGTGGCCCCGCCTTTACATTATTGGATGGGAGAGGCATTCCGACAAGAGATACTCTCAGTACTAATAGGAGATATACCCGGAGACTACTACTACTACTGTTAATGGTTGGAAAAGAGGGGATAAGGACCGCCTACACCCCACCAAATATGATTTATTAGTGGGATGGAATGCCCCCCCCCCGGGGATGCTTTAGAATCCTCTACAAAGTTTGCGATTTACACGATACTAGCGGCGAGCGAAGGATTTCAGGGAACTATCCATATCGGGCGGGATATGTGTCTAATTTGTGATTTGCTATGGGGTCACGTGTTCTTTAAGTGACACCCCACACCGGCTTCTACCGTATTATTGCGTTTCAGTTGTTTTATACGCAAAAACCCGGCTCCTATGCCGCAAATATATTAGTTCGAACCGGAATGGTGAAGTTTGCTTTATAATGCAAAGTATCCTAGCCCAGTGGCAAAATGTAGGTGGAAATAGAAATGTTTCTGAAGTTTATTACTTATTTCCTAAGTGCTCTCTGGCGCTGCATGCACAAAGAAAGATAAAATGAATTTTACACGACCCAATTTATAAGAAAGTAGGTATATATTGCAGGGTTCTAATTCCACCGCAAGTGCTAAACTGCGCTTAGGAATTCATATTTTCTAGGAAGGCGCATAAATAGTGGGTTTTATTGTTAAAAATGGGCGATATTCGTGTTTGGCACGGGATGTGCCGTTTCCGGTTTCTGCTTGATTAAAAAGCTCGGCAACGTAGACCTCGCTGAATTATTCTAGGATATACAGGCTGTTTTCGAAAATGGTGGGTATATTGACACAGAATTAGAAGAAAGAAGTTTATGTGGCAACCGCGCGATTATCACTTCTAGCCCCGCCCTCTCAAGTCAGTAAGGCAGGACCGGCTTCAGACTAAATCATCTTCTTGAGGTTCTTCAACCACATTAAATAATGTTTTATAAGAATTTTCCACTGGAAATGATGAGTTCTATCCACCTACTCAGTAATAGCACTATTTCAGAAAACACCCTGCGAAAATAATAATATGGTAAATATTAAGCTTTAATATACATTTTATATTCTAACCAGTTTATATAGACTACTACATGACAGGGTAAATAGCTTTAACATTTCCTGTACTCCTTTGTAGTCTACATTTTGCAACAAGAATAAAAACAAAACAAATTCAAAATTGAAAAGGATTACGAAATCAGCTAAAAGCATTTTTCTACTTACACAACACACTATGATAAAAAACATGACAGCTCTTTCCTTTGCATAGGTAAGTCTGATGTAGAGATTAAATTTGCATTTGCATATAGAACTGTATTTGACAGGATATAGTTTCATTATTTCTCTATTAAATCAACAGCTAGGAACACAATCCAAGTAAATAGTATATCTGCTCCAGCGTGCTAGATACGCCTCATCCTGTCTCTTAATAGGCGAGCGTCACCATTAGTTCATTAGTAATTAAACCCCTTCTGCGGTGTTCGGTCATGGACGAACGCCTGATGGAATTGGAACAGCGACGAGCATATGCGCAAGGATTTGCAGACGACGGTCGCATCGAAAATGATGCATAGGAGACAAAAAAAAAAAAAAGACAGAAAGAAAAGCCATTCACAAGGAAAGGGAAACTTTTGCAAATCACGAAATATAAATCAAAAAGACACCTCAAACAACTCGTTAGAACTCAGAGGCCATTTTCTCGCTTCTCCACAAGGAAACTGTCGACCAATCAAAGTGGCCGGAGTCTCAAAATTACACAACCTAAGAGTAGGTGACCAAATATACACCCTGCGTTCACATGGGTTGCCTAAGTTGCCGCGAGAAGAAAAGCTAATAATTATAAATCTTACCTTAGGTATGCAACCCATTTAACATAAAAGAGCGGTTGGAGGAATAGTATGGATTTATGCTGTTACACAGCTACTAGTGGGGAATAAGGCAATGAGGGAAACATTGACTGAAAGAAAAGATATTATACCGAGGGATCAAACACGCCAAGCATCCTGACTGGCTCTGAGGAAATTGCCAGCCAGTACGTTTATGATACATTTGCATTTGCATGTTATGTGCTGCACTGGCATGGCGTGGCGTTCGGGCGGCCACAATGTGCCCGGTGACTGATTCGATTTCCCCGATTTATTAAATAGAATTCATGAATCTTAAAAACATCCGGTTATTGCAATCCGGAGTCAAACAGGCTTATTCGGAATGCAATGTTTAATTTTGAGCGGCGCATTTTAATGAAATTGGTTTAGGCAATATTCTGTTTGAAATTTTAAAGTATTTTATGGTTACAAAGGCACGTCTCGAAATGAATATTAACGAGAAATTACGATAGCTCGGGTACTTTTAATGATTCTGTCACACAAGTCGGGCGGAGAAATTTTTATTGAAATATTTTAATCCCGGGCGAAGCCGAAAGACACGTTGTACTGCGAAATTAATAGAATCGGAAAGAAAATGTGATAGCTGAGTGAGGATGTGAATTTTGTTTAAAATGGAGCATTATAAATATTTAATCGGCGCCGGGGCGGGGGAAAAAAATCCATTACGGAGCTTTTCCTCATCTTCCGACACCCACGTACAGTTTGTTTCAATAGATATTAGTCGTAAACATGTGACTTTTAGCATTTATTACGAAGGCAAAAGAGCTGATGAAATGATGCCATTTTCTTATTAATATTATTTTGGTGCTCTTGTGGATACGTTTCATATTCAAAAAAACGTTGATATCCTTAAATGTGTAATTACACGTTGACGACCCCACTCATATTGTCAAAAACAAAACTATACACCAGAACTCATTATTTTTCTAGTTGGCGCTCCAGTTTAAAAATCGCCAAAAATATATTAAAATGCTCTGAAGCTTCGATTGGCGATTATAGGCCCCGGTGTGGCATCCAACATCTCCAAACATTACAAAGAAACATCAGCCGAATCGATAATCCGAGTTTAGCAATAATAATACAGTGACAGCTGAGTCTGTAGTAATCCAGACTTAGATTAATCACTTCAGAGGATGGTTAATTTGCATTTCTAGTCGATGCATTGAAAGCTCTCTTGCCCATCTTGTCACGCTTTTGACGCCTTTTTTATTCATCGTCTGGTAATAAATTATTTTTTGTAAACAAGTAACAAATTAATGATGATACACAGTCAGGGCGGCGCGGTATGGAGCTCAAATTGAAACGTTATTAAGTGGACTGAAATATTACGTTACGTTCGGAGTCTAAGTACTTTTTTCTGTGTGAAAAAAACTGAATTCGATAATAATATACGCACTTACTCGATGTTATTCCAGGCGAGGCGTTATCTTACTCGATTTATCATCGGCTGTCAAGTGTACGTGACAAATAAATAATTTTCAATGACAAGACGACAATAAAAATGAATTTAACAAATTAATTATACTGAGTGATATGTAAATGGCAACGCCTAGGTTGAGTTTAGAAGATTAAAAAATAATGGTTTTTGTGTTAATTAAAAAAATCTCTTAACATTGATCTTTAAACTTATTGCTACCTCCGAGTTTGCGATAGAATGGAACCGTATGCATCGCATCTGGCGTCTGAATTCACCTCTCAGATTTTCTAAAAAATATTCGCTTGTTTCAGGAAAAAACATTAATTTTCCGTGCCGTTTGTCCATCTGGCTGGTCACCTCGCCCAGTTTAATAACATTAATTATGTCTTTCCAATTTCCACGGCCGCCCCGCTGAAAACTAAATTTCAGTTATACCCGCAGCGCTATCGAAATTCAATATAAGTGGTAGTTACCGGCTCGATTGTGTGAAAAACATAATATATTACCACCTATGATCGTGTTTGACATTTGAAAGGATAAACGGCAGCAGTGGGCACGGCATTAAATTGGTGTACATTTATGCGATACGGAATAGTCCGACAATGGCTAGGACACAATGCAGCGGCATTGTTTCACTTTTTTTATATTAATATTAATAAGCCCGGGGCAAATGTCGTTTTATTCAAGGGAATTTGTTTGGTCAGCGATTTGCTGGCCAGATATATGTTGCAGCCCGGATTCGGTCCGAATCGCCAATTTACGTTGCGCTGATTTTTGAAAACTGAATACCCGGGAATATATCAATATCAGGTCCATGTAACTGGCACGCACTAAAGAAGCACTAACGAAACGATAACTTTTGTTAACGATATATTGAACTAATGAAACACTAAATTATCACTATAAATCACGCTAGTGCTTCTGAAATATGCGCCAGGTATACGTTTATGTCTAGAAAAACAGAAATCGTCAAAAAAAAGCACTAAGAAGCACTAACAAACATTCTTCTGTGTTTGTCAACTTCACACTATAAGGACACCTTTATTTTTTCTCCTACACTATAAGGCATATTGAAGAAAGTAATAGAGTACTAGCAAATACTAAGAAAGCAGTAACTATTGTTAAAATCTGTCGATAGTGTTACCGGAATGAGCGCCAGGTTGACGTTTATCATATCCTTGAAAATAAGAAATTATTAAAAACAATTGAAAAGCACTAAGAAGCACTAACGAAACATTAACTTTTGCCAAGGGCTAGACGTTAATGCTCTCTAATCGTTCGTCAATTTCACACTATAAGGCCCCTTTTTATTTTTTCGCTTACACTATAAGGCATAATAGAAAGTAATAGAGCACTAACAATTATTAAGAAACTTTTGTCAAAATCTGGGCTCTAGTGTTTCCGAAATACGCACCAGGTTCTCGTTTATAATGGCCTTAAAAACCAGAAGGGTTAAAAGAAAATTGAAAAACATTAAGAAGCACTAACAAAACTTAAATTCTATCAAGGGCTAGACGTTCGGCAATTTCACGCTACAAGGTCACTTTTTATTTTTTCTCCAGCACTATAAGTCACAATAGAAACTAATAGAGCACTAACAATTATTAAGAAACTTTTGTCAAAATCTGGGTGCCTTGAAAACCAGAAGGTTTTAAAAAGATTTCAAAAACATTAAGAAGCACTAACAAAACTTAATTTCTGCCAAGGGCTAGACGTTAGTGCTCCCAAATGGTTCATCAATTTCATGCTGTAAGGTCACTTTTTATTTTTTTCAACACTATAAGGCACAATAGAAAATAATAGAGCACTAACAATTATTAAGAAACTTTTGTCAAAATCTGGGCGCTAGTGTTTCCGAAATGCGCACTAGGTTCACGTTTATAACTTTATAAACATTAAGAAGCACTAACAAAACTTACATTCTGCCAAGGGCCAGACGTTAGTGCTCTCAAATCCTTCGTCAATTTGACACTATAAGGTCACTTTTTATTTTTATCCAACACTATAAGGCACAATAGTAAGTTATTAAGAAAATTTTGTCAAAATCTGGGCTCTAGTGTTTCCGAAATACGCACCAGGTTCTCGTTTATAATTGCCTTGAAAACCAGAAGGTTTTAAAAAAATTTGAAAAACATTAATAAGCACTAACAAAACTTAAATTCTGTCAAGGCCTAGACGTTAGTGCTCTCAAATGGTTCGTCAATTTCACGCTATAAGGTCACTTTTTATTTTTTCTTCAACACTATAAGGCACAATAGAAAATAATAGAGCACTAACAATTATTAAGAAACTTGTCAAAATCTGGGCGCTACGGTTTCCGAAATGCGCACTAGGTTCACGATTATAACTTTATAAACATTAAGAAGCAATAACAAAACTTACATTTTGCCAAGGGCGAGACGTTAGTGCTCTTAAATCCTTCGCCAATTTGACACTATAAGGTCACTTTTTATTTTGTATCCAACACTATAAGGCACAATAGTAAGTTATTAAGAAACTTTTGTCAAAATCTGGGCGCTAGTGTTTCTGAGATGCGCACTAGGTTCTCGTTTATAATTGCCTTGAAAACAAGGTTTAAAAAAAAATTAAAAACATTAAGAAGCAATAACAAAACCTAAATTCTGCCAAGGGCTAGACGTTAGTGCTCTCAAATCAAACGCCAATTTGACACTATAAGATCACTTTTTATTTTTTCTCCTACACTATAAGGCACAATATAAAGTAATGGAGCACTAACAATTAGTAAGAAACTTTTGTCAAAATCTGGGTGCTAGAGTTTCCGAAATGCGCACCAGGTACACGTTTATAATTGCCTTGAAAACCAGAAGGTTCCAAAAAAATTTGAAAAACATTAAGCACTAACAAAACTTAAATTCTACCAAGAGCTAGATGTTAGTGCTCTCACATCGTTCGACTATATTTCACGCTATAAGGTCACTTTTTATTTTGTCTCCTACACTATAAGGCACATTAAACAAAGTAATAACAAATATTAAGAAAGCACTAATTTGTCGAAATCTGGAGTGTTTCTGAAATGTGCAATAGGTTTACGTTTATTGTTACCTTGAAAATCAGAAAGTTTTAAAAGCATTGAAAAACACTAAGATGCACTAACAAAACTTTAACTTCGGCCAAAAGCTGGACATTAGTGCCTTTAAAGTGTTTGCGAGTTTCACGCTATAAGGTCACTTTTTATTTTTTCTCCTACACTATATGGCACATTAAGTAAGTATTAATGTACTAACAATGACTAAGAAAGCGTAGTACTTTCTGCTTTTTTAAAAAGTTGCACGCTAGTGTTTCTAAAATGCGCACTAGGTTTACATTTATTATTGTTTTTAAAAAATTTGAAAAACACTTAGAAGCACTAACAAGACTATCTTCTGTCAATAGTGTTAGTGCTTTCAAAGTGTTCACCATTTCACGCTATAAGGTCGCCTTTTTTCCCTTGCACTATAAAGCACATTAAAGAAAGTAATAATGTAATAACAATTACTAAGAAAGCACTAATTTTAGTCGAAATCTGGATGCTAGTGGTTCTTGAAATACCCACCAAGTTCACGTTTATTATTGAATTGAAAACCAGATTTTTCAAAAAAATTGAAAAACACTAAGAAGGACTACCGAAACTTTAATTTCTGCCAAGAGCTAAACGTTAGTGCTTTCAAAGTGTTCGCGAATCATAAGGCCACTTTCTATTTTTTCTCCTACACTATAAGGCATACTGAAGAAAGTAATAGGGTACTAACAATTACTAGGAAGCACTAACTTTTGTCAAAATCTGATTGCGAAATAGGCGCCAGGTTGACGTTTATCATATCCTCGGAAATCAGACACTATAAGGTACCTATATCGAATAAATTAAGACAGCATTAACAGTGATTAACAAAGCATTACATTTTTCCAAAATCTGGACGTTAGTGCTTCCTTTTACCCGATTTTAATGAAAATTGTGAGAGGCCAACGAGACATTAGTTTTTCAGTTTCAGCAAATATTATAAGGCCAAAAACATACCAAAATAAAACAGGGAATCTACTAGTAATCGACAACGCAGCGCAGTTATTTTGCAAGCAAAAAGTTGAATAATTTCTCAACACCCTCAAGAAATACGGACAACTTTTTATAACAAAATGGAAGTGCGTGTGCGTGACAGAAGTAATGAAAGTTAGTAATTACGACTGGGGGTTCTATTTACACTAAACTTCTGCGACTACATAAAAAAAGTAATAATGTAAGTATTAAGGGCGTTGAAATAATAGGGTTGTCTGCACCGCAATATACCGTCACACTCCAAGCGTACTTTCCACCCTAGAGCTCAAACAACACCACTAGCTTTCTGACGCTGCTCGAGCACACATCCAGACGAGACCTGAAGCATCTCCAAAATTGTTTCCAGCCGCTAATTTCGATTTAGTTATGTCTCCACGAATAAGTGCCAGAACGCTCAAATTAGATTTCAATTTGGGATTTTCCTACGGGTTTTTACAGCGCGACAAAAAAATTAGGCCGCAAAAGTTGGATTCCGGCGAGCTGTTAATAAATACAACAAAACCTTGCCCGAGGAATATTAGACGCTTATGCGGGTAATTTTTAGGCGCTAACAAAGTGCCATGTCTGTCGGAATCGATTCGCAGCGCGTATTTAAATTTAGCCGTCGGCGTTCCACAGGGTTCAGTTCTAGGGCCTGTGCTTTTTCTTTTATACGTAAATGACTTTGACTTGTTATTATCCACGCATTTTGCTATATGACAAAAACACGTACGTTTTAGAAATGTTCTGGCTTCAGTACCTAGAGATCAAGATATTTAGTCTGTTACTTGAAAACCAAAATGATGACTCAAACGAAATTTTTTTCCTTTCGAAAAGAAAATTCGCACATTTTTTATTTAACCTGAAAGTGCAACGACTTGATCGTTACATTATTATTATTATTAATAGTCAAGTAGTCAATAATTAAATTAGTTTAAACACAATTAATGTCAGTTCAAAAAATGTTAATTAAATGAAAACAACATTGTAAACTTTCAACATACATCACTGGCATTTAATCGGCATTCCAGCAAAATTAAATTGTTATCTCTGACTGTTTTAATAATAAATTGCATGGGAGTAATTTTAAAATTATTTCTATATACAGGGTCTGGCATATGCTGTGTTAAATATTTTAAATATTAGGTACAAATTTTTTTTTACCATTTTTAACTCATAGCTCAAATATTAATAATAATTTTACCCTGCCCACAGTCCTTCCATACGCGCATCTCCTCCTTACCACATGGCCCTCGGGGCTTATTAGCAGGCAGAGCATTCCTCGGTTTATTACTCTTAATGCACACAGCTTTCTAGTCCTGTATCAATTTTTTTGCTCTTGTTTTAAAGATTTAACGACCGAGCAGCTAACTCTAAAAGATTTTAATTTGCGGCGCCATCGGACATGCCCGGCTGTTTCGCAGTTCTGCGCAACTTATATAAAATACTGTGGTTGTATTTTTAAACCGACCGATCCGAAATAAAAGAACCAATGTAATATATCACGGATTTTCATATACCCCGGGGTTTGCTTTTGACCACACGCGTAATTAAGTGAGACGCCCGCAAGGCCTAAATAACTCAGACGGCCCTCTGTGCCTACTTGGTCTTATCTCTCTAAGACGTGACCACCAGAGGTATAGAAGCCAAGTTTCTAATGAAACTCGCTATTAGGATATTCTTAAACACTAATTTTTTATTTGTTAAATACAGAGGGCGATACTTGAGCCACAGCGATGACGTCATAGCTAAAAAAAAATAATTCTTAACTTTTCTACTTCCAGAGCTCTACTGGTTTCTTATGCACTTTCTTGTACCTCTGGCTGCGCCGTTAATAACTTGTTCGGTTTTATGGCAGAAATATTGTAAAATTTATGAAGCTCTGGCAGGGATACCTAAAATAAAATTTTAAAATTCCGAGTTATATGTTGAAATTTCAAAATTTCGAGTTATAACTCAAATTTTTATTTCAAAATTCCAAGTTAGAAGTCGAAATTTCGAGTTATAAGTAAAATTTCCTCGGAATTTTTAAAAATTTCGAGTTATCGATTTATAACTCGGAATTTTTGGAATAAAATTTTGATTTATAACTCGGAATTTTGAAATTTCGACTTATAACTCAGAATATTTTAAATAAAATTTTGAGTTATAGGTAACTCGGAATTTTGAAATAAAATTTTGAGTTATAACTCGGAATTTTAAAATTTCGACTTATATAACTGAGAATGTTGAAATAAAATTTCGACTTATAACTCGGAATTTTGAAATTTCGACTTATAACTCGGAATTTTGAAATTTCGAATTATAACTCGGAATTTTTTAAATAAAAATTTGAGTTACAGGTAACTCGGAATTTTGAAATAAAATTTTGAGTTAACTCGGAATTTTAAAATTTCGATTTATAACTGAGAATGTTGAAATAAAATTTCGACTTATAACTCGGAATTCTGAAATTTCGACTTATAACTCGAAGTTTATTAAATAAAATTTTGAGTTATAGGTAACTCGGAATTTTGAAATAAAATATTGAGTTATAACTCGGAATTTTAAAATTTCGACTTATAACTGAGAATGTTGAAATAAAATTTCGACTTATAACTCGGAATTCTGAAATTTCGACTTATAACTCGGAATTTATTAAATAAAATTTTGAGTTATAGGTAACTCGGAATTTTGATATAAAATTTTGAGTTATAACTCGGAATTTTAAAATTTCGACTTATAACTGAGAATGTTGAAATAAAATTTCGACTTATAACTCGGAATTCTGAAATTTCGACTTATAACTCGGAATTTATTAAATAAAATTTTGAGTTATAGGTAACTCGGAATTTTGATATAAAATTTTGAGTTATAACTCGGAATTTTAAAATTTCGACTTATAACTGAGAATGTTGAAATAAAATTTCGACTTATAACTCGGAATTCTGAAATTTCGACTTATAACTCGGAATTTAGGTAACTCGGAATTTTGAAATAAAATTTTGAGTTATAACTCGGAATTTTAAAATTTCGACTTATAACTGAGAATGTTGAAATAAAATGTCGACTTATAACTCGGAATTTTGAAATTTCGACTTATAACTCGGAATTATTTAAATTTAAAAGGCGAGGATTCCGCGGAATCGACAGCCCAGTCCCAGGCATGGTCTTTATCTTTAAAACAAACTTTCGGGTGAAATAAATGAGGCGTTGGAAGAGCTTGAAGTAGCTAATTGGCAGGGGGGAGTTCGTTTGTTGAATAAAATTGCAAACATTATAATGGGGTCAATTTGAACTTCTACGCATGCTTATTATAGTAGCTGCTATTCAGGAAAAATAACGACTACTTATTCCAACTGTTCTTAATTTTAAAATATCATTAGTTCTAATTGGATGAGGATGAGAGTATGGGCTTTTGGAGATGTTCAAAGTTTTTCCAAACGCTCCAGTTCTTGATTTATCTATTTTTGGAATAATGACTGTTTCACTCAATTTCAAAATGCAACTGTTCAGACGCCGCTCCGGTCTGCATCTCCAATAACAGATCTGATTGTGAGCAAGACAATTGTTTCTCGCATCGGCCACCACATGCATTAGTTAATTGGCTGTGAATTCCAGTTCAGGCGATCGGGATAATACTCTTGCGAATTGTGCAGCGGAACTATTATTTAAAAATGGTTGACTCAACTTGTTGACCTCTGCAATCGCACTGGTCGAGCGAACGAGCAACGGAGATAAAGGACCACCGACACTTAAGAGTTTCTTAGACCAAGCGTACTCGAAAGAAATTTATTGACACAGAGGGTAGTGTAAGTAAAAGACACCTCCAACTTTTTTTTATTTAGCATCTCTGTTTCTTCGGTATTACAATTATTAAATTTTCGTAGCCATTATCTAAATAGACACGATTTATTATTTGTACTTCGTGTTCCCAGCCGGAATGGCCTGAAATATTACACGAGGCTGGCAGCACGAATTAAAATGAGAATACTTGCACGAATTACTTTAAAATTCCCGTTTTTACGGCAAATGTAGCTGAGGACGACGTCGTGAAATTCTTCGCAGGCACTTCCTCGTTAACTTCTTATCTATTCGCGATGTCTTTTGCACATTTGCCAATCCTAGCGAGAAGAATAACAATAAGAGAGCAGATAGATGCATGGGCCGTTTTAATATGCACGTCAAGTTTCGTCCGCGTTTGGAATCGCTGAGAACCCTGAAAGTGGCGGCAGAGACAGGGGACGACGGGCGGTTCCGGTTTTCAGATTAAAAACATTTGCGTCTGTATTATCCTCTCAGGAGTTCTGTAAGTTAGCTAATAGTTTCTTTTAACTAAGACGTGACGCTGTCTCAGCTAGTTAAAAGTCGCACAATTCTACTAAATATAAAGATAAAACCCTGGAAATTATAAAACATATTATTTAGCAGTTTAGTGTTTTTATCTACTATTTGTAGTATATCGACAACAAACGATTTGCAACTCAACTGTCCTGATACTGAAATAAACTATATCGACACGTTCCTTCATAATCATTGTCACCAAAAAGCCCACTCGCAAATTAACATCTCCAGTCGTCGTATGAATGAATAAGCATGCGTAGAAATTCAAATTGACCCCATTATAACGTTTGCAATTTTATTCAACAAACGAACTCCTCCCTGCCAATTAGCTACTTCAACCTCTTCCAACGCCTCATTTACTTCACCCGAAAGTTTGTTTTAAAGATAAAGACCATGCCTGGGACTGGGCTGTCGATTCCGCGGAATCCTCGCCTTTTAAAGGTCGAAGTTAATTGTTTTTTTGTTGTCTCATTTGCAGCCCCGCGAGTTTATAACTTTATAACTTGCGACTTTCGTTCAGAACGGAGGACGGAAAAAATGTAATTGTACAATATTTCTGACATAAACCTAACAAGTATTTAACGCCACAGCGACAAGTACAAGAAACATAAGAAACAAATAGAGCTCGGAAGTCGAAAAGTTAAGAAGAATTAATAGAAAGTTGGTTTGTGGCATTGCAAGTGTCTAAAACTGTTAATTGCTTTTTTCAGACTAAGAGAAAAACAAAGAAATAGATGAAGAACAGGAAGAAGAAGACAAGGCAGAGGGAGACAAGGAAGAAGACAAGGAAGGAGTAGAGGGTGAAGAAGGCGAAAAAGAAGAGGTCGAGGAAGAAGAGGACGAAGAAGACCAGGGCGAAGAAAAAGACGAAGAAGAGGGCGAAGAAGAAGAGGGCGAAGAAGAAGAGGGCGAAGAAGAAGAGGGCGAAGAAGAGGGAGAAGAAGAGGGCGAAGAAGAGGGCGAAAAAGAAGAGGACGAAAAAGAAGAGGGCGAAAAAGAAGAGGGCGAAAAAGAAGAGGGCGAAAAAGAAGAGGGCGAAAAAGAAGAGGGCGAAGAAGATGACGAAGAAGATAACGAAGAAGATAACGAAGAAGAGGACGACGTAACAAAGTAATATAAAACTAGGTTAAGCTTTAGATTTATATTTACTTCATAGACCACGTTGTAAGACTTGATATCTAGTGTACGCTTACAACTTTACATCTGATGGCAAGAACAAATTTATAGTCGCAATAAACACACCGATATACTGATGAATGATTATATTTGGTCTCGTAACAGATATTGGCGGTTTGGGAATCTTACATCCATTAATCAATACCGAATGGTAACTCGATTCTATCGCAGTGGAATTGTTTGAGGAGAAACACAGAAGTAAAATAAACTCCCTACAGCCGACTAGTTTCGAATAATACTATTTCGGAGCTCTGAGATTACGACAAAAAAATAATACGCAACATAATCCTTTCTCTGATTGAGGTTTAAGCCCCTGCGGAGTGACCCGCAGTTCACGTCGGTCGCTCGGAAGAGAGACCGAACCAAAGAAGAATTAATTCATTTCCAATCCCAGTTACAGCAACTGATACAAAACAATTTGTTAAAATATTTATTTCTGTAAAATGAACTGAACCGTTCGCAGGTAAAACTTTTCGACCATTCTTAAAATGCTTTCGTATTATTAAATATACCAGAGTCGGAGTTAAAAACATGAATCAAGACAAATTTATGTTATATAATATGTCAAAACCAACCTGTAACCGCGTCTTGTTTTCGGTATGACACGTGGCTTTGCATATGTTCCGGCTGGTCCTAATTCTAACTAATTGGCATCCAAGTTATGGCTTACGTTTAAACCTCTCAAGAGAGATCAATCAATTTTATAAATGGAAGCCGGGTATATACCCGGAGTGATAAAGCGGAGACGTTTATAACGAGCTCCTAATTGAAATATCTGTACACAATAAAGAGGTTATGTACAGTCTGACCGTTGACAAGGGTTTGGTATACACTAAAGCCACACCATATACGAGAGACATTATTTGTCCCCTGTCCTTCGGCTCCTTTATTGCATAGTGTGGCCCTCGAAGGACCACCCACTGGAATTTAAAATTTGACAGGGCGCGCTTAATTTCCTTGTACACCTACGAAGCCAAGTCTTGACTAAAGGAGACATTTACTTGCGCTGCTAAACAGATCAACGAGCTACGCCGCATTTAAATATTACATAACTTTATATTATAACACGGCAAACCGGTCAAGTAGCTGCCGCCACCGTTTAGATTTCGGTCCGACCTAATAAGCCTTATAAGAAAGCTGACAGAACCATTTAAATTTCAGTCCGACCAAGTAGATATTTAAAATAATCTGACATTACCGTTTAGATTTCAGTCCGGCCAAATAGACATTTTAAAGAATCTGATGTCACCGTTTAGGTTCTCGTCCGACCAAAGAAATCATATGAAACCTGTCGTCACCGTTTAAACTTCAGTCCGACCAAGTAGATACCATTACCGTTTAGATTTCAGTCCGACCGAATAGACGTTTTAAAGAATCTAATGTCACCGTTTAGGTTCTCGTCTGATCAAAGAGATGTTATGAAAATCTGTCGCCACCGTTTAGATTTCAGTCCGCCAAAGTAAATATTTGAAATAATCTGACTACCGTTTAGATTTCACTCCGACCAAGTAAATATTTGAAATAATCTGACTTTACCGTTTAGATTTCACACCGATCGAATAGATATTTAATATAATCTGATGTCACCGTTTAGATTCTCGTCCGACCAAATAGATCTTATGTAAATCTGTCGCCGCCGTTTAGATTCCAGTCCGACCAAATAGTTATTTTAAAAAATCTGTTACCACCGTTAAGGTTATCGTCCGACCAAGGAAATCTTATAAAAACCTGTCATCACCGCTTAAATTGCAGTCCGACCAAGTAGATATTTAAAATAATCTGATATTACCGTTTAGATTTCAGTCCGACCAAGTAAATTTTTGAAATAACTGACGTTACCGTTTAGATTGCACTCCGATCGAATAGATATTTAATATAATCTGTTGTCACCGTTTAGATTCTCATCCGACCAAATAGATCTTATAAAAATCTGTCGCCACCGTTTAGATTCCAGTCTGACCAAATAGTTATTTTAAAAAATCTGTTACCACCGTTAAGGTCATCGTCCGACCAAGGAAATCTTATAAAAACCTGTCATCACCGCTTAAATTGCAGTCCGACCAAGTAGATATTTAAAATAATCTGATATTACCGTTTAGATTTCAGTCCGACCAAGTAAATTTTTGAAATAACTGACGTTACCGTTTAGATTGCACTCCGATCGAATAGATATTTAATATAATCTGTTGTCACCGTTTAGATTCTCATCCGACCAAATAGATCTTATAAAAATCTGTCGCCACCGTTTAGATTCCAGTCTGACCAAATAGTTATTTTAAAAAATCTGTTACCACCGTTAAGGTCATCGTCCGACCAAGGAAATCTTATAAAAACCTGTCATCACCGCTTAAATTGCAGTCCGACCAAGTAGATATTTAAAATAATCTGATATTACCGTTTAGATTTCAGTCCGACCAAAGTAAATTTTTGAAATAACTGACGTTACCGTTTAGATTGCACTCCGATCGAATAGATATTTAATATAATCTGTTGTCACCGTTTAGATTCTCATCCGACCAAATAGATCTTATGTAAATCTGTCGCCGCCGTTTAGATTCCAGTCCGACCAAATAGTTATTTTAAAAAATCTGTTACCACCGTTAAGGTCATCGTCCGACCAAGGAAATCTTATAAAAACCTGTCATCATCGCTTAAATTGCAGTCCGACCAAGTAGATATTTAAAATAATCTGATATTACCGTTTAGATTTCAGTCCGACCAAGTAAATTTTTTAAATGACGTTACCGTTTAGATTGCACTCTGATCGAATATATATTTAATATAATCTGTTGTCACCGTTTAGATTCTCGTCCGACCAAATAGATCTTATAAAAATCTGTCGCCACCGTTTAGATTTCAGTCCGCCTAAGTAAATATTTTAAATAATCTGACGTTACCGTTCAAACTTCTGTCCGACCAAATAGATCTTTTAAAAAATCTGACGCCGCCGTTTAAACTTCAGTCCGACCAAATAGATAGGTATTTTAAACAATCTGACGTTACCGTTTAGATTACAGTCCGACCGAGTATTTTAAAATATCTGACGTCACCGTTTAGGCTACCGTCCGACCTCATAATCTTAAAATAGGCGACAATAAATAAGATGTAATCATCATGGCACCGCTTTCGGTGGGAGATAACTTGATGCTTTTCCAAATACAAGCTCTTGAATATTATTCGGGATACTTATGTTACCTGTTTACTATTCCTCTCGTATATTTCCTTTGAGGACAATGAATGCAACCACGCTCAATCGACATCAGGTGCTGGGTAATAAATATAGAATGAATCCGAGAACGTAAAACAATTCTATTATGTGCCAAACTGTACGTAATACGATTCCTCAGACGTAAGGGTAATTTATTCCGGTACTAGAAGTTTAGATTACGGCTGATTCCAGGCTCCTTGTTAGAGTGCAGTGTTTTGGCACACGTGTTTCCGCCACTAGCTATCCGAGACTGTAATACGGACTTAAACCTATTGACCCTCCCCATCCAAGTTCCCGGTCACGTGTCTTACTGTACTAACTTACTCTTGTTACTCCGCAATTTAAGCGATGTAATTTATACCGCAGATAAGATACCGTTTACCGACCGATCAATTTCCAGCTAATTTATGCGGGGCCAGTTTGAAGCTCTAACAGTTTTGTCGGTCCAAATGTGGCGAACAATTTGTTGGCGACAAAGCGCAGTAATTACGCATGGAAACAGACCGTTCCTGACGACGGCTTTTTGTCGCTACGCTACATCATTTATTTTGAATTTCATCGTTCGAGGGTAGGTCGCCATCTTGAATTTTTCAACCTAGTAAGTTGAAATGTCCAGTTTCGACGTCAAAATTCACCGAGTTGATCTACTGCGATCGTCCTCATTTTTTTGGCAAACGAGAATTTCCTGCATCTAAATTGAAATGGTATGACTCTACTTACCCGAAAAACGTGTTATAGTGGGGTGGAGACTTACCTGAAACTAAAAAGTATATATGACAACCAGGAAACTAGATCGATATACTAAATAAAGCACAATACAACATGGATGAGGAGACACAGTTTTAGTATTACAGAATATGGCGCAGCCGTTGGCGTATACTGTTTTTTGTATTTTGTTCTAATGTACTCCTCAGAATCAAATGTTAATTAGTAGTATTAGCACCACAACGACAACATGCAACGTACCAAATAATGCCTTGCGAAACATCAACACTGCTTTTAACAAACTTATCTTTTGCTGCATATTTCATACCTACCACGTTACCGAACTTAATATTCTGTTTGCTCTACAAATCATTAAACGTCAGATACGGTGTGTTGAGGTAGAATAGGGATATTAATTGACAATTTGGCGCAGTCGTCGGGTTCTCTTCCCCGTTAAATATTTTGAAATCTTGACGTTTCGGTTATCTTGTCCTGTGTACCGTTTAAATTTCAGTCCAACCAAGTAGATATTTAAAATAATTTGACATTGTCGTTTAGATTTCAGTCCGACCGAATAAATATTTAGAAAATCTGATGGCACCGTTTAGGTCCGATCAAAGAGATTATATAAGAATCTGTTGCCACCGCTTAAATTTCAGTCCGACCAAGTAGATATTTAAAATAATCTGACATTACCGTTTGGATTTCAGTCCGACCAAATAGATTTAAAAATATATCTGATATCACTGTTTATTCTCGTCCGACCAAATAGATCTTATAAAAATCTGCCGCCACCGTTTAGATTTCAGTCCGACCAAGTAAATATTTAACATAATCTGGCATTACCGTTTAGATTTCAGTCCGACCGAATAGATATTTTTAAGAATCTGATGGCACCGTTTAGGTTCTCGTACGATCAGAGAGATTATATAGAAATCTGTCCCCACCGCTTAGATTTCAGTCCGACCAAGTAGATATGTTCTCTCTTCTCTTCTCTCTTCCTCGTTAAATATTTTGAAATTCTGACGTTTCGGCTATCTTGTCCTGTGTATTAAGATTGATTTGCCTTCTCCCCTGGTAGCTCCTTTAAGCAATAGGCTGTGAGAACTATAAACCCCGTTTGCGCATTTTTAAGCAAATGTATGTGTCCAATCTGTTTGCCCCAGCGCATAATCGACCCGTGTAATTATATTAATGTGTCTTTAATGACGGAGTTCAATCAGTGAACGGTATACGACAAATAAACTTGACTCAATTAGAGTTGAACAAATAAACTTGAACGAGCCATAAATTCTGCATGCAATCGAAACAAATGCAGCCAATTCCATGATGTCACGGAGATTTAAACAAGTATTCTGTCAGTGTCAACATAGGCGACCCCAGGAGCATTCGAGGTTACTTGCCGGGGCAAGCCCACTTATTCTCGACCGGGAGAGGGGGCGTAAGAGTGCGCAACCCCACAGGTTCTAATTCTAAAATATACACCGCGGAGGATCTGCATAAACCCTCCTCAGAGGCGTAGGTAACAAGATAACTTATTTAAATTCCATAAGAATAAAAAGTGCGCGGTAGTTCGCCGCTAAGTTTATGCGCAAAGGCCAATTATAGGTCTATTATTTTCACAAAGAAAATCAGCGTGATTAAGAAGTGCGAATTACTATAAAAAAGTTTTCCAAAAAAACAGTTTACAAAAACATGTTCGAGACTTCAGACTCGATACGGATTTAATTAATGGAAGAAACGTCGACAAGCAGTGTAGAGCATTATTATAAAAATCCATTTTAATGAACACATTGTCTGGCGCGGGTGGCTGGGATGGCTAAGGGCACGAACTACAACGTCCTCGCTTTGATACGGCCTTAATAAAGATGAGAATGCCAAATAATTATAACCACAGTGAAGAGCAAGCGGTAGGCGGTTTTAATTAGCAGATACTGTGCTGATTAATTATTATTAGTGTTGTCTCTGATTGGTTGATTGAACCGGAGCAGATACGGTAATTACAGGTCATTTCTGTCGGTCAACATGGCAGACGCAAATTTCAGTTTTACGACTTGCGGGGCGGACGGCAGGACCGTAACAGGGCCGTTACATGCGACCTCGCAGACCGAAACGACGACGTACCGATTCAGGCTGGGTCCTCAGTGCACACGATATCATTTAATTAGTGAGATGATGCACATCATTGCAAACATTTGGGAGCGAATGCAAATTTCTGCATATATAAAAGTATGCTTTTACGAAATTAACTGTTTTATCGTGCGTACGTGTTCCTGAAAAGGGTTGCAATTTTTGATGTGCCACTAGTTTCCACTGATACGCTACACTTGAAGCGGGCTACAATTTTATCCCCAAACAAGCTATTTCTTCCATAAATAGCTACGTAAGAAATCGCATAAATTATATAAACTAGCTACTTTTTTTTCATAAAAGGCCGAGTTCCAGATGAGACGCATAAATTCTATGAACTAGCTACTATTCTTTCCATAAAGAAGCGTAATGGCGCATAAATTCTACAAAGTAACCACAATTTCTTCCATAAGAACCTGCGTAATGTAAGAAAACGTATAAATTCCATAAGCTAGCTACATTTTTCCATACAGAACTGCGCTCCACATGAGCCGCACAAATTCCATTACATAGCTACAATTTTTTCCATAAAGGACTGCGTTCCAGATGACACCCATAAATTCTATGAACTAGCTACAATTTTTTACATAAAGAACTGTGCAAAGAGACGCATAAATTCTATAAACTAACCACAATTTCTTCCATAAGAACCTGCGTAATGTAAGAAAACGTATAAATTCCATAAGCTAGCTACATTTTTCCATACAGAACTGCGCTCCACATGAGCCGCACAAATTCCATTACATAGCTACAATTTTTTCCATAAAGGACTGCGTTCCAGATGACACCCATAAATTCTATGAACTAGCTACAATTTTTTACATAAAGAACTGTGCAAAGAGACGCATAAATTCTATAAACTAACCACAATTTCTTCCATAAGAACCTGCGTAATGTAAGAAAACGTATAAATTCCATAAGCTAGCTACATTTTTCCATACAGAACTGCGTTCCACATGAGACGCATATATTCCATTAAATAGCTACAATTCTTTCCATAAACGACTGCATTCCAGATAAGACGCATATATTCTATGAACTAGCTACAATTTTTTCCATAAAGAAGCGTAATGGCGCATAAATTCTACAAAGTAACCACAATTTCTTCCATAAGAACCTGCGTGATGTAAGAAAACGTATTAATTCCATAAGCTAGCTACATTTCTCCATACAGAACTGCGCTCCACATGAGCCGCACAAATTCCATTAAATAGCTTTTCCATAAAGGACTGCGTTCCAGATGACACCCATAAATTCTATGAACTAGCTACAATTTTTTCCGTAAAGAACTGCGCAAAGAGACGCATAAATTCTATAAACTAACCACAATTTCTTCCATAAGAACCTGCGTAATGCAAGAAAACGTATAAATTCCAGAAGATAGCTACATTTTTCCATACAGAACTGCGCTCCACATGAGCCGCACAAATTCCATTAAATAGCTACAATTTTTTCCATAAAGGACTGCGTTCCAGATGACACCCATAAATTCTATGAACTAGCTACAATTTTTTCCATAAAGAACTGCGCAAAGAGACGCATAAATTCTATAAACTAACCACAATTTCTTCCATAGGAACCTGCGTAATGTAAGAAAACGTTAAATTCCAGAAGATAGCTACATTTTTTCCATACAGAACTGCGTTCCACATGAGCCGCATAAATTCCATTAAACAGCTACAATTTTTTCCATAAAGGACTGCATTCCAGATGAGACGCATATATTCTATGAACTAGCTACAATTTTTTCCAAAAAGGACTGCGTTCCAGATGACACCCATAAATTCTATGAACTAGCTACAATTTTTTCCATAAAGAACTGCGCAAAGAGACGCATAAATTCTATAAACTAACCACAATTTCTTCCATAGGAACCTGCGTAATGTAAGAAAACGTTAAATTCCAGAAGATAGCTACATTTTTTCCATACAGAACTGCGTTCCACATGAGCCGCATAAATTCCATTAAACAGCTACAATTTTTTCCATAAAGGACTGCATTCCAGATGAGACGCATATATTCTATGAACTAGCTATAATTTTTTCCAAAAAGGACTGCGTTCCAGATGACACCCATAAATTCTATGAACTAGCTACAATTTTTTCCGCAAAGAACTGCGCAAAGAGACGCATAAATTCTATAAACTAACCACAATTTCTTCCATAGGAACCTGCGTAATGTAAGAAAACGTTAAATTCCAGAAGATAGCTACATTTTTTCCATACAGAACTGCGTTCCACATGAGCCGCATAAATTCCATTAAACAGCTACAATTTTTTCCATAAAGGACTGCATTCCAGATGAGACGCATATATTCTATGAACTAGCAACAATTTTTTCCAAAAAGGACTGCGTTCCAGATGACACCCATAAATTCTATGAACTAGCTACAATTTTTTCCGTAAAGAACTGCGCGAAGAGACGCATAAATTCTATAAACTAACCACAATTTCTTCCATAAGAACCTGCGTAATGTAAGAAAACGTATAAATTCCAGAAGATAGCTACATGTTTTCCATACAGAACTGCGTTCCACATGAGCCGCATAAATTCCATTAAACAGCTACAATTTTTTCCATAAAGGACTGCATTCCAGATGAGACGCATATATTCTATGAACTAGCTACAATTTTTTCCAAAAAGGACTGCGTTGCAGATGACCCCCATAAATTCTATGAACTAGCTACAATTTTTTCCGCAAAGAACTGCGCAAAGAGACGCATAAATTCTATAAACTAACCACAATTTCTTCCATAAGAACCTGCGTAATGTAAGAAAACGTATAAATTCCAGAAGATAGCTACATTTTTTCCATACAGAACTGCGTTCCACATGAGCCGCATAAATTCCATTAAACAGCTACAATTTTTCCCATAAAGGACTGCATTCCAGATGAGACGCATATATTCTATGAACTAGCTACAATTTTTTCCAAAAAGGACTGCGTTCCAGATGACACCCATAAATTCTATGAACTAGCTACAATTTTTTCCGTAAAGAACTGCGCGAAGAGACGCATAAATTCTATAAACTAACCACAATTTCTTCCATTAGAACCTGCGTAATATAAGAAAACGTATAAATTCCAGAAGATAGCTACATTTTTTCCATACAGAACTGCGTTCCACATGAGCCGCATAAATTCTATTATAATTTCTTCCATAAAGAGCTACGTAAAGTAAAGAAACGCATAGAATTTATAAACAACGCGAATAAAATTTAAAAAACCGTAAAAAAATTAACTCTATTAAGGAAATAGTACCACATAATAAAAATATATTAAGGAGAAAAAATATTAATTAAAAATAAATTCAAAGCTATTTCTCTATATATATTATAGTGTCTCGGTTAGGAAACGTTTTCGTAAAAACAACTTTTTTCCTCATTTTGAATCACGGAAACTCTAGTTTTAATTGTCGGTCATTTTAAAGAACTCTGTATATATTGATGTCACAAAAAAATTTATTACGGCCCTGTCTTGCGCGCGACTGGTTAATTAAGCATTCCGAAGTTGACTATCGGACATAAAATAATCCCCGTGATTGGTCATTGTTTGTTTTTTTATATTTTTTAAACGACTTCTGGGGATTACGGTTAATTATTCAATTAGGATTCGGATTAGTGAGAATCGCTTGCAACCCCTGATATTTTCAGTAACCTGCCTCGCCCGCCGTATAATCTTCCTTCATCCTGTAAAATATCGACTAAAAACATTCCGAATATTATTTTTGGCGGACAGCTTAATAACAAATCAACTTTTATCCGATGAATAATAATTACATGCGTGGACTGCCGCGCGGTGGGGACTGTATTAAAAATTCGCTCGAAAATAACAAGTCAGAAAAAAGCTGCTTAGGCTTTACTTACAAGATTTAATGAGAAAAAGAAGCTAGCGTCAGCTAGTCTTATGGCCAAGGAAAATACCAAATTAAAATTGAGGTACTTGGGGACAGAAATATTTTCATATTTACAGTAAAATTACATTTCCAAGTTTATCGAGATATCAACGTCATTATTAAATTTCTGAAATATCTATAAGGTCGGACCAGATCTTAAACGGTGGCGTCAGCTGGGTCGGACGGGAACCTAAACGGTGAAGTCGGCTCTTCTGTGAGATATATTTGGACGGACGAGAACCTAAACGGTGGCGTTAGCCTTTTTGTAGATCCGGTTAGGTCGGACGGGAACCTAAACGGTAAGGCCATTTTTTACTTGATCAAATATCGGTCTTGATGACCGATTATCAGTCAGCGTTATTTTGTTGAGCTTTGTTTAAGTCAAAAATGATATATTTTGTAACTAAAAAATTATCGCATTTCCTGAACGCAAAGGTCCTGGTCCTGTATAGCCACAAGATTATTTATTGACTTTTCCAATCGTACATGTAGTATGTGATTAAAGCGACAGGCCTTACCGGCTTCTAAGTTTGGGCTTGAGTTAAGAAAAATTGTTTTTGATAAAAAAGGTGGTTATTTAAAACCTTGCTCTCAAAATAATTGTAAGGAACTGAAGTGGTGATAAATATAACGCATTCGTCGTACGGCATAATCTCCTCCGCCATAAAAATTATCAACCCGAAAACACTCACCAGCTTAAAATACATTCGGCAATTATAATAATGCCGGCTATATCCTGCGAGCATGTACGATAACACTTCTGAGATAAGTGAAAACGAGAGCTTGACTAATAGAATAGTCGCATGCATGGTTTCTTTGTAAAGTACATGTTCTGGCATATATTAGACGAGTTGATACCCATTACTTCGCCACTTCACACGGGCTGTGTCTGCTTTGAAAGCGGCAACATGAAAAGTTGACTCACTTCTGCTTCCAGGAACACCTCTTAACTCCTTTCATCCACTTTTATTTGTCCGACTTATTGAATGGTTGCGCCGAAACAGGAATTCCGTCCGCATATATGTGTTATACTGCATCGTATTTGCACCTACATATGTTAAGAAAACTTTAAGTAATACAGTAAGGTTCAAAGGTTTGTGAAAAAAGTAATTGTCTTATTAGTAAAAATACGATGAAAATGTTTTAGAACTGCTGGTTAGTTGAAACAGCTTCTAACGTATCTGTCAGTGGTCCCCAAACTTGCAATTCGACTTTTTAAGTTACATTTTATTAACACAGAAAAACATTTGAGCATTTTTAACGCAACTGTATCTCAAAGCAATAGCTACTCGTTTCAAATTTATACTAATATTGTGATTTTATTATATTTGCAACACTCCAGAGAATTCATGCACATTCAGCAGAATTAGAACTTATTTTCAGAAAACTTAAGGACGCTTATTTGGAATATTGCAATGAAAATAGATGGCAATATTGCGCTGGTATGAGAGAACTGAGGAAATTGCCAAATGCAAATGATAACGGTACAATTTTATTAGAATTATAATGATCATCATTATTCTATTCTTATGTGCTGTTATTATGCTAGCGAACAAGAACGAACCTAGAATGCGGAATTTTAATAATGGGAACTTGTAGGAAAATCGTCATATGTACTTCGAAAAGACATGGAATTGTTGCACGTAATGTAATACTTTTTTATAAATATTAGTACTATAGATTCCTTAATAAACCTTACGTTGATACCAGAATCGTGTGCTCTAAATAATCGAGCAGGCCTTGGCATTACCGTCTCTAAAAGTCAACAATTGTTATTATTTCCGAAAAAAATATTTAAAAAATCATTTGCTTTTAAAAAAATTCAACACCCTGTAGTTTTATTGGCAATTATCTAAGGACGTAAGTTCAAAAATATTGTTCTACCTACACAATTACCACGTATAATGTTATTTCTAATTTTAAAAAAATACGATGAAAATGTTTTGGAACTGCTGATTATTTGGAACAGCTTCTAACGTATTTGCCAGTGGTTCCCAAACTTGCAATTATACTTTAAAAATTATATTTTATTATCACAGAAAAACATTTGAGCATTTCTAACGCAACTGTATCACAAAGCAATAGTTACTCGCTTCAAATTTATAACAATTCTGTGAATAGTCGTTAGTTTTGATTAAGAATTTCCAGCTGCAAGAAAATATTTTCCCTTCCAGTTTGTTTACTTAAACCACATTAAGCGTATTTCACTTGTCCATTTTACACGCAACACAAGTGCTTATATAAAAATATCATTTTAATCAAGATCTGTCGCATTTACTTGATGTATGGCTTCGTTCTATCTCATTCCGACTATTTCAGCCTCGTCTTCCGCCTACCAGCAGGAACAAGAGGTCCGCGTTGACGGAGAAGTAAAACAAACCTTTCTAGGTGTAATTTTCTCGAGCCGCTCGTTTATTCGTTTATAAAGTACAACGCTGGGTATGACATGCATGAATTTCTTATTAGAATTCCTTGTTTCGAATTTGTGTCAATATTTTCGCACAACAATACAAACTAATTTCGCCGAAATTAGGAAGACGAAATGATAAAATTAATATCAGGCAAGTTCCTCGCTGGTCGAAAACTGACGAAAATAATATACGGAGTGTTTTCGAGAATACCGAATTTTTCATTAAAAAAAAAAAAACACAAAAAAACGTGGAAGAATCGGGGAAAATAAATTAATATGGCAGAGGTTTAATTGTGTCGTGGCTAACGGGCTACGTACCCAAAGCAAAACCAAAAAAAAAGTTATGTCATCTTCAGTATCCTTATCCCCTGACGAATTTGTGGATATCCATTTGTTGATATTACGTGAGATCAATTTTTGCCCTGCCGTTCACTTTGACGAAACATCACTGAACCTTTCGAAGATCACTACACAACACTTCTTAGGATCTAATTTTTGACTAGACTGGAGGCTTCACAGGCAAGTCTTACACTATTTAATTATAATTTTAAAAGAAATTTACAGAAAAAAGTCCACCTTTGTTTAACTGTTGTGTTAAAAATGGTTCAAAGTTTGTTGAAAGCATGTAACTAACAGCTGTTCTGTTATTGATTATTTTGGTTGAGGTTTTGGGTAACTGACGATTTGGTTATTATTAGGTATTTAATGCGAGTTCAAACACATCGTGAGCATCGTCTTGAGCGTCATTTATACAGAAGTCGGTATTACAATTTAGTTACAATTATGAAAGAGTAAGGTTCTCCATTGCCCCGCAGATATCGCGCCATTGCCAGGCCCATAAACGTATAAAGTACACACAATCCCGTCTATTTGCTTTATGTTATGTTGCTTAAAGGTGGAGGAACGCAATAAAAATGAAAACATCACCTAAGACATCTCAATGATTAAGATACAACAAAAGCAGAGGAAGTAGCAGGTTGCAACCGTAAAACGTGTTGTAAATCTTAGAGGAAATGTTCGCGCTACTTTATGTAAGTAGGGAATAACGTGCAAGACTTCTTTATTTTAAAATATATTATTTAAAAGACGGCGAAGTTGCTGTGTAATTTATAGAGGAGAAAATTACACACGCCGAGGTGTTATTTGGTAAATTTACGTGCATTAGGGATGTGGCGTTCCACGCCTACTGAAGGTTTAAAAAATTAAAACGCTTCTTGGCTTATATACACCGCATTAGGATACAAAATAATGAACATATCCAAGCTTAGTTTATGTGTAGAGGCGCTCAAAACCATCATTTAATGCCAAAAACTGCAATAAAGTTGTCCAATGCTTGGAATCTTCTCACTTTAGGCAATTTCACAAAAAAAAATCAAGGGGATTCACATCAGGAGACCCAAGTGGCTATTTATTAGATTCACAACCTATGAAATTATGTCATTTTCAGCATCCTTATCCCCTGACGAATTTGTGGATACCTATTTGTTGATATTACGTGAGATGGATTTTTGCCCTGCCGTTCACTTCGACGAAACATCACTGAACCTTTCGAAGATCACTACACAACACTTCTTAGGATCTAATTTACATTGTGTCTAGTCATTTGACTAGACTGGAGGTTTCACAGGTAAGTCTTACACTATTTAATTATAATTTTAAAAGAAATTTACAGAAATAGAGTTCATCTTTGTTTAACTGTTGTGTTCAAAGTTTGTTGAAAGCATGTAACTAACAGCTGTTCTGTTATTGATTATTTTAAAGAAACATAATACAATGCATTTACTATATTTACGCCTTCAATTTGTTTACGTTTGGTCTATTTTAGCGTAGTTGACCCTTTGTGTACGTGTGGCTCGTTGACCTCTTTTGCATCAACACGTGTCTTACAGCTGATTCATGGCAGATTGTTCTCCAATGAATTTTAAACTGGTATTTATCTATTGAGTATACCATACGTAAGTTTCTCGTTATTTGTTTTATTAAGAGGGTTATACTCGTATAATAACAGTAATAAAAATAGCTCTATCCATTACTACGTGCGTTGCTTACGCTGGCGTTGGTGATGCCAGCGCTCCTATTACTACTAATTCTAAATGACGCTTTATTTAGTATAATTATTAATGTAAAGACGTTCGCATTGAAAGTGGAACCAAACCGCGAAAGGTGGAATATATTGTTGCGGTAGCGAACAATGCAGCCAATCAGACGCTTGAAATTTATCGCAGGCGTTATAATTACGTCCGGCTTCTTCCCGTCGATGGGGTACTAATTAACAAACCTCACATGCTCTCTTCTAATGAGAAACCCTATTAATTAAAAACTTGTCAATCGCTTCCAGTTCATTGGAGTCGTTTTTAATTATATCCCACCAGCACCAACGCCGAATCACCCCACCGCTCGTGTAATTATAATTTGTAATTGACTTTCGTTGTAATTGTATTAGCGCCAGATTTTTATTCGATTTAAATGACCTTTTTTTCGCTTAATTGCCTAATGCCCAAAGAGAACGTTTTGTTAAAAATTCAATATGTGCCATTCGGCTGCAGGAGAACGGGACGTGCCGCTGGATATTTAATTGCTCCAAAGTATTCGGCCGGACAGTTAAAGCTACGAAAAAAAAAAGGTTTTTTTTGCTGGAATGATTGATTGGCGCAACCGGTGAAGTTTATGATCAGAACAATCGGATGGGGATTATACAGCAGTTTAAATATAAAGACAAAAAACAAAGACGACAAAAAATAATTGCATCACTTTAAATCTGGAACCAGCGATTTCATCAAATCCTGCTGGGCCCAACAGGATGAAGAGTCAATTATACGTATTCAGTCCCTCCCCCTCTGTATACGGGTTTACACATTCTATACGAAACATAAAGGCTTGGAATGACAATAAACATTTTTGATACCTATAAGAGCTATTCCGTATTTCCTCCTCGGATATCGCACCCACTTGAACAGATTGCTTTTGTGTGGAAAGGAATGAAGCGAATCTACGAATTAAAGCACCGAATGGAATATGCTGAAATACATGTTTCAAAGTTATTGGTTGTCGGCATTATTAATGTTCAGTAATACAGATTGAAAATAGACTTTTAAATTTATTCGTCTATTCCGACTGAGTCCCTCTGATTTACATTCAAACTGAGAGCCGGAGACAAATGGAGGCTGCTCCGGCTTCCTGAGATACCGCGGAGGGTTGCGGCGATCAATTTTATAAATATATCTATAATATACTAACGCGGAGCAGACCTTTTAACAGTAAAAATCCATATTACACCTCCATCCATGCTAAATGGGTTGCATACCTAAGGTAAGATTAATAATAAGCTTTTCTTCTCGCAGCAACTTAGGCAGCCCATGTGGACACAGGGTGTATATTTGGTTGCCTACTCTTAGGTTCTCGAATTTGGATGCGTCTGGCCACTTTGATCGACGTGATTTGCGTATCCACTTTTGTTGTGGGGTCTTGTGTAAGTATGGCAAAAAAAATTGAATCTGATAAGAGTGTGAGTACTACATGGAATTTTGCTCAGATTCACTCCTACGGCATGGAAATTGACGTAGAACTGGTTCGGAGAGAGGATTTTGGACAAATAATAATATAATTTATCCAGCCATATTATAAATTCCCGTAAAATGTTTTCAGTGAGGTAGATTTCTGCACGAAGCAATGATTATAGCATTATCAGAATGCCAGGTTTCAATTATTCGCTTAATTCTTAGTTCCCATTTTAATGAAACCTTTACAGACATTCCACTCCCAATTAGCCGGATAGTAGACTATACAATTAGTCATCTAAATATTGACTGCAAAACAAGTTTATTATTGCGTTCTCTTTGGTATAGACGTTCCTAAAATTCCACTAAAAAAATCCGCAGTATTTCAGGATTCCGAATAAATTGTAAAGAATCTCGAGAGCGAAGAATGTTTTGCAGAGAACAAGGGATAAAATATGTTCGGCAAACAATTAAGTAATAATTAATATCCAAATACGCATTAAAAAAATAACACAAGGTTTTTTCATCACTAATTCCGTCCAAGTCCAGTGTGGAAACTTTTGTTGGTTCTAGGACTGTCGCGCGGCTGGTGATCTGCGGAAAAATTTTTGACGTTTCGATCATGTCATGTTCTTCAGCAGATTCAGAAAATCGGCATAAAAAAATTTAAATATCTTGAAATGGATTTGAAATAAATTTATACTAACTAGAGGATTAAAAAAATCTGTAATCTGGATACAAATTTTATTCCGAGTAAGACGTTAATTGCCGCCCGACAGCCACTTCCGCTTCTATCAAACAGCTTTTGTGCGACATTCGACCCGACCCCTTTTACCTTTTTGATAAAACAACTAATATAGAGGATCGCAGGGGCTGTTTTAAACCTGTTACCCCATTTACCTTTTTAACCCTTTACCCTTTTTACCTTTTAAACCTTTTACCTCCTTTACCTTTTAAACTTTGTATCCCTTTTACCTTTTAAACCCTGTCCCTTTTACTTTTCAAATCTCTTGCCCCTTTTACCTTTTTGATAAAACAACTAATATAGAGGGTCGCAGGGGCTGTTTTAAACCTGTTACCCCATTTACCTTTTTAACCCTTTCCCCTTTTTACCTTTTAAACCTTTTACCTCCTTTACCTTTTAATCTTTGTATCCCTTTTACCTTTTGTCCCTTTTACTTTTTAAATCTCTTGCCGCTTTTACCTTTTTGATAAAACAACTAGTATAGAGGGTCGCAGGGGCTGTTTTAAACCTTCTACCCCATTTACCTTTTTAACCCTTTTTACCTTTTAAACCTTTTCCGTCCTTTACCTTTTAAACTTTGTATCCCTTTTACCTTACCTGTTGTCCCTTTTACTTTTTAAATCTCTTGCCCCTTTTACCTTTTAGAACCGCGTTGATTATTTCGATTTTTGACGTTTCGATCATGTCAGTTTCTTCTGATTATTTAGAAAATCGGCATAAAAAAATTTAAATAACTTAAAACGGATTTGAAATAAATTTATAATAACTAGAACTAGAGGATTACAAAAAATCTGTAATCTAGATACAAAGTTTATCCCGAGTAAGACGTTAATTGCCGCCCGACAGTCACTTCCGCTTCCATCAAACAGCTTTCGTGCGACATTCGACCCGACCGTTTCGATAAAAAAAGTTATTAACAAAATCGCGAAAAACTCGTTTCCCTACCAAACAAACTGCTCATTCGGTCCCCAGGGCGCCGAACAAGAATGATTAACCCGAGATATCTAAAATATATTTCGGTGGCAATAATCCGTGATCAGTGATCGGAAAGGCAGCGAAAATAAAAACCGACGAAACAAGTCTATATTGGTATTTGCTTAGAGAAATGGCGTGCTGTGTATACAAATGGCGGAGGCCATAAGCGCAACACGTACGACATTTTAAATGCCAAACTCACAAAAATAAGGGTGAACATTGGATATTAAAAACGGCAGTGAAGAATATTTTATTAATTATAAGGTTTCAAGTCGCGAGGGTTGTCGAAGCTATACAAACCAACAAATAATCGATTATTGCAAGATTATCGTCTCTCTGTATTTTTTGCGGCGCCGCTGCGTTCATGATGACATGAGAGCATTAACGGCGACGCCGGAATGCTTACACTTTACGTCATTCGTCTTCGAGGCATGCCATTCGGGTGTAACGGCCGCCGTCCTGCTGTTTCCATCCCCCTTCATCTGAATTTTGCTTCCTTAACAAAAACGAGATGAAAAATGATGCGTAAAGTTTATTAAAAATTACAGTAATCTGTCGTTCTTTTTTTTAGCGATGTCGGTGTTTTCAACGCAGATCTATAAAACAGAATCTTTCAATTTAAGAAGTGTCAGTAAAGATGTTTCCACCTCGCTTGTTTGTTTGTGACGAGGGGTTCTTGACCTCGGTAAGGGATGAAGCGAGGATTTTTAAATGCTTTGAGAAAAAAGCCGCAACATCTTGCCTGGTGCAGTTCCTGTTAAACCCCGTTACATTAATTACTTACTGCTGCTAATTTGAACCGTTATTATCCTTCAGGACAACTAATTTTCGTTGAAATTTCGCGAATTTTTATTTTGAAACTTATTTTCCCCCGAATCACTCAACTAATCCGGCCGGTCAGCTCGCTTTATTTCTTTGAATTTTTTCAATTTTAAAGAAGAATTTTTTTTTACTTTCTTTACCCCGAAATCCTGTCTAACTTGCTTTTTTCCAAAATCTTTAACTTTTCCAACGAAAACCCAGAGATAAAACAACTAATATAGAGGGTCGCAGGGGTTGTTATATACCTTTTTAACCCTTTACCCTTTTTACCTCCTTTACCTTTTAAACTTTTTATCCCTTTTACCTTTTAAACCTGTTGTCCCTTTTACCTTTTAAATCTCTTGCCCCTTTTACCTTTTTGATAAAACAACTAATATAGAGAGTCGCAGGAGCTGTTTTAAACCATTTACCCCTTTTATCTTTTAAACCGTTTACCCCTTTTACCTCTTGTACCTTTTAAACTTTTCACCCTCTTCACCTTCTACTGGCCCGCCGGGGGTCTATTCGGCCCCGCAAGGGCCGCTTAATTTCTTTTAGCTTTTTTCAATTTTAAAGAAAAAACCCTAAATTGTTTTCACTTTTTCTACCGCCGTCTGACTTACTTTTTTCCCGAAATCTTTAACTTTTTCCAACTAAGAACCTCGAGATAAAACAACTCATATAGAGAGTCAGCCCCACAGGGGCTGTTTTAAACCTTTTATCCCATTTAGCTTTTAACCTTTTATCCCTTTTACCTTTATATCTTTTGCCCCTTTTACCTTTTAAACCTTTTACCTCTTTTATCCCTTTTGCCTTTTTAAACCTTTTACCCCATTTACCTTTTAAACCTTTAATCCCCTTTACCTTTTAAATCTTTTGCCCCTTTTGCCTTTTTAAACCAAACTCCATTTACCTTTTAACCTTTTTAAACCTGTTACCCCCTCTAACTTTCACAGCCCCGGCGGGGTCGTATTCGGCCCGCAGGGCAGCTGATTTCTTTTAAATTTTTTAAATTTTAAAGAAGAACCCTATATTTCTTCTTTCAAAAAAGACTTAATCAACTTAATTTTTTTTTAATTTTCTCAATTTTAAAGAAACCCTAAATTGTTTTCACTTTTTCTACCGCCGCGCCGTCTGACTTACTTTTTTCCCGAAACTTTTTCCAACGAAAACCCCGAGATAAAACAACTTATATAGATAGAGGTCCAGCCGTTTAGAGCTAGACCCGTAGGGTCTGAAACATTGGATAAAAATAAAATAAATGTACGTTTTTTAATTCCCAGCTATTTATTTATAAAAATTAATATGTCCATATTTTGCTCAATCGGGATCGACGTATTATAATAAGCATTATTTAAAAGCCTATTTATAGAATCATCCGCATTGTATTTACGCTTTAAGCCAATAACAAAAATTTGCAATTTTAAAACAATTTCATGCGTTTAATTTAGTGGGATTTAGTAGTGATCGCCTCGGGCGAATGGCTCGGGATGAACTTGTATTTACATACTTTTCAAAAAAAGTACTACACATATGACTAATTATAACCTAATATTCCGTTCATTTGTCGCTATACATGGCAATTTTATTAAGACAAAAGAATACATCAGACGCCGATGCAAATTCAGCGTCTCGCCGAGCCGAGGCTCGGTAAAAATATGTGGGGGAAACCAAGCTTGAAACTTGCCATCCTAAAAAAATCTGTATCCGAAAAAGTTATATAATGCGTCATAAAAAAGGATATGTTTAAGGCAAAAATTGATATCGAGATGATCCCATCGGGCGTTCGCGTTATACACTATAAAGGAGAATCGGGGGATGATTTCAATAACATTCCCCATGAGCTTTTCTATCTTTCTTCATATGTCAGAGTTGAACGTTATTATGCAAAAATAAGTCATATTTCACGCAGCTCCTGACGCACTGCGTATTAAGGAAAATTGTTTTGGAGATAGGCCGCATTAAATTTTGCGGAGAATACGAAATAATACACATAAAATGATGTAATGTAGTTAATGTATTATTCATCAGAATCTCGGTGGGTATGACGCCAACTCGACTCTCAATTTTTACACCGATTCATTAGCATGATGAGCTAGAGCAAGACATTGCTTTGGACAAGTCTTCGAGGAAGAATTGCCCCATTGGCTTCGTTTTAAGCATCTATTTATTTTTTTGATTTTAAAATAAATTGATAAAATTTTTTCCTCTTAACATATTTTCAGGTCAGGATAGGGGCAGATGAAGAAATAATACAAGAAATTGCTTTGGGCAAGTCACCGAGAAAGAATTGCCCCATTAGCTCCATTTTAAGCATCTATTTATTTTCAATGGGGCCAATAAATACATTAGTAAATACCAAATCTTAATCGTCGAATTAACTTCGGCTCAATATTGGGAGACGCTACAGCTCTGGTTTGGTCGATGTTGGCAGATTCTTACACAGGTATATCAGATTATTAGATTTACCTGGAAACAGGAAGTAAGTGCGGAAGGGGATATAGACGATATGCAAAGAAAGCCCGGTGATCAAATCAGGTTGCTCCTCTACCATCCGCCGTTTCTTTATGAATCCCGAAATGGTGAAAAAGGAGAGATCGAATTGACAAAAATTTAACTTTACTTTGTGGAATTTTATTGGGACTAAGTGGAAGATGTAAAATGAGCACATTGAATGTCTTATAAAAAAGGCTTTGGCTTGAATATGTTATATTTCCGCTCCGGCAAAGAATTTCAGTTTCACTCGAGTTGCTTTTGTCGGATTTTGCACTGTAACGAAGTGATTTTTTCGATCAAGTTATGTTCATTTTGCTTTAAATATTACTGTCACTTGGATACACCCTGCCGTTGTTTTAGTAGTCAAATTATGTTCTAGTTAAGTTATAAATGAGTTGTTAAAAGGTCCGCTGGTAAACAAGCAATCAAGTAATTAATTGAGTAATTTTCAACAGTCCCCCGTATAATTAAAATCCTAGAATTATTATAAATAATGACCGAGTCGAAAATAAAAATCATTCATTACTAAAATTGTTAAGCCTTGTCCGTTTTAATCCGTTTCTTTTTGCAACATGGTATATAAATTACAAGTAACTCATTTCCGGTTAAATGCATTCCGAGTCACTGCACGTAGCTGCATAAACCGCTGCACCTCTGCAAGGTACGCCGCGTGATGCATTTGAGTCCGTCGTTTCAACTCGGTGACCACTTCTCTTTTTGACACGACCGAGAGCTACGTCAGAAAGGTAATAAAAATGCCAAGTGGCCCTCCCGTCGACATCAGATCAGATCATCAGATCCAACCTACCGCCAGCACGAGCAGATCCAGTTTACCGTCCGCAAGAAAAGATCCAGTCGCCAGCCGTTATTGTTTCCGTACCGCCGCTCCGTTGTTTTATAGTAAATTTCTTCGAATATCCGCTGGGTAAGAATTCAACGCAACCTGCTATATTTAGTAGGTACTGCCTTCAGTTAAGTATAGATATTTAAAGTCCTGATTGTCCGTGAGTATCGCTGTATTTTGCTACCAAAGTAAACTAGAGCTAATTCATAATACCTCCGTTGGTTTTTTATCATTGCATAAATTGTACACCAGCTGGTCAGATTTTCTCGTCGGGTAATCCGACAGGCTGTCATGTACAAGGGTTTTCGGAAAACCCAGTGCATTTAGAAAGTCATTCCTAAAAGTGCATCCACTGATTAGATTTTCTCGTCGGGTAATCTGTGAGGTCCCAATGCATCAGGGTGACTAGTAAATTAGTAGTAAATGACATAATCAGTTAAACCATAGCTCTATGTTTGTGGCGGTAGTTCGCCGTATTTTTATTTAAATAGTAATAAAAGACGTAAATATCTATAGCTAACGGATTGCCCGCCGTTTCTAAAACCATCTTATTGGAAAGGTCCGTTTGCTTGTCGTACGCCGCAATTTATCAATTTCACGTATCCGAAAATTCCGCCGGAAAAATCGCGTCCATTCTTGATTACCAGCTTGCCTAATTTGTAATTATTTTAAGAAATAGTTTTATACATACTCGACTGAATAGTCGAGGAGGTTTGAGAATTGATTAATTTGTTCATCATTTATTTCTGAATAAACACGTTATTTTAAAGAGGTAAAATTCACGAGTTATTATTTCTGTAATTTTATTTTCTGATTAATCCGTTTGAGCAGTATGACTGAAATCCATTAGATATAGTCTCCAGCTCAGACCTCTGGCTATACTGTATCATCCACTGTTTTGCTACTCAGGGTTGTTCTCCCAAATAGGAGATCCAAAAATATAGTGTAGTTCTTCGCACTCAAAAATTGAAGAGCTGGCGCCCGAGATTTCCGTAAAAATAGAGAGATTACGCAAGTATCTGACCGAAAGTACCGCGCTAGAAAGAAGAGCCATTACAGCACATGCTCTGTGAGTTTAAAACTAAGTAGGGAGAGAAATCCGAGACAATTTAAAAACTTAATTACTTTCCCCAAGTAATGAGAAAGAAACGTCTAATAGAAACTCGGTGAGTGAAATTAGGCCAACTGCGCATCCCCACCGATCGCCCTCTCTCTATAGCATAAAATTTACTTTACAAAATAAAAATATAATAAATGATAATTATGCAGCGAGGATGCCAATTTACTTCCGTCTAAGAGGTATTTATAAACGTTTTCTCTTTTTTACATATATTTATTTAAGAAAAATAATTCCTGTACGAATATATCAACAGCGTGGGCCTAGAATAGAATCATAATGACTCTTCATTTATTATTTTCATTCTAAGATTCCGGCTTTTATTCTTATGAATTATTTAGAATGCCAAAGTTGCTTATTTGTAAGCAGTCAAAAGCACATCAGTATTTATAAGGGACTAAGAATATTGATCGGGATCTTACAATTATCATCGCTGCCCCTTTGTAGTTAGGGCTTTGTCCTCGTGAGGCTTTGTTGGCAGCAATAAATTGCCGGGGCTAATTTCGTGTAGAAATGCCTTAGATTTAAGTAAAAAACTACCCCTTCGATTTTAATGTTACCCTCGGTAAGTGTATTGCGCTGTTGATGGGTTACGCCATTAGGCATTTCCTCCCGCTGTGCCACCCAATTATTCTGCGTCAGGGCGATACTTCTGGATTTTTTCCAACGATTTTGGTATGTGCGACCTAGTTGAATAATAAATAAAAGTTTCGCCTCAATCAGTTGAACCGTCTCTTAAATATGCGGAAACAAGCGAACAAAGAAATATCTGATACTAATTTTAAAAGGAGTTTACTTATTTTCATTACTTAAACCTCGCGGTTGTCATTATTTATTTTAAAACCGAAAAAATAAATAGATGCTTAAAACGAAGCTCATGGAGTAATTCTTTCTTAAAAACTTCTCCTTAGCAATTTATTTTACAAGCAAAAAATAAACAGATGCTTATAGCGAAGCTAATGGAGTAATTCTTTCTCTACATATCGTGATCTGTATTCTATAATTGCACGAAATTAATTAGGATTTTCAATTGGCTTCGATTCTCGAAGACAGGGAATAATATTTACGTCATATGATGAAACGTCCTGGGGAAACTCATAATAAGAAAGCGAAAGGACTTTAAAACACTCAAATCCTCTATTAAACTTTTAAAATTTTATGGCCCTTGAAATTTTCGCCTTTATAATTGATTCCTGCGACCGAGAGGCAGAAAAAATATCAGATCTTTCTCCTTCATTCAATTTGTGCTTAAAAAATCCATTACCTTAATTGCAGAGAGTTTTATGTGGGTTTTCGTGAAAGAAAATATATGTTTTCTTTAAATTAAACCTACTTAAGGATACTTGTCTTTTGGGGAAATATATGGGAGCCATTTGCATCAGCCGATCGGTCGTAGCGACGATCTATTTCGAACAGCACTTCTAACAAAAGAATCTCGGTATGCTGCTCCCTCGACCTTTTTATTATGGTCCGATAACAATGTAGATACCATATCTAAAATGTCAAAGGACTCTTTTCATTAAGTTACTTCTTTACCTTAAAGGTGAAAGATCACAGGATTATGAGGATGCCGATCTCTTTTTTATCGAGTATTGATTACTGTAAAGTGGCACGAGCATTTATTTCAGACGTAAAGCAAGGGGAGGCAGGGATAAACTAGTCATAGCAGGAGCGATAACATGCCTGTTTGACCTACCATTAGATGTGTCGTAGTAATTTTTAAAACAATTTTTATACACCTATTTTTCAGTCTGTCAGAACTTCTAACAGTATAAATCCGTATAATACCTCCATCCGCTCTTTTATGTTAAATGGGTAGCATGCCTGAGGTAAGATTAATAATTAGCTTTCCTTCTCGCGGCAACTTAGGCAACCCATGTGGACGCAGGGTGTATAGTTGGTCACCTACTCTTAGGTTGCGTGATTTGCATATCCCCTTCTGTTGTGGAATCTCTTAAAAGTTTGCCTATTTGTGTTCGATTATTTGTCGGCGTTTTTGTTAGCATTTGCTTCGTTTTAGGCATCTATTTATTTTTTGCTACTTATAACTACAAAGAGCAAAGTTAAAAGAGATGATGATGACGCCACTGCATCCTTCGAGTGGTAAGCAACAAAAAATATTCTCGCCCTGTACTGCTTGAGGGCACTGCGTCGTGTAGCAAAATCAATCTTGTTTACAGAGAGCATAGGAGGTCTCATTGATTGCCGTAATTTAAAACTTGCAGCCATTACCATGGGAGATAACTCCCGTACACTTACTTTCCGCTGCTGGATAAACAGAAATCCGATATATCTGAAGGAGCCGAACGAATTATGAGTTAACTTTAGTGCTAAGCCCTAAAATATATGGTGGACCCTTTTACCACTCCTGCTAATTTGAGTTAGGAGTTGGAGAATTCCCAACGCTATAATTCATTCCTGCTGAATCAAAAATTCAATAAAACATACGCGTTTCGCACGATATTGAATCTGCCTCAACCCCGCGCTCGTTAATAGGGGAATATTTTCAAACGTGATTTAGGGTTTGTTTTAATCGCGAAATGACCTTCTCAATTTGTAAAATTCCCCGTTCAATTTAATTTGATCATTTTTATAAACAGACTAGCAGTTTTTTAAGCAACCCTAAGGATTACGTATGAATGAATTACGGCCTACATGTGAATCACTATAATAGTTGGCAATTAATCTTGCCGATTCCGGAATACATATAAGTGCTCTAATTCATTGCAAACGTGATGAGTCATGAAATTTACCAAATTAAGACGGGTGGATTTTGATTTATCACCACACACTCGTTATTAATTGTGTTCCATTAAATACACATAATATAAAGTAAATGTGGAAAATATACGGATACGATCGGTTGATTGTGGCCGCAGAAGGTTTATCTATGTAAATTAATCCAGCATGAATTCTACTTGGAAGCAGGCAAAAAAAATGTTTTGAGCAACGAAATTGATTTTCGAAAGGAATGACAGGAAAATGTAACTATTGATTTGGAAGTACTTAAACTGGTTTTAAAAGGTAAAAGGTAAGGGGGTATTTGTAACGTGCAAGCCTAAAAATCGAGTTAAAGTGCAAAAACTACTGACTGTTGGTAAAAGTAAAAATTGTTTTGATGAATTATTGCTGTAGAGATAAAAAACGTGGCGTGGGATGGTACGGGTATTCTTTTTTTGTTTACTTTCTATATAAAAGTAAAAATGTAACTGGGTCTTCTATCATTCCATAAACAAGAATTGTTCGCTATCTGCAAACAAAAACAATAATCTTAAGACTGCTCCGAGCTGCGATTATCAAGAATCCGCAATTATCAAGATTGCAGGATTTCGCGACAAGAATGTGGACTTTATTTTTTGTTCTGCGAGCGAAACGGCCCTCTCGCCGCCTGGCGTATATTTTTTAAATAGCTTCGATAAAAAAAGATTAAGAGTCCAGTAATAAAAGAACAAATCCTACAAGGAAATTGCAGCAATTAAGCTAAAGAAAATCTTGTTGAGAGGAGGCTGCTTAGTTAGGCTAAGCTTAGAAAATCTGTCTCTTTAATTCCTTGTTAAATTTCCAGACAAAATAGAGCACATTAACGGTCTGTAGCTCGTTTATAAACTCCGTGAGAATAAACGCCTTGTATGTTAATGTTGAAAGATTAAAACTGTTAAAATTGCGCAGAAATTTACAGTCGCAATAAAGAATTATAACTCCACAAAGCGATGACGTAATTTAATTCGAAGAGATAGAGAGGGATCGAAAACTTATACGGCAAAATATTATAATTGACGCTGATCAAGTCATTGAGGTAAAAAGTTTACTTTAATTTATTTTTCCTGCATCCGACTTTTACGACACCATCTCGGACGTAAAAAGGCCACAATCAAAAGTAAAACTGACTGCAATTTCTGAGACGAGAATTAGTTTACAGCCAGGAACGGGACAGTCATATGGCCAGATGGTAGCTAAGCCAGGGTATTAAGGCTATTATCCTCTCTCTCCCTTGTTCCGCCTCATTAATTGTTCATTGCTTAAAGCTGCCTATAGAACAAAATGGTTTTAATTGAAATTATTTAATAAATAACTCTGCCAGAGTGTTGATAGATTGTGATGAATTGCGCCTTGTTATGTAGACATTATAATGCCTTTTTGTAGCTCTAATGTCGGCTATTTCGTTGTCATGCCGTAATTTATTAACTATGATGGCCGAGGCGGGTGCAACGAAATTATCTTTTCATCTGAAACAGTCGGACGGAAAAATGAACATCTACACAAATCAGTCTGGTAACAAGTGACTTAAATTACTTTGTGCTTTATTAATAGTTTTATAACGGTTCTTAAATTAAAGACACAGATGTAGCAGGTATGAATGGGGGTGAGAGTAGATATATCTCTGCTCTGATAGCCAGTCAGTTCGAAAATCGATTTGCTTTCCAATCACGAGGTCAGATCTTGTCCAGGGCGGAGACCAAGGAAGTAGACTCACCTTCAACAGCAGATTCAGGAGGTCCCAGGTGCTACTAGAAGTTGGAAAGACAGTAGAAAAAAGGTAAAAAGATAAAAAGGGGGTGTTTGTAACGTGCACGTCTAAAAATTGAGTTAAAAAACTACTGACTGGCCAAGACTCATATTTCCGAGCTTGGAGGTTAAGGGTTAGAGCCGAAAAAACCTCATCGGATTCCAATAAGCTGAAACCTTTGTCGGGATACTTAAATAAGATGACGTATGGAGACTGGAAGGACATCCTTGCCTTCAACAGAAGATTCAGGAGGTCCCAAGTGCTACTAGAAGTTGGAAAGACAGCAGAAAAAAGGCAAAAAGATAAAAAGGGGGTGTTTGTAACGTGCATGTCTAAAAATTGAGTTAAAAAACTACTGACTGGCCAAGACTCATATTTCCGAGCTTGGAGGTTAAGGGTTAAAGCCGAAAAAACCTCATCGGATTCCAATAAGCTGAAACTTTTGTCGGGACACTTAAATAAGATGACGTATGGAGACTGGAAGGACATCCTTACCTTCAACAGAAGATTCAGGAGGTCCCAGGTGCTACTAGAAGTTGGAAAGACAGCAGAAAAAAGGTAAAAAGATAAAAAGGGGGTGTTTGTAACGTGCATGTCTAAAAATTGAGTTAAGAAACTACTGACTGGCCAAGACTCATATTTCCGAGCTTGGAGGTTAAGGGTTAGAGCCGAAAAAACCTCATCGGATTCCAATAAGCTGAAACCTTTGTCGGGATACTTAAATAAGATGACGTATGGAGACTGGAAGGACATCCTTGCCTTCAACAGAAGATTCAGGAGGTCCCAAGTGCTACTAGAAGTTGGAAAGACAGCAGAAAAAAGGCAAAAAGATAAAAAGGGGGTGTTTGTAACGTGCATGTCTAAAAATTGAGTTAAAAAACTACTGACTGGCCAAGACTCATATTTCCGAGCTTGGAGGTTAAGGGTTAGAGCCGAAAAAACCTCATCGGATTCCAATAAGCTGAAACTTTTGTCGGGACACTTAAATAAGATGACGTATGGAGACTGGAAGGACATCCTTACCTTCAACAGAAGATTCAGGAGGTCCCAGGTGCTACTAGAAGTTGGAAAGACAGCAGAAAAAAGGTAAAAAGATAAAAAGGGGGTGTTTGTAACGTGCATGTCTAAAAATTGAGTTAAAAAACTACTGACTGGCCAAGACTCATATTTCCGAGCTTGGAGGTTAAGGGTTAGAGCCGAAAAAACCTCATCGGATTCCAATAAGCTGAAACCTTTGTCGGGACACTTAAATAAGATGACGTATGGAGACTGGAAGGACATCCTTGCCTTCAACAGAAGATTCAGGAGGTCCCAGGTGCTACTAGAAGTTGGAAAGACAGTAGAAAAAAAGTAAAAAGATAAAAAGGGGGTGTTTGTAACGTGCATGTCTAAAAATTGAGTTAAAAAACTACTGACTGGCCAAGACTCATATTTCCGAGCTTGGAGGTTAAGGGTTAGAGCCGAAAAAACCTCATCGGATTCCAATAAGCTGAAACCTTTGTCGGGCCACTTAAATAAGATGACGTATGGAGACTGGAAGGACATCCTTGCCTTCAACAGAAGATTCAGGAGGTCCCAGGTGCTACTAGAAGTTGGAAAGACAGTAGAAAAAAAGTAAAAAGATAAAAAGGGGGTGTTTGTAACGTGCATGTCTAAAAATTGAGTTAAAAACCTACTGACTGGCCAAGACTCATATTTCCGAGCTTGGAGGTTAAGAGTTAGAGCCGAAAAAACCTCATCGGATTCCAATAAGCGGAAACCTTTGTCGGGACACTTAACTAAGATGACGTATGGAGACTGTAAAGACATCCTTACCTTCAACAGAAGATTCAGGAGGTCCCAGGTGCTACTAGAAGTTGGAAAGACAGTAGAAAAAAGGTAAAAAGGTAAAAAGGGGGTGTTTGTAACGTGCATGTCTAAAAATTGAGTTAAAAAACTACTGACTGGCCAAGACTCATATTTCCGAGCTTGGAGGTTAAGGGTTAGAGCCGAAAAAACCTCATCGGATTCCAATAAGCTGAAACCTTTGTCGGGCCACTTAAATAAGATGACGTATGGAGACTGGAAGGACATCCTTACCTTCAACAGAAGATTCAGGAGGTCCCAGGTGCTACTAGAAGTTAGGAAGACAGTAGAAAAAAGGTAAAAAGGGGGTTTGTAACGTGCACGCCTAAAAATCGAGTTAAAGTGCAAAAACGACTGCCTGGCCAAGACTCATATTTCTGAGCTTATCCAGTTAATGAATTCCTTCATAGCAAGCATTTAAAGTTTCGTTACGCCGCGCCACATTCATTTGTTTTAAGGATATTGCGGACATGCTCAGTGCGCCACGGAAATCTAATTATTATATTCCTGGGCGAGTTCTCCGTGAGATCTATTTTTCCACGTACACTCGGCCGGCGCCGCGGCTGACATTTCGCCAATCTTAATTATGATCTGGGGGAATTTACGTCCGTTCCCCAGTATGAGCACCGAAGCTCAAACAGATCCCGACGGCTTAAGGCTTGATTTCCAGATAGTCGCAGGACATGGGCCTTGCCACGCGTAGGCACGTTTACACTTTGAACTGTCACAGACGCGTGCCGGATAAAATTCCTCTTGACTTATTACAGAAACTTTGAGATTTCTTATAGCGATCGGAACCTTTGATATTGCTGCCTTCGTGCCACAAATCACCTGCAAATACTCAGAGTTCCATTAGTGCTCCTTCCAACTTTCAGACGTCCTGTCCGGTCCCGCCGACAAAACTAAAATATATAAAGGTTCGAGTTTAAAATATTTAAGCGGCGAATTGAATTCTAACGAACTTCTACGAGTGCTCGTTCCTCGTCACTTACTGATTTCATTATGATAACAAACAAGGACTTTAACAGTCAAATCAGTATTAAAATCTGGCAACTGGCGACATGCAGAGTTGCAAACCTTAACCGCTAATCCTTGGATTTCCTACTTACAATTTCCGGAATCGGAAGTTACTCGCTGACTCACCTGAAACAAACAAAAAATGCGTTAATTGAGTGCATGGTGAGTAGCTTAAGAACTAACGCCAAATTAAAAAAATTGTATAAATAATTTTAATGAAAATCAAATTGCTGGCGTGACTTCTTTACGTCCGTAAGCATTGGGAATCGCGAAATATCAGGAAGCTATCAAGAAGCTATAATCAAGTGCAATTAGACAAGTTGAAAGTTCTCTCTTCGAAGGTTTTAAGGCCGGGAGATAATTAAGTTGATGTCAGCTGAGGGAACCGCTCAATATCAAGAACTTGCTCCTGAAAATCAATCTCTGATAGTGATAGAGTTCGGTCGCCTTCATGGCTCACCGCTGGGAGAAGGACCAACCGGCAACGAACCAGAGATTTGACCGATACCGCAGCTCTGGGGGTTCTTCCTGTATTTCCCGAACCGCTATCTCTCCTGCTTGGGCATTTTCTGAATAAACAACAAAGGAGGTCGGCGAACGCCTCGATTTCATGGGATTTTTGTGAGATGGAACGGATACATTCGTTAAATCCACTTATTATACCGCCGGAACGATTAATGGGTTATATACGGGGAGTGGGGGGAAATTTATTGTACGTCCTCGATTTTTTTTTAATTTGTTTTCTGATTTTTCCTCCCCATCAAAAAAGAAATTTCGGTCAGAAAACATTTTCTTTCAATTTTTGACAGCCCCGCTGGGGCAACTAAAAAAAATTCCAAAAAAATTATGATAGCAATTTTTGACAGCTGTCAAATTTAATATTTTCAATTTTAAAGAAGAAACCTTAAATTTTCTTTATCTCTCTCTGCCTCCGTCGGACTTTCCGCCGGATAACTAATAAAAATTCCAAAAAAATTATGATATCAATTTTTGACAGCTGTCAAATTCAATTTTTTTTATTTTTTCAATTTCAAAATAGAAACCCTAAATTTTCTTTGTCTCTCTCGGCCTCTGACGGACGTTCTGCCGCACAACTAAAAAAAATTCCAAAAAAATTATGATAGCAATTTTTGACAGCTGTCAAATTTAATATTTTCAATTTTAAAGAAGAAACCTTAAATTTTCTTTATCTCTCTCTGCCTCCGTCGGACTTTCCGCCGGATAACTAATAAAAATTCCAAAAAAATTATGATAGCAATTTTTGACAGCTGTCAAATTAAATTTTTTTATTTTTTCAATTTCAAAATAGAAACCCTAAATTTTCTTTGTCTCTCTCGGCCTCTGTCGGACGTTCTGCCGGATAACTAAAAAAAATTCCAAAAAAATTATGATAGCAATTTTTGACAGCCCCGCTGGTTATTCACAATATACGGAGTAGTACAGTGGGTTGCATATCCTCTGACACTAAGTTCAGAAATTACCATAGATCGTCCTCTGCTTAATTTGTCGCATAACTATATATTATCAAAAAAAAAAAATGTATAGGTTACTCCACCCTGTTGTGTACGACCGGGAAAATAAATGGAAAGTTATTTAGATTTTTAATTTTGATTTACGCTCGCTCAGTTGCAGAATTGCACGTAAAATTCCCCGCTATTACCTGAAACGAAATGGCAAACAGAAATGTCCGTCCTTTGTGAAAAAAATACATAGCCGGGGCTGGAATTTTATATGAACCAACTGGAGGTAAATTGTACAGAAAACAAAGCGGGCCAATTGATGTTCAATCAATGTTTCATGAAATTCCGAGCAATTTTCCGGCGCAAAACAACTCAATCGATTGTAAATAGCCTAATCTTAAAATTCCACGCTGGCTGTGTTGCCGCGGCATCTATTATCTGTATATTTTTAACGATTTACTTTTATATCTGTTGATATCAACCACCATACCATTCTGAAATTAAAATAAATCCTGATGAAGCTTATTGCAATCAACGATTTTATTTCGCGTGCTTCCGCCGTCCCCGCTTGTTTTCACCGAACGGTAATTTATTATTTATTTTATATAGAGCCGTTCCCTTTGTTCTGCCGTATAAATCCTTCTATTCATCGAGAAAGATGACCACAGAGATATATCTCAACATCATATATTCCTCTGGTGTTTTTTCTTCGCTCCTTTTTGTTGACATCCTTGAAAGATCATTTATATATAAAGTTTTTATGGGTTTATAAACAGCGTCCAAATTAAAAATAAATTATAACGATGACAAATGGTTTTTAATCAGACCAAACGGTGCTGGTGTAGATTGCTTTTTATCGCGCTCTGGATCTTTCGATTTGATACGCTGGGATTGCGGAATTGTACGGCACGATACTGTCAAGTGAAAAATGTGACGTGGTACAAACATTTAAAATGATAGTATTAATTACGTCGGTATTACTAGAGGAATTTTTAGATCCAATTTTAATGGTAGTTTGTTTTATAACTTAATTATTTTGCACCCTGTATAAAAATTTAAGTATTTGTTTACCCATTAAAATGTAAGCACATGTTAAATTTCCTACTACTTGAAATATGAAATTTTTGAAAAACAATTTTGCGCTAATTTTGTAGCAAGTTACAAATTTAGTGCTCGTCAACTCATTCTGAGCTAATTTGTGCTAAAAAACTAGTTTCCTTCTCTAGGAATCTCCAGTAATAGAAAAAATTGCCATATTGGCGATGCGAGATGTGAAGAGTTTTATATTTTAACATGTAATTATTTTGTGCCCATTTTGAGCTAATTTGTGCTAGAAAGCTAATGTTTTGTGCTCATTTCCGTTTATGTAACGTCGAATAATAAAACGGATCGCCATCTTGAAGCCGTGATGTGTGGAAAATTTTATATTTTAATATTTGTTTGTTATGCTCATTTTGAGCTAATTTGTGCTACAAGGCTGGTGTTTTGTGCGCACTTGCATTTTCAGTAACGTCGAATAATAAAACGAACCGCGACCTTCACGCTGCGACGTGTAAAAAATATTAGTATTTGCTTGATGTTATCCCATTTTGTGCTAATTTGTGCTACAACACTGTCATTTTGTGCTCATCCCCTTCTCCGCTAATTTAATAATTAAACAAGTCGCCATATTGGTTCTTCGAGGCGTAAAAATATGTTATATTTTAATATGCAATTATTTTGTGCTAATTTTAAGCTAATTTGTGCTACAAAACTGCCATTTTATGCTCATCTCCTTGTTTAGTAATCCCTAGTAATAGAACAAGTCACCATATTGATACCGCGAGTCGTAAAAAATGTTATATTTTAATAAGTAATTATTTTGTGCTCATTTTGGGCTAATTTGTGCTACAGGGCTGGTGTTTTGTGCGCATTTTCAGTAACGTCGAATAATGAAACGAACCGCGACCTTCACGCTACGACGTGTAAAAAATATCAGTATTTGCTTTATGTTATCCCATTTTGTGCTAATTTGTGCTACAACACTGTCATTTTGTGCTCATCCCCTTCTCCGGTAATCTAATAATACATGTCGCCATATTGGTTCTTCGAAGCGTAAAAAAATGTTATATTTTAACATGCAATTATTTTGTGCTAATTTTAAGCTAATTTGTGCTACAAAACTGCGATTTTGTGCTCATCCCCTTCTTTAGCAAACCCTAGTAATAGAACAAGTCACCATATTGATTGATTTGATAATTTAATATTTGCCTATGTTATGCTTATTTTGTGCTAATTTGTGCTAAAAGCTGTCATTTTGTGCCCGTCTCTTTTTCTAGTAATAAGACAAATCGCCATACTGGTGCTATGAGGCGCGAAAAATGTTATATTTTAATTTATAATTATTTTGTGCTTATTTTGAACTAATTTGTGCTACAAGGCTGGTGTTTTGTGCGCACTTGCATTTTCAGTAACGTCGAATAATAAAACGAACCGCGACCTTCACGCTGCGACGTGTAAAAAATATTAGTATTTGCTTGATGTTATCCCATTTTGTGCTAATTTGTGCTACAACACTGTCATTTTGTGCTCATCCCCTTCTCTGGCCATCTAATAATAAAACAAGTCGCCATATTGATGCACCGAGTCGTAAAAAATGTTATATTTTAATAGGTAATTATTTCGTGGTCATTTTGAGCTAATTTGTGCTACAAGGCTGGTGTTTTGTGCGCACTTGCATTTTCCGTAACGTCGAATAATAAAACGAACCGCGACCTTCACGCTGCGACGTGTAAAAATATTAGTATTTGCTTGATGTTATCCCGTTGTGTGCTAATTTGTGCTACGCTACAACACTGTCATTTTGTGCTCATCCCCTTCTCCGGTAATCTAATAATTAAACAAGTCGCCATATTGGTTCTTCGAGGCGTAAAAATATGTTATATTTTAATATGCAATTATTTTGTGCTAATTTTAAGCTAATTTGTGCTACAAAACTGCCATTTTATGCTCGTCTCATTCTCTAGTAATAAGACAAATCACCATACTGGTGGTATGAAGCGCGAAAAATGTTATATTTTAATTTATAATTATTTTGTGCTCATTTTGAGCTAATTTGTGCTACAAAGCTGGTATTTTGTGCTCATTCCCTTCTGAATAGCGTCCAATAAGAACGAGTCGCAATTTTGGCGCAGTGAAAATTTTAAAATTTACTCATTTTGAGCTAATTTGTGCTGCAAAGTAGATGTTTTGTGCTAATTTTTTCTTCTCTAATAATTTGAACTAAAGTTTGTTATAAAGTCGATATTTTGCGTTCGTTCCTTCTTCTAGCAACGTCTAGTAATAAAATGAGGCACCATCTTTATTTTAATATCTACTTATTTTGTGTTTAATTAGTGCTAATTGTTGCTACTTAATTTTGTGCTTAATTAGTGCTAACTTTTGCTACAAAATTGATATTTTCTGCTCGTTACATTTTCCAGTAACGTCCAGTAATAAAATGAGACGCCATCTTTATTTTATTATCCACTTATTTGTGCTGAATTAGTGCTAATTTTTGCTACAAAGTTGATATTTTTTGCTCTTTCCCTTTTCCAGTAATGTCCGGAAATAAAGCAAAGCTTTGCTTTAATTCGGACGATTACTGGAAAAGGGAAATTAGCAAAAATATAAACTTTGTTTACGCACATAAATTAGCACTAATTAAGCACAAAATAAGCTGGCATAATAAAGTATAGATGGAGTCTCACTACTTATTTACTGGACGTTACTGGAAAATGTAACGAGCAGAAATATCAATTTTGCTACTCAGCACAAGTTAGCACTAAATAAGCACAAAATTATTACACATTTACACATACCGTTAATCGCTGCATCAAAATGGCGACTTATTTTAGTGCTGGCAATACCCCGAAACAGGGAAGGTGCAAAATTTGTGACTTGCAGCACAATTTAGCACAAAATTATAGTGCTAGGTAAACTTTCAACATATGAGACGGACCTGGAGTAGTACTGATTACACAAACCAGCAGGAACATCGTTTTTTTTAAGCATTCCTATTTTCCTTGGCGCTATTTTTCGGAATGGCTTTCTGGAGCTATTTTTTTTAAATTTTGTAACACTGGGTAGGGAAGTTCCTTATTTATATACACTACGTATATATCGTTACATTCCTGTTTCACGAGCTTACCCTAGTCTCTATTTAATCCAATTTATTATAGCATTAGTCTTAATATCTGCTTAAACCAATTTATATAATAACCGATGAGGCCAAACGTAACACTTAATAGGCGCACTTGCAAGTCTTCAAGTCAAGTCGTTACCGTTCTATTTAATCCCCCAAGCTCGAGTATCACATTCCTGGATACATGTACGATTAAATCAAACCCAGTTCTCTAATTCCAACACAATATATGTTATAATAAATAGAACGCCGTCAATAAATAACAGCTTGCAAAATATGGTCTCTCTACGACTTGTTGCTAGTCGATTGGGCGAAATTTATTTTACAATAAATCACTCTTCCGTCTACGTGGTCAAGTGCGAGATACCCTGGAGGACAATTCGTTCAATGCAATATTGGCTCCCTGTTTCAGTAGCATTTCCATAAGTGTCATTCCAGATTTCCCATTATCTTCCGGAAATTCGCGCCGAAACAATGGAAACAGCCCGACAGCTCAATACAAGGTATTTCACACTATTACATCGCATAATATCCTTGATACGCGCTACAGGGTGAACACCAGATATTTTTAAAACTAGTTAATTTCTTCATCCCTTTTAGTAGCTTTCCAGGTTTGTCCAATAACTTCAGCTGCTCCAGTTGAATTATTTTCGTGTACAGAAGCAATCCTTTCGTGTTGAACATTTTTGTCCTTAGCATTTATGGGACATGAAAATTGGCATATTTCGTGAAGCGAAGCCGGTGATTTCCAAGCGAATTCAATAACTAGTAGGAGCACGACAATTTTGACAGTTTAATCCGAGCAAAGTTATTAATGGCAGGTGAATTAATTATTTGCGTTTAATTGTTCCCTCACGTTGCTACGGGTCTCGTAAGACTGATCGTCTTAAACAATTTGTCGCGCAGACAAATTCCCACTTCTTTTAATCGTGAGGCGAAAATGAAACAGAAGAAAGACTTTGATTAATGAATAAAATAAAGAAATCACTCATAGCCTTTTATTTGGGGTTTCAGCCTTTAAACTGAAATCAATTTGGCGATTATACGCAATTCGCCTATTCACACTGTCACTATGATTCGCCTGATTAAGCCGTTTAACTTGTGGTGATCGATCAGGATTTAGCAAGTCATTCAGGTTTTAGCGCCGCTAAATAAATTGATCATCTCGCCACGTGCAGTTGCAATTTGCGGCAGCAGGACCGAAAAAGGGGGCAATTATTCTATGCACTTTTTAGCGTGGTATTTCTGGAGGAAACTGGCGAAACATTGTTTTCAAAAGTAAGCGTATTTTAAAAGATATTAAACTTCATTCGTAATAATTTTTTTCCCCTTTATATCCATTTCTGTCTAATATTTGTGGAAGATGGTTTTTTACAGTGCTGTGATTTAAAAATATGAAATTCTATAGGAAATTATTCATAATAGTTATTTTGGTCGGTCTAGTCTACCGTCAGCTGTTCACCTGTCGATTTATATTTGATTAAGTGTGTTACCTACTCATTATAGGTTAAAGGTAAGAAAGTCATGAAATGCAGGGGAGGGTAGCTGCACGCAATGCGATGTTTCCAGTAAAATGGAAACTCACATTAATCACTGTCTTGCCATTTTGGTCAGTCTGGTTGACTGTCAGCTGTTCACCTGTCGATTTATTTATAATTATGTGCGTTATTCTTTGTGTAGTTGTGTACAATTCAAACGAACGTTTTCTCGTTAACTTGTGCTGGAAAATTCTAAATATTTTAATTGAGAGTAAAGACTTTGTGCTTGCAAATTTAATTAGCCATACAAGAGAGTCTAGACAGTCGATACAGAAAATAATTACCCTCGTTGTTTATCCGTTTTAAAAGAAACTCCACCTGCAAACACTGCAGGAAAAACGGATTAATAGAAAAGGTTTTAAGAGTCGCTGTTATTGGTGGAAGTGTTATAGCAGAGGCACGTTTTGCTCCTAACGAGACCTCGTTAGATCCATCTATTGCCTCCAGTGGCGTCCAAAAATCTTAATTAAAACTTACTTCCCACATCCTTTAAGGTTATTTTTATAGATTCCTGCACAGTCAGTGTAAACGAGTAACTTTCGTAATTATATTTCCGATCATTGTAATCCCTTTGGTAACCGGTTTCATCTCGGTTCTGCAGGAGCACTCGATTTATTTTTTAGCCAAAGAAACATTTAAGTTACTTCTATTGTTTTGTCTTATTGGAGAAGTGAAATAATTCTTTGATACACTCGACTACGTGAAGTTCACACGCCCTGATTAGAATTCCATATAAAACTCTCTATTCCGGTCTTGTTCACTGTCAGCTGTTCACCTGTCGATTTATTTTTGTTTAGGTGTGTTAATTCGCGTGCAATAATGACTGTTGCTTGTAGATGATTGTGTTTTACAGTGCTGTGTTTAAAAATGAATTGTATGAAACTATTTAAATAGCCTAAAAATTAGAAAGTTAAGAAGTACATGGAGAATAGTTTAAAAGTAAAAAAAGTCGATAAATACATTAGAAAACAGCTTGTGACGTTTCTAATAAAAAGGAAACTCATGCTCTGCACTGTCTTGCCATTTTGGTCAGTCTAGTCTACCTTCTGCTGTTCACCTGACGATTTATTTTTGACTAAGTGTGTTACCTACTCATTATAGGTTAAAGGGAAGAAAGTCAAGTAATGCAGGGGAGGGTAGCTGCACGCAATGCGATGTTTCCAGTAAAAGGGAAACTCACATTAATCACTGTCTTGCCATTTTGGTCAGTCTGGTTGACTGTCAGCTGTTCACCTTTCAAATTTACTTCTATTGTTTTGTTTTATTGGAGAAGTGAAATAATTCTTTGATACACTCGACTACGTGAAGTTAACACAAAGAAACGATTAGATAACGCGTGTTTTGGAAACAGTTTCTTTGGTCCACTAGTATCATTAGTTTAACCAATCAATCTTTTGGTTAGGTTCAAAACACACGAAGAAGTTTTATATTAAAAGCCGTGCACCCTAATTAGAATTTCATGTAAAACTCTCTAATCCGGTCAGTCTTGTTCACTGTCAGCTGTTCACCTGTCGATTTATTTTTGATTAGGTGTGTTAGCTCGCCTATAATTGTGGCTATTTCGCAGTGATAGTGATTGTTTTTACAGGGCTTATTAGATCTGCAAATAAACGCCGGAAATAAATGGACCATAACAAGAATAACAAGTGCAGGGAGATGAATAACAGCTCAATTAAAATCTCAACTGTATACAAGTTATAAACCACCCCAAATATCGCCCCTTTACAAAACTTTCCCTAAATAAACCTAGAGTTATAATGAAGATTTTTATTCGAGAAACGTTTAAAATAAATAAACAATATTACCTTTATTAGCTTCTCAACTTAAAGTTTTCTTAAACTTTTGGGATTCGTTAAGTGGAAATGTTTCGTGTTTGAAATTTAAAAATATCAGATAAAGGACATCAAAGAGTATCAGAAGTATTGGATTAATTAATATCATACAGCGTGTTCAAAAAATATTGCTAGGTTTGAAAAATATGGGAAAAAAATTGTCAGAGGCACAAAATAAAATCAAGAAGTGTTAGTTCATGTGATCCTGGAGTACACAAATACACATGTAAACTGACACAACGAAGCACATTATATGTCGAATGAATCCCTACTTCTTTATTTCACACGTTATTCAGCTTTCACTAAAATGTGATTTTAAAGCACCCTTAAAAGCGTTGTAAATTGAATATGAGTCATCTGTATATAAAAGATTAATGTTATACGCGATGGAAGTGCATTTGTGCAAAATGTTGGAAACGGCAGAATTTCATAAAGCAACTCCTTTATGCTAGCAAAATGAATAAATACTGGAGCTTTATGCTTTATATAAAAACGCGATGTGACGTGAGAAGTTTCCAGCATACTGGGGGGATCTATCAACAGGGAATCCACTTTGGAACGGCAGCAGCGGTTGCGCCATGATGTATGAATATTTAACCCTTTACTTAATTATTCACTTCATCCGCAGGGATTTCCCGGATTTTCTCAAGTGTGCCCTTTTTATGTCAATCCGATACTCTTTGTTCTTTTTTACGTGCAGCTTCCTTTGTATAAATTAAGCTCATAATTTCATTACTGAATACACTCCTTATAATTAATAGTTGCCTTAGAATGGCCTAAAAAACAAAACTAATATATACCAAATAATATTCACAATCTTACGGGTGATAACACGCTCAAATGTAAATAAATCGACAGGTTAACGGCTGACAGTAGACCAGACTGACCAAAATTGCGTGCAATTTTATAGGTTAAAACACAACACTGTAAAAAACAATCATCTACAAGCAATAGTCATTATTGCACGCGAATTAACACACCTAAACAAAAATAAATCGACAGGTGAACAGCTGACAGTGAACAAGACCGGAATAGAAAGTTTTATATGGAATTCTAATCAGGGTGTGTGAACTTTACGTAGTCGAGTGTATCAAAGAATTATTTCACTTCTCCAATAAAACAAAACAATGGAAGTAACTTAAATGTTTCTTTGTCTAAAAAATAAATCGAGTGCTCCTGCAGAACCGAGATGAAACCGGTTACCAAAGGGATTACAATGATCGGAAATATAATTACGAAAGTTTCTCGTTTACACTGGCTGTGTAAGAATCTATAAAAATAACCGTAAAGGATGTGGGAAGTAAGTTTTAATTAAGATTTTTGGACGCCACTGGAAGCAATAGATGGATCTAACGAGGTCTCGTTAGGAGCAAAACGTGCCTCTGCTATAACACTTCCACCAATAACAGCGACTCTTAAAACCTTTTCTATTAATCCGTTTTTCCTGCAGTGTTTGCAGGTGGAGTTTCTTTTAAAACGGATAAACAACGAGGGTAATTATTTTCTGTATCGACTGTCTAGACTCTCTTGTAAGGCTAATTAAATTTGCAAGCCCAAAGATTTCACTCTCAATTAAAATATTTAGAATTTTCCAGCACAAGTTAACGAGAAAACGTTCGTTTGAATTGTACACAACTACACAAAAAATAAGGCACTTAATTATAAATAAATCGACAGGTGAACAGCTGACAGTCAACCAGACTGACCAAAATGGCAAGACAGTGATTAATGTGAGTTTCCCTTTTACTGGAAACATCGCATTGCGGGCAGCCACCCTCCCCTGCATTTCTTGACTTTCTTACCTTTCAACTATAATGAGTAGGTAACACGCTTAATCAAAAATAAATCGACAGGTGAACAGCTGACGGTAGACTAGACTGACCAAAATGGCAAGACAGTGCAGAGCATTAGTTTCCTTTTTACTAGAAACATCAAAAGCTGTCTTCTAATGTATTTGTAGACTTTTTTACTTTTAAACCATTCTCCACGTACTTCTTAACTTTCTAATTTTTAAGCTATTTAAATAGTTTCCCATACAATTCATTTTTAAACACCACACCGTAAAACACAATCATCCATAAGCAACATTCATTATTGCACGCGAATTAACACACTTCTTCATAAATAAATCGACAGGTGAACAGCTGACAGTCGACTAGACTGACCAAAATGGCACGACAGTGATTAGCGTGTTTTCTTTTTACTAAAAACATTACATTGCTGTTCTCCCATGCTCTTGTCACTTACATATTATTATAAATAATTTTTTTGGCGTTCTGCTTCTTTCCGTAAATTTTGTACATTTTTTCTCATATCTGCCTGGATTTCAGGCCCGATTATTGCCTCTAGCGCCTGCCCTAATGTTTCAATTCAAATTTGTGCATCCACTTCGCCTGCTCGACAACCGAGCTACAGTTATTTGCTTCTGGATGATTCCCTGCCATCAAACTATTCGATTACGTTCAATTGTTCGAGCATGAGGACTCAATTAATATAAATTTTGCAGATGCAGTGAAACTGACACGATACATCTCGGAGCGTCAGCGTGATAGGGAAAATATCAAATAAACACTGTTCCAAAGGAGGTATTTCATCAGAACGTGGAAACACTAGCGATATTGCTTCTTAAGCTTTTTCATTAAGAAGAGTCGAGTCTTTCGGCACGAAATGATTGAGACTTTGTTGTAGAAAGTTAAATAGTTTGTCAAGAACATGCGTTTGCCGAACAAAGGCTCGCATTGCTTATGGGAATTCGGCTTGCAAACTCCCGCTTTCCAATTACTGAAACTCAAACATACAATTAAGAAATAAAGCACATGTTGCCAGGGCGAGTTATCTTTTCTGACAGAATCACAGGAAAGAGAACTAATATCATATCGCTGTACTTTTGTAACAAACGGACATTGTTGCTGCGGACAATCGAGTAATTACATTTTATAGCAAGCGAAAAACTAGAGGCCGGACCTGAAGAAGTCATGACGTCAATCCCAGGATTGGCTCCAGCCATATTGGGAAAAATTATTGGGAAATCAGAACCTTAATAGGACAAAAATCTGTTTTATGGTGCATTTCTTGTTGCAGTTTTACGCTTTTCATCCTAACTCTGGGTATAACCGAGCTAGGATGTAAAATTTGAAAATAGTGCACAACTAACCCATGGGACTAAATAAAGACGCGTCAGCAAAATGTACAGAGTGGTTTGTTCATCTCAGGCATATTAACAAACTTAGACGGGAAAACACGTCATTATAAACTACCCCGTACAACAAATAATAATGATCGGAAATGAACGCCATCAACCACACCTATTACCAAAGAAACAACCTATACACTGCTGAAAAAAATTTCAAGGTTCATCCATTCGTTTACGAATTATGAGCCATCAAAGTCGACAAGTGGATCAGTTCGAAGTTTTAGTATTGTAAAAAACAGTTTAGTACTTCTTGCTGATAACGATAAAGATACTTATTAGCTTTAATTTGGATATTGAAATAATTCATGCCGGCAGTTGCGCCGTTAATTAACGAGTTGCAAAATTGCGCTGATCAATATTGACAAGCATGAATTTCCGCATGCCATACATGGATTTATTTACACAGTAATTTTAGTTTCCATAAACAGTTGATTTAAAAACATTGAAAATGCATTAAATGTATTGCGGCCAGCCTATTTATACATTAATTTATTTTAAATAACGAAATACGTATACAACTAGGTCTTTATTATTATTTTGTGATTAATGCTGCAACAATAGTCTTTGTTTCCATGATTAAAAATTGCAGGGAACTGAATTATTTATTTAATAATTATTCCGTAGTATTTACATACAACTGAATTCAACAGGACTGTGGTGGCAATATGCAAATAACGCAGGAATTAATAAATATTTAAAATATAAAAAAGCAGCGTTGAAAACATCAACACATTACGTATGTTTAGAAACACGTAGTGGAGAAATGTCCCAGTGTCAACGCCCCTATCAGATGTATTTATTTGGAAAATCTGTGACGATTCCAGATTCTGTTCATGAGTCTGCGATGGCCAGATGTGCTCCTCAAAAGAGGCTACTTATGTCACCAGTTGTAATACACGAACTCAAAATGTAGTCAAACATTTTTTGTCGACTTTGACTGCTCATAATTTGTAAACGAATGGCTGAATCTTGAAATTTTTTTCAGCAGTATATAGATTGTTTCTTTGGTAATTCGTATGGTTGATTGCGTTCATTTCCGATTATTATTATCTTTTATATGAGGTGGTTTATAATGACGTGATTTTCCGGCTAAGTTTGTTGATGTGCGCCGAATGAACGGACCACTCTGTAGATTTTATTGGCACGTCATTATATAGTCCCATGTGTTAGTTATGCGCCATTTTAAAATTAGTCGACTTTGATGACTCATAATTTGTAAACGAATGGATGAACCTCAAAAATTTTTTCAGCAGTGGATAGCTCGTTCCTTTGGTAATAGGTATGGTTGATTGCGCTCATTTTTAATAATTATTAATTGTTACACGGAGAGGATTATGATGACGTGATTTCCCGGCAAAGTTTGTAGGTCCACACAGAGCGAACAGACCACCTTGTGAATTTTATTTATAGTGTGAAATGAGTAACAGTTTTTACATTTCATCCCTGTTGAATTTTTTATGAAGGCAAATAATTATCCCTCGTGTTTTCCTACGCAGCAACCCTGTATCTTTATGACAATACCATATCAAACCCCTAATGGATAAACAATAAACAATAACATGAAATCCAAACAAAGGCGATCTCAGCTTTGTGTTCCCTATTATACGATTCAATATCAAAATAAACAGAGAACTAGAAACGCTATTTTGTTTATATCGGAAAAAAGCTCTTAACCGACAATATTTTTCAAGTGGGGAAAACATATTAGAGGACGAGATCGATAACTACAATAAAAACAACTTGCTTTATGATATTGACTTTGAACGGCGATTTCGTAGATGGTTGACGGATAAAGCCGAATTTTACCGGGTAAGACAAATTATGAAAAATATTTATGTACAACTGATACATTGGTTCATCTAGCGCTAAAAACAATTCGTCTCACCCCACCCAGCACCGTAGGAAATTAACTCCGCCGCCGCCGAGCAAAAACCCGTCGACAAAAACTTCTCCGCTCCACCCTATATCCCGAGGTCCAAGCTCTCGGCTTTTACTGCAGTGACTTTCGGCATGGGGCTTTTTGTTTTGGAACGCAAGACTAACGCCGTAAAGAGCTGCAATGGCCGGCGTAATGAAATTTGTAGGGCACAGGAGCTTTGTAAAGGTCGTTCCTTAGGAGGCTAACGAGTGAGACCTTCAACGGGCCCTGTGACACTGATTCAACGTGCCCTGCTTGGAAATTATAGCTGTAGGTGGCAAAAAATGGGGCCGCTTCTTGTCGTTTTGATACTGTCGTTATTTTTGCGTATAATGAAATCAGTGCGGGGAGTAGTTTCTTTAGGGTAGTGTTTTTTTCGCACAGGATGCAGATATGAGCAAAAACAAGTGACTAGTGCATAACTAGCACACGGGAGTATATAATGGCGTAAGAATAAAATATACCGAGTGGTCCGTTCACTCTGTGTACGCCAACAAACTTTGACGGAAAATCACGTCATCATAAACCACCCTCTGTAACAAGTAGTAATGATCGGAAATGCACGCAATAAAGCATACTTGTGGCCAAAGAAATGATCTTCCCGCTGCAGAAGAATTTTCAATATTCATCTACTCATTTACAACTTATAAGCTATCAAAATCCCACTTGCATTTAAAATTCATCTGTGTGCACCATTAATTAGCATGATTAGCTACAACAAATATCCTGTGACTTAATTTTGAGTAAACAGTTCTTTGCTTGCGCTCATTCCGTTTGGCTGGAGAGCGAAAAAACATTAATATCCCAAGTCAAATAAAACAAATTAATTAAATTAAATTCCTCGTCATAATCTGATCCCTGCCGAGCTGGAGCTCCTTTGAAAACATATTCCGAGGATGAGCATAAATATCGCGGAAGCGAATTGTTTGCGAACATGAAAAATACGCACCGACACTTATCAGGCTCTAGAATTCTTTTAAAATTGCACGTTCGCGTCGCTCCCACCTCGCAGGATACGGCGGGACGTATACTTATTGTGTAGGGAAAGTGCTAAGCAGTCTCTGCATTATTTAACACTCTACGCGTCACGGAATTTATGAAATAATGCCACATAAAAGGGAGGATGCGTGGTCTTTACACGTTTTTAGTAATTTTATTGAGAATGTTTTAAATTTTAAAACACAATTTCATGAAGTTCCGCAGACTCCGCTGTATTAACTCCGGCGATAAAATGTGCAAAACTACAGCAGGAAGTGCGCCATAAAACGGTTTTTCGTACGTAACCATGCAAGCATAATGATAACAACGTTTTATGTAAAAAAAGCTCTACCTATCAGGTGATAATTTCACTGGGCGAAAGCGTTCGCCACTTGAAATGGTCCACCTTAAACCTTAGTCGAGTTTGATGGCTCATAATTTTTAAACCAACGGATGAATCTCGAATTTTTTTTCAGCAGTGAAAAGATAGCTTCTTTGGTAATAAGTATGGCTGATTGCGTTTTTTTCCGATAATTATTCTTTGTTGTACAAGGTGATTTACAATGACGTGATTTTCCGGCTAAGTTTGTTAGTGTACAGAGGAAGAACGGATCACTCTGTTTAATTTATTGAGTTCATTTCAATTGGTTGTAAACCGATGGACCAAATTTTGGCGTAAGTGGATCATCTAAAAAATTAGTTGACTTTGATAGCTCATAACATTTAAACCAATGGAACAATCTTCAATTTTCTCTCAACAATGTGAAGATGGTTTCTTTGGCACTAAGTATACTTCATTGCGTTTATTTCCGATCATTATTATTCGTTACATGGAGTGGTTTACAATGACGTGATTTTCCGGCTAAGTTTTTAAGAATACGTAGAGTGAAGGGCAGGGCATATCTCGTGTTCTCCATACCTTCTAAAGTCATAGAGCTTCAAATAATCAAATCAGCAGTAATTTCAATACAGATTCTGTCACCAAAAATGAGTTCACTCCAATTGACTGTAAACTGCTGGACCAATTTTCGGCATAAGTGGGCCGTCTAAAAAATTAGTCAACTTTGAAGGCTCATAACTTTTAAACCAATGGATGAATCTTGAAATTTCTTTCAACAAAGTGAAGATGGTTTCTTTGGTACGAAGTATACTTCATTGCGTTTATTTCCGACCATTATTATTCGTTACATGGAGTAGTTTACAATGACGTGATTTTCCGGCTAACTTTGCAAGTGTACACAGAGTGAAGGGCATGGTATATCCTAACTATTCCATGCTATTTAGAGGAGCTGTCCTATTAAAAATCCTCCTATGGAGACCTTTTGAAATTTGTTTTATAGGATTTATTTCGGTTAAGCCGCAGTTATATGTACAAAAGAGCTAGAATGAAAAATTCAACATTAATGCATAACTAACACATATGACTTGACAATGACGTATAAATAAAATATACAGAGTGGTGCGTTCATCCTGTGTACACCAACAAACTTAGACGGAAAATTCCGTCATTATAAATCACCCTGTGTAACGAATAATAACTGTCGGAAATGAACGTAATAAAGCACACTTATTGCCAAAGAAATGATCTTTCCACCGACCGAAAAAAATTGGAGATTCATCCAGTCATTTAAAAGTTATGAGCCATCGATGCGGACAACTTTTAAAGTGATAACTTCCGTTGTCGATCTGTATATTTTTAAGTGCTTTTATCGAAAATTGGGCCAGCTATTTTCCTGTACTATATTCGACTTATTTACTAGCTCTTACTATATTGTTGGAATGCCATACATGCAAAAAAAGGTAATACTAGTTTACGTGCAACAGGTATTTATATAAAAAGGCCTACTACTCGCATACTAGCTGTTATTGCAACCAAGTATGTCCTGTATCAATGTAACAGTACACTTTAATCATGAGATAGTTCTTTAACGAGGTAGTAATGTCGTATTTCTATATTAAGAGCTTATAACTAAATGGAAATTGTACGTATATATTAGCCGTCAATCGGCATAAATTATATCTAATTATGTATTTAAGCTTCCCTTAAGCTATACACAATCGATTATTTCAGTATTATTCCGGTTAAGCGCTGGGCTGAATGTGCGTTTTATGGAAATAATGCACTAGACCCAGCGCTTATTTAATTAGAGATATGTAATTGCTACTCGGCTATATGGCATTTGTGGGTAATTTATGCCTTCGGTCGAAGTTGCGGCTTGAGACTATAGTCGGTAAATTTTTTTAAAATTCAACTTATTTTACTTGAAGATATTAGAAATTCGTTATATATTTTGTGAAAATCAAATCAAATCATTTCTCCTTCTTTTCTTGGATATGGCGCACTCGACTGGTCTGCACTGATGATGTTTAGCAAAATAAACTTCTCTCTTGGCTGGTTTCTTAACGTTAATTATAATTAATAATATAAAGAGACCAGTAATTACATTCACTACACACACAATTCTACTGAAACAGTTTTGAAAGTTTTAATTAAAACGGGGCTTATTATTGCACGCTCTATCATCGACCAGCGACAAAGATATTTCTATTTTATTTAGTTCAAGAAAACGTTCGAGGTACATTTCGCAAATTTAAATTTGCAGTTCTTTTCTTATTTAAAGTTTAGATAATGATATTGTTCGACAAGTGCCTCGGGCAACCGAGGAGCTCCTTCTTGGAGGAAAAGTAAGCTCGTTATATCGTCTGGTTATTACTAATTTAAATAAAAATATCCATCCAACACAGTTTCTATTACGAATGTAAAAAACAGCAAATAAAAATTCGTTCAATCAGCGCATTTGCAATTTTATTCAGCAAACAATTCTAAAGGCGACTGCACGATTTTTGTACAGTAAATAAAAGGTAAAATTAACTCTCCCCCCTAGTCTACCATACTTTTGTCTACCCTATGCCATTTTGCCACTTTGCAATCAGATTTGTGACAAAGGCGAAAGCGTTATGCGCAATTAGGTCATTTATATCCGCGACAAACTGCAAGGGCCCAAACACGCATCCTTGTAGGACTCCAAAAACAAAGCGACCCGTTTCCGATTGGCAGAAATAGAGGCCACATGTAGAGTCCAGTCATTTCACTTTTCCCCCCTGTACATTCTATAGCATTCAAAATGATTCTACACAATGAAACCTCTATGCCATATTTCCTGCTTACGCGGCGTGTTGGGATGAATTAATATGGGGCCTAAATCTTACAGCAAAATAATAATTTTCCGTGGTAAATGTGTCTCGCGTTACCCTAAGTATATATGCGTGGCGTGGTGTGTCTAAGCGGGAGAAATCGAATTAGCACGCTACGTCTGTTTCTTATACCAATTTCTGGGGAATTGTGCGTAAAACTAGTTTACACATGGTGTACCCGACCATAATGGCGTATGCGGGCGTTGGTTGCTTTCGCGAGATACGTTTTGTTGTAGTGCCGCCTCCGCGCCCTCGCCCCCGGAACTTCGCCGCCTCGATCATTACGTTAAATCTTGACTTGTTAGAGTCCTAAGTAACCTTTTCAATACGGCAATTTTACGCCGTCAAATTTGGCCCTCGCTCATAATATGCGGTGATGGTTTTCCTCATGATTTATCCCATACCTTCCGCGATATTTAATGAACCCACGCAGGAAGCGATGACAATACGAACAATTAATCCGCAAAATAGTTTACGACGAAGCAAATTTTCTACGCTGGGATTAACTAATTGTTATTGTTAATCCTTTGAGAATATATCGCCGTTGAAACATTTAACAAATTATCCGCTCTTTGCGCCTTTTAGATATTAAAACTTCTTCATGCAACAAAGGGGGTAAGTGTAACAGATCGTTTCTATATTGCATCAAAACTATCTCGTTTGGCTGTTACTGGACCCTTAATGGGCGTTGAAGTAACCCAATGGTTACTGCTAAGGCTTCCGCGATGGTGGAATGATTGCCGGATCTCTTCCGAGTTGATTATTTTAAATCCTCGACGTTTAAAACTGATGGGAAATACAGATCATAGAGTAAGATGGTCGAAACGACAAGAATCCAAAAGAACCAACGCGAAGGGGAATCAAGAAACTCTTCTATGACTGTTTCCATTGCGTATGTGTGTTCTGTTACAAGAAAATAAGATAGCCCCGTATGCACTCATGGGATGCCATTTCATAATAGTTTTTTTTATGGGCTAAAGTTTATCTGCCGTATTTTAGGAATACAGCAGTTAAAGTTGACGGAAACTGCTAAAACGAAATTTAATTGTTCGAGACATTTTTACTGGCTCTCCATCAAAAAGATATTTTCCCTCCAATAAAAATGACTTTGAATTCAATTTAATTTCAACTTACATTTATTGCGCCGTTAATGTTCTCGCATAAATTTGTATTCGCGAGTTTTATTTTTCTCATAAATTACTCGGCGAATGTATCAATATTACTGTAGCATCTGAAATATTACACACGGTGTTCCAGAGAAAAAGTGAATGCAGCAATAAAATAGATGCATTTCCGCAGTTTACCCTAATGTTGATTTTAATCATCTTCTGCATGCTGTTTCACTAAACACATAACGATGCAAGTAATTATTACACTTTACAATAACAGTGACGTATATTGTTCCGTTGTTGTTAATCGTGCACGGTAATTAAAAACAAACACCGGGGGATAAACCAAACCGCGAACAAATATTCGAACGTGCGGCTTTGGGTCAAAAAACGAAAAATTGTACGTGGCCATATTGCTTTGATAGTTATAGAGTTTGTATATTAAAACTGATGCTTCCGACATCGCACTGGGGGCAGTACTTTCTCAAGGCGATCATAAGATAGCAATCATAGTGGGGGGGTTCATAAAGGTGCACTTATATTTTCTATGAGTAGATCCTTGCGTAGATTTCATTCATAAAACTAGCTATGGATAGAAGAAAAAATGCTGGAATGGTGACCATCGTTTAAGTGTCCTAAAAAAAATCTTATTTAGTAAACCCATTCTTGTATGTCAAAACTAATGCTTCTGCCTTAGCCTTAGTGACAGTACTTCCGAATACTGTCTATGATAAAAAATTCCAACTTTTCATTCTTTCTCCTTAGAGCGGGAGTTTTAAATTGTAGATGTAGAAATAATATTTTCTCTTAAATTTTCGGCTATTTCCTTACAAAGAAATCCGTACTTATCGAGTGGTTAGCATTGCCTTTATGTGCGCCATTGACGAATCCCAACAGAAACTTTATAATGACTTTTGAGACAAGCAAAGGTATGATTTCTCGGATAAAGAGTTTTGCTTACAAAGAACGAAATTCGAGGAACACAAAAAATAAATAAACCCCTATTATACAGCTTTGACCTTAAACAGACTTGACATCAAAGAAAGGTATAAATGAAAGTATAAGTTACATTTCGTTAGAAGATGGTGTTTTTTATTTGTGGCCGCAAGCCGTTGCTGTATTAAATCAAATGAACGGAGTTCTTTTTATTCATGAAACAATATACTCATAAATTGCTTTCAACTTTTGAAATCATAAAAAATTATTTACATTTTTTTTCAAGGGAAGAGTTGATTAATAAAACGCCTTATACCGGTGACCAAATAACCTGCTACCTTATTCTAGTTGGCGCCCAACGCACTTTCCACTGGTGTATATAATACTTTCAATAAACTACTGTAGTGGTTCAATAAAATTAATGAGTTAACGATGAAATGGCTGTCAAAGCAATTCATCATCCGTGCAATTTTGATATAATTAAATTCCAGGCGTACGGTCGGAGTAAGACTATAACAGTTGCCGCGGCTGATACACGGGGTATACCTCCAAAGCTGGCTTGTTATCGGAGATAATTAGGGGACATGTGATGATTTCTAGTACAGAACACGTTCCACTTTAATCCATCGGTGCTAATTAATGCAATCATGGCTGCACACGTTTACGACTCACCCGTACACTCTCAGCGTCTAATATTAGACGCTCCAACGTTATATACTAAACTTCTCAATAGCCTACTTAGATGTGAGTGACACTAATTTCACTCTCATCCAATTTAGGTAAGAGATTTCGGTTATTTAAGGTGAAAGTAATGGGGGGCTTAGATGGAGTTGCTCTGGGCTTCATTGATGTAGTCGCTTATTTCGTTCGGTAACTATTCTTGTACTTAATTGAATGTAACTTAAGAGCTTTGGGCGTGGTGCAGAAACATCACGTCGGTGGTTAAGGAGCTGACAATTCCTTTGTGGACTCTCTCGGTCAGTCTTCGAGCAAATTTTGCCACTACGACAAACACAGGCTAAGTATCTGCCAAGACCTACTCTGTTTACATTTTTCGATATGTTGATGATGTGCGTTTTACTAGAAAAACACTCCACTTGCCCTAAACAAACTTCGTCACCGGAAATAACGCATCCTCTCGCCTCTCATGTTCTACTTCCAAGTATGAATCAACATCATTAGAACCCTTCCACTTTCATAGACGGGTCAGCACTTCCGTACGTTCGCATTTATCCAGTATGACGTAACTGTAAATAGGCATGCCCCCAAGCACGTTTGGAACGAATAACCTCCCGAATTAATTGTTATATTCTATAAAAGCACGTACCATCTCCAGGAATCTATTATGCGCCAATTCAATTTGGCTTTGTTCTATGTCTGAACATATACGTACATTCGCAGTATTTGCCAACCTTACTTATCTCCGGATTTACTAACACGGGAATAATGGGATGAGCGTTTTTGCTTTAATCCACGGAGCACAATGAGTGTAGTAGATTTGCGAGTTGAATTGAAAACTATTTTAACATAAAAATGCCAGTTATACATTCTCTTTCTCTCCGAATGTATTAGTAATAAGGTTATTTATCTAAGTTAGGAAAATGAATTACTTGTTCATTTAAATTTGCCACTAAGTCTCTTTGGCAATATTGTAATGTAGGAGAAATAATGGAAAGACAGAATTTTTCATCATAGAATGTATAAGTGCACCATTATGGACTCTCACTATAACTATGCTATCGGATAATCGCCTTGGAAAAGTATTGCTCCTATGGCAAAGTCGGAAGCATCAGTTTTGACATACAAAAGAATAGCTTTACTAAATAAGATTTTTTTTTAGGACACTTAAACGATGGTCACCATTCCAGCATTTTTTCTGCTATCCATAACTAGTTTTCTGGAATGAAATCTACGCAAGGATCTACTCATAGAAAATATAAGTGCACCTTTATGAACCCCCCACTATGATTGCTATCTTATGATCGCCTTGAGAAAGTACTGCCCCCAGTGCGATGTCGGAAGCATCAGTTTTAATATACAAACTCTATGACTATCAAAGCAATATGGCCACGTACAATTTTTCGTTTTTTGACCCAAAGCCGCACGTTCGAATATTTGTTCGCGGTTTGGTTTATCCCCCGGTGTTTGTTTTTAATTACCGTGCACGATTAACAACAACGGAACAATATACGTCACTGTTATTGTAAAGTGTAATAATTACTTGCATCGTTATGTGTTTAGTGAAACAGCATGCAGAAGATGATTAAAATCAACATTAGGGTAAACTGCGGAAATGCACCATTTTTGTTGCTGCATTCGCTTTTTCTCTGGAACACCGTGTGTAATATTTCAGATGCTACAGTATTATTGATACATTCGCCGAGTAATTTATGAGAAAAATAAAACTCGCGAATACAAATTTATGCGAGAACATTAACGGCGCAATAAATGTAAGTTGAAATTAAATTGAATTCACAGACATTTTTATTGGAGGGGGGAAAATATCTTTTTGATGGAGAGCCAGTAAAAATGTCTCGAACAATTAAATTTCTTTTAGCAGTTTCCGTCAACTTTAACTGCTGTATTCCTAAAATACGGCAGATAAACTTTAGTCCATAAAAAAAACTATTATGAAATGGCATCCGCATGAGTGCATACGGGCTATCTTATTTTCTTGTAACAGAACACACATACGCAATGGAAACAGTCATAGAAGAGTTTCTTGATTCCCCTTCGCGTTGGTTCTTTTGGATTCTTGTCGTTTCGACCATCTTACTCTATGATCTGTATTTCCCATCAGTTTTAAACGTCGAGGATTTAAAATAATCAACTCGGAAGAGATCCGGCAATCATTCCACCATCGCGGAAGCCTTAGCAGTAACCATTGGGTTACTTCAACGCCCATTAAGGGTCCAGTAACAGCCAAACGAGATAGTTTTGATGCAATATAGAAACGATCCGTTACACTTACCCCCTTTGTTACATGAAGAAGTTTTAATATCTAAAAGGCGCAAAGTGCGGATAATTTGCTAAATGTTTCAACGGCGATATATTGTCAAAGGATTAACAATAACAATTACTTAATCCCAGCGTAGGAAATTTGCTTCGTCGTAAACTATTTTGCGGATAAATTGTTCTTATTGTCATCGCTTCCTGCGTGGGTTCATTAAATATCGCGGAAGGTATGGGATAAATCATGAGGAAAACCATCACCGCATATTATGAGCGAGGGCCAAATTTGACGGCGTAAAATTGCCGTATTGAAAAGGTTACTTAGGACTCTAACAAGTCAAGATTTAACGTAATGATCGAGGCGGCGAAGTTCCGGGGGCGAGAGCGCGGAGGCGGCACTACAACAAAACGTATCTCGCGAAAGCAACCAACGCCCGCATACGCCATTACGGTCGGGTACACCATGTGTAAACTAGTTTTACGCACAATTCCCCAGAAATTGGTATAAGAAACAGACGTAGCGTGCTAATTCGATTTCTCCCGCTTAGACACACCACGCCACGCACACATACTTAGGGTAACGTGAAACACATTTACGACGGAAAATTATTATTTTGCTGTAAGATTTAGGCCCCATATTAATTCTTCCCAACACGCCGCGTAAGCAGGAAATATGGCATAGAGGTTTCATTGTGTAGAATCATTTTGAATGCCACAGAATGTACAGGGGGGGGGGGGGGGAGAGTGAAATGACTGGACTCTACATGTGGCCTCTATTTTTGCCAACCGGAGACTAGTCGCTTTGTTTTTGGAGTCTTACAAGGATATATATTTGGGCCCTTGCAGTTTGTCGCAGATATAAATGACCTAATTGCGCATAAAGCTTTCACCTCTGTCACAAATCCGACTGCAGAGTGGCAAAATGGCATAGGGTAGACAATAGTATGGTAGACTAGGGGGGAGAGTTAATTTTACCTTTCATTTACTGTACAAAAATCTTGTAGGCGCCTTTAGAATTGTTTGCTGAATAAAACGAGCTGATAGAAAAATCCTATTTATTTTTATCCGTGCGTTTCAAAATTCTGACGCCTCCAACTTTGCCATAGGGGCTGGCACTTCCCCAAGGCGACAAAAAATAGCCACGATTATTACCGGTCGTTTTCTAATTATCCACAAATGTAAGGCCATTTGATCGATCGAGAACTTATTTATACAACAGCGTTGGATTTTACAGCTACACACTATATTGATTAAAATACACAAATGGGGTTTGTGTGTAAATAAGCAATGATTAATGAACCGTTTATATTTTATTGGGAACACAATAAAACAAAGAGCATTATTTCAACATTATATTTTTCCTAATCGACTATTTCGTTCAAATAAATATCGCTTTAATAAGTGTGTTCGCGATAAAATTACGAAAAACTTAAATATCGCAGCTTTTTCAGAAAAATTAAATAATTTGAGCACAGACACTAAACGACTAATGTCAATTCTGTGATTGTGAAAGAAAAAGAAGGAGGCAAGAAGAATAAGAGGAGGAAGACGAAGAAGAGGAGGAAGAAGAAGAATCGGAGGAAGAAGAAGAATAAGAAGAAGAAGATGAATACGAGGAAGAAGAAACTGAGTCGAAAGAGTAAATATTACTCTGATAAATAATTGCAATAATTCTCATTCGTCTCATCTAATTCTGTGATCAGCTTCAAAATGGGAGCAGAAGAATTTCGCATATGCCTCAGCTTGAGGAACTTAAAACGTTCAAATATGCGCTATAATACTCTATTAAAATAAAACAAAATACAGGATTGATACAAGGAATAATTTACATCTCGTCAGGACCTGAAACGCTCACGATTGTGGAGAACCACTTTTGACAGTAAGCGTATCCTCACACAACATATTGATACCATTGTCATCGCCTTACGAGATCATGAGCTTTGTTATATTAAACTGCGGGGATTTCAGTAATATAGAGACAGAGAAAATTTAATGCTTTTGTGCTATCCAAGCTCGAACTCGGTCTCATTTCTATGGAATCCGAAATATAATGTACGCATTATCAGCGCTGGAGCGTATCAGGCATGGTTTACGACATGTCGACGTCTCAAGGAGAGATCTCCCTTTTAATCACTCGCCACACATTATTCCCGGATCTATATAGAGTTTCTAATGTTCTGCTGGGGTTATTTTTTGGAGAACACTAAGCGAGGTCAACTTGTGTATCAGAAGGCCGAACTTTGAAGCCTATTGAAGGGGTTGCAAGAAGAGAATGGGCAGGACATTAGGCGAATTGGGTAAAATTTTATGATTATAAGGTAGAATCGCAAAATAATTCTTATGACAATGAAGCAAACGTTTGTAGAGTTGAAGATGCTGGTGGGCTCGACATGCTCCTAAACGTACATTCCGGGAACTAATTAAAGATAAAGAATTATTTCTTACTTTCTTATATAGAGTACATGTTTTACGAGTTACTGCGGACTTGCTCCATTAAAATATTGTGCGCCAATTAGAGTTTAATATGTATTTGACGTCAAATTAAAATTAATTAGCGCGTATTAAAAATAATTAAGAGGCCCCCAGGCGCTGGGAATGTCCCAAGATTTATGGAAGTAATTTTCTTAGTTTCTTTTTAAAACACACACATTTGCCACACAGATTTAACTTATCCTACTTTTCTCCTTTATTTATTGATTCCGTTCAGCTAGATGACGACTCAAAAACTTTAAACTGCATCAGCGAGCACCCTTGCTGTCCAAACAACATTCGGAGCGACAAATCAGCAAAAGGCGTTAACTTCGGTCGTAAAATATTGGAAAGAGTACAAAAATAGTTTTTTTGTATTGGGATAATTCTCAGCTGTTGCGGTCTTTTCGACTGATCTGTTGGATCTGACACGACTAGTAAACGACCTAAGGAATTTATAAACAATACACTAATAGGAGTGAGTAATTATAACTTACCACTAGATAGTCAAACATTGTATACATACCTGTAACAAAAAAAAAGAAATTAGAATACTAGTAATATGAAACACGAATACGAAGGTCGATTTTGGATACTTATTTCGGTGTAGAAAGTTTTTTTTTATATTATATTTTATATTTATATATTTTGTATTTTTTATTTCGCTTTTTGTTTTGTAATGTTTCATATTCTATATTGTTCCTTTATACTTTGTTTTAGGTTTTGTTTTAGGCTTTAGGTTTTATATTCTGTTTTATTTATGTTTGATGTCTTATGTCTTATATTTTATATTTATTAGTTTTGGATATTTTTTGATATTTTTGGTATGATATATTTTGATATATTCTGATATTTTTTAATATATTTTGATATTTTTTTTATATATTTTATATTGTCTTCATATTTCTTTATTTTTTTGTATATTTTTTGATATTTTGTGATATATTTTTGTTTTAATATTTATTAATAGAGTTTTTGATATCTTTTGATATTTTGTGAGTATATATTTTGATTATTGTTTATATTTTTGCTATTTTTTGATATTTCTTTCATATTTTATATTTTTTGATATTTCGTAATATTTTTTTGATATTTTTTGTATATTTTTTAATATTTTGTGATACTTTTTTATGTCTTAATATTTATTAATAGAGTTTTTGATATTTCTTCATATTTTGTACGTAAATATTTTTATAATTTTTTATATTTTTTGATATTTCTTCCATATTTTATGATATTCTTTGATATTTTTGTATATTTCTTGATATTTTGTGATATTTTTTTGTCTTGATATTTATTAATAGAGTTTTTGAAATTTCTTTATATTTTGAAAGTAAATATTATGATAATTTTTTTAATATTTTTGCTATTTTTTGAGATTTCTTTCATATTTTGTATTTTTTGATATTTTGAGATGTTTTTTTATGTCTTGATATTTATTAATAGTTTTTGACATATTTTCATATTTTGTAAGTATATATTTTGATTTTTTATATTTTTGCTATTTTTTGATAATTCTTATGATATTCTTTGATATCTTGATATTGTTTTTTAAATATTTTGATATTTTTAAATATATTTTGATATTTTGTAAGTATATATTTTGATAATTTTTTATATTTTTGCTATTTTTGATATTTCTTTCATATTTTATATTTTTTTATATTTTGTGATACTTTTTTGTCTTGATATTTATTAAGAGTTTTTGGTATTTCTTTATATTTTTGCTATTTTTTGATATTTCTCTCATATTTTATGATATTTTGTGATATGTTTTTGATATTATTGTATATCTCTTGATATTTTGTGATATTTTTTTGTCTTGATATTTATTAATAGAGTTTTTGAAATTTCTTTATATTTTGAAAGTAAATATTTTGATAATTTTTTAATATTTTTGCTATTTTTTTATATTTCTATCATATTTTATGATATTTTTTGATATTTTGTGATATTCTTTTATATGTCTTGATAATTATTAATAGAGTTTAATATTTTGTAAGTATATATTTTTATATTTCATATTTTTGCTATTTCTTGATATTTCTCTCATATTTTATGATTTTTTGATATTTTCTTAAATTATTTTTCATATTCTTTGTATATTTTATGTCTTGATATTTATTAGTAAAGTTTTTGATATTTTGTTATTTTTTTATATATTTTGAGCTTTAAATATATTATATTTTTTAAAAATTTTTTCATATTTTTTAATTTTTTTGTAATTTATTGATATTGTGATATTTTTTTGTCCTGATATTAATAGAGTTTTTGATATTTATATATATTTGAGTTTTTTTATTTTTGCTATACATATATTGATATTTCTCTCATATTTAATATTTTTTCATATTTTTTGATATTTTGCGATATTATTTTATATTTCTTGATATTTTCATATTCTAAATCATATAGGTACATATTTTTTTTTATATTTTATATTTCATACTATTTTCCTTACATTTTATATTTATATATTATTTAATAACTAATAAAATATTTGGCATTTATGTCAGTCAGGGTGTTTGTTCCCGCGCAACTGTCTAATGCTTGTCGCTATATTTGCCCGTTTCGATTGGTAAGCTGCAATACTGTAATTGAAACTCCGGTACACGTAATCCGATTAGAAATGATGGTACCGAGGGTAAGCAATAACAACATTTCCCGTCAAATTAGCGATAGTTAAACCCTTGCATTATACGATTGTACAACGATAGGTGGCAATGCACGGGAATCACAATGTTCAGGAAGTTCGAGGGGGTACGTTTAAATGTTTTATGTGTGCTCACTGGTATACGGAGGTCGTAATAATGTGTTATCAGTAACCATTTTGTCAAGTTGCCTTTGTGCTGCTGCGCCCCGGTCTATGGGGATATACTCCTGGATAATAGAAGATTTCTAAAAGTGGATTGGACCCTCCGAGAGGACTTTCACTTTGGTAAAATATTCCATCAGGATCTGGCCAGGATATTACAAATAATTTAGATCCGGAGATAAACACAGATTTAATTTTGTGCGTCCTTTCTCTCTCCCTGGCTTGGGTATATAAGATATGATGAAAATTGTCGCTTGGTATATTATTGTACCGGCTCCTTGGATTCTACAATCTACACAGCCAATTTCAGGTTTTATGAAATACAGGAAATTCTCATAATGCAGGAATTTCATTTCGAGCCGGCTTTGTTTCTCAGGTGTCGTAACGTACTTAATAAAAACAATTTATTCTCATATATTTCTCGCCATTTGTTATTACTTTCATTATTACATCCCCTCTTACGATTGGCCCAGCAGGTGTCCCCTTTCCCGTTTTTTAATTCGCTCAAGCCCTTTGCTGAAATTAAAATTAGATTCGACAATAGGAAATCTCAACTTGCTATATACAGCGTGTTCCAGGGCTCTCTGTCCAAAATTCAAGGGTATTGATGGTGATAAAATTTTTCTGCTTAAACAACAAAGTTATGGAATTCCTTGACTAATCGAAACAAACTATTAAATCGCTTTTATTGTTTGCAAATTATGGGAGGAAGAAATATGGACCTTACTTGAGATATCACGTTTAAAAATAACCTCCCGAGTATACAAACTAATCCACTGGCTGGCTGACGAACGTTTGAGTTAATGGTGTTGTAAATGTTTCAGGTTATACAATTATGGCCGCCATCAATATTCCTATATTTATTTGAAGAAGTGGAATGGCTGTGTTTAAGCGTAGACTATTGCAACGGCAATAATTCTACTGCAGAAGCATCGTGTATTTATGTAGTGTTTAATTAAGCCGCAAACGATTTCGTTAGTAATTACGTTCTCAGTTATCTAAACTAAGAACAATTACATTTTCGCTGCTGCGGAAACCGCAGATCTAATGCTGTTTCTATATGTGCAGTTAAGTAAACGGTCTGCGAGATAACTGCGGGAATTTGACCTGATTTCTTTTATTGAATATAAAATTGCACAAGTTCATAATTGAATTTCAATAAATATAAAAAAATATTAATAAATATCAAGAAATATAAAAAATGTCACAAAATATCAAAAAATATAAAAAACTATAATACAATATAAGACATAATACAAAACATAAATAAAACAAAATATAAAACCTAAAGCCTAAACCAAAACATAAAACATAAAGTATAAAGTATAGGGTATAAAGGATACAATATAAAAAGAAGATATAAGATATAAAAATATATAATATCAAAATATATACTTGCAAAATATCAATAAATATCAAAAACTCTATTAATAAATATCAAAACATAGAAAAAATCACAAAATATCAAAAACAATACAAAAATATCAAAAAAATAAAAAAAATATCAAAATATAAAATATGAAAGTAATATCAAAAAATAGCAAAAATATAACAAATAAAAAATGAAAACAATTTCAAAAAAATATCAAAATATATTTTAAAATATCAAAATATATATAAAAAAAATATCAGAATAACAAGAAATATCACAAAATATCATAAAATATGAAATAAATATCAAAAAATAGCAAAAATATAAAAAATTATCAAAATATATGTATACTTAAAAAAAATATGAAAGAATATCAAAAACTCTATTAATAAATATCAAGCCATAAAAAAATATCACAAAATATCAAAAACAATACAAAAATATAAAAAAATTTAAAAAAATATATCAAAATATAAAATATGACAGAAATATGAAAAAATAGCAAAAATATAAAAAATTATCAAAATATATACATACTTACAAAATATCAAAAAATACCAAAAACTCTATATCAAGACAAAAAAATATCACAAAATATCAAAAAATATACAAAAAAATAAAAATATGAAAAAACATCAAAATATATTTAAAAATATCAACATATATAAAAAAATATCAAAATATCAAAAAATATCACAAAATATCAGAGAATGTTATAAAATATGAAAGAAATATCAAAAATAGCAAAAATATAAGAGATTATCAAAATTACAAAATATGAAAAAATATCACAAAATATAAAAAACTATTAGAAAATATAAAAATATATAAAAAAAATATCAAAATATAAAACCTAAAGCCTAAAATAAAACATAAAACACAGTATAGAGTATAAATTTTACAATATAAAATATGAAACATTACAAAACAAAGAACAAAATAGAAAATACAAAATATAAGACATATAAATATAAATAAATATAAAATATAAAATATAAAATGTAAAATATAAAACATAAAATATAAAACATAAAACATAAAATATAAAATATAAAATATAAAACATGAAACATGAAACATAAAATATAAAATATAAAATGTAAAATATAAAATGTAAAATGTAAAATGTAAAATGTAAAATGTAAAATATAAAATATAAAATATAAAACATAAAACATAAAATATAAAATATAAAATATAAAATATAAAATATAAAATATAAAATATAAAATATAAAATATAAAATATAAAATATAAAATATAAAATATAAAATATAAAATATAAAATATAAAATATAAAATATAAAATATAAAATATAAAATATAAAATATAAAATATAAAATATAAAATATAAAATATAAAATATAAAATTTAAAAAATATATAAAAGTGCCTGAGAATAGCAGGGAGTTTCTTTCTATTCAGTGCAGTTGCATTCATGATTTTATGCACCGGGGATAAGTAATAGGGGTCAAAGAACGCAATTCGCTTGTAGATATTCTGCAGGCACCTCGCAAAAAGAACAATAAATAATCTCAAGTGTCCTTGCACTGCAATAAAATCGCCACCTAGTTAAAAACCATAACTTCAAACCAACAGCTCCTTCAATCTCCTACCACTCCACCCAACTAACTGTAAAACCTACAAAATGGCACACACACAACAAAACCAGGCCTCCTGCAAGGCATGTATGCTCGTCAAGTACGCGCATTGTTTATTTCCTTGCGCCCCTCGCCCTGGAATCCCCCATACGAAATATCAAGTGTCACTGCAGGGGTTAATCAAATCCGACGTACCCCCATATAATTCTGAAATAAAAGAATCACCGGCCAACAAAAGAAACACCTTTTACGCGAGTTAGCAATTGTCAAGTGAATTTCTATGGGTCTTTATATGCGGTTTAAACGTTTTAACGCTGTACAAAGACCTTTGGCATCGGTAGTAAACGGGTCTGGGGGTTGTTAACTAAACTACGTCGTCTCTGTACACGATATGTGTAAAACAGTAGCTTGGAATATTAAAATATGGCGAATTTAAGCTCAGAGGATTTAAATACTCGTGATTGGCCACATCTGGTACCATAGTCGACCGCATTGCTTGGTGGCCCCGGGCGAGAGTTGCATATTTCCGGTGTTTCTATCGAAAAAATTTGCAAAATTACTGACAAAGTTACCAAATAGCAACGAAAAGTTTAGAGTTAGAAAACATGCTTGCACAAATTTTGGTTTGATTTTTAGACCAAATAAATATCAGCGTTCATAATTAAACTCTCACATTTATTTAATACAATTTTCGCTTCATATTCTAGATAGCACGCATTCTTTGTTTCTCCTCTTGTTAATGCGGTTGAAATACAACCAGAAATCTACAGGCACGTAAACATATTACATTCTACAGTCTTCGCAGTAAAACTATGTAAAAGAGAAATTTGAATAATTATTGTAAATACAAGTGAATTTAGCATCTCAACCAAAAATATGCATATCATGAATGTAGCAAATTTTATGGTTTGTTTAATTTATATGTGTATAATTAGTATTTTTCTTGAGGTTTCCCAATGCAGAAATACGAAATATACTATTTACTGCAGCCACTTTCCATATCCTGCGCTGTGTGTACCAGAATCGTGTGCCCTAAGCTGACGAAGAATTCCCAATTAAGGACTAATTTACAACTAAAATGATTTATCTAGATCAAGCCGGAGGAAGACTGGGTACAAAATTTATAGACCGGTTTGTGGCTATTGATCTTCATCAGCACGGAGCAGGAATGCCCCACCAAGTCACATTAGCACAAATATTAATTGAACTTCAACGAGGTCTTTTACTTGTATGCTCTGTGAATTATTAACATTTTATTTTCAAGCCATATTACGACGAGCCCAATAAAAGTCTTTAAAGTCTCTCGTATAGTGAAAAAAACACTCAGCTAGGTTAAAACGTCAAATTAAACGGCGCTCTGCAAGCAATTTAAAACTTTGTCGACATTATCTACATTTTTAAATCGCTGTTAAAGATAAAGCGAGTAGAGGAAGGAACAAATGATTTTTTCATTTCATTTTGTTGGATAAAGTGCCATTTAAACTGGGAACGGTGTTTGTTATTTCAGAACTGGAACTTTTTAAAATTAATTCCGTTAAAGCTCTAGTTAAGTATTTATTTAGTCGCGATGTCTCGCAATAGTAATTCGCCTTAAATGTGTGCGGATATTCGTCGAGGTATTGATTGGATTTTTAAACCTCACACAAATTATTATTACTTACTAATCTCTATGTATTTCCATTTCGGTCAGTCTGGTCTACTGTCAGCTGTTCACCTGTCGATTTATTTATAATTAAGAGTGTTAGTTGTTGTACACTAAAAGGAACTCAACAACTATAAAACCTAGGAAATTCTCTCGAAAGTTAAGTAGAGGAGCAATGGGGGTTCTGGCACACTTAAGAACCGGCTATACCAACTTACTTCTAGCGGCTTTTACGTGAGTGTATAGGCAGAAGCTATGCAACCTAAGGCGAGAGTTGTGTAGTTGTCCTTTGGGGGGGATGTAAAGCAGTCAAATCCTTGCAAATTAATTATGCAACAAATCTATTTCTATGAATACAAGCAAAAATGTAAAAGACATAGTCCATGAACAGTGATACACATGCGACTAGTAGATATTCAATACATCATTATAATCATCACTATCTGTGTGTACATATCGTACAGCAAATTATTATAATTAATGACGCGCAGAGATGTAGTTCCGACATAATGCCTGCACGTGCCCCCCTGATACTTTTTATTTGTTTGTAATGAACGACTGACAGTTCATTACAGAGGGAAGGTCGTTAAATTTTTCACAAACGCGCGTTATTATGAAAGGCTCGAGTGGGCTTTCAAATCTATGTGATCCTTATGAAATAATTTACAGAACACTCCTTTGTGAGGATCCTCATTTATATTTCGCTGTATCGACATGTTCTGTCATGTATGACAAATTGTACGGAATGTAAAGGTAAACTCCGGAACGTAACAATAGTTCGTCACGCAAACATTACCCGCGATAATAATAAATCTATAAGAAATATTCAATTTACTGGAACCTCGGTCTTCGTTGTACGCATCTTGTTAAAATGAAAGAAAACCGTTATCGATTCCACAAATTCTTTCATTTGTTTGGCAGAAATGTAAAATGGCGCAGCAAAATGCCTCAAACCGGGTCGTATACGACGCTCAGGGAAAAACCGCGTGAAATCCCGAAATTTTGATTGATTCGTTACCTTAAATTTACAGTGAGACGGGGTGGGGGGAGGGGGGGGGGTGTGTTTGGTGGAAATAATAGCTGTGTACACTGCCCTTAAAGACCCTAGAAAATTCATAGAAGATATGATTGGATTGAATAATTAATTCCATAACACTGTTGTTGGGGCCAAAGGTAAAAGGGATGCTGATGGGCCACCTCTCCGTGAACATTTTTACGAACTGGAGTGACAACAATGGCGACGTCGCCCATCTATACAAACCATCAAAAGCAGAAACAGCGGGCAGCAAAGTGAATTATCGACTACGTAGAGCTGCAGGACATTTCAGCTGGTAAATAACAAAATGGACCTGAACGAATTCGCAAATTTTAATTCCGGCTTAAACCCAATTACAACTTGCTATATACAAAAATATGAAGTCGAACGAAATAGTTATCTCTTTTTTCCGATCGGCGCGGCACGTAGAAATGGCACACCCTCAGGGATAACCGATAATATAATAGAGAAGATAAAGTAGGAACAGAGAATGAAAGTTGATAAGCAAGCCGTTAGTCCTTGCATGAAATATGTTTGAAACATGGTTTTTTAGCAAGATTAAATTCATCATTTACATATAAATGTAAATGTGCAAGTTTAAAAACTCGATTACGAAATCTTCCCAATAAAATTTTAAGGTGATTCGATCAGAGACCGACGTGTAAACAAAGATATACGAGGAAACTCAGGGAGGGGATTTGTAACGTGCAAAACAAGCAAATCGAAGGAACCCACGGACAATCACAAGCAACCTGTGGCTGAGGCAAAGTGTAGTCACAGTCGTTTCTGGAAGGCGCCTTAGCTGCATCTGCATCCCCCCACTCACTCTTGTATTTCGTTAGATCTATGATTAAAAATGTGTAAATACATAGAGGGGCGTGATCAAACTATAGATTTAAATATTACCCACTTTTCAATACTGTTTGTTTTGTTGCAAACAAAGATATAAGAGGAAACTCATGGGGGGATTTGTAACGTGCAAAATGAGCAAATCGAAGAAACCCGCGGACAATCCCAAGCAACCGACTCGCGTTCAAAAATATTTCAATTTCGAAAATGTGGAGGGGCAAAGAAACTGTTCAAATTAGCATTTACAGCAGCTGACGTTGTAAGGGTAGATTCTTATATCCGCTGCGTAAACTTCCCAACAAATCAATAGTTCCTTTTAGGCATAATATAATATTATAAAAAAGTTCGTATTCGTTCTTTTATATTGTCTCCTTTAAAGCGTCCTCCACTAACTTTAGCGTTCCTCAGAGATTAGCCTTATCTTCCATGTTTCCCCTTCACACAAACTTGAAATATTTAGATTATAAGCTGGTGAAAACAATAAAATGTAGGAAGATATATTAAAACAAGCAATATTATGTAGGGATATTGTAATGATAGGAGACTTTGGGGATACAATAATTTTTTATTATTTTTGAATTCTATTTTTGATTTATTATTACAAGGTAAGTTTTTTTAAATTTTAAGATTTTTATTATATTTTATATTTGCACGTTTAGATATTTAAGTTTTATATTCCTATATATTATTATGCATGCACTAGTAATTAAGTTGTTTAGTTTTTGAATTTTAAATATATTTTTCTAAAGTAGTTGTATAGTTTTCTGAATTATCGATTTTATAACATACGATCAGTCCGCCACTGGGCTGGATTTTCCAACAGTTTAAACAATAAGCGACAGTGCGTATGATTTTAAGATAATTAAACGTGAAACTTACTATAGTTTTGCTATAATTACTCTTTTGCCTTTCTGGGCCTAAGGGGGTTCCCTTCTGCTATCTGCTTTTTATTAATTTATTAGTGGGGTTTTGGCTTAAAATACATGGACAATATATTCTGATGAAGTTATTTGAAAAAAACTTAGTTAAACGCTTTGTCAATTAAAATGCGCTCTGTAGTAAGTGTAATGAAATCGGAAACGAAACACCATCCATTCCATTCGACATGGCTGCGTCTAAAAGAAAATTAACATCCCCTCTATATCCAATTGCATTCTCGAACTCTGTACGTGTTAATCAGTGTTGCATTCCAGTAGATATTTGGAAGGAACTAATTGAAAAATACACTCTGGGAAATTGCATGATACGCCTAGTTTTCCTCCAGAGGAAAAAGTTTAATCTGATCCAGTGGAAACAACGCCGAAGGTTCACTGCAGAGTCAATTAAATTTAAACATGCATGACATAATTCTAAAACAATTTAAACAAGAGGCGTCATCGACCCCGCTCAGCAATGGCGGACACTTCGAACTGGCTGTAACGAAAAATTACTGACGAATTTGGAAACTTATAGCAAAAGTAAACACTTTCTATCTGAGCTAAGTATACTTATTATATTTCTGTGTGCACGTTGGAGTATCATTTATCCAGTGCGATAGGCTGGAGCCAATATCATAGTTTTCCTTCGCGGAGTTTGTATTCGATTTGATCGCTTTTCCGGCAAAGAAAATACAGAGACGGAATGTCTGCTCGAGAGTGACAAGCTCCGAGTAGGTGTTATCTATTAAATTCAGCCGTGTACGTGATCTTCGGCCACGTCTCTATGAACACGACAGCCGCACCGCTATTTACCAACGCAGCCATACGCGATACTGTCAAAACCGCCGCACTCATGCGGGATTCGGTGTTTACAAATGAATAGTTGTGTTTGGATGCCGTGAAATTACAGTCCCACATTACGGCGCAAGTAAACGTCACCGACAGGCATCTTGATCGGCTAATAAAGACCGACTTAATTAGTTGGTTCACGTGCGAGATTGCGCTGGGTGGGTGTTCAATGTTTGCGTATTGTCACCTTTAGGCGGCGTGCGTGTAAAATCATTTTCTGAAATACAGAAATCCAAAATAAAATTTTAATTCTCACCGGATGCTTCCGGTGTGGCTATAGGAGCGGTGCTGTTGCAAGGTGCAGTCCCCGAAATTGTTACCCGAGAGTTGAAGACCATGAAAGCCCTCACCGATATTAAGTCGATTCTCCTGTTCAGACTTTGCACCGCACCGAGATCGGAATCAAGTTTAAACAACAACATGAAAGGTGGCGAATTCAACTGAATAGCGAAAAGTTACGTTGCAACATCTGGTGTTAACACTCTGCTATATATCGAACCAGTAGGTATTACAAGCGGTTGAAATATTGCAATTAACTCGCTAAATTGCATTGTAATTAACTGGAGTTCGCGCAAAGACTGGCTGTAGTGCTTTACAAAGTCTTCATAAACTAAGGAAGCGTCTCACGCACGGATACGGTTAATGCGCCACAGCAGATTGCTGCAAGGAATTCTTTCGGGCTGGATCAATTTCCTAATGACTGTAAAATGATGAAATTAATTTTGCGAATCACCCTAATATCGGAACTAATTATTCCTTTGCCTTGGAAACAGGCGGAAAAAGGACTACGTGGTTTACTATTCGGAAGAAAAACAGGCAGCGGACGCAGTTCAAGGGTTATTATAGTGAGAGAGACTTGCTGACATTTCAAATCTTCATCGGATGCTTCCGGTGTGGCTCTAGGAGCGGTGCTGTAGCAAGGTATAGGCATAGTCTCTTCTGGAAGGCGTCTTAGCTGCATCCTTCGGCGTCTGCTAAAAATGTAGAGCGTTACCAGTAATGATGAGCAAGCTATAGATTTTAATCTTTCCCACTTTTTAATACCGTTTATTTTCTTGCAGACAGAGATATACGAAGAAAGTCAGGGGGGATTTGTAACGTGGAAAATAAGCAAATCGAAGGAACCCACGGACAATCACAAGCAACCTGTGACGGTGCTGGTGTAGTCACAGTCGTTTCTGGAAGGCGTCTTAGCTGCATCTGCATCCCCCACTTACTCATGTATTTCGTCATTTTTCTATGATTAAAAATGTGTAAATACATAGAGGAACGTTACCAATAATGATGATCAAACTATAGATTTAAATATATAAACAGTTATGAGGAAATTCAGGGGGGGGATTTGTAACGTGCACAATGAGCAAATCGAAGACATTGTCTGCGACATTTAATTAGGTATCTCGGTACTTCATTTGCAGCCCGTGTACTGGTATATGTCAAAATTAAAGTTCTAAATGAGATTAGCCTTTCACAACGTCGAGCCGAAAGCAAGCGGGGCTGTAAAAAATTAGCCAAATTGATTTAGAATCTAATTCGTGTCCGGCGCTTAAGGGCGATGAGTGCCGGAAGGTGCGCAGGCTCAATTTAATAAAATTTAAAGTTGCTCTTTTAATGCCATCCCCTAAATCCAATAAAATCTGAATTTTATTAGCGCGTAATAAAAGCTTTGACGTAATAGTTAACGGAGTTTCGGAGTGTCATGTGCGCCCTTTATAACGAAATTAGAAAATAGTTAAAAGTGTAACTGGTGCGACAGACGTTAATAAAGTACGGACGAGGAATGTTATTAAACAGTTCAATTTAGGTTGCTTTGTGTCCCTCCAGATGCATTTTCACACTTCGGATACGTTTCAGACGGAGGCTGTAATTGCCGGCTTTGATGTGAACTACAGACTCACTTTGACGCAAATCAGATCAAGAAAGAAAATTGAAAGACTCTCTGTTTTCTCAGCGCGCCCTGTAACTTATTTAGCAACGCTTGGAGCGTCTGTTACGCTATTTTACATAATTTTCCATTACATGTGGGATACTCGTAAAGTAGTTCAATTTAGAACACAGAACAGAGACTTCGCACAGGCTGATCTCCAAAGTGAAAATTGGATTTTTAAGGAGAACTCTCATAGCCGTCTGCATTCGAAAACTAAAAGTTCCAAAGTTTTCGAATAATAAATTATTCCTTTGGTGTAAATCTAGAACCCGCTCGCTTACACTACTCAAAGAAATTGGAAGGTTGCGACATTAAATTCTTTTGGACTTGGACCTGATTTTTCGAGGCCCGAGAGCATGATCAAACTATAGATTTAAATATTTCCCACTTTTCAATACTGTTTGTTTTGTTGCAAATAGAGATATAAGAGGAAACTCAGGGGGGGATTTGTAACGTGCAAAATGAGCAAATCGAAGAAACCCGCGGACAATCACAAGCAACCGACTCGCGTTCAGAAATACTTCAATTTCGAAAATGCGGAGGGGCAAAATAACTGTTCAAATTAGCATTTACAGCAGCTGACGTAAGGGTAGATTCTTATATCCGCTGCGTAAACTTCCCAACAAATCAATATATGTTCCAAAGTGAAAATTGGATTTTTAACGAGAACTCTCATAGCTGTCTGCATTCGAAAACTAAAAGAAAGTTCCAAAAATGGTAAATTATTGCTTTGGCGTAAATCTAGAACCCGCTCACTTACACTACTCAAAGAAATGGGAAGGTTGCGACATTAAATTCTTTTGGACTTGGACCGGATTTTTTGAGGCCCTTGAAATGGGGAAACAATCGTAAGTGTGGGACATCCTCACTGTTGGGAACATTCGACATAATCGTTGCTAAAAAATAATTCCAGACTCCTAACCAGGGCAGGGGAAATGCATTTCCATTAAAATACATTCGTCGCACAGCACAAACAAATACAAAGCAAAAAGTGTATGCAAAGCTCCATTTTAGTATTCTGGGGCTTTCGGGAATGCAATTGAAAATAGTGCGGAGAATAGAGCAGATATTTGGGTTTTACATAAATCAGTCTGGAGTGTGTCCCACACGAAGTTGCACAATGAACGAGGTAGCTATTGTTTTAAAATTAAGTTTCTTAGGGATGTTAGGTAACTTTCTAGGGTAATAGTTCAACGGGATTGCACAGAAATTTCTATTAGCTGACGTAAACCCAGTCTCTAGAAGTGACAGCTCGTTATTTAATGGTTAATTACAGTACTTGTTTTTTTTCGAGCTATATTACAGCTCCTGAAAATTCAACTAAATATGAAATACTTATCCAAAATTGTAATGAGGCTTGCTGACATTCTAAATTCTCAGCAGATGCTTCCGGTGCGGCTCTAGGGGCCGTGCTGTTGCAAGGTGTAGTCACCGATTTGATTCAACGCGCGAAAAAGGATGCTGGTATGGCCTGTTCGTAGTACAGATTTATACCCCATATGTGGGAGGCTGAAACGACCGCTTAAACCTCAGAATAAACAATTTTAAAACTGAATTATGCAACTTCCAAACGGTTTTAGCAGAAATCTAAACACATAACAAAGCTTTGCGCATTCATTTACCACACACTCATATATCCATTAGCCCATTAGCTTAACCAAGAGAAGAAAAGTGCAATTCTATTAGGGCCAAAGTAGCCGATGTATCTCGGTGCGGTTTCGCGTTTGCAACACTACATAAATTCTTTAATTGGGTAAATTGAACTGGATAATTGAAGCCCGGCCCTTTGGTGAACGTATCGACATTAAGAGGGAACTGCGGCGAAACGTAGCTTTGACCATTAGCTCACGGGTCGGTAGTTATTCACGGGCCCCGGAATACGACCGGGCACACAGATACACCATTAAATATTTCACCTCGGCGGGACCATTTCGTGGCTCTTAATAACTGTCCACTTTATTTTTGAAATTGGATATATAGTGTGACGGCAAGGGCCTTGAGCTCACTTTTATCAGACACCCAATACTTATACCCATACATTATTTTCTATATAGAATCATCAATCTATCCTCTTCTGTCAAAATTCATAATAAAAGGAAAGGGGGGGGCGTGGTCAGTGATACCGGAGTAGCGAAGCAAATTTTTAAGTCTACATCGACGGCCGTCCGCTTCAGTCTTGTTAGTGGTTAAACTAGATTCGTTTCACTTCCCGATAATGGAAACGTGGTTGGCGAAACGTGCGTCGTTTTAAGTATTCATGACTAATGAAAACTATGTAAGTGTGGTTCAAATAACATTCGTATGTTTAGTACGTATGATATAGAAGACCTAGATAAACAACCGCCTCTAGAAAGGTTACACGGCCCAATTTTAAATGCGTGTTGTTTTAGTTAATTATATTAAGTTATATTTAGTTAGCCGGTAACGGTTACCGCTCCTGAAAAACCCTTACTTCCTGTAGCAACAACATTCCCATAAAATAAAATAAAAGCTTAAATTTAAATTAATACAGTTTTAGACCGAGGACTGAGCAGACATTCTTTATTATTTTAGCAAAATTTGATTACAGGCTTTCGCCGGCAGCCACATTTCATGAATTAATGTAAATCCAAAATTACGTAATTATTATTACTGCTAATTTCATTTGGACGAGTATTTTTCTTAAGGATATTATTTCGGCACCTCTACAAATATTTTCACTTAATCTTTTTTGCTATCTCGAATTATCAGCCGGCGACAATCGATTACCGTCACAAACGCAGAGCTCAAAATGAGATCATTGAAAGCAGTAAGCCAACGGTGAAGGATATTTCTGGCCTTAACCGCCATTGTCACGGTACAGGTGACTTAAATCTACAACGATAAAAGTAATTTAGATACTACTGACGAACGGAAGCAAGAAAAGTCGCTTGTTTTTTTAAGTCTGGTGAAAGCATCTTAAACGGATAAGGTGGTTTGAAGATATAATGACATACTTTCATTCCGTCATAGCCTGCTAACTCTTTAACGATAAACTTGTTGTTTTCTATTTTAAATCCTTGAACATCGATAACAAGTTTCATATTTTTAAGCTTTCTAGTTTTCTTAATACCCTCACTCTCAAGCAGTAGAAATCAACGACTCTTCTCAAGTCGATTGAATTTTAACTGGAAACTCTTTGACCACAAAGCAAAAGCAAAATACAAGAATTTCGAAAGTAACCAAAAAATAACAAAATAAGTAGTTAAGCAATGCGGGTTTTGGCCCACTATTTCACGTATTTTGTTATATGGAATAAGGCATTTCGGGAATATTGATGAGGAGCTTCCTGACCGTGCGCCAATCTTGAAATAATGTCCATTTGCAGAAAAACCGGTCCGACTAGGTAGCCTAATAAACTGCGGATCCGACTTCGACACTAACTTGTTTTTCATTCCGATTGAACTAAAGTCCGAAATATATAGTAAACGGTGGCAATAATTCGAATCCAACAATATAAACTCGAGTGGAAGAAGACCGCACCAATAAAGAACATGCACAATGGCTTGGAAATCGTATTCTACCCGTTCTCTGAACGATCATCCCTCTAGTCCTTTCCGTTTTGGGAGTTTCCTCGCTGATCTCAAGGGTTGCCGTCTGTCCCTGCCCCGAAATGCACAATAAAAATGTGTTCCAAATAGTTTAACCTCTTTAAGTGGACGGCTTTTAATATTTAACAAACATATCTGACGGAATAAATTATCAACCGAGACGCCCCGACGAACCGCCCGGGTTGTTTATCAGCACAAATACGTTTTAGAATATATCCGTGGCTCAGCAGATTTAAGACATATAGGGAAACAACATAAATACCACCTTGAACGTAAGTAAAAACTAGTAGTAAATATATTTACATTTCATCATTTTATCATTTTAACATCTTTGGTTCCTCAGGCAATAGAAAATGGCAGTAAATTGACTTAAGTAGTTAAACTATGCGGGTTCTGGACCATTCGTTATTTCATTTCACTTTTTCACTTTGATTCCTCAGGCGATAAAAAACTAAATTGACTTCAATAGTTGTTATACTATGCGAGTTCTGGACCTTCTGCTACTTCATTTCACCTTGATTCCTCAGGAAATAGACAATAGTAGTAAATTGACTTAAGTAGTTATACTATGCGGGTTCTGGACCATTTGTTACTTCATTTCACTTTGGTTCCTCAGGCAATAGAAAATGGTAGTAAATTGACCTAAGTAGTTATACTATGCGGGTTCTGACCCATTTGTTATTTCATTTCACTTTGATTCCTCAGGCAATAAAAAACTAAATTGACTTCGGTAGTTATACTATGCGGGTTCTGGACCATCTGTTACTTCATATCACTTGGGTTAAATGTTAATTAACCTATTAAAAATTCGGGTGGTCCTAAGCTTGGGGGCTCTGCGCTATAACAAGGCCCTGATAAAATTTTAACATCTTTTTACTTTAGTCTAATTCAATTTGGGAGCTCATCAACTTTTACAACTTAAACATTCAGATGTAGTCGTGGTAATAAAGTAAAAGTGCACTAAAATACAATGTTCAATATAACTTGGATAAACGAGGACCCGGGGAATTAATAAATGCTCCTTTAACCGCACATTAAAAAAGTAATATAATGGTTGAATATCTCGAGTTAAGTGGAAATTAGCCAGGGGAGCACGTATAAAAAAGATCAAGTAAGCCACCTTAAATTTAAAGTACTGGGTGTAATTCGGGATTTTATAGGGTGGCGGGGCCGCTCCAGTCGCTCCCTCGGGCAGCATTTATCGAGATGTAGAAAAGATTGCCGGGTGTTGGTTCGTGCTTATTCCGGACGCAGAACACGTCTTCGATGTTGGGGTCGCTACACGCATTTGGACGTGGTCACGACGACTCAATTGATTCTTTCGCAATAATAGCCTCTCGGGGGAATGGATGCTTGATGCCTAATACGACGTGTAACATTCTAATGTCTGCCCGAGTGGAAGGAATCCTTTCTGCACTAAATAATGACCATTCAAGGTGCCTAATTGGCGCCGGCTCGCCTCTGATAGAATTCAAAGCAAATCCAATTTACGTTCGATTATGATTTCTGCGCCAAACTAATAACGCAGGCCAGGAGATTAATGGAGTCCGGCGAGTTCGCTTCTTGCCGATGACAGACAATTATTCATGTATTCTGTCTAAGGGACAGAACCTCAAGAAATTATATCTTAAGTTCTGTGGCCCCCCAGCTTCCCTATTTATGCGTCGGCATGGGGCGTGGCTCCGTTTCGATGGCGTAGCGTGGTTAGTCAAGGAGGACATGGGTTTCGATGTATTGGTGGTTGTAGTCGGAAGTTGTCGACATTATTCGGATTGTTATGTATTTCTAAGGTTGATTTAATCAGCGCGCAATTCAGAGTGCAATTCAAACGTCTTCCTTTAGGGTGCGAAGTATCACGGGCGCGTTTATTAGCGACATTTACTATTTTTTTCATATCCCAATCAGTTCAAAGGTTTAGGACGATACGCTGTGTGTGTATATGTCACTACCTACGCAATGCTACAAACAGGGCATGCCTTTATAACAAGCGCGAATTTCCATTCAGCTCGTCTCGCACCAAAGGGCAGCACCTCATTAAGGGCACGAAATTAAATTTCACTGGATGTAATTGGAGCCGGGAATGACATGTGCTGGGCGGCGATCATGTGACTCTCGCCGAATAACTTATCGGAGCAACTGCACCGCAGTATCTAACCGATGCGACCTAACGACCTTTTACCGCAATTAAAAAGGTGCCCGTTCGTTGAGTCTAGTTATTGCTTGGGGACGCTTTTACATGATTACTGTTTTGTGTTTCACATTTAATAGGGGCCCATTGACGCGACAAATCTATTGTTTTTGTGAGAAGAATGAAATGGGACACTCCATGAGGCTGTATGTGTGTGCGAGCACCTAAGGCAAACTTTATTGCATCAGCTATTACCGCCACGGCATTTAAACATGTAGCCCAATAGAATTCGTTATGCGTGCCATCTGCACCACACAAACTAGTCCACATATGCCAAAACATTTCCGTTCCGTTGTTCTTTAGTTCGATGTTTAACTTGCACGGCATGTGGAGCTGCTACTCCGTTCGGTATCAACGAACTAGCTAGCTGCCCCCCCTCCCCTTTTCTCATTAGCGTTGAAGTTTTGCAAGCGCAATATCATCGCAACTTCTAAGCGCTGTAGGAAATACCAAATCAAGCACTTCAATGATATTGTGGCGTGTTTGTGAGTTTCCAAACTCAGTTCAAATTTCTCCTTATTAATTAGTTAAATTTGTATCCTAATAGGCAGCCTAACTATCTACTAAAATTACTCCCAGTTACTTTAACTAATATTGTGCAGCGACAATTAAATTAGGCCTTTGCAGCTTTGTATCCTCTTTGTGAAGTTTTCTGGGCATAAATAGCAAGCGCAAATGAGGTTATGTTACAAATCGGTTCATTTCTCACTGTAGGGAACTACCAATGTCGGGCAGGGTACAAACAGCAAACGAGGGCCTGTTTCTGTTAGATATAATTGATATAAATATCCTAAACATATAACCAAACAATCACGTTATTTAACAAACTCATAAAGCACCACATGACTAGCTGTATTATTGCGTATCATGGTTTCCACTTGAATGATGGCTCGCACATAACACGTAACAGCGAAATATTTCATTTTTGAACAGCTAATGCCGCAGCGGCGGCAAATTAATCTTTTAATGTAGTAATGATGATTTAGACCTAACCTATGCATAATTTACCACTACCACACCACCAGCAATTCACTGCGTAGGCACTGTCGGAAATAGCGCACAGTATTTCGATAAATTCAATTCGGTAACGTTGATATACACACGCCGCAGCTGTCAGTTTGTCAAACAGTTTTAAAACGCAGTAAATATTTGTGCTACGGTCGCTGCAATCGGGATAAAAGGGTTAAGGGCAGTGGGCATGTTAAAAATGGCGAACACTATGTTGACGTCGCCCATAATTACTAACTAACCCCAACCATCTGACAAATACCACTATGTCATCATACAACGGACCCGACTGTTGTTCCGAATAACTTCGTAGCAATTTTTACCCTCAAACTTGTGTAATACCGCAGGTAGATTTAATAATCCACCCTCGGCCTGGCACATCTTTATTTTATAGGTCGATCTAATGCAGATTTTTGAATCAAACCACTTTTTCACGCATAACTTTTGTGTTCGCGGGGAGAATATATGACACCGCCAGAATTTATGTTATTTTTCGCCTATACACCTTTCCCTATCACGCCGGCTTTGTCCTGTCGGAACACGCCATAAACACATTATTTTTATCAGCCCGTTCGAACCTTCGAATAAATGGAATACCACATAATCCCATCAATATTTGCTTTATTCCAAGCAAACGAGGCGGTCCACGCGACGCAGACGGTGCGTTCGCGGCTTGTCCTTTCCAATATTTTCATGCGTCATTAAGCAATTACTAATTACTTTACTGTACTTAATTGGACAAACGTCGCGCCGTTTCGAAAAATACGGCTACTTTGTTGAAAACGTCAAATATACAAATTGAGGCGATTAAAATTTATAATAGTCGTAAATGTCAGAAAGGCACGGTTTCAGGTTCAGCTAATAAACATGGCCGGAACGGCACAATGGAAAGGGAATTTAGTGCACAATGCACATTGCGCGCAGTGCGGTTTCTTTATGTAGGTGAGCGACGTTAATAATTAAACATTTAATTTTCATTACGTACAACCCCGGAATTAAACGTGAAGCAAAGCGGAATTTAATTGATAATAACTTGCTGGATTAGTAGTGTCGTGTCGCTAGGTTGTCCTCCGAAATAAATTGGGGATGTGAACAGGCCTAGGTCTTCCGAGGGTTACATTTGGTGAGCTCTCCTTGCAACTTGACTTGATATAGGGAAAACTATGCAGGTGGCGTTGATGGTTTACTTGTTTTGTTATTTCAACAGTTTGATTTCCCAGGTAATAGAAAATGGCAGTGAACTGACTTAAGTAGTTGTACTATGCGGGTTCTGGACGATTTGTTATTTTACCATTCGTTATTTCACTTCACTTCGGTTCCTCAGGCAATAGAAAATGGAATTAAAGTGACTTAAGTAGTTATACTATGCGGGTTCTGACCCATTTGTTATTTCAGTTCAATTTGATTCCTCAGGCAATAGAATACTAAATTGACTTCAGTAGTTATACTATGCGGGTTCTGACCCCATTTGTTATTTCATTTCACTTCGATTCCTTAGGTAATAGAAAATGGCAGTAAATTGACTTAAGTATGTTATACTTGCGGGTTCTGGACCATTCGTAATTTCATTTACTTTGGTTCCTGAGGCAATAGAAAATGGCAGTAAATAATTGATTTAAGTAGTTATATTATGCGGGTTCTGACCCATCTGTTATTCCATTTCACTTTAATTCCTCAGGCAATAGAAAACTAAATTGACTTAAGTAGTTATACTATGCGGGTTCTGGCCCATTTCTTATTTCATTTCACTTTGATTCCTCGGGTAATAGAAAATGGCAGTAAGTTGACTTAAGCAGTAGTACTATGAGGGTTCTGGACCAAAAGTAGTTATATGTTATTTCTTATGGATAAATGGTGGTAACCGGTAGTTATCCTTATTTAGCCTTAGGCTGTCCTAGTACCTCGAGACGCTGCGACTACAGCCAAATATTTAAAGTGACGACGTTACCACCGGAGACTGCATAAGAAATATCAATATTTTGGTGCAGAACCCGCATAGTATAACTACTGCTTTTAAATGGCGACACTATGAGATTTTAGTTCTAAGAGTTTCACGCTGTATAAGGCAGCAGCCGCGTGGATCTTATTAAGACGAATCATGACGAGTCAATGCCTTGAAGCAGGATTTATCATCCGGCCCTGGGGAATATTTATTCGAGAATGCACCAGGCAACTTCTTTAATTAAAGTTATTTGGTAGGTGTTTTATTTGAGCGGGACAAATTGTAGATGGCGCAGCGGCAATTAGTAAATTTTGTAGTTGAAGTCGAACATAATGCGGAGACGTAGCAAGGTGAACACACAGACGATCCTCCAGGGGGACGGAGTCTGAAATCTGGGCTCCCTGACACGGCGTACATATTATGAATTGAGACAACAACATTCCTTTGAGAAATTCTACAAGGGTTCTCGTTTACAAAACATGTTTATGGCTTTCGTAAGGAAATGGAGGAACTTTGTTATATTCCGCACTTAACAAGTTATATTAGAATAGCAGGAGGAAGCAATAAAAAACGCAGCCAGGGTTTTACTTGCTGCTGCGGTAATAACAGAGCTATGCTGGCGTAATTCATGTATATGTCTATAAAACAAATTAGAGACGTTATAGGAACATATGAATTATAAATTAGTGGCGTAACCCTAATTAAGGAGATTTTTCGGAAGCAGATCAGTCCGCCGACCGTCAACACCGCACCGCAATTTTTCTGCCGTTGTTTAAACTATTGGTAAGCACACGTGAGTCAACCGCGTACACCGGTACCAGTAAAGATACGTAGCATTGTTCATTTTGTTACCGTAGAATTAAATAGTAAATTTAATAATTGTAATAAAATTTATCCGTGTTTTAAATAATAGACCTGCTAAATCAAACATAGAGTTGAGTCAACCGGTAGTCGTGTACCTGTGAGATATCAAATTAGTGAAGACAGTTGTTATCTCATTGGTCGCCGCGTTATATAATAGGAGACACTTCATTGCGTGAAAACGATTGGAGTCTCAACGATCCAGCCGACAGTACATATTAGGAGAATTGACACTTCATTGCGTGAAAACGATTGGAGTCTCAACGATCCAGCCGATATTATAAAACAGGAGAGCTGACCCTTCATTGCGTGAAAACGATTGGAGCGTCACCGATCCGTCCGAATCTTCTTCCTTCAAAAATACTAACATGAAAGAAAACCCAGCAACTCTGACAAATTTATCATCTCCGCGAAAGTCCTGGAATCAAATTTAATACTTTAACCACATTTTTAACTTCTCAAATAACATCAGTTATTTTGACGTTCACATACTTTTATTATGTTGGTCGAATGTGGGAATATCTCGAGATGATTCCCCCTGCTCTTTTAAGGACTGCCGCTGCAACCTGAACGCACTCGACCTGGGAATTAAATAAAAGAACCGAAACAAAAACAAAATAGAAAATAAACCAATTAAGGATCGACTACTCGGGCCCCACAATGCACAGCAAACGAAGTGAAATGAGTAAAAATAAAGGAGCGCCGACTGAAAATGGTCGACACTTAGTGTTCACTTTGCAGAAAACAGATAATGCTGTTCTCTAGGTTTATGCTTTATCGACATTCCGCTAGTGACAGGCAAAAATCCATCTGACAGCCTGTCGCCCTATAACTAGCAAGTTCAGATACGAGCGGGAACCTTTTACGAAAATTACTTTCTAGGACCTCTTATATAAGCCAGATTCGAGTTCCGAATTCGAGAGGCAGATTGATGTGCGCGCCTGGCTTTAACCCAAATCCATATTGTGCTCAAATATAATAATTGATAGCGACTTACGAACCTATCGATTAAATGAATTAATGGCGGGCCGAAAAATTGCGCGAATTTGCCACGTACACACAAAACACCCAAGAAATAATAATAATAATAGTAAAAATATGATAACGCATAATTACTTGTTTAATAACTGGTACCATCTCCTCTATCGTAGTAGTGCGTGGATATTTTTCCATCTATAATTAGGATTAAATTATACTTTCTGTGAAACGACACTCTGTACCGTTCAGTTCGCTTCTAGCAGTCCGCCCGACCAGTCCAGCAGTCTTGACGAGGAAAGGTTACAATTCCTACATTAATTTTATATTTCCATGTTGACGTTCGCTGACGAAACTCTTTTAATAAGAAAAAAACCTATACTTGACGCATTATCCATTACAACATACCCCGACCCTACAGAACAAAGTTCGCCGTCACGCAATCCAATGAATCGAATAAACAACATACATATGTAATCAACTAACACATCTACCTTTTATCTTAGCGTGTAGGAAATACAAAAACCCATGTCAAGCATAATATCCCTTGTTAGCTGTTCTGATATACAAACAATGGCCTCGATGTCCATTAGTATACACCACCGGAATAGTATTTAATATACGAAAACGAATCGCAGCTCAGCTTTAATGAAGGCCTTCCTGCGGAAAGTAAAATTTAAACGTTGCGTTATTTATACGCATGGGGCGACGTAGCCTCGACGTTTCGCCCAGCTAGGCGACATCAACAAGACATGACCGGATTTGCTGTTATTATTTTTTATGCTAACTAAATTTATCCGTTGGGAGTCAGATTCACGTTGCAAGTTCGACTTGTGCCGTCATGTGCGGACGGCAAATGGATATTCATTGTATCTAAATACAATGATGGCCACTTCAACTTTGTCAGGAGAGCTTTGACAGGCAATTCTCCTAGTGTGGTTAACTGTTTAACACACCGACAAACACTGGAAACTCTGTGCTTTATTTAATTAACTACCGAACATCAAAGCTCTTGATAATGGATCAAACTATATTGAGAGCTCATATTTAGACGCGGAATATTAGAGCTGACTCATTGTTGTACTGCATCGAATCACATGTTATAGAATCGCACAGGAGAATTTTTTAATTATTAATTAAAATCAAATTAACGATAAATCGACTCGGACACTACTTATTTCTTCAATTTTCTTCTTTTTCATTTCTTTATTTAATTTTATATTCTTCGAGTTTTAAAACTATGTATACATTTTTAATAATAAAACAAACATTTTTATGGAACGAAATTGAAACCGGAAATATTCTTCTTCTTATCTTCCTCTTTTTCTTCTTAATTTTATATTCTTCGAATTTTTGAACAATATATACATTTTCAATAAGGAAACATTTTAATGGAACGAAATTGAGACCTAAATTATTCTTTCAATTATCTTATCTTCCCTCTTCTTCCTCTCTTTCTTTCTATTTCTTTATAATTTTTATTTTCTTCTGATTCTCAAACATAGATTTTCGCTAAAAAAAACCTTTTTATGGAATGAAATTGAGACCTGAATTGTTTTTTCAATTAGCTTATCTTCCTTTTCGTTATCTTTTTTTTTTCTATATCTTCTTTTCTTCTTAATTTTTATTTTCTTCTGATTCTCAAACACGCAGATTTTCAATAAAAGAAAACCGTTTTATGGAACGAAATTGGGACCTGAATTATTTTTTTATTCTTATTTTTCTCTTCTCCTTTTTCTTTCTACTTATTGTTCTTTTCTTCTTCACAAGTTAGGATCGCAGAGAATTTTTTTAGTTATCAATTACAATCAAAGTGACGATAAGCCGACTTGGAAACTACTTATTTCTTCAATTTTCTTAGATTCTTCTTTTTCATTCTTAATATTATATTCTTCGAATTTCTAAACAATGTGTACATTTTCAATAAAAAAACATTTTAGTAGAACGGAATTGAGACCTAAATAATTTTTTTCAATTATCTTATCTTCCTTCCTCTTCTTCCTCTCTTTCTATTTCTTCTTCTTGTCTTTTTAATTTTTACTTTCTTCTGATTCTCAAACGTATAGATTTTCAATAAAAAAAAACCTATTTATGGAACGAAATTGAGACCTGAATTATTTTTTCAATTATCTTCCTTTTCGTTATCTTTCTTTCTATTTCTTCTTTTCTTCTTAATTTTTATTTTCTTCTGATTCTCAAACGTGCAGATTTTCAATAAAAGAAAACCGTTTTATGGAACGAAATTGAGACCTACATTATTTTTCTTCTTATCTTTCTCTTCATCCTCTTTTTTTCTACTTATTGTTCTTTTCTTCTTCACAAGTTAGGATCGCAGAGATTTTTTTAATTATCAATTACAATTAAATTAACGAAAAGCCGACTTGGAAACTACTTACTTCTTCTTCAATTTTCTTAGATTCTTCTTTTTCATTTTTTCTTAATTTTATATTCGAAATTTTAGGCAATGTATACATATTCAATAAAAAACATTTTAATGGAACGAAATTGAGACCTAAATTATTTTTTCAATTATCTTATCTTCCTCCTCTCCTTCTTTTTATTTCTGTTTCTTCCTCTTTTCTAATTTTTTATTTTCTGATTCTTAAACGTATAGATTTTCAATAAAAAAAAATTATGCAACGAAATTGGGACCTGAATTGTTTTTTCAATTATCTTATCTTCCTCTTCTTCCCGTTTTTCTTTCTATTTCTTCTTATTTTCTACTTCTTAATGTGTATTTTCTTCTGATTCTCAAACGTACAGATTTTCAATAAAAAGGACATTTTTATGGAACGAAATTGAGACCTGAATTATTTCTTCAGTTATCTTTCTCTTCTTCATCTTTTTCTTTCTATTTCTTCTTTTTTTCTTCTTCTTGACATGTTAGGATCGCACAGGAGAATTTTTTTAGTTATCAATTATAATCAAATTGACGATAAGACGACTTGGAAACTATTTACTTCTGCAATTTTCTTAGATTCTTCTTTTTATTTCTTCTTCTTAACTTTATATTCTTCGAATTTTTAAACAATGTATACATTTTCAATAAAAAAACATTTTAATGGAATGAAATTCGATTACCTTATCTTCCTCTCCATCTTTCTATTTCTGTTTCTTCTTCTTTTCTTCTTAGTTTTTATTTTCTTCTGATTCTTAAACGTATAGATTTTCATTAAAAAAGAAATTGGGACCTCAATTGTTTTCTCAATTACCTTATCTTCCTCTTCTTCCTGTTCTTCTTTCTATTTCTACTTCTTAATGTGTATTTTCTTCTGATTCTCAAACGTACAGATTTTCAATAAAAAGGACATTTTTATGGAACGAAATTGATACCTGAATTGTTTCTTCAGTTATCTTTCTCTTCTTCATCTTTTTCTTTCTATTTCTTCTTTTTTTCTTCTTCTTGATATGTTACGATAGCACAGGATTTTATTAGTTATCAATTACAAATAAATTGACGGTAAGCTAAGAAACTATTTATTTCTTCAATTTTCTTATCTTCTTTTTCATATCTTCTTCTTAATTTTATATTCTTTGGATTTTTAAACGGTGAATAGATTTTCAATAACAAAAAAACATTCTTATGGAACGAAATTGAGATCTGAATTATTTTCTCAATTATCGTATTTTCTTCTTCTTCCTCTTTATCTTTCTATTTCTCAAACTATGTATAGATTTTCAATAAATAATCATAGTTATGAAACGAAATTGAGAGATAAATTATTAAGAACGAAAAAAATAAAGTGGAAGTCAAGCTTTAACCAATAACTTGGTCTCCTCTTCCCTTTGGTAAAAAATTGGAGTGACAAGCAATAAATGACAATTTCGAATGAACAAATGAATCTCCGGAATACCATTCGTGTGTGAATTATTATTAATATTTAAGCGTTACCCACTCGTTTTATCTATTTCTTTACCTGGCCAATTTCTGCCAGATCATGCAAATTTAAGGAGAGGTATATATTATGCAGCAGGATCCTTCCTGCTACTTCCAAACGTCTTAGCCAGATATTCGAGCCCAAATCAGAGGGCATTGGTTTTATTTAGACTACCGGTTGCGTAGTGTTCAACCAATTAGACGAGTTTATCCGATTGAATACTATATCTTCTGGAAGTTTAGATACGAGAGAACTTGAACTATATAGAGAAGTTCAATATATACGATGGAATTGTTCAAGCTCATCGTTGAAGGATGTATTTAAAATTTCTACTAGCTTTCCTATATGTAAAATTTTAACCTAGTTCCAAAGTTTCTAATTACCAGTACATGTAAAAATGATAGCTATCCATGAATTTTGCTGAAGTGGAACTCTTAGATAAGTTGGATCTACATTTACTTCTGCAACTTTTGTATAAAATATGCGAACTTAGTCGTAAAGTTTGTTGTATTTATACTACTCTTCGAGCTAATACTAAGCAGTAATGATAATAGGTACAGTAAAAAGGAAAAATACTAAAGTCTTACTACCTAAGTTTGTTCTTCGGGTAGTTTCAAAGAGAATTAAACACATCTATATCTAGGTTTATTAAAAGGTAAAGTGAGCTCCACTTTGCAGTCATTATCGTCCTCTTTAATCATGTCACGATCCTTCCGTTTCGTGATTATAAGCCACCTCAGTCCAATACTGCCCGATGGTTGAATTAAAACCCAGTCTTTAGCTAGGTAAGTAACTACAAAGACAACCAATAAATCCTAAATAATATCAGGATAGCAAAGACTTTATCGCCTGTCAAAAGCTACAGAGGAAACTTTTATATTAGTTTACTGATCGTTTGGAAAAAAATTATGAAACTATACAGACAGTTTACGTATGGCCTCGGTATACAAAATGGAGAGTTCATCGTATTTTATTTATCTAATTTATTTCATTTATTTCAGTTATTTCAGTTACTTCATTTATTTCATTTACTTTATTTATTTCATTTATTTTATTTACTTCATTCACTTCGTTTATTCCATTTATTTTATTTATTTCATTTACTTCATTTATTTTATTAATTTTATTTACTTTATTTACTTCATTTATTCCATTTATTTCATTTACTTCATTTGTTTCATTTATTTTATGTATTTCATTTACTTCATTTATTTTATTTACTTTATTTATTTCATTTATTTTATTCATTTACTTCATTCATTTAATTTATTTATTTCATTACTTTCATTTATTTTATTTATTTCATTTACTTCATTTAATTTATTTACTTTATTTATTTCATTTATTTTATTTACTTCATTTATTTCATTCACTTCATTTACTCCATTTATTTTATTTATTTCAGTTACTTCATTTATTTTATTTACTTTATTTATTTCAGTTACCTCATTTATTTTATATGCTTTATTTACTTCATTTATTTCATATCTATTTATTCATTTATTTTATTTATCTCACTTATTTCATTTATTTTATTTATTTCATTTACTTTATTTATTTTATTTACTTCATTTACTCCATTTATTATATTTACTTTATTTATTCCATTTATTTTATTTATTTCATTTACTTCATTCATTTCATTCATTTATTTCATTTACTTCATTTATTTTATTTACTTCATTTATTTTATTTATTTCATTTACTTCATTTATTTTATTTCCTTCATTTATTTCATTTATTTATTTCATTACTTTCATTTATTTTATTAATTTCATTTACTTCATTTATTTAATTTATTTCATAAATTTTATTTACTTTATTTATTTCATTTGCTTTATTTATTTTATTTACTTCATTTACTCCATTTATTTTATTAATTTTATTTACTTCATTTACTCCATTTATTTTATTTACTTTATTTATTCCATTTATTTTATTTATTTCATTTACTTTATTCATTTCATTCTTTTCATTAATTTCATTCATTTACTTAATTTAATTTATTAATTTCATTTACTTCATTTATTTCATTTACTTCATTTATTTTATTTCCTTCATTTATTTCATTACTTTCATTTATTTTATTAATTTCATTTACTTCATTTATTTAATTTATTTTATTTACTTTATTTATTTCATTTGCTTTATTTATTTTATTTACTTCATTTACTCCATTTATTTTATTTACTTCATTTACTCCATTTATTTCATTTACTTCATTCATTTCATTTATTTATTTCATTATTTGATTTATTTCATTTATTCAATTTACTTTATTTATTTCATTCATTTATTTCATTACATTCATTTATTTTATTTATTTCAATTACTTCTTTTACTTTATTTACTTCATTTATTTTATTTATTTCATTCACTTTATTTATTTCAGTTACTTCATTTATTTCATTTATTTCATTTATTCAATTTACTTCATTTATTTCATTTACTTCATTTATTTTATTTATTTTATTTACTCCATTTATTTTATTTATCTCATTTATTTCACTTATTTCATTTATTTTATTTATTTCATTTACTCCATTTATTTTATTAATTTCGTTTACTTCATTTATTTAATTTACTTTATTTACTTCATTTACTTAATTTATTCCATTTGTCCATTCCATACTTTATTTATTTCACTTATTTCATTTATTTTATTTATTTCATTTACTCCATTTGTTTTAATTATTTCATTTACTTCATTTATTTTATTTCATTTACTCCATTAATATTATTTATTTCATTTACTTCATTTATTTTATTTTTATTTCATTTATTACATTTATTTTATTTTATTCATTTACTTTATTTATTTCACTCATTTCATTTATTTTATTTATTAATGCACTTAATTGCTTCTGCCATTCAACGTTGTTACCCAAGTCATTAAGAAAATTAATCACTGGCACCACTTAGGTCTCTTGAGGTACTCCGAAAATATCATAGCAACGAATTCGCAATTTCCCATTTCTCTGCATGTACAAGAACGTAAAGGCGTTTCTAGCTTTTCAAAGAAGCGTATTTAAATAATGCCTGTAACAGGTGCACTTATGCGGATGTCATGCAAATATAAAATATATAAATCCTCAGCTGATTCGTGTGAACGTACTATGTACATGCTTGCAAATAAACAATATACATGACAATTGTGATAAATTATGTAGGTACGTCCAATGTCACGCAACAAATTCCCGAGTATTGTCCAGTGATTGTTGTAAACATTGCAATCGCTTCCCATAAAATTATCTTATATGACAGGCACGTTCTTATAAATATTTTCAATGAATTATTGACTTTAGTACCTCTAGAATAACGTATCAATAATAAAAGCACAGCACAGTTATGGAATTCATCTTTCATTTATGAATTCGTATAAGGGTTTTTATAGTAAAGTGAATGTCACAATAATGTACTCCCGGCGCAGTCGCCATGTAATGAAATTATAAGGTGATCGGAAATGATTGACCGATTTGCCGAAAAAGAATCTGTTAGTTCCAAAACTAATTATGTATATGCCGCAGGGACGGACACTTATTTTTGGCCATCTTGTACGTTCATTATTGGATAATTAATATAACAGTAAATTTCTTGTTTTGTTTATTATCCACATGACTGGCGAGGTAAGAAATATGTAACGAGAACTTTTAGCAGTAAAGTTAAATTAAGCGAAGAATCCCCCGCCTTAACTTTATTTAGACGATTCACTAAGCCACGAGTTTCCAAATTTATAATACAGAAAAGAAACATAATTCCCGAAGTTTTAACAATCTGGAAAGTTCAAAATTCTAATTTTATATCCATTACTAGACGCGTGTGTTATAAAGTAAATTTTTTATATATTCGCCATTACCCGAAAGTTCTGAATACATCAAACAGACCCCTGCATGGGCATATCAAAATCACTTCGCAACAAAGCGTCCAACTTGTGTTCTTTTTCATCTTTTGATCGTTGACGTATTACATACAATTTATATGTAAATTTCGCAAAGGTTTACCGCACATCCTGGAGCGGCCACTGTCTATTTACTACCTATACGTGCCCGCCCAAAAAACTGCTTTATTCCGTGCCATAAAAGTGAGTTTTTATTCAAAGTAAATTCACTGTTTGATGTGGTTTGTTATGAAGTTACCGCAGCACATACATTAATTACTTTAGGGCGGGTATTATGCTCGGAGAAATTTGCTGCCGGTGCGCGGTGACAGCGTCGCTCATACAAAAAAAAACTATGCTAGCAAATATTCATGCGAAAATGTATTTGATTCGAGGAGAGTAATATGGGCTGTTGTTCCAATTACGTACAGCTTTTTCATAAATGAAACTTCACAAAGAAAAAATTTAAACACCCAATTTGTTACGAAAAAAATATGAATATATACAGTACAGGGTTTGCTGGAACGGAAACGAGATTAATTCGGTTAGATTTGGCAACAGCGCGATTGTAACGAATAGTAATTGGTGCGATGTTGCCAAGTGTGCATTTACCGACTATTATTATGATAATTTTTTCAGAGCAAACCGTTCACTTTAAATAAAGAATTTCTGCGATGTCTTCATGTCACACACGACTTCTAGCAGTGGTTAGAGTACGAGCACTGTTTTCGAAAACACCCTGTATACGTGCAAATTTTCAAGCCAGAAAAATACTTGATTCTATTCTGAATTTAAAGACGATCCGACTGGGTGTTTCCGATTACAGGCAGCGCAGTGATTGCCACCGGTTCGTCACGTAGTTTTCGGGAGCACATAAAAGTTTAGGATCGAGTTCTCACTCGGTATTTTTAGGGGTTTGTCGGGCAGCTTAATTAAAATTTACCGGCTGTGATACTTAAATTACAGTCCTAATAATAGTCTCGGGCACACCCGCCGCCACGTCGCGTCAACGAGAGTGACGGTTTAATTTCGAATTTAACATAATGGAATAATAATCCCTGTCCCTCATTTTTGACACATAACGAAGTATTAGTAAGTCCTTCAGTACGGAGGCCTATATATAAATTTATAGGCAATAAAATGATTGGCCAAACAAGAAGAAATAATACAGAATAATTCTATAAACAAGACATTCAGCAATCGTCCCAGAGATGGCGCTAATGGTATGGAAATTAGAGGATTATGGGACGATCTAGAGGAGGAGCATCTAGATTATTCTAGAAGGTATATCTACAGGTATATAAAGGCCAAGATGGTCCACTGCAAGCAGAAGAATAGTGGAAAGTGAATTGAACACAGCAGAAAAGGAACAGTGACTAGTAGTGAATAATGGCGGTTAAGAGTAGTAATTAGTGTTATGGTGACTAATTATCCTAGGTAATTAAAAAATGCAAATATTTTGTAAATAAAAATATATCAGCAATCCTAATATAAAAAAAACCTGTCGTTAATTTCTTGTCGCGGCCTATCTATCTATTTTAAAGGATCCCGACACTCGGAGGCATTACACATAATTCTCCCCGGCGCTGTCTAATTTGGAAAGTAAAACATCCTATAAGACCTAGTCACCACACATCCCATTAGTTTAATCTCCGAGTAAAATATTTTCCCTCAAAGTTAAATAATAACAATAACAGTAAATTTAATGCTTACGAGAGCCCGTAACTCCGAATATAACGCCGAAAGTTAATCCACTTTGGGTTAATCGCGGTCGTGGGTAAAGTCGCACGAATTACCTATAAGGCAGCCAGTGCTGCGGCAGGTGTGGAGATATATGCGGGGAGATAGTCAGCTCTGACACCTAATTACGTCGGAGTATGTAAATAACACGGCGACGTATATCGAGGGTGTAACGACGCTTGCCGTCTTCGATGGGGCTTTGGGTCAGATCAGAGGATCACGTGAAAAATATGGGTGCTCCGGACTGGTATCTCCTCGGCGCGCGGCGCGGAGCTATATGCATACAGATGAGCGAGGCAACTAGCGCATATGACCTGAAACAGCCCAACGCACCATAAATAAACAAATAGGAAGTAGTTATAAAAAGAATGTTTCGTTTTGTTTCATTAAAATGTCCGAAAAATTATGTAACTTCCGAAATTTTTCGATTTTCGCAGTTTACGAGAATAGGGGTGGTTTAAAACGAGGCAAAATATTGGTGTTCGATTCCTCTCTCGATGCCCGATCCAACGATATGTCACACGGGTAGTCTGTCGCGGCGTTAAAAAGTCACCCCCAACATAATTGAACATTGGGAGGCATGCCGAACAACTTATTTTATTTTGTCCTATCGAAATATGGGCGAAAAATTATATAACTTCCAATATTTTTCGTTTTCCGCATTTTGCAAGAATAGGGGTGGTTGAAAGCGCGGCAAAATATTTGTGTTCGATTCCTATATTGATGCCCGATCCAACGATACGTCACACGGGTAGTCTGTCGCGGCGTTAAAAAGCCACCCCCAACAACCCCTAACATAATTGAACATTGGGAGGTAAGTCAAACAACTTATTTCATTTTGTCCCATCGAAATATGGCCGAAAAAATTGTGTAACTTCTGCAATTTTTGGTTTTTCGCAATTTTCGAGAATATGGGTGGTTTAAAATAAGGCAAAATATTTGTATTCGATTCCTCTATTGATGCCCGATCCAACGATATGTCACAAGATGGGTCTGTCGCAGCGTTAAAAAAGCCACCCCCAACAACCCCCAACATAATTAAACATTGGGACTCACGTTGAACAACTTATTTTATTTTGTCCCATCAAAATTCGGCCGAAAAACTGTGTAACTTTCCCAATTTTTGGGTTTTCGCAGTTTGTGAGAATAGGGGTGGTTTAAAACAAAGCAAAATATTTGAATTCGATTCCTCTCTAGATGCCCGATCCAACGATATGTCACACGGGTAGTCTGTCGCGGCGTTACAAAGCCACCCCCAACAACCCCCAACATAATTAAACATTTGGAGGCAAGCCAAATCACATATTTTATTTTGTCCCATCGAAATTCGGTTGAAAAATCGTATAACTTTCGCAATTTCTGGTTTTTCGCAGTTTGTGAGAATAGGGGTTGTTTAAAACAAGGCAAAATATTTTAATTCAATTCCTCTCTCAACGCCCGATCCAACGATATGTCACACGGTGGGTCTGTCGCAGCGTTAAAAAGTCATCCCCAACAACCCCCAACTTAAATTTTGTCGTTAAAAAAATCACCCCCAATAAATTTAACATCCGAGAAGCAAATCGTACTGTACATGAGTTTTGTTACGAATTTGCACCCACTTTACAGAAATCTGTATGCTCTCTCGCAGGCAAATGTGGTGATTCCGCAGTCGTCCCAGAGATGGCGCCAATGGTACGGAAATGAATTAGAGAACTATAGAATCGTGGAATGATCTAGAGGAGCATCTAGATTGTATTAGAAGGTATATCTGCAGGTATATAAGGGCCCACTGACAGAGAAGGAACTATGACTAGTAGCGAATAATAGTGGTTAAAAGTAGTAATTAGTGAGTTAGTAAGTTTTTTAGAAACAAGTCATATAAAAAAACAACCCAAAAATCTTCTGCTCCTTCTACTTGCAGAGCTGGTTTTAAATAGTCACAATTAACCCCATATGCTCGGACCTGCCTGATATCCCACTTAATCTCCTTTATTGCATACCTATCCGCAACTTACGAGTAGATATCAAGAGGGCAACTTTCCGTTTTTTTCCCCCGAGTCGAAACCAAGAAAACTTCTTACTGTGACTAAGATTGAGGAGCCAGATTACTTTCAGTGATTTTATCGAGAATTATAGTCGGCTCCTTTTTACCCAATATGTGACGGACGATTGCTGAATGTGCTGCCTCAGTTATACGGAGCTGTTTTTTTTTTGTAACGAAAGGCCGCAAAAAAGCGAAGAGACGGCGAAAATACCGATTTGTCCCCTCACGATTAGAAGTAGGTGCTTAACTTTCAAGTACTCCGGTCCACAAACGAAATATAAAGATAGAGGAGCTCAAAGGGACATGATAGTTGTAAAAAATTGTGCGAAGTTAACCGGTATTTTATTTTAGGCGTTGTTGAGTAAACATGATATGCAAGGAGGCGCAATGCTTATGCTAAAACGCGTGTCCCTAATATTTGTTTAATCTATTATTATTATTTAACCAGTTGTTGCATACAAAATTGGCACAGGCACAGAAAATACACAATAAAATAATTTAATCCTCTTCTAATGCTTGTAATCAATATTCTGATAGTGTGCGCTTTGGAGCGCCCTGTACGTACAAATTTGACAAATATATTCCGCATCTTGATATTTACAACAATAACGGACGCGGATAATTCATTTCGAGCACTTGTCCCACAGAAATGACGTAACCATACGAATCCCAATTTAATTCTAAATTACCGCAATTTACGTAACAAAAACAGTAATTTTTATTTATAATTCAGCAAAAAAAGATAAAAGCGGTATTCTGCGATACAAAAAGACGGCCTTTTATTTAGTGGGACGATTTCTCTTTGTGGCAAATTACTCGATTCCTTATTTAGGAGTGCCATTCGTGTCCTGAATAAAGCTCTAATTGTGACAAATAAGAGCTCACTTGTGCACTCCTCACAAAAACGTCGCCGCCGCCCCGGCCGGAAGACATCAGAGGGGCGGTTTTAAAAATGTTTACATTTTACACCTGATCCTTTGGTCAAGGACTGCCAAATCGGTGACCTATTCATAATAAATATTAACCACTACCTTAACGCACGGCTAAACTATTTTGCACAGCAGTCGGGTCCGTTGTACGATGACAGAACGGTATTTGCCAACCGATTACAATAGAAATGGCCGGAGTTTATAAATATATCTAGTTAATTTTAATATAATGTCAGAAGAGTGCGAGCCATCCGTGGACCGGTTTCTGCCTATTGGTCTTCATCAGCACGAAGTAGGTAGACGCACACAACTTTATCCGTTCTTAGGCGACTGGCGGACCAAATGAGTATATTCACATCCTCCGTGCTGATGATAACCAACAGCTAGAAACTGGAGGACGAGCCAACAATAGTATTTGCAGGTCACGCACCGTATATTAAACTATGCGATTACAAAACCGGCCGGATAAAAATATATATTTGGCCATTATATTATTATAAAGAGCTATTCATTTCGGGGGAATTATTTGTGTATCTGGGTTTTATGTTCGTTCCGGCGAAACGCATCAGCCGATAGATTATCGCGTGTTTTGATACTGTAAAATTTGTTCCGGACAGAAACAAAAACAGTTGTACAAATAAATGTGTTCGGTGTAGGTCTATATTATTTTTGCGTTCAATCCAGGCGGATTTTTATTTATTTTCAGTGGAAGTTCAAACGAGATAAAAGCGTTTTTAAAAGCATTACGAGGTATTTTATTATTCGGATTGTGTGGCCGGTTCAAAGCTTCTTACGTACCTCTCGTTGTCGTTGGGGGTGGGGGTGGAATATTGGCTGGATGATACGTACCTGAAAAAAGGGGCAAAATTAGTAACATAAAAACGTTAACTTTTTTGTTTTATTTATAGGTGTTCTATTTCTGAACAGCTTTAGCTTTAAACCCTTTATTTGTTTGTTTCAGGGCGTTAATGGAATCACCTAGACTGGAGAGCTTACCTTTGATACTTTTACTTATTTTATAGCTTGTATTGTTTTATTTTAATGAAGAAATTTAATTTATTTAATTAATTTTGCATGATTTGTAAGTATTTTATCCGGTCAGTATGCTCGGGAGAAGTTTATATTATTGTGGACAGTTTCTTTTCGTCTTTAAGTATCTACTTGTTTTATTTTATTTAAGTTAAAATACATGACAAATATAAAATCTGTTGGACATAAAAATCATTGAAACCACTTTAGAACGCAATTATTGTCAAATCTGTTAAAACAACTACTTTTCATAACTACATGTTACAAAATATTGAATTACATATTTTTGTTTTGTCATTTTTGTGGTACGCCAATGGCCGGCCATGTTCAGGCACGCCTCTTACATTTTTCGGTCTGCAGAATCTCTAATGAACAACTTCTGAAGACAACGCAACGGAATATTAATTCGTAAAACGGCATTTTACGGATTTTATATTTAATAACTTGCCACTTACTTTCTGTCGTCAGTTTTCTTGAACGAGAGCGGATTTTCCTTCAGAAATAGCACCCGATCGCAGTCCTCTGCACCTTCATTTGTTTCTATTTTCACAAAATATCACCTTGGATTGCTAATATCTTCAAAAGTACTTAAAATAAGTATCACGTGTGGGGGATCGTCAGAAAGTACAAGTCTCGTAATGTAGCTTGATACGCGAAATGCGCAAACGAGGAAATGAGACATCCGATGTGCAACAAAGATGAAGCGTACTGCGTTCAGAGAAAGTACAATCCGGGGCACAAGCTTTTGAGCAAGTAATTATTGGATTAGAATTTCTCATGTATTTATAAGATAGAAACTAAATCAACTTCCTCCTCTCATCAGAGACCAGTTCGAGGACTGTACACTTGCTGGATCAGTTACAAAGAAGTCGAAATAAACCCGTTGGGACGCATAACATTAACAACTGGCAATCACCGGAAATCGTCAATGAAATAATTTATTCAAGATTAAGAAGGTCACGATATATCATCCGATGCGGATTGTAAAAAATTGTTTCTTCTGCGCGAAATGTCTTGGTAAATAGCGCGGCAACACGTCGATATAATGGGGATTACGTTAGCGCTCAGGTTCCGGTCCGACCCAATCTAAAATGCTGGCGCCACCGTTTAAGTTACAGTCCGATTAGATATACCTTAGAAAGAAAGCTAACGCCACTGTTTAAGTTACAGTCCGACCAAACAATCTTACTGACGTCACCGTTTAGGTTCTCGTCCGACCACAATCTTATACGGAAAGCTGACGTCGCCGTCCTTACAAAGGAAACTAAAGTCACCGTTTTGATTTTCGTTCAACCACATAATTCTTACAAAGACACCTTTTGCTGCCATTCAAGTTATGGTCCGACCTAATACATTTTATAAACATTTATATCAGCAACGGAAAAATAATAGAAATCTACCTGCAATTACCACAGAATTTGGTTTTTTATTTTCAGTTCCAAGGACTCGTTCCTTCATTAATATGAGCTTTTCGCCCGTAACGGTTTATTCTTTAATCACCATGAGCGAGGAGACAATTTTCTACTTAAAACAAGCAAGAACAATTGAAATAAAATTAGAAAATTCCAATTATCAAGGCCAATATAGAGAATAGCTCACGTTAGCGCTCAGGTTCTGGTCCGACCCAGCTGGCGCCACCGTTCAAGTTACCGTCTGACCAAATATATCTTACGAAAGCTGACGTCATCGTTTCAGTTACAGTCCGACCAAATAATCTTACTGACGTCACCGTTTAGGTTCTCGTCCGACCTATTAGATTTCACAAAAATTGATGGTAGGCGTAGGGGGTTAACAAAGTTGGTTATTGTCCAGCCTAAATCGACACCCTGTATAGTTTAAAAAATTTCTGGGCCAAATGTGTGGCGTATAGAGTGTTCGAAATCGCAGAGCGATAGTATAGAACCTAAATCAACTTCCTCCTTTCATCAGAGACCAGTTCAAGGAACGTACACTTGTTGGATCAGTTACAAAGAAGTCGAAATAAACCCGTTGGGACGCATAACATTAACAACTGGCAATCACCGGAAATCGTCAATGAAATAATTTATTCAAGATTAAGAAGGTCACCATTACGATTCCGAAGCTGATTGTAAAAAATTGTGTCTTCTGCGCGAAATGTCTTGGTAAATAGCGCGACAACACGTCGATATAATGGGGGTACGGAACAGATCCCGGACGCTGTCAAATGGAAATCTAATATCGACATAATAGCTGTTTGTTCCGATAGCATGGACACATCTAGGGCTATTTCCAGCTACTGGTACGCCTGCCACATGTCCCGGTTTAATTACCACCCCGACGTACGGAGCAGTCGGTACACTGGCGTATACAAAGGGTGGTTTAATACCAAAAAGTCAATTTCGATTTAAATTAGTGTCCTTTATGTGACAACGCCGGTTTTCCGTTCAATAATGCGATTTATAATAAACGATTAATTTCGCCGAGTCGGGGGCACCTGATTGCTGCGAGCAAAGGGAAAAGTTGCACATCCATATGTGACACCAGAGATCACTGAATTACATTGCGTTATGCGTCCAGGAGCGAGTGAATTTAGCAAATAAAAAACCTAATAATTAAACCAAGGCAAACGCCACGAAAAGCAATTTAAAGAAATTCATTAAAAATATTAATTACCTTTTTTATTAATTACAAGGAGATTAAGGAGCGGATGTAAACAAGAAAACTGACTCCCAATTTAAACATTAATCAGTTGATCGATAAACAAATATTATCCGTCGGAAATGAGTCTCACGCCCTTGACACCTTACCCGTCATTTCGGATCGATTAAAACACACCAAGGCTCGTACGTTTGTGCAACTTTATAGTGAAAAATCGCACATAGCGAGCCGGTTTTTAAACCAATTTTAATCAAACTTTATCGAGCGCCTCAATTCCCATTAGCCTCTTAACTCGTCAGCAAACAGCTTTTTCATCGGCTGCAAGGTGTCCTGATCATTCATTAGCAATCGCGAACATTTTCGAAATCGAAATATCAGAGTAATTACCTACGTGTGTCGCGGTCAATAAATTATTAATTTTCAGGCACACGAAAACCACATGAGGTGCTTTAATTTGCCACACTACAAGTGAAGCGTTTGGAACAATGTGCCAGTGGCGATAAATACACGGACATTACAAAAAAATATATATTTCACGATAATTGCTCGTATTTGTTCCAAACAATAAAAAACCGCATTGAAGTCCATTTATTACTGTTCATTAATATTCTAAAATATGCTGCACGTTGTTAACGAACAATGTTATTTTGAATGCCGCATTATAAACGAATCGCATATTTCTGCCATTACATTTCCGTTCATAATTATAACTAACTAGGAATTGTGCAGATTTTTGTTTCATATTGTCGATGGCATTGCACATTAATTAGTAGAATGCAATTTATCAGCCTTAACGAGGCTCGGCGTAAGTTTCCAGGAAAATTCAATAATCTCTCACCTAGCAAACAATTTTTTACCTAAAGGAAGCATGAATAATTAAAATAAAACAAAAAAATCCAGTTATCAAAGCCAATATAGAAAATAGCTCACGTTAGCGCTCAGGTTCCGGTCCGACCCAATCTAAAATGCTGGCGACACCGTTCAAGTTACAGTCCGATCAGATATACCTTAGAAAGAAAGCTAACGCCATCGTTTAAGTTACAGTCCGACCAAACAATCCTACTGACGTCACCGTTTAGGTTCTCGTCCGACCACAATCTTATACGGAAAGCTGACGTCACCGTTCTTACAAAGGAAACTAAAGTCACCGTTTTGGTTTTCGTCCAACTCTTACAAAGGCACCTTTTGCTGCCGTTTAAGTTATGGTCCGACCTAATACTATTTACAAACATTTATATTAGCAATGGAAAAAATAATTGAAATCTACCTGCAATTACCACAGAATTTGTTTTTTTATTTTCACTTCCAAGGACTCGCTCCTTCATTAATATGAGCTTTTCGCCCGTAGCGGTTTATTTTTTAATCACCATGAGCGAGGAAATAATTTTCTACTTAAAACAAGCATTGATAATTAAAATTAAAAAATCCAGTTATCAAGGCCAATACAGAAACTGGCTCACGTTAGCGCTCAGGTTCCGGTCCGACCCACTCTAAAATGCTGGCGCCACCGTTCAAGTTACAGTCCGATCAGATATACCTTAGAAAGAAAGCTAACGCCATCGTTTAAGTTACAGTCCGACCAAACAATCTTACTGACGTCACCGTTTAGGTTCTCGTCCGACCACAATCTTATACGGAAAGCTGACGTCACCGTTCTTACAAAGAAAACTAAAGTCACCGTTTTGATTTTCGTCCAACCACATAATTCTTACAAAGACACCTTTTCCTGCCGTTTAAGTTAAGGTCCGACCTGATACTTTTTACAAACATTTATAACAGCAATGGAAAAATAATAGAAATCTACCTGCAATTACCACAGAATTTGGTTTTATTTTCACTTCCAAGGACTCGCTCCTTCATTAATATGAACGTTTCGCCCGTCGCGGTTTATTTTTTAATCACCATGAGAGAGGAAATAATTTTCTACTTAAAACAAGCATGAATAATTAAAATAAAATAAAAAAATCCAGTTATCAAGGCCAATATAGAAAATGGCTCACGTTAGCGCTCAGGTTCTGGTCCGACCCGATCTTAAAATCGTGACGCTGTTATGTGCCCACTGAGGATTAAATTATTACAGCCACATCATGGTGGGGGGGTGTACTAAACCCCCATACAAAAATTTTAAACAAAAAGTACAGGAGACTTCAGTTATAGGGATTTTAAGAAAAATTTTATTTAATTTTTATCACGTGACAGGGGCCTTTTGAAATTATTTACGTTTAAAACCTTCTAGAACAAATTTTCGTTCTGACTTTTACTATAAAAGAAAAACCAAATTTTGGGAATATTGAGTTCCCGTCGAGCATTCATAACATCAACGTCGGTTCTTCTCCAGAAACTAACTCGTCACCATTAAGCGTCGGCGTCGTTTAGCTTTGAACCTTCATACGTGTGTCATCCATCGCGAGTGCTTACCTTGTGCGTGTGTGTCTGCTGTGAAGTGTTTTTAATCTTAATCCAATACAACTCATACGTGTAATAACCAACGCGAGTGCTAACCTTGTGCGTGTGTGTTCGCTGTGAACTGCTTCTTACAAACTCGTCACCATTAAGCGTCGGCGTCGTTTAGCTTTGAACATTCATACGTGTATCATCATCTCGAGTGCTTACCTTGTGCTTGTGTGTTCGCTGTGAAGGGTATACAACATAACCCTACTTTAACTTATTCGTGTGTAACCCATCGCGAGTGTGAGGTGTTTATAACCTACCACTACACTTTACGAACCTCTCTATATATATACTCGTATTGACCGTGTGTGTCCGTAGTCAGGAATTTTTCTACAAATACTCGTATTGACCGTGTGTGTCCGTAGTCAAGAATTTTTCTACATATACGCGTATTGACCGTGTGTGTCCGTAGTCAAGACTTTTACAATAAATACTCGTATTGGACGTGTGTGTCCGCTGCCTAGGAATTTTTTCGAACTTTAACAAATACTACTGTGTATCTAGTGCGTGCTTCTTTAAACCAATACTTATGTCGTGTTAATCCCTAGTGAGTCTTCTGTAACGCTCAGGATTATCAAAGCGAGACGTAACCTTACTCCAAGAGGGTAAGAGAACTATTTATTGGCTATTGAATTAGAACATTGACATTGCCGCCTGGCATAAACTGTATCGCGATCGACTGATACTGTTACATTGGCTACTTATAGAATCATAGAGCATTTATTTTATATTGTTAATGACTTATTGTATTAAACTGTTTATGTTGATGTGATGTGTAACTGAAGTAACCCGTCCAACTTTCAGGTGGTCTAGGCCAAATATACTAACATCAAACAGAGCTGGGAATTTATTCCAATATTTTTTTACTAGTCCAGTCATTAATGGTGAACCCTTCCGGTTACACCGGTTGCAATTCATATAAAGCTCAAGTGCCAGTGCCATCATTTTTTAAGTTCACCTTAGACCTTCATTATAAGGTAAGTGCAAGTACTATAACTCCTTTGTTGATTAAGCAACACACCCTGAGATCAATCACATTAAGTACGACCCGGGATCGAGATCTAGTTAACACGCTGCCACTGGCGCCCAACAACTTTTTTTTAATATACAAATTTGTGGTGGTCACTTAACTAACCCCAGCCAGTATCCAGGCACCTTCGGGGAATTTTTCCAAACACTTTCAAATCTCGTACCCCTAAGGCGTTGTCAACGCCACCGTTCAAGTTACCGTCCGACCAAATATATCTTACAAAGAAAGCTGATGTCACCGTTTAAGTTACAGTCCGACCAAATAATCTTACTGACGTCACCGTTTAGGTTCTCGTCCGACCTATTAGATTGATAGTAACTAAAGGATTATTATGCGGTTTATTTTTAATCACCCTGGGAGTAAAAATTCTTTATTAAAATAGTTACAGAGAGGACCCAGAAGGCTGGCCGGCCGTCTAGGATCGATGCAGGATGTAGATGTTTGCGGCGGTGCGCACTTGATCCCCATAAGGGAAGCATTCTTAAGCCACCTGATTTGCATTGTTATTAACTAGCGTGCTGATTTACATCCTCCTTATTGCCTGTCTTGACACACTTGCAGCCATATTGAATTTTGCATTCCCCGTCCGCTCATCGACAACAAGCCTAAATGAATTTCCCGCGACTAAGCGATATTTACGTGGGAATAATGTACCTACTTGAGAATCAAAGGGAAGTTTTCGTAGAACTGTAAAGGACCTTTCTGAATTAAATTCGCATTGGCAAATTATTTCCGAGCAGAGTTTTTTATCATCCTACATATTTATGTAACAAATAAAAGATTGCCGACAGTCCTGAGACGATATTTTTTAGAGAGAGAAATAATACTTTATTATCATTATTAAAACCAGAGTAAAAATTGCGAGTTAGATAATGAATTAAATTTCGCGCAAATAACAGAAATAATAAAGAAAAGAGCCGGCTCCGCGTAGTCGCGGTCCAAATTCTAAAATAAGTTCCTGAATTATTTATCATTTGTTTATACAGGTACCGATATAAATTTCAGAACCACTTATACTGATGCCTAAAACGAAATAATTTATTTAGTTATTTTTCCCTAAAACCTTACATAATCCTGCAGCTTTTACAAATTTAAATATTTAATGTACAGAGCCGATACTCACAGGCCAGCGAGGTTCCTTACAAATGTATATTTATGTATAACTACATTGGGCCGAAGTAAATCAGAATATGTATTTATGTAAATTTCTGTTTTAGATTTGTTTCTTATATTTTTTTATTCGTTTGAATACTGATACAGACAACCCATAATGCCTCGATAATATCTCCTCGTAGGGGCTTAGGTTTCTCGCGTTGTTCTTACAGCGGGTTTCGAAACAAGGGTGGGCATGGAATGGGAAACAAAAATTCCTCGATACTCCGCAGCACAAGTTTATTTTACCACCAATGATGACTAAGAAAATAGGACCCCCTTACTTAATTGTAGTCAATAGAAGCCTAGATATAGCTCCTTGAATTTGATCTAAAAATCGGCGAGGAAAAAATTGGCGCCCAACGTGGGACTGTCAACAATTTAAAAAAATATATTTTATAAATAAACGTATTGTAGTTAAAGTATCTTACATTATTTTCCGGTCTTGGCAATTCTGCCCTCAATGGAAACTCTGCTCGGAAATAATTTGCCAATGCGAATTTAATTTAGAAAGGTCCTTTACAGTTTTACGAAACTTCCCTTTGATTCTCAAGTAGGTACATAATTTCCACGTAAATATCGCTTAGTCGCAGGAAATTCATTTAGGCCTGTTGTCGATGAGCGAGCGGGGAATGCAAAATTCAATATGGCTGTAAGTGTGTCAAGACAGGCACTAAACGGGGACGTAAATCAGCACGCTAGTTAATAACAATGCAAATCAGGTTGGCTTAAGAATGCTTCCCTTATGGGGATCAAGTGCGCCCCGCCGCAAATATTTACATCCTGCATCGATCCTGGATGACCGGCCAGCCCTCTGGGTCCTCCCTGTAACTATTTTAATAAAGAATTTTTACTCCCAGGGTGGTTCAAAATAAACCGCATATCCATGCTTTAGTTACTATTATTATATAATCTAATAGGTCGGACGAGAACCTAAACGCTGACGCCAGTAAGATTATTTGGTCGGACTGTAACTTAAACGGTGACGTCAGCTTTCTTTGTAAGATATATTTGGTCGGACGGTAACTTGAACGGTGGCGCCAGCATTTTAAGATCGGGTCGGACCAGAACCTGAGCGCTAACGTGAGCTATTTTCTATATTGGCCTTGATAACTTTTATTTTAATATTCATGCTTGTTTTAAGTAAAAAATTATTTCCTCCCTTAGGGTGATTAAAAAATAAACCGCGACGGGCGAAACGTTCATATTAATGAAGGAGCGAGTCCTTGGAAGTGAAAATCAAAAACCAAATTCTGTGGTAAGTGCAGGTAGATCAATTATTTCTTCTATTGCTGATATAAATGGTTGTAAGTATTAGGTCGGACCATAACTTAAACGGCAGCAAAAGGTTTCTTTGCAAGAATTATGTGGTCGGACGAGAACCCAAACGGTGACATTAGTTTCCTTTGTAAGATCTGTTTGGTCGGACGGAAGCCTAAACGGTGACGTTAGCTTTTCTTATAAGAAGTGTTTGTGGTCGGACGAGAACCTAAACGGTGACGTCAGCTACATGAGTTAATTGATAGTTGAGTAGTTGCAGCAACTGGTAACGTCTTTTGATTCAAAATATTTTTCTCATTACACTGGATAAGTAAAGAAAAAATGTAATTATCCGAAATGAATTATAATTTGACATTTCACATAAACTAGTCCTTATATACAACCTGCTGAAATATACCATTCCATTTTCTTTATACTCTTTTATGTAAAATATTTGCTACTAAATAGCCGGATTTCCGGTACATTCTATAGGCAGGAAGTCCGGCTTTAGCATTCCTACAAGGCCGACTCAGTCCCCCGCAGATAGTTTCAGGCGCATTTATATGAAAATATATATAAAAGGCAGAACAAAATAACGTCACTACTTAAATTAATAATTTAAATACCATTTTTGTGTATCCGTTCGGTATTAGCTCAAAAATTCTGAGCTCTTATTGTATTTCCTTGTTATCGGATGTGTTTTTCATCTCGAGAAAGGACCTTGTAGTATTCCCAGCGCTACCCGCCTGCTAAATAATGGGACGGCTTGCTGCAAAAATAAAAAAAAAAACGTCTCAGAATATCCCCAAATTTACATTAATGCCCCTCAAGCTGGGAGCCGTCTTGGGGACACCTACGAGCGATGACGCCGAAACGCCAGTTTCAGGAAGTACCTCGGATTCCCCGCGGGACAGGGCAGGAAGTGCCCCATTTGAACCCATACCCATAAAACGAAAATATGACGAATAAAAACACATAACACGACGTCTAGTCGATATAAACGCTGATAAGGCTTTTCCTGGGATATACTTTATGTATTTTACACGTGTATGAAAAGTTGATAGATATAAATTTCCAGTCTTTATTTCGCTGGGTTTTTTTATTGCGAATGCTTTATCCGATATGGCGAAGTCGCCGATGCCAGGAGAGACCGTTTATCAATCCATAAACGTGTAAGTGGAAATTTGGCCGGTGGAGCGGCTGCCATTGGGCGCGGTCGAGACCACAATCACCAGAAGTTATTCATCCTTTAGTTACTATCAATTATTGTGAAATCTATGTGTGGTCGGACGCGATCCTAAACGGTGACGTCAGTAAGATTATTTGGTCGGATTGTAACTAAGACGGTGACGTCAGCTTTCTTTGTAAGATATATTTGGTCGGACGGTAACTTGAACGGTGGCTTCAGCATTTTAAGATTGGGTCGGACCAGAACCTGAGCGCTAACGTGAGCTATTCTCCATATTGGCCTTGATAATTGGAATTTTTTAATTTTATTTTAATTATTCATGCTTGTTTAAGTAAAAAAAAAGACTAAGAGTGGCGATCTGATTTCCCGGCAACACGCAGTTTACTTCAATACCGAAACTGAAATCAAAAAATTGTTTTTCACAGCATGAAGACAACGGACACACTTCCAATATCAAAGTTCACTGAAGCTTATTTCATTTTAGCAAAAAATTTAGCTCCATGCTGTAAAGTGATGGAGTTATTTTCAGATGTTTCTAATTCGACAAATAAGTAAATCAAAGCTAAATTTTTATTGTTTGACCAACATAACAAAAGGCAGGGGAAACTTTCGCCTCCTCAGTTATTTATAAACTCGCAATTTCGTTCCGGTTTTTCATCTATGAAGTTATTTAATATTCGGAAATATTTGTATTTGTTCAGCCACCGATGCGTAGCGAGGGTCGTTTACCCAACAAATATTAAACCGGGGATTTTGATATCAAACCAAAGATTATGCTGAACGTAAAAAGTGAGCCACGAACATCCCGTTATGTTTATTCACAGATGTTAATACACGAAAACGCATTGCCGAGAGAACGGTGAAAAAAACGATCCCGAAAGGTGTGATTGATTAACAGCATAAAGTCTATATATATTTTACGATTTCACATTTGCGGCGTAAAAATTGTAATTTACAGTTATGTGAAAATAAAATAGACGAATCATAAAATTAAGCCTTTTTATTGCACTTAAAAATTTCATTCGCGACCGGCTGCGCCATATTCGTTATATTAATAAAAAATTCATTATGCAAGAAAACTAATACGCCTGAAAATAATCCGAGCATTAAATGAAGTGGAACCGATCCGTGTTTTTGTGGCACGGATTAGATCACGCCCTCCTCAAGATTGTCCTAGTAAATAAATGGGATTCAAATCCGATTACGCTATCCGGTAAGGCGATAGGGATATCAAATATTCACGATACAGGTGTCTATATCGTTTGTGCATCGGCGCGTCACTTAGGGAAGGACGTTCCGGAAAGTTCTTATTAGATTTTTGCGTGGTATCCGGGCAACTGCGGGGGAGTTGTCAGTTGTCAAAGGATTAACGTAATTGACGTTTGAACTTTCCGGCCCTAACGCGTGGACCGATTATGGCGTATGAGCCCGATGGAAAGGGATGTTTGTTTCATTGAGTTATTAAAACGAATGAAACTGTACCGGCAACAGAGTCTTATTTGAGGCGCGTCAAAGGCGGCGGGGTTATTAAGATTTTGCTTTCGAGGAATTAATATTACTGTCTGTTAAGATAAATAAGGTGATGTAAAATATCAAAGGGTTAATTAATAATCCCCTAAACGACTCAAGTACTTAGATACTTTCCGGTTATTCTTAAACAGCCGTTCGTTGAGCTGCGACGAATGTTTATTTTAAACGCAAGGATCTTTGCGTTCAAGTCCCCCGGCTAGACATTGTCAAACGTTGTATCAATTCTAGTAGAATAGTTTATTTAATTTACAATGTTAATTAAATTATCGCTTTTCGTATACAAATTCTAAACAGTATATTACAGTTTTATAGAGGGTTTATAAGAATAGAATAGAATATTTTTTTTACCAATTTTTCGATATCTATTATGTACATTTGACACGAATAAGTATACGTGTAAAGGGCTTTATCTAAAAAACTTCATAGTACCACTAAGTAGACGTGGAGTCATATAACAGACTTATAGCGCGACTCTTATAGATCTATAACACGATATCATAAATATTTTCGTTAATACATTATAAAACTTACACTTTTTACTACTAGAGTATATAGTACAGCTGTATAAAAGTGACAGTTGCTATGTTATAGAACTATTAAGTATTCAGGTTTATAGTGGTGATATATTGCCGACAAAAATCAATTTTGTCAATAGCACTAACTTCAAATACATATATTCTAAAGCTTTATTTGCTTTTAGGCGACAAACTCAACTTTGATGCTCTGTAACGCCGCACCTACAGTTTTATAGAGGGCCTATAAGAATAAAATAGAAATATTTTCTTTTACAAATTTTTCAGAACATTATGTGCATTTGACACGAATAAGTATAAGTATAAAGGTTTTGTCTTACAAAGTTTCATAGTACCACTAAGTAGTCATGGAGTTATATAACAGTTTTATTGCGCGACTGTCTATATGTCTATAACACGTTATTATAAACATTTTCGTTAATATATTATAAAACTTACGCTTACTACTGCTACTAATATGAAAGTGACAGTTACTATGTTATAAAACTATTAGGTATACAAGTTTATAGTAGTGATATAATGACGACAAAAATCAATTTCGTCAGCAGCAACTAGCTTCAAAGATATTCTAAAGCTTTATTTGCTTTTAAAGTGACAAACACAACTTTGGCCGTATAGCCGACCCTACAGTTTTATAGAGGGTGTATAAGAATAAAATAGAATAAAACATTTTTCTTACAAATTTTTCGATACATATTATGTACATTTGGCACGAATAAGTTATAAGTGTAAAGGTTTTATCATACATAGTTTCATAGTCTCACTAAGTACACGTGGAGTCATTTAACAATCTTATTGCGCGACTCTTACAGATCTATAACACAGTATTATACATTTTTTCGTTAATATGTTATAAAACTTACACTTTTTACTACTAAGGAGTATATAGTACAATTAGGTATATAAAAGTGACAGTTGCTGTGTTATAGAACTATTAGGTTTATAGTGGTGATATAATGACGACAAAAATCAATTTAGGCAGTAACAACCTTAATATACTAACTGCAAAGATATTTTAAAGCTTTAATTGCTCTTAAGCGACAAACCCATCTTTGACGCTCTGTATCGCCGAACCTATAGTTTTATAAGGGGTGTATAAGAATATAATTGAATAAAATATTTTTTTTTACCAATTTCTTGATACATATTGGCACGAATAAGTATGAGGGTGAAGGTTTTATCTTACAAAGTTTTATAGTACCACTAAATAAACGTGGAGTTATATAACAGTTTATTGCGCGACTCTCACAGTTCTATAACACGTTATTAGAAATATTTTCGTTAATATATTATAAAACTTACACTTTTGACTACTAAAGAGTATATAGTAGTTATATAAAAGTGACAGTTGCTATGTTATAGAACTATTAGATTTATAGTGGTGATATAATGACGATAAAAATCAATTTCGTCGGTAACTAATATACTAAATTCATTTGGCACGAATAAGTACGTGTAAAGGTTCTATCTTACAAAAGATTCATAGTACCCCTAAGTAGAAGTAGAGTCATATTACAGTATTATTGCGCGACTCTTACAGATCTATAACAAAGTATTATAAATATTTTCGTTAATATATTATCAAACTCACACTTTTTACTACTAAGGAGTATATAGTACAATTATATAGAAGTGACAGTAGCTATGTTATAGAACTATTAGGTTTATAGTGGTGATATGACGACAAAATCTATTTCGTCAGTAACAACCATTATACTAAATTCAAAGATATTCTAAAGCTTTAATAGCTCTTAAGCGACAAACCCAACTTTGACGCTCTGTATCGCCGAACCTATAGTTTTATAGGGGATATATAAGAATATAATAGAATATAATATTCTGTTTTACCAATTTTTCGATACATATTATGTTGGCACGAATAAGTATAAGGGTGAAGGTTTTATCTTGCAAAGTTTCATAGTACCACTAAGTAGACATGAAGTCATATAACAGTCTTACTGCGCGACTCTCACATTTCTATAACACGGTAGTAGAAATATTTTCGTTAATATATCATAAAATTTACACTCTTTACTACTATACTATAGTGGTTATATAAAAGTGACAGTTGCTATGTTATAGAACTATTAGTTTTATAGTGGTGATATAATGACGACAAAAATCAATTTCGTCAGTAACTAATATACTAAATTCAAAGATATTCTAAAGCTTTATTTGCGTTATTCGTAGGAAAAAGAACTTCATATTGGAGAAAAATCCAACCCAACCACCTGCATGCCGACGTCCGTAGCTGGGCCACCCTGTCATCCTACCACCAACGATACATGATCCCAGCTCGAGGAACACTGAGTGGTAATTTGCTCCCGACTCTATGTGTAATTGCATAAACATGCTCCACATCATAACTGATTATTGTAGTGTTTGATGGCTTATCTCACACAACAACGAGCCGCTTGCCTAGAATTTCCACTACAGCAGGTCGCTCCTGTGACGATGCAGGAATGCCGTGTGGAGGGTTGCGCTTTCGTCAAAGAACTCAATTTAGGTCTTCGTCGCTAAGTTTAAATAGCGCTTGTGGAGCGGGTCGCGTGCAACCCGATACTACATGTGCTCTAAGTTTCAACTAGGTGGAATCCTGAAAAAAGGACTACAATTTATGATTTTTTTCTATTTGAAGTGGATCGTCATGCTCCTCTTCTAGTAGTTACGCCTCACTTCACTGGTTCGATTCACGTACTAATCCATTAAATATGACCCGTATGACGTACAGCGCTTCCAAAGATAATCACTAGACCGCATAAGGAGTATGCAGTTTCCATTACCGCCAGCGTTGATGACATTCTATTATCCGGGCCATATTTGCAGTACTTCAGACTCCAGACTACTGCATGTAGATTTAAAGCAAACCAGGATTAACTCTAGTGGACTTTACTTCATCTGTTTAAACTGCGAGAACCCAACTAAGTTAAAACATCGCGGTTTATGTGATTACCTCTCCGTTTCATTAGTGAAGAGGGAGTGAAAATAGCGGCGAAATATTGTTTCATATCCATGTAGGAGCTGAGAACAACTCGACTCAAATTGGTAAATTAATATGCGCAAAATATTTTTCTAATGGCGATTTCAATTTTTTTAAAGGTATTTTCACGGATATTGTAAGAGTGCAAGACTTGTTCTTCAGATATCAGCCAAGTGTTTTTCATTTGCGCTGAAGCTTAATCAATTAACTGTCTCATCTTCCTCTTCCCTAAAAAAAGAACTTCTATGGCTTGTCTTTCCTCTTTCTTCCCTTTGTCTTTTTTCCCCTTTTCTCCAGTTTTTTCTGCTTCTTTCACTTCCCTTTCTTTTTTCTCTCTTTTTATCTTTTTCTCTCTTTGTGCTTTTAGCCAATTGCCTCATATTCTTGCCTCCCTAAAAAACTGGCTTCTATGGCTTCTCTTTTATCTTTTTCTCTTCTTTTCTTTTTTCCCGCTTTTTTCTCTTTTTCTAACTCTTTCTTTTTCTTTGTCTTTTTATTCTTTTCTCTCTTTGTGCTGAAGCTGCATATTCCTTCCTCCTTCCTAAATAACGGAATTCTATAGTTTCTCTTTTCTCTTCATCTCCTTCTTTTCTTCCCTTTTTCTCTTTTTTCTTTCTCTTTTATCTTTTCTCTCTCTTTGTACTGAAGCTTAGCCAATAGTTTTATTCTTAATTCCTCTTCCCTAAAAAACAGGCTCCTATGGCTTTTCTTTTCTCTCTTCACTTTTTCCCCTTTTCTCTCTTTTTGTTTCTTTTTTACGACACTTATCCAATTGTCTTCCCTTTTCTCTTTTCCCCTGTTCTCTTTCTTCTCTGTTTCTATCTCTTTCTTTTTCTTTCTATTTTTATCTTTTTCTCTTTCTTTGTGCTGAAGCTTAGCTAATAGTCTCATCTTCCTTCTCTAAAAAACGGACTTCTATGACTTTCCATTTCTCTTCTTCCTACCTTTTCTCTGTTTCTTTCTATTTTAATTTTTTTCCGTTTTTTTCTCTTTGTGCTGAAGCGTAGCCAATTTCCTTCCTCCTCCCTAAAGAAACTGGCTTCTATGCTTCTTTCTCCTTTATCTCTTTTCTTCCTTTTTCTATTTTCTCTTTTTTCTGTTTCTTGCTCTTTTCTTTTTTCTTTCTCTTTTTATTTTTTTCTCTCTTTGTGCTGAAGCTTAGCCAATAGTCACATCTTCTTCTAAAAAACGGACTTTTATGGCTTATCTTTTCTCTTCTTCTTTCTTCCCCTTTCCTTTTTCTTTTCTCTTTTTGTGCTTGTGCTTAGCCAATTGTCTCATCTTTCTTCCTCCTCCCTAAAAAAACTGACTTCTATGCTTCTCCTCTCTCTATTTCTCCTCTTCTTTCTCTTTCTATGTTTTTCTCTCTCTTTGTGCTGAAGCTTAGCCAACTGTCTCATCTTCCTCCTCTAAAAAATGGACTTCTATGGCTTCTCTTTTCTCTTCTTCTTTTCTTCCCTTTCACTTTTTTCCGTTTCTTTCTCTTTGCTCTTATCTTTTTCTCTCTCTTTATGCTGAAGGTTAGCCAATAGTCTTATTTCTAATTCCTCTTCCCTAAAAAACAGACTTCTATAGCTTTTTTCTGTTCACTTTTCCCCATTTCTCTCTTTTTTGCTTCTTTTTTACTTTCTCTTTTTACCCCTTTTTCTCTCTCTTTGTGGTTGTGCTGAAGCTTAGCCAATTGTCTCATCTTCCTTCCTCCACCCTAAAAAAAATTAACTTCGATGGCTTCTCTTTTCTCCTTGTCTTCTTCCCTTTTCTTTTTCTTTTTTCTTTCTCTTTCTTTGTGCTGAACCTTAGCTAATAGTCTCATCTTCCTTCTCTAAAAAACGGACGTCTATGACTTTTCTTTTCTCTTCTTCTTTCTTCTCTTTTTTTCTGTTTTTCTATTTTTATTTTTCTCTCTTTGTGCTGATGCTTAGCCAATTGTCTCATCTTCCTTCCTTCTCCCTAAAAAATAGACTTCTATGCTTTTCCATTCTCTTTTTCTCTTCTTCTTTTCTTCCTTTTTCCCCGTTTCTCTCCTTTTCTGTTTCTTTCTCTTTTCTTTTTTTTCTTTCTCTTTTTATTTTTCTCTTTCTCTGTGCTGAAGCTTAGCCAATAGTCACATCTTTCTCTAGAAAATGGACTTCTATGGCTTCCCGTTTCCCTTCTTCTTTCTTCCGCTTTTTCTTTCTTTTTACTGTTTCTTTGTGTTTTCTCTTTTTGTGCTGAAGGTTAGCCAACTGTCTCATCTTCCTTCATCCTCCCTAAAAAAAACTGACTTCTATGGCTTCTCTTCTCTGTTCTTCTTTTCTACCTTTTTTTCCTCCCATTTTCTCTTTTTCTGTTTTTTTTCTCTTTTTACCTTTTCTCCCTCTTTGTGCTAAAGCTTAGCCAATTTTCTAATCTTCTCTTTTCTCTTCTTCTTTTCTACCTTTTTTCTTTTTTACCCTTTTCTTTTTTTTGTTTCTTTCTCTTTCATCTTTTTCTCTCTTTGTGCTGAGCTTAGCCAATTGTCTCATTTTCTTTCCTCCTCCCTAAAAACTGACTTATATGGCTTCTTTTTCTATTCTCTTTTCTTTCTTTTCCTTCCTCTCTTTATCTTTTCTCTTTCTCACTTTTTATTTTTCTTCTCTCTTTTTTCTTTTTCTCTTTCTACCTTCTGCTTGGTGTTAGAGAAGTGCCCAAAGTATTTTGTTTCCTTAAGAGGATTTTTGCTATACTATGAACGAAAATTACGTTCGACCAATATCTACCCACAAATTTATACTTTAAACAAAAGATTTATGTAGTGGAAAAAATATATACTTATGACAAGAAAATACTATTAAGACAGCCAGTCGAGTGGACCATGAATTACGCCCATAATTTTTCCAAGCGAACAAGCCAGATACTTAACCATATTCGAGGTTTTTTCGAGAAAGTATATTACTCAAATCCGGCGATAAATTTCTCATACCAATCCCCGTGTATGTTCAACACCTAATATATAGCTCCCTACATCATGTATTACTTTGTTTTGTGGCGAAAACTTATTCGCCAAGTTGGAATGAAGTCTACTAGGAAAGAGTTAGAGCCCCTATAAATATTTCAGACGTCACGTTCAGCCCGGCGACACTTTACCGCTTTCAGCAGGCCGAAGGGACGGTCAAAATCGCCGCTGATATTGCTAGGGACAAATACCGGCACAGCCTGGATTGTCCACGTCACACTATGCAGAGCAAATTAGTTGTGAATCTTAGTTTTTCTTATTCATCGAGCGCTACAATATTTCCACCCCTCGCATTATTTTCGTGGTTAGTCGCAGACCCTGAGATTCCGTTCGTCGAACACTAATCCCCTTACGTTTAATGTCCCGATAGGCGGCAATGAGCAAAGGGAGCGGGTCAAACGAAAGTAATCCGCATCGCAAGGTGCACTGCACGCGGAGAGGCAAACCGCGCCGCGTCAAAGCCGTTGCGACAGAAAAGGCCGTGTGAGGACATCCGCAGCAAGGATATCCCCCGTCTGTTTTAAGGATTTCATTGTTTCGTCTACGCTGGAATGGGACCAGAAAACAGATTAAGCCTTCAAAGACGTTATATTGAGCACGAACCGGCTGGAGCACACAAAAGAGATTATTTTGGAGTCGCCAAAATTTTACAACCACCTCCGCTCCTTTGTTTGCGGCGTTAGTTTTGTTGTTCGCCGTGAAGCCTTCCGTTTGTGGGCTGGGGAATGTACCGGTGCAGGAAATTTGATTTAATACCTTAAAGGGCATTATTCGTAACGCAAAGACGTTGTAAGGATGAAAGCGAAACTGGCAACGGAAATCCTATCGATTGCCATTGGAATTAACTATGTGTAATAATAATAATTATGAAATATTTGTATTTGCTGTTCTTTCATTGTTGGCCAATTTACGAGCGTCCGCTGCAAATATAAATTTCTAAAGTCCACCTAACATAGATACAAGTATCCTTCTTTTTGTATGAAGAACTATTTCTATAGTAATTCATTCTTACAATTGTTTGGAAATAATGAACCTCTACTTTCTTGAATTTCCTAATTCGTTTAGAATTCTTTTAATATTTTAGTAAGTCAAGTCCTGGCTCTTTCATTTTTTTGTTCCAAAAAATCTTCTTTATAGTAATTCATTCCTGCAAATATTTCTAAATAATAAACTTCTACTCCGTTAAATTTCTTAATTTGAACTATATTAATATTTTAACAAGCCAAGAATCCGCTCTTCCATCCATCTTTTTGTTAAAAGAATACTACTTCTATAGTAATTCGTTCCTGCGAGTATTTGTAAATAATGAATATCTTATTTTGATTCTTAAATAATTTTGAATTACATATTTTAATATTTTAACAGGTCAAGTCTCGGCTATTTCATCTTTTTGTTGAATTTTGTTTCTATAGTAATTCGTTCCTGCAAATATTTGTAAACAATGAACCTCTTCTATCTTGAATTATTTAAAGAATTATTTGAATTATTTTAATATTTTAGCAAGCCAAATCTCGGCTCTTTAATTTTTTGTTCCAAGAATTCCTCTTTATAGTAATTCATTCCTGCAAGTATTTGTAAATAATAAACTTCCTTCTTCTTTAGATTTCTTAATTAGAATTATTTTAATATTCTAACAAGCCAAATCTCGGCTCTTTAATTTTTTGTTCCAAGAATTCTTCTTTATAGTAATTCATTCCTGCAAGTAGTTGTAAATAATAAACTCCCTTCTTCCTTAAGTTTCTTAATTAGAATTATTTTAATATTCTAACAAGCCAAGTCTCGGCTCTTTAATTTTTTTGTTCCAAGAATTCTTCTTTATAGTAATTCATTCCTGCAAGTATTTATAAGTAATAAACTTCCTTCTTCCTTAAATTTCTTAATTAGAATTATTTTAATATTCTAACAAGCCAAGTCTCGGCTCTTTAATTTTTCTGTTCCAAGAATTCTTCTTTATAGTAATTCATTCCTGCAAGTATTTGTAAATAATAAACTCCCTTCTTCCTTAAATTTCTTAATTAGAATCATTTTAATATTCTAACAAGCCATGTCTCGGCTCTTTAATTTTTTTGTTCCAAGAATTCTTCTTTATAGTAATTCATTCCTGCAAGTATTTGTAAATAATAAACTCCCTTCTTCCTTAAATTTCTTAATTAGAATCATTTTAATATTCTAACAAGCCATGTCTCGGCTCTTTAATTTTTTTGTTCCAAGAATTCTTCTTTATAGTAATTCATTCCTGCAAGTATTTGTAAATAATAAACTCCCTTCTTCCTTAAATTTCTTAATTAGAATCATTTTAATATTCTAACAAGCCATGTCTCGGCTCTTTAATTTTTTTGTTCCAAGAATTCTTCTTTATAGTAATTCATTCCTGCAAGTATTTGTAAATAATAAACTCCCTTCTTCCTTAAATTTCTTAATTAGAATCATTTTAATATTCTAACAAGCCATGTCTCGGCTCTTTAATATTTTTGTTCCAAGAATTCTTCTTTATAGTAATTCATTCCTGCAAGTATTTGTAAATAATAAACTCCCTTCTTCCTTAAATTTCTTAATTAGAATCATTTTAATATTCTAACAAGCCATGTCTCGGCTCTTTAATTTTTTTGTTCCAAGAATTCTTCTTTATAGTAATTCATTCCTGCAAGTATTTGTAAATAATAAACTCCCTTCTTCCTTAAATTTCTTAATTAGAATTATTTTAATATTCTAACAAGCCAAGTCTCGGCTCTTTAATTTTTTTGTTCCAAGAATTCTTCTTTATAGTAATTCATTCCTGCAAGTATTTGTAAATAATAAACTCCCTTCTTCCTTAAATTTCTTAATTAGAATTATTTTAATATTCTAACAAGCCAAGTTTCGGCTCTTTAATTTTTCTGTTCCAAGAATTCTTCTTTATAGTAATTCATTCCTGCAAGTATTTGTAAATAATAAACTCCCTTCTTCCTTAAATTTCTTAATTAGAATTATTTTAATATTCTAACAAGCCATGTCTCGGCTCTTTAATTTTTTTGTTCCAAGAATTCTTCTTTATAGTAATTCATTCCTGCAAGTAGTTGTAAATAATAAACTCCCTTCTTCCTTAAGTTTCTTAATTAGAATTATTTTAATATTCTAACAAGCCAAGTCTCGGCTCTTTAATTTTTTTGTTCCAAGAATTCTTCTTTATAGTAATTCATTCCTGCAAGTATTTATAAGTAATAAACTTCCTTCTTCCTTAAATTTCTTAATTAGAATTATTTTAATATTCTAACAAGCCAAGTCTCGGCTCTTTAATTTTTCTGTTCCAAGAATTCTTCTTTATAGTAATTCATTCCTGCAAGTATTTGTAAATAATAAACTCCCTTCTTCCTTAAATTTCTTAATTAGAATCATTTTAATATTCTAACAAGCCAAGTTTCGGCTCTTTAATTTTTCTGTTCCAAGAATTCTTCTTTATAGTAATTCATTCCTGCAAGTATTTGTAAATAATAAACTCCCTTCTTCCTTAAATTTCTTAATTAGAATCATTTTAATATTCTAACAAGCCATGTCTCGGCTCTTTAATTTTTTTGTTCCAAGAATTCTTCTTTATAGTAATTCATTCCTGCAAGTATTTGTAAATAATAAACTCCCTTCTTCCTTAAATTTCTTAATTAGAATTATTTTAATATTCTAACAAGCCAAGTCTCGGCTCTTTAATTTTTTTGTTCCAAGAATTCTTCTTTATAGTAATTCATTCCTGCAAGTATTTGTAAATAATAAACTCCCTTCTTCCTTAAATTTCTTAATTAGAATTATTTTAATATTCTAACAAGCCAAGTTTCGGCTCTTTAATTTTTCTGTTCCAAGAATTCTTCTTTATAGTAATTCATTCCTGCAAGTATTTGTAAATAATAAACTCCCTTCTTCCTTAAATTTCTTAATTAGAATCATTTTAATATTCTAACAAGCCATGTCTCGGCTCTTTAATTTTTTTGTTCCAAGAATTCTTCTTTATAGTAATTCATTCCTGCAAGTATTTGTAAATAATAAACTCCCTTCTTCCTTAAATTTCTTAATTAGAATTATTTTAATATTCTAACAAGCCATGTCTCGGCTCTTTAATTTTTTTGTTCCAAGAATTCTTCTTTATAGTAATTCATTCCTGCAAGTAGTTGTAAATAATAAACTCCCTTCTTCCTTAAGTTTCTTAATTAGAATTATTTTAATATTCTAACAAGCCAAGTCTCGGCTCTTTAATTTTTTTGTTCCAAGAATTCTTCTTTATAGTAATTCATTCCTGCAAGTATTTATAAGTAATAAACTTCCTTCTTCCTTAAATTTCTTAATTAGAATTATTTTAATATTCTAACAAGCCAAGTCTCGGCTCTTTAATTTTTCTGTTCCAAGAATTCTTCTTTATAGTAATTCATTCCTGCAAGTATTTGTAAATAATAAACTCCCTTCTTCCTTAAATTTCTTAATTAGAATCATTTTAATATTCTAACAAGCCATGTCTCGGCTCTTTAATTTTTTTGTTCCAAGAATTCTTCTTTATAGTAATTCATTCCTGCAAGTATTTGTAAATAATAAACTCCCTTCTTCCTTAAATTTCTTAATTAGAATTATTTTAATATTCTAACAAGCCAAGTCTCGGCTCTTTAATTTTTTTGTTCCAAGAATTCTTCTTTATAGTAATTCATTCCTGCAAGTATTTATAAGTAATAAACTTCCTTCTTCCTTAAATTTCTTAATTAGAATTATTTTAATATTCTAACAAGCCAAGTTTCGGCTCTTTAATTTTTCTGTTCCAAGAATTCTTCTTTATAGTAATTCATTCCTGCAAGTATTTGTAAATAATAAACTCCCTTCTTCCTTAAATTTCTTAATTAGAATCATTTTAATATTCTAACAAGCCATGTCTCGGCTCTTTAATTTTTTTGTTCCAAGAATTCTTCTTTATAGTAATTCATTCCTGCAAGTATTTGTAAATAATAAACTCCCTTCTTCCTTAAATTTCTTAATTAGAATTATTTTAATATTCTAACAAGCCATGTCTCGGCTCTTTAATTTTTTTGTTCCAAGAATTCTTCTTTATAGTAATTCATTCCTGCAAGTATTCGTAAATAATAAACTTCCTTTATCCTTAAATTTCTTAATTAGAATAATTTTAATATTCTAACAAGCTAAATCTCGGCTCTTTATAGTAATTCATTCCTGCAAGTATTTATAAATAATAAACTTCCTTCTTCCTTAAATTTCTTAATTAGAATTATTTTAATATTCTAACAAGCCAAGTCTCCGCTCTTTAATTTTCTTGTTCCAAGAATTTTTCTTTATAGTAATTCATTCCTGCAAATATTTGTAAATAATAGACTTCTACTTCCTTAAATTTCTTAATTAGAAATATTTTAGTATTTTAACAAGCCAAGTCTTGGTACTATTATCTTTTATTTAGAAGAATATTACTTTTATAGTAATTCATTCCTGCAAATATTTGCACATTTTTGTTACCTCTACTTTCTTACATTTCTTAATACGTTTGGAATTACTTTAATATTTTAAAAAGCTAAGTCGTAGCTCTATTATCTTTTATTTAGAAGAATATTACTTCTGTAGTAATTCATTCCTGCAAGTACTCGTAAATATTGAACCTCTACAGTCTTGAATTTCTTAATTTTTAAGCTACACCGTGTCGCACCTCATACGAAAGGCACTTCAATTATCTACACACTGAAACACCTAGCAAGAAAAAATTTAAAAGTTTTACCAGTCGATATTTCTGCGTCGCAGAGTATACATTGATTGGCCCGAAATTCCGACCGGTCTGTGTCCTGCGCTCCAAATTGACGGCGGAGCTGCCTGAAATTATTCCTTTTTCGGTAGAATTGCTTAATAAATCAAAACTGCATCCCGGCCTGCTTGAATAAACTCGCCTGATTATTTCCAAAGTAAAATCGTTCAAGTTACAATTCTAGAGGGGAAAAAACGCGGTGTTCTACAAAGAATCGAAGGTGTGCACTCGCTCGAACAAACCGACTCGTTAAAATACAATTTCATGTAGTTATAACCCCAAAAATTAATATCGTGCAATCTCGAAACCAGTTTCCAGATAATTTGCAAGCGAGTTTACCTCCGAGTTCATTCATTACGGGCACGATTCATTCATAATATCCCGGCGAATTTTCCGGTTTCTGTAATTACCTGATATCTTTTAAATTAATTGGACAAATTAAGCGTAATTCCTGTCTTAAATGAGGCGGTCGTTAAGTCTGGCGCAGATGGTCCGTAACAGTTAATGTCCAGTTTAAAATTTAAGAAAATCCACTTCGGCAGTAGTTGAGTCGTTTATGGACTATAATTTCCTCAGCTAGTACGTGTTAAAATAGTGATATTAAAGTGTGCCGTGCGGTTTTGGATAGTTTCCCGCACCTGGGGCCAGCCTCTAACAAACTACGCAATCCTAACCGTAAACAATTGGATTCTCATTAGACACGCCTAGAAAACCCGAGCCAAGTATCTGAAATTTAACGAAGGCCTTATTAATTATGTTACAATTGCAGCGAAACACGTTGTCTGTTTAATAAAATAATTGCCTCCAATTCGGTGGCACAGTAACATACTTGGGAACACTGAATATCAGTCCCCAGCTTCAACACTGGCAATACCAGTAGGTTATATTTTTGTAGAAGTATTTTTATATTTTAACAAGTCTAGACTATTTCATCGTTTATTTAGAAGAATACGACTTCTATAGTAATTCATTCCTGAAAATATTTGTAAATATTGAATCTTTACTTTCTTGAATTTCTTAATTCGTTTAGAATCATTTTAATACATCAGCAAGCCAAGACTCGGCTGTTGCAGCTTTTATTTAGGAGAATACGACTTCTATAGTAATTCATTCCTGCAAATATTTGTAAATATTGAATCTCTACTTTCATGAATTTCTTAATTCGCTTAGAAACATTTGAATAAGCCAAGTCACGGCTCTTTCATCTCTTTATTAGAAGAATACGGCTTCTATAGTAATTCATTCCTGCAAATATTTGTAAATATTGAACCTACACTGCTGCTACTTGGGTTTGTGAAATATTTTAGAATTATATTAATATTTTAACAAGCCAAGACTCGACTGTTTAATCTTGCATTTAGAAGAATACGTGTGCTATAGTAATTCATTCCTGCAAGTATTTGTAAATGTTGAACGCTTCTGGAATTTCTTAATTCGTTTAAAATTATTTAAATACATCAGCAAGCCAAGACTCGGCTGTTGCAGCTTTTATTTAGGAGAATACGACTTCTATAGTAATTCATTCCTGCAAATATTTGTAAATATTGAATCTCTACTTTCATGAATTTCTTAATTCGCTTAGAAACATTTGAATAAGCCAAGTCACGGCTCTTTCATCTCTTTGTTAGAAGAATACGACTTCTATAGTAATTCATTCCTGCAAGTATTTGTAAATATTTAACCTCTACTACTGCTACTTGGATTTGTGAATTCTTTTAGAATTATATTAATATTTTAACAAGCCAAGACTCGACTGTTTAATCTTGCATTTAGAAGAATACGTGTGCTATAGTAATTCATTCCTGCAAGTATTTGTAAATGTTGAACGCTTCTGGAATTTCTTAATTCGTTTAAAATTATTTAAATACATCAGCAAGCCAAGACTCGGCTGTTGCAGCTTTTATTTAGGAGAATACGACTTCTATAGTAATTCATTCCTGCAAATATTTGTAAATATTGAATCTCTACTTTCATGAATTTCTTAATTCGCTTACACCACATGTAATTACGACCCCCTTTATCCCAGAAGGCTCTAGAAGAGCCTTGTGCGGGAGCAAACATTTTAATAAGCCAAGTCACGGCTCTTTGATCTCTTAGAAGAATACGACTTCTATAGTAATTCATTCCTGCAAGTATTTGTAAATATTTAATCTCACTACTGCTATTTGGGTTTGTTAATTCTTTCAGAATTATATTAATATTTTAACAAGCCGAGACTCGACTGTTTCTTCTTGTATTCTGAAGAATATTTGTGCCATAGTAATTCATTCCTGCAAGTATCTTATTTGTAAATATTGAACCTCTACTTTCTTCAATTTCTTAATTCGCTTAGAATCATTTTAATATTTTTTTAAGTCAAGTCTCGGCTCCTTCATCTCTTTGTTAGAAGAATACGGTTTCTAGAGTAATTCATTCCTGCAAGTATTTGTAAATATTTAACCTCTACTACTACTTGGGGTTGTTAATTCTTTTAGAATTATATAATAATTTAACAAGCCAAGACTCGACTTTTTCATCTTGTATTTAGAGGAATACGTGTGCTATGGTAATTCATTCCTGCAAGTATTGAACACTTCTTGAATTTCTTAATTCGTTTAGTATTATTTTAGTACAACAGCAAGCCAAGACTCGGCTATTGAAGCTTTTATTTAGGAGAATACGACTTCTATAGTAATTCATTCCTGCAAATATTTGTCAATATTGAATCTCTACTTTCATGAATTTCTTAATTCGCTTAGAAACATTTCAATAAGCCAAGTCGCGGCTCTTTCATCTCTTTGTTAGAAGAATACGACTTTTATAGTAATTCATTCCTGCAAGTATTTGTAAATATTTAACCTCTACTACTACTTGGGTTTGTTAATTCTTTTAGAATTATATTAATATTTTAAAAAGCCAAGACTTGACTTTTTCATCTTGTATTTAGAGGAATACATGTGCTATAGTAATTCATTCCTGCTAGTATTTGTAAATATTAAAGATTTCTTGAATTTCTGAGTTAATTTAGAATTACTTTAATACATCAGCAAGCCAAGACTCGACTATTACAGCTTTTATTTAGGAGAATACGACTTCTATAGTAATTCATTCCTGCAGGTATTTTGAATGTAAATATTGAACCTCTGCTTTCTTCAGGTTCTTAATTCGCTTAGCATTATTTTAATATTTTATCAAGCCAAGTCGCGACTCTTTCAACTTTTTGTTAGAAGAATACGGCTTCTATAGTAATTCACTTCTGCAGGTATTTGTAAATATTTAACCTCTACTCCTTTGTGTTTTTTATTTCTTTGAGAGGTATTTTAATATTTTAACACTTCAAATATCGGTAATTATAAATTTTGTTTAGAAGAATATGAATTCTATAGTAATTAATTCCTGTCAGAGTTTGTAGATATTTAACCTCTACTCTCTTGGGTTTCTTAATTCTTTCAGAATTCATTTAAATGCTTCCGATTCGCTCCAAACTAAAAAGAGCAACGTTTATTTAGCACCAAATGCTTCTCTGATGCAAAACAATGTTCCCTCCTTGCGACACATAAATATACCCGTGTAGCTGAGCCAGGAGGTGTGTTCGATCGTTTCCAACTGTATATCCTCGGTTTCCATTTTGCTGGACCGACTACAAGTTAGTCACACCACTCGGCTCGGTCATAACTGGCACTGAATTCTATAAACGACCGTTTCCTACACCACCCACCCGTGCTTTACGTGCTATTAAGCAAAATTTATATTTGTTCCTTTTATTAAAACTCATATTTTACTGCCGGATTTCACTCGTAACTTCCTTTATAGGGAATAACCTATCCAGGATTGTGTCGCAACACCGCCAGACATGATTGTTCACACAGGACACGTTTTTAGGAGGACGATGAGTTTGCATACTCGTGGAGAGGAGGAACCGGAATATAATATACTGTTTTTTTTTTAACAGAAAATAATTGAAATGCCATTATCATTAGGCGAGGAAGGAGTTTAAGGGAGGTCGAAATATTTCACTTGCGAACGTCCAACGTCAAAAAATTGCATTTATCTGGTATATTTCGTGATTCGCACGTGTAACATTTTTCGGTTAGGAACCCGAGCGTGGGGAGTTTCAAATCAAGTAATAATAGCCTCCCATAGCCAGCACCTTCTCATTAAATTCCCTGCCTCTGGCGATAACAGGTTAGAAATAAATCGTTTGACTTTTCGGTCCGGTCCGCCTACGTCAATATTGAAATAAATAAAACATCGACAGTCCTAATCATTGCGAATCCCGTAGGTGGGAGTCGGTCCCTGAATGTACGCTCCAGGGATTAGATCGTGTGCCACCTGCACGCACAGTTGGGATTAACCGGGGGTCGTGTTCGTGTCAATGGGACGCATTTATTTTCCCAGTTCTTTATGTATCCGTAATTCGTATCAATAGCTTTTTTGTTATTAATAAAGGGTTTTGACTTGGTTGCGATAAATCAGATAGGATGCACAATGACACCCACAGCCAATGGTAGACCACAGAGTTTCAATGTCGACTTTAATGTGGATGTTCGCAAGTAAAATATTTCGACTATGCATATATAATAGTCACATTTTAATTATTTCCTTTTAAAACGTGTCCTGTGTGAACAATCATGTCTGGCGGTGTTGCGACACAATCCTGGATAGGTTATTCCCTATAAAGGAAGTTACGATTGAAATCCGGTAGTAAATATGAGTTTAAATAAAAGGGACAAATATAAATTTTGCTTAATAGCACGTAAAGCACGGGTGGATGGTGTAGGAAACGGTCGTTTATAGAATTCAGTGCCAGTTATGACCGAGCCGAGTGGTGTGACTAACTTGTAGTCGGTCCAGCAAGATGGAAACCAAGGATATGCAGTAGAAACGATCTAACACACCTCCTGGCTCAGGACATGGGTATATTTATGAGTCGCAAGGAGGGAACATCGTTTTGCAACAGAGAAGCATTTGGTGCTAAATAAACGTTGCTCTTTTTAGTTTGGAGCGAATCGGAATCATTTAAATGAAATCTGAAAGAATTAAGAAACCCAAGAAAGTAGAGGTTAAATATTTACAAACCGTTACAAGAATTAATTACTATAGAATTCGTATTCTTCTAAACAAAATTTGTTATTGCCGATATTTGATGTGTTAAAATATTAAAATACTTCTAAAGGAAGTAAAAAACACAAAGGAATAGAGGTTAAATATTTACAAATACCTGCAGAAGTGAATTACTATAGAAGCCATATTCTTCTAACAAAGAGATGAAAGAACCGAGACTTGGCTTGTGAAAATATTAAAATGATTCTAAGCGAATTAAGAAATTGACGAAAGTAGAGGTTCAATATTTACAAATAAGATACTTGCAGGAATGAATTACTATAGAAGTTGTATTCTCCTAAATAGAAGCTGTAATAGCCGAGTCTTGGCTTCCTGATGTATTAAAATATTTCTAAACGATTAAGAAATTTCAGAAATGTTCAATATTTACAAATACTTGCAGGAGTGAATTACTATAGCACACGTATTCTTCTAAATGCAAGATGAAACAGGCGAGTATTGGCTTGTTAAAATATTAATATAATTCTGAAAATATTAACAAACCCAAGTAGCAGTAGTAGAAGTTAAATATTTACAAATACTTGCAGGAATAAATTACTATAGAAGCCGTATTCTTCTAACAAAAGATGAAAGAGTCGCGACTTGGCTTGTTAAAATATAAAAATGATGCTAAGCGAATTAAGAACCTGAAGAAAGTAGAGGTTCAATATTTACAAACAAAATACCCGCAGGAATGAATTACTATAGAAGTCGTATTCTCCTAAATAAAAGCTGTAATAGTCGGGTCTTGGCTTGCTGATGTAATAAAGTAATTCTAAATGAATTCAGAAATTCAAGAAATCTTTAATATTTACAAATACTAGCAGGAATGAATTACTATAGCACACGTATTCCTCTAAATACAAGATGAAAAAGTCGAGTCTTGGCTCTTTAAAATATTAATATAATTCTAAAAGAATTAACAAACCCAAGTAGTAGTAGAGGTTAAATATTTACAAATACTTGCAGGAATGAATTACTCTAGAAGCCGTATTCTTCTAACAAAGAGATGAAAGAGCCGATACTTGGCTTGTGAAAATATTAAAATGATTCTAAGCGAATTAAGAAATTGAAGAAACTATTTACAAATAAAATACTTGCAGGAATGAATTACTATAGAAGTCGTATTCTCCTAAATAAAAGCTGAAATAGCCGAGTCTTGACTTGCTGATGTTTTAAAATAATTCTAAACGAATTAAGAAATTCAAGACGAGTTCAACATTTACAAATACTTGCAGGAGTGAATTACTATGGCACACGCATTCTTCTAAATGCAAGATTAAACAGTCGATTTGTGGCTTGTAAAAATATTAATATAATTCTAAAAGAATTAACAAGCCCAAGTAGTAGTAGAGGTTAAATATTTACAAATACTTGCAGGAAGGAATTACTATAGATGTTGTATTCTTCTAAATAAAATCCGAAAGGGTCAGACTTGACTTGTCAGAGTATAAAAATAATCCCAAATGAATTAAGAAATTCAAGAAATTATAGGTTAAATATTTATAAATTGCAGGAATAAACTACTATAGAAGTCGTATTCTTCTAAATAAAAGATGAAATAGCCGAACCTTGGCTAGGGATTCAATAATTAGAAATACTTGCAGCAAGGAATTACTACAGAAGTCGTATTCTTCTAAATAAAACACGAAAGAGTCTTTTATTTAGAATCTTAAAATAAGAAATAATCCGAAATGATTGAAGAAATTTAAGGATATAGATGTTCAAATATTCATCCATTGCAGGAATGAATTACTATAGAAGTCATCGTATTCTAATAAATAAAGGAAATAATAGCCGAACCTTGGCTTGTTAAAATATAACAACAGTTCTAAATGAACTAAGAAATTCAATAACTTATAGATTCAACGTTTATAAATACATGCAGGAACGAATTACTATAGAAATCGTATTCTTCTAAATAAAGGGTGAAATAACCGAACCTTCGCTTTTCAAATATAATAATAGTTGAGAATTACTTCTGACGAACGAAAAAATTTAAGAAAGTTCAATAATTAGAAATACTTGCAGGCAGGAATTACTACAGAAGTCGTATTCCTCTAAATAAAAGACGAATGAGACTTTTATTTAGAATCTTAAAATAAAAAATAATCCGAAATGATTTAAGAAATTTAAGAATATAGATTGTTCAAATATTCATTAATTGCAGGAACGAATTACTATAGAAGTCGTCGTATTCTAATAAATAAAGGAAAGACTAGCCTGGCTTGTTAAAATATAACAACAGTTCCAAATGAACTAATTTAATAAAAAAATTATAGGTTCAATTTATAAATACCTGCAGGAACGAATTACTATAGAAATTGTATTCTTCTAAATAGAAGACGAAAGAATCTACACTTGGCCTGTTAAAATATAAATATAATCCTAAATGAATAAAAAAATTCAAGAAAATTGAGCTTCAAAATTTATACTTAGCAGGAATGAATTACTATAGAAGTCCTATTCTTCTAAAATGGGTGAAATATCCGAACCAATAGTTCTAATGAACTAAGAAATTTTAGAAAGGAGAGGTTTAATAATTAGAAACACTTGCAGGAAGGAATTACTACAGAAGTTGTATTCTTCTAAGAAAAACACGAAAAAGTTTTGGCTTGTTAAAATTAAAAAAATTATCCGAAATGAATTAAAATATTCAAGAAAATATTTATAAACGCAGGAATGAATTACTATAGTATTATCATTCTAAATAAAAAACGATAGAGTCTAGGCTTGGATTGTTAAAATATAAAAATACTCCTAGAATAATTAAAAAAAAGAAGAAAATAGAGGTTCGATATTTAGAAATTGCAGGAATGAATTACTGTAGAAGTCGTATTCTTCTAATTAAAAGACGAAAGGGACTGAATTTGTTGGAATATAAAAATAATTCGAAATAAACTAAGAAGTTCAAGAAACGATCAATATTTTTATATTGCAGGAATGAATTACTATAGACGTTGTATTCTTCTAAATAAAAGATGAAATAGCCATACCTTGGCTTGTTAAAATATAACAATAGTTCTAAATGAACTAGGAAATTCAAGAAAGTGGAGGTTCAATATTTAGAAATACTTGCAGGAAGGAATTACTATAGAAGTCGTATTCTTCTAAATAAAAGACGAAAGAGTCTAGACTTGGCTTGTTAAAATATAAATATAATTCTAAAAGAATTAGGACATTCTAGAAAATAGAGGTTCAAATATTTATACATTGCAGGAATGAATTACTCCGCCTTGGTGTGTTAGAATAATACAATAATTTTAAAAGAATTAAGAAATCGAAGACCGTAGAGATGAAGTATTTAGGTAAATGGATAAATTACTATAAAATCGTTTTCTTCTAAGTTGAAGGTAAAAAGAGATTTTTATATTTAAAATTACTTCAAATTCTGAATCCAATCCTGTATAGATCATTACTTGGAAATCTCCAATCTCTACCTCTTGAAATTGGCGCAGTGGTGTGCGAAAAATCGATAACAACCATCTTTTAGTCTTCGGCAATGTTAAAACCTTTAATAGAATATCAAGGACCATTTTTACAATAATTTACATAATACTAGCAGTCACAAAAAAAATTGGAATTTTTACGCTGAATAATTCTTATTATATTTTATTTAACTTTATTCCTGCTAATCGCTGGAATAAAGCTTAATAATCGGGAGATTTTTACATTTAAAAATTCAATTTCTGAATCCTGTCCTGTGTACGTGCACACTTAAAAATTTAAATAGTACGCTACCCCTTGTGACACCTCAAATTAAAGATCTAGATCTGTTCCATGTATTGGCATGTTAAATATTTATTTTGGCGCGGTGGTTCTCGAAAAATTAGGAGAAAACCATTTTTTGATGATTTTCGCGTTTAAAAATATTTAATATTTTGACCCGGTCCTATTGCAGATTCATGCAGGACTATATTAGTTGTGACTGCTTGATTGCACGTTATTAGTAGGAGGAATGTGCTGCTGCGGCGAGCAAATAATAATAATAATAATAATAATAAATAACACCACCTTAGAAATAAAATCTTACACGTTGCGTAACATCCAATGCGTAAAGCAGAACTAACAAGGATATATTGTTTCCTTCAGATACACAAATACATCCCTGCACAACGTACACCTAAACAAAACAAACAAAATAACTTCCATCTTCCATCAGTCGATACACCAATTCGGCCCGTTAATCTTACTGAAAGAATGCTTTATGTTTGTAATATTTAGCTTCAGTCACAGCCTGCTTGAGACTCCCAGATTTAAACAGTGCCGTGAGGGATAACTGTATTACGGCGATTTCGTGAACCCTAAGGATAGAAATTTATATTCACGTCTTCCATCCGAATCATATCGAATTGTGTCGGCAAAAAATAATGGCGTCTTATATTACCCTTTTTTGCCCTCGCGCGGCTTAATCCGACACATTGCGATGTTCGCATCGCAACAAACATTTATTCGATAAACTTTATTCCTAGGCATGATGGAGCGGCTATCTGCCTGCTGTTGGCGCAGCTCCAACGGCTGCAATAAAATTTTTCCGAGTCACAAAGCATTTACGGAGTGGATCTTCTGCGGTTTCACCCACTTCGGGGATTCTAACGCTTATGGGCAGTTGGGTAAATGGGAAAATGACAGATAACTGATGCTGTCCGTGCATCGCTTTAATGTCTTACCAGATTACAGCATTTATGGCAGTAGTTTTAGGAGTTGCAACGTACCTGAAACAAAAGAAAACGACGTTAAAACGGTGTTATATATTTAAGCCGAAATGAAATTATTATATTATTATTAAAGTGGCGGTTCGGGAGAATGAAACCTCCCACTAAAATTCCATTGTGCGGGATCGAGTTCGAGTTTGAAATAGACGTTGTCGACTGTGCGGTATTTTGGCGTATCATTATAGATATGGCTTTTGCCACCACGAAATACTGCTGATGAAACTATAGAAGAGAGTTCAAGTAATTCACAACCCTCATTCAACATATTAAGAAAGTTTGCCAAAGTAACGTTAAGCTCGCATGTATAAAAGGAAGTGCAAATGATTGGGGAACCCAAATTGGTTCTGGAAGTTACGAGGTTATTTCTAAACCGGGATTCGTTCGAATCCGGCCGGTTTAAGCCCGAGGCCTCCGCGATCGTGGCGGGACGGGCCGTTCCGTTTTATGGCCTCGTAAGCGGCGTTCTCATCGATAACATACTTTCGTCTTATGGCAGACCCGTCCCATTGACGTTCAGGTTTCATATATCAGTAAACTCAGTCTCTTAATTCACTGAAAACCGAGTTTAACAATACCAATATCGGTTTCTGACGCAACAATTTGGCTCCCAATAAGCTGGTGACTTAAAAGTTTCTATTTTTTTTTTGCAGCCTTACAGTTGCAACACTACGTACGGGTAAAAGTTCGCAGTTGCGAAAGATAAGTGGTAGCGTATAAATGCGCGGCGGGGCACAGGCCGAGAAAAGGCAGACAAGGCGATAGAGATCCTCCTGCGGCTCATCCTCATATAACAAATATCGATTCCCTGATTCTCTTTATACCTCACATCATCCTGTCTTAGGGCCACTGAAGTGTTGTAAGAAGTTTCAGTTCTCTGAGAACTGGACTTAATTCAATGTTATTTTATGGCCCTCACATGAATTCGTTTCATATTGCAGCAAATATCAAGGATAGGTCGAGGAGTTCTGCTCCGCGTCGTTTATATTTATGTGTCGCGATATTCTGGTTTTTAAGTTAAGGCATGAATGTTGGAAAAAATGGTTTGGTTTATCAAAAGTTTAATTTAAGTATCTTGTTATTTCATAATTTTTTCCTGCATCCTAACATCCTAAATCGAAAAATGCGTAGTATATATATTTCTTATATATAAGCCCGGTCAATACATAAACGGTCATTGTGAAGCCCAAAATTGCCGAAGGACTAACTTGGGTTAGCTATAAACCCTTAATTTTCTTCTTTCAGGGCGTTCCAGGGATCTCATTAAATGGAGAAACTAACCTTTCTCAAATTCCTACTTGATTTGTAATATTAATAAAAACTTATTTAATTAACCTGATAATTTTTTCCTGCAACCTAACAACCTAAATCGAAAAATGCGTAGTATATATATTTTTTTATATATAAGCCCGATCAATACATAAACGGTCATTGTGAAGCCCAAAATTGCCGAAGGACTTCCTTGGGTTAGCTATAAACCCTTATTTTTCTTCTTTCAGGGCGTTCCAGGGATCTCATTAAATGGAGAAACCTTATCTTTCTCAAATTTCTATTTGATTTGTCATATTAATAAAAATTTATTTAAATTTCGTTTATTGGTAAGAGTACTTTAAAATCTGGGTCATACCAAGATGTATTTGATTCTCATTGAGTGAAGAAACTAATATAAACTATGCACAGCTTGTGGCATTTGAATACAGATGTCTCTGTTATGAGTTTTTATACCTCTTTCTAACATGAGACCAATGCATGGGATATAGATAATGTATTTATATAATTTTAATGGTGGCTCGTGCTGGAATGTTCTGGGCTATCCAATTAAAAGTTGTGATACTAGCCAGCTTTGGATAATTTTGATGCAATATTATAAGCTAGGTGGGCACCTGAATTTACCTTCTAATTCAATAATCCTTCTTGACTTCAGCATAATAACTTGGTCTGTTTATAATGGATGAACATACCTTTGCCATGTAACTGTTTTTTCTTACTTTTTAAACGGATTTATTGGAAATTTTCACTTTTTTTAGGAGCAACGCGGATACGTCTTTTCGTATATCTCTCCAAACTCGTTCTCCCCAATTGTTTTTGTTGATGTTTCCAAGACATTGCTAAGAAAATTCAACTTGTCACAGCATACCAAGATGGAAATGTAATTTTTGGTAAGTAACCAATTATTTGCTTTATTTATTCAGCATGCTTGTCAGATAACATTTTTTGGACGCCGATTATGCTATATTACGTTGAAACTGATCTTCTACTCTACGTTAAATTCGAAGATCGCAAATTGTGTTTTAAGATTCACTACACTGTCACTACTTATAGTCTAAATTTACATGTCCTAGCCATCTGACATAGATTATCGATTGTACATGAATTATTATACTTAATTCTTAAATTTAAATACAGGTGTATCGAAAATTGATCACTATGGGGGGGAGGGGGGTATCGGCCTGTACATGAAGCGATTAATTTCGACATTACGGCGCAATCAATCGTCGACACTAAGTAGTCGAAATCGGCCTCGCATTCTTGCCAAGTGCATCCACTATTCCGTGACCGCCGTGTTCCTCGCCGAGATTTACAGGTGTTGCTCCGCACCGACCAATAACAAGCGAGAGTCAACAGATCATAAATAACGCCGACTGCCTTTCATAAATAACTTCTGTGAGGTGGAATAAATAGTAGGAGGGTCATTCCGATGAGTTATAATTGTAAAATATTTAATTTCGAGATCCTGTTTAGATAACTGGAAAGTTTAATTAAATGGGCCACTCTTTCAATTTATCAGGGCCTGCATAGTTTTTCAACGATAACATTAGTTAATTTTTCGTAATTAGAGGTCGTTTATTTTAATGACGCGAGGGAATTAAGGAGAATTAAAATTCGAGCGGCAGCCGCAACGTTTTATTTGACAGAATTCCTATTTTTACGCGTGATAGTTACGCGAGGCGTTCAGGCGCTGCCGACTGTCTTTACCAAAGACATCCCACGATAAACAGCAATAGGATCCAATTCATAATCCTACAATAAACATTTTCGATGCTACAGTGCGTCAAAGATGGGTTTGCAAGTTCTCAAAATATTACATATTTTTTTAATTCATGTCTCTCCCTTAAATATCTTTTTATCGCATTGGACGACAATTATGCATGTCGGACGAATTAAAGTAAACTATATAACGAGACAAATAAGCTTGGATTAATGATCCTACAATAAACAGTTTCGGTGATATAGGGCGCCAAAATTAGGTTTGCAAGTTCTCAAAATACTACATATTTTTTTAATTCATGTCTCTCCCTTAAATATCTTTTTATCGCATTGGACGATAATTATGCATGTCGGACGAATTAAAGTAAACTATATAACGAGACAAATAAGCTTGGATTAATGATCCTACAATAAACAGTTTCGGTGATATAGGGCGCCAAAATTAGGTTTGCAAGTTCTCAAAATACTACATATTTTTTTAATTCATGTCTCTCCCTTAAATATCTTTTTATCGCATTGGACGATAATTATGCATGTCGGGTGGATTAAAGTAGACTATATAACGAGACAAATAAGCTTGGATTAATGATCCTACAATAAACAGTTTCGGTGATATAGGGCGCCAAAATTAGGTTTGCAAGTTCTCAAAATACTACATATTTTTTTAATTCATGTCTCTCCCTTAAATATCTTTTTATCGCATTGGACGATAATTATGCATGTCGGACGAATTAAAGTAAACTATATAACGAGACAAATAAGCTTGGATTAATGATCCTACAATAAACAGTTTCGGTGATATAGGGCGCCAAAATTAGGTTTGCAAGTTCTCAAAATACTACATATTTTTTTAATTCATGTCTCTCCCTTAAATATCTTTTTATCGCATTGGACGATAATTATGCATGTCGGGTGGATTAAAGTAGACTATATAACGAGACAAATAAGCTTGGATTAATGATCCTACAATAAACAGTTTCGGTGATATAGGGCGCCAAAATTAGGTTTGCAAGTTCTCAAAATACTACATATTTTTTTTATTCATGTCTCTCCCTTAAATATCTTTTTATCGCATCGGACGACAATTATGCATGTCGGACGAATTAAAGTAAACTATATAACGAGACAAATAAGCTTGGATTAATGATCCTATAATAAACAGTTTTGGTGATACAGGGCGTCAAATTTTGAAAGGTTTCAAAATATTACTTTTTTCCTTTATGTCTCTCTCCCTATAAAATAGTAAATATTTCAATGTTTCTCTCTTTCTACGACACTATTGGCGCTTCTAAATAGTAATATAAGCAACAAATGTGCCGAATCATCGAATAATTTCAAGGTAGAGCAGCAGTTGCAAAGAATGTGCTCGAAATAAATTCCCATATAGGTACGTGCCATATCCCCAAATCGTTTTGTGTCAATTACTTTGCCACAGCTTCTTTAGACAAATTATAAACTTACCTCTAGTGATTGTCCTTGCGCTTTAAACACTTCAAATACAGTTCTAGTAACGTACGTTTCACCTCGAATTTTTAAGTTTTAGTCTTGGACTCATTTAAATTCATTGAATAGAACCAATCATTCGCCTCCGCCATTAGTCCCGGAGAACAAAGCTCGCATTTAAAAATATTTCTCCAGATGATACCTTCTTAAAAAAAACCGAAGTAATTAAGAACCTCCGTATGAGGAATTACCACCTCTTTTTAATTAAAAGAAATAATTTGTGCTACAGTAATTAATCATCTTTGTGAGAGTAAATTAAAATTAATGAAATTACATTTCCACTATAGTGCTCCGGCCTCCGCAGCTCCGGAGCCACTCTGAAAAATTTAGTATGATTACCCACCATTTTTTATCTTGAATATGCCCAGCCGACAGGCGCACTCTGTAAACACCGAGGAAAAAGTGGAAAACGATAATAATTAAACAAGGAGGGGACGAACTGAAAAAATGGGGCAAGATCTCCAACTTTTCTTGCGGAAGGTATGATCCGTTACTCTATTAAATCAGGAATTTTTGTTGGGATATTTTCAGTTATGCAATATCAAAAATACTCTCAGCCCTCGAGCCGGTGTTTATGGTCTGAAGTGTTCGAACACATGGCCGAATATTGAAACAGTGGCAATCTCTTCTCCCCCAATTATAATTTGCTTTCGCGCCGAGCTGTGGTCAAGTATGATCGATCGGGACTTCAGCTACATCATACATCAATCCGCGCTTACCTAAAATAACGAAAATATCCAGGTTGTTTGCTAAACTGTGATATATCTGATGAATTTGTTTATAATATTCAATTAATCTGTTACACGAGCTGGGAGAAAAAATTTGTTATGACGATGCTAATAAATTAGGAATTTGTTTTTTATGGAGTATTAGCCGGCTCCCACTCATGCGAACTAAACCATTGGAGTTAAAAATAACTTGGAAACGTATCCAAGACGGCGGCGTAGGCTTTGTTGAATTGTTTGGCCGTTTATAGCAACTGTGTTACGGAAACCAGAAGGGCCATAGAACTGTTTACTTGTTATTACCTTTGCGATTTATATCTCGTAATATTGACTTACATTTCGTAATTATGATTTATATTCCATAATAATGATTTAATTCTCCTAACTATGACCTATAATTCGTAATTACAACATATAATCTTATAATTACTAATTACAATCTTATTATTACGAATTATAATCTTATTACAATCTTATAATTACAGCTCCTATCTTGTAATTATGATTTATATTGCGTGATAATGTCTTACATCTCGTAATTACAATTTATAATCTTATAATTGCAAAATATATCTCGTAATTATGATTTATATTCCGTAATGACTTATAAATCGTAATTACAACATACAATCTTATAATTACTAATTACAATCTTATTATTACGAATTATAATCTTATTATCTTATAATTACAGCTCGTATCTTGTAATTATGATTTATAGTTCGTGATAATGTCTTATATCTCGTAATTATAATTCATAGTCTTATAATTGCAAAATATATCTCGTAATTATGATTTATATTCCGTAATGACTTATAAATCGTAATTACAACATACAATCTTATAATTACTAATTACAATCTTATTATTACGAATTATAATCTTATTTTAATCTTATAATTACAGCTCGTATCTTGTAATTATGATTTATATTTCGTGATAATGTCTTACATCTCGTAATTACAATTTATAATCTTATAATTGCAAAATATATCTCGTAATTATGATTTATATTCCGTAATGACTTATAAATCGTAATTACAACATACAATCTTATAATTACTAATTACAATCTTATTATAACGAATTATAATCTTATTATAATCTTATAATTACAGCTCCTATCTTGTAATTATGATTTATATTGCGTGATAATGTCTTACATCTCGTAATTACAATTTATAATCTTATAATTGCAAAATAATTATGATTTATATTCCGTAATGACTTATAATTCGTAATTACAACATACAATCTTATAATTACTAATTACAATCTTATTATTACGAATTATAATCTTATTATAATCTTATAATTACAGCTCGTATCTTGTAATTATGATTTATATTTCGTGATAATGTCTTACATCTCGTAATTACAATTTATAATCTTATAATTGCAAAATATATCTCGTAATTATGATTTGTATTCCGTAATGGCTTATAATTTGTAATTACAACATACAATCTTATAATTACTAATTACAATCTTATTATTACGAATTATAATCTTATTATAATCTTATAATTATGGCTCGTATCTTGTAATTATGATTTATATTTCTTGATAATGTCTTACATCTCGTAATTACAATTTATAATTTTATAATTGCAAAATATCTCGTAATTATGATTTATATTCCGTAATGACTTATAAATCGTAATTACAACATACAATCTTATAATTACTAATTGCAATCTTATTATTACGAATTATAATCTTATTATAATCTTATAATTACAGCTCCTATCTTGTAATTATGATTTATATTGCGTGATAATGTCTTACATCTCGTAATTACAATTTATAATCTTATAATTGCAAAATATATCTCGTAATTATAATTTATATTCCGTAATGACTTATAAATCGTAATTACAACATACAATCTTATAATTACTAATTACAGTCTTATTATTACGAATTATAATCTTATTATAATCTTATAATTACAGCTCCTATCTTGTAATTATGATTTATATTGCGTGATAATGTCTTACATCTCGTAATTACAATTTATAATCTTATAATTGCAAAATATATCTCGTAATTATAATTTATATTCCGTAATGACTTATAATTCGTAATTACAACATACAATCTTATAATTACTAATTACAGTCTTATTATTACGAATTATAATCTTATTATAATCTTATAATTACAGCTCCTATCTTGTAATTATGATTTATATTGCGTGATAATGTCTTACATCTCGTAATTACAATTTATAATCTTATAATTGCAAAATATATCTCGTAATTATAATTTATATTCCGTAATGACTTATAATTCGTAATTACAACATACAATCTTATAATTACTAATTACAGTCTTATTATTACGAATTATAATCTTATTATAATCTTATAATTACAGCTCCTATCTTGTAATTATGATTTATATTGCGTGATAATGTCTTACATCTCGTAATTACAATTTATAATCTTATAATTGCAAAATATATCTCGTAATTATAATTTATATTCCGTAATGACTTATAAATCGTAATTACAACATACAATCTTATAATTACTAATTACAGTCTTATTATTACGAATTATAATCTTATTATAATCTTATAATTACAGCTCCTATCTTGTAATTATGATTTATATTGCGTGATAATGTCTTACATCTCGTAATTACAATTTATAATCTTATAATTGCAAAATATATCTCGTAATTATAATTTATATTCCGTAATGACTTATAAATCGTAATTACAACATATAATCTTATAATTACTAATTACAGTCTTATTATTACGAATTATAATCTTATTATAATCTTATAATTACAGCTCCTATCTTGTAATTATGATTTATATTGCGTGATAATGTCTTACATCTCGTAATTACAATTTATAATCTTATAATTGCAAAATATATCTCGTAATTATAATTATAATTATAATTATAAATATATATCGTAATTATGATTTATATTCCGTAATGACTTATAAATCGTAATTACAACATACAATCTTATAATTACTAATTACAATCTTATTATTACGAATTATAATCTTATAATTACAACTCGTATCTTGTAATTATGATTTATATTTTGTGATAATGTCTTACATCTCGTAATTACATTTTATAATCTTATAATTGCAAAATATATATCGTAATTATGATTTATATTCCGTAATGACTTATAATTCGTAATTACAACATACAATCTTATAATTACTAATTACAATCTTATTATTACGAATTATAATCTTATTATAATCTTATAATTACAGCTCGTATCTTGTAATTATGATTTATATTTCGTGATAATGTCTTACATCTCGTAATTACAATTTATAATCTTATAATTGCAAAATATATCTCGTAATTATGATTTATATTCCGTAATGACTTATAAATCGTAATTACAACATACAATCTTATAATTACTAATTACAGTCTTATTATTACGAATTATAATCTTATTATAATCTTATAATTATACAGCTCCTATCTTGTAATTATGATTTATATTGCGTGATAATGTCTTACATCTCGTAATTACAATTTATAATCTTATAATTGCAAAATATATCTCGTAATTATAATTTATATTCCGTAATGACTTATAAATCGTAATTACAACATACAATCTTATAATTACTAATTACAGTCTTATTATTACGAATTATAATCTTATTATAATCTTATAATTACAGCTCGTATCTTGTAATTATGATTTATATTTCGTGATAATGTCTTACATCTCGTAATTACAATTTATAATCTTATAATTGCAAAATATATCTCGTAATTATAATTTATATTCCGTAATGACTTATAAATCGTAATTACAACATACAATCTTATAATTACTAATTACAATCTTATTATTACGAATTATAATCTTATTATAATCTTATAATTACAGCTCGTATCTTGTAATTATGATTTATATTTCGTGATAATGTCTTACATCTCGTAATTACAATTTATAATCTTATAATTGCAAAATATATATCGTAATTATGATTTATATTCCGTAATGACTTATAAATCGTAATTACAACATACAATCTTATAATTACTAATTACAATCTTATTATTACGAATTATAATCTTATAATTACAACTCGTATCTTGTAATTATGATTTATATTTTGTGATAATGTCTTACATCTCGTAATTACATTTTATAATCTTATAATTGCAGAACATATCTCATAATTATGATAATCTTATAATTACAATCTCTATCTTGTAATTACGATTTGCAACTCGTAATTATGCCATATATCTCAAAATATGACTTCGTACTTTTAATTATGACTTATATTTCGTAAAAATTACTTATAATCTTATAAATTACAACCTATATGGCGTGTATCTCGTGATTACGATTAATAATTTTATTTTACAAATCTATAACTCGTAATTATGACTCATATTTCATAAATACGAGTTTCTACGACTTAAATTTCGTAATTTTTTAGGTTAAAGTATACAATTCTATAAAAAAATGGTCATAGCAGAAAAAAATGGTCATAGCAGAAAAAAACGGCGCAGTCGATAGTTAAGTGTGCATCGACCGTCGCAAAACGCGTCACGAAAAATAAAATCATTGAATACTAGCAGTGAAGGATCTATTTTTTACTACAAATATTAGAACTGTATTCTCCCTGTGTATCGAATTGGCCGGAAGTTTTATCTGCGACAACGTAGGGGGATTTGGCCGGAATGTTTCGTTTGTTAAATAGAAAATAAATGGAGGCAACTTAAGTTTAGCTCAATGTTCTTCCTTTAAATTCGTTAGGTCTGCAACGAAATGCCCCACGAGGCGCTGCCTTCCACGTTAAAACAAGGAGAGGAGTAAAAGTTTTCGCCGGACCGAGTTCCTGATTGCGTTTATTCTCCGCAAAGACAACACACAATCCCAAAAATAGACATAAAAGAATTCGTTTCCTCCTAAAAATTGTTTTCTACTTTGCCCTAAAACGGATACCTGTAATTCAATTTCTTTTATTTTCGCATTTCTGTCCCGCCCCCGTCATACAAATAAATTACTTTGGATTCCGTACGTTTTTTCTTAATGCCCCGGGACTTTTTGTACACCTACAAGTATTTTTTTGGTACTGTAAGCTTGTTATTCTCCGAGCGTATTATTGCTGTGAGCTAGGATGAGGCCATTTTTTACAATATTTGATCGTTTAATGGGGCGTTTTTGTCTGATTCGTTTGTTGAAAAGCCATTTATGGAAACGCTCCAGAAAAAGGATATGTTGTATCACAGCCCCTCCTGTAGTCGTCCTCGCGACATGAAATCGTTCCGTTTACATTACTAGAGACTAAAACAGAGATTATTCTCTTTTTTTTCTTAGTTTTTCACCTTGGGGTGGTTTAGACGTCAATGACACCAAACGAATTTTTAATTATTAACTTATTTACTTAGTTGCCCTTTGAAGCGGTTATATGGCCGATATTAAACTGCCATAAACGCGGGGCAGTTAAACGCGACAGCGTGGAATCGAAACACCTTCGCTGGGCATTTCGTGCTGACAATTTTATCTCTATTTGTAAAATATAAATTAAATCAATAACGATTCCTCCAGACGTTTATTACAGATTTCCTTCTCAAAATACGAAATTTATTGTAGGTGTGTTTATTTAGTACCTTGTTGACAAGTTATTTTATCTCTTCTGTAAATATTTTCCAGCCGATACATCAGTGCAGTTAGGCATTTCATAATTGAAGCGTTGGATAATCTGATTTGTTGGTTTATTGTTAAATAAACGCCAGCGAATCACTTATTGACGGGGAAAGTAGATAAAAACTACGGAAATGTGATTTATAATCTTTCTCAACTATTCAGTCCGAGCTGTTCATAAACAAAAGTCGGTTTGTTGTAACGAACCTGCATTACAGAACCGTTTAATGGGATCACTGTTTACATGGTTCTTTAAATAGACTTTAAAGGGTGAGGTGAAACCGTCCAAGCCCCCGACACGTCACTAATTTATTGGACCGGAGATCAGGGTTAATGGGAGCGTAAAAACGGTGATTAATATCTGACAAATATGGAATCCTAACAAGTTCATGTTTTAAATAGAACACCTTGTATATTTTTGCATTTTCTCGTTCATCTTGAAATTCTGATTTCAACGATATGCCACAAGCTGGCATTTGTTCAAAAAATGACGTCAAAACTGTGAAAAACTGAATTATAGAACAATTCGGCTCATTATATAGCTATTATACAACCACAAGTTCATCTAGCTGTATCAAGACCGCTGGTTACTTCAAATACGTTATCATAAGAACATTAATTGTTTCCTCCACTTGAACAGTTTTATAAATAAAAGTACCTTATTTAAAATGCTATAGAAAGTTCTATAAGAGATCTATAATGCCTTAACTATATTCCTCTAAAATAAACTGTCTTCTTGTCAAGAACTGCTAACTATGTAAGCCTAACTGCTCTATAAGTACTCTCAAGAGTCTGGTAATACTATAAAGAAACAACTGACAAGTTTTATAAGAGCTCTATAATTAACTATTTAACCAAAAATGGTTTAAAGTATGGAACTTATTTCGTAATGTTATATTATAAAGCTGCAAGTTAATTTATAAAAGCTGTATAAAGCCTGCTGTGCTTTCTTATAGAAAATTCCAGTTCTTTATATAACCATTATACAACCACAGTTTTTTTAGTTTTATCAGGACTGGCCACTAGTTACTTTCAAAAAGTTATCATAAGAGAAACATTAATTTTTATGTCCACTCGAACACTTTTATAAATATTACTACGCAGTTGAAATGTTGCGAAAATAAACCTATAGTTCTATAAGAGATTTATATCGCTAAATTCCCATAAAACAGTGTTTATAAACTGTCTCAATAATAATTCCTCCTAGGAACTGCAACTGTACAAGTCAACAGCTTCATAAATAGGCACAAGAGCGAAACGGACAACTGATAAGTTTTATAATAGCTCTATAATTAACTATTTAACCAAAAATGCTTTAAAGTATGAAACTTATTTCGTGATGTTATATCATAAAGCTTCTAGTTAATTTAGCTGTGTAGCTTGCTGCGCTTTCCTATAGAAAAATCTAGTGCTTTATATAACCATTATACAACCAAAATATATCTAGTTTTATCAGGACTGACCGCTAGTTCCTTCCAAAAAAATATCATAAAAACATTAATTTTTACCTCCACTCGAACACTTATAAATATTAATTACTACGTAGTTGAAACGTTGCAAAGACAAACCTTCAGTTCTATAAGAGTCCTATAGCTTCGTCACTATATTCCCGTAAAATAGTGTTCACAAACTGTCTCTCTAACAATTTTTATCGAGAACTGCTAACTATATAAGCCTTAACTGCTTTATAATTAGTCACATGAGCCTGGTAATACATTAAGGGGACAACTGATTAGTTTTATAATAGTTCTATAATTAACTATTTAAACAAAGATGCTTGAAAGTATGGAACTTATTTCGTAATGTTATGTTATAGGGCTGCCAGTTAATTTAGTTGTATAAAGCCTGCTGTGCTCTTACTTATAGAAAAATCAAGTTCTTTATATAACCATTACACAACTACAGTTTATCTAGTTTATTCAGGACTGGCCGTTAGTTACTTTTAAAGTTAAATCATATGAAAAAATTTTTTATATCCACTTGAACACTTATAAATATCACTACGCAATTGAAATGTTGCGAAAATAAACCTACAGTTCTATAAGAGACTTATAGAGCTTTCACTGAGTTCCCTTAAAACTGTGTTCATAAAAAAATAAATCTTACTAAGAATTGCCTAACTATATAAACGTTAATGCTTTATAATTAATCACAAGAGATTCGTAATTCATTGAAAGGACATCTGATAAGTTTTTTAAAGGCGTCATAAGTAACCATTTAACCAAAAATGCTTTAAAATATAGAACCTACTTCGTAATGTTGTTATATTATAAAGCTACTAGTTAATTTAGTGGTATAAATCCTGCTGTGCTCTTTCCTATAGAAATACCCAGTTCTTTATATAACCATTATACAACCACAGTTTCTATAGTTTTATCAGCACTGGCCACTAGTTACTTCCAAAAATGTATCATAAAAACAATAATATTTACGTCCACTCGGACACTTTTATAAATATCACTATGCAGTTAAAATAAAAATAAACCTTCGTTCTATAAGCGACTTATACCGCCGTCACTAAATTCCCCTAAAATAGTGTTCACAAACTGTCTCCCTAACAATTCCTATCGATAACTGCTAACTATACAAGCCTTAACTGTTCTATAATTAGTCATAAAAGTCTGGTAATACATTAAAGGGACAACTGATCAGTTTTATAATAGTTTTATAATTTGAACCAAAAATTGAACTTATTTTGTAATGGTTTTATATTATAAAACTCAATTTAGCTGTATAAAGTCTGATGTGCTCTTTCCTATAGGGAAATCCAGTTCTTTATATAGCTATTATACAGCCACAGTTTTTCTGGTTTTGTCAGGACTGACCGCTAGTTGCTTCCAAATATTAATTTTTACCTCCACTCGAACACTTTTATAAATATTACTACGCAGTTGAAATGTTGCGAAAACAAACCTTCGGTTCTATAAGAGTCTTATAGCGCGCCTTCACTAAATTCCCCTAAAATAGTGTTCACAAACTGTCTCTCTAACAGTTGCTAGACAATTAGTCACAAAATCTGATCGTACATTAAAGAGGCAACTTATAAGTTTTATAATAGTTCTATAACCAATATCTAACTAACTATCTAATTAAGAATGTTCTAAGGTCAATATTTTATAAACTTTAGTTCGTTATTTAGTTATATTATAGAACTGCAGAACAATTCAGTTCGTTATGTAACTATTATACAGCCACAGGTTCATCTAGTTGTATTAAGACTGTCCTCCGGTTACTTCAGACACGTTCTTTTCTCTTCTCCACTTTGAACAGTTCCATAAATATAACAGAGAAAAGAGGCTTCCAGTTCTATAAGAGACTTATAACGCCGTTACTGGATTATCTACCAGTTCTTTTAGCTGTATAAACGCTTCATGAATACGCTTCCAAATAACTACCTATTATTAGCGGTCCTGCCGCATTTCGGATGAGCAGTGTCGCCCTCCCAATTACCCGGGACAATGAATACAATGATATATTCCGATGCAGTGGTCCTGTAATGTGTTTGTCATGTACCTTTCCATTAAAAACAGAGCAAATATAAGTGATAAAACGGCCTCGTTTTCTTGGTGACTGATGTTTTGAAAAAACAATTGTTTACTCGCTTCTTGCCTCATTAACGTTTTTAATGCCTGCAGTTTATCCCGCGTTTATATATTTTCCGGATAAAATACGCTCGCTTCTCATAAAATTTAGTTAACCGTTAATTTAACTGGCTCTAAAATTTATATTTATACAACATATATCACGGCTGCTAGTTAGAATGTATCGGGAATTACGCGATTCTTTCGGATTTTGTTTAATTCAAAGGCTTTTGCGCAATCCGATCAGCATTTTTAATTTTCGACTGATTCCATCATGATTTATTTATCATTCATAGCCAATCTACCGGATAGTGGGGCCTGATTATTTCGAATTAACAAAACAAATGCAGCCGCCAGCCAATTCGATTCTTTGACGGACGTTTCATCGCATTTGTTATTTATTATCAATTTGGAATCGGATAGTTAGCAAAATGCAGCGCAGGAGTTTTTTCACTGGAAACATTTCAATGCGTTGCAACGAATTTCAAATCAGACAATGCGGATTTTCACAGGGGAATAGAAGCAACTGTAATGAACTGCTGTTCAAATTTTTTTGCGATTTCGCCCCAATCCATGTTTTAAAAAGATTTTTTGAGTTTCTAGAGAACTTTTTTTTTTTTTTGGCATTGCGACAGTTGCCAATACAGTCAGATACAAAGTTCTAGGGAACTTAAGGCATAACTTTTTCAATTTCAATTGTTTTAACCAGAGTCGCTGAACAAGAATGGGATGTCAAAAATGACTTCTGACAGTTGACAGCTGTCATTGGGACTGTCAGTTTGATTAATTTAAGAGTTTTCGAATAAAATGTCACGTAATACTTGAGAGTTACAAATATTTTTAGAGGTTTCTGATTTTGAGACGTTTTCAATAAAAAAAAAAAAAATTTGAGGTTACGTAACTTCTTCTTTTGCGAATTTTGAAATTTAAAAAAAAATCAAGATTTTTTGGTTATTATTTCAAATGGTAAAGTTTCATTACTATTGCAACTATTAGAAGACTTTTGCTTGCCAGCGCCTTCTAGGACGCAAACGTGAGTCCAAGTTGTTTATTTTTCATTGACAAGATGCTCGTCGGGGCGTCACAATTTTTAAAACTTCTGCGAGAAGTAATTGATACAAAATTCCATCCATAGTATACGACTACGTATATTCAAGCTTTTAAAGCAATTACAATAAGTAAGGGGGTATGTCGTGATCCAGGTCTTGCCTAACTAAATAATAAAGTTGGCATGTTACATGCGGTGAGCAATCAATGGCGACTCCATGAAGGGTCCGAGGTTGATAGCAATCCACTGTCGCGGAAGATTCACTTCGGAAGAAGCTTGAAGTTTATAATTTTAGTTCGGATGTTGGAAATAGTTTTAGATCGCAAAATAATTTATTCGCTTATGATTTTAGCGAAAAAGTTCTAATCTGTAAGTTTTTACCATTCGCAAGGACTATTCGCTATGACACACTGTCTATTATTGTGATGAAACGTAGCAGCAATAGCAGCATTAACATGGCATCGTAGTCAACCGCACCTCTCGGCTGTTCCCAGCGAAACGTACATCCGGGTAAAGCTTCCCATCGAAACGTCAAACCGCTTCACTTTTTTCTAAGCATTATTAAGACAGATTTCAGTGGCGTAGAAGTTAACGAGGTGAAAATCCTAGACCAAAAAAATTTACCTCAGTTTTTAGTGGAGATATACAGCTGGTAATAAATAATTTTAGTCTCCAATTACTATCGCTAACGTATCTCGTAACTTATTTACACACTCGAAGGAGATTATAAGTTTATTTATGCCGATTAAGCGATTTAAAAATACCTGGCTGAAATTCGGAGAGCGAAATTAATAATGCACAAATTGGCCGACCCCATTTAAGGCAGCTTCTGTACATGAGGGTGGTTATTCATTTACACTATCCTATTAAAACCTTTTTGAAGTTTGCTGGGTCCGCAATTTAATGGCGAAGTTCAAGTCGAAGTTCGAGCCATTCTTTTTATTTCGGATATTAAATTAATATTGCGACAACATTCCGGCCGGGCGTACAAGTCCCACGATATGTTCGGTCGTTGACAAGGTGTCAGGTCGAATATTCAACTGATTCAGTCACGACGTTGCGTTGTTAGATTTCATGAGCTTTTGACCACGTAATATTCAAATACCTAAATAAATAAATAGTTGTAACGACTCGACTGTTGGAGTTGTTTGTTGTAGATTATGCATCGAGCGACGTAAAAATATCGGGTTTGTCTGGTTTACGAGCAGCGGGGTTTTATTGTTCCTTAATTTCAGATTCGACAGAAAACAGTTCGATTTTTGCAATTCATGAGTGCATTTTACTAGCTTTGTAGGGGTTGCTGATTTACATCAATATCTTTTTAGTGTTAGAAACTAGTTTTATGTTTCCATTTGCATTTCCTTCAGTTTGCGGTTATTTTAAGGCTCGTCCTTATCCTTATCAGTATATGTGCCCTCTGAAATTTCCTGGTTTCGCTTAAATTTTTAACATTTTTTATGTTTTTCACATAAGAAGGTACTCTTAGTAAAAATCTATAGTGAACCAAATACATATACACAGATTCGCCCAATTTAGTTTTTAATATTTACTTTACAAATAGATGATAAATTTGCCAATACATAATTTGACAGCTGTCAAAATCACTGTCAAATTTAAAAATTGAAAGTATCTTTTGTAATTTTGAAAACAATGTAATTTTTTATAAAGAGATATTTTAAATTTTTCTATTTGTATAATTGAAATTAAGGTTACGCTTTCACTTCTGACAGCTGTCAAATTTTCTGTCAACTGAATAAAAATGCCATTTAATAATTACTTCCACAAATGACTAGTACTTAAAAAGACATTTTTCTATAGGTTTTGGAGGTACCGAGTAGGAAATTAATTTCGTAAAATAATTATGTTTCTTGGTAGCTGTCAAAATTGCTGTCAAATTAAAAACTATGCAAGTTTGTCTTCCATAATAATGTGAATTTCCATAGAAGGGAAATCAAGTGTTTTTTTAAATTTTCTAATTTTTCAGTTTCATAATTGATAATAAAATACAGTTTTTTTACTTTTGACAGCTGTCAAAATTTCTGTCAACTTAAGAAAAATACCATTTTTAATTATTTAGTACCAACCAGACATTTCTCTATAGGCTTTAGAGGAACTGAATACCAAATGTTGTAAAAATAAATATAATATTTGTTGGTAGCTGTCAAAACAGCTGTCAAATTTTAAAAAATGCAAGTGCAAGCCTCTCCTAATTTTAAATATAACGTGAATTCCCATAGAAAAATTGCTATTAAGTGTCTTGAAATTCGCTAGTTCCATAATAAATAATAATCTAAGATTTCACTTTTGACAGCTGTCAAAATTTTTCAACTTAATGAGGATGACATTTTATAATTATTTAAACAAATAAACGTACTTAACAAACAATTTTTTTAAAGTTTTGGAGGTGCTGAATACAAAATGAATGTCAAAATATTATGGTAGTTGACAGATGCCAAAATTGCTATCAAATTAAAAAATTTGCGAGTATATCTTTCGTAATTTTGAAAATACTGTTGATTGCTATAGAAGAAGATACATAAAATGTTTTAAAACTTTCTAATTCAGTAAGTGATATCAAAATACAATTACAACGTTTGACAGCTGTCAAAATATCTGTCAACTTAAGAAAAATACCATTTTTAATTATTTAGTACCAACCAGACATTTCTCTATAGGCTTTAGAGGAACTGAATACCAAATGTTGTAAAAATAAATATAATATTTGTTGGTAGCTGTCAAAACAGCTGTCAAATTTTAAAAAATGCAAGTGCAAGCCTCTCCTAATTTTAAATATAACGTGAATTCCCATAGAAAAAGTGCTATTAAGTGTCTTGAAATTCGCTAGTTCCATAATAAATAATAATCTAAGATTTCACTTTTGACAGCTGTCAAAATTTTTCAACTTAATGAGGATGACATTTTATAATTATTTAAACAAATAAACGTACTTAACAAACAATTTTTTTAAAGTTTTGGAGGTGCTGAATACAAAATGAATGTCAAAATATTATGGTAGTTGACAGATGCCAAAATTGCTATCAAATTAAAAAATTTGCGAGTATATCTTTCGTAATTTTGAAAATACTGTTGATTGCTATAGAAGAAGATACATAAAATGTTTTAAAACTTTCTAATTCAGTAAGTGATATCAAAATACAATTACAACGTTTGACAGCTGTCAAAATATCTGTCAACTTAAGAAAAATGCCATTTAATAATTATTTAGTACCAACCAGACATTTCTCTATAGGCTTTGGAGGAACTGAATACCAAATGTAAAAAATATAATATTTGTTGGTAGCTGTCAAAACTGCTGTCAAATTTTAAAAAAATGCAAGTCAAGCCTTTCGTAATTTTGAAAATAACGTGAATTTCCATAGAAAGAGTGCTATTAAGTGTCTTGAAATTTGCTAGTTCCATAATAAATGATAATTAAAGATTTCACTATTGACAGCTGTCAAAATTTTTCAACTTAATGAGAATGACGTTTTATAATTATTTAAACAAATAAACGTACTTAACAAACAATCTTTTAAAAGTTTTGGAGATACTAAAACAAAATGAATGTCAACAAAATATTATGGTAGTTGACATATGTCAAAATTGCTGTCAAATTAAAAAAATTGCGAGTGTATCTTTCGTAATTTTGAAAATACTGTTGATTTCTATAGAAGAAGATACATAAAATGTTTTAAAACTTTCTAATTCAGTAAGTGATATTAAAATACAATTACAACGTTTGACAGCTGTCAAAATTTCTGTCAACTTAAGAAAAATGCCATTTAATAATTATTTAGTACCAACCAGACATTTCTCTACAGGCTTTGGAGGAACTGAATACCAAATGTTGTAAAAAAATATAATATTTGTTGGTAGCTGTCAAAACTGCTGTAAAATTTTAAAAATTGCAAGAGCAAGCCTTTCGTAATTTTGAAAATAACGTAAATTCCCATAGAAAATGTGCTATTAAGTGTCTTGAAATTTGCTAGTTCCATAATAAATAATAATCAAAGATTTCACTTTTGACAGCTGTCAAAATTTTTCAACTTAATAAGAATGACATTTTATAATTATTTAAACAAATAAACGTACTTAACAAACAATCTTTTAAAAGTTTTGGAGATACTAAAACAAAATGAATGTCAACAAAATATTATGGTAGTTGACATATGTCAAAATTGCTGTCAAATTAAAAAAATTGCGAGTATATCTTTCGTAATTTTGAAAATACTGTTGATTTCTATAGAAGAAGATACATAAAATGTTTTAAAACTTTCTAATTCAGTAAGTGATATTAAAATACAATTACAACGTTTGACAGCTGTCAAAATATCTGTCAACTTAAGAAAAATGCCATTTAATAATTATTTAGTACCAACCAGACATTTCTCTATAGGCTTTGGAGGAACTGAATACCAAATGTAAAAAATATAATATTTGTTGGTAGCTGTCAAAACTGCTGTCAAATTTTAAAAAAATGCAAGTGCAAGCCTTTCGTAATTTTGAAAATAACGTGAATTTCCATAGAAAGAGTGCTATTAAGTGTCTTGAAATTTGCTAGTTCCATAATAAATGATAATTAAAGATTTCACTATTGACAGCTGTCAAAATTTTTCAACTTAATGAGAATGACGTTTTATAATTATTTAAACAAATAAACGTACTTAACAAACAATCTTTTAAAAGTTTTGGAGATACTAAAACAAAATGAATGTCAACAAAATATTATGGTAGTTGACATATGTCAAAATTGCTGTCAAATTAAAAAAATTGCGAGTGTATCTTTCGTAATTTTGAAAATACTGTTGATTTCTATAGAAGAAGATACATAAAATGTTTTAAAACTTTCTAATTCAGTAAGTGATATTAAAATACAATTACAACGTTTGACAGCTGTCAAAATTTCTGTCAACTTAAGAAAAATGCCATTTAATAATTATTTAGTACCAACCAGACATTTCTCTACAGGCTTTGGAGGAACTGAATACCAAATGTTGTAAAAAAATATAATATTTGTTGGTAGCTGTCAAAACTGCTGTAAAATTTTAAAAATTGCAAGAGCAAGCCTTTCGTAATTTTGAAAATAACGTAAATTCCCATAGAAAATGTGCTATTAAGTGTCTTGAAATTTGCTAGTTCCATAATAAATAATAATTACAGATTTCACTTTTGACAGCTGTCAAAATTTTTCAACTTAATGAGAATGACATTTTATAATTATTTAAACAAATAAACGTACTTAACAAACAAGTTTTTAAAAGTTTTGGAGATACTAAATACAAAATTAATGTCAACAAAATATTATGGTAGTTGACATGTCAAAATTGCTGTCAAATTAAAAAATTTGCGAGTATATCTTTCGTAATTTTGAAAATACTCTTGATTTCTATAGAAGAAGATACATAAAATGTTTTAAAACTTTCTAATTCAGTAAGTGATTAAAATACAATTATAACCTTTGACAGCTGTCAAAATTGCTGTCAACTTAATAAAAATGCCATTTTATTATTATTTCAACGAATTAAAGTACTTAACAAACATTTTTCTATACGTTTTGGAGGTAGTGAATACGAAAAAGATATACTTGCGTATTTTTAAATTTAGCAGCAGTTTTGACAGCTACCAAAAAACAAAAATTTTTGATATCAATTTCGTATTTACTACTTGCAAAACCTATAGAAAACTGTCTGCTTAGTAGGTACTTACTTTAAATAATTATTAGATGGCATTGTCATTAAATTGACAGAAACTTTGACAGCTGCCCAAAGCGAAACCATTTTAATATTAATTATAAAAATTGAAAGATTTAGATTTAGAATATCAAATCTCTTTTTCTATATAAAAACTCACACTGTTTTCAAAATTACAAAAACATAAATTTGGCACTAATTTTGACAGCTGTCAAAAATTAAAAAAATAAATGAAAAATCTAATTTGGCAGATCTATTATCTATTTTGGCACCCCACTGTGCGGCCGGGAAGACGAATTCAGTTGGTCGAATTAAGATTAACCGAGCTAAAGCGGAATTAATATCAGAAAGGATATTCATATGCAACTTGCACCGACACAGCATATCAAGAAAGGAAGCGAGCAGTAAACTTGGCGAAGTAGTTTCAGAACTGGTTGTGGTCTTAGCGAGGATCATCCTGAGATCAAACACGTCCTAGCGGCTCCTTCCGCTGCGCCGTCCTTACAAGAAACAAGGATACACAGTTAATCAAAGTAACCCTTGGGCGTATTATAGCCCTTTTAATGTCTCCTCATAAAATGTTGCTACGACCCCGCCGACGGTACTTCTATCAAAACTCTCGAATAAAAATTTCTTGTAAATTGGCTTTGTCAACTTTTTTGTTATGGCGTTGTTCTTGTAAAGTTTGTAATCTCGCAGGGAAAATTTCAAACGTTTACAGATGTCTACAAGAGGGTGGCCAAGATTATTCTTTTAATTTATGGCTTATATTCGTCTTTTCGTTGGAAAATATTTTTAACTCGGGCAGTTAAGTTATTATAGAATTTATGTAGCTGTAAACGGAAGCATTTTGCAATAAAAGCCCGCAAAAACATCTCTTTAATTAGGTTTAGTGCGGTTTAATTCTGACGGCGAAACGGCGCTTTGTCTCCTGAACTTTATAGAGAGGTAAAATAATTATTAAAAAAAACTATAAAGAGCTGGGGCTATGAAAAAGTCTAAAGCGATCTAAAATATGAAACTGCAACGTTTTAATTAAAAGTTAGCTCAATTTGGTACAAACAAATTTGGTCATTAAATAAAAATGTACATAGAACGGTATAACTCGTTCCGGCACGTTACAATTCCCCCCCTAACTAAACATTCGAATTTGCTTCTCCGACTCGTTCTTTTTATTTCCTAAAGTGCATATTAATAGAGATGTTATTCCATTAGAAGGTGATCCATTATTACAACTTTCAAGCGATACATTTTTATGCGGCCCATCTGACAAATTATGTGTCAATAATGTAGATTGCTATCCGCAAAGACGGATCTGCCGTGTATCCATTTTAATAACTGTCAAGTTAAAAACTGCAGAGACGCCCAACAGAACGGTCGATTTTTAAATTTGTAATACGGACGTGCTTTTTGCTCTATACTAAAGAATATATAATTTTAAAAATGCGTTTAAAACCAGCACTGTACATCCGGAAGTAAAAATATATTTCAGGCGGGCCACCCGGACCATGTAATAATGTATTTTATCATTTAACTTTTTGTAAAGGAAATCTCCTAATGGGTCCTAATGCTTGGATATCCTTATCAACGCACTTTGAGTGTTTTCAGGGTAAAATTATTATCATTTTAAACGCAATAAGGAATGGGGTTTTAGGAAGTATTTTTACGCCGACAAAGCAAAAATGTCTCTTTACTTTAATGGCAAATTATGCCCGATCGGTCTTTTATTTATTTTATCATCTGAGGACTTTGGGAGATTCTACTACAACACTAAAACCAAACGCCTAACTCACAATATCAGCGATAAGAGTATGGTTTGTATTTGTTTGACTTTCACAAAATTCCTCAGATTATTGAAAACTGGGAAACAACAACACTATTTTATACACAATATGCGAAGCCGCTTTTAATTGCGACGCAAATCTAAAAATAACTTGTCAGAAGAATCACTTATTTTGACATAAACATAATGTCACTTGTCAGAAGATCTTTTTAATTTGGATATAAATATAAATAAAAACATTTATCAGAAGAATCTTTTTATTCTGACGTAAATATAAGTAATAAAACTTGTCAGAGGAGTCTTTTAATTTGGATGTAAGTATAAATAAAAGCGTTTGTCAGAAGATTCTTTTAATTTGGATGTAAATATAAATAAAAGCGTTTGTCAGAAGACTCTTTTCATTCTGACACTAATATTTAGGTAATAAGACTTGTCAGCCGATTACTTTAATTTCGACGTAATTGCAAGTAATAAAAATATTTGTCAGAAGAATCTTTTTATTCTGACGTAAATATAAACAATAAAACTTGTCAGAAGATTCTTGTAATTTGGATGTAAGTTTAAATAAAAGCGTTTGTCAGAAGGTACTTTTAATTTGGATGTAAGTATAAATAAAAGTGTTTGTCAGAAGATTCCTTTCATTCTGACACTAATATTTAAGCAATAAGACTTGTCAGAAGATTACTTTAATTTCGACGTAATTGTAAGTAATAAAAACATTTGTCAGAAGAATATTTTTATTCTGACGTAAATATAAGTAATAAAATTGTCAGAAGATCCTTTTAATTTGGATGTAAGTTTAAATAAAAGCGTTTGTCAGAAGGTACTTTTAATTTGGATGTAAGTATAAATAAAAGTGTTTGTCAGAAGATTCCTTTCATTCTGACACTAATATTATACGTAATAAGACTTGTCAGAAGATTATTTTAATTTCGACGTAATTGTAAGTAATAAAAACATTTGTCAGAAGAATAATTTTATTCTGACGTAAATATAATTAATAAAACTTGTCAGAAGATTCTTTTAATTTGGATGTAAGTACAAATAAAAGCGTTTGTCAGAAGGTACTTTTAATTTGGATGTAAGTATAAATAAAAGTGTTTGTCAGAAGATTCCTTTCATTCTGACACTAATATTATACGTAATAAGACTTGTCAGAAGATTATTTTAATTTCGAAGTAATTGTAAGTAATAAAAACATTTGTCAGAAGAATATTTTTTTCTGACATAAATATAAGTATGTAATAAAACTTGTCAGAAGATTCTTTTAATTTGAATGTAAGTATAAATAAAAGTGTTTGTCAGAAGGTACTTTTAATTTGGATGTAAGTATAAATAAAAGTGTTTGTCAGAAGATTGCTTTCATTCTGACACTAATATTTAAGTAATAAATCTTGTCAGAAGATTATTTTAATTTCGACGTAATTGCAAGTAATAAAAACATTTGTGAGAAGAATATTTTTATTCTGACGTAAATATAAGTAATAAAACTTGTCAGAAGATTCTTTTAATTTGGATGTAAGTACAAATAAAAGCGTTTGTCAGAAGGTACTTTTAATTTGGATGTAAGTATAAATAAAAGTGTTTGTCAGAAGATTCCTTTCATTCTGACACTAATATTATACGTAATAAGACTTGTCAGAAGATTATTTTAATTTCGACGTAATTGTAAGTAATAAAAACATTTGTCAGAAGAATATTTTTATTCTGACGTATATATAAGTAATAAAACTTGACAGAAGATTCTTTTAATTTGGATGTAAGTACAAATAAAAGCGTTTGTCAGAAGGTACTTTTAATTTGGATGTAAGTATAAATAAAAGTGTTTGTCAGAAGATTCCTTTCATTCTGACACTAATATTATACGTAATAAGACTTGTCAGAAGATTATTTTAATTTCGACGTAATTGCAAGTAATAAAAACATTTGTCAGAAGAATATTTTTATTCTGACGTAAATATAAGTAATAAAACTTGTCAGAAGATTCTTTTAATTTGGATGTAAGTATAAATAAAAGCGTTTGTCAGAAGGTCCTTTTAAATTGGATTTAAATATAAATAAAAGCGTTTGTCAGAAGATTTTTTTCATTCTGACACTAATATTATAAGACTTGTCAGAAGATTATTTTAATTTCGACGTAATTGTAAGTAATAAAAACATTTGTCAGAAGAATATTTTTATTCTGAAGTAAATATAAGTAATAAAACTTGTCAGAAGATTCTTTTAATTTGGATGTAAGTATAAATAAAAGTGTTTGTCAGAAGGTCCTTTTAAATTGGATGTAAATATAAATAAAAGCGTTTGTCAGAAGATTCTTTTCATTCTGGCACTAATATTATAAACCATCCTCTACCTCTGATGACAAAATTTTGGAATTCCTTACTAAATCGTGTCTTCCCCGAGTGGGTGTAATAGGCCTACCATTCGCAGTGTCAGCAACTAAAAAATCTCACTGGCCAGACCGCCTCTGCGCCATTTGGTTCCTCAGCGCTCGTGCGAAACCAACTTCGCTTGCCTGTGATGGAATTTCTATACGGGCTGTAAGTAATTTTCTTAAACACATTACCCATTACAAAGTTAGCTGAATCACATTCTACAAGGAAATTATATTAACAATCTCCATAAATACGTGCCACGTATATTGGATTTTCTTGTAAAATATCATGCATTCAAAACGACGTTATAATCTTCGTCGTGGAGAGCTTCAAAGTCCACCTACGCATTTTTTTCGTCGTGGAACTTGTCATTCGCCATCACTCTTGGCAACCCGAGAGAGCGGAGATAAAAATTTACCAGGACACATAAAAGAAAGCTTTCTCTTCATCATTTTAATTCTGTGATGAGACCGCCTATTACTTTTCCAAACAAGCTGGCTGGTCTGGGGTAATATGGAGTAACGACGACGCTGTCATCGCTATACTTTAACTCGCATTCTTCTTCTTCTCTCCTGCTTTTAGGGTAATAGTCATCCTCATCCCCCGGCATCAATCACTCGGTATTGAATTCCACGCCTTACTCAGCGAATGCATATTCTTTCATTTATTTTGAGAATGCGATGTGTTTTAATGGAACGCGGCCGTGAGGCAGAGAACAATTAATTTTTTCGCGCCCCAAGAGCAACAATATTGATTGTAGGTATGTAAAAAAAATTGTAGCAAGAGGTTTATTATTAGGTAAAAAAATTGAAAAGTATAAAAAATTGTAATTTCTACTCAACAATCTCCATGCAAATACAATATAAACCCTGCGGAGCTTGAGTATAATTCTGATTAATGCAACGTATAAATCTCCGACGTTCAACTTTGCAAACGTAAATATACTTTAAAGTTACTTGAGCCGATACTTGCCACGGGAACATGTCGGCCGGAGTACCAATTTAATTCAATATGAGAACAAATAAAGAAACCTAATAATATTAGAGCGAAAGAAGAAGTTAAATTAAACCGGTGCTTGCAGCCCGCGATTTAATGCAGAAAGTTTTTGACTTTATACCAGAATTACGACCACTTCGGCGACTTGTATATTGAAAACATTTTCCCCTATTTAAGCAGGAGTTATTTGTGGTTTCCTCGGATCAGTCGGATTGGATTGGGACGTAAATCCGATATCCCCGGTAAGAAAATTGCTGGTAGAAGAAGTTTAGTTGGTAAACAGAGGCTGTAAGAATATATCGCCTTGTGTGCTACTAGATATGACTCACTTTGATTGACACGGTATCGGTAAGATAACGTTTTATACATATAAATAGAATCACAACCTCTTGCAAAAAATATACTTCGCATTTGATGGCTCCAAGCGTCAACGAGCAACTCAATCGGGTTTATTTTTACAGCACGTATCAATGGACTTGCAAATATAAGTAAAAACATTTGTCAGAAGATCCTTTTAACTTTTAACGATAGCTCGGTATTTTTTTAAATAGGCAAAGACACCAGCACAAAAAAATATACCGCTTGAAAACATGTGTTGATGAGTTTTATGAAAACTGCGTCCTCAGAGTACGTAATATTAAATCCGGTGTTCCGCAGGGGTCGCTATTAGGCCCTATGCAATTAGGCTGTTATTTAGATGACAAATTTGAAAGATTTGTTGGTGTTAGGTTTAGAGTTAGATCTATGTGCCACACACAAAGGCTGATTCAGAAATAGGTAAAAGAACGGGATGCTTCTGTTTTTAGAGGTGACAAATCAGGTGACTGTGGAGCCAACCAAATCCAAAACTACAATCAGGTGAGTGCATATTCGATATTATAGTCACTCAGAAAATGAGGAATAGTAGAAGATGGACGCAGTCACTTAGGACAGCAGAAGAGGAAGAAGAAAAGTGTAAGAGATTACTTACTGACGATTGTTCTTAATGCGTGGGTTGTTAGTAATGAAAATCGCGTCTGCGGCGTATATACGATGCGCCACATTCGTTCGCTGGCCACTTACAACTCGATGTACGTTAATTTATGAAAATGCAACGATAAATCGCCCGAACAATCAGGTGTCCAGTCGATATAAAAGCGCAATATCTATATCATCCCGCACAAATCGGGCTCGTGTATTGCTTTACGTTCGGTTAATTAGCTCATAATTATTCAATCGGGCTTCCGGAGGGACCGAAACAACGCAATAAAAACTACACAACAATATTGCCGGAACGGCTGTATAAATTATAACGAACAAGGGCGATAACAAAATTGAAACGAGTCATGAATAAGGGTTCGGGATTATAAGAGTCCCGATTTAAAAGTACGGGGGATGTTTGCGCGAGATTACAGGCGCAAGGTCACGTTAAGTTAGGTTTACTTTTCTCTAATAAATAAGACCCTTAAGTATTGCCTTCGCGCCGTAGGATCAAGCTGTGCAAAGGGTAAAAAAATAATTAAGACGCAGATAGATGGTTGCACAAGACTATAATGGTAACTATTAGTTGCAGGTTAACACGAGAGAACAAGGAACACTTTATCTATTGTACTATATCTTATAAAAGTGTACTGATTGTGGTCCTTTTTAGAAGAAAAGACTGTTTCAGTTTCGATACCGCAAGCTCGAGTGTATTTAGTCCTCTCCACTAGTTTACATTCGTAAGTGATAAAAGAAACGATTCAGGCTTGGACCAACTCAAAAAAGGATTCTAGCCAACTACCAATAATGTTTACCCTCACTAGGAGGGTACATTTTGTATATTTAAATAAACGAAGTACTCAGGGTAAGGTTTAGTTTTCACTTTAGGGAACTATGTGTTTGGCAGGATGCAAATACCACCCTTGGACAGGTCTCTGGTTTTACAGGACGTTTGCACCCTTCCCGATACAAAACCAGTTTCTTATAACTGAAAAAGGTCTTTAAGCACCCACGTTGGGCGCCAATTACTGCATTCAACGATTATTTTACTTGCTGCGTTTGTGCTGTTAATTGTAGCACGAGCTGGCGCATTTAATTCCCAGATGCCGAAACCTACCACAATCCTTTTTATTAAATCAAGTAGTGCGTTTGTTTGGAGGTTGCGCTGGGATGTGCGAAGTTAAGAAGTAACACGTACGAAAAGAGTCGGATACACACTTCTCTACTTAAACTGACAGAAACAATCACACGTTATAGATTTGCCAAGGAAAAATTTCACTACCCATTCCCCGGGGTAAACAAGTAGCGGAGCTAGGGGGAAGATTTCCGAGCACATTCGGTCATTGATTTCAGTCGAACCGGCCGAATTAATCTTCTGGTAAATACCAAAGTTGGATTCGTATGTGAACATAAATTTTCATAAAGAGGCAAAGATGGTCTGGCCTGTATAAAACATTGCACTTTAGTTTGATTTAGTGGAGGCAGATACGGAAATCAAACGGTATTGGTCGGAACTATTGCGATAAAAATAACGTACAACTCGGTCGGGCCGACGGCTCATTGGGGAATTTAAACCGTGTCGAACTGTCTGTTCAACAAAACTATGATTTCATTCCGTCCGACTACAGCTCAATGCTGTCCACACCGATTCCAATTTCTATATTAAATTTGGAAATTGATGGCTCGATTGTTCATAAAGAGTGATTGCGCGCGGCAAAAACTGCGAAAAACCATTAGTTCTAATGACAAATGCAACCGTTATTTTTGCATGCGTGCTTTAATAGGATCCGGGCCCTAATTTTTGGGGATGATTGAGCTGTATCGTGTTTTACATACAAACGGTGTCGAAAGTTCCTTTGAACGAAACGCAAACCCTGGAATTTTCTTTCGGACAACTGGGTCAAAGACAAACACGTTCTACTATTTTTTAATCGAATGACACTTTATGAATGAGAAACTTAATACAACATGCCAACAGGGTGTTATTGAACTTATGGAAATTTTTTTTACTGTATGTCATTTTTTATGTTTTAAAACAAGTACGGCATAAAGTAATTGAATATCTAAAGAATTAAAAACTAGTTAAAAATCTGAATCATTGTATTTGTTTGAGAACCACTTATAAAACACTGCTAGCTGCCAACAAATTCTGTCTAGCTGCTTCATAAATTAATGTCATGTCGATAATTTCAGAATTCGAATAAACATGACAACGGCCAAGATCTTCTTCGTTGTTATCCATAACACACCTCGACACATACACTTAACATGGGATACAACAATCGAAATAGCGAATAGGAACGATAAAAAAAATAGCACTGCAACAGCTGACATGCGTCTCAATACCTACTGAAATTAGGTTATTAGCACAGCCGCTGTGTTATTAATCTGTTTACCTTTTACGTACGTTACTTCAGTTGCCACAAGGTGTCGCTACACTACGCTACGTTCCTCAGTCGTTGCTCTGTTAATTCCAGTGACTATCAAACATTTTATTGTGATTTTATTTAGAAGAAATGAAACGAGGATATCTCGGCTACTTTTTATTTAAAATAATTGTTCGCCTAATTACAAACAGCGCTAGAAAAATTCGATTCCATCGCACGACATCAAAAATACACTCACACGCTAATGATCTCAATAAATAGCTGTTTATTACAGTTGCCAGCGTATAACGACCAATTCAATTCATGGCGCGATTATGTCTGCCAACTAATCAAACGAATCCCCAGATAAAGCCAGCGGAAAGTGAAATCTGTAATTATAAATCGGGATTCGTCACACTCGGCTACCTCATCGCGAATCACATAAACATTGTCATTGGTGTAGTTCGGTAGGTAAACGTTGACCCGTCGAGTACGGGCATTGTGCTGCAGCATCTGGTTGCGTGTGTTTGATTTAGATAATTAGAGCTATGCATGGGTGCCGGGGAGGAGCCGCCCTGCGGAAACCAGGACATTACCCGTTAACCGCCGCTGGCCCCTGTAACAATATGTGCGTTTGATATCGGATCAGGCCCCAGGATGCAGAAAGGTGTGGCCCATTGTAGCTGCGTTGCTCTCGGGAAGCCCCATTCAGTTTGGATAAAGGGGAATTAAACGGGCACCTTTCGACTCCTTCCTGGAGTTCGCGGCGATTGTTATGCATGGCGTGATTAAATCTTGTTGCGGAATGTTGTTTATTAAATGAGCAATCAAAGAAGGTGTAATTTCCGGCGCATGATCGAAATGGCCCAAATATTTTACCTGCTACGATATCCGGAGCGCCGACGTGCGTTAATTTTAATTGTCTTAGCTTGACCCATATTGAAAAGGATGCATGCCTCTGGGTTTATATCCACCTTTAGAAACAGGATGTTCTCTTGTGTATACATAAAGAATTTACTTTAGAGTATCTAAATCAGGTTATCGCAGTTGGTAATAATGTATGGCCATTATTACGGCTGGTCCTGGACGGTTTGCCTTTGAACTTACATAAAATATAAAATATATGCACGCGCACAAAGGAACCCGATTTCTTGCAAATCAAAGAAACGCATAATTAAAAAATATTTATTATTTTAGCAGCACTTTAACGTTCTTCTGTGAAATAAATTCGGCACATTAATGAAAATATTTATTTTAATATATATTTGTATGCTTAAAGTGTTTAAAATTACTATTTTTAAAACGGATGATTACTTTCGAGTCGAATGTTCCTGCGGAACGCTGATTCCCTTTTGGATCAGGCCAAATTATGCTGAGATTCATTAGTAAAATTCTCAGGTATTAATAGGGATGTAGTTATTAAAGGTGCATTTTTCATAAAAAATCATTTGTGTTTCAATGACTTCGTTCATACAGTTACTAAACTTAAGGAAAAAAAAATTAACAGATAATAGTTCATAGTCAAAAAACCTCACCCCACCTAAAATACCTTATCTCACCTTTCCTCACCTCCCCTCACCATTTAACGAAGAATGCGCGTCTATTAAATTATACTTACATATATCACATAATATGATGAATAACGGCGTATTAGGCAAGACAATGGAAAACCATCTAATGACGAATTTATTCTAATTAAAAACGATTATTTGCAGAGATATCCTCTTTTCATTTTTTTAAATAAAATCACAATAAAATGTTTGATAGTCACTGGAATTAACAGAGCAACGATAATATGATGAATAACGACGTATTAGGCAAGACAATGGAAAACCATCTAATAATTTCATTTCTTTAAGTAAAATCACAATAAAATGTTTGATAGTCACTGGAATTAACAGAGCAACGGCTGAGGAACGTAGCGTAGTGTAGCCACACCTTGTGACAACTGAAGGAACGTACGTAAAAGGTAAACAGACTAATAACACAGCGGCTGTGCTAATAACCTAATTTCAGTAGGTATTGAGACGCATGTCAGCTGTTGCAGTGCTATTTTTTTTTTATCGTTCATATTCGCTATTTCGATCGTTGTATCCCATTTTAAGTGTATGTGTCGAGGTGTGTGTTATGGATAACAACGAAGAAGGTCTTGGCCGTTGTCATGTTTATTCGAATTCTGAAATTATCGACATGATATTAATTTATGACGCAGCTAGACATTTGTTGGCAGCTAGCAGTTTTTTATAAGTGGTTCTCAAACAAATACAATGATTCAGATTTTTAACTAGTTTTTAATTCTTCAGATATTCAATTATTTTATGCCGTACTTGTTTTAAAACATCAAAAATAACATACAGTAAAATTGTTTTCCTTAAGTTCAATAACACCCTATTGGCATGTTGTATTAAGTTTCTCATTCAGAAAGTGTCATTCGATTAAAAAATAGTAGAACGTGTTTGTCTTTGACCCAGTTGTCCGAAAGAAAATTCCAGGGTTTGCGTTTCGTTCAAAGGAACTTTCGACACCGTTTGTATGTAAAACACGATACAGCTCAATCATCCCCAAAAATTAGGGCCCGGATCCTATTAAAGCACGCATGCAACAATAACGGTTGCATTTGTTATTAAAACTAATGGTTTTTCGCAGTTTTTGCCGCGCGCAATTACTCTTTATGAACAATCGTGCCATCAATTTCCAAATGTAATATAGAAATTGGAAACAGTGTGGACAGCATTGAGCTGTAGTCGGGCGGAATGAAATCATAGTTTTGTTGAACAGACACTTCGACACGGTTTAAATTCCCCAATGAGCCGTCGGCCCGACCAAGTTGTACGTTATTTTTATCGCAATAGTTCCGACCAATACCGTTTGATTTCCGTATCTGCCTCCACTAAATCAAACTAAAGTGCAAGGTTTTATACAGGCCAGACCATCTTTGCCTCTTTATGAAAATTTATGTCCACATACGAATCCAACTTTGGTATTTACCAGAAGATTAATTCGGCCGGTTCGACTAAAATCAATGACCGAATGTGCTCGGAAATCTTCCCCCTAGCTCCGCTACTTGTTTACCCCGGGGAATGGGTAGTGAAATTTTTCCTTGGCAAATCTATAACGTGTAATTGTTTCTGTCAGTTTAAGTAGAAAAGTGTGTATCCGACTCTTTTCGTACATGTTACTTCTTAACTTCGCACAGCCCAGCGCAACCTCCAAACAAACGCACTACTTGATTTAATAAAAAGGATTGTGGTAGGTTTTGGCATCTGGGAATTAAATGCGCCAGCTCGTGCTACAATTAACAGCACAAACGCAGCAAGTAAAATAATCGTTGAAAGCAGTAATTGGCGCCCAACGTGGGTGCTTAAAGACATTTTTCAGTTATAAGAAACTATTTTTGTATCGGGAAGGGTGCAGACGTCCAGTAAAACCAGAGACTAGTCCAAGGATGGTATTTGCATCCTGCCAAACACATAGTTCCCTAAAGTAAAAACTAAACCTTACCCTGAGTAGTTCATTTATTTAAATATACAAAATGTAACCTCCTAGTGAGGGTAAACATTATTGGTAGTTGGCTAGAATCCTTTTTTGAGTTGGTACAAGAGTGAATCGTTTCTTTTATCACTTACAAATGTAAACTAGTGGAGAGGACTAAATACACTCGAGCTTGCGGTATCGAAACTGAAGCAGTCTTTTCTTCTAAAAAGGAACACAATCAGTACACTTTTATAAGATATAGTACAATAGATAAAGTGTTCCTTGTTCTCTCGTGTTAACCTACAACTAACAGTTACCATTATAGTCTTGTGCAACCATCTATCTGCTTCTTAATTATATTTTTGCCCTTTGCACAGCTTGATCCTACGGCGCGAAGGCAATACTTAAGGGTCTTATTTATTAGAGAAAAGTAAACCTAACTTAACGTGACCTTGCGCCTGTAATCTCGCGCAAACATCCCCCGTACTTTTAAATCGGGACTCTTATAATCCCGAACCCTTATTCATGACTCGTTTCAATTTTGTTATCGCCCTTGTTCGTTATAATTTATACAGCCGTTCCGGCAATATTGTTGTGTAGTTTTTATTGCGTTGTTTCGGCCCCTCCGGAAGCCCGATTGAATAATTATGAGCTAATTAACCGAACGTAAAGCAATACACGAGCCCGATTTGCGCGGGATGATATAGATATAGCGCTTTTATATCGACAGGACACCTGATTGTTCGAGCGATTTATCGTTGCATTTTCATAAATTAACGTGCATCGAGTTGTAAATGGCCAGCGAACGAATGTGGCGCATCGCATATACGCCACGGACGCGATTTTCATTACTAACAACCCATGCAGTAAGAACTATCGTCAGTAAGTAATCTCTTACACTTTTCTTCTTCCTCTTCTGCTTTCCTAAGTGACTGCGTCCATCTTCTACTATTTCTCATTTCCTGAGTGACTGTATAATATCGAATATGCACTCACCTGATTGTAGTTTTGGATTTGGTTGACTCCACAGTCACCTGATTTGTCACCTCTAAAAACAGAAGCATCCCGTTCTTTTACCTATTTCTGAATCAGCCTTTGTGTGTGGCACAGAGATCTAACTTTAAACCCAACACCAACAAATCTTTCAAATTTGTCATCTAAATAACAGCCTAATTGCATAGGGCCTAATAGAGACCCCTGCGGAACCCCGGATTTTATATTACGTACCCTGGGAAGGCAGTTTTCATAAAACTCATCTACACATGTTTTCAAGCGGTACATTTTCTTGTGCTGGTCTCTTTGCCTATTCAAAAAAAATGCCGGGCTATTGTTAAGTGATTTCATCGTCACGCGTATGTGACGTCTGTCGGCAACGCGTTTTTAAACTCAAATCGCGCTTTGACTTTGCCGCGCGCCGGCCGTCCAGGTTTTTCGGGAGTATTAAAATTCGGATGGGATCCTCTCCGACTTTCTCACAACTTGGAAAGTTTGTATTCTTATTTTCTCGTTTGCAAAGTTAAATAAATTACGGAAGTTACGAAATATGACTGGGAATTATTCATGTAGAGTTAACGGTATAAATATTATTAGGATTCAGAGCTGTGCTGGTGTTAGAGACTGTCTTTGCTAGCGCCGGGCACGACGTGTGATGTTCAGGCAGTTCGTTGCTGAATGAATCCTACGGGAATTTCCGGAGTATCAAACGTATGGAATTAAATGTAAATTGTCGAATAGTAGCTAATTAAAGCTTGTTTGCGCTGTTAAAAAAATTGTCCAGAACTTTAACTCTGCTACTCTAGTAGATGCACTTCGTGGGCTTAGAACGCTGGACTTATAATTAGAGTAATTGTGCTTTGAATTTTGTCGCTCTTAGGAAAGTTTATGCCGAAGCGTTAATTTTGACGTATTCCTAAAATAAATAACCACACTACCATTTCAGCAACTATTATCGAGAGCACCCTGCATGTAATCTTCACTAAATTCGTAATAAACTCGTTAAAAACGTGTTATAAATCCCTTTTAATTGCTGTAGTGAGCTGCAATTTCATGCAACAACGCCGCAGGAATGCAGGAACGAACCTTGACTGTTAGTAGTAACGAGTAATTCACTACGCGAATTTAACTTTTACTTAATGGCTTTTTTCTAGCCCGTGTATATTTTTAGCTGTTCTACAGCATGCAATTATCCACCTGGAAAGGGAGCAAAAAATCCGAATTAAATTACACCCAACAAGTAACGAACTGCTGCTGAGGAGAGCAAAATTGAAATATATTTATTATGTCTGATAATGTATGCTTTTTGCGCTGTAAATTTTAAGTAGCTGTTTTCAATTTAAAGCCGTCCATTAATTTCCATTTTCTCTTGTACGGTACTTAGTGTATTTTTTGCTAAACACACCTAATTAATACGAATTAACCGAATCAGGCGTTGCTGTTCATTTAACGTTTAATAACTTAGACTTGCAGTTGAGCCGTAACGATCCGTTTTATTGTATCTAACAAACAAAATGCTGAGATAATTAGCGGGAGGGAGGATTTCCTCCTCGCATCCAAGTTGGGGAAGTATATCCGACGCTGTTTTGTGGGTATGTCAAGACTAACTGACGCAAGTTTAATCATATAACCAGTAAGTGTGCACAAGTCCTCGATTTTTCAGGGTGCTAGTCTCTAATTCGAGGGAGGATTGAAACATAATAAAACAAAAATCCAGCTCTAGGAACCTGTGAAAATGTTTATTTTGGCTCAAATTAAAAGGTCTTCTGACACATCCATATTAAAAGAATCTTCTGACAAATTGCTTTTTATGCATACATCGAAGTTAAAAAAATGTCCTGACAAGTGTCATTACTTGTATTTATGTCAGAATAAATAGAAACTTCTGACAAGTACTGCTTATAATTTTGCCAGAGCGGAAAGAATCTTCCGACATATGTCTTTATTTATATTATATATATAAGCATATTCTGACAAGTGTTAATACTTTTATTTACATCAGAATACAAAGAATCTTGACAGGAATGGAAATGATCTTCTGACAAGTGTTATTACTTATAATCTTGTCAGAATGGAAAGGATCTTCTGACACATGTTTTTATTTATATTTACGTCTGAATTAAAAGTATCTTCTGACACATTATTTGAAAATACATCCATATTAAAAGAATCTTCTGACAAATGATCTGACATACATTTACACGGAAATTAAGAAGATCTTCTGACAAAAGTGTCATTACTTGTATTTATGCCAGAATAAAAAAGAACTTCTGACAAGTATTATTGCTTACAATTTTGCCAGAGCGGAGAGGATCTTCTGACATATATCTTTATTTATATTATATATAAAATCATCTTCTGACAAGTGTTATTACTTATAATCTTGTCAGAATGGAAAGGATCTTCTGCCACATGTTTTTATTTATATTTACGTCTAAATTAAAAGTATCTTCTGACACATTATTTGAAAATACATCCATATTAAAAGAATCTTCTGACAAATGATCTGACATACATTTACACGGAAATTAAAAAGATCTTTTGACAAAATTGTCATTACTTGTATTTATGCCAGAATAAAAAAGAACTTCTGACAAGTATTATTGCTTACAATTTTGCCAGAGCGGAGAGGATCTTCTGACATATGTCTTTATTTATATTATATATAAAATCGTCTTCTGACAAGTGTTATTACTTATAATCTTGTCAGAATGGAAAGGATCTTCAGGCACATGTTTTTATTTATATTTACGTCTAAATTAAAAGTATCTTCTGACAGATTATTTGTAAATATATCCATATTAAAAGAATCTTCTGACAAATGATCTGACATACATTTACACGGAAATTAAGAAGATCTTCTGACAAAAGTGTCATTACTTGTATTTATGCCAGAATAAAAAAGAACTTCTGACAAGTATTATTGCTTACAATTTTGTCAGAGCGGAGAGGATCTTCTGAAATACGTCTTTATTTATATTATATATAAAATCGTCTTCTGACAAGTGTTATTACTTATAATTTTGTCAGAATGGAAAGGATTTTCTGGCACATGTTTTTATTCATATTTACGTCTAAATTAAAAGTATCTTCTGACACATTATTTGTAAATACATCCATATTAAAAGAATCTTCTGACAAATGATCTGACATACATTTACTTGGAAATTAAAAAGATCTTCTGACAAAAGTGTCATTACTTGTATTTATGCCAGAATAAAAAAGAACTTCTAACAAGTATTATTGTTTACAACTTTGCCGGAGCGGAGAGGATCTTCTGACATATGTCTTTATTTATATTATATATAAAATCGTCTTCTGACAAGTGTTATTACTTATAATCTTGTCAGAATGGAAAGGATCTTCTGCCACATGTTTTTATTTATATTTACGTCTAAATTAAAAGTATCTTCTGACACATTATTTGAAAATACATCCATATTAAAAGAATCGTCTGACAAATGATCTGACATACATTTACTCGGAAATTAAAAAGATCTTCTGACAAAAGTGTCATTACTTGTATTTATGCCAGAATAAAAAAGAACTTCTGACAAGTATTATTGCTTACAATTTTGCCAGAGCGGAAAGGATCTTCTGACATATGTCTTTATTTATATTATATATAAAATCATCTTCTGACAAACGTTATTACTTATAATCTTGTCAGAATAGAAAGGGTCTTCTGACATATGTTTTTATTTATATTTACGTCTAAATTAAAAGTATCTTCTGACACATTATTTGAAAATACATCCATATTAAAAGAATCTTCTGACAAATGATCTGACATACATTTACACGGAAATTAAAAAGATCTTTTGACAAAATTGTCATTACTTGTATTTATGCCAGAATAAAAAAGAACTTCTGACAAGTATTATTGCTTACAATTTTGCCAGAGCGGAGAGGATCTTCTGACATATGTCTTTATTTATATTATATATAAAATCGTCTTCTGACAAGTGTTATTACTTATAATCTTGTCAGAATGGAAAGGATCTTCAGGCACATGTTTTTATTTATATTTACGTCTAAATTAAAAGTATCTTCTGACAGATTATTTGTAAATATATCCATATTAAAAGAATCTTCTGACAAATGATCTGACATACATTTACACGGAAATTAAGAAGATCTTCTGACAAAAGTGTCATTACTTGTATTTATGCCAGAATAAAAAAGAACTTCTGACAAGTATTATTGCTTACAATTTTGTCAGAGCGGAGAGGATCTTCTGAAATACGTCTTTATTTATATTATATATAAAATCGTCTTCTGACAAGTGTTATTACTTATAATTTTGTCAGAATGGAAAGGATTTTCTGGCACATGTTTTTATTCATATTTACGTCTAAATTAAAAGTATCTTCTGACACATTATTTGTAAATACATCCATATTAAAAGAATCTTCTGACAAATGATCTGACATACATTTACTTGGAAATTAAAAAGATCTTCTGACAAAAGTGTCATTACTTGTATTTATGCCAGAATAAAAAAGAACTTCTAACAAGTATTATTGTTTACAACTTTGCCGGAGCGGAGAGGATCTTCTGACATATGTCTTTATTTATATTATATATAAAATCGTCTTCTGACAAGTGTTATTACTTATAATCTTGTCAGAATGGAAAGGATCTTATGCCACATGTTTTTATTTATATTTACGTCTAAATTAAAAGTATCTTCTGACACATTATTTGAAAATACATCCATATTAAAAGAATCGTCTGACAAATGATCTGACATACATTTACTCGGAAATTAAAAAGATCTTCTGACAAAAGTGTCATTACTTGTATTTATGCCAGAATAAAAAAGAACTTCTGACAAGTATTATTGCTTACAATTTTGCCAGAGCGGAAAGGATCTTCTGACATATGTCTTTATTTATATTATATATAAAATCATCTTCTGACAAACGTTATTACTTATAATCTTGTCAGAATAGAAAGGGTCTTCTGACATATGTTTTTATTTATATTTACGTCTAAATTAAAAGTATCTTCTGACACATTATTTGAAAATACATCCATATTAAAAGAATCTTCTGACAAATGATCTGACATACATTTACATGGAAATTAAAAAGATCTTCTGGCAAAAGTGTCATTACTTTTATTTATGCCAGAATAAAAAAGAACTTGTAACAAGTATTATTGCTTACAATTTTGCCAGAGCGGAAAGGATCTTCTGATATATGTCTTTATTTATATTATATATAAAATCGTCTTCTGACAAGTGTTATTACTTATAATCTTGTCAGAATGGAAAGGATCTTCTGACACATGTTTTTATTTATATTTACGTCTAAATTAAAAGTATCTTCTGACACATTATTTGAAAATACATCCATATTAAAAGAATCTTCTGACAAATGATCTGACATACATTTACTCGGAAATTAAAAAGATCTTCTGACAAAAGTGTCATTACTTGTATTTATGCCAGAATATAAAAGAACTTCTGACAAGTATTATTGCTTACAATTTTGCCAGAGCGGAGAGGATCTTCTGACATATATCTTTATTTATATTATGTATAAAATCGTCTTCTGACAAGTGTTATTACTTATAATCTTGTCAGAATGGAAAGGATCTTCTGACACATGTTTTTATTTATATTTACGTCTGAATTAAAAGTATCTTCTGACACATTATTTGAAAATACATCCATATTAAAAGAATCTTCTGACAAATGATCTGACATACATTTACTCGGAAATTAAAAAGATCTTCTGACAAAAGTGCCATTACTTGTATTTATGCCAGAATAAAAAAGAACTTCTGACAAGCATTATTGCTTACAATTTTGCCAGAGCGGAGAGGATCTTCTGACATATGTCTTTATTTATATTATATATAAAATCATCTTCTGACAAGTGTTATTACTTATAATCTTGTCAGAATGGAAAGGATCTTCTGACACATGTTTTTATTCATATTTACGTCTAAATTAAAAGTATCTTCTGACACATTATTTGAAAATACATCCATATTAAAAGAATCTTCTGACAAATGATCTGACATACATTTCCACGGAAATTAAAAAGATCTTCTGACAAAAGTGTCATTACTTGTATTTATGCCAGAATAAAAACGAATTTATAACAAGTATTATTGTTTACAATTTTGCCGGAGGTGAGAGGATCTTCTGACATATGTCTTTATTTATATTATATATAAAATCGTCTTCTGACAAGTGTTATTACTTATAATCTTGTCAGAATGGAAAGGATCTTCTGACACATGTTTTTATTCATATTTACGTCTAAATTAAAAGTATCTTCTGACACATTATTTGAAAATACATTCATATTAAAAGAATCTTCTGACAAATGATCTGACATACATTTACACGGAAATTAAAAAGATCTTCTGACAAAAGTGCCATTACTTGTATTTATGCCAGAATAAAAAAGAACTTCTAACAAGTATTATTGTTTACAATTTTGCCGGAGGTGAGAGGATCTTCTGACATATGTCTTTATTTATATTATATATAAAATCGTCTTCTGACAAGTGTTATTACTTATAATCTTGTCAGAATGGAAAGGATCTTCTGACACATGTTTTTATTCATATTTACGTCTAAATTAAAAGTATCTTCTGACACATTATTTGAAAATACATTCATATTAAAAGAATCTTCTGACAAATGATCTGACATACATTTACACGGAAATTAAAAAGATCTTCTGACAAAAGTGCCATTACTTGTATTTATGCCAGAATAAAAAAGAACTTCTGACAAGCATTATTGCTTACAATTTTGCCAGAGCGGAGAGGATCTTCTGACATATGTCTTTATTTATATTATATATAAAATCGTCTTCTGACAGATATCATTACTTGTATTTATGTCAGAATAAAAAAAATCTTCTGATAAGAGCTTTTATTTACATTCACGTCAGATTGAAGAGTCTTCTGGCAAATGCTGTTATTTATATTTACATTCAAATTATAAGGATGTTCTGACACGTGCTATTACTTATAATTTTGTCAGAAGTTCTGACATATTTTTATTTATATTTACATTCGAATTAAAAGGATCTTCTGACAAGTGTAACTATTTTTATTTTTGTCAGAACGAAAGAATCTTCTGACAAAATACTAAAATAATTGGCGGGAAGATAGCACTGTTGCCACGTTTATTTTTCCTAACTCTCAGAATATTTTAGTATTAACATCCTGTGAGTACGTGAGGAGCTGGCAGTTTTCCTTTCGATGTAAAAAATCACGTACCACCTAATTTTGTCTGTCAATATGCGAGCTATCTTCCCTGAACTATTTACTCTAGAAATATCAAATGGCACATTTTTCCCATCACGAAAGTGTTTACTTGCTTGCGATAAAGATTATAAGATAAACAGTCTTTTTGGTACTACAACGATCGCTTTGTTATTTTCGTTTGATTTTGCGCGAATTCAAGGAAATTCACCGCGTACAAATAATACGAATTAAACATTGTATTTATGCAAATATAAAATCCAACTGGAGGCAAATTTGTTGCAACCGTTGATTGGTACCCTGTGGTGGCAGAATAAATAGCATAATTTGCTATGGAAACTGTCCAATTTATGCATAATACCGTCATGCATGTTTGTACAACAGACAACGAATTAATAATGTGTATAAATGCGTAATTAATTTATATACAATTAATTATGATGCGGTGCACGCCTGGTATAATAATAGATAAAATCGTACTTTGTTGCCACTGCGAGCATCTTGTCAATTTGCTGGTTTTCTTGCAGCCACGGCCGGTCAGTGTACGTCAATTAGTTAAATTAAGATAGCAGAAATGACGGTAATTCTTGCTCTTTTTGTTGTCATTCTTACTTATCCGCTAATGAATCACAATTAGCTCCAATTTATTATTAGCGCACATCGCTATTATCTAATTAGTTTCTGTGGCGAAGCCACTCACTTCGACCATCAATATACAGGGTGAATCGAGACGCCTCTTTCAATTGTTTAAAACACTTTCAAATCGTCATGCTGTATCGACTGCGCCAAATTATTCCTCAGCCGCGAATCATAGATCCCGTTAGCAGAAGCTATCCTTAAATGGCTGCAGCCTTTCAATAAACAACCGGCGTTTTCCCAACTGAATTCCAAAACGAAGCTTATTTATTACATTATTTACATCGAGGAAGCTTTGTTGTAACTAATCGCGTTCCTACAATCATCCCTTTGCGAGGTCTAAAATCTATATTATATTTCAACATGATCTAAATTACTTTATCGAACACCGGAAGGAATAGCTATGGCCCTTAGAGAGTTATAATCGGGTGCGGGTGGAAATAAATGAAACACGTGCTAGGGTCTTGCTTATGCAGCAACCCTCATCAATTCAAGTTTTCATCTCGGTGTAATAAGTCAAGGAGTTTTTACAGGGACCGGGACAAAGTGGTGCGCATTGTTATACATATTTTTATTACCTCGCCGAGGAATAAATCACTCGAGATTCTTAATTCCGCGTTGGAATTGGCAAGAGGAGAGTTAATGAGTTCATCCCCTAACGCAGGAATCGGGAATTATGTACGAGAACTGTAACGTAAATTTTGATGGATCCATTAGATATTACATATTTATTCTGACGCACGTCTCCCCTAACCAACTAACTATCCAAGTTATTTGGTGTTTCGGTCTTCCACAATAACCTCGCGAGCACAATGGTCGCTCGTCTTAATCATTCAAACGTACAAAGGGACCCGGGGGTAACATCACATGCAAGTCATTATATTGTGATCATTTCAATATACATGCCAAGTTGGAAAGGTGTAGAAAGGGCACCGTCTACAGTGATTCCATTTGGAAGACGGGGATTTGTTTTTGGAAACTGTTGAGTCATGAAAAGACATGAATATGCGAAGGGGGATTGTTATGGCCATGAATATTAAACGAAAGGGAGAAAATCATAGTGTTCCTTTCCCTTTTGATTTATATCGGCCCTATTGGAATTTTATTGGTATATCACTCTGCGAAATTAACTATGGATGTGGAACAATGGGGCAGGCGAAATGGAGATTTCAATCAACGCACCTCGGCGTTGGCAGGCATTCTGCTGAGGCAGGTACGCCAGTTCATTTGTCTAATCTTAAGTGTAAAGCGTATTATTGTGTGCGGCAAATCTGAGGGGCACAACTCAATTATTAAGAAACCATTAACATAAGAACACGTCATTAGAAGTCCCCCATAATATTTTTCAAATCGACTACAAACCTATAATAAGTCAGTAAGGCCTAAACTCGTTTGCGCGTTGGCAAATACGGAAAAAAGTTTTAAATTTGATATATCACGTGACATTATTATTTCAAGTCTAAAGTTTTCGCAACCCCAGCAAACTGCCTTATATCCACGGAATTAAAATTTTTGAGGTTCCCTGTGCCTTCCTTACATTAATAACTTTGTTCTGGAGTTATTTCTAAACATGGATGTACTTGTAATATAACCAGCTATATACCTAAAGTAGTCCAAACGTCTTCACGAAATGATTTTTAATTTAAATAATTTAAATTAAAAAAGTGAACAGAAATGTAAATGAGTGAAGGAGAGTTGTAACGACTTTGATAAATAATTACTCGTCACTTTCCCCCTATTACTCGTGCATTCTTTTTGTTTACTTGCCATTTTTGAATTGCATAAACACTCAGCAACTTCATTGAACGAAAGTAACGCAATATAAATGCCTCAAAGCAACGATTTCTGGCTAGCTAGCCATTTACTCGTTATTTTCTAGCCATTAATCAGGCACTTTCTTATTTCTTTATTTTTTTATTACAAAATGTCCAGGAATATGAATGAATGGAAATGATGCAGTCAAACGCTTTCGAAAATGACTCACGCTGGCTCTAATAATTTACTCGTTATTTTCTCCTCATTACTCGTGCACTCCTTTGACATTCTGACTTGCAAAGAGGCTCAAGAATGTAAACAGAAGAAAATAACGCGTCCAAATGCCTGTAACCAAGAATTCCTCGTTAGATACTCATTTACTCATTACTTAATTATTACTCGTGTATGCACTTTCTTATTTCCTTGTCTTTTCTAATTACAATGCCATGGAAAGTGAATAGATGAGAAAGATGCACTCAAACGCTTTCAAGAGAAGGTTTCTCATTGACTTTAATAATTTACTCGTTATTTACCCCATTACTCGCGCACTCTTTTGATTGCTTACCATTTTTTTTATCGCAAAAATACACAGAAACATAAATGGATGGAAGTAACGCAGTCCAAACAGCTTTGAGCATGGATTTCTCGCTAGTTACTCATTATTTTCTAGTGATCACTCCTGCACTTTCTTATTTACTTGTTATTTTTTAATTACAAAATGCCAAGGCGCATGAACGAATGAGAATGATGCAGTCAAACGTTTTCAAGAAAAGGCTTGTTCCTAACTTTAATAATTTACTCGTTATTTATCCCTTTTATTCGCGCACTCGAACGCATTCGAACGAGAATTTCTCGCTAGCTACTCATTTACTCATTATTTTCCAGGCATTACTCTTATTCCCTTGTTATTCTTTAATTAAAACATGTCCAAAAACATAAATGGATGAGAATGATGCAGTCAAATGCGTTCAAAAAATGTTTTCCCTGACTTTAATAATTTACTCGTTATTTATCCCATTTACTTGGACACTCTTTTGATTGCTTGTCATTTTTTTATCGCTAAGACACACAGGAACACAAATGGATGGAAGTAACGCAGTCCAAACCTTTGAGCAAGGATTTCTCACTAGTTACTCTTTATATTCTAGTCATCACTCCTGCACTTTCTTATTTCCTTGTAATTTTTTAATTACAAAATGCCCAGGAACATGAGTGAATGAGAATGATGCAGTCAAACGTTTTCAAGAAAAGGCTTTTTCCTGATTATAATAATTTACTCGTTATTTATCCTTTTTACTCGTTATTTTCTCCGTATTACTCGCGCACTCTTTTGATTGTTTGCCATTTTTTAATTGTAAGAACGCACAGAACGTAAATAGAAGGCAACAATCCGGTTCAAACAGCTTCGAGCAAGAATTTCTCGAGAGTTACTCTTTTACTCATTATTTCCTCGTCATTCCTAGTGCACTTTCTTATTTTCTTGTCATTTCTTAATTACACAATGCTCTGGAACATGAATGGATGAGAATTATGCTACCAAATGTTTTAAAGGATAGTTTCTTTTTACTTTAATAATTTACTCGTTATTTATACCCATTACTCGCGCACTCTTTTGATTTATTACCATTTTTTACTTGCAAGAACTCACAGGAACGTAGATACAAGAAAGTAACGCGTCCTAAACGCCTTCGAGCAAGAATTTTGTTAATTTACTCATCACTTTCTAGTCATTACTCGTTATTTCCTGGCTATTTCATAATTACAAAATGCCCAGGAACATAAATGGATGAGAATGATGCTTTCAAAGAAATGTTTTTCTTTGATTTTAATAATTTACTAGTTATTTAGCCCCATTACTCGCGCAGTTTTTTATTGCATTTCTTTTTTATATGCAAGAACGCACAGACACGTAAATAGAAGGAAATAAAGCGATTCAAATGCTTTCGAGCAGGGATTTCTCGAGAGTTACTCATTTACTCATCATTGTCTAGTCATTATTCGTGCACTTTCTTATTTCTTTGACATCTCTTAATTACAAAATTGTCAGAAACATGAATGGATGAGAACGATACAGTCAAACGTTTCCAAGAAAAGGTTTTTTACCCGATTTTAATAATTTACTCGTTATTTATCCCCATTACCCATGCACTCTTTTGTTTGCTTACCAATTTTTTATTGTAAAAACACACATATATGTAAATTAATAAGAGTAACACGGTACAAACAATTTCCCGCAGGTTAATAACTTACTCTTCCTTTACTCGTTATTACTGGTGCACTTTTTTTGTTTCTTCGGCATTATTTAATTGCAAAAATGTCCAGACGCAGACAAACGGCTACCAGAAAAATTTCTAGGTGGCTCTAACCATTTATTTGTTAATTTCTTTCCATTACTCGTGCACTCTTTTTGCTAGCTTGTCATTTTTTTTATTGCAAAAACAAACAGGAAAATGAATGGAAGTAACGCGGTTTAAACGCCTTTGAGCAACGATTTGTTGCCGGGTAATCATTTACTCTTCATTTCCTCCCCATTACTCGTGCACTCTTTTTGTTTGTTTGACACTTTTTAGTGGCAAAATGCCCAGGGACATGAATGGATGTGAGTGATGTAGTCAAACGAATTGAAGAAGCGATTTCTCGCTGGTTCTAATCATTTACTCATCATTTTCTTTCGTGCACTCTTTCTGTTTATTTGAAATTTTTTAAATGCAAAATGACTAGGGACATGAAGAAGTGTGAGTAATGTAGTTAAACGCATTCACGAAACGATTTCTCGTTGGTTCTAGTCAGTTACTCATCATTCTCTCCCCATTACTCGTGCACTCTTTTTGCTTGCTTGCCACTTTTGTCGCAAAAAACGCGCAGGAACGTAACGTACACAAAAACAATCATTATGAAAGTGACGACGTCTCGCTGGCTCTCTCTTTTGCTTATCGCTTTCTCGTCCCGGCGCGAGCATCTTTTTATTTGCTACTTGTTTGGGCTTTGTAGGAAGTATAATATTTGTCTAATACACCGATTTAAGCGCGTGCTTAGTGGTTTCGGATACAGGGAAGCTATTGGGCTCAGAAGGTCGACTCCTCATCGGCGCCATTACCATCGGCTCCAGCACATATTAATGCACACTGCACATGTTATTGTTGCAATATCCTGACATCGGACCGCCATTTAAATAATATATTAATACGTATTCTTTTAATGTATACAAATTGTAGCTGGAGCACATAAACGAGTCACTACAGTGAATGGTATTATTACTATTATGCTGTTTGAAGACGTTTTTATCGGTACTTTATTTCAGTACTAGAATTAGAAATTTATGTTATTCCTTTATGAGGAAAGTGTGCGGGATTGTGGACACAGATAGACTCGCATATAAATTAGGATCTTTATTCGAAATAAAATTTAATGAAATTGCTATGATTAAATTTTGTTACGTTTTTACTGCACGAATCTCATAAACGTGCACCTACGATCGGAAATTAACTTATTTTTCTTTTCATTCGTACGTATACGGGCACTGTTAAGGTCTATTGGCTATATAGCGGGATTTTAAAGTTAACTCTGCGAGCGAACGTAACGGCCGCATCCATATATTGCCACGGAGAATTTGTGTTTGAGTGTTTACCATCGTAATAGGAAAGGCATAAATGTCGATATATCTGCACAACTTAGTATACATATACATTGTACTTAATGATGTTTCATAAACGAGAGAATATGTTTCCTATTTACTTGAAGCGTAAAAATTGCAAATTGTAAATTCCATAACTTTGCTGTTTGTTTAATTTGGAGTATGGAAGCTGCACACTAGTTCAATACAAAGTGTGCTAATTACTAGTAATACATGCATTTTTTTTACATGTTTTTCTCACCTTCTTGAAGAAATCAAGTCCGTGAAACTTCCAAATAAATTAATACGAATATTCCGAGCGTCCATTTTGGTCCAAGTTAAATTTAGAGCCTGAGTAATTTAATTTTATTAAAAAAATTCCAATGAAAAGGCATAATTACCGGAAACCGATTAATTTAGCCATAAAAGTTTCAATTAAACTCTTCCGGGCTTTTGTTAATCAGATTTCGATCTAGTGTGCCACCATCTGCGTGTTAGTTAAAAATAAATTAGACTCACCACCTAAGATTTAAACAAATTAGACGCATTATCTGTTCAATCGTGTGCACGGAATACACTTACCAGAGGAGTGAGGATGACACCGGAAAACCGGCAACAAAAATAAATTAGAAACTATACTGGGTGATTTATATTAATAAAAACCTCCAAAACTTCATAAATAATTAGAGTATGCAAATAATTTTAATTAAAAAACTATTATAGAACTATTTGTTTTATAACAGCTGTCAGATTGTTTTATAGAACTATTTAGTTTGTTATAAAACCATTATATAACGACATAACTCGTATGCATGTGCAATAACTACAGATGATTATTTTATAAAACAATTCAGTGTGTAATGCAGTTATATAACTACAAGTGCTTCTAGTTGTATAAGGGGTTACTTTAACAAACATTTCAGTTCGTTAAGCAACCACTATAAAGCCATGAAGCCCCTTTGTTTTACAAGATGTCCATTTTCCTTAACATACTCTACTTCGTCATATGAATAAGTTTTATAATAGTTCCATAACCAATATTCACATAATTCATAAGATAGAAATTTAATACTTATATTGAGAATCCTTATAATGGTTCTATAGTAAGGTTGTACGACCGAATGTACCATGTAAACAACAGTAAAGGATCAATGAATAAGTCTTATAATAGCTTTATAACCAACACTGCTGCAACTTTTACAAAATAACTATGTAATATATTCAGAATTTAAAAAAGAGATAACAAAATGTTTATAAAGTATAGTGAGCAGTCAAGTTTTATAAAAATTTTATAATCAATATTTATTACAAAATAAGAAACTCATAAAATTACTTGAAGTTCTATAAGAGATCTTTGAACAGAGATAACTAAATGTTTGTAAAACGGCTCTATAGTTGGATTTTAAGAGCAATTATAACGCCTAATACTCCATAAAGAGCACATAAGTTTTATAATGGTTCTATAAGCATTTATGTAATCGTTACAAAATAAGTTCGCACAATTACTTGCAGCTCTATAAAAGTAATATTGGGTTTCTTAAAAGGGAATAATGAAAGTTTATAAATGGTTCAATAATAAGGTTGCAAGTAACATCTGATAAATTTATGTAATTGTACAAAATAAAAATTCACACAATAACTTGAAGCTATATTAAGAATAATAAAAGGTTTATAAAGTGATTCTATAATTCGATCTTACAGATCGTTTAAGACACATGTTAATACAACATTAAGAAATCAATGAATGAGTTGGACAATTGCTCTATAATCATGTTATCGTTGCAAAATATAAATATCCGTAAAATTACTTGAGGTTCTATAAGAGTATTTTAAGATGCTTTAAAAGGACATAACACATTATTTATGGAACGGTTCCATAATCAAATTGTGGGCAACTTTACAGTGCCTGATAATACTTCATTAAAGTAGCAATGCGTAAGTTATAAGTACCTATAATAGCTCTATAACCAATATTTATACAATTGTCATGAAATAAAAATATTCGTGCAATTACATAAAGCTCTATAAGAGATATTTATATTGAAAATATTTAAGTGGCTAAGAAACACATAAAATGGTTCTATAATTAGGTTCTTATAGTTTTATAATCGTTCTATAACCGATAGGTTCAGTTGGGAGCTTTTAAAAACGGATAATGAAACGTTTACAAAACGGTTCTATAAATAGTTTGTAAAAGCATTTATAACACTTGATAATACTTCAACGAAGTAGCGCATAATTTCAGTAATATATTCATGTAATAATTACAAAATAAAAATGTTCGTACAATTACTTGAAGTTCTATAAGATGTTTTAAGAATTTCTAAGAGGATAACAAAACGTTTATAAAATGGTTCTATAACTCGGTTGTAAGAGTGTTTATAACAACCGATAATACATTTGAAGCTCTGTATATTAAAAATATTTAAAGAAGGATAATAAGACGTTTATAAGACAGTTCTATAATTAAGTTGTAAGGACTTTTTATAGCATCTGTAATACATCATTAAAAGAGCAACCGATAAGTTTTATATATAACCAACATGTATGCATTTACTTGAAGTTTTATAAGAATTTTTTGAGAAATAATAAAACTTTTATAGAACGGTTCTATAGTTAGGTTGTAAGAGCGTTTTGGCTAAAGAACAGCAGATAAGTTTTATAATAGTTCTATAAGTAAAAGTAGTGTAATTGTTAAAAAATAAATGAGTTTAGAGTTACATTGTAAGAAAGTAACTTGAGGTTTTATAAAAAAAAAAAAATATTTATAAAACAGTTCTATAATTAATTTATAAGAACTCTTTATAGAATCTGAAAATACATCATTAAGAGAGCAGCTGATAAGTTTTATAGTGGCTCTATAACTAACATGTATGTATTTACTTGAAGTTTTATAGGAACCTTTTAAAAAAATAATAAAACCTTTATAAAACGGTTCTATAATTAGATTGTAAGAAACAAAAATATAGACAAAATTATATGACTTTTTTCAGATTATTGGGAATGCGACTGTTACATGGTTTCCTCCATTAAACATTTTTGTGTGTGTGTTCTAGAACAATATCGCAGTTATGGATATCCGATCCATCAACACAGTGTCCCAGGGTGAAATAAGAGAGCGAGCCAACAAATAAATCGTTTAACAGTCATGACGCGCGCTTATGCTAGATTATCCAATAGTTATTAACATAAATTACTAATGGATGCCGTGCATTTCAACTAAACAAGATAACGTGATGGCTGTTAAAAATGTACATAAAAATCCATTTTTCTCTCTTTCTGTTTATTTGAAGCAGACAGCATAAAGACGACTCGTCTGATGTGCTTCAGATGGCGCCGATAACATTTTCTATGACTGATGATCGTGTGTTCTATTAAAATCAAGTTTCTATAGATTTGTATGCACCCGCCGTTATCAGAAAATCTCCGGAAATGAAAATAGATGATTCGCAGGAATCGCATGAAATACGGACACAAAAGTCGATGGTAAGTGTTGCGTTACGCTGTGGACCAAAGAAATATTTTAATAATTCCGATCGAGTTCACACGTCGCGTCGCGTCGGAACCGGTGATTTACGTATTGAATTGGCCGGCTCAGGTCCTGTTAATAAGCTCGCAGGAACAATCAAACAACCTGTCGTCGCTGTCAAGCAACGGAACGAGAGATAGTATATGGAAAGTTGTCAATACAAAGCGCGCATTGTGTAAATATTTATTCGTATGCTTGCATGACTTCGCGTGAGAAATATGAAATATTTATGACTGACTTCTCCAATCACTCTCCAACGTAATTTGACTTTTGAAATTTGTTTAACAGCACACAGTCGTCCGATGGTTATTGTTAACTCACATTGCTTTGTAGGGCTAAACATACAAAGTTAGCAGAGTTATTTTTTAGAACAGAAAGGCTTGCCTTAAATAATCGTAACAAAGAAACCGATTACTTGATAAAAATGTTCGTTATAAATCCATTATATAACGACAAAGTGTGTAATAACTATAGTGGATTACCTTACAAAACAATTCAGGCCGTAATTCAGTTATATAACTAGAAGTGGGCACTTCTAGTTGTATAAAGAACAATTCGGTTCGCTAAGTCACCACTATAAAACCTTAAAGGTCGTCTGTTTCTACTGTGTCTAGTTTTCTTACATGTTGGCAGTATTGATTAATTTGCCGTTAAATATGTTGGCACACTTGATAATACAACATTAACGGAGCAAAGTGTAAGTTTTATAATAGTTCTATAACCGACACTTATGTAATCGTTACAAAAAAATATTTGCACATTTACGTGAAGCTTTATCAGATTGATATTGAGAAAAATGGCTAATAAAACATTATACAAGCTACCAACAGGTTTTATAATAGTGCTATAACTAACAATGATTACAGAGCAAAAATTTCGGATTGCAACTTGAATATATCGGAGATTTCTAAAAAGGGATAATAAAACTTTTACAATACGGTTCTATAATTAGGTTATAAGAGTAACGAATTTATAGTTTTTTAAGTGCTATAGTGGCTCTATAACCAAGATTTATGTAATAATTACAAAATAAAAATATTCGTACAATTATTGAAGCTTTATAAAAAGGTATAATAAAACCTCGAATAAAACGTTTATAAACCGGTTCTATAATTTATAATTTTCCACTATTGTTTGACATTTTATAAGAGACATTATTGTTTCTAAAATGGGATAATAAAACTTTTACAATACGGTTCTATAATTAGGTTATAAGAGTGAAGAATTTATTGTTTATTAAGTTCTATAGTGGCTCTATAATCAAGATTTATGCAAACGATACAAAATAAAGATATTCCTACAATTATTGAAACCTTATAAAAAGGTATAATAAAACGTTTATAAACCGGTTCTATAATCTATAATTTTCCACTATTATTTGACATTTTATAAGAGACATATTGGAGGTTTCTAAAATGGGATAATAAAACTTTTACAATACGGTTCTATAATTAGGTTTTAAGAGTGAAGAATTTATAGTTTTTTAAGTTCTATAGTGGCTCTATAATCGAGATTTATGCAAACGATACAAAATAAAGATATTCCTACAATTATTGAAGCCTTATAAAAAGGTATAATAAAACGTTTATAAACCGGTTCTATAATCTATAATTTTCCACTATCATTTGACATTGTATAAGAGACATATTGGAGGTTTCTAAAATGGGATAATAAAACTTTTACAATACGGTTCTATAATTAGGTTATAAGAGTGATGAATTTACTGGTTTTTAAGTTCTATAGTGGCTCTATAATTAAGATTTATGTAATCGTTGCAAAATAAAAATATTCGTACAATTATTGAAGCTTTATAAAAAGGTATAATAAAACGTTTATAAACCGGTCCTATAATTGGGTTGAGCAGCAGATAATTTAGGTATATAATAGCTTTATAACCAACATTAATGTAATTGCTACAAAATCAAATATTCTTACGCTTAATGTTCTATAATAGTCACCATAAATAATATATATTGAAAGTTTTTAAAACCTTTACAAAAAGATTATACAACCTTTCTGGACTATGAGTCCAGATACGAAAACGTTTCTCATGCCTGATAATAGTTGATTAAAGGAGCAACGCATAAGTTTTATAATAGCTCTATAATCAACATGTAATCGGTACACAATGAAAATATTTGCACAACCAGTAGAAGCTATATTGAGAATCTTTAATTGGTAATAAAAGGTACATAAAAAGGTTTTATAATTACTTTGCGTGGACGTTTATAACGCTTGCATAAGTTTTATAGTAGTTCTATAAACCAAACAACTATTTAAAAAATACTAAAAGGTTTGGTTTCCATCAAAAATTCTGCTTGAGCTGTTATATTTCTTGACTCCGCAACGCCATAAGCAACGTTCACCCCCTTCTTCCTTTACCTCCACCGCTGTCGCCTGTCAGATACCCAACAACCCTAATTTTTTCAATATTGCACGTTATTGCTTAGCGGGGTAAAATGAGAGCCATTCCACTTTTTCTTCACGTCGTTAAGACAAGTTTTACAGTTTTGTTAGAGCTTACAGCTTTTTTAAAGACTGTTAACAACTTTTATAGGACTTTTACCACCTTTCATAAGTCTGCAGGGTGCTTTTGCACATCCTGATTTATGTAGTAAAATATTTATTGCGGCGTATACGAGATTATTCATTTTTTATGTCGACTCGGAAAAGCAAACTTGGTGTGATGGTTTTCCTTGCAATAGGACGAAATTTGTTACTGTAGCAGTTTCTATGCTAGCCAAAACAAATAATGAAAAATATATAAATGATAAAGACAAGCCTAAAAGTCCAACTGGAAACAGAAACTAAGACGATGGCAATCAAATTGTAACAAAGGGACGAAATTGCTTGTGGCCCAAACTACCCCTAGCAGCTCCTTGTCCATCGCACAAGAGTCCTAGTGAACGATTTGCATATTCAACATTGTTGGGAATCGAGAAAGTATTTTACTTTCTCACTGGGTATAAGAGGCGGCGTCTTAGAGTCTCGGGCGCTGGATCAGTACAGATGATGACCGTTTCATTCACCGTTTGGAGTATCAATTGTTCCAGTTCGTTTTGCAGTTTGTCCCCTCCGGGTCATTCGGCGAGGACGTGACCAAACGCGGATTCCATCGCCGGTCCGACATGACTAACAACCCGCCATGAAAGCCGAGGGGAAGTTGGGTTTTGTAACAACGCTATCTGATGCAAAATACATCACCGGCGTCACGATTATTTCGGTGGTATATTAGGCATGTACAAACATTGCGAACGCCGAGGTGATAACACCGCTCAAACATGACAATTGGTGACAGCTAGCGATTGAAAAATCCATAACTCCGGCGCGTTTTACATACGCCGTGGAGCATTCGTGACCGGCCTCTGACTTTGTAATTTTAAAAATAATTTTGAATAAATACATTTATTCTGCCAATTCTGTCGTGCGTAATTGTATCCCGTTCCTAAACCTTCATTTGAATATTTCGTATTATGGTACGTTTTATGCGCTCGCTTTTACCCATAAATTTAAAACAAAATGATAATGTTGCTGAAAAAAGTTTTATCAACAAAGACAAAAGAGCAGTTACCTCACCGAAGATACAATAACGCACAATTTTGTTGCTTCTGTAAGTTCGAAACAAATCTAGAACGCCATTCCTATGTCAGAGGGCTGCGTCCTTACTGCTTACGTTGTCACTAAATTGGCAGAAGCTTGACCCACTAAACTTACTGATGATGAAGCAGGCGAACGCCACCCTACTCAAGACGGACGTAGGTATGAAGTTCTTTGTTAAGAGCAGTTCTCACACGTCCAGATCCGTATAACAAAGCGTTATGTCAATGCGAATGTTTCTGTATTTTGAGCTTCAATACATGTTAACAATAAATGCATCAATGCAGGTCGAAAAATCCCTTAGGAACTGTTTTATGTACGTTAATTACTGTCATATTCATCAGTGAATACTTGAGATAGGTTAATACATTTGATAAGAGCGGCTAAACAGATTATTTGATAAGAGCGGCCAAACAGATTATTCGATAAGAGCGGCTAATCATATTATTTGATAAGAGCGGCTAAACAACCTGTTCGAAGAGCGGCCAAACAGATTAATGAAAGGAAGTTAATAATTATCTAGTAAGAACTAATGTTTATACTTGTCTCAAAAAAATAAGTTAATTAAAAATCAAAGAAACTCTTTCCTACCCATTTTTTTCAGAAGTTAATATTGCTATTTACTTGTTAATAGTTCTCTAGTGAAAGGGAGTGGATATTTAAGGCAGGTGTTACGTTTAATAAGAGTGGCTAAAGAGATTATTTGATAAGAGCGGATAAACAGATTACTTGATAAGAGCGGCTAAACGGATTATCTGATAAGAGCGTCTAAACAGATTAATGAAAATAAGTCAATAATTAATCTAGTAAGAACTAATTTTCCTATTTGTGCCAAGAGAATGAGTTACTAAAAATCACACAAACCCTTTCAAACCTTTTCTATCTGATAAGTTAATAACTAGGTTAATAATTAAGAAAAAACTTCACCAATTTTGCTAATAATTATAGTTCGTTAATAGTTCTCTGGTGGTCGGAAGTGGATAATTAATACAGATGTCACGTTTGATAAGAGCGGCTAAAGAGATTATTTGATAAGAGCGTCTAAACAGATTACTTGATAAGAGCGGCTAAACTGATTATCTGATAAGAGCGTCTAAACAGATTAATGCAAATAAGTCAATAATTAATCTAGTAAGAACTAATTTTACTATTTGTGTCAAGAGAATGTGTTAGTAAAAATCAAACAAACCCTTTCAAACCTTTTCTATCTGATAAGTTAATAACTAGGTTAATAATTAAGAAAGAACTTCACCAATTTTGCTAATAATTATAGTTCGTTAATAGTTCTCTGGTGGTCGGAAGTGGATAATTAATACAGATGTCACGTTTGATAAGAGCGGCTAAAGAGATTATTTGATATGAGCGGCTAAACAGATTACTTGATAAGAGCGGCTAAACGGATTATCTGATAAGAGCGTCTAAACAGATTAATGAAAATAAGTCAATAATTAATCTAGTAAGAACTAATTTTCCTATTTGTGTCAAGAGAATGAGTTACTAAAAATCAAACAAACCCTTTCAAACCTTTTCTATCTGATAAGTTAATAACTAGGTTAGTAATTAAGAAAAAACTTCACCACCAATTTTGCTAATAATTATAGTTCGTTAATAGTTCTCTGGTGGTCGGAAGTGGATAATTAATACAGATGTCACGTTTGATAAGAGCGGCTAAAGAGATTATTTGATATGAGAGGCCAAACAGATTACTTGATAAGAGCGGCTAAACGGATTATCTGATAAGAGCGGCTAAACAGATTAATGAAAATAAGTCAATAATTAATTTAGTAAGAACTAATTTTCCTATTTGTGTCAAGAGAATGAGTTACTAAAAATCAAACAAACCCTTTCAAACCTTTTCTATCTGATAAGTTAATAACTAGGTTAATAATTAAGAAAAAACTTCACCAATTTTGCTAATAATTATAGTTCGTTAATAGTTCTCTGGTGGTCGGAAGTGGATAATTAATACAGATGTCACGTTTGATAAGAGCGGCTAAAGAGATTATTTGATAAGAGCGTCTAAACAGATTACTTGATAAGAGCGGCTAAACGGATTATCTGATAAGAGCGTCTAAACAGATTAATGAAAATAAGTCGATAATTAATCTAGTAAGAACTAATTTTCCTATTTGTGTCAAGAGAATGAGTTACTAAAAATAAAACAAACCCTTTCAAACCTTTTCTATCTGATAAGTTAATAACTAGGTTAGTAATTAAGAAAAAACTTCACCACCAATTTTGCTAATAATTATAGTTCGTTAATAGTTCTCTGGTGGTCGGAAGTGGATAATTAATACAGATGTCACGTTTGATAAGAGCGGCTAAAGAGATTATTTGATAAGAGCGTCTAAACAGATTACTTGATAAGAGCGGCTAAACGGATTATCTGATAAGAGCGTCTAAACAGATTAATGAAAATAAGTCAATAATTAATCTAGTAAGAACTAATTTTCCTATTTGTGTCAAGAGAATGAGTTACTAAAAATAAAACAAACCCTTTCAAACCTTTTCTATCTGATAAGTTAATAACTAGGTTAATAATTAAGAAAAAACTTCACCAATTTTGCTAATAATTATAGTTCGTTAATAGTTCTCTGGTGGTCGGAAGTGGATAATTAATACAGATGTCACGTTTGATAAGAGCGGCTAAAGAGATTATTTGATAAGAGCGTCTAAACAGATTACTTGATAAGAGCGGCTAAACGGATTATCTGATAAGAGCGTCTAAACAGATTAATGAAAATAAGTCGATAATTAATCTAGTAAGAACTAATTTTCCTATTTGTGTCAAGAGAATGAGTTACTAAAAATAAAACAAACCCTTTCAAACCTTTTCTATCTGATAAGTTAATAACTAGGTTAGTAATTAAGAAAAAACTTCACCACCAATTTTGCTAATAATTATAGTTCGTTAATAGTTCTCTGGTGGTCGGAAGTGGATAATTAATACAGATGTCACGTTTGATAAGAGCGGCTAAAGAGATTATTTGATAAGAGCGTCTAAACAGATTACTTGATAAGAGCGGCTAAACGGATTATCTGATAAGAGCGTCTAAACAGATTAATGAAAATAAGTCAATAATTAATCTAGTAAGAACTAATTTTCCTATTTGTGTCAAGAGAATGAGTTACTAAAAATAAAACAAACCCTTTCAAACCTTTTCTATCTGATAAGTTAATAACTAGGTTAATAATTAAGAAAAAACTTCACCAATTTTGCTAATAATTATAGTTCGTTAATAGTTCTCTGGTGGTCGGAAGTGGATAATTAATACAGATGTCACGTTTGATAAGAGCGGCTAAAGAGATTATTTGATATGAGAGGCCAAACAGATTACTTGATAAGAGCGGCTAAACGGATTATCTGATAAGAGCGGCTAAACAGATTAATGAAAATAAGTCAATAATTAATTTAGTAAGAACTAATTTTCCTATTTGTGTCAAGAGAATGAGTTACTAAAAATCAAACAAACCCTTTCAAACCTTTTCTATCTGATAAGTTAATAACTAGGTTAATAATTAAAAAAAAACTTCACCAATTTTGCTAATAATTATAGTTCGTTAATAGTTCTCTGGTGGTCGGAAGTGGATAATTAATACAGATGTCACGTTTGATAAGAGCGGCTAAAGAGATTATTTGATAAGAGCGTCTAAACAGATTACTTGATAAGAGCGGCTAAACGGATTATCTGATAAGAGCGCCTAAACAGATTAATGAAAATAAGTCAATAATTAATTTAGTAAGAACTAATTTTCCTATTTGTGTCAAGAGAATGAGTTACTAAAAATAAAACAAACCCTTTCAAACCTTTTCTATCTGATAAGTTAATAACTAGGTTAATAATTAAGAAAAAACTTCACCAATTTTGCTAATAATTATAGTTCGTTAATAGTTCTCTGGTGGTCGGAAGTGGATAATTAATACAGATGTCACGTTTGATAAGAGCGGCTAAAGAGATTATTTGATATGAGAGGCCAAACAGATTACTTGATAAGAGCGGCTAAACGGATTATCTGATAAGAGCGGCTAAACAGATTAATGAAAATAAGTCAATAATTAATTTAGTAAGAACTAATTTTCCTATTTGTGTCAAGAGAATGAGTTACTAAAAATCAAACAAACCCTTTCAAACCTTTTCTATCTGATAAGTTAATAACTAGGTTAATAATTAAGAAAAAACTTCACCAATTTTGCTAATAATTATAGTTCGTTAATAGTTCTCTGGTGGTCGGAAGTGGATAATTAATACAGATGTCACGTTTGATAAGAGCGGCTAAAGAGATTATTTGATAAGAGCGTCTAAACAGATTACTTGATAAGAGCGGCTAAACGGATTATCTGATAAGAGCGCCTAAACAGATTAATGAAAATAAGTCAATAATTAATTTAGTAAGAACTAATTTTCCTATTTGTGTCAAGAGAATGAGTTACTAAAAATCAAACAAACCCTTTCAAACCTTTTCTATCTGATAAGTTAATAACTAGGTTAATAATTAAGAAAAAACTTCACCAATTTTGCTAATAATTATAGTTCGTTAATAGTTCTCTGGTGGTCGGAAGTGGATAATTAATACAGATGTCACGTTTGATAAGAGCGGCTAAAGAGATTATTTGATATGAGCGTTTAAACAGATTACTTGATAAGAGCGGCTAAACGGATTATTTGATAAGAGCGGCTAAACAGATTATTTGATAAGAGCGGCCTCGAGAGCGGCTAAGCGGATTATTTGATAAGAGCGGCTAAACAGATTATTTGATAAGAGCGGCCTCGAGAGCGGCTAAGCGGATTATTTGATAAGAGCGGCCTCGAGAGCGGCTAAGCGGATTATTTGATAAGAGCGGCTAAACAGATTATTTGATAAGAGCGGCCTCGAGAGCGGCTAAGCGGATTATTTGATAAGAGCGGCTAAACAGATTAATGAAAGTCAATAATTATCTAGTAAGAACTAATGTTTCTACTTGTCTCAAAAGAACAAGTTAATAAAAATCAAAGAAACCCTTTCAAACTCTTCTCTATGATAAGTTAATAACTGGGTTCATAATTACAAATAAGCTACTATAAGCGAATTTTCATTTACCGTTAATAATTATTTTCCTAAGCTTAGAGTATTATCGCCTGTATCGATTAGAAATTGTTTCCACTTCTTTTTAGAGGATCAACACGTTTTCTCGCGGATCTTTTAACGGTTCTCAAATTTTTCCGATATTTTCCCCAACAGCCGAGTTAAAAATTACCATACATTTGCGTAATTTCAACGATGAAAAGGTTAATACGACTATTAATTACATAATGGATTGAGGCTCAGCAGTAACTAATAACATCATAATATTTTCCTTGGACTATGTCAAATTAATTATGTACTGACAGGGCGATTTTTCTTCGATTGTTGACTTTACTTTGCGGATCTGTTCAGCTGTTAACACAGCGGAAACCATATGGTTCGTTTTCAGTCTTAAATTATCTCCACGCATTAAATTATTGTCAGAATCATATTTTTACACCAGAATTAATATCCCGCTAGATTCCATTAACATTTATCCTGTTTATAATGTCATCAGAATGTCAGGAAAACTCGAAAGTTTGGTAAGCCTCTATCTCTTCATTGGCTATAATTGTTTGGGATAAAACTTCTGGCAAACTTCTGGGGAAGTTCCAGGCCCATTCAATCTAAAATTATGATGCACAATACAAACGCCTTTTGTCGTATCTTGTTCGCGGTAATTTAATTAAGATTCCTATTTGTATGTCTCATTGCAGTATTTATTTATTCAATTTTATTTCAATTAAATTAGTTTAATGCTAAGCGAAATATAATAAATCCACCGCCGGAGTCACCGCAGCCGAGAGCAGAGTTTGGGAACTCTCAATAGAGTCGCTCACTGTGAAATAATTGGGCTACATTTCGCGTTTGTCTTAAAACATCAAATTAAAGATAGTGCAAGGGAGGATTTAGTTTGAAGTTCAGGGAGCGGCCAGTTTCCGGCTGTTGGTCTCCATCAGCTTCAAAAAATCCAAAAAATATTTGTTACTATTTAAAATATTTCCCCAATTTCGATATTCTACAAACCTTGGTGGATAAAATTAACAAAACGTGGCGCTATTTAAATACTTTGCGCACCTTGGAGAGTCCTTTTCTCATGCAATTGTCCTTTAGAGAGGGATAATAACTCGGCTGTTTTAGGACATTGCTACCACAGCGCATTAAGCCTTTATTACGGCCCTGTCTCCGGACTAGCAACGTGTCTCTTAAGTGTTTTAATTCTTTTCGGAGTGCACTGGATCTGGCTTAACTATCCGTTACCGCGGCGAATTACAACGTCTAATGTTTCCCATTTCGCTTCAGAATGACGAATCCACAATTGTCTCGTTCCGGAAAAATTCGAGGGCAGTTTTCTTTAAATTGGGGCGGGCAGGGAGATGGTCCCACCCTGGGAGGCTGGGGAATAAAACGAACGCCGTATTATTTTTTTTTACTTCAAATAAGAATTCTGAATCCAGACCTGTAAGTTCATTAATTTATTACTACAAAGTGGAACAAAGGCATTAAATATATTCATTAAACGTTATCCTACATCTTATGAATTAAACCTGCTCGCCTTGGAAGTCGTGACTGATATATGTGGTTGAATGGAATTCGAAAAAATCCACACAAATCCATCATTAACAAGCATATTTCTGTTTTTTCCCACAACGCTCCCCGAGCTGTATCACTGCAATCCGCGCGGCGCCGTTCCAATACTATGAATATTTATTACTGGTATCCGACATAATTACAACATTTTATGAGTACTAGAGCTAGGGAATGTATTTATGTAATCTTGTCAACGATATCGATTGTTAATATACTGATGTCAACAAAAGCACGGTATTTATTAACGTTTAATTTAACGGGAATAAATTATTTACGAGGTTATTACAGATTTTAAGTGAACTACTTGCTCAAAGCGGACAGCGTAAAAACCCATCGAAAATCAATGTTAATGACTGAATAATAAACTGGGCATTAAAAATGTATAGAACGTTCGATAAAACCATTAAAATACTACGAATTCCCTCTCGCACAAGCTCTACCTACAAGGACATCCAGACAGCTCCATTCACAACAATTCAATGTGTTAGCTATTACACAAAGGAAACATCAGTCATGTTATTAACAATAACTCAGCAAATCGAAACATTATGAGCTACCGAACATACAATGGAAACAAAAATTATAATATTAACAATAACATAGTAACATAAACATATACACCGAACATACAAATACTTATATAGTATTAACATTAACATAGAAACATAAACATATTCCCTCAATTTATCCCTGCTTACAGAAACATTTACAACAATGACTACACTACACAAAGGAGCCATCAGGTGTGGTTTAACATTAACATATAACATGTTAATAACAATGTTGCTCTACACATGTTGGCTCTCTTTTTTCTGACTCATAATGGCTCTCTTGTCGTGGTATGCTACATTTGGTATAGAATTTGTTACTTTAGTTTATTGTTCACAATAAAATAATAAACGTGCAAGAGTAAAAAACTATAGTATTAACAGTAACATAGTAACATAAACATATTCCCTCTATTTATCCCTACTTACAGAAACACCACAGCAAAGACTAGCAGAAGAGCCATCAGGTATGCGATTAACAATAACAGTGTTGGCATTAACATAGTAACATAAACATATTTCCTCTGTTTGTCCGTACTTACAGAAACACTCACAGCAACGTCTAGCAAAAGAGCCATCAAGAATGCGATTAACAATAACATAGTAACATAAACATATTCCCTCAATTTATCCCTGCTTACAGAAACATCCCCAACAATGACTGCACAAATGAGCACTCAGGTTGTTTTTAACATTAACATATCATCTAAACGTGAAGTCAATGACATTGTTATATTGTACTTGATGACTCATTTGCGTTTTCTGGCGACTTATAATAGCTCTCTTGTCGTGCTATGCTACAATCGGTATCAAATTTGAGTTACCTATCATATTTAATCTCCATTATGAGCTACCGAACATACAAGAGTCAAGAACTTTAGAAATAACATTAACATAAAAATATTCTCTTTATTTTTTCCTACCTATAGAAACCAGTGATCTAGCCGCTACACAAAAGAGCCAGTAAGAGCTATAAACATTAACATATATCCATATAACAGAGCAAAACATACAAGAGTAAAAAACAAACCATAGTATTAACATTAACATAGTAATATAAACATATTCCCTCTATTTATCTCCTACTTACATCCACAACAATGACTAGCAAGAGCCTTCAGATATGCGATTAACAATAACATAGTGTTGACAATAACATAGTAACATAAACATATTCCCTCTATTTATCCCTACTTACAGAAACACCACAGCAAAGACTAGCAGAAGATCCATCAGGTATGCGATTAACAATAACATAGTGTTGGCATTAACATAGTAACATAAACATATTCCCTCTGTTTGTCCGTACTTACAGAAACATCCACAGCAAAGACTAGCAAAAGAGCCATCAGGAATGCGATTAACAATAACATAGTGTTGGCATTAACATAGTAACATAAACATATTCCCTCAATTTATCCCTGCTTACAGAAACATCCCCAACAATGACTGCACAAATGAGCACTCAGGTTATGTTTTTAACGTTAACATATCTAAACGTGAAGTCAATGACATTGTTATATTGTACTTGATGACTCATTTCCGTTTTCTGGTGACTCATAATAGCTCTCTTGTTGTGCTATGCTACAATCGGTATCAAATTAGAGTTATCTATCATATTTAATGATATTTAATGATGACAAGAACTTTAGAAATAACATTAACATATTCTCTCTATTTTTTCCTACCTATAGAAACCAGTGATCTAGCCGCTACACAAAAGAGCCAGTAAGAGCTATAAATATTACATATATCCATATAACAGAGCAAAACATACAAGAGTAAAAAACAAACCATAGTATTAACATTAACATAGTAACATAAACATATTCCCTTTATTTATCTCCTACTTACATCCACAACAATGACTAGCAAGAACCTTCAGATATGCGATTAGCAATAACATAGTGTTGACAATAACATAGTAACATAAACATATTCCCTCTATTTATCCCTACTTACAGAAACACCACAGCAAAGACTAACAAAAGAGCCATTAGGTATGCTATTAACATTAACATAATCCTCTAAACATGAAGTCAATAACAATGTTACACCGTACATGTCTACTTATATTTACAAGTACAAACAATGCAATCCGAAAGTGAAACTGGGGATGAGCGTGAAATATCCCCAGTTAACATGTGACCAATTCACTAAGATTATTAATTATGCAAGGCATATCGAAGCCTCCTAATGCTCCCGGCATTAGTTACGATATTAAACGCATTACAATTTAACGTTAGTCAAACATTCATGGGATCTAATTAATTTGAAACCTCGCGAATTAATAATTGAGCACCTCCAAAAGTAGCTGATGAGATTTTTGTATAAATATTTGACTATTTTCTTTAATTAACGGGTTAATAATTAATGCGCCCAGACGTAACAACCTTGGGGGTTTCCCTTTATCTAAATTTGTTTAATTAACCGACAAATTCTTGTTTCTTATTTAAATCTTTACTGAAAGCTGCCGGTGTTTGTAGACGTTACCTGATTTAAAATTCTTAACGCTCAATTAGGTCGACCTACTGGGACACTGATATTCCGGAAAAATCTTTAGTACAAATATTAGGGTACGAGGCGCGTTCTCCTCAAAGCGTACGCCATATGGAGGCCAACTCTAGCACGCGTTACAAGAAATATGAGACATAACCTTGTGAAAAATTTGCTGCATAAGGCACCAATCACGAGAATGTACTATGAGAATTGTTCTGTATTTAGGCGCTTAATGTTTTAGTGTATAGTGTCTTGGTAAACTGCTGATTTGACGTGTGTAATCGCTTACCAGCACTGTCGTCAGGGCGTCGTCGATATTTTGCTCCGCTTGTTCCGTGCTAGTAAATCTAGTGATCGCGAATACTCGACGGTCTGGTGGCCTGCTGATTTGACGTGTGTAATCGCTCAACAGCGCTGTCATCAGGGCGTCGGCGATTTTATTACTAATTTCACTAGTGGAATCGACAAAATCAAAGATCTTAAATTAAGAAGACAAAAAATGCTAGTAGGATGAATGTACGTACAAAATGTTAACACATGCATCGTAAACGAATACTGGCAGAGCTACACTGAAAACAAAATATTTTGCCAGAGTTGTTGCACGTTTATGAGCGAATGTAATCGAGTTTGCGTCGCTAATGCAATTTCTATTAAAACTGTATGATGTATAATGCCAAGTAATATATTGGATTAAAATGCAATTGCATGCCATCTCTTTAATATGATAGTTTAACACAACTACTAGGCCACAAAGATCGCAGGTGACCAACCAGCGAGCAGACTTTTTGCTCTCACATGAAACAAAACATTAACATTAAAACATCCATTCATCGAAACAATTCCCCATTCAACAGTTTTCCACACCAGCGGAGCCACCTGACGCTAAAGAGCCGTAACCACAAGCGATTTGCATTCACAACAGCAAAACGACACAAACCGAACCTCGTCCACTAGTAACAATCTCGAGGTGGAAGTAAGGCGACGGCACTCGTTATTTACAATGACATATTTATGGGGGTCCATGCAAGCAGATTTACCGCAGTAATATTTTAGTTGAAATTAGGTCCTTTGTCTTTCGTAAAAATTTTCACAATATTAAACTACCCCACGGTGGCGCGGCCGCAAGGAAACTAGAAGTATTTTATGAAGATGCAAGGCACTCGTAGTGCTCCCTGGGGCCCCTCTAAATAAACAGCGAGCTCGAGTTTACCAGAAATGAAACGAACGCCGGGATAAGTATCCACACCTATAATATGTCGCCGGATATTGGATTTAATTGCCACATTGTTGCATTGATCAGTAGAATGAGTATATAGGGGGAGTTTAAAATGCGCGCCAGGTACAACGGATTAGTGCTGTTAATATTTTGCCATTTATGAATCTACGTATTCGAAGTATTTCGCCAATTATGAATCTGCGTACTTGACTAATAATGAATCTGTATATTTCGACAATTACTACTTTGTTTCGATAATTATAAATCTGTACATTTTGATAATAATTATGAATCTATGTATTTCGACAATGATGAATACTTAATTATGAATATGCTTGTTTGAGTAATAATTGTAGTTTGTTTATTTCGACAATTATAAATATGGGTATATCATTCATTATGGCTCTGTGTATTTTGGCAATTATGAATTTGCATTTTAACGATTATGAATCTGCGTATTTGACTAATTAAATTATGAGACTGGATTTCAATGATTATTACGATTATTTTGACAATAACTATGAATATGTAAATTTCGACTATTATAAATCTGTGTAATCTACATTTTGATGAATTCGCATATTTCACTAATTATGAATCTATACATTTCGACTATTATTACATTCGACAAATATAAATCCGTGTATTTTGACAATTATGGATTTGCATTTTGACGATTATGAATCTGCGTATTTGACTAATTATGAGTCTTTGGATTTCGATGTTTATAACTTTGTGTACTTCCAGTAATTATGAATATGTATATTTCGATAATTATAAATCTATGTATTTTGACTATTATGAATCTAAAGAATCCGCATATTTCACTAATTATGAATCTGTATATTTCGACGATTATTACTTTCGACAAATATAAATTCGTGTATTTTAACCATTATGAATCTATCTGCATTTTGATAATGATGAATCTGCGTATTTGAAATTAACACTGTGTATTTCGACAGTTATGAATCTGTATATTTTGACTATTATGATTCGGAGTACTAGGACAATTATACATATGAGTATTTCGTCCATTATGAATTTATGTATTTTGACCATTTTGAATCTGATTTTTGACGATGATGAATCTGCATTTTGCCAATTATGAATCTGCGTATTTAACTAACAAAGAGTCTGTATATTTCGACACATAAATCTGTGTATTTTGACTATTATGATTGGTGTATTTTGACAATTATAAATAAGAGTATTTCGTTCATTATGGATCTGTTTTTTGACAATTATGAATCTGCATATTTGACTAATTGCGAGTCTGTGTATATCGACCGACAATTGTTACTTTGTGTATTTCGACAATTATAAATCTAAATGATTCGCAGTATTTCAACAATTATGAATAAGAGTATTTCGTCCATTATGAATCTGTGTATTTTGACAATTATGAATATGTCTCTCTCTTTATCTGACACAAAATTCTAGGATTTTCCTGGAGTTATTCCGGTGATTTGAGAGGCGGTTAAGAAAAATTTTTTTATATTTCATTTCACATATTTTGATTCTGGGTATTTCGACAATTATGAATGTGTATTTCGTCCATTATGAATCTGTGTATCTTGACAATTATGAACCTGCGTTTTGACAATTATGAATCTGTGATTTCAACAATTATGAATAAGTACGTATATTTCGACAATAATTGAATTGGTGTATTTCGCGAATTATGAATCTATGTATTTACTACGAATTGTGAGTGTGTATTTCGACAATTATAACTGCGTATTTCGAAAATTATGAATATGTATATTTCAGCAGTTATGAATCTGTGTATTTCGTCCATTATCATTCATTCATTTTGACAATTATGAATCTTTGGATTTGACTTATTATGAATCTGCGTATTTTGACAATTATGAATCTATGTATACGATTTAATTGGCATTGCTACACAACACAGTAACAAACAATCGTTGTTATAAAATACTGTAAGTTATGTATGACGATTTCTGCATTTTATTTCTATTTGATGTTTCCAATCGACTTTTCCCTCTTCTAGAACAGGCAGGACGTGTGTGGACCACCCTACGCACCAAACGCATGATACGGCACGATCAGGGTCGACCGTAAATTTCATATAATTAATCCTCGAATTAGCTCTTGTGGGGGGAACTAGATTTGTCCTGTAATTTCAATTTAATTGCAACCCTTACGTAAAAACGCACAAGAGGGGGCGCATTTTTATCGATTTAGAAATGGGAGGGAAGCAAGATACGTAATATTTTTAACTATTTTTTTGAAAGACGATTTCACACGATAAGTCGGCAGACCCTGTAGAAACTCCTTTTTTCAATTGCCTATCATTGCCAGACGATTAATTTCAGTAAGACCACTAAACTCGCTCAACTAATTGGTTAAATAGACGTAGCCACGCCAGGTGTGTTTATTATAAATGATAAATGGAATTACATGAATTATAAATATCTGTTGCGGTGTGGAAGGTACGCACCACCAGAGTCGTATTCCCAAAACACTTTTTATCACTTACTTGCATCCATGAGAAAGACGGACTCCTTTTAAATTAGTCGAACACATCATTTAGAAGATCATTATCTCGTTTCTACTCGTCTGGCGGCATCAATTCAGGACCTAACCGAAGGCTTTTACTTTCGACTTGAATTTGACTGCGACAAAAATCTCACGCTCACAAGAACGAGATTACAATTGGATACAATTTGAGGAAACAGATACTGTTTGTTGACTCTCCATTTTTATGAATTTTTATAAAACTTTCGGAGACAGTTGTTGCTGCCCGTTATCAATTTTTGTGCGACAATGTAAAAATTATTACTTTGTGTATTTTGTGAATTATGAGTATGTATATTCTGACAGTTATGAATCTATGTTTTGACTATTATGATTAGAATTATTTCGACCATTATGGACCTGTGTATTTCGACAATTATGAATCTGCAATTTTGGCAATTATGATTCTGCGTATTTATTTATTTTTTATTATGAGTCTATGTATTTCGACAATAATTATTACTTTGTGTATTTCTATAATTATGAATATGTATATTTCGACAATTATAAATGTGTGTATTTTGACTATTATGAATCTGCGTATTTGACTAATTATGAATCTGTATTTCGACCATTATGAATATGTATTTCGTCCATTATGATTATGTGTATTTTGACAATAATTATGAATCTGAACTCTTGTCAATTATGAATCTGCGTATTTCCACAATTATGAATCTGTATTTTGACTATTACGATTTGGAGTAATTCGACAATTATGAATCTGTATTTTGACTATTATGATTCGGAGTAATTTGACAATTATGAATCTGTGTATTTTGACAATTATGAATCTATGTATTTTTTATGTCGCACATGTAACGGAATTTAAAATCCGTGTATATACAAGTCTCTATCTTTCTTACGGAATGAGATACCGTACTACAGTTTGTGCCTATCCATTCGCCTCATTTTCTCTATCTGCGTGAATTTTGATCAATTTCACGAAAAATAAAACCTGCGGGAAAATTTCTACCGCGCTCCCAAGTCGGAATAGCGAAAAATAACTTACAAATAAAGTACCCAGCTACTACTTCCCAAACTATCAACGCAGTAACACACAAGCACGTAATATTCAGCGGAGCTTATCCGCATTCTCACTAGATTATAAGTTGTTGGTTTAAGAAGTTCGTTTTTACATGTTAAACTAGTATTACTTCAATATGTAAAATCCTTTTTACCTGCTATTCCCGAAGTTTCTCCCTATTATATTTCCGAACTCATATTTCCATATAAAATGAGACAAACTTTCCATGAAAGTTCTCAACAATTTGAAAATTAGAATAGCTATGTATTATAAGCCGATGTATTAGGAAAAAATCCGGCGTAAAATGACACTGTGCTTTCTTTTAATGAGGAGTACTTTAAAAATAGTTCTGTCACAAGCACATCGTTAATATTTCTAAAGAGTTATTCGATAAAAAAAATGTACCTACTGGCAAGGCAAGGTATATGTTTTATACGAGGTTTTATAATATGGCAGACATTATTAGTGACGAATTTTTTTGTTACTATAATTAAAAACTTATTATTGGAGTTTGCACTAATTGTAGAATGTAACAAAATTTCGTGACTTTATTTATGGGTATTTCGTCGATTATGAATCTGCGTATTTGACTAATATGGTTCGGAGTATTTCGACAATTATGATTCTGCGTATTTAACTAATTATAAGTCTGTGTATTTCGACAATTATTAGTCTGTGTATTTCGATAATTATGAATATGTATATTTCGACAATAATTATGAATCTGACTATTTTACCTACCTATTATGTTTTGGAGTATTTCGAAAATTATGAATAAGAGTATTTCCATTGTAGATCTGTGTATTTTGAAAATTATGAATCTGCGTATTTGACTAATTATAAGTCTGTGTATTTTGACAATTATAAATCTGACTATTTTGACTTTTGATCCGGCAATTATGAATCTGTGTATTCTGAAAATTATGACTCTGTGTATTTGAATAATTATGAGTCTATGTACTTCGTCAATCATGAATGATTATGTATATTTCGACAATAATTATGAATCTGACTATTGTAACTATTATGTTTTGGAGTATTTCGACAATTATGAATAACAGTATTTCGACCATTATGGATGTGTATTTTGACAATTATGAATCTGTGTATTTGACTAATTGCAATTTTGTGTATTTCGACAATTACTTTGTGTATTGCAACAATTATAAATCTATTTTGATGATTATGTTTTGGATTTAGACAATTATGAATACGGGTATTTTGTTCATTATGAATCTGCGTATTTCGACAATTATATTATGAGTACATATGTACATTTCGACAATTGTGAATTTCGCTAATTATGAATCTGCATATTTGTGCTCTGTATTTCGACAATTATATAACTTTGAGTATTTCGACAATTATGAGTATGCGTATTTCCACAATTATAAGTATGTAGGTATATGTCGACAATTGTGAATTGGTGTATTTCGCGAATTATGAATCTGCATATTTGCCTAATTATGAATCTGTGTATTTCGACAATTATGTAACTGAGTATTTCGACAATTAGGATTATGGGAATTTCGTCCATTATGAATCTGTTCATTTTGAAATTATGAATTTTTTTATTTGATTAATATAAATCTGAGTATTTTGAAGATTATGAATCTGCGTATTTTGAGTTTTGACTAGCATAATCGCGAAAATCTGAAGAAAATGCCCATTTAACGCTTAATAACTTTCGTCTCCACCTCCGCTCGGTTCTGAAAACTCAGATTTTATTGGTTTATGCTTCAAGCTACCAATTTATATAAAAAAATAGCTTGAATTAAATTTAGCCATAAAAATATTTCGTATAATTTATCGATATTGAGATTAAAATCTATCCTTGTCCTGCCCGCCTAAAATACCTAAATTATACATTCAAAAGCACTTGTTTGCAAAAACTGATCAAAAACATACATCGAGATACATACTTAACGACATTTTAACTAAAAGATAAACAGCTAATCTCGTGTAGGCCACCGTTTCCTCAGGTCAAGTTAAGCGATAAGCTCGGCGGTGAGTGTGATGATGAGATGTACAAATTACGAAATTACCATCGCACTTTTTTTTTCGTATACATACGTACCTAATTTGATTTTAATCTTAGGTATAGGTAGGTACCTACGCTTAAATATGCACGCTTGTGCATGCTTCTTACCTCCTTCCAAATTCTCTCAACTTCCCTGATATAATAATGGACAAGAAATTATACCTTCCAATACGAAATCCAAAAAAAACATCGCATGTATAATCTAAGTAGATTTGTACCTACTTATTACGCGCTGATCTTGCTTCGTTTTTGGCCGAACCAGTTTTTTCGCCAGCCCCCACCTCCAAACATTTAAGATTGTAATTAGGTATTATACATCGCGTCGCGTCGGAATATATAACGTAAAAATAACAGTAGATATCGGTAATAATACGAATATATCTTGGTGCTATTTATAGCTCCGGACCTACTAAGCCATGCAAATGTTGGATCTTAAAATAAATTCGATTTACCTTTACTGGATGTTGAATTATTGTACATCGGAATGTGTACAGAAATAATGTATGACCGGAAATATAAGAAAATATTCGTGCAAAAATGGCCCCTGTAAGGATCCGAGAAATAGGTTTTTTTTCATATCTCTTGAACAAAGTAAGCTGAATAATTATACACATACATAATAATTTCCACATTTTTCTCAGAATTCTAAAATTCTCGTTGGCAAGGGTACAGAAGTATTGGAATAAAAACTTGCACTTGAACAAATTTTAATTTTTTCTTTCGCAGTTTTATGTAGCAAGGATCATAGAATTGCGCTACAAAAAGATTTTTTTATTTAAATACATACCAAGGATTTTCCGGAGAATTTTCTACTTTTTAAATAACAAAATTAAGAAAACGGCTTTGCTGCGGAATGTGAAATTATGTTTTCTTCAATTATATGCAACATTTTTTATCATAAGATAAATATTTAATTTACAATATCGAAACTTCTATTACGATGTTAATAATACTTAGTTGGCAGCGAAGCAGACCCTTTAAAGGGTAAGGGTAAGTAAGACCTATTGTTGGGTAACGCCCACTGGACATTACGAACATTATCAACATCAACTGAAGAGGGGTGAGCGTCTCTTTAGGAAACTATCGATCTCTTGGAAAATCTCACACTTCAAAATATTTGGCAGAAACATGATGCGACTTAATTTCTTCATGTGAATTGAATCAGTGAAATATGGTATGTGTGAGAAAAATCGTAGAAGGAAAATTAGGCTCAGAAGAAATTACTCTCGAAATAACCAATGTCTGTTAAACTTGCTGTGCAAGGATTTAGGAAACAAGAAACAAGAGAAAAATTACTTCCATTTCAGATGCGGTAGAACAATGGAAAAAATTTTGACTATTCGAAGGTGATTTAAATTGTGATTTTAACTTAAAAATCAGCTGATTTAAGTCAAAGCAACTTCTATTATCCTCAGGTCTTTTGTTAGAATCATTATTTGAGTCAAAAAAAATATTTTCGCACGAGTCTGACAAAACAAACCAAATTAGCAATTATGTAGATAGTCAAAAACAAACTTCCGCGTTGTCATTCATTTGTTGTTGATAAAACATCGCGTCCTTATCTCACAAAAAATACATAGCGATGTGCATTATCGTTCCTGCTATGCGGATACAGCTTAGGGTATTTAAAAACTTGATAAGGAAAACATTTTGGCGCCAACACTCCTCTGGTCCTGGCACCTTGACAAACGTCAGGCTGGACCTGGTCGCAGAAAAACAAGAAAATCCTACCAGGTTCATCCTCGAATTTTGCGTAAGCTCCAGTGGTTGCGAAAACAGCACAAAAAACAATCACTTCCCAAATCCTCCTCGGCACATTGTTCCTGCCACTTCGAACAAAGTTTAAGCCGAACACTTGCGCCATTTTCGCAAACAGATCCAAGTCACAGACACTCAATCAAACATTTCGCACACAACAGCACTCGAAGGGAAAAAAATCCGGTGGCACAAGACGCCGATATATACGTAAGATAAAATTCGATAGCTCCAGAGCTGCAACACACAACAACCCACCGAGCGAGTTGCCACTACTGGCGCTAAGATCTTAAGCGTGCGCCCGGCCAATAGCTGTGGGTCCGACACGCACCGAACGCCCACGAGCCTTTTTCTGTTTTTGTTTCATCCTCATCCTATTCCTCACCAAAGGCTGAACGAGTTCTTCTCTTCGCATTGAACATTCCAACGCATTATTGCAATGCTTGTCGAATGTCATCGAGCTTTGTTTTTGTTGCATACATTTAATTCTACAAAAATTGCACCAGATTGTTTTATAAAACTATTTAGTTTGTTATAAAACCATTATATAACGACATAGCTCGTATGTATGTGTAACTACTACACTATACACTATAGAGCTATGAAGCCCCTTTATTTTGCAAGACGTTCATTTTCCTTAACATACTCTACGCTACCTCAATATTAAAGAAAAACCTATAAGTTTTATAATAGTTTCATAACCAATATTCACGTAATCCATAAGTTTCCTAGGTAAAAAATATATCGAGAATCCGAAAATGGTTCTATAATAAGGTTGTACGACCGATTGTAACATGATAATACAACAGTAATGGAGCAATGGATAAGTCTTATAATAGCTTTATAACCAACACTGTTGTAATTTTTATAAAATAAAATATAACAAAAAGTTTATAAAGCGGCTTTAAGACCGTTTATAACAGGAAAGTTTTATAAAAAAATTGTAATCAATATTTTATTTAAAAATTAAGAATCTCATAAACTTACATGGTCTTTGGAAAGGGATAACTAACTGTTCATAAAACTGCTTTATAATTATTAGATTTTAAAAGCGCCTATATCGTCCGATAACACTCCATTAAAGACGCTGAGCATATGTCTTATAATAGCTCTATAAACATTTATGTAATCGTTAAATAATAAAAATGTTCGCACAATTTCTTAAGGCTCTATAAAAGCGATATTGAGTTTTTAAAAAGGGGATAATGAAAGGTTTATAAATGGTTCAATAATAAGGTTGTAAGAGTATAACAACTGATAATACAACATTAAGGTGGTAAAGGATCAGTTTCATACAATTACTTAAAGCTATATTAATAAGGTTTATAAAGTGGTTGTATAATTAGGTTATAAGATAGTTTAAAACACGTGATAATGCAACATTAATGGATCAATGAATAAGTTGGATAATAGCTCTATAATCATGCTGTCCTTGATAAATAAAAATATCAGTAAAATTACTTACGGTTCTATAAGGATATTTTAAGGATGTTTAAAACGGCATACTAAATTATTTATGAAACGGTTCTATAATCAAATTTTAGGCAACTGTTCAGTGCTTGATAATATGTACTTCATTTAAGTAGCATTGGATGAGTTTTATAATAGCTATATAACCAATATTTACGTAATCGTCATGAGTAGTCATTTATTTTTATTTATAGTTGTACAAACACGAATACATTATTTCCTTTGTGCACAAATTTTAAATGGCAGAATCATCCTTTGACGTTTTTTTTGTCGAAGCTTCGAAGAATCTAATATTTTATTTATAGTTGTACAAACACGAATATAATATTTCCTTTTTGCACAAGTTTTATGTGGCAGAATCATCCCTTGACGTTTTTTTGTCGAAACTTCGAAGAATCTTACATTTTATTTATAGTTGTACAAACACGAATATAATATTTCGTTTTTGCACAAATTTTACATAGCAGAATCATAGTTTAAAGTTTCTTTTCGTCGAAGCTTCGAAGAATCTTACATTTTATTTATAGTTGTCCAAACACGAATATAATATTTCCTATTTGCACAAATTTAATGTGGCAGAATCATCCCTTAATGGCTTTCTTGTCGAAGCAATCTAACATTTTATTTATAGTTGTACAAACACGAATATAATATTTCTTTATTGCACAAGTTTTATGTGGCAGAATCATCCCTTAACGATTTTTTGGTCGAAGCTTTGAAGAATCTTACATTTTATTTATAGTTGTACAAACACGAATACATTATTTCCTTTGTGCACAAATTTTAAATGGCAGAATCATCCTTTGACGTTTTTTTTGTCGAAGCTTCGAAGAATCTAATATTTTATTTATAGTTGTACAAACACGAATATAATATTTCCTTTTTGCACAAGTTTTATGTGGCAGAATCATCCCTTGACGTTTTTTTGTCGAAACTTCGAAGAATCTTACATTTTATTTATAGTTGTACAAACACGAATATAATATTTCGTTTTTGCACAAATTTTACATAGCAGAATCATAGTTTAAAGTTTCTTTTCGTCGAAGCTTCGAAGAATCTTACATTTTATTTATAGTTGTCCAAACACGAATATAATATTTCCTATTTGCACAAATTTAATGTGGCAGAATCATCCCTTAATGGCTTTCTTGTCGAAGCGATCTAACATTTTATTTATAGTTGTACAAACACGAATATAATATTTCTTTATTGCACAAGTTTTATGTGGCAGAATCATCCCTTGACGTTTTTTTGTCGAAGCTTTGAAGAATCTTACATTTTATTTATAGTTGTACAAACACGAATATAACATTTCGTTTTTGCACAAATTTTACATAGCAGAATCATAGTTTAAAGTTTTTTTTCGTCGAAGCCTCGAAGAATCTTACATTTTATTTATAGTTGTCCAAACACGAATATAATATTTCCTATTTGCACAAATTTAATGTGGCAGAATCATCCCTTAATGGCTTTCTTGTCGAAGCAATCTAACATTTTATTTATAGTTGTACAAACACGAATATAATATTTCTTTATTGCACAAGTTTTATGTGGCAGTATCATCCCTTAACGATTTTTTCGTCGAAGCTTTGAAGAATCTTACATTTTATTTATAGTTGTACAAACACGAATATAATATTTCGTTTTTGCACAAATTTTACATAGCAGAATCATAGTTTAAAGTTTTTTTTCGTCGAAGCCTCGAAGAATCTTACATTTTATTTATAGTTGTCCAAACACGAATATAATATTTCCTATTTGCACAAATTTAATGTGGCAGAATCATCCCTTAATGGCTTTCTTGTCGAAGCAATCTAACATTTTATTTATAGTTGTACAAACACGAATATAATATTTCTTTATTGCACAAGTTTTATGTGGCAGTATCATCCCTTAACGATTTTTTGGTCGAAGCTTTGAAGAATCTTACATTTTATTTATAGTTGTACAAACACGAATATAACATTTCGTTTTTGCACAAATTTTACATAGCAGAATCATAGTTTAAAGTTTTTTTTCGTCGAAGCCTTGAAGAATCTTACATTTTATTTATAGTTGTCCAAACACGAATATAATATTTCCTATTTGCACAAATTTAATGTGGCAGAATCATCCCTTAATGGCTTTCTTGTCGAAGCAATCTAACATTTTATTTATAGTTGTACAAACACGAATATAATATTTCGTTTTTGCACAAATTTTACATAGCAGAATCATAGTTTAAAGTTTTTTTTCGTCGAAGCTTCGAAGAATCTTACATTTTATTTATAGTTGTCCAAACACGAATACAATATTTCCTATTTGCACAAATTTAATGTGGCAGAATCATCCCTTAATGGCTTTCTTGTCGAAGCAATCTAACATTTTATTTATAGTTGTACAAACACGAATATAATATTTCGTTTTTGCACAAATTTTACATAGCAGAATCATAGTTTAAAGTTTTTTTTCGTCGAAGCTTCGAAGAATCTTACATTTTATTTATAGTTGTCCAAACACGAATATAATATTTCCTATTTGCACAAATTTAATGTGGCAGAATCATCCCTTAATGGCTTTCTTGTCGAAGCAATCTAACATTTTATTTATAGTTGTACAAACACGAATATAATATTTCGTTTTTGCACAAATTTTACATAGCAGAATCATAGTTTAAAGTTTTTTTTCGTCGAAGCTTCGAAAAATCTTACATTTTATTTATAGTTGTCCAAACACGAATATAATATTTCCCTTTTTCACAAATTTAATGTGGCAGAATCGTTATTTAACATTTCGCACTATTATTATTCCTCATTTCATGCAAACCAAATATTTTGCAGTCGCCTAGCTAATCTACTTCCCAATAAAAAAATCTACCCTTAAAATCTCGCATAGCATACTTGGATTCGTTAGTAAATAGTCCATATTCACCGTAACAAATGTTATTGATCAAACATAAACCAAAAGTGGTGGTGGGTAATGCCCTAAGTCTAAAGATGTGTGTTTGGGAAATAGAGTGTAACCAATGTTGAATAATGACGAAGTAAGTAGGTTACGAAACAGCCCAGTTTCACGATTATCATGTATTGTATTTATCAAAATGGGTGGCGTTCATTTTAAATTGATTTTATTATGGACGAACTAACCGATTGGATTCGGTGCACCAATAAAATACATAATGGTTTCATATACTTTTATAATTGTGTATTATAGTTAATATTGGTGTCCCCCCGATATAAATCCAATTGAACAATCTTTGATTCCTTAATACGTGCTGCTAAACATAATGTACCCACTGTATAAAGTCTAAATTAGACAAAGGATGCGTTTTCTAAAATAACAGCAAAATCCTTCTTTCGTCTTACACGTTCAAGTAGAAAACACACAATATTTACAGCCCACAGGACAGATTAACTAGGTTGCCGACAAGAATTAGAAGAAGGGCCCTGGTCTCTGGTGAGACGGTTCTCTCCCATGTTTTCACCGGTAACTGCGGTGAGAAGTTCATTAATATGCAGGTGAGGCAACTAGAAATATTTTTAAAATTACAGGATATACGAAGTCGGTTTAAAAAGGCTTATAATCTATTTATGTATATTTAAATGTATATAACGGCTCTAGTGTGATGTTCAATTAATAAGCCTTTATCTTAGGGTCAGTAATGAACAAGGTTTATCAAGAATGTCAACTCGAAGAAATTAATCTAATTCATCCAATAATAGTTTTAAGTAGAATTATTTGTTAAGAATTAATTTTAATGGCATGTCGTCAAGGCGCTGCCACAATGAAGTTATGTGGATGTACAACATACGCTAAGATTTTTAAATACATTTTGATTCTAATGCCGAGAGACTTTTAATTGCTTAAGAGACCAATCACTGGTTTCTTAGCTACAGGAAGCCTCAAATTGTCAGATTTTTTATAGTTGTACAAACAGGGATATATCCTTGATTGCTTGTCAGGAAATATTTAGCTCTAGCTCTTATTGTAAAATGGAAGAAAAATAAAACATACAATTTGTAGAAATTAAGAAAAATGTTTGTACAACTATAAAATGTCAGACTATTCAAAGCGTCTGGTAAATGAGAAAACTTGGAATTTTATGGCTAGAAACATTTAAGTTTTTTAAGTATAAGAAGCCTCAAATTGTCAGATATTTTATAGTTGTACAAACAGGGATATATCCTTGATTGCTTGTCAGGCAATATTTAGCTCTAGCTCTTATTGTAAACTGGAAGAAAAATAAAACATGCAATTTGTAGAAATTAAGAAAAATGTTTGTACAACTATAAATTGTCAGACTATTCAAAGCGTCTGGTAACTGAGAAAACTTGGAATTCTATGGCTAGAAACATTTAAGTTATTTAAGTATAAGAAGCCTCAAATTGTCAGATATTTTATAGTTGTACAAACAGAGATATATCCTTGATTGCTTGTCAGGCAATATTAAGCTCTAGCTCTTATTGTAAATGGAAGAAAAATAAAATATGCAATTTGTAGAAATTAAGAAAAATGTTTGTACAACTATAAAATGTCAGACTATTCAAAGCGTCTGGTAACTGAGAAAACTTGGAATTCTATGGCTAGAAACATTTAAGTTTTTTAAGTATAAGAAGCCTCAAATTGTCACATATTTTATAGTTGTACAAACAGGGATATATCCTTGATTGCTTGTCAGGTAATATTTAGCGCCAGCTCTTATTGTAAAATGGAAGAAAAATAAAACATACAATTTGTAGAAATTAAGAAAAATGTTTGTACAACTATAAAATGTCAGACTATTCAAACAGTCTGGTAACTGAGAAAACTTGGAATTTTATGGCCAGAAACATTTAAGTTTTTTAAGTATAAGAAACCTCAAATTGTCAGATATTTTATAGTTGTACAAACAGGGATATGTCCTTGATTGCTTGTCAGGCAATATTTAGCTCTAGCTCTTATTGTAAAATGGAAGAAAAATAAAACATGCAATTTGTAGAAATTAAGAAAAATGTTTGTACAACTATAAAATGTCAGACTATTCAAAGCGTCTGGTAAATGAGAAAACTTGGAATTTTATGGCCAGAAACATTTAAGTTTTTAAGTATAAGAAACCTCAAATTGTCAGATATTTTATAGTTGTACAAACAGGGATAAATCCTTTATTGCTTGTCAGGCAATATTTAGCTCTAGCTCTTATTGTAAACTGGAAGAAAAATAAAACATGCAATTTGTAAAAATTAAGAAAAATGTTTGTACAACTATAAAATGTCAGACTATTCAAACCGTCTGGTAACTGAGAAAACTTGGAATTTTATGGCCAGAAACATTTAAGTTTTTTAAGTATAAGAAGCCTCAAATTGTCAGATATTTTATAGTTGTACAAACAGGGATATGTCCTTGATTGCTTGTCAGGCAATATTTAGCTCTAACTCTTATTGTAAAATGGAAGAAAGATAAAACATGCAATTTGTAGAAATTAAGAAAAATGTTTGTACAACTATAAAATGTCAGACTATTCAAAGCGTCTGGTAAATGAGAAAACTTGGAATTTTATGGCCAGAAACATTTAAGTTTTTTAAGTATAAGAAGCCTCAAATTGTCAGATATTTTATAGTTGTACAAACAGGGATATGTCCTTGATTGCTTGTCAGGCAATATTTAGCTCTAACTCCTATTGTAAAATGGAAGAAAGATAAAACATGCAATTTGTAGAAATTAAGAAAAATGTTTGTACAACTATAAAATGTCAGACTATTCAAAGCGTCTGGTAAATGAGAAAACTTGGAATTTTATGGCCAGAAACATTTAAGTTTTTAAGTATAAGAAACCTCAAATTGTCAGATATTTTATAGTTGTACAAACAGGGATAAATCCTTTATTGCTTGTCAGGCAATATTTAGCTCTAGCTCTTATTGTAAACTGGAAGAAAAATAAAACATGCAATTTGTAAAAATTAAGAAAAATGTTTGTACAACTATAAAATGTCAGACTATTCAAACCGTCTGGTAACTGAGAAAACTTGGAATTTTATGGCCAGAAACATTTAAGTTTTTTAAGTATAAGAAGCCTCAAATTGTCAGATATTTTATAGTTGTACAAACAGGGATATGTCCTTGATTGCTTGTCAGGCAATATTTAGCTCTAACTCTTATTGTAAAATGGAAGAAAGATAAAACATGCAATTTGTAGAAATTAAGAAAAATGTTTGTACAACTATAAAATGTCAGACTATTCAAAGCGTCTGGTAAATGAGAAAACTTGGAATTTTATGGCCAGAAACATTTAAGTTTTTTAAGTATAAGAAGCCTCAAATTGTCAGATATTTTATAGTTGTACAAACAGGGATATGTCCTTGATTGCTTGTCAGGCAATATTTAGCTCTAACTCCTATTGTAAAATGGAAGAAAGATAAAACATGCAATTTGTAGAAATTAAGAAAAATGTTTGTACAACTATAAAATGTCAGACTATTCAAAGCGTCTGGTAAATGAGAAAACTTGGAATTTTATGGCCAGAAACATTTAAGTTTTTTAAGTATAAGAAGCCTCAAATTGTCAGATATTTTATAGTTGTACAAACAGGGATATATCCTTGATTGCTTGTCAGGTAATATTTAGCTCTAGCTCTTATTGTAAAATGGAAGAAAAATAAAACATTCAATTTGTAGAAATTAAGAAAAATGTTTGTACAACTATAAAATGTCAGAATATTTAGCTCTAGCTCTTATTGTAAAATGGAAGAAAGATAAAACATGAAATTTGTATAAAGTAAAAAAAATGTTTGTACAACTATAAAATGTCAGACTATTCAAAGCGTCTAGTAACTGAGAAAACTTGGAATTTAATGGCTAGAAACATTTAAGCTTTTTAAGTATAAGAAGCCTCAAATTGTCAGATATTTTATAGTTGTACAAACAGGGATATATCCTTGATTGCTTGTCAGGCAATATTTAGCTCTAGCTCTTATTGTAAAATGGAAGAAAAATAAAACATGCAATTTGTAGAAATTAAGAAAAATGTTTGTACAACTATAAAATGTCAGACTATTCAAAGCGTCTGGTAAATGAGAAAACTTGGAATTTTATGGCCAGAAACATTTAAGTTTTTTAAGTATAAGAAACCTCAAATTGTCAGATATTTTATAGTTGTACAAACAGGGATATGTCCTTGATTGCTTGTCAGGCAATATTTAGCTCTAGCTCTTATTGTAAAATGGAAGAAAAATAAAACATGCAATTTGTAGAAATTAAGAAAAATGTTTGTACAACTATAAAATGTCAGACTATTCAAAGCGTCTGGTAAATGAGAAAACTTGGAATTTTATGGCTAGAAACATCTAAGTTTTTTAAGTATAAGAAGCCTCAAATTGTCAGATATTTTATAGTTGTACAAACAGGGATATAGCCTTGATTGTTTGTCAGGTAATATTTAGCTCTAGCTCTTATTGTAAAATGGAAGAAAACTAAAACATGCAATTTGTATAAAGTAAAAAATCGTTTGTACAACTATAAAATGTCAGACTATTCAAAGCACCTGGTAACTGTCAGATGTTTTATAGTTGTACAAACAGGGATATATCCTTTTTATCCTTTTTGTACAAATTGTACAAGCACCATCCGAAATCCAGTTGTCTACGTCAAACACGGCGTTAATTAGCCCGACTGGCTTACTCGATTGTCCCTGTATTTACCGATGATAAATTCGTGCATTTGACCTGTATACGAAGTTTGTGCGAGAACTGTACTTAACCGAGACTTCAGCCGTCCAAATCGTAGACAAATGGGTCTAGATGTAATTCATAAGTACCCACGGAGCACTTGATAAATGTTATGAGCCAGGTATCAAGAAGGATTAATTTTTGAACGCAGCAATATTTTACATCAGGAAGGAATAGTGTACAAACAAAAGAATATCGTAAAAGTAAATATATCACGTTGTCTGTAATAAGAGTTTGTACGATACACTGGCGCTATTATACTAGTAAATAGATCAAAACGGAACTGAGGTTGTGGCTGGTTCAAACTGGGGGTTTGACAGCTGGAATGAAATGATAAAGTTGGCTCTTAAATGATTAGTTTTCAAGTGTTATGGTTATGAGTTTTTTCTTCACAGCTAGAAATATTCCAGTGGTGGAACAAGAAAAATGAACAAAGAGTGCCCTTGATGAGCTTGAAATGGTTTTAGAGCTGAAGCGCGATGTCTTTGGGCATTTTTAATGCCACCCACTCGTTTTAACAATCAATACCCGGTTGTTTAATTTTGCGCCCCTCACGATTTCGTTATAAAAAATTATTTGATTCCGAAACTTCCCGCAAATATTTTCATTATTCGTTTAGTATTCCGCGCCCTTAACTAAAAGAAAGAACTGGCTTTGTTAAAAACTGTATTACTTATCATTCAGAAACTTTTAACGGATACATAGGGACACAGCCCATTCTGTGTAGGTATAAAGAAAAGTTCGTCGACTATTTGGTTCGATAATGGCCTGGAAAAAACAAAACTTTTAAGCAAACATTTTTAAAAGTGATTTCCAAACGCCGATATTGGCGATTCTATTGTTCCCGCTGGATGATAAACAATCCGTCCTGTAGTAAAATATTTAGTCAGAGGATGGATTAGGCATGGCGGAATTGTATAAACATTGTAGAAAATCAATTTACATAATTTGTTAATCATAGTGACTGGAAAAATTGTGATTTTTACTCTTTAACTTGAAATTCTGCGAAACCGAAGCCAGGTAGAGAAAAATTTCTCAGGATCTGTTTATAAAGGATAAAATTTGCTTCAAAAAAGTTCGCGACAGAGTATCGCTATCGCCCACCCTTTCGGCGTGAGAGCCCCCCAAAGTTTTAATTTTTTTTTCACGTTTGCACTCAATAAAATGAATGTGAAAAGACATAGAAGCTACTTTTACAAGATACCGCAGAGTGAAAGAACACCTATTCTATTTGTCAATAAATATTAAGGGTCATAAAAGAGTTTCCGATTATCAATTGTTTAAGAATTAATAAAATAACCGAAAAATAATACTTCCCGATCTTTCTCCAACTCAGTTCCCAACGTGTCACATTGGACATGTGTAGTTAATTGCATACGATCATATTACGGGAGTAAAGCACACGCAAGGGGCCTTTCAGCCACCGCTCAGTCTACGGTCCGCCCGAAATTCACTTATACTCAGGCAACAAATGCAGATCAGATCACTGCATCACTGCTTCGAGACTTAGTCAGTCATCACCCGGCTCTCACGCTGTACCGCTCCCCACCTGCAATTCAATTCAATTATATCAACTCAACTTAAATCTAATAAATATTAAAATTATTATTTATGACCTTTAGAAATATATTTTCGTGAATAGTAGATCGTTACATGTATATTTCTTAGCCATCATCCAAGGACATTGTGGGCAGCAAAAAATAAATAAACCAACAGAGTTTTATTTACACCTGTAACCCGGCGCTCTCTACTATTTACTATCGTTCCGACGAATAAGCAGTTGGCAGAAAACGACTATTTTAAAACTCTTTTTATAAGAAAAGGAGCGAAGGTAATTGCAGGACGTTCAGGAGAATTTGTTGCGTTTATTTTTAAAATTTCATACTTACCTAATATTTTTCATATTCAAAATCGATCCTTCCTTACAAAATATAGAATCCAATACGTTATCTAGGTGGACTTTGCTGGCGCCCTTCAAAATAAATTCGTAGAGTCCTGAAACAAAAATCACAAGTCAAATTTATTACAAAAGAGCTTTGAAATAATAAAAATTTTGAACAACCCTCACGCCTAAACAGTGAGAGATAGCGGTATTCTGTCGCGAACTTTTTTGTAGCTAATTTAATTGTCTACAAAAAAGCCCCGAACAAATATTTGCTACGTAGCTGCGTTTTCGCAGATTCCAAGTTAAATACCGGAAGACACTATTTTTTAACAATTTTTCAACTTTAAAAAATTATTTTAAATATGTATTGAAATTTTTTAAAACCGCGATATTCCACACTCATTACAACCCTGTATTGCATACGCGAAATGAGCAATTAGTAACAATGACAACGATTGCATTCAGCCTGGCCTCGTACGAGCGAACGTCCTTCTGCGCGAATTTAAACTAAAGTGATATAAATTACAGGGGAAACAACATGCACTCAATAATACCGACACAATATAAATATTCATTAGTACAACGGCAACTGGATTTTGTATTTTACAAAAGCTACACCGCCGCAGGCGAGACAGCCCAACCGAATTAGTGGTATTTAGCGCGTTTCATACGCAATGATGAAAAATGTAACAAATGGCATCAATTCCAGTTAGCGCAGAGTAGGAGAAACTAGCAGGAGATAATCGCATTCGAGGACCAAAGTTTTAATAAAAAAAAAATTTAATAGTCGCCAGCGGTTAATGATTCAGGGCATTTATCTCCGTTATTACAATGTTAACGGTTCTAGCCTCTCAGAGTTCCGTTCCGTTACGGCTCGAACAGCAAAGTTATGGAGTTCAGTACGCAGTGGCGTCTTCTCAGGGCTCTTAAGAACATTATGGGTTGCACAAATCAACTCTTGTACGCTAGGCAAAGATACGCCCTTGCCCGTCTAGTATGCGAAGTTACTAGAAGATCATTAGTAAACACTGAAAAAATGAGTGGACCTAAAACGGTACCCTGAGGGACACCTTAAATATTTTCTAATTTGCGCTTACTAGCATGCTGTAGCAAAAATATACAGTAAAAATCATAGATGTTCGAGCCAAGGAGGTACTTATCTTGGCGCTCTGTTTATTAACGGAGAGGAACCGTCCGTCGCTGGTGTTTGCCCACACCGTTACGTTCACAAAGTCTTCCTCTGTCAGCATGGGATCTATAATTACATAAAATACAATTTAGGTTTCGAGTTTCCACGAACTGCGCTCGTTACCTGCAGTATCGTTGTGTGTAATCAAAGTATCATAATTGCCCGCTAATTTTCTGCCTCCTTTCAATTTTCTCGGCTTAGATCTGAACAGGGACCGCCTATTCCGTCACTCCGTGCCCGGTCGCACGTTACGCTACAACATAATACGCCTGGCCGGCAACCTTTTGTTTCGTATTTTGCGGTCACGTTCTCTTCTGCATTCCCGGCTACAAAGTCGGACCGGCAAATTGTCCGTGTCATCCTACTAATTGGAATTGATTAGAGACACTCGCGCTTCGCAATGCGAACAGTCGTTGAAGCGGGCTCGGGGCCGATAAAAAGTCTGTCTGCGAATGGGAATGGGAAAATCATGTGTATAACTCCCGCTGATCCCACCGCTGCCACCAAAAAAAAACTGGCTGTATGTACGTCCTAATGCCATTAGAAAAAAAAAAAAACTCCCGCTGCTATTGACGACCGCAGCAATTTTTATTGACATATTCGAACAATTATTTAAAAAAAAAAAAAAAAAAAATTGTTTATCAAATGCACATGACGATTGGCAAAAAATTCACGTGGAATTTTCTTCATTTTAGCCGAACTTTTGAAACAAAATTCTTAATTTTCAACTTTCCTAATTAAATTTAAATAATTTTTATAATTGGAAAATCGTCCAACCTATTGCAAAGCTAATAGTTCTCTCTATTTTTTATTAGGAAACAACTGGAAATCCCGAACTAGAACCAGAGTGTCACCGGCAGTCGAAGAAATAGAAATTCTATTCAGATAAGAGAGTAAACTTCGAGAAACGACTGGGGGTCAGAAATGTATGGAAACACTTAATATGCAAAAGATTGTTTCGCTGCCATTCAGCCAGGAATATTAAATTCTAGAAAATAATAAAGTTTACTGGATGCAACTTCTTATATGGGGATCCTTCTGTATGAGACAGTTGAGGAATTTCATAAGAATTACGCACGCAATCAAGTTACCGTTCAATGAGCGACTGGAAATTAAAATTTTAATTTTTTTTTAATGCGTCGTTTTTTATTAGTATTGCATTTTCGTTCAATGATACCTCAGATAGCAACAATGGCGTCGGTAATTCGTGGCTACCCGCAAACAGTTAAATTACCGGCCACGTTCACCGCCAAAATCCCCGGAATTAAATTATTATTCGCACTAATCAGAATTATATTTAATAGTTACTAGACTAGGTCGATGGTAGTTCCTCTTATGGCTCTGAAATGTACCTGAAATTTATGGATAATTTTAATCTGTTATTAACCAGGCTTAGCTGGAACTCGTGAAAAGGAAAATTATAATCAGAAAGGGATATTGCCACATAGCTGTTTGCTGATGGCCGAATTAGAGGCCGGCTTGTTTGGTTTCAATAAAACGGGATGGAACAGACGATTTGTGTAGCGATATGAACGGGTATGCAAGAGAGGAGAAACACTGGGAATATGCGTTGAAGCTGTGATTACTTACGCTCCTATTACTACTCGGTGTAAAAGTCGCTAAGTACTGTAATGTTTTTTTTCCTGACCATGGTTTCACTTAAAAAATGAACAATCGACGTTCCTAAATTAAATTTTTTAGCTATTTTATGCAAATATAACTTCTGCCAAGGACTGATTTAGAATTAATAGGACTAGTTAGAGAGGCCTTTTCAAGTAATACACCCTTCAGAAAGGAACGACAGGGTCTAGTAAGAATTAATTTAGATAGGAGAAGGAAACCCTTCCAAGTATGAGCGAGCTTCTAGAAAGAAACTGTAATGTCTACGAAGGAGTAACTTATAATTAAAAGGACTAGTTAGAGAGTCCCTTTCAAGTGATACGACCTTCAGAGAGGAACGACAGTGTCTAGCAAGAATTAATTTAAAAAAAGGAAACCCTTCCTAGTATGAGAGAGCTTATAGAAATAAATTAGTGTCTACTAAGGATTAATTGATAATTAATAGGACTAGTTAGAGAGTCCATTCCAAGTGATACGACCTTCAGAGAGGAACGACAGTGTCTAGTAAGGATTAATTTAGATAGAAAAAGAAAACCCTTCCAAATATGCAAGAGCTTGTAGAAATAAATTATTTTGTCTACCAAGGATTAATTTATAATTAATAGGCCTAGTTAGAGAGTCCCTGCAAGTGATACGACCTTCAGAAAGGAACGACAGTCTAGCAAAAATTATTTTAGATAGAAGGAAACCCTTCCAAGTATGAGAGCTTCTAGAATGAAACTATAGTGTCTACCAAGGAGTAATTTATAATTAAGAGGGCTAGTTAGAGAGTTCCCTTTAAGTGATATGACCCTCAGTGAGGAACGGCAGTGTCTGGCAAGAATTAATTTAGATAGAAGGAAACCCTTCTAAGTATGAGACAGCTTGTCGAAATAAATTATAGTGTCTACCAAGGATTAATTCATATTTAATAGGATGAGTTAGAGAGTTCCTTTCAAGTGATATTACCTTCAGACAGGAACGACAGTGTCTAGTAAGAATTAATTTAGATAGAAAAAGGAAACCCTTCCAAGCATGAGAGAGCTTCTAGAAAGAAACCATAATGTATACGAAGGAGTAACTTATAATTAAAAGGACTAGTTAGAGAGTCCCGTTCAAGTGATAAGACCTTCAGAAAGGAACGACAGTGTCTAGCAAGAATTAATTTAAAAAAGGAAACCCTTCCTAGTATGAGAGAGCTTATAGAAATAAATTAGTGTCTACTAAGGATTAATTGATAATTAATAGGAATAGTTAGAGAGTCCATTCCAAGTGATATGATTTTCAGAGAGGAACGACAGTGTCTAGTAAGGATTAATTTAGATAGAAAAAGAAAACCCTTCCAAATATGAAAGAGCCTGTAGAAATAAATTATTTTGTCTACCAAGGATTAGTTTATAATTAATAGGCCTAGTTAGAGAGTCCCTGCAAGTGATACGACCTTCAGAAAGGAACGACTGTCTAGCAAAAATTATTTTAGATAGAAGGAAACCCTTCCAAGTATGAGACAGCTTGTCGAAATAAATTATAGTGTCTACCAAGGATTAATTCATATTTAATAGGACTAGTTAGAGAGTTCCTTTCAAGTGATATTACCTTCAGACAGGAACGACAGTGTCTAGCAAGAATTAATTTAGATAGAAGGAAACCCTTCCAAGTATGAGAGAGCTTCTAGAAAGAAACCATAATGTATACGAAGGAGTAACTTATAATTAAAAGGACTAATTAGAGAGTCCCGTTCAAGTGATAAGACCTTCAGAGAGGAACGACAGTGTCTAGCAAGAATTAATTTAAAAAAGGAAACCCTTCCTAGTATGAGAGAGCTTATAGAAATAAATTAGTGTCTACTAAGGATTAATTGATAATTAATAGGAATAGTTAGAGAGTCCATTCAAAGTGATACGACCTTCAGAGAGGAACGACAGTGTCTAGTAAGGATTAATTTAGATAGAAAAAGAAAACCCTTCCAAATATGAAAGAGCTTGTAGAAATAAATTATTTTGTCTACCAAGGATTAATTTATAATTAATAGGCCTAGTTAGAGAGTCCCTGCAAGTGATACGACCTTCAGAAAGGAACGACTGTCTAGCAAAAATTATTTTAGATAGAAGGAAACCGTTCCAAGTATGAGAGCTTCAAGAATGAAACTATAGTGTCTACCAAGGAGTAATTTATAATTAAGAGGGCTAGTTAGAGAGTTCCCTTCAAGTGATATGACCCTCAGAGAGGAACGACAGTGTCTGGCAAGAATTAATTTAGATAGAAGGAAACCCTTCCAAGTATGAGACAGCTTGTCGAAATAAATTATAGTGTCTACCATGGATTAATTCATATTTAATAGGACTAGTTAGAGAGTCTCTTTCAAGTGATATGACCTTCAGAAGGGAACCACAGAGTCTAGCAAGATAGGAGGAAACCATTCCAAGTATGAGAGAGCTTCTAGAAAGAAGCTATAGTGTCTAAAAAGAAGAAATTTATAATTAGGAGTACTAATTAGAGAGTCCCTTTCAAATGATACGACCTCCAGAAAGAAACGACAGTGTCTAGCAAGAATTAACTTAGATAGAAAGAAACCCGTTCAAGTATGAGAGCTTCTAGAAAGACACTATAGTGTCTACCAAGGAGTAATTTATAATTAAGAGAACTAGTTAGAGAGTCCCTTTAAATGATACGGCTTTCAAAGAGGAATGACAGTGCCTAGCAAGAATTAATTTAGATGGAAGAAGGAAACTCTTCCAAGTATGAGAGAGAGCTTCTAGAAAGAAACTATAATGTCTACGAAGGAGTAATTTATAATGAAAATAACTAGTTAGAAAGTCCTTTTCAAGTGATGACCTTCAGAGAGGAACGACAGTGTCTAGCAAGAATTAATTTAGATAGAAGAAGGAAACTCTTCCAAGTATAAGAGAGCTTGTAGAAATAAATTATGATATCTACTAAGGATTAATTTATATTTAATAGGACTAGTTAGAGAGTCCCTTTCAAAGGATACGACCTTCAGAATGGAGCCACAGTGTCTAGCAAGAATTAATTTAGATAGAAGAAGGAAACTCTTCCAAGTATAAGAGAGCTTGTAGAAATAAATTATGATATCTATTAAGGATTAATTTATATTTAATAGGACTAGTTAGAGAGTCCCTTTCAAAGGATACGACCTTCAGAATGGAGCCACAGTGTCTAGCAAGAATTAATTTAGATGGAAGGAAAACCTTCCAAGTATGAGAGAGCTTGTAGAATAAATTAGTGTCCACCAAGGAGTAATTTATAATTAAGAGGACTAGTTAGAGAGTCCGTTTCAAGTGATACGACCTTCAAAAAGGAACGATACTGTCTAGCAAGAATTTATTTAGATGGAAGGAAATCCTTCCAGGTATGAGAGAGCTTGTAGAAATAAATAATAGTGTCTATCAAGAATTAGTTTATATTTAATGACTAGTTAGAGAGTCCATTTCAAGTGATATGACCTTCAGAGAGGAACGACAGTGTCCAGCAAGAATTAATTTAGATAGACGGAAACCCTTCCAAGTATGAGAGAGCTGCTAGAGAAAAACGATAGTGTCTACTGAGGAGTAATTTACAATTAAGAGGACTAGTTAGAGAGTCCCTATTAAGTGATACGACCTTCAGAGAGGAATTAATTTAGATAGAAGAAGGAAATCCTTCCAAGTATGAGAGAGGTTGTAGAAATAAATTATAGTGTCTACCAAGGATTAATTTATAAATATAAATTAATCCTTGGTAGACACTATAATTTATTTCTAATTAAATAATTGGATTAGTTAGAGAGTCTCTCTCAAGTGATACGACCCTCAGAAAGGAACGACAGTGTCTAGCTAGAATTAACGTAGAGAGAAGGAAACCTTTTCAAGTATGAGAGAGCTTGTAGAAATAAATTATAGTGTCTACCAAGAATTGATAATTAATAGAACTAGTTAGAGAGTCTCATTCAAGTGATATGACCTTCAGAGAGGAACGACAGTGTCTAGCAAGGGTTAATTTAGTAAGCAGGAAATCCTTCCAAAGTATGAGAGAGCTCGTAGAAAAAACTATAGTGTTTACCAAGGAGTAAGTTATAATTAAGAGGACTAGTTAGAGAGTCCCTTTCAAGTGACACGACCTTCAGAAAGGAACGAAGGAAAAATCCCGGATAATTGCACGTTTTGCTGGGAGCCGCTGAGGTATGCGGTTGACTATGGTGCCAGAATTGAATAACCAAGATTGTTCCGTTTTGTTTACTATTTCCAGGGTAAGTACCAATGAAGCCCTTCGAAAGTCTCTTGAAAGTGAAGTCGTTATAATTGCGCAATAAAATGCGAATAAAACAAACAGTTCCCGCGAATTTATCGATACGGAAAATTGTAACGTAGTAAAGAAAGTTCCAGAATCGGCGATGAAATTGATATCAATAAGAGAACGCCGCTTGATTGAAACCGATCCAGATAGCAAAAAAAACCCATAGAAATAGACACCAAAGTATAGGTCGGTAAATTCTGTTTATCATAGAACATTTTTTATTATTTACGGAGAAGTTATTTCAAACAAACAATTCAATAAAAGTCGTTTTTATTTTATCTGTAGAACAAAAGCCAATAACTAGGGATGAAAAACTGATCACTTATCTCACTTTTGCTTTGATGCATAATATAAATCAGCTAAATTGAGGCAATGTCAGTTTTAATGTCTTCACTCCGTTTATATCGTCCTATTTTCATTTAGCAGGATCCATCGAGCGGAAACTATAGATGTAACAAGCCATAATCGGCATAAAGGCACCTTTATTATATTCAAACATACACCCAGAAAACGAATTAATAATTTAATATACAGGGAGTGACACTGGAAAATATTCACGTGCCATTCAACTGAACCATCTCAGCTTGAATCACAACTGGAATCTCCAAGCCTGGCATAACTTGCTACTCTAAGGGCGAGTATATAAGTGAACAGATGCGTAACCAGGATTGGACTCAAAGTTTAAATTTTGCAATATTCATTTGTATGTCGTTTGACCCTGTAGATAATTGACCGGATTTTGGGGAGATTGTAACGAATTTTTAAATCAGTGGCATATATCGCAGATTCCCATTCAGCCCGCTAATTAATATACTAAACGGACTAGGTAATTTCCTTGTGTTAATCAATTTGCCCGGATTGGGCACAGAGCAGCGCCACCTCATGTAAGCCATCTCTCACAACTGCAGCTCACGAAAGAGTTGACGTGTTGCTGATGAAAAATTGGTTTTATTTCCCTGTTAGTAAAAAAGTTCGTAATTAATAAATAAATTCGCTGATGAAAATTCGAACTGGAGTTAATTATTTTTAGGAACAAAAAACTAGTTGCAAAACGTTACATTGCGGCCTGAAGCAGAGAGAACAGTTTATAATTTTAAAACAAATTGCCGCCAATGTTATCAACAACAAATTCTGATTGCTTATAGTTTTCGATATGCATTAACTCAGTTCCCTTTTCGAATTAAATTCAGGTTTCAAAACACTGTAACTTCTAGCATACAATTCAATACCTCTTAGTAGTGGCTTAAAGAGTAGTTGTTTCAATTAATTTTTCAGTAGCGTTCTTGCAAGTTTTAGGCAACTTAAGGAAAAGGAAAAGGAAAAGGAAAAAGAAAAGAAAAAGGAAAAAGAAAGCGACCGGAAAGGAAACAGGAAAAGAGAAGAAAAGTGAAAGAAAACAGGGAAAAGGACAAGGGAAAGAAAACGGGAAAAGGAAAAAGTGAAAGGAAATGGAAAAGGAAAAAGAAAGGGAAAAGGAAAAGGAAAAGGAAAAGGAAAAGGAAAGGGAAAAGGAAAGGGAAAAGGAAAGGGAAAAGAAAAGGGAAAAGGAAAGGGAAAGGGAAAAGGAAAGGGAAAAGGAAAGGAAAAGGAAAGGGAAAGGGAAAAGGAAAGGGAAAGGGAAAAGGAAAGGGAAAAGGAAAGGGAAAGGGAAAAGGAAAGGGAAAAGGAAAGGGAAAAGGAAAGGGAAAAGGAAAGGGAAAAGGAAAAGGCAAAGGAAAGGGAAAAGGAAAGGGAAAAGGAAAGGGAAAAGGAAAGGGAAAAGGAAAGGGAAAAGGAAAGGGAAAAGGAAAAGGAAAGGGAAAAGGAAAGGGAAAAGGAAAGGGAAAAGGAAAGGAAAAGGAAAGGGAAAAGGAAAGGGAAAAGGAAAGGGAAAAGGAAAGGGAAAAGGAAGGGGAAAAGGAAAGGGAAAAGGAAAGGGAAAAGGAAAGGGAAAAGGAAAGGGAAAAGGAAAGGGAAAAGGAAAGGGAAAAGGAAAGGGAAAAGGAAAGGGAAAAGGAAAGGAAAAACTACATTATCCCCAAGCGGACTTATGCATAAATGAATTATTATTAATAGATTGGATCTAAACCACTTAAAAAATTTCTCTATTTCAATATTATTAAATTTAAAAAAAACATTTTGTCAATCGAATATAGAAACTTGTTACAAGGACACTCGTAAATGTCTTGTTCTAGTTGAAAATAAGGCATTAACCTCCTGTGTAATCATAAAAGAGTCTTCTAATTGTCTAATAATATATTATTTATCTCTTCTTCTCGTTTAATTAACATAAACCACATCGATGCGTCGCATGGCTCCACTAAAAGCAACGAAAATTATGCATCTTGCCACCAATAGCAACACCAATTAAGTTCCCTGGTTCAACTGCAATCGACCTATACAAGAAAAATGTACATCCATATATTATTAGACGTATAATGGGCTAGTACCAGTTCAGCTATCAAAGCTAGTTAATTAATAATGTTGCTCGATAGACACTACTCTTATAAATACTCTAATACAGCGTTCCATCGCTTTGAAACCCGGCAGCAACAACATAATTACCGCATTTTATTTGTTCCCTTTATTACCCCGTTAATTAGTAGGTAGATTATTATTATAGGTATACAATTTTGAAATAGTGCTCGCTTTAGTTACGTTACCAGAGCCTTACATGTAAAATGTGTTATTATTCATGTACAAAAATGTATTAATGATAACCTTGTTAGCAGTAAGCCTCCAGGGGGAAACCGAAAGGAAGTGAGGTATGTTGTAGGGGCGTAACAGAAAAATTAATTGAAGTATTGAAGTACTGGAAAAAATGGCGATTTTTACGTTACCAAAATCTCGAAATCTGTTCGGTGGCGCCTCTTTATTATTCTTTATTTGATGGTTCAGCGCAAATTTCACCGGCCGCCACTTCTACAAGCGCACTAGATCAAAGCTAACCCGCACAAGTTCAAAAGCTCACCGTCTCACCTAGCCCGCGTTTGCTCTAGCTGACGTTCGCCCCTTTTTTCAATACCCTGGAAATAAATTAATTACCGAGCAACGTACGCCTGTTGCACCTCGTGTATCTTTCGAAACCTCAAGTCAAGACCTTTCACCCTCTAACCCACCTGTTAAGTTCAAAGTTATAATTTATGAACATTGTTCGTGTTAAACTATAGCAACGCGAGGCTTACATCCGAAAATTGGAATCCTCCGGCTTAAGTTGCTACTCCACTTATTTCATTAATAATTTCGGATGGCGATGATCTGACGGCAGGTACGGCGGGGGCCGTAGAAAGTAACTTTAAAACACGAAAGAGTGCCTGTATATTTAGAATTCCTAAGCGTAGGCAACAAAATACTTTTTCTGCAAGTTTAAGGCTTGCAAGAGAGCTTTACTGGAAAAATAATTACTTTTTTAGCGTAACTCCGTTTGGTGATATTATAGTCGATTTCCTTTTCCTTTTCCTTTTCCTTTTCCTTTTCCTTTTCCTTTTCCTTTTCCTTTTCCTTTTCCTTTTCCTTTTCCTTTTCCTTTTCCTTTTCCTTTTCCCTTTCCTTTTCCTTTTCCTTTTCCTTTTCCTTTCTCTTTCCCTATGCATTTGCCTTTCCCTTTTCTTTCTCTTTCCATTCCTTTTCATTTCCCTTTTATTCCCTTTTCTTTTCCCATTAACTTTATTTCTCTCTCTCTCCTTTTCTCTTTTCCTTTTTCTGTTTCCTTTAAGTTCAGTTATGAATTAAAATATGCACTTTCAATATTTAGCTTTTTTCATTAGTACCTTTAAACATCTGTATTTAATTAAATTGAAATTACCTTAATATATGTACTACAGTATAAATGTATTTACCATTCTCTTCCCTTCTTCTTCTTACTTTCCCTGTTCTTTTCCCCCTTTCCCTTAATTTTTGTTTTTTCCTTATTTTCCTTGTTCCCTTATTTTTTCTCTTCTTCTCATTTTGCTCCTTTTTCTTTTATTTCTTTTCCTTTCGTGTTTCCTGTTCCTTTTCCCCTTTTCCCTAGTCTTTTATGCTTTCCCTTGTGACTTCCTATTACTTTTTCTTCTTTTCTCATCCTTTCTTAACCTTCTGTTTGTTTATATTTCTTTTTCATTCTATTTATTTTTCCTATTCTTTATTTTCCTTTTTCTCTCATTTTTTCTCTTCCTTTCATTTTTCTCATTTTTCTTTCATTTACTTCCTTTTCCTACATTTTCCTTTCTTGTTTCCTGTTGCTTGTTTTTTCTTGTGACTTCCTATTTCTTCTTCTTCTTTTCTTATCCTTCTTAACGTTCTTTTTGTTTATGTTCCCTTTTCATTCTATTTGTTTTTTATATTCTTTAATTTCTTTCCCTTAATTTTGATTTATATTCCTCTTTTTCCTTAATAGCTTTTTTCCCTTATTTTTTCTCTTCCTCAAATTTTGCAACATTTTCTTTTATTTAATTTCTTTTCTTTTCGCGTTTCCTGTTCCTATTCCGTTTTTCCCATGTCTGTTTTTGCTTTTCCTTGTGGCTTCATATTACTTTTTCTTCTTTTCTCATCCTTTCTTAACCTTCTTTTTGTTTATTTTTTTTTTCATTAAATAATTTCCTATTTTTTACCTACTTTCCCTTAATTTTTGTTTATATCCCTCTTTCAGTATTTTCCCTTTTCTCTCATTTTTTCTAATTTTTCTTTTATTTAGTTCCTTTTTCTTCATTTTTCTTTTCTGTTTCCTTTTCCCTATTTCCCTTATCTTTTTAGTTTTTACTTGTGACTTCCTATTTCTTCTTCTTCTTTTCTTATCCTTTCTTAACCTTCTTTTTGTTTATGTTCCCTTTTCATTCTATTTGTTTTTTATATTCTTTAATTTCTTTCCCTTAATTTTGATTTATATTCCTCTTTTTCCTTATTATCTTTTTTCCCTTATTTTTTCTCTTCCTCAAATTTTGCAACATTTTCTTTTATATAATTTCTTTTCTTTTCGCGTTTCCTGTTCCTATTCCGTTTTTCCCATGTCTGTTTTTGCTTTTCCTTGTGACTTCATATTACTTTTTCTTCTTTTCTCATCCTTTCTTAACCTTCTTTTTGTTTATTTTTTTTTCATTTTATTTTATTTCCTATTTTTTACGTACCTTCCCTTAATTTTTGTTTATATTCCTCTTTCAGTATTTTCCCTTTTCTCTCATTTTTTCTAATTTTTCTTTTATTTAGATCCTTTTTCTTCATTTTTCTTTTCTGTTTCCTTTTCCCTATTTCCCTTATCTTTTTCGTTTTTTCTTGAGACTTCCTATTTCTTCTTCTTCTTTTCTTATCCTTTCTTAACCTTCTTTTTGTTTATGTTCCCTTTTCATTCTATTTGTTTTTTATATTCTTTAATTTCTTTCCCTTAATTTTGATTTATATTCCTCTTTTTCCTTATTATCTTTTTCCCTTATTTTTTCTCTTCCTCAAATTTTGCAACATTTTCTTTTCGCGTTTCCTGTTCCCATCCCGTTTTCCCATGTCTATTTTTTCTTTTCCTTGTGACTTCATATTACTTTTTCTTTTTTTCTCATTCTTTCTTAACCTTCTTGTTTTTTTTTTCATTTTATTTTATTTCCTATTTTTACTTACCTTCCCTTAATTTTTGTTTATATTCCTCTTTCAGTATTTTCCCTTTTCTCTCATTTTTTTCTAATTTTTCTTTTATTTAGTTCCTTTTTCTTTATTTTTCTTTTCGGTTTCCTTTTCCTTTTCCTATTTGCCTTATCTTTTTCGTTTTTTCTTGTGACTTCTTCTATTTCTTCTTCTTTTCTTATCCTGTCTTAACCTTCTTTTTGTTTATATTTCTTTTTCATTCTATTTATTTTTCCTATTCTTTACTTTCTCTCGTTTAATTTTTATTTATATTCCTCTCTCAGTATTTTCCTTTTTCTCTTGCTCTCATTTTTCTCTTTAGGTCCTTTTCCTTCATTTTCCTTTTCTGTTTTCTGTTCTTTTTCCCTATTTTCCTTATCTTTTTTGTTTTTTCTTGTGACTTCCTATTTCTTCGTCTTTTCTTATCCTTTCTTAACCTTCTCTTTGTTGATGTTCCCTTTTAATTACATGTGGTGTATTTATATTTATTTATAATTCTATTTGTTTTTTCCTATTCTTTAATTTACCCTTAATATTGATTTTTATTCCTCTTTTTCCTTATTTTCCTTCTTCCCTCTCACTTTTGTCCATTTTCTTCTATTTAGTTCCTTTTCCTTCATTTTTCTTGTTTCCTGTTCCTTTTCCCCCTTTCCCTTATTTTTTTGTTTTTCTTTCAGTGTAAAATTATATTATCAAGTGCTTATGTTTACATTTTAAGCATTTCCTACATAAAGTCAGTGGATATTCCGCAAATAAACTTTACGAAGTTAATTATAAGTACCCACTAGTAGTTGCGATCCGCTTAAAACCCACAAACTAAACACAGGTGGTCCTTCCCGTAAGAAGCCCTTGCCATTGAACCGCATAAAATACTTCTTAGTTTTGACTTTTATAATCTAATCCGGGCAAAGGGTGTACATTAGAAAGGAAAATATGTAAATTAAAACCGGCCCGCCTCAATAAATTAAACGTGTTACGGTGGTATTTTTAACCGGGTCGTTCGGGCATCGTAAAATTATTTTTAGGTGATGAAAGGAACTTATTTAAAATAAATTGGTTTTTATTCGAAACGAAATCTTTATTTCGAAACATAAAACCAACAATAATGGTGAATTTAAATGCGCCATAATTAAGCGCCCCGAACCGAACGACACAGTATTTAATAAATATTTAAATTAAAGCGCGTACAATCCGTAACACTGATTACATATTTATCCGATTGGGTTGATAATTTTTCACGAACGCCGCCAACAGCAGGAGATTGACATGTTTGGAATTGGTAAACATCTGAATTCTGAATCGTCCGCGGCAAGCAAACCGGAGAATTGAGAATTCATAAAATCACTAGCGGCCCGGTCCTCGCGAGGGGGATCTATCAGACAATGCCTTTTTCGCCCAAGGGAGAAATAACCAACGCTAATTTTTTAATGAATAATAATCCCTCAGCGGTTTAAATTGTATGAAAACGTGAAAGATGTGGCTGCTCTTCTCCAACACACTTAACCCCACGCTACTGCATTCCACTTTACTCCACCTTACAAACCTTAACGTTACTATCGAAGCCATTCGAAAAAGGAAAGGGAAAAGAATAGGAAAAGGAAAAAGAAAGGTGAAAGGAAAAGGAAGGGGGAAAGGAAAAGGAAAAGGAAAAGGAAGGGGGAAAGGAAAGGGAAAAGGAAAGGGAAAGGGAAAAGGAAAGGGAAAAGGAAAGGGAAAAGGAAAGGGAAAAGGAAAGGGAAAAGGAACGGAAAGGGAAAAGGAACGGAAAGGGAAAAGGAACGGAAAGGGAAAAGGAAAGGGAAAAGGAACGGTAAAAAGAAAGGGAAAAGTAAAGGGAAAAGTAAAGGGAAAGGGAAAGGGAAAAGGAAAGGGAAAAGGAGAGGGAAAAGGAGAGGGAAAAGGAAAGGGAAAAGGAAAGGGAAAAGGTAAAGGGAAGGGAAAAGGAAAGGGAAAAGGAAAGGGAAAGGAAAGGGAAAAGGAAAGGGAAAAGGAAAGGAAAGGGAAAAGGAAAGGGAAAAGGAAAAGGAAAAGAAAAAGGAAAAGGAAAAGAAAAAGGAAAAGGAAAAGGAAAAGGAAAAGGAAAAGGAAAAGGAAAAGGAAAAGGAAAAGGAAAAGGAAAAGGAAAAGGAAAAGGAAAAGGAAAAGGAAAAGGAAAAGGAAAAGGAAAAGGAAAAGGAAAAGGAAAAGGAAAAGGAAAAGGAAAAGGAAAAGGAAAAGGAAAAGGAAAAGGAAAGGAAAAGAAATGAGAAGGAAAGGGATAGGAAAAGGAATAGGAAGTGTCCATGCTTAATGTGAAGCTACCATTGAAACAAATGGCTCTTACTTCATTTTATATTCATTAAATAAAGAAACTGGTTACAAGGACACGTAAATGTCTTGTTCTAGTTGAAAAAAGTCATTAACCCTTAGCGAGCCCCGCCTGTGCAACCACAAAAGAGCCTTCAATATAATAATTGTATAATAATATATGATTTATCCTGCCTTCCATTTAATTAACATAAACCATATCGATGCGTCGCATTTTTCATGGGTTTACTCGGGGACTGGCTCCACCGAGAGCAACATCAATTACGTATCTCGGCTCTTTCGTTGACACCCGAACCGGACAAAGATGTGTAGAAAGGAGTATACGTTTTAATTATGCGGTATAAGAAAGATAAACTTGTTTATCTTGGTACAATAAAACCTAACAAGCGAAGGTATCTGAGGAAGGTAAATTTCGACTTTACAAGCCCTAATAAATGGGCGGCTTTGGATAAGATTATGTTTATTTACACCTGGGGTCATCACTCACTACGTTATTATTGTACCATTCTTCGGAATGTTTGTTGTGATAGTTTATATTGGGCTTAGAGCGCTAGGCATGGGTGCACTGCACAGCCAATAGAAGTTCTTGAGTGTGGTAGAAATATATTTACTGTTAGTGCGTTTACAACGCACGGAAACTTAGTAGCGCTTGAGCGATTAAGTCTGGTGTTGTTTTCTTCGTTTAATGCAGAAATTGATCATAACTGTGTCCAACAGTTAATGGATGGTAGACTTGGGAAGGAAAAGGAAATGAAAAAGAAAATGAAAGGAAAAGGAAAAGAAAGAAAAATGGGAAAGGGAAATGGAAAGGGAAAGAAAAAGGGAAATGGAAAGGGAAAGAAAAGGGAAATGAAAAGGGAATGAAAAAAGGAAAAGGAAGAGAAATAGGAAAGGAAAAAGGGAAAGGAAAGGGACGGGGAGAAAGGAAGGACAAGAACAAGGGAAAGAAAAAGGAAAAGGAAAAGGAAAAGGAAAAGGAAAAGAAAAAGAAAAAGGAAAAGGAAAAGGAAAAGGAAAAGGAAAAGGAAAAGGAAAAGGAAAAGGAAAAGGAAAAGGAAAAGGAAAAGGAAAAGGAAAAGGAAAAGGAAAAGGAAAAGGAAAAGGAAATATTGGAACCCAAAAATTCTATTCTAGGCCTATGTTATCTTCAATATTTATTAACCTACTTTCCAGACATTGACGTCAATAGTAATCTAAACGATTTAAAATAATAATTTCCCTCACCGCGTCAATAATACCTGAAGATCCCTGTATATTTAAAATATATATTGAATTGCCAGAGTCTCTCATAACGTACAACATGTAGAGATTCAACAAATATTTTAAGCATGTTTTTTAATATCAGCAGTGATATGAAGACACACATGCACACGTTATTATGTTCGACAATAAGTTTGTTCCTAATGAGGGAAATGGGAGAACGGGAATCAGAAGAGGAAGTTCTTTAGAAAAAGTTATTCTTGCGAACACAATAAACGTGAGAAGGGGTAAGAGTATCATTATGAAATTCGTCATAAAACTTGTACGTGATAGCAGATCGCTTCCTGAAATACGGAAAATTGGAAGAGTGAAAATTGCTTCCTTTATATTTTCCCTTAAGGAAATATGTACAATTTCAGACCGTCGTATACACGGGTCTTTAACGCAGCGTTTTTTTACTGTTCGTGTTTATTGGGACGAAATGCACGATAACAAATATAATTAAATTAAGGTCCTGTCTTTTCATGCTTAAATTTAATAATAATAATAATAATAATAAGTACAATCTGAAAGATGATACTGTTCATTTATATTTTGCAATCCAAATCTGGAATCATATTGTAGTAGTAAAGATGTTGGGTAACTCCATGAAAAAATGTTTACTTGGGCGTAAGATTGCTGCCTATAAGCGACTGCAATTACCGAAAATAAATACAAAAACAAGGGCAAATGGATCGAAAGGGTAAGCGTAAACTAATGCGACATTCGGGAGAAGAAAGTCGTTATAAGAATTGTTAAACCTTCGGGCCGTTCGTGTTAAAATTATGTTTATTGATCATAATGGTTAGTTTGACGCTAGCTGGAAATTGGTCAATGTCTCGGAAGGGAAAGAATTCTAATAAAAGAAGAGTTGCATACACTCCAACGGCTCGGCCCAGCCGTTTACTGCTTCCGGAAACCGATTACAAGGAAAACGAAACTTTCTGTAAGAATAAGTGTGAATTTAGTCGAGGGATCGCCGCTCGAACTTTACTTGGGAAATTTCCTTATACATACAAAATGTGTAAGTCATTCTTCTATTGCGTCTTTATTTGAACAGATAGGTAAATGATTCAAAGACGGAGTTATGAAGCGCACACAAAAATACAGTTCAAGATTGAGAAACAGAGTCGGGTTTGGAAAGATGATGAAAACAAGAACAATCCTTTTCTTTTCTTTCCCATTCCGTTTCCGTTTCTTTTTCCTTTTCCTTTTCTTTTTCTTTTTCTTTTCCATTTCCTTTTCCTTCTCTTTCTTCTTTTCCGTTTTCTTCTCCTTCCCATTTTCCTTCTCCTTTTCCTTACCTATTACTTTCTTTTTCCAAACAATTAAATAATTGTAGATATCTCAAAAATCTCTGGGAAACATAACACGGGCAATGCTTTCCTATTTCTTCCTTTCCCTTTTCCTTTTCTTTTTCTTTTCCATTCCTTTTCCAAATAATTATAAATAGCGCAAGAATCCTTAGGAATGAAAGCAGTTTGGAAAAGTGATAAAAAACCAGACCAGTCCTTCCTTTTTTTCCCATTTCGCTTTCCTGTTCCTTTCCTTTTCCTTTTTCTTTTCTCGTTTCTGTTCCTTTCTGTCTATTTTCTTTTTACTATATTTTCCAAATAATTAAATAATTGTAGATATCTCAAGAATCTTTGGGAAACAGTTATGCTTGCAATAGTGGCAAAAAACACGAACAGTGCTTCCCAATTTCTTTTCCTTTTCTTTTTTATACCTTTTCTAAAGAATTATGAATGTCGCAAGAATCCTTAGGAATGGAAACAGTTTGGAAAGGTGATGAAAACAAGAACAGTCTTTCCTTTTCCCCCTTTCTGTTCCTTTTTCCCATTCCTTTCCCTTTCCCGTTCCTGTTCCTTCCCCTTTTTTCTATCTTCTTTTTCCAAATAATTAAATAACTGTAGATATCTCAAGAATCTTTGGAAAATATAGTTGTGCTTTCTAATTTCTTTCCTCTCCTTTTCCTTTTCTTTTTCTTCTACATTCCTTTTCTAAATAATTATGAATGTCGCAAGAATGAAAACAGTTTGGAAAGGTGATTTTTCCCTTTCCGCTCGTTTTCTTTCCTTTTTCCCATTTCGTTTTCCTGTTCTTTTACTTTTCATCTTTCTTTTCCCGTTCCTGTTCCTTTCTCTTTCTTTTTCCAAATAATTAAATAATTATAGATATCTCAAGTATCTTTGAGAAACATAACACGAGCAATGCTTTCCTATTTCTTCCTTTCCTTTTTCCTTTTCTTTTTCTTTTCCATTCCTTTTCCAAATAATTATAAATAGCGCAAGAATCCTTAGGAATGAAAGCAGTTTGGAAAAGTGATAAAAAACAAGACCAGTCCTGCCTTTTTTTCCCATTTCGCTTTCCTGTTTCTTTCCTTTTCCTTTTTCTTTTCTCGTTTCTGTTCCTTCCTTTCTATTTTCTTTTTACTCTCTTTTTCAAATAATTAAATAATTGTAGATATCTCAAGAATCTTTGGGAAACAGTTATGCTTGCAATAGTGGTAAAAAACACGAGCAGTGCTTTCCAATTTCTTTTCCTTTTCTTTTTCTTTTTTATACCTTTTCTAAAGAATTATGAATGTCGCAAGAATCCTTAGGAATGGAAACAGTTTGGAAAGGTGATGAAAACAAGAACAGTATTTCCTTTTTCCCCTTTCTGTTCCTTTTTCCCATTCCTTTCCTTTTCCCGTTCCTGTTTCTTCCCCTTTTTTCTATTTTCTTTTTCCAAATAATGAAATAACTGTAGATATCTCAAGAATCTTTGGAAAATATAGTTGTGCTTGCAATAGTGGTAAAAAAACACAAGCAGTGCTTTCTAATTTCTTTCCTTTCCTTTTCCTTTTCTTTTTCTTCTACATTCCTTTTCCAAATAATTATGAATGTCGCAAGAATCCTTAGGAATGAAAACAGTTTGGAAAGGTGATTTTTCCCTTTCCGCTCGTTTTCTTTTCCTTTTTCCCATTTCGTTTTCCTGTTCTTTTACTTTTTCTTTTCCCGTTCCTGTTCCTTTCTCTTTCTTTCTACTTTCTTTTTCCAAATAATTAAATAATTGTAGATATCTCAAGTATCTTTGGGAAACATAACACGAGCAATGCTTTCCTATTTCTTTCTTTCCCTTTTCCTTTTCTTTTTCTTTTCCAAATAATTATAAATATCGCAAGAATCCTTAGGAATGAAAGCAGTTTGGAAAGGTGATGAGAACAAGAACAGTCCTTCCCTTTTTTCCTTTTTCACATTTCGTTTTCCTGTTCCTTTCCTTTTCCTTTTTCTTTCCTCGTTTCGGTTCCTGTTCCTTTCTTTCTATTTTCTTTTTCCGAATAATTAAATAATTGTAGATATCTCAAGAATTTTTGGAAATAGAAACATAGTCAAGTTTTTAATGGTGGTAAAAAACAAGAGCAATCCTTCCCTCTCTTTCTCCTTTCTTTTTTTACATTCCTTTTCCAAATAATTGTCAATGTCTCGAAAATCCTTGTGAATAGAAACAGGGTGATAAAAAAACATTTTTTGTAATTTTTTAAACACCCTGTATAGGTGGTGAAGTGTTCAATGCCAACCTGCGTTTAGAGTCTAGCAGTACATTGATACGAAATCAACTGGTGTCATAAGTTAGTAAATAACCCCTCATTACCATTTCAAATCCGAGCCTCTTAATTGCTCAATCCTACGAAAAACAAGTTTATGCTTCCTTAATTTACGCCGCTTTCGGTCCGCAGACACACAAGGAATGAATTTAAACGACGGTGCCGTGGAAGGTAGAGAAATAAAAAGCTGTTGTTCTCTCCGAAAACATCAGACGAACTATGCACAAGTGGATATTCCATTCATAAATCCCTGCTCGAAGTCGAGATAATTCTCCTACTGTGAGCCTCGGCCGTAAAAGCGTAATATATCCACCCATTCCAAACACGTAAGCTTATCTAAATCTAATCAAGAACCGACTACTTTTGGGGTAAATTTAGATATTATCTTATCCGAAGATTCCCGTGCATCTGAGGTATCTTAAGATCTCATTGCCCGGATCGTTTGACTGCGGATATGTCGTATGAATTATTTTTTAGTAGCGATATGTTTGATTTTATGCTCGGATCACGCGGCGGATATTTGACACGGGTTAATATTTCATACGAAGATCTTATCCCAAACAAAGTCAGAAAATTTTTTCTGAAATTAACCTGTTACAAAAATATGATACAGCCCTAACCGACGCGATGTAATTTGGCACAACAGTCGACTCATAAATAGAGCGTATCGATTAGCAAACCTATATATGTTTTAAAACCGAGTCGCTCCAGGATTATTCGACGACAGAGAAATAACTGAATTATATCCAATGTAAAAACAAAACTACTGGATTTAGAGGGGCATTTTAACTGCTCGAGACTCTAGTTGGAGTTTTAATAGAAATGACCGACAGCTATAAAGCTGATAAGTTTTATTATCTAAAAGAGTATAATCTTTACTTGTATCGTATTTTTTGCACTGCGTGCTTCAGTATACAGTGCACTATATTTCCTCTTCCTGGTTCTTTCCCTTTTCCTTATAATGTCCCCTTTTTTTGCTTTCATTTTCTTTGTCTCTTTCTTTTTCCTTCTTTCTCCATTTCTTTTCCTTTTCCTTCCTTCTCTTTTTCGTTTCCTTTTCTTTCCTATCAATTTATTTCCTTTTCCTGGTCTTTTTCCTTTCCTTTTCCTTTTCCCTTTTCTTTCCCTTCCTTTTCCTTCTCCTTTCCTTTCCCTTTCCTTTTCATTTCCTCATCCTTTTCCTTTCCCTTTCCATTTCCTTTCCTCATCCTTTCCTTTCCTTTCCTTTCCTTTCCTTTCCTTTCCTTTCCTTTCCTTTCCTTTCCTTTCCTTTCCTTTCCTTTCCTTTCCTTTCCTTTCCTTTCCTTTCCTTTCCTTTTCCCTTCCTTCCCTTTCCTTTTCCTTTCCTTTCCATTTCCGTTCCTTTTCCTTTTCCTTATCCTTTCCTTATCCTTACCTTTCCCTTTTCCTTTTCCTTTCCTTTTCCTGTTCCTTTTCCTTTGCCTTTCCTTTTTCTTGTTCTTTCACATTTTCTTTTCCCCTTCCATTTCCTGTCAATTTTCCTTCTCCTTCTCCTTCTTTTCCTTTTCGCTCCTTTCGTCCCATTTCTTCTTTTTTCGTTTCCTTTCTTCTTTCTTCTCCTTCTCTGTTCTCTCCTCAGCAAGTAAGGATTTAATTTCATTCACACCCACAAACCTCTATTTTTCACGGCTCTCCCTTTGGAATTGAATGTACATAAGCCAGCGCAGCGTGAAATTTTAAAACGGTTCTAATATCGATCCAGAAATATCATCCACTCTGGTCAACATGTTGTTAATAGCATAGTGGAGATGTAGCGGTCAGAAAATATAAAATATATGCTCTACCTCCTTGTACGAGGAATATAATTTAAATTACATCCGCCGTTTGAACTCGACATGTATTCTATATCCACAAAGCATCCCTACTATCTTATTCTAGCCAAGTACATGCCGGATTAAGTATTCACATATGCTGGAAATATAATATGAGCCGTATTATTCTAAACGATTTAGTTAACCGAAGTCCTCGACTTTCGCAATTCCGCTGCCTGCACATTTGACTCAATGTTTAGGAACTAATACCTGTAATACACTTTTAATCTGAATTTGCTGACCATAGCAGTGCGGATCAAAATTGACCTCGTGTGTATCGGCTGAAGTGTTCCGGCCCGGATAATCGAAGACCGGCAAGAACAAAAGCAGTTCGCACTTCAACCTGCCGTCCGTGTTTACTTAATCTAGTCGTCTCATTGGTATTCTACTCGTTTAGTTTCAGTATGATCTGGTTTACTCGAGAGGCTGTCCGGGGCCGGCGACGCAGGCGAAACGACCTGGGCCTGAAGGGCCGTTTGCCAAATGCATTCGTTATTCGACGAAGTCTAACAAGTAGCGGTGTAAAAATCGACTTTGGAACTTTTTCCATAAGAGCTAGTTAACGCAATGGCAGCGCTGGAGGATAACAATTGTAAATTCCTTACGTACACGCCTTAAGGGCATATAATAAAATTAGATTTGGTGATTTAATTTGTTCCCGGGCCCTATCCGTGGATTTGAAGACGGGACGCGGGGTAAAACGTATAAGTTAACGAAGCGACCGGGAAGCCAGCTCAGGGGTTAAGGAACAAGATGCGTGCATGCCAGCCAGTGTTGCGGTAAAAAATTGCGGCGAAGATTAATTAACACAACACTTCCCATTCAGAAATGTCACGGGGACCTTTGGCTTTTGTTATTCGCGCTACGCTTTCATATTAGAACCAAGTTCATTTGGAGTCGGGATTTTAATTGGGAACGAAATGAAAGACACAACTACTTTATCAAATTTTCTTTATTAGTGCTTTTGCTGCTACCAGCACGCTCGAAACAAAGCTCGCGCAACTATGTCGCACAATAGTGAACAATTAACCAAGCAGAAAGGCGAGGGAAATATTTAAAAACCGAAAAACGATTAAAATAATACATGTCCTTGGAGATTGAATCACAATAACTACAGCCGATACTGGATGTCTAGAAAGGGCAAGGCAAAGAAAAGGAAAAGGAATGGGAAAAGGAAAGGGAAAAGGAAAGGGAAAAGGAAAGGGAAAAGGAAAGGGAAAAGGAAAGGGAAAAGAAAAGAGAAAAGGGAAGGGAAAAAGAAAGGGAAAAGGAAAGGGAAAAGGAAAGGGAAAAGGAAAGGGAAAAGGAAAGGGAAAAGGAAGGGAAAAGGAAAGGGAAAAGGAAAGGGAAAAGGAAAGGGAAAAGGAAAGGGAAAGGAAAGGGAAAAGGAAAGGGAAAAGGAAACGGAAAAGGAAAGGGAAAAGGAAAGGGAAAAGGAAAGGGAAAAGGAAAGGGAAAAGGAAAGGAAAAAGGAAAGGGAAAAGGAAAGGAAGAAAAATGGAAAAGGAGCAAAAGAAGACAAATGAGAAAATTGGAGGAAATGTGAGCCAAGGAGATGACAGGGAATGAGAGGTAATGAGGAAAAGGAAAAGAAAGGAAGAAATGAACAAATGAAAGGAGAGAAATGAGAGAAAATGGGCGCAAAAGAGACGACAGGGAATCAAAAAAATTGCTGTGAGAAAGTACTCTTAATATATTTGTATTTTTTGTAATAACTTGACGACTAATTTCACTCAAAAACCTCACATATTGGATTCTGTACACGCAGCGGCCATCAAATAATAAAGTCTCCGAATCCACTCGTTGTTTCAAACAACCAAAGACTTGAAATATTATACCCGAGCGCTTAAGTTATAATAAATCCTCCAACTTCCACGGTCCCCGTCAAGTATGGGTGTTCGGTTTCATTTACATAACCTTATCTATTTTTTCGACTGTACTTTCTTATGCAGCTCGCCTTGTTTTTTTGATTGATAGTTGTACAAATACCAATAAGCGCACGCGGAGATTTACCATAACAGTTTCGGTTACCACACACCGCACTCTTTTAAAGGGCCGACTCTGCAGGCTTGATAAATGAACGTTTTTAACGGGGTTACATGCTGTAATTAATTATGGTACTGATAATTAATAATTTGTTTACTCATTATAATAAACTGAAGGCTGCTGAAAACAGACTGTCTATTTTTATTCCGGTGTTCTCGTGAGCAGAAATTGTTTTCTTGAGGAGTGCGCGAGGCGTGACGAGGGCCAAATCGTCAAATTTTTATTATTTATTCGATTTTCGTCATCCAGCTCTTGAACGTAAATATTTCCCGGACTCAGACACCGAATTTAACGATATTTAATCACCTCAATACTGCCTAGTCAACGCGAACTCAATCTCAGGTCCTAAACAAGCATAATAATTTATTTAATTAATAATAAGCACTTAGTAATATAAATATTGTAACAGCAAGAGAACGAAACATAGACTTTACCATTATTTTGGTCAGCGAATTAATTAGTTCCAGTCTGGATTCCCTCATCGTGTTTGGAGCGTTTCCTAATTTTCTTCTCTTAAAACAAACAGTCCTGATAAACATTGCAAACCTGCCTGCGGAATTAAACCAGAAAACTCCAAATTGCGTTAAATTTAACTACTTGCGACGTCATCGCAGGAATCAGCTAGTCAAATAACGTGGTGGAGTTCTAACAGTAAATTGCTGTCTATTGTTAAAGTCTCTTTGGTAGCAAAGCATTGAAACATATATAGAAAAAAAACTCAAAAGAAAACAGAGGAATAAAAGAACATGGAATTGAAGATGAGAAACAAAGAAATAAGGAAACAGAAAAATGGAGAAATATGAAAATAGAGAAATTGCATAGTAAGTAGAGAAAACAAATAAAAAACGGAAAAATTAATTAAAAAGCAGAACAGTAGATAAAAAGAAAACTAAAGATGTATAGAAGCAGAGGAAACAAAAATAAAAAAGCAGAAAATTAAAGAAAAGAAAAATAAATAAAAAAATTAAGAAATAGAGAAATACAGAAATTAAAAAACATGAAAATAACGAAATACGAAAATAGGGAAGTAGAAGCATAAAGGAAGCAAAAAAATAAGAAATAAAGAAAAAGAAAATACAGAATTAGAAAATAGAGGTATAGAGGCACAGAGGAATAGAGATTAGATGAATAAACGGATAGAGAAATGAAAAAATAGAGAAATAGAGAAATAAAGAAAAGATGCAATGAAATAAAAACACAGAAACACCGATACTGTAGAACTAAAAATAAATAAACCAGGAAAGGATGAAATATGGAAAGAAAGTAACAGAAATACAAAGAAGCAAAGATACGAAAAAAACAGGTAAACAAAGAAACAAGAAAAAGTATAGAAGCAATGAGGAAAAGAGTTAAAATACAGAAATACAGAAATAATGGAAGGGAGGCATACGAAAATAGACAACTAAACAAGAAAATAAGAAATTAAAAAAATACAAAAAACGAAGGATGTAAATATGAAATTGAGCAAATCACAAGGAAAGGAAGCAATAAAATCAGAAAGAAAATTAAAAAGACGAAAATCGGGAAGAAGACAAAGAATCAAGGAAACAAAGAAATGGAATAAAAAACAAAGAAATGGAATAAAAAATACAAGAATAAAGAAACAAAGAAACAAAGAAATAAAGAAACAAAGAAACAATAAAAAAAAATAAAGAAATAAAAATAAGGAAATAAAAAAATAAAGAAATAAAGAAACAAAGATAAAATAAATAAAGAAATAAAGCACTAAAGAAATACAGAAATAGCGAAATAGAGAAATAAGGAAACAAATAAATAAATAAATATATAAAGAAATAAAGCAATAACACACCAAAGAATTACAGAAATACAGAAATAGAGAAATACAGAAATAACGAAATAAAGAAACAAAAAACCAAGAAATTAAGAAATACAGAAATAATAAAGAAACAAAGAAATAACGAAATAAAGCAATAAAGAAACACAGAAAAAATGAAATAAAGAAATGAATAAAGAAATAAGGAAATAAAGAGACAAAGCTATAAGGAAATAAATAAAGAAATAAAGCACTAAAGAAATACAGAAACAAAGAAATACAGAATTAAAGGAATAAATAAATAAATATTGCAATGAAGCATTAACGAAATACAGAAATCAAGAAATAACGAAATAAAGAACCAAGAAATAAAGAAATAACGAAATAAAGAAATAAAGAAATAAAGAAATAAAGAAATAAAGAAATAAAGAACCAAGAAATAAAGAAATGAAGAAATGAAGAAATAAAGAAATAAAGAAATAAAGAAATAAAGAAATAAAGAAATAAAGAAATAAAGAAATAAAGAAATAAAGAAATAAAGAAATAAAGAAATAAAGAAATAAAGAAATAAAGAAATAAAGAAATAAAGAAATAAAGAAATAAAGAAATAAAGAAATAAAGAAATAAAGAAATAAAGAAATAAAGAAATAAAGAAATAAAGAAATAAAGAAATAAAGAAATAAAGAAATAAAGAAATAAAGAAATAAAGAAATAAAGAAATAAAGAAATAAAGAAATAAAGAAATAAAGAAATAAAGAAATAAAGAAATAAAGAAATAAAGAAATAAAGAAATAAAGAAATAAAGAAATAAAGAAATAAAGAAATAAAGAAATAAAGAAACAAAGAAACAAAGAAACAAAGAAACAAAGAAACAAAGAAACAAAGAAACAAAGAAACAAAGAAACAAAGAAACAAAGAAACAAAGAAACAAAGAAACAAAGAAACAAAGAAACAAAGAAATAAAGAAATAAAGAAATAAAGAAATAAAGAAATAAAGAAATAAAGAAATAAAGAAATAAAGAAATAAAACACTAAAGAAATACAGAAATAACGAAATAGGGAAATAAAGACACAAATAAATAAATAAATATATAAAGAAATAAAGCAATAAAGCACCTAAGAATTACAGAAATACAGAAATAGAGAAATACAGAAATAGAGAAACCAAGCAACCAAGAAACCAAGAAATTAAGAAATACAGAAATTTTGAAATAAAGAAACCAAGAAATAACGAAATAAAGAAATACAGCAATAAAGAAATAAGGAAATAAAGAAACAAAGCTATAAGGAAATAAAGCAATAAAGCACTAAAGAAATACAGAAACAAAGAAATACAGAAATAAAGAAACAAAGATATAAAGATATAAAGAAATAAAGAAATAAAGAAATAAAGAAATAAAGAAATAAAGAAATAAAGAAATAAAGAAATAAAGAAATAAAGAAATAAAGAAATAAAGAAATAAAGAAATAAAGAAATAAAGAAATAAAGAAATAAAGAAATAAAGAAATAAAGAAATAAAGAAATAAAGAAATAAAGAAATAAAGAAATAAAGAAATAAAGAAATAAAGAAATAAAGAAATAAAGAAATAAAGAAATAAAGAAATAAAGAAATAAAGAAATAAAACACTAAAGAAATACAGAAATAACGAAATAGGGAAATAAAGACACAAATAAATAAATAAATATATAAAGAAATAAAGCAATAAAGCACCTAAGAATTACAGAAATACAGAAATAGAGAAATACAGAAATAGAGAAACCAAGCAACCAAGAAACCAAGAAATTAAGAAATACAGAAATAATGAAATAAAGAAACCAAGAAATAACGAAATAAAGAAATACAGCAATAAAGAAATAAGGAAATAAAGAAACAAAGCTATAAGGAAATAAAGCAATAAAGCACTAAAGAAATACAGAAATAAAGAAACAAAGATATAAAGATATAAAGATATAAAGAAATAAAGAAATAAAGAAATAAAGAAATAAAGAAATAAAGAAATAAAGAAATAAAGAAATAAAGAAATAAAGAAATAAAGAAATAAAGAAATAAAGAAATAAAGAAATAAAGAAATAAAGAAATAAAGAAATAAAGAAATAAAGAAATAAAGAAATAAAGAAATAAAGAAATAAAGAAATAAAGAAATAAAGAAATAAAGAAATAAAGAAATAAAGAAATAAAACACTAAAGAAATACAGAAATAACGAAATAGGGAAATAAAGACACAAATAAATAAATAAATATATAAAGAAATAAAGCAATAAAGCACCTAAGAATTACAGAAATACAGAAATGGAGAAATACAGAAATAGAGAAACCAAGCAACCAAGAAACCAAGAAATTAAGAAATACAGAAATAATGAAATAAAGAAACCAAGAAATAACGAAATAAAGAAATACAGCAATAAAGAAATAAGGAAATAAAGAAACAAAGCTATAAGGAAATAAAGCAATAAAGCACTAAAGAAATACAGAAACAAAGAAATACAGAAATAAAGAAACAAAGGAGTAAATAAATAAATATTGCAATAAAGCACTAATGAAATACAGAAATAAAGAAACCAAGCAACCATGAAATCAAGAAATACAGAAATAACGAAATAAAGCAATTAAGAAGTGAACAAAGAAAAAAAGCAAAAAAGATATATAAGAAAATAAAGAAATAAAAAAATTAAGAAAGAAATAAAGCACTAAAGAAATAGCGAAATAACGAAATAAAGAAATCAAGAAATAACGAAATAAAGAAACCAAGAAATAACGAAATGAATAAACAAATAAAGCAATAAAGAAATAAAGAATAAAAAAATAAAGAAATAAGGAAATAAAGTAATAAAGAAATAAAGAAACAAAGAAACAAAGAAACAAAGAACAAAGAAATAAAGAAAAAAATAATTAAAGAATTAAAGAAATAAGGAAATCAAGAAATCTCGAAACAAAGGAATCAAGCAAACAAAAGAACGAGATGCAAAGAGACAAAAAGCTAAGAGGAAAAAAACAGATACACAGATGAATAAGGAAACAAACAGGCAAACAAACCTGGTGAACAAATCGGTCCGTGAATCTTAAATTCGACTTAAATTTAACCAATTGTATGCCGTCGCAGAAATTATCTAGTTACAGATGAGTGTAAAACACACGAACTATGCCTTTACGACCATTAATTTAACAGGATCACTTGATAAAATACTTTAGAAAGTGAAATTCCCCGAAGTGGAGAAACTGGAGTAACTGTCGGTGTCCCAAAACTATAAGTAATATTTAGCGATATTAAATCCCCTGATAATGCTAGTTCCATTAAGCCTTAAAACTAATGTTAGACGGGAGGAGTGTTAGCTGTTTCGGCGGGGTCAATTATTTAAATATCTCTCAAAGATTTGGAACATTTTTACATAATTTCAAATCTATTTCAACCGCTCTTCACTATTATTTTTATTAGAATGTTAAACGCAGCATTAATTTGTAGAACTCAGTGTGTGCAGGCAACCATTCAAACCCCATCCGTGATAATTGTCGTGAGGATCGTCAAGAGTAAGTTACCGCGGCAGTTGAATTAATGAAGAGGGGAATGTCTACTAGAACCGACCATTCAAATGCATAATGCAGCGATAACGATGTAGGAATGCAGACCCCACTTGCACCGGCAGGGCGAATTTGAAGGATTTTGTGGTCACAGGTACCACCGAAGGCCGAGGCTACCGCAACGGCCCCATACCAGTCTGGGTGTTGCACGAAATATTTAACTGCAAGGAATGTTCTTATTTTACAGTGGAGCGTTTTCATTTCTACGCTCTGGATGGCAATAATGCATGTGAGATAAATGAAAGTAGACTTCTAATACGTAAAAAATAAATTTGTTCTTGTTCGTTGCAGTTTTTGTCTCCTGGCTTTGTTTCTTTGAGTCTCGTTTCTTTGTTTCCTTTGTTTTTTGTTTCATTGTGTTTGTTTCCCTGTTTCTTTTTTATTTCTTTATTTCTTTATTTCTTTATTTCTTTATTTCCTTATTTCTTTATTTCTTTATTTCTTTATTTCCTTATTTCTTTATTTCTTTATTTCTTTATTTCTTTATTTCTTTATTTCTTTATTTCTTTATTTCTTTATTTCTTTATTTCTTTATTTCTTTATTTCTTTATTTCTTTATTTCTTTATTTCTTTAATTGTGTATTTTTTACTTTATTTCCTTGTTTTTTTATTTCTTTTTCTTTTTTCTTTGTGGCTTTGTTTCTTTATTTCTTTATTTTTTATTTCTTTATTTCTTTAATTCTGTATTTTCTTACTTTATTTCTTTGTTTCTTTATTTCGTTTTCTTTTTTCTTTGTTTCTTTGTTGCTTTGTTTCTTTATTTCTTTAGTTCTTTATTTCTTTAATTCTTTATTTCTTTATTTCTTAAATTCTTTATTTCTTTATTTCCTTATTTCTTTGTTTCTTTATTTATTTATTTCTTTAATTCTTTATTTCTTTATTTCTTTATTTCTTTGTTTCTTTGTTTCTTTATTTCTTTATTTCTTTATTTCTTTATTTCTTTATTTCTTTATTTCTTTATTTCCTTATTTCTTTATTTCTTTAATTGTGTATTTTTTACTTTATTTCCTTGTTTTTTATTTCTTTTTCTTTGTTGCTTTGTTTCTTTATTTCTTTATTTCTTTAATTCTGTATTTTCTTACTTTATTTCTTTGTTTCTTTATTTCGTTCTTTTTTCTTTGTTTCTTTGTTGCTTTGTTTCTTTAGTTCTTTATTTCTTTAATTCTTTAATTCTTTAATTCTTAAATTCTTAAATTCTTAAATTCTTTATTTCTTTATTTCTTTATTTCTTTATTTCTTTATTTCTTTATTTCTTTATTTCTTTATTTCTTTATTTCTTTATTTCTTTATTTCTTTATTTCTTTATTTCTTTATTTCTTTATTTCTTTATTTCTTTATTTCTTTATTTCTTTATTTCTTTATTTCTTTATTTCTTTATTTCTTTATTTCTTTATTTCTTTATTTCTTTATTTCTTTATTTCTTTATTTCTTTATTTCTTTATTTCTTTATTTCTTTATTTCTTTATTTCTTTATTTCTTTATTTCTTTATTTCTTTATTTCTTTATTTCTTTATTTCTTTAATTGTGTATTTTTTACTTTATTTCCTTGTTTTTTTATTTCTTTTTCTTTTTTCTTTGTGGCTTTGTTTCTTTATTTCTTTATTTTTTATTTCTTTATTTCTTTAATTCTGTATTTTCTTACTTTATTTCTTTGTTTCTTTATTTCGTTTTCTTTTTTCTTTGTTTCTTTGTTGCTTTGTTTCTTTGTTTCTTTAGTTCTTTATTTCTTTAATTCTTTATTTCTTTATTTCTTAAATTCTTTATTTCTTTATTTCCTTATTTCTTTGTTTCTTTATTTATTTATTTCTTTAATTCTTTATTTCTTTATTTCTTTGTTTCTTTATTTCTTTATTTCTTTATTTCTTTATTTCTTTATTTCTTTATTTCCTTATTTCTTTATTTCTTTAATTGTGTATTTTTTACTTTATTTCCTTGTTTTTTATTTCTTTTTCTTTGTTGCTTTGTTTCTTTATTTCTTTATTTTTTATTTCTTTATTTCTTTAATTCTGTATTTTCTTACTTTATTTCTTTGTTTCTTTATTTCGTTCTTTTTTCTTTGTTTCTTTGTTGCTTTGTTTCTTTAGTTCTTTAGTTCTTTAATTCTTTAATTCTTTAATTCTTTAATTCTTTATTTCTTAAATTCTTTATTTCTTTATTTCTTTATTTCTTTTTTTCTTTATTTCTTTATTTCTTTATTTCTTTATTTCTTTATTTCTTTATTTCTTTAATTGTGTATTTTTTACTTTATTTCCTTGTTTTTTTATTTCTTTTTCTTTTTTCTTTGTTGCTTTGTTTCTTTATTTCTTTATTTCTTTAATTCTGTATTTTCTTACTTTATTTCTTTGTTTCTTTATTTCGTTTTCTTTTTTCTTTGTTTCTTTGTTTCTTTAGTTCTTTGTTTCTTTAGTTCTTTATTTCTTTAATTCTTTATTTCTTTATTTCTTAAATTCTTTATTTCTTTATTTCCTTATTTCTTTGTTTCTTTATTTATTTATTTCTTTAATTCTTTATTTCTTTGTTTTTTTATTTCTTTATTTCCTTATTTCTTTATTTCTTTAATTGTGTATTTTTTACTTTATTTCCTTGTTTTTTTATTTCTTTTTCTTTGTTGCTTTGTTTCTTTATTTCTTTATTTTTTATTTCTTTATTTCTTTATTTCTTTATTTCTTTAATTCTGTATTTTCTTACTTTATTTCTTTGTTTCTTTATTTCGTTTTCTTTTTTCTTTGTTTCTTTGTTGCTTTGTTTCTTTAGTTCTTTATTTCTTTAATTCTTTAATTATTTATTTCTTAAATTCTTTATTTCTTTATTTCCTCATTTCTTTGTTTCTTTATTTATTTATTTCGTTAATTCTTTATTTCTTTGTTTCTTTATCTCTTTATTTCTTTATTTATTTATTTCTTTATTTTTTATTTCTTTAATTGTGTATTTTTTTACTTTATTTCTTTGTTTCTTTATTTCTTTTTCTTTTTTCTTTATTGCTTTGTTTCTTTATTTCTGTATTTCTTAGTTTCTTTATTTTTTATTTCTTTATTTCTTTATAGTTCTTTATTTCATTATTTCTTTATTTCTTTAATTCTGTATTTTTTTATATTATTTCTTTGTTTCTTTATTTCTTTTTCTTTTTTCTTTGTTTCTTTGTTTCTTTATTTCTCTATTTCTCTATTTTTCTATTTCTTTATTTCTTTATTTTTTTGTTTCTTTATTTCTTTTCTCTTTATCTTTTGTTTTCTTATTTCTGTTTGTTCTTCGCTCCTTTGTTCTTTTATGTCCATTTATTTCATTTTCTTGATTTATGTGTTTTTGGACTTCCTTGTCCCTGTACCTGCTTTTTTCTTTATCTTTTTGTTTCTTTTCCTCTTGGTTTTTATCTCTTTACACCCTGTTTTCTTTGTCTCTTCGTTTTTTTATTTCTGTTTGTTTCTTATTAATTTTTTGTTTAGATATGCTTATCGATTTCTGATACGCTACAATAGCTTATCTCAAAACCGGTTTGACAAAGAAATTATTCATGAATATTTGGATGAAGAAAATGTATGGTCATGTTCCGTTGATCGCCCTGTAGTTCCTGTGTACGTGTTAATGAAATAACTCACCAAATAGTATTTATTAAGTACCTGCACTATCGGTTGATTTATTAATATTAATTTGGTTGGAGTTTGTGTACCGGCTCTATACGCCAGATGGGCCTATGGGGAATATTACCAGAGACATTTAATTTGTTATCCCTGTTATTATAATAGAACGAGAATTTATAGGTACCCCTAGAAATTTTATGCGATAAAGATCCATGGGGGTACCTACCTTAATATCAAGCCATGTTGACTAATCGCTGATTAATTCAGAATTTATTAGGTCCCGTAACTTTTCTAACAGACTACAGAAATGAAATTTGTCTTTGATGGTAATCTTGTTTTTATTTATTTCGTGTTTGGAGAGCGCGGCAGAAATCGACTATTACAAAAAAGCGGCCAATTATACTCTTTAAGTTATTTATTTAGCCAGGCCGTAAATACACAATACACATATGCGTATATAGTCGTCGACCTCGAGACGTAAAGGTTCAAAGCATAGAAAAACACAATAGGTATATCTAAGAATTTATAAATATGAAATAAGTACCAATTTGCGCAATTAGTTCGCAATGATTGATATAACTATTAGAGCATCAGATTTTCTGTTCAAGCGATTTACCTCATCGTGACGTAATGCGCGTTCTCAATCTTTCCCCACTACTTCTTTTGCGCGTCACACACGATTGCTCCTAATATCTGGAGTAATTTGATAAACAACATTAGTTCCCTAATTTATTTACCGCTCAGTGTTTTCTCTATTACATAATACTCTACTAATACGATGATAACACAGGTGCCCTCGGAATCACTTATTAGAACTTCCTCAATAATAAATAACGCACAGGATAACGTACTTGACCCATAAAATCGTCCGTTATTGTTGGCTCAATTATGCCTTCTATTTGCATATGAAAACATATCTAGTGAAGGAGTTTATTTGTTCATATACGGACCAGAGACGTCTTAATGATGTAACGCCATCGAAAATAGATTTTCAAAGCCGACTAACGGACAGGGCTTTGTGGAGTCTTATTTGCGGCCGGTGATTATTGGAGAAATCAATCAAAACAACTACTTCCCCAGCTGATGTTGGAAACTATTGAATTACACAAGTGAATTTTGGCGTTTTAAATATTTGTTCCTTTTTATTCTTCTCTTATGTAAATATACGTCAAAATTTAATGATAGAAATGTTAAGGAGCTTAAAACTTAAAAAAGCAGTCAAATAAACCGAATTTAATCCTTTTTTGTAAATCACTAATTTCATTTTTATTTTTGCTTCCTATTCGTTTCGTTAATACCAACAGATGCTTTGGCAAAATTAGATCTAACCTTCGATATCCTTGACTGCTTAAAATAAAAAAATCTTTCCGTGCGCCCTCGAGCCCCCGCTTTCTTGCAACGCACCGATTAATTTTAAAATCAGAATACTCTACTCCGAGCGTGACAAACCTCCATTCCTCAAACATTCCCTAACAAGATGTCTGATAAGATTACGCAAAAATGCTCTCTTTTACTGGCGAATTAGGTTCTCGTTCGTACGTTCTATGCTTTGAGAAAGAGATGCGTGGTACATGATACGTTTTTGTACAAGAAAAGTATTTTACGAGGCAAAAGTGAAACTAGCAAGGTTTTGGTTTCCACCACAAGCAGGTGAGAGGGGGTCATATATTCAATTGCCGATATTCAATCAGCGAATGCAGCAACGCTGATTGGCACTGTTTCGGGGCATTTCCCAATCTCGCTGCGTTTAAATACAAATTTTGTTCACAATTAGCTCGATATCGACAGAGATCTAAACAAACGGTAGCTCCTTAAAGACTCCTAACGATTTCATTAAATTACCGGCCATTACGTGATACCATCTCCCGGTCTTGCCCCATGCACTGATGCTGGTCTCATTTTGTTAAGAATACGCTTAAGCAGGCGGCAATGGCTTAATACTTTACAAATGTAACTTTTCGAAGATTTTATCGCCTTTATGGCTTTCGAAACGTCTCTCTCATATAAATTAAACTGTTTACTAGAGACTAACTACCAACTTGGCCTTTATTGCTGCGAGGAGCTGCTGCAGACTGGGTTGAATTGTTGATTTGAAATTGTGCTGTTTTCTCATCAATCCCGAGGCTCTGCGAATCCTTTCCTTATAAAACCTTCAAATCCCATTAGACTTTACGAGAGGTTATATAAATATTGCACCAGGTAAATGAGAATCAGAACTGCAATATTTATTATTTAATACTCTGCACCGTTCTCTCACTTCGGTAGCGTTGCAATTTTGTATAGTGGACTCAGCTCAAAGTGCAACATGAGTGAGGGCGTATGCACTTCAGAATATGTTTCGTTGGAATTAAATTCGTTTCCTGGTAAATATAAAACGTGTACTCTTGATCAAAAATTAATGGCGCAAAGTAACTTATCCACATAAAGATACGTAGCCTGAAAGATTAAATCAAGATGCACACCACAAAATCACAAGGCTACGTGTTTGTCTTATTGCAGCCGGTTAAAATAGTGGTGTTCTAAAAGGGGCTTTGTCAAAACCAGCGGGCATTGTTGTAGAGACCCCGCTTTTCTTCCCAACTTTTATTAAATATCGTGTGGTTTTCTATTGTGCAGGATCAAAATATCTATTTACGTCTTTTGTTAGTGCACCACTAAATTAGTTTAAAGCTTTAACAGTTTGATTTCCAACACAATACGTGTACTGTGTGTGATTCGTTTATTTGAGAACAAAACGATAACGTCATAGGATAGCCATTTATCACGGAATGAAAACATCGGAGAACAGCATCATAAAGGGTGCCAGAGTATTCGGTTTCACAATATCATGCAGGTATTGTGTTGTGTACGTACATTATTAGAATAAAAAGTAGAAAGCTCTGTCCCATCGTGTCGAACGAATGTGGAGTGGGTCAAATACTTGTCTTTGTTTTATTCATAAAATTCTTCTTTCTGCAATATGATGATCCATCGTCTTTATTTCGAAACTGCTCCAAAATCATTATCTTTATAATGGTAATAATAATGATATAATCGTCACAAAGTCGTTTTAGTTTAGAATCCACCACAATATTATAAATATTGCTATGTTAATGTCAATGTCAAAGTTAAGGGCAAGTTAAGGTCAATGTTATGATTAAGCAATATCAATATTAGTTTCCGCATCAGCATAAATGTCCATATCGAAATCAAAATCAAAATCAAAATCAATATCAATGGCAATATCAACATCAATATCCACGTCACTATTAATGTCAATATCAACGTCAACGTCAATATCATCAGCATAAATGTCCATATCAAAATCAATATCAATGGCATTATCAACATCAATATCTACATCAATATTAATGTCAATAACAACGTCAACGTCATTATCAGCATAAATGTCCACATCATAATCAATATCAAATTAAAATCAATATCAATATCAATGGCAATATCAAAATCAAAATCAAAATCAAAATCAAAACAAAATCAAATCGAAATCGAAATCGAAATCGAAATCGAAATCGAAATCAAAATCAAAATCAAAATCAAAATCAAAATCAAAATCAAAATCAAAATCAAATTCAAAATCAAAATCAAAATCAATGGCAATATCAAAATCAAAATCAAAATCAAAATCAAAATCAAATTCAAAATCAAAATCAATGGCAATATCAAAATCATAATCATAATCATAATCAATCATAATCATAATCATAATCATAATCATAATCATAATCATAATCAAAATCAAAATCAAAATCAAAATCAAAATCAAAATCAAAATCAAAATCAAAATCAAAATCAAAATCAAAATCAAAATCAAAATCAATGGCAAAATCAAAATCAATATCAACATCAATATCCACGTCAATATTAATGCCAATATCAACGTCAACGTCAATATCATCAGCATAAATGTCCATATCAAAATCAATATCAATGGCATTATCAACATCAATATCTACATCAATATTAATGTCAATAACAACGTCAACGTCATTATCAGCATAAATGTCCATATCAAAATCAATATCAAATTAAAATCAAAATCAATATCAACATCAATGGCAATATCAAAATCAAAATCAAAATCAAAACAAAATCAAATCGAAATCAAAATCAAAATCAAAATCAAAATCAAAATCAAAATCAAAATCAAAATCAAAATCAAAATCAAAATCAAAATCAAAATCAAAATCAAAATCAAAATCAAAATCAAAATCAAAATCAAAATCAAAATCAAAATCAAAATCAAAATCAAAATCAAAATCAAAATCAAAATCAAAATCAAAATCAAAATCAAAATCAAAATCAAAATCAAAATCAAAATCAAAATCAAAATCAAAATCAAAATCAAAATCAAAATCAAATTCAAAATCAAAATCAATGGCAATATCAAAATCAAAATCAAAATCAAAATCAAAATCAAAATCAAAATCAATATCAATGGCAAAATCAAAATCAACATCAATATCCACGTCAATATTAATGTCAATATCAACGTCAACGTCAATATCATCAGCATAAATGTCCATATCAAAATCAATATCAATGGTAATATGTATCAACATTAATATCTACATCAATATTAATGTCAATATCAACGTCAACGTCATTATCAATATCACGTCAATAATAATATCAATATTAACGTCAATGTCAATATGATAATGATAATAAAATAATCAATATCAATATCAATGTTTATGTAAATACCAGTATTAATATATTACAAAAATTAGTAAATCAACAAAATATCAATATATCAAAATATCAAAATACCAAAATATCACAATATTAAAACATCAAAGTATTGGAATATTGAAATATCGAAACACAAAATATTAAAATATCGAACTTGTCTATATTGCACACTCAGGTTGAAGAAATCATGAAAGGCCTCCATTTGTTTAACATTTAAAAATAATATTTCCTCAACTAATGAACTTCTAAAATTAAAACTTTCAATTATTTCTCAAATGAGAAAAGTGGTAATAGCTGCCTTGATTCTCCATTCTGTTTGTCATTAAAGCTGCATTTAAATTTAAAAATGTCCATCACGAGACGGCAATCTCTCCGACGTAAAAACCTCTAGCAAATCATTAATATGCCCATTCGTATTTTTTCTCCGTCTGTATTTAAGTGCAGTTAATCTCTCGATCTGGATTTGCGTCTTGAATACAAATTATGTCACCGAGAATACTGAGATCTTAACTTAGGAATACTAGCAACAACATAATTCAGGAGTTTACGTTGATTAATCTCGCCGCAAATCTAATTAAACTCAGTTAACAGTTGGTTGAATATAATAACTTAAACAAGACGTCCGTGGGTGGCAAGTTTGCAGTTCGGGCCCATTGAATGTGCATCATATTGCTCTGTTGTTGCTGTGGCGCATTTAAGTAAGATCTGATACGTACGAGGAGATCTGGTGGTTCTTTTACTACTTTCTAGCATATTTTAGCTAATAAATTACGTTACAAGCTCTATGAGTAAAGTAAAATAAAAAAGTCTAAATTATTATAATTTTTAACAAAAAAAAATTCTAAAACCTTTTTAATAAAAAAAAAATTCTAAAAAAAACTGGGAACTCTTTAATAAAAAAAAAATCTAAATTTTTAAAATTCAAGGTGATTATATATAAAGATCTTGACCTATGATCCTTTTAGCTTTGCCTAGAAATCCAATATTTTATAGGTACAGATTTTTTTAAACAAGACGTTATGTTCTAAATTAAAAAATTTCCAATCAAAATTTTTTAATAATAAAATTCTACTAAACAATTTTTAAGAAAAAAGTCTAAATAAAAATTTCTAACAAAATTTGGACGAAAATTTCTAATAAAAATACCTAAGTAAGTATCTAAAAAATTTCTTATAAAATAAATCTGAATGTTTAAATTTATAAAATACATCGTGATTTATTGGACTACGATTCTTTTAGTTTTGATCAGATATTAAATGAGGTATTGATTTTTTTTTTAATAAGACGTTATATTCTATGTATTAGAATAAGGAACTTCTCTTGCACTATAGAGCAGTATTATATTTCAACGCTATTGCAAGAATATCTAAACAAAATTTTTTAATAAAAAAACCTAAACAATTTCTAATAAAAATACGTATCTAAATCTAATTTCTTATAAAATAAATCTGAATAATGTCTAAATTTATAAAATTCATCGTGATTGATTACAGAGATCTCGAACCATGATTATTCTAAACAAGAATTTCTAATAAAAAAATGTAAAAAATTTCTAATAAAACAAAAAAAGAACTAAATGTTTTAATCCATAAATTAAATGCAACTAATTAAACTTTTTTTATGGATTGTAGAACAGTGACAGACCTTAACTCTATTATAAAAATATCTAAACAAGTTTGTAATAAAAAAATCTAAACAAAATTTCTAATAAAAATAATATCTAAAAAATTTCTTATAAAATAAAGCCGAATATTGTTTAAATTTATACAATTCATCGTGATTGATTACTTAAATCTCGAACTATGATTTTTCTTCCAAACAAGAATTTCTAATAAAAAAAAATGCAAAAAATTTCTAATAAAAAATGCAGAAAAATTCTAATAAAAGAACTAAATGTTTTAATCTATAAAATTAAATGCAATTAATTAAACTTTTTTCGTGCATTGCAGAACAGTGACAGACCTTAACTCTATTATAAAAATATCTAAACAAGTTTCTAATAAAAAAATCTAAACAAAATTTCTAATAAAAATAAATATCTAAAAAATTTCTTATAAAATAAAGCCGAATATTGTTTAAATTTATACAATTCATCGTGATTGATTACATAGATCTCGAACTATGATTTTTCTTCCAAACAAGAATTTCTAATAAAAAAAATGCAAAAAATTTCTAATAAAAAATGCAGAAAAATTCTAATAAAAGAACTAAATGTTTTAATCTATAAAATTAAATGCAATTAATTAAACTTTTTTCGTGCATTGCAGAACAGTGACAGACCTTAACTCTATTATAAAAATATCTAAACAAGTTTCTAATAAAAAAATCTAAACAAAATTTCTAATAAAAATAAATATCTAAAAAATTTCTTATAAAATAAAGCCGAATATTGTTTAAATTTATACAATTCATCGTGATTGATTACATAGATCTCGAACTATGATTTTTCTTCCAAACAAGAATTTCTAATAAAAAAAATGCAAAAAATTTCTAATAAAAAATGCAGAAAAATTCTAATAAAAGAACTAAATGTTTTAATTTATAAAATTAAATGCAATTAATTAAACTGTTTTCGTGCATTGCAGAACAGTGACAGACCTTAACTCTATTATAAAAATATCTAAACAAGTTTCTAATAAAAAAATCTAAACAAAATTTCTAATAAAAATAAATATCTAAAAAATTTCTTATAAAATAAAGCCGAATATTGTTTAAATTTATACAATTCATCGTGATTGATTACATAGATCTCGAACTATGATTTTTCTTCCAAACAAGAATTTCTAATAAAAAAAATGCAAAAAATTTCTAATAAAAAATGCAGAAAAATTCTAATAAAAGAACTAAATGTTTTAATCTATAAAATTAAATGCAATTAATTAAACTTTTTTCGTGCCTTGCAGAACAGTGACAGACCTTAACTCTATTATAAAAATATCTAAACAAGTTTCTAATAAAAAAATCTAAACAAAATTTCTAATAAAAATAAATATCTAAAAAATTTCTTATAAAATAAAGCCGAATATTGTTTAAATTTATACAATTCATCGTGATTGATTACTTAAATCTCGAACTATGATTTTTCTTCCAAACAAGAATTTCTAATAAAAAAAATGCAAAAAATTTCTAATAAAAAATGCAGAAAAATTCTAATAAAAGAACTAAATGTTTTAATCTATAAAATTAAATGCAATTAATTAAACTTTTTTCGTGCCTTGCAGAACAGTGACAGACCTTAACTCTATTATAAAAATATCTAAACAAGTTTCTAATAAAAAAATCTAAAAAAAATTTCTAATAAAAATAAATATCTAAAAAATTTCTTATAAAATAAAGCCGAATATTGTTTAAATTTATACAATTCATCGTGATTGATTACATAGATCTCGAACTATGATTCTTCTTCTAAACAAGAATTTCTAATAAAAAAAATGTAAAAAATTTCTAATAAAAAATGCAGAAAAATTGTAATAAAAGAACTAAATGTTTTAATCTATAAAATTAAATGCAATTAATTAAACTGTTTTCGTGCATTGCAGAACAGTGACAGACCTTAACTCTATTATAAAAATATCTAAACAAGTTTCTAATAAAAAAATCTAAACAAAATTTCTAATAAAAATAAATATCTAAAAAATTTCTTATAAAATAAAGCCGAATATTGTTTAAATTTATACAATTCATCGTGATTGATTACATAGATCTCGAACTATGATTCTTCTTCTAAACAAGAATTTCTAATAAAAAAATGTAAAAAATTTCTAATAAAAAAATGCAGAAAAATTCTAATAAAAGAACTAAATGTTTTAATCTATAAAATTAAATGCAATTAATTAAACTTTTTTCGTGCATTGCAGAACAGTGACAGACCTTAACTCTATTATAAAAATATCTAAACAAGTTTCTAATAACAAAAATCTAGACCAAATTTCTAATAAAAATAAATATCTAAAAAATTTCTCATAAAATAAAGCCGAATATTGTTTAAATTTATACAATTCATCGTGATTGATTACATAGATCTCGAACTATGATTCTTCTTCTAAATAAGAATTTCTAATAAAAAAATGTAAAAAATTTCTAAGAAAAAATGCAGAAAAATTGTAATAAAAGAACTAAATGTTTTAATCTATAAAATTAAATGCAATTAATTAAACTTTTTTCGTGCATTGCAGAACAGTGACAGACCTTAACTCTATTATAAAAATATCTAAACAAGTTTCTAATAAAAAAATCTAAACAAAATTTCTAATAAAAATAAATATCTAAAAAATTTCTTATCAAATAAAGCCGAATATTGTTTAAATTTATACAATTCATCGTGATTGATTACATAGATCTCGAACTATGATTCTTCTTCTAAACAAGAATTTCTAATTAAAAAATGTAAAGAATTACTAATAAAGAAAAAATACAAAAAAATTATAATAAAAGAACTAAATCCTTAATCTATAAAATCAAGTGCAACTAATTATAAACTGTGTGACCCCTTTAGTTTTAACCAGATAGGTTCAACTTTATTTAAAGAATATCTAAACAAAAATTTCTGATAAAGGAAGTCTAAACAACAATTTTTAATAAAAAAATTAATTAGAAATTTTTTATAAAAAAACATCTAAAAACTTAAAAAAAAAGTCTAAATGTATAAATTTATAGAATTCGATGCATTTAATTACACAGATTTTGAGCTCTCTTTTTAGTTTTGACCAGAAATTCACAATTTATGGGTATGAATTATTTTGAACGAGACGTTATACTCTATAAGAAAATTTTTTCACGCATTGTAGAATAGTGATAGGCTTCAAGCTTCAATTCTCTTATGAAAATACATTAATAACATTGGTTGAAATAAAAGAATTTAAACAAAAGTAGCTAACAAAAATCTAAAGAATTTCTAAAAAATCTAAAAATTTCTAATAAAATAATCTAAATAATTTCTAAAAAAAAACAAAAAATTTCTAATAAAAAATCTTAATTAAAATTGAATTTCTAATAAACTATACAAAAATTTCTAAAAAAAAAATCTAAAAAAATTTCTAAAAAATTCTAAAATAAATAAAAAATTGTTATTATAGTAGGTATAGAAAACATGTATGTCTTATTGGTTAAAACTAAAAGACATCTCGGGGCATTTCTAATCAATCACATGTTACTTCATAAATTGAGTGAACAGTTTTGTTTAGATTTTATTTTAGGCATTTTTGTTTAGCTACATTCAATTTAGACATCGTCCCATGTAGTCATACATTAATTATGATTGATAACGTGACACCCCCATATAATCGAGCATCTTAAACGAGCCGCCCCCGTTGCGGATACACACATAATAATCCACGAGAGACGAGCTAAGTTCGTTCGGCAACAGAATCTGCATTGTGTTGTGTTGCGAAGTTTAGTTTGCCGTACATGAAGTATCCAGTTGTCAAGTTCGACTGGCCGTGATTGAAAGCCTCGCAAATGCGCCGGACGATAGGACGATGATGTCAGCGTCGGGAATTGTCATGTGTCACTTTAGTCACATCCAGAGTTACACATTTGATAAATTAATCTGTACCGGTTGGCCGTTCCTCCCCCAGCACATGAATCTGTAAAGCACTAAGCACTAATGCGAATAAGGTGACACGTACGTTCGTATGAATACGGAAATGGAAAAACTGAAAGGGTACCTTTTTGCGTGTGTACAGTATGAATTTAAAATGTTGGTTTACGAGGGCACAAAATGCAAATTACGTACATAATTACATGTTTTAAGTGTTGAGCCCGGTCCTGGCCAAGAATTTTCTACTTACACTTACAGGAAGTTTAGCAATTAAGGTGTGATTTGAGTTGTTATTGTTGAGTCAGTGGTAATGGCGCGCATTTAAAACAGTCCTGCTTTTACTGGCCTGTAGTATCGTTTTAATGAAGTACATTTGATGCGTATATAAATATTCGTGTTTGGTTAAAGGCACAAGCTGAAAACTGAATATTTTTGTTGTAAACATCCACTATTTGTTTTCAAATAAACTGAACGAGAACTAGCGAACGCGTATTTACATCGGCCTGCATAGTCCGTTTAATGAAAACAAATATTAATGAAATAATGAGGAAGCAACGCTGTTGTTAATATCCAATGCTCTATTAATAAATACGCGTCCGTGGGTTAAGGTCGGCGGAATAATTATATCGCTAATTGAGGAATTCTGTAAAACGCCGGTTTTAATGCATTAAGGTAGTGAATAAAAATTATTCCTTAATGTAAGAACCATTAGCGCCTCTTCACGATCAATCTTCGTCAATTAAAAAATTAGGTTACGACCAGGGTGGTATAATTAATAAACTAAATAGATTAAAGTAATATAGTTACTTGGGGCATGTAGCTGATGACGCGTCCGCACGAAATAACACCAAAAAAAAGTTAAGGCTAACGAGCAAATGATATAGAAAATATGTCATTTAGTTTTTCATTAAATTCGTTTTAATCTACTAGGAAATGTAAGTGAAGAGGTTCTACAATACGACGAATTTTTTAATTGATCCGAGCGCCCGATTCTCTTTACGAGCTGATTCAATCGACTCGGTCATTTGCTAACTTATCAAACTTCCCCCTACTTGTGTCTTTAAAACTGCTAAATATGCAAAACCGGTTTGAATCTGATGAGATTCTTCTTTCTTCTATAACAAAAGTGATTCTTTAATTCGGTAAGAGCGTCCAATTTTTTTACGAGCTGATTCATTCGAGTCTGTCATTTGCTAACTTATCAAACCTCTCCATACTTATCAGGGAAACTGTGAAATATGGAAAACTCGTTTGGCTCTGCTGGAATTCCTTCTTCTATAAAAAAAGATTCCTTAATTCGAAAAGAGCGTCCGATTTTTTTACGAGCTGGTTCAATCGAGTCGATCTTTTCCTAACTTATCAAAGTTCTCCCTACTTATGTCTCGAAAATTGAGAAAGTTTGCAGAACCGATTTCGCTATGTTGGAATTATTCGTCCTTCTTTTATAACAAAAATGATTCTTTAATTCGGTAAGAGCGTCCGATTTTTTTACGAGCAGATTCATTCGACTCGGCCATTTGATAGCCCATCAAACTTCTCCATACTTGTGTCTCTAAAACTGCGAAATATGCAAAACTTGCCTTTGTTGGAATTCTTCTTTCTTCTATAGCAAAAGTGATTCTTTAATTCGGTAAGAGCGTCCAATTTTTTTACGAGCTGATTCATTCGAGTCTGTCATTTGCTAACTTATCAAACCTCTCCATACTTATATTCTGAAAACTGAAATATGGAAAACTCGTTTGGCTCTGCTGGAATTCCTTCTTCTATAAAAAAAGATTCCTTAATTCGAAAAGATCGTCCGATTTTTTTACGAGGAGATTCAATCGAGTCGATCTTTTCCTAACTTATCAAAGTTCTCCCTACTTATGTCTCGAAAATTGAGAAAGTTTGCAGAACCAATTTCGCTATGTTGGAATTATTCGTCCTTCTTTTATAACAAAAATGATTCTTTAATTCGGTAAGAGCGTCCGATTTTTTTACGAGCAGATTCATTCGACTCGGCCATTTGATAGCCCATCAAACTTCTCCCTACTTGTGTCTCTAAAACTGCGAAATATGCAAAACTTGCCTTTGTTGGAATTCTTCTTTCTTCTATAGCAAAAGTGATTCATTAATTCAGTAAGAGCGTCCAATTTTTTTACGAGCTGATTCATTCGAGTCTGTCATTTGCTAACTTATCAAACCTCTCCATACTTATATTCTGAAAACTGAAATATGGAAAACTCGTTTGGCTCTGCTGGAATTCCTTCTTCTATAAAAAAAGACTCCTTAATTCGAAAAGAGCGTCCGATTTTTTTACGAGGCGATTCAATCGAGTCGATCTTTTCCTAACTTATCAAAGTTCTCCCTACTTATGTCTCGAAAATTGGGAAGGTTTGCAGAACCGATTTCGCTATGTTGGAATTATTCGTCCTTCTTTTATAACAAAAATGATTCTTTAATTCGGTAAGAGCGTCAGATTTTTTTACGAGCAGATTCAATCGACTCGGCCATTTGATAGCCCATCAAACTTCTCCCTACTTGTGTCTCTAAAACTGCAAAATATGCAAAACTTGCCTTTGTTGGAATTCTTCTTTCTTCTATAGCAAAAGTGATTCATTAATTCAGTAAGAGCGTCCAATTTTTTTACGAGCTGATTCATTCGAGTCTGTCATTTGCTAACTTATCAAACCTCTCCATACTTATATTCTGAAAACTGAAATATGGAAAACTCGTTTGGCTCTGCTGGAATTCCTTCTTCTATAAAAAAAGATTCCTTAATTCGAAAAGAGCGTCCGATTTTTTTACGAGGCGATTCAATCGAGTCGATCTTTTCCTAACTTATCAAAGTTCTCCCTACTTATGTCTCGAAAATTGGGAAGGTTTGCAGAACCGATTTCGCTATGTTGGAATTATTCGTCCTTCTTTTATAACAAAAATGATTCTTTAATTCGGTAAGAGCGTCAGATTTTTTTACGAGCAGATTCAATCGACTCGGCCATTTGATAGCCCATCAAACTTCTCCCTACTTGTGTCTCTAAAACTGCAAAATATGCAAAACTTGCCTTTGTTGGAATTCTTCTTTCTTCTATAGCAAAAGTGATTCATTAATTCAGTAAGAGCGTCCAATTTTTTTACGAGCTGATTCATTCGAGTCTGTCATTTGCTAACTTATCAAACCTCTCCATACTTATATTCTGAAAACTGAAATATGGAAAACTCGTTTGGCTCTGCTGGAATTCCTTCTTCTATAAAAAAAGACTCCTTAATTCGAAAAGAGCGTCCGATTTTTTTACGAGGCGATTCAATCGAGTCGATCTTTTCCTAACTTATCAAAGTTCTCCCTACTTATGTCTCGAAAATTGGGAAGGTTTGCAGAACCGATTTCGCTATGTTGGAATTATTCGTCCTTCTTTTATAACAAAAATGATTCTTTAATTCGGTAAGAGCGTCAGATTTTTTTACGAGCAGATTCAATCGACTCGGCCATTTGATAGCCCATCAAACTTCTCCCTACTTGTGTCTCTAAAACTGCAAAATATGCAAAACTTGCCTTTGTTGGAATTCTTCTTTCTTCTATAGCAAAAGTGATTCATTAATTCAGTAAGAGCGTCCAATTTTTTTACGAGCTGATTCATTCGAGTCTGTCATTTGCTAACTTATCAAACCTCTCCATACTTATATTCTGAAAACTGAAATATGGAAAACTCGTTTGGCTCTGCTGGAATTCCTTCTTCTATAAAAAAAGACTCCTTAATTCGAAAAGAGCGTCCGATTTTTTTACGAGGCGATTCAATCGAGTCGATCTTTTCCTAACTTATCAAAGTTCTCCCTACTTATGTCTCGAAAATTGGGAAGGTTTGCAGAACCGATTTCGCTATGTTGGAATTATTCGTCCTTCTTTTATAACAAAAATGATTCTTTAATTCGGTAAGAGCGTCAGATTTTTTTACGAGCAGATTCAATCGACTCGGCCATTTGATAGCCCATCAAACTTCTCCCTACTTGTGTCTCTAAAACTGCAAAATATGCAAAACTTGCCTTTGTTGGAATTCTTCTTTCTTCTATAGCAAAAGTGATTCATTAATTCAGTAAGAGCGTCCAATTTTTTTACGAGCTGATTCATTCGAGTCTGTCATTTGCTAACTTATCAAACCTCTCCATACTTATATTCTGAAAACTGAAATATGGAAAACTCGTTTGGCTCTGCTGGAATTCCTTCTTCTATAAAAAAAGATTCCTTAATTCGAAAAGAGCGTCCGATTTTTTTACGAGGCGATTCAATCGAGTCGATCTTTTCCTAACTTATCAAAGTTCTCCCTACTTATGTCTCGAAAATTGAGAAAGTTTGCAGAACCAATTTCGCTATGTTGGAATTATTCGTCCTTCTTTTATAACAAAAATGATTCTTTAATTCGGTAAGAGCGTCCGATTTTTTTACGAGCAGATTCATTCGACTCGGCCATTTGATAGCCCATCAAACTTCTCCCTACTTGTGTCTCTAAAACTGCGAAATATGCAAAACTTGCCTTTGTTGGAATTCTTCTTTCTTCTATAGCAAAAGTGATTCATTAATTCAGTAAGAGCGTCCAATTTTTTTACGAGCTGATTCATTCGAGTCTGTCATTTGCTAACTTATCAAACCTCTCCATACTTATATTCTGAAAACTGAAATATGGAAAACTCGTTTGGCTCTGCTGGAATTCCTTCTTCTATAAAAAAAGATTCCTTAATTCGAAAAGAGCGTCCGATTTTTTTACGAGGCGATTCAATCGAGTCGATCTTTTCCTAACTTATCAAAGTTCTCCCTACTTATGTCTCGAAAATTGAGAAAGTTTGCAGAACCAATTTCGCTATGTTGGAATTATTCGTCCTTCTTTTATAACAAAAATGATTCTTTAATTCGGTAAGAGCGTCCGATTTTTTTACGAGCAGATTCATTCGACTCGGCCATTTGATAGCCCATCAAACTTCTCCCTACTTGTGTCTCTAAAACTGCGAAATATGCAAAACTTGCCTTTGTTGGAATTCTTCTTTCTTCTATAGCAAAAGTGATTCTTTAATTCGGTAAGAGCGTCCAATTTTTTTACGAGCTGATTCATTCGAGTCTGTCATTTGCTAACTTATCAAACCTCTCCATACTTATATTCTGAAAACTGAAATATGGAAAACTCGTTTGGCTCTGCTGGAATTCCTTCTTCTATAAAAAAAGCTTTCCTTAATTCGAAAAGAGCGTCCGATTTTTTTACGAGGCGATTCAATCGAGTCGATCTTTTCCTAACTTATCAAAGTTCTCCCTACTTATGTCTCGAAAATTGAGAAAGTTTGCAGAACCAATTTCGCTATGTTGGAATTATTCGTCCTTCTTTTATAACAAAAATGATTCTTTAATTCGGTAAGAGCGTCAGATTTTTTTACGAGCAGATTCAATCGACTCAGCCATTTGATAGCCCATCAAACTTCTCCCTACTTGTGTCTCTAAAACTGCGAAATATGCAAAACTTGCCTTTGTTGGAATTCTTCTTTCTTCTATAGCAAAAGTGATTCTTTAATTCGGTAAGAGCGTCCGATTTTTTTACGAGCTGATTCATTCGAATCGATCATTTGCTAACTTATCCAACGTCTCCTTACTTATATTTCGGAAACTGTGAAATATGCAAAACTCGTTTGGCTCTGCCGGAATTCCTTCTTCTATAAAAAATAATTCTTTAATTAATTCTTTAATTCGGTAAGGGCGTCCGATTTTTTTAACAGATAAACAACCGCGATTTTAAATTAGTTATGGCTATGCACTAGACAAGTTTTAAAATATTTCTAAAAAACTGAAAATACTTGCTGACTTTCCTCTCCCACTCCACGAAATCTCAACCGCACCCCCACAACAGCCTTATTTATCAAATATAAAAAAGCCTCGCGCGTCTACAAGTCTTTCACGACCTGTGATATATTAATGCCATTCCACAAATCCACCCGAGCATATTTCAAAGTCCCAATCAATAGTCGATGAATAATTTCCTTCATAAACCCTGCCACATATTGCATATTTTATGATTACATCATTTAGCTGTATAATGGGATGTTTCGACTTTGTCATCCATCTTTCGTCTACTGTGATATTAAGACAGTTTCCCCCTGGGGCACGTGAGACCCCCCGCAGGCGGCGATATGAGAATCGTGATTGGCAAAGGCGCAAGGGGTTCATGAACCACAGTTTAGGGTCGGCGGGATGGTTTTTAGGTGGGCGGAGGGTGTCACTGTCAGGCAGCGGTCGAGCTTTCATTAAATTCCGCCTATGAGACGTATTATAATGTCTTACATTGTGTTCTTTAGAGGGATGCCGCGTACGGGAGGTTTCATCATTAGGTGCGATGATGCAGCCGGCCAGATCGGCGCTCTAAAGGGTTTACATAATGGAATATAAATAAAGGTTCAGCTTGTCCGACTTTCTCCGGAGGGGTGAAGGACCCGCACCTGTTACTGATTAATTTTGACTAATTTGTTGCGGTATAGGGCGATCGCCTCAAGTGATATTTAAACATATTCGTGTTGTAGTACCTTGATCATTATTACACATGAAATAATAATCATGGTAGTCGAGGTTTCGAGTTGTTAAAATACTGCTGTTAAGCGGAGAGATTGTAAGAATTCTGTGCCAAAATCCCATGATCCCACTTATCGAGGTTCATTCTGATTTTTAAGGTCTTTGTTGTAGAGTTGAGTGTAAAATAATAGACTCGATCAAAGCTGTACCTCTAACAGAATAGACATTTTAAAAGCTGTACCTCTAAAAGAATATCCACATCTGTAAAGCAGCAGCCTTGATCAAAATTGTACCTGTATAATAATAGATCATTAACCTTTCAGAGCTGTACCTGTAAAATAATAGAATTGATCAAAGTTGTACCTCTAAAAGAATAGACCTTTTAAAAGCCGCACCTAAAAAATAGCAGAATCGATGAACATTGTACCTGTATAATAAGAAACCTTTTAAATGATGCACCTGTAAAATAACAGACCTGATCAAATCTGTACTTGTAAAATTATTGGGTATGATCAAAGCTGTACCTCTAAAATAATAGACCTATTAAAAGCTGCACCTGTAAACTAGTAGTCTTGATCAAAATTGTACCTATGGAATAACTGACCTTTTAAAAACTGTACCTTACATTAATAGAATTGATCAAAACTGTACCTCTAATATAATAGACCTTTTAAACCTGTACCTCTAAAAGAATAGATCTTAGAATGTTAATAGCTACACCTGTAAAATAGCAGCCTTGATCAAAACTGTACCTGTATAACAATAGATCATTTAAAACCTCTAAGAACTGTATCTGTAAAATAATAGAATTGATCAAAGATGTACTTCTAAAAGAATAGACCTTTTAAAAGCTGCACCTAAAAAATAGTAGAATTGATCAAAATTGTACCTGTATAATAAAAGACCTTTTAAATGCGGTACCTGTAAATTAACACACCTAGTTAAAGCTGTACCTTTAAAATTATTGGGTTTGATCAAAGCTGTACCTCTAAAAGAATAGACCTTTAAAAGCTGAATCTGTAAAATTGGAATCTTCATCAACACTGTACCTTTGTAATAATAAACCTTTTAAAAGCTGCACTTGTAAAATAACAGACCTGATCAAAACTGTACCTCTACAATAAGAGATCTTTTAAAACCTGCACCTAAGAAATAGCAGACTTGATCAAAATTATACCTGTATAATAGACAAAATAATGGACCTGATCAAAGCTGTACCTCTAAAATAATTAGGCTTGATTGAAGCTGTATCTTTAAAAGAATAGACTTTTTAAAAGCTGCATTGGTAAAATAGCAGCCTTGATCAAACCTGTGTTTATAAAATAATTGGATTTGATCAAAGCTGTACCTCTAAAACAAAATAGACCTTTTAAAAGCTGTACCTCTAAAATAGCAGCCTTGATAAAAATTGTACCTGTATAATAATAGACATTTTAATAGCTGTACTTGTAAAATAATAGGACTGATCAAAGCTGTACCTCTAAAAAAAAACGTCTTAACAGTTGCGCCTGTAAAATAGCCCTGATCAAAACTGTACCTGTAAAACAATAATTGGTCTTGATTCAATCTGTACCTCTAAAAGAATAGACCTTTAAAAGCTGAATCTGTAAAATTGGAATCTTGATCAACACTGTACCTTTGTAATAATAAACCTTTTAAAAGCTGCACTTGTAAAATAACAGACCTGATCAAAACTGTACCTCTACAATAAGAGATCTTTTAAAACCTGCACCTAAGAAATAGCAGACTTGATCAAAATTATACCTGTATAATAGACAAAATAACGGACCTGATCAAAGCTGTACCTCTAAAATAATTGGGCTTGATTGAAGCTGTATCTCTAAAAGAATAGACTTTTTAAAAGCTGCATTTGTAAAATAGCAGCCTTAATTGTGTTCATAATAAAATAATTGGATTTGATCAAAGCTGTACCTCTAAAACAAAATAGACCTTTTAAAAGCTGTACCTCTAAAATAGCAGCCTTGACAAAAATTGTATCTGTATAATAATAGACCTTTTAATAGCTGTACTTGTAAATTAATAGGACTGATCAAAGCTGTACCTCTAAAAAAAAACGTCTTAACAGTTGCGCCTGTAAAATAGCCCTGTAAAACAATAATTGTGCTTGATTCAAACTGTACCTCTAAAAGAATAGACCTTTTACAAGCTGCGCCTGTAAAACAGCAGCCTTGATCAAATAGTACCTGTATAATCAATAATCATAGACCTTTTAAAAGCTGTACCTGTACAATGACAGACATAGGAGAACTATTTTATGGGTTGTTGTACTAACAAGAGTAATAATTTTATTTAAAGCGGTTCAAGCCTGTCGAACCTCAAAGGCCAAACGATCGATGAGAGGGAAAGGCTGATTACTTGGTTTTGCTCCAAATAAAAAGAAGTCAATTTCAATTAGAATAATGTTTGCCTCATTACAATTAAAGAGGTTTTAAAATACTCGAGCCCGACGTGTAGGGCAGAATCGTGCATTTGACAGACCCTTTTACTTTAATATCTCCACACACTTCTAATATATCCTCATCAACAATGTGAGCCGTCACTTATACGTCACCTTACGTAACATTATTTGCATATATACTCCACACCTTACCCCATTGTAAATAAAACGGATACCTCGAGGAAAAACAGCCATTTCAGTTCGAGAAACTGTTTCGTCGTCACGTACACGCCTCCGTATTTGCGATTCGCCGCAATATGACATTTTAATAAATAATTTACGTTTCGATATAATATGTTCTTCGATTGGAATATACGGCTCACGGTTGGGCGCTGTGTTTACAGCGTGTCTGATTCAGGTAGGATTAAAACCTCAATGCGTCGAGATTAAATGAAAATATAGAAGCAAAGGTTTTTTTGTGTAATGAAAATATAAAGGCAAACGTTGCCTTTAGAGTCTTCAAGACAAATATCGAAGGGTGTTTTTAACAATTTTTAGCAACTGGTAGCGGGTTAATGTTTTTCTAGTAATGCGAAAACCCGGAGATTTGCATATTTTACTGGGAGCCGCCGAGAGGTGCGGTCGACTATGGTACCAAGTCTGAAATTTTCCTTTTTCTTTAAGTTTGTGCTTCTACCAATTGTAGATGCTTAAAAATATCTGTGTCGACGCCGTCTCCGCCTTTGAACAGAACTTTACTCACTCTTTCTTCTGGCCTATAATGGTTACACGTTGAATACTTAATTAGACAATTTACTGGTGTCTTAAATTGAATTTTATGCTGTAGGGACGGCCTCTACTTTTCAATTTAGTTTCGAATTTAACACATTAAGGAGTTTAAGCTGAAAGGTCGTTTACAACCTTATTTTCAAGTGGCGAATAACTGAATAATGTATAGTTATTTATTGCTCATTGAAGGAGCCCACGGCCAGGAATTAATAATCTAAAGGCAACTTAAAGAATTTAATTAGCTCATTTTCTCTCTTTCGCTATGGCTTTTTCTAAACAGTTTTTTTAGCCACGACAACCTTCTGAGCAATCCGATTATTCTACGCCAACATCTGGCCTTCAACAAACTTTTTTTTTGAACGATTATGAATCGACTGAACTTAATTCTAAAAGTGGTGCATTATAGTCGAGTGTCGAGTGGTTTACCTTTAACTTCTCAATGGGGAAAGAGGAACAAATTGGCTCCAGCCGCCACTTCAAAGTCACCAACTCCAGACGGATTGTTAAGTTTAATTTAACGCTTTTATACGAAGGGCCGTAATCGAAATAAAGTGCCACAAATATTATGATGACCTGGATGGAGCAGGAGTCAGAAAGTGAGAACCGGTTCAAGGATATTTTTGTCCTGCCCTACATCGATAGTTTCCTGCAGTTGTAAAATCCTCAGTGCGAGCTTATTGCAATCAAAGATTTTGCATATTTATGCATTTATATATCTGCTCGAACAGAAAAATCAATACTGACGTTGGGCGCCATCTTAATTCGACATCCCGATATTTATGAAATCTGCATACTTCATATCAAACTGTTTGAACTTTGCGACATAAATTCAGACTTCACATAAGCATATTCCGTGATATCCTATTAGCAGGGTATTTGTATGCTGGAATGCATAGTGGCTGTTCTAAATGATAGATGAGAAACTCCAGTCATATCTCACTCTGCATAAACTATATTGGGCTGCATTTTTATTTCTGTCAACATGATAAGCTACCCTTTTTCTCGATTTATATGTCTGACCTATTTGGAAGTTCACTTCCAGAACTTTTACTGCCGGAAATATGCGAGCGCCGGCAATTTTTGCCAAAACGCGTGCACCGTACTATACAGGGTGCCCTCGAAAGTGAAAAATTAGGTTTAAAATATAACACCTAGAAATCGGCCAACGGATGCCCCGCCCGACATTGGTAGCTCCCTAAAATTTAATTAATATTATTTCTTTAAGTATTAATTATTGCCACGGCTTTAAAAACACTGAGGAGGTCGTTATTTGCGTTTTCTGGGTTTGAATGATGGACCTCGTTCCGAGAAAGTAATTTTTGCTTACAAGTAATTAAGCAAACAAAATACATAAAACATTTAATTAACTAATAATTAAAACCACATTCTGAATACGTAATTTAATTAAGAGAAGTGCAAAGTAGTGAGCCCATTGTCCATAATTAATTCGCAACGCTTTTGTGTTCACAAAGCGAAATATGATTTATAAACTTAGCTCATGGCTTTCTAAAAGTGAGTTTAAAAACAATTAATTTTTTAATTGTGCTTAATGAAGAGTAATGCCTTAATGGAACTTTTAAATTCCATCTGAGGGACCGTTATTTTCCTATTTATCCGTAACTATTAAGAATTAAATTTAGAGTTCGTCCGTCGCCCTCTGTCATCCTCGGAATAACCGTTCTATTAATTTTAATGGCACCCTTTTTAACAAGGACATTTGTCACTTTTTTATAGGTGGTGTTCGGTATTATAACAGAGATGCAAGAACATCTGTCGGATGGGATGGGATGTCGAGTGTTTAGCGCTTACAGGAGTCGGTGTCGATGGATATACCTGGCACTTCTAAAAAGACCACTTGCCATACCAGTGTCACTAAACTATTTGTGAAGCAAATTAGGTAATTTATTAAACTGAAAAGTGTCTTTGAAGTGGTTAGATGGAGTTGTTGTGATGGAAGTGGGCGTTGCTGAAGAATATATCACTTGACTGTCAGGCTTTCTATAATCTATAATCTATAATCTATAATCTACAATCCATAATATATAACCTATAATCTATATTCTATAATCTTAATCCTATAATCTATAATCTACAATCTACAATCTACAATCTACAATCTACAATCTACAATCTACAATCTACAATCTACAATCTACAATCTAAAATCTAAAATCTATAATCTATAATCTATAATCTATAATCTATAATCTATAATCTATAATCTATAATCTATAATCTATAATCTATAATCTATAATCTACAATCCATAATATATAACCTATAATCTATAATCTATATTCTATAATCTATAATCTATAATCTATAATCTACAATCCATAATATATAACCTATAATCCATATTCTATAATCTATAATCTATAATCTACAATCCATAATATATAACCTATAATCTATATTCTATAATCTTAATCCTATGATCTATAATCTACAATCTACAATCTAAAATCTAAAATCTACAATCTATAATCTATAATCTATAATCTATAATCTATAATCTATAATCTACAATCCATAATATATAACCTATAATCTATATTCTATAATCTATAATCTATAATCTACAATCCATAATATATAACCTATAATCTATATTCTATAATCTATAATCTATAATCTACAATCCATAATATATAACCTATAATCTATATTCTATAATCTTAATCCTATAATCTACAATCTACAATCTACAATCTACAATCTACAATCTATAATCTATAATCTATAATCTATAATCTATAATCTATAATCTATAATCTATAATCTATAATCTATAATCTATAATCTATAATCTACAATCCATAATATATAACCTATAATCTATAATCTATATTCTATAATCTATAATCTACAATCCATAATATATAACCTATAATCTATATTCTATAATCTATAATCTACAATCCATAATATATAACCTATAATCTATATTCTATAATCTTAATCCTATAATCTATAATCTACAATCTACAATCTACAATCTATAATCTATAATCTATAATCTATAATCTATAATCTATATTCTATAATCTATAATCTATAATCTACAATCCATAATATATAACCTATAATCTATATTCTATAATCTTAATCCTATAATCTATAATCTACAATCTACAATCTACAATCTATAATCTATAATCTACAATCTACAATCTACAATCTACAATCTATAATCTATAATCTATAATCTATAATCTATAATCTATAATCTATAATCTATAATCTATAATCTATAATCTATAATCTATAATCTATAATCTATAATCTACAATCCATAATATATAACCTATAATCTATATTCTATAATCTATAATCTACAATCCATAATATATAATCTACAATCCATAATATATAACCTATAATCTATATTCTATAATCTTAATCCTATAATCTATAATCTACAATCTACAATCTACAATCTACAATCTAAAATCTACAATCTAAAATCTACAATCTATAATCTATAATCTATAATCTATAATCTATAATCTATAATCTATAATCTATAATCTATAATCTATAATCTATAATCTATAATCTATAATCTATAATCTATAATCTATAATCTATAATCTATAATCTATAATCTACAATCCATAATATATAACCTATAATCTATATTCTATAATCTATAATCTATAATCTATAATCTATAATCTACAATCCATAATATATAACCTATAATCTATATTCTATAATCTTAATCCTATAATCTACAATCTACAATCCACAATCTACAATCTACAATCTACAATCTACAATCTACAATCTATAATCTATAATCTATAATCTAAAATCTAAAATCTATAATCTAGAATCTATAATCTATAATCTATAATCTATAATCTATAATCTATAATCTATAATCTATAATCTATAATCTATAATCTATAATCTATAATCTATAATCTACAATATATAATCTATAATCGATAATCTGCCATCTGTCATCTATCTTTTATCATCTGTCATCTATCATCTATCATCTACCATCTATCGCTAATTCATTATTAATTTATTATCTCATATAAATCTTCTATCTTCTATTATCTATCTTCCGTCTTCGATCTTCCTTCGAATTCGCCTATTTTCTATTATTTATAAGCCACCACATATCATCGCCTATCATCTATTATCGTCAATTGTCCATATTTTCTACCATATTATATCTTCTACTAAATTCGTCCATCTTCTATCTTTTATTGATATAATCCGTCTTCTATCATAAACCATCACATATTATGTATCATCATTTTCCATCTTCTATTACTTATCGTCTATTGCCTATATTTTTTGCGATCGTCTGTCTTCTATTTTCTATTGAATTTATCAATCGTCAATCTTCTGCTGAATTAATTCATATTCGATCATCCATAAGCTATCGCATGTCATCTATAATCAATTACTTACCGTCTATGGTCTATATTCTCTGCTATCTTCTATTTACTACCATCTATTACTTATCGTCTATCGTCTATATGTTCTACCATATTCTATCTTCTATTAAATTCACCCATAACCTATGTCTTTTATTGAATTAATCCATCTTCTATGACTTGTATTATTGTTTATCATCTATTATAGATTTATCATCAATTGTCTGTATTTTCTACCATTTTCTGTCATCTATTAGCTATCGCATATTATCATCATCTATAATCTTTTAATTACTGTCTATTGCCTATATTATCTGCCATCTTCTATTTTTTGTCTTCTATTGAATTCGTTCATCTTCTATAATCTATAAGCTATCACATATCACCATCGCCTATTATCTATTACTTATCGTCTATTTCTACCACATTCTATCTTCTATTAATTCATCCTTTTATCTTCTATTGAATTATCCATCATCCATATTCTGCCGAATTAACTAATCTTCTATCGTCTATAAGCTATCGCATATTATAATAATTTAAAATCCATTATTTACCATCTATCTACTATAATTTCTGCCATCTTCTATCTTTTATTGAATTCGCCCATCTTCTATAATTTATATTTTATGCCATCTTCTATAGAATTCGTCCGATTTCTTTCATGTATAAGCTATCACATGATCATCGCCTATCATCTATTAATTATCGTCTATCGTCTATGTTTTCTGCCACCTTCTATCTTCTATTAAATTCATCCATTAACCTTTTATTGAATTAATTCATTTTCTATCTTTTATAAACTATGTATCATATATCATCATTATTTATTATCTATTACTTATCGTCTATTATTGTCTACATTTTTTGCGAACGTCTATCTTCTATTGAACTATCCATCTTCCATCTTCTGCTGAATAAATTCATCCTCTATCATCTATAAGCCATAACATATTATGATAATTTAAAATCCATTATTTACCATCTATCTTCTATAATTCCTGCCAACTTCTATCTTCTGTTTTCTATTAAAGTCAGTTATATCATATCTTTTATTGAATTAATTCATCTTCTATCATCTACAAACATAATCATTATTGTGTATCATCTATTATCTATCGTCTATCACCTATATTTCTTGTGATCGTCTGTCTTCTATTTTCTATTGAATTTATCCCTGCCATCTTCTATTTTCTGTGTTCTATTGAATTCGCCCATCTTCTATCATATTATTATATAAGCTATTGTCTATATTTTCTGCCTCTACAATCTTCTATAATCTATTGAATTAATTCATCTCCTATCTTTTATTGAATTAATTCATCTTTTATCTATAAACTATTACTTACTTATCGTATAATGTTTTTTTGTGCAATCGTCTATCTTGTATTTTAAATTGAGTTTATCTATATTTACTTTATTGACTCATCTTATATCATCTATAGACTATCGCATATCAATATCATCTATCTATAATAGATTGCTTACCATCTATCTTCTATATTTTCTGCCATCTTCAATCCTTTGTCTTCTATACAATTCATCCATTTTCAATATATAAACTATCACATTATTATCACCGACCATCTATTATTTATCGTCTATTATCTATCTTCTATCATCTATCATCTATCGTCCATCATTTACCAGATACCATTTATCATCTATCGTGTATTGCCACCCATTTATTATCTTTCATATGTATATCATCGTCTGTCATCCATCGTGTATCGTCTATCCTCTATCGTGTATCGTTAACACTATCACCTATTGTTGCTCTAACTCACTATACTTTACAGAGTCGGTATATTATTATATGAATGCCACAATAGCATCCCATTCAAGTTATTTCAGTAAGCTGAAAATATATTTCAACTCACGACTTATTTAATATGTAGATTTGGGCATTAATAATTCAGTGACTTCAGCAAATATAAATCTAGCAATGGCTTTCATCGTTGACAGCGGTTAGGTACACACATTTCTTGCAATTCGCTTTAGCGGTAAGAGCTACAATTAAATTACTGATCCTGTTATATTTAGTGGCGGCTCACGTATTCAACTATTTTATCTTTGCTTATATAAAGTTACGAAGTTCCACAACACTGTTAGGACTTTCTCGGGAAATTTATCGGAAATCATAAGTATTCAGGTCACATCTTTACATGATACTATTCGGCTGCTGGTCGCCCAGCCCTAAGAAAACCGCTCAGACAAATAAAAAATGTGTAAATTTTAACGCGCCCCAGTTTATTCATGGCACTGGCGCTCGCATAAAAACTTGCAACGAGCCTCGATTTAGGACGCTCTTATACGCATTCTCCCGTCACACATCGCCCCCGTAATGAAATAAAAAGTTTATTGTAATAACAAGTAGTAACATTTTCGTATATGCGTTGCGTGCCCCATAAGGCCGAAATTATTGCTCTTTCGCGTTGTAGCGGGGCTATTTATAATTTCGGCACGAATCTAAACCAAACACAGGGCCGAGTGTTACGTGATATTGAAATAAATAAAAAAATTACATTGTTCCGTTCCGTTCATTATACATCACAATTACGCGCGATGGCAAGGTTAACAATTGCGGATTTGGGCGATGAAAATATCTGCAAAGGTGTGTGATATACCGCTACTGTTTAATTAAACCAAATAGCTAAAATAAAAAGGTTACTTGCTGATGAGTGGGTGGTTTGTTATCATTTATTATTCACCCACTATCATCTATAAATCATCATCTATCATCTATAATATATCAATCGTCTTTTATCATCTATCAATAACAAACATCATTTATTTTTTATTAACCGCCATCTATTATTGATCATCTATTATCTATCGTTGAACAGTTTTCATCAACATCAAATATCGTCCGTCATCTATCATTCATTATCTGTAATTTATTATATGTTATTTGTTATCTATCATTTTTCGTCTATTATCTATTATTTAATGTATTCATCATCATTTTTCAACATTATTCATCGTCTATCATCTTTAATTTTTTTCCGTCCATCATTTATTATTCATAATCCATCACTTACAATCATTTATCGTTTATCATCTATCGTCTTTTGTTTATCTTCTATCATCTATTATCTATCATTGAAAGTCTCTTATCAACATCAAACATCATTCATCTTTCGTCTTTCATATTTCATATTTTATCATTCGTCATCTATCATTCATCATCTCTAATCATCGTCTATCATCTGCCGACTGCCATCTATCATTTATCGTCTATTATCTATTATCAATCTATTATCAATATCATTCATCCTCCAGTATCCATTCATAGTCCATGATTTACAATCATCTATGGTTTATCATATTATCTATCGTTGAACGTCACTTATCAACATAAAATATCGTCCATTTTTCTTATTTCATGTTTTATCATCCGTCATCTATATTCATCTATAATCATCTATAATCATCGTCGAATCAACTATCATCTATCATTCATGGTCTGTTATCTATTATGTAATGTATCATTATCATTTAGCAATATTATTCATCATCCAATATCCACTTGTCATCTTTCATTTTTATAACATACATCATGATTTGCAATCATCTAAGGTTTCTCATCTATGTCCATTATTTATCATCTATTATCTATCGGTGAACGTTTCTTTTCAACATCAAATATCGTCCGTTTTTCATATTTCATGTTTTATCATCCGTCATCTATCTTTTATCATCTATAATCTATCGTCTGTCATTTGTTATCTATCATTTATCGTCTGTTATCTATTATTTAATGTGTCGTAATCATTTATCAACATTATTCATCATTCAATATCCACTTGTCATCTTTCATTTTCTTTATATTCATCATTTATAATTTATAGTCCATGATTTACAATCACCTTTGGTTTATCATCTATCGTCTATTATTCATCATCTATTATCTATCATTGAACGTCTCAAATTATCATCTTTCATATTTCATTTTTTATCATCCGTTATCTATCATTCGTCATCTATAATCATCGTCTAACATCTATCATCTATAATTTATCGTCTATTATCTATTATTTGATGTATTCATCATCATTCATCAATATTATTCATCATCTATCATCTATTACTATCATCTGTTACTACTATCCTGATATGTCAGTTGCCGTCTATCATCTACAATTTACCATCTTTTATCATCATCTATCACATCACCCATCTTTCACTTTTCTATTCTAATTCTTTATCTATCGCCAATCGTCTATTGTCTATCGTCTATCATCTGTCATCTATAATATATTACCTAGAATCTTCATTTGTCATTTCTCATGTATAATTTAAAGTTTTTATCATTTTCCACCAACATCAAACATTATCTATGTCAATTGTCAACTATCATCTACAATTTAACGTCTTTTATCGTTGTCTGTTAACATCGAACATCATCTATCTTTCATCCTTCATAATTTATCATCTGTCATTATTCATCATCTGTTGTTTATCATCTATCATTTATTACTATCATCTATCATCCTGACTTGTTAATTGTCATCTATCATCCACAATTTAATCAAACATCATCCATCTTCTAACGTGCATTTCTTTTCATCAATTGTTTATTATTCAATATCTATCATCTACCAACTCATCCATCATTTCTTATCATCCGTCCATCACTTTTCATCCAACACCTATAATCTATGGTCTATAAAAAATGTGGAACGCTTCACGATTTTGCGTGTCATCCTTGCACAGGAGCCATGCTCTGTATCTATTGTCTATTATCATCATCTATTACTATCTATCTCATATATCGATATTATTCATTATCATCTATCATATATCCATAATTTTTTATTATCCATCCATCATTTATCATCCAACATCTATAATCTATGGTCTGCCTTATATCATCTATTACTATCATTCCTCATATATCTTCTATCATACTATATTATTCATTATCATCTATCATCTATCATATATCCATCATTTTTATCATCCGTCCATCATTTATCATCCAACATCTATAATCTATGGTCTGTCTTATAACATCTATTGTCTATTATCATCATCTATTACTATCATACTTCATATATCTTCTATCATATTTCATTATTCATCATCACCTATTATCTATTTTCTTTCATCTATTGACTATTGAACACTGTCTATTATTTATTATCTATATCTGTTATTTTTTATCTATTATCCATTATCTTTTGTGTATCATTTATCATCTAGATGATCATAGGTAGTTGAAACACCTGTTGAAACATTAAAAGAGTAGGATCGCGCATTCGTTTGAACATTCCGGGGTGTATCTTGCTTACACAAATCATTGGGGGCGGGATGGAATCTCAATGCGAAATGTTCTTCGTACAATCTACTTGTTGCAGCGGCATTCTTAATGGGTGTGAATGCAAGTGAACAGGACCGGCCTGAACGTTTTAAATTTATAAGATTTTTTTCGTAGCCATACTCGCCTTTATTGGCTTGTCACCCTGTAAGTCATATTGGTCGCCTGCCTTATTGTTTGTTTTCAATTAAAATATTAACGAAAGAATTGTTTAATTTATCTAATGACTTGTTTACGTGCTGCCTGATAAATCGTAAATTGCGGTGGCCGACTCCATGCGAATTGCGTGATTACCTGGATCCTTGGCCAAGAGATTACAATCAAAAGTATAATAATGGCCGGCACGTAATTTAGATTACATTCTTTGATAAATCCCGGGCTGGAAGAAAACTAGATCACATCTTTATTTTACTATCCAGTTTTACGAGTCGGTCAATATTCCACAGATATATCACATTTGGAATTATACATTTGATACGGATTCTCGTCTGGCGTTTTTTTTGCTTTTATTATTAAGCATAAAATCACTCCATAAAAACGCAATAAACCTTTCATAAGGAAACCAGAGCGATGGTAAAATTAAGTTACAGCGTGCTCAAGCAAAAAGTACTTTGCATTTTAAATAAAATCGTAGACGCCTCCTCTGGAGGGTATTAAAGTGATGCCCCTTAACTTCTCCTCGGGGATCAAGTAAGCATTAGGAAGTAGGAATGTTATCCTTTAGGCAACTTTATCAAGGAAGAATTGGAAATTTCCTCTGCACTCTGTATATAATTGCGCCATAAAATATTTGCCTTTATAATATTAATGAGTAACGAATTTAAGCATCGTGATGTGCGGAAGTGTTAAGCCCTGAAATGCGGTATTTCTTTCCACGATGAATTCTGGTAAAGTTATTAAAATCAACTTATTACATACAAACTTGTTAGCAACATTTCGGAACTGCTCTAGTCGGAGCTCCAGTGTTTTGTCGTCATAGAATTTACGTGGAGCATGTTAATCAGAGTTTATAGTTGAAATTAGGAAATTCATTACTCAGGAAATAAATACAAACGCAAAGTTAATCCAAGCACGGAACGAAATTATAAATCATTTGGCGAACAGCCGCTACGAGACGTCTGGTTCACCGTAACATGATTATTCCTTTTCCATATGTAAGGTGTCAGTTAGTTCATTACCAGTCCTTACACATCTTACAAATATTCCAGCACCGGCCGAGTGTTCATTACAATAATATATTTGCGTTATTTTTCCGGCGACTAAATTTGTTTTGTTGGGCAAAGTTTAGATCCAACCCGACAGTTCGAGCTTATACGCTCCTAGATTGTCGTGAAAGGACGAAAACCCACACAACTACGCAAACAAAACTTTAATACATTTAATTTATTAAGAGCTTTATTGCTGAACATGAACGTTTATATCCAATTAATTTTGCGAGGATAATGGGGATCAGTTCATAAAGAAATGTAAAACAAACAATTTCGCAGTGCTGCGCTGAGAATTTTAATTAGCGTCACTCTTAATTTAAATTAAATCCTAAGCTCCGTAGACATAAGAAAAAATATTTATAAGATATTATTATTGTTATGCTCCACGTAAATAAGAAGTTGGTTCTTCATTCTTGGTCATGTCGCAGGGAAGCTTTATAAGTATGGGGATGCTCCAGCCCGCTGTGCTACCATCAAGTCAATGAAATGTCCCCACAATACTTGTATAAGACAATTTTGTAGTATTTTGTGGTAAATGTTTATCACAATTAATAAATAATTCTTTCCAATTTGATATCGAAATGTTTTATTTAGAAAATCATAAAAATTGGGCAGCTCTATAAATAATCAATATAAATCAAGTCAATGAAATGACCCCACAATACTTGCTTAAGATAATTTTGTAAATCAATATAAATCAAGTCAATAAAATGTCCCCACAATACTTGCTTAAGACAATTTTGTAGAAAAATTGAGCAGCTTTATAAATAATCAATATAAATCAAGTCAATGAAATGTCCCCACAATACTTGTTTAAAACAGTTTTGTAGGAGAATTGAGCAGCTTTATAGATAATCAATATAAATCAAGTCAATGACATGTCTCCACAATACTTGTTTAAGATTATTTTGCAGAAAAATTGAGCAGCTCTATAAAAATAATCAATATAAATCAAGTCAATGAAATGTCCCCACAATACTTGTTTAAGACAGTTTTGTAGGAGAATTGAGCAGCTTTATAGATAATCAATATAAATCAAGTCAATAAAATGTCTCCACAATACTTGTTTAAGATTATTTTGCAGAAAAATTGAGCAGCTCTATAAATCAATATAAATCAAGTCAATGAAATGTCTCCACAATACTTGTTTAAGATCATTTTGCAGAAAAATTGAGCAGCTTTTATAAATAATCAATATAAATCAAGTCAATAATATGTCCTCACAATAGTTCAAGACAATTTTGTAGAAAAACTTGAGCAGCTTTATAAATAATCAATATAAATCAAGTCAATGACATGTCTCCACAATACTTGTTTAAGATTATTTTGCAGAAAAATTGAGCAGCTCTATAAATAATCAATATAAATCAAGTCAATGAAATGTCCCCACAATACTTGTTTAAGACAGTTTTGTAGGAGAATTGAGCAGCTTTATAGATAATCAATATAAGTCAAGTCAATGAAATGTCTCCACAATACTTGTTTAAGATTATTTTGCAGAAAAATTGAGTAGCTTTATAAATAATTAATATAAATCAAGTCAATGAAATGTCCCCTCAATACTTGTTTAAGACAGTTTTGTAGGAGAATTGAGCAGCTTTATAGATAATCAATATAAATCAAGTCAATAAAATGTCTCCACAGTACTTGTTTAAGATTATTTTGCAGAAAAATTGAGCAGCTCTATAAATCAATATAAATCAAGTCAATGAAATGTCTCCACAATACTTGTTTAAGATCATTTTGCAGAAAAATTGAGCAGCTTTATAAATAATCAATATAAATCAAGTCAATAATATGTCCTCACAATAGTTCAAGGCAATTTTGTAGAAAAACTTGAGCAGCTTTATAAATAATCAATATAAATCAAGTCAATGACATGTCTCCACAATACTTGTTTAAGATTATTTTGCAGAAAAATTGAGCAGCTCTATAAATAATCAATATAAATCAAGTCAATGAAATGTCCCCACAATACTTGTTTAAGACAGTTTTGTAGGAGAATTGAGCAGCTTTATAGATAATCAATATAAATCAAGTCAATGAAATGTCTCCACAATACTTGTTTAAGATTATTTTGCAGAAAAATTGAGTAGCTTTATAAATAATTAATATAAATCAAGTCAATGAAATGTCCCCTCAATACTTGTTTAAGACAGTTTTGTAGGAGAATTGAGCAGCTTTATAGATAATCAATATAAATCAAGTCAATGAAATGTCCCCACAATACACGTTAAAGACAATTTTGAAGAAAAATTGAGCAGTTTCATAATTAATCAATATAAGTCAAGTCAATAAAATGTCCCCACAATAGTTTACCACAATTTTGTAGTAAAATTGAACAGTTTTATAATTAATCAATATAAATCAAGTCAATGAAATGTCCTTACACTAATTTAAGGCAATTTTGTAGAAAAATTGAGCAGCTTTACAAATAATCAATATAAATCAAGTCAATGAAATGTCCCCACACTAATTTAAGGCAATTTTCTACAAAAATTGAGCAGCTTTATAAATAATCAATATAAATCAAGTCAATGAAATGTCTCCACAATAGTTTAAGACAATTTTGTAGAAAAATTGAGCAGCTTTATAAATAATCAATATATATCAAGTCAATGAAATGTCCCCACAATACTTGTTTAAGACAATTTTGTAGAAAACTGAGTAGCTTTATAAATAATCAATATAAATCAAGTCAATGAAATGTCCCCACAATACATGTTTAAGACAATTTTGAAGAAAAATTGAGCAGTTTCATAATTAATCAATATAAATCAAGTCAATGAAATGTCCCCACACTAATTTAAGGCAATTTTGTAGAAAAATTGAGCAGCTTTATAAATAATCAATATAATTCAAGTCAATAAAATATCCCCACAATAGTTTAAGACAATTTTGTAGAAAGATTAAGCAGCTTTATAAATAATCAATATAAATCAAGTCAATGATATGTCTCCACGCTAATTTAAGGCAATTTTGTAGAAAAATTGAGCAGCTTTACAAATAATCAATATATATCAAGTCAATGAAATGTCCCCACAATACTTGTTTAAGACAATTTTGAAGGAAAATTGAGCAGTTTCATAATTAATCAATATAAGTCAAGTCAATAAAATGTCCCCACAATAGTTTACCACAATTTTGTAGTAAAATTGAAGTTTTATAATTAATCAATATAAATCAAGTCAATGAAATGTCCCCACAATACTTGTTTAAGACAATTTTGTAGAGAAACTGAGTAGCTTTATAAATAATCAATATAAATCAAGTCAATGAAATGTCCCCACAATACATGTTTAAGACAATTTTGAAGAAAAATTGAGCAGTTTCATAATTAATCAATATAAGTCAAGTCAATAAAATGTCCCCACAATAGTTTACCACAATTTTGTAGTAAAATTGAACAGTTTTATAATTAATCAATATATATCAAGTCAATGAAATGTCCACACGCTAATTTAAGGCAATTTTGTAGAAAAATTGAGCAGCTTTATAAATAATCAATATAAATCAAGTAAATGAAATGTTTCCACAATAGTTTACCACAATTCTGTAGAAAAATTGAGCAGCTTTATAAATAATCAATATAAATCAAGTCAATGAAATGTCTCCACAATACTTGTTTAAGATTATTTTGCAGAAAAATTGAGTAGCTTTATAAATAATTAATATAAATCAAGTCAATGAAATGTCCCCTCAATACTTGTTTAAGACAGTTTTGTAGGAGAATTGAGCAGCTTTATAGATAATCAATATAAATCAAGTCAATAAAATGTCTCCACAGTACTTGTTTAAGATTATTTTGCAGAAAAATTGAGCAGCTCTATAAATCAATATAAATCAAGTCAATGAAATGTCTCCACAATACTTGTTTAAGATCATTTTGCAGAAAAATTGAGCAGCTTTATAAATAATCAATATAAATCAAGTCAATAATATGTCCTCACAATAGTTCAAGGCAATTTTGTAGAAAAACTTGAGCAGCTTTATAAATAATCAATATAAATCAAGTCAATGACATGTCTCCACAATACTTGTTTAAGATTATTTTGCAGAAAAATTGAGCAGCTCTATAAATAATCAATATAAATCAAGTCAATGAAATGTCCCCACAATACTTGTTTAAGACAGTTTTGTAGGAGAATTGAGCAGCTTTATAGATAATCAATATAAATCAAGTCAATGAAATGTCTCCACAATACTTGTTTAAGATTATTTTGCAGAAAAATTGAGTAGCTTTATAAATAATTAATATAAATCAAGTCAATGAAATGTCCCCTCAATACTTGTTTAAGACAGTTTTGTAGGAGAATTGAGCAGCTTTATAGATAATCAATATAAATCAAGTCAATGAAATGTCCCCACAATACACGTTAAAGACAATTTTGAAGAAAAATTGAGCAGTTTCATAATTAATCAATATAAGTCAAGTCAATAAAATGTCCCCACAATAGTTTACCACAATTTTGTAGTAAAATTGAACAGTTTTATAATTAATCAATATAAATCAAGTCAATGAAATGTCCTTACACTAATTTAAGGCAATTTTGTAGAAAAATTGAGCAGCTTTACAAATAATCAATATAAATCAAGTCAATGAAATGTCCCCACACTAATTTAAGGCAATTTTCTACAAAAATTGAGCAGCTTTATAAATAATCAATATAAATCAAGTCAATGAAATGTCTCCACAATAGTTTAAGACAATTTTGTAGAAAAATTGAGCAGCTTTATAAATAATCAATATATATCAAGTCAATGAAATGTCCCCACAATACTTGTTTAAGACAATTTTGTAGAAAACTGAGTAGCTTTATAAATAATCAATATAAATCAAGTCAATGAAATGTCCCCACAATACATGTTTAAGACAATTTTGAAGAAAAATTGAGCAGTTTCATAATTAATCAATATAAATCAAGTCAATGAAATGTCCCCACACTAATTTAAGGCAATTTTGTAGAAAAATTGAGCAGCTTTATAAATAATCAATATAATTCAAGTCAATAAAATATCCCCACAATAGTTTAAGACAATTTTGTAGAAAGATTAAGCAGCTTTATAAATAATCAATATAAATCAAGTCAATGATATGTCTCCACGCTAATTTAAGGCAATTTTGTAGAAAAATTGAGCAGCTTTACAAATAATCAATATATATCAAGTCAATGAAATGTCCCCACAATACTTGTTTAAGACAATTTTGAAGGAAAATTGAGCAGTTTCATAATTAATCAATATAAGTCAAGTCAATAAAATGTCCCCACAATAGTTTACCACAATTTTGTAGTAAAATTGAAGTTTTATAATTAATCAATATAAATCAAGTCAATGAAATGTCCCCACAATACTTGTTTAAGACAATTTTGTAGAGAAACTGAGTAGCTTTATAAATAATCAATATAAATCAAGTCAATGAAATGTCCCCACAATACATGTTTAAGACAATTTTGAAGAAAAATTGAGCAGTTTCATAATTAATCAATATAAGTCAAGTCAATAAAATGTCCCCACAATAGTTTACCACAATTTTGTAGTAAAATTGAACAGTTTTATAATTAATCAATATATATCAAGTCAATGAAATGTCCACACGCTAATTTAAGGCAATTTTGTAGAAAAATTGAGCAGCTTTATAAATAATCAATATAAATCAAGTAAATGAAATGTTTCCACAATAGTTTACCACAATTCTGTAGAAAAATTGAGCAGCTTTATAAATAATCAATATAAATCAAGTCAATGAAATGTCCACACACTAATTTAAGGCGATTTTGTAGGAAAATTGAGCAGCTTTACAAATAATCAATATAAATCAAGTCAATGAAATGTCCCCACAATACTTGTTTAAGACAATTTTGTAGAAAAATTTAGTAGCTTTATAAACAATCAATATAAATCGAGTCAATGATATGTCATAATACTTGCTTAAGACAATTTTGCAGCATTTTGTGGCAAATAAAAATGTTGACGTTGCTTATATACGGATTTAGAAATGACTTTGGAACAAAACCGTTTGCTGTGCGTGTAGGGAAGTATAATGTCTCAAACGAAATAAATTAACTAGCGCTCTTTGATGAACGACCCTGCGCTTCAACTTTTTAATTTGATATCGCGTTAACGTGCCCATTTATTTTATTTCGTGCAATTGGCCAAAACTTGGTGCGTAGTATCCCGCGCGGATTTGGCTCATTTAATTAAATTAAATACACCCATATCAGAATACAATCGTGCGATCTTTGCGGTGTAGCACAGTATATTCAACTTCTTAGTTCCAGACGCTTGACAATATCACTTTTGTAACCCGCAAGCTCGACGACGCTACCAATTTTTCTTACATTGTAATTTGATATATGCAGCGCCGGGTTGATTTAATACGTTGTTGCTTTTGCTCTTCGTTGACGCGTTTATGTAGACAAGCACATCTTGACTTAAATAAGTGCGACCGATCGGTCAATGTCGCCGTGTAACTCGGTATTTGGCAAAACTAAGCGACACATCAACAATGTGCGATCGTGATTGATTCCCCTGGAAAGGTAAACAGGATAAAAACTTCCATGATAACCGAGTTAAATGTTTAGGACCCGCGCAAGGAAATGTAGCGCACTATGCAAGAAATATTTGTTGTAGAGATTGGTGTTTACTCGACTTTCAACTGTTTTTCCAAAATCCTTTCAAGAGCTTCTTCTCATGTATAAAATGAATTTTGTTATCAATAGTGTGAGATTTCTCGAAAATAATTTAGTCAATTGGTGTAAGGTCAGGTGGTCGTGGTGGCTATTTAACTGGAATTCGCCAAGTACAATTAAGAGACCGTTGCAGAGATAAAATCATGCCCGTTTTACAAAAATATTCCGTTCGCAAAGTAATTAATTTATTCCATCCTTTCAGTTCGGTCCTAGAAAACTTCTACTGTGTAGCAAGCAAACGTATCTGTCTCCTCGCTAAGTTTCCATTATACCTTGGGTCCATTTAAACTTTCTTTTAATGGCGTCTATTTGAAAAACAATATTACGGTCCAACTCTGAGCCATAAAGTTCGCTGAAAACAAATAAAGCAGTTAAATCTCTCGCCAGGCAACAACTAGATCCTGTTAAATCTAATTTACAAGGTAAGCAAAGTTGTTTCGAAGACGCAGTGATTGAAATAAAAGTTTCGTGAATAGGTGTCGGATATTCCGGCCTTAAAAATTGCGGAATAAGGCGATCAAAGCGACGTAAAATGGGCGTTAAATGCATTTTATAGGCTTCATGAGCCGGTTATCTTCGTTACGGACCAGCTGATGTTTATACGGGATCGTTATTATTTTTAAGAATTCCGAACGGCCTATTAAGTTGCGTTATGCAGTAAAGTGGAAATCGAGCAGGAGGCCAGGTTTATTCAGATAAAGGATGTTGCGTGGTACCAAGGAAGGTAATGAAGGTAAGAAGAGAAGCATTCACATTCGAGGAGTAGCTTCAAGGCCATGATCTTCAATTTCAATCAACGTATGCAACATGAAAAACCTAAATTATCTCAAACTCTGTTCACCGACATCTCCAAACGGTGCAACCTCCCTACCGAAACACAAATTAACTCATCAATGATAGCTGTGTATGGTTATGACGCTTTTGATGTGAAGATGGAGCGTGCAAGAAACAGCACTTTCTCTCTTGGCGGTTTCCAAGACAGGCGAGGGTAGTCTGCAGTGAAGAAACGGAAATATACAGGGGTCTGGTGACGGTGGTCGATTTTAGCAGGCTGGATAGATAAGATTAGATTCACGACTCGGCGGATAAGATGTAAGCTTGACAACTCGACAGAAAAAGATCTAAGATCCTGTATTGTATATATCATTAATTATTAATACCGTTTGCTGTTGAGGAATGGGACCAGTAATTTAAATAAAAGAACGCGGAAGCAATACCAGAGCATAAAACCATCCTCCCATCTATACGTAAACAAATGAGGATCAATACGGTTTTAAAATTTATGACAGCAATTCATTCCCATCCTTGTTAGCAGAGATTGATAGAGTATTAAATGAACAGATAACGTTAGATTCTCCATCAGAGACGCTTATAAGTTTCTCTAAGTTGCCGCACCGCGTTCTCGAACATCCCATATCCAAACCGACATAAAGTAATTTATAATAAGTTATAACTTCGACACAGGGAATATCTTAAATGATAATCTAGATGTGACGTCTGGAATACCTATTCTAAACTCCAACTTACACATTGATTGATGCGAATAATCGCTGGCGGTTGTGCGATTCATATTTTCCATTGTGCTGCTCATCTTTTGTGACCCACGTCGATGAAGGTGACAACCGACAAATGTAATTACTGGGGTGTTGCCCACTACTCTACATAAAAAACTTCTTGTAGCTTGTCCCTCTTATTATTCCCCACCTCATTTAAAATTTAACAAGTTGAGCAAAAAGTACACCCAAGAGATGCAAGAGAAAAATTTGGCATCCGCAAGCGCAACTAATCTGGCAATGGCAATGTGTAGTGCATTTTGCTTTTGAAACAACACGTATAAAAACAATTCCAATTTCTTTATAGAAAAACAAATAACTAAACGTCCCCGTTGTTTCTATTTGATCATCTCCGCTATAAACTTCCAGATCTCCCTTCAATGCAACAAATCCGAACCTTGTTTAATCAGGATAGCGCATAAAAGTATACATAAAATGATTCACGGCTTAGTCGTACTGCCGGATTATATAACAAACAACGTTTTAAATTAAAATTTTCTCCTTCCAAGATTTTAAATGCACTGAAATGCGTATAAAGTAATGAAAAGTCGTTAGTGCTCCGTACGGAACAAACCCGGGATTACAGTATTTTCTTTATAAAGTGCTCCGCTGTATGAACGATTATGTAGTCCTTAATTAAATAAATGTATTTATGCTTTCAGCAGAATTTAACTAACAAGTAAGACAGTTTTGTTTGCAGTGTGAATGCCTCGCTGCAATATTTAAATTGCATTATCTCGAAATGAATTGAATCCGATGCGGATTTCCTTATTAGTCTGCAAGGAGTAATTTTGTAGTACTTTAAAATAAATAGATATTACTGAAATGCACAAAGAGCCGGGCGGCGCGAAGCTGACAAATTTCAATGCGCAGTAGTCTGCGCAGGTGAGGACGCGCAGCTGACAAATTCCAATGCGCTAATTGTCTAATTCTTACCTTGGATAGTTGTATGCATGAACCGACCGACGAAAAATGTGCGAGTATGCTAAAAGAACTGTACTTGTCATTTTTACTGTCGTCCATAACTAACTTCTGTCGACTGCGTTATTAGCCGGAGTTCAATTCTACGCCTTAATAGATTTTAAGTTCCTTCACGACAATTAAACTAGAGTTTACGACAGTCTTCTACAAATCTTAGGCGATAAAATGTACGATTTATTTGTTTATACAAAATCAACGTAACAATCGGATGGATTAGCAACAGATACGGTGCAGGTCGGAGCTAAAGACGCCGACTAAGCATCGCCGTTTACCCATTCGATGCGCAGGCAACACGTTGTCAAGTGCACATTAATTTATATTATGTGTAGACAAGACTGTGACGAAAAATGTATCCTAACTATTTCGCAGACCACACATTAAGGACGCTTCCTGGCGGGCTTGCACGAAGGGTCAAATAATTTGTTTAACAATATATAACGTATACACTGGGATTTTGAAAAATTCCAACCCGGCGGCCTTAAATATATTTCACTATTAATTATATTGACAGTGAAACATAATATATCAAAATATTCATGCTGGTAATAAATTATTTATTCCCATTATAACAAATTAAATTTGTTTCAACAGGATTTGGTAACAAAACCAATAATCATTAGCTAATACAACAGAAACAGCTATTTATGCATGATATAATAATTCCATTATTCATAATTTCGCAGATATTAATTAATTAACGGAACTAGTGTAGCATCAGTTGAGAAATCAATCGCTTCTATGGCAAAGCAATTTTGAATTTATGGGCCCTTTTCCTTCAATCCTCAAGATCGTTCAACCCCAAGAACCCCAAAATACCAAGCAAACATCCATTGCTCCGATGCAACTATTTGCTCAACCTCCTTCTTCTTCAAACCCCCTCGTTCCTCTGACCAAGATCAGGATGCTCTTCCAATTAAAGAATCTCATTTTTCCTTCACAGGGAAGGTGAGATTCATACCTCAGCCACTCAAAGTTCCAAATCTTCTACAAATGCCCAATCATCGATGTTCTGATATCATGAACTTAAAGCAAAGATACAGTCCTCAGTATCCTGCTATACCCCATAAATGTCTATGACTCACTGCTAGTCTTGGGAGCATTCGGTTTCTACTGGCAAGAGACCAACGCATTGTCAATTACTTTGAACGCCAAATGCAATTAACGGTGGAATAAAATTATGAGCACATCAGCCTTATGCCAGTTAAGACTTCAGAGGTCAAAGATTTATATATCCAACAAGTTCCAGTGGTGAGGGCAGTGGCTAGGATTGGGTATCGTTCACAGTTCACTCTATCGTAGAGAGAACCGGTTTCGTTAAACCAGAGCCGAGATCTCGACGAGTATCTTGTCAATATCTTTGTTATTTCTAAAATAGCTTCGATATTGCAAGTGTTAAGGCTTGTAACTGTATTCGGGGATTTTCTGGGGACTTCGGAGCCCAGAAGAGCAGTTAGTAGGCTCTGGTTTTCGCGTGCGAGTGATGGTACTATTGGAACCTAATCTGATTAGAACCAACGAAAGATCCATTGCCTAGGCCGGCTTTTGCCAAAACTTGCATCCCTTTTAACAATTTCCTCCACAGGTGACATTTAAGATGCAAGCACCTCAGACTACTCCATCCTCTACCATAAAATGATTAGTTCCTCGTTAACAACCTCCACGATTGCTTCCCATTAAAAACCTACATGGTGATTCCTTAAACAAACGCCCATCGAATATTGAACGAAACTGGGATATTAGTTATTTACGTATCTCCAGGAATTGCGGGGCGTTTAACATGAGATACATATTCAAACCATCCCTGACCTAACCTTCGATACATTTCAAATAAAGTTTCCAATATTTGACAACGTGGTCACGACTGCAGCGAAATATTTGATGTGCGCGCTTATTTATAATTCAGATTGCAGCTGAATCCAAACTAGGTTATCGTATGTTAAAGTGTAATATTCTTGACAAGTGAGCTTATATTATTCGTGGGGAATTCTAGACACTGCCGCCATCTCGAAAGAATGCCGGAATGGTGTTGAATAAAACGACAGCCGGAAAAAATTTAATCGAGTTTATTCGGATCGCTTGCATACAACTGGTATGTGGGCGACTGCAGTGATAGATGATAACTGGATCAAGTGCCTGCATATTGATTTACATGAAAATAGTCGAAATGGAGTCGACCTGCATCAACGTGGCATTAGTCACTTTGATTAATGGCCGAGAGCCCTTTGACAAATGTAGGTGTATCGTAGCAATTCGATTGGCGTTATCGCCGTTATCTGTTTAATACATTCACAGTTTAGGGCTCGCCGTCCTGCACAGATTAATCAACGGCTGCTGGATTCACCTTTTACCATTATTAAGGAACACGGAATAATCCGCAGTAACCTCTATATATATATTTCGCCTGTTCTTACAAACATGTCTGTCCACAGGTCTGGATAAGAAAGGGTATGGTCAGGGATACTGGCCTGATGGCGGGAAAAGAGTATTTTAAATTAATCCAGCATTTCACTCAATATCCCAACAGATGTAGGGCAGCACTAGTATTTGTCCCACGTCGTTCAAGTGCCGGAAGTGGTACTATAGCACTTGTAAAACTGAGTCATGTAGTGGATGTAGACCGGAAGTGCGCAAACGGGGTATGAATGGCTTTTCAAGAGCGGACGTTGGCCCACGAATGGGCCAAACAGGGAAGCGCCATTTTGACGGAGTTCAATGGATCGTTGCAGCGACACTACGAATTGAATTGGCCCAATTCAAAGGGTAACCTAACAATTAACTCCAGCTAGCTACAGCGAGGTAGTGAATTCGGTAAAGCCAAAATATGGAAATAATAGTAAATACGGTAATTATTCTGACAAATTATTATTAACTAAAGCAACAAATCAAAAGCAATACTTAAGCTATTACAAGAAGCACAACTTACCCCGATGAGATTCAAAAGGCGAAAGATAGTCTATCCCGGCCAAAGCAAGGCTCGTCCACAGAGTTCGCCCGCTGTCGCGTTTTTTGTTGCATTTTTTCCTCATACCGATCATATACGCATACAGGGTTATTCAGTATTGAGGAATCATATTTTAATACGCAAAATAGAAATTATAATCTGAGAAAGGACTTTGGGGAGCTCCTCACCTACATATCGCAGCTTTGTCGATTGTTATGGGGAAACGGGTGGTCCAGAGCGGCAACTACATTTGTTCTCTAATGATACAATCAAACGACGGATTCCTTTACAAGAAGAAGCTGTCGCTACGTTTACGTCTGTATAGATGAATATAATATAGATATAAGAGGGTATATTCTACATATAAACTCACTTTTCATATATCGAAACTACCAATACAGTCAAAGAGAATTTACTGCCGCTATATTTTCTTATCTAATAAATCAGGGAGCCAAAAAACCAAAACCAGTAAATATAAAATAATGTAAGCCTGGCAGTTCCAATGTTCAGAGTTGAAATGACATGGTAGAATTTATGAAGAATGTTCGTGTAACTTTGATAGTTTTGAAAACATTAAATTTGTTCGCTGGAATTTTTACAACTTGTAATATAAAGATTGATCTCTGCCAATATAAGAAACATAAAAAACGTTGAATGTCTACCAAATACAACTTTGCTTTACGACACTCGGTCGGCCCTATATTTCCAAGTCTAACTTTGTTACAAGGTAATCATTCATATTGTTGCATGCGGAAAGGCAATATTTTAAGGATATAACGTTTTGTTTTTGTTTGTAATACATAATGCATGCAGTAGCGAAGAATAATCGGGGGGAGGCCTCTTAATTTTAATTCAAGAAAATTTAGGTGTTGTTTTTAAAGCATATTTCGTTTAACGTTAATGTTCACGCGAGAGAGCTCGATGGGATACGTTAAAATTATTTATAAGGCACATAATTTTATTATTTATCGTCCATTTGGATAAATTATAGGCGTATTCTTGGATTTCGCGGATACTCGGAGAGGTTCCGCGCATCCACGGTGCCATTTTATAACGCGAAACAAAACACAAATTAATTACGAGGTCCATTAACACACATGCGTGCCACACCGAAATATATTAAATATTATTTAGACTAGCACGTACGCTAAACTCTGAGTCAGCGGGAAACACCTACTGATAAAAATGTCGAAATATTTTACCTGCGAACATCGCTTCTTCGCGTTTATTCAACAATACTTACAGTATATTGTGCTGCTGGACTTTAAAATGTTTTCGCAAGATTGTTAAACTCTTTTTCGAATATGTAATGCGTGCGTGTCGTCGACTTGTTTAAAATTCCCTTAACAGGCAGGGTGAACAAATTCGTTTACATAACGGCTTTAAAAATAAGTAACGCTAAAGCATAATAATGCTAAACAAGAAAATTGCGTAGCTGTTCGGAATAATAACAGTGTGAAGGCGTGTACGTATATGTATTTCGGATATCGCATTTCAAAGATGTAAGAGTCGACGAGATTGCATTTCCATGTTGGCTCAAACGGTCTTATAAGCACTTCCAGATCGGAATCCTATTACACGTTGGCACTATTCGAAACTACATACGAATTTCTTAAAATATTAATGGATGCAGGCTCCTTCGTGATACATATATAATGTTTTCGCTCTTCCCAGTGCCACTCCTCACACTAATGGAAACCTCTGGTTTTAATTAAATAATGGCCGAAAGAAGTGAAATGTGCACGTGTGACGAGAAATTATTTAGGCGTTGTTAATATTACTAGTGCAGGTTTATATGCTTGTGTTTCTATATGTACCTATAGAGGTCGTTATAACTGTTTAAAAATTTATAATTTCTATATTCCAGAACATTTGTTTCATTTAGTTCCTTTTGTACGTTGTTAAGGACGTTATTTTTTAATTTTAATCTGTTGTCCTCGTACATTGTCTTTTGTGTTTTTTAATTTTGATTAATAAATTCGCTCCCAGACACGAATTTATAATTACGATTTTGCTGGACATTAAAAGCGCGGGTAGTGTAAATTTTTATCCTAGAACTATTCGAAGCCGTCGAATAAAGGATCCCGGCTAATGCGTTTAAACGTTGACGGAGCCCCGCATTGCTTCTAATAGTATCATCTCGGCACTCTAATTCCATTATATGCTGTACCTTTTTACGTCAGGCCTTGTCAAGTTGGAGAAATTCCAAGTTTAGCTCACGCTGGCTGTTTAGTTCGCAAAGAAAACGCCGGCCCATGCGACAAAGTGAGCACGTATTTTTTAAAAAAGTAACTCAATCCAGAGGCAACTTCCTCCCCTGCTCTCTCTTAAAACTATAAAACTAGTTAGGACTCACCCTGTACTTATAACAAATTTGAATTCAGTCGGACTTCATCATCAAAGGCGTTTCTCATAAAAAAAAATCATTTCGGCGCTATCGTGTTTAGTATCACATTGCCAGTAGGGTGTTCTTATTTTCGACACGTTTAAAACCGATATGCCCCTCAGGTGGTTGTCGTATCAAGTTGTGGTAAGAGGCTGAGCTGCTAAATTTCCATAATATCCCCATTCCGAGACCTTGATATGCGGCTTATTTGAAAAATATCTGTAACGTTGCAGATACATCGCAGGCGTATTAGATTTTTCGCCGCGCTTTCCGATAATCGAACTTGTGCCAAGAGCTAATTAAGACAGATTAATTAAAGAACCTTTTCAGTAAGCTCTCTTTACCTGAAAACCCTGAAACAGAACGTACGAATCTTAGGAATGTCCACAATAGGTCTTACTATTCAACGTCCCCCCACAAACTTTAGACGCTTTAATAATTGCACTGGTTGTATTTTTATAATTAATTGCAGCCAGAATGGATAAACTACTTAAACTACTGATTTATATGATACATAAACTCGCTCAATGAATCTCTATGATCGATGTGGATTTTTAAGGCAGTTTCTGTGGTAAAAACTACCTGAGTTATATGTTGTGGTCAATTTGGTGTATGAAGCGATATATCCGAGGGTCTACTTGTTGGCAGGTGGCCACTAGGGGCCACGACAACTAGATTTCTAGCAATGACCAGCCAGAAGCATCGTTTTCTTTGCATTGAATTTGATTGTATATCTTGTAATAATCACAATTCTTAAAATTCCAAAATGCCTAATTTCTAATTCTCATTTTCCAAAAATTCATAATTTTTAAATCTTAATTCCCTAAATTTGTAACGTAGAATTATTAATTCTAATTCTTAATTCTCCAAATTCGTAACTCTCAAAATTAATAATGTCAAATTCCTAGTTCCCAAAATTATTAATTTTTAATTTCTAATTCCCAAAATGTTTTTTCTAATTTTCAAAATTTCTAATTTATAATTCATAAGTCCCAAAATTCCCAATTACTATTTGTTATCTCTAATTCCTAAATCCCAAAATTCCTAATTCCCAAAATGTCTAATTTTTATTTTATAATTTCTAATTCCCAAAATTTCTAATTAATCATTCCAACCTTTAGTTTGAAAAATTTTCAATTCCTAAAATTTCAAATACAAATTCATAATTCCCAATATCCCTAATTTTTAATATTAATTCCTAATTTCCATAATTTTTAATTTCTAATTCATAATTCCCATTTCCTACTTTTAAAAATTCTTAATTTCTAATTCCCAGTTCATAATTCATAATTCCCAAAATCCCAAATTCATAATTCCCAGAATTTTTAATTCTTAATCTTAATAATGCCATAATGCCTAAATTCTAATTTGTAATGACTAAGTTCCAAAATTCAAATTTTTTAATTTTCTAATTTCTAATTTCTGTGGTGTGTTTATGTTATGTTATGTTTTATAATTCCTACAATTGATAACTTCTAATTATTAATTTTATTTTCTAATTCTAAAATTGCAAGTTTCCAAAATTCTAATTTGTATCACTTAAATACCTAATTCCTGATATCTAATTATCCTAATTCTTAATTTTTTACTTTCAAAATTCCAAATTCTTAATTTCTTATATCCAATATTCCTAATACCTAAATATCTAAAATTTCTAATTTTTATTTCTGTTTCCTAATTCCTTATTCCTAAAATTTCTAATCCCAATTTCTCATAATGCCTAATTTCTCATTCCTAATGCTTAAGTTTCAAAATTTATAATTTCTGATTTAAAATATTGATTTCTAATTACTGTAATTTCTAGTTATTAATTTAATTTTCTAATTCTCAAAATGCCTAGTTTTATATCCCTAGTTTTAAAAATTTCTAATTTATAATTCATAATATCCTAAGTTTCAAAATGTATAATTTCTGATTAAAAGTTTTGATTTCTAATTCCTGTAATTTTTAATTTCTAGTTATTAATTTTATTTTCTAATTCCTAAAATGCCTAGTTTTATATTCCTAGTTTTCAAAATTTCTAATTTATAATTCGTAATTTCCAAAATTACTAATTATTAATTGTCAAGTCTAATTCTTAAACCCCAAAATTCTAAATTCCTAATTCTCAAAATCTCTACAATTCAGTTTATAATTCTCAACATTTAAAATTTTTTATTATTAAATCCAATTTCTAATTCCCATAATTTTTAACACAAATTTGCAACTCCCAAAATCCCTAATTCTTAATATTCAATTCCTAATCTCCAACATTTTTAATTCCTAATTCATATTTGCTAATTCTAAAGTCCCAAAATCCCTAATTCCAAATTTCTAATTCCCAGAATTTTTAATTCCAAAGTCTTAATGACATAATGCCTACTTTCTAATTCCTAATACCTAAGTCCCAAAGTCAAATTTATAAGATTTCTAATTTATAATTCCTATAAATCATAATTTCTAATTATTAATTTTATTTTCTAATTCCCGAAATTACAAATTTTTAATTTCCAAAATTCATAACTTTAAATTTCTAATTTCTAATATGTATTTCCCTAAATCCCTATTTCCTAATTCATAATATCTAATTCCCAAAATTCCTAGTTCTTAATTATTAATTCTAATTTTTAATTTCCAACATTTTTAATTCCTGATTCCTAAAATTCCAAACAAAAATTTACGATTCCTAAAACCCCTAATTAAAAACATACAATTTCTAATTTCCAAAATATTTAATTCCTAATTCCTAGTTATAATTCGTAAAATTCCATATTGCTAGTTTCCTATATTTCTAATTTCATACTCCTAATTCCCATAATGCCTAATTTGTACTTCCTAATGTCTAAGTTCCAAAATTTCAAAATTGCCAATTTCTAATTATTACTTTTATTTTCTAATTCCCAAAAATACAAGTTTCTAATTTCTAAAATTCCTAATTCATGATTCCCTAATCCTAATTTATAATTCCTTATCCCCAAACTTCTAATTGGTAATTTGTTAATTCTAAAATTTCTATTTCCTAATTTCTAAAATTCCTAATTCTTAATTCCTTATATCAAAAATTTCTTATAATAAGTTCTAAAATTTCTAGCTTCTAATTCCCGTTCCTATTTGATAATTCCCAAAATTCCAAATGCATCATTCCCAAAACTCTAATTTTAAATTCCTAATTCCCACAATGCCCAATTTTTAACACTAATGTCTAAGGTTCGAAATTTCTAATTCTCTAAATTTATAATGTCTAATTCCTAAAATCTTAGTTTCTCATTATTAATTTTATTTTCTAATGCCCAAAATTGTAAATTTCTAATTATCAAAATTCCCAACTTATAATTTCTAATTCTTAATTCGTAACTCCCTAAATCCCTAATTCATAATTTCTAATTACTAAAATTCTGATTCTTTATTTCTAATTCCTCATTCCTAAAATTCTGAATTCTTTATTTAAAATTCCTAATACCTAATTCTTCATTTCTAATTCCTTATTCCCAAAATTTCTAATTCCAAATTCTTACGAATTGCGGCAGTTTTGGCTTGACAGAACGACACCTACCGGCTCAACAGCCACAGCATGCAAGTGGAACTGTGTCATCGAGGAAACGGGCTTCCCTCTCACGACTCTTGGTTTATACATACAGGGGCGTGCTAAAGATAATGTATAATAATCCCGCTTGGCTAAGAACTAGCAACAATTAGGTAACATAGTTTTACATTAACTCTTAGAATAAATGCAAATTTTTTTACATGCATCTCAACGTCGGGGTTGTTAATAGTTATTAGATGCTCGTGATAATCGATATTATATGTGTATGCATTATAGAAGCGACAACCTATATTGTCTTATTAACAGTTTCAATTTACAGTTTGTAATGAATGTTAACGAGATTAAAACACATGTTGTTTCTAGTTATTTGCATACTAAGTTCAAATTCCTGCTGCAAATTAATGCCAACGCCTTAATCAAGTCATTACATCCTGCGAGTGGATATGTGAGCAACACACCTTGTCATCTTCGACCCTTTATGATAATTAATACTTACAATATGTGCTGAAGTTGCTGAAGCAATTGGATGGTTTAAATTATTCAGTATTGCTTATTAGTTTTTGAGCTTACGCCGTGATTGCTCGATATGATAATTGTGAGTAAACATTCACCTTATAGGCCTGGCAGGCTGCTTATCTCGATGGGAATCTTGTTTACTTCCAATTATCAGTCCTGGAATTTGGACAAATTAACATACGTTAACATAAGTCAATATCTCCGCGTGTCATCTGCGTTATTATTGGTATTATTTTCGAGGGCGATTGTATCGGCGAGAGTGACCAATTAAGCACAACAGAAACACCGTGTCATTGACAAATTTTTAATACCGCGATAGTCATCGCCGTCCTCGTTAGTGGAGCAGGTGATTTTTAATTTCTACCTTGTCTTCGGTTGGAAACAGAAAAAAAAATTAATCAGGACAAACTGGAAATTTTAATGATATAATTTGCATAGAGCAATGCATTGGCAGTCACAAATATTGTAGCATTTTCAGTGCCACAGTATCTTAGTTGATGGACAAACGAACTGTAGGTTTTGGTAAAACGAACTTTTTAAATAGAAGATTCGCCAACGCACGTAAAATATACATTAGTAATTTCCGCACCTACATCGTTATAAGATGTTTCTGTTGCCCAGATTTCTTTACCCTAAATTGTCTCCGAATTAGCTAAAATAATTACCTTATTGGAAACGTTCCATGCAGGGCTAAAACAGCTGGTAGAAAAATAGAGCTGGTTTTGCGTAATTTATACTTGGGTCGCATGTGCGTCGAGCTCGTTAAAAAAATTAACACGAAAAACACTATAAATCTCTTGGTCGTATATTAAATTTGTAATAAATTAGTAAGTGTCCTACTCTACAACTTTAATCAGGCAAAAGCATTGTAGATAATATTTCAACCTCGATTTCAAGTGACCTAGGCGGTTCGCGCGTTTAAAATAAATACCCCACGAACCAATTTCAGTTCGTTGTCTTATCGGACAAGCTCTTATTGGTTCAAAAGCGTGAGCAACTAATATTTAAGCTTCAGTAGTGAGTACATTCCGAACAATCGTCTTTTTAGCATTTTTGCTAGAATCTAAATCTTTGGCCTTTTTTACTAAAATTTAAATTTTTGGCATTTTTACTAGAAGTTAATTTTTTTGCATTTTAACTAAAATTTAAATCTTCGGCATTTTTACTAGAATTTAAATTTTTAGCATTTTTACTAGAATTTAAATTTTTGACATATTTACTAGAATTTAAACTTTTGGAGTTTTTACTCAAATTTAAATCTTTGGCATATTTACTAGAATATACATTTTTGGCATTTTTACTAGAATTTAAATTTTTGACATATTTACTAGAATTTAAACTTTTGGAGTTTTTACTCAAATTTAAATCTTTGGCATATTTACTAGAATATAAATTTTTGGCATTTTTACTAGAATTTAAATTTTTGGCATTTTTACTTGAAGTTAATTTTTTGCATTTTAACTAAAATTTAAATCTTCGGCATTTTTACTAGAATTTAAATTTTTGGCATTTTTACTAGAATTTAAATTTTTGACATATTTACTAGAATTTAAACTTTTGGAGTTTATACTCAAATTTAAATCTTTGGCATATTTACTAGAATATAAATTTTTGGCATTTTTACTAGAATTTAAATTTTTGGCATTTTTACTAGAATTTAAATTTTTGACATTTTACTAGAATTTAAATTTTAGTAAAAATGAAAAAAATATAAATTTTAAATGCCAAAAATTTAAATTCTAGCAAAAATGCCAAAAATTTTAGTTCTAGTAAAAATGTCATAAATTTAAATTCTTGCAAACAGTCCCGAAGAAAGCCTCAAATTCGCTTATAATTATCATCCAATTCGCTAACAAGGACCCGAGGAATTGTGGCCGTCCCTCGTAGCATTCGCGATCGTTTGTGCAAAGATTGTCGTTTCAATAAGACGGTTTGTTTAAAGCCTTTCAATTCCAGCAGATACCTTCTATTTATCTGTCTGAAGAGGATGCTCCTCTGCGACAGGGAATAATTGACGGGATCGCGGTATAAAGTGAATTCTTAACATGAATGATTCCCTGCCGATTGTATCTCAAATCGTACCGTAGTCAGTCGCTTCTTTAGCCGTTCAAAATAATCGCCCTGCCCTCACAGATAGAGTGCCGAGATAACAAGGGGAACGTTCACATAAGTCTGTGCGATCGGTAATATTCGATACATGTGCTACTGTAAGGACCACGGTTTTCATTGAAGGTAATGCTTGATATTGCCACCTCGATGCCCTTCTATACAGTCGTGATTTTAACCTTACAATGTATCACTTGAGTCTTGAGGAATCGATAGAAGTTGCTCCATTCCTGTCACAGTGCAGATCAAAAGTGTATCACAAGAATGTTTTTTTTTTAATTCCAAATTCCAAAGGATTTTTTTTCACATACTTAATTTATAAATCAATTATAATAAATAATAATAATAATAATAATAAATAAATAGGCTAGGGCGCCAGTTTCTTATTTTAGAGTGCAAGAAACAGCACTTCTCTCCTGGCGGTTTCTAGTCCTGAATGGAACTGCAGTGGAGATACGGAATGGTACAGGGGTCTTTGAGGTGAATTGCCAACTTTAGCGATCTGGGCAATTTCTCATTCGGGTCTAATTGAAATAATTACGCGTAGCACGACTGTAGAACGGTCTGGTACTGGTTAAGCGGCTTAGACGGATAGGATTCGGTTCGAGACTTGACGGAAACAGATTTAAAATCTAACAGCTGAGGAACTACAGAACTGAAGAAGTGGGCAACTCGGACAACTGAGACACTTGGGAGTTTGACAATTGAGCTTAGGCGAAGTTCTCTACATTAATGCCCTGCGCGTGGCCTGTTGGATTCAAATCAGGTTAACTGTTACTTAACTGGTCATGGTAAGATTGAAGTTCGATTAGCTTCCAATATACTCTCATCCTGTACCACGTAAGGACATAAGGGCAAAAGGAGGTTTTTGTAAGTATCCTCACTAAGGCAAAGCGCATGCATTGTTTCAGTTTCAGATAATGGTAGATTTTACGTGGATCACTCTGTGCGCAACATTCGCCTGTTTACTTCGCCTTCCTATCGCTATTTGAATAACCGGGCGTTTCATTGGCTGCGATAATATTCTGGTTTGAAATATGATCGACAAATACGTCCCTGACTGTAACTAATTACATGATACACAACGATATAAGAGCTAAATCCCTTATTCGAGTGGAACGCACCGACTTTGTTGATTTAGTTGAATAGTCGGAAGGGCTTGTTTACGAACAAAAAAGTGGTAGCCGATGACGCTGGCTGAGAGATGTGGCAGCTGTCAAAACTGGCGTCAGCGTTCGGGAGCACTAGTCTTTGACCTGCAAAATCAATTTGTTATATTTATGTGACTTACTATTCCATTCCGGCCCTATCTAGCATTGCTCTCGGCGATCTTTTTATACTTTTTCGATAAATTGCTTTTCCAGAAGTGAACCATCATTCAGGGATTTCCATCACGTTTTAAAAACATCAACAAAAATTTATAACGCATTCGAGCAAATTATATTCCGCCCCAGCGGTGCTTCGCACTTTAAATATATCCAATAATGTTTGCAGCAAAAAGGCACACTCAAGGATGATAATTAGAAAAATTAATCCTCCACAAACACTCAGCCGGGCGTTTGTTTGTCGTCTGATTCTAGCGGGGCCGGGACGGATTTTCACACTCGACGCCTGTGATTTGTATCGCGGGTCCGTGATGGATGGTCCTGTTAGTGTTGCCACCCTCGAAAAACTGCATCTAGTACGAGTCCTGCCTGCATCGGACATCAACTTTGTACTACGCCGTGCTCCTTCAAGTGTGCTCGACGTAAGTTCAGCAACCTAAGGGAAGTTTCAGCGTTTTATTTAGCGAGGTTTGTAACGAAGTGATTTTTCAGTTACACATTGTTGTTTTGTTACCGTAGAATGAAATAGTAAATTTAATAATTGTAATAAAATTTATCCGTGTTTTAAATAATAGACCTGTTAAATCAAACATATAGTTGAGTCAACCGGTAGTCGTGTAATCCTAATTAAGGAGATACCTGTGAGATATCAAATTAGTGAAGACAGTTGTTATCTCATTGGTCGCCGCGTTATATAATAGGAGAATTGACATTTCATTGCGTGAAAACGATTGGAGTCTCAACGATCCAGCCGACATTATATAACAGGAGAGCTGACCTTTCATTGCGTGAAAACGATTGGAGCGTCACCGATCAACAAATCACGACATTAAAATTGACGTTCCATGCGCGCTGTATACATATCATGCTTTCGTTGATAAAATTTGTTCTGATGTGACATCCACTTCGCTTTGGATATTCCTAAGATGGATTAAAATACATACGAACGACTAATATATGCTGTCCGTCTTCGTGCACGTAGAATCGTGTTTCCTGATTCGCTATACACTGCTTCACAAAACATGTGGGAAGGCAGAGGGGGCATTAAAACAAATTGTAGTCATAGGCAAAAAAAAGGCTGCTTGATTATAGATGCAACGAATGAAGCCACTGGAACCATCATATTGCCCACTCGCCAGATTTAGGATATCACCAGGACCCGTCTCAGGATAACTTCGATCATATCAAGGATTAACAATTTCGTTTGGTATTTGGCCGAACATGTGAGCGGCAGTATATATACCGCTGGCATATATGTCGATAGCTACACTTAAAATATGCGTGAAATTCTTCCCCTCTCAAGAGAAAAGGAAATAAATTGCATTCGCTGGAATATGCCAAGATAAGTTTCGCCGAAAACGTTAGTTACACAGCCTGACTTTGCTTTGTAAGAGATATCGAGTATATTCGGTGTTTGTGTTTTATTTTTCTGTTGGGGTACGTGTGCAACTATATTGACATGTGTGTTTTGCCATTCGCCGCAGATTTGTTTTATTGTACGAAACAGACGATTTGCGCAAGCATCTATTTTTATGGAACTTATTCACTTAGTTTAATTTGAGGGCTGTTAGCGAATTAATCATCCCGAATCGAGTGCTTATGTGTATATTAACTGACGCTGCACGTAGGCAGGTTCATTACTCTTGACTGGGGCTTATTACTGGGCCGCGTGCACCCTGTTCTTCGTTTCGTCCTAGTTGGAAGGCATTCAATATGAAAGCCTTCATAAGTTTACAAGCACTTACGGTGTAATCTGGGGGTTGGAATATTGAAGTCAGCAGATCTTCTTGCATATTATTAGTAAGGACATTCAGGAAGCTTGCGTTTAAATAAAAATGGCGAAAATATTCCGTAAAAAAGTAGTAGTAATAAGGGGAGCAAAGTATTAAATTGAAAGTAGCCAGGTCATGGTTTTGTTCTATGGCATCTTAAAAATCCCTCTTTCTACTCCTTCGGAGGGCTATATTATTATTTAACAAAATATCCCCGCGGCTTGGAAGTAGCAGATTGTCTAATGTCTAATTTCTAATGTCTAATATTTAATGCCTAATATTTAATGTCTAATGTCTAACGTCTAATATCTAAAATGTCTAATGTCATGTCTAATGTCTAAATAATATCTAAAATGTCTAATTATGTACTAATGTCTAATTTTTTTTATAATGTCTAGTCTAATGACTAATGTCTAATATCTAAAATGTTTAAAATGTCTAATATGTATTAATGTCTTATTTATAATTTTTTATGTCTAATGTTCAATGTTTAATGTCTAATAATGTTTAATATCTAAACTGTATAAAAATCTAACATGTCTAACGTGTTGCAATGTCTCGCCATGTTTAATGTCTAATGTTTAATGTCATGTCCACTAATGTTTTACTAATGTTTAAAGTCTAATGTTTAATGTCTAATGTTCAATGTCTAATGTCATGTCTAATGTCTAAATAACATCTAAAATGTCTAATTATGTACTAATGTCTAATTTTTAATTTTCTATGTCTAATGTCTAGTCTAATGACTAATGTCTAAAATGTTTAAAATGTCTAATATGTATTAATGTCTAATTTCCAAATTTTTTATGTCTAATGTTCAATGCTAAATGTCTAATAATGTTTAATATCTAAACTGTATAAAAATCTAACATGTCTAACGTGTTGCAATGTCTCGACATGTTTAATGTCATGTCCACTAATGTCTTACTAATGTTTAAAGTCTAATGTTTAATGTCTAATATTTAATGCCTAATGTCTAATGTCTAAATAATATCTAAAATGTCTAATTATGTACTAATGTCTAATTTTTAATGTGTAATGTCTAGTCTAATGACTAATGTCTAAAATGTTTAAAATGTCTAATATGTATTAATGTCTAATTTCTAATTTTTTATGTCTAATGTTCAATGTTTAATGTCTAATAATGTGTAATATCTAAGCTGTATAAAAATCTAACATGTCTAACGTGTTGCAATGTCTCATGTCATGTTTAATGTCTAATGTTTAAAGTCTAATGTTTAATATCTAATATTTAATGTCTAATGTTAATGTCTAAGGTTTAATGTCTAATGTCTAAAATACCTTTAAAATGCTTAAATGTCCAAAACGTCCTATATGTCTAAAATGCCTAAGTGTCTAATGTCTACTAATATATAATGTCTAATTTTTAATGTCTAATTTCTACTAATGTTTAATATCTAATGTCGACTGTATATTCACTCTTTAGTATTTTTAATAGTTTTACTGTTTGCTATATTTATAATTTCTTTTTATTTGGACAGTTATGATAAAAAACCTGTAATAAAACCCAAAGTCCTGCTATTGTTGCAGCCCATAATGTATATTATTATTAAAGGAATGAGCTACTGGCGTAAGATAAATGTTTATTATAACGCCATCTTTACGGCCATAATAACATAATCCGTTGATATTATTCTCCAGAGTTTCTTACACTTTTATGATGGAAATTGGCCAACTAGATATAAATATGTCTGTTTGTCGACGCGAGGCGTTGATGCCGGCTCTAATTTTCAATTAGACTGGATCCCACACACCTGCCGCTCCTGCGGTAACAGATTATATCCCGTGAAAAAGTCGAGCAAATCGCACTTAGCTGCAAGGCGTGAGGCAGTACAAAAACACCATAAATCCACCGAGATACTATAAATATGTCCGATTCCTGCGCTAAAAAGCGCACAGTGTAAAAAATTTAAGCCACTACTCGTGTTATTCTGTCCGCAAAACTGTTCCAGATTCGCTGATAATCCCTGCAGCGAATGCGAGCGCGCTGATTTACGTCGAGATAAGTTGAAATGCGAGGGGAAATAGGCGAAATCGATGAATGCAATTTCAGTTTCAAGAAAAATGAAAATTGTGACACCTGCTCGTTAATTACAAAAACTTACACGATGGCTATTACGACACTGTTTTAGATCAAATTAAGATTTTTTTTGGTTAGAATACACTACAATCAGGAGGCTAATTGAATGTTTGATCAAGCGAACTTATCACCACGTTAATGAAAACTTAAAATTAATAATCCATTTTGAAAGTTTCGTCGTTAAGCTGAGGGGTTATTAAGCCCAATTATATATGCAAAATTATTCCGAACCACTGATGGCAATGTGCATTGTGGAAACCCCGGATTGTTTACTCTCAAGAAGAAAACATGATGCTACGGTTTCCACTTAGTTTCGTTTATTTGACTTTTCAATTTCCCGGCAGACTTAAGCAGGGAATTGGGAAAACATAGATGTAATTAAAATTGGAAAGATAAACTTCTGCTACTTCGCATTTTATATTATATCAGTTCTCATCCGCCTTATTCTTGTTAACATCATGGATGCCGAGATATGATTTGTATTGTACGAATTTTATGTGCGGTTATAATTAGCTAGGTAGGAATAAATTGGGGATGGTAATAACATTTACTATAACAATTAAACTGTAATTACTGTTACTCCAATAGAACCCATTAAATTTTTAATTATTAATTAATTTTTAATTTTTAATTTCTAATTTCTAATTTCTAATTGCTAATTTCTAATATCTAATGTGTAATTCCTAATCCCTAATATTTTTAATTTTTAATTTTTAATTTTTAATTTTTAATTTTTAATTTTTAATTTTTAATTTTTAATTTTTAATTTTTAATTTTTAATTTTTAATTTTTAATTTTTAATTTTTAATTTTTAATTTTTAATTTTTAATTTTTAATTTTTAATTTTTAATTTTTAATTTTTAATTTTTAATTTTTAATTGTTAATTGTTAATTGTTAATTGTTAATTGTTAATTGTTAATTGTTAATTGTTAATTTTTAATTTTTAATTTTTAATTTTTAATTTTTAATTTTTAATTTTTAATTTTTAATTTTTAATTTTTAATTTTTAATTTTTAATTTTTAATTTTTAATTTTTAATTTTTAATTTTTAATTTTTAATTTTTAATTTTTTATTTTTTATTTTTAATTTTTTATTAATTTCTAATTCCTAATTCCTTAATTCCCAATTTCTAACTCAATTCCTAATTTTTAATGTCTAATTATTAACATCTAATTACTAATGTCGAACGTGTAATGTATATTAGTTATTGCCTAATGTCGAACGCTTAACGTCTACCATCAACTGTCTGTTTAATATCTAATATCTAAAGGCTAACGTTTAGTATATAATTTCTAATGTTTAATGTCTAATGTCTAATGACCAATGTCTAATGTTTAATTTTTAATGTCTAATGTTTAATGATTAATGCCTAATTTCTAATGTATACTGTTCACCAGCTGTGAAGCAGCAAATTGGTTACCATTTCCAAAGTAATTGTGGTTGAAACAACCGACGGTTCGAGCGAAACATTTGTTTTTAAAATTAGAGCCATCATTTCATGCATAATAACAATTTTTTAACGGTACGTGCAACACGTTTCTAGTAATTGTAAAACGCTTTAATTAACCTTTATGTAAATGGCCGCTTAGTTGTATCAGCAATTTCAATATTCGCAAAGTTAAATAACGTGTGCAAGCAACCCATTTTTCTGAACGCCGCCGTTCCGGATACTCGTGATGTACAATGCTCTCATTAAAATCAAATTAAAGGCGGCTTAAATCAATAAAAGTTACATTATTCCCGTCTAATTGTATTCATGATGTTTCAAGATAAAAAGAAGATTAGTAATTTAATAAAATTCACTCGGCTTAACAGCACTTTGTGAGATAAAAAGAAAATCGAGAATACTGTATGCTGAAATAATTAAGTGCTTGCCTTTAAGAATTTTAAATTTGTTTTTGGTATAATCCGAGACTTATTCCTTTCATAATATAATAGCGGCAATGTATGAATTTTTTCTGATTTGTGTACATATTTTGCCTGTAATACAATTTTTTTTTGGTTTCTTCCTTCAGCTTGTTTCAGTTATTATTAGAGAGTAAAATTTAGTTAAAGTTTCATGGATCAGCAAATTAATGAGAAATATATCTACTACTAGAATTAAGTAGTGGATTCTTTAATGCTATTCGCTGTATTTTTATTGCTAAAGAATAAGGAGCCATTTTAATCCAATGGACGATCAAAAATGTTTCGGAATTAAAATTTTCTATTTGGGTCGCATTTCCGATGTGCCATTTGGAACCTTGTCCAAGCGAAGTTCGTTTCTTTTACACACCTTCAGTTTGCTCAACGATAAACCCTGTTCCTGGCAGCGAGCGTTATGCCTAATGTCTAAAGATTAATGTCTAATGTCTAAAATGTCTAATGTCTAAAATGTCTAATGTCTAAAATGTCTAATGTTTAATGTCTAATGTTTACTGTCTAATGTCTAATGACTAAACTGTATAAAATGTCTAAAGTTTAATGTCTAATGTCTAAAATGTTTAATGTGTATTAATGTTTAATGTGCATGACTAAAATCTAAAATGCCTAAAATACCTAAAACGCTTAAATATCCATTTTATCTAATGGAATATCAAAAATGCTTCGGATATAAAATTTTCTATTTGGATCGCCTTTCCGAAATGTCATGTTGGAACCTTGTCCAAGCGAAGTTCTTTTCTTTTACACACCTTCGGTTTAGTCAATGATAAACCCTGTTCCTAGCAGCGAGCGTTATGCCTAATGTCTAAAGTTTAATGTCTAATGTCTAAAATGTTTAATGTTTAATGTCTAATGTCCAATGTTTACTGTCTAATGTCTAATGACTAAACTGTATAAAATGTCTAAAGTTTAATGTCTAATGTCTAAAATGTCTAATGTTTAATGTCTAAAATGTCTAATGAGTATTAATGTAATGTTAAAAATATTTCGCATTTAAAATTTTCCATTTGGGTCGCCTTTCCGAAGTGTCACCTTCTCCAAGCGAGGTTCTTTTCTTTTACACACCTTCGGTTTCCTCAATGATAGGCACTGTCCCTGGCAGCGAGCGTTATGCCTTTTAGGCACAATTCTAGCATCTAGAAATTCAGTTGTGTCGTGTAGCGCTAGCCCGGTTTACCCAGCGGACCATAGAGTGTAAGGTTAATTACGTTTGAAACTTTGGAGAGTTCGGCAACACATGTTACATCCACTTTTAAATTAATTTATATCTTGAACTGCATTGCGCCTTGTAAACTGATATAAATAGACGGTAGTTCGCAGAGTTGTGTGGCTTTCTAACTAATCGTTTGGTTTTGGAATCATTTAACGTTATTTCAACTCTGTAACCGACGGCGCCGCTTGCTGAGCAATACGTATTCACAGGAGAGTAATTCTCGTTTCCGCAGCTTTATATGCCCCCAATTTATTCCTCTTTTATTAATTTCCAGACGTGCGATATTACTGTATTATTCCTACTAACCGCATAATTTGCAGTTTCCACGTCACTCGGTTACTATTTTAATTAAAATGTCCCCGTGCCTCGGAAGTAACTGATTGTTACCGGTCTATTTCCTTAACGGCCAAATTTATTATTAAACTCTGCAAACTTTCACCTCCATCACAAATTAAAGAAGGTTTGTTCCTCGATCGTGTGTGTGCTTTAGAAATGTCTAATGTCTAAAGTCTTATTTCAGATTTTTAATGTCTAGTGTCTAATATCTAATGTCTAATAATGTCCAACATCTAATTACTAATATCTAATAATCTATGTTCAATGTCTAATGTCTAATTTTTACTGTTTAACGTCTAATGTTACTTCCACTATACATTGAAGATTGTTCTTTGTCGTGAGTTGTTTGTTTTGGAAAATGAGGCAATGCTGAACAACAGGTTAAAAAAGCTTAGGTATATCCACACCGCTAGTAGGTCTATTAAAAATTTAATGTCTAATTTCTAATGTTAATATTTACTAATATTTAGTGTCTAATATTTACTAACATCTAATGTTCTATATTTATTATTCTATGTCTAACGGCTCATGTCTAAAGTTTATTTATGTTTAGCGACTAATTTCTAATGTCTAATGCCTAATGTTTAATGTCTAATGTCTAGGGTTCAATGTTTGACATTAATTTCTATTAAAGTCTAGTATTTAATACCTAATATCTAATGCCTTATAATTAATTTCTAATATCTAATGTGCAATGTCTAACAATGTCTAATGTCTAATAATCCAATGTATATCCAATGTCTAATTTCTAATATTTAGTAATCTAACATTTAATATTTAGTGCCTCATGTCTACTGTTTAATGACTAATGACACTATCCTATCTTATATTAGATATTCACTTTGTTTTTAAGTCTATTAAATATTAAATGTCTGATTTCTAATGTTCAATGTTTAACGTCTAATGTGTAATGTCTAAATTTCAAAATCTAATATTAACTAATGTCTAACGTTTAATGTCTAAGGGCCATTACTAAATGGTCTAATTTCTAATGTTCAATGTCTAATGTTTAGACAATCTCCTAATTTATCTTTTCCCACCTTATGTTTCGATTGTAGGACAGCTGCTTGGCTGTTCATCATTCAAAAGATATTGGCAGGGAAAACAGGGCTCTAAGGTTAGCATACCTGGCTTCGCGGTTTTATTTGCACCCCCACATTCAAGTCCACAATTTTATGTTTGTTCGGGATCAAAGTCGGGGCCGGGATCTTTTCACGGGATCCGCTAATTAAGTTTAGAATTTTCAGTGTCAACAAGAGATTGAGTTACAAGTAGGCAATTTAAGAAGTGCCAAGTTTATTATAAGGTCGGTTGACACGAGATAAAATTCACTTATGTTGACTGATCACGTTTTCCGCATGAAGCCGCTTTTCCAGAAGAGAAGGTTAAAGTATGTTGACAGATAGGATAAACTGAAAGTCTCTCTTCCGGTGAGAAACGTGCCTGGACCGGAACTTAGTATACTTACAACTTTATACGCCCCCCTGACATCTGTAACCGTAATCTCACACATCATTATCTGCCTTAGTCCACAATGAAGCGTGTGCGGAGTCAACCCGACGCCGATGGCCGGGAAACTCATTTTGCGTGTGCGTACCGACCGCAAAACTTGGTAGAAATATTCACTACGTCCGCAAGTTCTAATAGACAAGAGACTGACCGCTGCACATCGCTTTCGCAAGATGATATATCAACTATAAAATTTTCGCCTAAAGTCTAATAATTTCTTCGTATACGCTGTTTTATGTAAATATACAAATTGTATTGATATGCATTGGCATTTCCATTCAATTATATTTTTCTTGTTTACTCACAAACCGCATATTAGCCTTGCAACGAGGAATGCGAGGCAATAAATATTATAATTAGGTGGACGGATAAAAAGGCACAGGTGCATTCAGGAGCTGGCTGGGACTGGCAGAGTGAGATACAGTACCTACCTGGTTCGACATCGTTTACGTCAAAGAGAGCGAGGCCATCGCGAAATCACGGCAGGTAACTGGCAGCACAATAACTCGTCCTATATGAATGAATTTCAAAGATCCTGCATAATGCAGCCCCCATTCGCTACGGTATTGCCGAAACGTTGCCAATTAAGTTAATTGTAGGCAGACTCGATTTGATATCTGTGAAAGAAATCGTAGGAGCTCTCTTGTAGTGCATCTGAATTTAGTAGTACAGTGCTACATATGTACTTGTTTTGCAGACGAATCGAAATTTAATTAAATGTAGTATTCAAGCATCACGTCAAGGCAGTTGCATAACGTATGAATCTTACGTGGAATGATTTAATTGTTTTAAAATAGCTTTGGAATTGCAAGATGTTGTAATTCCTGTAGTTAACCAATTTTAATGTAATTGTTTTGTTCCACCAAACCTTTTGCTTGTAAATATACTAACGTCTAACAGCCAATGTTTAATATCTAATGACGAACGTCTATTGTCTAATATCTAATGACTACCAATCTAACCTAATGTTAACCACTGTCTAATTTTAATATCTACTAATGTTTAATATTTAATGTCTATTGTATAATATCTAATGGCCAACGTCCAATTTCCATGTCTAATTTGTAATATCTAGTAGTCTAATGTAATGTCTAATGTCTAAGACTAATATAAAGTAATTCAATGTCTAATAATAATCTAATGTCTAATGGCTAATGTTTAATATCCAATAATTTAAAGTCTAAATCTAATGTCGAATTCCTACTGTCTAATGTATAACATGTAAAACGACTAATATGTGATGTGATGATATTATCTTTCGAATTTCTATGACTAATGTCTAATCATCTAGTGTCTAATGTTTAATGTCTAATATTTAATGTTTAACATCTAATAAATTAACGTCTAATAATCTAATGTCAAATGTCTAATGTTTAATATCTAATACTTTAATTTCTAATAATCTCATGTTTAATACCTAATATCTAATGTCTAATGTCCAATGATTAATATCTAATATCCAATGTCTAATGTTTAATACCTAATGTCTAATGACTAAAGTTTACTGTCTAATATCTAATACCTAATATCTGATTAATATCTAATGTCCAATGTCTAATTTCTAATGTCTAATTTGTAATATCTAGTAGGCTAACGTCTAATGATTAACACGGTATAAAATTAAAAATGAGCAATATTTAATAATTGTATGTTTAAATTTAATGTCTAATGTCTATGACTAATATATAATAATCCAATGTCTAATAATCTAATGTCTAATGTCTATCTAATGCTTAATATTTAATACATTTAACGTTTAGTAATTTAATGTCGAATGTCTAATATTTAATAATTTAATGTCGAATTTTTAATGTCTAAGATGTAATATCTAATGTAAAATCTTAAACAATATGTAAAATTGCAAATGACGTCTAATATATAATAGTTGTATGTCTAATATCTAATGTCCAATGACTAATGTCTAATATTTAATGTCTAATGTTTATTATATGTATGTGGCGATCTATTTAACAATTTATTAGAAAAACAACTAAAAAATAATGCAGTTGTCAAAATATAATATTTGACACTGAACACATTTAGTTTTTCCCATTTACTCTCTGTTATAGTCCTCAATATTGTCTCTTAGATATTAATCTGTTATTTATTTAGACCTTATGTTATAGATATTTAACTTTAGGCAGCTTCGATTAAACCCTTCTCAAATATTTTCGTTTAAATATTTCCTTTAACTATCGGTAAATTTTTTTCATTTACAAACGTCGGGCAATATCGATTTGAACACAAATGATATTTTAAATGCACAAAGGTGGTTTCATTAACTACCTACCCTAATGTTGTCCTGAATAATACATGCACCTAATCATTAACTTACTCTAACTGATGACAGAAACAGTTGATAAGCAAGTACTTTAAGGTTAGATTTCATAGTTTGCCACTATGTGGTAGGATACGTTAGTGAGAAGTTCAGTCATAAAACTAAGGAAGAGCTGGAATTTAACAATGGTTCCAAGATCATATGGTAAACAAAAATTGATGAAAGGTAAGTCTAATTATTGAATATATAGAATTAGAGTTGAAATGTGTGATTCACTGTTCGAAATGGGTGTTCATTTTTTTACTCGCATTAAAATACCTTCGAAGTAAGTGAAGTATACAGAGATTCTCGAAAATAATTTAATTAGGTATTTCGAAGTAGGTTCGAAGTACTTGAAGTATTTAGAAAATGATGATGATGTTTTTGTAGATGATCCCTTGGAGTTCATCATGACAATCTTAGGATACAAGCACAAGGAATACCTTCGAGTGGTGCAAGTTTTTATTTTCATCATATTGTCCTACCTGCAAACGTTCAATTTGATATGCATCATGGATATAATTTTAAACAAGAATTTTGCTTACTTGGAATATCTACCATTTGTTTTTTTGCATCAAAATGTAAGTGGAGATCTATAATGTTTTAATTAGCATTAGCATAATTTTCAATAATTGTCTGAATATTATCTGCAGCACATTAAATTACGTCTACTCTCTTTTAGGGGTGTTTTGGACTGGTAATGGTATTCGTTTATAGCAAGGAAATTTTTCAATTCCAAGATATTTTATTCAGTAATTTCTGGTCCATAAGTTCCGGTGGCGAGCAAGTAAAAAGCAGAATACTACGAGAAAGCAATATTATCAAATTAATGTGCACCGTCATTTATGGTTTAACCGTTATGGTGCACTTGGCCTTCCTTCCATTCGTTGGTGATGAAGAGCATTTAATTTTTCCGGTGATGTATTGCGCAAAGCATTTCGGAAGATGGTCGGCAGCATTTATTTTCTTTTATTACTTATGCTTGTTAATAAGTTCTTATGGAGTTGCATATCCAGTATTCTTGGCTGCTTACATGATCTTCCACGTCAGATTTCAATTCTATCTGCTCAACTCGGATGTGCGCAATCTTCCGAAAGAGGATTTTGTGGGGATCTTTAATAAGAAGTTACGACGTCATGGTAGACTATACAGAAGGATATCAGTTTGTGCAAAACATCACGCAGACATTAAAATGTAAGTAGACGATAATGATAATTTTGTTAATGATTACAACCATTTAGTAAACACCAACAAAAGAAAATAATGCTTTATCCTATGTAGCATTTCAGTTGGTGGCATAGGTTGGTTATTTGCACTCATCACCTTCTACTTTTAGGGTAACTAAAACTCTTCTGCGGAGACTACAAAATATACCTATGATGATGATTTCCATTTGTGGACTGCTAGCCTTTATTGCTGCTTCTTGCGTTCTGATATTTGTAAGTATTCACTTCTATGCCAATTCAATTCAATGGAAAAAAATGCATAACTGGATGGAGAAAGTTATGTTTACTACTAACTCTATTGTGTCATTGTAGCAAATTAGTCCATCGAGTAACTGGAGAATAGTATTAACTCTGATGAATATTATTGCAGTATTTTTAACATTCTGTGTATGCGGACAAAAAATAACCGACGAGGTAAGTGGAAGGTTCATGTCATTTAGGGCATCAACAAGTTAGACTAAGCTAATACGTTCCTATTTTCAAGTCGAATCAGTTTTTGGTAACGCTGTACAATACTCCTTGGTACCACTGGAATAAGCAAAGTAAAATGGTATTAGGAATGATGTTAATGAACAGCCTGAAACCACTGAGAGTGACTTGTTTTGGTCTTACCGATTTGAACTATGCGTTAGTATTATTCGTAAGTATGGATCAGAACAAAATGGGACAAGAGTGTGTTTATTTATTTATTTCAGGCAGTTCGAACGATTTACAGTTTGCTGACTCTTTCTCGTAAATTTAAGCAACCTGACGAGATATAGTTTTATTATTATTATATTTTGATTAGGTGTATTTCTGTTCTTGTATCAAAGTCGCATAAAAATAAACGTTTTATTATTATTGTTGTTGTTATTATTGTGAAATAAATACAAACTTTCGCTAAACGCCAACGTAACACAAAAAGAGCGAATTCTTCGGAAAAAGCTCCTGTCGCTGTGAAAGATGGAGGGATTGGAGGAAATGTTTACCACAATAGTGAAAATTGAAAGACAGACGAAAAAGTAGAACGAATAGTCTCGGAAGTAGAAGAGATAAGACACTAAAAGGAGTGACAATTAGAAAAGATCTGGACAGAGAAATAAAAAAGAAAAATGTAATCCTAAAAGAAATAGCGGATGAAGAAGAAGAAGAGGAGGAACAAACAGAAGGTTAAGTTTTACTGTATTAGAAAAAGCAGGTTGTCACATTTCTATTTGGTTACACCCTGTAGACTCAAAAATAATTTTAAAAGGTAGCACATTTACGGTCCAATAACTTACAATTGGATGTTTTCTTCATCTTCATTAGCCTAGTAGCTATAAATATATATTAATATTGTTTCAAGACGGAGAAGATCTTAAGCACACAAACATTGCTTAATTAATACTCCTAATGTTCTCCTAAATAATAAATTCTCTTTGTAGTTAAATTGTTTTACCAATAACCTTTGATACGAAATTAATAGACGCATTTTTAAATATATAATTTTCTCATATTTTGCCATTGCATGAATAGGAAGTTAGTGAGAAGGTGTAAGGACGAGGAGTAATTTAAAATGGTTAAAAGGTTCTCAAGAAACCAAAAACTAATGAATGGTAAGTTTTACTTGTTGAATATATAGGATTGGGTGGCAATTTGGATATTAGCAAACTAAGTTTTTGTAGCTAGGTTATGGCATTTTTTGTAGATGATCCCTTGGATTTCATCATGTCAATGTTAGGTAACAGGCACAGGAAATACCTCCACGTAATGCAAGTTTTCATTTTTATCGTAGTGTCCTACCTGCAATTCTTCAATTTTATATGCATCATGGATATAATTTTATATAAGAATTTTGCTTATCTGGAATATTTGCCAGTTATTTTTTTGCAACAAACTGTAAGTAGTAGTTAACACTGTTAATACATACTTTTCCCAAATAGGAGTTAAGCTTAGAATAGGTCATCAGAGTGTTTTCAGGGGTGTTTTGGATTGGTAATGGTATCCATGTACAGCAAAGACGTTTTCCGATTCCAAGAAATGGTATTCAGTAAATTTTGGTCCATCAGTTCCGGTGGCGCGAAGACCAAGAACAGAATATTACGAGAAAGCAAAATTATCAAATTCATTTGCATTCTGAATTATGGATTATCTGTTCTAACTCATTTATCCTTCATTCCAATCGTTGGCGATGAGAAGCGTTTAGTTTTCCCTGTCATGTATTGCGCGAAGCATTTCGGCGGATGGTCGAAACTGCTAATTTTCGTTTTTTACTTATGCCTGGTGTTGATTTCGTATGGAGTTGCATATACATTATTTCTGGCTACTTACATCATCTTCCACGTCAGGTTCCAATTTTATCTGCTAAACGTGGACGTATGCAAACTTCCAAAAGAAGAGCCGTTTCTATTTCTGTTTAATAACCAACAACGACGTCGGAGTACAATATATGGAAGGATATCAGTTTGCGCAAAACGTCATGCGGATATTAAAATGTAAGTAAGCAAGCATATTATACACTATTGGTAAAGTCCAATCTAGGTTGCCGATATAAATGCATCAGACGGAGATAACTTAAAGTATTTAAACAAGTTAAACAGACAACGCGCTATCTCCCACCTTCCATTCTTACCTACTAAACATAATTCTCGGCTCGGCTTAGGTCGGCTGAACCGCTGTCGCCGCACGCCACATCACACACACATACCCCTCTTTAGTAGGAGTGTAGGAATAGTTAGGCGTCTCTTGTTAACTGAAGGCTTTGCCCCTATGTGCTTCTCTCTTAGTTGCATTACAGATTTCGCACTCTAAATTGAACCTTGCCAATAGTGTATATTGTATCTAAGATAGAATGATTTAGAACCACATTTTGCATTTACTGCCTTCATTCTTCATTTCAGGGTAACTAAAATTCTTGCACGAAAACTACAAAACGTACCAATGTTGATCATTTGCTTATGTGGAATACTTACATTCGTTTCTACTTCTTATCTTCTTATATTTGTAAGTATTACTTTCTGTAACATTTAAGTTGATGGTAAAAAGATGGAGAAGGTACCATAATACTGTTATGTAATTGTAGCAAATAAGTCCACCAAGTAACTGGAGGATGGTTTTAGTTTTGATGACTATCATTTCAATATCTGTAACATTCTGCATATTGGGACAGAAAATGACTGACGAGGTAAGTGTGGAGCACAAACAACACTCTTGACACTACATCACTCCTCATTAGACGGCGGTTCTGAAAACTGGCCCAGTTGTTTGACAAAATATTTTCTAACCTCACTTTCCATTTTCCTTTGCATTACAAATTGGAAGGTATTGTGTCCAACTCTTGTCGCAGTCCAAAAAGATTCAGAAGGAGGCGTCTAACAAGAAGCAGTTTTGTACGTGCGTTGTTGTTACTGCTAACCACAGTGTATTCTGTAATTGGAAATGTAATTGCTATTTTTCAGTCAAATAAGTTTTTCATCGCATTGTGCAACACTCCTTGGTACCACTGGAATACAAGATGCAAAATGGCGCTGGGAATGATTTTGACGAACAGCCTTGAACCGCTGAAAGTGAGCTGTTATGGCCTTGTCGATTTGAATTATTCGTTCATATTGTTGGTGAGTTTTGATCACAACAAAATGGAACATAGGTGTAGTTATTCTATTTTTCAGGCGGTTAGAGTGATTTACAGTTTGCTGGCGATCTCCAGAAAATTCAAATAATCTGGCGAGATAAATTGGAAACAAGTGTCGTTGCTTTTATGTCAAACACTTGTCTTGCACCTTTCTTGTTTGCCAGTTAGCGATATATTTAATAATATACCATTGTAGCACCTCCAGTACCGTTAATTCAAATTTCTTTATATTTAATTCAATAAATATTTTGTATTTTACGTTGGAAATTATGCCTTATCATTTTAAGTGAGGGAAAAACTAATTAGACCCGCGCACATCCCGCGGCATCCCACAGACCCCTGCATACGTCCGTGTCTTCACTGCAGACTACCCTCGCCTGTTTTAGAAACCGCCAGGAGAGAAAGTGCTGTTTCTTGCACTATAAACTAAGACTCGGGCGCCCGAGATTTTCTTTAAAAAAAGGATATTACAGAGATGGAAGGTACTGTTTGTATGTAGTAAGTGACAAACAGCGCAGCAAGGTAAGAAAGATCAAAAACAATTAATGAAGAATCAATCATTTACTCGTCCTTCTACTGATACTGTGCCTTATAAACTAAGATATTATTCAATTAAAAGTTAGTTACAGATGTTTGCCTTTGGACGTCTTTAATTGGCCCTTTTTATTTAAATATTTTTGCTTAGATATTTGTTGCTGAATAATTTTTAACTACTGGTAATTTTATATATCGCAATATCGATTTGAAGATGAAAAATATATTATTAGCTCGTAAAAATTGTTTAATTAACTATCCTAATGATGTCCTAAATAATGAATTATCTAAATTATTAAACTATTCTAAATGATTACAAAACAGTAGACAGAAAATTAAATAATGTCTTTTTTGGGTTTCCATGTTTTACTACTGCGTAGCACACCAAGTTAGTGAGAGGTTCCGTTATAAGGACGAGGCGTAATTGAAAATGGTTGAAAGGTCGTTCGGAAAGCAAAATCTGATGCGTGGTAAGTTTTACTAGTTAAATATATAGAATTAGAGTAGAAGTGGTAAGACTCTTCTGCCTGAGTTATTCTTCGCATAATTCAAATTGTATATTTTTCTTTTCCTTCTGTGACATTTTGCAGATGATCCCTTGGAGTTCATCCTGTCAATGTTAGGATATAAGCACAGGAAATACCTACATGTAGTGCAGGTTTTTATTTTTATCATAGTGTCCTACCTGCAAATCTTCAGCTGTATATGCCTTACGGATATAATCTTCAACAAGAATTTTGATTATCTGGAATATTTGCCAGGTGTTCTTATAATACAACCTGTAAGTAGATATTTAGATTTTAATCAGCATTACGGCTTACTTTGAACACAATACTTTTTTTTAGGGGTGTTTAGGGATGGTAATGGTAGCCATTTGTAGCAAGGATGTTTTTCAATTTCAAGAATTTTTTTTCAGTAATTTCTGGTCCATAAGTTCCGGTGGCGAGAAAATAAAGAACAAAATATTACAGGAAAGCAAAATTATTAAATTAGTGTGCATTTTGATTTATGGTTTATCTCTTGTAGCACATTTTTGCCTTATCCCAATCGATAGCGACGAGAAACACTTTTATTTTCCAATTATGTATTGCATGAAGCATTTTGGAAGATGGTCGAATCTACCCATTTCCATGTTTTACTTATGCCTGCTACTGATTGCCTATGGAATTGTATATGCAGCACTTATAGCTTCTTATATCTGCTTTCATGTCAGATTTCAGTTCCAGCTACTCAGTGTGGAAATACGCAATCTTCCGAAAGAGGATTTGTTAGCAACAACTCGCTTTAATGACCGATTAAAATATCAGAGCGGAATATACGAATCATTATCAGCCTGTGCGAAACGTCATGCAGATATTAAGACGTAAGTAAGCGATTGACGATTTTCTTAATAAGACTGTAATAAATGGTAAGTATTGTTGTATTGATCTGTTTCCAAAAAGCGGTCGGCTGATGGATTCCTTATCCAATGCCATAAAAAAAAAATGAAAATGAAGCAATAAGGGTTGGAATAATGGAATCGGGTAATTTTGAACGAAAAAAATTGATTTCATTTTAGGGTAACCAATATTCTTATACGGAAACTACAAAATGGACCTGTGTTGATAGTGGGAATATGCGCAGTACTGGCATTCGTTTCTACTTCTTATGTTCTCATATATGTAAGTACGAACTTCTATAATATATAAGTTAATGGTAATAAAATATATATGGATGGAGAGAGAGAACCGATTAATGGCAATATTTGCAAAGTCCACACTGTTCTTTTACCAACTTGTTTGAAGCACCTCAAATAATAATTCAAATTTTATGACGACGTCGGAGTTTCCTATAATGTGTGTAATTGCAGCAAATTGGCCCATTGCCCAACTGGAAAATGATTTTAGCTCTGGCGACTGCTTCATTAGTATTTTTAATATTTTGTGTATCTGGACAGAAAATATCCGACGGGGTAAGTGCGAGGTATATGTGTAGAGTACATTCCAATCAACAAACCAAGCATCTCATCAAGCACATGTTTTTCGATACCAGCGATTCTGTTGTTTGGACGAAACGATCATCGGCGTCTCCTCTTCTTCCCACTAATCTCCCTTTGCAGGTCTTCACGTCTTTGAAGTAGTTCACCCCCAGGGAGAATCAAACAGAAGTAACGAGAGAAAAGTCAACCACAAATGGTGCAGTGACCAAACCTAATCATGAATATATGGTCCTCTTTGGAAGCCACTTTTAATTTACAAATAATTGTTATTTTTTCTATCCTTTCATGGCTTGCATATTTAAGTAGTTCATGTTTCGTCATTAACTTCGTCAGTCTTATTCTCTACCCTTCGCTTGCATGTTCTGCTTGTGTGTGTTGCCAAAAATTAAATACAACACAGTTGTTGTTTTTCAGTCAAATCAGTTTTTCCTAACTTTGTGCCAGACTCCTTGGTACCACTGGAATAAACGAAGTAATATGGTACTGGGGATGATGTTAACGAACAGCCTAGAACCGTTGGTACCAACTTGTTTTGGTTTTTTCGCTTTGAATTACTCCCTCATATTATTGGTAAGTGCAGATCACCGCGAAAATTGAGGCAAGGGTTTACTTATTTCTCTGTTTCAGGTAGTTAGAACGATTTACAATTTGCTGGCTGTTTGTTCAAATTTCAAATAAGCTCGTTGCTATTTATATGGAAAATATTTTCACTTCACACGTTTTACACTACAAGTAATTTTCATTATTTATTTTGCGAATATAATTTTAAATGTATATCGAATGTATATGTATAAATACCTTCACAAAACCTCCCTTCTTGTTAATTTAGAAACAGCTCAAAGTAGTTTAACTCATCTGCCTGTATTGAGGTAAAGTTTTGGTTAAAGATTATTAATTCCGAATCTGAAGATGCTGTTCAACATTTAGCAGGAGGGGGCATTTTACAACTGTAGGTATTCTTATTGTTAATAAAAATAATTTTAAACACAAATCAGTCTACACTCATGAAACTTCGTCCCAACTCAACTTTAATAGTAGACTGAATGGTTGTAAAAACGGTGAATTTTCTAAATCTATATAGGCGAAGAGTTTTTATCTTCAATTGCCATCTACATGCACTACTATTGTACTTTAAATAAATGATTAGATACATACATAATACATAGAATAAATGGATAGATTAATAAATGAATGAATAGATGATTGGAAGAATAGGTGAATGGATGAATGGATGAATTGAAAAATAGATGAGTAGACTGCTCTAAACAGTTTTGTCATATATAAGGCAAAGAATGGAAAAACAATGGAAAAACGTGGGAAAACGTCGAAATGTAAAGCTAGAATTTAAATGGGAGGGAAGATACAGAGATAAAAATTACATAGCTCGTCCTAATTTCCATAGTCGCGCAATTTTTGTAGACGTTCACTTGAGTCATGAATATTTCATCGCCCAATATGATACAAATGCGAGGCCTGTAAACTGTAAATAGTATTTTACAGGCAGTGTATTCTAAACTAGACTGTTCATTTTAAACTTTTAATCAGTTGAAAAGTGAATTTAAAAACATTTATATAAATTACTAATAAATGCAGTTTTCGGCAAGACAATGGAAAACGTAGGAAAGCATTGAAATGTAAAGCTAGTATCTATATGTAGCTAAAAATTACATAGCTATAATCTGTCTCACCAACAGATATAAATAGAATTTCTGCTGTTTTCGGCAAGACAATGGAAAACGTAGGAAAACATCGAAATGTAAAGCTAGAATTTAAATGGGAGGGAAGATACAGAGATAAAAATTACATAGCTCGTCCTAATTTCCATAGTCGCGCAATTTTTGTAGACGTTCACTTGAGTCATGAATATTTCATCGCTCAATATAATACAAATACGAGGCCTGTAAACTGTAAATAGTATTTTACAGGCAGTGTATTCTCAACTAGACTGTTCATTTTAAACTTTTAATCAGTTAAAAAATGAATTTAAAAACATTTATATAAATTACTAATAAATGCAGTTTTCGGCAAGACAATGGAAAACGTAGGAAAGCATTGAAATGTAAAGCTAGTATCTATATGTAGCTAAAAATTACATAGCTATAATCTGTCTCACCAACAGATATAAATAGAATTTCTGCTGTTTTCGGCAAGACAATGGAAAACGTAGGAAAACATCGAAATGTAAAGCTAGAATTTAAATGGGAGGGAAGATACAGAGATAAAAATTACATAGCTCGTCCTAATTTCCATAGTCGCGCAATTTTTGTAGACGTTCACTTGAGTCATGAATATTTCATCGCCCAATATGATACAAATGCGAGGCCTGTAAACTGTAAATAGTATTTTACAGGCAGTGTATTCTAAACTAGACTGTTCATTTTAAACTTTTAATCAGTTGAAAAGTGAATTTAAAAACATTTATATAAATTACTAATAAATGCAGTTTTCGGCAAGACAATGGAAAACGTAGGAAAGCATTGAAATGTAAAGCTAGTATCTATATGTAGCTAAAAATTACATAGCTATAATCTGTCTCACCAACAGATATAAATAGAATTTCTGCTGTTTTCGGTAAGACAATGGAAAACGAAGGAAAACATCGATATGTAAAGCTAGAATTTAAATGGGAGGGAAGATACTGAGATAAAAATTACATAGCTCGTCCTAATTTCCATAGTCGCGCAATTTTTGTCGACGTTCACTTGAGTCATGAATATTTCATCGCCCAATATGATACAAATGCGAGGCCTGTAAACTGTGAATAGTATTTTACAGGCAGTGTATTCTCAACTAGACTGTTCATTTTAAACTTTTAATCAGTTGAAAAATGAATTTAAAAACATTTATATAAATTACTAATAAATGCAGTTTTCGGCAAGACAATGGAAAACGTAGGAAAGCATTGAAATGTAAAGCTAGTATCTATATGTAGCTAAAAATTACATAGCTATAATCTGTCTCACCAACAGATATAAATAGAATTTCTGCTGTTTTCGGCAAGACAATGGAAAACGAAGGAAAACATCGATATGTAAAGCTAGAATTTAAATGGGAGGGAAGATACTGAGATAAAAATTACATAGCTCGTCCTAATTTCCATAGTCGCGCAATTTTTGTCGACGTTCACTTGAGTCATGAATATTTCATCGCCCAATATGATACAAATGCGAGGCCTGTAAACTGTAAATAGTATTTTACAGGCAGTGTATTCTCAACTAGACTGTTCATTTTAAACTTTGATCCTATAAAATATATAAATTACTAATAAATGCTGTTTTTGGCAAGACAATGGAAAACATGGGGAAGCATCGAATGTAAAGCTAGTATCTAAATGGGAGGGCCGATATAGAGCTAAACATTACATAGCTTATCCTAACTAACCAACCTACAGAGTGACACATCTCATTTGTCCACGTTTAAAAGCGTGAAACTGCGGGTAAATTTTAATGTTAAATTTTGTCGCCTTGCTTTTTTGAAGACCCCTTCGTTTTGGTGATGCAGAAGTAATAATCACTCACATCATCAGACGATTCTCTCCACAGCATAGGAAACGACACATAACTTTTCTTGCCTTGCATTCATTGAAGCAGATTTACGTGACAACTAACACAGCAAACATGAGAGTCCAACTCTTGTCTTGATCTCCAATTTGGAAACTGTCCATCATCTCTTCCTTCAGAAAATTTATTGCACGATTTTGTCAATCAAGTGAGTGTCATTAAAAATTTGTAATGTGGATATCAACCCAGTTGGACTGACATTACTATTTAAGTATTATTTGATGGTAAAAATATCGATTTGAAGGTAATTAATTACACAAATGTTCTTTTTCACGCAATGCCTAGGCAATAAATTATTCTAAATAATTTCACGAATAATTTGATAAACCTGAACATATTTATTTCATATTCTGTCACCGAGTTTGTAAGAAGTCATAAGATAGGAACAAGGCGTTAAAAATGGACAGAAGAATATCCGATAGGCAAGAACAGAAACTGATGGAAGGTAAGTTTTAATTATTGAATAATATTCATGCCTGTTTAGTGCCCATTTGATCCATTATTATGTGCTCTAAGTATTAAATGGATATTTGACAGTTGAATTGACATTTGACAGCTGTCAAAACGGGATTTGATGCTATAATCGTAATTAACGGTCCCACCTTCTACAATGAAGCTTTCTGGTTTCTACTTTTCCACAGTTCCTACCGAAAATTTGTTTACAATATCTAACATCAAATTTAGATTATATTTTTATAGAACAAACAAACCTTTGTAGATGATCCCTTGCAGTGTATCATGTGGTTGACAGGATCTAAATTAAAGAACCACATTTATGTAATGAGAGCCATTATTATTATTGTGGTGTCCTACCTGCAAATGTTCAACCTTATATGCATCAAGGATATAATATTAAATAGGAATTTTACTTATTTGGAATATTTACCGCTTGTTTTTATACAGCAACCTGTAAGTAGATATTATAGTTTTGGTGTTAAGAAATTTTGCAAACTTAGATATTTTAACGTATTAAGCAGTGATCGTTACTTTTTTTCAGGGATGTTTCGGGCTGATAATAGTATTTGTTTACGTTAAGGATTTTTTTCAATATCAAGAAATTGCATTTAATAATTTCTGGTCCATAAGTTCCCGTGGCAAGAATACCAAGGACAGAATACTGCGAGAGAGCAAAATTATTAATTTAACGTGTGTTTTTAATTCCGGATTGTTAGTTTTAGCTCATTTATCATCTGTTCCAATCGTCGGCGACGAGCAGCGCTTGATTTTTGCAATCATGTATTGCACAGAGCATTTCGGACGATGGTCGAAAGTCTTCATTTTCATTTTTTATGTGTGCTTGTTATTCATTAGTTATGGAGTTGCATGTCCATTATTTGGAGCTGTTTACGTCACCTTCCATGCCAAGTTTCAATTTTATCTACTCAACGTGGACATACGCAGAATTTCAAAGGAAGACTTGGTGGAGAAACACTTTAATGGCGAATTAAAGCGTTATGACACAATATCTGCCTGGGCAAAGCATCATGCAAGTGTTAAAATGTAAGTGACAAGTGACAGATTTCTTTTCTATAATGGCTGTTTAGGGACGTTAGTATTTGCAATAAGTTAAAAGATGTAGGGGGCGCTAAGACTACTTGTTTCCCAGCTCCAAAAATACAACTGCTTGCAATACCTCATTCTGTCACCTAGCTAAGGTCGTGAGTTTTCTTTTTTATCTTACCCGGCACGTTGTTGTTATCCGATGTTTACAGTAGCATAAACATGTGAAAGTGATGCACTAGGTATCGCAACAAACACTATTTAAAGTGATTTGCCATTTGTTCTTATGTTTGTTATTTCTTTTCACCATGTTATAATTTTAGGGTAACCAAAACCTTTTTAGGAAGAACTCAAAATATAACAATGTTGATGTTTTTCGTATGTACCATACTGGCATTCGTCGCCACTTGTTGTTTTCTCATATTTGTAAGTATAGTTTCCATTATAATTCTTGTTACACCGAATAGATATAGAAATTTAATTAGTACTCTATTATTATAAATATTTTCATTTGAACCCCATCTGCAGCGTGTTAACAGAGCAATTGTTCAATTGTAGGAACTAAGTCCTTCGAGTAACTGGAGAGGAATCTTGGTTTTGTCCAGTATCATGTCATTATGTTTATTGGTGGCTGTATCCGGACAAAAAATAACCGACGAGGTAAGTATCCATGTGATCAACACATCAAACAATTTTGAAGACCGACCAATACTCGTATGAGCTATTTTTCAGTCCAATCAGGTCTTCTTAACGCTGTGCAACACTCCTCGGTACCACTGGACTAAGCGAAGTCAAATGGCGGTGGGGATGATGTTAATGAACAGCATGGAACCATTGGTACCAACTTGTTTTGGTCTCTTCGATTTGAATTATCAGTTCCTTGTACTGGTAAGCACTGATCGCATCAAAATTGATCGAGGAGTTCCAATCGTTGCTGTATTTCAGGGCGCTAGGGTTATTTACAGCTTGCTGGCTCTTTCCCGCAAATTCAAACACTCAGGCGAGATAAGTTAGAAGCAACTATGGCATTATTTTACTATTAGGATTAAGAAGAGGACCAATCCGAAAAGTGTACTACTAGTTAATATCTCAGGGATTGGGAAAAATGGAAACACTGAATTCGGAAACCACAATTTTTTTTTACTTATTTACTTATAGTGGAGGGAAATTATTTTGCCCAAGTTTGCTAATTTTTCGGACTCGAACTCATTTGCATGTATAAAAAATCAACTTCCCGATTACATCACTTTTCATCAATTTTTTTCACTAATTTTCCTCCACTGTTACTTACTATCTGTAATCTAGCTCTTAGAATATCACGAACACATTACCGAGACCATTTGCACCTTGCATTATAAAATTGATGTAAAGAAGGACAATAAACATAACCTTGCAGTTATTAATTGATATCTTAATTATTATCTGATGGTTTATATATCGATCAGAAGATGACAAAGAATGTTTTAATCAACCACTTTAATGTTCATTTTCATAAAGTGCATAAACAATAAATTATTCCAACTGATTTCACGAATACTTAAGAAAAAATAAAGGAATAGGGGTAAACTTCCTTCATAGTTTGCCACTGGAAGATAAATCGAGTTAGTGAGAGGTTTGGTCATAAGATAAGCATAATTTAAAATGCCCAAGAAACTACCCAGTAGGGAAGAACAAACATTGATGGATGGTAGGTCATAATTATTTAGTGCTCTCAGAGGTGTTATTATATTTTTTATGGAACGAGCAAACCTTTGCAGATGATCCTTTACAGTTTGTCCTATGGTTGATAGGATATAAGTTGAGGAACCACCTTTACGTAATAAGGGCCTTTATTTTTTTCGTGGTGTCCTACCTGCAAATCTTCAACGTTATATGCATAATGGATATAATTTTATACAAGAATTTTGCTTATCTGAAATATTTACCAGGTGTTTTTATACAGCAACCGGTAAGTAGATAGTTTTAGATTTTAATCATTGCACTGTGAGGAAATTTTGCAAGAGTGGTTAAGGGAATAAGATTTTCTTTAACAGAACCTTACTCTTTTCCGATGAATTAATTCGTTGGGCAGATTGAAAAGTTGCTGGATGCTGCTCAAGCAGAGGAGGATACGATACAATCATTCTCGATCTTTAAGAACTTGATTTCCAAAAATAATGATTCCTTCCTTTCAGGGATGTTTTGGACTGGTAATAGTATTCGTTTATATCAAGGATTTTTTTCAATATCAAGAAATTGTGTTCGACAATTTTTGGTCCATAAGTTCCGGTGACGAGAAGACAAAGAACAGAATATTGCGAGAAAGCAAACTTATTAATTTAATGTGCATTTTCAATTATGGGATATGCGTTTTAACTACTTTGTCCCTAATTCCAATCGTCGGCGATGAGATGCGTTGGATTTTTTCAGTTATGTTCTGCGCAGAGCATTTTGGAAGATGGTCGACAGCGATCATTTTAATTTTTCACTTGTGCTTGTTATTGATTGCGTATGGAACTGTAACTCCATTACTTGGAGCTATTTATGTCATCTTTCATGCCAGATTTCAATTTTATCTCCTTGGCGTGGACGTACGTAAAATTCCAAAGGAGAATTTGGAGGGGAAAAATCGCCGCACAATATATGACCGCTTGTCAGTCTGTGCAAAGCATCACGCGGTTATTAAGACGTAAGTACACGTTTGTCTAGTTGGGATGACCGTGCGAGTGCGATACGAGCATAAGAATATAGGCCTACCAATATTTTCTCACTGTATTTTAATTTTAGGGAAACTAACCATTTCTTTCGACAAACACAAAATTTAACGATGTTGATATTTTTCGCATGTGGTTTGCTGGCAGTCCTTTCTGCTTGTTGTTTTATTATATTTGTAAGTATAACTTTGACAATTAATCTTGCAACATATAGCTATGCTGTAAATTATGTGACAGTAATTATTTATTTCACTCATTATTATCGGCAATTGTCAATATAATTGATTAATTCTAGTTTCTTTAATCATAGTCATGTTTATCTACAGCGTATACAACTGTTTAATTGTAGGACATCAGTCCTTCGAGCAACTGGAGAATGATTTTAGTGTTGACGATTAGTATATCATTATCTTTAACATTATGTGTGTGCGGACAAAAATATACCGACGAAGTAAGTATTTATCTTTATCAAAAAAAAAATATATATGAAAATTGCAAGACACCTCAATAGGACGCTCTAAAACATTATAAGAATTTCTTTTCTTAGGTTTGGGTGGGATTGAGGCCAATAATCAAAACAACAAACTGTTTTTTAATAATGTCGACGTTTCGAAATAATTTATTTCATCTTCACTGGACACTGAAATAACATTATAAGAATGTCCGATGGCAAGATTCAACTAGTGGAAATCCACAAGATAATTTTTAAAACAGCTCTCCGACGCTTCCCTTTTTCATATTTAAAATATTCGATAGTAAATCCCTTGACGCTCCCCCCGCCCTCATTGACCATAAATCATATATACTTAAATATATTGTTTGTCGTTTATTTGTGGCGGATAGTTAATATTCATTGAACTTTATTTTGGGAATCACGCCAAATTCTAAAAAATAAATAGAAATAAGAAAATTGCCAAAATATGTCAAGTTAAAAATTACCAAGTTGATAAATCTACACTGACACAACATGCTTGGAGTAATGGCCACAGATTTAATTGGACACAGGCAAAAATAATTCAAACGGAGACACATTGTAATAAACGAAAACTTAAAGAGAGTGCCTGTATTCAACTAAATAGTACCGACTGCGTCTCTACTAGTTCAGTGTTGCTAGACGAAGTCTGGCTACCGATTCTCCAAAAAGAAGTACGTGACGGAAATATCAAAATAAATTAGAATTCTTTATCTAGTGTTCTATGCATTAATTAATAATCAGTGTCAGGTGTCAAAGTGATCTTTTTTGACAAGTCCATTTTTTGTAATCACAGTTGAAAAAGGACCTAGACTTTGGTTCGAAACGTTCTGTTAAGATAAGTTATTGTTTTATAATTGTTTTTTACATATCATATAAATATATATATATATATATATATATATATATATCTATATATTATATAATATACATTTTGTTATATTTTCTAGTGTAAAATACTAGAAAACCACTGATACGAATTTTAGATAACAATATTGTATTTATATTCATTTAGAACTATATACAGTGGTTTTCTGAGGCAAACTGTTGAGGTTTGCCTTTGATACTACACTTGTATCTTGACATATTTTGGCAATTTTCTTATTTCTATTTATTTTTTAGAATTTGGCGTGATTCCCAGAATTAAGTTCAATGAATACTTAAATATGACGTATTTTAGCTACTATTTTTCAGTCAAACCAGTTTTTCGTGACGTTGTGCAACACTCCTTGGTATCACTGGGATCGACGAAGCAAAATGGCATTGGGAATGATGTTAATGAACAGCCTAGAACCCTTGAAAGTGACTTGTTTTGGTCTTGTTGATTTGAATTATGCGCTCATATTATCGGTAAGTGTTGATCACGTCAAAATGATGCAAAGAGGTAATTAATTTCTATATTTCAGGCACTTCGAACGGTTTACAGTTTGCTGGCTATTTCTCGTAAATTTAAATAATCTGCCCAGGTGGTTTGGAAACAATTGCTGATCTCTGCGACTTTTGTGGAAAACACTCACGCTTTACGTATTTTGCACTAGAAAAAGCTATATTAAACACATTTCAAATACAGACGAATTTGTTAGTTGAAGGGGATCTTTTGCACAGGACAAGGGATCCGAAAAGTGTAAAGTATTAGCTAATATCTCAGGAATTGATTTATATAAACATACTGATTTTGAAAATCATCGTTTTAGTAAGAGATCAACTGTTTTGCTTAACTAGTGTTATGAAACCTCCTTTAGGGCAATTAGCTTCTACTTACACATTTGGGACGCCCAATAATTTTGTATATTATATACAAGTAGGTCTTTATGTTAAATTTAATACAATGGTAATTATATATTACATTATATGCAATCTCTAGGTCATAGGACATGTTACGTTGAATGACGTGATCATTTCCACCTTGTTATGTTAAAATAAGAAATATTGTAAAATCTAGGTTAAATAGGATAATAAAGGAAACACGTCACAGCTCATAGTTGTTTAATTGCATTTGTCTTTGTACTATTGTATCCTCAAACGTTTCGATTATACATCGATTTGAAGATAACAAAGGATATGCATGTTTTAATTACCTACTAATGTTCTTTCCACAAAGTGCATAAACAATAAATTATTCCAACTGATTTTACTAATCCTTTGAAATAAAAAACAATATACTTTGCTTCCCATATTTCGTCACTGGATGGCAAACCGAGTTAGTGAGAAGTTTAGTTACAAGATAAGAACAAGGCGTAATTTAAAATGGTCATAAGACTATTCAATAGGAGGGAACAAAAATTGATGGATGGTAAGTTTTAATTATTGAGTAATAAAAAATTTTCTGTTTACTGTGTTTGTTTCCTAACTAATTGGTTGGTGTTTAAATTTTTTAATATCTAACAGTTGAAGTAATTTCTGATAAATGAAAAATGAGAAAAAAAACTACAATTTTTTTTCGTTATTTCATCACTGGACAAAGTAAAATATCCACAAAAGTATCTGCTATTACAAATAATTAGAATCTTAAAGGAAAATTTAGATAAAGGTAAAAATATCTAGATAAAAGCAAAAAGTTTTCTATATTTCTCTATAGTATTTTCTCGCAATTGTTAGAGAAAAATTATGCGTCATGTCCAATAGAATATTTATGGTACTCAATATCCGTATTATATTCATTTATTTTATAAACAAATCCTTGTAGATGATCCCTTACAGTTTGTCCTATGGTTGATGGGATATAACTTCTGGAACCACCTTCATGTGATAAAACCTGTCATTCTAATTGCTATGTCCTACTTGCAAATTTTCAATTTCATATGCATCAAGGGTATCATTTTAAATAAAAATTTTACGTATCTGGAATATCTACCAATTGTTTCTATGCAGCAATGTGTAAGTACATATTTATAGTTAAAATTATCGTAATTTTATGACAATTTTGTAAGTAATTAAGAAACATAACTGTTTGTTACTCCGTTAATTATCTAATAGAAGAGATTTAATTCACACGATTTATCTAAATAGTTTAGGTTAAAAGTTTATTATGAAAATTTATAAATTGTATTAATGAAGGATAGTTTTTCTACCTTTGGAATTTTATAAATGACTTTGTTTAGGCTTTATACAAGTATAATAACAACAAACATATCCAAATTGATATACTTATATTGATGTTTCATCTCTAAACATGCTATTATTAAATTCATTGGACTTTCTTTAATACATGATGAATATTGGATTTAAAATCATAAAATTCAAAACGTCTAAAAACAAATTATTAAAAATTTTTTTTTTAACTCACCACAAAATTCATTCATTATGGTCACCAAGAAGATGTACATATTCTTTCGCTCTTACAAGCTCTTCAGGTGGACGATTAAACTCGCAAAATAAAGTTATTTACTTGAACTTACATTCCATAATTAATAAACTGTCATGTAATCATAAGAAACAAATTTCTATAATTAATGCCGCCTACATTTTCATACTTTCTTATAAAATACTCTACCTCTCTTTATTCGAGACTTGTTGTCTATAAACAACCTTATTCAAGCCTTACATCGGCCCAATAATAACAAAATTATCTAATATATTTATTGATGTTCCATTTCTGAACATGCAAATATAAATTATGTTGAATACAAAAAAAAAATTGTTGAAAACACTATAGAACGTTGTTATTGTCGAATAATGCAAAAACAAAATACTCTGAAGGACTATATGTCATACAGCATTGAATTATATTGCAGAATCCATAACATTCACAGCAAAACGTAAAACATTTAAATAGAAATTATTAATCTTCATAAAAATTAATATAATCTAGTTTTAATTTACTTGTGACGTTAAAAATTCCCCATTTTTAATTTGATTCTGACATTGACATTCAAAAATTAATATAACCTCATTCTAATGTCAAATTGACATTAACGAAACAAATTGATGTAACCTAAATCCAATGTCAGTCTAACATTAATTGACATTGATGTCAAAAATAAATCAAAATAAACTAGTTCTATTCTATCTTGACATTTACATCAAAAATTAATTAGTAATAAAAATATATCACTCTCTTTTAGATAAGGCCTATTCCTTTATATCTTATTTTACAATTCTCTTTCTTTGCTTGATATGTATTGTTTATAAATGACTTTGTTTAGGCTTTATACAAGCATAATAACAATTTGGTGAGTTAAAAAAAATTTTTTTTAATAATTTGTTTTTAGACGTTTTGAATTTTATGATTTTAAATCCAATATTCATCATGTATTAAAGAAAGTCCAATGAATTTAATAACAGCATGTTTAGAGATGAAACATCAATATAAGTATATCAATTTGGATATGTTTGTTGTTATTATGCTTGTATAAAGCCTAAACAAAGTCATTTATAAACAATGCATATCAAGCAAAGAAGGAGAATTGTAAAATTGGAATTTTAATTCGTTTCTTCTTTCCTAACGATTCAATATCTGAGTTTACTCAGTCGTTCGAATATACTTTAAGCAAAACCGATTGTTTGATCGTTACTTATTTTCAGACATGTTGTGGATGGTTAATAATATTAATTTATGAGAGGGACTTTATTCAATATCATGAAATTTTGTTCAGTACGTTTTGGTCCATAAGTTCCGGTGGTGAAAAGACAAAGGACAGAATAATACGGGAAAGCATGATTATTAAGTTAGTGTGTGTCATTAGTTATGGATTATGTATTTCAGTGCTTTTGTCCATGTTTCCATTCGTTGGTGATGAGAAGCGTCTCGTTTTTGCAGTTATGTATTGCACAGAACATTTCGGAAGATGGTCGAAAGTGTTTATTTTCATTCTTTACCTATGCTCTTCATTGATTATACATGGAGTTGTATGCCCATTATTTATGGCTGTCTATGTTATCTTTCATGCCAAATTTCAATTTTATCTCCTCAACGAAGACATACGCCAAATTCCAAAGGAGGATTTGGTAGGAACAAATTGCCTTAGAAGTAAATTAATGCATCAGAACAATATATATGAAAGCTTATCATGCTATGCGAAGCACCATGCGGTTATAAGAACGTAAGTATAAAAGTATTTGAATCGGTTTGTTAAAAAATAATGCCTTAATACGTCTTACTAACTTCAAACTCCGTTTCGCAACTAAATTGTACTTATATTATGATTTTAGGGTAACGAGTACATTTTTTCGAAAAACACAAAATTTTACAATGTTGACGTATTCCGTGCTTGGCGCATTGACATTTGTTTCTGCCTCTTGCTTTATTATCTTCGTAAGTATATCTCTCATAATAATTGTGGTTAAAATACATAGTTATGCTGTTAATCCGTATATGGTATATAATTTGTGAGAGTAATTCCTTTAAATTCAATTAGTACTCCATTAGTATCGTCAATTAATAATTGTCAGCTTAATTTCTTGCTTATTTTCTTTTTACTTTCATAGTAAGCGAATTTATATACAATCCGGAATATTAGAATGGATTAACAGTACATTTGTTTAATTGTAGGAAGTTAGTCCTTCGAGCAACTGGAGAATGTTTATAGCTTTGGGTTGTATGATATCAACATGTTTAACATTCTGTGTATCTGGACAAAAAATAACTGACGAAGTAAGTATCTACCTTTATCAACAAACCAGGCACCCGTGGTATCAAGTCAAGTCAAAACAATATTGCCGATGGCAAAATGAAGCTAGTCTATAACAGACGAATGATAATTTCGAAACCGACGCGACATCTCGGTATCCAAAATTTATATAGAAATTTCCATTCGAATGGCCAGTATGAGGACCAATAGTTCATATAATATTAGTACAATCCCCTGCATCTTTAGGCAAACGTTGTGCGAAAGCACGAAGACACCGGACACACACCTAATATCCGCGTATAGTTTATTTGTAAATTTATAATGATGTAGTTTAGTTGATATTTTTTAGTCGAACCAGTTTTTCGTAACGTTGTGCAACTCTCCCTGGTACCATTGGGATCGACGGAGCAAAATGGCACTGGGAATGATGTTAACGAACAGCTTGGAACCAATGAGAGTGAGTTGTTTCGGTCTTGTCGATTTGAATTATCCGCTAATTTTATCGGTAAGAATTCTTCATGTCCTAATTTAGCATGACGTTCATTAGTTTTTACTTTTCAGGCGGTTAGAACGGTTTACAGTTTGCTGGCTTTTTCTCGTAAATTTAAATAACCTGACTGACGAGATGGATAAAATACACTTTTTTGGAAAGAGCTCTGGCTTTACATATTTTGCACTACGAAAATCTATATTTAACACATTTCAAATTCAGCCAGCTCCATTCCTGCTAATATTTAGACAGCTTAAAGTTATTCACGAATTCGATTGACTATCACAAAATTAGTTCCACACCTGAAGAACAAGAAGAAAGTTCATTCCCGTTTGATTACAACAATTAAAAAAAAAACATGCGTGTCTTGCACAACGGGAAATAACTTCAAAAAGAAAAACAAAATAATATGTTACTTAGTAAAAATTTTAGTTAAACCCACAGTAGGTAATGAAGAATACTCAACAATTCATTTTTACAAATAAATACTTGCTGTGCAAGTAGAGTAAATTATAAGTTTTGTACGTATTTTTTATTACTGTGTATAGTTAACCCATTTTAAGAAGTACGAAATTTTAATTTCTATATTTAAGGCATTTGGAACAGTTTACAGTTTGCTAATATTTTTCGTAAATTTAAATAATCTGCCCAGGTGGATTGGAAACAATTGCTGATCTCTGCGACTTCTGTGGAAAACACTCACGCTTTACATATTTTGCACTACAAAAATCTATATTAAACACATTTCAAATACAGACGAATTTGTTAGTTGAAGGGGATCTTTTGCACAGGACAAGGGATCCGAAGAGTGTAAAGTATTAGCTAATATCTCAGGAATTGATTTATATAAACATACTGATTTTGAAAATCATCGTTTTAGTAAGAGATCAACTGTTTTGCTTAACTAGTGTTATGAAACCTCCTTTAGGGCAATTAGCTTCTACTTACACATTTGGGACGCCCAATAATTTTGTATATTATGTACAAGTAGATCTTTATGTTAAATTTAATTACAATGGTAATTATATATTATATTATATGCAAGCTTTAGACTCTAGGTGATAGGACATGATACGTTGAATGACGTGATCATTTCCACCTTGTTATGTTAAATTTAGAAATATTGTAAAATCTAGGTTGTTAAATAGGATAATAAAGGAAACACGTCACAGGTCATAGTTGTTTGATTGCATTTGTCTTTGTACTATTGTATCCTCAAACGTTTCGATTATAGATCGATTTGAAGATAACAAAGGATATGCATGTTTTAATTACCTACTAATGTTCTTTCCACAAAGTGCATAAACAATAAATTATTCCAACTGATTTTACTAATCCTTTGAAATAAAAAAAAATTATACTTTGCTTCCCATATTTCGTCACTGGATGGCAAACCGAGGTAGTGAGAAGTTCAGTTACAAGATAAGAACAAGGCGTAATTTAAAATGGTCATAAGACTATTCAATAGGAGGGAACAAGAATTGATGGATGGTAAGTTTTAATTATTGAGTAATACAAAATTTTCTGTTTACTGTGTGTTTGTTTCCTAGCTAACTGGACGGTGTTCAAATTTGTTAAACTTTTTAATATCTAACAGTTGAAATCATTTCTGATAAATGAAAAATGAGAAAAAAACTACAATTTTTTTTCGTTATTTCATCACTGGACAGAATAAAATGTCTATAAAAGTCTCTGGGGTTGCAAAAAATTAGAATCTTTAAGGAAATTTGAATCTGTTATAAGATTCCATTGTCCCAAATAAAAAATTGTAAAGGATTAAATCAGGTTGAAGTGTTATGATCCCTAGTCCCCAACGAGCTTTTATTTAGATAAAGGCAAAAAGTTTTCCACATTTCTCTATAGTATTTTCTCGCTTAGAGAAAAATTATGCATCATGTCCAACAGAAAATTTATAGTACTCAATATCCGTATTATATTCATTTATTTTATAAACAAATCCTTGTAGATGATCCCTTACAGTTTGTCCTATGGTTGATGGCATATAACTTGAGAAAGCACCTTTATATAATAAAACCCATTATTCTAATTGTTATGTCCTACTTGCAAATTTTCAATTTCATATGCATCAAGGATATCATTTTAAATAAGAATTTTACGTATCTGGAATATTTACCAATTATTTCTATGCAGCAAAGTGTAAGTAGATATTTATATGTAGTTATAATTATCGCAATTTTATGACATTTTGTAAGTTATTCAAAAAGCATAATTGTTTATTATTTCGTTAATTATCTAATTGAAGAAATTTAATTCACTCGATTTATTGTAAATAGTTTAGTTTAAAAGTTCTTTATCATGAAAATTTATAAATTATATTAATGAAGGATAGTATTTCTACTTTGGAATTTTTATTTCTTTCTTCTTCCTCAACGACACAATAACCGAGTTTATTCAGTCGTCTGACCATACTTTAAGCAAAACCGATTATTTGATCGTTACTTATTTTCAGGCATGTTGTGGATGGTTAATTATATTAATTTATGAGAGGGACTTTTTTCAATATCATGAAATTTTGTTCAGTACGTTTTGGTCCATAAGTTCCGGTGGTGAAAAGACAAAGGACAGAATAATACGAGAAAGCCTGATTATTAAGTTAGTGTGTGTCATTACTTATGGATTATGTTTTTTAGTGAATTTGTCCTTGTTTCCATTCGTTGGTGATGAGAAGCGTTTCGTTTTTGCAGTTATGTATTGCACAGAACATTTCGGAAGATGGTCGAAAGTGTTTATTTTTATTTTTTACTTCTGCATGTCATTGATTACACATGGAATTGTATGTCCATTATTTGCAGCTATTTATGTTACGTTTCATGCCAAATTTCAATTTTATCTCCTCAACGAAAATATACGCAAAATTCCAAAGGAGGATTTGGTAAGAAGAAATTGCCTTAGAAGTAAATTAATGCATCAAAACACTATATATGAAAGCCTATCAAGCTATGCGAAGCACAATGCGGTTATAAGAATGTAAGTAAAAGTATTTGAATCGGTTTGTTAAAAAATAATGCCCCAATACGTCTTGCTTACTTGAAATTCCGTTTCGCAACTAAATTGTACTTATATTATGATTTTAGGGTAACGAGTACGTTTTATCGAAAAACACAAAATTTAACAATGTTGATGTATTCCGGGCTTGGTGTACTGACATTTGTTTCTGCCTCTTGCTTTATTATCTTCGTAAGTATAACTTTCATAATAACTGTTGTTAAAATACATAGCTATGCTATTAATCCGTATGGTAAATAATTTGAGAATAATCTCTTTCAATTCAACTAGTACTCCATTAGCATCGTCAATTAATAATTGTCAGCTTAATTTCTTGCCTATTTTCTTTTTACTTTCTTAGTAAGCGAATTTATATACAATCCGGAATAATGGAATGGAATAACAGTACATTTTGTTTAATTGTAGGAAGTTAGTCCTTCGAGCAACTGGAGAATGTTTATAGCTTTGAGTTGTATGATATCAATATTTTTAACATTCTGTGTATCTGGACAAAGAATAACAGACGAAGTAAGTGTCTATCTTTATCAAAATGAACCATGAGTTTCTGGTTCTAATTAAACAATGTTAGTTGCTAAGAGAAAATATAGTAAGTTAAGGCATAATATTAAAATGTTTATATGTTGGTGATGACGAAAGCGAGTGCTCTTGAAATGTTCGAACAAAAATTAATAAAAAAAAGTGTTTTACAGTAAATCGCTCGAACACCCTCTTGACCATAAATATACGTAAATATGCTGTATTTTTGCTGTTATTTTCCAGTCAAACCAGTTTTTCGTAACGTTGTACAACACTCCTTGGTACCATTGGGAGCGGCGAAGCCAAATGGCGTTAAAAATGATGTTGGTGCACAGCCTAGAACCCCTGAAAGTGAGTTGTTTTGGTCTTGTTGACTTGAATTATGCGTTCATATTATCGGTAAGTATTGATCATGTCAAAATGATGCAAAGAGGTAATTAATTTCTATATTTCAGGCACTTCGAACGGTTTACAGTTTGCTGGCTATTTCTCGTAAATTTAAATAATCTGCCCAGGTGGTTTGGAAACAATTGCTGATCTCTGCGACTTTTGTGGAAAACACTCACGCTTTACATATTTTGCACTACAAAAAGCTATATTAAACACATTTCAAATACAGACGAATTTGTTAGTTGAAGGGGATCTTTTGCACAGGACAAGGGATCCGAAAAGTGTAAAGTATTAGCTAATATCTCAGGAATTGATTTATATAAACATACTGATTTTGAAAATCATCGTTTTAGTAAGAGATCAACTGTTTTGCTTAACTAGTGTTATGAAACCTCCTTTAGGGCAATTAGCTTCTACTTACACATTTGGGACGCCCAATAATTTTGTATATTATATACAAGTAGGTCTTTATGTTAAATTTAATACAATGGTAATTATATATTACATTATATGCAATCTCTAGGTCATAGGACATGATACGTTGAATGACGTGATCATTTCCACCTTGTTATGTTAAATTTAGAAATATTGTAAAATCTAGGTTGTTAAATAGGATAATAAAGGAAACACGTCACAGCTCATAGTTGTTTGATTGCATTTGTCTTTGTACTATTGTATCGTCAAACGTTTCGATTATAGATCGATTTGAAGATAACAAAGAATATGCATGTTTTAATTACCTACTAATGGTCTTTCCACAAAGTGCATAAACAATAAATTATTCCAACTGATTTTACTAAACCTTTGAAATAAAAAAAATATATACTTTGCTTCCCATATTTCGTCACTGGATGGCAAACCGAGGTAGTGAGAAGTTCAGTTACAAGATAAGAACAAGGCGTAATTTAAAATGGTCATAAGACTATTCAATAGGAGGGAACAAGAATTGATGGATGGTAAGTTTTAATTATTGAGTAATACAAAATTTTCTGTTTACTGTGTGTTTGTTTCCTAGCTAACTGGACGGTGTTCAAATTTGTTAAACTTTTTAATATCTAACAGTTGAAATCATTTCTGATAAATGAAAAATGAGAAAAAAATTACAATTTTTTTTCGTTATTTCATCACTGGACAAAATCAAATGTCTATAAAAGTCTCTGGGGTTTAAAAAAATTAGAATCTTTAAGAAAATTTGAACCTGTTATAAGATTCCATTGTCCCAAATAAAAAATTGTAAAGGATTAAATCAGATTGAAGTGTTATGATCCCTAGTCCCCAACGAGCTTTTATTTAGATAAAAGCAAAAAGTTTTCCACATTTCTCTATAGTATTTTCTCGCTTAGAGGAAAATTATGCATCATGTCCAACAGAAAATTTATAGTACTCAATATCCGTATTATATTCATTTATTTTATAAACAAATCCTTGTAGATGATCCCTTACAGTTTGTCCTATGGTTGATGGGATATCACTTGAGAAAGCACCTTTATGTAATAAAACCTGTTATTCTAATTGTTATGTCCTACTTGCAAATTTTCAATTTCATATGCATCAAGGATATCATTTTAAATAAGAATTTTACGTATCTGGAATATTTACCAATTATTACTATGCAACTAAGTGTAAGTAGATATTTATAGTTATAATTATCGCAATTTTTTGACATTTTGTAAGTAATTAAAAAAACATAGTTGTCTGTTATTCCGTTAATTATCTAATAGAAGAAGTTTAATTCACTCGATTTATCTAAATAGTTTAGTTTAAAAGTTCTTTATCGTGAAAATTTAGAAATGATATTAATGAAGGATTGTATTTCTACCTTTGGAATTTTTATTTCTTTCTTCTTCCTTAACGACTCAATAACCGAGTTTATTCAGTCGTCTGACCATATTTTAAGCAAAACCGATTGTTACTTATTTTCAGGGATGTTGTGGATGGTTAATTCTATTAATTTATAAGAGCGAATTTTTTCAATATCATGAAATTTTGTTCAGTACGTTTTGGTCCATAAGTTCCGGTGGTGAGAAAACAAAGGACAGAATAATACGAGAAAGCATGATTATTAAGTTCGTGTGTGTCATTGCTTATGGATTACCTATTTCAGTGTATTTATCCATGCTTCCATTCGTTGGTGATGAGAAGCGTTTCGTTTTTGCAGTTATGTATTGCACAGAACATTTCGGAAGATGGTCGGAAGTGTTTATTTTCATTCTTTACCTCTGCCTTTCATTGATTATACATGGAATTGTATGCCCATTATTTGCAGCTATTTATGTTATCTTTCATGCCAAATTTCAATTTTATCTCCTCAACGAAGACATACGCAAAATTCCAAAGGAGGATTTGGTAGGAAGAAATTGCCTTAGAAGTAAATTAATGCATCAGAACACTATATATGAAAGCTTATCATGCTATGCAAAGCACCATGCGGTTATAAGAACGTAAGTAAAAGTATTTGTATTAGTTTGTTAAAAAATAATGCCCCAATACGTCTTGCTAACTTCAAACTCCGTTTCGCAACTAAATTGTACTTATATTATGATTTTAGGGTGACGAGTACATTTTTTCGAAAAACACAAAATTTTACAATGTTGACGTATTCCGTGCTTGGCGCATTGACATTTGTTTCTGCCTCTTGCTTTATTATCTTCGTAAGTATCTCTCTCATAATAATTGTGGTTAAAATACATAGCTATGCTGTTAATCCGTATATGGTATATAATTCGAAAGTAATTCCTTTAAATTCAATTAGTACTCCATTAGTATCGTCTATTAATAATTGTCAGCTTAATTTCTTGCTTATTTTCACTTTTCACTTTCATAGTAAGCGAATTTATATACAATCCGGAATATTGGAATAGAATAACAGTACATTTTTCTAATTGTAGGAAGTTAGTCCTTCGAGCAACTGGAGAATGTTTATAGCTTTGGGTTGTATAATATCAATATGTTTAACATTTTGTGTATCTGGACAAAAAGTAACTGACGAAGTAAGTATCTACCTTTATCAACAAACCAGGCACCCGTGGATTAACTGTTTGACATCGGAAATAGAAAATTTAAAGAAAGTAATGTTCTTATCAAGTCAAGTCAAAACAATATTGCCGATGGTAAAATAAAGCTAGTCTATAACAGACGAATGATAATTTCGAAACCGACGCGACATCTCGGTATCCAAAAATTTATATAGAAATTGCCATTCGAGAGGCCAGTATGAGGACCAATAGTTCATATAATATTATACTACAATCCCCTGTATCTTTAGGCAAACGTTGTGCGAAAGCACGAAGACACCGGCCACACACCCAATATCCGCGTATAGTTTATTTGTAAATTTATGATGATGTAATTTAGTTGATATTTTTTAGTCAAACCAGTTTTTCGTAACGTTGTGCAACACTCCCTGGTACCATTGGGATCGACGGAGCAAAATGGCACTGGGAATGATGTTAACGAACAGCTTGGAACCAATGAGAGTGAGTTGTTTCGGTCTTGTCGATTTGAATTATCCTCTAATTTTATCGGTAAAAATTGTTCACGTCGTAATTTAGCATGACGTTCATTAGTTTTTACTTTTCAGTCAGTTAGAACGGTTTACAGTTTGCTGGCTATTTCTCGTAAATTTCAATAACCTGACTGACGAGATGGATAAAATACACTTTTTTGGAAAGAGCTCTCGCTTTACATATTTTGCACTACGAAAATCTATATTTAACACATTTCAAATTCAGACAGCTCCATTCCCGCTAATATTTAAAGAGCTCAAAGTTATTCACGAATTCGTCTGACTATCACAAAATTAGTTCCACAACTGATGATTCTGCTTAGTAGAAGGAGACCTTCTGCACAGGTACAATAAAAATAATTATTTGGGGAACCTTGGTTTTAGTAAGAGATCAACTTGTTCGCTTAACCCCTGTTACGAAACCCTCCTGAAGGGCAATTAGCTTCAACTTACACATTTGGGACGCCCAATATTTAGAGTAAGTAGGTTTCTTATATAATAAAGTTTATCCATATCCTTAGTGTATATATGATACGTAGGATGACGTGTCTATTTGTACCTTGCCATAAGGAATATTGTAAAATCAGTTAACTAGGATAATAAAGAAAACTCACAGCTAATAGTTGTTTGATTGCATTTGCCTTGTTGTTGATTATACATCGATTTGAAGATTTAATTAACTACTAATGTTCTTTTTCAAAGTGCATAAACAATAAATTATTCCAACTGATTTCTCGGATACTTGGAAAAAAATAATGTATAGCTTTTCTTCCTATTTTGTCACTGGATGACGCACCGAGTTAGTGAGAAGTTCAGTCTTAATAATAGAAGAGCAGGGCGTTATTTAAAATGGTCAGGTTATCCAATAGTGGAGATCAAAAACTGATGGAAGGTAACTTTTAATTATTGATTAATATATCGTATTTGGTCTTTAGTTGTACAAGCGTTCTATTTTGACTAGGAACTTTATAAAGTTATTTAATAGAACAAATAAATTTTTGCAGATGATCCCATGCGGTTTATCGATTCGCTGATGGGAAAAAAATTGTGGAACCACTTTCATGTAATGAAAGCCCTTATTCTAACAGTTGTGTGCTACCTGCAAATTTTCAACGTTATGTGCATCGTGGATATAATTTTATATCAGGATATCAATTATCTGAAATATTTACCCGGTGTTTTTTTGCAACAACCAGTAAGTAGATATGACGCATAATGAGATTAATTATTTCTTATCATATTATAATAGCGATGAATACTTCCTTTCAGGGATGTTTTGGCCTGGCAATATCCTCCGTTTTTATCAAGGATTTCTTTCAATATCAACAAATTGTGTTCGATAATTTCTGGTCAATAAGTTCCGGTGACGAGAAGACAAAGAACAGAATATTACGAGAATGCGGAATTATTAAATTAGTGTGCATTATTTCTTGTGGGTTATGCATCTTAAACCATTCCTGCCTAATTCCATTCGCTGACGATGAAAAGCATCTGAGTTTTACAATTATGTTTTGCGAAGGGCATTTCGGAAGATTGTCGACAGTATTCATTTTAATTTTTTATTTATGCTTGTTATTAATTAGTTTTGGAGTAATATGTCCAATAGGTGGAGCTATTTATGTCATCTTTCATGTCACATTTCAATTTTATCTTCTCAACGATGGCATACGCAAAATTCCAGGGGAGGACTTGGTGGGGAAAAATCGACTCACAAGAAAACTAATGCATCAGAGAACAATATATGAAAGCTTGTCAGTATGCGCAAAGCATCACTCAGTTATAAAAATGTAAGTGATACTTTTTTTTATTAATAAGGTACCTAGGGCGTCTATTATTTGTATTGACTGTTTGTACTTACGTTATTAAAATTTTAGGGCAACTAACAGTTTTGTACGAAAAACGCAAAATACGTTTATGTTGACATTTTTCGTACTTACCCTACTGGCATTTGTTTCTGCTTCCTGTTGTCTTATATTTGTAAGTATGATTTCGTAATAATTAGCTTAATAGTAATTTCTTTAAATTCATACTCTAATGTTACTGTCAATATAATTTCCGTTTCTTTTTTTTTGACATTGTAACGATAATTTGGTAAATTACGGTTACAACGGGTTGCTACCCGGAGACAATCAAATGTAGCTATGTTATGCGCGCGTCGACGGCACTGAAACGTTCTCGACCCTGACCGTCTCGACCAGTCTTTTCCTATCTTTCGTACTGGGTAAGTGCAATTTTTATGAGTATCTAATTATCTTTCTCGGATGTAGAATTTATCTGTATCTTATCGTTATTAAGTATTATTTGCAATACGCAGCCTAGTAAATATTTAGCATGTTGGTTATTTATTACAGTCAAATGTGGTAAATATCGATTTAAATCGAAGTTATCAATTGGGTGTGTTTGACGCCGGCATTTTAGCCAAATTTAGTGATCTCCACGCGTGATTGATTTCATGCAAATATCTACACGTGGTGTCGTCTTGCAAGTTAACTTATGTTATTACCGTTCCTTATTATCTTTTGCAGTTAAAATTTGCAATTATCGTTAATATCTTTATCGAGTTATTCAGAAAATATATGCACTTACACAGATCTCTTTCGTTTGCGGAAGGTGGTAAAAAACTCCTCGAAATTAATAGTTTCCGCTTAACGGAAAATATTGGTTTTTATCTTATCGTATCTATTTGATTATCGTGATTTTTCGTAATTTAATTTAATATTTAAATTATTTCCTACTATATCTTAATACAACATACAGTTGTTTCTTTATAGGATCTTAGTCCTTCAAGCAACTGGAAAATGATCCTATCTCTAGCCTTCATTACATCATTATCTTTAGCAATATGCATGTGCGGGCAAAAGATAATCGACGAGGTAATTACTATCTTTATAAACAAATCTTCATACTGAAATACTAACCGGCTATTTTTCAGTCAAACCAGTTTTTCGTGACGTTGTGCAACACTCCTTGGTACCACTGGGACCGACGAAGCAAAATGGCGTTGGGGATGATGCTAATAAACAGCCTGGAACCATATAAAATAAATTGTTTTGGTCTTGTCGATTTGGGTTATCCGCTCATATTATCGGTAAGTAAGGATCACGTCGAAATGAAGCAAATAGTTCATCCATATCTATATTTCAGGGCGCTAGGATTATGTACAGTTTGCTGACTATTTCTTGGAAATTTAAATAGCCTGACTACCACGGACTCTTATGGAAAGCACTCTCACTTTGCAAGCACCTAACACTTTCACCATGAAGCTTTTTCATTATTTGTGAAAATAATTTTAAATACGCACCTAGCATACGATTACAAAAACGTCAGCGCTTTCTCCAGATATAAATTAATTCGATCGATTTAGTCGTAATAAACTATACTAATGTTCTTTTAAATAGTTTACTCAATAGGTACTTAAATAATGAATTATTTTGCATTTACGAAGAGAAAAACTAATGAAAACTTCATTTTTATATTTTACCACTGTTTAGTTAGAAGGTAGCAAGAGAGCGTTATTTAAAATGGTCGTGAGGCATGGAAGAGGACACAGTTTGATGGATGGTAAGCTTAATAAATATATACATGGCGATCAGCTTATTCGTTAAACAAATTTTTGCAGACGATCCCTTGCAGTTTGTCCTATGGTTGATAGGGTATAGATTGAGGAACCACCTTTATGTTATTAAAGCTGCTATTATAATTGTTGTGTCTTACCTGCAAATCTTTAATTTGATATGCATCAAGGATATAATTTTGTATAAGAATATTTCTTATCTGGAATATTTACCAGGCCTTTTTATGCAGCAGCCTGTAAGTTGGAATTTATAATTTTAATTGTCGCAACGTTGTAAAATTTTGTTAGTGAGAAAATGATGTATACAGGGTGTCCGGTTAGTGTTCCCTCGGAAGATTGTACAAAAGGGGCTAAATTTGAAAAAAAAACCCAAAACTTTCAATGTTCCATCTCTATTACAACTGTGACGACGTCTACTTACGTAACCTGTAATGTTTGTAACTGGCTGCTTACAAACAGAACTCTCTGGCTTTTGTGATGGCGCCTATTTATTACGGTGCTTTCGGTCAATATACTTACGTAATCTTTTTTTACGGAAATCTCGGGCAAGTGCAAAGAACTACACTTGTTTGGCTCTCCTATTGGGAGAACAACCCTGAATAGCGAAACAGCGGAGACACGGAATTGCCAGGGGTCGGAGCTGGAGATCTATCTAATGGATTTCGATCATGCTGCTCAAACGGGTTAATCAGAAGTAAATGACAGAAATAATAACTCGTGAATTTTACCTCTTTAAAATAACGTATTTATTCAGCAATATTTGGGAAACAGAATAATTTACTCTAAACCCTCCACGACTGTACAGTCGCGTGTGTATAAAACTATTTCAAAATGATTAAAAACAAGTCAAGCTGGCAATCAAGAATCTTTACGCGATTTTACGGCGGAATTTTCGGAGACGTTGAATTAATAAATTATTGTGTACGACAAGCAAACGGGCCTTTCCACTAGGATGTATTATAAACGGCGGGCAATCGGTTAGCTATAGATATTTGAGGCTATTAAAATATTGAAACACACGGCAAATTACTGCCGAGTCAACTCTATGCAGATCACCTGTACGGATGGCCCTAGCGAACAGATCCACGCAGTTGATGCATATAATGACTATTTGGTTTCACGTAGGTTTTCCGGTAACCTATTATGCAGGGAGGCTTTTAAGATGGCCATAGCGAACAAATCTCAGCAGCCGTTGCATATTTTAGCAAACAAAAGACCAACGGAGGTATTACTAATTAGCTCTAGTTTACTTTGGTAGCAAAATACGGCGATACTCACGGACAATAGGATCTCTCAATATCTATACTTAACTGAAGGCAGTACCTGCAGAATGTAGCAGGTTACGTGGAATTCTTACCAATATTATATTCAAAGAAATTTACTATTAAAAACTCGGAGCGGCGCTACGGAAAGATTGACGGCTTCAGATTAATCTTCAATTGCTGGCGATCGAACGGATCTGATGCGGCGGAACGTCTCGGACTGAACCTGGACTGCTACTGACTTTCTCGGAATGAGTTTATGAACTGCTGCCGGTTTTCTCGTAATGAGCGTTCCTCTTCCTTTTGTAACCTTTATGACGTATCTAGGTCGCGTGATAGAGGGGCGGTCACTGACTTGAAACGAAGAATTCGGATGCACAACCCGGCGTAACTTGCAGGGGTCCAGCGGATTATGCAATTAGGCTCATCAACTCAGAACGTATATAACCGGAAATGAGTTAGTTGCAATTTCTATACTATATTGCAAAAAGAAACGGATTAAAACGGGCAAGGATTAACATTTTTAGTAACGAATGATTTTTATTTCCGATAATAAAGTTGTAGGAGACCGAAATGGCTACATTTTAAAATTAGTTGATGAAAGCGGGGCGCTATAGATGTCAATCTTTTTAATTGGAACACCCTGTATTTTTTTGGCGCCAGTCAAGCAAATATTTTGCAATCGGATGCAGCGCGACCATATTTGAGCATTACCGATTACTTGATCGTTTCTCACTTTCAGGGATGTTTTGGATTGGTAATGACATTCGTTTACATCAAGGATATTTTTCAATATCAAGAAATTCTATTCAATACGTTTTGGTCCATAAGCTCCTGTGGCAAGAGGACAAGAGACAGAATATTACGCGAAAGCAAAATTATTAAATTAATGTGTATCATTAATTATGGATTATGTATTTTACTGTATTTTTCCCTGTTTCCACTCGTTGGTGATGAGAAGCGTTTCATTTTTGCAGTTATGTATAGCACAGAGCATTTAGGAAGATGGTCGACTGTGTTTATTTTTATTTTTTATCTTTGCTCTCTTGTGATTGCATATGGAGCTGTATGTCCATTATTTGGAGCTGTTTACGTCGTCTTTCATGCCAGATTTCAATTATATCTCATCACCATAATTATGCGCGAAATTCCAAAGCAGGATTTAGGAGGAGGAAATCGCCTTAGAACTGAATTAAAGCGTCAGAGCACAATATATAAGACCTTAGCAATCTGTGCAAAGCAACACGCGGTTATGAAAATGTAAGTAATGGAATGGTAATTTTTTTTCTCGTTAATAAATCCAGTTTTATACCTAAACTTATTTGTACTTTTTTCTGGATATATACTTTAGCCAAGAGACTAACAAATTATGCAATAAGAAAATATGTACGTATTTGTACTTCCCGTATTATAATTTCAGGGTTACCACCACTTTTCTACAAAAAACACAAAACATAATAATGTTGGTATTTAACGTATTTGGCACTCTGGCATTTGTTTCCGCCGCTTGCTTTCTTATTTTTGTAAGTATAACTTTTATAATATATATTTTTTTTAAATTACTATATTAACATTCCGCATAGTAATTTAATAATAATTCTATTGTAGGAAATTAGTCCTTCGAGCAACTGGAGAATGATGTTAACTTTGGCTGGTATTACAACATTATTTTTAACGTTCTGCATATGCGGGCAAAAAATAGCAGACGAAGTAAGTAATAATTTCTAACATGGAAAAAAAAATAAGTTTGCTTCAACTTCAACACCCTGTAGCACTCATATTTTTTTTTCGATGTTTTCCGCCTTGGAAACCTGTATGTCCCGCTTTTTTCAGTCAAATCACTTTTTCGTAACATTATGCAACACTCCTTGGCACCACTGGAATCACGAAAGTAAAATGGCGCTAGGAATGATGTTAACGAACAGCCTGGAACCACTGAAAGTGAGTTGTTTTGGTCTTGTCGATCTGAATTATGGGCTCATATTATTGGTGAGTATCGATCGCATCAAAATGGAGCAACGAGTTTATTCATTTCCTTATTTCAGGCAGTTAGGATTGTTTACAGTTTGCTGGCTCTTTCTCGTAAATTTAAATAATTTGACGAGATGGATAGGAAACTCTGCACATAATTTGCACTACCAACATTTTATTAAACACAATTCAAGATGGCGCACTAGTTCATAACCGGCCGGCGCGTGGCAACCACCAATAAACTCGATGAGTTGTTTGGGAACCAATGGATGGAAACTTGGAACGGTATGGCCTGCAAGTTCTCCCGACCTTAGTCTATTGAATATTTTATTTAGGGCTTTGTCATAGATTTAATACTTAAAATGCATCCAGAAACGCCGAGAAGTGTTAGAGCAAAGTGTAAGAAATGATTTAGCTCTAGCAGCTTTTAAATACCTACTGAGAAGAGGTCTCAAATTTATCTGGAGAAGAATGGCGCACAAGACGAACACAATTTGCGATTAAATTTTTATTTTCTTTTATTGTTAATTGATAATTAAAATATTGTTGTTAATTATGATGTTAAATTTTGTTGCCTCAAATAATAAAATCTTTCTCGTGCTTTAATACTACTACTACTATTTCCTGATGGTAATATAATATGAGCGAGCAAGTATATTTTTGGAAACCTTGATTTTCTCGCGATATTTTGAAATCAAATCCACCTACTATTCTCATTTGAAATAAGAGAGTTGGACTTGATATCTTAAAATTTAGTAGTGATGAAAATTGTTGCCTATAGAAGGTTTTTACTGCATGAAAAAATAATCAAAAATAAAAAAGTTGTGACACAATTTCTCAAAATTTGCCAAATGTCACTTTTTAGACGGAAACTCGGGCGCCAGTTCCTTAATTTTTAAGTGCAAGGAACAGCACTTGTTTGGTGGTGAGAACGTTCAGGGGTAGCTAACAGATGGAGATACGGTTATTTGTCAAGGAGTCTTAAGATGATTGTCTTGTCAACTGGACTTGGACAATTTCTCGATAGGGTTAATTAGAAATAAATAACTGAAATAATAACTCGTGAATTTTACCTATGTATATCAACGTATTTATTTATTAAAACAGTAATAAACAAATCAATAAATAGTATATTTCAGCGACTTTGCAGTCGAGTATTTACAAATTTAATAACGATAAGAAATATGCGGGCTGGCAATCAAGAGTACCTAAATACGTGTGAATTCAATTTTATTTCGGAAGACGGTGAGTTTGGATAACCGGTGTCTGTTTTCGCGGCTGAAACTATTTCAGACGGCAAGCAAACGGAATTTCCGACAGGATATAGTATGAACGACGGGCAGTCGGTTAGCTATAGATATTCTTTTCTATACAGAGGGTTTTACAATACGGCGAACTACTGCCACAAACGCAGAGCTATTTACCAATGACTATTTTTCGTAAGTTAAGTTTTCCGGTAAAACTTTATGCACTGAAGCCTTAAAGATTGCCCGAGTGAGCAAATCTAACCAGCCGATGCACATTTTATGAAACAAAAGACCAATGGAGGAATTACTAATTAGCTCTAGTTTGATTTAGTAGTATAATACAGCGGTACTCACGAACAATAAGATCTCTGAATATCTATACTTAACTGAAGGCGGTGCGGACGGATAGTAGCGAACCACGGGGTATTCTTACCAAGATTATTTTCAAGAAAATTTATTACTATGATTCGGAGCGGCGGTTACGGACGGAAGTGAAAACGGTGACTGCTTTGGATTGATCTGGGACTGATCTTCAACTGATGCGGACTGAACGTTCCTCGGCGTTTTATTACTTTTATGACGTATCCAGACGGCGCGTTAAAGGGGCTTACTGACTTGAAACGAAGGACTCGTACTCACAACGTTATTTACTGTGGTCGAGCGTATTATGTAATTAGCAACATTGACTGAACGGACTCGAATTAATATTTTAACCAGTTTTAGTAACTAATGATTTTTATTTCCGACTCGGTCATTATTTATAATAATTCACGGATTTTAATTATACGGGGGATTATCGAAAATTAATCAATTAATTACTTGACTGCTTGTTTACCAGCGGGTTTTTTACAACTCAATACTAACCTAACTAAAACAGGACTTACTAAAAAGCGGCGGCAGGGTGTACCCAAGTGACGGTAATATTTAAAGCACAAACGACATTCCTTGACTGAAAAAAATCACTTCGTTACGTTATAAATGCCTATCGCTTAATTTGTTTAATTTCCGTTTAATTTATTGCTTTAGCTATAACGCTAAAGTAGGATTATAATATAATCTGTGAATAATCATTTTTTACCGTTTTATCGTAAATTTTGTTAGAATTTTACCTAATAACCTGTGCTTTGCACGTAGGTTGAGTTATCGCCATTTTACCGTATTTTGTCTAGTTGTAGACGTATTTCTCGCTCAATTAATTATTAATCGAGGTATTATCCAATAATTTAGTTGGATAATATATTGCTGTTATTAAAAAATTACAGATTATCTTTTATTTCGTACAGAGAACGATTTCTGCGTGGATTTATTAGGTAACTCACGCCTTGGAGTGTTGCTGATTCCTTGATATAAAGTTGGGAAAATCTACAATAGCTATTGGATATTGCACTTGGAGTAATTTTCCACACACACCAAAATACTTCTGCACACACTCGACGTGCGTTTCGCCAACCAAGTTGGCATCATCGGGAGATGGTTAAAACTCATAGAAACGTGTTTTATAAGGGATCGTCTGAAAAATTTGTTTCCTCTTAAAAAAATATAAAAACAGTATCGAGGTAAATATTATGTTGGACAGTTCCCACTAAAAACTCTGAAAAAACCGAAACAGTAGAAAAAAACGAGCAAGAATACTACCCAATAAGCTAGGTGGCCACCGTGTATATTTACTATTCAATAATTAAACTTACCATCCATCAACCTTTGCCCTCTCCCATCGAATAGCCTTTCGACCATTTTAAATGACGCCTTGTTCCTATCTTGTAACTAAACTTCTCGCTAACTTGGTTTGTAATCCAGTGGCAAAATACAAACAGAAGGTTTCATTAGTTTTCTTCATCTTGAATTATTCGTGAACGCAGAATAATTAATTGCTTAAGTACTGAGCAAACTATTTAAAAGAACATTAGTATAGTTTATTGCCACAGACTAAATCAACCATTTCGACAGAACTGGCTTTGGCTGTAGAGGCAATATACAAACGGTCATTGTGAAGCCCGGGTTCGGGCTCAACAACGTATCAAGGTGTATTCCATCACGATTTGGTTAGATACGTAAATTTTAGGGAGGGCTCAACAACGTACTATTTCCATCTTAGAGAAATACAGATTAGTTCTCGAAACATGTATATGGGAGGAGCCTTTGGCTTACTTTATATACTGTATATAACTTTATTTACACGATACGTTGTAACGATTTAAGTTGCAATTCGTTACAGCAGGTTATAGTTTCTATTTTGCGTATTAAAATATGACTCCTCACAACTGAATAGCCCTGTATTCGCATTTGATCGGTATGTGGTAGAGAAAATACAACAGAAACGCCACAGCGGATGAACGTTGTGAACGAGGCTCGTCCCGGGCTAGAGAGGAGTGTCTTTTGCCTTTCGAATTATACCTAGGTAAGTCATACATTTCTTGTAGTCGCTTAAATATCGCTATTCATAAAATTTGCTTATTAATTATTGTTTTCGCTTTATTGTCCTATAGTAAAAATAATAATTTGTCAAAATAATTACCGTATTTCGTATTATTTCCATATTTTGAATTATTTTCAGATAATTACCTAGTAGCACTGTTTTTTAAGCACTTGGATGGGTATTCCCATTTCCGTTTTACCGTATCTTGTCTAAAGTAGACGTTTTCGTGGTTCAATTATTGTTAATTGACACGTTATACAATATTTAAATTGTATAAATTATCGCTGTAAGTGAAACTTGCATATTATCGTTATTTCGTACATAGAACAATTTCTGTGTGGATTTTTATTGTTATTGGGTTCGACTGTGGTTCATATGAGCTGGAAAAAGGAAAACTACACTGGTTTTGGATAGTGAAGGAAGTCCACTTGAGACTTAGGTTTTTGCAGAATTTATTTACTGTCCAGAGCTACAGATTTCTGTCCAGGAGCTTCCAAAGCATACGGGGTAAGTGATCTATAGTATTTTTTTCTTCTCTTTGAATTAATCAATTTGTAGTACATTTGATCACTAGCTTCGGATGTGACAGAAGTCCGATTTTCTGGTTTCCTTTTTTCATCATATTCACGCTATCACAGTTCTATATCGATTTTACTATTGACAAATTAGTATTATTAGTTCATTCCTTAATTTTCGTGTAAGTTACAAGAGTGTAGATTTACCTTGGTTTTACGTATTTCCTGCCATTTTGAATTAGGCATAAGTTCGTTCATTTTTGTTCGTCGGAAAGCGAAAAACATTATCGGTATCTCATATATTAATTTTTGCTATTTTTACCGTTAAACTATTAGTAAAATATTAACTTGAAATCTTTATGTGTGCTAAAATTTCGAATTTATTTCAATATTGTGATTATTGTTACCAATTATTTTGTTATTAATATTAAATATCTGAATCTTTAGAGTTATTACTTCATTAACGTTTCTAAGTTTAAATTGTCCCGTACAAATCTGACATTAAATTATAGTCCTTTAAAAATTACAGTCTCCTCATGGTTTTCAACCTATAGGACAAATTCAATCAAGTTAGGTTATTTGTTAACGAACTGATAGTGAAGTTTTGCAACCTTACTAAATTCTTGTGTTCGAATTTTAGTATTATTTTGTTAATGATTCAATTTTTTAGTAATTGGTGTCAGATACCGTATTTTTATGTAAATTTGGAAATTTTACAAATTCTAATATTTTGTGTCATTTTGACAATTTTTTCAATCTTTTTTTTTTTTCTATTGTAATATTAAGAAATATTAATTTTGTGAATTTTATCTAGTAATTTAACTATATTGCCGGAACTTTGTTATTTTTGCATCTACCACTAGTTGAAATAATTTTCAACCTTGTTTTATTTGGCAGCGAGCGGAGGACTGACTTGACTCACTTCATAGCGATATGAAGTTAAGCAACAGCTACCGCGTTTAGTACTTGGATGGGGACTATCCACGGAAAGACGCGGTCTCGTTTCCCTACTTCTAGCGGCTTGTATATCAGCTTAATCGCAGAAGCAATACAACTGTAGGCGAGAGGTGTATTGAGGATATACCATCCTTCGGAGGGGATGTAAAGCAGTCGGTCCCTTGTCTATTAAATGTTAGGCAAGTAAAAAATCCCTACTCTTAGTAAGATAAGAGGTTCGGCAAAATTTCCAGGTTGGGGGTAGCTCGTCTCCTGGCGTCGGTGATTGGCCCTGGTAACGGAAATAGGCCGACGTTAAATAAGTGATTAAAAAAAAAAAAAAAAAACCTTGTTTTATTTCTCTATTTCCTTTTCTCAACTGCTTTGTCTTTATTTCATGACAAAATGTCTAGTTTTTTAATTCTGTAACTCCTCCTCTGGGTCTGTAAATAAATTTTAGATAGGTTTTGCTATTGAAAAATGACGTGGCCTCACATAGACATATTATTTTACAGTTTACGTATCGATTGCAAAATGAAAAAGGAATAAATTTTAATTAACAGACTAATGTTCTTTTGATTAACTTACACAGTGCATATACAATAAATTATTCTATCTGATTTTACAAGTGCTTTGAGAGATGGAAAAAATTAATGCAAGCCTTGGTTGGCATTGTGACTGGATTCTTAAGTCAGATAAAAACAAAGCGCAATTTAAGATGGTCAAAACGTTATCTAACAGAAGAGAACAAACATTGTCGAATGGTAAGTTTAGTTCTAATTAGGGTGGCCAAAAATGATTATTCAATTTGGGACTGTTTAAATCGAATTTTCTCGATTTTTTTAAATTGTTTTTATATTTTTTTATGAGGAAAACAAATCTTGGTAGACGATCCCTTACAGTTCATCATGTGGCTGGTGGGATATAAACTGAAGGACCACCTGTATGTAATAAAAGCTGTTTTTCTTATCGTGGTGTCCTACCTGCAAATCTTCAACGCTATATGCATCACGGAAATAATTTTTTTTAAGAATTTTAGTTATCTGGAATATTTACCAACTGTTATTATGCAACAAACTGTAAGAGGATATTTATGTTTTTAATTATTAATTTTTCTACTTTTTGTAATTTTTTTCTTTGACCATATTGGTTGATCTATACCCTTTTTTAGGGATGCTTTGGATTGTTATCATTATTTGTTTATATAAACGACATTTTGCAACATCAAGAAATTTTGTACACTACGTTCTGGTCCATCGGTTCCAGTGGAGAGAAAACAAAACGCAGAATATTACGAGAAAGCAGAATTATTAAATTAACGTGTATTTTACTTTATGGTTTATGTATTTTAGCGAATATGTCCTATCTTCCATTGGTTGGTGATGAGACGCGTATTATTTTTCCAGTTATGTATTGCGCAAAGCATTTCGAGTGCATTTATTTTATTTATGTACGTATGCATATTTTTGTTGTCGTATGGAACTGTTACTCCATTATTTGTAATTATTTATGTCATCTCTCACGCTAAATTTCAATTTTATCTCCTCAACGAGGACATACGCAAAATTCCAAAAGAGGATTTGGTGGGAAGAAATCGCCTTAGAAGTGAATTAATGTATCAGTGCACAATATATGGTAGCTTATCATTCTGTGCAAAGCGCCATGCGGTTATTAAAATGTAAGTAAAGATTGATCATTTATACAGGGTGTCCCAGCCTCGCGTCGGCCAAATGTCCTGGCTCTCCTATAAGAGATATCGAAAAAATTTCAAAAACGAGATGATAGAGGACACAATGGTGCATAGTATAGAAATATTTTGAAATGTACAGGGTGATCGATTTAGGCGTGATGTTATAAACTTATGTTTTTTTAAATGGAACACTAGGTATATTATTACATATTTGAATTCTCCTTTTAAAGACGACTCAATCGATATGTCACTTGATGGGTCTGCGATGGGTCGGTACCATGATAAGGGTGAGTTTGTACCAAAAACGTGCCAACTTTGTGAGCTCACTGTGGCGTAGCGGAAAAGCATTTTGAGATCTAGTTTGCGCCAAAAATTGTCAAAAACCGTGTAGTTTACGCTGCTGTTATCACATCTAACGAAATCAGTCATTTTATACCGGGTGAGTCAGGAAACGCCAAATCTACTTTTTCCCATTTTTTTTCAAATGGAACACCCTGTATATAATAATAATAATAATAATAATAATAAACGACTTTATTATAAAAGTATACAGAATACTAATACAATGGGCGAAGTTTAGCCAGTTTTACCCGGCTACTCTTACACTTAACCCGGAAATGCTTCTCCACTACGCCACAGTGAACTCACAAAGTTGGCACGTTTTTGATACAAACTCACCCATATCATGGTACCGACCCATCGCAGACCCATCAAGTGGCATATCGATTGAGTCGTCTTTAAAAGGAGAATTCAAATATGTAATAATATACCTAGTGTTCCATTTTAAAAAACATAAGTTTATGACATCACGCCTAAATCGATCACCCTGTATATCTCAAAATATGTTTATACTATGCACCATTGTGTCCTCTATCATCTCGTTTTTGAAATTTTTCGATATTTCTTATAGGAGAGCCAGGACATTTGGCCGACGCGAGGCTGGGACACCCTGTATTGGCTGCTAGTAAGTGTGCTGGAACTGTAACTTACAGGATCACTTGGGATGTTAAAAAATAATGTCTCAACGTACTATTTTTAACGTCAAACTCTGTTCTGCAAGGTATTTGTACTTACGTCATTTTAATTTTAGGGTAACGAGCACTTTCTTAAGAAAAACGACAAATGTACCGATGTTGTTCATTTCCGTAGCTGGCGTACTGACATTCGTTGCTGCTATTTGTTTTCTAGTTTTCGTAAGTATAACTTTTTTTTAATAATTTTGAATGACAGAACAATACTTGTTTTCCTGGTGTTTAATCTTCACTTCTGTGTTAGGGTTAGTTTAGACACTTTACTTAATAATAATCAAATTGTAACTGGCTGTATGGTCTACGACTTAAAGCAATTAAAAAAAAAAAAAAAAAAAAAAAAAAAAAATTGTTTGATTGTAGGAAGTTAGTCCTTCGAGCAACTGGAGAATGATTTTGGTTTTGGCGACTACTACATCAATATTTTTAACGTTCTGTATATACGGACAAGTATTAACCGACGAAGTAAGTATCCATATTTGCCAGCAAACCAAACACCCCATCAATTCCCTTCAATTTTCGTGAAAACAGAGACTATTGAAAGACGTACAGTAAATGAAGTCCATACGTCCGCATCGACGTTGTGGACTACATTAGAAAAATCTGAAAAGTCCTAGCCAGTATATTACAAATGCTGCACATAATTGAGAAGAAAAATGAAACGCGAAGTTTGAATATGAATTGTAATAATGTTGTGCTCGTTTTCAGTCAAATCAATTTTTTGTAACGTTGTGCAACACTCCTTGGTACTACTGGGATCGACGAAGCAAAATGGCATTGGGAATGATGCTAATGAACAGCCTGGAACCAATTAAAGTTAGTTGTTTTGATCTCGTCGATTTGAATTATGAGATCATATTAATGGTAAGTATTGATCATGTCATAATGAAGCAGAAATTTAGTTGGTTCTATATTTTAGGCGGTTAGAACCGTTTACAGTTTGCTGGCAGTTTCTTCAAAGTTCAAATAATTCGACGAGATGAATAGAAAACAAATGCGCCTTCTATAGGAGGAGCTTTCGCTTTTCATATTTTACACTGCAAGCACAGAACACTTTCAACCTAAAGCACACTCATTTTTTGCGAATTTGCAACAATTCTAACAAACAAACAATTTTTCGTACACTTAAGATATTTATTCAGATAGTCCAAGTTTGCTTGGTTTAATATATGCGACCAAAAATGTATAGTTTTTTAATTCTCTAGTTCCTCTTCTGGGTTTGCTAATCAAATTTTAGGGGGAATTTTGCTGTTGGTAAAATAAATGTCAACCATTTATACATGCCAAAAATTGTTTAAAAAAAATAACATAGATCCCGTAGGGACTACATATGAATTTTTGGCAACAAATGTCGATATTTTTTAATCCATAGTCGGATGTAATATCGACTTCATCAATTATGCCCATTAACAAATTGGGATGCAACGTCGGCACTCGCAATTAAATTGCTATATTATTTATGGTTCGCCTATCGATTGTAATATAACAATGATTATTTCTTGATTAATTCGCCTAATGTTCCTTCGAATAACTAATGCAGTGCTTAAGCAATAAATTATTCCTTTTGATTTCTCGAATACATTAAGAGATGGAAAAAAATTAAAGTAAATTCGGGATCATATTGTGCCGCTGCTGTATTATAAACCGAGCCAGTGGAAAGTCCAGTCACAAGATAAGAGCAAGGCATAATTTAAAATGGTCAAAAGTGGAGAACAAAAATTGATGGATGGTAAGTTTGCCTAATTATTGTATGTTATACAAGGTGTCCGTCTAGTGCGTATGTGTTAAATTAAATAAGACACTGTTTGTTATTGTAATTTTCAACAGATAAAATAATCGAAAATATTTTAGTGGTTTATAATTCTTGGCGGATATACGCTGTCACAAAAAAACGAAAAATTTTTGTAATTTGGAATATTTTCGGCAGATAATTTCCCCAGAACAGAGCATTCAACAATTTAATAATTTTGCTGTCCTTCATTTTTCGTGACATATTATTTTCGGTACTGTAACGAAGTGATTTTTCCAATCAAGGAATGTTCATTTTTGCTTTAACTATTACTGTCACTTGGGTACACCCTGCCGCTGTTTTAGTAAGTAAGTCCTGTTTTAATTAAAATATTAATGAGTTGTTAAAAAGGCCGCTGGTAAACAAGCAATCAAGTAATTAATTGATTAATTTTCGACAATCCCTCGTATAAATAAAATCCGAGAAATATTATAAATAATGGCCGAGTCGGAAATAAAAATCATTCGTTACTAAAAATGTTAATCCTTGCCCGTTTTAACCCGTTTCTTTTTGCAATATAGTAGAGAAATTGCAAGTAACTCATTCCCGGTTATATACGTTCTAAATTGATGCGCCAAATTGCATAATCCGCTGGACCCCTGAAAGTTACGCCGGGTTGTGCATCCGAGTCTGTCGTTTCAAGTCGGCGACCGCCCCTCTATCACGCGACCTAGCTACGTCATAAAGGTTACAAAAGGGAGAGGAACGCTCACTTCGGTCTCATTCCTCATTCCGAGAAAATCGGCAGCAGTTCAGCTCATTCCGTGAAAGTCGTCCGCAGTCCAGGTGCATTCCGAAATAGTCCGCGAGATCAGATCCGATCCACAGTTTCGCGCCACCGCTCCGAGTTAAACAGTAAATTCAGCTAGGAAATTATTTGAAAATAATTTTGGTAAGAATACGCCGTAGTCTACTGCAATTTGCGAGTACTGCTTTCAGTTAAGTATAGATATTAAAAGTTCTTTTGTCCGAACGTATAGTTGTATTATACTACGCAATCAAACCAGAGCTAATTAGTAATACCTCCGTTGGTCTTTTGTTTGCTAATATATGCAGCGGCTGCTGAGGTTTGTTCGCTATGACCACCTCAAAAGCCTCCCTGCATAATAGGTTACCGGAAAACCTACGTTAAACCAAAAAGTCATTATATGCATCAACTGGTTGGATTTGCTCGCTGGGGCCATCCATATAGGTGATCTGCATGGAGTTGACTCGGGAAACTTACGTTCATTAACAAGTAGCTCTACGTTTGTGGCAGTAGTTTGCCGTGTATTTAAAAATTCCGTATAGCCTACAATATCTATAGCTACCCGATTGCCCGCCGTGCATAATACATCCTAGCGGAAAGGTCCGTTTGCTTGTCGTACCTAGAAATTCATTAATCACACGTATCCGAAAATTCCGACGTAAAATCGCGTAAAGACTCTTGATTGCCAGCTTGACTTGTTTTTAATCATTTTGAAATAATTTTATACACACTCGACTGTACGTACAGTCGTGGAGGTAGTAGAATTAATTATTATGTTTCTAAATATTTCTGAATAAATACGTTATTTTAAAAAGGTAAAATTCACGAGTTATTCTTTCTGTCATTTATTTCTGATTAACCCGTTTGAGCAGTATGATCGAAATCCATTAGATAGACCTCCAGCTCCGACCTCTGGCAATTCCGTGTCTCCGCTGTTTCGCTATTCAGGGTTGTTCTCCCAATAGGAGAGCCAAAAAAGTGTAGTTCTTTGCACTTAAAAATTAAAGGACTGGCGCCCGAGATTTCCGTATAAAAAGATTACGTAAGTATCTTGACAGAAAACACCGTTATACGTAGGCACCATCACAGTACTTACTTTTGTTTTGAAGCTGTGGACATTTATATCGAAATTTCGACTATAAAATTAAGGAAACATTTTGATATTTAACAGGGGGCTTTTTTTATAAATTTTACAGTAATTTTTGATAACTGGAAAATGAGAAACTGGAAAAAATAGACAAAATAGGTAACAAAAATTCTAAATCTTTATCGAAATTTGTTCTTAGCCCCAAATTAAAAAATATAAGGTGTGATGAACCTAAAATCCTCCTGAACTTTTAGTTAGCTAATTTTTTTTTAAGACGCTTTCTACAATTTTTAAGCAGCTTTGAATGGAAATTTATGTAAATTGTCCAACATAATATATTTAGTAGGTAGGTACTAGTAAGTATTTTTCAATTGAGAAAACAAATCTTTGTAGAAGATCCCTTACAGTTTATCATGTGGTTGATAGGATGTAATCTAAGAAATCGCCTTTATGCAGTGAGAACCGTTATTATTATCGTGGTGACTTACTTGCAAACCTTTAATGTGATATGCATCAAGGATATAATCTTATATAAGAACTTTACTTATCTGGAATATTTACCAGGTGTTTTTTTGCAACAAACTGTAAGTACTCAGAAATTCATAATTTTAATTATCGCAATGATATCAAATTTTGTAAGCAATGAAAAAAAATATAATTATTTGTTATTAAATTAGTTCTCTAACAGATGAAAATTAATTCATTGTATCGGGTGGTCCAAAAAAAAACCAGAATTTTCATTTTAAATCATCTTTTACTTTTTCATCAATTTCCAACTTTTTGAGCTCGTTCGACATCAAAAGCTTCCCGCTAAATAATTCTGTATCAGAAACTGATGTTACGATCATATCAAGGCACACGTAGTTAAACTATTTTACGGTTTGCCATCATAAAAATGTATGAACTATTTTATTTTTGACAGTTAATTTTTCTTCTGTAATTTGACCCTTATTCTTTTTTTTTTTTCGTTACGACTCAGTATCTGAGTTTATTCAGTCGTACAACTATTTGAGGCATTATCGACTGTGTATTTGATCAATACTTACTTTCAGGGATGTTTTGGATTGTTAGTAATGTTTGCCTATATCAAGGATATTTTGCAATACCAAGAAAAGTTGTTCGGTACGTTTTGGTCCATGAGTTCCTGTGGTGGGAAGACAAAACGCAGAATATTACGAGAATGCAAAATTATTACATTAATCTGTATTTTGATTTATGGTTTAAGTGTTTTAGCGCATTTTGTGTGCTTCTTTCCACTAGTTGGGGATGAAACGCGTTTGAATTTTCCAGTTATGTATTGCAAAAAGCATTTCGGAGAATGGTCCAGAGGAGTCATTTTAATTTTTTACTTGTGCATATTATTGATATCGTATGGAGCTGTATGGTCTTTATTTGTAACTATTTATGTCTTCTTTCATGCCAAATTCCAATTTTATCTCCTCAACGTGGCCGTACGCAAAATTCCAAAGGAGGATTTAATAGGGCAAAACCATCTTAATCGGAAATTAATGCATCAGAGCACAATATATGGAATGCTATCGGTTTGTGCAACACATCATGTCGTTATAAAAACGTAAGTAATATATTAATAATTGATTGATTTGATTTGGTTTGAATTTTAGGGTCACTAACATTTTCCTACGAAAAGCACAAAATGTACCGATGTTGATATTTTCCGTATCTGGTATACTGGCATTCGTGTCTGCTTCTTGTTTCCTTATATTCGTAAGTATAACTTTATTAACAATTTTTGTTCCAGCAATATGCCGATAATCCTTATAGTAAATCATTTGAGAGTAGTTTTTTTCACTTACATTAGTACTCAATTATAATCGTAAATTACTGTCAGTGTCGTTTTCTGATTACATATTTCCATTTTTCTTGTTGATCATAATTGGTGTATTTTAGTTTTAAATTCTATCTACAGCGAAAATACAATAAAATTGTTTAATTATTGTAGCGACTTGGTCCTTCGAGTAACTGGAAAATGGTTTTGGTTTTGGCGACTATTATATCAATAACTTCAATGTTCTGCATAAGTGGACAAGAACTAATCAACGAAGTAAGTATTTATCTTTATCACCATACCAAACAGCCAATCCATTTTACTCCATATAAGAGTTGCAAGATATATTCAAAATCGAAAACCTACTTTCGTTTATCAAAATATTCACAGAAAGTCTGTTTCAGTCAAATCAGTTTTTTGTAACGCTATACAACACTCCTTGGTACCACTGGAATAAACGAAGCAAAATGGCATTGGGAATGATGTTAACGAACAGCATGGAACCAATGAGAATGAGCTGTTTTGGTCTCGCCGATTTGAATTATGCGTTCATATTAATGGTAAGTATTGATCACGTCATAATGAAGCAAGGAGTTTATTTACTGTTATATTTCAGAATGCCAGAACCATTTACAGTTTGTTGGCTGTTTCTTCAAAGTTCAAATAATTCTTACAACTTCTATGGAAGGCGTGTTCGCTTTGCACATTTTACACTACAAGCACAACACTTTCAACTTAAAATCGCCCTCGTTTTTTGCGAAAATAATTTTTCGTAAACTTAAGATTTTTATTCAGATAGTCTAAATTAGCTTAGTCTAATATTTATATGCGACCAAAAATTTAAAGTTTTTTAATTCTCTAGTTTCTCTTCTGGGTCTGAAAATCATATTCTCGGGGGAATTTTGCTGTTGGTAAATGCCAAAGATATTTACACCTGCCAAAAAAATATTTAAAAAAATTAACGCGTTCTTCGTGACTACATCTACTTTTTAATAAATTCATCAATTGTACGGCATTAATATAATTTTATGGCTTACATATCGATAACAGTGAAAGTTTTAATTAGTATTAGAAGTAGGATAATGTTCTCTTGAATAACTTATACAGTGCGTAAACAAAACATTATTTCGTCTAATTTCCCGAATACTTTGGGAAATGAAAAAGTTAACGAAAGCTTCGATTCATATTGTGCCATTACTGAGTTACAAACCGAGTTAGTGAAAGGTCTAGTCATTAGATAAGAGCAAGGAATAATTTAAAATGGTCAAAACGTTTTCCAATAGTGGAGAACGAAAATTAATGAATGGTAAGTATATTTATCGAATAATATACAGAGTGCCCACCAAGCGCGTCTGTATTCAGATTTGTTTGAACTGAGAACATCAGCAAGAGCATTTTAAAGGTTTCAAGTGCTTAGTGGAAAATTTGTGCATAATATTATAGTCCTCGAAAATGTTTTTATATTTTTTTACGGAGGAAACAAATCTTTCTAGATGATCCCTTACAGTTTATCCTGTGGCTTATGGGATATAAATTGAGGAACCACTTTTATGTATTGAGAGCCATCATTATTGTTGTGGTGTCCTACCTGCAAATGTTCAACCTTATATGTATTACGGATATAATTTTAAAGAAGAATTTTACATATCTGAAATATTTACCAATGGTTTTTATGCAACAGCTTGTAAGTAGATACACATAATTTTTATTTTCGCAAATTATAAGTGATAAGAACATATTTATTTGTTTGAGCTGAGGAAGAAATTTTGTTGATGAAAGATCATTTATCTCCCTTTTGCAATTGCACTCCATATCCCAGATTATTCACATATTGGACCATAAGCGTAACCGATTGTTTGATCGACATTTTCTTTCAGGGATGTTTTGGACTGCTAATGGGATTCGTTTATGCCGAAAATGTTTTTCAACTTCAAGATATTTTTTTCAACACGTTTTGGTGCATAAGCTCCAGTGGTGAGAAAACAAAAGACAAAATACTGCAGGAAAGCAAAATTACTAAATTAACGTGTATCTTGTGTTACGGCTTATGTACTTTAATGCATTTCTCCTTCCTTCCACTAGTTGGCGATGAAAAACATTTACTGTTTCCAGTTATGTATTGCGCAAAGTATTTCGGAAGATGGTCGAGTGCATTCGTTTTAATTTATTACTTATGCCTTTTACTGGTTGCATATGGAATTGTATGTCCATTACTTATAGCTATGTATGTCATCCTACACGCCAAATTTCAATTTTATCTCCTCAACGAGTATATACGCAAAATTCCAAAGAATTTGGTGGGAAAAAAATGCCTTAATAGTGAATTGGCGCATCAGAGCGCAATATATGAAAGATTATCGGTCTCTGCAAAGCATCATGCAGATATAAAGAAGTAAGGATTGATAATTTTTTTTATTAATGATGAACTAGGAACGTAAGAATCTCCCACGGTGGCTTCCGGTAATAAGAGGCCGCGAACAAGAATCAGTGACGTCACAATAGCCGGCTGTGCATCATAACTTATTTATAATACATCATTTCATATTTATAAGAGTAAAACGAAATGTTTCTAAATTATTATTTTTACTAAAGAAACACTTGCGCAACATTTTAACGATGCATGGCCTGCCGAGTTTTTTTAACGATGCATGGCCTGCCGAGTTTCAGCTAGAGTGAGGCATGGCGTTAAGACGACTATTGTGACGTCAAGTCACGTATTTCATGGCCTTCACTTCCTGGAGGTTACGCTCTCATTTTTGCAAGATACACAAAAGAAAACGGAACATCAGAGAAAAAATTTGTTCAGTTTGTTGCGTTCTGTGGGATTCAAAGGATCTAAATTTAAATGAATAAAATCTATTTTCAATATCTCTGGGACTTAACATTAAGTACTTGCTACGTTACCGGCTTGCTTCTCCTAATTTCTTCACGATGTGGTTGTTAGGAAATGTGCAATGCACCTTTGCTAATCTCTAACTCAATTTTACTGTGCAATTGTTCTTATCGTATTACAATTTTAGGGTGACTAACACTTTCCTACGAAGAACACAAAATGTACCAATGTTGATATTTTCCATACTTGGAGTGCTGACATTCGTTTCTGCCTCTTGTTTTATTATCTTCGTAAGTATAATTTACATAGTAATTTTTGTTAAGAGACATAGCTTTGCTGATAATCCTGATAGTGAGTCATTTCACCTAAATTAGTATTCAACAGAATGATAGCACAATTATTTAATTGTAGGAAATTAGTCCTTCCAGCTATTGGAGAATGGTTATAATTTTGGTGACTAGAATATTATTAACTTTAACGTTCTGCATATACGGGCAAAAATTAACCGACGAGGTAAGTATCCATTTTTATCAACTAACCAAACCCTTGCATGAATCCTCTTCGATTTTAATGGAAACGTATCGTGCTGGAAACTGTACGATTGCAGTAAAATCCACATGTAAAAGCTTTTTCGTCTAAAGCTGTTTGGAGCTGCTTCCAAATCTTCCCCGAATCAATGAGAACGTGAAACATTATTAAATTGTAATACAAATTTGTATTGCTCTTTTCCAGTCGAATCAGTTTTCTGTAACGCTGTACAACACTCCTTGGTACCTCTGGGATAAACGAAGTCAAATGGCGTTGGGAATGATGTTAATGCACAATCGGGAACCATTGAGAGTGAGTTGTTTTGGTCTTGTCGATTTGAATTATGTGCTCATATTATTGGTAAGTATCGATCACAATAAAATGAAGCAACGTGTTTGTTAATTTCTATCATATTTCAGGAAGGTAGAATTATTTACAGTTTGTTGGCTATTTCTTCAAAGTTCAAATAATCTGATGAGCAGAAAATAAATACAACTATTATGGGAAACGCTTTGGACTTGCATATTCTCCGCTAGAAGAACACTTAACACTTTCAACTTAAAGCATACTCGTTTTTTGCGCAGATAATTTTAGCCAGCATTTTTAGTAGATTTAAGATATTTATTCAGATGGTCCAAGTTTGTTTTGTCCAATATATGTGACACAAAATTTAAAAGTTTTTTAATTTTGTTATTCCTCTTCTGGGTTTGCTAATCAATTTTTAGGGGGAATTTTGCTGTTGATAAATGTCGTCATAACCATTTACATGCCAAACATTATTAAAAAAAAAAATAACGTAGATCCCGTAGACTACATATGAATTTTTGGCAACAAATGTCGATATTCTTTAATCTACAGTCGGATGTAATAATTTCCTGTTAGATTTCTTCAATTATGCCCATTAACATATTGGGATGCAGCGTCGGTCCTCGCAATTAAATTGCCACATTATTTTATAGTTAGCATATCGATTGCAAGAGAACAAAGAATATTTCTTGATTAATTAGACTAATGTTCCTTCGAATAACTAATACGGTGCCTCAACAATAAATTATTCCATTTGATTTCGCAAATACATTAAGAGATGGAAAAAATTAAAGTCAATTCAGGATCATATTGTGCCACAGAGCTGAATTATAAACCGAGCCAGTGGAAAGTCAAGTCACAAGATAAGAGCAAGCATTGTTTAAAATGGTTAAAAGTGTAGAACAAAAATTGATGGATGGTAAGTTTGCCCAATTATTGTATATTATACAAGGTGTCCGTCTAGTGCATATCTGTTCCGTAGCCGGGTGGTAATCAGATTTGTTAAATTAAATAGGACGCTGTTTGTTATTGTATGTTTCAACAGATAAAATATTCGAAAATGTTTTAGTGGTTTATTATTGGCGGATATACGCTGTCACAAGAATGATAAATTTTAGTAATATGGAATATTTTGGGCAGATAATTTCCCCAGCACAGAGCATTTATGTTCGATCAGGCATTTTATAATTTTGTTGTCTCACCTTTTACGTAGCATATTATTTTCGGTAGGTACTTACTTTTGTTTTGAAGCTGTGAACGTTTGTATCGAAATGTGGAGTATAATAAAATTAAAAGAAACTTTTTGATATTTAACAGGCGGGGGCCTTTTTTTAATAGACGTTACAGTAATTTTTGATAAATGGAAAATGAGAAATTGGAAAAAAATAGACAAAATATAGGGTAACAAGAAATCTAAATCTTTATCGAAATTAGTTTTTAGCCCCGAAATAAAAATTATGAGGTGTGACGAACCCAAAATCCTCCTGAACTTTTAATTAGCTACATTTTTTCTACGACGTTTTCTACAATTTTTAAGTAGCTCTTAGTGGAATTTTTTTCAAATTATCTAACATAAAATATTTAGTACTAGAAAGTGTTTTTCAATTGAGAAAACAAATCTTTGTAGATGATCCCTTGCAGTTTATCATGTGGCTTATGGGATATAAATTGAGAAACCACTTTTATGTATTGAGAACCGTTATTATTATCGTGGTGACTTACTTGCAAACTTTCAATGTGATATGCATCAAGGATATAATCTTATATAAGAACTTTACTTATCTGGAATATTTACCAGGTGTTTTTTTGCAACAAACTGTAAGTACTCAGAAATTCATAATTTTAATTATCGTAATGTTATCAAATTTTGTAAGTAATAAAAAAAATATAAATATTTGTTTTTAAATTAGTTTTCTAACAGATGAAAATTAATTCATTGTATCGGGTGGTCCAAAAAAAAAAAAACAGAATTTTCAATTTAAAGCATCTTTTACTTTTTCATCGATTTCCAACTTTTTGGGCTCGTTCGACATCAAAAGCTTCCAGCTAAATGATTCTGTATCAGAAACTGATATCATGATCATATTAAGGCAGACGTAGTTAAACTATTTTATAGTTTGCCATCATAAAAATGTATGAACCATTTTATTTTTATGACAGTTAATTTTTCTTCTGTAATTTGACCCTTATTTTTTTTTTTTTTCGTAACGACTCAGTATCTGAGTTTATTCAGTCGTATAACTATTTGAGGCATAATCGACTGTGTATTTGATCAATACTTACTTTCAGGGATGTTTTGGATTGCTAGTAATGTTTACCTATATCAAGGATATTGTGCAATACCAAGATGAGTTGTTCGGTACGTTTTGGTCCATGAGTTCCTGTGGTGGGAAGACAAAACGCAAAATATTACGAGAAAGCAAAATTATTACATTAATCAGTATTTTGATTTATGGCTTAAGTGTTTTAGCGCATTTTGTGTGCTTCTTTCCACTAGTTGGGGATGAAACGCGTTTGATTTTTCCAGTTATGTATTGCACAAAGCATTTCGGAGAATGGTCCAGAGGAGTCCTTTTAATTTTTTACTTGTGCATATTATTGATATCGTATGGAGCTGTATGGTCTTTATTTGTAACTATTTATGTCATCTTTCATGCCAAATTCCAATTTTATCTCCTCAACGTGGCCGTACGCAAAATTCCAAAGGAGGATTTAATAGGGCAAAACCATCTTAATTGGAAATTAATGCATCAGAGCGCAATATATGGAATGCTATCGGTCTGTGCAAAACATCATGTGGTTATAAAAACGTAAGTAATATATTAATAATTGACAGATTTGATGTGGTTTGAATTTTAGGGTAACTACCACTCTCCTACGAAAAGTACAAAATGTACCGATGTTGATATTTTCCATATCTGGTGTACTGTCATTCGTGTCTGCTTCTTGTTTCCTTATATTCGTAAGTATAACTTTATTAACAATTTTTGATCCACCAATATGCTGATAATCCTTATAGTAAATCATTTGAGAGTAGTTTTTTTCACTTATATTAGTACTCAATTATAATCGTAAATTACTGTCAGTGTAGTTTTCTGATTACATATTTCCATTTTTCTTGTTGATCATAATTGGTGAATTTTAGTATTAAATTCAATCTACAGCGAAAATACAATAAAAATTGTTTAATTATTGTAGCGACTTAGTCCTTCGAGTAACTGGAAAATGGTTTTGGTTTTGGCGGCTAGTATATCAATAACTTTAATGTTCTGCATAAGTGGACAAGAACTAATCAACGAAGTAAGTATTTATCTTTATCACCATACCAAACAGCCAATCCATTTTACTCCATATAAGAGTTGCAAGATATATTCAGAATCGAAAACCTCCTTCGTTTAATAAAATATTCACAGAAAGTCTGTTTCAGTCAAATCAGTTTTTTGTAACGCTATACAACACTCCTTGGTACCACTGGAATAAACGAAGCAAAATGGCATTGGGAATGATGTTAATGAACAGCATGGAACCGATGACAGTGAGCTGTTTTGGTCTCGCCGAATTGAATTATGAGTTCATATTAATGGCAAGTATTGATCACGTCATAATGAAGCAAGGAGTTTATTTACTTTTATATTTCAGATGGCCAGAACCATTTACAGTTTGCTGGCTGTTTCTTCAAAGTTCAAATAATTCGGCGAGATGGATAGAAAATAGATGATCCTTGCATGGGCGTCGTTACAAAATTTTCCAAGAGGGGGCAAATGCAGAAAAAAATAAAATCAGAAACAAAAACATATGTATTTTAATAGGAACATATAACATATAAGGTCCATATAATTCTTGGGCATTAGTTTTTGTCGAGGCCAAGGGGGGCACTTGCCCCTCCTTGCCCCCCAAACGACGCCCATGGATCCTTGCAACTTCTATGGATGGCGCTTTCGCTTTGCATATTTTACACTACAAGCACAACACTTTCAACCTAAAATCACCCTCGCTTTTCTTGCGAAAACAATTTTAATTAACAATTATAAAAGCTCCATCATTGTTGTAAACTTATGACTTAAGATATTTATTCAGATAGTCCAAATTTGTTTAGTCCAATATATGCGACACAAAATTTATATTTTTTTTATTCTGTAATTCCTCTTCTGAGTCTGCCAATCAAATTTTAGCCGGAATTTTGCTGTTGGTAAAAATCTATTTGTACCTGCCAAAATATTTAAAAAAAATTAACGCGGTCTCCTGCTTTGTGACTACATCTCCTTTTTAATAAATAATCTGGTGTAATATTTCGCGATCGAATTTATATCACTTGTATGGCAAAGTATCGATTGCAACATAACAGTGAGGGTTTTAATTAGAATAATAATTAGGGTAATGTTCTTTTGAATAACTTATGCCTAAACAATAAATTATTCTGTTTAATTTCACGAATACTTTAGGGGATGAAAAAAGTTAATGAAAGCTTTGGCGCATATTTGGTTTACAAATCGAGTTAGTGAAAGGTCCAGTCATAAGATAAAAGCAAGGTGTAATTTAAAATGGTCAAAACGTTATTCAATAGTGGAGAACAAAAATTAATGAATGGTAAGTTTATTTATCGAATAATATACAGAGCAATACAATTTTGTGCAGAATATTATATGATCTACATTTTAATATATACATAAAAAAAATATCCAACTCGACAGGGTGTTTCTAAATCACATGTAAGCCTCTGAATCACATATTCCTTACTTAGAAATGAGACAAAAACTTTCTCCGGGGGCTACGTATAAACATATATCCGGAATCGTCTCCTATAAGAGAGGGAAGCACCCCAAGATGACACCTAAAAACTTTGCTTGGATTAACCGAATAATAATACTTAATATTCAACAATAATTAAATTTTATGAGCGAAAGATATCTGGAGAATGGATAAGAAGCATTAATAATATTTCCTCATTCTAGTAGGTACCAGCAAGTGTGGCTGACCTATTATTAATGACGACAGATCTGTCAAAATAAAAAAATTATCCTCTAACCTATTTTGTAGGAAACAAAGTCTAATTTATTTGTAGATTTCTTTTTTATTATTCCTTAAACGACGATCCAATGACTCAAAATTTTGACGATTAGGAAGCCTCCTGTTAGGGAATAATTCCTGCTAGTCTGTATAAAGGCATAATTAAAGTGAAGCTTAAAAGCTGGGAAACACATAATTAGGTCTCAATAAAATTTACCTCATAAACTATCATTTATCTGCCACAAGGGCACTATAATTATAAAATAAAAATAAATACCCATGTGGTTGTTAAAACACTTTTAAGAGAAAATCTCTGCGAATTTTCGGAAGGAAGAAAAAACTTCGTCTTTAAAAAACGCGACAAAAATCTCAGCAAAAAGTCAAAATAATCGGTAAACTCTAAGAAACATGTAGAGTGGGTTGCCTACCTCCCGGTGCTAAGTGGCACAGCGTACTGCAACACAAAATACAGAGAAGCGCGCCATTATTCAACTGTATATTCCAAATATGAAAAAATTCGTTACATCATTTCTGAAATAATTTAAAAAAACTACTCTTTAGGTGCCATCTTGGCGTGCCTACAACTCCCTTGGGAGGCGATCTGGATATATGTTTACAGAAAGTTTTTGTTTTATTTTTAAGTAAGGAATATGCGGTTCAGAGATTTACATGTGATTTAGAAACACCCTGTATAATAAAATAATTATACTGCATACCTATGTACTTTGTCGTCCATAGTATGGATGTCAAAACTATAACACACTTGAATATTCGTTTATTTCCTTAATAGTTCATCCATTGGTGCATCAACTCAATCTGGAAAAAAGTGCAGTGTGAAAAGCTTTTATAGAAAGTATAACTTTGAGCAAATAATAGAACCATCTTCCACTGTAATTTAGTTGTCAAGTGACAGATGTTCTCTCAAATTACATTAAATTTTATTAATGGCAAATATTTAATAACTATTAAATTTTAGATTGAGAAACAAAAAAGCAAACAAAAAACTCTTATAACATACGAGGTGCCATACAATGAATAAATTTGGTAAACACGTGGGGTCTAATAAAATAAACTTACATTACAGAACTCCAGGCATATTCATTACGAGCGAACACCTCATGGTCTACTTTCTTATGCTATTTATTTATTTATTGCAGCTCCAAATTAATAACAGGCATCAAACTACACGGGGTTGTGCAAATGTTTTGGAACACCGGATTTCTGACTAAAATATAAGTGAGATTAAAAAAATAATCTGTTAAATATGACATAGTCGTTATTCATTTCTCATCCCACCGCTTAAATTCTTTAAAATATTTATTTTAGTACAATCGTTTCTTCATTTATTATTTTAGTGTGGTTGTCCTTTCCTCAACACTCCATAATAAGATTTTTCACGTTCCCAATAAATCTAAAAAATATGGATGGTTACTAAGCGTAAGTCAAAGGGTGCTTTTATATTTAGTACAGAAATAATAAAAATAGAATACTTCCCTGTGGTAAATATTTCGAAACTAGTTTGCCACGCTTATCTGTCAAGTATACAGCATGTAAAATTCACAAATACTTACTCACAACAGTCGATACTTACGTTGCACATCTATATTTTTCTTTTTAATTATTATCACATTTCACAGGAACAAATCGAACGCGTCAATCTACAATGATAATATTGCCGATTAATTATTAGATCATGATAAATAACACAGGCACACACAAAAAAAAGAAGTCTGTACTGGGACTCCACCTCGTTATCCTTCCAAGTACTTTGACCCGTTGAATATGGATCCAATGTCGGTTTAGCTCCATCATTCCCTCAGTTTTGAGGAAATCACCGATAATGTTCGGGAAACCCCGGAAAATATAGAATTTAGATTCAAGCAGAATTATTTTTATGAAGAAGGCGGTATCAGGAATTATCTTTATGAAAGCTACAGAAAACGGCAAGTGATGAGAGAGCAAGCATTTTATTAAGTTTAGCTGGAGAGGAGGCTGTTGAAATATTCAACACATCTGGATTAAATGAAGCAGATTCCCAGAAAGAGGAAAAATACTGTAACCCGAACAAAAATGTGGTGTACGAAAGGTTTAGGTTTTATAAAAGGTGAAAGTTTTGAACAGTTTCTAACAGAGATTAAGAAATTATCTCAGTCTTGGGAATTTAGAGATTTTCTTCATGAAATTATTAGAGACTGCATTGTAATTGGAATTAACGATGAGAACTTGCAAGAGAGAATGCTGCGAACTACTAATTTAGATCTCAAGAAAGCAACTGATTGCTGTAGAGCCGCAGAAGTGTCAAAAAAGCAAGCTAAAAATTTACATGAAAAATGTGTCGATGTTGTTTAAAAAATAAGAAGGTAGAGAGATTTAAAGTTAGAGAAAATACTGCGGGAAAAGTTGATCGTTTCAAATGTGGAAGGTGTGCTAAGGTTCATGATCCAAGGGAGTGCCTCAAAAAACATATTGAAAAATTGTTGGTATACGCAGGTGCTGATATTCAAACATGTTTATTGAAATTTTGAAATAATCCAATTCCAGGAATAAATTTGTCCCCGGCTCAAATTTTATTTAATCGTATAACGCAAACAAAATTACCAGTACATACTGAACTCCTAAAAACTGAAATTAGCAAGGGGGTACACACAAACTTAAGTGACAGGCAAATAGATTATAAAAAGGTTCATGACCAGTCAGTAAAATCACATAGAGAATTGTGTATCGGAGAAAATGCTCTAGTTAAAAAGGATAAAATATGGGAACCTTCAAAGATTATTGATAAACATGAGAGTCCTAGATGTTATATTATTCAGGATCATGCTTGTAAAACAAGATTAGCTTATGTTTCGTCGTCGTTATTATGGTCTGTCATAAGGTACTTACAGGAATAATAATTTGATGGCAGAAAACATGAAGGCTCTGGTATATATAATCGATTACAATGTTATAACGAGGGAGGCCAAGAGTACTCGAAAGTATATTCTCAGGGCGTGCTCTATTACACTTTGATTGATTATATATTTTTCTTGAGCTGGAGGGCAGTTATTGTCACATTGGTATTTAGTCTGTATTTGTCAGTTCTTAAGTAACGCGAGGCTACGTGCTTTTAAAGATGTTTTCTTTAGAGATGGTTTCTTGCTTGGGCCAATCTTTCCTGTAAACGATTTAGGGTCACATGTAGTCTTAGGAAAGAGAGTCCTAGATGTTATATTATTCAGGATCAGAGTGGTAAGCATTAAGAAGAAATCCAACACATTTAAGACCATCTAATAATGAGTGTGCAGATGCCGATCCTCTGATATTGGATGATAATGTTAATCTCGATGTATCAAATAATGAAAATTGTAGCATTAGTTATAGAATAGAGTCTTCCTATTAAAAGTGCCAAGACTACGAGACCTGGATTTGGATTTGGCATCCTTACTTCCACCATCAGTTATAATCACTAGGCAATAAGGGTGGTCCTGAGGAGCATACATTCGGCTATGTCCTTATATTTAAATTTCAATAAACGCCAATTTAGCTTTCTTTCCAAATTGGCATTGTATAATATTTTCTTTATCTACGTTTGTGACTAAAGTAGATAAAGAAAATAGAATACAATGACAATTTGGAAGGAAAGGCTGAATTAGAAGTTTATAAATATTTAAATATCAGGACATAGCCGAATATATAGTCCTCAGGGCCACCGTTGATTTCTAGTAACTATGACTGATGGTGAAAGTATGGGCCATTATACCCTCCCCATAAGATACACAGCTGGTGTGAGACAGATATCTGTGAATCCTCACAAAACAACGATAGTACCATTCCCCAGAAAACGGAAGATGGGTAATTTAGAACCACATTCCCTATCAGAAGAAACCATTAAATTTGCGGAGGAAGTGGAATACCTAGGAATCACATATCCCTAAACTGGAACTCTCACCTGGAGGTGATCAACAAGGCAAGGTTGTATATCCTTGTGGACATGCCGAAGAATTTACAGAAAATCCTACGGCATTGGCCCTCAGCAAAAATATTGAAATTACTTCACAGCCTTAAGACCAATGGTAGGTTATGGCTCCATAGTTTGGCGGTCGAAGGGGCTACCATGGACGACCAAAACCAAACTCTCTGGGCTACAGACACAAGCATGCCTGGCGATAACTGGGGCAATCAGCAACACCCCGTTAGCTGCTATGGAAATCCTCCTGGATTTACTCCCTCTTCACATTTATCTGGAGAGAGAAGCCAGGTGGGCAACATACAGATTTTAACAAGCGGCTATCAATACGCCGTAGGCTAACATCATGGAACACAATGGGCTGCTGGATCACATAGAAAGTCGCAGTATCCTAGGAATGGTCTCAGATGTTAAGCCTCCCAGGACCAACACCGAGCTGCCCTTAACGTCCTAGTTCCTGGAAGAGACGAACGGGAAGAAAATAAAATCGACCTATTAAGGGTGAACAGCTGTTGGTTTACAGATCAATAAAACTATTTTCTGACAGTCAAGCAGCTCTCAAAGCTCTTGAATCATCGGTGTTATTCTAAAACGGTATGAAACTGTCAGAAAGCTCTAACCCAACTGAGAAAAGACAACAAAATAACTCTGGTCTGGATACCTGGACACTCTGGAATGGAGGGCAATGAAATTGCTGACTCCCTAGCCGGAAAAGGTGCAGGATCACAATTCATTGAACCAGAACCTGTAGGTCCTCGGCAAATCGTCAAGTACTGCCAAAACAGCAATCTCAGCCTGGGTCGACAGTAAAACACTTCGGCACCGGCACGACTTACCAGAATTAATCCATTCAAAGGCGTTCATACCGTACCCCTCGAAACCAAGAAATAAGAAACTATTAGAGCTAAACAGGTTAAACCTAAAGACTTAAGTTGGCCTGTACAGGGTGATCGTTTGAAAATTCTACTATTTAAACCCTTGTATTTTCCTTAAAAATAAAAAATAAATCTGTAGCATATTTAAAGATTATAATCCTCAATGTTTTAAAACATCTATGTACAAATTTTTTCTTTCATTGCAAGCCATGAGTAATTAATATTTCCTTATTCCTACTTATATATATTTATTCTTATATATAAGGTAATTTATTGATCTTATGCATTTGTAACACACTGTATATTATATTAGGTTATATCATATATTATTTAATTTTATGTATTTTCTATTTTAAAACTCGGTTAAGTAGAACAGGGTGACCTGGACTTCGCCTAGTATAAAATAATGACGTGTTATTATTATTATTATTATTATTATTATTATATTTTACCAAGTTTTTGTATATGTTATGAGTCTGCATCTATATTAATGAATAAACAAGGGGCGCCACATAGTCACATTTTTTTAACAAGAACACCCTGTGTATTTTTCGATATTTAGTTAGCCCTTTTCATCCCCTTTGTAAATATATATAATTGTTATATATTTCACCCACAAATAACTGAGTTATTCAAATAAATATTCTTAAAAGATTTGGGGATACAACTAAATAAATTTTTTGGAAAAAATTTTTTTAAACAAAATTACATAATAAAATTAAACCTTAGTTAAGAAAATAATAGTGGAATTTTTGAAAACATGTTAAATTTTTACTTATTTTGTACGTTATTTTTATTAAAAAAATCTTTAAAATGTAAACTTGTTTTTCTTGCATTTAGGTGTAAGTATTTATTTGATAACTTAGTTGTGTGTGGGTGAAAAATATAACAATTATATATATTTATAAAGGGGATGAAAAGAACTATCCAAAATCAAAAAATATACAGGGTGTTCAGTTTAAAAAAATGTGACTCATAACATATACAAAAACTTGGTAAAATATGGTACAGAACTATTTTTTTTTTCTAGCTATATTTTTAAGCAAAATAAAAGGGATTAAAAAGTAGAATTTTCAAACGATCACCCTGTACATAAGGTAATGCAGACTAAATCATCACCTACACAGAATTGGACTGGTGCAAAAAGCCATTTCTTCTTCGTGACACTGATCACCTGAATTCTACATTTTCTGGGTTTCCCGAACATTATCGGTGATCTCCTCAAAACTGGGGGAGTGATGGAGCTAAACCGACATTGGATTCACATTCAGTGTTTCAAAATAAATGGAAGTACCGAGGTGGAATCCCAGTCATTGGTGCATCATAGAAACCTGGTGCTTCTTAATTTACCAGAAGATATCTATGCCAATAGTGGTCCTTATCATGATCAAAATAAATCGGACATGAACAGTGGATGGATGTATATTTACCTTACGATGTTTTCACCTGGTCCAATCTCGTTCGGAACCTACCTACATACAGAAATATACAAATTAGTAAGAATAATAATTGAACAATATAATAATACATACCTTTATCTCCTGTCCCTAAAGCGGTTCGTCCCCATATAGTACCATTTAATTCCCTCATATATAAACACACCCTGAAACAATTGAGAGAAACAATTAGACAAATGACAAACTATGTCCAGATTTTACCACCCTTGGGTGGTATTGCAAAGAGTTCATTATAATACTAATTAATATTGAAGTTAAAATATTATGGATAGATTCACAAACTGCCTAGCTTCGTCAAAAATATTATGTAGGCACAATGGGCTATTTAATCGCAAGAAAAACAAACAACATGGTTAAAATAATAATAATTTATCCCATAGAAGGTTGGAATGTTAATAATGTGGTACTACTTCTGAAGCAACTCCTACTGGGACACCAAACACCAAATATTTAATAATCAATCAAGTAGGTATTACGGTGTTTGGTGTCTAGTGGAGACCACACAATCATAATTTATATTTTCGTAATTCCATTACATCAAGGCCCAACAAACGAGAATGAAGAAGATACGCGTGGCTTGTTGAGATTGGTTTAATAAAAGTACTTGAAAGGATGAGAAAATACTCAAGTTAATAAATATCAACAACTATGTGAGGCTAATTGTACCTATAAGATGAATTATCATATTACTCACCATTTAGAGTAGTGCGAGGATCATATACAAGGGCGACGTCCAATCCTTGGGTATCCATCACTCGCGCTCACTCGACGCGCAAACCACAGCCTACTAACTGCTCTTCTGGGCACCCTGAAGCCCCCAGAAAATCCCCGAATACAGTTACAAGCCTTAACACTTGTAATACCCCAGCTATTTCAGAAATAACTAAGATATTGAGACAAGATACTCGTCGAGATCTCGGCACTGGTTTGACGAAACCGGGTTCGCTCTACAGGCGCGTCTCACGATCGATTTTAGTTGATCAACTTTAGTTAGATCAACAAAAATCGAACGAAAATAGCTGTGAGAACATATATTTTAAGTTTAATCTTAAACATATGTTCTCACAGCTATCTTCGTTCGATTTTTGTTGATCCACTAATAAGTTGAACAACTAAAATATAATCGTGCGACCGCCTTACGATAGAGGAACTATGAACATACCAAATCCTAACTACTGCCCTCACCACTGGAACTTGTTGGATATATAAACCTTCAACCTCTGAAGTCTTCTTTTCTTCGTTTTACAAAGGAAATAACTGTGGCATGGGGCTGAGGAAGCCGTTGGTGAGGATATTTACACATGTAAGGCGCAAATCACGACGCCTCGAAATAATTAGTGTGCAGGGTACTAACTTTTTAGGGCCACGTTTCCCCCGCCAATAACCTTCGAAACCGCCCATCATATTACCCACATAAAGATGTTCCGATCCCCATCAACTATTCTTGCCGTTTGTCGTTTAACTCAATAACTAATTCTGTTTGGTTTTGCTATAATAGCTATTCATCTGATGTGGGATCTCTTCTAGGTCGGAAGACACACTCCCCATTGTTAATGACATTGTATAATTCGATTCCAATTTTAGTTAACCAAAAATGGTATCCAATTGAATACCATTTTAGTTAACTAAAAATGGTATCCAATTGAATACGCCATGTAATAAAGTGTCGATGAGGCTGATGCTTTTCTCCATATCATGATGACTTTCTAGACTTCCGGTACTATCAATAAGGACACGCCTAACGCGGTATGACCTGTCGCGGTATGCCCTCCACGAACCGGTTGGTTAGAAAGTTTATGCGATGTGCTCATAATTTTATTCCACCGTTAATTCTTGCTGATCAAAGTAATTGACAATGGAATCCAATTTTCGGCCGCATATTACGACGTTATTTATATACCAACAAGTACCAGCAACAAGAAGTAGTAGACGGATTTAGATATGTCCATCTATCTATCTAGCTATCTATCTGTCTGCATCTCCTATCTATCTATCTACACTCCCGATGCACTTCCTTCTATCTATCTATCTATCTGTCTGCATCTCCTATCTATCTATCTACACTCCCGATGCACTTTGTCGTCCATGGTATGAATGTCGAAACTACAACACACTTGTATATCTGTTCCTTTCCTTAATAGTTCGTCCATTGGCTTAACCTGAAAAGGATTGCAGTGTGAAAATTTTTTATCCAAAATATAACTTATGCTAGTATAACAGAATGTTCCACTATAATTAAGTTGCTAATCGCAATACAATTACGATATGGTATACAGGGTGGTCCAGATTTTAATACATTAATTTTGAGAGGCGAAGAGAATCGTAAAATAAGGGGACTTTCCTTAATAGACATACCTCGAAAATTGCTCCATAACTTAGGGTGTTGAAGTTTCATTAAAAAAAACTTTATGATTTAATATCTAAGGAAAGGCAAAAGCCATCTTTTTCAAATTTGGCACACCGCCTTTCTATGTAAATTGATTTAAAGATGATTGATAATTTCAGTTTGTCTGCACAAAAGAGTTTAACTGTAAATAAATCGGAAACGGCTTGTTCAATCAAAATTTTACTAGAACACATTTTTCTTCAGAATGTCATAGGCAATTTAGCAGTTTAATAATTACTTTTCAAAAATATCCAGTGGCACACTACAATTTTCTAGAAAGGGGATATGTAACTCCCATATCTGCGCCAATGGCTTTGTTATTATTTTTGACTTGAACAGTAGATGCAGGTTTACGTAGAAAGGCAGTGTGCCAAATTTGAAAAAGATTACTTTTGTCTTTCCTTAGATATTAAATTATAAAGTATTTTTTTATGAAATTTCAACAACCTGTATCTAAGTTATGGTACGTTTTTCGAGGTATGTCTATTAAGAAAAGGCCCCTTACTTTGCGATTCTCTATCACCTCTCAAAATTAGTGTATTAAAATCTGGACCACCCTGTATATTATAATACAGAGTGAAACCGATTTTCTCTCTGGGTTACCTCTTAAAAGACAAATTAAAGCATCTTATTTCAATTAGAATTGATATGTGGATCGATGAAGTGCTATCAATGGTTAAAACCGAGGTTAAAACATATGTTGGCCTAATGGGGGGACTGCCCATATGGAGCTAGAGCTTTATTTATTTTCTTAGAATAGAATAGAATAACTTTATTTCCATAGGACTTTTACATGAAAAGTATCGGAATTGTCATAAATACAAACATAAATGTATATAAATAAAACGTAAAAACATAGAGACATATAGTCATATGAGTATACACTTAGACAATATATAAATAATAAATAAATATATAGTCAATAAAGATAAACATATTTACATATACACACAATAATCCCACACAATCATGCATATTACTAGCAGACCCCAGATGCCATTATAAGACTAGAAAACATGAGTACCTAGCAAAATATTCTTCTATTGAATAAAAACTGTGATCAAGTAGAATTTCTATTACTATGACTTTCGGAATAGATTTATAGTTGGAATGCTTTTGACGTAAGGGGGTAGGTGGTTAAAAATTTTTACAGGCATCACATATACAGCTGCTTTTTGAAAGTAGAGATAATCTATGAAGCGGTATTCTTAATGTATTCTTAATAATTTTTAAATCATTTAACGTTGGAAGTAGACTACCTAAGTACTTAATTATGTTGGAACAGAAGTTGGTTATCTCTCAGTCACTGCTACAATAAGAAACTCCACCTCAACTCCTTATTCTACTCAAACGGGTATGGCCAAATAAAAAAAATATTAAGTATTTTTAATACCTACTTCCTAACAGGCGCGGACTGGCAATATTTTTCCAGAGGTCCTAATATTTGTAGGGGCTCGGAATTGTGTGTAAGGGCCAGGAGTTGTGATTGAATGCGTGACGTAAAAGTCAATTTCCTTTTATTCTCGTCTAGCTGATTTAAAAACTCATATATACGTATACAGGGTGAGTTCACTTTAGATGGGAAAACTTCGAGAATCTATTTATTTATTTATTTATTTAATTTACTTCTGTAGACAAAATGTACATTTGTATAGAAATAGTCACATGTAACAATTTTATGTAAAAAATACAAGACAAATATAAAACTAAATACAAAATATGTATAGGACATACAAAAACAAACTATGACGACCTAGTTCAAATAATGCGTAGTTATAAGAGGCGAGTTTGTTTTTTACAGAATTTATTTGTTCGACCCAGGATAAATTTGAATCCAAAGTTAGACCAACGAACTTAACTGCGGCTTGTTGCTGCAAACTTATTCCATCCATTCTTACGAGTAAACTATGGTCCTGTTTTTTTGTGGAAAACACCATAAGATTGGTCTTAGTTGCATTTGGAATGACGCCATTATGCTTTGACCAGTGTTGCTATATATATCACATTCTACGTGTTTTACCAAGTCATTTATATATATAATAAATAATAAGGGACCGAGTATACTACCCTGCGGTACTCCAGTGCTAATACCTTTTAATTCCGATTTATATATTTTATTTTTGTTTTGTAATGAGACAAGTTGTTGCCTACCTGAGAGATACGACTTTATCCATCTTAGTGGTTCACCTCGTACACCATAGTGTTTGAGTTTTTGCAGCAGTAAGCCATGGTCTAATGTATCAAAAGCACGACTGAAATCATAGAATACACCTGCACTTTTTGGTTTGTTATCAAGTGATTTTAATTAAAATATGCGTATACAGATTATTCACTGCATCCTGAGTTGAATACCCCTTTCTAAAACCGTGCTGTGCGTCTGTTAATATTCTGCACTGATCCACGAAGGCACTTAATCTTATAAAGTAGGCTTTTTCAAATATTTTTGAAAAGACTGATAACAACGCTATTGGTCTATAATTGGTTATGTCATGTGCGTCTCCTTTTTTGTGAATAGGAATGATCACTGATATCTTTAACTCATCTGGGAATTTACCTTCTTGAAATGATTTGTTCACTAGATCTGTTATTGGTTCGACTATATATATAGTCTATAGCATGCTTAAGAAGTGAACATGGAATGTAATCATAACCTGAAGAATTTTTATTAGTGACTGAAAGAATGATGTCTCTAATTTCTTTGTATGATAACGATTTTAAGAATAATGACGCATTATTAGCTTCCGCACTATTTAAATTATTTCTTATATTAGAGCTCCCGATGAGTTGCTGCACAGATTCTATAAAGTAGTTATTAAATTCAGAGGATGCATGTTGCATGTCATTAATAATTTGGTTTTTATTAGAGTAGAATTGAGTGTCACTTATTTTTTGTTTTAACTGAATCTCATTTTTAATAATTAACCATGCGGTTTTACTTTTATTTGCGGAGTTTTGATATAGCGAGTCATAATAACATTTTTTAGTTTTAATAATACATTTCGAATGCTCCTTTTAAAGTTTTTTATATTTAGTTAATGAAGCATGATTATCATTTATTTTGGACTCTTTATGTAAGTCTCGAAGTAGTTGGCCCTGATTTACAATTTCTCGCGTTATCCAGTTGTTAGATATTTTATGATTTGGTGTTTTTTGTGTAGTTATCACTGGAAATGATAAGTCTACTATTTCTCTAAATTCTTTAATGAAATCTGAAAAAGGTTTGTTTACCAGTCGAAATACTGCATTTTTTAAATATCGTTTAAATTGGACTATGCTCTCGTTAGAATTGAGGTATCTTCTTGATACAATACTATTTGTGTCATTGTGCATATTATATATACTCGTAAGAAACCATTTGAGCAAAATGATCAGATAAGTCTGTAAAAATAATTTCAGGATTTAGGGAACTTACCTCAATGTTTGAAAATATGTTGTCAATCCCAGATTTTGATGTACCCTGTACTCTGGTGTATTCAGTAAAGCACTTTTTTAAACTATACGATAAAAACAAATTAGCTATACATCGATTGATTCTAATGTATCACTCATAAAATTTACGTTAAATCGATTCTTTATTGAGAAATAAGTGTAGTTCTATAAACATTTTTCATATGGGACTTGGTTTTAGAGATACAGGACGTTGAACTTTTTTTATTTTTAAGTTTTCGACGAATACCTAACTTTAAAGTGGTTAGACCGATTTTTATAAAATTTGGGTTTTGTTTATGTTAGATTAAAGTTTATCAAATGGTCCGAAAGAATTGAAAATGTCGCCCCCGCAGGCGTAGATATCGGGACCACGGACCCCTTTTTAAAAAAGAACTTCTACGCCTTATAGAAAGCAAGTAGATACTAAAAGTATTAATTAGCTAAGGTCATTATGCTTGCGGCTCCTACGTCTTAGTTTTATTGTCATTGCGAGCCCTAATGTATATTCAAAGCATTGTTACAAAACACAAAGAAATCATCTAGATGACTAATAGTAAATTGCATGATATAGATAATAATAGTTTTCGTATATCTAAAATGGATATTAAGCATTCAAAAAATAGATGCGGTGTATCGCAGAGCATATCTATATCTTTTTACATTTGCAAGTTAAAGACTTCTTGTTATATTTTTGGGTGTTTTTGCTATTATATATATAGGTATCCTGTAATAGATATTTCGGTTCAAAAAAGAAATCAGTGGACAGACAAGCAGACCACCAAGACATTTGAGTACCTACCTACATCATCTACTATTCAAATCGCAACACTCATATAAAGTCTGTATTCTAACAGTAGAACGGTTTACCTTATACCTATACTTACTCGTTTAATCTATGGCATTTGTTAATAAGAAAGTTTTTAGACGACGGTTTAATTCGGGATTAAATAAATATATTTACACAAATATTTATGAATGCACCCTACGAATCTGCTGTTTTATTCACATCAGTTCATATATAAAGCCTGCTACAGACTTAGAGATCTGTATCAAGAGACGGTCAAGATGTCGTTTCGTGAGGGAAGTAGGTAGTGCTACAACATGGTACTTCCTTCGAGAAAAGAAAATTGCTTATAGCGTTTCAGAAATTCTCCCCAATATTCACGATCTGTATTTTTCACAGCCACACTGTGTTCTATTTGCAAATATCAATATCGAGACCGTTATACACCCTCACAGACAAGCTGTGACTTCTCCGACTTGCTGTTTTCATCTCCATGTCTACCATCGACGATGGGATATTGAAAGCTGTATCGAGACAGCGTGAAACCACATAATTAAAACATACCTCCAGACGATGAGACATGTACCTCTAAGTCTGTAGCAGGCTTAAAGAGACAGTATAGAGATACTGTCTCTTGATACATATCTCATCGGCTGGAGGTACACCTCATATGGTTCCACACTGTCTCGATAGAGCTCTCGGTATCCTGTCGTCGACGGGAGACATGGAGATGAAAACAGTGAGCCGGAGACAAGTCACAGCTTCTCTGTGAATATGTACGACGGTCTCACGACATATTATTGATGTTTTCAAATAGAACACAGTATATATATGGCTGCGGAAAATACAGATCTATATTTCTTTTCGGAGAGGAAGCACCATATGTTGCTGCACTACTTCAAAATGTTAATGATACATATTACAGCAGTGTATGTATGAATACATCGATCTGAGACAAGCCTCACATTACAGCTTCTTGATCTAATAATTAATTACGCAGGAATAAGATTTTGAAATAAATAATAAATCTTACCTAAGCTTTGCTGGCATCGCAGCTTCAACTCTCAGGAAACTCTTTGTGACTTTCTCCACTGCATTCACTGCTACCGTCTTTTGTAGACATCCAACAATCAAGAAATTTCAGCTTAACGTCGATCTGTACCACTTCCTATACCAACAAAAAAAAATTTAATCAAGCAATCTTTGTCCACCTAATAGGTAAAACATATATGTTATTGTTAAGTAATTATAACTATAACTTATAACACGTAAATATACCTTATTAAGCTGCAACTTTTATCAAGTCAACACACTTCTTTGGAGCGTTATTTGCTAGATAGGTACCACAACGAACACGAACCCCACTTTTCCAACGCTTTTCAATTGTTAAGCAAAGCCTACAACGAAACAATTCTTTAAAAAATAAAAATTTATTAGACCACAACAGGTAGATATATGTCATTTACTTACTTTATTCAGCAGGAAGCAGTAATATACCGAATACCAATATATGCACTTTCAACGTAGGTACCCAGCGAACACTTTTTCAACGTTTTGTTAACACTTTTTGCTAATAAAATTAAATTACACAACATTAATCGAATGGCCGTTGCAGTTTGTTCGGAGTCACACAAGACAATGGAGACAAAAAACAAAAACAATCACTTGTCATATTTGAATTTCATTTGCGGCGCGGGGTGCGTTCCTTCGATCAATATGATCGAAGCTTTCGAAGGTGCGTTCGGATGGTGATAATGGGAATACGCAAAAGAGAAATAACTTTGTAAGCAATAGAATAGCATTATCTATATAGAATATATAGATGGCAATAGTATGTTATAGTAGATATGACATATAAGTTTAAGTGATTGCAAAACTAAAATTAACTGCGATTCACATTTAAACAAAACATACAAAGTAATAGGTTAGGTACCTATCCAAGCCGTGCAGTTTAAGTTTATATAATTGTATAACACTGCTAAATTAAAACTGACTGACCAAGGCTGGTAAACCTGACAGACACACAGAATTAAGTACAGAGTAAGCTCACTCAAAGTACTCAGAGTACAGTATGAGTACCTTGCTTGCCCAAGTAGGTACCGCATAGCTCCATGTTGTCCAATGACACTTTTTTGCAGTTTTGCACCCAAGTAAGGCCTATCTTTATAGGCCTATAGGCCTTATGTTTTTGTGACGTGTGTCGCATGTGTGTCTCTCACTTCATGTTTTACAAAAATTGGCTAATGCGGATCTACCTGCAAAGTAAAAAGGTTTAGAAACTACTCTATGAGGTATCTAACCATTTCCAATTGTTACATACCTATTTTTATGTATAGATGTGATTAATTCGTCCATGATTTGTTGTGGTAGAGTTTCTAGTTTTAAGATAATTTTCATAACCCGCCAGAAATTTGCGGCTTTTGAACAAAGTATTAGAAATAATAAAATAACTCAAAATATATATATTGTACAGCAGAATTGTCGAATACATAACAAATTTCGAAATTTCGCATTCTGTGGGTGCAAAACAAAAAAAAAAAAAAAAACTCTTAATTATTATTTTGCTTGATCTGTTATGCAGTTATTTATTATGATTAAAAATTGAATATGTTAGGTAGGTACCAATCGGTTTATACATAACAAATATATACAGAATGCGAAAGTCCTCATCTTGACATAGGACCTAAATTTGCCGCTTAGTTTTGTTTAGTATCGCAGTCTGTATATTTCTTGCAAATCGCTAATCGAGACGGCGGAATTCGCTATTCAACAGAAGCGATACGCCACCTGGCGGCACAATCTGAATCAATTCCATGTACATGGACATTCTCTTACAGATCGCTCTCGCGTGGGTATTTACCTGTTAAAACGCAATTATTACATGTAATATTCAAAAATAAAAACACAAATTTTGAAAACAAATGCTCTAACTGTAAGTTGATATACATGGAATTAATTCACGGTTGGCCGATGAGGGCGCTGATGTCTTAAATTTTATTCCCAATTGACATTCTCCTCTTTTTATCGTGATCAGTGGTGTAGCTCTGTCGCTCTTGTGTTAACCTATCTTTATGTTCTGTGTTCTGCTATGGTGTGATTGGTGTGGTAGTGTGGTCACGTGGTGTTGATATTCCCTCCTTTATGTTCTGTTCTGTGGTTAACCCGGTTATCTATAACTCAGCGTTGTTGTTCTTACAAATCATCATTTATTGTGTGTTTGATTATTACTAATTAGTTATATAATTAGATAAACTTAAATTGCACGGCTTGGGTAGGTACCTATAACCTATTACTTTGTATGTTTTGTTTAAATGTGAATCGCAGTTAATTTTAGTTTTGCAATCACTTAAACTTATATGTCATATCTACTATAACATACTATTGCCACAGTTTCCTATGCTGTGCTATTGCTTATACAAAGTTATTTCTCTTTTGCGTATTCCCATTATCACCATCCGAACGCACCTTCGAAGCTTCGATCATATGGATCGAAGGAACGCACCCCGCGCCGCGATGAAATTCAAATATGACAAGTGATTGTTTTTGTTTTTTGTCTCCATTGTCTTGTGTGACTCCGAACAAACTGCAACGGCCATTCGATTAATGTTGTGTAATTTGATTTTATTAGCAAAAAGTGTTAACAAAACGTTGAAAAAGTGTTCGCTGGGTACCTACGTTGAAAGTGCATATTGGTATTCGGTATATTACTGCTTCCTGCTGAATAAAGTAAGTAAATGACATATATATATCTACCTGTTGTGGTCTAATAAATTTTTATTTTTTAAAGAATTGTTTCGTTGTAGGCTTTGCAATAACAATTGAAAAGCGTTGGAAAAGTGGGGTTCGTGTTCGTTGTGGTACCTATCTAGCAAATAACGCTCCAAAGAAGTGTGTTGACTTGATAAAAGTTGCAGCTTAATAAGGTATATTTACATGTTATAAGTTATAGTTATAATTACTTAACAATTAACATGTATGTTTTACCTATTAGGTGGACAAAGATTGCTTTAATTAAATTTTTTTTTGTTGGTATAGGAAGTGGTACAGACGTTAAGCTGAAATTTCTTGATTGTTGGATGTCTACAAAAGACGGTAGCAGTGAATGCAGTGGAGAAACACACAAAGAGTTTCCTGGGAGTTGAGGCTGCGATGCCAGCAAAGCTTAGGTAAGATTTATTATTTATTTCAAAATCTTATTCCTGCGTAATTAATTATTATATCAAGAAGCTGTATTGTGAGGCTTGTCTCAGATCGATGTATTTATACATACACTGCTGTAATATGTATCATTAACATTTTGAAGTAGTGCAGCAACATATGGTGCTTCCTCTCCGAAAAGAAATATAGATCTGTATTTTCCGCAGCCATATATACTGTGTTCTATTTGAAAACATCAATAATATGTCGTGAGACCGTCGTACATATTCACATAGGAGCTGTGACTTGTCTCCGGCTCACTGTTTTCATCTCCATGTCTCCCGTCGACGACAGGATACCGAGAGTTCTATCGAGACAGCGTGGAACCATATGAGGTGTTCCTCCAGCCGATGAGATATGTATCAAGAGACAGTATCTCTATACTGTCTCTTCAAGCCTGCTACAGACTTAGAGGTACATATGTCTCATCGTCTGGAGGTATGTTTTAATTATGTGGTTTCACGCTGTCTCGATACAGCTTTCAATATCCCATCGTCGATGGTAGACATGGAGATGAAAACAGCAAGTCGGAGAAGTCACAGCTTGTCTGTGAGGGTGTATAACGGTCTCGATATTGATATTTGCAAATAGAACACAGTGTGGCTGTGAAAAATACAGATCGTGAATATTGGGGAGAATTTCTGGAACGCTATAAGCAATTTTCTTTTCTCGAAGGAAGTACCAAGTTGTAGCACCACCTACTTCCCTCTCGAAACGATATCTTGACCGTCTCTTGATACAGATCTCTAAGTCTGTAGCCAGGCTTTATATATTAACTGATGTGAATAAAACAGCAGATGCATAGGGTGCATTCATAAATATTTGTGTAAATATGTATATTTATTTAATCCCGAATTAAACCGTCGTCTAAAAGCTTTCTTATTAACAAATGCCATAGATTAAACGAGTAAGTAGGTATAAGGTAAACCGTTCTACTGTTAGAATACAGACTTTATATGAGTGTTGCGATTTGAATAGTACCTAGATGATGTAGGTACTCTCAAATCTTTTGGTGGTCTTGTTTGTCCACTGATTTCTTTTTTGAACCGAAATATCTATTACAGGATACCTATAATAGCAAAAACACCCAAAAATATAACAAGAAGTCTTTAACTTGCAAATGTAAAAAGATATAGATATGCTCTGCGATACACCGCATCTATTTTTTGAATGCTTATTATCCATTTTAGTTATACGAAAACTATTATTATCTATATCATGCAATTTACTGACAGAGTTTAATATTAGTCATCTAGATGATTTCTTTGTGTTTTGTAACAATGCTTTGAATATACATTAGGGCTCGCAATGACAATAAAACTAAGACGTAGGAGCCGCAAGCATAATGACCTTAGCTAATTAATACTTTTAGTATCTACTTGCTTTCTATAAGGTGTAGAAGTTCTTTTTTAAAAAGGGGTCCGTGGTCCCGATATCTACGCCTGCGGGGACGACATTTCCATTCTTTCAGACCATCCATTTGACAAACTTTAATCTAACATAAACAAAACCCAAATTTTATAAAAATCGGTCTAACCACTTTAAAGTTATTCGTCGAAAACTGAAAAATAAAAAAAGTTCAACGTCCTGTATCTCGAAAACCAAGTCCCATATGAAAATGTTTATAGAACAAACTACACTTATTTCTCAATGAAGAATCGATTCTCGAAGTTTCCCCATTTAAAGTGAATTTCACCCTGTATACTCAAAACAAAACGAAAATGTTCTATACATATTTGGTCAATACTGCATATTAAAGGAGTTATGACCTTCCAAAGATATTGTTTGCGTAGTTTGTTTGTGGCGGATAGTTAATATTCATTGAACTTAATTCTGGGAATCACGCCAAATTCTAAAAAATAATAGAAATAAGAAAATTGTCAAAATATGTCAAAATTGTAGTGTATAGTATCAAAGGCAAACCTCAACAGTTTGCCCTAGAAAACCACTGTATACAGTTCTAAATGAATATAAATACAATATCTAAAATTAGATTTCTGGGGCAAACTGTTGAGGTTTGCCTTTGATACTACTCTTTTATCTTGACATATTTTGGCAATCTTCTTATTTCTATTTATTTTTTTAGAATTAGGCGTGATTCCCAGAATTCAGTTTAATGAATATTAACTATCCGCCACAAACAAACTACGCAAACAATATCTTTGGAAGGTCATAACTCCTTTAATATGCAGTATTGACCAAATATGTATAGAACATTTTCGTTTTGTTTTGAGTCCCTCTACATGCTGTAAGAGTTTGGCCGCATAATTTTGGAACACCTTGTATATGAGTTTCTAAATCAGCTAGACAAGAATAAAAGGAAATTGACTTTCACGTCACGCTAAATGTTATTTAATTATTAGTGTGGTAGTGTGAATGACTGGACGGCACAGGACGCCTTTCTAGGAAAGTGCGTAATAAATTCAATCGTATCGCATTCAATCACAACTCCTGGCCCCTACACACAATTCCGAGCCCCTACTACAAGTATTAGCACCTCTGGAAAAATATTGCCAGTCCGCGCCTGTTAGGAAGTAGGTATTAATTAAAAATACCTACTTAATATTTTTTTTATTTGGCCATACCCATTTGAGTTGAGGTAGAGTTTCTTATTGTAGCAGTGACTGAGAGATAACCAACTTCTGTTCCAACATAATTAAGTAGGTAGTCTACTTCCAGCGTTAAATGATTTAAAAAAATAAATAAAGCTCTAGCTCCATGGGCAGGCCCCCATTAGGATAACATATGTTTTAACCATTGATAGCACTTCATCGATCCACATATCAATTCTAATTGAAAGAAGATGCTCTAATTTGTCTTTAAGAGGTAACCCAGAGAGAAAATCGGTTTCCCCCTGTATTATAATATACAGGGTGGTCCAGATTTTAATACATTAATTTTGAGGCGATAGAGAATAAAAGTAAGGGGCCTTTTCTTAATAGACACACCTCGAAAAACGCACCATAACTTAGATACAGGGTGTTGAAATTTCATAAAAAAATACTTTATAATTTAATATCTAAGGAAAGACAAAAGTTATCTTTTTCAAATTTGGCACACTGCCTTTCTACGTAAACCTGCATCTACTGTTCAAGTCAAAAATAATAACAAAGCCATTGGCGCAGATATGGGGGTTACATATCCCCTTTCTAGAAAAATGTAGTGTGCCACTGGATATTTTTGAAAAAAATTATTAAACTGCTAAATTGCATATGACATTCTGAAGAAAAATGTGTTCTAGTAAAATTTTGATTGAACAAGCTGTTTCCGATTTATTTACAGTTAAACTCTTTTGTGCAGACAAACTGAAATTATCAATCATGCTTAAATCAATTTACATAGAAAGGCGGTGTGCCAAATTTGAAAAAGATGGCTTTTGCCTTTCCTTAGATATTATATCATAAAGTTTTTTTTAATGAAACTTCAACAACCTGTGTCTAAGTTATGGTGCAATTTTCGAGGTATGTCTATTAAGGAAAGTCCCCTTATTTTACGATTCTCTTCGCCTCTCAAAATTAATGTATTAAAATCTGGACCACCCTGTATACCATATCGTAATTGTATTGCAATTAGCAACTTAATTATAGTGGAACATTCTATTATACTAGCATAAGTTTTATTTTGGATAAAAATTTTTCACACTGCAATCCTTTTCAGGTTAAGCCAATGGACGAACTATTAGGGAAAGGAACAGATATACAAGTGTGTTGTAGTTTCGACATTCATACCATGGACGACAAAGTGCATCGGGAGTGTAGATAGATAGATAGGAGATGCAGACAGATAGATAGCTAGATAGATAGATGGACATACCTAAATCCGTCTACTACTTCTTGTTGCTGGTGCTTGTTGGTATATAAATAACGTCGTAATATGCGGCCGAAAATTGGATTCCATTGTCAATTACTTTGATCAGCAAGAATTAACGGAATTAACTAAAATTGGAATCGAATTATACAATGTCATTAATATATCCGTCGGCCTACCATGCGGAACGCAATAGTTTTTCTATCGTGAATAATAACAATAGTTTTTCTATCGCCTAGCTGACAGCGGGTGGGAAGCTGGGGGAGTGTGTCTTCCGACCTAGAGGAGATCACACATCAGATGAATAGATATTATAGCAAAACCAAACAGAATTAGTTATTGAGTTAAACGACAAACGGCAAGAATAGTTGGTGGGGATCGGAACATCTTTATGTGGGTAATATGATGGGCGGTTTCGAAGGTTATTGGCGGGGGAAACGTGGCCCTAAAAAGTTAGTACCCTGCACACTAATTATTTCGAGGCATCGTGATTTGCGCCTTACATGTGTAAATGTCCTCACCAACGGCTTCCTCAGCCTCATGCCACTAGTTTCCTTTGCAAAACGAAAAAAAGAAGACTTCAGAGGTTGAAGGTTTATATATCCAACAAGTTCCAGTGGTGAGGGCAGTAGTTAGGATTTGGTATGTTCATAGTTCCTCTATCGTAAGGCGGTCTCACGATTATATTTTAGTTGTTCAACTTATTAGTGGATCAACAAAAATCGAACGAAGATAGCTGTGAGAACATATGTTTAAGATTAAACTTGAAATATATGTTCTCACAGCTATTTTTTTTTCGATTTTTGTTGATCTAACTAAAGTTGATCAACTAAAATCGATCGTGAGACGCGCCTGTAGAGCGAACCCGGTTTCGTCAAACCAGAGCCGAGATCTCGACGAGTATCTTGTCTCAATATTTTAGTTATTTCTGAAATAGCTGGGATATTACAAGTGTTAAGGCTTGTAACTGTATTCGGGGATTTTCTGGGGGCTTCAGGGAGCCCAGAAGAGCAGTTAGTAGGCTCTGGTTTGCGCGTCGAGTGAGCGCGAGTGATGGATACCCAAGGATTGGACGTCGCCCTTGTATATGATCCTCGCACTACTCTAAATGGTGAGTAATATGATAATTCATCTTATAGGTACAATTAGCCTCACATAGTTGTTGATATTTATTAACTTGAGTATTTTCTGATCCTTTCAAGTACTTTTATTAAACCAATCTCAACAAGCCATGCGTATCTTCTTCATTCTCGTTTGTTGGGCCTTGATGTAATGGAATTACGAAAATATAAATTATGATTCTGTGGTCACCAAACACCGTAATACTTGATTGATTATTAAATATTTGGTGTTTGGTGTCCCAGTAGGAGTTGCTTCCGAAGTAGTACCACATTATTAACATTCCAACCTTCTATGGGATAAATTATTATTATTTTAACCACGTTGTTTGTTTTTCTTTCGATTAAATAGCCCATTGTGCCTACATAATATTTTTGACGAAGCTAGGCAGTTTGTGAATCTATCCATAATATTTTAACTTCAATATTAATTAGTATTATAATGAACTCTTTGCAATACCACCCATAAGGAAGGGTGGTAAAATCTGTACATAGTTTGTCATTTGTCTAATTGTGTTTCTCTCAATTGTTTCAGGGTGTGTCTATATATGAGGGAATTAAATGGTACTATATGGGGACGAACCGCTTTAGGGACAGGAGATAAAGGTATGTATTATTATATTGTTCAATTATTATTCTTACTAATTTGTATATTTCTGTATGTAGGTAGGTTCCGAACGAGATAGGACATGGTGAAAACATCGTAAGGTAAATATACATCCATCCACTGTTTATGTCCGATTTATTTTGATCATGATAAGGACCACTATTGGCATAGATATCTTCTGGTAAAATAAGAAACACCTGGTTTCTATGATACACCAATGACTGGGATTCCACCTCGGTACTTCCATGTATTTTGAAACACTGAATGTGAATCCAATGTCGGTTTAGCTCCATCACTCCCCCAGTTTTGAGGAGATCACCGATAATGTTCGGGAAACCCAGAAAATGTAGAATTCAGGTGATCAGTGTCACGAAGAAGAAATGGCTTTTTGCACCAGTCCAATTCTGTGTAGGTGATGATTTAGTCTGCATTACCTTATGTACAGGGTGATCGTTTGAAAATTCTACTTTTTAAACCCTTTTATTTTGCTTAAAAATATAGCTAGAAAAAAAAATAGTTCTGTACCATATTTTATCAAGTTTTTGTATATGTAATGAGTCACATTTTTAAAAACTGAACACCCTGTATATTTTTAGATTTTGGATAGTTCTCTTCATTCCCTTTATAAATATATATAATTGTTATATTTTTCACCCATACATAACTAAGTTATTCAAATAAATACTTACACCTGCTAAATGCAAGAAAAACAAGTTTACATTTAAAAGATTTTTTTAATAAAAATAACGTACAAACTAAGTAAAAATTTAACATGTTTTCAAAAATTCCACTATTATTTTCTTAACTAAGGTTTAATTTTATTATGTAATTTTGTTTAAAAAAATTTTTTCCAAAAAATTTATTTAGTTGTATCCCCAAATCTTTTAAGAATATTTATTTGAATAACTCAGTTATTTGTGGGTGAAATATATAACAATTATATACATTTACAAAGGGGATGAAAAGGGCTAACTAAATATCGAAAAATACACAAAAGTCCATCTTGTTAAAAAAATGTGACTATGTGGCGCCCCCTGTTTATTCATTAATATAGATGCAGACTCATAACATATACAAAAACTTGGTAAAATATAATAATAATAATAATAATAATAATAACACGTCATTATTTTATACTAGGCGAAGTCCAGGTCACCCTGTTCTACTTAACCGAGTTTTAAAATAGAAAATACATAAAATTAAATAATATATGATATAACCTAATATAATATACAGTTTGTCACAAATGCATAAGATCAATAAATTACCTTATATATAAGAATAAATATATATAAGTAGGAATAAGGAAATATTAATTACTCATGGCTTGCAATGAAAGAAAAAATTTGTACATAGATGTTTTAAAACATTGAGGATTATAATCTTTAAATATGCTACAGATTTATTTTTTATTTTTAAGGAAAATACAAGGGTTTAAATAGTAGAATTTTCTAACGATCACCCTGTACAGGCCAACTTAAGTTTTTAGGTTTAACCTGTTTAGCTCTAATAGTTTCTTATTTCTTGGTTTCGAGGGGTACGGTATGAACGCCTTTGAATGGATTAATTCTGGTAAGTCGTGCCAGTGCCGAAGTGTTTTACTGTCGACCCAGGCTGAGATTGCTGTTTTGGCAGTACTTGACGATTTGCCGAGGACCTACAGGTTCTGGTTCAATGAATTGTGATCCTGCACCTTTTCCGGCTAGGGAGTCAGCAATTTCATTGCCCTCCATTCCAGAATGTCCAGGTATCCAGACCAGAGTTATTTTGTTGTCTTTTCTCAGTTGGGTTGGAGCTTTCTGACAGTTTCATACCGTTTTAGAATTGCACCGATATGACTCAAGAGCTTTGGGAGCTGCTTGACTGTCTGAAAATATTTTTATTGATCTGTAAACCAACAGCTGTTCACCCTTAATAGGTCGATTTTATTTTCTTCCCGTTCGTCTCTTCCAGGAAATAGGACGTTAAGGGCAGCTCGGTGTTGGTCCTGGGAGGCATAACATCTGAGACCATTCCTAGGATACTGCGACTTTCTATGTGATCCAGCAGCCCATTGTGGTCCATGATGCTATCCTACGGCGTATTGATAGCCGCTTGTTGAAATCTGTATGTTGCCCACCTGGCTTCTCTCTCCAGATAAATGTGAAGAGGGAGTAAATCCAGGAGGATTTCCATAGCAGCTAACGGGGTGATGCTGATTGCACCAGTTATCGCCAGACATGCTTGTGCCTGTAGCCCAGAGAGTTTGGTTTTGGTCGTCCGTTGTAGCCCCTTCGACCAATAAACTATGGAGCCATAAGCTACCATTGGTCTTAAGGCTGTGAAGTAATTTCAATATTTTTGCCGAGGGCCAATGCCGTAGGATTTTCTGTAAATTCTTCGGCATGTCCACAAGGATATACAACCTTGCCTTGTTGATCACCTCTAGGTGGGAGTTCCAGTTTAGGGATATGTGATTCCTAGGTATTCCACTTCCTCCGCAAATTTAATGGTTTCATCTGATAGGGAATGTGGTTCTAAATTACCCATCTTCCGTTTTCTGGTGAATGGTACTATCGTTGTTTTGTGAGGATTCACAGATATCTGTCTCACACCAGCTGTGTATCTTATGGGGAGGGTATAATGGCCCATACTTTCACCATCAGTCATAGTTACTAGAAATCAACAGTGGTTTTGAGGACCATATATTCGGCTATGTCCTGATATTTAAATATTTATAAACTTCTAATTCAGCTTTTCCTTCCAAATTGTCATTGTATTCTATTTTCTTTATCTACTTTAGTCACAAACGTAGATAAAGAAAATATTATACAATGCCAATTTGGAAAGAAAGCTAAATTGGCGTTTATTGAAATTTAAATATAAGGACATAGCCGAATGTATGCTCCTCAGGACCACCCTTATTGCCTAGTGATTATAACTGATGGTGGAAGTAAGGACGCCAAATCCAAATCCAGATCTCGTAGTCTTGGCACTTTTAATAGGAAGACTCTATTCTATAACTAATGCTACAATTTTCATTATTTGATACATCGAGATTAACATTATCATCCAATATCAGAGGATCGGCATCTGCACACTCATTATTAGATGGTCTTAAATGTGTTGGATTTCTTCTTAATGCTTACCACTCTGATCCTGAATAATATAACATCTAGGACTCTCTTTCCTAAGACTACATGTGACCCTAAATCGTGTACAGAAAAGATTGGCCCAAGCAAGAAACCATCTCTAAAGAAAAATCTTTAAAAGCACGTAGCCTCGCGTTACTTTAGGGAACTGACAAATACAGACTAAATACCAACGTGACAATAACTGCCCTCCAGCTCAAGAAAAATATATAATCAATCAAAGTGTAATAGAGCACGCCCTGAGAATATACTTTCGAGTACTCTTGGCCTCCCTCGTTATAACATTGTAATCGATTATATATACCAGAGCCTTCATGTTTTCTGCCATCAAATTATTATTCCTGTAAGTACCTTATGACAGACCATAATAACGACGACGAAACATTAGCTAATCTTGTTTTACAAGCATGATCCTGAATAATATAACATCTAGGACTCTCATGTTTATCAATAATCTTTGAAGGTTCCCATATTTTATCCTTTTTAACTAGAGCGTTTTCTCCGATACACAATTCTCTATATGATTTTACTGACTGGTCATGAACCTTTTTATAATCTATTTGCTTGTCACTTAAGTTTGTGTGTACCCCCTTGCTAATTTCAGTTTTTAGGAGTTCAGTTTGAACTGGTAATTTTGTTCTAGTTATACGATTAAATAAAATTCGAGCTGGGGACAAATTTATTCTTGGAATCGGATTATTTCAAAATTTCAATAAACATGTTTGAATATCAGCACCTGTATACCAACAATTTTTCAATATGTTTTTTAAGGCACTCCCTTGGACCATGAATCTTAGCACACCTTCCACATTTGAATCGATCAACTTTTCCCGCAGTATTTTCTCTATCTTTAAATCTCTCTACCTTCTTATTTTTTAAACAACATCGACACATTTTTCTTGTAAATTTTTAGCTTGCTTTTTTGACACTTCTGCGGCTCTGCAGCAATCAGTTGCTTTCTTGAGATCTAAATTAGTAATTCGTAGCATTCTTTCTTGCAAGTTCTCATTGTTAATTCCAATTACAATGCAGTCTCTAATAATTTCATGAAGAAAATCTCTAAATTCGCAAGACTGAGATAATTTCTTAATCTCGGTTAGAAACTGTTCAAAACTTTCACCTTCTCGTTGATCTCTTTTACAAAACCTAAATCTTTCGTAAACCACGTTTTTCTTCGGGTTACAGTATTTTTCAAATGCCTCTAAAATCGTTTCCTCTTTCTGGGATTCTGCTTCATTTAATCCAGATGTGCTGAATAATTCAACAGCCTCCTCTCCAGCTAAACTTAATAAGATGCTTGCTCTCACATCACTTGCCGTTTTCTGAAGTCTTCATAAAGATAATTCCTGATACCGCCTTCTTCATAGAGATAATTCTGCTTGAAGACTGATCACCTAAATTCTACATTTTCCGGGGTTTCCCGAACAATATCGGTGATTTCCTCAAAACTGAGGGAATGATGGAGCTAAACCGACATTGGATTCATATTTAGTGGGTCAAAGTACATGGAAGTACCGTGGTGGAATCCCAGTAACAGACTTCTTCTTTTTGTGTGTGCCTGTGTTATTTATCATGATCTAATAATTAATCGGCAATAGTATCATTGTAGATTGACGCGTTCGGTTTGTTCCTGTGCAATGTGATAATAATTAAAAGGAAAAATAAATGTGCAACGTAAGTATCGACTGTTGTGAGTAAGTATTTGTGAATTTTACATGCTGTATACTTGACAGATAAGCGTGGCAAACTAGTTTCTAAATAGTTACCACAGGGAAGTATTCTATTTTTATTATTTCTGTATTAAATATGAAAGCACCCTCTGATATGCTTAGTAACCAACCATATTTTTTAGATTTATTGGGAACGTGAAAAATCTTATTATGGAGTGTTGAGGAAAGGACAACCACACTGAAATAATAAATGAAGAAACGATTGTACTAAAATAATTATTTTAAAGAATTTAAGCGGTGGGATGAGAAATGGATAAAGACTATGTCATATTTAACAGATTATTTTTTTAATCTCACTTATATTTTAGTCAGAAATGCGGTGTTCCAAAACATTTGCACAACCCCGTGTAGTTTGATGCCTGTTATTAATTTGGAGCTGCAATAAATAAATAAATAGCATAAGAAAGTAGACCATGAGTTGTTCGCTCGTAATGAATATGCCTGGAGTTCTGTAATGTAAGTTTATTTTATTAGACCCCCACGTGTTTACCAAATTTATTCATTGTATGGCACCTCGTATGTTAGAAGAGTTTTTTGTTTGCTTTTTTTTCCTCAATCTAAAATTTAATAGTTATTAAATATTTGCCATTAATTAAATTTAATGTAATTTGAGAGAACATCTGTCAATTGACGACTAAATTACAGTGGAAGATTATTCTATTATTTGCTCATAAGTTATACTTTCTATAAAAGCTTTTCACACTGCACTTTTTTCCAGATTGAGTCAATTATGCACCAATGGACGAACTATTAAGGATATAAAAGAATATTCAAGTGTGTTGTAGTTTTGACATCCATACTACGGACGACAAAGTACATAGGTATGCAGTATAACTATATTATTATACAGGGTGTTTCTACATCACATGTAAATCTCTGAACCGCATATTCCTTACTTAAAAATAAGACAAAAACTTTCTGTAAACATATATCTAGATCTCCTCCCAAAGGAGTTGTAGGCACCCCAAGTTGGCTCCTAATGAGTAGTTTTTTAAATTATTTCGGAAATGATGTAACGATTTTTTTCATATTTGAATAAACAATTAAATAATGGCGCGCTCCGCTGTATTTTGTGTTGCAGTACGCTGTGTCACTTAGCACCGGGAGGTAGGCAACCCACTCTACATGTTTCTTAGAGTTTATCGCTTCTTTTGACTTTTGCTGAGATTTTTGTCGCGTTTTTTAAAGTTTTTTCGTTCTTCCGAAAAATCGCAGAGATTTCTCTTACAAGTGTTTTAACAACCACGTGGGTATTTATTTTTATTTTATAATTATAGTGCCCTTGTGGCAGATAAATTATAGTTTATGAGGTAAATTTGATTGTGACTGAATTATGTGTTTCTTAGCTTTTAAGCTTCACTTTAATTATGCCTTTATACAAACTAGCTGTGTGGCTTTTCTTTCATCCACTGGTCGAACACATCTCCAATCCTGAGAGTCTGCCCAATACTAAAATTTGATCAAATTCAGTAAACTCCACAAATAACATATTTTGTCAGAAAAAGCCACTGCATTGCTAAAGAGTAAACAATTTTCAATTTTTAAATAGATTGATTCAATACCTGACCTTACCTTCTTCTGTAAAATTTTGCTTGGATTAACCGTTTCGGAGGAAACGTAAGAAATTTGCAGTAACTCTGCTCAGTAAGTTATCAACAAATTAATATTTTATATCAAGTCAGTTTATGGAAAATCAATATGACAGACTTAATTCAATTACAATTTCCGAAATAATTCAAAAACACTACTTTTTAGGTGTTATCTTCGAGATCCTCCAGAGGCGATTCCGGATTATAGAAAGTTTTTATCTTATTTTTAAGTAAGGCGAATATGTGGTTCAGAGACTTACATGTGATTTAGAAACCCCCTGGATTTATGTTGACATTCTACTTCTGAATATACAAATATAAAATTAATTTTGTTAGTTAATTCAGTGTTATAATATGGACTTATAGACAAGTGTTTTGAAGAATTCGACATTGATTGCATTCTAAAGTGATATGCTTAATCTCAATAATGTTCAACAATTTAGTTTTTTTTATGCTCGGAAGTAAAACTTCAATATAAACATATCAAACTGGATATTTTTTCTTAAATAAGTTTGTAAATAATTTCAAGGATATTGATATCACAGATAATTGCCACAGAATTAGTTTCTATAGCCGTTCGTACAGTATATATCCATTTTTCTGCAATTCTTAGAGGGAATTTATGCAAAATGTCTAACATAATATATACAGGGTGAATCAACGGTGTGATAAAATCCAACACTTCCTTTATTATCGATAATACATACAAAAGTTTTATATAGAAGTTGTGGGAGACCAACATGGCTACAGTTTAAAATTAGTTTGAAATACTCGAGTGTTTCATGAAAGCGGGGCGCTATGATGTTTTAGTAGATTTAAGATTTAGATATTTAGATGGTCCAAGTTTATTTTATCTAATATATATGACACAAAATTTATTGGTTTTTTAATTCTATATCTCCTTCTGGGTTTGCTAATCAATTTTTAAGGCAAATTTTTCAGTTGATAAATAGAATGACCATTTGTACATACATGCCTAACATTATTAAAAAAAAAATAATAACGTAGATCCCGTAGGGATTACATATGAATTTTTGGCAACAAATGTCGATATTCATTAACCCATAGTCGGATGTAATATTTTGTGTTCGATTTCATCAATTACGCCCATTAACACATTGGGATGCAGCGTCGGTACTCGCTACTAAATTATCATATTATTTTATGGTTCGCATATCGATTGCAAGATAACAAAGAATATTTCTTGATTAATTAGACTAATGTTCTTTCGAATAACTAATACAGTGCTTAAATAATAAATTATTCCATTTGATTTCTCGAATACATTTAGAGATGAAAAAAATTAAAGTAAATTCAGGGCCATATTGTGCCGCTGCTGGATTATAAACCGAGCCAGTGGAAAGTCCAGTCACAAGATAAGAGTAAGGCATAATTTAAAATGGTCAAAAGTGGAGAACAAAAATTGATGGATGGTAAGTTTGCCAAAGTATTGTATATTATATAAGATGTCCGCCAAGTGCGTATCTGTTCCGTAGCTGGGTGGTAATCAGATTTGTTAAATTAAATAGGACGCTAATTATTGTTATTGTATGTTTCAACATAAAAAATAATCAAAAACATTTTAATGGTTTATAATTTTTGGCGGGTATACACTGTCACAAAAAATGATAAATTTTAAGTGATTTGGAATATTTTCGGTAGATAATAGCCCCAAAACAGGGCATTCCTGTTCGATTCAAGCTTTTAATAATATCGTTGTATACCTCATTATTCGTGACATATTATTTTCGGTACTACTTTTGTTTTGAAGCTGTGGACATATCGAAATTTCGACTATGAAATTAAAGAAAACTTTTTAATATTTAATAGGCAGGAGTCCTTTTTTTAACAGACTTTACAGTAATTTTTGAAAACTGGAAAATGGGAAATTGGAAAAAAATAAAAAAAAATATAAGCATTGATTGAAATATACAGGGTGTTCCAGTTTTTTGTAGCAGGACTTTAACAGTCGATAGACATTTGAAAAATATTAAAAAAAGTTCATATAAACATAGGTTGAGAAATGCTTAGTTTTCGAGATACAGGATGTTAAAGTTTGAAAATAAATATGGATTTATATTTAATATTTTTCAAATGTCTATCGACTGTTAGTCCTGCTACAAAAAACTGGAACACCCTGTATATTTCAATCAACGATATACAGTAATAAAAACCCTAAATCTTGTCTTTAGCTCCGAATTAAAAAATATAAGGTGTGATGAAACTAAAATCCTCCTGTACTTTTTGTTAGCTAAATTTTTTCTACGACGTTTTCTAAAATTATTAAGCAGCTCTTAGTGGAAATTTATGCGAATTGTCTAGCATAATATATTTAGCACTAGAAGATGTTTTTCTATTGAAGAAACAAATTTTTGTAGACGATCCCTTGCAGTTCATCATGTGGTTGATAGGATATAATCTAAGGAATCGCCTTTTTATAATAAAAACCGTTATTTTAATCTTGGTGACTTACTTGCAAATCTTCAACCTTATATGCATCAAGGATATAATCTTATATAGGAATTTTACTTATTTGGAATATTTGCCAGGTGTTTTTTTGCAACAACCTGTAAGTCGATATTTTTAATTTAAATTGTCGAATTTTGTAAGTGATGGAGAAATTACAATAATTGTTTGTTAATAAATTAATTCTAATAGATGAAAACGGGTGGTCCAAAAAAAACTTTATAACTTCATTATTTTTTCACCGATTTTCAACTTTTTGGGCTCGTTTGACAGCTAAATGTTTCTCTATCAAAAACTGATATTATGATCGTACTTATCAAGGCAGGCGTATTTAAACTTGAGCAATTTTTAATAATATCTGGAATTTTGTTGAAATGCCATATTTACAAACGGTTTATATTATCATCATGAATGAAATTGTGACAATATTTTGGGAGGTGGTTTTTAAAAATCAATTGGAATTACGGAGCTGCACCAAAAAATGTACAGGAGTTCGGAACGCCTTGACAACTTTTTTTTTCGGACCACTCGATATTTAACTAGATTAGCTTAGATGTTTGTCAGCATAAAAATTTATGAATTATTTTGATGATAGTTGTTAATTTTTATTCTGTAATTTTTTCCTTACTTTTTTTTTTTTCGTAAGATTCAACATCCAAGTTTATTCAACCGTTTGACCATATCTTAAGCATAACCCATTGTTTGATCGTTACTTGCTTTTAGGGATGTTTTGGAATGTTACTAACATTTGCTTATATCAAGGATATATTTCAATATCAAGAAATGTTGTTCAGTACGTTCTGGTCCATTAGTTCCGGTGGCGAGGAGACAAGCGACAGAATATTACGAGAAAGCAAAATTATTAAATTAGTGTGTATTTCGATTTATGGGTTATGTGTTTTAGCGCATCTATCCTTCCTTCCACTAGTTGGTGATGAAACGCGTTTGGTTTTTCCAGTTATGTATTGTGCAAAGCATTTCGGAAGATGGTCTAGTGCATTAATCGTTTCAATATTTTACCTATGCGAATTATTGATATCGTATGGAATTGCGTTTATATTATTTGCAGCTATTTATGTCATCTTTCATGCCAAATTTCAATTTTATCTCCTCAACGTGGCCATCCGCAAAATTCCAAAACAGGATTTAGCAGGAGAAAATCGCTCAAATAGTGAATTAACGCGCCAAAGCACAATATATGAAAGCTTATCAGTCTGTGCAAGACATCATGCTGTTATAAAAATGTAAGCAATGGATTGACAAAATTTACTATATTTACAGCTTATTAAAATTTGTAGCACTATCAATAAAGCTTAACGTTTCGCGAGTTGCTGCTCCACGAGTTAATAACGCTGTGATTATACTCCCATCTTAGAAATAGACAAATAGTGCCTACCAGTTTATTTGGACGGTTTTCGCTTACCTGTTAGTTACGTACTTACATACAATTTATTCTAATTTGAACATAAGACTTCGTGTTTTTTGTTTGACTTGCATTGATCCGTAAAAACTGTTCGTAAACAACATTCGATTAAAGAGTGGACGTTTTTATTTTTTGGAAGCAACGATAAGAAAGTCGCAATACCATACAGCCCAGCTCGTCTCTGGAGCTGATAGGCAACCAACATCACAACACGATGTACACCTGGTTGTTAGCCTTTTACTTAATTGGATATCATCAGTAATATACAATACAACACAGTGCTGCTTTTGACTACATGAGCAGCAACGATCAAGAAAGAAACCCCACCGCAATTAAGTATACACACAATGTTACAAGATAATAATCAAAACACTAATACTAATAACGCCAGCACCTCGTACTCGTCAGCAAATCAACTCCCAGACCTACCTTTCCTAAAAAGGACCAAGCAATTAATTGTCTTACATGCACAAGAGAGCCTTAAATTGTTCAATTATGCCAAAGCAGTTGGTGATATTATAGGTGCCAAAAATATCTCCTTTGCGTCACGAATATCCAACAATAGAATCTGTATATACTTGTCCAAAACCGAACTCATTAAATCACATCCCACCATCCCTGTAGGAAACACAGACTTAAGCATCCGCAGACTGGTCTCGCCCACTAAACGGATAGTGATCTCAAACATAAGCCCATCCATACCTCACGATTTAGCAGAAAATGCCCTAAAAATATCGGCTTACATCTAGCCTCCCCTAAAAGCAGGCATCCCTGGCGATGAGTACAGTCATATACTCAGCTTTCGAAGACAAGTCTACGTCTTCTCGCAAACAGATGACATGGAATTGCAAACCTCTCTAGTAATTTCATATGACGGCAATGATCACAGAATCTTTCTGTCTACAGACAGGATGGAATGTTTTATCTGTAAGCAGGTAGGACACATTGCAACTAATTGTACAAACCCCCCAACCAGAAACATTCCATCCGCACAGAATAATTTATCACAATCTCTCAGGGCCACCAACTCCACCGCGGCTATTAAAGCTGACCAGCAGAATAAATCTTCTCCAGCGCAAACGATTCTCCAAAAAAGAAGCCTCTCTGATACCTTAACACCCAGTGATGAGGCTAGTCTCCCAGTGCAAGAAAAAACCACACAGCTTGTAAAAATGTATAATTAAAATATGGCTTGTAAAAGTTGTAAAGCTACCTAGAAAAATACAGGGTCTAATCACAAATAGGTACTTATTTAATATTTATTCCCTTCTAACTTACCTAGCACCAGGGCACTACAATTATAAAATATAAATAATACTACAATTGTTAAAAACCCACGTGGTTGCCAAGAACTTTAATGAGCATCTCCTCGAGTTTTGTGAAGTAGCCAAAAAACAAACTCAAATTCAAAAGAAACCGCGTTAAAAAGTTCCGCAAAAAGAAGCAGGCGGAACGCTTGCGGAATCGGTAAAGGGGGTTGCTTATCTCCCGGCTCTAAGTTGCCGAGCGTACGGCAACACACAATACGACGGACACCAGTGGCGTTCCGGTTCAACCTTTCAGGAAATATGCTAGCCTTTCTAAAGAACTTCCTAACAGACAGATCGTCTAAAGTTGCCGCCAACGGGAAAATCTCCCATTCGATTGCCCTGGAGAATGGGGTCCCTCAAGGTTCAGTCCTGAGCACCACTTTGTTTAGCCTAGAATGACATATGTTGTATGCCAGTCAAATACACTCTCTATGCAGACGACCTAATTCTCTACTGCCCAGGCAAAGTCACCTCAACAACATGTAACTTACTCCAAAATTCAGTAAATGATTTAATGACTTGGTCAAGGACTTCTGGCTTTAACTTCTCTGTCTCCAAATCTAAAGTTATTAAATTCAGCAAGAGGAGAGGCAACCAAGCGCCACATTTAACTTTAAATGGCGTATCCCTACAAGTAGTAGAACACCAAAAATTTCTAGGCCTAACTTTTGATAGCAAGCTGACTTGGAGACAACATATACAAGACGTCAAAACAAACTGCGTAAATCGTCTAAACATCCTAAAGGCATTATCTCACCACCACTGGGGAGCCGAAGAAGAAACCCTTCTAAGAATACAGGGTGTTTCATTGGGAGAGGGACATACGTTAACTGTGGATAAGGCTCACCGAGGTGGTTCCAAATAACCCATACTTAATGGATCTGTTGCCCTTTATAACCGAGATACAGGGTGTTTTATGAATTTTACCTATTTCTTTCTCCATTGATAACTAACAAACCACTGTGTATATTTTTTTGACATTTGGCACACGTATTCTACATTACTTGATGAATCCACTAAGACACCAACAAAAAAGAAAATCCAGGTCCGGCTTCACAAAAAGTTTACAAAATCTTCCATCCTCAAAACAACACCTTGTTTATCTGAATTTTTAAAATTTGTTTCCATATTTTAAAAGAGTGTTGAAAACTGAATCCAACCATGTACTTTTTATTTTGCCACAGAATATTTTACTACTAAAATTTTTAGTTAACATTTTATTTTATGAGCATTCATATGAGGCGGATTTTTATTGATTTTATTATGTTGTCAATGAGGATTACTTAATATGTATTTCTAAAACTTACATAGTTTGCATTTGTATGCCTCTAGACCACTAGAAAATGTATATTTACAGGTCCGTATTTAGGACTACAACGACAACCAATAAAGAACACTAATAACTAAAGAAAATAAATAAAAACCTAATTACTATGAAAAAAATTAAAGCTTAACATTTCAATATTTAGAATTCTCCTACGTACACAAAAAGAAAATTTTCTATACAGGGTGGTCCGGTATCCATGGCGGAAACTTCAGGGAACGATAGAACATCGAAAAATAATATGAGTTTGCTTTGTAAACATAACCTCCTAAACGTACCGTTTTTGGGATACAGGGCGTTGAAGTTTTGATTTTCTTTGCACAAGTCGGTCGCTCTTGTGATTTTTTCGTAAGATGCTATTAAAACTGTTGTTATTTTTGTGATGTTTTTCTTCATAACTAGAGCTCAAAAATTGTTAATAAAATGTAATAATGTTAATATATTTTTAATAATAATAATGCTACCAATTTTTTTTAAACATTAATATCTTTACATGCTATTAACTCGAAAATGGTGCATCTTACGAAAAATCACGAGAGTGACTTTTTGTGCAAGAAACATCAAAGAATCCAAAACAAGATAGAATTGGTGTCTAGGACCAGTGGCGTAGAAGTTCTGATAGGAAAAAGGGTCACAATGCCCACATCGACGCCACTGGTGATGTTCGCAAACTTTTCTAATGGTGAAATACTAGTGCTCTGCGAGATATTTTACATCACCAAATAGTTTTTTTATATTGTTGTTCGTTAGAGAGATATTTAAAAATATATTTAAAAAAATCAAAATTTCAACACCCTGTATCTCAAAAACGGTACGTTTAGAAGGTTATGTTTATGAGCAGTCATATTGTTTTTTGGTAGGTACTCTATTGTCCCCTGAAGTTTCCGCCATGGATACCGGACCACCCTGTATATTATTGAAATACACGGACCTGACTAACTTTGTTCCAAATTTAACTGCTGGTTTTTTAATTATCTTAGAACTCTGATGCGATATGAGCAGCTCGTTCGTTGCTCACTCTGAGGCGTGTTCTTTCGAAGCAAGTGTTCCGATCAAATGAATCATGATTTTGAAAACAGAATCTGAAAAGTTCTGGAACAGGATCTTCATATTTTTGATGAGAGAACGCTGCGCTTGCCCTTTTAATAGAATGCAAAAATCTTTTGATGCTGGTAGTGTTTTCTCAATAAAAAAAATAAAAAAAAAAATGCGTCCCATTTTCCGCACCATTATAATCTTCACACGTTACCATAACAGTAATTATACGATTGGAATTGTCGAAAATATTTAATTCTTTCAAAATATCGTTTTCTCGTTTTCCTTCCGCCATATTTAAGGTTATGTCAGAGATAACTATGTTTCCGTTTGTATATTTTACGATCGGATCACACAAATCATAAATTTTGTATGTTCCACAGGGGCAAGGGGAAAACGGAACAAGATCTCAATAACCGCGGTGGTGGGAGTTAATGACATTTCAAGAGAACAAACATTTTAGGATGCTGTTCAAAAAATCCTGTTTTGTTCGGAACATTGGTGTCGAAAGAATAAGGCTCAGGTCTCCCACAAAGCGACTTTTGCAATGAGCACAAATGCGAAAAACCAGTTGGACTGTCGATCGAACTAGATGCAGTTCGTGAAATTTTTTGATGCTCTCCCAATATTTGTCCGCAATTTATATTGGATTATTAAGAAATAGTATCCCAATGCACTTCTGCTAACGTCCCACTCAAGTATACGACGCATTTGCACTTACCGTTAATATAATTTTAGGATAACTAATGCCTTCCTACGGAAATTACAAAATTTAATAATGGTGGCTTTTTGCGTTCTTGGCGTACTGACATTCGTTTCTGCGTCTTCTTTTGTTATATTCGTAAGTATAATTTTTAATTATAATTTTTATACCACACTATACTGATAATCCTTGATTTGATAGTAGGTACTTTCAATTATTATCGTCAATTGCCAATGTAGTTCCTGATTATTTCTCTTTCCCTTGTTCACCATAGTTGGTGTATTTTATTTTTCAATACTATCTACAGCAGAAATGCAATAAAATTGTTTAATCGTAGGGAATTAGTCCTTCGAGTAACTGGAGAATGGTTTTGGTCTTGGCGACTATTATAACAATATTTTTAACGGGGTGCATATGCGGACAAGAAATAACCAACGAAGTAAGTATTTATCTTTAACAACTAACCAAACCACTTCATATAAAATTTGCAAGATAAATTCGAATCCGAAACTCGCGCCTTGAATTTATTCAAAATTTTCACAGAAAGCCTGTTTCAGTCAAATCGGTTTTTTGTAACGCTATACAACACTCCTTGGTACCACTGGAATAACCGAAACAAAATGGCATTGAGAATGATGTTAATAAACAGCATGGAGCCAATGAGAGTGAGTTGTTTTGGTCTCGCCGATTTGAATTATGCTTTGATATTATGGGTGAGTATCGATCACATTATAATGAACCAAGGAGTTTATTTACTTCTATATTTCAGATAGCCAGAACCGTTTACACTTTGCTGGCTGTTTCTTCGAAGTTCAAATAATTTGGCGAGATGGATAGAAATAAGTGATCCTTTCAACTTCTATGGAAAGCGATTTCGCTTTGCATATTTTACACTACAAGCACAAAACACTTTCAACCTAAAGCACACTCGTTTTTGCGAAGATAATTTTAATCAAAAATTATAAAAGCTCCATCATTTTTCGTAGACTTAAGATATTTACTCAGATGGGCCAAGTTTGCTTATTAGTCTAATATACGAGTATAATATGGCCCAAAATTTATAGTTTTTTTTTATTCTGCAGTCCCTCTTCTGAGTCTCCCAATCAAATTTTAGAGGGAATTTTGCCTTTGATAACAACAACAACAAATGTCGATATTCTTTCATCCATAGTCGGATGTAATAATATCGTGTTAGATTTCATCAATTATGCCCATTAACATACTAGTATACAGCGTCGGTACTCCCAATTAAATTGCTATATTATTTTATGGTGCGCCTATCGATTGCAATATAACAATGATTATTTCTTGATTAATTCGCCTAATGTTCCTTCGAATAACTAATGCAGTGCTTAAGCAATAAATTATTCCTTTTGATTTCTCGAATACATTAAGAGATGGAAAAAATTAAAGTAAATTCGGGATCATATTGTGCCGCTGCTGTATTATAAACAGAGCCAGTGGAAAGTCCAGTCACAAGATAACTTGTAAGGCATAATAAAAAATGGTCAAAAGTGGAGAACAAAAATTGATGGATGGTAAGTTTGCCCAAGTATTGTAAATTATACAAGGTGTCCGTTTAGTGCGTATGTGTTCCGTAGCTGGGTGGTAATCAGATTTGTTAAATTAAATAAGACGCTGTTTGTTATTGTATATTTCAACAGATAAAATAATCGAAAATATTTTAGTGGTCTGTCACAAAAAAACGGTACATTTTTGTAATTTGGAATATTTTCGACAGATAATTGCCCCAAAACAAGGCATTTCGGTTCGATTTAAGCATTTAATAATTTTGTTATCTCACATTGTACGTGGCATATTATTTTCGATACTTTTTATTTTGAAGCTGTGGACGTTTGTATCCAAATTTCGAGTCAACATTAAAGGAAACTTTTTAATATGTAACGGGCGGGGGTCTTTTTTTAATAGACTTATAGTAATTTTTGATAACTGGAAATTGGGAAATTGAAAAAAAAGTAGACAAAATATAGGGCATTAAAAAATCTAAATCCTTTTCAAAATTTGTCTTTAGCTCCGAATTAAAAATTATAAGGTGTGATGAACCTAAAATCCTCCTGAACTTTTACAGCTTTTAATGAAAATTTATGTAAATTATCCAACATAATATATTTAGTAGGTACTAGAATGTGTTTTTCTTTTGAAAAGACAAATCTTTGTAGACGATCCCTTACAATTTATCATGTGGTTGATAGGAGGATATAATCTAAGAAATCGCCTTTATGTAATGAAAACCGTTATTTTTATCGTGGTGACTTACTTGCAAACCTTCAATGTGATATGCATCAAGGATATAATCTTATATAAGAACTTTACTTATCTGGAATATTTACCAGGTGTTTTTTTGCAACAACCTGTAAGTACATATTTATAATTTTAATTATCGCAATGTTTTCGAATTTTGTGAGTGACGAAAAAAAAAACATAATTATTTGTTATCAAATTAGTTCTCTAACAGATGATAAATCTTTGTATCGGGTGGCTCAAAAAAAAAAACAGATTTTCGTTTTACCTCATTAGTTTGATTTTTTCATCGATTTCCAACTTTTTGGGCTTCCAGCTAAATGATTCTCTATCAGAACCTGATACCATGATCATATCAAGGCAGACGTAGTTAAACTATTTTATAGTTTAGTTTAGATGTTTTGTCATCATAAAAATTTATGAACTATTTTATTTTGATGGCAGTTAATTTTTCTTCTGCAATTTGAACCTTATTCTTTTTTTTTTTTCGTAACGACTCTTACGACTCAGTATCTGAGTTTATTCAGTCGTATAACTATTTTAAGCATAATCGACTGTGTATTTGATCAATGCTTACTTTCAGGGATGTTTTGGATTGTTAATAATATTTGCTTATAACAAGAATATTTTGCAATACCAAGAACAGTTGTTCGGTGCGTTTTGGTCCATAAGTTCCTGTGGTGAGAAGACAAGACACCGAATATTACGAGAAAGCAAAATTATTACATTAATCTGTATTTTGATTTATGGTTTAAGTGTTTTAGCGCATTTTGTGTGCTTCTTTCCCCTAGTTGGGGATGAAATGCGTTTGATTTTTCCAGTTATGTATTGCGCAAAGCATTTCGGGGAATGGTCAAGAGAAGGCATTTTAATTTTTTACTTGTGCATATTATTGATATCGTATGGAGTTGTATGGACTTTATTTGTAGTTATTTATGTCACCTTTCATGCCAAATTCCAATTTTATCTCCTCAACGTGGCCGTACGCAAAATTCCAAAGGAGGATTTAATAGGGCAAAACCATCTTAATCGGAAATTAATGCATCAGAGTACAATATATGGAAGCCTATCGGTTTGTGCAACACATCATGTCGTTATAAAAACGTAAATAATATATTAATAATTGATTGATTTTATTTGATTTGAATTTTAGGGTAACTTACACTTTCCTACGAGAAGCACAAAATGTACCGATGTTGATATATTCCGTATCTGGCTTACTGTCATTCGTGTCTGCCTCTTGTTTTTTTATATTCGTAAGTAACTTTATTAATAATTTTTGTTACAACAATATGCTGATAATCCTCATAGCAAATCATTTGAGAGTAGTTTCTTTCACTTACATTAGTATTCAATTATAATCGTAAATTTCTGTCAATGTAGTTTTCTGATTAGGTACATATTTCCATTTTTCTTGTTGATCATAATTGGAGTATTTTAGTTTTAAATTCTATCTACAGCGAAAATACAATAAAATTGTTTATTTATTGTAGCGACTTAGTCCTTCGAGTAACTGGAGAATGGTTTTGGTTTTGGCGACTGTTATATCAATAACTTTAATGTTCTGCATAAGTGGACAAGAACTAATCAACGAAGTAAGTATTTATCTTTATCAACATACCAAACAGCCCATCCATTTTACTCCATATAAGAGTTGCAAGATATATTCAAAATCGAAAACCTCCTTTCGTTTATCAAAATATTCACAGAAAGTCTGTTTCAGTCAAATCAGTTTTTTGTAACGCTATACAACACTCCTTGGCACCACTGGAATAAACGAAGCAAAATGGCATTGGGAATGATGTTAACGAACAGCATGGAACCAATGAGAGTGAGCTGTTTTGGTCTCGCCGATTTGAATTATGAGTTCATATTACTGGCAAGTATTGATCACGTCATAATGAAGCAAGGAGTTTATTTACTTTTATATTTCAGGCAGTCAGAACCGTTTACAGTTTGCTGGCTGTTTCCTCAAAGTTCAAATAATTCGGCGAAATGGATAGAAAATAAATTGTTCTTACAGCTTCTATAGAAGGCACTACAAGCACAGATAAGAACACTTTCGACCTAAAGCCCACACGTTTTTGCAAAAATAATTTTAATCAATAATTATAAAAGCTCCATCATTTTTCGTAGACTTAAGATATTTATTCTGATAGTCCAAATTTCCTTAGTCTAATATATTATACCACCCAAAATTTATAGTTTTTTATTCTGTAATTCCTCTTCTGGGTCTGCCAATCAAATTTTAAAGGAAATTTTCCTGTTGGTACAAAACTATTTATACTGCCAAAATATATTTAAAAAAATTAACACGGACTACGTCCCTCATTTAGTAAATAGTCTGATGTAATATTTCGCCTTCGAATTTATATCACTTATGGAAAAATATCGATTGCAAGATAACAGTGAAGGATTTAATTAGAATAATAATTAGGGTAATGTTCTTTTGAATAACTTATGCCTAAACAATAAATTATTCTGTTTAATTTCACGAATACTTTAGGGGATGAAAAAAGTTAATGGAAGCTTTGGCTCATATTTGTGCTACTACTGGTTTACAAATCGAGTTAGTAAAAGGTCCAGTCATAAGAGCAAGGTGTAATTTAAAATGGCCAAAACGTTACCCAATGGTGGAGAACAAAAATTGATGAATGGTATGTTCTACTTATTATTGAATGCACCTAGTGAGTATCCGAGTAGTATTCAAATTGGTTAAATCAAATGGAACTTTGTTTGTTATTGCACGTCTCAGCATAGAACATAACATCATCAAGTGATGATATATGATATATGATATGAGATAATATAATATGCTTTTCTTCCCATTTACTCAAAAACCCATAAGCCTTCCAATCCCTAACGCGAACTTTCATTACGGTCCTTACCTGCGCATTAATTTGCTCGATGATTCCTTACGAATAAAATTTCATTGCCGCCGGGTCCTTGTAATTTTAATTCTAAGGGCACTTGATTATTTTCGGGTAATTCCGCACGGCTTATGAGATAAATAAATGTTTAATATTCCGCCCTTAGCGGAGAAACAGTATGAGAGTGAAAGCGAGGGACGGGACAAAAAATATTCCACTCCAGAAATGTCGGCACTTGCGTCGACAAAGAAATATTAGATAGCTTGCCGAGCAAATAACATGTACACTGAGGCCGTAAGTCATGTCTTTAATCCTTACATTTATAATATTTAGACAGACAACATGCCATCATGAATACTGGAGTTCTTTATAACGCCTTGGTTTGGTGGATTTGCCGTATCTGGTTAGTATTACCCGTATAATTTATTACGCGGAGAGAGCAGTGTGAGAATTGATGTCTCGTCAGTACTTGTAAACTGACAGTTTATTATTATCAACGTTGAATAACTCGTTCTTTACCCACAAGGATGCAGAAACCTTTAACTGACCGACTTAAAACTGATTCAGCATTTTATAAAGCCACCTCAAGCCACTTTAAATTTAAATTTGCTTAGATTTTGAGCAAAATGGCGCAGCAGATGCAATAATTGAAAAAAAACTATTATTTTTAAATATCCACGGAAAGGGACTTAACTACTTCCCCACGAAACGCACACCCCAATAAAATTAATTTTGATGTACCTATAAACAGGGAGGGTTATCTGTAATACGTCAGCATACAACACCTAGGCCGACCGCAGCAACCGCACACTTAAATAGAAATGGCTAAATAGCATAGTCGGTTCACTAACCGCCAAACTCCTGCGTAACCTTCAATTTACATTTTATCTAGCTACCAGTGGCGTTACACGTTGCCAAATTCGTTGATCATCCCAACAAGGTCCTGAAATCAAGAGACAAGGGTTGAAGTTACGCTAAAGTGAGCATTCTCGTCTGGTCCAGTACACAGTGTTACATATCACGATGCAGATAATTGACAACGGTGCGCAGGCGAAAAGCAAAAGTCAAGGGTTGAAGCTACCCCAAAGTGAGCATTCCCGTCTGGTCCAGTACACAGTGTTACAAATCATGATACAGGTGTTCGAGAGCGGTGCGCAGGCGAAAGACAATTAAGTAGTGTGACGTTCTAAAATAAAGATAGTAATAAGTTATACATTACAACAGATGGGAAGAATGCATGAAGCGCAGCTCTGGGAGTTGGTAAAATGCCAAAAACCCTATTCTATGTGTATACGAAGGAAATAACACCCCTGGATGCCGCCTCGCGCTACGCCACTCCACCGTCAGGTTATCCCGCAGCACTTTCCTCTGCGCAATCCTGATTGGCTGTAATTAACCGGACTCAAAGGTGTATCTTGTTAATTTGCGCTCGGTCTATCTTGTAGGCTCTAAGTAATTAAACAAACAAGGTCCCATGCTAATCAACTATCTAGCCCCTTTATATTTGCCGTTTGTAGTTGTTGTCAATTCTGTATGTGGTGTAAGTCATTTGGTTCGGCTAGGGAGGGTAAACTATTACACCTGTCGCAAAGAAGTTTTAGTTTCTAACAAAACAAGCGACGGGCGCTTGTTTGCCATCCAGGATACTTGTTTGTTAGTCTTTATGTGCAATTAGTCGACCGCCATGTTGCGGCGGTAACGAAATTACTATCCCCGCCGTTCGACGGTTTGTTTAGGTATTAAAATTATTTGTCTCGGTACAAAAAAGTTCCTCACGGTGGCGCCCAAAAAATTACAGCTAGACAGCGGTATGTAAGTGGGTCTAGTAAGAGAATCATTGTGTGACTTTTACTATTGCGACTCCGGTTTCAGACGTACGTCGACCATTTCGACATCCATTGCTCCAAGGAATTTATATCAGAAGTGGCCAGATTCCACCATTACAGTTACTAATCTTAATTTCTGTATGGGACTGCGTCTTGCACACTCTATTCTAATGTGGCGATGAGCGAGCCTAGATGCGAACGAGATCCCCTAATGGAGGATGGTCATCCTGAAACAAACAGGAAGGAGGCCATCAACGCTGAAAATTGGTTTAGGGTTTGGAAGTCGTTAAACTTAGTTCGGACGAGGCAAAAGACGCATTTACAGTTCTATACTTCTGTGAAATTACGTTGATGGCAGAAATTGTTTGCGCTATCGGGGAATATATATACTCACACTTTATGCGCCATTTGGGCGCTATCAGTTTTCCCCTTGTTTTTTAGTTTTTTATTGATAGAATAGTCAAAAATAAGGATGTCAGAATGTCCTTAAAAACAGATTCCTGCAACTGTCCCACTAGACTTAAACGCTTAAAGGAATTTTTTTGTCTTTAGTGTTTGTATTTCTTTTCTCGTCATTTTCCTCTCGTCTTCTGTCCTCTTCCATCTTTTGTCTTTTTTAGATACTATTATGATAGGGGACTTTTGGGGGAAACAATAATTTTTGATTTTTAATTTTGAATTTTATATTTATTTTTCTCAAGTATATTGTTTTCTGAATTATCGACTTTATAACATACGATCAGTCCGCCACTGGGCTGGATTTTCCAACAGTTTAAACAATAAGCGACAGTGCGTATGATTTTAAGATAATTAAACGTGAAACTTACTATAGGTTTGCTATAATTACTCTTTTACCTTTCAGGGCCTAAGGGGGTTCCCTTCTGCTATCGAAGAAATGTGTTACCTGTTAATCAGCTGCTGTACACCTTCTGAATAAGGATTATTTAAATTTTTGGCTGGTTTTATTTTTGTTTTGAATATTAATGATCTTGAAATGTTAGAGATCTTTATCAGAATGAATATAATTTTGTCATTAGACAGCTAGATGTCTCTGCCTTTGCTGTAGTATAGACATCCAGCTGAGATGAATTCGTATGCTTTAGTTGTATCAATTAAACATAGATGGAACAACAAGTCTTATTTATTACACATATGAGACAATTCAAAGTGAAACGTTTCATAAACTATTTCCCTGCTCTAACTTAAACTAACTAAATCTACAACAAATATTAGACAGTGTCCTTGTGAATAGTGACAAATTTAATAAAGTTAAAATTTCTAATTTTAGTTCACAGTACTCCCGGCACACTAAAGTTACCGTGTCGCGATATTTACTTTAAATTGGCAGATCTGTTTTTAAGTTTTGACACTTGTGGGTTTGTGGTCCAGATATGGTAGCTGGCAGTTTTACAATTTAGTGCCCTATTTACTGGATCTGCGTAAACTGAATAGGCTTTGGATGCCCAAACGGATTTCGACCAATCAGGCGGCTGCTTATTATTTAGGATAAATTTTACCTTTATTGCTGGTAAGTTGATGTTGTTTTTCTGGTACCTTATTGTATTTGGCCTTGAACCATTATTCAAATGTACTGGAAATATATTTTTTCGATCTAGACCTTATATTTTTCCATATATTTCAGGAGCGATCTGAACGTGGGGTTGCTTCCTTTACGACCCAATAACAACTCTCTTTTTTGTTTCGTATGGTATTTTTAGCTTCCTTATTTGAAGATGAATCCTTGGATACCCATGTGTCGATATTACGCGAGATAAATTTTAGATCTGCCGTTGGCTCGTACGTGGGATTACAAAACCGTATCGAATATCACTTCACTCACTTCTTAGGAACTAATTTACATTGTGCCTGGTCATTTGACTAGACTGGAGGTTTTACAGGTTTGTTTTAAATTAATTAATCACAAATTTTAATCTAATTCACATAAATAAAGTCCATCTTTGTTTAACTGTAGTTGACAATCGTTCAACCTCTGTTTAAAACATGCATCTGGCAGCTGTTAAGTCATTGATTATTTTAAAGAAACATTGCACGATGTATTTACGCCTTTAATTTGTCTATTTTTGGTTTGTTTGCTGACCCTTTGTTTACCTAAAGCTCGTTGACCTCGCTTCCCTCAACAGGTGTTCCACTGCTGATTTAACAAATAGTTTTAAGATATAATATCCTTTTTGAACTTGTATTTATTTCATGAATATACTAAACGTAGGCTTCTCGTTCTAGTTATATTTTCATTTTACCCTGGTTTGAATTGAATTTATTTTTTTATTAATTTTATTAATTCATTAGTGGGATTTTGGCTTAAAATACATGGCAATACCTATCAATACTTATAGGACGTGTAAGGATAAATCAAGCATCCTGTTGTATTATTAAGGAATTCAGACTTTCGTCTTCCTCTTCCTTTTGGTATTTTTCTCCCATCAATCTTCCTGAGCCACCCTCTTTTTATTCCTGCTCTCCTCTTTCCTCTTCCATCTTTCTTTCCTTTTTATTCTTTCCTCTTTCCTATTTCCTATTTTTTCCTCTTTTCTATTTCCTCTCTTTTTTCATCGGTCCTTTTCCCTTTCCCCTTTCCCCCTTTTCCTTTCCCCTTTTCCCTTTTCCCTTTCCCTCTCCCCTTTTCCCTCTCCCCTTTCCCATTTCCCCATTCTCCTTTGCCTCTCTCCTATTTCCTCTGTTCTTTTTCGCCTTTCGTCTTTTATCATTTTCCCCGATTTTTGCCGTCTTTCTCCCATCTCGAATCGTTCTTCTCCCATCCTTTGTCTTTCGATTTATTTGTTACATTCTTATCTCAACCAACTCAAAACTTATAGACCGTAGAACATTAAATCAAGCATCCTGAATACAATTACGGAATTAATTTTTCCTGCGGTATGTACTCACGTTGCTTTACAAAAATAAAAACCACATAATACTATTCAACCGAGATAGTGCGACCGTTTGCGGTTGCCAAGATACCACCAGCGGCACTGGGCCCTTTGATATTTGCGGAAGCGAGCGAAATAGACCAAGAGCTTTTATTATTCGCCGTTTTAATATCTGTGTGTTCGACTGTATATGATTCCTTTTATGACTAAATTGCTCGTGATTCGAACGGCCAATTCGGTGTGTATGAAATATTGATGTCGACAGACAGGGCAAAAAGCGGCGTACATTTCAAATCTGATTTGATGGCATTATAAAAACTAACAGCTCAAAAATATGCGATCATATCCTTTAAGGATGAGAGGAGAAGGAGAAAGTGAACAATAAAAAGATACAATGAAAAACGGAAAGTGTTTACGTCCTCACAATCAGTTCGGAGGCCCGGGACCAATAAACTGGCTAAAATCGCGACTGTTATGCGATAGCTTGTTTTTCTGAATTTTTTTACGTTCCTATAATCTCCGACATTATGCAAACTTCCTCTATGATATATTCCGTCCAGGGTCCGCCTTGTTGTGTGTTATTTTCCTGACTTATGGATCCCGGTCTTAGTTCTCCGCTCAGATTTATGTAGCCCGGTCTTCATTAGCTATATTGAACACCGCTATAAATTCTCCAAGTTCCACTACACAATAGCGGTTACGTGGTCAATGAGGTTAAATAAAGTGCATTAGGGAAGGCGGAAATGGAAAAGTTTAATTCTTACAATTTGTCTTCTTTCGACGTATCGCTCCTTAGACACATTCAAGCTGAGAAAATTAATTACCATCTATTAACCGGCAAGGTCTTAAAGGAAAGTCTATCTTTATGCGGTGCCAGGGCGCAGGTTTGCGCGGATATATTTTATAAAGGCAGTCAACTGTTATTTAGTTTCTATTATTTTGTTAACATTAAACTGTCAGATTTGGTCGATACTTCACCTCTTCAATATTCAATATTGCCTGTTGCATCTTCCATCATTTCGCTTGCATCGATTATTATATTCATCCTAATTTTTGGTCTTTCTTCACCTCTTCAATCTTCAATAGTGTCTGTTGCATCTTCGATCATTTCTCTTTCATCAATTATTATATTCATCCTTATTTTTGGTCATTCTTCACCTCTTCAATCTTCAATATTGCCTGTTGGATCTTCCATCATTTCTCTTTCATCGATTATTATATTCATCCTTATTTTTGGTCTGTCTTCACCTCTTCAATCTTCAATATTGCCTGTTAGATCTTCCATCATTTCTCTTTCATCGATTATTATATTCATCCTTATTTTTGGCCTTTCTTCACCTCCTCAATCTTTAATATTGCCTATTCCATCATTTCTCTTTCATCGATTATTGTATTCATCCTTATTTTTGGTCTTTCTTTACCTCTTTAATCTTCAATATTGCCTGTTGCATCTTCCATTATTTCTCTTCAATTATTATATTCATCCTTATTTTTGGTCTTTCTTCTTTTATCTTAATCGTGTGTCTTGCTTTCTCCGCATTTCATCTTCCGTATTCCTTTCTCCTCGCTTTCAGTTTTCCTCCTCCGTATTCCATCTTACTTCTTTTAACTTCTGCCCTTTGTCCTCAACCTTTCGCCTTTTATATTCCTCCGTCTTTTATATTTAGTAATTCTGTCATCTTTCATTTCCTTCCCTCGTCTTAAGTCTCTCCGCTTTCATCTTTTGTCTTCTGTCTTTTGCTTTTGTCCTTCATCATCATTGTCTTCGTCATATGTAACTCTTCTTTTACCTGTTGTTATTTATTCTTCTTCCGCCTCCTGTCTTTTGTCTTTCAACATTTTCTTTCCGGTTTTTGTCCTTCGTTTTACGTCACTCGTGTTAAATCTTTCATCTTTCATCCTTTATCTCTCATTTTCCTTATTTAGTCTTAGGTCTTTCGTCATTTCACCTTCGTAGTTTGTCATTTGTCTTTGTTTTCTCATATTTTGACTTTCATCCTGCATATTTTATCTTCTGTGTTTCATCTTTAACCATTTCTTCGTCATCTCTCATCTTCTGTCTTTTGCCTATCATCTTCTTCTTTCGTCTTTCATCATCTTCTTTCGTTTTTCCTTTTTCTTTTTCCGTTTTATTCTCGTATTTGTCTTATTTTTGCCTTTCGCCTTTTCTCATTTGTATTTTAATCTTTCGTCTTTACTCATTTTTTATTTCTATTCCAGCTCGACTTTCTGTCTCATAATTGTCTTTCTGGTTTCGTCTTTTGTCTTTCATCCTTTGTCTCTCTGTTTTTGTATTTTGTTCTTCATTTTCTATAATTTTACATCCCGATTTTGTCCTGTCTTCCTTTTTGCAGTCTTTCTGTGTCGTCTTGTCTTCATCCTTATTTTCGTCTTTCATATTTTGGCTTTATCTTTTTCGTTTCTTGTTGTTCATCATTCATAAATCATCTTTTATCTGTGATCTTTCCTTATTCTTCTTTCATCTTGTCCTTTGTCTTTCAAAATTTTTGATCATTGTTTTTTCGTCCTCCTTTCGTATTCCATCTTTTATCTCTTATTCCTTCTATTTTATTTTTCACATTTGGTCATTTCTCCTCTATAATTTTTTATTTGTCTCGCGTCTATCGTTCTTTTTTTTCTAATCTATTGTCTTTGCTCTTCTTCTTGTATTAAGGTTCCTTTCGTCTTTTGTCTTTTCTCCTTTGTATTTCGTATTTCACTATTTTTCTATTACCTTTTGTTTCTCCTCCGTCGTCTTTAGCCTTTTTTCTTTCGTCTTCTATCTCTTATGTCATTTCAAGGCTTATTGTCTTTCGTTTTTTAGCTTTGGTCTTTCGTCTTTCATCCTTCGTCCTTCATTTTTCACCTTCTCTCGCTCATCTATCATCTTTGATATTTAATTTTTCTTCCCCCTCTCTAGTTTTCCTTTATCCATCTTTCGTTCTCTGTGTTTGTCTGTCGTGTTTCGTTTTCTTCAGTCGTAAATTTTCTTTCATCTGTTACCTTTCTCTTTCTTCATCTTCTGTCAAGATTTATCGTCTTCCCTTTTTCATTTTGTCCTTTCATCTTTCTTCCCTTCTCTTTCATATTTTATAGTTCTTCTATCACATTCGTTTCTCCTCCGTCTTCATTGCTGCCTCTTCATTTTCATCCCCTGCCTTTCGCCTTTCTTTTCATCTTCCTCTCATCCTCCTTTCATCATTTATCATTCCTTCTCCATCTTTCATCTTTTGTCTTTAAGCTTTCATCTTATATGTTTCGTCTTTCATTTCACCTTTTATATTTCACATTGTATTTTAAATCTTCAATTTCTAATTTATTACCTATTTTTGGTAATTTATAAATCCCCCCGTCGTCCTGCTTATACCACTAATGACCGCTTGATATTTTCCCTAGGATGCCCAATTCATTTTTCAGCTATTGAAAACGTTTTTTAATGAACGACATAAATATTAGATATCTTGATTATTACCATTTTTAAATTACACATAAAGCCTATAAAGTTTTATTAAATTCTACATTTTGAATACAAATGGGTTTCTAATTAATTAGTATGAAAAAATATGGCTGGTTTACCTGCCGATGTTTATTAATTAAGAGTTGTATATTAAAGCATACGCGGGTAAAACTTTGTAATGGAATTATAAAAGAGCAATTATTCCATCGGAGTTCACGTCGTAAATTGTTACCTGTGTTTATTACCTTCAGCTTTTAGTGATCGGGCTACGTAATCACTATTATAACTTACCACGTGATATTACACCACAAACCAAATTTCTAGTTTGAAACTTCTCGCATAATTTACGACTCGGTAATAAAGTTATTGAATTGGTTATTGAATCTTCTAATTATTTTTGTCATGTGTTCCGGAGATGCAAGTTAATATAATATATTAGGCAAGTCTTTTATGGTTATACTTCATGACTCTTATAAAATATAATTGATTAGGCACTTTATATGCTGTTTCTCCATAACCTGCTTTATTAACATTTTCATTAGAAACTTATTTAAGCTTGAATTAAGTCGTTTTCGTTTGTTAGGCGAGTTGGTGGCCACCTCAGACTCATGAATCAATCCTGAGAATTTTTGTCTAGCTAAGGGTTTTAATTTAAAGCTGTATCCGAACCCACTAATTATATTTAATTTTGTAGAGACCTATCAATTATAATTAGGTGGTATTTACTCCACAATTTTGTTATCACACCAAGCGGTTTTCGAGGAATTTTAAAAACGGAATTGAAAAGATCCTTCCAAGGATAATGTGGCTTTAACAGGTAGTTCCTTAAATATATATAATTTATCTCGTTCTCAGCCCTATTTACATTTTGGTGTTGAAGGTAATGCGTGGAAGATAATTCCATATAATTTAGCCCAAGGGGTGCAATCGGACAGAGGTGGACTGGATTATGGCTTACATTAACACGAGGTAGAATTTACTGTTCTATTTGCAGATTTAAGCGTATGTTATCAGCCACTTTGCAGATTATTATCGTCAGCCATTACTTACCATAAACATTATCCAATAAAAGCATAAGTAATCCCATTAATAAAGCAAGTCCAACACACCTGCCTTAAGACTGATAATTAAATCCCAATAGAGCAATAATCGTTAATTTCAATATTTTCAATACTCCTAACGTCTTTCTTAAAGATAAATTGTATTCAGATCGTTCAACAACTTATTTTTCCAATTGACAAAGAAGTCGAATTGGCAAAGTGGGCTTACGGACCTTTGATGTTCGAGGACTTTGATCGGATTAAGAAGAACAACAACCAGAGAGCTTAATAAGAATAATTCTTTCTACAGTTAAACGGGCATCTAATTTGTAAGAACACCGGAAGTTGCAGTTGAGGAAATAAATGGAAAATAATGAGCTGCCCGGGTTCCTAATCCTCCCAAAGTTGTGGCTTAAATGTAACAGTTTAGAATCCCAAAGTTTTACATGCCGAATACACACCACAGTCACTAAATAAAAATACAGGTTGGGCGCCAAAAATTTGCTATGTTGATTCATATCGCTCATAAACATGATTTCCCTACGTATACATTAAGAGTTCACACTAATTAGATTGAATAAAGTTACAAATCGAGTCCGCCCCTGGTAACAAGGTCTGAGATGCACACGAGCACACCGTCGCTAACTGCTTTATTGTTAGAATGCGGCAACCGATGAAAGGTGATAATTACGCTGGAATTCCACGCTCGAGGCGGCTCGCAAACCCAATGATTACGACACCCCGCCGTCGACCAACATCTCACCTTTTTGGCAGCATCGCGTTCAAATAAAACACGTCATAATGGCAATTTAAATACTAGCTAAGCTAGCGCTCGGAAACGACTTGCGAGCCGCCATGATAAATAGCTAGGCGAAATAACTAACAGCGGAGTTTTTGTTAATTTCAATTAGTTTAAGTCCTGTCCAAAGTTGGGGTTGTATACAGCTAGTTTTCTTGGAGAATAATGGAGGACAAAGTTTAGGTTTTGTTTGTATCTCGGAATGAAACGCCCCAATGTGTAATTTGATACAAATCGAACTACCATTCTGTTGATATACTACTTTCACCTGGCAAGTGAACAACTAGGAATTAGGGGCTGATAGGGTTATGGTCCTATATTACAAAGCGGGTAGAGAGGTAAAAAGATTGGTAAGTGTCAAAGTGTTCTAGATTGCAATTTTTCAGCAATGGCTGATGTAGCAATTGCTCGGCCCACCTCGAGGCACTCACAGCGGTATACTGGACTGGCCAAAAGCAATCGGATATGGAACCATTCCCCAAAAATAGCTCAGACAAGGTCCCTCTGAGCCACCCCGTACAGCCTTTTCATTTTGGCGTTATTTTTTACCACGCACCGCGACCTGAGCTAAATTTAGGTCGAATTTACCATAAAACACATGATGCATTGTAACAACTTGACGCTCTGCACGTACAAGTATGACAGTGGGAGGCGTTGATCCCCTGGACACTGGCAACTAATGGAAAAGGATAATAAATAACCCCGAAGGATATAAGAGAAGGCTCTTTTATATGAACCGATTCAAAAAATCCGGCCATTATGTGGAACGTTAGTGTTGTATGATAAATGCAAGCAGTATCAAATATTTTGGTGACGATTTAATATCCAACATATCTAGTAAAGTTATTTTGAAATTGTTCGTCCACTTGAATATATATAATCTTTTAAGAGAGCTGAGACGTATTTATTTTAAGTAGTACAGATAGTGAGGTTCTGGGCCACTTTTAACTTTGATGGCATATATCCATCTTCCTCCTCTTACAGTTATTGTATCTTCAAGGTCGACAATATCGTACAAACAATGATCGTCAATGACCAGAGGGTGTGTGAATTATTTTCTAGTTCTATTTCAATCAACAATTCAAAAATTGGTAGGAGAAATTTTTAAGTAGTGTAGATAGTGGAGTTCTGGACCACTTTGATGACATATATACATCAACATCTACTTTATCCTGCAGTTCTTGTATCTTCAAGGGCAAGAAGGTCGTATAAGCAATGGTCGTCAATGACCAGAGGGTGTGTGAATTATTTTCTAGTTCTATTTCAGTCAACAATCCAAGAATTGGTAGGAGAAATTTTTAAGTAGTGTAGATAGTGGGGTTCTGGACCACTTTGATGGCATATATACGTCAACATCTACTTTATCTTGCAGTTCTTGTATCTTCAAGGGCAAGAAGGTCGTATAAGCAATGGTCGTCAATGACCAGAGGGTGTGTGAATTATTTTCTAGTTCTATTTCAGTCAACAATCCAAGAATTGGTAGGAGAAATTTTTAAGTAGTGTAGATAGTGGGGTTCTGGACCACTTTGATGGCATATATAGATCAACATCTACTTTATCTTGCATTTCTTGTATCTTCAAGGGCAAGAAGGTCGTATAAGCAATGGTCGTCAATGACCAGAGGGTGTGTGAATTATTTTTTAGTTCTATTTCAATCAACAATCCAAAAATTGGTAGGAGAAATTTTTAAGTAGTGTAGATAGTGGAGTTCTGGACCACTTTGATGACATATATACATCAACATCTACTTTATCCTACAGTTCTTGTATCTTCAAGGGCAAGAAGGTCGTATAAGCAATGGTCGTCAATGACCAGAGGGTGTGTGAATTATTTTCTAGTTCTATTTCAATCAACAATCCAAAAATTGGTAGAAGAAATTTTTAAGTAGTGTAGGTAGTGGGGTTCTGGACCACTTTGATGGCATGTATACATCAACATCTACTTTATCTTGCAGTTCTTGTATCTTCAAGGGCAAGAAGGTCGTATAAGCAATGGTCGTCAATGACCAGAGGGTGTGTGAATTATTTTCTAGTTCTATTTCAGTCAACAATCCAAGAATTGGTAGGAGAAATTTTTAAGTAGTGTAGATGGTGGGGTTCTGGACCACTTTGATGGCATATATACATCAACAGCTACTTTATCTTGCAGTTCTTGTGTCTTCAAGGGCAAGAAGGTCGTATAAGCAATGGTCGTCAATGACCAGAGGGTGTGTGAATTATTTTTTAGTTCTATTTCAGTCAACAATCCAAGAATTGGTAGGAGACATTTTTAAGTAGTGTAGATAGTGGGGTTCTGGACCACTTTGATGGCATATATACATCAACATCTACTTTATCTTGCAGTTCTTGTATCTTCAAGGGCAAGAAGGTCGTATAAGCAATGGTCGTCAATGACCAGAGGGTGTGTGAATTATTTTTTAGTTCTATTTCAGTCAACAATCCAAAAATTGGTGGGAAAAATTTTTAAGTAGTGTAGATAGTGGGGTTCTGGACCACTTTGATGGCATATAAAGATCAACATCTACTTTATCTTGCAGTTCTTGTATCTTCAAGGTCAAGAATATCGTACAAACAATGATCGTCAATGACTAGAGGGTGTGTGAATTTTTTAGTTCTATTTCAGTCAACAATCCAAAAATTGGTAGGAGAAATTTTTAAGTAGTGTAGATAGTGGGGTTCTGGACCACTTTGATGGCATATAAAGATCAACATCTACTTTATCTTGCAGTTCTTGTATCTTCAAGGTCAAGAATATCGTACAAACAATGATCGTCAATGACTAGAGGGTGTGTGAATTTTTTAGTTCTATTTCAGTCAACAATCCAAAAATTGGTAGGAGAAATTTTTAAGTAGTGTAGATAGTGGGGTTCTGGACCACTTTGATGGCATATGTACAGGGTCATCCAACGAAAAGGCCCACCCTTATATTTTCTTTATTTTTCGAGTTAGGAAAAAATGTTTCAAATAAAAGTTGTAGTGAATCAAATGAACTCATTTAAAACCCCTGCAAAGAAGATACAGGGTGTTCCATAAAAGCGGGACAAACCTAACTTACATTTTTTTAAATGGAACACCCTATATTTTTTTTCATTTTTCAAATCTGTGTATTTTTGTGATTTCAAATATATATATATATATATATGTTGTATCTTATCTTTTACTGTTTTTTATTTATTGCAAATTTCGTGAACAATATTATTTATACCACCAGCATCTGCATGCGTATCAATCAGGTTAGCCATGGATGAAAAGTTTGCTTTTTGAATTTATTCAATTAGTCTGTAAGGCATAAGTGTCAAATTAATTGTTTTTCATCCATGGCTAACCTGATTGATACGCATGCAGATGCTGGTGGTATAAATAATTGTTCACGAAATTTGCAATAAATAAAAAACAGTAAAAGATAAGATACAACATATATATATATATATATATATATATTTGAAATCACAAAAATACACAGATTTGAAAAATGTAAAAAAATATAGGGTGTTCCATTTAAAAAAATGTAAGTTAGGTTTGTCCCGCTTTTATGGAACACCCTGTATCTTCTTTGCAGGGGTTTTAAATGAGTTCATTTGATTCACTACAACTTTTATTTGAAACATTTTTTCCTAACTCGAAAAATAAAGAAAATATAAGGGTGGGCCTTTTCGTTGGATGACCCTGTACATCAACATCTACTTTATCTTGCAGTTCTTTTATCTTCAAGGGCAAGAAGGTCGTATAAGCAATGGTCGTCAATGACCAGAGGGTGTGTGAATTATTTTTTAGTTCTATTTCAGTCAACAATCCAAAAATTGTTAAATATGTAGGATAAGTAGTGGGGTTCTGGACCACTTTTGACTTTGATGGCATATATTCAGCAACATCTTTCTCTTATAGTTGTTCTTGCACTTGTAAAAATTAGTAGGAAACAATTTAGTAGTATAGATGGTGGGGTTCTGGACCTCAAAAGTGATCCAGAACCCCACTATCTATACTACTTAAAAATTGTTTCCTTTGATGACAATGATCCATCTTGTTCTTGTATTCTTGAGGTCAAGAAGGTCTTACAAGCAACGATCGTCAATGACCAGAGCGTGTGTGATATATTTTTAGTTTTATTTCCTTCAGCAACCCCAAAATGGTCAAGACAACATTTTTTTAAGTAGCACCCCTAACATATTTTAACAAATTACATCGCCTTGGCGCAATCCATCCGTCTCTCGTACTTTCACACGATTGATCGACGTCGGACTTTTTACATGTCCCGCAATGCCCGCTGTAAATATTTTATGGGATTTGCATGTATCATTCAATCAAGCCGGCGAATATAAATATTTATTATAGCGACAATGGCGACCTCTCCATATCCCATTAATACATAAGCTCCTCTTAACACACTGCTAAAGCCATTAACAAGGCGCGGAGTCCTTCTTTATGAATATAATATTTATACAAGCCGTACCGGTACGAGAGTTGTAATTACAAAGTAAAAACGACAACACCATTTGTATGCAAACGCCTCATCGGCCCACATTTATAAAAATATGCAAATTTCCGTAAAAGTAAATACACTTCTGGAGCCACTGAATAATATACGAGGCTTCATTATATCAACTCCTGCCGTGACAGTAATAAATCAATTGTTCATTATTTAAATACATGCTCTTCGCCGAGTGGCAGCAATCAAATTATTATTTTAGACTAGCCGCGATAGCATCTGTGAGATGCAGAGGTGAGATAAATGTAATTTATCTTTTTATCAATCCGATGCTATTAGCATAAAGCCCACGCGGCTCCTGATAATAACCAAATCTTACGGCGGTTGATGTTATGGTATGTAATGCGGTCGTAATATAACAGTTTTTATTCTTCGGAAATAATAGGGTCGTTTTAATCCGACCCCAGCGTGAAAATATAAGCCATAACAACCTTATAAAACTGTTAGGTCGTTAAATTTGTTTTAATGGTCGGTTGGCTCGATAAGATTGAATAAGGCTGGGGGAGGAATATAAACGATTGTTAAAGGAACAGATACTGACAAGAAAATAAAGTATACTTGGAGTAATAATAATTATTCTTTCCATATTAAAATGTCGTTGTGAAAGGGGAGGCGGATTATTAGGACGCCTTAAAGCCACAGTAGAAATCTACCGAACCGCGCATTTCCAGATTTCAAGGCGGAAGCACGCCAATTTTTTTATGTACAGCTTTTGTGACGTTTTCATTAGGTGAGGACAAATTCCGCCAATTAAGGCAATTCAATACTAATTTTTTGTGAGACAACCAAATCTATTTTTACCAATTACAAAATCCTGTTCAGATCTGTATATAAAATCCATATAAAATTGTGTCAAAAGCGTCTCGTTTTCCTCTAATATCTCTAAGGTTTTATAATCAAAGCCCACATAAAATTATGTATCTAGGCTCTTGTAAATGCAGTATTGATGTGGGTAATTCTTAAAGCGCCTCGTCTTCTTCTAAGGTAGATTTTAAACTAAAAAAATGACAATAAATTATGCATCTAGGATCCTATAATTACGTTATTGATGTGGGTAATTCTTAAAGTCCTTCGTCTTCCTTCAAGGTAAGTTTTAGGCACAAGAGCCACATTAAATTATGTGTCTAGGATCTTGTAAATGCGATATTGGTGTCGGTAATTCTTAAAGCGCCTCATTTTCCTCCAAGGTAGGTTCCTAGATCAAAGCCCATGTACTATTATGTATCTAGGATCCTGTAAATCCAGCATTGATGTGGGTAATTCTTAAAGAGCCTCGTCTTCTGCTAAGGTAGATTTTAAGTTAAAAAAATCACATAAGATTATGTATCTAGGATCCTATAAATGGGTTATTGATGTGGGTAATTCTTAAGGTGGCTCATCTTCCTCCAAAGTAGGTTTTAAGGTCAAAGCTCATATACTATTATGTATTTAGAATCCTGTGAATGCAGTATTGAAGTGGCCAATTTTTAAAGTGCGTCTTCTTTTACTAAGGTAGGTTTTAAATTTAAAAATTACATAAAATTATGTATCTAGGATCCTATAAATGGGTTATTGGTGTGGGTAATTCTTAAAGCGCCTCGTCTTCTGCTAAGGTAGATTTTAAACTCAAAAAATCACATAAGATTATGTCTAGGATTCTATAAACGAGTTATTGATGATGTGGATAAAATTATGCATCTAGGGTCCTATAAATGGATTATTGATGTGGGGTAATTCTTAAAGCGCCTAGTCTTCTGCTAAGGTAGATTTTAAGCTTCAAAAATCACAAAATTATGTATCTAGGATTCTATAAATGCGTTATTGATGTGGGTAATTCTAAAAGCGCCTCATCTTCCCCCAAAATGGATTTTAGCCGGATAAAGCGCAACAATAAGCAGACAATGCCTACTAGGAATAATAACGTAACTGTTTTAAATAAAGTTTAAATATTCAACGCAGATTGGTTCACTTTTTAAAAACCACTTTTCTCAGTGTACCAGAATAATTCTCATTGCCTTAAAATTACCTATTTAATAGTTTATAAAATTATAATATGTCCGCCACCTTTGCCGTTTTTCTGAGAAAATAACAGCTGAAAATGCAGTCGACTTGCAGAACTCCCTAAGGGGTTCTTTAGTTTGGCTTCTTCGCCATATTTAATTTTCCCTTGTACAGTTATATTATCACTCATAATAAGATGAGTTTTAATGTAAACAAAGCAAACATATTCCAACGTTGGGTTTAAAATGCACTCGGTGTGAGATTCAGCAAATGAGATTCTGCGAGGGTCACTGCCAAAGCAACTTTATTTTAACCGAATGACTTCAAATGCGGGGCGTTATTAGCATATCGCATTTATTTATACAGACGCTATGAAAAATATTCTTATTTCCATATATTCAAATCAAATCATTATTTTTCCTTAAACTTACTTACGTAAGGGTTTGTAAAAATATATGTATGCGAAATTTCGTATTCAGGAGGGATATGACGTGCTTCGTTTGTGGCCATTTTCGGTATACTCCAAGCAGAAGGAACAAATAACTTGAATAGTTGGCGCTGTTCTTAGTTTTGCAATTTTTTAATTTTCAGGATCCTAGATACATAATTTTATGAAGGTATTGAGTCTAAAACTTACCTTGGATTAAGACGAAACGCTTCGGGAATTTCCCACTGCAGTGCCACATTTATGAGATCCTAGATTCAGAATTAAAGCTCTAATTAAAGTCTAAAACTTACCTTGGAAGGGGACAAAATGTTTTGGGGGTTTCTCACAACAATACCACATTTATAGGATCCTAGATACATTATTTTATGTGGTTTTTGAACCTAAAACTTACCTTGGAGGAAATGGAGTCGAAATGAGCATATCACGTCACAGTACCTTATTTGCTAGATCCTAGATACATAATTTTATGTAGGTATTGAGTCTAAAACTTACCTTGAAGGAAGACGAAACGCTTTGAGAATTTCCCACGGCGGCAGTACCACATTTATGAGATCCTAGATTCGGAATTTTTACTAATGCTCTATTTTTTTTCTTTACATGAACAGATAAAATTTCCGTTAGACCACCCTATACAAAGAGCATTGTAGAAACATTTTAAACATTAATCATTTTTATCGAGCCCCTCTGTCTAAGCGATAAAACTTCCACTTTATCGAAAATAAACTTGTTATTGCGGACGCAACAAATTGCCAATAATTCCCCATCCCTGAAGGTGCATCAAAAGAAACGTAATAATGAGTGAAAATATTTCAGTATACAAATTTAAATTTAAAAGCGCGTTACATGGGGTTAACTCTACAAGCGCCGCTAATTTCTCTGGGGAGCGAGCTTGCGTTGCTATTTCATTCGGCACGGTCCCGCAGCCGATTCCTTTCGCCTTTTTGCTGCGACTCGTTTATTCCGTAATTGCCCAACTGCATCCTATCGCTCCTATTTTAATTACATCAGCTGCATCCAATAGGCATTGATTCGCTTTTATTAGACGAGCTCGAATGCGCCCCGGATGCAAAGAATTCGCACATGCCACATCAAGTGATAACTGAGAGCCCTTTGGTATCTATTATCGCATTGACGGGTCATTGCATCATCAGAAGTGAATATGAAACGACGTAGGCAGTTAATTATTGGTTAGTAAAGAAAGATGTCTAATTCATGTTTAGTTCGTTAATGGCAAGTGGCGGTGGGTACATAAATCTTTCGAGGCGATTCGGTAGGAAATAAGTCCGCTGATATTATATGATAAAAGACCGGCCCATTGGCGCGGAGGATATAAAACGCAATATGTGACATGACAATCTCCGTAAAATCTGGGAAACTTTTCTCTTATTTGTAGCATAAGTATAAGTGAACGAATGGCCCCATAATACTCTATGACGTATAGTTTAAACGTGATGCTATTTTACAAGACAAAGACAAATGAGAGGGCATATTTCAAGTTTTTCATTCAAAGATTTTGTTCATTGTTCGTACGTCTAAATGTTCAAACGAAAATTTTATGTCTCTTAAAAGTTTTCGAATATTTTTCAATTTTATCGAACCCGTGTCAAACAACATATTCGAGCAAGAAACTATCCTCAAGTAGTAGCAATCCTTTATGCCGGGCACGTTTTATTCCGTGAGATATCGGATAATTTTAATAAATGTACTGGAACTGAAGGGAATACTATATTTAAGCAAGCTAATGAGATTCAGAGAACGTAAAAATATTTACAATATGTATTATTAAAAATTGAACATCAACATATTTCGTAATAATTCTGGCAACTAGCGGTTTATGACAGGGAAATAGCCCGGGAATTCGGAGGCTTCTTACCTCTGATACCGATCTTTGCAGGTCTCTCAGCTCTTGGAGCTCTGTCAGGTGGCGCTGCGGCCATTGCTAAAACTGTTATAGACGCTAAGAATGCTAGGAAAACTTTGGAAGAAGCTCACGGCCACAATAGAGCCGTGGAGGATGTGGCTTTGGGTAAAAAAGGTTCCGGGCTATACATGAAACCCTATAAGAAATGATACGGATTATACAGTTCCACTACTTCGCCTAATATCATCTAAAATCTATTGTTTATAATTTGCAAGACTATTTAAAATATGTTACGACTGAAACGTTACAACCCCCCCTCCTTAGAAGACCGCGTGGTATAAGGTAACATTATTAAATAATTACAATTAATGAGGATGGTACTTGGTAAATGGAAACAGTGGTAAGTTCCAACCCTAATCCCCCCCCCCCTCCCCTCAGAAACACTAGTGAGAGTAGTGAGTCAATAATAATTTACCTAGGCTCGGTACGTTGCAGTTGGGACTTCATACTCACATACAGTGGGAAAACCTAATAATAAAAGCAAGCATCGCATTAGGAAAGAATTGAAAAAACTTTATAATGCCACATGCATTTTCCTTGCCAATACGACCTATTTTGAACGTCTTATTTCCTCGCATGAATGACTAACTACGAAAACAAAGACCTGAGTAATACCCGTAAAGTACACGAACTCGGAGCTACAACAATACACATATTATAAACTTGTAGTTTGTATTCTCCGACCTGTATGTGGCACATTACTAAGCACCCTGTCTAAGGACGCTACGAGTCTCGAGAGTCTCGTTTATTCCGTGCAGACCTGTTTATGAGTTTGAGCTTTGGGGCCTCCGCTCCCATCCCACACTCTTAGCTGCGTCCTGCGACGGCCGTCGATTGTCCACCGCCGACTCGATTTTAGGAGAACAATCTATAAATAGATGTGTTGACGAAAAAAAATTATTTTTACAATAATCCCTGAATCCAATTTATTATTTACATGATCCTAATATAGTTAATTTAGACGGTTTATGTTTATCTGCATCCCATCCCGAATCGCCCGAATGGCGAATAACCGAGTTAATTTGAATAAATATCATTCAGACAAGTAAATAAAATTTGCGTTCCTGAAAAATTGAACCGGGAGCTATCAGGAATGTTGGCTGAAGGATAATGGAGGTTAAATGTCTATTTTGAAATACTCGAGCTGTGGAAATTTATATGTGGTTGAAGAGATTCGAGCAATCTTAAGAGTAAGTGAATTTAAATCACCGGCGAATATAAAGAACGCAAAAGGGAATAGTGAGAATCCTATAATGATTTATAAAGTGCCAATTTTCAGATTAGTCTATTTTCATTGCATTACTTTTTTATCATTAAATAACACTTCACGGAAGCCACAAAATGCTGAGAGTACGGAAAGATTAGAGATGGCAGAGATATTGAAGTGCTCCTAGACATGAACTGATCTGACTTGGCCTATTCTTGTTAGATTTTTTTTGGGAATATACCGGACGGTGCTTTAGACAAATTAAAGTCAACAGGATTGTTTTTACCCCATTGGGTACTGATAGTTAATCAGAGTTAACTAGGGTATAAAAACCGGTCATATTAGTTGGCCTGTGAATAGACTAGCCCATGTGGAGCGTAGAATCGTCAGTAAAACTGCTTCCAGGCGGCCTAGGGTCGATTATTGCGGAGCGGAGGTCGTTAATGCGAAAGGTAAAAAGAAGGGGCCATAAAACGGATCCTTGTAGAACGCCCGAGTTGATTCTAGTAATTCTCCATCAAGACTGGCATTCGGGAGGGCTTGGGGTCTTGTTCTATCAAATGTCTTGGATATATTTTAGTTTACGGCCTGGAACTCGAAATATCTCTCGTCTTTTGTCTTAGTCACTCTGTACAGGTAACAAAACTTACCCTAAACAATTGCAGTTTATTTTATAGGTTGCTCGACTACCTAACTTGTTACGCTGTCATAAAATGTTTTTAGTCGAACTGCAACCAACTTCATCCCCATTGTTCCTAACTCTGGAGAAGTGTAGAAGTTTGTGAGCGGCAGATTAGATCGGGATTATTTCGATACTGTAAGTTAGAGCGACGGTTATATTCAACGAAAGGAAAAAAATATTTCTTATACCGGGCGAGTAATAATAGTGGCGATGCAACGCCCATTTATTGAGCTACTATGGGATATGTCGATTCCTCCCGCGCGAATAACCCATTAAAACTTCCTGCATTCAAATGAGAAAAGTTTTAAATGTACGGTGCCGGTATGAATTTTTTGCAGCCATAATATAGCCACTCACATATGCAAGTAAGACTTGCTCTTAGTTTTAATTAATGCTGGAAAGCTTTCTTGTTAATTCGTTAATGTTCCGCGGCGGATACGTACCTAGGATGCGCCTTAATAAGTTTATGAAATAAAGTGCTATTGTAGAGTTAAGTGATACATCTTCTGTTGGAGAACGTCAGTTTTAATTGTCTTTAATAAATTTCAGCCGCACTAGCATGTTAGTACTTCTCATTTATAAGTTTAATGAACGCGAAGCTCTATTGGAGTCAAATGGCACAATCGTGGTGTTTAGCAAGCGCGCTCTGTTAAGTCGCAAGGATTTAAGGAGTGGAGTCCCTAAAGAATGATTGATCAACAAGAAATTAGCTACCTGTGGCACACTGATGAGAACATAAAGAGTTCGAAACCGGTCTGTGTCTGGTGAAGAAAAGACAAATAACAAATTTGGCTACCAATTTTGGATTTATAGGTATAATTCAATGGGAGTAGGGGCCTTTGCCCGTCCAGTAGTTGTTTCCTATAATCCTATTTATTAAACAAGAAATTGCTAAATATTTATTTTTTCAATTAAATAATAGCGACGATAAGATGAGGAACGTCTGAATTTGCGTAATTCAGACTGATAAGAAGCTTCAAGGGGGCACAGAGATAAGCCGGTGAAATACAAACCTGCAGTTAGACATCTGAGCAGAGCGCGCGGTATGTGGGCGATTACCCTAAAATCGGCCGTTCCGCATTCTGTATCATGAGCTGGAACGCAGATGGATATCTATTCCATAAAGTTGATTATAGTCGCATGCCCTGACGGCCGCTTAGTCTGACGTATACTGTGGAGGCTCAAACAGTTGCCACGGAACGGGGAACTTCTCCCGCTGCAGCGGAATCACTTTAAACACCACATTATAGGTTTGTTAGCTTTGTTCTAATGCATTTTCATAAGTTTGCACTCAGCCGAAATTGCAGGATAGACGGTTTTATGGTGAGGAGTTAAAAACCACTTCAGTTTTAATCAAACTCGGGATGTATTGACTGAATATATTAATTCATGCCAGCTAGTTCTTTAATCATACAGATTACGCGTGGATGCACTAAGGGCATAAAAACATATAGAGGCCGGGGTAAGCGCCGGACACTTGGACCTCGCGCCTGTGACCCGACCATTGCCTTGGTAGGATTAATATAAATGACTTTGTTTTGGATTTATATAAGCATAATAATAACAAACATATCCAAATTGATGTACTTATATTGATGTTTCATCTCTAAACATGCTATTATTAAATTCATTGGACTATTTTTAATACATTATGAATATTGGATTAAAATTTATAAAATTCAAAACGTTTTGAATTTTATAAATTTTAATCCAATATTCATAATGTATTAAAGATAGTCCAATGAATTTATTATGCTTGTATAAATCCTAAACAAAGTCTTTTATAAATAATGCATATCAAGCAAAGAAAGAGAATTGTAAAATAGGATTAATGCTTTTCACGCACTTGCATGTGTTTTTTAGAAGGTAGTGAAGTAATTAAAAGTATCCGGTAATTTTAATAATGGCAGCCATTTTAATCCGTTTAATAACCGTTGATTAAATTCGCAGCGTGCTGTTAATAATTTTATCCCTAAAATGGATTTTAACTGCCCCCAGTTTCGATCGAATTTTCTGACTTTGCAGATACAATCTTGGGAGAATTGGGGTAATCGCTTTACAGCCAAACATACATAAAATTATTTATAGTTCTAGTCTCAATTGATTGTCTGCTAGTACTGTCGTTTTACATAAATATCAATAAACTAAAATAAATAATATTTAACGATTTGAAATTTTTAATACAATTTCCGTGTTAACTTGCCGTATGTAACTTATCATTCAAATTAATTACATTACAGTTAATTACATACGATCATATTTCGGGAGTAAAGCACGAGCAAGGGGCCTTTCATCCACCGCTCAGTCTACGGACCGACCGGAATTCACTTTATACGCAGGCAACAAATACAAAACGCAGATCACTGCATCGAGACTTAGTCAGTCATCACCCGGCTCTCACGCTGTACCGCTCCGCACCTGCAATTCAATTGTATATTTGCATCACATGTCTCTTTCTTAGCCATCATCCATGGACATTGTGGGCAGCAAAAAATAAATAAATCAACAGAGTTTTATTTACACCTGTAACCTGCCGCTCTCTACTATTTACTATCGCTCCGAAGAATAAGCAGTTGGCAGAAAACGATTATTTTAAAACTCTTTTTATAAGAAGAGCGAAGGTAATTGCATGACGTTCAGGAGAATTCAGAACCGGGTTGCTTACACTACTTGTTTCCCAAAGTTTAAATATTTGTATTTTAGAAAGTTACTTGGTTCTCCCCACTTAGAAGTAGTTCATGTCCAATTTCCCTCAGCAGCCACTCCAACACATACCAAAATAACGCAATATTAAGTAGGCAGCTTTCCTTGACAATAGGCTCAACTCTGGATATAATTAGTTCCAGCACAATAAGTAATCTCCGAATATAAGAAGTTCGATGGAGATTCAATTAGACTTATCGCACGCTTGTAATAAGCTTAAAAATTAGTTCGTCGAAAATAAAGGAGCCACGCAAATTGAGTTGGCCCTTCGAAAAGTTTTATGCGGAGCAATCCCGTGAAGCGTGTGTCATTTCCTTATTTCAATGGAGACAAATAAGTGAGGAAAATGTGCTTCTTGCAGATAACAGTGAAAGGCCATCGGGTTCTTTATTTCACTTGCAAAAATGACGCTCATTTCAATGTCCCGGGTAGAATAAAGCCGAGCGTTTTTGTGATGATGCTCTTAAAACGCCGCCGCCCGAAAAACCGGCAATATGGTTGAATATTTTAATAAGAATGAAGCGCGAAAGTCTGGAATCGTTTTTAAATCTAATTTGTAAGTTCACTCGGTATATGGCCAGGAGCACGGATAGTTTGAATCCTCCAGGCGGATATTCTTTTAAAATATAGTTTACAGTGAAATTGTGTACCTTGTAAGTGTATGAAAATGAAATTTGGAGAGGAAAGCTTTCGCGACTTCCATTTAAATATTGCTGCAACGAGCGTGAAAAAAGTCCGATAATAAATATTTAAAGCAGCACAAACGTGCTCTGTTCTCATGCCGAGCTAGGAACAAAGAAAACGGAAAAAGAATAGACTGGAAAAGCCTCGGTTTCATCTAGTATTTAAATCGGGTTGTAGAACGGGAATTATCCTATTATATGATACCGAGAGGCCAACCAAAAGCAAGATCGAAGGCACTATTAGCAACCTCGCTGACAGGCTCCCCAGTTAATGTGAGAGGGTGTCTAAATGTTTAACTAGTTTATAAACAAATTAAATACTTAACCGATTAGTTGTATCGCACACTGTGGGTAGTCTGCCACCCTAAAGTTAAAAGAAAACGCCATGTAACGTAACAATAAAAGGGCTCCCATTCAACAGCCAAGACGTCCACGGTTAAAGCTACAGGACTCACCAGGACGAGGTTACATTAACCGTACCAGTGTAGACCAACGTAGCAAAGGGTGTAAGATGGCTTATCAGCGGAGTCCAATCTATCTCACCAAAACTGGACGTATTATTGGGCGAGTTAGGCCTTTAAACAAGATGGTTTGATATCTGAAAACTTTCGATCAAAGTGTTAGGAAGCCTCAAAATTACACAACCTAAGAGTAGGCAACCAAGTATACGCCCTGCGTCCACATGGGCTGCCTAAGTTGTCGCGAGGAGCAAGGCTTAATGAATCTTAGCTTAGGTATGCAACCCATTTAACATATAAAAGCGGATGATATGGATTTATGCTGTTACAATGTTTCGAAGGATCGTTACTGGTCGAAGTTAGAACTCATTTAAAGTAATCTCAAGGCCACAGTCTGTAGAAATAAGACGAAGACTCGGTTTCTAGCAATTACTACAACTTGCAAATTGCATTATGGTAATTTTTTCTTTGAATTGTTTGTCGATGCACTTAAATCACGCCTAACCTAATCAAAAAGCGACGCCCAAGGTAAAACAAGAAACATTGCTACTATATTGATAATTATCCTTTCGGGATTATAATTGGCACTTTTCCCACATCAATAACTTTTAATAAACCACCGACATGTGGCTTATACTGTTGGATGCGCCCATCATTAGAAACGATTCGATATTCTTTTGCTGCCAATAAACTCCGCATAACTCGATTGGTAAGGCAACCGAGGCGTGCATTAATGACTGACTACCCAATTTCAGTTGTACGACGCGGTGATCATTCACGTCGAGATGTAAAATTTGATCAATACCACCTTTGCTAAGATCTATTTCAGGCCGGGCCGATTTCGCATACTAAGAAAAAATTCGTATAAAGAAAGGTACCCATAGCATACTTTCAGGCATCGGATTTAATTGAGAAGATTATTAATTCGTTCCTTTTCGAATAAATTGGTAGTTTTAGGGATAAAGTAATAAAATCTGATTCTTCCCAAGTAAACGGAGGTGAAGGCGCATTTTTTCAGCTTTTCGCTAATAACTTACTTTTCTACTTCTAATTGTTTTTTTTACTTTATCCCTAACCTAAAACTATTAATTTATACAAAAATAACGAATTAATAAACTTCTCAATTAAATCCGATGCCTCCTAGTACGCTATGGGTGGCATTCTTCCTCAAGTTCGACTATCCGAAATTCCCGCGACCGCCTCTGCCGCCGCCACGACATTCCGACTTAATTTTTTGTTAATTCCATCCATAACTTAAGCCCCCCGCCGAAATTCGCGTCACCTATATTTATGTGCATATGTAATATGGTGCGCCTAGAGGGCATTAAAGTGGATTCTTGTAGGCCACACTGTAATTCAGTTCCTGCTGCTGAGCTGAAGGAGGCTGCCGACTACGTGGAGCTAAGAGGATCCAGGGCCTACGGTGATTTACTGGGGCACTGCATCATCCTCGCGACAGGCTAGAAATATATCCGAGATCTTTTCATTGAGGTATGTAGGTTGGCTCTAGGGGAGAATTAATTTTGAGGAATATATGTTAAATTTTTTAATCAAGCTCGGATGATAAAAGTATTTTTTATGATTGCAGTGAAATATGGCCGCGGTTTCGTGATCGGGCGGTATAAGGGACTCTTAACTTTTTATTTATTAGCGTCGGGACGCGGAAAAATATGCGCCAAAGCAGCGTTTCTCCCCAGCAGGCATAAGCGAGTAAAATTGTCAATACATTGTTCATTAGTTTTACACACAGCTGTTATTGGGGAGTAATAATTTACAACCCTTTCGCCAACACTTTTAACAGATCAACGTGACTCTCCGTTCCGTTCGGAATACAATTTTCCCAGATTCTTTGTTGTGGAGATATTTGTGGGTCTTCCTGATTTCACTTTGAACCGGAAGTCGCGTGAACCGAACCGGATATAACTAATGGTGGCAAAATGTCGCAATATAAAGAAGCGAAGGACAAACTTAAGTTCATTTTACAAGCTTTCAGCGATATTTGTGGCGGATGTACATTTGTGCACATTAATAAATTATGAACAACGGGATGTACACGGAGAGTCGATAAGCTGGGAGCGGAGGCGTGAGGCAACGGAGGGATGATCCTAGTTCGAGATTAAATCAAGATATTTCTGTAAACTGCATTCATGATGTCTAACGAGTTAAATTACTTTCCCGATTATACAAATGTTTTTGAAAGGACGGAGGAATTTTATAAAATTTGTCCCAATAGCGTTACGTTGGCCGTGCGCCAAAGCCCGTGTGAAATCCTAGACTTATTACACTTGATGGAGGTCAAAGCAAAAGGGAAAAACGAACTTTTAATTAAGATCCCGGTTGAATCTATGTTAGGATTTCTTACGGCCCAATTCTTTATTATACCCTCTTTCAATTCTATATAATGAAACCTTACTGGAAATTATTAGGAATCTGTTTGCTTCACTTACTCCGATTCGTCCATGATACAATTACTGATTTATATAACACTTGAAGTATTGAAAATTATTATCACTTGACAAACTGTTTTCTCGTGCCAAATATTACCATCCTTACTTGCGTTTGGGGATCACCCCGTACAAAAATTAAGTGGAGTTTCGCCAACGAAAGTGACCATTACAAAAAGAAAGGTTTTTCCCAATGACTTTCCATTGACCAAATCTCGGGCTTGATTATAGCGGGCACAATACTAATGATGTCCATTAATCGTGTTGTTGAAAATGGGAGTTGCAATAACAATAAGTGAACTCCTTAGTTTGAAAACAGTCGAAACAAAAAGGGCGAGTAAAAAATGTTGACTATTAACTAGGGCAGGATGGAAACAGAACTAGCACTAAGTTTTTATCGTCGGCCATTTCTTTGAGCTTAAAGCACATAACGCAGATTAGGCAAAAGCTAGCAAGCTTTCGTGTACATTACAGCGTGGTATGTTAACTTTAAGATACCAGGACACGATATTATGTAATATATAATTACCGAGACATTACATGTAGAGCAGGGATTTGACAAACATCGTTTGCATATAACATCAGCAATTTACATTTACCGCACTTCATATTTGTTTCTTAATATAACGCCTGTGCCAGACAAGTTTAATAACTCGCAAGGGCAAATAAAAGTGACTGTACGGGTGATATTTCAATAGGAAGCCTCACGTATCGAGACTAACAAACTTGTTCTTCTACAGACCTGAAAAAGTACCTACAGGTCTGTTAAAGTACAGGCTGTATTGTAAAAGTACATACTTGTAATAATACAAGTCCGTAAAAGTGCAAGTCGGTAAAACTATAGGCAGTAAAAACACGGGCTGTAAAATCACAGGTCTGTAAAAGTGCATACTGTAAAAATACAGATTCGTAAAAATACGGATCTCTGAAAGCATTGATTTTTAAAACTGCACTTCTGTAAGAATAGAAATTTGTAAAAGTACATATCTGTGAAACTACAGGTTTGTAACATAATAGGTCTGTAGAATTACAGACTGCAAAAATACAAATGTGTTAAAGCACTGGCTACAAAAATAAAGACTTGTAAAGTACAGTCCTGTAAAAATGCAGGCCTGTAAAATACAGATTTGTAGAAGTACAGATATGTAAGAACTTGTAAAATTACAGTCTGTAAAAGTGCAAGGTTATAAAAGTACAGGTTTGCAAAGTATCGGTGTGTATTTACACAGGTCCATAAAACTACAGACTATTACAGTCCACACAGTAGAAGCAAGGGCCTGTTTAAGTACTGGCTGTAAAAGTGCAGGTCAGGAAAATATCATTCTCTAATACTACAGGCTCTAAAATTATTTGTTGTTAACTTACAAGTTGTACATGTACAGATTTGCAAAAGTAAAGGCTCGTAACATCATAGCTTCATAAAATTACAGACTGGAAAGTCTAGAGAGTAAAAATACAAATCTGTAAAGTATTGGCTGTAAAATAAAGACTTGTAAAGTACAGTCCTTTAAAAATGCAGGTCTGTAAAAATACAGACTTGTAAAAGCACTAATCTGTAAAACTGCAGGAGTATAAGTACTTATTGTAAAAGTACTGTCTTGTAAAAGTACAGACTTGTATAAGTACTTATAGGTAAAACTATATATATATTGTAAATGTACAGACTTGTAAAATTGTAGGTTTGTAGAAGTATAGACTTGTAATAGTGCAGCCCTATAAAAGAACAAATCTGTAAAACTATGGGCTGGAAAATTTTACTCTTTAAAATTACAGGTTATAAATGTACAGACTTGCAAAAGTATCGGTCTGTAACTACACAATTCTGTAAAACTACAGACTGTTAAAGTAAATACTTGTGAAGTGTAATCCTGTAAAACTACAAATTTGTACAAGTGTAGATCAGGAAAATACAAATCTGTAAAACTACAGGTTTTAAGATTACTTGCTGTTAAATTACAAGTTGTACATATACAGATTTGCAAAAGTAAAGGCTCGTAACATCACAGTTCCATAAAATTATAGACTGGAAAGTCTAGAGAGTAAAAGTACCAATCTGTAAAGTATAGGCTGTAAAAATAAAGACTTGTAAAGTACAGTCTTTTAAAAATGCAGGTCTGTAAAAATACAGACTTGTAAAAGTACTGACCTGTAAAACTAGAGGTGTATATTGTAAAAGTACAGACTGGCAAAAATACAGGTTTGGAAAAGTAGACTTGTAAAATACAGGTCTGTAATAGTACAATTCTGTAAAACTCGAGAATAGAGTAAATACTTGTAAAGTACAATCTTGTAAAAGTACAGATCTGTAAAGTATATACTTGTAAAATTAGGAGCCTGTACAAGTGTAGGCTTGTAAATGGATTTGTTGGTTAATTTGTCGAATAAGTTAACACTTAGCGAGCAACTATTTGGAAGTTTATTATGAGAGATGACAATCCCGCCACTACTCGGTGTAAAAGTGGTCTGTTATTGTTGTTGATCGGATTATCCGGCACTCATCGGGTGTCAATTCACTTAGAGGGCTTAGATAAAAAAAGGGAAAATCTAATAACGGGCTCAGCTTTTATATGTTATTATTTCCTTTACTCCCGAAAAGTGAGCACTTTCCTCTTCGGCTTATCCCTTTTGTCACTAAAACAAAACATCACGTTCTATATATGAAACGTTCGTTATATTAATTGGATTTTGCTTGAAAAGATAAATATAATGTGGAAGTATTTTGTCGGAAAATAACTCAAAGTGAAATAAGTCAGCTTACACGAACTGTTGATTAAACAAAGACGAAAACGTCTATAATGAAGTTCTGGCGTATAATCACCTAAATTACTCTCGACAAGTTTAAGACTTTTGAGAGACACGACAAAGCTGGTAAGTTGCCGTAATGGAGGTCCTGTTTATGACAAGGGCATATTTTACTATACGGCTTTGTGCGGTTAGGATAACACACACGAGATAAATCAATACGAAATTGCAATTTTACTCCGGTTCTTGGGTCATTCGCATTGCCGCAATAATGGCACATTATCGAGATTTTAATCAATCATGGGAGATAATGTGCAATTTGTGTAATGCGGAGACGCTCCTGGATTTAAAAAGCTTAGATCGGCGACGTTTAAATTTATCGCTTTTAACTGTTACAGCACAACGCAGCATACAATTTGTGTGCAGTTATTTATACAGAGTGAGACAACCGGTCGAAATGCTCGTATCGTAAACAATTATCATGAAATATTACTGATAAACCTCATCAACCACATGAAAATATCCTAAAGCTGTTTTGGAATATATTTTTCTGCGATAGAATAATTTCATTACGCTTCAAAAACTAACAGTCATATTGTAGTCCTATAACCAACGTGATAGGTACAAAGATTCAATGAGAAATTTTCTTCCTTATATAAATTCCTATCAAGATGGACGCCCCATCTGAAATTTTATGCTGCTATAAAACTGCTTTATCACTAGTAATAGTCAATAAGGAATTAATACCCTTTACAAAACTGTTTGTTTCATAAGCGCTGTTACAGTGCTTTTTAACATAGAGGTTGCTACGCGGATTAATTTGATTCTGTTCCTTACGTTATACATTTAGTTGTACAAAGACTGATTTATAGAACTATTTAGCTCGTTATAAACTCGCTATAGCTCTACGTGGCTCCTATGTGTGCAGAGTAACCACTACTGATTGTTTTACAGAGCAATTTAGCTCGTAATGTGGGTATTATATAACAAGTTCTATTTGGTACCGCTGTTGTACATTCTTACCTGTATTAGATTTCCTTAAAGCACCTTAGCAAATTGTCTATCTACTGGTATATAATTAATCTTATCAAGAACAGTTAACTGTTTTGCAATCAGTTGTAAGAGCGCTTAGAAATAAGACATTAGCGGAGCAACTAATATAAGTCTTATAATAGTTCTATAACAAATATTTTTGTAATGGTTACAAAATAAATAAGCTCCTATAATGACTTGAGAGATATAACGTGATCTTGTAAGGGGGATGGTAAAATTCTTATAATACTACTCTAAAATTAGATTGTAAGCACAATCTTAACTCATTTTATCACTAAATTGGAGACTTGTGTTTAGAAGCTAAAATAACCGGCACTTAGCCTATTTAGCATCCCGCAGTAACACTCTCACATAATCTATAAATCAGTTTATATAGCTACTATGAATCTCTTATAAAACTCTTATAAATCTGAACAAACTGAATAGAAGTTCTTATATATTCTATACATATACCAATTATGCACTCTAAGAGTAGATTTGTTATATCGAGGAGTGCATAGGAACTTATAATTCTGAAAGTTCTATAAGAGCTTTATAAAAACATTATAGATACTGTGGAGAGGTTACCACGAGGTGTTCAACAGTTGTATGAGTGTTGTGATGCATTAGTTAACAAGTAGTTATGTGACTTATTATATTACCATTAAGAGATAATAGTTTTGTAGAAAGTTATCAGACATTTTTTGTTGTAATTAAACAGCCGTTCCAAAACAATTTTTTCTAGTTGCCTTTGGAGATTATATTGTAAGCATTGTACGAATTAAGGTGTGTGAAAAGTGTAGTAGATTGTATTATAGAACTATTTGGCTTCATTAGGGTCCTGTAAACAATAATAACTGCTCTTATCAAGCATTGTTACCTGCATGAATCTAACTACTTTATAATCAATTGTTGGAGTGCTTATACCACCATTAAAGAAAAATTCGATGTAAGTCTTATAATAGTTATATAATCTAAGTTTTTGTAATCGATACAAAATAAATATGATCATATAACGATGTGAAGCTCTGTAATACGTATACAGGAAATCTTGAAAAGGGGATAATAAAACCCTTATAAAACTGTTTCAAAATTAGATTGCAGGAACAGTGACATAATTGTGCCAACTTGTTCTCAAGGGTTTCGGGTGCTTTTAGTGGAGGAATAATTTCCTTACTTGATTTTGTTTCAAGGCATACCACATAACTATTATAAAACCATTTAGCTTTAATAAGATATTGGAAATTTTCAGACGCAATTAAACAGCTCTTACACAAGTATTTGTTTTATAATAGCTGTTAAAATGCTGTTCTAGTTGCATAGGGATTGTTGCTAGTATTTTAAGGAATAATTTGTTTCCCTTGCCTTTTATTTACGACTAATTGTCAATGTTGTTGCCCTAATGCGCCAATGAGGCTGATTAAGGTACAGTTATTTACGTCTCTGTGCTTCAGTTTAATCATAAAAATTGAAATACTAGGAAGTGTCCGAGGATTTAAAATTCGATTCGAGATTTTGGCGAAGGCGCCACTACCAAAAGCTTAAAACGTGATTTCCAGATATTAATTCAAAATTTTTGCCACAAGTCTTGAAAACCAAGAAGAATCATAAGTATTAATTAAATCCAAAGACGAAAGAGCAGACAATTCCCTGCCCAGCGAAGTTGACACGTGCAGCATTTACATTTCTGGTGCATGCGCCAGGAAGAATTACATTTTTGGACATGCAAAAGAATTTGCGAGTTTAAAACTCTTCAATGTCCATTAATTCGAACCACCCTGTACATATAACAACATTATGAGGTCTCCTTCCTCTGCCTACCTAAATTATTAATTTCATGTAATAAATTTGTTCCCTAGATATTGTATTGGTAAATCTGCGCAGAGCCTCAAATTCTACATCTAACAGCCATCTAGTAGACAATACCAGTAACTAAATTATATTTCACAAACTACTCCCTAGCTACAGCTCGGAGAAATCAATAAAATTGTAGATTTCTCGTATCAGAAACCTTAAGGCAATGGTGAGATGCTCAAAAATTGTTGCAATAATCTTTATATAGAAAACTGTTAAAATTTTTCGCCTTATTAATAACTCTGATTTTTCAATAGCTACTGTATTAGCTGATAGTTTTTAATAGAAATGGAATTTTCTTTCAAACACCCCTAGAAGTAATCAACAAAGTATTAAACGCTCTGAAATATATACACAACCTCCCTGCACAATTTTTTTAACATTAATTTAAAATATAATCGTAATTATTTTAGCTATATTATTTATTCCTTATTCCATTTCATTCATTTTATTCATTTTATTCAATTTATTCATTTTATTCATTTTATTCATTTTATCCATTTTATCCATTTTATCCATTTTATTCATTTTATTCATTTTATTCATTTTATTCATTTTATTCATTTTATTCATTTTATCCATTTTATCCATTTTATCCATTATCCATTTTATTCATTTTATTCATTTTATTCATTTTATTCATTTTATTCATTTTATTCATTTTATTCATTTTATTCATTTTATTCATTTTATTCATTTTATTCATTTTATTCATTTTATTCATTTTATTCATTTTATTCATTTTATTCATTTTATCCATTTTATCCATTTTATTCGTTTTATTCATTTTATTCATTTTATTCAATTTATTCATTTTATTCATTTTATTCATTTTATTCATTTTATTCATTTTATCCATTTTATCCATTTTATTCGTTTTATTCGTTTTATTCATTTTATTCATTTTATCCATTTTATCCATTTTATCCATTTTATCCATTTTATTCATTTTATTCATTTTATTCATTTTACTCATTTTATTCATTTTAGTCTTTTATTCTTTTTATTCGTTTTATTCGCTTTATTTATTTTACACATTTTATTCCTATTATCTCTTTTATTCCAGTTTCCGTTATTCTAAATTCATTTTGTGTAAAAACAAGTTGGTATTGATTAATTGAACGGGTATTATATGACAAAGTAGACTGAAAAGAAAGTATAATTAACTTCCCATGGTTTGAAAGCTTACTGGTTAAGTAAAAATGATTCCTGTTAGGAAACCAGCCATGCCTAGGGAATCTATCGATTTTTCTCGAAATATTCTCCCTAACAGCACTCTTCCACTCTTATGTGTGATCGTTCTGCTATTATTCACCAGATGGTGCAAGCATGTATTATATTTACCTTATATAAAAATATATACATCATCATAAATAAATATCAAATAAATTATTTCAACTTTATATTTAAGATGATATAATTTGATTACAACATTTTTAATCCAGCCGACTCTATAGTTAATATTAGTGTTATTAAAATTACCTTTTTAACCAAGACAGAATTTCTCCTCATATTATATTTCTCGTGGGGCGATCACGGATATCGAATTTTTTTTATTTCAAAATTATGCGGTAATTTGTAAATTTCACCAACTTTACTAATATTGGAACTCATCTAATTTTAGGCTGATACATCAAGCACGCGTCGCCATTTGTTGCCATTAAACGAAAAATGTCGCGTTTACATTTCTTTTCATATAAACCTTGCACGCTAGAAATCAATTTCGGAATAGCAGCCGTAACGTGTCACCGTGTCGTCCCATCTTGTGCTGTATTCGTATTTTTTTAACTAATGTTTCATTATATTTATGTATTCCTAAATTATAGGCAACAGAAATTATAGCTGTTTGGTTAAATTGAAGGCGAAAATTATCTTTACCATGACAATAGAGGAAGAAATTAATTTATTAACAGTAATTTCTTTTAGTTTAGTAGGAAACTGATTTTAAACGACCGAGACCGAACTGGAATTACTTTTATTTATTGTATTTATTTCATTTATTTTATTTGTTTTATTAATTTTATTTACTTATTTATTTATATATAATAAATGAATTTAATTTATTTTATTTACTTTATATATTTTATTTGTTTTATTTTATTTACTTTATTTATTTTATTTATTTTATTTATTTTATTTATTTTATTTATTTTATTTATTTTATTTATTTTATTTATTTTATTTATTTTATTTATTTTATTTATTTTATTTATTTTATTTATTATATTTATTTTATTTATTTTATTTATTTTATTTATTTTATTTATTTTATTTTATTTATTTTATTTATTTTATTTATTTTATTTATTTTATTAATTTTATTAATTTTATTAATTTTATTAATTTTATTAATTTTATTTATTTTATTTATTTTATTTATTTTATTTATTTTATTTATTTTATTTATTTTATTTATTTTATTTATTTTATTTATTTTATTTATTTTATTTATTTTATTTATTTTATTTATTTTATTTATTTTATTTATTTTATTTATTTTATTTGTTTTATTTCTTTTATTTCTTTTATTTATTTTATTTATTTTATTTATTTTATTTATTTTATTTATTTTATTTATTTTATTTATTTTATTTATTTTATTTATTTTATTTATTTTATTTATTTTATTTATTTTATTTATTTTATTTATTTTATTTATTTTATTTATTTTATTTATTTTATTTTATTTATTTTATTTATTTTATTTATTTTATTTATTTTATTTATTTAATTTATTTTATTTATTTTATTTATTTTATTTATTTTATTTATTTTATGTATTTTATCTATTTTATCTATTTTATCTATTTTATGTATTTTATCTATTTTATCTATTTTATCTATTTTATCTATTTTATCTATTTTATCTATTTTATCTATTTTATCTATTTTATCTATTTTATCTATTTTATCTATTTTATCTATTTTATCTATTTTATCTATTTTATCTATTTTATCTATTTTATTTATTTTATTTATTTTATTTATTGATTTTATTGATTTCCTTATTTTTTCATTTTTAAATGTTTCTTAATTTTCATTTTATTCATTCTAATCCAGTTTATACATTTCATTTATTTTATTTTATTAAACACCGTTGTTCTATTTTGGTTGAAAGCAAGCACAAATTGGCTGCAAATGTAACAGAGCAAATGAATTAAAGATATAAAATTAATTTGTATATATTAATACAATTTCCATTAAAGTATTTTCATATGTACAAAGTTGCCTTTAAAGCCACATATATTTATCTCAAATGAGATTGTTCATCTCTAAAAAATATCTACGCAGAATTATTTTCAATTTATGGTTTATAAATAGAATCGGTTGAATTTATCATAATTTAAATCAAGTTGCTCGTGGGTCGCGGAAATGAATAAATGGAAATATGCATGCATTTATCAGTAATTCCAGTTAAAATTTTAAACATGTGGGCATTTGGAAATTAATCAAGAATTGATTAGACTAAAATTGGGGTAATTCGAGTATTTATTACAGGCTGAAACGATTGAATATTATTAAAGCGCTCTTCTGACGAAGAACTAAAATAGTTATTTTGACAATTGATTTTTCCAATCAAATTTAATAATTTAATTAAATTATAAGTAGCTCTCAAAAGTTATCTTTGGAATTCTGTGTGAGAAATGGCCGAACTTCTTTTAGCACTTTGACGTAAAACACTGTAAAAAAGCACAAAACTAGACTACCATCTTGTGATTATCCACTTATAGATTTAATATAATCAAATGGATTTTCTCAGCGCATAAGAGGTCCAATCCCAGTTTTTTTTAATGCTTTTGAGACAGACGTTTATTATAGTCAATGTAATTATCAGTCACGTTCTATGTAGGCTGTAGCCGGCTCTCTTGTTAAAGCCTAAAAAATTTGTCCGCAGTGCCTCCTCACTGATAGGCATCTGATGTAGAAAAGGACTCCAAAGCCTCAAGTATTTTTAAGGGCCCTCCCGTCAGAAGTACGTAAGCAGAATCGCATAAAGGAAAGTAAAGAGTGTAAATTCAATCGTCAAGGGTGACAGTGTCGATTAATCTGATTGTCTTGTGCTGCGGGTTAAAGCTTTCAGTCCAACGTGTTGATTCAAAGTAATGCCTATTGAACCCAGAAATGGGGCAGGCCAGCGGCCGGGATCCACCCTTTCTTTGTACTTTGTTTGAAGTGACGTTAATCTAAGCGACCCACCCGGCAGTCGCGCTGGGATTAACATTCCGATATTTGAATCTCTGACCTTTGACTGATTGATGAGAGCGCGGAATATCCGATTCTCACGTCGGCGAGGAGGAGTAGCAATCCCGGAAAAAGCAAATTAACTTTCCGGAATCGTCTTACCTAAATTACACCCCAGGCAGGTCACCGAAACGTCAATATCGGTATTTTGTTTTCATTTACGTTTGGCAAAAGTAACTGGCGCAGAAGGTTGTTTAAAAAAAACTAGATCCTGACTAATAATGTCAATGGTTATATTACATGCTAGGAAACGTTAATTGCACGGCTGTCTCGTTTGAATGAACATTCCAGTCTTACGCCTTTGCCTGATTGATGACATATGGGAAATTTCTAGTTCATTATTGCGTGTTTATGTCGATTAAATCGAAATCCATCTCCATATTACTGGCTTATTTGAAATCGTCACGCCTTTGAGCAACATTCCGATAATTTCTGCCGGCGCCAGCTTCCTATATCACACGAAAATGAACACTAATTATACACCATAATTCGAATTATCGAGCCACTGACTTCGGGAAGTTTACACCAACTAACTTGCATATTTGCACATACAATTTGCATTTCGATTATTATAAAAATAAGTGAGGCGGTTGTTGTTCTGCAGCGGTTTGATGGTGGGCAATGTGACCCGAAAAATACTTGTTCGTATGTAAAGGTAAACTTTTCGTGTTCACCCACCACCGCTGCCACCACCATCGCTGCCACCACCACCTCCGACTTTCGATTGTTGATATTTCTTTTTGTAACTGATAGAACTGTGCTTTCATACGTGATTTTTCTACTGTTCTAAACGTTTACCAGTGCAAGTAATGGTAAAATTCGATGAATTAAAATTTAGTGAATATGTTGGAAAGGATGCTTCTAACGAAGTGGTAGATGCTATTCTTGAGTACCTCGTAGTACCTCGACGGTTTTAACATTTTTTCGATTTCCTCACAGCATCCTCTTTTCTGCTGATGATTTTGGCAAACTATTTAAAATCAAATTCATTTGGACGGTGTCCTCAGAAAAATATAAAGGACGTGTTGATCATGAAATAATATATCTGATTAGGTAATTTTAACAAAGGCGTAGAAGTTGTGCCGTTTCTGTCCACTTAAATCCATCGCTAGAATTACGAAGTGTCGCCGTTCCGCTGATATTGCATGCGGATCGAAGCGGATTTAACAAACTACTACTCAAGAAGAGCATCAAGTAGCGGAAATCGTCGAGTAGACATGCAATGCCGATGTCAGATCCAGTATAACAGATAGTGGTATTGGATTGGATAAACTTCGGAAGAATACTCGCTAATGGAAGCGTGTTTCTGTCGGGAGAGCTGTCGCCTAACAGCCAATATCACTAACGTTTTGACAATCGAAAACGTGCCAATAGAATCTAATCAAATGGTGATGTAAATAAAATCCTCCGAGTTAGCGCGCCTGCTGTCACGCCGACTGCAAGGCCACTTCTGCAGATTTACGACAAGTGTTTGATTCGGGGCACATTGAATGAAAAGTTGCGGATATCGATCGCAATAGTTGACAGAAAGTAACGAGTGGTCGTCGATTAAGGTGCAAGAAATTACTCGTGTATAAGTTTCCCTAACCGCCTCCCAGGTCCTAAAATTTATTGTGGAGGCGGAACCATTTCTGGGGCATCGACATCTAAAAAATTATAAAATGGCGCAACGTCGTAATATTATTGGTTGCGAGATATAGATGGCGCTTCCGCAGCACTTTTTTAAATTCTCACTCGACATTCGGCTCCGGTGCATCCTTCCCAGCTTTGCGTTTAGAAGCACTTTGTGAAAAAGCCGCTTTTTATTTTATGTCTTAAGTGCTCCTGCTATCTGGAGATCTTTGCCCAACTCTATTTGGGTTAATGTGTTTTTCCTGATCCAGCGTGTCGTTGGACGTGAGGACAGGCCGCGAGGGATGATCGGGGGATTGAAAAAGCAGTGATACGTAGCATAAACACTTTATTATGATGATATTGATGTTTACAATAGTTACATATCGTCTTATAGAGACATAATAGTAAATTTTAAACATTAAACGACTCATTATATAATTTATAGAATAATTCAATGATTTTATCATACGATTTCTTCTTCATAGAAGTATATTTATGATCACATTCATAAAGATAACAATATTTAAAATTGTGTATTTACATTTTGTACAAATTTGTGCTACCAGACATGCCTCGTACGCTTGTCATTGCAATTCACCTAAAGTTCTCCCTTCGTCATTCAGTCTATATATAAAAAATTACATATTTGCATACAAAAATCTTAGTTGTTAACATTTATGCTATTATTGTTACAAGTAAAATTTAGTAAAATTCATTTAGTTTGACTAGAAAATAACACATAAAAAACACGACCTTAAAGTGTCACGTGAAAAGACCTCAACGTTATATACACATTAAAAAATAAACTGTATTGTGGAAGAATGCACAGATAAAGTTCTCAATTATGTACATAAATATATTTATTTATCACCTAACTGTTTCTGGATATGTCCGTACCTTATGGCAAGTTGATAAAGTCGATTAGTATCCTCAAAAGCATATTGTCAGTAGTTTTACTTATAAAGGTATGTTTTAAATTATCGAAGTATGTAGTAGATATTTCAAATTTACAATACATACCTAATAGTTCGTTAATTACCTTACATATCACATATACTGAGTATAAAAATTTTGCTTTCTTTAAATATAAAACATGGAGCAGTAATTTCCGTAAGAAATAAATAAATAATAAAAATTCGAAAAAACCGCTGTTTATTCAGATTTCTTGGAGTATTCCGTATTTTTATATCTCGGATACAAAAATTATACGCTGGAATGTTGTTCGCTAAAAAAAAGATTATGCACTTATGCATTATGTTGCGTTTTGGCGTAAGATTATGCATTTATGCATTATGTTGCGTTTTGGCGATTGATCAATTATGCCCCACACTAGGCGCCAATAATATTTTTCAATACGAACTGGCCTGTCAACCGGTATTAATTCCCTCCTAATCATTAGAAGGAGTATTAATCCTTACAGAAATTACTGCCTAACAATTTCGTGTACTAGCTACGACAGAAAGAGTAGACTACGTGTTTTCTATCCATTTCACTAACCCAGATAACAAAATGAACTCGTGGTCACACCATTCAATGGAAAGTAATGTTCAGTACAATTATTTATTACATATAATAATCAAAAAGTGGGGTGGCTACTGTTAGTCTCGCTTGGGGCGAGATCGTTTGCGAAAGTAAACACCCCCCCCCTTAAAATTGTATTCCTCAAATGTTGTTATATATCCATATAAAAGTCATTGTATGAAATTCGCTAATGACGTAAAGTGAGTAAGGGGCTCCAGCGAGCTTAAGACGTAGTAAAATATTTAGTTTTCACTCTTTGATACGTTATTCTGAAACTAGCACTACAACACAAACTTAAACTTGGGCCCTAGCTTTGCTGCATGATAATTACATCATATTTACTAAAGATATGTAAATATACAGTAAAAAAGGATATGCTGAGAATGACCTAAACCACAAAACGCTGACTTAAAATTAATACTTCGGATATGATAATACGCCTGGAGTAAGTAAGACAAATTTTGCTTGCCACGTATCGCGTTACTTAGAATTTAAAATATGTAAATTATCGCGTAATTAAATTCTTTTTCCAGTAATTAATTGGCCAGCCATTGAATGGCGTCACCATTTCTGAAAAAGCATAATTTTAATATCCATTATTACAGCACCGTATACCGGATGATATATTCACGACAAGATGGCCGCCGACTAGAATTCGGAAACTCTTGTGAGAAGTTTCGATATGAGTATTATAGATATGCAAGGTCAAGGAACTCTCACCCGCGCGGTTTTGTAATTTAGGCCAACGAATACTATCGGGATATCTTTACACACTAAATCGCAAGTCCATACACTATATACACTGTCCCCCCGCGGCGCTTTATACACAACTTTCCTGCTGACAACCCATCAAGGGCGTCCGCACAGTTACAACCTCTCTGTGGTACAGTCCCTGTTTGGTAGCAGGAAAAATAGATGACACTGGCGAGATCAGCGGGGACGTTTTTGCCGGGACTTGTGGTGGCCTTCTGTTATGATCTATCTGAGCGTAGATGGTGGGGTCCTCCCGGTTGTGCACGGGCAGGGTGCCGTATTGGTTGCCGCCGTTTTTAACAGCCTCGAGGGAATTCGGTCGCGCCAGGGCCAGTTCTGCGTAGGTGACTTCATTGTTGGGCTGGAAAATAAATATATTGGGTTAAATCGGTCCACAAGCAGGCAGTATGGGGTTAACGGGTTAACTTGGAACGGGAGTTAAGCTGCTTGGAAGTTACGTGGTACGTAACACGTTAGTAAAGCTACAAGGCAAGTACTGCAAGTACTTATATTAGCAACTTATATATACACTTATAAACGGTACATTGTTGAGCCCGATATATCAACAGGTCGCTGTTGGTCCCGTCCTTTAGAACCAAGATAGATGAGTTCCAGTTTTTGATCCTTTTTAAGCAGTACTCAGGGCATTCATAGTCACCGTTACTGAGCAAATATTGCCTGCTAATTGCAGGGTACGTGAGAGAACTAATCGATATATACACGAAGATGGGAACAGTACGTTGTTGAGCGATCCTGCAAATACTTGTATCATTATTATAATATGGATTGTAAGAAAATAAAAAAATTAAAACGTTTCTAAAATATATTAAATCGACTGACGATATTAAACTATAGCATTTCTGTGAATCCATGAGTTGTGTTCTTCGGGTAATCCCAACCATTTTACAAACACTTTGTTCTTTCTTAAAATTTTTTCTACTAAATAGCACGTTGTGAAGCCCCCCTTAAAATTTGTCATAGTCACCGTTATTGAGTCCAATCGTTGGCGTTGATATTAAATTTTGCCTGCTAATTGCATGGTACGTGAGAGAACTAATCGATATATACACGAAGATGGGAACAGTACGTTGTTGAGCGATCCTGCAAATACTTGTATCATTATTATAATATTTATTGTAAGAAAATAAAAAAATTAAAACATTTCTAAAATATATTACGACTGACGATATTAAACTATAGCAGTTCTGTGAATCCATGAGTTGTGTTCTTCGGGTAATCCCAACCATTTTACAAACACTTTGTTCTTTCTTAAAATTTTTTCTACTAAATAGCACGTTGTGAAGCCCCCCTTAAAATTTGTCATAGTCACCGTTATTGAGTCCAATCGTTGGCGTTGATATTAAATTTTGCCTGCTAATTGCATGGTACGTGAGAGAACTAATCGATATATACACGAAGATGGGAACAGTACGTTGTTGAGCCATCCTGCAAATACTTGTATCATTATTATAATATGGATTGTAAGAAAATAAAAAAATTAAAACATTTCTAAAATATATTAAATCGACTGACGATATTAAACTATAGCATTTCTGTGAATCCATGAGTTGTGTTCTTCGGGTAATCCCAACCATTTTACAAACACTTTGTTTTCTTTCTTTCTTAACATTTTTTCTACTAAATAGCACGTTGTGAAGCCCCCCTTAAAATTTGCGTACGGTGTCCCAAGACTATATTTAACCAAATGGTGATGGTATACACTTCGATACGTCATTTTGGGTTTCACAATGACCATTTATATATTGAACGGGCTCAACAATGTCTGTTTATAACTCTGTATATGCGTATAAATAATCAGTAAAGTTCAGGTTTTTGTTTCAAGTCCTATATATCAACACTGGTCTTATGTTATGAAACTATGTGGCCCGACAACGAGGGACTATTCTTCTCAATATATACGATGAGATCAATATATCAGATAATCTAAACTTGTAACAGATTGCACGTGAGAGCTGACTAAATTATGTGTCGGTCGACAGAATTACACTGTAAATATTAATTTAATTTTCAATTTTAGCGCTCCCTTCGCAGGCCTATACTTTGATTAAGTTATGCGGCATAAATACCTTAAATATTAGCATTATTTCGCGTTTATAGTCACCTTGTATATTATGCAAAGCAGCCGGTTGCATATGTAACAGTATGAATATTGAATAACGTTCGTGTGCATGCAATGAATATTACAAATTTTTAGTACAAATTTATGCAAAACTACCTAAGGACTAAGGGAGAGATACCGGATTAAATTTTAGCCGAGTAGTTCGCTTTTTTCGTGACTCAGGTAAATTGGGTACGACGGTTAAATATAGAATGATGAATTACTAGCATTACTTATTTTGTTGTGCTAATACGAACAGGTTAAAGATAGACTGAAGAGTTTGCCTTCGATAAGGATTTGTGAGCAGTATTTAAAACGCCTGTCGCGTATGTCTTTAAAATAATGGAATTTTTGTTTGCCTATCTGCTCGCCGAATCTACGTGCTTTGATATTGTTTTAATACAGCCATAAAGAGCTTTCACTTTTTTTCATAGCTGTACTAATAAAGGTTTATTTATTCGCTTTGAAGTACGCCAACAAATCTGAGCTCTCGGCAAATATTTATTTGTCTGCAATCGAAAAATTTATCATCTGAGTAATTCGCACACTTTACCCGAAACCCATTATAAACGGATCAACAAAGTAAACGTTTAATTTATTTTATAACTAAGTATATTTATAGGCCAGGTCTCGGTGCTTGAACTTCACAATCATCTCACAGATGGTTATAATTTATATTTCGCAGCGCCTTGTATACAAAAAACGCACATTTTTCCTCCGATTTTTGTCGAGGCATAAACGTTAACATTGTCCTTTAAATAAAGTTTTGTAGCTCGGATTGTGATTATAAATATTTTAGGCGATGGTACATTGAAACCGAGCGGACGTATAATGGCATTCAAATGAAAGAACTGAAAGCTGTGCTGGGATGCAAAGAAATAATTAAAAATAAAGCGTAAGAGCCCCTCAGAGACTTGTGCAGTTCAAGTGCAGTTCCAGTGCGATGCAGTGATTATATTAAGCGAGACTTACAAATTAAAATATATCGGGGAGCGGTGTATAACGTTCCTAAAATAAAAACGAGTGAGATTCATTAAAAGTATATATGCAAAAAATATGTACAGAACAAAATGGCGCAGCCCGAGGCGCACCGGATTTTTACCCTATTAAAATTTTACAATCATACCAAGAACTAAATAAATATGGGGGCGCAACTGAAAAAGGCCATAATTAATATGTATTGCCATCATAAAATTAATTAACATACTTTAAAATGCTACTGTTACCACGTTGCATTGTCTCATACAGAATGCAAACATGCAATTCGATGGAATTCGCTAAAACGTACAAAATATTCCCGTTGCAGCCACTGCGTAAGTTATGTTGATATGTCAGGGAACTTTGTTCACAATTTAAAACACAATATAATTCGCCACTCAGACCGAAGCTGAAAAAAACAATTTAATTACACGCTGAACATAACAGATTATTCAAAGCGAACGCAAACAAAAAACTGCACAACATTCAACTCGTGTTAAAATATAAATCGTAAACGAAGAGAAATAATTAATAGAGGTAGACGAAACAATACGGGTATAGTATTGTACAATAAGTCGTTGTTGGAGTAGTTTAATTAATCATAATGCGAAATATGTGGGTCAGTCAACTTGTCCCTCTCCCATTTTTTCCCGTTGAATTTACTAGGCGCAACTTTAAGTATTAGGTAAATAAACGTTTTTACAAGGGGGGAGTGTAATGAGTTCAATTGTTTCCGGAGAGAAATCCAAATTTGCCATCATCATATATTTGTGACAGGACATCACCCATTGCATACGCGGAAGCGTCAGCTTAAACATTAAAGCCACGTGAAAAGCCCATTAATTTAATAACGCCACGTTAAATAAGTCACGTGGTCATTTTTGTTTATTAATTATAACTAATCCGACTAATTCAGAAATATCAGTTCACAATAAGCGCGCTAATGATGTAAATTTAATATATTTGATGTCAATGGAGAGTGTTTCCAATATTATTTCTATCACATCCAGTTGATAGTTATCCAAACAGGTTCACTTTGTAAAAAATAATGAAGCGAATCGTACACTAGTATACTATTTTAATACAGTCAACTGGATATTTATAAGTTAATATTAGGTGTACCTCAGGGTTCAGTTTTAGGACCGCGATTACTTTTGCTTTGCGTTAGCGATTTGCTAATATCGTTTTAAAGAGTTTATTGAGCACGAAAGGGCTGGAAACGGGGAATAATTAGGAATCAAATGGCCGAATGGATGCTTTAATAAAATCTTGAAAATCTGCGAAGAGGACAAAGAGGCGATGGCACATATTAACCTCTTAATCTTATAGCAAAAATTCTTCGTCGATAAGCCACTCCTCTGCAGGAAATACTAGTAGATTTGCACCATATGCATTAAAATTGACTTCTGGCGCGGTTTAATACTGGCAATGGGATCTCCAGAAGAACTGAAATGCAAGTACGTGTTTACCAAGTAATTAATTTACATGATGTATGTTTTTTTCCGGGAACGACTGCCTGGAAACATTTTTAATTAATCGACTGGATTTATTAGCTTATCTGACAGCAGCAGTGCTTTTGGGCGTTATTACTCAAAGCCAAATCATGATGTAGGTAGCGTTGTTTTTTACTCTATACCGTATTTACTGGGTCATGTTTTGATAACGTTTCGATATGAATTTGCGGATTTATTTCCCAGCATCAACCCCACCAGAAACAACAAGTAATTACGCGAGGGCTGTCTTTTTAAGTGGGCTCTTTCGTTAAGCAACCTTTCCCCAAATCAATAATAATCTCAGTTTGAAATATTCCAATACGGAGCTGATCTAGGAATTAGACCCAGGTAATAACTCTACTATGTCACCAAATGATACGAATTAATATTAAGAGGCCGCATTTCACGGCGAGCTTAATTTAGCAATAAATAATTTATCTGCCCAGCCTCCATCTGTCTATGGCGATGAACTTACGTGTTGTGGTGGGAAAGCTCGGTCTCGTGCCATGTACGCGTCTGCCAGTGGTCCTGCATTCTGTTGCTGCGGGGACGCCGTCTCATATTCGGTGGTAACTGTTACTGAATTATTTAGGCCTGGAGTTTGCACGGCGGAGCCCAACTGGTAATCGGAATCTGCAAAAATTTTCATGCCATTACTTATTAATTAGGGTAGCGTATTATAAATACATTCACGCTGCTCGTATCGCGCCCGAAACGTGCCGCGTCGTACGGGAAAATTTAATGAGAGTAGTGTTACTGCTAGTTATTGCAAATGTAAGGGTGTCGGATTGCCTTTCACCGGTTTTTAGGAGCGCAGGAGCTCCAAAGATTTGTGACAGAACAGCACCGATTGCATAAGCGGAGGCATCACTTAAACATTAAAGCCACACGAGGTTAATTTTGGAGTTGACACGAGAAGGTATTGTCTCATTTTTATTTATCACCAGCCCACAAAACAAATTTGAATAATTTACTAATACAATTCCAGAGCAGCAGGAATAAATAAACTATGAACCAGTGCATTATAAAATATTATATTTAATTCGATATTGCGGATTTTTGATTATTATTTAGCCACGTCAAACCACAATTCATTATTATAGCTGCGCACCATTATGATTGTGTTCGATCCAATTAAAATTTACTTTGCATATATTTCGCCAAATACATTTTTAAATGGAGAGATAAAATATTCAATACCAAATGAAATAATTAAATATACACATACATATAGATTAATAATGCAGTGATTTTGACGCGGGCGTCTCTTTCCTTTTGTTAGAAATTCAATCGAGTTTGCATGCGCTTTGTGTTTATTTGGTCATGAGGAATGTTCGAACAATATTTTCTCCCAGGGGGTAAATCAGCGAGAGGCACGTGTAAGAAATATCTGATATTAAAAGGTATATTTTTCCCGCCAAACCGGATATTAGTTTCCATACACATCATCTGGGAACTTTATCGGGTATACGCAGATGGACGCATTAATGACCAAAAGTTGGTTGTATATAACTAATTTAACTTATTATTTGTACGTCTTAGTTGTATATCAAATTTTAATGATTTCCAGCTATTTTTGCGTCCAGCGCTGACGCGTTCCGACTTAAAATACTGGCAAAAATCTCAGGAATTTGCTCGGCATGCAGAGAAATCGCGAAATATCAAATTGCCTGAATTCTAATACACTTCCGGCGCCAACTAAGCGGTTTACCTTTATTGGATGGTATAACATCTGGATTCTTGTCATCTTTTTCAAAGAGATCATCGGATTCGGAACGCAAAGGCAGCGTGACTTTCTCCTTGACAGGCAGAAATCCTGGTCTTAACGCGTGGGAACCATCCCTACGGGCTGCTCGGATCTTGAGGGCTCCCAGTATTATAACAGACACAAGCAGAAGGGCCGTTACTATGCCGACTAAAATGCCCAAGATAGGAGCAATCTCCAGTTGGTCTCGAGTGCCCAGCGATAACACTGAAAAAGGGAATGATAAATGAAATGTCTCAGCGAGACCAAGGGTATTACAAAATTGCAATATAATCATTTTAGAAAAATTGAGCGTGTTTTTACACGGACTATTAAGATAGTAAGGTAAGATTTTATATAACCAATGTACCAAATATAAACCTACTGTTGGACTTATTGGTATAAATACAGTTATTTAGATGACTACACAAATGGCAAGGATATTTTGAACATATTCACGAACAGCGCATCAAAATAACAATAAATATTTAATCACTAGTTGATTGTGAATTCCATATGAAACGTAATTTCTGCCCGAGTAAGTCTCTGTAAACAGGTAAGTATCAGTAGTTTCTGCAGAATCATTATCTGTAAACAGGTAAGTGTTAGTTTTATTTGGCAATGATTAGGAGTTTTATCCAATATTAACGCAGATATTAATTACGTAGGCATACCATGATGTAACGATGTTATGAACACACACCAATAGTGCATCAAGCCAGTAACAAATAATGAATCATGAGTTGAAAATGAATTATTACATATATTGGGTAAATCTCTGTAAACAGGTAAGTATTAGTTTTATTGGCAACGATAAGTAGTAGATTTTACTATTTATCCAATATTACTGCAGCTATTAATTAAGTAGGTGTGCCATGATGCAACCATGTTAAGAACATCACTAATAGTGCATCAATACAGCAACGAATAATTAACACGAGTTGACATTTCTACCAAATAAGCCGCTGTAAACAGGTAAGTGTCAATTTCTGCCGTATAAGTAATTGTAAACAGGTAAGTGTGAGTTTTATTTAACAAAAATGAGCAGTAGATATTGATTATTATCTAGCTTAACTCGTAATGTAGACTTCATGCGCTAGAAGACTATAATGCAGAGGTGCATGCTGAAACCACAACTGTTTCATGAACAGCGTCAGTTGCGGGCACCAAACCGGCATGAATAATAATAACACGAGAATACGTTGAAACTTTATAAAATTAGAGAACAGAATACATTTTCGGGAGATAGAGAAAGACAAGTTTCGAATTAAATACAGAAATGCGTATTGAAATAAATGCACCTCGAGAAATATAATTAATATGAATGGCATGGAGAATATTTGCTAAATTAAATTCCTTTCACTGGAGTAAATAGCGATGTTATTAACAAGTATTATATAAATACTTGTGTTGACATTTATATTAAGAACGAAAATGCGTTAAATACATTTACCTACCCGTAAAGTTAAATCAAATACTCCCACTCATCCCAAGTACTGTCTTTTCCATCATTCAGATGGTAAATATTTAATGGAAGAGATTTGTGAGTCACTTAAGGATTTTCATGTTTCTCTTTTATGGCCAAATATTTTTCACCTTTAATTCATATAGGAGGGCATAAAATAAACATGTTTCATTATCATAAAAAGAAAAAATTGTGTAGTCAGATTCAAGAAAAACAAACGAATTATGTGCTAAAACGTTTACTTTTTTTGGGTGCCCACGGAACACCCCCACATACGCCCGGAGTTGTCTTGACGTGAAAACCTGTTTGTTTAGAATTAACTTTATTTATAGAAGACTCTACGGCTGCTGTGTGCGAACAAAAAAATGTTTGTTTATATGTAGCAAGGGACTAATTTAAAATAATTAGCAACCAAAGTTCAGATTGGCCGAGTAGATCCCCTGCGACTGAAATTTTCCGCGTTTCATGCGCATCTGGGCGATAATGTTGGTTCGCATTTATTTTTGCAATCATTAAAAGAAGATATAATCGCGGGCCTGCTATATTAAAATTCCACCAGGCAAAGACCCGCCGCTCTTAGATCCGAGTCAATATATTTCGAGAAAAAAAGATATTTTCTTTGAGGATAACTTCTGAACAATTCGCTATATTAAAACAATAGTAATAAGGAAAAATTCATAAGCGTGTTTGAGGATGGAGCTTGAAAAACTGAACGGCGCGCGGCGCAATCGTACTGGAAAACGCAGGAGTTCAGTTTTAAATGCTTCAGCGAAGAGCTTTATCCAAAAAAGTAACAATAAATGGTTATTTTTTTTAATAACCTATCTGTTATTGTATATGTTGACAGATAAATTATCGGCTGATATCTTGTTCTCTGATAACTGGCATTAAGTGGCAGTCGTATAGACATAATTTTTTTCTACGAATAAAATCGACACTTACCTGTTTACAGATACTTATTATCTGTAAACAGGTAAGTGTCGTTTTTATTTGGCGCAATCTTTGTACTGGGAAACGCAAGAGCATAATTTTTATATACTTTCGGAAAAGAGCTTTATCCAAAAAAGTATCAAGAATAAATTGTTATTTTTTTTTAATAACTCATCTAGTTAATGTATATGTTAACAAAAAAATTTCGGCTGGTATTTAGTTCTCTGATAACTAGCATTAAGTGGCAGTCGTATAAACAAATTTTTTCTACGAATAAAAACGACACTTACCTGTTTACAGATACTTATTATCTGTAAACAGGTAAGTGTCGTTTTTATTTGGCGCAATCTTTGTACTGGAAAACGCAAGAGCATAATTTTTATATACTTTCGGAAAAGAACTTTATCCAAAAAAGTAACAAGAATAAATTGTTATTTTTTTTTAATAACTCATCTAGTTAATGTATGTTGACAAAAAAATTTCGGCTGGTATTTAGTTCTCTGATAACTAGCATTAAGTGGCAGTCGTATAAACAAATTTTTTCTACGAATAAAAACGACACTTACCTGTTTACAGATACTTATTATCTGTAAACAGGTAAGTGTCGTTTTTATTTGGCGCAATCTTTGTACTGGAAAACGCAACAGCATAATTTTTATATACTTTCGGAAAAGAACTTTATCCAAAAATGTAACAAGAATAAATTGTTATTTTTTTTTAATAACTCATCTAGTTAATGTATGTTGACAAAAAAAATTTCGGCTAGTATCTAGTTTTCTGATAACTAGCATTACGTGGCAGTCGTATAAACAAGTTTTTTCTACGAATAAAATCGACACTTACCTGTTTACAGATAATTATTTGTAAACAGGTAAGTGTAGAGTTTATTTGGAAATAATGAGCAATAGGTAATAGTTACACAAAATTACTGTGGGGGGAAACGTGTAAAATAAAAAATATAATTCCTTTTTTTTAATAAATAAATCGGCGGGAGAAAAGATGGATTGTGGTAATTTTCTGATTTTTGTGCAATATATAATAAATTCAATAAGTGAACGACAGAATTCGAGATACTCTATTAATCAACTTACCCTCTATCTTAGGGATGAATAGTTGAGGGCCCTCTCTTCTTTATTTCTGGCGAAATGGCAGTAACACTTGCGGTGGTTAAAAATGATTTAAGAAGCACACGGTGGTGTAACTGTTAGTTTTTTTAAAACACATAAACGTGAGAGCGGTAAATTAAAAATGTAATTATATCAAAATAAGTCTCTTTAAGCAGGTAAGTATACATTTTATTTGGCAATAATGGACAGTTGGTTCTAATAATTACACAAAATTAATCTAAATGAATAAAAATAACGATGCAACGATATTATGAGCAATATTATACGCCGTCAACGCACCAGAACAATAACAAATAGTGAATCATGGATTAAATGTGAGTCATCTAGCATATGAAACGTAATTTATACCAAAATAAATCTCAAAGCAGGTAAGTGTCCGTTTTATTTGGCAATAATGGACAGGAAGTTCTAATAAATGTTCAAAATCAATCTAAATAATGATTTAACGATAAGAACAATATTATACACCATCAATGTACCAAAATCATCATAAATAGTTATTCATGGATTAAATGTAAGTTACCAAAAATAAGCTTGGGTAAACAGGTAAGTAGCGATTTTATTTGGCAACAATAAGCAGTAGGTTTAACTATTACGTCTATTACCCAAAATCATTATATTAGTATAATTATTGAAACGCGTACTGAATGTGCTATAGCTTACACAGTATTTTTTATAAAGCATTGATTTAATACAGTAGCAGGAGAGGTAGCGAGGGTATTTAATGAATAATATTTTGTTCCTGCTCTCGAATACCTCATTGGGAATCTGTAAGGCAAAATAAAAATTTCAGTCTCAAAATATTATTGTTTGACTTTGTGTCCAGCTCAAAGAATTGCAAACGCGTATTTCAATTTTATCGTCACTAAACTACACATGCATTCCATAATTACAATAAAAGCGACTCCGACCGAGTGGAACTTCGCGTTTTCAATGCGCCATAAAATTCAATCGGATACTGTAACAATAAAATGCCCCTATAATGCAAAGATATACTTTAATGAAAACAGCAGAGAGCGTGAATTTACCTGTTTGCTTCTCCGCAACTTTCAAAGTAAATCCCTCCAATAAAACTGATTCGCTTCTTCCTTTGGAGTTGGCCGCATAGACGACCATCTTAAGCACTTTTCCCGGATCAAGTCCACTTACAATAAATAAAGGGAACTTGGCAGAAACGTTAGCCTGAAGGACGCCCGTTTTCCAGTCGTACACTTCCAGCAGGAAATATTGCGGCTGACCCCCTGCAAGAAAGTTACCACAAGTTAGTCATTATACGACGCTGGCCACGAGAATGGTACATAAATGTCAAGGAACTACGGGGAGAGGTAGGGAAAATGTAAGCATTTACTTATGAAGTTAACTATATAAAAATAAATAGAATATGAATGGAAAAATATGAGTTTAGGAATGACCTAATGTTAACGAACGCAGCAGGAGGAGTATAAGTAGATTTAAGTAAAAAGATCCATTTTAACTTTAAGTAACAAGCATAAGGCTTGAATGGTGTGTATGGAACATCCGTTCTATATGCACCATTTTTTTATCCTGTTTATTCCTGTATACGAGGAAGCATTCATTGTCGACGGCTACCGTTAATCTATCGATATCGAGATATGGATATATTAAAAGCTTGTCCCGACCTGCGTTGAAGTCAACGGCCAAGAGCTGGTTCAGATGTTGTGATAGAGGCTGGTTGACTTAATCGAATATCGGTCGTTCCCTCCAACTATTACTGATTCATAAGCGAATGGTTAACTGAATCGTTGCCACAGCCTTAATAATTTTGTTATTAAACGTTGATACTAACACGAATAATTGTCATCACAGAGCTGAGAAATCACAAAGCTGAATTTCCATAGAGTGATCTAAGACACTGGATATGATGGATTAGACGTGCGGAAAAAAGGATTGATTAGTGAATAAGGTGGTAAGGCTGGTAGGTATTCCTGATATGCTACCATAATTTTTTTACCGGGGTGAGGATACATGAAAGATTGCTCGTGTTGCGGCAAAAGTCTGTACCTCCAAATATTTTACGTACCATCAAATCCGTCGTTGCACTCCACTTCCAGGGACTCGTTGGTCATATTGACGATGGAGCAGTTGTAAGGGGGATCTGGTTTCCCGGCCGCGATTATGTGAAAAATGCACGGCTCCTGCTGCCGACCCGCCAGGTTGTTCGCCCAGCACATGACCGTCCCGTAGTCCAGCTCCGACACGGGGGTGTATGTGAGGGTCGACGAGAAGTGATGCAGGCCGGACTTGTACCGCGTCTGGGGGACGTCCATGATCTCAGCTGAGTTGTTGAAGGACCACTTGTAGTTGTCTGGAGGTGGATAGGATTCCACTTCGCAGAGGACTTTCGCGTTTTCGTGTCTGGCCACGCCGTATATCCGCTTTTGTTCGGTGCGGCAGATTGGCTTGTCTGAAACCAAGGAAAATTGCGGAATTAAACCAGTCGTATATTAATGCGCTTCTATTATTACAAAAATTTATACTAATTGTATTTTGTGGGTCCCGACTGTCACTGTTTGATTAACTAGAACAATAGTTGTCGATTTATCAAATTTGGCAGGGCGTTATTTATTCTGAAAACAATTTAAGCCGCGTTCAATTTATCAAGGGCAGTAATGGAAATATTAATTGTATAATAAAGCAAACTGATAATCAAATAGCCTTCAGTCTAGGGACCCAAGTTTCCTATTGTCGTTATTATTAATAACCATATTGTACAATGGGCAATCAAATTGGCCCTGTTTCCGGTGGATAGGTTCACGATATTATTGTACCCTTTATCCCTGGATCCTTGACTCTGCCCTTAAAAACAAACCCAATATAATTTAGACATCGTGCCCCGTAGTGTTCCGGGATGATCTCTGGCTTTTTCACTAAATGCTTACTGGACCACTCTAATTTTCGTTTTGTCCGCCCCAGCGACCTTAACAGCTATATTTGATTTTTTGACTAGAATCCCTTACACTTAAGGGACCCTAACGCAAATTTCCTGCGCAGGATATGAAATTACCCAATTTACACTTGCGGTCTATTACTTTGAGACGCCCAGACAATATATTTATAAACACTACAAATCGAATGTGCTACTGGGTGTTTTTAAATAAACTCCATACGTCCATTTTATCATCGCCTGTAAGCTGCAAAGATAACGGCATAGCGGAGCCAGCTTGCCCTGTCTTGAGATGGGGGAGAACTGCACGGATGTCTCGACCGGAATACAATTATCTGTTACCCCGTTCGCTCTATCCACATATTTAAACAGGCTGGCTACTAAAACTAATTAGACCGTCGACTTACACATGATTTTCAGTTCCACTGTGTTGCTGTCTCCATCCCCTTCGACGTTGGAAGCCACACAGGAGTAATTTCCTGCTTGACTCCGGGTCACACCTTGTAGCGCTAATGCTGTTGTGCTCATTATTACGCCGCCCTTCTGGTTGGCCTGCATCACTTGACCCTGCAAGAAACAGTTCAGTATTAATACTTTGGTAATGCCTTTTATGTGTTTGGAACATGGGAAGCCCTACTGGAGATCTTGTTCGTATTGTGGCGTTTCGGAAAATCGATTAGAACCGCAAATCAAAATGATCACGGAAGATTTTTAGTTCCTGGCTAGTTTTATGCAAGCGTTTCTCTGTCGAGTTCACTCTTGCAGTTAATGATTAAATCGATTTGTTAACGCTTGTCGTGTTTGATATAAAACTATTCCGAAACTAATTAACTTATTTTACTACATTAACAAAATCAGATTGGGCAAATATTTGCCCATAATTAATCTCGAAACTGATAGAATCCAGTTTAATTAATTCAATAGCAAAAAGAAAACACTTCTGCTTTGTTATAAGAGACGGTCGCTCTAGAAGCTTTGCAGAAATGAGTGGGTAATTTTTCTCGGTTTCCTGTCTGGAAAGCAATTAAAAATCTAGCCTAACCAAAAATATAAGAAATATTGGAACTGAGTTTTACGCGGTTTAGCGCCACCACATTTTTCCATCTAGGCAGGACCTCCTCCTTGTTAGTTCTTTTAGTTTCCAAATAAGACGTTAAATCCCTTTGCAAGGCAAACTTCGAAGCAGTACAATTAGGGAATATAGGTGAAGTACCAGCCCGAGAACATGCTGTTTGTAAGCCTCGGAAGCTTATTTCGTTTTTAAAACCTCTGTTTTCTTTAAGACCGGAATGTAAATTAACGATGTCGTTGGGACGGCGTTAGAGTATTTGTCCTGCGCTGATGTTAGTAATGATAATCTTAGGCCACGTCGCCTGTTCAGGTCACGTGGAATCTACAGTCCTGGAATGTAGGAGTGGCATTTAGGCTCATGGAGAAGGGTAATACCTGGACGAGACTAATTTATATGGCTAGGTTATGCAATGCATGCCTATTACTATACTTACAAACATGGATAATATCATTATTTGTAAATTTTATCGGTCTACCATTTTTCATTTGGATGCTTTCACGGGTCCGGTTTATTTTCATTTACCTATACTCAAAGTATGGAAACTAATTTACTTCTAACTGACTCGTTTTGCTTCCTCGCTTAAAATTAATTGGATCTCGAAAAGTGATTTTATATAAAATGTATGTAGGCGACGGAGTCATTATTTGAACGATAATTTCGTTCCTTTTTTCAACAATAAAATGTCTTTTCCAATCACGGAGGATACTGGAAAGCGATGAATCCTATTAAGAGAGAATATCGAATATAAGGACCTGTTACCTCATTAGTTTCCAGGATATGCAGCAATGATTCCAGTTCTATTCCATTATTAAGTTTTATTCATTTCTTTATAGGAATAATACAATATTTTGACACAAGCATTGTCAAGTTAAGTATTTTCGTTGGTAAAATAAAGTAGTTGGAGAACTTTTGATAACGAACAATATATATATATATATATATATATATATATATATATATATATATATATATATATATATATATATATATATATATATACAATATATACTTTTTTACAATTCGTATCAACATCATTTCTCTATCTACTTCTGCATTATATTAATGCTTATTACTAGTATTATCGTTATAATGCTGATGGTCCAGTTACAACGGCCATCAAATTCCAAATGCGCAAATAGTGGCAAATTTAATAGCAATATTATAGGCGTCAGGCTGCTTAATTTTCGTCATACTCGTTATACAATTCTCATCCTGCTTTAGTGTCTGTAGATAAACCATTTTCTGGAGCATATTGTCCCATTAACAACATTAGGACAATTCTCGTGTCCTATAATTCAACACTGTAATTATGATTATTGAATCTAACGAAATCTCCATTGGAAAGTGAAAGTATTTGATTTGATAATCTATTTTAAGTTTTCCTCTGCCGCCGTGGGGCTGCCCTTGTGTAACATCGATTTAATATATTGTCCTAGTCCTTTAAAGCACTCGGGTATCCTTGTATAAACAGCCGTATATTTGTTCAGCTGTAGAGAAAACAAGCGAGCGCTAAGGATCACTAAAAAGGATGTCCTTAGTTCAATAAAACGTAGTCACGTCTTCGGGAAATATACTGCTGCGAAACCGTCGAAGAGCAGTGGTGTTTTGGCACAGCAAAGAAACAATTGCACCGAATTCCTGATGTCTCATGGCATCGCCTTAATATCGTTGAATGAATGTATCCATTTCTCTGTGTCAAGAATTCTGTATACCGTCGGTATGCACGAGTTACGCCACACCTCTTCCTGCCCCGCTCTGGAATTCCAGAAACTCTAGACACGTCCAGACATTCGGCCGTAATTACTAAACGCCGCTGTTGTGTTTCCTCCCAGATATAATAAACAACGAGCGCCACTGTGCGACATCTTCCCTCTCGGGCCGGAATCGTCGAATCGTGGCACATATTTTGCTTTCATCGTCATCGGCGGTATTCTTATTTCGCAGTGCAAATTGGACGATTTATGCAGTTGCCAGGACAGTCAAGCTCAGCGCCCTGATGACTAAAACAATTGAAATTTCAATTAACGAAATAGCAATTAAGGTGTTACGACTTTCGTCATTCCATTCACAGTCGGCTATATATTGGTGGGAAATATGCGTTTATGGCTCGTGGTTTTCGTCAAGACAACGTCGAAGATGTTCTATTAGGTACTTACTACAAAAAAAAAAACCTATAGAGTACATCTATTGGGATGATGTAAATGAACTTGTTGACGGACTAAGATTTTTAACCTATTTTGGTTTGTGAACTATAAACTGACAATTCTCGTTACCCACATAATAGAGTCAAGGCGGAACAGCTCCAATACACTAACCAGTGCTCTCGCCTGATCTATATCCTCAGTCACATGGACTGCTGGTTAAATAACCCCCGCTGCTTCACCCACCATCCCGATATTAGAAGCTGGGCTTTTAGAATCTAGAACCCCACCTTCTTAACTACTCAAATTTTCGATAAATGTGTAATTATTTTTTTAATTAGAGTTCCATTATTAATTAGATTTCAGGAGTACTTAATAAAAACATAAAGTTGTAAGAATTGAACACGGCGGGTGGCAGTAAATTGAAAGAAAAATGTTTCAGCGCCACTTAAATCGCTTGCCTGGAACAGGCTTTACAAGAAATTAAAACAATAAATACTATAAATGAAAGCGTATTGTAATATAGCAAAACATAAAGGCCAATAAAATTGTCTGAGACAAGAATTCTTGATTTTTAAATCCGAATCAGGGTAATGGGAACTACAAAGGAGATAAAATATTGCTACTATTATACAACATCGCGTTTCTTAATCTCCTTCATGATGAGCACAGTCATTTATAAACTGCAAGATTCCTTTTGTTTGAATTTTTCCATTCTTTCCATTCACTCTCTTTCGATTTTACACGGAATTTTTTACTTACAAATATATTAACTCGGAGCACGTACATGAAGCGGCAATTTTTTCAGAAGTTTTCAACTGTCACTTCCTTAGGACCACACATTTTTTAGTTCACCCTCATTCCTTCTTTCTCCCCTTCTCATCACATCATAGACATAGTTGCGTGGATATTACCCGGATAATTTATTATCTCCTTGCGAGGATAACTCCAAACGTTTCTGATATTCAATTAAAAATATCATTTAGGGATCGTTCTCAGTTTCTCTTGGAAAATATTCTAGGTTTGTTGGGGCGTAAAGTATATTCCTTTGACACCAAGTGCTTAAGCCTTTAACCTCTTAAGCCACAAGCCCATATTTCCCAATCTCTTAGATTTTCAGTCTTTAACCCCCTCCTCTGAAACCTTCAAACTCGACACCGTAAACCCTATCTTAAACCCAAATTCTTCATTAATAACTAAAATACTAAATCCATATGCCAAAATTCGTAAACCTTAAATCCATAAACTTAAAAACAGTAAATCATAAAATATTAACTCTAAAAACCATAAACCCTAGGCTCCTGAAAACTAAAAGAATTAAAATCTTAAACCCATTAACCACTAGCCTAAAACTCTTAAAACTAAAAACCCATCAACTTTATATCCTTAATCCTGAATTCCTCATTTTTGAAATTTTGTGTCCATAAATACAAAACTCGTAGACCTTAAACCCACAAACCCAAAATCCATCGGTTTTATGGGGATAAGCTTTGCGGGTTCAAGGTTCGTGGTTTAGGGGTTTTAGTTTCCTTCTTTCTCCCCTTCTCATCACATCATAGACATAGTTGCGTGAATATTACCCGGCTAATTTATTATCTCCTTGCGAGGATAACTCCAAACGTCTCTGATATTCAATTAAAATATTATTTAGGGATCGTTCTCAGTTTCTCTTGGAAAATATTCTAGGTTTGTTGGGGCGTAAAGTATATTCCTTTGACACCAAGTGCTTAAGTCTTAAACCTCTTAAGTCACAAGCCCATATTTCCTAATCTCTTAGATTTTCAGTCTTTAACCCCCTCCTCTGAAACCTTCAAACTCGAAACCTTAAACCCTATCTTAAACCCAAATTCTTCATCAATAACTAAAATACTAAATCCATATACCTAAATTCGTAAACCTTAAACCCATAAACTTAAAAACAGTAAAACATAAAATATTAACTCTAAAAACCATAAACCCTAGGCTCCTGAAAACTAAAAGAATTAAAATCTTGAACCCATTACCCACTAGCCTAAAACCCTTAAAACTAAAAACCCATCAACTTTAGATCCTTAAATACTTAATCCTGAATTCCTAATTTTTTAAATTTTGAGTCCGTAAATACAAAACTCGTAGACCTTAAACCCACAAACCCAAAATCCATTGGTTTTATGGGGATAAGCTTTGCGAGTTTAAGGTTCGTGGTTTAGGGGTTTTAAGTTTAGGGATTTAAGGTTTGCAGGTTTCTCATTTAAAAAATTTGAGGTTTATAGTTTATGGGTTTAAGATGTATTGATTTAGAGGTCTTGCGTTTTGAGTTGTATTGGCGTGGTTTGAAGAAGGCTTCGGGTTTAAATTCGTGTTTCAGCATTTACTGTTTAAATACTTGGAATTTAAGAGTTTGGGGTTTAAGGACTTGGAATTTAATGGCCTTTGGCAATGGATCAGTAAACTAGTTATTATATATACTAAGTTATAAAATTTATAATATTTCTCAACTACAAACTTAGTCTTGGGATATTCTAAGATCCGGCCCTGTACACGTCACCGACGGGCACACAATAGCTGCTCTATAAGGCTCGGTCGAGTGAGTCATGCAATTTTTTTACGTCGGTAATTAGGTAAGTTCTTAATGTGATTTATTATTTTATAAAAGTTTCCATTTTGAAAGTTATAACGTTTTAATTAGACCCTCATAAATTTTTATTATTTGAATTACGTTCCCTTGTAATTAGCGAAAGCCGGCACTGAAATGAAAGCTAACTTTAGGCCGATAAATTTTTATTGTTTCTGATGCTAGGCAAATACTCGATTCTAACAGTAAACCCTAGAATTAGGCCAGGGTATATCAATGGTTGAAAAAAATCAATGGGTAGCAAATAAGCACACCCGCTCACGCCACCATTTTCGGAAGAAATGTAAAACTGTGGGTTCTTGTATCTGCCATATTGGCATGTAAAAATTCCTGCTTACTGCAAAGGAATCCAGCGCCGCTTTGGCTGCAAAGCTCATTGACTATAACAAGGCAAAATTACGTATTGAGCTGTTTATTGTGGAATCGTAGGTGTTGTGGTGTTTCCTCCCATGTTTCCTTACATTCAACAAAACAACAAGAATCTAATTATGAATAATTTATTCTTCCTTTGTGTTCGAATAAAATTATATTTAACTGAAATATTCACGGAATAAAAGGGAGCCATATTGTTCTCCGCTATTACACGAAAATTTCAAGGTGTGGAAACAATATTACGCTCGATGTGTTGTTTGTTGTCGGCGAAATCAAGGTTATCGCTTATCACTTGCTATTCGTGTCACGGTGTTTTATTGACGGCAAACTGAGATTTCGGATTGACAAATTTCTTGATGTATTATTGAATAAAAGACCAATTTATAAGGGAGGCGCTGAAATAATGTTCATTCTTTCATTTAAAGAAAGACAGTGAAGCTAATGCTGGTGAATCGTTGAAAATGATTTTTAAACAAGACCTGAATTACTTGATTGATTAATCGATGTGAAAACAATCTCTGATCAGATTCTTTATCTTGATCAAAGTAGTGGGTAGATGCGGGTTCTAGATCCATTGCCTCCAACCCTGTGCTAAAGTTCTTGACTATGACTGACCCCCACTCTTTGAAATATAACTTCAACTATGTATTTATACTATGACCTAAGGAAAATCCTAGAGAAATGTGCGCTCTTACATTTAAAGAATTAATAATAAAACTTATATTGTTAAATCGATCATTTTTAAACACAGCCCTGAATTATCGTCGAGATTCGCCTTTAATTGATGTGAAAATAACAAATACAACATGATAGTGATTGTGAGCACATACAACTAATGTTACTGAATCTCAGATTCAGCCTCTTTATGTCAATGTAGTGAGTTAATGCGGGTTCTGGCCTCATCGCTCCGAGTCCCGTGAGTTAAAAATCTTCACCTTGATATACCACCTTGATATATGGCATCGTCTATGTATTTATAATATACCATGATACTCAAGGGCAAGCAACTGAATTCGATATTCCATCTTACTGTCGGAAGTTAAAAATCGCGCAAAATTTAGCTCCAATTTACAAATAAATTCATTATCGAGTTGAGCACTGGATTGCTGTAAATTTTAATATTCCTGTAAAACCGGAAGTAGAGCTGAAAGCCCTTTGTGCGACGTTGTCTTTACATTGTGTATTTCTCGAAAACAGACAGCAGAAGTAATGTGACAAGTTTCTCCCTGGTAGTGTTTCAGATTGCGTCGTTGTTAAAATTACATCCAGCGAATTTCCGAGGACTAAACTTCGTTTATTAATTGTAGTTGCTGGGCGCTCTCAAATAAGTATGTGGGTCGAGATAAAAGACAAACAAGAGGTTAAGGGAATGATGTAGGCTGCATCCTTCGTCGTGTTCCTGTTTTTTAATAAAGAGAATATCGTGTACGCCAGAGGAAAAGTCGTTTTCCAGGTCCTATCCTGTTTTATTAGTGTGTATCTCAAACTTTGTTTTCGCTTTTTTGCGCTTTCTTAAGCGCAATTGGGTTGCTAATTTCCTCGAACTAATTTTCTTTGCCCTCAAAGTTACTTTATTAAAGTCAATAATTACCTTTTATGAGAAAATACGAGTCGAAAATCAATTTGTTAATTTGTTAAAGAAGTAGTTTAATCGATCGGAATTTGTACATTCACGGAGAAATCCAATTATTCAGTACCATTTTTAGAGAATCCCAAAACTTTAAAACGAAAAATGTAAATATTAGTCTTTAACAAACATTTTGCCCCAAAAAAACTAGCACTGAAAAACTCCCGCTTCTGGACTCGGGAAAAATTTTTTGCTCCAAAGAATAGATTCGAGATTCAAAATTTTCAAAATAACTTGGATCGAGCGCCGTGATTGACGTAGACCAGTCGATGCGCTGTGAATATAAATAGGTAATCTACATCTATTATATATCTATATCTATTAAACGCTGCGAGTCCCTCTCACTCTATAAAAAATTGAAAAAAAAATAGAGTACATCTATTGGGATGATGTAAATAAACTTGTTGATACACTAAGACTTTTAAATCTATAAGGTACTCTACATCTATTATATATTAAACGCTGCGGGCCTCTTACTCTAATTAATAAGTAAATCATATCACAATCCATCGTAGAAGTGGATCTGGTATAGTCTCGTATAAAATGAAAAACCTATAGAGTACATACACTATTGGCAAGGTTCAACTTAGAGTGCGAAATCTGTAATGCAACTAAGAGAGAAGGTACATATGGGCAAAGCCTTCAGTTAACAAGAGACGCCTAACCATTCCTACACTCCTACTAAAGAGGGGTATGTGTGTTGAAGTGGCGCGCGACGACAGCGGTTCAGCCGACCTAAGCCGAGCCGAGAATTATGTTTAGTAAGTAAGGAGCTTCGATGAAGCGAGTATCTGGCCGTGCGATATTTTTACGATGTTTTCATTCTTTTATCATGTTTATCGCTGTTGCATTTGACAATACAACAGCGGTTTAAGAGTTGATGTTATTTATTAGCCTTAAACCTAAAAACGAAATAAAAACTTGTATTCTAAAAATACCAGTTTGTACTTCGCAGGAGAAAGACTTATTGATGAATAATTGTTGGGCGCGACATCGCGGCCGTTCGACACATTCGGCCGATTCCGTCGTCCCCTTCGACCGCGTGTTGTAAAGAGTGGGAGGTGGGAGGTAGGGGATAGCGCGTTGTCTGTTTAACTTGTAAATGCTATAAAGTTATCTCCGTCTGATGCATTTATATCGGCAATCTAGATTGGACCTTACCAATAGTGTATATTGGGATGATGTAAATGAACTTGTTGAGAGCCTAAGACTTAAATCTATAAGAGTTGGCTATAGGAGGACCTGTGCACTACTAATCACTAGAAGAGGCCAGTTCCTTTATATGCTCTTTTTTATCCTGGGGCTGGAGTGCATAATTTTCAAAAGGCACGGTTGCCAGTACTTAGAGACAAAAAATGCTCTAAATAAAAATACTTTTAAAATGAACCGTTACCAATCATTACAGTGCATGTACAAAACATTAATATGGCTTACGTAAAACATTCTGCGTTCAGTCTACTTGGCTCATGGATTAAAATTCCGGTATTGCACGAATATATAATTTTTCGGGACTTATGCACTACCGCAGCATTTAAGCAAATACCTATTTCCATACCGAGAACTATTCCCACTGGGTGTTTTTCCTCAAATGCTCGCTCAACTTTCGGTTGCCGCAGAACCATTAGAACTCGAAGAGTTTACTGTTTCGGCCACAACAAAGCTACCGAAGTACAATATAGTTGAGAATTTGCATTATAGATTTAATCGCGGATCTCTATATCCATTCTCCACGAAACAAACTGATTTGTGCAAAGTTTAATATGACGTGGGTTATGTCCAGATTAACTTATCTAGCAGCCGCAGACAGTTCTGAATTTCAGTTTGGCCTTTGTTCGCAAGTTAAACAGAAAAAGTGTATCAGTTGCGATGTTTCATCACCGAGACTTGATTACTTAGGACTCCAGATAGAATTTCTCTTACTTCGTTATTTCAGGCGCCTTCTTTTCTAATGCAGCGTTTTATTAGGGGAGTTAGGCCAATAAAAGTCGCAGTAATTTTTCCCTTTAATTGAAAGAGCCATATTTTTATTTGCTACAAGAATGTACAATAACATTATATAAATTTTAATTTAAATGATTTTCAAAATCACTGAAATCATTTATTCTTGATTACTGACAAATTTAATGGAGGGTAAATGAATTCGAGTTAGATTTACAAACATAATGTTATAAACTGAGGCGTAATGGATAGATACACATTTTATCACGTAATCCTAAAGTTCCTTTAAATAACACTATGGGTTTTTAGAAATCGGAGAAGTTTTATGTTTGTTGTTAGTAAACTTCTTGTGGAAAGTTGGGAATTTCCGTCTAGTTTGCTAGAAGCGAACATTCTTATCGGAAAATTTCCGGGGTACTCCTTTTTTCTCTTAAAAATGAATTGAACGATCATATTATAAATTTAAAAATAAGTAGATAAACTTTTGTGCTTGGATATTATTTTGTGCGGAATATTAAATATAAATTAGGTACGGGTATCCATAAAGGAGTGATTTATAAACCAAGGTCCATGCACAGAACATGGCTGATTCAAAACTCTTTTTTAAAATTGAATTTTTGTCACAAAAACTATGAATTAGTTGAATTAAATTAAATTAAATCGCGCGTAAATCTTCGAATTAATTTCGGCCGACTTGGAGCTATCACTGAATAAGAGATTAATTAGAATCACATCATAGTGTATTAAAACTTTTATATAATGCGTAATTAGGGCGCCATGCCGCAGAGAAATTGGGCGCTTACAAGAAAATCTCGCAGCTCCGACGTTAAAATTCATAATTTTATAACAGGCTCCAGATATTTCATTTTACCTGTGTCGCGCTTAACTTTTGCATAAATTATTTTATCGCGATTTTAATACAACTGTCAATCTCATTAACCACCACAGCTATACTACCAACTGCTGATAATTTCGCGTAATTTAAATGCAAACTCTTCATCTAATTACTCTTAAGAAATCGAGATTTCATTATATCGTCGTTCGAGCCAACCATATTCTAAATCTGTAGCTGAATGTTCACTTTTAATTAACTTAATTAAAAGTAAGACAGCGGTGGTGGATAACAGGCAGCGGACTTGGAATATGCTATTTATATACAGAAGTGTTTCCATTCAAGGAGGATCTTTATTACTTATTTGAATAAAAATTACCCTGATTAGCAAACCCGGCGCCTCCGCCAACGAACCATACCCCTAGTCTGAGATTATCGAATATAGGCTCCAAATTTCCAGATTCCAGATTTACTAGAAAATAATTATTTTTATAAGGCGTATTTTTTCAAAACTTAAGAATTTGTTATTTGATGAGAGAAATTGTTGGAAATGTATTTTATGGCTGTCAAAATGACATTGACAGTTGGCTTTGTCAAAACATATATTACCTGTCAAAATCAACAGCTAACGCTGTCAAATTTACGTTGGCATCTGTCGCTGTCAAATTTATCTAAGCTTTTAAAATGACACTGACAGTTAACAAGAGCAGAAGTTGAGGTTAGGTTTTACTCAGCAAACTGAAGTTTGCTTTGAGATTTGAAAATAATCCAAATTGAAACAATTGTACGCGAAAGGCAATTACTCCAGGAAAACGCTGCCTTTTTAACATTGCATAACTTTCTGACAATTGATATGCGTACGTGTCGTGTATTTGTTCTCAAAACTTCTTTAGAAATATTTTTTCAGCTGTCATTTGAAGAATGAAGTTGATAGAAATTTATTTTAGAGCTGCCAAAATGAAATGCACAGTTGTAGCTGTCAAAAAATATCCGATCTGTCAAACTGAAAATGACAGTTGTTGCTGTCGAAATTGTCCCGTCTATCAAAACGATAATGACCGTTATAGATGTCAATATATATTCCAGCTGTCAAATTAATATTAGCAGCTGCTTCTATTGAAATCTTATTATGTGTCAAAATTAACACTTATGATGTCAAAATATGTAATGTCAAACTGACATTAACAGTTGTTGCTCTGTCATATCGACATTGACTTGCTAAATTGTCAAAAATATATCTTAACTGTCAAACTGACACTGACAGTTGGGGCTGTCGAAAACATCTCATCTGTCATATCGACAATGACAGTTACAGATGTCAAAATATATCCTAACTGTCAAGTTGACATTGACAGTTGTTAGTGTAAAGATAGTGGGAATCAGAAGAAATATGACTGACTAATGAATTCCATAGCGCTGTTGTTCGTGACAGATATAATCTTTGGTAAAATGACGTCCGTCAGCTATGGAGCTGCTACGTTCTATCCAGTGACATTATTATAAACCGCACGTAGTGGCACTAGCGACTCAACTTCTGCCGAGCAGCCTCCATGAAAATAACAATAAAAACAAAAGCGTGCCGTATCAGTTCCATGTTTATAATGTATGCGGTGTATAATATACAAAAATACTTTCAACTACGCACTGTGTACGGTTTTATTATATCTAAAAATGCCTGCTGGCGTATTTTGCACTTAAAATTACACCGGCATTCCGTTCCAATTCTTCCTGCTAACCTCTCTGCGAATTAACATCGCTAAAAGTTAAAATAGTAACTCACGTTATGTTTCCAGAGTACTTTGTATGCCCAAGGGTTGGCGTTCACTTTGCATTCAAAATAAACATCGTCTCCCTCTTCGATGTCGTCAGGATTCAGGTTGGAGCCAAGAGTCAGGTGTAGAATAGGCACATCTGAAACACAAAAGGTTTCAATCCTCTTTCCGCAGATTATCTCACATTTTCCTGCAATCACCCCCGTGGCTTGATTTTATATTGCTGCTTACGGATGTATCATTCCCGGAATTGGACTCCCCCGCCCTGTTTTTTACAAGATTTTTTTTAAACGGGTTCATCTAATTACGCGCGCCTCGTCCGAATTTTAAACAAGCATCCGCGGAAAACCAATGCAGATGGTGAAAAATATTTTAAATAAATTGATGAAATTAATTCCTGCCAAATATTTAATTACTCCTGCGGATCATTTAATTAGGCCCAACTATTTAATTAATTATATTATCATAACCCACTGTATACGAATAAAGGCCCGTTAAGTAGTATTAAATCACTTTAAGAACTTCAAAGTACTGAGGGGGCGGATATTAATTTCGTAGCTTAGTTGGCGATAACGAAGTAATTTTAATGATGATAAATATATTAATCGTGTTATTACTTCGACAATTTCAGCGGCAGCATTTTACTGTCTCGTAAAATTTAAATAGGCAGTCGTAATCGTATTACCTGTAATTTATGCGTCGGGACAATTAATAAGTTATTCGAGAATTATGCGGGCGCTGCGCGAGCTCGCGACAGTTAAAAATAAATGATACCCGAAAATATCATTCTAATTTGTAGCCACTATAATTTTTTTATTTGCTTAGATCCGTTAGCTGTCAAATAACGGATCGGCTCGTGCAAGCTTTAGCTATTTGAAATAAATCCGGAGTGCCACAAGGCTCGCTGTTAGGCCCAGTGCGGTTTTTGACTTACGTTAACGACATTAATGCAGTATTTAGCCTTGTTTTTATAGATTAAAACCGTTTCCAGTGTGAATATCCGCCCGATGATGCCCACTTGGTCGGCGAAACGCGTCGCGTATTCAGCGCGCATCTCTGCTGATATATCTGGGGTGTAATCGAAAGAGTTCCATATAAATGGTTTCTAATTCCGTGCGGCAAATGAGATTAGGGAAACTATTTCAAATCCCACATCTCGCCGCTAACAAGCGTGCAGATTTTCTTAAGATTTCCGAGCTGGAATGAAAAAAGTAATGGGGAGGAAGTCCCGCAATTGTTAAGAGAGCGGCTGAACTACGAGCAAGGCGGAACAAACAAAGGGAATCTCTCCGAGGATCCTAATAATTAACAACACAGTAGTTTTTATATTCATCGAAAGAACTTACAGAAAACGTTTAATTTCACGGTGGCTTCTTCTACTCCACTTTGCACCAGGTTATTAGATGCTCTACACGTAAGCGATCGCCCATTGTCTTGTCTCGTGGGTACGAATGAAAGGACTGAAGTGGTCGAGTTTCCATCCTCCGAATCCTGAAAGTAACATATACGTTTAAAACGAAATTATTATTCATGAGTTATTTATTGAGGGTACAGTTGTATACATTTTTGCGTTAAAATTTAAGCCAAAGCTGCGAGAAAGAGTAAAACACAACTTACCGATTGCGAGGAATTATATTTAGGTGGTTCTAAGTCCTTGCCATCTATAATCCAAGTTATTTTAGCTGGAGGTCTAGAGCCGAATGTTTGGCAAGGAATTTCGTATTTCCTGTCTGCAGACAGGGGATTATTGCTGCTTAATATCTCCACTGTTAGAGGTCGAACTGGAAACAAAGGAATATTTCGAATTAATAAATTTTAATGAAATTACAACAATCATTTTAAATGCCAGCGAGGTACAACGTAAGCCGATTTATTTCAGCATATCTCTCAGAATTCAAATACGCCATTGCATTGTTTCGCATGTTGTACATACACTATTGGCAAGTTTCAACTTAGAGTGCGAAATCTCTGTAATGCAACTAAGAGAGAAGGTACATAGGGGCAAAGCCTTCAGTTAACAAGAGACGCCTAACCATTCCTACACTCCTACTAAAGAGGGGTATGTGTGTAGATGTGGCGCGCGACGACAGCGGTTCAGCCGACCAAGCCGAGCCGAGAATTATGTTTAGTAAGTAAGGAGCTTCGGTGAAGCGAGTATCTGATGTTTACGACCGTGCGATATTTTTACGATGTTTTCATTCTTTTATCATGTTTATCGCTGTTGCATTGGACAATACAACAGCAGTTTAAGAGTTGTAGTTGTAGCCTTAAACCTAAAAACGAAATAAAAACTTGTATTCTAAAAATAACAGTTTGTACTACGCAGGAGAAAGGCTTATTGATGAATAATTGTTGGGCGCGACATCGCGGCCGTTCGACACATTCGGCCGATTCCGTCGTCCCCTTCGACCGCGTGTTGTAAAGAATGGAAGGTGGGAGGTAGGGGATAGCGCGTTGTCTGTTTAACTTGTAAATGCTTTAAGTTATCTCCGTCTGATGCATTTATATCGGCCACCTAGATTGGACCTTACCAATAGTGTATGTTCGGAAGCTAAAGAGTTTTCGTTAACATAATCTCACTGGCTGTGACGCCCTGTATGCGAGAAATATGCGAAATAGTTACAAAGAAGTGAAGACCTAGCTGAAAATTAAATTGTCCGTCCGCCGTGCGGTCTCACGGTATTCCCTTGCGGTGTCAACACTGACCTACGTACAAAGTTCAATTTATCTACAGTTCTATAGGTACGAAATTACAGTGGGGGCTCTGGAAGTTATTAAATGAGAGCTTTAATTAAAGTCCCTCACTATATTGTTTCCTGCACCTTCGTCGGTCAAGCCAAAATCCAATTTATAAGCAGTTAAATGATGGTGAACTTTCCTTGTACAGCCGCCCAAATATTAATCAATCAAAGATTAATCTAATTGTATGGCTTAGGAGGAAGTTAACCCAATAGGTCGGCGGTAATTTTGCATTTCGGCGTGGAGGTTTTATTTCCCAACTGGCACAAATCATTCCATAATAGCTCTAAGAACATCTATTAAGTTGCGTAATGGCTCCAGCTTCTATAAAGTTGCAAAGCTCTTATAAATATGGGGAAGTTCACTACTCTATCCATCAATTATGCACTTTTATAGCTTATTATTGCATTAGTTTTACCTTAAGGAAATTACATGGCTGTTATATATGTTATATAGGTATATTATTTGATTAAAATTTTAAAAAAAAATTTTTGAAAAATTTTGAAAAAAGTTGCCAAAGTCATGAATCATTTGAACAGAATGTAAGAAAAAGAATGTTGAAAAATTTTCAAAGTGATATGTATGTATAATAACTGCGGATTATTTTGTAAAACGATTAGACTTTTAATTGCTTATTATAAAGCTACAAACTAACTGTATAAATTAGCTGTACATCTGTATAAATTAGCTGAATTGGTACTGAGTATTTCTCATGTCATACGTTAAGAAATAATTTTGTGACTGTACTGACTTGGATATTTTTTATGCATAGCAATCAAAAGAAAATCTTTCATAGAGTATAGCTACAAATTAACTGTATAAATTAGCTGTACAGCTGTATAAATTAACTGAATTGATACTGAAGTATTTCCCATTCTAACCTTATGAAATAATTTTGTGACTGTACTGACTTGAATATTTTTTTTACATAGCACTCAAAAGAACGTCTTTCATACTATAAACTAACTGTATAAATTAGCTGTACAGCTGTATAAATTAGCTGAATTGATACTGAAGTATTTCTCACGTCTTATGTTATGAAATAATTTTGTGACTGTACTGACTCGGCATTTTTTCTGTGTAGCACTCAAAAGAAAATCTTTCATACAATATAGCTACAAACTAACTGTATAAATTAGCTGCACTGCTGTATAAATTAGCTGAAATAGTATTAAAGTATTTCTTATTTCTTACGTTATAAAATAATTTTGTGACTGTATTGACTCGGCATTTTTTTTGTGTAGCACTCAGAAGAAAATCTTTCATACAATATAGCTACAAACTAACTGTATAAATTAGCTGTACAGCTGTATAAATTAGCTGAATTAGTATTAAAGTATTTCTTGTTTCTTACGTCATAAAATAATTTTGTTACTGTACTAATTCGGTATTTTTACTGTGTAGCACTCAAAAGACAATCTCTCATACAATATAGCTACAAACTAACTGTATAAATTAGCTGTACAGCTGTATAAATTAGCTGAATTAGTATTAAAGTATTTCTTATTTCTTACGTTATAAAATAATTTTGTGACTGTACTGACTCGGTATTTTTTCTGTGTAGCACCCAAAAGAAAATCTTTCATACAATATAGCTACAAACTAACTGTATAAATTAGCTGTACAGCTGTATAAATTAGCTGAATTAGTATTAAAGTATTTCTTATTTCTTACGTTATAAAATAATTTTGTGACTGTACTGATTCGGCATTTTTTCTGTGTAGCACTCAAAAGACAATCTTTCATAGAATATAGCTACAAACTAACTGTATTAATTAGTCGTACAGCTGTATAAATTAGCTGAATCGGTACTGAAGTATTTCTCATGTCTTACGTTATGAAATAATTTTGTGACTCTACTGACTCGGTATTTTGCCTGTGTAGCACTCAAAAGAAAATCTTTCATACAATATAGCTACAAACTAACTGTATAAATTAGCTGTACAGCTGTATAAATTAGCTGAATTGATGGCTAATTGAAACTGGAACTGTTACAAAGTATTTTAAGGTATATTTCGGTTCTATTGCTACTTTTAGGTGCATAAAGACTGTAACGTATTTCTTTATAGAACCATTTAGCTTGCTATAAAACCAATATTGAAAACATTGTCCTTCTACCCTCTAGTAATAATTTTTTATCTACCTCTGTGGAAAAAAACGTCATAATATAAAAGTTGTAACATAATTCCTCCCGGTGACAGGTAATGGACATTACGTTCTGCTGCTATTGTCGACGACGTGTAAGTTAGTGTGATTTCCTTCATTGAGTGTTTACGGTTAAAAATTGCCCTAGGAAATAATTAAATTATTTATATTTCCGAAAATAGAAACAGAGAATTTACTGTTTCTGTAGCACATTTTTGCTATTAGCAAAAACGTAATTGCTATTTATTGGCAACGAATTTATCACGTTAGAGGGAACTAATTTTAATTAAAAATCAGCTCACCGAATATGTAATTATAGGTAAAAGTTTTACGGGCGTTCATACCCACGTTTAGAAATTTAATTTGAAGCTAATTTTGTATGGAATTTTATGTTAGTTTCTCCATTGAACCGGCTGTGATTTAATGTTTTTTTAACGTTTGAACGCTGTATGTGTCCCTTACTATAGTTCGAGTAATAATTATTAAAACTGCAATTTTTTCCTGTTGGTTTTTATTCGATTCGAGCTTACCAGACCGAAATTGTATAATGGAGAGAGGCTTATCTGATCTGGAGGATATAAAATATTTAAAAACCAGTAAAAAGCCAAGGATTTCCTCTAATACCCGTTAATTCAGTTTTAGCAAAATGAAATTACAACTTAAGCCCTTCTGGCACAGATTTTGTAGAGTGGCCGCACTGCTAAGATCTGAATATTCATGAAGGGAACTTGTCCCATAACTCGCACGCGAGTTGTAATATTCAAGTTGATAGATGCATACAAGTATAATTTTGGAAGTTTCAAAGGGAATATTTAACAGTCGTTAGCACGTTGCGTACATTTCAGGACGGTTTTTCGAATTCGATTCGTTTTTAGATCTGCTTCGAAGAAAAAAAATTTAGTACCATCTAGCCTCGGAATTCTTAAAGGCGAAAAGAACGAAATGGCCTGATTGATGTTAAATGCGTAGCGTTTGTTGGAAAATAAATTCTATAACTTTACTGTTTGTGAGTTTGAGAACATGATTATTTTTTCTTTTTCAACTTCATACATCATGGACCTATCAACATTATAGAAGAATCGCAGGCTTTCTTTCACGACTTTTCTCAGCGCAACTTAATTTGTAAAAAATGCCTTTGAACATCCGCAAACGATTGTTTTGAAATTTTCATCTCTTACAGAAGGAATAAAGGGTGAAAGTAGGAATAAATTAATTTACTCTTCCATTTACTTTCGAGTCCCCGTCTTCAGTTGCTACGTTTTATTATTGAGGGCATTTTGAAGAATTTCGAATGCCTTTCGAGTGTCATCTTCTGTTTTCTCTTTTTTCGTAGTTCTATGGTCATCCTATCAGTTCTCTTTATTCCGTTGTTGTTCCTCACGCATAAATCTTTCACCCAGATGTAGTAGAAGTTTTTTTCTTTATCTCTTTTCTTTTTAGAATTGAAAATTGAATCGTGTTCCTCTTTACCGATTTTTAGATTATTTGGTACGTTTTACAATAACGAATGTAAACCTTTGTTTATAGAGCGCTGTAATGTTTTTTCAGCTACATGCATGCAAATCAAACACGGCCCGTTTAATTAACGATGAAATATGGAAAAGGTATACTAAATTAACAAAAGGGATAAATAAATTATCGCTATTAAATAAATATTAAAATAAACAGAAGTTGAAGTTGCGAACTTGTTTAAATGCCATGTTTATTCAAAGTTGATTCTGGTAAATTTAAAATAATACACTTATTCGTTACACGAAACGGAAATATGAATGGTGTGGGTGATATAAAAAATATGTGGTCAAAGGGGTATTGGCCCAAGTTCCTAAATGAATGATTTATCTTGATAACCAAGTATATTTTTTCATTTCTCACTATACTGTTTATGATACTTCCATTAGTCTAAATAAATATTAGCCACATTTTTTCACAATAATTCGTCGGAGTGCTTAAACTAAAAGCAATTTGCATAATTAATCACTTTATCCACTAAAACAAGTGGCCTTTTTGTATATTGTATCGTTAATAATTAATCGAGTTCTGGAAACTAAACTACTTGGGGTTTTTAGGGTCGTCGATTACGAATCTGAGGTTGAAGTTATTTTTATTATATCTTCAAATCTCAAATCTTACATATAAGTGTTATTCTTAGCGAACAGGCAGGCTATTGTTTAATATTAATCTCTTTAAGTTGTCAATGTGTTGTCTTGCTTTTATTCTGCTGATGCCAATATCAAGAAATCCTAATTCATATTCTGATTTCTCAAACTAATTACTTTTAATTATTTTTCAGGAATGATATCGACGAGACCATCGAGGAAATTAATTTACCGGAGTGAGTTCCAGGGAAACACTTTGAAAAATGATAATAGGCCACAAACAAGAGAAAATCAATTAAGGAATCGTGTTCAGGCGCACTTAAAGCAAATGCATATCTAGATGGAAAGCTACATGCACTTTTGTTGGGAGGTGCTCGTACTCCTCGAAACGTATTTCACATCTATTTCTTTTGCAGCGACTACTTAGCACAATAACTACAAAGTTGTTTTCCGCTAGATAAATTTCATGCAACCGTTTGCAATCTAGTTGGCAACGGCACCTTTTAGCACATCTTTAGGATATTATTCCTTTTACGTACAAGCTACTTGAAGTATGGTATTATTTACCCACTTTATGGACATAGTTATTAGAGTATCCGCTTGTTCTAGCGTTGGTTTCCAGGGACGGGGCAACGCTGCCCAATCCTGAAGTAATTTAAAAAATGGGAAATTTAATCTCTCGTGTGTAACGGTTCATTTTACTCCCTATTTCATTTTATTTCAACTGCACTTTAATATCATTTTAAATTTTTATTAGTTAGAGAATTTTGACTCAGTCCGCCACTGGGCTGGATTTTTCAACAGTTTAAACAATAAGCGACAGTGCGTATGATTTTAAGATAGTTAAACGTGAAACTTACTATAGGTTTGCTATAATTACTCTTTTACCTTTCAGGGCCTAAGGGGGTTCCCTTCTGCTATCGAAGAAATGTCGTACCTGTTAATCAGCTGCTGTACACCTTCTGAATAAAGATTATTTAAATCCTTTCATTACAGTGATTCTCTCACAGGCACTTTCTAAGAACAAACTGTATATTACCATGAAATATGTTGTATTGATCAAGGATAATACAAAGAAATAGTCGGAGTAGGAGCTCCTGTACAAATATACCTTGTTAATTGAGTTCGTCCAAGTACATTCAAGGTATACCAATCTAACTTTACCAGTAACTTTTCGAGGGTTCCTTAAAACCTCGACGAGTGAAAAGCGTCATCATGCATAAGTGTAGATGAATAAAATATCCTTAAAGCTTGTTCCCGTCCTAAGAATAATTACATTGCGATCTGTATTCTATAATGGCGTATCTACCGGTAGGTTCGTTATTTTTATCACTGCATTGTAATTCAGTCAAAGTGCCATTAATTGGGCGCAACGGTTTCTACTGATATCGTTTTATTCATACAGGATGGAAACGGAGCAGCAATTAAAAACTGTCAGAACAAAACAATCTGCTGCCGTTTATGCTGTAAAATAATTTTCAGTTAGCGGCGCTCTATTAGATATCCATTATTGTTTAACGGCGCATTGTCTGATCACAAACAATACACTTTTTGAATTTGTTATGCTCGAAAATACACAACTCTGTAAAATCTACTCCTTTAAATAATTTCATAAGGGTATAATAGGGAAGTAAATGGCGAAAAATGATTTCTGCTCGTTAGTTTAGCCAAACGCTGTATGAAGCAATATGCAAAATTCTTGCGGCATCCAAACTATTTACACTTCACTATCCCGGTGGACTGGAAGCGGAAAAGCCGCATTTTGACATTTGATATAATTTATCGGTTGAGGTGAAGGTGGTGTGTCCTGGCAGGGGAGGTACTGGCAATATGCAGAAGCCATTATTCAGATTATTACCCTACCGAGAGCTTACTAGGTCTAAAGTTCAATGGAATAGAATCTCGCGCATCGCCCAACTAATTCGCTGCAAATTTGGAGAAATTACCATTTCTTCTGTTTAATTTTCATTCTCAAAGATTATGTATTTCCGACCACTTTTTAATTTGCGCAAAAGTTTTAATGTAGTCAATTTAAGTTTGCAATCTATTTAAACAAATCCAAGTGTACGTTCGAAAGTAAATGATGAAGTTTTAATTACTATTATTAATTGTAAAGTTCCAAATCGATTGCGGCTGAAACCTTTACATAGAATTTGGGAAACTCAAAACGCCGTGAAGGAATAAGTTATACCGTTGCCATTCCCCAAATCTACAATATACAACAATATAGAAAGACCGGTAGACGGCCAATAACACCAATATTTGGTCAAATTCAAAGAGAATAGCAACGTCACCGTTTAGACTACCGTCCGACCAGATACATTTTACAAGAGAGCTACGTCATCGCTTAGGTTACCGTCCGACCCAATAGGTTTAATAAGGGTTTCTGTTCATTCAAATAATAAGAGGCCAGGTGACGCTTGCGCTTTGAGCCGAATGCTTTGTGTCAATATCGATTCTTATTCCATTACAAATCGCAGAAGAAATTAAAATAAATAAAACAAGTAGCGAACTCTTAGCTAATCGCCGATACTAGTTACCTTTAAAAATAATGGCCGACGTCGCTGCCTGACGCTATAAAACGGAATTAAGCCGAGTCGAATTCGATAATATAAATTTACGTCTGGTTTAGGAGGTCTTTATCAACAGGATAAGAGAAGTGTAAGAGAGCCGAATGTGACTGGCACATTGAGTAGGTTTCATTACAACGGCAAATAGCCGATTAAAGGGATCTTATTCGAACAAGCAGGTCATCATTGGAAAAGAATACGCAAACCGGAGGTGGGGTGACTGTACGAATCGGTTCGGAAAATAAACCGAGGAAATGATAAATCTCTAGGGAGGGAATTGAAACTGTTGTCCCTTATATAAACTAATTTCTTTATTAAAACATTCTTGTTGATATTTCACACTGGCTTTACTACTGAATTAATTAAAATATAGAAGGTGTTTCAAAAGTAAATTTTCGTCATTACTTAGATAGAATGAAGAAGTATAATCGAATAGCCATCTAGGTTTCCAGATTTGACACCTGTTGAGTGTTTTTAAAAAAATATTATGATAAACTTTTTAAAAATAAATTAAAAAATTTTTTGTTAAATTATTTAGTAGAGAGAAGTGTTGGGTTCTGCCTCATTTTTTACAATTAATTTGTTCACGTTGTTAATTTGTGTTATTTGCTCACGAAATAATTTCCAAATCAGAACACTGTTTCACTTATACATATACATTCTGTATGTTACATTGTCTAGCAAGAGGCGATGAAATTCCAAAATACGATTCAAAGCACACCACATTACTCTAAAACGACATAATAAATTTTAACATTCCTCAGGCTTATTTAACTTCCGGTACCCAAAAACATAAAAGTATATGAATGTGCTCGAATCTGAGCTCGGTTATCGATGCAGTAGCAAAGTTTTGTATGGGGCGTTTGGCAAACCCCAGAAAACGAACTTCTCAAACGCGGTATCTGTTTTCACGCATTGAATATCAATGAGACCCCAAGTATGTTTGACCCGTGCCTTTTTGATATAAAAGATACTTCCCCCTTAACTTTTATTCAAAAGCTTAAATGAAATAGTAGACTTATCCACTAACAAAGTGTACACCCCATTAAATATTCTGTTTCAAACTGGCGCTCACTATACCTTAATTATTCATGGGCATGCTAATAAAGTTAATGAAGATTTTTAATCTACAAAGTATACCTAGGTATGGGTTTTTCTTATTTTACGGAAGTGCAAGGCTCAATAAAAGTAACTGGATTTCAAGAAAAATACTCTTTAGCTAATTTGGACAAAAAACAACTCCCATAAAAATTAAACCGTTTTATAAAATCGAAAAAATATACATCAAAAGAGAACTTCTAATCTTATAATATATATAACTGAAGAAGGTTGGAATCTCTAGCTCTTACAATAGTTTAAGGGCAGAAACACGGCTTTCGCCGTTTAGGTTCCCGTCCGACCTAATAAATTTTACAAGATAACTGACGTCATCGCTTGGGTTACCGTCCGACCTAATATAGTTTATAGAAACAATAGGATGACGTAAGCGTTATGCCAAGAAGATTCCGGGGCTTTCGCGGCGCTAATAATTTGTAACGTGAGACTCGGTGTATTATATCGTTTAGTTTAAGAAACCCTCCAAGAGCTGCGCTGTCTTTGGATTCTAAGGAATATAAGGGATCCGGAAATGAGGCTGACGCGCGACTACATTTTCTTCGAGGAAATTTATCTGATTTAAAGAAAGAAGGATTGTGCAAATTATCTTTTTACATTATCTCTGCCAGTCGAAGGTAGAGATTTCATGTGATAAAGGCGACATCTGTAGGTGATATTGAGTATCACGCGTCAAAGGTTTATTGTGATTGATCGGATTATACGAATGCCATTTCTATTAGAAGTTAATATGGTTGAATGAAGATTATACTTAATAGTAGCTTGTGGCGAAACCTCCGGTTAAGGAACTATTCAACGCCTGATCAACTAACCGGAAAAGTGTACAGGACACGTGACTTTGGATACAAATAGGATACGGGAAATCCGATAAAGATGTGGGCCCGTAGAGCCCTATCGGGTTCGACCGCAGTGGTACAATGCTTGAATATAAAATTAGGTGTATTCATAGGAATTTATGTCGTTAAGAATGTACACAAAGAATGACGCACCACTATAAAACGAAACTCAAAAAAAGTTAGTTTACATGTAGTAAAATTTGAACAACCCTCATTGGTATCTAACCGGAAAATTTGTAAAATTTTTATCTCTAATTTAATAAATTTCTGACCTAAAGATATCCGAGCCTTGTGAAATAATAGCATCAATATAATTAAAGCAAAAAGAAAAAACATTAGCCTCACGTCCAATATTTGGTTAAGAAGAAAATAGCTGACTTCACCGTTCAGGCTCTGGTCCGACCAAAGGAATCTTACAAATACGCTGACGCCATCGCTTAGGTTACCGTCCGACCTAATATGAATAAGCGTCGATTTGTTCCAGTAAAGTCCCGAAAACTTGAATTAAAAAAACCTCTTTTCTAATTTTTATGAAATGACAGTTAGTGAGCGAGAAATGGCAACCAGCTTCATGAGCATCCTTGTAAGTAATTGCACTCCAATTATTCTTGCTTTCGGGAACTGTGGCCGACTTACATCAGAGAGGCGATGGCATTAAAATTTATGACGAAATTAGGTCTCAGGGTGGAATTCTTGTATCAGAAAGCAATAAACAGACATTATGTTACTCGCCGATGGAAATTAGATCGTAATCTTTTAATTAAATCAGATAAAAATGAGTGAGACAAAGCAATAAAGAAAAGGGGGTGGATAGTCATTATGTCAAAATGTGAGTCAGCCAAAACACAACACCTAATAAATTCATTAGCGCGAATTAGCTACAGGGTTGCTTGAAGCTACTAAATGTCTATTTGGCTTTATTTCTCATATTGATCCCAACTATGCAAATTTTTACCTAGATAACTTTGCTCTATTAGAAACTGGCAAATTTCATTCTGACCACCTGGGAAAATATATCGAGTATTTTCTTTCCCTTGATGGTAACATTATCGTAACGTCCATTAGAGCTAGATAATAATAATAGATAGCACTTTGTATTGTATTGCACGAATGAAACATCCTTTTAACCTTTACTGATTAAATACGTTGCTAAAGACTCTTCCCACACTCCTAATCCTCGGAAACAATAATAAAATGAGCCCGACCTGATTTAATTAAAAAATTTCCATACCTATCTCGAAAATGTAATGGATTTTTTTGTAATTGTGTAATTCCATGTTATGCGAATCTTCATAGTATAAAAATCCCATCTAAATCAGAGTTGTGTATACGAAACAACTTTAAAAACAATTTAAAAACGAATATTATCAAAGATAAGCCGTAAGCTGTGTGCATTGTGGGATAACATACGTGACACAGATTAAAGTGGGCAATAAATATTAATATTAATGCTTATAATATGTAGATTGCGGCGGGAGTGTGCCAGGGCCAGCGGCGTCCACGTTTACAGATGCATGGAAATGCATGTGGCCATCAGACGATAATTTAATTTTTCTATAACTCTTCCATCTAACATTAACTCATTCTCCTTATTTATCCAAAACGGTTGCAAGAAGAATTGACAAGCAATTGTTAGAAGGAACGGTTTCTTCACCAGTGGGGCGTACTTTGTTACTGATACTATAACCCTTTGGCTCAGCTTACACCCTGTTCTTACCCCCATGAGTCTAAGGGTTCATAAAACCCAAAGTTCATCTGTAATTCTTCTCCTCGAAGATACTATTTCCTGATATTTTGAGGATTCCTTTTCCTCCCTAGATTTACTGGTAGCCCTTCCTGGAGACACCATTCATCTGCTTTGTTTAGATTTCGTTGAACACCCTCTAGTTACGAAGACCCTCCTCCTCCTCCTTCGATAAGATTTTTCTAGTTCTGCCGAGTCAATTGATTGACCATTCTGCGCCTCTTTACTACTCCGCTTATAGACTCAAACGAGACATTATCGAAAGCTCTCCAAGTTTAGAGAGGCTTCTATGTCAGTTTCCTTACCGTACTGTATAACCTTTTGGAGTGTTGATATTATTTATTATTCAGCCTTACTTAAAGTGAATGTTTACCTTTCCTTTTACGAGGTGGTTACCCCAATTGCCAACAAATGCGCCATACGCCCAAATAGTGTCAATAATGATTTATACAGACTCGTTAATAGCGAACCGGCAAGTACTTAGAATGACAACTTAAAAATTAACAAAACGCCACTCAGCCAGAGTTATAAAAGCGAAATTCCATCAATAAAGCAACTTCTAAAAGCTTTCATTTATTATTTAGAGTTAGTTACTTTCGAGAGTTAAACTAAATATATAACTTTTCATTAAATTCGAAGTATGTGTACGCAATGCGTCATTCAATTATTCCCCGAGGAGCTTTAGGGGGAGCCCTAAAATACTAGCTACATTTTAGGATTATGGCCGAGACATCCACTTGACTAACGGAATTTGTCTAATAATTATTCCGCGCATAGAGGTAGAGTGAATTATGTTACGGCTGGTGACGGTATCGACTAGCCAATTTATGAACCACTCGCAAAATGCCTGGAGTATTTTTAATTATTCACGTTTATACAGAGTAGAAAGTTTGTACAAGAGTTTGATATGTTCAATTTTTTTCAAACTGTGATGCTCTATTTCTTTGTCAGGGGTCGGTCTTCATAATGCATTACTAATCACGAGTTACAAGTTAAACAAAATGATAAACAGTACTCACACTTTCCTTGATTGTTCATATAACTTCTTACTAACATTAACAGCTGAGGCCCCAGGAAAAACCACTATAATTCTCTCACAAACACGCCAGCAACCTGTCCCGACTTTACTTCATGGGACTCCATTCGGCTCATCCCACTTGCTGATGCGCGCACTTGTCGCTTCAGTCTCTTCTCCCCACTGTTTTGACTCTACAGTGGCGGAGGCATAAAATCGCGCACCACAAAACGCTTCTAAACCCATGCGGGGTTAAGGTTTTCTGTTTCAATTAGCAAACCAGTTGCGAACTTTGCTTACTGGGGAAAGACGATACTCAGCTAAAGAGAAGAAATCGTTGACGATAACGTCCGGAATCAAAATCTAGGTAAAATACGTACTTGCAGACCAATTTCCTGCGATTCCTTCTCCGATTGATTTCCTATCCACATAATTGAGTGAACACCTACGTATTACTAACCCCTTTACCTTTGAGGTCTGTATTACAAACTCTTATCGTAAATGTTGGCATATTATGCATATACTGGCTATATGTCACATGCAGTAGAAGGCGTCCCGCTGATAGGGAAGCTAACGGGAAATGGATATTAACGTTGCAGGGTTATATGGACTATTTCGTTTTATATGAGATTTGAGACACTTTATTACGAAGCTACAAAGAAATACATTTATAATAAGTACATCTCAGGGGGAATACTCTCTCGTAATAATTCTCAGGAGGCATCACAGTCCCGCGAGATCGAAACTAATATGCTTTTTGCTAGAGAGGTGTATTATTTCTAGCAGCACTAGCAGTTAGACTCAAATATTCCGTTATTGACGAGAAGGGAATCCATTAGCCGATAATGTTTAGTGTGACAGCAGGTCCTGGTTAGCTGACCTTTGTCACAAAATGGACGCCGTCACCGTGTAAAATTTTTATGCAAATAAACTCCGGGAAGGTGTTACGTTGACCTCCGCCCGGTCGAGGAGGATCGATCATTTCTGTCAGGAAAGATTACTTACTAATACGGTTATAGTTAAAAACAAAAATGCTGAATTAATTTTGCGTTACACAATAGTTTTAATGACGCCGCTGATGCATCAAAGAATGCTATAGGGGACGTATTAACTCAAGTTTCACTGGTCGTCACTTTACGTTATATTCAAAATGATTGACATACGCTTCGGACTTTTGTGCACTTCATCAAACTCGCAAAACTAATTGCAAATAAATAGTCGCTAGCCGGCATCGATCATCTCTCAAAAAAAAAAACCTATCACAACTCACAAACAATCCGCATTTTGATAAATAATTCCCGTAATCCCGATAAACCGACCTTTGCTTTGTCATAGATCTAGATCACTAGCAACACGTTGAACATTTTTATTCAGATAAATAGGGTGAGGTTTCGTTGACCCACGGGCGACTAGGGCTAATCTATCATGACTGTCAGTGAGTAGGTACTTACAATATATTTCGATGGACGTGGTCGCCGACACCGGTTGACTGATGTTGTTATTTGAAGCCTGGCATGTAAAAGCTGCATGTTGATCGGACCTCTGCAGCCCTCTGATGATTAGCTGGTTGGACCGGACGTTCTGGAAGCCGCTGCGAGTTTCAGTCGATTCTATCAACTTTCCTTCCCGCCACCATTTTATAGTCGGCTCTGGCTTGCCTGAAACAACAGCAGATTATTAGTTACAACTAGTGTTAGGGCAAGACATAGTGAACTTAAATTTATAGTAAAAAAAATCATTCCAAGGCCATGATCCATTTTACAGAATTATATTATACGAAATTAGATAATTATGGCTTATATAAAAAATATATTTTTGAAGTTATCATTTGTTGCCACCGCTGAACAAACTGAACGGATTCCTCAATACTTCAGGCTCCAATATCGCGCTGGTTAGTCCCTCTATAATAAAATTGCGCTCGTCCTTTCAGGCGTGCTTCTCTGCACATAATAACCTTATAAGAAAGTTTATGTTCAAAGATGTAGATGCTACAACTCGAGGTTGTGTAGGTTCCGGTTAGCTGCAACAGTAAACAACTGATTTTATTATTATTAAAACAAAGCAAAGCGGTTTGGGTACAAGGAAGGATGTAATAACAGCATATGTAGGGAAAATGCCGGAACAGCATTGTGGTGTCTTACTTAGTTATTTCGAGAGAAATTTAAGACCATTATCTTTTGTATGGGGGAAGTAATTTACGTTGTCTTATCTGAATAAGCTAAAGCATTATCATGTAGGAGGGTTACCGGTAATCCAGGAGGAATTAAAAGTAGGTGTTACTTAAGAAATAAGGGCCGTATCAATTATCCGAGCTGTTGGAGTCTATCTGGATCCTTCTCAAATTTATGTACTGTTTATCTGAATATGCTTACGGGCTCTTGGAACAACTTGCCAAAATAGCCGACTTTATTTTGTTTCAAATAGTATTTTTGAAAAAGAACTCGTACATTCTGAAAGAGAACATAAAGAGTTCGAAACCGGTCTGTGTCTGGTATAGAAAAACAAATAACAAATTTGGCTACCAATTTGGATTTATAGGTATAATTCAATGGGAGTAGGGGCCTTTGCCCGTCCAGTAGTTGTTTCCTATAATCCTATTTATTTCGTACATTCTGGCTCAATTTTGAAAGAATCCTTAAACAAACATCACCCTTTCAACGCTCTTGCGGGGCGAAAGGCGGCGGATAGTTTCCTCCGTATTCCGCTCGATTTTCCTCTTATGTCTGGCTAGGCGCGAGCTCGGTGTCCGCTTTGCATTCCAAAGAGAAGTGAACGAATCGTTATTCCTTCCCTTTTTATTTGTTTTTCTATTCTCCGTTACATGTGAGGCCCGTTTGCATGAGTTTTAAAGTAATTTATTTCTTTCCTTTCACTCAGCGTCTGTCGTACGGAATAAAAACATTTAAACTGATATTGAAGTGGACTTATTACAATCAATAAATATCCTCAGATGAAAAATTCTTGACGCCTTATAGAGGAGTGAATTTATTTCTGTGCCGCCAGATTGCAGGAAAATTTGCATACAAATTGCCGGATATTTCTAGGGCAAATCGTTTAGTGCTGAGTTATAGTGTGTAGAATTTAAGCAGTACCTTTATTTGTTATGTCGCTTGGAATATAATACTGATTTTATTTAAATCAGAGGCCCTCGAGATAATTCAGCTCCGATATCTTCTAAGGAAGCATCGGAGATCCTCTCTATCCAATCTGGTGTTCCCCAAGGATCCGTTTTATCGCCCCCTTGTTTCCCACTCAAAATCATGCCTCCGCAATCCTGCTGATGACGCTCCATACAAGCTGGACCAGCTCGATTATCTCGTTTTCGTCACCGAAATAAAATAAATAAAAACAAATTTGTTGATTTTAATCCATTCGCTTCCTGTATAAAGCTAAGTGCTCCTTCACTCCACAACAATTACTACTGATATATAAGACGATCTTTGGACTCGGTAAATAATATTTTTCATTCCCTTATTTATAGACCAATCACTCTAAATTATTACAATTGCCTCTGTACATTATTATCTCAATTTGCCGCCACCTACCGCCTCAGTCGTTAACTAAATTAGGTTCAATTTCTATATATTAATCATTGCAATTATCTACCTGAATGGACTAACCTGGCGATTAGTCAAGTTGCGAAGGGAACAGTTATCCGAGCGGCATTGTTTTCCCTGGCTATAAAAATGGATTCATTTGAAATTTTAAGCAGATACAATTGGCTAATTGATCAACTGGAAAAGGCGTGTTAGATAATATCCGGTAGAGCGGCATTTAATTAGTTGTTCAGTGCTGGGGAAGAGTCGAATAAATCTGGAGGCAAGTGAAGGCCCAAAAATCTGTAAACTTACATGGATGCCCTGTATATCGAACATAGTGTGTATTTATGTACTTGTTAATAGCAACTTCCACTCATGACATGGCAGATAACAGCCCATTATGAGAGAAACCAACACACACAAATCGATATCTCACTGTGGATTGTGAACCCGCACCATCAGAACATAGAAAGTAGAAATAAGCAGTTCTCGTACAAAAGGTAAAATAAATAGGAAACTTACAACGCTGTACAGCCTGTTGTGAGATGCAGGAGAATGCACAGGATAAAAAGGTTGCCTGAACAAAAAGGATTAATCTACAAGGCGAAGGGAGCGCTCCGTTTTGTAAGCGCAGAAGTTTTTAATTCTAGACTAAATACCAAAGGTAAAATAATATACCGGGCCAAGGAAAAGTTTCCAGTAGATCACCATCTTTAGAAAAACCCCAAAATTACACGAAACTCAGCAAATAAAACTAGATGCTTTCAAAAGTTTAAAATGGAACAAAGGGGGAATAGTAACGAGCGACCTATCCCAAATAACCTTCTTAATAGGCTATATGGTATATTTTGAAAGAATGGGCTTTATCGTTGCGGAAAAATTGACGAATAAGAAGTTTCCAGGCGCCGCACTGACACCCGGTAGTAGTTAATTAGTCTATATTCTGATTCTCCGTCGGCAACGCCTCACTGTAACCGTCGCACGTCTCCCAGTCGCCGTCGTCTGACCCTGCATATTTTCCTCTTCTTCCCGACCCAAACAAAATTAATGTAGTTTTATCTATCCGGTTAATTGCTCTTCCGAAAGCGTACCCATATTGTTTACTTCCAAGCTAATTCTAGGTCTGATAACCCGACAGTCTCGCATTAAAAGGCAAAACAGCGGTGAGGGGCGTAATGGGGCGTAAACCATATTTCATCGGGTAAGGACTCGACCTCCGGCTCTTTGAACACACCGGCTCTGCTTGAAAATAGGAGAACTGCAACAGGAATAAAATTAATGTGTTTTTAAGTATCGGATTTATTTAGCTATTGGTGATACGCCAGCCCAGGAAGTTTATGATATGTGAGGGTCGTGGATCCTTGAGGTGAATCTAGTCGTTATCCAGACAAATATTGGCCAATCGGAAATAATTCGCGCTACGCTTCTTGCACGTAGCATTGTAACAGTGGAGAGGGTTGGAATGATTTCCAAATGTCAGGCTGTCCGCGTGTCTTTAACGACACTAGGCCGCAGTTATTTAAGTTTAAAGTATAGCATAATGTTCTCTGGTCGAAATGCGTTAGAATCAGCGATAAAACAGCTACTTCCGGTTTCCACTTCCGGTTGTCCAAAACACATAATGTGGGGTATCAAACGAATTGTCTTGATGCCTAGAAGGCTAATTTGATTATTTTTTTTTGTACAGGCAAAATTTAGTAGGTACTCTGGAGTGCGTTTAAAGAAATTTACTTGTTTTTGAAGAATCTACGAAAGTCTTCATTCATCAGGATTGCTCTATGCATCATGATTAATTCGTAGTGAATTTGAGACAAAGCGAAGATCATTTCGGGTGGTGCATATTAGAGAAATGCCCTTAGGATATATTTGGGTCAGCTACAATAATAGACAAAATCATTAAGGATTATATTATAATTTAATTGACTAAATAAATATAATAATGATTCGCGTGCGTCCAAAAATAAACTAACTTCACATATTATGACAGAGCTCTATTACCACGGGATGTAATTCTCCCATATGCCGCTGTGGAAATTTTTTACGCGCCGAATCCCGCACAAAGCGCCCATTTTAATTAATCATTATACTTTCACGGAGACGTGATATTTTACAACGATCATAGTATTTCCTCCTATCAGATACAATAGCGGTCGGGTTCGTAGGGAAACCAACTGCTCCAGAATCTTGTTCAAAGTTGGCAAAGTGTAATGGCAGTATTCAAATATATGACTCAATCATGACTGGCAACTTATACTCAATAGACAATCAAGGCAATCTGCTATTGCTATTGACGCCGAACTTATATGAATGATTTAATTTAAAGCGGTTTGCTGGGTCAGGGGAACGCACAAGGCCGGAAACATCAGTCAGCCTGATATGTACAGGGTGCAGAACTTATCTATAACTATTATATTTAAACATATTCCTAAGTTTGAATTTGTATGTCTATGTTGTATCCAATGGTGATTAAAAGAAAAATTGTAATGTTGGACTGATTACGGATATTGATATGATTATGAGGGACGTTTCAGTGAAATGAAGGGCGAATCCGATTTACGAAAATTTATTCTTAAAAGAGAATCAGCACGTCCACTACCGGAGAGTATTTTCGAGATTTCGTCCTTAGTCCCAGATCTTTGGAATATCGCAGTTGACAGATTACGGTCGGGGTGGACCGCAGTGCAAATGTTATTGAATATGCTGACAACACCGCAATTTCCGGACAAGGTCACTATGTCAAGAGATGGAATCGGCGCGAATATTTATTTAAATTAAGGAGGAGTAGCCGGTTGCGTTTCGTTAGTGGATATAATGAATCGAATAAAATTGAAATCAGAAGGTATACGCAGGTTGTTTCCAAATCCCAAAGGCATGATGATAATGGTGTAATAAGTTATTGTGGCACAAAATTTATAGAATTATGAAAATAAATTAAGGGGTGTTGGATCGGGTGATTTGAGAGGCCGCACAGTACTGCACAGTTCAGGACGTAGAGTTGGCAAATCCAATGTCAAAATGCGACCCACAATGATTGAAGAATCCACATCATTACTGACTGCTGGAACTCTAGAGGCACTTGCCACGCAGACAATCATAATAGGACCCCGAAGCAACCTGTGGGGCTGTATGACAATACAGCAAAGTTATCAGGTCGTCGTCGTTACTTCTGGTCCAGCCCAAAATCGTGAGGTTCACTTCTGTTCCTGCGTAAAAATCGACATTTTGGTGGCCTGCTGATTTGACGTGTGTAATCGCTTAATAGATCAACGTTGAGTTTCTAGCATCATAACCTGTATGTAAATCGCCCTGTAGCAACTCTCCGCTGTAGAAAATAAACATTTGGCGACTTCAGCTCTGTAATATCAATTAAAACTAAACGCCGGCTGTACTGCTGGTCAACAAGTTTGTTTCTATCCTGTCGGGTGAGTCTTCGAAATAATTCGTTAGGTTACAGCGAGCCGGCTCCGTTCCATTAAGTCTATTGAGAGGCTGACTTTATTGCAGGTACCTCTCATCGTCTTCAGGCCTTGCCTATTACGGTCTTCAGTTGTTCCATTCCTACCCTCTTAGCTACGCTGACTAGGCAGATAACGGCCTCCTTGACTTCTAATTCTATTTTAGGGGCCCATTTAATTCCCCGGTCAGCAGGGGTGGAGGTGCTCCCCGCAGCGGGAAAGGATTAATTCGCTTACTTTACTGATTAATTAGAAAATAGGAGTTTGTAACGGCGCGGCGTTGTTTTTAGCACAAGTATGGTGAAGATGCGCAACGAGAAACGTAAATCACGTAGAATTGATCCTAACTGGCTATAATTATAAAATCATACGATTTTTCCATTAGATTCCCCGAAGGAGTAAAAAGGGAAAAAACCATCGTTGAATAAAAATCCCCGATTAAATTCATGCTAATGTGCGAGTACTTTTATCCCGTTGCAGTCGGCGCTCAAGAACTAAGTGAAGTTTCGCGAATTCCGACTGAATAAATCGGTAGAACGCGAATTTAAAGTTCTCAGACTAAAAAACTACCTGCAGAAACTTCCATTTGAAACAAGAAAGCTGCGTAGTTTCCAGTTCGATAAAACGGGCACATTCTCCATCAAAATGTATTATTTATTGAATTTTTACGGTTGCATAATTTCCAGAATCAAGGCAAAGAAATAGGGCAGGAATAAAATCAATTCAATTGTCTCGCATTAAGTTCCCCAACAACTTGTCGTCAACAACAATAAAATGTATGATCCAATTTCTAGGCAAATTAGTGATACCTCAATCTAATTATTGTTTAGGGTTGTTAAAGGTGGTTAACTGGGTCTCACGCAATATACAAACTTAAATTGAAACCTCACTCGAGTGTTTTAGTGAGGCAGACACTTAATTGTTATGTAGAGATTGTCATTACAAAAGTTGGGTTAATAATTCAATTAAATCAATTACAGGGAAGCGGGAACTGCTTGGAATTATTTGTCAGGCATATTTGTGGTAAATTATGCGGCGTGTGCTGTATAATGTGTTATGAAGGATTATTCGTGCTTCCGGTATTGAACTCGAAAGGAAAGTCAGTTGAGAACTAGGTTAAGAGTTGTTTAAAACTTCAATACTGGATGTAATCATTGCTTATGTTACTAATTCCTTCACAGAAATCTTTTTACATAATTTTTCGTTAGCAGTTTTCCGCTTGAATTATTCGAATTGTTTCCAACAGACTGGATATGAATTAATTGTCAGTTGCAACTGCAAAATGACCAGGCATCATTTAGTCTAATGTCTTTTCAGCAACTATTCGATAATATCTGCCGTCATGAATTGGTTTGACCACAAATATAGCGATCGCTGAGTGCTGTATTATAAGTGGAAACACCCGAAACCACTAGAATGTAGCGCGATATAGTTCAGGTCAAATCCATCAACTAACTCGATGAAATTTCTGGTAACACCAAAATCTCTTGTTAATAAAGCTTGAAATCATATGCGGATTTCAAAAAGTAATGACACTGAAGTAATGGCGTACGTACCTTTACCGATCTCCTATACTACCCCAGGGAACAGTGCTGGGGCCTTATGGCAAACAGATAACTATAAATGAGACAATGGAGATCAAAGACACCTGTGCAGTAATAGTCGCGTCGGTCACTTATCCCTTGCCTCTGATACTCCAAAGGTCTTAAATTAAAAATCTTTTTTTACTACGAACAGACTTATTATTATTATTATTCTGCGTCTGCAGCAAACCTCGGATTAACCGAGTTGAAAAAGACGTGTTGTTTTCGTTTTTATAAAAAATTAAATTCCTCTAACGACGTTACAAATGATGCGGTAATTTTTAATGCTTAATGCTTTTAGTGAGAGACAGTATCCTTTTATATTTAATGTAAACTTTTCATCATACGCCCGCTCAAGGGGACGACCAGCATAATACTTACGAGATTTGTTCCTTCATATCTCTTTGATTTTGTGTAATTTATACATTACAAAAACCTGTTATTTTGTCTCCAGTGCCCCGGGCTCCGGTATGTTTATTATCCGCAAAATGTTTTATAACATTGTACTAAACAAGGCCGGGATTAATCCCTTGTCCAACGAATAATATAAATAAACACGGCGCGGGATATTTTATTTATCTACCTCGTCCTTGATATTTTCACTTTATAAATGGAATATCAAACCTCACTTTGCTTCACAAATCAGGAAATGGAAGTATTGTCGTTTCAATAAATTTTGTTTCTAAACAAGGACTCTTTATTAATGATGACGTTAGCTGAAGAATTGGCGTATCCAAATGGATTTCTCCCAGAGACACAGTTGTTCCTTCAAACTTCCAATAGCAATGTTTTAATCCCTATTTTTTGTCTCTTTTATTTCCAAAGGGATTAAACAAGCATGTGCCCAGATAAAATTATTTGTGAAGGCACCATCGTTTCGTTTCGTTTTTCAAAATTACTACTTTAATCCCCATTTTCGCGGTTGAAATATCCCTTTTAGTTTTAGAGGGATTAAAAATGAATTTAATACATGCTCCTTTAATCCCTACGGATTTAATTCATTTTTAATCCCTCCTAGAGTAAAAGGGACAATTTATCCCGCGAAAATAGGTATTAAAATAATTCTTTTCCATAATTTGAAGAAATGAGCACGTCTTTACTCGTAAAAAAGATATTTCGAGTACCTAACTCCTAAGACTTATTTAATAAACTTAAATTTGTTTGTGATTGTAGGAATTAATTCATTACAAATTTTTCTTGTTTCTTTAATTAGACAAGTTTACCTTTAGATATTATATTATTATTATTATTATTATATAATATTAGAAAAAGGGTACATCAACTGACTTACTGACGTATTTCTCGAGGGATTAAATTAAATGTTTAAAACCCCTTTCGAAGTTTTCCGAAAAATGGGGATTAAAATGGGGATTAAAACACTATTTTCTAAAAATATTGAACAAACAAGTTTATTCTTACTCACACTTACGTATTTTTTCCTTAATTCTCTATGAACGTAATCTTTCTTTCACTTTCGATCTTGCATAACCAAATTGCGCAAATGCGTTCCGAAATTCGTGCCTTTTGTTGATCTCTCGGTACGTGCCAACAAAACAAAGTTAAAATTCCCTAAAATTTCTTAATCAGCTTCGCCCTCTTCCTTAAAACTTTAGGTATAAAAACTGACGACTTTTATTAAAGAAGGGGATTAGCATACATAAATGCAAAAACACTTTATAAATGTGTTATGTCCCAGGCAAATGTACCAAAAGAGTGATTAGCAGTGTCGGCTTTATTAACCATGGCAATAATTCAGAGGGAGAAGGTACGGGGACTTCCAAAAGTGTGTAAACTAGGTCCCATTTAGGCAGAAAGTGCAATTTAAGTAAATAAATAACACAAAAGCTCCAACTTTCGGCATTAAGCCAACGAATTTTGAGCGAGGAGCGCCGCGACGCCAGACAATATTTAACTTTCGCTTGTAGCAGCCAGCATCGCGGTGTCGTTGTCACGTAACCAACCCACTTAGTTACTTACATGGCACATGTTCTCCCGGGAGGCGATGGAACGAATGTACGTGTTGTTCCGTACGGCGTTATAACTTTTCTGATATACACCATAATAACCTCGCCAGAAACTGACCGATGTCTACTTGCAGAATTCTATCGCTGCTAAATCGACTACCCTCGCCAGTGGCGTATTAGCCCAAATCAAACTGAGACAACGGACGCACATCCAATATCCGAGTACAATGGCATTAATTCTTTGACGCTTCCGGCAATTGGACTGATCGAATTCATTGGATTACTTGAGTCAATTGAATTAATTAAATTAATAGAATCAATGAATTAATTGAATTAATTTGTTTTATTGAATTGATTCAGTTCATTGGCTTTCGGCAGTAAGGTTATTTCTGCCTCCATTTGGACCTGTTTAAAACACTCACTGGATTAAAACCCGTGTTAATAGCCACTATATTTATGAATATGATTGAATTGAACTAATACTTGACTTGGTTAAATTAATTGGATTGTTTGAATTAACCTAATTTATAACATTAATTGAATTAATTGGATTGATATGAATTGCATCACGTGTCAATTAAAATAATTGAGTTAATGGACTGAGTTATTTTAATTCATTTAATTGAATTAATTCAGTTTCCGCACTGAAAGTATTTCGGCCTTCTTTATGGGCCACTCACTAGATTCAAATCCATGTTAATAGCCGCTATAACCATGAATACACAATACTTTGAGTCCTTAAGCGGATTTAATTGAACTAATAACTGGTTTAGTTGAATTAATTGAATTGATTGAACCTAACTTATAGCATTAATTGAATTAATTGGACTGCTGTGAATTGCACTATAAATCAATTGAAATAATTAATTTAGTTGAATGCGTTGTATAATTGAATTAATACATGTAATTGAATTAATAGATTTTCGGCAGTTAGCGTATTTCGGCTCCTTTATGGGCCCGTTTAAAACACTCACTAGATTAAAACCCGTGTTAACAGCCACTAAATACACATTATTTTGGGTTCTTAAACTGATTTAATTGAACTAATAACTGGTTTAGTTAAATTAACCTAATTTATAACAAGAATTGAATTAATTGGGTTGCTATGAATTGAATTACGAGTCAATTGAAATAACTAAGTTAATTTAATGTGTTGTTTTAATTGAATTAAATCTAATTGAACTAATAGGTTTTTGGCAGTTAGTGTTGCGACCTCCATTATGAGCCTGTTTGAAATATTCACTAGGTTAAAAAGCCGTGTTAATAGCGACTATATCTATAAATACACAATAATTTAGGTCCTTAAACTGATTTAATTAAACTAGTAACAATTCCTAGTTGAATTAATTGGGATGACTGAATGAACCTAATGTATAAAAATTGCATCGCGAGTCAATTGAAATAATTACTTAATGGAATAAGTTGTTAGTTAATTTAATAATTGGCTTAGTTGAATTAATTGGATTGATTAATTTATCTCATTTATTACATTAGTTGAATTAACTTGATTGCATCATTGAATTAATTGGATTGATTGATTTCACTCATTTATAACATTAACTGAATTAATTTGATTGCATCACAAGTCAATTGAAATAATGGAGTGAGTGGTCTTAATTGAATTAATTTATTTAATTGAACTAACTGACTTTCGGCAGAGACTATTTCTGTCTCGTTTAAAACATTCGCTAGGTTTAATAGCCACTACATATATGAATACACAATATTTTAAGCATTAAACTGACTTCGTTGCACTAATTGAATAAATTGACTTCATTGAATTAATTGAATATATTGAATTATTTTCTATAATAGAATTATAGGTATGGTTGAATTAATGGGATTAATAAAGTTGATTGAATTAATCGAGTTAATTGAGCCAATTCAATGAATTGAATTAATGCGTTTGAGTTAATAGAATTAGTTGCATAAATCGTACTAGTTCATTTTATTTTATTGATTTAATTAATTCAATATATGAGTCTTTTACAACACTCTAGAACTAGCGCCCGTGTTAGTAACCACTATATCTATGAATACACAATAATTCGAGACCCAAATTAATTTAATTGAACTAATAATTGAATTAGTTAAATTAAATTGTTTGAAATAATGGATTAATTGCATTGATTGAATTGACGGTTTGATTGAATTAATGAACTAGTGGAATTACTCGAATTAATGTATCGATTGAAAAAATTGTTGGATTTGTTGAATTATTGGATGAATGATATTAATTGAATTTATTGACTTGATTTAATTAATTGGGTTACTTGTATTAATTGAATTAATTAAATTTATTGAAGTAATGCAATGAATTGAGTTAATAAATATAATTTCTGTTGCATTAATTGAATTAGATGCATTAATTCAATCAGTTGAATTATTACTTAAATTAATTTAATAAACAGAGTTTTGACACAGACTTTTTAGTCTTCCATATTAACCTTTAGTGACTCCATTGAATTAATTGGTGTAACTGGATTAATTGGTCTGATTGAATTAATATAATTACTTAATTGAATTAATTCAATGTGGATTGAGTTAGTAGAATTAGTTGCATTATTTGAATTAATTCATTTAATTGAACCTATTTAACTGAATAAGTTGAATTTATGAAATTGATTGTATAATTAAATTTGGGGAATTAATTCTTTGATACTTTTCGAAATCTATAGTACGAAATGGATGTACTCGACTACTGAAGTCTACTCTACTCGTTACTGAACACTTTTTCGGCCTCCCATACCCGCTGGGCTTGCGACAACAGAATAATTCCAGTCTCAAACTCTTAATGTGCTAATGGATTTATGGAAGGCTCTAACCTAAATATTTACCTCCTCAGATGCCTAAGAAAGTGTCGCAGTTTATTTTTGTTTAAATCCTTAGGCGGCTGTTATACAAGTGTTGCATTCTGTTCAGTAAACGAGCATAAATAATTCATCGGCAAACAAATGCCACGAGTTTAATGGTTGTTGCAAACTCGGCGAGACGTAAGTTTTGTCATTGTCTGTTCGCAATGTTACACTGACAATGGGCTTAGCTATTGCTTACCTCCAGTCACTATGCACGTGAGCTTCATGTCCCCGCCCTCCTCGTACGGCCCAGCCAACGAGGGAACTTCTTTGCCTTTTTCATCTATAATAGTCGGCTTCTGCGGCGGCACTGAAATGCAGACATAAAATACATTAATAATTGGACAAGTAGTGGACGAATAAGATGGAGTGGAGTGGGTTGCAGTAAAACGTGGAATGTGTTGAATGAGCTACGTGCCCCAGGTCTATAATATGGTTCCGGCTTAAAAACGAACAGGATACACGAGGAAACGATTGTGGCATATATGGCGTTCGAAAAGTGAAGGGTTAAATGGTACGCAGGAGGGAAGGATTTTGTTTAAAATCTAATGGCGTATTCGGGAGTAAGAGAGTGCCAAAGGCAAAGCAATATTCATTTATATGTGGCGCCTTAAAAATTCCAGAGGAATAGATTTTACGTCCTAACCGGGGCCAGGCCATTTTTTTCCTAGAGGAATTCAATGCGGGTGTCCCACAGGCCGTGCCTCCATTACAACGCTGGTTATGACGACCCTGACCGGGCGATATGTGTTCCTGCGGTAAACCATTTTTGGAGTGAAGGGCATATCGGAGAAAAGGGAATAGGAAATAAGACACATTTTATAAAGCGGCAACCTAAATAACGAGATACATGAAAGCATTTTAAGTTGAAAACAGCTCCGGGTTACGTAATGAGTTTTCCTTTACGACAGTCCAAATTTAATTTGTAAAGATAAAATGTGTAATATCAAATACTATGCATAATATAGTGAGTAATATCGTTAAGGCGTAATATATCTTTCACTTTAACTTTCAATTTGAATTAGTTAAGCCCCGGCAAGGGAATTTTAAATGTTTGTATGAACAGCCTCAGCTGCGTCTTGCGTAAAAATGTTAAAGCGATTACTCGACGTGGGTGCCAATTACACTGGGTGTTCGGGAATTTATCGACTATCGGAATTAACTGTAGAAGGAGAGCGAGTTTGAGGAAAAATTAGTAAAGAAAGATTGGTCCCTAGATGAAACTCATAATCTCCATAATCCATAATTTACCCATGACGATGGTTTAATAAACAGATACGTTGCAAAAACGAATTAATCAAGCCAGCAGAAAAACGTTTTCCATAACGCAGACAAAGCGTTTTATTTATGCGTCTGACCCCTTGATGACAAACTGGTGCAAGCCAGAAATATATTATTTCCTTACTCCTTCAACAAGTTATATTGGCAACCGACCAAGTTACTGAAAAATTATCTTCTACTATACGTTTTATATAAAAGAAAATCTGGTGCTTGTGCTGCCCGCTTTAAAAGCCTTGTTAACTCCTCTTCCTGCTGACTTACACTCACCGGATGAATGGTCGGCGGGGTTTTTACATCGCACCACTTTCTACCTTTTAAATGGGGACGTGGATAAGCTCGAAACTTCTTAAGATGAACAAACAAACGAATGGGCTAAAATATAGACAGGCACGCTTGTCATGGAGCGGAAGAGTTTGTTTCCGCAGCTACTTCTATTACCTCTTGTTTAACATCGGCTCCTTGAGTCAAATGAATTAACTAAATTAAATAAGTTGTGCCAATTTATACGTAAATAACTGAAGATAATTAAAAATATAAATTAGAGTAATTTATTAAATTAATTCAACAAAAGAATTGAATTATTTAAATGAATACATAGAATCAGTAGTAAGTTCGGTGGTTAATTCAGTTTGCTAATTTAGTCGAATTAATTAAATATGTTGAATTAATTAGATAGATTCGATTTGTAAAGTTAATGAAGAAATTATCGTATTAATTCAATAAATTAAATTAATTGAATTAATTGAAGTAAATGCATTAATACGTTAATTTAATTAATAGAATACATTAATATAATTAATTTAATAGGCCGAATTAAGACAACTAGTCTTGAATTAATTGAATTGATTAAATTTATTGAATTAAATGAATTAGTTGGGATTAGAATGCAATTAATTGGATTCATCGAATAGACTGAATTAATAGAAATAATAAGTTGAATTAATCTCATAAATTGTATTTATGATATTGAATTAATTCAATCAATTCTGCGGCTTAGATTTTATGAATTAATTTCAATAATGGCATTATTTGCATAAACGTAATACACTGAAATAATACCGTTAATTGAATTTATTGAACTGACGGAAAGGATTGAATTAACAGAATGAATCCAATAGGTTGGCTTAATCAAACATATGGAATTAACAGAATTAACAAATACAGTTGAGATAATGGAATTCATTAAATACATTTAATTAATTAGATTTAACTTAATGAATTAATTGAATTAACGTCCATGATTGAATTAATTTTCATGGCTGCATAAAACGAATTAATTTCTGAATCAAATCAAGCGAATTATCGAACGATTTGTATTCATTAATTATGAAATTATTTTGATTGAATTAATTGGATAGATTTAAGTAATTCGAAGAGAAAAGTTTTGCCAAAGAAGCGCAATAATAGCACAAATAAATAAATAAAATGCAGAAAGTGATATAAATAAAAATAATAAATTTCCATACATTGAATTAGCCGGATTTGTATGAATTACAATAAAGTGATTGAATTAATAGAATCGATAGAATTTGTCAAATGAATCAAATACATTGAATTAAGCGAATTAATTAACATATTGCGTTTGTGAAATTGATTGAATTAATTTTCTTAATATAATATAACGAATTAATTTCTTATTGAAAAGAATCGAATTAATCGATTGAGTTATTTAAATATAATGTAATTGAACAAAATAATTGAATTAATTAAATAAATTGAATTAATTGATTGGAATGTTTCCTTTATAACTTCGACCACTGTTTACAGAAAATATCGTTCAGGAAAACACGATAATAACACCAGAAATAAATAAATAAAATATAGGAAGCAATATGGCTAGAAATAAAAACAATACATTTGAATTAATTGAATTAATTGTACCACTTGGTTAAACGCGTTAATTGCATTACTTGAATTGACTGCATAATTGATCGAATTGGTCAAATTAAAAGAATATATTGAATTAAATATAATTAATATGATAAGTTGAATTAATGAAAATGATAGAATTAAGCGAGCCGTTTGTTTTAATCGACTTAATTGATTGAATTAAATCAGTCAGTGCATAAAGGATGCCAGACTGGTTAAATGATTTACTTCTTGAGATAATCTGTGTGCTATTTTCATTACATCCATCCCCTATTCCATGCTTTCACGAGCTCCTACTAGTAAATTTTATTGGTGCGTATATAAAAGAAAATTATGTTAGGATAGCTTGAAACTTTAAGCGAACTTTTTACTGGCGATTTTTAAATTGGAAGTTGCACGTCTTTTGCTTTTACTAGATATACATATTTTATAAGAAAAGTTTCCTTGGCTATTTCAGTAACTTATATGATGACAGATTTATGGCTTTATTTTAAAATTTGTTTGGGGATGCTGCTACATAATTTAAAAGTTTAATTAAAACTTTTCGGTGGTCTTTTTGGGTTTCGGTAAAAAATTGATAAACTAGAATCATTTTTCTTGCAATTTTTTATCGGTGTATAAAACAAGCAAGTTCACGTTACCACTTGCCAACTCGAAATGTGATTTATTTACCTTTCCACGCACGTCTCGAAGTTTCAGATGAACCCAAGAGCCCAGAAACAATAATGATATTAAACTATGCGATTCGCTACAATGTATGGCCTTAAATGAAGAGATTTTACGATTTACAAACTCATTAACAAGTTGTTGTACGTTTAAGCAAACGGGATTAACGCTGCAACATCTACATACAACCCTTTAAGACTACTATAAAACGAAGATTTCTCTATAAAGTATATCTAGAGACATTGGCAACATCGTCTGGAACGTCTTATACGCCTCGAAATGAATTAGGGGATTCGCGTAGAGCCTCACAAACATTTTAATGCCTCGAATTTAGTTTGTAAGATTGACGCGCTTCAATTGCTAGTCTATATTGCAACTAGTCGTCAATAACATTTTCATTTCGCTACCTACATTGTCGCACAGCATGAAAATTAAATCACAGAGAGTTGCTACTTACACATTCCGTTCCGCAATCCTGTTGTGTGAGATTATTTTCATTAATTGATTGAATTAATACAATGAGTTGAATTAACAGAATAAATCAAATGGAATTAAGTAATCGGGTAGATAAAATTATTATTGCTAATAAGCTTCATTGAGTTAAATTCAACATATTTAATAATATAATTAAATAAACTGAGTTGATTGAATTAATCAAATTAATGATTTTTTCATTAATTGATTAAATTAATGTAATGGGTTGACTAAATAGAATGAAGTATTCAGATAGATAAAATTATTATTACTAACAGGCTTCATTGAGTTATATTCAACATATTTAATTTAATTAAATAAACTGAGTTGATTGAATTAATCGCATTAATGAATTTTTTTCAGTAATCGATTAATAAATCCAAATAAATTATTTCTATTCATGGCATTAATTGAATTGATTGAATTAATAGAATAATATAGTTAATATAATCGAACAAATCGGATTTATTGAATTAATAAAATAATTGAATTAATCGGATAAATCAAATTTATAAAATTGATTGAGTTAGGAGTATTAATTAAATGTTGTATTTATAGAAGTGATTGAATTAATTTTCCTAATCAAATACACGATCATTCTCCCGGTTGTTATTTTTGTGGTGATAAATCGAGTTGTAATTCAAGCTGTGACTGTTTAGTTGACAGTAATATACTCGTATAAATGTATTAAATTAGTTCATTGCATTAGTGAGATTTTTTTGTTAACTGAATTAATTAGATTAACGGAAAGGATTGAATAGAATAAATCAAATAAATTAAAGTAATAGAATATATGGAATTAATAGGATTATTAGGCATAATTTAGAAATTTTAAATATATTTAATTAATTGATTAGATGTAATTGATTGAATTAATATCCTTTTTCGAATAAAACGAATTGAATTAAGTGTTCAAACAAATTAAACGAAATATAAAACCATTTGACTTAATTAAATTAAGTTTAATAAATTAATTAGATAGATTGAATTAATCCGATATTTCACAAAATAGTGTTTACTAACTTTGCATAAAGTTTAAAAACTATAGAAAATAAATGCGAATAAATTGAATTAAGTGCATTACCCAGATTCATTGCGTTCATTAAATTGGTTGAATTAACAAAATAATAGAATTAATATAATCGAATGAATCAGATTAAATTAATTAAACCAATTGAATTAATCAAATAGATTGAATTAATAAAATTAACTGGGTTAAGAGAATTAATTAAATGTGTTTTATTTAAAGAACTGATTGAATTAATTTTCCTAGCCGAATACATATATTTTTCTGTTTTTTCTGAGAATCATCTGTTGTAATAAATCGAGTTGTGATTCAAGCTGTGACTGTTTAGTTGACAGTAATATACTCGTAGAAATGTATTAAATTAATTCTCTGCATTAGTGAGATTTTTTTTGTTAACTGAATTAATTAGATTAATGGAAAGGATTGAATAGAATAAATCAAATGAATTAAAGTAATATGGAATTAATAGGATTAATAGGCATAATTTAGACATTTTAAATATATTTAATTAATTGATTAGATTTAATTAATTGAATTAATATCCTTTTTCGAATAAAACGAATTGAATTAAGTGTTCAAACAAATTAAACGGATTATAAAACCATTTGACTTAATTAAATTAAGTTTAATAAATTAATTAGATAGTTTGAATTAATCCGATATTTCAAAATAGTGTTTACTAACTTTGCATAAAGTTTAAAAACTATAGAAAATAAATCAGAATAAATTGAATTAAGTGCATTACCCAGATTCATTGCGTTCATTAAATTGGTTGAATTAACAAAATAATAGAATTAATATAATCGAATGAATCAGATTAAATTAATTAAACCAATTGAATTAATCAAATAGATTGAATTAATAAAATTAATTGGGTTAAGAGAATTAATTAAATATGTTGCATTCATAGAACTGATTGAATTAATTTTCCTAGCCGAATACATATATTTTCCTGTTTTTCTGAGAATCATCTGTTGTACTAAATCGAGTTGTGATTCGAGCTGTAATTGTTTAGTTGGTGGGAATGGTTTACAACGTAGCAGTAACGAAACAAGTCGCTTGTGTTTATAGAAATTTGTTACAAGAACGCTGTTGTGCCGAGCAGATTGTATGACGAATGTTTCATATTGTTTTACGCGACGATTTGGAACTTTGGGACATTGAGAGTGCTCTTAATGCTAAAATAAGTCACTGTATGATTTGAATTATAAAGCAGAACGGATATAAATAATGTTCTGATATTTTTCTTCTTCATTTTAGTCTTTAACAACTCCATAAAACCTTTAAGGGACTAATTTGCGACGGAGAATTATCTAATATATTTATGACAATTCCTTGTTAAGAAGTTTAATGTTTTGACTGTAAAACATTTTAAGTAGCTTAAATTCGTCGGCAATAAACCTAATAGGAATGAGAAATAAGTTTAGGGAAAATTGAAGATAAATTTTACTTACTGTATAATTTCGTTATACCAGAAAATTTGAAAGTTTGGGCGATAGCGTGTATTTCAATGAAGCGTCGCGTGGAAGTTTGAGGCTCCGCAAACTTTAAATAATACATTATTGCTGAAATCCTTGTGCTAGCGTCAATGGTTTTACGAAATAAATGAGGCGGATGGAACGAGCCTCCTCACCTGACTAATTAAGAATTCATCGACACACAACACGTTGTAGCATTCATTATGAACGAATAATAATAGTAATAATAATCTCTGTGTAATATATACTCTAATATGTATTCTATTCAGACGTTGTTGAGACCGTTCGATATATAAACGGTCATTGTGAAGCCCAAAATGACGAATTTATTCATCTATCTTGGTGCGAAAGGGGGGACCAACAGCGACCTGTTGATATATCGGGTTTAACAATGTACCGCAAGTGTATAGTTATATACAGTAAATTCACTTTTCAACCAAAGCACTTTGTGAGTGAATAGGAGAGAATAAAGCGAGAGCGCTAACATTCTGAGATCGACATGCAGACACGCATGTGTAGTGCTCTCGCTTTACTGCTATCTCCTATTCACTCACAAACTGCTTTGGTTCAAAAGTGAATATACTGTATATAAGTTTGGCGCGTCTGGTTGGTGGTTCTAGAGCAAAAGATATATAGAAGAAGGTTAGTGAAACAGTCAGCTGGGTTTCCTGATCTAACGTCCATTCCCCCAATTTTTCGGTTTAGAAAGAATGCAGCAACCTCGGGCAAAATTTGTGGTGGTCGTGATTTGTTGCTGCAGGTACGCCGCTGCGATTTTGCAAAACGTGTCACTCGCTAATATTTTACGCGGATGGCGCCAGATCGCAGCCCATGAAGAGTGTCTTCGCAAAATCAATATACTGTGGCGTCAGGTGGATCGTACGCGAGATCCGGCCTTCCTCATACAGATCACGGCCTTTTATTACCAAACTTTCATTATTTCTCGTTCGTATTCAAATAACAAATTTCTTTTATGACTAAAATGGAACGTTAGCAAGTTTATTCCCATAAATATGGAAGTTGTCAGGTGTAATTCAGCCACCATCGCTTTACCATTTTATTCGATTTAAATTTACATTTTTGCTAAAATATATGATTGTTTTGACAGTTACGTGTAAAGTTTTAGGTGTGGTAGACGTTCTCCCTTGATAATAATACACTTCAGTAGCTGTTTTACATAATTAGATGCTTGTGTCAAAAATAGCTGTGGTTAATTCGAGGCTATGCGTTTTTTATGCCGAACTAAAAACGGAGCTTAATGGCATGTTTTTCCCTCTTAATTACAAATCTACTGTTTTAATTTAATTAGCGTATAATAACCAGCGCGGTAAACAACAGTGATGAATTCAGAACCATGTGAGAAAGTATTTCATTATCAGAATTTATTATGTTATTACGCGGAATTATTGCCGGTTTATGGAAATTAATTATTTATAATTTAGAAACTGTGGAGGCTTACGAAATTGAATATTTTTTCAAGTAATCGATTATTAACAAAATTACACAGAGAAATCTTCAGAAGAGAGGCTAGCTTAGGTTAGAGATTTTCACTTGGATATCTCACTATACAAAGATCGTCAAAAGTTACATAATTGGACTATATTTTGATGATATTGCAATATTGTCCACAAAATACTGTATATTTAAAAAATATATTATAAAAAATACAGATTTAAAAATGATTGACATATTCTAGACAGAAAATTTGACATCAGTGTAGCCATAAAAAATTTGTCATGATAATAATAAAGTCATATATTCATACTGTTAAAAACGAGCATATTTTTTCCAAGATATTGGACATATATTTTGATGATATTGCAATATTTTGACTGTATATTTCTGATACTTAAAAAATATTGGACATATATTTTGATGATATTGCAATATTTCATAAGACGTATTGTATGTTTCTGATACTAAAACAATATTGGACATATATTTTGATGATATTGCAATATTGTCCACAAAATACTGTATATTTAAAAAATATATTATAAAAAATACAGATGATTTAAAAATGATTGACATATTCTAGACAGAAAATTTGACATCAGTGTAGCCATAAAAAATTTGTCATGATAATAATAAAGTCATATATTCATACTGTTAAAAACGAGCATATTTTTCCCAAGACATTGGACATATATTTTGATGATATTGCAATATTTTGACTGTATATTTCTGATACTTAAAAAATATTGGACATATATTTTGATGACATTGCAATATTTCATAAGACGTATTGTATGTTTCTGATACTAAAACAATATTGGACATATATTTTGATGATATTGCAATATTGTCCACAAAATACTGTATATTTAAAAAATATATTATAAAAAATACAGATGATTTAAAAATGATTGACATATTCTAGCCAGAAAATTTGGCATCAGTGTAGCCATAAAAAATTTGTCATGATAATAATAAAGTCATATATTCATACTGTTAAAAACGAGCATATTTTTTCCAAGATATTGGACATATATTTTGATGATATTGCAATATTTTGACTGTATATTTCTGATACTTAAAAAATATTGGACATATATTTTGATGATATTGCAATATTTCATAAGACGTATTGTATGTTTCTGATACTAAAACAATATTGGACATATATTTTGATGATATTGCAATATTGTCCACAAAATACTGTATATTTAAAAAATATATTATAAAAAATACAGATGATTTAAAAATGATTGACATATTCTAGACAGAAAATTTGACATCAGTGTAGCCATAAAAAATTTGTCATGATAATAATAAAGTCATATATTCATACTGTTAAAAACGAGCATATTTTTCCCAAGACATTGGACATATATTTTGATGATATTGCAATATTTTGACTGTATATTTCTGATACTTAAAAAATATTGGACATATATTTTGATGACATTGCAATATTTCATAAGACGTATTGTATGTTTCTGATACTAAAACAATATTGGACATATATTTTGATGATATTGCAATATTGTCCACAAAATACTGTATATTTAAAAAATATATTATAAAAAATACAGATGATTTAAAAATGATTGACATATTCTAGCCAGAAAATTTGGCATCAGTGTAGCCATAAAAAATTTGTCATGATAATAATAAAGTCATATATTCATACTGTTAAAAACGAGCATATTTTTCCCAAGACATTGGACATATATTTTGATGATATTGCAATATTTTGACTGTATATTTCTGATACTTAAAAAATATTGGACATATATTTTGATGATATTGCAATATTTCATAAGACGTATTGTATGTTTCTGATACTAAAACAATATTGGACATATATTTTGATGATATTGCAATATTGTCCACAAAATACTGTATATTTAAAAAATATATTATAAAAAATACAGATGATTTAAAAATGATTGACATATTCTAGCCAGAAAATTTGGCATCAGTGTAGCCATAAAAAATTTGTCATGATAATAATAAAGTCATATATTCATACTGTTAAAAACGAGCATATTTTTCCCAAGACATTGGACATATATTTTGATGATATTGCAATATTTTGACTGTATATTTCTGATACTTAAAAAATATTGGACATATATTTTGATGATATTGCAATATTTCATAAGATATATTGTATATTTCTGATACTTAAAAAATATTGGACATATATTTTGATGATATTGCACTATTTCGTAAAACATATTGCATATTTCTGATATTTAAAAAATATAGTTTTAAAAATGGCTTGCGTAGCGATAAAAAATTTGGGGATAATAGGGTTGTACATTATAAATTTCTAACTCATATTGTTGAAAATGACCTAACGACTCAAATACTAATATGATATTGCAATATTGTCCATAAAATATTATATTTAAAAAATATATTATAAAAGAACATTGAAGAGTTGGACATATATTTTGATGATATTGCAATAATACAACAAAATATATATTTATGATAAAAAAAATATAATTTAAAAGAAATTCCTTGGCTCATTTTATCTATCTAAAAAAATAGTAGCCACACAAGCGTAGCGATAAATTTGACGACAAAACCAATTATAAAACTGAAAAAATTGGTTGGTTAATTCTTATAACATTATTTTATCGTATATTTCAGAATGCTTTGTATACAACTTATCATGTGAACAGTTTGCTACTTTATCTTTTGGATAGATGGAAAGCATAAAATGCTAGAAAGCGACAAAAGAACTGTTTTCTAAAAATAAAGCATTAGCTGTGCAAGCACATTATTTGTTTACGACCTCATTGAGAGTCATAAACTAGCTCCGTTTTATATTTTTTTAATATTAGCCGTGTGTTTCAAATCCTTTAAGGCTTATTAAGTGACACGCAAGAGCGCACGCAGACATTAAAATACATGCGATATTTTTCCATTTAACTATAATATTATAATTAAATAATTAAAAATGGACAATAATTGTGGTAGCACCAGGATAAAGAATATATGACGCTTAATCTTCCAGCGTAATTGAATATATTAAAGCTTAATTATACTGTTTGAAATAGGCGTTTATATGCAGCTTGTCCAAGGGGAGACGCGACAGAAGTTGGCATTCCTTTGGTTGAAAATTGTCGGTTTGTTTTTATTTTGGGCAGTAAAACGACGCACTCTGTATCACAATCCAATAAAAAGTTATTCGTGTAGCTTACAACCCGCACGTGGAAAATCATATCAAACTTTAAAATTTAATAAAAGTGATCATATTTACAAAGGCAAAACTTCTACTTCTTCCCAGCTCTGCCTTATATAAAGGTCCCATTTTATTACCTTTCCACCCACACACGCAAAATGAAACAAAGTATTTGCTTTTAACTAACAGATATCTAATACACGTGGCGAAGGCGTAGGAGAATTTACATATTATTGGTCGAATTGATAATAAAGGTTATTTTTGTAAAAAAAAAACAAAAATTATAGTCCTACAAATGATACATCCCAGACAGATACAATATGGGTGATTTTACTCAGGTCTGTACAGAGCTTTTAAGCTGAAATTGTCCTATAAATTTACATTTTTAACCAATTTTAGTTTGTAAGGGGCGGGGGGAAAGTTTCTTAGGAACACCTGAAAAATTGAGTCACATTTGGGCAAAACAAATTTTTTTAAAATTTTTGCTTTTGATGAACTCAAGATTTCTTCTTTTAAAAAAAAACAGCCCTGAGGGGCTGTTAACGTAATTTTTTTTTATTTTTTCAATTTTAGAGAAGAAACCCTAATTTTTTTTTCAGACTACTTTCCCCCCCAAATCTTTAACTGTTTTCAACTAAAAACCCCGAGATAAAGCAACTTATATAGAGGGTCAGCCTTTCTTAAAATCAGATTTTCAAATATTCCCCCACAATGTTTTTATATGGTGACGTTTCTAATAGGCATCAAATTAAATCCAATATCATTTACAAAAACTTGCTTCCGTCCTCATCCCTTAGCCTCCCCCCTACGGCGCATCGAACACCTAGAACGATTTTAATATTTCATACTCGGATATAACCGACAAACGTGAACGTGTTGTTAGTTTAAATATTTAAACTATGTTCTGTACCCTCGACTAAAGCTATTTCTGCGTTCGCTGAAATGCGGGTCACAGGACTTGCCCCTTTGGGAATGGAAAGTGTGTTATTGTCCTATTCAGCGACACGCATTATTTTGACCCAGTAACAGATAGCCCGTACCTCTGACAATTGCCGTTGTATCAAAGGGGAAATCGAACACGATAGTTTTTTGGGGAAACGAGGTCGGAGAATAATAAATTTGTTTGTAAAAAATGCTAAAAACATGTTTTGTCGGGTCATGGAAATTACATGACCTCTAACTGTTAAGCACAAAAATAGTCACGTGTTGTCAGAGCTGTTTAGAACTTAAAATAAACGAGATCTTAAAATATTTTTAGGAAAGGACCACGTCGAAACCTTTACCCCACCACTAACAGAATCGTCAGACAGTGCACTGGGAGCGATTCTAGACCCTGAGCAGCTGTTTAGTATCGGGGTTTTCTCATTTTATTTTAGGTCGACCTATTTCTGCTACTGAGACCTTTTACCAGCATCAGGAGACGAGCCCCCAACTTTTTGCAGAAACTCTTCTTTGTCGAAGAACAGGGATATTTTTAATATTCATAAAACAAGTTTTCTCCATTTTACTGATGCAATTCAATCACGCCTAATTTATTGTGTCGACGACCAAAAAAATCTATAATAAATAAATCGTTCTACATACCCACAATCGACAAGGTGACCCTCAAATTCTTCGTGGGCGAGCGTAAATAATCTATGCGGCACCGATACTCTCCCTCGTCCTTTTCGCTGACGTTGTCGATGTTCAACGTGGAGGGTTCCGTCATAATCCTGAAAAAGGCTCTCATGGCCAGGTTGGTATCCTGCCAATGATTCGGCGATGCTGCGTGAGGTCCTCGAGTATCGTAGCTGAAACAATAAAGTTTTTAAGTAATGGCGAGCTCACTCCAGCACGCCCTGCCTAAAACAAAAGAGAAACGAAACAATGCAATATAGATCACGAATGAAAAGTTTATTAGGTCTGTTCGGTCGATAAATTAGTAATTACTTAGATTCTTGCACAATGCGAGTTGGAACTCCAAGTGTTAAACATAATGTTTAAGGGCACGCAACGGAGAGGCGAACAATGATTTTGGTGATTTAATGCTCAATATTTGGTAAATTGAGGTGAAAGCAACGTTTGTGAAATAAGTGACCTATCCCGCGATGGACCCGAAGAGGAGCAACAGGAGTTTGTGGGTGGTTACACCGTTTCACTTTCTCTCTTGGCGGTCTCCAAGACAGGCGAGGGTAGTCTGCAGTGACGAAACGGACGTATACAGGGGTCTGGGGGATGATTGTCGTTTTTAGCGGGCTGGACAATTTCCCATAAGGGTCTAATTATTTTTACACAACATTAACACTCAAGTGACAGAAATATTTTTAGCAACAGAAAATACTTGACGGAAAAATCACTCTTTTAATACTTGTTTATGTTCTTGTTTAATATTTGTTACGCGGCTACCTGTATATCGCCGGCCGGTAAAAAGAAAATTGCGAGTACGACGCACTGATTTAGACACGATTTGTCTTAAGCTCTGGAGAACTTAACTCTATAAAATATCGCAGATTTAATCCGGTTTACATCGATATTCCATTTGATGACAAGAAAAACCTTTTTGCTTGCTTTGAAGCTCTATTAAATATGAAAATAGGTAACTAGTACCGTATTATCGATGTCAGTGGTGTAGAAGAGAACAAAATGTTATGATGAAGATAAGTTAGGGTATGTTTTCTTATTATCAATTCAATATCATATTTTTAAGAAGGATTTGCATTGCTTCCGGCTTCAGAGTGGAGCCAACAAGATATAAAGCACAATTAAATACTTTCTGAATAAACGAGTCTTGTTTTGATTCGGATAGAAATGATATTTTTCCTTATTTCCCTCACGGTCCTGAGATCGCTTTTAAAAAGTACATAAATCACGATGATGAATGTTGGTGCGTACATTTTAATACAGACAATTTCGCGCAGTGTAAACACTATAATAAAAGCGTTGCCGGAATAACAATTAGAATGTTTCGAATAACTCACACAATCCCTTCTAATTAACAGGAGTTTTGAATTACACTCTAGCTAATCTCGTCGTTGTGCTCGGGAAGCTGTTAATAATGCTAAGGTTCTTTAAATCAATACGTATGATATCGGGTTTCATAATTTATATGTTGTTGAGGCGATAATTCACGTATGTTCTCTTCTATACACGATGTTTTAGTTTTTAATCACATTAAAATATTTATTCTTACCAATGTCCTAAAATCTGCAAGTCACAGTTAGTGATACAAATATGATACTTGACACAGTGATAAAACATTCCGAAAAGTACCAAGAGTTGCATAAAATATTCCTTAGGATCCAAAATGGCGGACTATTTTTGAATTAACCAAAAAAATTATTTTTTGAGTGGGATGAAGAGGTGACCTGGTCTTCAGACTTAGACCAGGATGAAGATGTAAACGGGAAGGATCGGAATGTGTCGTGACGGACCGGCTAGGACAAATTAAGGAGGAGAGGATGGCTGAAACGGGGCTGGACGAGCGGAATGAGACGGGCAAGAAAAGGGGGTGAGGCGGGGTGATCTGGGGAGGGACTGGGTAAGGTGGAGTGAGACGGGGGTGTGGCGGAGTAAGCTGGGGTGAGACCGGAGCGAGATGGAGGCGAAGCGAGGTGAGCGAGGATGAGGCTAAGTGAACTTGAGTGAGGAGAGGTCAAACGGAATGGAACATAATGGAGAGTGGAAGTTACAGATAATCCAAAGAGGACGATAATGACATGGAGAGAATAAATGATTGTGTTGCAACGACCACATGTGCAAAACCTCATCAAACTTCTAAAATAATCCGAAAACCTTTCTACGAAGAAAATGGTGGTCGACAAAATAATCCCGGTGGTTTTAAAAGAAATCCCTCGTACAATAAGTTCGGAACGCAATTAAAACCATAACGCAATTTCTTTCTGATCCCCAAACGCTATTTGCGTATTTTAACGTCGCCGATTAGTATTCCGTTTCAAATTGTATCTCATGAATACATTGGAGATTAAACTTACATGATAGAACCAACTACAAGCATAAAATAAAACATCTCTTATCCATTAAACGCTCACTGATCCGTCTCTAATTTCTGCTGAATAAATATTAAAACCGCCGAAGCCGTTTAAACGACATAAATGAAACTCGCCCGAAGACGTGATTTCACTGCGAATGTTCGATTGTTAAGCCGGCAATATGTCGGTGGATCTCTACCTTTCCAGGTGGCTAACCTGACTAGCAATTCTAACCTGGGAATCCGAACAAAAACCGGATAATGCAGAGGCGAAATATGCTCCAAATTAAGTGATTTCTCAGTTCGGTAACTGCTGCATTCGAGATTATTAATTTCATTATGTTTTATGGACATAATATCTGTAGCTCTTTCCAGGCACCGCATACATTCATTCCGGTCCGGCTTAATCGTACTGCACCAAATAAATTAAATTTCAAACTGCGAAAATGATTTCGGAATTCGATCGAGGAGCTCTTACCGTACGTTCTATCGAATATATATTTATGAAGCTATTCGAAGGAACTCAGTTTATTCTATTTGCAGATACATGTGTATTTTGTAAAAATAAAGTAATATATTGCATTTTTTGTACAAAGAAAAAATATTTTGGGTAATTTGGTTATAATAATTACGCAAGACGTTAAAAAATATAACCCACAAGGTTAAGAGTACCATTGCTTCTAGTTTTATGAATCGTGTACTAGAAGGCCTTAAAAGTGGAAAGATTATATCCGATTTTTTATATGGCACTCAGCAACATTAATATTCTATATTATTATGTCTATGTCACTATCGTTGTTCTCTTTCTATTATCTCGAATTCCCATTCTATTCTGTTCCGTTCCGGTTTAACTCACCTCACCCCAGGTCACCCCGTCTCACCCCCGTTTCACTCCGCCTTATCCCGTCCCTCCCCAGGTTATCCTGCTTCATCCCCCTTTCTCCTCAGCCTCAACCCGCTCGTCCAGTCCCGTTTCAGTCTATCCTTTTCCCGTTTATTATAATTAATTTATTCTCTCCATGTCGTTCTTTCCATTCCTTTCCGTACCCTATTTATCTTACGTTCCGGTTTAACTCACCTCACCCCAGGTCACCCCGTCTCACCCCCGTTTCACTCCGCCTTATCCCGTCCCTCCCCAGGTTATCCTGCTTCATCCCCCTTTCTCCTCAGCCTCAACCCGCTCGTCCAGTCCCGTTTCAGTCTATCCTTTTCCCGTTTATTATAATTAATTTATTCTCTCCATGTCGTTCTTTCCATTCCTTTCCGTACCCTATTTATCTTACGTTCCGTTTTAACTCACCTCGCCCCAGGTCACTCCGTCTCACCCCCGTTTCACTCCGCCTTACCCCGTCCCTCCCCAGGTTATCCCGCTTCATCCCCCTTTCTCCCCAGTCTCATCCCGCTCGTCCAGTCCCGTTCCAGTCTATCCTTTTCCCGTTTATTATAATTTATTTATTCTCTCCATGTCGTTCTTTCCATTTCTTTCCGTACCCTATTTATTTTACGTTCCGTTTTAACTCGCCTCACCCCAGGTCGCCCCGCCTCACCCCCGTTTCACTCCGCCTTACCCCGTTCCTCCCCAGGTTATCCCGCTTCACCCTCCTTTCTCCCCAGTCTCACCCCGCTCGTCCAGTCCCGTTTCAGTCTATCCTTTTCCCGTTTATTATAATTAATTTATTCTCTCCATGTCGTTCTTTCCATTCCTTTCCGTACCCTATTTATCTTACGTTCCGGTTTAACTCACCTCACCCCAGGTCACTCCGTCTCACCCCCGTTTCACTCCGCCTTACCCCGTCCCTCCCCAGGTTATCCCGCTTCATCCCCCTTTCTCCCCAGTCTCATCCCGCTCGTCCAGTCCCGTTCCAGTCTATCCTTTTCCCGTTTATTATAATTTATTTATTCTTTCCATGTCGTTCTTTCCATTTCTTTCCGTACCCTATTTTTTTTACGTTCCGTTTTAACTCGCCTCACCCTAGGTCGCCCCGCCTCACCCCCGTTTCACTCCGCCTTACCCCGTCCCTCCCCAGGTTATCCCGCCTCACCCCCCTTTCTCCTCAGTCTCAACCCGCTCTTCCAGTCCCGTTTCAGTCTATCCTTTTCCCGTTTATTGTAATTAATTTATTCTCTCCATGTCATTCTTTCCATTCCTTTCCGTACCCTATTTATTTTACGTTCCGTTTTAGCTCGCCTCACCCCAGGTCACCCCGTCTCACCCCCGTTTCACTCCGCCTTATCCCGTCCCTCCCCAGGTTATCCCGCTTCACCCCCCTTTCTCCCCAGTCTCATCCCGCTCGTCCAGTCCCGTTCCAGTCTATCCTTTTCCCGTTTATTGTAATTAATAGAATAAAAATTTAATTTTCGACAGTTATATTGCTTAAAATAATTCTATAAAAATAAAATAATTTATAGTACCATGACAGACATTTACTTGATGCACAATATGAGTGCCGTATTTCCGCATTAGGAGTTGTTTTGCCCCAAGTAATTATTCCGGACATCTAATTGGGTAAAACCGAGGCTAAACCCCGATTAAGGCAGTAAATCCAGTTATTAATTCCCATTTATTATGATAAATAGGAAACACCCTGTTTAATACTGCCAACTTGACAAAGCAAAATATGACCGTTTGCGTCGCGCGATATATATTTATAAAACAATATAAAACACCATTAACTCTTTCCAGGGCCGTAATTATATAGCTTATAAATCGTACACATACTATTTGATTTTTTCCATGTAAGCGATCACGCAGTGAATGTATTGTAACTTTGTGGCACGTGAAAATGATATATTTGATTTTAAATCTGACAAAGGGCTAATAACTATAATTAGATTAATATGTGCCGTGATGTGGATGATTTATTGGGCGATAAATATTGTATATTTATCCAAGTAAACAAAACAATCAAAGTAAGACTACTACTACTAATAACAGCGAGGTATAAAATTATCCCGGCGGAGGACAAAATTATCCCTCTAGTGGTCGGTTGTTGCTACTAACTGGCACACTGACGAGAACACAAAAAGTTCGAAACCGGTCTGTGTCTGGTGTAGAAAAGACGAATAATAAACTTGGCTACCCATTTGGATTTGCAGGTATAATGCAGCGCAAGCCGGGGCTTTAGTCCGTTGAATAGCTGGTAAAGGTAATTTTAAACATGCTCTACCACCCCTTGCCTTGCAGATTCTCTCATATTTCTGGATAAGAAATGTTCAGGTTTTAATTTATAAAAATGTTATATCACACATCAAGTTTCTTTGTCAACACCACTAATAAGAATAACAAACACAAAAATTATTGATTCAAGGATCGTAAAAAACCTCAACGTCAAGAAAGCATTGTCCTTATAAAGCTATCGGCGGCCCTATTAGTTAATGTTTGTGAGTGCGGTGTTCGTAAAATGGATTATGTAAATATAATAGGTGAGAATAAGCACCCTCTTATTTTCTTTAAGGTGAAAGCCATTTAGATTATATCTAGGGAAATATACTAAACCAGAAAAATTTATAGCATTGGTGCCGTGAATGTTATTCTGTCTGAGCCTTAAAGGTGGGGACCGTAGCATTGTTTACACATAAGGTCGGCAGTAGACGTTAGTTAACAAATATTTTATTTGCTGCCCGAATTATCTTGCCCGATCGCTCTTACATCATTTCCATCTTTTACTTGTAGAGGTACAGGAGAATGCTGCATTATTTGCAGTTATTTATGTGCATAATTGAACTGAAATCGTTGTTTCAGTCGGCAATTGCAAATTCCTTCCATGGAAATATTTTTATTTGCGGAACGGAATAACAAAATATGTTTTGATTATATCAAAGGTGAAATTCAACAGTTGTAACGATTTTATGCTGCAATAGACTACGAAGAGATATACCGAAGTTAAAAATAATAATAATAAATTGTATTAAATTCACATCAAATTCAAAATCAAAATCAACAGTAACAGCAACAACAAGAACAAGAGCAAAACCAAAATCAAAATTGGTATTCGAATTGGACTTCGAATTGGATTTTTAATTGAACCTCGAATTGGATTCCAAATTGGACTTCGAATTGGACTTCGAATTGGACTTCGAATTGGAATTCAAAAGCAAAATCAACAGCAACAACACGAGCAAGAGCAAAACCAAAATCAAAATCAAAATTATTGGGCTTTGAATTTTACTTCGAATTGGAATTCGAAATCGAATCGAAAATTCAAATTCAAATTCAACAGCAAGAGCAAAACCAAAATCAAAATTGGACTTCGAATTGGATTTCTAATTGAACCTCGAGTTGGATTCCGAATTGGATTTAGAATTGGACTTCGAAATGGATTTCGAGTTGTACTTCGAAATCGAATCGAAAATTCAAATTCAAAATCAACAGCAAGAGCAAAACCAAAATCAAAATTGGACTTCGAATTGGATTTCGAAATCGAATCGAAAATTCAAATTCAAAATCAACAGCAAAACCAAAATCAAAATTGGACTTCGAATTGGATTTCAAATTGGACTTCGAATTGGATTCCGAATTGGATTTAGAATTGGAGTTCGAAATCGATCGAAATTAGAAACCAGAAATCAGGAATTAGAAATCGAGTTAGAGTTAGAGCTAGAATTAAAATTAAAATTAACATGTGTAGTATTATGAAAATAATGACGAACTATGGAATAAAACAGCTATTAAACGATTTGAAAAGTGAATTGCGGATTCAACTGTAAGAAATTAATACCTATAAAATTCCTCATAGCAAAGTTTCAGCTGCAGAGAGTATTGCTGGGAGAGCAGTAATACCTCCTGCGAAATATAATCCAATTTTAAAGAAACTTTCATCCGAAAGTTGTGAACTCCGAACAAAAACTGTCCGCGCGAATACAACGGGGCGAAAATAGAACTTTGACGCAGTTGAAAGATTTCTTTAACAGGAACAATGGGAACAATCAAAAGATGGAAAACGAAATAGAACTGTCATATATAGTTTATCGCAAACATGAAGGCGATCGTTAAAAAATTCTTATTCTGGCTTCAAAAACAATTTTCGTTGCGACACATTTTACGACATGAGGCACGGCCTTCGTATAGAGACGGCTGTTGTTTTGATGTAGATTAGGTTATATTTGGTGACAAACCGATGTAGACACTTGAGAAGGAGATCCTATTTGCCAACCTAAGCAGACGAAACTGTAATATAAAGACCGTTGTCTAGTATACAGAGCTGCTAGCATCTGAAAAACCTCGGAACAACAAAGTTACGGAATCTATCGCCTAATCGCGATTTCACGATGATGGTGCATAAAGGACGTGTTACGTAAGTTCCTGTCATAATGTATTTAATTCTTAGAAATTGATGGAATGGATTTAACCCATTGTAAATCAACCGATGGTGAGAGAGGTGCATTGCGGCCGCTTGGTAGTTAGCCGCGTGCGGCAGTAGCCCCCCCGGGAGTAATTATCGGAGCTCACACTGGAGCCAATTCCGCGGGCCGATGCCGCCGACGGTGCGGTGTTGTGTGCGCGTCACTGCATTTTACACACAACACACGCATTAAATCAATCGTCCGGCCTCTGTCAGTGATGATGCCAAAACTGCCGTGTCGATTTTCTCGTGCTCTCTGCACACGATGCCCACTCATGTGTATTAGATTGTGTTCGTGTAACAAACGTCCCATGAAACGAATAATAGAAATTCCAATTTTGGGCGGCAATTATTCATGTGGGTTCTGCTGCTGTGGGCAAAAAACGCAGGACGAAATTCACTACAGAAAAATATAGGTCCGTGATACGGCGAATTTATGTGCGCTGATGAGGACTGCAACTCCAGCGGTCATTTCTATAGGTTCGAGGGGGGAGTGTAACGGTAAATAAATTTATAAGAGTGAGGATAATAGAACAAAGCAAGAGTAAGGCTTCTTTATAAATGTATTCAAAGGAGGCAGTGAAAAAATTTGGATATTGTGTTAATAGGGGATTTTACATACAAAACTACATTTCATGGAGGATGAGGGTGTGAGGCACAAGAGGCAATATTGTTCGGCTATCAATTTTACTACGTAGGATACTTTGTAAAAATTTTATGGGCGAAAGTAAGTTAATGTAGAAGTAATAAAAGATGTTCTCGACATACTCCGGTCTTAATCTGGCGTATAAAATTTTTAATAACGTCTATATTCTAAAAGATTTGTGGTATCGGTATCATAACTCTCAGGGAGGCCGCGGATTAAATTTTTCGACACGTAAACCTCGGTACAAGGGGGCAGAAAATTTCGCTGCAAATAAAAATAATATAAGCCAACAGGGCAAGCATTGTTCAATTCGTTCAACGTTCAGAAAGTAGTTTCTCACCATCATCGGAATGAGCATCGGGGAATAACGGATTTAAATTATCTAAAATAAGGCAATTTGCTAAATCAAACTCCACATTCCCACCACCAGCACAACTCCATACATAACATAAATTGAGTAGATTTAGTTAATGCTGGTTCGGCGGTCCTCCGCAAATCCTCGCTGATTTTTCGGAATATTAAAAGCTTATAACTCAACTAGCTTTAAAATTATAAATACCGAGCTAAATCTCGCTAATGTTAAATAACTTTATTTCGCGGATTGTGGTAAAGATTAAAAATAACCGCTAACAATTATTGGAATTCATGTGGTGAATACGTGTTCATCTAGTTGCTCTTTGCGCCCATTAAACTCGTTGTTGGTTTTTAACGATCACAATTTAATTAAACACCACAGATGATACGACTCCCATTATCTCTTATGGACCCCTGTAAGAATGGAAGTAACCTAGCTAACCCAATATCCATGGATACTGAGATTCGTATCTTCAAAGAAATCGAAAATAAAATTCGAGATCCCAATGCAAAAATCGACGCTTAAAAATTACCATTTAAACCGACCAACTGGCCAATAACTCTAACTCGCGGCAATCAAATAAATCTACATATATTTTAAAAATCCACTTATTGCCTGCAAATTAGATTTTCCCATCATCAACGTGGGCGGTCATTCTTAAAAAGCCGTGCGAGTCGGAATATTTATGCTAAAGTAAATCTAATTAACAACGCTAGCAATATCGAGGTTAGAACAAAACAAATGTGCTTGTCACCTGATTGTGTAACTTGAGCGACACAACAACTCAAGTGTCAAGGCAGATATATACGCCAGATGTTAATTAATGGCATTGGTCATCCCCCAGGATCAGGAATTCACGTAATTTAAATCATAATTTGACGGTATTAACAAGATAACGTTACGAATCACTTCTCGTCTATGGATAAATGAACGGTATACTACTATAAGAACATTACGAATTTTAACGAATGCCGGTGGAAATATTTGCGGTTTTCGTTCTGCCCCAGAAGCACGAACTATCACAATTTTTAACTATTAAATTGAGCCATGAAATCAACTTTTTTAAATTGAATCCAGTCCACAAGATCCTTTATCTGTAGTTTTGATCTGAATTCTCCCTAGTATTGTTTTAAATATTCTTTACGTATCCCAAACAAATACTTATTGGCCCAAGAAAGGACCTCAACCGCATTTGTTTGTTTAAGCCACTTTGGCTTTTAGTTGAATTAGAATACGGATCCACCTGACCTGGGTGAGCATAGAAACATAACCACAAAGAGGCTACTAATGAGGGTAATACATTATAAAGTGACTGTGGCGGCAATAGGGGTAAAATTGGGGCGAGATGTAAAGTTACGATGATAATAGTATTATTATTATAATTAGGAATATTATTTTAATAATTACAGTTTTGTAGATTATTACATCCACTGAGGAGATAATAGGATAAACGCTACCTTCTCGACTTAATCATCTCAGGACTTAATAGTCAATTTAACTCATTCCGGGCACGAAAAAAACAATTTCAGTTGATTAAAGACGCAAGGAGACAAAAGGTACGTGGCGCAATTTTTAAATGCGGTTTTTGCAGAAAATAATTTGTATGAGGGGGGATGAAAAATTTTTTTTTTTTTTCAGGGATAGTTAGTCTTGCAGCTACCCAGGTTTTATGTCCTTTTCTAAATGCATGTCATTTGATTAAGAACGGCTACATTGCACGTAGTTTGCAGATACAGATATTTTAAAAGCATGAATAACGCAAATATTATATACCCCGTTCATTACTTACAGTCCAAATGGCATAAAACTGAATAATCCTGCTCGGCTAAAGTAGTAATGGATACGGCAAAGTTATGAATATGACATGAGTCCATTAGAGCTAGCTTGCCTGGAGGTAAAAGTGTCGTTCGATATCAGAACGTGGAAAGTCTGAAAAATTCCGGAGACCTATTCCGTCGCCAATGTCCGAACGTTATCATCAATTTCTAACAATTCTAACCATACGGGCTGTTCTAAACTCCATTCGACAAGTTCTCTAATACAACACATAAAAGTGAACTGCGAACTGAAGAAAGCAATAACCCACACGCGGTCACGCTCGTTATAAGCCGTTATGGCGGCGAATTGGGAGATGCTCCTAGCAGATATAACTTAGCAAATAAACAATTTACCATTAGTCAGCTAGTACTAGGCCTAGCACGGGCGTTTATAGCCCGCAAAAGATACACTTCCATATTTTTATGCTGTTACGTGGACTGCCGGAAAAATTCGAGTGACCATAACCCGGAGTTATATGACTGTTATTTTTATTAAGCCATAAAAACGTAATAACATAGCCCGATACACAAAAATTGAGTTATTTCCGCTGATAGCGGTGGATGTATTTTTCGGCCAAACTTTCAACCCACATAAGTTATTTCAGGGGTGAGCAGCACAAAGCATTTCTCAGGGCAGTTGTCTAAAAGTAATGAGAACAAAATTTGGTTGACTTGCCACTTACTTTGATCTGGGGTCCAATCTGCTTCAGTAACAATTTTTTTCCACAAATCCTTATTTTTAATCTTGGTACTGATGCCTTGAGAGATGCTTTGGGTGTCATGCTGACACAAAACCATAAGTTTCATCAGTTTCGCATTCTTTAACATTACAGTAATTTATCATCTAGTTCAACTATTTAATTGAGCGCTACGTGGTTTGTAAATATTTTACATTCACATTTATTGTTTACCCGTGGTATGTTTTCAAAACGCGTAATATTTTACCAATTCGACGGTTACATCTTTTGCAACTGTTATTAGCTAAATTATGGTTCAATTCGTTCACGTCCCGTTGAATAAACACCGCTTGATGCTGTTGTTGTGTACTGGCGGTTTTCATTTTACATTTTTAACAAATATTTTTCATCAGCTTTATTTACATTCGATTCCATGTTGTTCCCAATTATCAGGTCGCCGTCGTTATTTCTGGCCCAACCCAAAATCGTGAGTAATTCTGTTACTGCGTAGAAATCGACGTTTTGATGGCCTGCTGATTTGACGTGTGTAATCGCCTAATTTTATTTTTTACTCCACAGTCTCCCGTTTTAACCCGCCTGTGATAATTTTTGGTCATTTACTTTAATTTTGCTATAAAACAAAAAGTTTAGTACATGCGAAAATTTCATTTATGTATTTTTAAATGTTTCAAAGATATTAAAAGACATTGTACATTGAAAACTAAGCATTTTAGGCCACATGTTCATATGGTGTTTCAGTTCATAATTTATTTTTTGTAATTTGTGCATAGGGAATATTAAGACCGATAACAACAAAATTATACATTCGTCACGGATTCAGTAAATCCATTAATCACGACGTTGTTTTGAAACAGAAATTAATGGTTTCCAAAAATATGTAAAACGAATTAATTAACATTTTTACGAGCATTCATGTGGAAGTTATATATTTATAATTAACGATAATTATCATTGATTAATTTGTTTCCGAGTCGCTTAATGGCTTCATACAAATATTTTAACGTCAATAGTAGTAATAAAATATAATTTAGCACCGTTTCTTCACCATCTCTTGTCTATTTAGTCCGCACGTCTTAAACACCCGATCTAACAACAAATAAATAAGCCGCCATTAGTCAAGTCAGGGCCAGTCAAACTAGTGGTAATAACGGCCGAATTATGCCGCGCAATATTCCAAGTAAGAACAAGTCCAAACAGTCGTACAAGCTGCATCGCACCATTGTAAACGCCATTATGCAAATACTTCATATTTGCATATTTTAGGATCGTTTTAAGGAAGTTAAATTCTAATTCTGGACGACCGACAATAAGATTGAGCGGCGGCTGATCCTGACAAGACACTGTTTTGATTATGTTTTTGGAGGGCGAAATAAACGGTAACATTGTTTGCAGCAGCAAATTAACTGGGTGTGGCGTTGCGACTATACGAATGGCATACAATAAACGGCGTTATTGGCACAAGACACACAGCTTGCTATTTGACAATTAACGGGAGTTGTTTGATATTTTTTCAAAGTATTACGCAATAATACAGCGTGAATACCAATAACTGATTTTAATTTTAAGAGGGGGTTTCTGTTGATATTTATAACACAAATTACCAATAAAAAAATATAAGAAAGAAAGTTGAAAAACTGACCTACCCTACGTAAACTTCTGGTAAACTTTTGAGTACCGCTTCGTCGCTCTACTGACCCACTTATGGGGTGAACAACATTCCTTGTATCCAAGTCACAGACTCCAAGTTCTAACGTAAAAAACGTGACAAAAAACGTCTAATAAAGTTAAGCCGCCGTTCGACGGTCTTTCATATTCGACCACCTGCAACATTACACAGCGAAAAAAATCATAAATGCAACACAGGCCGACACTGTTCTAATGTTATAAATTTGCGATCGGAGACAAGTTAATTGACAGTGACAGCAAAAACTAGTGAATTTATGATTGCAAAAAACAAGGTGAATGCCAAAGGCAAAGACCTATCCTGATTTATTTTCTGTTGAGATAGATAAGTTACGAAGTTCTGAAAATGTTGACGTATTTTAATTTATTTTCTTTCTCGAAAACTACAGGGTATATATTTTTTATTTTTGGTATATGGCCTTACCATTAAGGGACCTACCATCCCTTAAAATTGAAATGAGTTATTGGTATTCACCCTGTATAAGCAACTTATTTTATTATTATTATTATTATTATTTCATGTGATTAAACCGGATAGGTGTTCTGTGTGAAATTCCAAGCTCTCGACAATTAGAGTAAATCATTAAAGCAACCCAACAAATTCGGTCGTTACAAATAAGTCACGGAGCGCAGACCGGAACGTTGAATATTTGAAAATGGCAATGAAATTCTTATTACTAATAAATATCGTTTTAATCTCCGGTTTAACTTGGCCGTACCACTCCACTACAACCAATCAAAGACTAATCTTTACTTAGCACGCTTCTGTTTTATACATTTTAAGTACTTGTTATTATTTTCTCCTCTCAGACTCAAGTACGCCCTATTAAAAGCTGAATACTTAATACGAGATTTGCATTTTTCTTTCAGGATTTTAAATTTTATGTCTTTCGCTGTAAAACAACATTTATTAATTTCTTGGGATTTAATCCTCTAAGCTTAATTATGAATTTAGAATGATTCATAAATTATTCAATGAAAGAAGGAAAGACGTAATGAATAATCAGGATTTTTGCAAATCTTGTTGCGCATTCTTATTGTGAATTAGGCAGAGACGTTACCGGAAGCCGTTCACCGGAACCAAATACACACGGCCTGCTTTCTCGTCGCAAGAGTATGAAACATCTCGCATTGTCACCAGTCTCTTTCAAAAAGTGCTTTACTGCTTACGTGCTGCTGTATTATATACAGTGGATAGATTCCAAGGCGCCTTGGCATCCTTAACGTCAAGTAACAATCTTCCGTCCCTCATAGACAGCATCTAATTGATATAATGAATGTACACCAAGCAAGAGATAAGATTGAGTGGACTCTGCCGCTGACGCGGGAGACGTGAAATGACATCTGAATATCATAACCATCAAATTCAATATACACCCCCCATTAGGTGCACAAGTCAAAACTGCGAACGGTACAACCCACATCAGGGGAGCATTTTCAATGCGGGGTGTTGAATTGTTTAATTTAATTAGGTAAATAACAATCTTTACGGTCTATTCTTCCTGTCGCAGAGACGCAAAATGCGTTTGTTTTTAGATCACACTAATTCAGTTACAAATCTTAATTTAATATTTGAACTGATGCCTTAAAAGATGCTCTGGGTGCCATACTATCGCAAGGCTGATTCCACCAGCAATCAATATAGATCAATCAACTTGGTACACATAAGTCTATACTGTCTATAGCAACAATAGCCCAACGCCAAAAAAATAAATAGACATATAGAAGATTCAAGATGGCCGCATATTTTGTCCACGTCGTTGAATGACGTGGGCTTTTCCTGTTAAAAACACTCTTGAGCGAGTTTTTGTTGACCTCTTGGTATATACCGCTGGCATCCTCCCTGCAGACACATTGTTCATTTCGCGCGGATATTACACCATGTGTGTCTTTTAATGAAGCAACACCTTTATTATTTTTCCGCCTCCTGCATTCGCTAACACACCGGCTATAATGTTCTCCCTCTAAATGCAGAATGTATTACTCGTTCTGGTCGTCTGTGTTTTTAATTATGAACCCACCTAATTTACCTGCAGCACGAAATTAATGTAATGTTATTCGTTAATTACGGCCGGCGGTGTTTACTTCATTTGCGGAATTATTTAAACTACGAATTATTAAGTGCGGGAAATTGAATAATAAAAATTAGTCGGTAATTATTATCGAAACAGCGGATTTGAACATCATAATATTTTTCTGAATTCGTTCAAGAATGTCTACTTTCTCGGCGCAATTTCAGACCCCAAAAAAGCCCATTCTTTTTACTCCGTTGTTAAGCAACCATGTTCGTTGCTAAGCAACCATTAGGAAACCGTCCGGGAAAGTATAACTTTCCCGTACGGTTTTTTATCTAAATTAATTAATTAAAGCACATTCCCGGCCTCCGTATTGCATTTTTGAATCCAAATGGCATGCGCACAAATTCATAGTGTCCGTTACGTCGACAAAAAGTGCCTGAGTGATACAATGCAGATGGACATGTGGCCTGGAGAGTAAAATGGTCCAGAACCCAGTCATCTATACTACTTTTATTTTTCTATGTCAATGTCTGAGGTAAATTATTTAAATATAGCGTAAAAACATGGACCTATTACTGTACGTTGCGGCACACCGTATTCACTAACAGACCTATTTTATTTACATGTGGATTCTATGCTTTTTTATCGTTATCTCTCCTGAAAAGTGTAAATGTCATTTAACTGGGAGTAAACATTAATTTGGTCGCGTTCAAGTCAGTACTGGGAGCATTTCCCCCGGAATTATTAATTATAAAAGCAAACAAATGCAAATTCTCTGTAATTAATGTTTGTTAGAATATCCCTTGGTATAGGAATTTGAACTCAATTAACTTCACCATCATGAATATGTTTCGGACGAGTTTCCATCAAATTATTTTGTAAGTAATAAAATTTAATTTATTGAAAAGGAGCTACGCACGTTTTCGTTTAATTCTACGCTTAAATAAAAAATATATAGGACAAAGATATATTCATTTAGAGTTCCTATCTCCTTGTCAGTTATTGACGTTAGTAACAGAAATGGGTGAGCATTAAAAAGTGATAAAAGTATGCAACCGCCACACGGCTTCCTACAGGCAAAATTATGTCACCTGGAGGATTCATAACTTGTAGAAATAAAGTACAACGTAGGCGGTTAATTACTTAATAATAGGTAGTTTGATGGTTGGCGGTTTAATTCCTTAACGATAACATTTCAATCACCGTTTCCCAATAATCGATTCTGATTGTATCTCACTTAATACTATAATCAAATATTTTTTCACTTCAACCTATATTTCAGGTGATATTTTTTCTCCACCATCCGCACACAGCTTTAGTGAAAACAAGGTCACCAAATACTAAATAAATAATGAAGACATTTACATGTTCGTTCAAACGGTATCGATATCGTTTTTATGTGTTCATTTATAATGATGATAACGCTTTTATTCGAGCCGATGAAAGGTGTGATTCACGTACACTTTTTTCTGGTGGTAGGCAGTCGTGAGCTAGCCCACTGCGCTATCGGTCCGATATTGAATCCATCCTTCCTCATGAAAAAAAATATGTATATGTTGTTTTTTGAAAATGCAACTAATTAGGTTTTATTTGACAGATTATCGGAAAATGCTTGGAAAATAGAAGGTTAGCTTGGCCAACCGATTTTACTAAGTCGTCATTGTTTGGGCGAATATTGGAACGCTGGAACAAATTAGAAAACAACGAGAGCTGATTTTTTCCGAAGTTTCTATCAATCGATTACCATAGTTAAGATACGAAGAAGTACTCAACTTTGATGATTTTCGATATAATTTTCCTATTTGTTCGAAATAATAATTATTTTTAGTAGTTAAACAATGCCGGTTCTGGCCCACTTCTCCATTTTTGTTCTAATGGGGCTACTTCCGCTATTTTATGGTACTGGAGGCGTAGGAAACAGTTTTTGCTCGTCATCTTACTCTTCTTTATTCGGAACGATTCTAGTTCAAATTTTGAACACTGCCATTTCATCATCTCGATTGACAAAAAGCAGCTTCCAGACCATGCTAACTGAGTTTTCAAAAAGTTACGTCCATTTACTATACGTGATAATCACCTCGGTATGCAACTGCCGCAATTGCTACTTTATTCAAGATGATTTGATTGCTTCAAAGTAAATCTGTGTAATACTATAAACACCACGACTATTAAGCTTCATTTGAAACCCAACTCCATGGCATCAGTGTTTAGTTCTCTAATACCAATTGAATTACTAAATCCGCAGAATTATCGTTCTCCTACTACAGTTGCAATGTGTTTATCGCGATGCAGTTGCTCAGTCGACGAAGTATCGTAACCGGATAAAAATGGATTTACATAAAAATACTCACGACGATTGCGTTCGATTACTTGATTAACTGACAACCTTAAATTATTAACGAAATTCATAAATTTATATAATTTATTAGAATCGCTGCATCGATATGTATGTGGTAATTAACTTCCTTTTCTGCGCCACATTCCGTATAATTGAGGCGACATGATCTCCGGTGTAATATCGGTACCAGAGACTTCCTCGGGGATTACATGTCTTTTCACATCATTCCTTAATCCGGCCCGACAAGACTGATGCCACCGCAATCTATTATCGGTCTAATGAATTATTTAGGGATGATCTCTTTGGTAATTTACTTACTTTCCGTTTTCTTTGCCGCTCTTTTTTATTTCCATCTCCTAGCTAATTCTATCAGAGACGTTGTGTTGCTTCGTTAAAGACAAAAGTTTTTTGCCGTGCTTGTAATTTTCTGCAAAAATTGCTTTAAGTATTTATTAAAACAACTGAACTAGTTAGCCAACTTTTGTCCGAGACAAGGAAGGCGCTTATTTTTTATGTCTCTATGAGGATTTTCCCAATTTACATTATCGCGCCACTTAACATACAGCTTTTGTGCTCTAATTAGATGGGCTAGGTAGTTTCACAAGAAAATGCACTAAAGAGTCCTACAAATTTCGCAAACTACGTTACTAGCGTCAGTGCTTTGTTTTTGAAAATACCTTCTTTCCGTTAACGTTACTTGTAAAGCAACTAAGGCCTTAATTGCATTGCCACTAGAGTATTTCTCACCTACACGATAGTTTTACGTCTCGCTACCAACTCAGGTGTCCCACACGAATCTGCGCTCCGGCCATTTTGTTTCTCCGTCACATTTCCACAGTCATGAGTCTTATGTTCGTTTTGCTCGCACCTACTACTAACGTAGTCATGTGATCGTCACTTGAATTCCTTTACAGGGTCAAGTGCTTCTTCACTCCACAGTACCACTAAGTAGTTATGTAATGAGAAAGCTGAGAGATTCAATTGTTGGGATTTTTGTTCAGTTCGAAGGTAATGGAGAGCTGAAGCAATCAATCATATGGCATCAAAAGCAAATGAATCATTAGCCATCTGACCTTGAACACAAATTGAAGCCCTTGGCTTTCCATTACTTTTTGAACTGACACAAAATCCTAAAAAAATTGTAGCTTTTCCTGGAATGGCCGAGAAACTTCTTCGAATACTATTCTCAATCTAATAATGGCAACTATAAGATCCTTGATGAAGTGGGTGGTAGATGTGCCAGAACCCTCACTTCTTCTCTACTTAGCAGTTTGAGAAAACAGTTTCATTTCCATTAAATTTGCTTTATATATTTATAGATTGAATCCCTCAGCTTTCTTATGACTGAACACATCCTTTTGCTCTGAAGCTCCGCAGCTGCCATACGTCGCCTTATCAGACTTCTTCCAAGACCAGTTTTCGAGGTGTTTAAGGTGGGTAAGTGAGCATGGCTTCCTTTGCCTTTTCTAGTATTGCCTCACTCGCCTTCCGTTCAATAAAAAACAGAAACCAACAGATGAATGGAAATTTCAAAATCTGCGACGGGAGCGAAGTTTAATTGCTTAAAATTTGTAATGCACTCGGATCGAAATAATGCATATCATTTGTGCGCGCAAGCTTGCAAAGAAACGACCTGTAGGTACAATGAGATTCCCGCTAATACAATGCCGTGATAATTGCAGAAAACAGGAACAGAACGGTGACAGCGATTCAAAGCTGGTCCTGGGTAATCCAGGTACAACAATGAACCTTCACTATTTGTGGTGCAAATTGCTTGGGGGTAATAATCTACCCAGATGATGATATTCCTCTCGGTGATATTTATTTAGGAATATGAATTATGCATGTTGTCGTATTCATTGTTAAACCTTCTCCCTGGTGTTTCCCAGTTGTCCGTGTACACACCAGCTTGTTATTGGATTTTGCCTTCGGTTAGGAACATTCTCCTTGTCAGTTATTACAGACATGCATTTCAGGTGTCTCGTATTCGCGCGTCAATAACTTCGTTAGGTGGCTGGCGTTGTCGCCGTATCCCGGCGCACAATGTGTCTTTAAAGAGGATTACTGATGAATTTTATATTTAAATTTACTTTGGCGAGCCGCAGGGGCGCTGACAATGGGTAAATTTCCCGACTAAGTGGATTTCCTCGCAGAATTTGATCTATGCCGCAACTGCCGATTATCGTAGTTTCATCCAACAGAATGAATAGATTAGAATCTATTATTGGAGAACTAATGCTATTATCTTGATTTTTATCAATTCCTAGGTGTGTTCCATTTTTTCGAAACTGGTCGTTTTGCGCCCTCGAGCATTGAAATGGGCCCAAGTTGCTTTACCACGTGATGTCTCAAAGCGCAGCTGCGAAGAAATCCAAACAATGTAAGGTTTACTGACGGATCAAAAACGGTAAAGTGTGAAACTGGCAGAACCGGTTATACAAACGTGGCACAGGAAAATATTAGCTTTTATATAAAGTGTCTTAATATTTGTCTCATTAAAATCAACCCCTAACGTAACATGTGGTAGAGGTGTAAACCATACCATGACATAAGTAAACCAAACCATTACAGGGACATGAGGACCATGACAGTAGAATGGCATCACTATTTGCAAACCTCAATATCGATTCCATTAGTACTGATACACTTGATCCGGTAATAAATTACGTAATTAGAACATTGACCACTATTTCAGAATGTCAGTTACAGCGTAGGTAGATCGTTAATGCGAAAACGTGTGCCGAAATATAATGTCTCTTTGTGCTTCATAATTAGACCACACGTATGGTGCAGGTAGGTATCATCAGCGACATTCATTGTACGGATAATTAATCAATCCACTATATTGTTTACATCTTTATTGAGAGACACTTTACCACTGACGCACAATTAAAGCCTGTCGGTGTATTTACTCAATTAATAACCCTCCCACGCGCGGCGCTACGGCAGGGGAAGTTATGATAAAGTCAATAAGATGGGCAATTCTACCCCGAGAGAGAATCTTCCACCGTAGCATGCCTAATGATTTGTTATTGAAAATGTAAACACTACAGTAAAGTGTTTAAGAACGCTACTTACGAAATATTTAAATGGCGCTTTCGTGGAAATCATAAAGTCGGGATACCGGGGAACAACAGAATGACAAAATTTATCTGACATAGCCTAGAAACTTCTTATAATACTGTTCTCAATCTAAAAATGACAGCTAAGTGATATTTCTTTTAGCAGAAGTAGTTGTGCCAGAACCCTCACCTCTTCTCTACTTAACAGTTTGAGAAAGTTCATTTTTTATGCTATAAAAACAGTTTCTCTTCCATTAAGTTAGAAGACTTTGCTTTAAAATAGTTTAGATACCCACCCAAATACTAACTGTAATCAATACTTAATTAATTTTGATACTGTTCTCAATCTAATAATGATAACTAAAAGATCGTTCTTCTAGCGGAAGCCAGTGGTAGATGTGCCAGAACCCTCACTTCTTCTCTACTTAACAGTTTGGGAAAATTCATTTTTTATGGTATAGAACCAGTTTCTTCTCCATTAAGTTAGAAGACTTTATTTTAAAGTAGTTTAGATACTCACCCAAATACTAACTGTAATCAATATTTGATCAATTTTGAAAAGAAAGACGTTTTTTTAACTGCCTAATAAATCTAAGATTTTTGTGTGCACTATATTTTATTACTTTATGTCCTAGACGAATTTAAAATTTCAACGTACTTGTATATAGCGTGTGAGTCCGCTGTTTTCACATAAACAAATTTAGTTATTCCACCCAGGATTTTCAATTTATCCTAAGTACTACAATTTCGTGTAAAATTGCTCTTTTGCTTATAATGTTGATTTCGCATGTGGGCATTAAAAACCAATAAATTTCTTTGTAGACAATAATGCCCGTATAAATTTTATTACAACTCGAAGTATAAAAGTTGGTTGCCCGCTGTCACATAGAAAAATTTCATAAAGGATTTCATAAAACAAACTATTTTATTGGTTTACTTATACAACTTGACATTGTTTCATGCGGACATAAAAGTTGCTAATGACAAAAATTATTTAATGAAATTTCTATTTCCGCCTTTGTCAGTTCCTGATCTCTCCCTCGAGGGACAGTAATACAAAACAAATTAAGCGTCTGTACGTTCTCGTAAAAATATGTTTCCCGAGAAATATCATTTTTCTGCTCCATTTATATATTACTGCTACACGGAACGCTTTTACACATACACAGAAAGAAAACAACAAATTTAATGCTGTTACTTTTTACAAAATTATTTAGTAAGTAAATCAAAGAATATATTTTTTATTTCGCTTTAGAATGGCTAAAAAGTTACCATTCCGAGTTGTGCTTGTGGATATTTCTTTAAGCCTTCACTCACTTTACGTCATGATTGTTTCATGTAGAAATACCATGCATACGATATTCAGTATGTATACGGTTCATGCATGTCTAGTTACTAAAAACGTATGTTCATAATAGTAACGTATAAATTATAAGCCCGCACATTAAACTCCTCGCTATCCATTTATTTCAACCGGCCGTATTTACCCATGTTTCATAGCAGTTTTTAATTTGTTAAATCATACGTTTGATATACGGCTGGGTTAAATCAACATTTTGTCAAAATCAATGAGGACGCAAGGCTCGTTTACCGTCAATTTAAAATAACTTTACGGGTTGTTGAGTTATAATCCGTAAATTGTTGGAGTTAACGAGCGATTGGGTGATGTTTTTGTTATCGTCCAAGACCAAAGTCATTGGAACTGATGGAACCGAGTCACGACTCCATGTATTATATGGAAATAGTTGGTTTAATAAGACAGAAGCTGACGAAGTAACAGACACCTTGGGGGGGGGGGTACAGTCTGCAAAAATCATTTGCTCAGACCATATGGGGCTAGTAAATGCAGTAGAAGATCCCCCATATTGTACATGAAGCTTACGACATAATCCCCACAAGCGTTTCGGCATCATCGTTCGAGACAGAGAGGAATGGCGAGCAGGGACCTCAACACGACATAAAAGATTAACCTAGCATATAGACGGGTCTAGGACGGAAACAAGAGCTGGGGAAAGCCTTTCTCTTGGGCAATACTCCAGACAGAAGTCTTTACTTATATATGCGGGATTAAAGAGGGGAAAAGTTACCGAACACCTCTGGTCTCCCCCTTCCACTGGAAGTGGAATGCCACGCCCCGTTCGTCATTCAGCACTCGTTACATAACATCCATATGCGTATATTTCGAAAATTAACGAAAATCTTTACTGATGATTAGCAATAATATTTGGTATAAAACTTGCAATGGAATATGTAAGCAGACGCTGTGCGTCGCCTAAAAAAATATGCGAATTCCTTTGTTTTATATTTATTATTGCGAATTCTGCCCGAAATCTCATAAAGAATTAAATCGAGTTATTAACTGGGGTTGCGCAGTCCTCATCCGTTCGCCCTATATTAAATTTCCATCCGAGTTAAGTACCTTACTTATTGCCTTCTACTCGCACTTTCTATAAAACACCAAATGATATATCTTTAGGATTTCGGAAAACATCTCCTTTATGCAAACCTCTCAGTGAATCATTCCGACGGAATAAAAGAGAAAACATTTGGGAAACACATCATCGGATAAGATTTAGTCGAATACGGAGATGATTACTACTGAGTGTGAGATATTCAATCTTTTGGAAGCTTTGTCACTGCATACCCGTCCCGTAATAATAGGATTGGAGATTGGCGCTATCGAGGTGGCTGGTAAAGTGAATTGAATGCCTTGAAGGAGGTAATATAGGAGGCCAGTAACGGTGGCGCATTCACAGACTCGGTCGCAGGACGGCGAGCTTGAAGATACTTGCGGCCTGCAGTGGGAGGCTAATAATTTATATGGAAAACATTTCTCATATATGGCACACATAATCCACCTGATGACAGTTTTTCTCACCTAATTGTAATTGTCTTTGTTACCATCAGATTCATTCCCAACTAGGTCACAAAATATTTTATGGTAGTTTATGTAAATGTTAAACTAATCGATACACGATGTGGAACTATTTTTCAATGTTTTGTAGTTATTGAAAAATAATGAATAGAAATTAAGGTTGGTAAATAATTTCGTGGAACATTTTACAAGGCAGCGCCAGCGGTTCGTTGTGGATTCCGCTTTGATCAACAAATAGTATATTTTATTCACAAAAGCAGGCAAATTGACTGTGTAATTTGAAATAGTTTTTGTTGTTTATTTCGGCCGGCCAAATATACTCCACTTTGTGTGTTTGTCTTCGATTTACTGCCGTCTCAACTTAATTTACTTTTTATGACCCAACAGAATCTATTATTAATCCGTTATACATATTTAATATCGAAATAACCTAAAAAATACTCGATGGTATTTATGAAATCGATACAGTATTTATAGCAAAAGTGGGTGTTCCTAAAATGAATGTCAGGAGACAGACTCGGCAAGATTGCTCCAATTAATGTGACGCTAGTCTTTTTAAAACCTTCATGATCAAAAATGATTGTCTGGGTGCGATTTTCTCGGCATACCCCGGTGGTTTTGGCGCCCATCGTATAAGCATCTCCATCAGCGCCCCTGCCTTAATCTGCCCTGCAATCCTGAAAAACTACCGGCAAGAAATAGTCGTCAGAAGCCGCAGTCTTAATTTATGAAATTATAAGAGGATTACGGACTCGACGTACACGAAAACCTCGCTTAAAACAAGGCTCCTCTCTAATGTTGACAGAACAACACCGCCGAGTACTTGATTGTGGCCTGTTGTAGATTAGCCGATTCAACGAGGTCTAACCCAGATTTCCCTAAGGGAGAATCTCCTTCACTATGTGCGTCTTTTTCGTTCCACAAATTCCTTGTATCTATCTCGGAACGTCATCCAACCCGCAAAGTGGATTAGGAGACCGGTTTGAAAAAAGAAAACTTGACATCGAAAAGGATTCCCAACTAAACGAGGAAAATATGAAACAAGGATTGTTATCACACTTGGTCAACGTCGGCTTCCCCCTGTTTGACATCCCATCCTAGATTTATATATGAGGATAACAACCGGACGTGTTCGTGATCTGGGAACGTAAGAGTCAGACACGATATCTCAAATGGTTTGCACGTTAATACCACATATTCTGTGGATTATGGCCCAATCTAAAATTTTTACACGTTTGCGTAATCTTACCCGTCCCCGTCCATGATTATTGGCGCGGCACGATCGGAAATTAAATGCACGTTTAGCGGCAGATGCATTATTTGAAACGCGTCAATTAAGTTACAAAATTATTTATGAAAGGAATCATTCTATAGTAATAATACAAATGGAATCATGTGACTAGCCATGAATAAATCCCTGATAGACCCCTGGGGAAGAAGAGCGTCCTCTTGTTTCTAATGTTTCACTTATGTCTGTTAGACTAACAGATAAAAAAAATGCTACAAAAAAAATAAAAAAAAAAAATTCTAGAAACTAAAAACGGTTCGAAATGTCATATTTTCCAATCCACGGTTGTACTGAACATATCTATTAAATTTTTACATATTACGTTAACGGCCCCTAAAGCGGGATATCCCGCCGCAACCTTTAACCTTTCCGAAACGTTCATACCTTAATAAAATCTTATTGCCTAAAACAGAGCACGCAACAGGGAATTATACTTTTGTGAAATTTCCGCAATAGTGCCCATCACGCCGAACCGCGAACTGTGTTGTGGCGTGAACAAAAATTGATAGTAGGTCATTAATCAAAGATTTGGTGGAAATGAAACGCACCCCTATGAAAAATAAGTCTGGCATTTAATAGTCCTTTTTCCCTCCTTTGTATCCCGCCTGCGTAGCGGGGATTTAAAATCGTTATGGTCCCGTATGTCACAAGAAGCTGTGGTGGTTTATGTCTCGCTTACGATCAGAGATTAGGAGTAATATGTGCTGGGAACGTCAAAGAGTTTGTTATGGGAGGATTTTATACGTATCCAAATTTTCTCCATAAAATTATGAAAACCGGATGCCTCGCATAATATTACCTGCTATAAATAGCTCGGGAGAAACGCCGTTATTGCCCGTAAATCATTCGGTCGTTTTTAATTATTGTTTAAAACAACTCCTATGTAACGTTAATATTAATAGCCGCGTAGAAAGAACTCGCTTGTCCTGTACTTAATCTAATGATCGATAACTTTATTCCATAAATCTGATTAATCAGTACTAGAGGATTGACGAAACCTTTTATTAAAAAGTTCTGTTATGGCACTGAAGCAGGAAAAGGCAATGGTGGTCTGTTAAAATTTTGCTTGTATATATTTCTGTGACGATCTCATTATATATCAGGACGTAACCCAGGTAGAACATAATATTGGCTGGACCACGATTTAATATTGGGTCAATATAGATACATTGAAATCTAAAAAATATATTGTATCGATATTAACAAATATCGATTTTAAAATATTAGTAATTCAATATTTTCAATATTGGTATTACATTATTTTAACTATTTTCAACCTGGATATATCAAAATAATATTGATAAACGTCGATAATATATTAGTTTAGCAATATTGCAAAAACAATATTTAACCTACATTGGTAATGTTCTTTGTAGGCTATATTGCTCAACCAATATATATCCATAAAAATAAATATTAGATTTACAATATTGGAAAAACAATATTTAATCTATATTGGTTATTATAACCGTTATTGATTTTTAACAACAAATATTGGTATTAAAATATAGTAAAATTTAAGATGGTCCTATATTGATTAAATCTTCAACCAATATGGTTTAAACAATATTTTTTTCATATTAAACATCTATTTTTTCCCGTATTGATAAATCGGAATATTGGTTTTAAAATATAGTAAAATTTAAGATGGTCCTATATTGATTAAATTACTTTCAACCAATATGGTTTAAACAATATTTTTTCATATTAAACATCGATTTTTCCCGTATTGATAAATCTATATAATATAGTATATATTAGGTAATTTCAGCCTTTTTTTTATCAATGTACACTACCGTTGTAATGTCGCTTCTTTCAAATATCTATCACCTAATTATAATTTTTTTAAATAACATTTAATTTTAAAGAGCCAACCCCCGCCAGGGGGTTGGCGAGAAGTTCGTTTATGTAAACCTCAAAAAAAAATAGCAGACCCCTAAAAAACAAAACTACAAGTCCCGGATTTTCAACTAGAAACCCCGAGATAAAAATCCACCCCACCCTCCAATCGAGCCAACCCCCGTTAGGGGGTTGGCGAGGAGTTATTGACAGCCGCCGGCAGGCCTAGATCGTGCGATAGCACGATCTAGTTTAATTTTAAAGATTGATTTATATTTCAATTAAATATTATACAATATAGTTTTTAAATATCTCCCAATAAAGTTTTACCATTATTGAGCCAATATAGCAAAATGTTCACATTTTTTATTGATCCAATATTGTCTTTTTTACATTGCGCCAACATTTTAATAATATTAAACCCATAACGGCCCAATATTAGTATTCTACCTGGGAAGGACCAATTCTATTGACGGACATAGAAGCTATGAGCATCGACTTCACCATTCGGTTATTAAAATTGAAACACCCCGTACGTATAAGTGTATTATATTATGTCATTGTTCAGACTGTTATTAATTTCACAATAATAAGCCTTAAATATTCATTTGCTACTCTATTCACTCCAGCTCCAAGTTTTAAAGTTCCTGCTTCCCCCACAATTACAAACTCTACTTAACGCCTGGGGACACATTTATAACTAAACGCGTCCCTTACCACCGACAACAGTGATTAGTTATTTGTTGTCATTTATTTTCCACACACTTCGTGGAAGTTTAGATGTACAAGGTAACTGAACTATTGTTACTAATAACAACGAGTGTTGACGTCGAACTACGTAGATTCACCCTCGGGGGGTAAAGTCGGAAATATCGCACTCGCAGGAGTAACCATCAACTTTTGTAGGGGGTTAAAATTATTTGAATTTTTGAATAAACAGTAATGAAGAATAGTCGTCTTAAATATAAGTACGGCTGCAATTCTTTCCTTTGTGATTTGTCCTCCGGCATATTCTCTTCCAAATTGCTCATCATTATTCTTATACAAAGAGCCGTTGACTTTATTATAAAGTAAAATAAATGCAACACACTGCTTGAAAAATAATTTTATTACCAAAGTAGAGAATCATTTTTCTAGTGCGCTTAAGGATTTATTATATAGGAAATATTCTGTTCTTGTACTCTGTTCATTCTGGAGGAAAATCAGTTACTGACGAAGGGCAATTTAGAAATGAAGTGTCCTTTGTAAAGACTTCTTACAATAAAGGAATAAAACCTATATTAGCCGTCCCATTATATCAGTTTAATGCTCCTTATTTGTGCTTCCTACTCCTATTTTTGATCCGTATTTAATTGCGGATATGGATATATTTGAAAATACCCTAAGGTAACATAGAAATCATGTACACTATTAGTTTTTGAGTTGAGTCTCTAGGATAGCTTGGAAAGGATTTTATAAGTTCCTTAAAGATAGGCAAAAAAAGCGCGATCATTCAAGCCCCAGCAGACTGATAAAAATCATTCCCAATCAGTGCGCCGACATTTTCCCGAGCGGCAAAACTTTCGCGCTTCATTAAAAATAGAGGACGCCTAGACCCAGACCTTGAGACCTTAAAAAATACATTAGCGCTGCATAAGCTTTGAATAATCGCATACCTGTATATTGGCGTATGCTCATCCTTGTACCAGACCACCAGGACTACGGAGTCGTTCGGCGCAGATGCGGTTAGGTCGCAGGGCAGCAGGGCCGTTCCTCGAACTATCGCCTGGACGTGAGTGATTACTCCACCTGAAACAAGAAATAAATTCCTGTAGAAACAATAACTCTGCAGATTGTTAATCATGAAAATCCTAACTGACTAAATTAATATTTCAATCATCTATAAAGTTAGAAATAAAAAATGGGCCAAAGTTTGATCCTTGTGGAACTCATATTTGTAACTGGGCAAGACATATTTACCGTCAATATAAAATTAAAAACATTTAAAATCTTTTGTTATTTTAACAATCGATAATGTATTGATAATATTAACTACTTACACTAATACTTATTCATGAATGGAAATGCGTACCAAAATAAGTACACTATTAATCCTCAATTGAGACAAAGCTTTTTTGTGTCGGATGTGAACAGGATTTGACAATGAAAGCCACCTAAATATTGACAGCCAATGAAGGACTAATTCGGCCTTATTAGTTTGAATGAATACTAAATAACTCTGTGGAATAAATATACAGACCTAACAGAGAATTATATTCTCATATTTCTTTGCTCTGAATATATTGTGTAAGAGGATGTTTTCCGAACCAATTTACGTTTAATAAGTATACGGCCTAAACATGTTTCTATATCTTGTAGGTAATTGGTATCTATTCTCTTATTATTTTATTCTCAATTTCGTATACGTAAGTGGATTATTTTCTCTTATTATTTTATAGTATATAAAGATATTTTCTGATTGTATTTGCGTTATTTAAATTATAAATAATTCTTTGGCCTAAATATGTTTGTGTTCTTTTATTCTAAATTATGACTACTTTATTAATTATATCACACCACGTATATTAGACAACCTCCGAATTCAAAGCCTTAGCCTTCTGGGAGTGAATTACAATTGGATTTACTAATAATAAACCTTCGGCCTAAATATATTTATGTATATTAAATAAAGAGTAATATTTCCTCTTATTATTCTACTCTAAATTTCGTGTATGACTTTTTTTAATAACATTTGCCCTATTATTGAATAAATCTATGGCCTAAATACATAACATGATGGACAAAATTATTTGATGTTAAATTTTACGTCCAAACATATTTTCCTATCGAATTTGGTTTATTAATAACTTTGTGGCCTAAATATGTGTACCACCGAGATACATATTTTCTCCTATTTTGATTTAAATATTTGCAAATAAATTATATAGCCTAAATATATATAAAAATATGTTCGTTGGTTATTCTTATTAATGATAAATCCATGCCCTAAATACGAGCACATCTTAAAAATAATTATTTTTCCTTCTATCATTGTGATTTATTATGTGTGTAAAGATATTTTCCATTAAATTGGTCTTATCAACGAATAAATCTGTGACCCAAATACTGGAGAAAACTGTTTTCTCTTATTGTATTCCAAACTTTATATATGAAGCTATTTTAATAATCAAATTCGCCTTATTATTATTATAAGTATGGTTATAAGTTTATGGCCTAAATCTGCGCATATCTTAAATGTAATTATTTTTCCTTCTCTTTTGAATTTTCTCGTGTTAAATTCTTCAATTAATTAATATTTTAAATAAATAAATTTATGACCTAAATTTTGCATGCAATTTTTTTCTCTTGAATATATAAGTTTGTGGCCTAAATATATGCGTATCATGTACCCAACTATATCCCCGTATTTTATAAAAAAATTAGTGTATAAACAATATTTTCTAATTGCATTGGACTGATTAAATTACCTAAATTATGCAGAGAATTATTTTGTCATATGATATTCTTATTAATAAGTCTTTGGCTTAAATATTACAGATACTGTTTTATCCTTTTATTTTCTTCTAAGCTTTAATATTTTCTTTTTCCAATCAAACTCGCTTTATTAATAAACCAGAATGTGGTCTAAATATATAAATATCTTGTAGAAAATTTATTTTTCTATCTTATTCTAATTTTTTGTTGACAAATAAATCTCTGGCCTAAATTTTGTACACAATTATTTTATTGTAAACCTCGTATGTGAAGCTATATTTCCAACCAAATTAGCCTTATTAATAAATAAGTTTGTGGCCTCAATATACACATATCTTGTAGAGAACTCTTTTCTCTCATTTTATTATGAATTTTGTGTATGAACAGTATTTCCAAATTAGATTTGGCTAATTAATAAGTTTATGGCCTAAATTATACAGATAATTATTTTCTTTCATTATGTTAATCTAATGAATAAGTCTGTGGCCTAAATATTACAGAGAACTATTTTATACTTTTATTTTCTTCTAAATTGTATATTTTATTTTTTTCAAATCAAACTCGCTTTATTAATAAACCAGAATGTGATCTAAATATATAAATATCTTGTAGAAAATTTATTTTTCTGTCTTATTCTAATTTTTTGTTGACAAATAAATCTCTGGCCTAAATTTTGTAGACAATTATTTTATTGTAAACCTCGTATGTGAAGCTATCTTTCCAACCAAATTAGCCTTATTAATAAATAAGTTTGTGGCCTCAATATACGCATATCTTGTAGAGAACTCGTTTCTCTCATTTTATTATGAATTTTGTGCATGAGCAGTATTTCCAAATTAGATTTGGAAATACTGCTCATCATTATGTTAATCTAATGAATAAGTCTGTGGCCTAAATATTACAGAGAACTATTTTATACTTTCATTTTCTTCTAAACTGTATATTTTATTTTTTCAAATCAAACTCGCTTTATTAATAAACCAGAATGTGGTCTAAGTATATAAATATCTTATAGAAAATTTATTTTTGTGTCTTATTCTAATTTTTTGTTGACAAATAAATCTCTGACCTAAATTTTGTAGACAATTATTTTATTGTAAACCTCGTATGTGAAGCTATCTTTCCAACCAAATTAGCCTTATTAATAAATAAGTTTGTGGCCTCAATATACGCATGTCTTGTAGAGAACTCGTTTCTCTCATTTTATTATGAATTTTGTGTATGAGCAGTATTTCCAAATTAGATTTGGCTAATTAATAAGTTTATGGCCTAAATTATACAGATAATTATTTTCTTTCATTATGTTAATCTAATGAATAAGTCTGTGGCCTAAATATTACAGAGAACTATTTTATACTTTTATTTTCTTTTAAATTGTATATTTTATTTTTTCAAATCAAACTCGCTTTATTAATAAACCAGAATGTGATCTAAATATATAAATATCTTGTAGAAAATTTATTTTTCTGTCTTATTCTAATTTTTTGTTGACAAATAAATCTCTGGCCTAAATTTTGTAGACAATTATTTTATTGTAAACCTCGTATGTGAAGCTATCTTTCCAACCAAATTAGCCTTATTAATAAATAAGTTTGTGGCCTCAATATACGCATATCTTGTAGAGAACTCGTTTCTCTCATTTTATTATGAATTTTGTGCATGAGCAGTATTTCCAAATTAGATTTGGAAATACTGCTCATCATTATGTTAATCTAATGAATAAGTCTGTGGCCTAAATATTACAGAGAATTATTTTATACTTTCATTTTCTTCTAAACTGTATATTTTATTTTTTCAAATCAAACTCGCTTTATTAATAAACCAGAATGTGGTCTAAGTATATAAATATCTTATAGAAAATTTATTTTTCTGTCTTATTCTAATTTATTGTTGACAAATAAATCTCTGGCCTAAATTTTGTAGACAATTATTTTATTGTAAACCTCGTATGTGAAGCTATCTTTCCAACCAAATTAGCCTTATTAATAAATAAGTTTGTGGCCTCAATATACGCATGTCTTGTAGAGAACTCGTTTCTCTCATTTTATTATGAATTTTGTGTATGAGCAGTATTTCCAAATTAGATTTGGCTAATTAATAAGTTTATGGCCTAAATTATACAGATAATTATTTTCTTTCATTATGTTAATCTAATGAATAAGTCTGTGGCCTAAATATTACAGAGAACTATTTTATACTTTTATTTTCTTCTAAACTGTATATTTAATTTTTTCAAATCACACTCGCTTTATTAATAAACCAGAATGTGGTCTAAATATATAAATATCTTATAGAAAATTGATTTTTCTATCTTATTCTAATTTTTTGTTGACAAATAAATCTCTGGCCTAAATTTTGTACACAATTATTTTATTGTAAACCTCGTATGTGAAGCTATCTTTCCAACCAAGTTAGCCTTATTAATAAATAAGTTTGTGGCCTCAATATACGCATATCTTGTAGAGAACTCGTTTTTCTCATTTTATTATGAATTTTGTGTATGAGCAGTATTTCCAAATTAGATTTGGCTAATTAATAAGTTTATGGCCTAAATTATACAGATAATTATTTTCTTTCATTATGTTAATCTAATGAATAAGTCTGTGGCCTAAATATTACAGAGAACTATTTTATACTTTTATTTTCTTCTAAACTGTATATTTTATTTTTTCAAATCAAACTCGCTTTATTAATAAACCAGAATGTGGTCTAAATATATAAATATCTTATAGAAAATTTATTTTTCTGTCTTATTCTAATTATTTGTTGACAAATAAATCTCTGGCCTAAATTTTGTAGACAATTATTATATTCTAAACCTCGTATATGAAGCAGTTTTTTCAACCGAATTGGCCTTATGATTGGATAAGTTTGTGGCCTCAATATATGCATATTATTGCATATCCGGTAGAGAACTCTTTCCTTATTTTATTTTAAATTTGATTTTGAAAAATATTTTTAAATCAAATTGATCTAATTAATAAATGGTCTGTGACCTAAATTATGCACAGAATTAGTTTATCATATATTATTCTATATTTTGTGCGTGAAGTTACTTCTCCGACCAATTTATAAATAAGTTTGTGGCCTAAATATATGCATATCTTATAAAGGATTAATTTCCCTTATTTTATTGAAAATTTTGATGTCATTTCCCAATTAAATTGGCCTAAAATAAGTTTGTGGCCTAAATTTTCTAGAATTGTTTCCTCTTGTTTTATTCAAAATTTTGTGTATGAAGTCATTTTACCAATAAGTTTTTGGCCTAAATATATGCACATTGACAGATAATTATTTACCCCTATTTTATTCAAAATTTTGTATAAGAAAACTTTCCATATAAAGTTGCTTTATTAATGAATAAATCTCTGGCCTAAGTATATATTATGATGATATGATTGTATAAAAGTACTCTATCTTATTTTTTCGATTAAATTAAACTTAATATAACTCTGTGGCCTAAATATATCTTATAGACAATTACATATTGGTAACGTTTTACTTCTGTACTCCTGTACAAATACATAAGCGAGGGAAGAATGCAATGATTGATTTCGTAGTCAGTTAAATCCTTGCGCTTGGCTACGGCCAATTTAGGTCAAACGGTATATTTGTTACGTCTGGTATTGCTGAACTTCGCAAAGAGACATTAATAATTTAGCAGACCTAATGCGTATATATTGTCTGGAAGGTGTTTAAGCGTCGTTTTTGATTTATTTGTCTTCTGGTTACATCTTGTGTCGTGCAGCCGGATTCTCGCGCAGAGATTTATTATAAGCATTGGATATGAATAGTCACTTCATTTAATACACCAGCGCCACAATATACCGACTATTGTGAGCGTTGCTGGACAACTAACGGGCTCTATTTGTCCACTTAATTAATATAGTCAAGCTACCCAATATTTTCTTTTGCTTTTGCAGCAATTCGTCCTTAATAAAATTTAAGACTCGAGTATGCTGTGCTCTATCCCCAATGGGTTTGTTTGCGTCCTTTCCAGCAAGCCATTGGTCAAGACTTTTCAAACCAGACAGATTCCTCAAGAGAGTATTAATCGAATAGTTCTCCAGAAGGTAATGTTTCAAAATCATTTCCCCTAGAATTTATAGACTTGACAATGTTATCTATCTTGCTCCAAGATAGCACTCACTTCTGGGAATTGTTACAGATTCGTTGCGCTCCTAGTAGTTTAATTAGTTTATTGCAATTTGGAACACTGGCTCTCTTTACTTTCCCGATAACGCTTACTGATACCTGTGGCTTCCTTCCAGCTACGTTGTAATGGAAAATATGAGTTCCGTTCGTAATTTCTTTGTTCAAGGATAACAGAATTTAATTTAATATTAAATTGTAATGCATAATATTACATTTATGCCACATTGCTGCTTTCCATAAACTAGCTCGGCGCACGAAACGAATGTTTACTTTTATTTATTGTTTTGTGTGCGAAAGTAATTGGTATTTTGTGCACTCTCGCGGAAATATATTGTATGCTCACACCAGGTGAGCTTTGGCATTATTTGATGTAACACGCATATTGAAAATAATAATGACCTGTGGTTAATACTAAAAGCCTGACACAACGAGCTATGCTTTCATATTTAACCTGATTGACTCGCCACACTGTATTTGGATGCAGAAGAAAAATGATGCTGAGCTCCTCGTTTCCACCCTGCGAAAACTGCTGACAAATGATAAGGAAGTGATTGAGCTGTTGGCATGGCTAAGTCAATCAGTATAGATTATATAACCTCTTGTCATTTGATCCGTAAACTCGTTTAAAGGGCATTGGCGTAAGAAATTGTAAAATATACCGATGCCGGGACAGGTTGCCTGATTCGCTGTCAGGTTAGAACGCTCTTGGATGGAAGACGGATAGTTATCGTAATGGTGTTTTATTCGTAGGGAAAATTTAAAAAACCCGCCATTTTGTTTTGCATTATTGGTAACTAATATAATATTGCATATGACACAATTGGTACGTGTTACCTTCCACATCCGTTTGTATTGCATTCAGCTTCATCGAGTCCACAATAAATGTCGGGCGACTGCATAAAACAGTGCTGCTACAGAATCGTATCTACCTATGATAAAGCAATTACCGAAACAATACGAAGAGGAGACAATGAAACTCTTGTTATTAAGATCTGTTTTGCAAATACTAAACACGGTGAGAACAAAGGAATTAATTATGAAGAAGAACCAGATGTCTGTCGCAGTTTTATCTACGCTCCCCGACAATTTATGGCGGAAAGAGAAAAACAAAGGGATCGCAGGAATCTTATAAAAACCCATATCGTTTTAAAGAAGTCTCAGTTTATTCAGTTGACACTCTTTGTTTATGTTTCTTTTATTTTAACGCATTTAATTTCAAGGGATGTTTGCACATTTTTAATTTTGTCATTAAGCGAAGGAGAAACACGATTATTCTTTAGGGGTCAGGATCCAGGGAGGCGCCTTTCACGCCCTCCTTCATTTTATCCGCTCAGCTCCATACCGTTGTAAATGGCACGGTATGTCAGTACGAGAAATAAACTAATACGAACTTTTTAAATTTTTGGGGAAGAAACTGAACAGTATCGAGGGGACTCACCCCCAAATTCTGACGAGTGATATAGTCGTAACAAAGTAAATATTTCCCATATAATTAATCACATATCCCATATTCGTTCATAAATTGTCATAACGTTCCTATGGCAGTAATTCTCTTTCGGCAAATCGATCACCAATCTTCAGGCCGCGGCTAAGAATAGTTGTAGGACCCTGTGTGGAGGTATCGTCGCTGCGTCGGTGGTCAAATAAGTGAATATGAACCTCAGATCTTTCCCTTTTATGCCTATGCAGTCCAATTTCGGACACCTCGTGTATATGTTTCGTAAATCCATATTATAAAGGCTTTGGAAATTATGTTTTCGTCAGCAGCTGATAACGCCTGTAAAAAATAACTCCTCAGAAATGACGGATAGTGCAATTTCCGAAAGTACTTCCAGACGACGGTTTTTATTTGCATATTCACCTTTGCTCGGATTATCACCCGAATTTGCGAAATATATTTTGTGCGTCACGCTTGTAGAAGAATAATTTCACATTTTATAATTTATTATCCCCGAGGGTGGGCAAAACAAATGACAAATCACTTTACTACATTCTAGTCAAGATTAATGAACATTTGGCAAATCTTTTTTGGGAATTGTTTTACAAAAACACGTTCATATGTCATAGCAGAAGTAACATGGAAATAAAAAATATTAATGATTCACTGGGAAAAAGTCGCAGAGGCTTATTTATGGATCTCTTGATCTCTAAATAATAAATGAAATAATAATTCTTTACCTCTTGTTTTTTTAAGGCTTTTAGTAAACGAATACTCGCGCCGAGTTCCAATTTTTTTTCGATTAAAACTTTATTAATACACCCACAACATTAAAAGTTCAATGCAAACAAACTCAAGTACTATCGACGTTAAAAAAATTTATCCAGATTTAACCGGCAGCGGACAATACCGGGTAAAAAAAATAAATTGCCATTTAAAGAATCTTGGATGTCACATGTCAGCGAGCGATGATGTAAGTAACAATAGAATTGATTGACGTATTTCGTTTTTTGTGTCGCTTGAATAGCTCGTGCGATCCATAATATATGAAACTTTTACTTGGAGAGTTAATAAAATCTGTATCTTATAAAAATCACTTCTAATGATAACGTTGTCTGATACATAAGGGTTCTGACATCATTTTTTGTAAATGTTTCATTGTTTTTAGTTATTAAAAAACATATACACACTTGCTACAATGAGATGACAGGTATTTGGGGGTAAATAGCGGCGAGGCTCTACATGTGGGGTAAAAAAAAAAAAAAAAAAAATCATATAGCATTTTATCTAAGAAATTATATACTCTATCGAGTGTCGGACCAACACTACTAATTGAATATATGTCCCAGGAATCTGGGTCGCCAAATTATGAAATTATGATAGGCCACCTGAAGCTGTTGTAATAACACCTTACCGGACCCCCAGCCCAGACAATAAGACAATATTAAATTTTTATTACGTCCTTCACTTAGCCTCGCTGCAAGTTATGTTACAATGCACAAATTTTATTGCTTCCTGAACTTTTTTAGCCCCGCGGAAACTTCAGCCGGGAATAAACTCCCTTTATGGTGTCCTGTTCAGCGATACTTTTAATGAAAAGTTTTATTGTTCCGTATGCTCTTTGATGAAAGTTGTAACGGTTTCAATTAGCGCTGCGATTGCTAATTTCTTTCAAGGAGCCGTTTCACGCTCCGGAATTAAAATCACGGCAATTAGGACTGCACGAAACGATATCTAAGCGTTGCCGATAAACATTTACGCGCGTACAGCGTGGTCCAGGCAAAGCGGTTGGTCTCTCGTCAACTAACGCACACCTGTCGGATTACATCATAAAAAATTGTCATTTTAGCTCTTCTGTAAAACCGGATGGAACCTACTTGGATGCTGAGGGAATACGCGACAATGCCATTAATATCATCCGTTAGTTAGATGGCAATTTTGCGACTTAAGCGCTGCGAATAAGATCAGATAAGCCGGGAACAAAGCGGTAAATGGGGAGATAAAAAACGTATTATTATTGGCGGCGTTCGGAAATTAACTGCTTTATCAATTAACAAAGAGACAAAACAAGTTGTTCCTTGCAGGGCGAAGGAATTGCAGGCTACGTGGCATCCATTAATAAGACAACATAGAAACAAATCGCCTCGGGATTAATTAAAAATGTAACAACATAAAGATTGCGCTGAATAGAGCGCCAATTTTCGCTAACTTAATTCTTATAAAAGCTCTCCGAGTTCGGAAAATGATTAAAGCATTTAGTATCTCATTAAATATAAATTGATTTTTCCTCGAACACATAACAGGAGTTCTAATCTGAGGACTTATCGATAAAGAGTAATAATGGAGTTCTACTCCGATTGTGACGAAGGGGTGTTCTCACTTTGTTCGTGTCTTAGCAAACAGTACCCGATCGATCCTAGGTAATTAAGTGGCCCATTCTGAAACGGAATAATTAGTAATGCATACATTTTAATGCTCCAAGGGAACTACAACTATACAGCATGCCATGGAATGGATTATTTTATTTTTCGAGCGACGACATGGATCATGTGACACCTCCTTTGAAAGGTATTTTACGTTTCTATTGAACAATGTCAATTTGCAATTATTTAAATGGCATCTTTACGTTTATTTTGATGGCGATTTTGTATTTTATGATCACCCTGTACATTAGAAATATCAGAAAATTCTTGTGGTCCGATAGAGAATTAAAAAACCTCTCGAAAGAGGTGTCACATGACTTATGTTTCAAGAACTTCGTTAAAAATACGGAACCCCTCAAGGTTCCAACACAGGGCCCCTTCTATTTCCTCTATATATATTTGATTTTTCTCGTAGTATATTGAGCAAAACAACATATTTTTTCAATTGTATTTCTTGTTTGTATTCTTAATGTTAAAATGAAAACTACAGCGAGTCTTAAGTGGGCTTTCTCGACATGTTTCCCAAACGCTTCAGAGACGAAATTAAAACGATTAACGTTTGTTTTTTCCCACAGCTACTGATTCAAAATTATTTTCCCATTTACCCAAACGCCCACAAGCCTAAATTTTTTTCCAGAAATTCGCAACTACGGTCCTTAAAAATTAACGTTGCGTGTTTCTTAATTAATTTCTGCATTTCTTGTGTTTAATATAAACCCCCGCTAATGGGACAACCTGTGCAATCCCCAGTTTGTTGGTTTCCCCAATTAAACGCACACCTGCATTATTACTCCAACAACGTCGTTAGAGTACATAAGAAATCTTCATCTCTAACTTCGCAAGTTGTAAGATTAAAAAGGTGCTACGCCGCGGAGATATGATTATTGTTATTATTATAGTTATTGTTATTGCAGATTTTTATTTCCTCCTTCGTCTGCTACTTCCGGCGCATTTTAGTACAATATACCATTGTACGTTTTCACCCCGACGTGAAATATACATGTAGTTGAAATAAAAATTGGCTCGCGCGGCACGAACGCAGGGCCGGCTCTGGCCCGAAATTTAGAAAGTGTCCCAATTTATTTTGGCCCTAACCGATATTCAATATTTCATACAATACGGATTAAAAGGTGTAGATTGGTCGAAGACGATACCAGAACTGGAATCGATATATTTACCTAGGAAGTAATTTTTGGAATAAGGAATTTCTCCCATTATACTAGAAATGTCCAGTGTATCCAGTAAAAATAGAGGAACTGAGACTAACAGAGTTCACTTCGTTTCAAAAGATCACGACAATATGGCGAAAACGTGAAGCACTGAAAATAATCGAAGAAGAAGAAAACTCGGAAACTATTCCACAAATCGTAAATTTCGTGAAGGCCTAGAAAGAGTTTCTTATATCATCAGATATATTATATTTTCAGTCTTATTCAATAAATTATTTTCTACTTTGTTATCTTCTTCTTCGGTCGGTTCGCCCGCGTCTGGCGCCGGCCCTGTGCGCGGCGCGGAAATAAATTGTGGAATATATTCTCCAATTTACTTTCGATTCACGTCTTGAGAATAAAGAAAAATCTTGTATGCAGAATGTTCGTATTTATGTAAAACTCACCAGGAAACGTATAGGAACCACGAGACAGAGAAAATATAAATGTTTGTTGATTTAGTTGGAAGGGAGCAATGTAATTCGCGGACTAATTTAATATTTATTTATTCTTTTTACAAATTCAGATTTGTGTAGTCCTCATTAAAACTCGGGGAGACGCATATTTTATGCAAGTTTCGCCACTTAAATGGAAACAATACATCGCCCCATTTAAAAATGAGGGACGTTTCACACAAATCAAAAGTCAACACCAAATTGTCCATCGTTAAGCGCATTGTCAAGATTTTTAAAACAAATGACTAATTTCTTTAAAATATTTAAGACGCAAAAGCAAATAAGTCGAAATGCGGTCCTGTGCCAGGTTTATCAAGGGTATTGCCCTACTGTTAAATGAGATGAAGTTTGTATAATCAACTCGCATCAATTAATCGCAAATAAAATCACTCATTTCACAGTTCAAATCACAATTTAATCGAAACTCGAATCACAAATAAATCACAACTCAAATTGTGACTCAAATCACAGTTTAAATCACAGTAAAATCAAAAATTAATTACAGCTCAAATTAAGACTCATTTCACAGTTTATATAACAACTTAATCAAAATTCAAATCGTAACTCAAGTAACAACTTAAACTATAATTCAAGCCTCAACACAATCACAGCTCAATCACAATTTAAATTACAACTTAATTGACAAATTAAATTACAATTTAATCACAACTCAAATCATGTTTCAAATCACAACTCAAAGCATAACGCAATCACAGCTCATTCACAATTTAAGGTGCAACTCAAATCACAACTTAAATTACAATTTAATTCACAGATTAAATTACAACTTAACTCACAGATTAAATTACAATTTAATCACAACTCTAATCATATTTCAAATCACAACTCAATTACAACTCAAAACAGAATGCAATCAAAACTCATTTATAACTCAAATTAAATCAATTCACAGTTCAATTCACAACTCAATAAAAACCCAAGTCGTAACTCGATTAATAACAAACTACAACTCAAATAACAACACAATCACAATTCAAGTCACAACTCAAATGACAATTTAAATTACAACTCAATTCACAGATTAAATTACTATTTAATCATACATCAAATCACAACTCAAATCATATTTCAAATCACAATTCAATTACAACTCAAAGCACAACACAAATCAAATTAATACTCCATTCACAGTTTAAATCACAATTTAATCACAACTTAATCAAAACTTAAATCATAACTCAAGTAATGACTTAAATTAGAACTCAAATTACAACACAATCACAACTTAATCACAATTCAAGTCGCAACTCAAATGACAATTTAAATTACACCTCGAATCACAGATTAAATTAGTATTTAATCATAAATCAAATCATAACTCAAATCACAATTTGATCACAACTCAAAGCAGAACACAATCAAGACAATTCAATTTAAAACATAATTCACAGTTTGTAAATAACAGTTTAATCACAACTTAATCAGACCTTAAATCATAATTCAAGTAATGACTTAAACTACTACTCAAATTACAACACAATCACAACTTAATCACAATTTAAGTCGTGACTCAAATGACAATTTAAATTACACCTCGAATTACAGATTAAATTATTATTCAATTATAAATCAAATCACAACTCAAATCGTTTTTTAAATCACAACTCAAATAATAAATTAAGTCATAACTTAAACTACAACTAAAATGAAACAATCAATACTTAATTACAACTCAAATTAAAACTCAATTCATAGTTTTAATCACAATTTTAAGCGTAAATCAAATTGTAACCAGATCAATTCCTTAAACTACAATTCAAATCACAACACAATCACAGCTTAATCACAATTCAAGTCGCAATTCAAATCACAACTTAAATTATAACTCAATTCACAGGATAAATTACAATATGATAACAATTCGAATCATAATTCATCACAACCCAAACCACAACACAATCAAGATTTAATTACAGTTCAAATTCAAACACAATTCACAGTTTAAATCACAATTTAATCACAACTTAATCAAAACTCAAATCGTCACTCAAGTAATGACTTATACTGCAACTCAAATCACAACGCAATCACAACTTAATCACAATTCAAGTCACAGTTTAAATCACAATTATCACTACTCAAAGTAAAATACAACGACCAACGACAAGGCGTACATTTTTATATTTGGAAACTTACTACTGTAGCTATCAAGATCCGCCGATCGACTGCGCCAGATTCGTAAAAATAATTTCATTGTAAAAGTAACTGTATTTTAGTTTGTAAATTTTCTGGTTTAGCATACATTTTTCGTGACATTGAAATGACTGACTTTACTGTTGCATCATCTGATTTCCTTCGGCGACGCCGTCCCGCCGCTTCCGATCCCGGCAATTCTAAACAGTTCCGTATTAAATCACTAAGGTAATGTGATATCAAGGTTTGTTTGCTAGAATAATTTCCACAAAGTTTAAATTAACATCTAGTATGCAAAATGATATAAGTTTCTGCGAAACCACATTAAATGTTTGTAAACGTTGAAATTGAATGAACGAAGTTAAAAACTTTAATTATGCTCTGCAACAATTTTGCTAAAGGAGCAATTATTTTACCTAGCCAAGTCTTGCTGAACATCAAGCAACATGTTCCCCTTGCATCTGGCGGTTCAATTCGCGAAATACAATTTCCAGGGAATTATAAAGAAGTAAACCTAGCACGGAAATGAATGATATAGTTCTTGCCAGCTTAGAGTTTCCAAAGTATTCATAATGCAAAAGGCGACATTAGAAAGAGATGTAGCATCAGTTGAAGAAAGAGCGCAACTAATTAAGTAGTATGTCACAGTCCAAGGTCACGAATATGTGACAAAAAAATTTGTTACAAAATCATATACATGGAACACTCGGTTTTTCGTCAATGATTTTAGTTTCGTTCAGCTCTGTATAATAAAGGCAGCATCCGGTTAAAAGTGTTTACATACAAAACATGCTGCACGTTAATGTAATTTTTTTTAGTGTGCAATGTGTGGCTTATTTTAAAACAACGCCAAAGTTTTGCGTGAAAACCGGTGTCGTTTTGAAGCAATCACGACGTAAACTTTGTGCCAGCGAATTTATTTCACGATAATAGGGAACTATATCGTCATTATCGTAAAACTTCCGGTGGCGTGAACCACGAAATTTTACGAGTAAATATTATGATTTCATCGGCGACTAACCTATGATTATGTTACAAGGTTTACTTATTTAAACGTGCCCATTTGCCGAAATGAAATAATTATCCGGAGCCGGAGGGAAACGACCGTAAATGGAAGTAGAACATTTTTTTTTGTATCATTGAGGAAAGAATAATATACAAAGGGATGTGAACCCTCATCTTCCTCTTGTACCTGTATGCTTAGAAAAATATCCAATTTGACATACACGGTGAGGTTAATCATTTGTGTTTACATCACATCCAAAGCAAGCTTTTCCAATAGATTTCGGACGTGTTAATTTGCAAATGGAAGTAGCTTGTTAAAGAGTTGACAGTGATCCGTTCCATAATTCCCGAACGAAAAAATCCAAAGTCAACATTGGAACGGAAAAATGTTATTCCTTGCCACGAAACGAACAGAGTGCATTCCGTTCCGTGACTAGGGACGGAATTTCTGTAAATAACTTAAATTAAGGGCGCACTTAGCAGTCGCTTTTCATTTGTTTATTAAAAAATTAATAACGACAAAGTCGGGAGCACAGCAATCGTAATCCCTTTCCGACTTTTCCTTGTCCGTGAAATAAATTATATCAAACAATCAATTTGGAGTCTAGCGTGACACATTATGTCCCGGTGGAGTTTAAATTCTTGAATAAATTATCGAAGTTTCCATTGAATTCTTTATTTTGCTTGATCCCGGCCCACGTGAAATATTAAAAGGACAAATGTTCATCACTGAGGGTGCAATAAAATATACAGCAAATAGGAATCCTCTAATTTGTACCAGTCAAATCAATTCAATAGGTAATGGGGCTTTGAAGGGTTAATAACAATCCGCAGGGAGCGAGGCAACATCGGGGGAATATTCAGATCAAAGTCGACGATGCCATGTTACAGAAGGAGTAATTAAGACTTAAGTTTACCCCCCATCATTAACAAAAATGTCCTCGTCCTTAAAAATGAGGTGGGGGAAAATGGTTACTTTTCTGCAGAAAGAAAAAGTTAGGTACCGATTAACAAGGTTGGTGGTACTGAAAAAGTGGGGGGGGAGTAAATTTAGTGCTGATAAATATAAGTTCCTTGTGGCTATAAATGTGCGCCTTTACAGTTGAAATCACTCGAAATTCACTGAATGCAGAACTTCCGCTGGGCATACCGAATTATTGACACGTACTCGGGAAACACCCCGGACGCTCTAAGGAAGTAAGAACGTAATGACCAAATATCAGACCAATGACGACTTCCTATTGTTTCTTTACGTAAATTAGCTATTAGCTCCACGTCATTGTTCTTATTCTAACGGCCGTAGCGAGCTAGCTACCTCCCTCTCTCCCGTAATGAGTCATCGTTACCGCCGCGCCGTGAGCGAAATTATGGGGGCATGCGAAAATTAGAGGATAGGAAAGCCATTCACCGTAATGGCTTCTAATTTAAAAACAACCTCACGCAATTTTGTTATTAAAAAGTTATTATATTATTCTTTATTCAATCAGGAAGGGTACGCCAGTCTAAAAATACGCACCTCGGATAATCTACCAAGGAAGTGGGAAACTCGAGAAAAATATTGCGAACGAAGAAACAAGAAATGAGGGATGTACCTCGACTTCATTATTCCTCGTTAAATGCTATACGTTTGAGTATCACAATGCGATGTGAACTTAATCGTTATTTCTTTCAGGAGAAATAAGAGTATCAAGTAATTTCCTTTGTTCGTCATAAAATACGAATTTATAAATGCATGCTCAATGCCCGAAGCCCAGTTAGTGGTCAAACAGCTGCAATAATACCTCGAGCACAGAGTAATATAGTGGGTTGTATATCCTGTGGTACTAAATGTTCGATAAATTAGCATAGATCGCCATCTACTTTGTTCATTCTTAAACTTCAGCCAATATTTGGGATCTCTTGTAAATTTGCATCGATTTCATAGTTAGTCATTCTTTGAAATAGCGCCTAGAATTATCGTACATCATGAGTTTTAATTTCTTCATGTTTCCGATTAAATCCCAAGTTCTAATTTTTGTTGTCCTAATCTTAACAATTTGAGTCGGCCAAGATCGCTGGCAACGGCATGCAATTTATAGCTCGCGGCACAAAGTCGCCTTAAAAAAGGTTCTATTGAATAAATAGCATAAATGCTAATATATCTCGATAAAATCCTGTCCTCGAGCTCCGACAACGTACATGCACTCAATCACGAACACTTTTCCACTTTTTGCAGTTTGATAAATGATACATTAATAGAAGGAGTTCAGACTTAACTGAATAAATTCGTGAGAAGTCTCGAAATTGCTTTAAGGGGCACTTGACGTAGTGGTAGAGTTCATCTGTACTCAACATCAACCTTTCTACGATGGGCCGTAGAATCTATTGACCTTATTCCAAGCGAATATCCCCTCTAAAATCAATCAAAAATTATATCTTCACATCGTGTAGCCTCTCCTATAAAAAGTTTCATCAGCAGATTGATTTTCGATACTCTCGCAGGGGATTTCTACATCAACGTCGTATTATTTTCGCTAATTATATGGAACATAAAAGATTGCTAGTTGTAGAGTTCACTTTAAGTAGTGTTTAATTTGTAACAATTCTTTTAAATGAAACTTTGTTGGTCGTTGTCAATTTAAGTTTGTAAACTGCCTATGAACAAGTCTCGGAGTACTGAATATTTAATGGGGCAGATTTTATAAGGGATATCTCATTAATCAAATTTAGTCCAAATCTTGGATTCATAAGTATCAACAAATCTACGGGCGCTGTTTACCTCTTCTTGAGTGTATTAAATTGTCATTAGGGATAAAATTACTGGAAATAGTAAAGGAAGTAAAAATGTTCCTCTGAGAGCGTCAGGTAATCTGCAATATTCTGGAGCAAGATCCAGAATATAAACCTGCTTCCTTGCATAGTGATGAATAGTTTTTCTCTCTTGATTCACACGCTATTGGTTTTTCTTATAAATGCGAAGCGTCTGTTAGTATCAATGGTTGAGACCACTAAAACTTTTTGACCATTTTTAGTAAACCATAAATGGGCCTCAGCAAACTGGCCAAGCTTTCTACAAACTGATTATAGTATAAAACCGGCGTTTGAATTATGTTGAAGACTCCTGTATAACACACGCAACATTTTTACATTTCAACGAGCCGTCATCGTTTCCGTCTCGGGGCGCTCGCTCACGACACGGTGCATATCCTGCGATTACTTTGACTCCTTTCGGCATTTCGGCGTGTGCTAATAAATAATGTCCGACTCTGTAGAAAGCCAAATTACTGTTTCATGAGGTACACGCCACATTTGTCTATTTGTTGACAAGACGCTGGGGATTCACTGACCTAAATCTAAAAAATTTATCCGGGAAGCAATTCACAGAGCAATTCCACCTTGGGACACCGGCCACTATTTATCATACATACAAATAGTGCTGGTATACAGCACATGCAGAAGGTAACGAACAACTTGCCAGAGTTTCTGCTGTCGCAAAATTAATTGGCGACGGTTTTTGGTCGTTTAATACTAATCCGCTCGAAATTGCTGGTATAGCCAAATTTTGGTAATAATTTTGAAAATCCGTTGTATTTTAGACAAACTTAAGGTTGTAGAATGTATATTTTACGTATCTATGTCTATGTTATTTGAAACAGAATTTAAAACATATTTGGTAATTAACATAAAATGCGCATCATATACGTGTAAGTTGTGAATCATCCAAAACTTTAAATCAGGTGTTGGTACGCCAAAATGGAGAAATTTTGGTATTAATTTTGAAAATCCATTGTATTTTAGACAAACTTAAGGTTGTAGAATGTATATTTTACTAATCTATGCTATTTGAAACAGAATTTAACGTATTTGGCAATTAACATAAAATGCGCATCATATACGTGTAAGTTGTGAAGCATCCAAAATTTTAAATCAGGTGTTGGTGCGCCAAAATGGACTTCTTAAACGCATTTCTAATACATAAAAGTAGTTGAAACCACTATTAGTCCTTCGTTTCGTTGACCTTCATCAAATATCCCTGCTGGGAAATCCGTAAACACCATAAGAATCAGTTTAGCCGTGGGACCTATTAGAATATTTCGTGAACGTATTAAACAACTTTCCCCCGACTATTTACGTCGTAGGAGAAGTATAAAAAGCATTACAGCCAATAAAGCTCCAGTTTAGTGACTGTCATAAACGTAACATCACAATAAAAGTAAATGTGGTGATAAGGTAAGTCCGATTATAACACCCTATATTAGACGATAATGAGGTCTCAAACATAAAATTAACGCGTCCCAGATATGTGTGTGTCATAAAGTATTGATGGGTTTCTTTTATTGCGCCTCATCCAAGTAAGTCTTTTTTCTTTAGTGTTTGTTTCGAGTCAAGCTATAAGTTTTATTTCAGTTTTGTTTATACCCTAGCAAAGACGCATTAGTAATAATATAACCGATTATGATAGGGATAGGAAATATATAATCTAAAGAAATGTATATTTAAGTGATACATGAATCAGATAAGGTATCACGAATCAGATAAGGTATCACACAATCGTGCAATATCGCCAGTAATCCCGCAGGATGTAGAGATAATTCGTTGGCGCTCCTCGCGTGGGGCTCGGAGGCCATGAGAGAAAACAAAAATATTGCGTAATTCTGCGAATTCGTTATGCATCTACACGCAACATAACTTTGATAAACACATTCAAGGAGTGGCAGTAGTAGGTGCATAAAATGCCATCACAATTTGTACAAGACGCAAATGCGCTTAGTTTGCTCGGCTCAAAGGTCTGCAATCTGGAATATGCAATTCCGCTCTGGGAATGTAAAGCGATAGACGCCAAAACCAGAAGCACGGGGACAGGAGCATATTCCTTAATACTAGCCCGACAAGGCGAGAAGCCGGCGACATCCCAGAAAAATTACCGGCCGCCTCGAAACGCGCACTTGTCTCGGTGTTAAGCAGCTCTTGAGCTAGCAAGCAGGTTTTTATATTCCCACGAAAATAAAAAAATATTTAACACGTCGAATATTATTCAAACGCAATGCGAAATGATGTTTTGCTACTCTTAATAAGTAAATGAATATGTTTACCCTACGTTTATAGTCCTGATGTCTTAATCCCTTGAGAAGATTTCCAGCGCTATAAATACGCGCCCTTATAGATTATTTGGGGTTAAATGTCTTAAAGGGCAAGCTGTTCTCTTTGATTTGTAACTGTAGGTTGGCTAATAACATTATTTATAGTACCCTATCCTTACACTCATTAATATACTGTCGAAGTTAAACTTCCCATACAGTCCTTACCGACCCTACTTTAGCCTTCTGGATACGTGAATTAATCATAATTCGCTGTTTAAGTTACATAACACTTATTGACAGTAAACCTGTTTGTATTATATATTAGACCAAAGGGAACTTGAATATTTTATGTATCTGTACGGGGCGTTTCAGTTTTTATTTTTCAGGGGTATAAGAGGGGGGCTATCCCTAGCAATCTTGTGTGAAGAACCCACTAGGGGATCGGTCTCTAAGCAAGTCCTTGACGTACTGAAAATTCTTTTCCTATTTGCTAAGATTCCTTACGCTTGCAAATATTTGATTTTGATTATGAGTACCTAATCATTTATATAAAAGTTAGATTTGGATGCTTCCATGCGTCAGCCTTTCAATCGTTGGATTCCTTCTTTCAACGTTTGTCAGCACTGGCTTGGTCTTCACTGTAGAAGTCGACCAAATTATTAATGTTATCATCTTTCGCCTTTTATAATAGAAGAAACAAATTATACATTTGCTAAATCTCAGCCTCAGCAGAAGTGAAAATATGCCATTACCTTCATTCTTAACACCCATTTTCTTTGTTATCGAACACCTCTCTTACAGTCCAATACGCTTATACTTGCTAATATTGTGCTTTAGTGTGGCCCTCTCTGACACCAATTACGAAATTGGTGACGCGGAAAACAACCCTTAATTAGCGGTCCCTCATTACAGGAATACACCTTTTCCCCAGGTACGCGAATATTTTGTTCGCGTGGGTGGGCGGGGAAATTAATAAACCCATCCATTCGTCACATGATCCGCGCCTCGGCGGACTAAGTAAATATTGTTTCGGCATCGGCCTTGTTAAAAAACCGACTTATTTGTCCTGTAAAGTAATCCAGAAGGTCCTGAGAGCGCACACATCGATTACACCCAGATATCGAGGAAAATGACTTTGCAGCGGTCAGCCTACATAGGGAACGTCTCGCACCGCCCCCTGCAGTTTTACGATGTGTTAACCCTCCCACTACTCTCAGATGCAGCTAAATAAAAGCTCAGCTGGAAATGGTCAATTCTGCATGCCCTGCATGCTCCTGTCATCCTTCCAGGATTTTAAATTTACGGTCGCCACCAGCGCCATTCGAGACTCTATTTGTAAGGCTAGAATTTAGAACAAAATTTCCTTCCAGGTTCTTTTAGCTTCACCGGGATGAGACATGATACACGATGAGGAGTTTCTACTAGATATAATGGAGACTCGCCTAGAATTTATATGTTGCAGGTACCGCTTTATGGGTCATATAGGGACATAAATAACGTACACGAACACTATAAACCACAAAAATTACATCAAATAAGTCGTAGGACTAGAGCAACTATTTTTAATTTTGTAAAATTCTTGAGAAACAGCACTAGGACAGTCTCCAGCTGCTATCGCCGCCAACATACTTACTTTAGACGCTACAAGTTATATGGCCTGTCAGCTAAGCTGTGTTTGTAGAAATATTGTCTGATCTACCAACCCTGGTGTTCCATAAGGATCCGTCCTAAGGCCCACTTTTGTTTCCCGTTCAATTAACGACTTACCGTCTGCAATAATTAGTCCTGTATAGTTCTGCTGATGGTAGTGTACTTCTCAGTTCGATTAATATGACTGATTCTAACATTGCTAGATGTATGCAGACTAACTGGATTAACTAAGGTTGTCATTACCGAATGGGATAAAAACTAAATCCAATTAAAACTCAGCGAGTTTCAAAAAACCTTTCAAAAGTGGACCAAGCTTAAGGTGAGGTCATGTCTAGGAGCACTCCGATATTTATGCTTAACCCTACTTGGCTTCCTGCAACTACTATTGCTGTATACATCGCAGAGTTGTCCTGGTTTAGAATAATGAAGGATAATAAAATTTGCTTTCCTTTAATATTGCATGAGAGGCTAAGAAATCTGTGATAATTTACTGAAGTTATTTTGTGATTTTTTCCTTTTCTGACGTTAGCTGCTAATCAAGTGGCAGAACTTTCCTGAACTACTTTCAAGTCCAACTAGTTTCAATCATCAACAATGCGATAGCGCGCCTTTTCATAAAAAGCTCTTCTTTACATTTCCATCCACTTCTGGCCTTCACAACTTTTGAATGGCTGCTAAAAGCATAGTAAACCGTCGAATATTTCTCGTTGCACTTTGAAAGGAAGTAGGATGACTACTTTGTAATAACATTTCTGCGTGGTATATTTTCCTCATAGTTGGTTATTTAATTTCAAACTCTTGGTAAAAAATTACTTTAAGATATATATTTAAACCGCAGTTTCTCCTTTACCGAAACGAAACATAAATTATAGATTTTAAACCGCGCTCCAGCAATATGCAACCTCTAGATAGTTCCATACATTTTTTACCTGTACAACCAAGCAGAGATTTGTCTTTCGGTAAGTAACATTGCATGTAAGCATCGGAAATCGCATCCTTCTTACTTTGTTTTCACGGCACACCCAACATCTTCCCCGGGTGAAAATCTACTGCAGTACAGGGTCGTATATTTAAAACCTTTTGTCACACTCCACTTCTCCAGGGAATTTGTCCATTAACCTCCGCAGTTGCTTTATAATTTACCTAACCAAGTCTTGTAAGTGAGGTGTAAAGCTCTACAATATGAGCAATGGAACACGTTGCTAGACATGAAACTTAACAATAACGTTACTTAACGTCTTAGCGAGGTAATGCGCGTAATTAATTTAGAGACCGAGTCCCAGGACCGTCATTGCAGAGACGGATTTTTTCGGCACATAAGATATAATTAACGAACTGGCACTCTCAAGCCATATGTGCTAACCATCTAAATGATAAAAATCAGCAATAATAAAGAATATTAAAAAATTTACTTGCCTCAGATATGCGCCAGTTACACCGACAGACGTTGAATCAGCAGCGAAGCAATTATTATTTTCGGTTATATTTTATGCTCATCCTTCAAATATGCCGGGATACCCGCTTTGTTGCGCCGCGATTAACATTAATAATAACAATGTTTAAATACTTCCATACGCCAAAACAGTAATAAATATTGAGGCGCGTGTGACAAAATCGCCTTCCGCATCACTGCTGACACTCTTTGTTTCTGTTCGCTGAAATTTTGTATTTCTGCGGCATTGTGGATTTAAGCTGATGTGTTTGTATAGTTCGTCCTTGTTAAACTTGCCCTCTTTATTTATTTTCGCCTCCACACTTTTCCAAGTTATACCATTTGTTTACTTTATTCGCAGCCCTAACGCTTTCCATTTAAGGGACAAAGTATAATTTGTTTCGCACGTCCACTTTAATTAGTGTCCTAACTGTTTTTAATTTAACGTACAAATAGGCGTTTAAATTCAGCGAAGAGATTTTGAGCCAATTCATATTTTTTAAGGCGATTATGTTCTAATTGGAAGACTTGGAAATTAATTAATTACGTATTCAGGCAATATGCACCCACTCCCGATGAAGCAGCTAATTATTTAAAGCCTATTGATATTCTCTTGCTATATAAAAATATAAATCGCTATAAAAACCAATTAGTAGCATGCTGCTCAAGGCCAAAGAGAAAATAGCATCGAAGGACAGATTTCCTTAGACTATTAATAAAAATACATTTCTGATGTTATACCAGGCGGCAGTATAAGTCGCTATATGGTCAACGTAGAGCAGAGGGCAAGAGAGACCTACAATCCTGCATGAGAAGCGCTCATACTGTCACCTTTTTCTACTCACATATTTTACAACCTCACAGCAACCTTGCAATATGTGGGTCGAAGCGGACCGTAGCGAAACGAGTCGTGTCGATGCGGGTTGTAGCGAGACAGGTCGGGACTATAGTGGGGACAGATTGGGGGCTGCGGTCAACATAGAGTAGAGGGCAAAGCAGACCTACAATCTTAAATGAGTAGCGAGAATTCTGCCACCATGTCCTACACACATATATTACAAGCTCGTGGCAACTTTACAATGTGCCCGTAGGAGCGGATAGTGGTGAGGGTGGTCGGGGGTATAGTGGGGTCAGGTCGGGGTGGTCGGAGTATGTCGGAGTCGGTCGGTATTGAGATGGGGTATAATTTTATGGTCATTTCTCGTGGTGTCAGGTAAACAAAACCTTCTCAACTCGGCTGGGGCTATTCAAGTCCATTTAGGTTTCGTTATATTTTGAAATACCGTGCGGGTCGTGGAGAGATAGGTTGGGGGTATAATGTGGTCTGGTCGGGAGCATGACAGGGCGGCCGGTGTTGAAGATGGAGTATGGTTTTTCGGTCATTCCTCGTGGCTTCAGCTAAATTAAACCCTGTCGTCCAAGCTGAGGTTATTCTTATTAATACAGTCCATTTAGGTTTCCTTGCAAGTTTTAATGCTTCGCGGGTCATAGAGAGATGGGTTTGGGGTATAATGTGGTCTGGTCGGAGTGGTCGGGAGCATGTCGGGGCGGCCGGTGTTGAAGATCGGGTATGGTTTTACGGTAATTTATCGTGGCCTCAGCTAAATTAAACTTTGTAGTCTCAGCTGGGGTTATTCTTATTAATAAAATCCATTTAGGTTTCCTTTCAAGTTTTAATGCTTCGCGGCTCGTGGAGATGGGTTGGGGGTATAATGTGGTCTAGTCGAAGTGGTCGGGAACATGTCGGGGCGGCCGGTGTTGAAGATGGGGTATGATTTTATGATCATTTCTCGTGGCCTCAGCTAAATTAAACCCTGTCGCCTTAGCTACGGTTATTCTTATTAATAGCTCCCGCGCAGGTCATGGAGAGATGGGTTGGGGGTATAATGTGGCCGGGTCGGAATAGTCGGGAGCAAGTCCTGGTGGTCGTTTTTGAAGACGGCGTATGGTTTTACGGTCATTTCTCGTGGCCTCAGCCAAATTAAACTTTGTCGTCCCAGCTGAAGTTATTCTTATTAATAAAATCCATTTAGGTTTCCTTGCATGTTTTAATGCTTCGCGGTTCGTGGAGATGGGTTGGGGGTATAATGTGGTCTAGTCGGAGTGGTCGGGAATATGTCGAGGCTGCCGGTGTTGAAGATGGGGTATGATATTATGATCATTTCTCGTGGCCTCAGCTAAATTAAACCCTGTCGCCTTAGCTACGGTTATTCTTATTATTAGCCCCCGCGCAGGTCATGGAGAGATGGGTTGGGGGTATAATGTGGCCGGGTCGGAATAGTCGGGAGCAAGTCGTGGTGGTCGTTTTTGAAGACGGGGTATGGTTTTACGGTCATTTCTCGTGGCCTCAGCCAAATTAAACTTTGTCGTCCCAGCTGAAGTTATTCTTGTTAATAAAATCCATTTAGGTTTCCTTGCATGTTTTAATGCTTCGCGGGTCGTGGAGATGGGTTCGGGGTATAATGTAGTCTGGTCGGAGTGGTCGGGAACATGTCGGGGCGGCCGGTGTTGAAGATGGGGTATGGTTTTATGATCATTTCTCGTGGCCTCAGCTAAATTAAACCCTGTCGCCTTAGCTACGGTTATTCTTATTATTAGCCCCCGCGCAGGTCATGGAGAGATGGGTTGGGGGTATAATGTGGCCGGGTCTGAATAGTCGGGAGCAAGTCGTGGTGGTCGGTTTTGAAGACGGGGTATGGGTCTACGGCCATCTCTTGTGGCCTCAGCTGGATTAAACCTTGTCGTCTCGTGGTGGGGCAATTTCTTACCTGAATCATGGACAAGAAGAAGTAGGCGCATGTCCTCTTAAAATCCCGAATTAATTTGCTTACTTCACCTTTGAAGGTATAGGCTTTGAGCTGGTCAATTTTCGCGGTCACAATCCATCATGGAGCTGAACGAAATATAATTATGCCGCTAGAGTTTTAACGGTATAATTGTTCAAACAGTTCGGCCAATTTTTCACATCGTTCCGGTCGTTTGCATTAATGGCATAAACAGATTTGAGATGAGTAATCAATTTATATTGTTTGCAGTGGGATACGTTTACCTGCAATATGATATTTGAGCCGGAGAGGAGAGCGGGTCGGAGCACAGTTCAACAACCATTCGGAACATCTAGTGGCCATTGAGAGAAGTAGCGCCAATTGATCTCGGCAATGTACAGTAATATATCATTTTGAGCGACGTCGTTGAAATAATTTGTGGACATTTGTATTATCTTTTGAAATACGGTCCGCATTACTATAATCAAACTCTGCTTTATAGCCGTTAGCGATTCAATCAAAGTCGTGTATGGTTTAAACAGACATTATATCTCTATCAGGATTGTATAAATGTATGCAGATAGCTCAAGCTGCTGCGCCGGTGAAATATGGGGACGCTATTCCGATTGTTTTAAGAAAGAATCCCGCGCAATTGAAAGATAAGTTAACAGCGGGTAAGCAGCGCGTTTTGGATGATAGTTCGGGAGAGAGGGAAGTGGCGGAGAGAAAAGGATTAGATGCATTTTAGGATCGTTGTGAGTGTAGTACCACACAATATTTTTTATTCTTTACTCTTTGTAGTAAAAAAATACCTTATTATTTTCCGCAGTTAACAATCGCGCGCGAAGTCAAAGTTAAAAAAATTAGGTAAGCAGGCATCCATCTTTCCGGCACGCAACGTCTCCCTGTTACTTTTTAAGATTTCTCCCGCGTGTAATTCAACAATATATTATATCAGATAAAGTGAAGTATATCTGAAAAGGTTTTATCCAGCAATCCTGAAATCCGGGTCTGTAAAACTTTCAGTAATCTAGATTAGGTGGAATCCTCCCAGCATCTACGATCCTTTCCATTATGTATACCCTATATAAATTGAGCTCATTCCCCGAAAGACGCTGCCGTTTTTCAAAAGCATATTTATTTTTGATGAGCTATATAATTTAAATCGGGGATGTGTTCGACACTCAATGCTCTTTGCATGTTGCGTTATTATATTAGCTTGCATAAAATCCATTTCAAATTAGGAAGTGAATAAAGAACTGTCCCTTATTTAGATACCCACTTAACGAGCCTTGTGTACTTTTAAGAATCTCCTATAAGAAAAACTCGAAACATTGTTGTGCCCACAATTTAACAACGAATTATAAATAAGCAACAGTAGGTGTGTTTTGTCATTGACGCGACTGTATTTATCACCAAATTTTACGTAAAAGGATTCCCATCGTTATTCAAATTTTTTCAATAAGTCAAGATTACAGTCAAAATACGGCTGAGTGGCGTAATTTATCGCGCTATGGTGGACGGTGGTATACGCCATGCCAGGGGGAACGTCGATGCAATTACTTATCTTGAAGCATCTTAGACAGTGTCAATGGACAAATATAAAAAATAAACGGTAAGCAATAATTTTTTATTAGATTCTATTTTTGTACTGATTTATGGGGCCATTAAAATTTTAAAAGGAAGCATTGCTTTGGTACTTGTACCACCAGAATTGAGAATACTAGTTGATTCCATAGATTGGTTGTGTGCATACTACTCTCATTATTTTAAGACACAACACCTAGACGATCCCATACTAGTTCGTGATTTTTCCACTTGAACACTCGACGCAAATCCGTATTGTATCGTAAAACTCCGATCCATGCATGAGCAGTTGTAAAACTACACGTCATCAAACTTTTACGGCATATACATTTCTAAAAATTGTTAATTTTATCGTCGGCAGCCTCATTACCTTTAACTAAAGAGAATTACAGTATTACGAATTTTATTCCGATGTAAACTCGAGTTTACGGCGAGTTTAAAGCTTTGATTTTATTTGCTCGAGTGTATTTTCTGCGGAGGAGGTAACGCACGTTGATTGAATTTGCTACCGCGCTTCCGAACATATGCGTGGATGGGACACAGCGGGAATTAATTGACAAAATCAGATTATCGGGTAATTCGATTTGGGTGTTATTATAATTATTATTAAAGAAAGGAACAGAATATATAATTTAGAGTTTTATATTTCTAGATGGCTCATTTCCATTGACAGGAGATACAAAATAAATTAAACGCCTATGTGAGCTTTTCGTTTGTGACGGTCTTCAACGTTACAAATGTACGTACCAGGAAATATATCTTTAGGGAATAGAATATGACGTCAAAAGTCGGCATAAGAGATGCAAAAATTTTTATCAATAAACTCAGTAAGAAGCGTTTTATTAAGCCCGTGAATTTTTAAATTTTCTCCACGCGTTTATACGTATGAAGGCCAGTATTTTGTTGGTGAACGATGAGAATACTCAAATTATTTTGTTCATGTAGAGATTTGTTAAAATTGACGAGAAACTATCAGAAAACTATCGTTTCAAATTGACGTTTAAAGACGTCAAGAGAAAACGTGACGTCAAAAGTCGTCATAGGTGTGCAGAAATGTTATTAAATTCAACAAAAGAGAGGTTATTCGTTAAAATGGACGAAAATTAATCAGCAACCATGGTTTCAAAATGACGTTTATAGACGTCAAGGGAGTAAAATTTATCTGTGACATTAAGTCGTCATATAGGAAGTGTAAAAAATATATTTAAATTCAACATACCGGGTTTTATTATTTTGTTTATGCAGATATGGTTTCTTAAAATTCTGTCTGAATAGGACCCTGTTGCCTCAAACTGGACGTTTAAAACCGTCAAAGGATAATATGTACGCGTGACGTGAAAAGTCGTCATAAACGCAAAACGTGTTTTAACTTGCAATTCAGCCTCTTGTTTAAGAATTTTCGAAGTAAACTGTCAAACTACTCACTAATAGGGTTCCATGTAATAATTGAAAAAAAATACAGTTTTTATCGTACGCCACTAATTAGCAGTTACATTTGTAACAGTAAAACAGATAATGAATGCGTGTATAATTTCCACAAAATTATAATTTCACCGACTTTGCGAATAAGTAATTTACGAATTTAATAGGAAGTTAGTTAATATAGTTAGTTATTTTCTATGGACTTGGAGGGCACGTACAATGGCATGCGTGATATCAGCCGTTATTACAGCATTAATACAAAATATGTGACTGCGGCCAATAACGGCGGCTGGAGTTTCTACCCACAGTTTAAATTCGTGTTGACTTTTTACAAAACAAATAACAGGAGGTACGGGACGTAATTGCACAGTTGGTAGAAAGGGACTATAATAAAAAGTGCCTAGAAATATTCTTGGAGAAATATTTATCAATCAGTTTTTTTATGAAATAAAGCGTTTAATTACACGACGCCTCTATAACAACATTATTCGAGCTTGATCTGAACGCATTGCTCCCAAGGGAAACAATAGAATGGATACCTAAATAGGTCACGAATTTGCGTAGCGACCTACGATTGTTATCGTACGAGATAAGATATAATACTCTGGTTACGTCAGTTATTCCTGATGAGATACAATCATTTCTTTATAAATACGCCACTGATGAAGGCATATTTTTCGAGTGCTCTTCTCATCCCAGAAAACCAGCATACAATTCAATTTAACTTAATTATGAATTAATATTGTTGTCAAAAACAGCCAACGGCAACTAAAGTGTTCTTCGAAGAATAATATTAATATCAACGCCTCAAGAAAACACCAGATACTTCATAATTTACTGTCAGATATCCCTTTCATTAATTTTAACACGGCCTACTTGCGAAATATGATCTAATCGATTTATCCCTACATTCGCCGCTAATCCCTAGAGACAAAACTTCCTAAGAGAAAAGTGAAACCAATCGATTAGCGGCAGTGGCAAGTCTGCGAGAACATACAATTTCATAACTGAATTTTAAAACTTTTTGCTCAAAAAATGCATATTTGATAACGCGCCAGTTACATGCCCAGAAATAAATCAACGCCTCCCCTGGCACAAAAACTGAAACAACATTTCCTTCGGTATCGGAAATTCACTAAACTAACAACTAGACAGACAGAGAACTCAGAAAACGATTGTTTCCAACTTATTTGAAGCCGTCCTACATATAGGACAACAAGCACATGCCCTACTGATAACATATCTAATACTGCAGCATCCAATTTTTAACACAGTTCTGACACCAATTTGCTGAGTAGAGGGCGATTACCCCCACCTTTATCAGCTAAGTAGTGTACCAGGTCCGGTTCTAGATTTGAGGATCTAGGTATTAATATCAGCAGAACTCTTAACCTAAACGTGAGATGATGTGTCTGGTTAATAAGAGCGTTACCAATCTCCGAGGGCATATCAGGGTCATAACTGAGTGAGGATGCGATATTCAAGAGGCTTCGAATGCGACACTACAAGCTGCCGTTGGCAGGATGCTTTGGGGAACATTAAAAAATGTGGCGTATTTTCATCGAACTAGTATATCATTTTAGGTCCGCTAGCAGATTCAGTTGCAAGAGCTTGGCAACCCCCCTTCGATTGCTAATCCGTCTTCTGCTACATTTTAATATTAATAACGCTAATGGCAAGATTATGCCGGAATAAACTTGCTCCCCGACCCAGAAATAAAACTTCCAATAAGCAGCGATAAAGTTCAGTATTAGCGCAAAGCATGTGTCTCGATTTAATGTGGTGTTAGAGGGAAAATTTGTAGCTTCAACGGAGAGTAAATCTGTTCAACATTTATTGGTTAAGAAAATTTATGTTACGTTATATGTTTCCGTAATGGTTGGGGATAAGCAGAGATCGTGATTCTTTCTAAAAAAAAACCTCGATCGCTGACCACGGTCGCATCTACGCCGCCTGCTGAAACGACCGCACAGGCCACTTCAATTTGCATACATTATAGCTTTTATAATTAAAACTAATTTACTACAAGCGATACGGGAGTGATTTTAATCAAAACCGTTCCAAAACGGATTTGTTCAAATGCGGAGGTTTGTTGCCGCGTCAAGCTGTTTATCGAAACCGTAAAGTATGCCGTTGTATGGTCTATAAATTATTACCCCTCGAAATAAGCTGCGGGCACCGAGGATTAAGTTAAGTTTTAGAATGCTTAAAAATAATAATGTCATTAACAAATTGAGCAAGAAACAGTTTCGCGTGGAATCGACCGAAACTTCACCGACTCGGAAGATACGAGGCGGCGCCTGAATCCGCCTGTAGGCGACGCAACCCACTCCGACGGCCTCCGCCGATGATTTCCGACCGACGTGTGTTCTCCAATTTCTTCCTTTAGGGTTCCAGCTTAGATGAGCAAGAACGTCCACCTTCTTCCTCCCAAATAGAGAAGATTGGGAAGAGAGCAAAATAAGCTTTTCCCCAGATGCTCTACCACCTGGATGGATTCCGAGCGGGCGAGAGTTTATGATAAATAATTCAATTACATAATTTTTAACACAGAGAATTTGTGGCGTTATCATTTCCGTTAATCGTTTTATCGCTTCAAGGTGAATGCTTGTTTTATTGAAATTACGTACCGTTTAAAAACATTCCCAAGTTATATAGCGTATCACACATTTATTGGGCCTTAGTTACAGGGCTGCCACCTTCATCAAAACAGCTTTCAGTATACGCCAGCCGAGTTCAGGACAGCTTTGATAGTGATTTGCTCACCCAGGATGCGGTCGGTCCTCGTTCAGGAGTGTGGGGTCGCGACAGATGGTGAAGAAATAAAATCGGAGGAGGTTCAGGGTGACCCCTGGATCCCAGGGGATTCGTTCTTGAGGTCGATAAGGTGCTGAAATGGTATTTCTAATTTGAGTTATCCGTTCCCGACCATGTCGACGAACTTTCGGCATCTACAGAAGCAAAAATCTCCTTAGAAATCTTAGGGGTAACTTAGTAAGTCTTTAGACAGGCACTGATTGGTTTTGTTAAGTGTTTGTGGCTAGTTTTAAGCTTGAAACTTGCTTGCGTAAGGATAGATTCATGAGACAAAGTTTGACTTTGAGCTTTACGTTAAAAAATGGAGTATTAAATGGCACTACTGTCTATTCTCTCGCGGTTGGCAAAAACAATTCTCTATGCCCAACGAAACTATTCCAGTTCACTTTTTATGCTTTCTTTCATTTCTCTAATGCGTTCCACGCAGAAATAAGTTATCGGAAGTGTCTCCGTTCCCGCAACCGCATGAAGTTAAAGAATTATTATAAATCACCCCATCAACCTTGCTCGCCCCTCACGTGATATTACTTTTCTCGACCCTTCATATACCAGAATATTACTTTATATTCATTAATTCTATTCAACCTTGACCGTAGCACGTGTAACTGTTCAAATGAGACACATTCGACATAACAAGATCCAAACAGCCGATAAACCTCTTGTTATTACTTTATCGTTCACAATTTTACGATCCAAACAAATAATTTCCCAGAACAAAAGCACCAATTTATCAAATTACAATCGTGTGTGCCCAAGTTAACATTACGACTAATATGCTGATTGTCAATAATGCTGTACGTGTAATTTAAAAATAATAGCATCAGTCGAAAAACGGAAATGTATAATTAAATGTAACTCGAAGTATGTTTGTATCTTCTGTTTAGTCTCAGGAGTTGTTTTGGTTTGATCTCGGATGAATCTTCAATCCAGCTAGCTGCTCCACGCAGTCGCCCTTCCATTTCATGAGACGTCCCGCAAATTGAACAATAATCACACCCATGGCATTATTGTTGGCGTCTTCCTCCTGTATAGGAATTTCCAGAAGTAGCTAATTAATTTTTTAAGTATTGCTCCATTGTTGGCTGGCCCCGTACAAGTACATTAACCGTTATTAATTGCAACTTATAAGAAACTCCGTCGGGGATAATAAACATCACCGCACGCACATTTTCCACTCATTTTTGGTTGCGATTGTGGCGAACCGATAAATTAGGTCAATAGAAGAAGTGCAAAGTAAGGGTAGGGAAGCGATAACATTCCGCACGAACTTATTTAATGTCCGAATCGTTAATAAATCGACTAATTTCATTTACATATTGTGGCAGTAAATTCCTATACGTAAGAAACTTGTTTCTATAAATTCTTAAACTTGACACGAGCCAATTTGTATCTAATATGTTACACAGTGAATGTATTATATCGTAAGTGTATTATCCGGTACCCCGTCTGCTCAGATTTATGTCAGCATCCGACGGAATACTAATTCAACAGCCTCCAATATGGAATGTAATACTTTTATTATTTATTACGGTATTTTTATATATTTTATGTTTGTGTATTGTACGTGTCACAGCTTCGGTAGGCAGTAAAATAGAAGAGCGCCGTAAATTCTCTTCATTCAATTTTTTCATCTACAAGGAGGCGCCGAAAACGCATAAAACGGATTTACAAGTAAGTAGTTGCATTAATATTAGCTCCGCCCCATTCAATTAAGCTTATTATTTGTGCGAGTACATTTGGCAGTCGAAATTTTAAAAATAAAAAAGCCATTATCACGGGCATAAAAGGTTTCGCGTTTTTTTGTTCGCCGTTGTCAAACTTTCAGCATACGTGCCTGTCGTTTTGTTTCTGCGCGAGGCATTGTTTTGAACTTGAAACCTAATAAAACCGCTGCGAACCGTGTATTTAAATAAAAGATTTAAAGAGTTTTTCAATTCCTTGCTGTGACAAATAGCAGAAATCCCCGTTTCAGGCTGTAACGAATTTAGAAACGCTAGTCCGCATCACCATCTGTGCCGCATTGTAGGAAAGAACACGTCCATTAACGTCCTTCAGGGGAAGGATCAGCGTCAACTAGCCGGGGGATTTTCAGAGTTGCATCACATCCATCGTCGACCGATACAACGAATAACTGGATTCATCCGAAATTTATAGACTGACAATTATCCGGATATCGAGTGACAGAATGAAGTTTATATAGAGTGCAGAGTGTATTATCTTTCCATATTATAAAGAGTAATAAGGTGAAACCTTTACATCGTCATTTAGCAACTCTCAACTATGTAAAGAAACGTGCTGATCGTTTTATCAAACTTAATAACAATTTTGTATTTTGGTGCCAAATTAACAGCAACTCTACGATCGCCGGTACTAATTACGAAACCTTCATTACACTGTCTCAGTACTTTTGAAATGTATAAAAATGAGAAATGAAAATTTTTTTAACAATGTTATTGACAATTTTGTATTTTGGTGCCGAATTAACACCAATAGTAAAATCACTGGCATTACTCGCGAAACCTTTCCTACACTATCTTCAATACCTTTAAAATGTATTAAAACAGAGATATTCATTATTTCAACAAAGTGTTAATAATTTTGTATTTTGGTGCCAACATTGCACTAGCACAATAACCGCCAGTAATAGTGGAAAACCCTATCCATCATTTATAAACCTTTTTACCGGTATATAAATATGTAGAAAAGGGGGGGTTAATATAATTACTAACATTTTTGTATTTTGGTGCCAGTTTCATACCTACAGTAAATTAATACCATTAACACAACCATAGGCACTATTTGAAAGGCTTTTACCACAGCAGTTGGCATCCTATAAATAAGAAAATTTATAAGTTTTATTTATTGTAACAAAGTTTATTAACGATTTTGTACTTTGGTGCCAACTTCATAATTAACATTACAACCATTGCTTCTAATCATTAAATGTTTACACAGGCATTAAGTACCCTCCAATTGTGTAGAAAACAGAGACGTGATTTAATTTAACAGTCATTAACAATTTTGTATTTTGGTGCCAATTTCATATCAACACTAAAACCACTGGTACTAATTGCGAAACCTTCAATAACACAAATGTCATTCAGTACCTTTAAAATATGTAAAACGCAGAGGTATTTATTGATTTAACAAGGTGTTTAACAATTTTGTATTTTGGTGCCAAATTAACTCCAATACTAAAACCACAGGCACTATCCTAAAAACCTTTACTACACTATTATTTAGAATCTTATGTATAAGAGAAGTTAGAGAAGTTATATATTGTAACCAAGTTATTAACAATTTTGTATTTTGGTGCCAAATTAACATTAATACTACAGCTACGGCTACTAACAGGTTTTTTAACGGTGTTTAACGATTTTTTATTTTGGTGCCAAATTAACTCCATACTAAAACCACAGGCACTATTCTAAAAATCTTTACTACGCTATTATTCAGAATCTTATGTATAAGAGAAGTTATTTATTGTAACCAAGTAATTAACAATTTTGTATTTTGGTGCCAAATTAACATTAATACTACAGCTACGGCTACTAACAGATTTTTTAACGGTGTTTAACGATTTTGTATTTTGGTGCCAAATTAACTCCAATACTAAAACCACAGGCACTATCCTAAAAATCTTTACTACACTATTATTTAGAATCTTATGTATAAGAGAAGTTAGAGAAGTTATATATTGTAACCAAGTTATTAACAATTTTGTATTTTGGTGCCAAATTAACATTAATACCAGAGCTACGGCTACTAACAGATTTTTTAACGGTGCTTAACGATTTTGTATTTTGGTGCCAAATTAACTCCAATACTAAAACCACAGGCACTATTCTAAAAACCTTTACTACACTATTATTTAGAATCTTATGTATAAGAGAAGTTAGAGAAGTTATATATTGTAACCAAGTTATTAACAATTTTGTATTTTGGTGCCAAATTAACATTAATACTACAGCTACGGCTACTAACAGATTGTTTAACGGTGTTTAACGATTTTGTATTTTGGTGCCGAATTAACTCCAATACTAAAACCACAGGCACTATCCTAAAAACCTTTACTACACTATTATTTAGAATCTTCTGTATAAGAGAAGTTATAGAAGTTATTTATTGTAACCAAGTTATTAACAATTTTGTATTTTGGCGCCAATTTCACATCAACAGTAAAACTGCTCATACTAATTGTTACTTTTTTATTACTTCATCAATCAGTCTCCTTCAAATATGTAAAAACATGGGGTTAGAATTTTTCAACAGTGTTTAACAATTTTGTATTTTGGTGCCAAATTAATTCCAGTAATACAACGACGAGCACTATTGAAAATACCTTTACTACAGCATCATTTAGCATCTAAAAATTTAGAAAAATTAGAGAAGCTATTTATTGACAAAGTTATTAGCAATTTTGTATTTTGGTGCCAACACCGCAATCTACTGTACTAATTGTGAAACCTTTGCATCATTTGGCACCCTTCAAATATGTACAAATCGTAGCTAGTCAAAATATGTTAGAAGACAGACTAGCCAAACGTTATAACGAAGTTATTAACAAATTTGTATTTTGGTGCCCACTGCATATTTTTAATAGCAAAAATTATATTTATATTATTATATTTTATCTTGACGTTTTCAAATCCGACCGTACGCGTACCGCTCATGGTAACGTCTCCTCAGAAACAGTAACTAAGATTCGCGCATCTTTTCAACCATCCTAGCCGAATTTTACGGCCTTGTTTTCATTCCAGACCGAGGATCCCAGCAGCGACATGTGCGATATGTGTAAGGGAAGGAATTCGGAATTTATAAAACCTCAAAAGTATTCCGCGCCTATACGGAATTCCAGATCAAACGAAGTGTTCTTTAATATCGGCTGAAGAGAAGAAAATAGTATTAAATAATTAGAACACTAGACTATTTGCGCGACAGGGGTTTCGCCTACCAACACGTCATCGTTAGAGGCTCTTTAAATTTTATCTAGTTTTGTTGGTGGCAAAACTAAGAAAATCCTTATTATACACCAGCTACAAGATGTTTTCCACAGGATAAAAGTTATTCCGAACGAGAAAATAAGAATTTCCATCACGTATTCGGCGTTATGCCAACATACTAACTGCGTATTATCCTTGTACATGTACATATTTGCAAAGTTGCGCGGAGTTAAAAATTGTTCTGATTATATTCACACAAAACCCGGAGTAATATGAAAATAGAGGCGGAAATAAACACATGTTTATCTGCATCCGTAGATGTTACAAACCCATTGCCTTTTGAGCTTTAAATTACACGGGAATTATGGAACACTATCCAGTTTTTATATCCTTTACATCTGTGTCAAAGGTTTCTCATGTTGAATCATTTAATTATTTTAATAAATGCGAACAACGCTGGACGGAGCAGCCGGCGAACTTTTATATATAGCGTAAAACTTCATTATTCCCGCCCCATAGAATGTTAGTAAATGCGATTATCATCACCTCAGCACGGCTTAACCGCGTTTTTAACTGCGAGTTTAGTTCTTTTCATAAAGAATTTCGCATAAAGCCAGTATATTTTTCCAGCAGTTATTTTATTTGAAAATTGCCTCGGCATGAATTAACGTTCAGTTTGAATTGCGCCATTCAATGAAACGCTCCATAGAAAAATTAATTTAGTCATAGTTTCTAACTACGTTTCGTATTTTTCCCCAATCGTGAGCTGGGATAACCCACAACTATTAGTTTAATTATTGTTTACAAATTTATAGCGATTGTAAGCTGTTTTCTCTTCCCTAGTTTGTTAAAAGGACGAACAAAACCGACGTACGTGCAGCAATTACGCTTAAAACAAAAACATCCGGTTTTACTTACACTGCAAATTTAAACTTTCTGCTTGGAAGTCGTAAGTGCTAAATTACATTAAATCTTAACTGTTAAAGCTCAGAAACTATCATAGTTTGCTAAACTACTGGAATAGATTTCGTGACTTAGGAAATCCTACCGATGATTTGATACCCGCAAGTCCTGATATTAACTGCAGCCCCGAAGCAAAGAGTATTAAGTTACTGTCTGGGTCTGGTGCTTTGAAATACACGCCTTATGATTAATATAGACAGATTCGTGAAATAGAAATTATGATTGTACATTATTATTGCGAAAATTTAACAAGGAAATATTTTATTTGTGCGTCTTTCTCTCATAAAACTTGGCAATTGGCGCCCAATGTGGGGCCAGTACTAACTGTGAAATCTTTGTTACACTACCATTCAGTAAGTATATTTCATATCTATAAAAAACAGGTGTTAATCGTTTTAACAAAGCTTTTAACAATTTTGTATTTTGGTGCCACATTATCATCAATAATACAACCACGAGTACTCTTTGCAAAATCTTTACTACAGCATCATTTAGCATCCCATGAGAGAAAAGCAGATATTTATTTACATAAATAAATAAAATAATAATTAATAACTTCGTTACCGAAGTTATTAACAATTTTGTATTTTGGTGCCAACTCTTAAACTACTGGTACTAAATGCCTTTATCACGCTACCATTCAGTATCTATCAAACATCTAAAAAAGAGCACAGCCCATCGTTTTAACAAAGTTATTAACAATTTGGTATTTTGGTGCCGACTTTACATCAACACTACAATCACCGATGTTAATTGAGAAATCTTTACACAGTCGTTTAATACCCTCCAAATATGTAAAAATTTAATATACCTACTATTTTTGCAACAAAATTATTAACGATTTTGTATTTTGGTGCCGATATCATTCCAACGTTACAGCGACTGGTATTAATTGTGAAACCTTTACTACACCATCATTCATTTTCTCAAATATGAAAAAAAAACAGGTGTTTATCGTTTTAACAAAGCTTTTAACAATTTTGTATTTTGGTGCCACTTTATCATCAATAACATATCCACAAATACTCTTTGAAAAAATCTTTACTACTGCATCATTTAGCATCTCATGAGAGAAAAAACTGATATGCTATTTATGTAACGAAGTTATTAACAATTTTGTATTTTGGTGCCAACTCTGAAACCACTGGTACTAAATGCCTTTATCACACTACCATTCAGTATGTATCAAACATTAAAAAGAGCATTGTCCATCGTTTTAACAAAGTCATTAACAATTTGGTATTTTGGTGCCAACTTTACATCAACACTACAATCACCGATGCTAATTGAGAAATCTTTACACAGTCGTTTAATACCCTCCAAATATGTAAAAATTTAATGTACTATTTTTGCAACAAAATTATTAACGATTTTGTATTTTGGTGCCAATATCATTCCAACGTTACAGCGACTGGTAATTAATGTGAAACCTTTACTACACCATCATACAGATGTGTTAATTGTTTTAAAGAAGTTATTAACAATTTTGTATTTTGGTGCCACATTGACACCAATCACTGATACTAACTGTAAAACCTTTTTTACACTACCATTCAGTAAATGTCTTTCATATCTGTAAAAAAACAGGTGTTAATCGTTTCAACAAAGCGTTTAACAATTTTGTATTTTGGTGCCACATTATCATCAATAATACAACCACGAGTACTCTTTGCAAACTCTTTACTACAGCATCATTTAGCATCTCATGAGAGAAAAAGATAGATATGTTATTTATGTGACGAAGTTATTAACAATTTTGTATTTTGGTGCCAACTCTAAAACCACTGATACTAAATGCCTTTATCACGCTACCATTCAGTATCTATCAAACATCTAAAAAAGAGCATTGTCAATCGTTTTAACAAAGTTATTAACAATTTGGTATTTTGGTGCCAACTTTACATCAACACTACAATCACAGATGCTAAATGAGAACTCTTTACACAGCCATTTAATACCCTCCAAATATGTAAAAACTGGAAGTACTATTTTGGTAACAAATTATTAACGATGTTGTATTTTGGTGCCAATATCACACCAACGTTACAAACTCTGGCGCTTATTGCGAAACTGTTATTACAACGTCAATACTTTTCAAATATGTAAAAATAGAGGTGGCAATTGTTTAGCAGTTATTAACAATTATGTATTTTGGTGCCAAATTACCGCAAAAACTACAATCCTCGATCCTAATTGTGATATCTTTACACCGTCATTTAAAACTTTATATACCATTTGTCGCAACAAAATTATTAACGCTTTTGTATTTTGGTGCCAACATTGCACCACCGGTACAACCACTGGCCATTTCGGCTTATATACCGATATATTTTTTTAACAAACAACGTTCCTATTTTCAGCTAAGACAACATTTCCACTAAAATGCCGTGTTCGATCACACACAATCCGTTATAATTATGGCACACTTAAAATGTACCTGCAATCGCAATCGAACATCAAGTAGGTAATCATGCAGCTATTGCGAAATATCTGATTAAAACCATTCCGACGTGCCTCGACGTTAATAGTTCAATTTAAACTATAATTTTCCGGCCAAACTTCGCAACAAAACTCAGCTTGTAAAGCATACTTAAATGAACAAGTTATAAAACATTACTGGCGTTAATCAGCTGGAAAATTCACTGAAGTTTTACGAATCAGAATCGAACGTGCCTCAAGTGGTATTAGTCTGGGCGCCCGTCATCTGTTGGCACAATAAAACAGGAGTTAGCGCGTGTTTCAGAGTTATTGCCCCTCATCAGTGCTGTAATTTTTATTACTATTTAATCCAGCTAAGCAGGTTATTTTTTTGCTGTAATAATAAGCTACTCTAAGGAATAAATATACTTCTATAGAAAATTATATACCCGAATATTTTTACGTCCTAAACAACATTTTTTAATATTTAATATTATTTGGACCTTTAATAACACATAATTCTTATTAAATATTAAAATATAATGGATAGAGCCTGATAAAACGGGTAAATACATCACAAAGCGTGTTAATCTAACTATAATTTAGAAACATGTTTGGAATAATAAAATGCTATCGCGTTTCTATTATCACGTGCTTAGAAAAGAACATTGAGTCATGAATTTTCGTGGAAAATGCCACTAACTGTTCTCTGGTGTGTCAACGTATTAAATTTTTACTACACCATCAAACGTACTTAATTCGATACATATTTAATCCGAAAAGGGTGTTACGTTTTAGATAAAAATTTTATATCCACGCCACGATATAACGCCTTCATCAAGTTCAGAATACCGAGACGTGGAACATTTACTAATGGCGAAAGTTTTATTTTTATTCACAGGGAACTCCTCTTGCCGGGCGGGGTACAAATGTTGGAAACTATAATTTACCAAAGTTGCTGCAATCGCCAGCGTGGGCGGCTGCAGCACCTACTTCCGAATTACAATTCAGGCGACAGGGATCCTGATAATATTTAAATCTCACTTATATCCCTTTATTAACATAACTAGGAATATCCATGGCCACCCTCTGAATTTATGCAAATAACTTGCTTAAATATTCAGTAGGTCTCATGCGAGGCAACTAATAATTCATTCCTAGAGGGCATCAATACTTTATCAATTAGGTCTCGGAATAGAACAGAACTTGAATGAATTTGGAGCCGCGACAAAACGCACAACGTACAGCGTGATCGTGATGCCCAGAAGGAAAGGCCGCGGGCTATCAAATCTTCAGGAAGTACTTTTGGCTTATTGGGCGATGTTGATGATACCTCGCTTAGGTCAATGATCTGGAATCTTCAGCAATAAGATTGAATAGCTGTATCAACGCTGAATGTTCTCTTCAGTAAATCATCAGAGCAACAGCTTGATCCGTTAGACAGTTGTTAACCGTCTACACTATTGGCAAGGTTCAATTTAGAGTGCGAAATATGTAATGTTACTAAGAGATAAGGTACATAGGGGCAAAACCTTCAGTTAACAAGAGACGCCTAACCATTCCTACACTCCTACTAAAGAGGGGTATGTGTGTGTGATGTGGCGCGCGACGACAGCGGTTCAGCCGACCTAAGCCGAGCCGAGAATTATGTTGTAAAGAATGGAAGGTGGGAGGTAGGGGATAGCGCGTTGTCTGTTTAACTTGTTTAAATGCTTTAAGTTATCTCCGTCTGATGCATTATATCGGCAACCTAGATTGGACCTTACCAATAGTGTATAAGCTGATGATGTGAAAAATGCAAGGAAAGGGGTTTCTGAGCTTCGAACGCATAAGAACTGGATCCTCATATACTTTGAGACAGGCAGATAGAATCCTAATATCCTCATGTAGCCTTTAAACAAACAAAACTGCATCCTAGTCGACGAGTAAATACTCCCCGGTGCGTCAAGTATGCAAGTTACTTGACGTTCCAGCCCTTACGAAAATTAATACTTTATGAATTATATATCAGTTACTTATTTGCACACAAAACAAGTGAGCTCCGTACTAGTTCTGAGAGGGGTTTAAACACTGCCTGAGTTAATTGAGTCAGGTACCGAGTTATAATTTTGTACAGCAACATAGGAGACGGAAGGCTTAAACAAAGTGGAGCTATGCTGCGGAATATTAAGTAAATCAGCCCATCTTAAAGTTTTTTTTTTAAAGACTGGAAGACTTAATGATTTCGTGAGCTTACGTCTATTTATCTTGCCGAGATAATTTATTACATTAATTTTCAACACATGAAGCGGAATAATAAATTCGTCGGAAATTTCTTCCGCCCTTTTAAATGACATTAAGCAAACGTTGAGGACGGAGAAGGCTCCTGGAGGATTATATACAGTGCGGCCATAGATGATGAAAACGATAGGCGGGCAACCAAATGCTACTACTACTAAAAATATTAAAATGCTAATAATTGTAATCTAGGATATAATTCACGTTATTCTGTGTTAACCAGAAAACGCCTATTTACATCAAAATTGCATTACTATTAAGTAATTTACGGGGAATATGGAAATATGCAAATGGAGGTTCACTTAACGCTTAAAATATACAACACACCAAGTACAATCTCATGTACAAGGTGATCGGATGTATCGATCTCATAAGGTTCATGAATTAAAACGAATAATTCATACATGCTTTAATTCTGGACAATTCCTAAATGTAAAGCATGACGTTATGGAATATTTTATGCATATCTCAATATTAGCTCGATTATGATAATTTACTGATAGATCCGCAATATTAAAAGTAGAGCATTTATGCGGGTTCTAGTCTAGTTTATTAAACAAATATTGCATCTCCTCCTCCATCAAATTTGGTGAAATTCTGAGCGACTCCAAGTTTGTCTAAAATTCGTCCAGAGGCGTGCATCAAAAGATTAAATGTAAATTTTCTGAACAACGGCTTGTCATATCAAAAAGTGCCAAGAGACATTAAATTTTTGATATTTGATGTTACTCTGTTACATTATTGTTTATTAAATTTCGGTGTTCGCTCCGCCCTCCAGACCTTAGCTTGCAGAGTTTTCTATCGAAGGGATTCCCACCGATTCAGCATTTCCTAATCTAATCTCATGAATGTTCAATTCTGATGACTGAGTTAAATTTTAGCTTTTTTTTAATAATTTTCAACTGTCTATCGACTGTTAAAGTCCTACTACAAAAAACTGGAACACCCTGTATTTCCCAAATTTTAATATTTTATGAAACTACCCCGTACTTTTTGGTATTGGGTAAATATGCAAATCGCATTTGAAAATTCAGCAAGTGGGTCAAAGATCCAGATGAACCTTCGGCGTATTGCTTTTATTATGAAAAACCAGGTGAGGCAGGCAGCAGGAACGTACGGAACAATTTTTCATTGATAATTCTGGAGGTTGAACTCAACTCGAGATATCGGCGACTTGGATATAACGATACAGCGAAGCCGTATTCTTCGGAGAATTTAAATCGTTCGCAGAGATACCCATGGCGGTTTCCTAAGTCAATAGGAAACAAAATTCAATTTATCCCCGCAGGTACATTTTGGATCCATGCATAAAGTGACATCCACGAAATATTAATCCCGGACAAGATAAGATATTCCCTTTAAAACTCTCGGCTGCTTTAATCCAACAAGAATAAATCCAGCGATATATTTAAAGGTCGCGACGACAAGGAAATTAATGTACTAACCAGGCATTGCCGCGCCTACCAACGTCGTGGAAGTCAATAATGCGCAGGATTGCCTGGGATTGTAGAGGGGTCGTGGTGCGGCGGCGTTAGAAGCATTTCCCACTCATCATGATTTAAATGTGAGATGTGGTGACGTGAGCAGGTCCGCTTATCGAAGGTAAATTGTCGAGTAATGTTTCGGATAAATTTTATTCGCTTTCGCGAAACGGAATTTAAGAATACAGTGAACTTTTAAATTAAAATTTCAATTAAATTCTGTTCGAAGTAAAAAGTTGGCATTCGAATGTAAATATGAAAACTTTACTGCGAGGTGCAGTTTTAAACAAGTCAATTAATGAATAACTCCGGAAATGAAATTAATAATTTTAAAAGCTTTGTTCCCTGTGTTGAGCCTATCATTCGCTTTCGGTAAAAAATAATACTTTTTGTTTAAGATTAATGTATTAACGGTGAATAATTATTTTGCTTTTAAATAAGCAAAGTTATAAAGAAAATATAAAACAAAGTGAAGAAAATACGTCAGACAGGTGATAAAAAGAACATAAAATTAATTACGGAATTCTTTCGGCCCCTGCAAGGGAAATGATACAGCTTTTTCAACTTAAGTAGAAAAAAGTTACGAAAAAATTTTAACGCCTTCCTCTCCTTCCTTTAAATATTTGAGCATTTAAATTCTTTCCTAAATCAAGCGTCTCATTAAGAAGGTCATTAATTATTTGTACAGAAATTAGTAGAAATAATTTATTTAATTTCTCTCAAGCTGGTATTTCGCACGACCCACCTTCCCTGCAATATTTAATACCAAATTACAAATAAGTATCAAATTCAGGCTTCGTTACGCATTTTTTATCTCAGATTAACTGATTACGACAAATTCACCTTACTTGATTATAAGGGCGCAATAACAATGAAATTACTAGACAAGCACATACAATATTCGTGTCTGACAAAAGGATATAAAAAAATTCCTATTATTGTTACGTAAAAACAATGTATTTGCACATAACAACATCACCAACAACATAATTCATCAGAAAGAAGCACCCAAAGGCGTGGAATCAATGGAAGACGTTGGTGGCATGAAGCCACGCCCACCCAGCGCGCATGTCGCATCAGCGGAACGAGACCACGCCTCTCGATGGCGTATGATTGGCCACGTGATGTGGGAGGAATCAAGCCGCACCCACCAATGACGTATATGTCTACAAATACAGGTTTAGATTTGAAAGAATGATCTGGACAATATTTTTTTATTAACCTAACTGTTTTTCAATCTTGTCTCTGCTGGGCTGCCAGGAGCGATTCCCCCTCTCTTATTATGTAGCCCCTCCCATACAAGTTTATTTTTCAGGGACAAAGTGTTGAGTTTATTGTTGTTGTTGCTATTCAAAAATGATAAAAATAACGACAACTTAGCTTCGGTTTGTTCGGTTCGTTGTGAATTTACGTTGCGAAATTCATTAAATTTTCATTCAAAAAGGTTGAAACATGGTCGTGGAACATAAATTGCTTAGAGAAACTTTGATAAATGGCTTTAATTTTACATGTCTAAATGCATTTCAGGTACTATCTGCAAGCTTTTACACAGCATTACTGAATATTGCATTATATTTCAATTTATATGCTACCTCATATTCCTAGTGTACTTCTTTAAACAAAAAAAAGTCTAACTCACATTTTGTATACTTAGATCAATCAAAATATGGCAATTTGTTCAACCGTAAGCTTGGATCGCTTTGGAACTCAAATAATCGATAAACATAGCATAAATATTACAAGTCTGTTTACAGGAGTTCTTTGAGCTGCGCTAATTCTTTGAAATTTACGCACGGAAACTGATATTGTAACTGTTTGTAGTAAAATGTACACCGATATATAAACAGCGCGACACAAAGCTACGATTTTATGCCGCTACAATTTTGCCATGCAAATAGATGTGTTTATTTAGGGCTTACATCCCCCAGCCACTTCAAAGTTCGATGAATTAAACCGTGAACGTCGAAAACAATCTAATAAAAAATTCATGAATTAAATTTTATGCGCCTAACATTATTCTACGATTAAATATTCATGCCGGTATTTTGATTCAAATGTTTTCGCAGGAGTTACAGTGGGTGGGACCGTTCCGCTCCAAAAGAGCCATATGCAAATGCGTGTGTACTCGTCAATGTAGAAAATATTAACAGTAAGTACTAGCGACTCGGCGGAAAAATCCTCTAGCTCTAATCCCTACGATGTGACCAAGCTCGTAAACAACACAGTTCATCGATCTAGGTTAGTAGTGGGGGGTGGGTGTATTGTCGGCTTTACAGAAGATCCCACCAAGACCCGCAGATATTCCCTCGGAATGCATCCAACAAAGACTAACAATTAATTATGATGTAGCTATTGATGTTGAGAACAAATTCTGGAGAAGGTACAATTCCATTACATGGAGACAATAGGATTGATACAAAGTTCCCATACGTACGGTAGACTCAAATGTGATGATTATTGCAATTTCTTTTTCCTTACGTCGAAACACCTTAGTATACAAGAGCTGTGGGTACCTCCCAACACAGATATAAATATACACCATTGGCTAGGTTCAATTTAGAGTGCGAAATCTGTAATGCAACTAAGAGAGAAGGTACATAGGGGCAAAGCCTTCAGTTAACCAGAGACGCCTAACCATTCCTACACCCCTACTGAAGAGGGGTATGTGTGTGTGATGTGGCGCGCGACGACAGCGGTTCAGCCGACCTAAGATGTTTAAAACAGTTTGAATACTTATATATGCAAAAGCAAATCGCCCAACAACTTCTTGAGCACTCTCAGCTGTTAAATACCACTTAATAACATTAATTCTTTGTTCGCGTGAATACATTATTAACTTAAAATAACAGTTTGTACTTCGCAGGAGAAAGGCTTATTGATGAATAATTGTTGGGCGCGACATCGCGGCCGTTCGACACATTCGGCCGATTCCTCGTCTCCTTCGACCGCTTGTTGTAAAGCATGGAAGGTGGGAGGTAGGGGATAGCGCGTTGTCTGTTTAACTTGTTTAAATGCTTTACGTTATCTCCGTCTGATGCATTTATATCGGCTTCCTAGATTGGACCTTACCAATGGCGTATTCATTTGGTAGCAGAGACATTGGGAGAAGGAATCTCAGAAGACCTTAGAGGATACCATGCATTGAATGGTTGTGACACTCCACCCCCCCCCCCCCTGTTTCTCCTTTCGGGGTATTAATTTACCCTTAATTACTTAAAGAAGAACTCATCGAGGTTTGAAAACAGATCCTCTTCTCCACCGGAGCATCAATTCGGTCTCTGGCACGGAAGAGAAGCAAGCCTGTTACAGGTGGGCGCATTAGTGTGTGCCAATCGATACCCCTATCGATCCATTCCGAGTAATAGCCGAAATTCGCGGTCTCACACACATCAAGAAAACAAAAAACTGCCTGTGCGTTTGTGCTTCAAATTTTATCAATTTTATCTGAATGGCGTGACTGTGTTCGCGTGTTCGGAACGGCTGTAAACTGCTTCACATCGAGGCAGTGTGTTCACAGGGAGCCTATCAGTAGCGTACATTGTTTTAACAACGCGCAGATGGAGTTCGCAGATTTGCGCTGCCATTTGATCTGTTTCTAAAACAATTTTTTTTATCCGTCGTCGAGAATTGATTCGTCTAATGTACACGCAGGCATGGGTGGTGCGAATTACAATTTTATTTCAGTTGTTTGACAATAGGTTTAAATAATAAAACCGAATAATTAAAGGAAATATTCCGTCTGCACCACAACCTCGTAGAATTTTTGTCAGCGGTATCAAAGCACCCGCCTGATTTGAAATTACGGCGCCACATAAAATAAAAATCAATCAATTAGGAGGCGTCTTAGGTTGACACGGTTACCAAACCGAGCTTCCTCCAGGGTGAATCGATGAATCATTACTCACTTTTAAGTAAGCTTGGGGTAAATATTATATCTCAGCAAATTGACACGAACGAACATGGCCAGAATTGACAAATATTGCGCATCTATACACGTCCGCGAAAGTAAACAGCTCATTTAAAATTTATATCTACTAGGGAATCTGTTGAGAATTTATTGTGAGGAATTCCGTAACTATATTATTCCAGGTAGGTAGGATGACCAATAAAGCACATTGGTTTAATTTGGTCAAACTTTTACACCAAAAGCATGCAGGAAGAAGGAACATAGCAGAGACGCTGTAGTGATGGAGATTTGCATTCAGTAATGAAATGAAATGGAATAGAATTAATGAAGTGGAACAAATGAAATAAATAAATGGAATGACGAATTAAATAAATAGAATAATGAATTGTGTGAACGGAATTATGAACTAAGTGTACGAAATAGTGGGAGAAATGAGTTAAATAATGAAATAACGAATGAAATGAATAATGACAATGCATAAAATAATGAATAAAATAAAAAGAATCAGACATTAAATGAATGGAAATAAATGGAATAATGAATGTAATGGATGAAATGAATGAAATAATAAGTGAAATGGATTGAACAATAAATTAAGCAAGAAATGAAATAAATAGAATAATGAATTAAATGAATAGAATAATGATTAAAATAATTGGAATAATGAATAAATTAAATAACGAATTAAATGAATGACAATGCATGAAATCACGAATAAAATAAAACGAAGGAGGCATTAAATAAATGGAATAATGATTGAAATGAATAAATTGAACGAAATAGTAAATAAAATGAATGGAATAATGAATTAAGCATATGGAATAATGAATGATATAAATGGAATAATGAATTGAATAATGAATAGAATGAATGACAATGCATTAAATAACGAATAAAATAAAAAGAATAAGGCATTAATTAAATGGAATAATGATTGAAATGAGTGAAATAATGAATGAAATGAATGGAGTGATTGAATGAAACGAATAAAATGAATGAAATTATAAATAAAATAAATTGAATAATAAATTAAACAAGAACTGAAATAATGAATGAAGCATATAAAATAATTATTGAAATTTGTAGAATAATGGAAAAATAAAAGGAATAATGAATTAAATAAATTGAATAATGGGCAAAATGAATGGATTAATAAATAAATGAAATAACGAACGAAACTAATGAGAATGCATGAAATAACGAATAAGGAATTAAATAAATGAATAAATGATTGAAATAAATAAAATGAACGAAATAATAAAATGACTGGAATAATGAATGAAGCATAAGGAATAATGAATAATATAAATGGAATAATAAATTAAATTTGTAGAATAAGGAATCAAGTAAAAGGGATAATGAATTAGAATAGAATAATAATTAAAATGAATGGAATAATGAATAATTAAATAATGAATGAAATGAATGACAATGCATTAAATAACGAATAAAATAAATAGAATAAGGCATTAATTAAATGGAATAATGATTGAAATGAGTGAAATAATGAATGAAATGAATGGAATAATTGAATGAAATGAATAAAATGAATGAAATCATAAATAAAATGAATTGAATAATAAATTAAACAAGAAATGAAATGAATAGAATAATGAATTAAATGAATAGATTAATGAGTAAAATGAATGGAATAATAAATAAATGAAATAACGAACGAAACTAATAAGAATGCTTGAAATAACGAATAAAATAAAACGAATGAGGCATTAAATAAACGGAATAATGATTGAAATGAATAAAATGAACGAAATAATAAATAAAATGAAGGAATAATGAATGAATCATATGGAATAATGAATCAATTTGTAGAATAATAAATCAAATAAAAGGAATAATGAATTAAATGAATAGAATAATGATTAAAATGAATGGAATAATAAATAAATTAAATAATGAATGAAATGAATTGACAGTGCATTAAATAACGAATAAAATAAAAAGGATAAGGCATTAAATAAATGGAATGATTGAAATGATTTGAATACTGAATGGAATGAATGAGTGAAGCGAATAAAATGAATCGAATAATAAATTAAACAAGAAACGAAATAATAAATGAAGCGTATAAAATAATGAATGATATAAATGGAATAATGAATGAAATTTGTAGAATAATGAAAAAATAAAAGGAATAATGACTTAAATTGTTAAAATAATGAGTAAAATGAATAAATGGAATAACGAACGAAACTAATGACTATGCATGAAATAACGAATAAAATAAAACGAGTGAGGCATTAAATAAATAGAATAACGATTGAAATGAATAAAATGAACGAAATAATAAATAAAATAAATGGAATAATGAATGATATAAATGGAATAATGAATTAATTTTGTAAAATAAGGAATCAAGTAAAAAGAATAATGAATTAGAATAGAATAATCATTAAAATGAATGGAATAATGAATAAAATGAATAATGAATGAAATGAATGACAATGCATTAAATAACGAATAAAATAAAAAGAATAAGGCATTAAATAAATGGAATAATCATTAAAATGAGTGGAATAATGAATGGAATGAATGAATAGAAAGAATGACATCATAAATAAAATGAATTGTATAATAAATTAAACAAGAAATGAAATGAATGGAATAATGAATGAAGCGTATAAAATAATGAATGATATAAATGGAATAATGATTGATATGAATAAAATGAACGAAATAATAAATAAAATGAATGGAATAATGAATGAAGCATAAGGAAAAATGAATTAATTTGTAGAGTAAAGAATTAAATGAATAGAATAATGATTAAAATGAATGGAATGTGCAAAATTTTAATTTAGAATCTAATTAGTTATCCCTGTAGAATCATCAGTGTTAGTTTCATACAATGAAAAACATAACAATCGTGACAGTCGGTGATTGAATTTTAAACGAGTTAACCGTTTAAAGAATTTAAAATTGGCGCATGGATGGATTCGCAAATAAAGAAAACGTAACAGTATGATTGAAGCCGGTTATTGAAACTCAACGCATGTACCCCATAAATAATCAATCATATAATTAATACAGAACACGACATCGCGAGGGACAAGGCTCAGATGAACAATGGATTTATGTCGTTTGTAATGATGAATGTGGGCTTTGAGATATCAGCAATAGTTTGAATATGAGGTAAACTTTGTCATGTAACAGCATTTATGGAACTTCACCAGCGCGTCAGGAAAAATATTATTAGGTAGGTAATATTTGAGTGTTGGGGTATTAATTTTCTCTTTATAGTATTATTGGCGGTCGGCTAGCGCTACGCCACTGACGCGTATCCTTAATGGACATCGGCCATCAATCCAGAACAGGAAGAGTCCAGACGAATGGATTCAGCTCGCATTTCCGTACCCCAAACAATATACTATTTAGGTAATTAAATCTACGACCACCAGCGAATAATTTAAAACTAAATATATTTCCAGAAACGGCCGTGAATCGTGCATAATGAATAATTTATTCGCCCGGCTAGTTTGTAAATGTGTAAAGAAATGTGTAATTTATATGCGGAGGTGGCGAAAATTGGAAAGGCGTCGAATTAATTAGAAGGACCTTTGTTGGTACAAGGAAGGGGTTTTCTTTTATTGAAATTCGCCCATTGTTTGGCACGTGTAAGATCTGGAGATACATCACATTTAAACAAAGCTATTTATCATATTTGCATTCGCGCGCTGCCGAAGGAATTTCACTTTCATGACCAATAATGGAGGAAATAATATAAATGAGTTGCCAGATATATCTGCGTCAAGAGGTTACTGGTTTGCTATATCACATCAGCACAATTATGTAGTAAATCATTATTAGCAAAATAAAAATAAGTGATCCCATTATAGAGCTCTGTGGCACTCCAGGATTAATATACGTTTCTGAACTAGTTTCTTCCAACTTTACGAACGAAAGCGTTTCAGCAGCGAAGGAATGGGGTTGATCCCTTAGACTGTCAAAGAAGATTTCCTCAGGAATTAGCACCTTGCGACAACACCACCCCAGTAGCTACTCGCGAAGCATCGAAATACGGAGGATTCTAGGTTAACTGACATTTACCTTTTACCAGCCAACAATGAATTTGAAAATAATACGTTTCAATGTAACCAATTCATCGTGACCTACTTTCCGCATCCTATTTACTTCTAAAATTATTCCACCATGCATACCTGCATAAGCAGACGTGATTACTTCTGACACTCCTTTAAAATTGCAGGTGAATATTGTATTTCCTTAATGGAAACTGTCTACGATTTCGCCGCAGCAAAGTTAATACATCTTACATAGCGGTGCTGATATTGTTTCCATTTGCCGTTTTACAGGAAGTGCACCTATAAATGCTGTATGCTGGTTCTAAGCACAACAGATGCACGTGCAAGCGCCCTGGGGTTGTTAATTGCAATGAGGAGGCAGTGGCGGATTTATTTTATTTGCCTATCTATTTAAAAAAAAATATATGAAATGTTTAATTTGGTATTCATCGGTATGCTTCCTAAAGCCTAAGGTGAAAAATGGCGTCTGTCAATTCAAAGTGTGGGTGCGCGAATATCTTCAGCCGAATGTGCTGCGGAACAAGGCCGGCTAGTTCATATCAGACCCTGGATCGATGTTGCGTGAGTTATGTCCAAGATTTTAGTATTTTGTGTTGTTCCTTACAACATAAGGGTTGAAACTTCTATGATTCATAAATTATTACCTTTCTTATAAGTGATATATTTCGTAATTAACTTTCGGTATTCCAGGCAAGACAACTGGATTACTCCGAATTCCGTCCGTTAATGAGCTGCTTCGTAGGCCAGGTTGAATACATTAGGGATAATAATAATGCTCGTCATTTGTAGATTCTCCAGCCCAGCTCGCGGCCTATGCCCATGTACCTTTTCTACTTCATAATTTGTTTGATGGTTTTGATAGATCGCTTTAATTTGAAACAGGAAACACTGGCATATTAGTTTAATTTCGTTTTAGTTGAATTAAATGCACGCAAGCTCGTACATTGTCAATACTCTGTAATCTATGGAGTAAATGAACTACTATGTAATTATGGTGAATCATATATTACAGAAAGTAAATATTGTCGATGATAAATTGGTTTGTTCTGATTACAATATTAAATGCATTCGTGTTATTGATTTGTTTTAACGGTTTGTCAACGCGCACAAAGTCCTTATGGATAACTCAGCAAAATGGTAGAAAAGCGAAAATGTTAAAAGAAAGTCCGTCAGTATTACGAAAAGGCTTCCTTTGGGTACCTCCTGTTCCACTAGCTACCTCATAAAGATAACTCCAATGTTATAATAATCCAAAGTTGAACGAACACTTATGGCAACATAATAGGTGACAAGAAATTAACTCTGGTTCATTGAGACAGAGCCAGTGCATACGTTACGAATATCAGGTCGCTTCCCAGAGCGTGAATAGTTGAAAACTGCGAACCTAATTAATTTCGGGATTTAATTAACGGAGTCAAGCTGTTTTCACACAGTTTTATTCCATCCGCATATTTCGACACGTTCCACCGGCATCGGTGCACAACCCAGTCCCAGGGAACATTTCTGCTAATAATACTTACAGTAAATCACGCCTCCTATGGTTAACTGGCTCATTCACAACAATATCATTATCTAATATCCAATATTATTACTGGGGAACAATGGAGTTAATGTTAGCATTATTGCAGGAATGTATAATTTACATTTCGTGTATTTGTTCCGGGAAAATAACAATTTATGTTTATGTCCCACCTTTCGCAAACTGGGTATTGCAATTATTAATACGCCAATCTGGAGTAGACCATTTGCCTCGCTTTTATATAACCTGTGCTGTTTTGTGAGCTAAATGATCGCCGTTAACGTCCTTGTTAAAGAATCGGATTTAATGAAAGTGCCATTTAAATTACTAATAGAGCCATGATTCTTCCTCTTAATAATAGTAATGCTTTATTTACCGGCAGAAACCCATTAAATTATTATCTAACGGGTACTTATTATATATAACATAGACGCTACAGCAAAAGGCAGAAATACCCAACAGGACTTTTTTGTCTCGAAAATCTGGTTTAGTATTATTTTCATCGCTCCAGGAGGACTCTAAAGATGATAATATGTAGACTGGTGACGTGGAATACAAACATCCAGGCTGACAAAATAAGCTCCGTTGAACCTGTCTAACTCATCTTGCATCCTTAAACAGTGAATTTTCAAGTCATCCGCCAATAACAGAACCAAAACTTAGCGTTATCATATTAGTATACGTATCAAATTGCAAAGGTCTCGCGTGTGAGCCTTGTGGTACTCCTCAACATCAAAGCTTCTTGAGACATGGTCGTTAATTTAGTGAGATATATTGGAAGAGATTGCCAATGGTCTATCTTGAGATCCCTGAAACGCCCTAAAATGGTTTCCAATCAATAGCGTTCTTTAATTTGAGTAAAACGTGTAGCTGAAAAATCTGTTATTTTACTGAAAACAAAAGCGCTTCCTTAAGTATTTCCTTACATCAAACGCAAGATTCTTCACAAACGATAAGTTCTCAGTTCCGCAGAATTGTTTCACTGTCGAATAACCTTTTCAGAAGATCAAAGTCATATATTACGTTACGTCAATTAGAATTTGCTTTCTATTTATAGTAAATGTACTATATAGGCACCAATGTGGCATATTCCCATTCGGGACACCAGGGATCCCTGGATGTGTTAACGTTAATAGCGCGGTCGATATTATGCTGTAATCCAATGCTGTACCCAGTGCGCCATCGACATTATACTACAGATTAGTTTGACTATTTCGTAACTACGCCCGAAAGTAAAATTCCGCCGATCGTTGCTCTGGAGTAAGCGCGGATCGGCCGTTTTAGAGAAAGGAACAAAAATAGTTTTTCGAAAAAACTGTACTCCACGGTATAGCTAATTACCGCACGCGAGAAACTAATTAAGAGCTTTGAGCGTGTCCCACGGCTAAAGCGCAAACGTTAGCGATATGCTGTCGCGGACTTTTTTATGGCAAATTTAATTCCCTACAAAAAAGGCCCCTAGCAATTTTTGCCTATATGGCTTCGTTTGCGCAGTATCTTCAGTTAAAGATCAGAAAACCCATCAGATAGGATTAATACGAGTATACCCATTGAAAATTGTTCAAGCTTGCTTGAATCAATAGAAAAATAATAGTGTCATCCAGGTCATTTTGACGCCACCTTTCACTTTATAGCATTCTTTCCGCACATTTGCGAGTGCTACCATTACATTGCGAATATTCATCGCGTGTAAATATTTAATTTAACGCTCGCAAATGGGCGATACGCCCGAAAGTGAAATTCCGTCCGCTGCTGGTCCGGGGTAGGAAGCGAAATATCACAAGAGGGAAACATTATGCAACACGCCGTGATTACATTAAATCCACCAGAGAAATGGCCACAGTGGGAAGGGTGGTCAGCACGAGTTAACAAAGAATGCGAATCACAGCACGTTCAAAGCAACAACTCGCCAGAGGATCGTCGTTGTCCATTGAGGCACACCTCGTTAGGACGCCTGCTGCCTGGGGTTACCTTCGACGAATACGTCGGCTGTTTGCTGCCGCATTGGCCACCCACGAGAATCGCATACCAAGCATCTCCGATGTGTAAGAGGGAAAATATTGGAATTTATTGCGTATGTGCTCACACGTCGCCAAACAATGCTTGTAGATAATATTTGGAACCGCTTCACGCTAAGATTCTTGAATCGCATTCCGAACTCCGATTCTAAATGCGCGCTGAAGCTTTCTATATATACATATATACCTATAATCGGTACATTGTTAAGCCCGATATATCAACATGTCGCTAGTAATCCCGCTCTTTAGAACCAATAAATTTTCAGTAAGAAAGAAAACAAGGCGTTTGTAAAGTGGTTGGGATTGCCCGAAGAACACAACTCATGGATTCACAAAACTGCTATGGTTTAATGTCATCAGTCGATTTAATATATTTTAGAAATTTTATTTTTATTTACTTACAATCCGTATTATAATAATGATACAAATATTTGCAGGATTGCTCCATATGTTACCGAATTAAGCTGGGGAATTTCCAACTAGCGTATAAATTTGAGATTCTTTGTGAGAAATTGGAAACATTTGAGTACGTCAAATTAAATCGTATCAAATACCATACGAGGTAGGATAATTTTAAATCCTCAATTTATATACGTTGAACTAAGAAAATAGAATATAAATTCCTGTTTCTAAAACATGAAGACGGGGCAGAATGAGGTTAATAAAAAGTTCTAACTTCCCTTCTATCCTTGTCGAAGGAGCTTTTCAATATATAATCCTGGGTAAATGTATATCACCCACTTGTACAGAATGTTGAGTTTGAGTTTTGTAGTTAAAGTCTCGACGATTAAATCATGCACGGAACAAAAGTTTTCATCGGGAAAAAACTTCGACGAACATAAATATCTACTTCGTTTCATTACTTCAAAGTTTTCTAGATATTAACGACTATTTAAATAAAACGAATATTAAAACAGCGCTCTGTTGTTCAAACAACGGGAAAGTATAAGGGTAGGTAATCAATGTTTCTATACAAAAACCTAATTAAGGGTGGAATCGATACAATTATATTATGTCTACGTGACATGCAATAGAGTTGACAACAACGTAAACTAAATAAATAAGAAACTGTCCACGGTATTCCGCGCAAAGGGCCACCTAATTATTTTCATTAGAGAAGTACCACGGTTAAAGCGTGAACTTTAGTAGGAGAGAGAGGGACAAAAATGACTTCCAGCACTTTTTATCTATTTGGCTTCATTTGGCGTCTTAGCAATGGACCAGCTAATACTTTCACGCGAGAAATTCATTAAGAACTTTGATCGAGTACTACGGCTAAAGCGTGAGAGCTAGCGATATGCTGTCGCGGAGTTTTTTGTAGTAAATTTAATTCTCTACAAAAAAGCTTCCCAGCAATTTTTGTCTATATGGCTTCGTTTGCGCGAAAATTCAAATTATAAGTCAGAAAACAACTGTTTGCTAATTCCTCAAGTTTATTTAAAAATTTTCAAATATGTGGCAAAATTAGTCTTCACAAATCGGGACAATCGGTAGGCGTAGTATGCTATAAAGGTCGAAATATTTTACCTGCGAACATCTGGTAAATAAATTAGTACAATGCGGCAGCACGATCATTCATTAAGCCCGTAATAGATTCTGCACTATTTCAAGTTCCATAACGCTCCGAGCCCTCATTATAATAATAGTTATACAACGAACAACGCACAACGTGACATCGTGCCGCACAATAACAACTACAAGAAGTAATTAACAATAACCGATTAACGAAAGCTTCGCGTTACCAAATGTAATTTTCCAACAAACTTTTTCGCATGTAATTAGACCCAATATCGAACTGAAACCGAGCGAGTAGCTATTCGCCATTGTTGGTATTTGACGTGAAGTACCTACTTGATTTATTTGCAAGAATTCGAGCGCCGGCCGGGCTACGATAGTCAAACGCAGAAACAATCGCAACAATAGGAGGCGTTTGGTTCTCCGTGTCACAGGTTGAGCTGATTGCGTCGAAATTGTTATTTGACGATTATTCCCGCATCAATTGGGTGGATAGCGTAAGACATACTAAGTTTTCTACAACAAGCATAGGCCGAACTATGCCAACATTGATTTTGTGATGCAAGTATCAAATTATTTTAAATGTCCTTAGGCAAAAAATTCTTTTAGAACTTTGAAGGACTCCCACGCCTTAAGCGTGGACGCTAGCGATATGCTGTCGCGGACTTTTTTGTGGCAAATTTAATTCTCTACAAAAAAGGTGCTCAGTAATTTTTGTCTACGTGGCTTCGTTTGCGCATAGTTTTAATTTGAAGATCAGAATACAGTTTTCCGTTAATTTTTCATTTAATTAAGAGTACGTAAAATTAATAAGAAAATACTCACTATCTTTTTAATGCTAAAATTCACGATTATAGAATGTATACCTGCACATTGTAACACAATGTATTGTTAGTGCTAAGACGCGACAATAACCATAAAAATCATAAAACTAAATACTTCCCTCTTGAACGGAATAAAAGTTGGAGTGCTTAAAAGAGTGCAGTTGTTTTGCAGCGAGAAAGAAATATCCCCCATTTCCCTTGTAACGTATTTTCAGATTGTTGTTTGCAAAGGCATTTATTAAATTTCTACGTTTGTTCTTTGTGTTTGTTCTTTCTTTCGGCGTGACCACTGTTTATCTTCTCACCCAGGCTTTGCGCTTATGGACAATATTTGAAAAAGCAAACGGTAACTTTGGCTAATTTCAGACAAAATAAGATTATTGGATTCTTCCAGTCTGAAACTCGTGCGGCATTCGTGCAAGCTGCGATAAACTTAAAAACCGTTATTTATTTTCCATTAAAAACTGTGAGCCATTTTTAGCGTAGCTGTTTATAAGTAAAAATCCAAGATGGCGCTGCCATAATGGAACATAAAGAGAGTGACAACTGAATTTTGGAACCTCCTGGCGAGGAAATATGCAAGGGAGCAGGACCGGACTCAAAATTTGAATATATGCCTTTAGGGTGTTAAAACAAAACTTTTCGAGACCTCCCTGCATGTATGGCTACTACGGCCGTGACGACTAGTTAATTGCAGATGCAACTGTTGCAATGTGAGTTCTGCTGAATTACTTACTTGCTGTGGTAAGGCTATATCCAACCTCGAATAAATTAGCTCGGAAGTTAAATCATATAACGCAGTGTTTATATTTGTCTTAGCCAAGTTTAGGTCTGTTTTACTTTGAAACATAACGAATTAATCTGATTCTAACTGTATCTGCTTTAAGAGCTAAATTACCAAAGATTCAACTCAGGCATGCCTAATGAATCAAGAGTCCATATCCAAGGAATTCCTCTTGAATAGTCCAACTGCTGTGACCACTAAACCACCGATAACGAATTGAACGAAAGTAAATTTAGGACACGGTAGATGCCTCCCCCTGTGCATTCGTTGAGGTTTTATTGCTACTAAAACGTGTATGGAAATGCAGGCATTAGATTTGGGAACACATAAACTTACGACTCTTCTCGTCTAAAGCGCACAATATTGACGCGACATAAACATGGAGATTTAAATGCATCCTCGGATGCCACACGTCAGCAGAAAGGCGCAGTATTTCATCAGAGAACTAAGTCCATAACGGCGTGCGTTTAAATTGAAGCGCTTACGTAAAGCTTTCATGCAAAAATTAAAACTCCTGAAAGGGTTCACTGAAATTGAGAGTGATTTAATATGCACTAACGACTTCTTCATATCCACTACATGGAGAGCGTCTGAGGACTGAGGTAACAAATGCAATTTTATGGCACCAAATCCGAAACGTAGAGACTTGTAAATTACGGTGTAATTAAAACTACGCCCTCTCTGTCCCTCGCCCTAATGAACTTCCGCCGAATGCGTTTCCATAATTACGTGCAAACAAGTCGGTCGTACGGGGGGGTAAGCGTCACGTGACCCGCTCAGCCGCGCTTTTACATGGTAGCGCAAAAGTTAGCAACACTTATGAACTTCCGCGGTTATTCGTGTCTGAAAATGCGATAACGCCGCGGAATATCAACCTGTTACTAATGTCAACGAGTCAGCCCTACATACTTATTACTCCACTCGTATAAGTTTTCATGCGAAGATAATTAGATTTCCGGTCGATCCGGTAGGAGAACTAGCTGATATTTGGATATCAAGCGCGTTGGCCCAAAAAAGTGAAGGAATGTCCCTTAAAAGTTGGCCTAAATATTTTCCTAGCAAACATATTGGATGTTGAGGATTTTCCAAGTTCTCCGCTACCTTGATTAGTTTCAATCCTTTATGTTTCTACAATCTTGTCGCCATGTTCTTTAGATGAAGACCACAACAAGATGGCCGAAATGTCAAGAGTACAAAATAATCAACGAGGAAGAGCCCAAAAAAGCAGCCCGTCTAAAGTTTTCTCTTCTCCTAACTATTGAACAGATTAAATTGAATATAAATCAGCGAGCATGAGAGCGGTGCATGACCGGCCATGGGTTGACCATGGCCGGTCATGCACCGGTTTGGACCCACCATGGGTCGGCACATTAACGGTCCTAATACCAACACCCGGATAAAACACCAGCGTTCATATTGAGATGTTTAAAACATTTAACTTGGAGTCGGTCAAACTTCGTGTTTATTTTTCAAAATAATGTACACAAGCGAAGCGCCGCGGTGTGAGAATAAACAAAGGCAGCCCCGGAAGGGAGAATAAACACGAAGGGCAAAACTTAATAAATGCCTCTGCAAGCAACAGTCGGATAATATGGTAAAAGGAAAAGACTTTCCGATGGCATTCCGCAACCTTCGGGTGCAATATTCCAACCATACACGACGAGCCCTACGCCAACTATAGTAATTCCCCGTCGGTTCCACCACCACCAATGCGCAGGAACATCGCATAGTGTTATGTGTTGTATCCCCAGGAGATGCTTAATCATTTCTCAGCAAAACGATACCAACCATTTTAATAATAAAGTAATAGACACTAATGCAAATATATTTTCCTAATTTGTGTTAGAGGTGTAGTTATTTATTTAGTTGTGTAAATAAAGGAAGATTAGTTGAATAAATAAGCTCTCTCTCCTAAGCTATTATTTTATGATGAAGGTACGCCATAGGGAGAACGACGGAAGTCGAAAATTAAAAAATATGAGCGTATTTCTGCACATACATTCCCCACCATGGACTGCAGCGGATCCGTTAATTCTGATAAATGGGGTGTCTTTATCCTTTTTTATATAGGGCGAGACACTCGATGCGAATCAGCCTTTGTTGGTAGGTGACCAACAGATCGCTAAAAATGGATGGAATTAACTAAAAAAACTTATTATGCGGAAGAAAAAATCAGTCAAAACAATTACTCCGCTAGCTGATGCTAAAAAGTATTGAATTAATAGAATCCACAATGCTCTAGTAAGTAAGAAATGAGAGTTCTGTTACACCTCCCCCTTTACTTCTATCGTGGGGAAAGAGATAAGGATTGTACTAGTGGTCGGGGTACAGATAGTGGGGGCAGAGTTTGTTTAAAGGAGTGGGGGTACAATTTGGTGGTGGGGGTAATTCTCATCTACTTCCTCTCAAAGCGAAGTTTAATGATATGTTACCGATCAATTTTTCAGTATTGTGGATTATTGTGCGTTGCAACAAAAGTTCGCCTTCTCGGAGCTACAGAAAAGGCTCCTTAGAAAATATTATGGAAGTTAAACGGATAACGCTTCCATTAACTTTCCCACGCTTAATAACGATTCATATCAGGCTTTTGCGCTGCCACATTAAAAGTAACACGCATTTTTTCGCCAGTAAATTAAAACGTGTGACGTGCCAGGAGGTTGTTAATTTTTAATGTACTCTAGTCTAGATGCATCTAAAAAAACTACTACTCATGGACACGCCAGATTTATATCAAGGTGAAACCTGGATTCATTCTTTTGGTTTTTATCTAAAAGTTTCAATACCAAATCCAGTTTTCTTTTTTTCTTTCTTGTTATTGGACTTTGATCATTAGCCAATCACAATTAATTAACCTATACAAAAGTTAGGAAAAAAAATTTCAACCATAGGGCGACCACACACATAAATCTTTAACGCCGTATTTGGTAACGGAATCCAACTATTAAAAATACATTATCCTCATCCCCATTCCGAGCTCAGTTGAAATTCATTTGCGTAAATATTGCTGACGCTTTAAGGAACATTATAAATGCAAGTTTACTTTCAAAATGCATAGCTGCAGGTTCTGAATGTGTCCCCTAATGCACTGCTTCTTTAACGACTCCTACTTTGAGTTTAATGCAGCAAACTTTCAAATTGCATACTCGGGGGTTTTGCCGTTAGTAATATTAATTTAAATATGTCTTATTAAGCTTTAATTTTAACACTTGGCCATTCAGTCTTTGTTTACTTCGGTTGCTCGACTTGTTTGTCAAAAAATTAGATCCCACTGGCCCACGCGCGGCCGTTCGATAAAACATGTCAATATAAATCACAACCTTTTAACTAGAAATGCAACTTTGAAAGCGTCGTCGCCGCGAATTTGATTTATCTGACGGCGTGTATCTGAGGATTTGTTGAGGGAGCGCAACAAGCCTTTGACAACGGAAGTATAAACTTGTCAGGATGAAAAACGGCATTGCCGCCGTCTCCGCACAAGCGGATTGAAATCAAGATAGGCAGCCACCAAGTGACCAGCGCCATTAATGACAGTCAGCTGGGTGCATGCCAACTCATTCTTCTAGGGCGGCGATTCAATTGTCCTTTCAGGAAAATACGGAACAGGTAGGTGAGGCAGGATTTATTCGAAGCGAACGGTTTTAAAACCGTTAATTTTCACTGTACACGTACTTATCACGCAATACGGTGACTATAAAACGCTGTCGTTAGTTATAAATATAACGTCCTATTATTCAGTCGATATAGTGCATATTTAATGGCACCGAATATTTATTTTATCGACAGTCGGAGGTTTTAATCCATTGACAACAAAGTTCTGGCTGTCTATTCATTTTGTTATTAATTATTAATTGAGGGCACAATATTCTGTACCTCTAGAGAGCTTGACATAACAATCAGGGTCCTTTATACGTTGGTACTGTCGGTATTTGCCGGATAGCTACGGTGGAGATGGGTCACGGATCAATTTAAATACACGTCTGACCACTCAGTTGTTTCGAATACAGTTCAGTAAGTTGCACCAATCTCCCCTAACAAGGTTGAAGTGGAATAAATAATAATACAGCAATGCGCTTCAGGTATTTGGTCGGCTCACAAGAAACGGAACGAGACACGTGTGCTCCCAAAGCGTGATCCTATTCAACCAATCACGGTAGTCCGAGACGGAGCATCGACCGTCGACCGGTTCTATCCGAAAGAACTGGGCACCCTTCTGGAAGTCCTTACTGAAACACCCCGTACTCGGCTACGTGCTACGCTCCCCAATTGGGTTTGAGACACCTTATAAAGCGTATAGCATTTTTGCATGTCAGACAAGAGTTAACCGTTCGAAAATATTGTCTGAAAGTTCATGGCGATAAGTCATGGTCCTGAAGTTTAAATGAAATTCGTCAGAGCGTTTTCCCCGAAAAGAAACCGTGACATATGAGCAATATTCGTGTCTGCGAACGCTGGCTGTGGCGCACCGTTTCAATCGTTATTTAACGTTGACCTGACCTACTCGCAGTTACTTCAGTCGAGATGCCGAATATGGGACGGCTCCATGCACATTTCTCTCCAGGGTGCCATGGTCCCGGATGAAAGTTATCTCACGTCTCGGCGTTACTGACCAGAAGCTCCGCGCTGCAACTTTATTGCGCGCACGTTACGACTTTGTACATTCTATAATCTGCTTGCTCCCACGTAATGATTTTTTAATCTCTTGCAATCGGCCGGTTAACTGGTCTTGCATTATGATTCCTCAGGGACTCCTCCTTGGGCCGCTTATAGTTCGTAACTTCTTGATTGCCGTTGACTTAGGCGAGTGATTTTAGATAAAGACTTAGCTTCATGAAATCCTAGATTGTGACTAGTTCCAGAAGACCAAACTCGCCTCCTTTATAATGCTGTCCAGTTTAATCTGTTTCAAGCTAAATTTAACAATCCAAGTACCAAATATCAGACCACTTTGAATCATTTAATACATATAAAATAGTAAGAGCCCAAAATTTGTTCCTTGTGGTACTCCTGACTCTTGTTCCCACAAAATTCTTTTTATTGCAACCGGTTTCGTGATCAATACATTACATCACCGTATCTAAACTAAATTAGTTCCTTTTTGTACGGTGTTAAGGACATTATTTTATTTTAAATTTTAATCTGTTGTCCTCGTACATTGTCTTTTGTGTTTTTAATTTTTTTAAATTTTAAATTAGTTCCTTTTTGTACGGTGTTAAGGACATTATTTTATTTTAAATTTTAAACTGTTGTCCTCGTACATTATCTTTTGTTTTCTTCTTCAATAAATTATTTCATTTCATATTTATGCTGTTATGCGGTACGGATATTTTTCAATCAGAAGGCAGGAAATTCGGTGGGGTCTCAATATCCTTCTCTAATTCGACTTACTAGGCCGTCCCTTAAGCCTATCACGAATGATTAAAGTGTATCAATCCTCGAAAAACAAACACGATATTTATAGAGAATAATGCCGAATGATTTTTATGTGATTTAACGTAAACATGACATCAAAAGTGATGAATTAGCTTTTTATATACGAAAACGACTCTAGGTCGGAAATTAGTAACTTTTAGACGATATAAAACAAAATTTCGTTCGACATTTAAAATTTCCGTCCACGTCCTCCGTCACTTTTAGGTTATTATACAGGAATTTAAGTTTAATTTTATTTTCCAAGTATTGCTTAAGTAGGATATATCCATGGGTGGGTTTACCAGGTCATTTGAATAAACGTTTCGCAAATTTGGCGGATTTTCGAGGACCGGTATGTCATTATGCAAAGCAGCGCGGACTGCGTGTCCCCCGAGCTGCGTGATACACATACTAAAATCTAACGAAAATTATACCCGAACTTCTCTATCCGTCCCGATCGTTAGCGCTGGCTGGTCTAGGAGCACCTCAGACGTTTCACGTGCAAATGCACTATAAATATTTGTTCTCCTTTTCTACTTCCTGCACTTACGTGTACGTTCAACCCACACATCGCACCGCGATGCAGAAGTCTTGATGGAAAGGAGCGAGCTTTCCACTGTTTTACAATAAATCTTTGCAGCACGCTCCTACAGGGATCGTTTATACCAGGTGCAAGCAAGGACGAAATAAACCCAACTCTCTAAGTAGAGGATAACGCCGTCTTTGACACCCCCACCACTGCCAATAACGCTGGCGGGGAGCAACTCTGGACCGTAAAGTCTCTTAGCTCCCCTTCCACTCTTCGATAACACCTGCGACCGGCCTCAGCCATGCCCCAACGGCGCTAGCAATGGTGGGGATACTAGTGACAGCGCTCTTCTCTACTAAGGCAGTGGAGTTCATATCATCCTTCACAATTATTAATTTTGTTCGCCTTTACAGAAGGTACCAAATATCAGGACTATTATATTGAGAAATCCTGGCAACTAAGTAAGTTTTTGACTTTTGTACTTCAACTTAGATATTTAGATTGGAATAGTCCTCCAATCGTTTAAAAAAACGACACTATGAGCTGTGCTTCACCTCCACCCGGTATAGTAACGAACCTCTATAATACTCTCAAGAAAAAGCCAGAGCCCACAATTCTGCTAATCGGTTTCTTGCCATTATATTTTAAAAGAAAATTACCTCAGCGAATAGTTTTTCCGCCCCCGACATCGCGCATCCCCTTTTTTATGCATCGCCTGGCCAGGGATACACATTAAAACTAAATTATTCACAAAAGGGCTTGTTTTTTATTATGTCTCCTTTCCTGCCATAAGAATGAGATTTTTTACATTCTAATGTGTCCTGCGTTACGTATAGCAATTTCGGGATAAGTTTGCGAAATCAAAGTAGCTGGTAGCAGTGTGGCGAACGAGGCAGGAGAATAACGAGATGTAAATTGATTCCGGCGGCTCCGGGTTTGAAATTGCTGAACTTTACCTAAGATGAATCATCTAAATTGCAGCTTGGTTAACCTTTTTCATCACAAAAGAAAGACTTCTTGGTGCTCAATATAAATTCGATTGCGTGTTTTCAATTCTTCTGTAATCCGGGGAGAATCTTTTTGATGCACGAACTCTAACAGTTTTTTTTTTATTTTGTGCGGAATGCATTTATATTAAAGTAATTTTGAATTCTGGGCTATGCTCGAATATACTTATGAATAGAAATAGTAAGTCTTAGGGAGCCCCTAGAGCAAGGTTTAACCTCGAAACTACATTCTGTAAAACATTAAATTCCTTATAGATTAGCTCAGATTTTGCACGTCAATTATTTTACTTATCCCACGACCCAGAGTCAATAATAGTAATGAGGGTAATGTTATTCTCTACTGAGACAAATAATTCAATATCTCGGAATAAGGAGAATATGACATGGCGTTAGTTAAGAGGCAAAACAGGATCCATTTTTAACAGAAGAAAAATTTATAAAACAAGGGGGGAGGTTGTTATGTTATTCTATTTTTGTATCGAACAGGCAACCCGGCTTTAGCTGTTCGTACGGTGAAGGAAAGAAACCCAGGGGCGAAAAACAAGATTGAAAGCACATCTTTGAAGAGCTAGACAGGTATTACCCCCCAAAAACGGGGTACGTTTCCCCATGCCAATAAAGGGATGGGTTGTTGTTGGTTTATTGTTTGGGCTATTTTAGATTTTAATGGATTTTTTGTGCGTTGGCTAGTGCTATTTAAGTAGTTTGAGTTGCCTACAATAAATATAATGATGCTACTAAAACGAAACACCATTAACAATTTATTGACCTATTAAAAGGTAAACTGTTGCCTTTGTTAATCGAATTGTGGCGTTGTATCGAATTGAATTGTAAGTGTAGAAAAATCCAGTGCCGAATATCTATTATGATATAAATACGCGATACGAAATCTATTTTCCTTCTACTGCCTTCCCCCCCCCCTCCTCTTATTTACAAAAGGCTGCGAGAATAATAAAAACGTTTAGGTGCTCCTTTCTCATTAATTTCACGCTATCGCGTGCTAATAATTTTTTCTCGTGTGAACAGTATTGATCTGTTTATAATAGGCTCTACCTCTTGTCGGGAATTATAAAAATAAAATTAAATTGGCAATCAGACTTCAATCTCGCCCTGCTCGATACCCAGCGCAGGAAACGTAAAACTGACCCCAAGCACTCAAGTTTCGAAGTGAACCGCCCAAAAGATTGACACGTTCGAGTCGGCCGTAACTTTCAAACAACCTCGGCGATTTAATTATTTTTCGTTTTATTTGTATTGTTGGTGGAGGAGAAGGCCAGGGGGTCTAGAGCCTGAATAATCCGGATTATCATTCTGACGCTTAAAATATATACAGTGTATTTTATCGACTGTTTCCTCATTTAGATGCTCTCACCTTGAGTCATTTGGTATTAGCACATCAGGAACACTCCTGGCAGGAAGGTTCCTTCCAATACCATTGAAGAACTGATCAAGTGATCAACCTAATATCTTAGTTCCATGTTTCCGTGCTCGGTTTGGGGAAAAAATGAGTAATTTCTGAATAGGATTGCAGGAAACAACTACTCAGCGGGCAAATATCCCGACCCACATTGAATTACACCTGCAAATCTAACTTATGATCAAAACTGGGCAAAGACTGCTAAGAGTTAAACATACAGGGTGTTTGCTTAGCCCGTACAAAAATATGACCTTGAAAATACATTTTAAGGAAGATAGTAACGTAATTGGATGAAAACTCTGATAATTTAGGAAATATCTATGTCGATTAGCTTCTGTGGGGTCGAGAAGAAATAAGACTTTAACGACTTGTATTTGCACCTAGACATTCCGGGCCTGGCGTGTGTATGTTTTTAGCTCAGCGGGGAATGATTAAAGTTGAGTTAGGAAGCTCCGGTTCCTCAAAACGTTTCAATAACAAAAACCTCGGCTTATCCGAAATTGATTAAAAGTTTAATTATTTAACAAATTCTTCCCCTTTCGGTTCACTTATCTCGGCGGCTTTTCCGGATAGAATGAGGAACAAGTTTGTAAACTATTTTACAATTTACAATTTCTATTCATTTACGCATAATACCTGCTTTGTAGCTCGAGCTTAGAATAAACTTAATCCCAAATTCGATATGAACAAGCTCCGCTGTGCCGTAACGGTGTCGCTCAGGATGCTCGACTCCTTCAGATAAATGTTTAATCGCTGTTAATTAAAATTATATGAAGTTGTGCCGAAGTAATTATAATGCGGTTATTATTTACCGCGGGAACTTCAACGGCACCTCGCCAGAAGATCCTTCAAGCTTCAGAAAAAAAAGAGTTGATTTGTTGATCTAAAATTTGACTGACGATAACACTCCCACCAAAAATAGAATATTAATTTTTTTGGGTTTATTTAATTTAGCGTTTCGTGTCCGCCCTCGCCCGAGCTAATTTGGCCGCAGGTATCTCCAGGTTCACAGAATCCATACGGCATTAAGTGGACAATTTACTGCGATATTGTATGTGTCTCTGCGCTATGTATACACTCCCCCGTTGACAATACTCGGTTTCCGTAGGCACGTTAATAATGCATTAGCCCCTGCCCCAGTTAGTATCAGTCCGAACCTATTAACTATTGTGCATACTGACCACTAGGCTGGGCGTTCATTTAGATTCAACTAAGATATGATAGAACTTGGTGAGGAAAAGATGGATACTGTTGATAGGGGCGGCCGTGATAAATGGGTTTTTATCACTGGGAACATATTTTAAGGTTATTGCGGCGCAGCAAAAATAAGTGTGTTCCTACGACTAACGTCAATGGGAGATTTATGTCGATAAGGAGAGTTGAACGACTGTGGGAAAGAGTGTCGCTCGTCTGAAGAACAATCATAAAATTGTTGATTACCGCCTTTACCATATTACCACAAAATGCTTGTTGACTTTTGACTAATTCCAGCTCCAATCGGAAAATTCGTAACATTAGGACCAGAGCATTATTGTAAACATTCCAGAAATGGAGCTTATGGAACGCGGGCTACGTCACAGTTGGGTCAGGCTAAAGCTAGTTGAAAAATTGTAACCTTACCTTGTTTGGTTGTAACTTACTATTACTTCAAATTATATAAATGATAACATCAATTTGGGAAGAATCAATAATCAATTCGGTTTGACCCCTGACCTTTCAAATATTGTTTCTACAATAACTATAATAATTATAGTACTCCGACCGTAATTAGAATGTAAATTGATGGGCTAGTAAATAGTGAATTCAGATAAAATATTTATGTACGTTGGAACTACAAATGTTTGCCGCCCTAAAATGTTGGTGAAGCCACCGACAATAGGAGAGAAGGATTAAATAACGAGGGGTATTATTTAGTAAATTTATAAATCTAAATAAATGTTAGAACTAATTATTTGGTCTTGAAACTAGATGAAAAAGGGGGGGTAAAGTTTCTTTGTCGTGATGAAAAAGTAGAAGGTTATTTACAGGACTGCTTTGACTTTGATTACAGCTTTCTTTTGTTTAGCTAGTGTTAAAGTTTCTATAACAGGTGCAACATTACTGTAAGGACGATATTTGAATGTTACTAAATAAGCCTCAGGTTTGTCAACACGTTTTTAATTATGGTGCAACGCTCTCTCCGGATAATACCTTTCCGAAAATGCCAATACCTGTTAGTCAGCTTAATGATTTTTGCGGAAAAATCCCTAACGGATAAAAAGTCCATTAAGTAAATCATTCCACGTGTACTGGTATGGAGGATAAAGGCAGAGCACTCACATAAAAGATTTTATAACAATTATTATTATTTATTAAATTATCAATGAACCACAGATAATTTGATTCTGTGTTCTTACCCTTCAATACCCACTTGATAGCTGTTTCGAACTTAATATATATATTTTAATTATTAACTCCGTTTGTTGAAATAAAGTGAAACAGTTTGTCGCAACAACTTATCAGATAATAGCCCACAAATGAATGTTGTTTTACGTCAAAGCTAGTGTCAAGATATGTCGCTCAAACTCTACAATTATATATATTACCATCGCTGTGTTGACGAAGCAATTGCCTTACTTTTATACGCACACATAGTAGTGAGTGGTCTAGAGATATTTATTATAGTTTAGATTCGGTATCTCTGGGCAATATTTCAACTCCCTCACTCCAGAGACCTAAACCAGATGACCACCCTCCCCCCCCCACCCCCAAAAGATATTCCGTTAGATCCAGGCATTCTGAGATATTCAAAATGACCCTGCTCAATATTGAAAGCAGATGTCTAAGGTTGACAACAACTTGCTTTAAACTGGAGTCTCCACATGAATATGTGGTAATACACCAACACAGTATTTCTACTATTAATCTGATGCAATCTGTATAAAACAAAATAAACCAACAAAGGCCGACGAGGATAGTTAAGTAGGTTCCCTTCAAGATGTTCTGAGTATTAGTGTCGAAACTTATTTTCAACACGTTGCTAGAACGTTGCAGGGGCATTTTTTAACCCAAACGGCATTCTGAGGTATTCAAAATGACCCTGCTCAATGTTGAAAGCAGATCTCTAAGGTTGCCAACAATCCTTTCTACAAATAGAACGTTATTCAGGCGTATGCAAAGCAGTTTCCTAGCATATTTCTACCTTTATACAAAAATACATAGAAATTCGGTCCAGAACCCGCATATCTCATCTACTCAAATGGTTATTAATCTATCACGGTCTAATTAAATTTTCACCTCATATTTTGAACTCTCACTGTTCCTTTCTGCAAATAGAACATTTTTCAGGTATATGAAGAGTAATTTCCTAGTATATTTCCATTTTCATACGAAAATACATAGAAATTCGGTCCAGAACCCTCATATCTTATCTACTCAAATGATTCTAATTTCTGTAGTGTGTTTTATGTTTAGGTTGTTATTAATCTATCGCTGTCCAACTAAATTTTTACTTTTGCAAGGCCGTGTAGTGTTAAAAAGAGGGAGAAACGCAGAGAGAGACAGACCCCGACGCATCCGAAACGTGCAAAAAGATGTCTCTGTTTTAAATTTATCTTTAATTATCCAAAGTATGAATTAACTGCTTTAGTTGCAAACTTGAGCACAGCCTAACGGCTTAACTAAGTAATAAGAACATTCCGGCAAGAAACCGGGTACCTATGTGCTTTGCTTAACAAAGTTTACAGTTCCTAAGTGCGGTTTTCTGTGCGACATCCAAGTTGTCACATGCTCCTCCTCGCTAACCATAAATATTAAAGATTCAGTTTACGAGTTTTCTTGGTGGAGTGCAAAATATGAAACTTCGTCGATTGACATCAGATATGCACGAACTTAATTACACTCGAAATTGATGTCAAATATAATTAACCACCGCACCAGCTTACGAGACTATACTGTTTTTGTTGATTTTAGGTGAGTTTAACGAGGAGCACGGAACCAGAGACGTTCCGCCGGTATTTAACCGATCTGGATGATGCACCCATAAGCAAGAATTAATTTTCTACCAATCTAGTGTAAATAACACTGCATGGGATTGATTGGCCCCACAAAATGGATGACTTGGCTTATGATACTTGATCAAAGAAGTCCTGGCGAGTAGCTATTCATATTAACATAGCACCTGTACAAAATAACCATGTGACGAAATTAACACAAATTTCATTACACTCGATTTCCTAAATCCCCATGCTATAGGCCAATATAACAATATCCTGTGGTACAGCATGAACTCTAATTAATTCATATTTATATTTATTTAATCGATCAACTATTGTTCCATCGCTATTATGAATGTAGCAGGTAAGCGAGTATACGCTCACAATTTCTAGACTAGTTTAACTGTTCTTTTATGCTGGTTGTAATATTGTTATAAGTACCAACAAACACTTTGTAAATATTGTATCGTAATAAGAATAATATGAATCAAATAAAGTTTTACTGCGCCATTAAAACTTTTATAGGAATAATTAATGTCGAAATGCTTCTGAGGGATAGGTCGGTAGAAATCTTAATTATTTACATAAAGCGTACAATGTCCTCGAAACTATGACAAGGATATCTAAATATAGGGTGACAAAGACAGAATATATTATTAAAGAGATTTGTTAATATAGGAATCGATAAATTCGATGGTTTTTACCTCCAAATGAAATAACTTTTGGCCTAAAGAAAGCTCACCCTGTAGCTAAAAGAACATTAAATCGTTAAAACTAATATTTTAACCAAGTAGAAAGTAACTGACGTCACCGTTTAGGCTCTCGTCCGACCTAGTAGAGCTTCACCGTTTAGGTTCCCGTCCGACCAAGCAGATCTGATTTGACGCCACCGTTTAAGTTCTCGTCCGACCTAATAGCTTCTCCAAGGACATCATACTAATTTTTTAACTTCATATATAATGGCACAGACGTTGGAAGAGTCGACTAATTCCTGCTCCCTTAAGATATTTTGTGGCAAAGTTGTAGCGGGATTAACTCGCTATGAACTTTGTTTCCCAATAGCTTTCTTAATGAATATTAATATCCAAGGAAGTAATAATTTCAGATTTGTCATTGTCCATTTTTGCTTAAGAGAATCTGCCACTGGGATAAGGCAGTAAGAAACACCTCACCTAATACTTTGTGGCGCCTGTTTTTATTTTAAGGTATTATTTATTTAATCTGGAGAGTGAAATATGAAATAGTTAATAAAAAGTGAGGATCAGCCTGAGTGTCTTCTCCAGGGGCGTTAGTCATCTGCAGGGCTAATCCCAGAGCATTAATATTCATACGGGCGGATGAGGATGGATAAACATCCACATTACTTTGAGATGTGTCGCGTTTCACGTGACAGCCAGCTACCTACCCGTGAGTTCCGTAAGCTTTATGATTAGCAAAATGTTATGTTCCGACACGGGAACCTCCGTCTGCGGCCGTGCGCCTAGCCGAATCATTTTTAACTATGCAGAATAAAATAATAAAACTTCCCCTACGTGGCGTAGTCCAGGAACAAAGTAATTATGAGACCGGTAAAACCTGGATAATAAATAATTGTGACAGTGCCGTAATAATATACAGTGGAGGGGCTGAGACACTTTTTCCAGTGGGAAATACAGAATAAGGGTTTTGTTCATTGTCGTCGTTGCAGATCATGCGACCAACACCAAGCTGGGAATCGAACCTAGTTCGTGGTGGACGGTGTGAATAAGCATATTCGTCACAACACGCTTTATCCCGCTGCGCTACCGAGTCGGTAAACATTCCCATGAGTGTAGATCAGCGATTATATGCGCAGTGCCTTGATGCTTATTAAACTACTTCTGTAGGCTCAAACGCACCCCAAAGTGGACCTAATGGGTGGACGTAACGAACCGTACACGTTGAATACAAATGCATGTTTTATAACTCCGGTGCAGCATTGCAGAATCCTCATGCGCCTCATAAAAGGCATCAACATGATATCTCGTCTGACTGGTAAAATAACTAGACGTCATCTAGAAAAGCGTAAACATTACCTAGTAACAAGTTATTTACATGCTAAAATCGCGGCTTTATTCACTGAAGAAATAGCTCAACTCTGTTTACCTTAATTTTACATTTAATATTCATGCGGAATTATTGAAATGAATAGCACAAATAAAGTTATTTGCTCGAAGCTTGTTTTTGCATCAGAACGCTAACCGGGTTTGTACACATGTCTTTACTTTATGTGCCGCATTCTAGCGATACTCATGAAATTAAATATATATTTATGAAAGAATTTGTCTCTGTTGGGGTATTCTGTAAACAATAATTGTCAAAGGTATAACTGTTATACAACTCCAGCATAACTTGCTTTAAACTGGAATCTCCACACGAATATGTGGTAATACACCAACACAGTATTTCCACTATTAATCTGATGCCTGTATAAAACAAAATAAACCAACAAAGGCTGACGAGGATAGTTAAGTAGGTTCCCTTCAAGATGTTCTGAGTATTAGTGTCGAAACTTATTTTCAACACGTTGCTAGAACGTTGCAGGGGCATTCTGAGGTATTCAAAATGACCCTGCTCAACGTTGAAAGCAGATCTCTAAGGTTGACAACAATCCTTTCTAAAAATAGAACGTCTTTCAGGTGTATGTAAAGTAATTCCCTAGCATATTCCTACCTTCATACAAAAATACATAGAATTTCGGTCCAGAACCCGCATATCTTATCTACTCAAATGGTTATTAATCTATCATGGTCTAACTAAATTCTTACTTCATATTTTGTTCCTTTCTACAAATAGAACATTTTTTTCAGGTGTATGAACTTTCATACGAAAATTCGGTCCAGAACCCGCATATCTTATCTACTCAAATGGTTGTTATTAATGGAATATAGGGTGTAGTAATTACATGTGGTGTTATTATATATATAATCTATCACGGTCTAAATGTTTACTTCATATTTTGAGTTTTTCCGCAGATGGCGTTGTATTACGTGACGAAACAAATCCAGACGTAACTTCCCAGTGCAGCTACATTTCTCTCAATAAAAAATAAAACTAATCCGATACGAAATAAGTTTTTATATTACGTTTATCCACATGTTTGCTTAGCCTGGATAGATTGCATGTGTGTGTGTGGGTTTCATATAACTCGGGAGAAGTTCTTACATAAAATAATAAAATATTGTTTCAATATGGAATTCGAATATTCTGCTTCTTTTCAAAAGTGTTTTATTGGAACTTTGTTTGGATTTCTTTCTCCATTACGTTTTGTTTATACGAATGTATACGGATTCCAGAGGCAAATAAAGTATTGCGGGAAATTTTTCGATTCGTACCGCATTATTCACGAAAAATTGTTTTTGGATAAAATATTCCGCAAGGTAAATCTCACAGCACACTTCTACATTTCCATTTATTATTCATACGATCCCTGCGTCTGGTATTTGTCCCTTAAATCAGAACGACGTGTTCATTACTGATATACGGTGAATTGTATTTATCGACTGGTATGTCAAATTAGGTTTTAATATAAATGGCGGATGTTGCCATCTAAATCCTTGGTTATAAAACCTCAAAATTACAAAATGAATATTGCGTTTGGCCAAGCCATAATAATAAAGATCTGTTGAAACTAATTTCGCGCAAAGATAAGTAAAAGTTATGCCATATAAATACGTCTGTATTAGGGGCTATAATCTTGCGCGAAATGGCTTCTATTCTCATGGTTGCCGGAATCCGAAAACAAACATTACAGCGCTGACACAAATGCTGTTTATTTTCCTATGAGCTTATTAAATTTCGTAGTTAATTTATGCAGAATCTGAGAAGCAAAATTGAAAATTAAAGTCCTTGGGTAGCACAGGAACAATGTTCATCATTGTGGAAAATTTGTGGGTCTCCGCTTCGGCTTTAAATCAATTTTACTGCGGTGTTGCTTCAAGGAATGGGAATTATTCGAGCTTACAGGGGTGCCTTTTTATTATTTTTATTTAATCACATTTTTCCCCTAAACTTTCTTAAAATACATTTCGCCTTCCTAATGAGCCGACATTAATCTATCGCCTCCCAAAATGCCCAACAACTGAAACGAAAGAAACAATCATTTCACATTTCATATTTTTTTTTATTTTTTTTTTTTTTTAATAAGTACACCACAAAAATTAGAGTATGGCAAAGGTAGATAATTTTCATCAACTTTACGGGGCCGACCGTAACATACATCTACTAAACCTCGAACTTTCCCAACTGAAAGTTAATCCCTAATATCAAACTACTCTTGGCGTCATTATAAGTTAACGAACACTATTTTAAATGGATAAAAACGTCGAAAAATATGAAACGCTGCGTATTAATTAAATCAGTTGCACGCTGCTCCGTCCGGCAGCGCAAAAAACCGAGTTGTAGCCGAACTGGAACTTTCCCGCAGAAAAACGGATCTGCAACATAATAAAACACAAAAGTGCCGGGGCATAAACCAACAAATCAAATATAGTAAAAGCTAGGACATCACGTAATTCATTAGCAAAAGATAATTCGAGTTATCCGCTACAATAATTGGACCGGCGCTATAAGGGAAATGTGAGTGTATTCCGGATGTTGGTCGATGTCACATCGAAATTTAGGGTGAAATAGGATATGGGGAAGTGTTATGACGTACCCAGCTTGATGCGATCTCGAATTAAACGACTGGACCAATATGACCAACGCCAACGGTTCAACGGCGAATTCGTCGCGCCGCGCCGTCCCCCTGTTACATGATAGAGTGGCGTGCGGTTTTTGGGGCTCGCAATTCACTGGAAACTAACTGCGAGCTAGTTTTTGCCGCCCTCTGTGGTTCAGCAACAAGCGAAGTCAAATATATACCAGAGAAGTTCTCAGGCAGGCGAAAAGTTACAGTTTTGAAATTGTTATCTCACTTGCGCAAGGAGGCTCTCTTGTTTAAAATTAGGACATCTTACCATGCCAATTGTAGGCAGCTATGATTAACAGCTATGAATTATCTTGTAGGTCAGTTTTGGACACCCTGCTGCTGTTCTTCCCTAACCCTCTTGTAATAAACATCTTTAAAAAATTCACGGCCTTTAGTGCTACGGCTATGAGGCGCCGTTTAAGACATTATCAGTATTACAAATATATATAATAATTATTGAAATATATATATTTTTTTATTAATATATTTATTTTGTTTTAAAATATTTATAAGTTTTATAAATATACACTATTGGTAAGGTCCAATCTAGGAAGCCGATATAAATGCATCAGACGGAGATAACTTAAAGCATTTACAAGTTAAACAGACAACGCGCTATCCCCTACCTTCCATTCTTTACAACACGCGGTCGAAGGGGACGACGGAATCGGCTGAATGTGTCGAACGGCCGCGATGTCGCGCCCAACAATTATTCATCAATAAGCCTTTCTCCTGCGTAGTACAAACTGTTATTTTTAGAATACAAGTTGATATTTCATTTTTAGGTTTAAGGCTAGTAAATAACATCAGCTCTTAAACCGCTGTTGTATTGTCAAATGCAACAGCGATAAACATGATAAAAGAATGAAAACATCGTAAAAATATCGCACGGTCGTAAACATCAGATACTCGCTTCACCGAAGCTCCTTACTTACTAAACATAATTCTCGGTCCGGCTTGGTCGGCTGAACCGCTGTCGTCGCGCGCCACATCAACACACATACCCCTCTTTAGTAGTGTAGGAATGGTTAGGCGTCTCTTGTTAACTGAAGGCTTTGCCCCTATGTACCTTCTCTCTTAGTTGCATTACAGATTTCGCACTCGAAGTTGAACATTGCCAATAGTGTATATCTTTGTAAAAATATATATGTATTTTTACGAATATATAAATATATTTTCACAAATATATATTATTTCTGCTAACATATATTTATACAGAAGAGCTTTAATCGTCATACGCTAGGTGGCGCCATGCCGAATAAATTTAATTTTTAAGGTTAATGTTTGCAGCATAGCGTACGACGATAAAAGCTCATTTTTATATAAAAATATGTTAGCAGAAATAATATATATTTGTGAAAATATATTTATATATTCGTAAAAATACATATATATTTGTACAAAGATATACACTATTGGCAAGGTTCAACTTAGAGAAGAAGAACTTATAAAACTTTTAACAAAATAAATATATTTAATGAAAAAATATATATATTTCAATAATTACTATATATATTTGTAATACTAATAATGTCTTAAACGGCGGTGGCATCCGTAAACCTTTGAGTGGATGCGAGTACAGTTTGTTATTACTAAGGTACATTATACGCTTAAAGGTCTTGTCCATATTTTCAGGAGATGCGGTACGCCGCTGAGTCGCAAGAGAACTAGTTATCTAGGCGAGGGGTCTCTCGGATTTTGCACAAATCTGCCGAGATACCTAAAAGTCATGCTTTTATATCTCCGGCTTTTGCTACGTCAGATTTTTATTACACTGGCGATATACTTTCCTCAATCAAGATTTCATTATAGATAGCGTAAATTTTAATATCGGATTCAATTTCATTTTGACGGTTCGGATTTTAAAATGAGGACGCATAAATTTACAGCAATAATTGCTTCTGTTGGTCTCACTTCGACTTCCCTTAAAAATAACAAAGAATCGGTTCTTTTAACGATTCCAACACAATCGTATCGAAATGTTTTGAATTTAATACTTTCTCAGTTGAAATGTAAGCAAAAATATTCCCTTTGTTGTGTTTGTTCTGATTGTTATCTGACTTATATTTAGATGATCTTTTAGTGCCTTTTGTGAAATACGAACGCCCAGTCAAATGGCTGAACTCTTTCAACTCCAAAAGCACAATGTCGCTTTAACTATGTATTGTATAAGAAGAATAACAAGTATATACACGGCGCAGTCATAAGGTCACTCCCCTCCAGTTTCCACGAGTATATTTTCCTAATTTTTCAGGAGCGAAACGGAGCTTGGATGTTTAGGCTTCACCACATCATCGGTTACCAGGTTACCTGATGAAAATTTCTGGATTCCAAAGCTATTTAAACAAATTAACTGCGGATTTCTCATACCCTGATTGTTACGATTGGTATTATTTGGAAGTATACTCACTTTTCGAACCGAAATCCCTTAACTTTTGGAGGTGAGTTATGAGTGCGGCACCATGAGCATATCTCACTAATTAATAGCCCTTAAAGAATTTATTACCGTGACTTGCGTTTGGTACTGATGATTAGATGGGACCGTGGACTTTTGATACGCCGGCGATGGTTGGCCGGCCCGTTATAATGGACAAATTATTTTCGACGGCAGTAATTAAAATCGGAATACGAGAAAAAAAGCGAAATAATAAGTACGGGCTAGGTAGCCTCGCCGAAATTTACCGCTACCGTATTTTTTATTAGAGATTAAACAAGCCCATTTTGCTCGGACTCGTCCATCAATTAAAGCTGAAATATGTATATGTATAAAAGCTGAAAAATTCCCTCAGAAAAGGCCTGTATCAACCGTACACATTTCGGTCCCCAATTACCCTATATTTTATCATATTACACTCATTAATATCAACGTATTTACTGAACCCTGTATAGACAAAAAGAGCTATTATTTAAAATTCTTTGTGATGGCTTTATAACATTTGACAACGCTATTTACCTTACACGTTTGCATCACATTATTGGCATTACATTTTCATATTTTAATTAAAAAGTGTGCGGACCTCTTTAATAAGGTTGGATTATTTAATGGAGCGTGCTTTTTCACTTTAAAGTTGAAGTCTATGACATGAATATTTAATATACTACTCACTACAAGCAGTTTCGCTCCAGGTTCGAATAATAACCGATACAATGTGGGTACATGATTGAAACAAAGAAGAGGTGTTCAACCAGAGGAAATGATGTTCTTCCCTAAACCTCTTATAATAACCACCTTTGTATGTTTGGCCATAAGACGGCTCCTAGTGCTACGGCGGTAGCATCTGATATGTGCAGTTATGAGGAAGAGTTTTCGGGTCTTCTTCCGCGTTGAATATTTTGGATTCTTCTTACTAGTTCAACTAATATTTTCTACTGGGTGGACAATTTTTTACCTCCACTGCCCTATTGGGCCCCCTTCCCATGTCTCACCTATAAATTGCTTTAATTAAAACTTAAACCAGCAGCTGAATAAAAACCTGCTAATGAACTACAGGTCCACGACGCTACCGGCATCGCGACGAGCGCTTAATTATACTCATAATTATAGTTGTAAAAAACTAATCAACTCGGAATACCGTTGCTTTGGAAATTAGTCCAGGAATCTAATATTTGCTTACTCAATAGCAAATTAAGTATTTATATCTAATCTTAATAAACGTTCTTTAACGAGATATTAATTCGTAGATTCCGTGCCACAGCATGGTAATGAGAATGAAAAAATCAGTTTGTGAAAACTTTCCTTTTGTGTCAATTTAATAATGATGTTTTTACTTTTATATATTAATATATAATGAGGAAGCAGACACATGTCTCGTAAAACGAAAACCGGCCCAAATCGCTACCCCGGGGACTCCCTTAATTCCTATTCCTTAAAAGTTGTGACCATGAATGAACAATTTTCTATTTAGTACGTGATGTGGTCAAATAGTGGTCGCCCCATTTAGAAACAAGACCTCTTAAATGGATTATGTTAACCGAATTTCAGCCCCTCAGCGAGATTAATAAAAACGCTATAAAATTAAAAGCGCCTTGCTGCGCGCATATAATATCCGATCAATTTCATTCTTAATCTAGCAACGATATTAACGTAATGGCTAATAAAAATTAACAGCCATTAAAACTGATAAACGATAGAGGGCAAGAAAAATCTACTTACGGATGATGTTTAATTTAAAGAAACAGTAACTGTTTTATCGACAAATTTTACGTTCATCGTGATCAACTTTATTAGCCTTTAAGTTAACGTTATCGATATAATGACCCGTAGGCTAGATCAGGAATTGAAATTATCAGAAGAATTATTGGCTCACGTTAGGAATGCATATTTCAAAATAAAATAAAAATCCGCCATCTTTAATCAGGACTGGCACTTTTTGGCGCCCAACATAGGGCAACTGAGAGACCAGTTCATCCTTCCCAAGGGATGTGGGCCTGGTGGGGCTGTACCTCCAAGACCTACTTACTGCTCTGAAGTGTTTGTGTAAGACATAATACTGCTGCTATGTTTTTTGCTACTACTGCCACCTAGACAATGTTGTCACTCGTATTATTAAACCATGTCCATAATTCTAACTCTTAAATAAGCTCAAGTCTTTGGCACTGTCTGTGGCTGCTGAACGTGGTGAAACAATTGCGAAGGAGCTCATCGGACTAGCCCGGACCGGGGCGTAGCCCTAAAGCTTTATTAGTATAAGGGTCAATATCGTGCGAAATATTATATCGGATTTACTTATAAATCTAAAGTATACAGCGAGTATATATTGTACGAAATATCGCAGATTAAATATTGGATGAGTGGAGAAATATAACGTGATCGTTTCATAAAAATATCCCCTGTTGCTAAAATAATAAAGTTATTGACAGTTATGATTTATTAGACCTAACTAAATCAATATACAGCGTTCATATATCAAATAGATGGTATACACGAGCCACTAGCATAAGCCCAACTGGGCCTTTGCACGTTACAGTTTACACGCATTTTCTCGACGCTTTTTCTTTTTAGAGCACCACTAGCCGGGCGTACGTATATATATAGGCAGGTCATACTTACGGTTTGTTTGATACTCCCCAGCTTGGCTAGCATAGTTGTTGATGAATTTCCCTGAAACAATTTTTACGTCAGTTCATTTAATCTTGCTGGTCGGAAACGCGAGGATAAAGTAACGAATCAAATTTATCAATGCAATTAAATTGCAATACAAGTATAAGTATTAGCACGTTTAAGCATGCAGTTATTGTTCCAATCAGTAAAGGAAACTTATTAGCTCCGACGTAAAATGGTGCAGGACGGATCGGGGTCGAGGTGTGGTGCGAGTCAACTATTTAGTGAAATAACTTAAAGTGTCTTAATATTTGTCTCATTAAAATCAACCCCTAACGTAACATATGGTAGAGGTGTAAACCATACGATGACATAAGTAAACCCAAACATGACATAGTAAACCAAACCATTACAAGGTCATGAGGATCATGACATATGGTGGAGGTATTAAGAAAAACCCTCCACCATGACAATACACTGACAGATAATAAAGTTCTTAGGCAGAGGAAAGTCCTCAGCTGGTGACACAAATTTTCACGCTATAAACGAAAGCTATAATGAAAGTTCGGACTATAATATACTTAATGTCTCAACAGCCCCTTGCATATTTTTTTTAACCTATTCCATTCTCCCAGATTGCGCACTTGTGACTCCACATAACGATCTTACGCTTTATCACATGACAACGAACGAACAGAACCCTCTTTAGCGTAATGAAGTTAAAAAACACATCGTTTTTACGGCAGGTGTTTGTGCCCCTGTTAATTCGTCCTGGTATACGCAGCGTAATTTCTCCAATTCTTCAGAGAGTTTTTCGACGTGTTCCTTGGGACACCGACTGGCTTTATCTTATGCCGTGCTGAATGGATGATATATCTCGGGTCAAGCTCGTCGCCGTTTGTTTTTTAAGGGCCTCGGCGAGATTACACGTATCTCTGCTTTAAACCGAAGTACTTGGTCGGTGATCATCTATGTATCGACGAACATTAATCGTGTGGGGGGCGCGTCACGTGACTCGTTTGGGTGTGAACGTGCCCGGTTTGTACAAGCGTTGGACAAATTTATGGGTTGGGGTGCGCGAACACTGGCGAAGATCTTAACTATCGAGCGATCGCTAAACATATTGTTAAGTAATACAATCGTAGTAAGTAAGGCTATTGAGATGATGAGGTACGTTAAAGTTTTACCGGTTTCGCGATCGTACGATAGACGGCGCGAATCAGAATTACTGCTTTTTAAACGCATCATTTGCTTTGCAGAGTCTAGATGTCAAAGGGGGTCTAAGTAATGAATGGCGTGCACAGAGAGCTGCACTTGATTACGTTCAGTGAAGCTCGTCGATTTTCATTCTTTCATCGTACGCTAAATGTCTAGCACTCGCAGAATTGAAAAGACTCCTCTTAGTTTGATGGGTTAAAAAAATTCGGTTAATTGGGATCCCATGGAACAAGCGGATTGCTACGTCTATAGGGCCTCATTCGTTTTTTTTGCGGAGAAATTTGGAAAACTATTAACTAATTCGTAGTGACGTCGAACATCGGCTTGGATGCAAAGTTTTTTGTTTCATTACGTCAAGGATTGAGTCGTAAGTTGCTTAGAACGTAATTCAATTTTATTTATTTAAGAAGCTTGATAAATATTCCATTCAGCCAGGAACTTCGTCGGGAGTCTTAATGCCGTTCACGTTCCGCAGCAATCAAGACTCTAATGATACACAATTTCTAAAGACTTTCAAAAACTTTTATCAATTATGGTATAAATGACTTTATTATTTCTAATTTAATTTCAAGTTAATGGTGTAATATTTTTCTATATCGTTATAATCCGCAATTAATTATGTAGAACTTTTTCAAAACTGAAGTGAATGCAGTTTCTATTAAGCTGCGGCAAAGCCTCTTTATAAGAGCGTGGAAATAAAATTAATGGGGCTTTAAAACTTTGATGGGCGCAAAAATTTCGCGCAAGATATTTCAATATCGCGAAAACTTTAATAACTACTTAAAATAATTTGATTATAAGTTGGCTGTGAACATTTTTTACGCTAAAAATTACTGTCCATCGTAAAATAGGGCGTACGCCTACTTTATTATTATTTAAATACATAAATAGTTGGCTATGTCCTTACAAATGGGACTTCTTAGAAACGTTTTTTGATAAATACTTTAAAAACTCAGATAAAAAGTTAGCTGAGTCTGAGTCTGTACTTATCGATCGACGATTAGATCTGTAATAATTGCACCGATAACAAGATAGACCTGTAAAATGCTGTAAAAAACTGTAACTGTAAGTTACATACGTATTTATTTTAATTTCTTTAAGAAGCTGGATAAATATTCCATACAGACAGATATTTCGCTACTAAAAAATAATAAAAGTCTAGTTCTAACATTTTTACAGCATTCTTTCCAAATCTGTGTCTGCTGACATTTAGATATGTAAAAAATTGTGCCTGTAGTAGTACAGAATGGAAAATACTCTGTAAAGGCACAGCCTTGTAGAAAACTGTAACTGTAAGTTACTTAGAAACTAATTTAATTGTATTTATTGAAAAAGCTTGATCAATGTTCCATACAGCCAGGACTTTGCTACTAATAGAAATAAAGAACTGATTAATACAGACGGTTATTTTAGTATAATTTTTACAGCATCTTTTATAGATCTGTGATTACCGACGCCGACGCCCAGATTTGCAAAGAAGCTGTATCTGTAATAATACAGACTTATGAAATGTCTGTAAATCAGAAATCTATGAGAAACTGTAGTTTTAAGTGACTTGATTCCATACAGACGGGAATTTTGCTACTAAAATAAAATAAAGTGCTAATTAATACAGTCCCACTTAGTGTGGGAATTGGTATCATTTTTACAGCATCTCTTACAGGTCTGTGATTATCGACGTTCAGATCTGTAAAAATCGTGTTTGTAATAATAGTAATAATGACTTGTAAAAAACTGTATCTGTAATAATACAAACCTGTAAAATGTTATCTGTATTAGCACAAATCTATAAGAAACTGTGGCTATCAGTTACTTAGAATGTAATGTAATAATATTTGTTTAAGAACCCTGATTAATATTCCATACAGTCCCGAATTTTGCTACCAAATTAAAATAAAAGTGCTAATTAATGCAGATTGTTGCTTCTTATCCCACTAAGTGTGGAGATTGGTATCATTTCTACAGCATTTCTTACAGGTCTATAATAATAGTAATACAGACCTGTAAAAAACTGTATCTGTAATAATACAGACTTGTAAAATGCTGTCTGTATTAGCACAAATCTATAAGAAACTGTGGCTTTAAGTTATTTAATAATGTTTGTTTAATAAACTTGAGCAATATTCCATACAGCCAAGAATATTGCTACTAAAATACAATAAAGTGCTAATTAATACAGACGGTTGCTTCTTACCCCACTTAGTGTGGGAGTTGGTATCATTTTTACAGCATTTCTTACAGATCTGTAACTATCAACGGTTAGATCTGTAAAAAATTGTGTCTGTAATAATACAGATTTGCAAAATGCTGTGCTACAGGCACAGCCCAAATTAATAAGAAACTGTGGCTTTAAGTTACTTAGAATGTAATTTAATAATATTTATCTAAGAAGCTTGATCAATATTCCATACAGTCAGGAAGTGTGCTACTAAAGAAAATAAAGAGAGCATATTTTGTAGATCCGTGATTATCTACGTTCAGATTTGTAAAAATTTAATTTAGTAATATTTGCCTAAGAAGCTTGATCAATATTCCATACAGTCAGGAATTTTGATACTAAAGAAGATAAAGAGCTAGTTAAGACAAGCGATTACTTTTTACTGCATATTTTATAGATTTGTGATTATCGACGTTCGGATTTGTAAAAAAACGTGTCTGTAATAATACAGACTTGTAAAATGTTGTCTGTAAATCATAAATCTATAAGAAAGTTCCATAGACAGGAACTTTGGTACTAAAATAAAATAAAGAGTTAATTAATACAGATGGTTACTTCTAATTCCACTAAATGTGAGAATTGGTATAATATTTACAGCACATTTTACAGGTTACAGGTCTGTGATTATCAGCGTCCAGATCTGTAAAAAATTGTTTCTGTAATAATACAGATTTGTAAAATGCTGTCTGTGTCTTACTCTTACTCTTTTAGGTCTGGTAATACGTATCATTATTACAGCACCTTTTACAGATCTGTAACTGTAATGGACGTTCAGATCTGTAAAAACTGTGCTGTAATAATACAGATCTGTAAATTGCTGTTTTCAAAAGCATAAATCTGTAAGAAACTGTAGCTTTAAGTTACTTACAGAGATATTTAATTTCATTTGTTTAAGAAGCTTAATAAATGTTCCATACAGTCAGGAATTTTGCTACTAAATAAAATAAAGAGCTAGTTAAGGCAAACGATTACTTCTTATCCTATTAATACGCATTATTTCCACAGCATCTTTTACAAGTTTGTAACTATGGACTTTCAGATTTGTAAAAAAACTATGTCTGTAATAATACAGACCTGTAACATGCTGTGCTTGTAAAAGCTTAAATCTGTAAGAAACTGTAGTTTCAAATTACTTAGAATGGTATTTAACCTTATTTAATTAAGAAGCTTAATAAATATTCCATACAGCCAGGAATTTTGTTACTAAAGAAAATTAAGAGCTGGTTAATGTTACTTCTTACCTCACTAAGATTGGTAATACAGACCTGTAAATTCTGTATCTGTAAAAGTACAGATCTCTAAGAAATTGTGGCTTTGTTACTTAGAGTATCACTTAATTTTATTTATTTAAGCAGCTTGATAAATATTCCATACAGACAGGAATTTTGCTACAAGAAAAAATAAAGAGCTAGTTGGACTGTTTTTATAGCATCTTTACAGATCTGTGTCTACTGTCTATCGACCTTCAAATCTGTAAAAGGAACTGTACTTATACAAATCTGTAAAATGTTCTACTTTCTAAATGTGGATATTATACTAGATAGCGGGGAAAAGTGCATAAACATTGGCCTCATAATACATTTCGACTGGCCGATCTATTAAAAGCAGACCAACAATGTTTGCACAAATTTCCCATTGAAAAAATAAACCGAGTTATTAATAGCTGGTTATTATTTACCGATTTCACAGGAAATTGAATTATTTTAATAAAAGCTTCTATAAATTGTTGGGGAATTTCAGCGGGCTTATTAATATTTTTCAGCGTGATCCTTTATTAAATCACTGAACAGAATTATATCGGTCGATGCGCAAACTCACCGCGGCTTAAAAAAACTGCAAAAACACGCAAACTTTACACGCAAGTATAATGCAAAGTTCCTCTCATTACCTGGTTGCGCGCAGTGGCGTGGATGGTAAAATAAATACGAATTTTAAATTGAGGTTTTATTAAAGTTATAAGTTGACTATAAATGAATTGAAATATTCAAACCCCCGCCGCTGGCTTCACGCGTTTCACACAACGAATTTGGAATAAGCCCAACATTTTAGCGAGGACAACTAATGACTGTGATTATTTAAAAAAAGGAGAAGCCGTATTTCACCCCACGTATCATCCCTCATATCATAATACGCTATTAAAAAACCCAATTAAAAATGTAATATTATTCGGTATCACTATATAATTATCAACGGGGCAGCGTTTGTTTGTAATTTAATTTTAAATTATACGTATAGCTTTATTCGGTGTATTGTGTTTAATTAATTACTAAAAATTTAAACAGGAATTAAATGTTACCTGCGTAAATAAATAGCAGGAATGAATTAAATACTACGGTATTGAATAAAGCTGATCAATATTTTAGGTAATATAGATACTGACAATCTGCCTGAGGGCAATAGTAATATTTCTATATAAAAATTGAAAATATATATGTATGTTCTAACTGTGTTCTAACTCTAACTGTGTTGTATAAGTAAATTAGGGCACATAGAAGCTTATGAAAATGGATTTAATATCTTCTCCGTTAAGAAGCCTATAGAATTTCATTTCCATTACTGGAGCTTTAAAATCTATCAGTTAACAAGACCTATGTTATGACATTCAGGTCGTCGGAAACAAACTTAAAATGGCACATACTGCCAGGTCCAATTAGTGGAGTAAGTAAAACGTCGCCAGCGCCGCTGCAACATTAGTTATAAATCTATTTCAGAGCGAAGTGGTAAGTATAAAATCGTATTAAGTTTTTTCTGACATAAATCTCCTTTTAAATGCTGTGTATAACCTGAAACATACGCTGCAATTCTTCCAGGTTTTTATAGTCACAAGTTTAAAACGACATTCATCCTCAGAAAACCACAGAAAATAGATGTTTCACGAGCACAGATCGCTGTGGCGCAGGAATATATTACGATTTACCGCCGACATATTTTCAGTTTTTGCGGCCGACCGTTTTTAATACAGTACTTTATGTTTTATTAATGCACTATTTCGAACTAATTGCTACTCCTGCGAAAATGTGGCAAATATAAAGGATACCTCTGCAACATAATCACAGAACCTACTTATAAAAGTTTTATTATCGCCATTTAAACATTTTCACGACAATTGCATAAAAATGGATTATAAAGCTATAATTAAACTTGCAATTCACTATAGAACTGTATTTTAATAGAAATCCAATGACGGCATTTTTGGTATCTATTTTTATAGAACTATTATAAAACTTATCGGTAGCTCTCTTAATGTACTACCAGGCTCTTGCAATTAATTTTAGAGCAGCATTTGTACATGATTTTAAGAGAATCTAGTGATGGCGTTATGGATCCCTTATAGAACTAAGTCTTCTTTTGCAGTAGTTAATTTTTAAAAGTGTTCAAATTTGGGTAAGAACTCTTGTGATAATATGTTTGAAGTAACCAGCGGCTAGTCCTGATACAAATAGGAAAACTTGTATTGGTTGTATAATAGCTACATAACGAGTTGAATTGTTCTATAGGAATTACCGCGGCAGTTTTTATACATCTAAAAGAACTTGTGATTTTATAATATAATTACATAATGAGCTAGGTTCCATACACTATTGAACTTGAAGCGTTCTTAATTAGATTGTTAGATACTATTTATAGAACCATTATAAAACTTATCGGCTGCCCCTTTAATGTATTACCAGGCTCTTGCAAGTGATTGTAGAGCAGTCTATGAACACACTTTAAAAAAAATCTAATAATAGCGTTATAAGTCTCTTATAGAACCGAATGTAACAACAACAAAAAATTTATTATTATTATTATAATTGTTCTATAGAAATAACTGTTCTTATACGCCTAAAAGAATTTGTAGCTTTATAAAATATTTACATTATAAGATAGATTTCACACAATAGGGACTTTATATGGAACTTGTTTATAGAACTATTATAAAACTTATGGGTTACTCTTTTAATGTACTGCCAGTCTCTTGTAATTAATTTTAGATCAGCCTGTGAACAGTATATTAAGAGAATTTAGTGACGGCATTATAGATCCCTTATAGAACTGATAGTCTTTCGCGGTAGTTAATTTATAAAACTGTTCAAGTCGAGGTAAGAATTATTGTTCTTGTGGTTAGAAGTAACCAACGGTTAGTCTTGATACAACTATAGAAATTTGTATTGGTCGTATAACAGCTACATAACGAGCTGAACCGTTCTATAATAATACCCGTGGCAGTTTCTATATATCTAAAAGAACTTGAAGCTTTATAATATAATTGCATTATGCGCTAGGTTCCATACAATAGCGACCTTAGAGCGTTCTTGATTAGATCGTTAATTAGATATGGATTATAGAACTATTATAAAACTTTGGTCATTTTAATGCATTACCAGGCTCTTGCAATTAATTTTAGAGTAACCTATTCACAGTATTTAAAGAGAATTTAATGACGGCGTTATGGATCTCTTATAGAACTGAAAGTGATCTTTTTCGGCAGTTAATTTATAAAAGTGTAAAGAGTATAGTGACTGCGTTATAGGTCTCTTATTGAACTGAAAGTCTCCTTTTGCGGTAGATAATTTATAAAACCGTTCAAAGACTAACTCTGTTGTGATAACGCATTTGAAGTACTTGGCGGCCGGTTTGATACAATTGGAGAAACTACTATCTGTATAATAGCTATATACCGAACCGAATTGTTCTATAGAAAAAACCACGGCCGTTTTTATACACCTAAAAACTAGCTTTATAATATAATTGCGTTATGAGCTAGGTTCCATAAAATAGTGACCTTAGAGCGTTAGCTAGATATTGTTATAGAACTATTATAGAACTGATCGGTTGCCTTTTTAATGTATTACCGGACTCTTGCAATTATTTTTAGAGAAGCCTATGGACAGTATTTTAAGAGAATCTAGTGACGATGTTATGGATCTCTTATAGAACTAAAAGTCTTCTTTTGCGGTAGTTATGTTATAAAACTGTTCAAGTGGAGGTATGAATTATTATTCTTGAGATAAAATGTTTGAAGTAACCAGCGGTCAGTCGTGACTAAAAAACTTGTATTGGCTTTATATTAGCTGCATAATGAGCTGAATTCTTCTATAGAATAGCCGCTGCACGCTTATACACAAGTAATTACACTATGAACTGGGTTCCATACAACAGCGAGCTTAGAGCGTTTTTGGTTAGATCGTTAGTTAGATATTGATTATAAAACTATTATAAAACTGATTGGTTGCACTTTTAATGTATTACCAGGCTCTTGCAGCTAATTATGGAGCGGTCTAAAAACAATATTTTAAGAGAGGGTAGTGATGGCGTTATGGGTCTCTTATAGAACCAAAAGTCTGCTTTTGCGGTAATTAATTTATAAAACCTTTCAACTGAAGGAAAAAGTTTCTTGTGATAACGTATTTGATGTAACTGATGTGCAGAAACTTGTATTGACTATAAAATGGCTACATGACGAGCTGAATTATCCTATAACTGCGGTAGTTCTTATAGGGCCAAAAGATCTTATAACCCTATATTATAATTACGTTATTAACTAAATTCTGTACAATAGCAAGCTTAGGGCGTACTTGGTCAAATAATTAATTATAGAACTATTATAAAACTTATCAGTTGTGCCTTTAATGTATGACCAGGCACTTGTGACTAATTATAAAGAAGCTGGGCTTGTAGGATTAGAAGTTCTTGATAATAATTTTATTGCGACAGTTTATAAACCTATTAAGACGTTATAGATCTCTTATAGAACTAAAAGTCTCTTATATAGCGTTCCAACTGCGTTAGTTATATTTTTTATAAATCTGTTCAACTAAATACAATTAATGATTTTAGGTTAACGTATATGGAATAACCAGGGACTTGTGGTTGTATAATAGCTATATAATGACACATATCTTTCTGTAGAAAAAATTGCGAGAAAGACGTGAAGCGTTATAATATAACTACATTACGAATTGAATTCCGTATAATAATTCGCAATAGTGCATAAGAGCTTTATATTGGTTTTATAACAAGTGAAATAACTCTGTGGAAGAATATTAAATAAATGTATAATGCACATATTCTTTAAAACATTTCATATGAGCCTCTATGGAACTAGACATTTCTTCATTTTTCGATTATATGTAAAGCGCCCAATATATTAAAAACACTCGGCAATAAACACTTTTTTAATCCTCCCTAATGGGACAAATCTCACATTTACAATAACAGCGTATATTTCACCTTAATACAAAATAAACTGGCCCATATTTCCTACTTTGCGAATTGACATTGTAAATGAAGTTATAAATTTTAGGTTTTATTGTAAAAATAATAAAATGTTATCGAGGGTTGTGTACGTTTCCGCCGTAATAAATATTCTTTTATGTTGACGGTGTTCCATTTCTTTATTTCGTCGATACGTGTACCAAGTCATATACGGCATGTAATATGCACTTGCAACAGCAAGGCTGATCTTTCGGAATTGCCGGTCATCAATTTAAAGTTAAACATTTTAACATTGAGATGAATCGCCCAACACATAATATCCTTAGACGCCAGGGAGGCAAATAGATTCCTTATTGCTCGGCATATTCAAAATAACAAATTGAGGAAATTCTGTTTTCAATAAGGAGATTGTAAGGATTTATTGGAAAGTCACTCATTTCTCGCAGAGATTTAGTGGAGGCAAATCTGGACTTCCCGCTGGCCAGATCGGGAACTTTTAACCCTAATGCTATTCTATTCCATTTTTTAGGTGTGTACCCCGTATATTTGAGAAACTACGTTCTTCTATTCAGTATTTTCAAATATAAAGTAAGAGGTGATCTTTTAATTCAATGAAGTATTTCCGTATTTCCCGCAGCGAGCTCGGCTAATACTTAATAAGACATATCTGATTCCTAATACCGCTCCGCATTTAATATATTCAAAGTACGCTCCTGGCCCCGGGCGAATCTCAAAATTAGTGTCTAACCGTGGGAAGTACGTTTATCAGTATTCCTATGCGCGTATTGTTTCCTTTGCATATTCCGCGATGACTTCCAAAGACTTTCGCAAACTTTGCTAGGAGTTTTCGCGGTTTCCTCGGCGCTCCCGACACTCTTTTAAAATCCCCGACTTAACATCAAATAAATCCGGGATCTATCTGGGGTGTAAAAATTCTCATTATCGCCGCACCATATTCCATGAAACAGGATAGCATCTAAACGAGGAAATACTTCTATTTTATTTACTCGGCGCAAATCAGGCGCTTGGCATTATTTTATGGTAAATGATGTTTTCCGCAAATGGCGGCTCCTTAAACATCGAAATACTTTCGCTCGATATATTTAATATACAGATTCGGAAATTCTTCGTTTTCGGTCTACAATTTTTGCTAATAAACGATGAGTAAATATTGCTACGCCCCAACTATAACTTTTTTGATAATACTACGACAAAACGAGGAGAGGAGTGGGAAGAATCTTTTAGGAGGTTACCTTCATTTTTAACTTTTAGTCAAAAGCAGTTCCTGAATAATGATTCAACGAATTATTGATTCTGTATTTATGGTTAAGCAACACGACGTTATTTCCCCTAAAGACTTCTAATTATCCAGTGTTTTGAGATGAAGCGCGAGAGAGACGGAATAAATTGGAAATATAAAAGTCATCTCAGATCCTTCGCTAACAAGTTCCCGCGTCTGTCAGCACACCTAGCAAAATCTTGCTAAATTATTTCCTCAGCAATAAATCATTTATTATCAGCGTAATGATTATCCCCGCTGTTAATTCGAAGAATCTGATAAATCCGAGGCACAACATAATGAAATAAGTATGAGACAATACTAACTAACTTGATAAATAATTTACCGTGAAATGTAATAAACAACTGAAATTTTAATTGAATTTTCATTTGGGAGACATCAGCACAACTCCTTCTTTATTAATTATTCAAGTTGCCTCATGAAACTTTATGGCTAGAACCATAATAATAACGTAATGGAAGTTGGGAAGTTTGCGCCACAATTCCTTTTCAACCGTAATCAATATCAGTGAGTATTGTTTATGTACTGCTAATAGACGTTTGTTAATAGTTGTAATATTAAGACAACTAACGCCTGCGCCTTACTCAGCCCTTACGAGGTTCAGATGATTTGTTGCTAATTCATCCAGAACCCTCACTGTTACACTACTGACGCTGAACGAGAAGTTGGCGACTTTTAAGCGGAGCCATCTACCGGCAGCTTATTGCAATTCCAGACTTGGCATACTAGCAGCCTCTGGTTACTGAGGGGTTCCGCAACGTCCACTAGTTATAGCATTCGTCGAACAAGCGAATCGGAATATTCTTATATATTGTTTTACGCTACGACACCTTCAGTAATAAATTATTTATTGAATTGGCCGCCGTGCGGGTTTCGGGATTAGGGAAAAATGAAAAATGGCTAAATATATAACAATACGCAAATAAGAGGAGTCGAAGTATTGAGCATAAAAGCAAACAACAATAGCAAAGTTGAACACAACAGTAAACATAGGAACATGTGTACTTTTCATTTATTTTCATGAGATCGAATTCGCTTCTTGTAAACAAATCCTCCAAAAATATTTAGATTTAGAGGCTTTGTCAGCAGCAATACCTAAAGAATGTAGGCGAAGAACGTATTTCTATACAACACATTGTGGACCAACAATGAAAAGAACACCGTACATAATGAATGGATGTGTTCTTTTTTTATATGCTGTTATAGTGCAGCCGTCAGTCGCTGTAATGTGTTGTATACAAGCGATATGATTAATTTTCCTTTTTTTATTTCTGCAAATATTTGGGTAGATAATTTATTTGTTATTACTAATATGCTTTTAAATTGCCCCTCGCTTTTTAGTCACCTCCAATGCGTTACATAATAATAAACAAAACTTTCCTCCACAAGAATTATTTTAGAAACTGATACCACAAGTCATATAGAAATCGTTAGAGGTTAGAAACTGATGCAAAAAATATGATTTTTTTTATAAATAATTCTTATTTCTGCCAGCAGATGGATCCACTTAATAAGTCGCCAACTCACATCTGCTCTAATGTGTCCAAGAGTTCTGGTTTAATTTTCGTTGAAGCGTCAGTAGTATAACATCTCGTCATAGGAACCACAGAACCCTTCACTATTTTCTAGTTTTATTATCGTCGAGACTTATTCGACTTATACTTAATTTTTGAAACGACAAATGAATTAGGACAATTTGGTGAAACTCCGGGCCCAGCTGCTGGAAGCGCAACAATGTATAGTATAGTTGCGTGAAAACCGACCTTTGCTGAAGAGAACCTGAACTTTCCACAATGTTACACTGGCTGGTGGCTCGCCACTTACAAGTCGGACAATCCAAACCCCATACCACCTTCTACGGTGCTCTTGTCCGGATTTGTAGCGAAACACGTATTATTCTCGGGATATGGAAACCGAAGTTCGCAAATTGTTGGTCCGTGTCAGCTGGACGTCCGAAAAACAGTTATTACGGAACAATTTGTGGGATTATTTAGCACATGCGGAATTATACATCTAGCCGCAGTACTGTGAAATTATACAAATGGACACGTTAAACGTCCGCCAACATTTGTTGCCTCCCTAATCAGACATTTTTTAACAACAATGGTGTCCAGCAGTAATAAAACAAGATCTACAGACTAACTGGCAATCGTGCCAAGACAACTCTGTGACATATCATTAGATGGGTGAAGCATACAAAGAAACCTGCGTGAAGTTAAGCTAATCCATAAATATAACGCATTCATCTCATAGAGGCAGTTTTGAATTCATCCAGAACCTGCACTGTTACACTACTAATACTTAAACGAAAAATAAATGAAGGTTGTCATGATAATTTTTATGTCAGTACGTTGTTGGTTGACCTAATGACGAATAAGGCTAATAATAAATTTGAAAAAGCTCAGTATAAATTATTGAATAACGCAGTATTTGGCAAGACAATGGAGAACGTTGACAATAGAATGAATATAAAATTAATTATCAAAAATATAAATATAACGCATTCATCCCATAGAGGCAGTTTTGAATTCATTCAGAACCGGCACTGTTACACTACTAATACTTAAACGAAAAATAAATCAGAGCATAAAGGTTGTCATGATAATTTTCATGTCAGTACGTTGCTGGTTGATATAAAATTAATTATCAAAAATATAAATATAACGCATTCATCCCATAGAGGCAGTTTTCAATTCATCCAGAACCGGCACTGTTACACTACTAATACTTAAACGAAAAATAAATCAGAGCATAAAGGTTGTCATGATAATTTTCATGTCAGTACGTTGTTGGTTGCCCTAATTACTGATGTGAGGAATAAGGCTAAGAATAAGTTTGAAAAATACCAGTATAAATTATTGAATAACGCAGTATTTGGCAAAACAATGGAGAACGTTGACAATAGAAAGAATATAAAACTAATTACCATAAATATAAATTAACTCATTCATCCCATAGAGGCAGTTCTGAATTCATCCAGAACCGGCACTACTAATACTTAAACGAAAAATAAATCAGAGCTTAAAGGTTGTCTTGATAATTTTTATGTCAGTACGTTGTTGGTTGACCTAATCACTGATATGAGGAATAAGGCTAATAATAAATTTGAAAGAGCTCAGTATAAATTATTGGATAACGCAGTATTTGGCAAGACAATGGAGAACGTTGACAATAGAATGAATTTAAAATTAATTACCCACTAGGAGAGTGTTGGATGGAGTATAGGCGCAAATGCATTAATAACACGACCCAAATTTAAATCGTGTTAATATTTACTTATATTTTGTAGCCATCCAAATATTTAAATGCCGTTCGAAATATTTAAAAGAAAAATGGGTATATAAGATAAGGAAGTTTATAGTTGTGCAATAATGGTTAATAAATGTAGTTAGTGCTATTTCTGCTCGTCAGTTCGTCCGTGCGTCCATCTATTTCAGGTATAATAACTAAGAAATTTCTTGAATTAGGATATTTACTAAAAGTTCCATAATATACCTGCACAGTTTTTACTAAGATGTTTCTGAAACGTTATTATTTGTTTGTTTTTGCGGGGTTCATAATGTATGTTAATACATACAAAACATTTCTAATTATTTTCTAAAACCGAAGCTTAGACGCAGCATCCTTGGCGGTAGACTTAAACATGAGAAACGCTCTTGGGCGAACTAATGAAATTAGCATTTGTTTATTTGACAAATATTCCGGAAATGGGCATAAAATTATGTATAACTTCGACGCTGGAGCATGGGAAGCATACGTTGGCTAGGATCGTTTACGCCCAATTGAATTTAATGAATCTAAATGGAATAATCCCTTTAAAGTAGGGGATATAAAAGGGTAACTTTTTGGAGTCCAGATCTATTAAATTTGAATGTTTTTAGCGGAGTTTACCATACGTATGTGTAATTCAAGAGTTGTCGCCGTGGCCCAGCTGATTTATTCTTTTCCTTCTGGGCGGAAGCACGAGCAGTTCGAGACTTTGAAAAGACTTCTGCAGAAATATACATAAAATGGTATTGACATATTTCACAATACATAATTGTGATATTCCTACTTTTGCTTCCTGTATATAAGCCCGTCTTCCTTACTTCCAGATTAAGCAAAAGTTCTTCTTGGGGCGCGGTGCAGGGAAGAAGCCACGAACTCGTGACAATGTAAACTAGTTCTAAGTAATAATTTCCAAAGAAAATTCTATTAAAGTCGAATCAAAAATAAATTAACGAACAATCGATATTTCGACAAAGAAGCTTCACAGTGTATTATGTAATTAACTCAAACTTTAATCATATTACACGAGTTGGCTGGGATTTATTTATGATTTCCTGTTCAATTTAAGGCGACGTTTAAAGCGACCGAGGAATTAAGCTAAAACGTTAAGAAAAATCACTTCTTCGCGTGATGTTCGAATTCACAAATAAATTACTATTAGCAGAAAAACAAGTGAAACGATTTTTATTAAAATATCTTACGCTATCACGATAACTAGTACGTAACTAGATCACGTTGATAAATATTACAACCTCCAATTGATGCATTAAAAAATGTTTTTAAAACGCCCATTAGCATTCTAACTGATCATTGCTATACAAAGTTTCTTAATTTTTGAATAATTTTTTACCTTGACCTCTCTACCTATGGTATACGATCAGTCCGCCACTGGGCTGAATTATTATTATATTTTATTAATAAGCGACAGTGCGTATGATTTTATGACAATTTAACGTGGAACTTACTGTAGGTTTGCTATAATTACTCTTTTACATTTCAGGGCCTTTAGGGGTTCCCTTCTACCATCAAAGAAATATCTTACCTATATTTGAAATTCGTGCTGGTTTATTTTATTAGACTATTTGACCGCTAGATGTCACTGAGACTGCTATATGTTTGATATCCAGCTGAGATGAATTTAAATGCTTTGGTTATCATAATTAAACATAGGTTAACGTATCAAGTGTTTCCTAAAGAAATGATAGAGGACCCTCAAAATTTCTTTTCAGATTTTTGCTATATTTAAAAAACAATCCACCACTGTTAGATGTGGAGATCAGGCTGGCCATTGCCAAAAATTTATTTGATCTCAAAGTTACTTGTTTTTCTAATTTTTATTTTGCGGCTAAAAATCGACTGGTGTTAGTTCTGGCCACCTCACTGGCGATTCATACATGTTTATCATTTTTAAATTCGCGTAGAATTTCATGAATAAGTTGACTAGTCGCGTGACGCTGATTTGCTGAAATGTTTGCTACATTGTGGTTAAATATCCATTAAAAGAAGTTATTAACAACACATAAGTTATGAAATATCGTGCTATTATTAATTTAAAGCAATTTTATTCATTCCCCAGTCAGTATTGCATGCTTTCAAAGCACTAACCACGTTTAAATCGCTCGCTGTTATGAATATTTTTTTAACAATGAAGTTCATGTTCGCGATATTATGTGGGGAAGGTGTTTAAATTAATATTCGTACTGAAATGAAAAGAAAACTTTCGTGTAATTCGGAAACTAACACGTCAAAGTAAAGAAATCAACAAACCGTACGTTGCTTATCTCTATTAAACATAACTTACATAACTTACAAGGCCGGCGTAAATAATATGTACGAGAATTTTAAGGAAAATTCGAATAAAACGAGTAACACTATTTCTACAACCCTTTTGTTAATTTTCCTGTATTGAATTAAAATATTTCAAGTATATTTTTCTTACGTATGTATGGAAAATACAGTATCTGTTTATCTACCGGTCAAATCTTTGCTTGATTTAAATTCGCACTAAAAAGAAACTTAACCACGATTCCTGAATAGAAAAGTATCAACCAATTTTTAGCTGTGTTCGAGTCCTGGTGGAAACGCGCCCTTAACCCTTTCAGTCGCACATGTTTATTTATAGAGTTGCGGGTCTTGGGTTCGGGACTTAATAGTCGACCGAGGAACTGGGATTTTTTTCAGAAACAAGGTCCCAGCCCACTAGGATATTGGGGTGTGTTTGTTTTCTTTATGTGTGGAGCTCCTTCCAGCGGAATGTCTCTTTAGGGATGGAGTTGGTTATATTATCTGGGGGCGTTTGAGGTCTCATACAGGGTATACAAGTAGCTTGCTAACTGATATATGAGTACAGAAGTGCAATGTAGCTTACAGTTTATTGATTCTGATAATTGTGTTAAATTAAAGTGATAAATTGCACTATTTCAATGACAAGGTTGTCAATTTTTCTGTACTAAATTAGAATATTTCAATGTAGGTAAACAGCTGCGTTAAAAGCGTTAGAATAAATAGAATAGATCTGTATAAATTATTGAATAACGCAGTATTTGGCAAGACAATGGAGAACGTTGACAATAGAATGGATATAAAATTAGTTACCCACTGGGAGAGTATTAGACGGAGTATAGGCGTAAATGCATTAATAACACGAGCCAAATTTAAATCGTGTTTAATATTTACTGAATATTTTGTAGCCATCCAAATATTTAAATGCCGTTTGAAATATTTAAAAGAAAAATGGATTTACAAGATGTGGAAGTTTATAGTTGTGCAATAATGGTTAATAAATGTAGTAAGTGCTATTTCTGCCAATCTGTTCGTCCGTCCGTCCGTCTGGTTCAGGCATAATAACTAAGAAATTTCTTAAATTAGGATATTTACTAAAAGTTCCGTAATATATATATATACGCAAATTTTAAAGAGGGCTCAACAACGTACTATTCGTGTATATATCAACAATGTACCGTTTTTAAGTATATATATAATTTTTAATTTAATTAAAAATAAAAGGTTGTTAGTTTTCCTGTATTGAATGGTTTTAATTTTGTTTAGGAACTCTTACAGTTTCTAATCGATACAAATTAAAAATATATCCCTTTAATATTTGTCATATTTATACAATATCACGTCCTCTCACAAATATTGATTGATTAGAAACGTTAAAGAGCCCAATGTAAGAGTAAATACTTGCCGACATGAAAAGAGTTCGTGCCCTTGCAAATTTTAGCCGGTCCAATGAATTTAAAAGGGTCGAATAATCGGTTAATCGGGTTAAAGGAAAGGTGGTTTGTCATTTAAGGCAATTGCCAATCGCCCTTCGCAGATGGAGCAACTGTTCTTAGACATTAATGCGAGCGTAATTAATAGAATAATTTAACTCACGGCCGTAACATAGTGACTTAGTTAAGGAAAATATATTTCGATAAATACACAATTTTGATAATATTTTATATTGGACATACATGCACAACAGATCATAAGATAAGCCATACGACTAACCGACAAGATCGAATAATATTTATACCCCGTTGCCAATAAGCGACGACCCGCCCTTGAAACTGACGCAAACTATCCGCCATAAAAGCTTTTAGTTAAACATTTCAGAGTATAATTAAATTTCTTTCGAAGAAATATCTTACCTATAAATCTGCTGTTGTACTGTTTTGAATAAAGGTTATTTAAATTTCGCGCTGGTTTATTTCTTATTTGACTCGTAAGGATTTAGAAAAGTTAGAGATCTTTATCAGAATGAATATCACTTTGCTATTTGACAGCTAAATGTCTCTGAATCTGCTGTAATTTAGATATCCAGCTAAGATGAATTTATTTGCTTTAGTTATTTCAATTAAATATAGATGGCACTCGAAATTAAAGATTTATTGTGTACATCAGATAATCAAAAGCAAAAACATTTCTTAAACCATGTCCCTGCTCTAATTAAAACTAATTAAATCTACAACAGATATAGGACACACTTCTTAGGATCTAATTTACATTGTGTCCAGTCATTTGACTAGACTGGAGGTTTTACAGGTTAGTCTTACACTATTTAATTACAATTTTAATAGAAATTTACATAAATAAAGTCCATCTTTGTTTAACTGTTTCGTGGAATATCGTTCAATCTTTGTTTAAAGCATGTAACTGACAGCTGTTCTGTTATCGATTATTTTAAAAAAACATAGCATCAACAGGTGTTCTACAGCAGATTTATCAGATGGTTCTCGATATGATATCCTTTTTTTGAACTTGTATTAATCTATTTGGTATACCATACGTAAGCTTCTCGTTATTTGTTTTATTGTGGGGATAATTTCATTTTATCCATGTTTTACCTGAATTTAGTTAAAGAAAATATATTTCGATAAATACACAATTTTGACAATATTTTATATTGGACATACATACATAACAGATCATAAGATAAGCCATACGACTAACCGACAAGATCGAATAATATTTATACCCCCTTGCCAGTAAGCGACGACTCGCCCTTGAAACTGACATAAACTATCCGCCATAAAAGCTTTTAGTTAAACATTTCAGAGTATAATTAAATTTCTTTCATGTAATCTCCCGTAATTGTTCGATTATGGATTAAAGTATTCAACAATGGTCTGGTGTTACCTAGTTAAAACCAAGCGGGGTGATCCTCTATTGTTCAACGAAAGAAAGGCACAGCTGATAGGTGAGTAGCGGCCGTACACTGGCTTTGTGTACCCTATACACGAACACATTACATATTTTGTTAGCCGTCCGCCTGGTGGGCTTTGTAAAAGTAAACAATTAACTTTTGATATCTTAATAACGTTGTGGAAGCGCGTCATCCTCTTGGTGCGAACCATGAATACATAAATGCATTAGTGACCGCCGCCAGGCGATTCTGACGGAGGAAATGGTTCCTCGGGGAATCCCACTTTTTTATAAGGGGTGCATAATGGAGGGTGGTGGTAAATTATGTGGTTCGCCCCTCGTTCTATTTTTTATCATTAAGATGTACTCACTAGGGGCAAAGCGAGTCATTCTCGATTGATTTTATTTATTCCATAAAACTACCCTTGTGTTATAATCTCTAATAAAAAGAGGTGTAGCGCAGAAAGATGCGTAACTTGATTGTAGAAGAAAGCGCTGACCATCTTTGTGGTTTTAAACTTATTGAAGACAAAGTTTGTTCCAGAACCCGCGTCGTCACTCTACTTATAAACAAAGAAAAATTGAAAAATTTGGGATACGTCTACATCACATAAATTGAATTTGGATTAACATTTAAAAGCTGTAAAAAATGGCCTTGGACGACTTCCCATCCATGAAAAAAGTTTATTTCATTTATTCGATTTATGCATTATTTTGCTCAATCTTTGTCCATCGTCTTATAAAACATCTACTGATTAATTTTTTGGTGTAAAATGATAGATATGTAGTGAATGCCCCGAAGTTGTTTTATGACGCGAGGTTTGTAATCGGTCGTAAATATTTTACTTTTGCCCCGGCCGAGAACTTTCCGGAGACAAAATAAAATATCATTTTGTATTCCTCAAACTAAAATATTTGTTCAAATCCCAAACCAACATCCCTAAACTTTTAAACTTGGAAACTATATTGTCCGGGATATCCTAAATAAAGACGGACAGAGTTCATCGGGGACTGCATTTCTCAGTTAAGGCGTTTTCATTTTTCTTTATTTTAGCCTATGATTGAAGGAAAAGTTGATAGATAAATCTCCACTTTGGTGGGAACAAGTTTTCTACATATAAGAAACAAGATTTTGCATTTGGTTCTGAGCTTTTTCTCTGGGGAATTCAAGGGGCAACCTTCAGACGAAATTATGTTCAGCTGTCACATACGACTGTCGATTATCCCTCGAATCCTACATGTGATTTATGTTTCAGTCATTTCTGAGTTGGTATTTTTGATATGAGAGTGGAAGGCTGGCCAGAAAACGGCTTACATTTTTTACATTTCGCTATTGTGGTCACGTATTTTATATAAAAAGCCATACTTAACTTTTCAATTTACCGACGTTCCATTTATTTCTCTATGAAAACCAAATCTCTCTTTTATTATATATGAAATATACTTAACAAACAGAAAAGCAACATTCGGATTCAGATACGGCGGCAGGACATACATACTAATGACCAGATGCCAACGAAATACATATCCTCGGATATGCCACTTAAATACTTAATGGACATTGGAAAATAAGTTTTCTCAGTAAAATGGAAATTATTTACGCTGAATGCCTTTTTAAATGGTGTAATTAATTTTTAAAATCTTAATTCATGCGTATGATTTTATGATAATTTAACTTGAAACTTACTATAGGTTTGCTATAATTACTCTTTTACCTGTCAGGGCCGTTGGGGGTTCCCTTCTACCATCGAAGAAATATCTTACCTATAAATCTACTGTTGTACTGTTTTGAATAAAGGTTATTTAAATTTCGCGCTGGTTTATTTCTTATTCGACTCGTAAGGATTTAGAAAAGTTAAGAGATCTTTATCAGAATGAATATCACTTTCCTATTTGACAGCTAGATGTCTCTGAATCTGCTGTAATTTAGATATCTAGCTGAGATGAATTTATTTGCTTTAGTTATTTCAATTAAATATAGATGGCACTCGAAATTAAAGATTTATTGTGTACATCAGATAATCAAAAGCAAAAATGTTTCTATGTCCCTGCTCTAATTAAAACTAATTAAATCTACAACAGATATAGGACCCACTTCTTAGGATCTAATTTACTTATGTCCAGTCATTTGACTAGACTGGAGGTTTTACAGGTTAGTTTTATACTATTTAATTACAATTTTAATAGAAATTTACATAAATAAAGTCCATCTTTGTTTAACTGTTACGTTGAAAATCGTTCAATCTTTGTTTAAAGCATGTAACTGACAGCTGTTCTGTTATCGATTATTTTAAAGGAACATAGCACAATGCATTTACTTTATTTACGCCTTTAATTTGTTTACTTTTGGTTGGTTTTATCGTAGCAGACCCTTTGTTTACATATGGCCCGTTGACCTCTCTCGCATCAACAGGTGTTCTACAGCAGATTTATCAGATGGTTCTCCGATATGATATCCTTTTTTGAACTTGTATTAATCTATTATTAATTTATTAGTGGGGTTTTAGTTTAAAATACATGACAATATATATATTTGAAATTGCTGCAAGGTGAATTGAATTGGAAGGAGATATGTTTGTCTTCCGCTAAAATATCAGTAAAATAAAATAAAATTTTGAATGAAGCGAATAACAGTTTTTGACACATTAACTCTACATATTATACTTTTTCTGGCTCGGCGCACGCGATCCAGTGCATCTGCAACTAGCTAGATAAATACTGAATTATTCAGGGTAACACTTTAATCCGACAACGTAACTAGTTCGACATAATAAAATTTCGCCGAAGCGTTTTACGATTAAAAATGTGTCAATTTATCAAACGGGGCGGTTTTGCATTAAAATTTAATGCTTTGTGAAAATGTCAACGATAACAAATTTAATCTCAAACAGAATACCGATACAATCATCCCCAAAGACTATAAAACGGGATCTGCGTGATTAAACCACAGACTCAGAGGTCGATTATTCTATACGTTTTCCCTGATAATCCGGACAGAGCATTCCCGTCCACATTGCCACATGTGACGTACGGAAAGGAAAACTTACAGCACGCTGGATCCCGTTTTTTGCTAATGGTAAAAAAAATTGATTTCTATACCTGAACTCGGCTGGCTGTTATTTAATTCATTTGGTGCCGTTTGATAGCACTTCCGCCTCCGATACATAAAAGAGTATCACGCCCACGAAACTCACATTTGCATTGTTTCAATATGAATATTTACAGCATGCTGGCGGTGACATTTTAGACTATTAATCTCGCAGATTTAATATAAATGGATGAACTTAGGTGTTCTTATTGCTGCCCAGTCCAGTATATGTTTTACTTGCAATTATTATTCGCCATAAACCTTCTCATCGATTGGCATATAGTTATGTAATTAAAGCCTTTTCAAACGTCTTCCTTTAAATGAAATAAAAATATAGTCGTTAGCACTCCTACCGTTGGCCCAAATCGTTTAATTAAGGTCCTGTAAAAACATCTGGATGCGAAATTAATTCAGCTCTAATTGTCCCCGACAAGAACATGACCGGATATATGGAGCCTGCCAAGCTGATCTTTGGCAAAATTATTTCAATCGCTTAATTAGAAACTGATGTAGTACATTGGGAGCCAATATTGTTACGACTCTATATTACTTAGGCCTCTGAGGTCATCAGGAACTTTACGTTTTAGGTTACCCAGAGAAGAAGTTTAAACTATTTGAATGTCCAAGGACTTGCACCACTGCAATGAATCATTTTCCTAACAATTTCAGCAGCATTATCGAATTACCAACTAAAATCTCAGCCGGACAAATTCCAAAAACAAACATAATGGACGTATGCCGTGCATGCGTTCCACAACGCCGCTGGTGGCAAGGACTGGCCCCGGCTTGCAGTCTAGCATGTAGCGGCAACAATTGTCGATTCCCTGCACCGCGCCCTGTGTGACAATGTGTCGCCTCCTCGCATTTCAATTATACTTTATGTTTCATCTTCCGCATGAGTTCAGTCCGTTATTCGCGTTTCCCCATCTGTGACGCCCCACCATTCACACCAACAATACACTCGCTTATGGCCGTGATAGTGCCGTCCCTGTGTCTTTCGTGCGGTCGCAGACGCCAGCACCAAAAGCCTTTGAGGTCGGCGCGGAACGTAGGTATTTCTGTTATTATTCCAGCGTTCGCTCCGTGATCCTTTGTAATGGACAATCATGAATACTTCCAGAAATATATGGCTCTATAAAATATACTCCAAATGAAGGACAGGTACAATCCAGGGGGTTTTATCTGCCGTTTGCAGTTTACTGGGTTTTTATTGCCGTGGCATTTCTGGATGCTCCTGACTGAGCATTCAGTGCGAAACGAGAAAAATTACAAACCCTGCTGGTGCAAGTGAGTTTCTCATTGGTGATGATGGAAAATGCCCCATACTACAATTTCTTGGCGAAGTTCCTCAGGTTTGGACCAGAAGGGAAATCATGAAGAGCGTGAGGTGCGTTGAGATGAGGTTGAATCAAACATCTGCTAATGAAGACGATAAAGCTTTGGAGCTCCTCACTATCATCATAATTACTAATTACTGACATTTTCCCCAACGCAACGCGTACAGTACTGCTCAAGGGAGAAAAGATGAAGGGAACAATGGAAGTTGTTTTGGCTCCACCCAAAGCTATCAGCTACCTCCTCAGCTCCTGTTCAATATCGGACTCTGTTCATAATTATAACACCTTCCGTGTTGAATTCGGAAACGCTCCTACATCATCAACTTCCTCTCAATCTCCTCCTGATACTTATACACTATTGGTAAGGTCCAATCTAGGTTGCCGATATAAATGCATCAGGCGAAGATAACTTAAAGCATTTAAACAAGTTAAACAGACAACGCGCTATCTCCCACCTTCCATTCTTACTTACTAAACATAATTCTCGGCTCGGCGTAGGTCGGCTGAACCGCTGTCGTCGCGCGCCACATCACACACACATACCCCTCTTTAGTAGGAGTGTAGGAATGGTTAGGCGTCTCTTGTTAACTTGCATTACAGATTTCGCACTCTAAATTGAACCTTGCCAATGGTGTATATCACTTAATCATAAATTAGCATAACAGCAATTAAGCAGAAATGAGACAACAATATTATAAGAACTCGATTTAGCCCTGCTTAATCCTCATGAATAGGCGAAGTGTCGACTTAGAGATCATGATATAATTGGAAATGCACCCTGAAAAAAGGAGGGTGGTTCTTTGCGTAGTCGACGGTGAGTTTAAGTTATAACAACTCTATGGGGCTTACGTTATCTCAGATGTTGGTGTAATTTTCGCGCTCGGGTTGGTAGCAAGCAGCCTGAGACTTGATGGAATCACACAGGCGACTTATTTTATTTAAATACATCGAAGATGAATCGCTGTATTGATGCGCTTCCACGTTGAGGAACGTCTGCGGTATCGTCTATTGTGATTGACTTACGCGAACGTCTTCGACTTTTACGTAATATAATGTTTTCTCCCCGACAATATAGAACTATAGTAATATTGAAAATTGATTTCTCTTTACGCTGCAGTTTGCTAAATTACGTCATCGTAAGTTGGCGGACGTAGAAGCGATTTTATATTATGAAACTTCGAGAGTGCAGTGCAGTTCGGAATATGTTCTTAAAATTTATTCCAACAGTTTTAATGGATATATTTATGAGGGAGTTATTATTTTGCAATCTCTCCTATAGCGCACGACATTAATTCAAGAGATCCACACTTTAGTTGATTCAAAACTGATAAATGTTATTTCCGTTCCAAGCTATTTTATGACCAAATTTTTATTCGTCAAATTTTTTTGTTGCTGAAAATCTCTCCATTAACAGGATCACAAAAATAATATCGCAAAGGCAAACAAGGGCGATGGAATTTACTAAAAAATAGAAACTAAAAGTACAATCATGTACATTGTTCAAACTGTTGTTGAATTCATTTTAACGACCGTTGTATTTACCAAATATTCCCGTTTTAAAAACCGATTTAACTGTTACGTGTTTTGCGCAAATGTTGCTATTTTTATTTACTGTCGTAAAATGTGACGTTTTACAGCCCACTGTAAAATAATAGTTTATTTGTTAATTCCACGTGAATTTCAAATTGTTTAGAAACGATAAATATGCAGGAAAGTTCCAATGCAAACGGTTATACGTGTGTTATTTATTAGCCCTGTTGATTGTTGAACCGTTATATAGGTATTTGATATGAGTACGGACATATTTTAATTAAATTTCGTGCAGAAATGCATTACGGTTTTATTTGCTTTTGTATAGAAACTAATTTCCCTGACGTAGTACGGAGGCTATTTAATATGAAAATACGTATTATTATTATTATTACTAAGCCAATAAGCTAGGCGTAATCCTCTTCGACCACCGGGCCATCGAGCCCACCTGGAGGGCGAACATCCCTGATGGAGGAAGAGGAACAGACAATTTATAATGGCTTTACCCAAACCACTGCTAAACGGTGCACACACAAGATACGATGTATCGCTCAGAAATACAGTATAATATAGTAAAAGTCTCAAGTCATTCCGTGTGGGGTGATCTGTCAAACTGCATAACCTGCTAGATTTCTGGATGGTCCCTTAACTCCCCCCATGCCATCAACACTCACCTCTCCCCAAGTGTTTAATCTTGCAATGTGACATATTCTGTATTTTCTCAACATATTTTTTTGAGTACTGACTGACTTAATCATTGACTGAATTTAATCAGCTCCGAGAGCCTCTGGTTATTGTTGTTCTTCTTTAACCTTCTCTGTTGATCTCCAAGAAACACCCTCTGGCCATTGCCGTTTACAAGAAACAACCCTCCCCCATACCTGGTCATACCCTCTGGTCATTGACAAGGACTTTTTTTACACCCCCGATGGTCATTGCCACTACTCCTTCGGCGGCCTTCAAGTAAAAGAAATATAAGAACGGTAAGATGTGGATGACATGTGTCTATCGGTGCCTAACCCCGTCTGTTATACTACTATTATTTACATCTAATAACATGACGACCCATACTAAATTATGTGTGTACAAACTTGCTTGTGCAAACATATATACTTATACGTACATAGGTCTGTGTGAATGCTTATACACCATTGGCAAGGTTCAATTTAGAGTGCGAAATCTGTAATGCAACTAAGAGAGAAGGTACATAGGGGCAAAGCCTTCAGTTAACAGAGACGCCTAACCATTCCTACACTCCTACTAAAGAGGGGTATGTGGGTGTGATGTGGCGCGCGACGATAGCGGTTCAGCCGACCTAAGCCGAGTCGAGAATTATGTTTAGTAAGTAAGAAGCTTCGGTGAAGCGAGTATCTGATGTTTACGGCCGTGCGATATTTTTTACTTGGAACTTGTTGACCCGGATATGCAAAAGCAAATCGCCCAACAACTTCTTGAGCACTCTCAGCTGTTAAATACCACTTAATAATATTAATTTTTTGTTCGCGTGAATACATTATTAACTTAAAATAACAGTTTGTACTTCGCAGGAGAAAGGCTTATTGATGAATAATTGTTGGGCGCGACATCGCGGCCGTTCGACACATTCGGCCGATTCCGTCGTCCCCTTCGACCGCGTGTTGTAAAGAATGGAAGGTGGGAGGTAGGGGATAGCGCGTTGTCTGTTTAACTTGTTTAAATGCTTTAAGTCTCCGTCTGATGCATTTATATCGGCAACCTAGATTGGACCTTACCAATAGTGTTTATGACATAGAAAGTGGACATCGTTCGGACTACTGCGATTTGAATCCATAACCTGCGCAAGAGATAATATTTTTCTCCCAATTTCGCGTACAAAAACTGATATTCGCATTATTTATTAAATCTAATGAACCCTTATTAGAGAGACGTGCGTGTTTTACGTTCCCCGGTCCTACTGACTCACATAATTTTATGGTCTCGCAGCTACATTACATAAAACCTACCACCACCGCCGCCGCCGACTAAATTATGAGATTAGGGGAAAAGTCCAGTTTTTTTACCCCCTCTCATAAATTCCGTTTAGTTACGAAATAATGTAGAAATGTTTCTGAAATAGAGAGGCTTTTCGTCTTATATATTTCTATTGCACATCATAAACAGAAGCAAGAAAGTATATATTTCATGCCGTTTAAGTGTATACGTTTTATTAATCCCTAATGTGGACTTTGCAAGCAAACATTTGTAAAAATTATAGGGAAGTATCGCATCCAGTGGCGGACCAACAAAAATCATTAGTTACTAAAACCGGTTAAAATATTAATCCGTGTCCGTTTTAATCCGTTTCTTTTTGCAATATAGTCTAGAAATTGCAAGCAACCCATTTCCGGTTATTGATGCTCCGAGTCAATGTTGCTAATTACATAATACGCTCGACCTCCGTAAGTAACGTAGATAGTACGAATCCTTCATTTCAAGTCAGTACGCCCCTTTAACTGGATACGTCATAAAAGTAATAAAACGCCGGAGGAGCGTTCAGTCCGTATCAGTTGAAGATCAGTCCAAGATCACTCCAAAGCAGTCCGCATTAATCCGAAACTGTCACCGTTTTCACTATCCGTCCGTTACCGCCGCTCCGAATTGTAGTAATAATTTTCTTGAAAATAATATTGGTAAGAATACACCGTGGTCCGCGACTATCCGTCCGTACCGCCTTCAGTTAAGTATAGATATTCAGAGACCTTATTGTTCGTGAGTACCGCTGTATTATACTACTAAATCAAACTAGAGCTAATCAGTAACTCCTCCGTTGGTCTTTTGCTGCATAAAATATGCATAGGCTAGTTAGATTTGCTCGCTCGGGCAATCTTTAAGGTTTCGATGCATAAAGTTCTACCGGAGAACTTAACTTACGAAAAATAGCCCTTGTTAAATAGCTCTACGTTTGTGGCAGTAGTTCGCCGTATTTTAACACCCTCTGCGTAGACAAGAATATCTATAGCTCACAACATCAACATAATTGTTTCTTTAAATCTAAAAAAAAATTAAGAAATCTGTTTACTTCTGATACTTGTTTTGGGGCGCGATTACATTTACTTCAAGCGATCAGATATTAATTTAAAGGAAGAGGGAAATCCTTTTAATTACGTGAGCATTTTTCCGCAAACAAATGCACAAACGGCATTTACCGGAAGTGACATAACCAACTCGTGTAAGGGGACAGACTCTCTAAGATTTCCTTTTAACTCAAAGTTAATAAAGTAAAGCGGGGTCTGCTTTGAATGCCAATTTGATAAGAGTAAGGACTCACAATATAATAAAATGAAACATATCCTTGGTTATAAAATGTAAAAAATATAAAACATCTGTTTTCATCGGGGTACTTTTCAAATGGAAAACGATAAAAATCCAATAAAATACCTTTTCATTCGATATCCCCTTGATGTCTTTCTCTGCTTATTTTTTAATATGGAATATAAAAGGGAAAATCATAAATCCTGAAAAATGGCCATTACCTACAAAATCTTATGCGTCTTTAAAAGGACGTCTCCACAGATTTTAACACCATAAATAATGCAATCCAGGGAATTTCATGATGCAACGCATCTGGAACTAGGTGCCATCCTTCACCAAGGAAGCATTGTGTTACGAGTTTCGAGTTTTCTTTACAACTAATCATCAGGAACAGTCTTTATCAACTCTGGCCTTCCACAAGGCTCTGTCCGGTGACTCATTCTGTTTCGCCTTCACATTAACGACCTACTCCTTACAACAACCAATGACTGATTTTCAGATATTCGTAAACTATTTCGACGAATTCTGATATACCCAAAGTTGCAGAATGAGATACAAACAATATTATTGACTTTAATCTGTCTAAGACGCAGTTCGACTGCAACTAAAAATGGGTCAAACGCAATCGTGCCGCAATATTGCGTCTCGGAGCTCTTCGTTATCTATGCTTAAACATCCCATCTGCGATTTTAAGTCCCTCCAGTTTATTTATCCATACTTCCGGAATTAGGGATCAATAATAGGAAAAGCTGGTTTGACAGCTTACGTATTTCTAACCGCGGCGTACAATTCCCAAATAAATCGCATTTTGTCAGGCCGTGCTCTTTGTTCGGCGGATAAACAATTCAAAAACTCGTTTTATCGCAAATATGGGTAATAGGGACGGAATGAAAATCGTCATTGTACGTTACAATGTGCGGTTGCTAGTTTCGTTTAAGAGCGATCCAACTACGGTTGAAATTTTCATTCAAAGCGCATAGGGCGTATCTATAAATGCAAATTGCAATTCGGAAATAAAAATATTGCATCGTTTTCCATATTATACAGGGAATGTGCGACCGTAAGGTCCTTTATTGTCTTTTTATTGCTATAATGGCAAAATTCATAAAATAGCTGGAGTATAATTTTTATGTGTCATAAAAAATATTTCTCTTTCCTTTTATTTTCCGGACGGTGAAGTGACACGGTGGGTTGCTCCGTTTTTGTTCACGTATACCTCTTAAATTAACTGATCTAATAACAGATATAATAAATCTTGTTCCATTTAGGTTGGGACGCCATACGAGGAAGAGTAATTTAAGTGATCTTTTTCTCTCAAATTAAACTGGAAATCTTTGCAACGGGAAGCACACACGGAAGCAGAAAATTTAATAATTCGTTGTAGAACAATAAATAATAGAACGCAGGCAGGGCGAACAAGACACTGAGTGATTAAAATTCGCTGGACGCCCCCAGTCGCGCTGTTTTAAGATGGTATTTACCCAAAAAAAAGGAAAACAGTTTAACACATTAATCTGAGCAGAGCACGAATACCAGCAGTATATCAGAATATATTGTCAAATAAACTTTAAAAAAGGTCTATAAACTCTTTCCTGCTATTTCTAAGGTCAAAATATTTTATTTGATATGAAGCAGCACCGTCACAACTAAAAGCATCTTATTTGGCAGTTTATTAAGCCATTATGTTTATTTATTGTCAGACCAGTTTTTAAAAACGTCTAAAAATGTCTCCTGCTGGTTCCAAGGTCGAAATATTTTACCTGCTATGAGGCAGTACCACTGCGATGACTACTGGCTTATTTCGTAATTCGTTACGCTAATTATTAATTGTCAAACAAATTTAATGAAGGTCTTAATATTTTTCCTGCTATTTCTAAGGTCGAAATATTTTACACTCTGAGGTCGCATCATCACGTTGAAGTGTTTTATTTTGCAGTTCAGCAGTTCATTATGCCGTTATTTTTATTTATTATTAAATCAGTTTCAAAAAAGGTCTACAGATTTTTCCTACTAGTTCAAAGTTCAAAATATTTCACCTGCTGAGACAGTACCACCGCCGACTAGAGGTTTATTTCACAGTTTGTTGCGCTAATTAATAATGGTTGAACAAATTTAAAAAAAGTTCTATAAACTTTTTCCCGCTCTTTCTAAGGTCAAACTATTTTATTCGATATTAAGCAGCATCATCTCGATTAAAAGCGTCTTACTTCGCAGTTCATTACGTCATCACGTTTATTTATTGTCAAACCAGCTTTTAAAAAGGTCTAAAAATGTTTCCTGCTAAATCTAAGGTCGAAATATTTTACCTCCTGTGAGGTAGTACCACTGCGATGACTAGCGGCGTATTTTGCAGTTCGTTACGTTAATTAATAATTGGTAAACCGATTTTAATAAAGGTCTAAACATTCTTCCTGCTATTTCTAAGGTTAAAATATTTTATTCGCTATGAGGAGTGTCATCACAATAAAAAAAGTATTATTTCTTAGTTCGTTATGCTATTACATTTATCTATTATCAAACAAGTTTTTTATCTATTATCAAACAAGCTTTAAAGAAGGTTTATACATTTATTCCTGCTATTTCTAAGGTCAAAATATTTTATTTGATATGAAGCAGGACCATCACGACTAAAAGCGTCTTATTTCGCAGTTTATTAAGCCATTATGTTTATTTATTGTCAGACCAGTTTTTAAAAACGTCTAAAAATGTCTCCTGCTGGTTCCAAGGTCGAAATATTTTACCTGCTATGAGGCAGTACCACTGCGATGACTACTGGCTTATTTCGTAATTCGTTACGCTAATTATTAATTGTCAAACAAATTTAATGAAGGTCTTAATATTTTTCCTGCTATTTCTAAGGTCGAAATATTTTACACTCTGAGGTCGCATCATCACGTTGAAGTGTTTTATTTTGCAGTTCAGCAGTTCATTATGCCGTTATTTTTATTTATTATTAAATCAGTTTCAAAAAAGGTCTACAGATTTTTCCTACTAGTTCAAAGTTCAAAATATTTCACCTGCTGAGACAGTACCACCGCCGACTAGAGGTTTATTTCACAGTTTGTTGCGCTAATTAATAATGGTTGAACAAATTTAAAAAAAGTTCTATAAACTTTTTCCCGCTCTTTCTAAGGTCAAACTATTTTATTCGATATTAAGCAACATCATCTCGATTAAAAGAGTCTTACTTCGCAGTTCATTACGTCATCACGTTTATTTATTGTCAAACCAGCTTTTAAAAAGGTCTAAAAATGTTTCCTGCTAAATCTAAGGTCGAAATATTTTACCTCCTGTGAGGTAGTACCACTGCGATGACTAGCGGCGTATTTTGCAGTTCGTTACGTTAATTAATAATTGGTAAACCGATTTTAATAAAGGTCTAAACATTCTTCCTGCTATCTCTAAGGTTAAAATATTTTATTCGCTATGAGGGAGCGTCATCGCAATAGAAAATGTATTATTTCTTAGTTCGTTATGCTATTACATTTATCTATTATCAAACAAATTTTTTATCTATTATCAAACAAGCTTTAAAGAAGGTTTATACATTTATTCCTGCTATTTCTAAGGTCAAAATATTTTATTTGATATGAAGCAGGACCATCACGACTAAAAACGTCTTACTTCGCAGTTTATTAAGCCATTATGTTTATTTATTGCCAGAACAGTTTTTAAAAAGGTCTAAAAATTTCTCCTGCTAGTTCCAAGGTCGAAATATTTTACCTGCTATGAAGCAGTACCACTGCGATGAGTACTGGCTTATTTTGCAATTCGTTAAGCTAATTAATAATTGTCAGACCAATTTAAAGGTCTTAATATTTTTCCTGCTATTTCTAAGGTCGAAATATTTTACACCCTGAGGTCGTATCATCGCGTTGAAGTGTTCTATTTTGCAGTTCAACAGTTCATTACACCATTATGTTTATTTATTATTAAACCAGTTTCGAAAAAGGTCTACAAATTTTTCCTGCTAGTTCAAAGTTCAAAATAGTTCACGCTAATTAATAATGGTTGAACCAATTTAAAAAAAGGTTTTAAAATTTTTCCTGCTATTTCTAAGGTCGAAATATAATTTACTGTAAAACAGCCTTATTGGAATGAAAAATGTTATTTCACAGATCATTACGCCATTAGTTATTATAAAACAAGTTTTACAAATTTTTCCTGCTAGTTCTAAGGTTGAATTATTATGCTGAGACAGTACTTTCGGGATGACTAGTGGCTTATTTCGCAGTACGTACGTTTATGGTTGTTATATGTGAAACTAGTTTTAAAAATTTCAACAAATTTTCCTGCAATTTTTAAGGTTGAAATATTTTACCTGCTATAAAGCAGCACCTTCGCGGTGAAAAGTGTTTTATTTTAGTTTATTCCGCTTTATCGTTTATTAATTTTCAGAGCAGTTTAAAAAAGGACTAAAATATGTTCCTGCTAGTTATAATGTCGAAATATTTTACCTGCCATCGCGCCATTACATTCATTTATTATTTAATTGGTTTTAAAAAGGTCTAAAAATATTTCCTGCTGATTCTAAGGTTGAAGTATTTTACCTGCTATGAAACAGCAGCATCCCGATGAAAATTGACTGAATCCACAGTTTAGTACGCCAGACCAATTTAAAAAAGTCTAAATATATTTCCTGCTGATTCGAAGGTCAAAATATTTTACCTGCTAAGAAGCAGCACCACCGCAGGGAAAAGTGGCTGCTTTCACAGTTCATTATTACGTTTATTTTTCGTCAAATTAGTTTTAAAAGAGTTGCTTTTTTACAACGTTTTACCCATAATTTCCGGTCTAATAATTTTTTAACAAGTGGAACAGACGCAAACTAACAAATAATAAATCATTATCGAGCCGCCCTTACACACGGAATTAATATATATTCAACAAAGGTATCAGGATGTTATCTTTCGTTGAAACGCAAGGGTCCGGTCGGATCTGTTTTTGTATCCAAATAACCCTAAGCTAAACGGTCCAAAGATGATCTAATAAATCCGGAGGCTTATCGGTGAATATATTAACTTGTAAACCATAAATGAAATTCCAGCAGGAATAAATTAATTATATAATTAGTTTATTATCCGGGCGCTTACAATGAATTATCGTTGATCATAATGTTATCTAGGGACCACAATATGTGGCTGCAGTGTGAACTATATCGAACAGAACGGATTATCACGATGTTCAATAAAGAGTAAACTTTGCCGAAGAATGATTTTCCCTCGAATAACAGAGGAATTAAATAAACTTTGCGAGGCGTGCTACTTTGTTCTCAAGTTTCCTCAATCGAACAGACACATATGGAATTACAAATTAGAAATGGAATCATTTCTGTATTTGTAATTTTAAAGCTAAAGCTGCTCCACCGTTACCGATTTTAAGCGCGTTATTTCGCTCCGCCGCATTTAAGGGCTATGTTCACTTGCCGCAACACTCCTTTTTTACGTTTCAGATGCCAGTCGTAAGCTAACCAAATTATTAAATAAATATATTTGTTTTTTATATGTGTTCAATGTTCGTCCCGTCCTGGCTAGGACTCATCCTTGTCAGGAATGAGCAGCTAAAGATGAGGTGGATAATTACACTCGCATTTTCTTGTTATCCACTTTGCACAAACTTTAGAAAAAGTAATCCCTAATAGAATTACCTTGCGGAGTTTAATGTACTCTCGCCTTGTCGGTTCGGTTTTCGGAAGGTCGAAAAACTCTGCCACAGTAAATTTTTTATCGAGCCTCGCGAACGTTTAAATGATAAAAAAATATACTGGCATTTTCTCAGATGTTTCTAGAGTAGGTGTTTAATTTTGTTAACCGCAAACTTCTACTTGATAATGTCTTGAAGAAGTCAAGTTGGAATTTATGTTTGCAGGCCACGTTAAATGCGGCGCACTCCACGGTTCCGCCCTTGGCCCCTCATTATTAATCGTCTGTATAAACGATCTAGCAAGTATCGTTAATCAATTCCAGCGTTTCTGTTTGCCCAAATTTCTCTCAGATTGCGCTTGTCGAACTAAAGCCTCTGGTCATTGACTACAGCTTCCAAAGACTCCCAGTCCCCCCTGCTACCTCTCTGACCCCCGGCCCCGAAGAGCTTCTGGTTCTTGTCTGAGCACCCCATCCGAAGAGGTCTTCTGCGAACCCTCCAGAGTGTAGCAACCCCATCCGTGTTCACTGCCGATGGACACATGCCATCCGGAGCAAATGGCCTTGAAAGTGAGTTAGAACTCTCATAGCTTATCTACTAAAGGTTTATTTTTGTGCATTAAAAAATTGTCAGATTCAAGTTTCTCGGTGTGCTTTCAATGATCCTTTTAAAGGACGAACTGCTTCTTACTCCTGCAAAGCTGGGTACAGGTATGCCGAAAATAACTGAAGGAAAATACATTATTAATATCTCTAGGGCTTACTCCAAGTATTAATATGAGCTTACATAGGCCTAGGTAAATAATGAATATTAACCACTAGCAATTAGCCGTTGTCCACTTAGCACTCATGATATAGATTGTAAGACACACAAACGACCTTAGCTGTTTAAATTCGCTAATTCCATAAATTGGGTGAATTTTAAATATATCTTAGGAGTTGTTTTCTTTTGCAAATTGATATATGCTGTAGTACTTACGATAGCTCCTTCAAATTTGGAATGGTAGCAGATAAAGGGTTGCTTGAGGGCACGAGGATGTAAAATTTAAAATAATTCGATTGTTTGCGCAGTAAAAGAATGCGGGTCAACCTTGGAATGTGAGTTAACTTTAGAATTTAATACAGGCAATATTAGAAACGCAATTGGCGTAAACGCATGCGCACGCCTTGGGACAAGGCTTTTAAAAGGTACTGTGAAAATTGCGTTCAAAAATATTCATCCGTTTAGTTGGTACGATTCTTTAAAACAAACACTGCAAATTTGAAAATACTGAAATTTAATTTCTCTGCACAAACTTATTGGGCAAATGAGCTAGCTCGGTACTCATAGAGACTTACGTCACCTTCAAGACTTATAAATACAAAATTAATTCAAATACCTCATGGCTACGACGTTAGTTCTTTCAATCGACTCCTTATCAATTCTGGCCACATAATATATTCAAGCAACCCTTTCAGCTCAAATATAGGGAGCGACTTCTTACTCATGTAATATTACACGACTTACTAATTGTTTATTTATCGGTTATCGATTTAGTTGTCTATGAACAAATGGCTCTATGAAATCAAGACTAGATGCATTAGTAATTTGTTAGGGTAATTGCACGAGGGTATTGTTATTTCACCCTTAGGTTGGTTAAGTTACCGATTCTTCTATTGCCAGGACAAAGAGGTCCTTTTGATAAGACTGTCAAAAGCCAATTCATCATCGTAAGGACTCTTTAACTCGATTCGCTCAAAAGTTAAAAGAGGGGAAACGTTAGACTGACACCGTATATTTGCATATCCTGATAGGATATCAATATATAAATGGATAAAGTTTGACTTCATATTCAAGGGTAGAAGCATTGAAATCCAAAAAATGCCTAAACTAGGGATTTTTTAGCATTCAGTAAGTGTCGAGTTGCATGCAATGAATACATAAGTAATTACTCTGCGTATAAAAAGCGTCTCTTTGTGAAACAAGACAATTAGGAGGGAACGAATTTGGAAGTAAGAGGGAGAAAACATCATTAAAGAAGCAAGTTTATTACAAGCAAATCGCCCCTGGTTTAGAATCGTTATTACAAATTTTTCTAGGTATTGCATAATACCGTAATAACAAACATTGTTGTTTCAATAACGTCTGGCTTCTGCAATCTATCCGTGTAGAAAAGGTAAACAAGCTATTAACTTAACATAATTAAAAAAATGAGCAGATAATATTTTATGTTTACGAACTGAATTAATTTACATGTATTTAAATAGCTGAAGGCAGAGCGTAATGTATATATTTAGCGAGGAGTTTTTTCAGGTCCATTAGTGCCACATTAACGTACTTAGCGAGTTTATGTTCTATTGGAAGTAAAATATACTCTGAAGCTACATAGTTGCCGGACGCCACTCCACCTAAACGTTCTTTTTATCGCGAACAATAGAGTTATGGATTTCATCGTCCAGGCGCGCTTGACATTAGGAGCCGTTTCAGGGCATTTTTGTAGAGTACCTACCTATGGTTTAAATTAGTTACCTATTACATATATTTATTATACAGGGTGAATACCAATCACTCATTTTAATTTTAAGGGATGGCAGGTCCCTTAATGGTAAGGCCATATACCAAAAATAAAAAATATATACTCTGTAGTTTTCGAGAAAGAAAATAAATTAAAATACGTCAACATTTTCAGAACTTCGTAACTTGCCTATCTCAACAGAAAATAAATCAGGATAGGTCTTTGCCTCTGGCATTCACCTTGTTTTTTGCAATCATAAATTCACTAGTTTTTGCTGTGACTGTCAATTAACTTGTCTCCGACCGCCAATTTATAACATTAGAACAGTGTCGGCCTGTGTTGCATTTATGATTTTTTCCCCTGTGTAATGTTGCAGGTGGTCGAATATGAAAGACCGTCGAACGGCGGCTTAACTTCATTAGACGTTTTTTGTCACGTTTTTTACGTTAGTACTTGGAATCTGTGACTTGGATACAAGGCATGTTGTTCACCCCATAAGTGGGTCAGTAGAGCGACGAAGCGGTACTCAAAAGTTTACCAGAATCACCAGGTCAGTTTTTCAACTTTCTTTTTTATAATTTTTTACTGGTAATTTGTGTTATAAATATCAACAGAAACCTCCTCTTAAAATTAAAATGAGTTATTGGTATTCACCCTGTATAAGCGGTAAATGTCCTTCCAAATGAGGGGACCAAGAATCCAGCTCACAACTGATAAATTAAACGTTTCCTTTGGTATTTAACAAGTCACTCAATTTTTTATAAACTGTTATATCTGAATATTTTCATAACAAATTTTATTAATAATAAATAACAAAACCACATCATTTAAATGTTTTAACTAATTTGAATATCGACTGTTCAATAAATTTCACTTGGTTAAAAAAACTGATTTATTTGAATTTAACGATTAATATAAATAAAAGGAAACATGTATATTATAAAGTAACAGTGCCGAGGAACAGCAGGGGTCCCAACGTTGCTGTTTATATCTTAGAATATTGTCCCAACCGTTATTTTAATTTATGAATTATAAAAAGTCGTGCCATCGAATGTTGCAACAAACACAGGTATTGATAAAATATACCTACCTGATTGCACATAATTTATAAACGCCAAGAAATTTAATCAAGATGGTTTAAAAACTAAATAAGAGACAATTAATTGTTATATATTAAACTAATAAAGATATTTATTATTATTATTATTATTACTATTATAAATTTAATAGTTGTAATAAAAATATATTTAATAATTATTGCAGACGATAATGGTTGAGGGATGCAATTGGCTGTTCCCAACAACAGTATTCGGTGCACCACAAGGAGCACATCTGGGCCCTCTTTTATTTCCAATATTTATTAATGTTTGCTAGCACACTTAGCCAACAACTGATTATCATCATTGGTAATACAAGGTACATATAAAATGAAGGAAACTGTATTGAACAACGGGATAAAGTTAATAGACCTTTAGATTGGTCGAATGATATTCCTTTGCTCTTTAACAAAAATCTAAAACAAGATAATAATAATTGAATTTTAATATATTAACGCTAGATTAGAGAGAGTGAGTCAGGTATTGGAATACGGTATCAGAAAAGGTAGAGAGAATTGTCGGTGCTCGGGATGTGGTTCGGATTCCACAATAAACTGTAAGGACCCGTCCCTCTTGCCTAACAAAAAGTCTTAGATTACTTCAGTAACTTCAAGATGGCACTCTTGGTTGATTTATCAATTCTGGAACTAATTACAACGTCTCATCACTTTAATACAAATTGTTCCCCAACGTACTGTGTTTCATTCGATTTCAGTGTTCAACATAGAGATATATCGAATTTTCTTATCGTTCCCAATACAAAAACACTATCTGCGATCTACAATTAATTACTGTAATGCACGAATCGACACGCGATATTGGAAATCCATTAAAAATTAAATATGAGATACGACTTCTGACTTGGAATTATGCAATCAATTATTTAAACACAGGGCAATCTGGAAATCGGGTAATGGTTGTATTTAATTATAAAATATGGGGATTCCAAGGTGAGTTTTTGTACATGATTTTTGCCTTATATAAAATTTATGGAATAATACACACTAATCCACTTTGTAGCATCAATAATGCACGTCTGTTTTTATTACAATACCCTGAAATATTCAGGTTTTAGTAAAGTTGAATTAACTAGCTAAATATTATGTTTATCAACTTTGACGCCCCACAAGGATCCATTCTTTAGCCTATTCTGCTTCTCAGCCATATTAACGACTGAAATTACGCACGCGTCACGCCAGTTCGTCGGAAATAATTTTTTTTTGATGTCAGTCGTTTAAAGATGTGATTTAACATTTAGCATCGTAAGTAAACATCTCGTTTGTCGTGAGCTATTTTCACACTCCCCCACTCTTGCCTTATGACGGCCCCACTTTCGGTTTTAATCACGAAGGAAACTCCAGTCTCCACCGACTATAGCGTCTACCTTACACCGACGTATCTTATCAGGCAGGTAACCCTCCCCCCCCTCCCCACAACTCCGGCGGAAATTCCGATAAAAGTGCAGAAAACATAAATTGAATATTCTCTTATCTGGAGCGGAATCCAGAAACACTTGAGAACCACAAAGCCGCCGCGCACCGTGTCTAAGTTGTATACGAGATTCGACCCATGTTTACCCTCTTCCAACTTTAACATTCACCGAGCCTATTGTTTTCAGGGATCGCACCGAACTGAGGGTTCGTTGGCTACTCTCGCGTAAAAAGATGTAAATGTCACCCTCGTTTGTTAAGAGCCTCGAATGATTTTATTCCGCGTTTGATTTAGGCGGCCGCCGTGAACTCCCGACCGAAAAAAAACTAGTAACGAAAGGTTTACTCGTCGCAGTGATTTATTGCATTTATTATTATTAACAATGGGGCTTTATCGTCTCCCGATGGTGCCAACTTGGTATAACTTTACCACTATTTTTCTATTCGTTAGAAACTTCTCTGGGGCTATTTTTACGGTAAAAGCTAGAGTTAGGAAGCCAACGTTGATTGCGATAAATAAAACTCCAATAGATGGATCCACTTATAAGTCGCCGGCGTATATCTATTCTTAGTAGACTAAATAAATGTGAATTGTCAGTATTGTGTTCTTCGATCGCTAACATCTAATCCAAGATGTCCCAGTTTGCACCAGCAACTCTCCCAGTACACTTGTCATTGCCTCCCTAGAAACTTCTCGACACCACGAACATTCAATCAGCGAATCCGCTACTGAAATCTCTAAGATTTCGGAGGAAAATAAACAAGTAACAGGAAGCATGGGCTGAACACCCTAATTTCCAAGTTTTCAGACTGCGCAATATGAGGGGATTATCCTTCGACAATCCGAAGACAAACAGCTAGTTGGCACGATAGGTTTATAATGGCGAGGTATCCGACATAAACGACTTAAAGTTTATACAAACATACAAGGAAAGTTTTTCCATCTGTTCTTTGCCTTAATTTAAGATAGACAAGTAGGAGCAGTACATCGCGAATTAAGGGCTTTGAGCGGATTTTTCGCCAGACTAAAGTTTGAAGCACAATGGGAAATAATTTATTATTTTGTGGTTTTGTTTCACGAAAATGCAGCTCTTCGGGAGCAATTTATTGTCGAACTCTCCCACTCCACCATCTCGATATTTTAAATAGGGTGTTTAATTCATCTGAATCAGCAAAGTGTAATTATTCCACCGATGGGATTCTAACCCTTTTTTTGGAGAGGAGAATCCTATCCCAGCGTATAGGGAAAGTTCTTACAGTGGAGCCCCAGCATGCCCAAAGCGCAATAGACTGCGTCCTAGAAAACTTCTCAATCATTCGATTCCGATCTCAACACGTACTCAACTATATATATTTTCGGAATACTTAGACTCAAGTTCGATATGAGTATAACCGAATTGCCTTATGTGATAACCGACCGATACTCGCGAGGATCTCGGATTCTGGGAAGGAGAAAAAAGGAACGCACCACTTGAGCACATTCGTCTGATTACAAACACCGACCTAATTATTTCACAGGGTGTAAGTTAAACGTTCAAATGCGGAATAAAATTTACAAGAAGCAACGTCAAAGGTTCAGTCTTAGACAGAAGAGCAATAGAACTGCCTTTGTATTTGTTGCAACAAAGAATTCCTCGTGATGGCGCTTATTTGTATTTTTTTGTTGCAGTGCATTTTACCCTTTGATACAGCACATCTCCATATTTATGCAGTTGAACTCTTGATCTATATAATGATATCACTGCTGATAAGGCCAGCTCTTCAAAGGGTTAATTTTTAAAAACTTACGTTACGTTAAAAGTTTGCATTTGTTTAATTATTGCACCCTTTGGATTATTTTATATACAAATGAACTTTCCATGAACTGATACATATAAATAAAGTGAACATGGGAGTAGAAGTTGTAACGCAAGCAGCTTACCAAGGTACATAGATGGGTGACAGGCGCGAGTATACCGTGCTCAGAGCCCATTACAGCTGCTCTAGGTGCTGTTCTACCACACGGGCTTTCTCTTTTGCATATTCGGCAGTCGAGCAACGATTGTGAAGGAGTGTAAGCTAGAAATTACTTATTAGAACCGAGGACATACCGTGTCTTCACTGAAGTTATCCGGCCCTATCATATTGTTGATAGGTCAAAGTGACATTCCTACAACAGGGATTGGCGCCCGAGGCAATAATATTAGCAACAGTCATTTTGTACCACACTAAATAACATTTAGGGACGTCACAAAATGGCGCCCGGACAGGGACTTTAACAAAGCAAAGTGCACCAAGTTATACATAACTTGATTTGTTTTTTTTATATATTCAGTTAAGACTGTTATACGATAAATATTGGGTAGTTTTTGTGGATAAAAGTAACCGAAAGTAACTAAACTAAACGAACCTGTAACCATCCTGCATTGAGTTTACCCTTGTTCTCCGTAACCCTACAGTACAGTAGGGAGGTATACTAGTTTCCTAGATTATTGAAAGGTAAAACAAGAGGACCGTCCCTCTAGGTGTTCTGCTCTTCTTTACATGCATCGCTTAAATATTTGATTCTCGTTAAAAAATATAGAACCGCTATCGTTGAGTTTTAATTCTCCGCAATCTACAATAAACTTTGAACAATCTAAAAACCATTAGAGATAAGTATTCCGCAACTTATGTCAACTTGAAACTTCTAATGTGTGTATAAAGTCTTTAAGTAAAAGACTTGAGCTCTAGGCAACAAGAGTACACTGAACAGAAGTTTGGAAGACGAACCAAAGTTGGGTAGAAAAACACCCGCTGAGTATATTGCCACGAAAAATGTTTGTTAATTGGGTCGGCAGCAAAATCATCAGTCGTTCCAGTGGATATTTAGTTATATAATCAAATAAGATATTTATAAAATTGTAGGACCTCGCGCGTCTAGTATTAAGAGTTATATATGAGCGGATTTTTGCGCAAACGTTGAAATTTATGGGTGGACTGAAATGATGACAAGGGACAACTGTTCAAATGCTCTGTAAACAAAATTGTGTTTTTAAAATTGCCTGTTTTAACATCACAGAGAGAATGGGCGGTTCCACAAGTTGCCGAACGACGTAACATTAATTTTCAAAAGGGAATTTGCATTTTACAAGTTTACCGAAATACATTAAATAACGGGAAACCGGTAGGGTAAACATAACGAAATTTACGTTAAATGTTCGATATGAATATATATATTTGTATCTAGCAATTTTTTTTTCAAAATTAAGATTACCGTTTATTATGCCACAGTCAAATAAAATAACAGGTACAGAAATATTTTCGATATATACAGATCAAATCATCGTGGTAGTGCAACGCGCTGTATATTTAACGATGACAACCCGACTACAGTGGAGATGGTCATGAAATGGTCATGAAATGGTCATGACATGGTCATGAATACATCTAGTTCTTAATAATGGGAGCTCTGGAGATTTCTTTTTTCTTTTTTTTCTTTTCTTTCTTTCTTATCTTTCTTTCTTTATCTTTATCTTTATCAACGAATCTGACTCTTGTTTGTTAAAAATGGTGCATATTTAATTATCGCGTACCCATTACTTATAAAACTGGGTCGCCTGGGCCGTTCTGCGGCAGCCGTTAAAAACTTTCCAAATTAACAATTTGATACTATGTTAAAAATGTTCCTATCTCCCCCAAGATCAGAATATAACTTTAACAATAATGAGAAAAGTTTAGTTGTCATAATCTACATTAAGGGTATATTAATAACGTCATTTAATATTTTTAAAAGAAAATCTGTGACCGAGAAAATTACACAATTTTATTTTTATCTGGCCGCCCTCTGATTTGGGCTATATATTTTTCTATCGATCCCGAAGCGGAGGGGATCCCGACGTCACGTAGCAGAAGCGATAAAGCGATTTCTGTACAGAGTGAACCTAGGTTTATTAGATTAGCTTGTAGCGGAGGCATCTGCGGGACGCGCTTGTATATCCATCCTGGGGTTCTGAATGAATTCCGAATCAATTTCTCAGGTACTGATTCCGATATATCGCCGCATACCACGACCCACAAACTCAAGACAATCGGTGGAAGACGACCGGAGAACAGCAGTCTATATGCCCTTAAGAGGTTAAGATGTGCCATTCATATATACTGGTATATACTCATATATACTCGTATATGTGAGTATATACTCGTATATATGAGTATATACTAATATATAGTCATATTTACTCATAAAGTTATAATCAGACGTTGTTGAGCCCGTTCAATATATAAACGGTCATTGTGAAGCCCAAAATGACACTGTTGATCCCGGGTTTTTAGGCAGTTCGCGTAGATCAAACCAACGTTGTGCGCTTCAACTGCTCTCGATGTTGTTTGGGACGCCCCCGTTATGGGGCATTTATAATTTATTCAATTGTCTTTATTAAGTGAAACATTTTATTATCTCTGCAGCGTGTGTGAATGTGCATTGGGTCTGTTCAAAATTAGCCGCACATTCCTCTGCGAGTATAATTTAATTAAACATAATTGCACAATTATCTGAACGTCATTGAATCTCCAATTACTGGATCCACGTTAGTTTCAGTACTGAGGCCGTGATATATTATTAATCAAGTCCAGACCTTTTATGAGTAGAACAACTGCGAACAAATTTATCGATGTTTGAATAAATAATCCCGGCATTGTTGCATAAATAGCTAAGTGTTGTGGAACAATGCAATTCGATGGTCTCAGTTGTATTATTGTTTGGCATTCGGTGGCGGGATCCATAGAGCTGTATAGAGCTCCCTCTTGAATTGTCGGGGATTCAAATCCAATCGATGGAATTACTCTTTATAAATGGCGAGCCCACGCTAAAGCGATGTGGTTGAATTAACAGATGGAAAGAGTTTTCTGCACACCTTCAAACAATTACATTTCTATCGTGGAAATCGGTATGCATCGTTTCAATTAGCATGAACTTAATCAGTTTTGCGTTTCGCTTTCGCGTTTAGCGTTCGGCAAAAATTGGCATTGAAAACACGCGTTTTGCAAGGAGAATTGCTCGATGGCTGAGCGTTCCCGTCTAAATTCATAAAGCAGTTTATATGACAACCGTTTTGTTCCTTGCCAAATGAATGCGTTTTTCTTACTCCCGTCTGGGAGGAATTAACATATAAAATGGTTATTTAAAATGTGCATATTTTAAATAATTACAGCAATTTCGCTCAATACAAATGGACCCTCATTCGTCAGAATCGCCGAAATCCGTTGATAAAACGAAAAGTGACGACCATTTATGACGGTAAAATGTTTTAACGTATTAAATTTGATGATCAACATCAATAATTATTATATTAAGTGCATAAATAAGCTTTCATTGGTCAAAAATATGCACGGAATCGTGTTTCTTGACCCCAAAAACCCCTTTTAGCGATTTTTATTTCGAACCAAAGTTCCTTGGAAAATTAGATTCGAGAGGGCGTGGCTTAAAAATGGGGAACTGCTGGTGGCCCCAAGAATCCTCTTGTCCAATCAAGCAAATTTGTCTAAGCTGTAATATGAATCACATCAATCTGTCAGACCTTCCAGTGTTAGCATGCTTAAAACTAAATGCAAAGCTTGTTGAGTCTGTGAATCTTGTCTTTCCTAGTTTATTTCCTATTCTACGGATCTCTACCACAATAAAGGCACTATTTGTTTGGCAGAGTTCATAAACTTTACAAACTAAATAAGCGTCCACCTCAGCGTCCACCGGTTGGGGATTTAAACTCGTTGCTTATTACTTTCTATACAAATTCTTTTAATAAAAATTTTAATGAAGCTACTTAGGAAATAGCAGATCTGGATAAATCTACTTCTTTCAGTTATTTATATCTATTTTAATGAGATACTTTTAGCTCTTTTGTGCTGAAACACTTTGAAACATCGTCTTTATATTTATTGAACTCATTAAAGTCTCGTCTATATTAATTTCTTTTGTTCGAATGCATTTGGAAAACGTGCAAGTTTACGAGCGGAATGTCATCGGCGGACGGGATGCGCTTTTCAAACTAATTACGGTCCGACCGGTTGATGATTGTGACTAATTTTTCCCAGCGCTGGATTTCCGTAATGGTATTTTCGAGTTTCCATTTCATAAATGGTAATACGTTGACAGCTAGTAAAAAACGGTGGTCTCAAATGATCCATGAACGGACATTCCTCATAGAATCCTAGTGCCAAAAGCGTGATTAGAATATCACAACATTTTAAGTTGTTGAACTTAAACCTTTCGACTTCTGATAACGAACTTCAAAGAAAGTAGAAACAGATCGTGGGTTATAAACTTCCGTCTCTGATATGTAGACATTTATTTTTTAAGTAGGAGGTAATTGTTCATATTGGTCAGGCAAGCGAATAATTCTCATAAAATTCCTTTATTAACGTTAATAAAGGAATTTTATGAGAATTATTCTTTTGTCTTACCAATATGATTTATTTTATATACCAATAAAAAAATTTATTATTATTGTCACAAATGGCAAATCATTTTAGATAGTATTTACTGCGACACCCAGTACATGTTTTTATAGCAAATCATTTTTGTACTAAGTACAGTATTTTTGTAGTAAGAAACAATATAGCTGCCGATTCTTTTTCGCCACCTCTGTAGTAAATCTCCAAATGGACCATACAACAGCCCTTCACCGAGTAAAAAAATATTTAAATCGCGCATTTCCATTTCAAATGCATATAATTATATTCAAGAGTACAGTTTTGCTTATTGAATTTTTATTAAAGTTGTGGAGATGCCAGAACCAAACACGGTGTAAGTGGTAGGGAAAATCGTGGTATACTGAATCTAAATCGGAAATTTGAATAGAAATAGGGACCCATCGACATGGATCCTGCATCGAAATATGTAAATAAATGTTTTTTCAACATATTCTACCCGGATTGGTATCGCGTATCACACGTAATTTATTTTACCAATACAACATTTTGCTGGTTAATATACAAGGGAAAATCCGGAGCAGTTTCTGACATTGATTGAAGGCAAATATAACACTATCCTTTCAATTATCAGCATTCAATTCATTGTAAGATGATAAAAAATTACCCTGGGTCTGTTACACTCCCTCCCCACAAGTATTTCTTTTCTGCAAAAAAAATCTTTAATTCAGGTGGCGAGGTGATTTATTAGCAACAAATTGGCAGCTGAGCGCTTTCAACTAGGTCATCGGTCAAAATTATGCACGGAATCCTGTTTCCTGACCCCAAAAACCCCTTTGGGCAGATTTTCATTTCGAACCAAAGTTCCTTGGTTCAAATATCGTGGAGATGTGGATACCATTAATCTGAAGCCCACACCGCACACTTGCCGAAAAAACAACTGCGTTTAATATAGTCCGGCGCAATTTACGAAAACAATTGAATATGCCTCTGAATAGAAATTCTATTATCTTGCATGGGCTGACGGCGCGGCGGGGAATGACAGTTTACTCGGCATGTATAGGAAACTGAGTTCAAGCCCGCCGGCAAAATAAATTTCGGATTGGCTTATTGAATGCCGTAGAGTTGCAGTCAGTAAATTCACGTTTAATATGGACCGCTTCGAAGGTATTTGTTGAGGGAAAGGGAATATTTTAGTTGTAGTTTGGACAGATGAACGTTTGAAATAGAAATATGGACAAATAAAACAAATATTATCGAAAAGTAAGTTATTTGTGTATTTCGCTTAAAAAAATGTAATCCAAGTTCCTCAAGTCACATGAGAAATAACAGATATTAGTTGGTGACTTATTAAGAGGATTTATCTGCTGGGGATGAATTTTTCTGGTTTATTTTCTCATTTATGAATTCGAGAAGGGGATTCTGCCTGTAATTTTTTCACAAAGAACGTAAGAACAAAAACTTTAATAATTCGAATAAATACAACAAAACAGGCTGCTTCGGTGGAAAAATATTATACTTGCTCTTTATTCGAAGCTGGCTGTCGCATTGAAATCACAACAATAATAAAAGAAACCCTTATTAACGCTTATTAGTCTCCAGATTCAGACTTATTGTTTTATGCCGAGTTTTATGAATAAGCCGTTCTTCTGAGGGTAAATTAATAGCGGGAGGGTGGAAATAATATTTGATCCGCATTACGTTGTTTCTTCGCAGTTGGATTTATTATGATTACCAACTGAAATATTAATATCTTGACGAAATATTACGGTTGCTGTCGTTACTTTAATGTTTGGAAACAATCTACTTTCAGTTTCAGTCGTGATGGAGTAGATAATATATAATCTTAATTTAAAATTTAATGACGGAATAATTAAATACTGACTTCGGGTTCTGGCGGTGGCGCCCCAAGATTTACGCTCTACAACTAGCGAAACATTCAGCTTCAACAATAACAAGATACGTAATTAAAGTTGAAGACCCACTAATGGCAGGCTTTTGTTATTTCGTTCAATAACATTAACTAATCCATAGCAGAAATAAATAACGCTCTATGTGAAGTGAAGTGTGACTTATAATAACAAAGATGATGTTTCTGGTGTGCCACAAGGGTTCATTTCTGGCCTACTGTCTTAAAGCTTTAAAGTTTTACATTTTTAAACTCTTAAAGTCATAAAGGCCTTCTAGTCTTAAAGTCACAAAGGTCTTAAAGTCTTACAGCCATAAAGGTATTTAAGTTATAAGGGACTAAAACTTTAAGTTATAAGGGACTAAAAAAAAGTCTCTGAGTTTTAAAGTCTTGAAACCATAAAGGTCCTGAAGTCTTAAAGTCTTAACATATTAAAGTCCTAAAGTCATAACGGTCTTAAAGTGTTACAGTCTTAAAGTCCTAAAACCTTATGTCTCAAAGTCTTAAAGTCATAAAGGTCTAAGTCTTATTAAAGTATTTAAGCTTTAGGGTCTTAAAGTCATAAATATAAATACACCACATGTAATTACGACCCCCTTTATCCCAGAAGGCTGAGCCTTGTGCGGGAGGGGGCTACACATTTAAAGACCAGGGACACACATCCAATATCCGTGTATAATGGAAAAATCCCTCTCACAGTATTTTCCATTGCCACGACCGGGATTCGAACCCGGGACTTTTGGGTGAGAGGCAGGTACTCTACCATCTCGACCATCAGTCATAAAGGTTTTAAAGTCTTAAAATCTTAAGCTTCAAAGTCTTAAACCCATAAAGGTCTTTAGGTCTTAAAGTCTTAAATCCTTAAAGGTCTTTAAGTCTTAAAGTTTTTAAGCTTTAGAATCTTACAGTAATAAAGGTCTTAAAGACTTAAAATCTTAAAGTCCTAAGTTCATGAAGGTCCTAATATTTAAAATCTTAAGCCTCAAAGTCTTAAACTCAAAGATTTTAGGTCTTAAAGTCATAGAGGTTTTAAAGTTTGTTTTAGAATCTTGAAGTCATAGAGGTCTTAGAGCCTTTAAGTCATAAGGGCCTTAAAGTCTCAGTCTTAAAGTCCTAAAGTCATAACAGTCTTTAAGTCATAAAGATCTTTAGGTCTTAACGCCTTAGAGTTTTAAAGTCTCAAAGTCTTGAAACCTAAATGTCCTAAAGTCTTAAAGTCATAAAGGTCTTAAAGTATTAAAACCTTAAATTCCTAAAGTCATAACGGTAAGTCTTAAAATCATCAAGGTCAAGTCTTAAAATTGCAAATATCAGAGTCTTAAAGTTATAAAGATCTTAAAGCCTTTAAGTCATAAGGGCCTTAAAGTCTCAGTCTTAAAATCCTAAAGTCATAACGGTATAAAGTCTTATAATCTCAAGTATCAGAATCTTAAAGCCATAAAGGTCTTTAGGCCTTAAAGTCTTAAAGCCTTAGAAGTCATTAAGGTATTTAGGTCTTAAAGTCATAGAGGTCTTAAAGTCATAAAGGACTCTAAAAATCTAAAAATCTAAAAATCTAAAAATCTAAAAATCTAAAAATCTAAAAATCTAAAAATCTAAAAATCTAAAAATCTAAAAATCTAAAAATCTAAAAATCTAAAAATCTAAAAATCTAAAAATCTAAAAATCTAAAAATCTAAAAATCTAAAAATCTAAAAATCTAAAAATCTAAAAATCTAAAAATCTAAAAATCTAAAAATCTAAAAATCTAAAAATCTAAAAATCTAAAAATCTAAAAATCTAAAAATCTAAAAATCTAAAAATCTAAAAATCTAAAAATCTAAAAATCTAAAAATCTAAAAATCTAAAAATCTAAAAATCTAAAAATCTAAAAATCTAAAAATCTAAAAATCTAAAAATCTAAAAATCTAAAAATCTAAAAATCTAAAAATCTAAAAATCTAAAAATCTAAAAATCTAAAAATCCAAAAATCTAAAAATCTAAAAATCCAAAAATCGAAAAATCCAAAAATTTAAAAATTTAAAAATCTAAAAATCCAAAAATTGAAAAATCTAAAAATCTAAAATCTAAAAATCAAAAAATCTCTAAATTAAATCGAAAAAATATGATAAAATAGCTTTTCTAAATTCCGATTTGGTACTTCCAACATTGTCCTGAATCACATTTTAGGACACTCTCCCTATAAGAAGACTTCTTATCCTGTAGATAAATTCCACGTTAAAAAAGAAAACGCATGTTTATTTACTTGCTGGAACAACAAATCTCTTGTTAAATGAACGGCTTTGTGCACGAACAACGCAATCCTGTAGTCCAATCAAGATATTGCATAAAATTCAAGCAGAATGGCAGTACGCTCGGTACAAGTGTATATGATTGTGAGATCCGCCATCTTGATAAAGTCAAATGGCACCGGCGGGACAGATAAATAGTAAATAGAGCTTGAACACTGGCCGCTTCACATCTCGCAAATAGCTGCCATAAATATCTAGCCGGCTTAGCTAATACAAGACCCCCTCGTTCTTTTGTTTTCCTTTATACGCTCTCCTTTCGTCTACTCTATGATCGTGTCATGATTTTTTATTATTTAGGGATAACAATGTAACTTTTTCAATTCGGCGAGGGCAATCTTATCATTCATCAAATTTTATTGCCGAATTTTCATGCTGAAATTGAGATAGGCAACATAAATAATAAACGCCAATTGGTCGGCTGCATAAGCCTTGATTTTCAGGTATTCTTGAGTTAAATGATTGAGAGAAAATAGTAGGAATCACATGTTACCGAATCACAGAAAAAACGTTCAAGCTTAACGCTAAGAGTTCCACAGGGTTCCCTTTTGGCCCCAGTGTTATTTTTATCATACATAAAATTGATTCTCCCTACCTGACGTTGTTTCTACAGGGTAATACGGCGATGATACATAGGAGCATAAAAATTCTTTGTACCAACTGGTGAGGCTGACTTTAAGATCCTGAAGAGGGTCGAAGTAATTGGTATCATCTGGAGATGATTAACCTATTTGTACCTAAATCCTCGATCCTCAGTTGCGCGTTTTGTGACATAATTTTTAATGAATAATTATGTTTAAAGTAAAACACTTGAAGAGATAAATGAATGGAACTGCAATAGTTTAATTAGCGATTCCAGGAAATCTAAACAATATTCGCCTCGCCCGACATCATTTTTATTATAATCCAACTCTTAATTAGAACATGTTTCAACAATGGCAGCTGCAACATATGCCAGCAGCAAACATTTCGTAAAACTGAATTTAATATCACCATTGTTGATTATCATGTTATTTAGGCTGTATTTGTTTTTAATTAGAAGTTGGACCATGTTAATAATTAACATCGGCTTTAACAATTGTTACGCAATATTTTAAATAATGTAATTGGAGAATTTTTTATGAAAATCAATTCGAAATTCAGTTGTAATATTACGCCAATTACGTGAATATTAAATTGAATTGTTTCCAATGGTAGGCCGTGAAATCAAAAAACAGCAGTCCTCAAACAGTTACATATATTATCGCGCGGAAAGGCGCCATCGCCTCCTGAAACTTTTGAAACGCCTGGTGTGCTACAGGGACATAGTTGTAACCATCTTACAGTGGAGCCCATATGTAAAGCGAAACAAAAGTTTATACTTTCCAGCTCCTTGTTTTAGAGCCACTGTGTAAAATGCAATGTTTAAAAGTAGGCACGCGGAATTTAATAATAGCTAATATATTATTCACCCGTTGTGTAAATGTCGAAATAAAATACTCCTGAAATATCCGCGGCAAATGTGGAATATATTCCGTATACCTAATCCTAGATATATAATGCATTTTAGCATATATATTCGTGGGCGAGGTCTTTCAAAAGCAATAGTATTTATTTTTCGCCTGCACGGATCTGAAAAGAAGAGACCGAGCACCTTGTCAAAGTAATATTTATGGGAGAAAATTCCGAGGAGGGACCGGCGGCGGCAGGTCGCGTAGCTCCAGGGCGTTCTCCCGGTATTACACTCTCTCATATATCATTTCACTTCTCTTACACCTTTCTTAGCACGAAATGATGAATACGGGCATCATATATTCAATGATTTATAAACCCTTTCCTTTTTCTGTCGTAATACGACAAAGTATTAACTTAATTAATTGATTATACCCGGCGACCCCACGTCGATTAAGTGATAGTAAAAACTTTACTGCTCTCGTAAAATTCTTTATTAAACCATATTGCTACACATCATTTTATATTTTATAGATTCAGCGCGGCCGAAACTGGGGTGTTTATCGCCGTGTAAGGTGCAGGTCGCTTAATTCTGCACGAAATGCATCTGATTTTTGTAACATATGCAGCAGCCATAGTTACAGGAATTATGGGTTAATGGGTATGTTTATGTTTATGCACACCCTGTATAAGAGTTGTAAATTAATTTGCTCAACTATTCCAGTAACCTTTCCGAGAGCTCGAATTAAAAATAAGTCTATATCGACGACCGTCCTCTTCAGTACTGTTTTGGTAAGGTGCAAGCCATTATTAATTGCTGCGTAATAAAGGGCTTCTATTGATTTCAATTAATCATTTTGGACTTGGAAATAGTTCGTGAGTTAGTAAAGTATCAATTAATTAATTATAAATTCAGATCGAATCAATTCGTGCACTTCGAAGAGGTTCGGAAACATGAGAAGAGTAGAAGAGTTTCCAGATCATCTCCTGCGTTGATTATTTTCAATTCTTGGCGTTTTGGCTGTCATGTGATTTCCTCCCGAAGCAAAATAAAGAAGACCATGACAAGGTGGTGGAAATGATGAAAATAATCAACGCGGTCTAGAACCCGAACACTCCTCTACTCAGCAGCAGCATCAGCCCCACAAGGTCTGAAAATCAAAATGAGAAGTTTCATTTTTTTGCATTCAGCCATTAACCCTTCGATATGGAATGTCACTCTCGAAGTAGTTACTAAATCCTCCCTCGACATACGTTTATTATTGCTAATGATTGAAAATTATAGTTTCCTTTTCAATCAGCCCGTATATTCATCGATGTTCCTTAGTATAAAAAAATTTTTCAGCATACCGTTCCTTCGCGCTAATCGCTACTTTAACCAGACTCGTAGTGAGAATTGCTGGTTTCGCAAATCCGAGCTGAAGTTCGCCGGATAATCAGCTTGATTTCGGGGAAGGCAAATCAACTGGGGGTGCTATTTGCACTCGCTGCTGAAATCCGCAAGGCACTTGATGAAAACAATCCTTCCATTCGTCTATTCCTAGACCTTTGGAAGGCTTTCGACACTTAGTCACGAGCAGATGTCGGGAGCTCCGAAGCGTCAGGCGGCGGAGAACTAATGTGAAGAGTTATTTGTCTAATGAAAGTAACTTGCGATAATTAAAGATAGAGTAAGTGTTATCCACGGTATTAATGGAATACTCGCTACTGATACATGAGGACGCTTGAGTTATTGAGAGCTCTTTATGTTTTTATCATTTAGTAAAATTTAATTATTGAGTATTCGAAATTGTTAAATACAAGTGAGAGTGTAATGGATGCTCTGGTTTGGGATGCCATAGATGATATTGTTGATAAAGTGGGATTGTCTAAAATGGTAAATCAAAGATCAGCACTGGCGCCCATTCCGAATTGGTGACTTGTTAAGAGATTACTGTCCCTGGTCGTTGATTATTGACAATAATGTTTCATTGAAGACTGCTTAGAAGAATTTAGAAATTATTCCTATTGGTTCTGATTACAATAAAATTCGATGTACTCTGGATTGCTCTGGTAAGCTCTTTCCTGAGACAAGCAATGAGAAGCGAAGACAAGGTAGGACTAAGATAGGAACACTTGAACTAGAAGTGATGGAAACTGTCTCTAGAAGATCTGTGCCTGTGTCTAAATACTATTTTGAACAAATAATGCCTATCTCTTCTGACCAATTTTGATGATTATCTCCTACTACATAACCCCCTCGTATCCTAACAAACTATTGGTCCAATTTTTAGTTGGACAGAGAGCTCGTAGAATGACTCCGACTCCTATCCCCTTCATTAACAAGCTTGATGAAATTTCCTTTATTTTTGACGTGAATATATAAAACTCTCATTAACCCCACGCTACTTATCTGCGCTATTTTAGTTATTCAGTGAAATTTTAATTAAAAATTAAGTCCGACCATCTAAGATGTTTTTCGCCTTAATTATTCATTCAGCTTCGGATACATTAATCACTAGATCATGCACTTGGCGAGAAACTGCTGTTCTGACTCCTTGGACTAAATATATATTTTCCTTGCACGAGAAGAAAATATATTTAAACGGGAACGCATATGAGTTACGAGCCTACGATATTGCCAACGACAGTGCCCTAAGCCTCGCAACAATTCAATAGATCTGGAGTGCGCCCTCATTTTAAAATGCTGGGGAAGTAAAAAATAACGCGGCAAGCCTCGCTGAATATAATTCGCGATGTCAGTGTACTTGTCCTTTTAGCCTTCCTGATTCCCAGGAAACAGGCTAGACGTGAAGTTGATAGATTGGCGTGTTAACTTTACTTAGAAGTGACAGCGTTTGAAAAATGCATCTTTGTTCTAAATGTTATTTCACATAAAATTTAGTGACGCGGACTTATTGGTTCGTATATATCGTGATGATATCTCACTCGACGACGTATAATATAACATTATTATAGCGCAGCCGTTAATCTTAAAGAATAAGGTTAACTCACGTTTTTATCCTCATATTTATGCTTCATCCGTAAGTTGTTGGATTAGTTTTCATTAGCGCTTACTTACATTCCCTCTCACATTGCCATCTGGCGCAACTGAAGAGACATCGACCAACCGTCTCCTGGTACAGAATCGTACCGTAAGCAACTGCGGAAGCATCATAATTGCAACTCCGTTGTCAAACCGCCATATCGTCATCAGGATATCTATATATCTTCCAGTTTAGTCTGTAGTTACTTTGCGGTGTAAGTGTACCGTAAATTTTATGGAAAGTTATTCTCTATAAAAATTCTTTGTGTAAATATGTAGCGTATTATGGTGCAGCGGATTTAGGAGAAAAACACTGTATATTAAGGTAATAAAATATGCTTTTACTGGAAACATAAGAGCAGGAAGGCCGTAAACTTTTTCGTTTTGTTTCTGTTTAATATTTCCTTGGAATAAATTTATTAAAACAATTTTCCGGCTCCTCAGGACTGCAGTTGCGCGCGAGGACGTTGAACTTTTATTCGAGTTTTCTACAGGGTGTATGAATGAATTGTTTACAGTCAGTTTTTCCATTTGTTGTGTTTACGCGATGAATCGATCGACACTGCGAGTATTGGCTTTATTGGCTCGCACCTTCCTGTCCATTCCGTAAAGACGTGGCCGCTTAAAAGGGCCGTAAAATGCTTTAAAGAGCGAAGAGCAGAGGTTGGTAAAAAATTTATGGCTTAACAACAATGCGGTGTATACGTGAACACCATTAAAGATTATATTATGTAATTTTATGAAACGCCACAAATATTAATGCCTAAAAGACCATTAAAACCAAATGTTACATTTAGCGCAGAAGAGATTCAATCATAAAAGTAGCACATAAAACCGACTGGGTTTACAATCAGATACGTCCAAGGTTGATATTGGCCATTCGACAAAAATTATAACCGAGTTTACTATACAATTGTAAAATGTTTTATTTCAGAAAACGTAATTACCGAAATAACGAGGTATTTCAAATACCCATTAATCGGATTGTGCACTGCGAAACATTGTCTTTATTGTTCTGCTCCTGGACTGAAAAAATCATCAATCTGCGTTATTATGCTTACTTACATTTTCAAATGTAATCAAAACGCCATAAAGGAGCGAACGGAGAAATTTATACGCCACTAACTTGCTTTGCCATCACAAAATATGGCGCGGCAGAAAAATGTGAAACTGAAAATAACATTATCAGATTTACTTCACGACTCACTAATAAGAAGCTCCATCCATTCTTGAGGCCAAGTGTTTGGCAACTCTTGTAAAACAACAACACAGGTGCCAAACATTGTTTCGAGACGGGAAAAGTGTATATAGTTATAAACAGACATTGTTGAGCCCGTTCAATATATAAACGGTCATTGTGAAGCCCAAAATTACACTGTTGAACCCCGGTTCGGGCTCAATAACGTATCGAGGTGTATACCATCACCATTTGGTTGAATATGGTATTAGGGTAAATTTTAAAGATTGCTCAACAACGCACTATTCCCATCTTCGTATATATCTCGATTCTCTCACGTATACTGCGCCACATATCTGGCTCAGCTTGTCAAATAGTGACATTAGATATTTAGCGAGTACCTAAAAAGAGGTTGTCTTCTAGCAAGTAAATAGAAGGTGCAAATAGAGAATCGTGGGGATTTTTTCTTTATAGCTGATGCTTCCGCTTAAGCTTTAGGAGGCGTCATTTCACAAGAGCAAGTGTACGGTTGTTTGGAACTTTGACTATCTCTTCCGACGTTGTAAATATCTCATAGTTTTTATTCCCACTGCACATCTCAACTTTTCTGATTGGCTTCAGCAATTCATTGGCCTGCTTCATTCCTGGAGCAGCTCTATATTTAATGGTTCTTATCCTGCCTGGTGTTGATATAGTCCATATTTTGGTCCTCTTATGATCTTCACTCCAGTATTCTCAAAGACAGTTGATTGAGCAAGTAAGAATCGAGTTTCCCATGTGAACAAAAGTATTCCACACACCACGTTTTAAAATACTAGCATATGTTCTCTCTCGCTCCTGCCGCCTTTTTGTTTTCACAGAGCTATTATAATCAAACTCGTCAAACGTTTGCAGTAATAATTATAATATAAATGAACAGCGTTAATGGACTAAGCTGTCTCGATTTGATTAGGCAATGCATTAGTTTAAATATAAATTCCGATAATTGCAAAATCCATCATTAATGTTATAAAATTTAATTGAATATTATGTCATTCGAATTTATTTTAATTTACTTACATAAATAATAAGTATTATTGCAGTAATTTATAGTTTTATTGACGCAAATGCAATTGCATTTTGTTTAATGTTTACCCAACGCGGGTATACAAATTGCGGGCTTTTATTGTTATTCATTTAAAATAATAACGCGCCGGATATAATGGAATTATCCACCGCTTTGAGCGCGACGACAATTGGGAAAAATGGCGGTCAAAACACAGAAAACGACTTTCTAACGAATCAGTCCTCTCCGCCCATCCTTTCGCAGCAATTTGCGTCGCATATGCGGTGCGCAAAATGGAATCATTGAATGCAGTAGGCTAGCAGTGAAGGTTCCATTTTTACCCCTGACTAGTCCGGGCAATGGACACAATAAGCTGCCAGGAAATGTCCAGAAAGGATAAGTGAAGGACAATTATATTCAATGCTCGTTCACCTGCGCAAAGCCCATACTTTGTGATCGAACATCAACGGATTAATGTCGCAATTTTGCTGCAACATTGTTGCTACATGGCATAAAAGTTATGATTACCATTTAAAAAATATTACCTTTTAATGGCTTTGTCATGTTGTCATGAAGTTGCGTATCAAATAGTAAGCAGTTAATTACAATGCGAGATGTGGATGCTTTTAACGCAAATTAAGGAATGGTAGAGAAAACTCTCTGGAAAGCAAAATAAAAAATTCTTACCATCAAAATTAGTCACCGGAAGACTTTTAACCTCATAGTTAAACAATGTGGGCCAATTGAGAATCGTGGGGATTGATAAAAGCAAATATAATATTTTTTCTTTATAGCTGATGCTTCCGCTTAAGCAATTGGTGCTGTCATTTCACAAGATCAAGTGTACGGTTATTGGAAACTTTGACTATCTCTTCTTCTCCCACTGCACTTTTCAACTGATTTTTGATCGGCATCAGCAATTCGTTTACTGAAAAACATAATTGAACCAAAGATGCAGTTATTTGACCTTGTTTGCTTTTAATTCCCCAGTCTGCGCTGCAAAAATTCGCAAATTCGTGGGCACGTTAACGGCGGTTTCGCGTCTACCCTCTCAATAGCCCGCGGCGGCGAGGTGTCGCACGCAGCCTCCAAGATGTCTTGCTAGCTATCGAGTTAATAGAGATACAGTATTGAAACGTCCTATCCCCCGAGACTGGGCTAAGCACTCACGCTACTTTCTCTTTAATTTGGCCTGTGCTTAAGAACTACGTACGAAAACCTTAGTCTTGCCAGTAACACCGCCCTCGTTAGGAGAATCCTTGTTACATTAAACCAACAAAAAACGTACACTCCAATTAGTGTGTGGTAACTAGCGGCCTCGTGCTCGTGGCAAATCCGGAACGTTAAATCGTTGCGTTAAAAAAATCATTAAATATTCATCAGAAGGTAAACGTACGTAAACGGTACGGTATAACAGTAATTGGGGCAAAAAAATTCGTTTCGCACACGCCGAGGTTACAAATCGATCCATACAGAACAGAACGAGGCCGCAACTCTTTAGGATGTTAAGTCTGGTGAGCGAGGAGTCTATGGAACCGTTTTTCTACCCCCTAGCGCCACAAAAACAAAACAATTAATATTTTACTGCAAAGCCAATTGTTTACGTTGTCAAACTACTAGGCCGTCGTTTTACTTCGTGGAAAACACAACACATTAAGTATATTACATGCGATCAGAGATAAAAGAACCAATACACATAAATAAATTGCAGCTAACACAGAGTAAACAGAGATGGCCAGGGAGGGCTGTAATTTCATATACTTATTCCAAATTGCTCTTGTCTACCACCATTGACAGCATGTTAATCAACTAATTTTCCATATCGCCGGAATAATAAACACGACATGTCTAAAATTAGTTTTATTCATGTTCAATCAATACCCGGCAGGACGTTAAGTGATACACATCCGTTTTATTCGACTACTTTTACTTTTATCATGCATTTGTCATTGTAGTTACAATGTATAACGCTACAATAAAAGTACGTAACGAGAAAATAGTAGGCATGCAAGATAAGATCAGATATTTTTTAATACAAAAGAAAGTCCGCGACAAGAATGCACCGTTAACAGTACGCGAAGTGTGCTTGAAACACGAGCACGGGAAGTTATTAAAAAGCTTAGTCTTAATTTAGGAAATTTAGGTCGTGCACAATGGCGTTACGAGGAATCTTTATATACTGTTTTAAAATCGCCGAGCTTTAATTTATTCTGTGTACAAGTGCAACTAACCCGTATGGTAAATTGACAATCATCTACCAGACCCTTGGACACTGCCGTATCTTTACTGCAGACTACCCTTTCCTGGAAGCCACGAAGAGAGAAAGTGCAGGTTCTTGCACCCTAAAATAAGGAACTGGCGCCCGAGATTCTGTTAAAAAAGTGTTACAAAGAGATTTTTGGGAGAAACTAATCCTGTTCATGAGTAGGTTCGATGTTTGCGAATTGCTGGGGCGAGGTGTCGAAATTGCCCTGTACATGGACCTCGTTCAATACGAGCCATCCATAAACTAAATTAATGATGAAGCTAAAATTATATTCGACGATATAAGTATATAATTACTAGATAAATTTAATAACGAGCTCGGCCTGTCAAGGACTTCCAAATTAAATGGCAATTATTGGATTCACGCAATGTATTGGCCGGCATAAAGCCCCATAAAAACCGAATAAACATCCACGATCGCAATTTTTCGCTATTGTTTGCGATCGCAATTAGTTTACTGGCAAATAAATTATATTCAGCGGTAATTAATATTCAAAATTCATCGATTTTAAATGACTTGAATCCCCCAATAATAAAAATTGAAGTTGATTTACGTGTTCTGTTTTATGATAATTCAGTTTTATCGTGCCCCCGTGAATAGCGTACATGAACGTCGGCCTTTGCGTTGGAGGCTATTTGATTGAATGAAGGTAAATCTAATTTTATATTTGTTGCAGCGCAAGAATCAATAATTACACGTAATGACAGGAACCGATGGAAAAATAGGTTTTTAACGTTATTAATGACCACGCTCGACGCGAAAACAATTTCTATAATAAATATAGTCATTTACGTTAGCTAAATTTAAACTGTATTGCTGTGGACAAACAATCAATGACTAGAACGTGGAAATCAAAGCTCCACATAAGTCTGCGAGTCATCAGCACCTCCAAAACAAATGGAATTGGTGGGGCGAAGCCACGCCCACCTAGGACATTACCGCACACAAATTGTTAACAATAACTCTAGATTTGATCCTTAGGAGACTTTTGTTAATCCTTGTGGTATTTGCGATGAAAATCCGAATCAACAGAAAAGTAATCGTATTCTTTACTACAAATCGAATCCTCGCCTCATATTAAATCTTTGCTGAAATTCATCCAAACGTCACCCGAATTATCCCCGCCTTGCGTTGTTCACACAAGCACAGCCTCGTAGATTTTTATGAGTCCTTATGCATATTTTAGCAGTGCGTGTCCTTGAGAGGCCTTTGAACAAGTGTAGAGGCACGCAATACGGTCAGGGCCAACTGTTTGCTCACGCGACGTCGCGACGGAACGGAGAAGGATGGAAAAGACCAACCAAGACCTAGTTCTGCGAACAGGAATAAATACAATTGCCTCCAATTTGCTGCGCTGGTTTGTCCTGCATAATTTTTTGATTAGATAAATGGAAATTTTATGCGCCGTAGAAGGGCGCAATTAGGGGCTTTGATGAATCGGTAGAGGCATAAATATTGACCTCTGAAACGCGGAACAATAATATTTTGAATAGGAATTTGGAGAAAATCAGGTTACCAATCCCCAGATGCAGTAAATCTATGCCTAAACAAATGTTTCCTTCCTCGTAAGATACTACGGCGCCATATAACAATAAGCAATAACTATAACCCATAGCCATAAGCAGGAATAGAAAGCTGTGTAATCGGGAAAAGTCTTTTCGTGGCATTTTTCGCCCGTATCGGAAAGTTATTCATAAAAATGTTGATGTGAATACAAACCGTCCGGGGAGTAGTTACAACTTTCGTAATATTGATTTATCATAAATTGATACGTAAAGGTTGCAGGACACATGCATTTATTTTATATAATGTCGAGAAATATCACGTAAAGTCCTGGTTGTTGAGAAAGAGCGCATTTGTAAAGGTCCATGTGGACTTGTCAATAAAGAAGGTGACAACTTACTTTCAAAATTAGTGATCTGATGATGATGATGAAATAATAAATAATGAAACTATAGGGCTATCTATTATTACAAACAGACAGAAATCTCCAAATAATAATAATTAAATACTGAAATGTATCACTACTGCTCCTGCTACTTATAATATCTATTAATAATGTCTTTATTTTCTAAAATCAATAAACTATTGAATAAATCACGGATGTTATGAATCACAACAGCCTTAGATGTCTTAAAATCCTCGCTCTACGAGCTCGGATTTCAAACCGACATCTGCGGCAGTTATGATACTCATAACATTCCTAGATATGTTAATAGCTATTAGTTGATGAGGCGCAAGTCGAACAAAAATGGCTGCGCAAATTGTAATATTCTGGGGTGTGCGAGCAGCCTTAGATTTAATATTAAGGTAAATACATGACAATATAAATTCTTGCGTATGCCTGTGTTAAAAAAACGCCAAGTGGAGACCTGTTTATATGTATATCTTGTTAAATATTTGCTTAGTAGCTCCAGCACAATTTCTTGCTCCTCTCCGCCTAATAAGCCAACTCCAAGGCGGATATTTTGCATTCATGGAAGAAACATCGCTGCTTAGTAGCAGGTATTACGGACAATTTGCATTTATGACATTAAATGTTTTTATTGCAGCACTCCGCCGTCGTAAATTGACTATGCAAATTGTTTATGTTAAAAACACTCCCAGTTACACTGGTAATACCCGTTTTATTAAGGTATTTTCTTGAGCACTTTTCATTTAATTTAATCCAAAATTATAAATGCGCACGGGCATTATCCCCGTTCGCGCGGTGAGTTGGGGCGCACGCCGCGCCATCTAGCGATTATTATCCTAGACGAAAATATTAACGCAAATGATCCTATAAACTACTGTTGGTATATACTAAGTGCGCCATTCACGTTCCAATTGCAGGATATATACGCGAGAGAACCAATCGAGATATACACGAAGATGGGAATAGTACGTTGTTAAACCCTCCCTAAAATTTGCGCCCTAAGACCATATCTAACCAAATGGTGATATACATCTCGATACGTTGTTGCAACAACATCATTTTGGGCCTCACAATGACCGTTTATATATTATACGGGCTCAACAACGTCTGTTTATAATTCAATGAATTCAAAACACCAGAAACATTGGAAGAGAGTGACTTTTGATTAGCACTGCTGATGCTTGCTCGTTATACATATATATATATATATATATATATATATATATATATATATATATATATATATATATATATATATATATATATATATATATATATATATATATATATATATATATATATATATATATATATATATATATATATATATATATATATATATATATATATATATATATATATATATATATATATATATATATATATATATATATATATATATATATATATATATATATATATATATATATATATATATATATATATATATATATATATATATATATATATATATATATATATATATATATATATATATATATATATATATATATATATATATATATATATATATATATATATATATATATATATATATATATATATATACAGAATTTTTTTCTTAGTAAATGCACTGGGCTGGGGGAGCTGGCGCTGCGTGCGCCCCAGTAAATGCACTGGGCTGGGGGAGCTGGCGCTGCGTGCGCCCCGTCCGGGCTACGCAACAACGTGTAATATTTTAGATAACAGTGCAGGGGTCTAAATTACCGAATGCCGTTACTAGTCAAATAAAACGCCAGCGGCAAATTCACGTAATCTAATTTATCGTTTATACGTTGGATTACATCGAACAGGTCGGTTTTTTTTTACTGAAAATCTTTGTGCAAAATGCGTGATACCCTTCAATTAATTGGATATTTATTAAACAAAGGCATGGTATATCTATAGGTGGAAGACTGAAGTTGTTTTTTAAACCTCAACGCATGCGCATTAGCAAGGCTTTATTCAGCTCTGTTGAAAACTACAACACATATATATATATATATATATATATATATATATATATATATATATATATATATATACAGAATTTTTTTCTTAGTAAATGCACTGGGCTGGGGGAGCTGGCGCTGCGTGCGCCCCAGTAAATGCACTGGGCTGGGGGAGCTGGCGCTGCGTGCGCCCCGTCCGGGCTACGCAACAACGTGTAATATTTTAGATAACAGTGCAGGGGTCTAAATTACCGAATGCCGTTACTAGTCAAATAAAACGCCAGCGGCAAATTCACGTAATCTAATTTATCGTTTATACGTTGGATTACATCGAACAGGTCGGTTTTTTTTTACTGAAAATCTTTGTGCAAAATGCGTGATACCCTTCAATTAATTGGATATTTATTAAACAAAGGCATGGTATATCTATAGGTGGAAGACTGAAGTTGTTTTTTAAACCTCAACGCATGCGCATTAGCAAGGCTTTATTCAGCTCTGTTGAAAACTACAACACATATTGCTGATAAGGAAAACGTTATGCTGACGCTTCCTACATTCGAATAAACTGAATCACACCATAATAAGTATCAGTGAATTCCTTACAGGAGTTATATCCCGGCGCGGTAAATTACCAAGTAGTAAACTAGTCTTAAATTCAATAATAACTGTCGCGAAGAATAATAGCGGATGAATTAATGTATATTTCATATTGCCGAGCAGTAATTGTATAGAATTAGAGAGCTTATCGAACCGCATTTAAAGATAGTAAACTTTAAATTGCTCGCGTTAATTACCGGCCTCGAGAGAATTTAGCTAGTAAAGTCCTACTAAGAGGTATAAACAATTAAGTAAGACGGGCGCGGGAAAAGTTAAGGAAAATAATTCTCCTGACAATAAGTAGGCACTTACTCTCCCCACAGTACGTCTTTGGAATCAGGCGTTACGCGAACCTCAGTTTATCGCACGAATCCAGTATATTAATGAAGTGTTGTGGAAGCTAAACTAAACTATTGTTATTTGCTCCAGGTGTTTGCGGATAAACATATTGATCGTACATCAAATTGTGTTAGATTAATATCTGGAGCCGTGTTATGGGAAATCTCGAATGATGTCGACCTTGTCAGAAACATTGACTGACGCCGCATTCCAGAACCCGTTTACGAAAATAGGAGCGAGAGCTCTCACCATAAAATCCTAGATGCGATCATAATATTTTTGTGCTTTGTAAAATGACCCCGTGGTGCGTTACAGTCCCCCCCTCGCCAGATGATGCCAACTTGGTGTGGAAATTAATTTCTTATCCAGCTCCAATTATTAAACGCAGGTGTTTCCTAATTTCTAGCGACGAACAAAATAAATGACGCAATCCCGAAATAAATGCATGACACACACGCCTAATGACCGTCATGATATTAATTACCGCATTCTTAAGAGGTAAGAAACAAATGACGTGTAACAGTCATCAATTACAATTGCCGAGGAAAATAAAAATGATACCATTAACTATTCTATTTAAAGCTCTTATTAGTGACATGTCTGTAATACGGGGTTAATTGTTTCACTCGAGGATGTTTCAGCGTTGCGCTGGGGAATGCAAGTGGACGCACGATGATACTATAAATAGATCCACGACAGAGAATTGGTTCACAGGCACATTACGAATTTTTTCTTTGCGGCTTTAAATTGTTACAGTTAATTAAGCGGAATCATCCTCCCACGTTCGACATATTATATCTCAATGGAATTTGTACATAGCGAATTATTTTGCGAAACGATCCTTAAGCAAGCCATCAGTACACAACCGGTATATATACGCGTATGCGCCCTGTATATATAAATGGTACATTGTTGAGCCCGATATATCAACAGGTCGCTGTTGATCCCGCCATTAAGAACTATTTATATATGAATTAAATTTCGCCTGCTACTTGCAGCGCAGCGTCCGTGAGAGAACTAATGAAGATATACACGAACATAGGAATGATACGTTGTTGCGCCCTCCTTGAAATTTACGTGTCCAAGGTCATATTTAACCAAATGGTGATGGTATACACCATACGTTGTTGAACCCGAGCGCGGGCTCGCTCAACGGAGTAACTTTGGGCTTCACAATGACCGTTTGTATACTCAACAATGTTTGTTTATAACTCTAAATAACCAGGTATATATGTAACTATTCAAACGGGTAATTAAAGTTGGATTTAACTAAATTCTGTAATTAAAGTTATTAATTGGATCAGGAGTTATTTCTCAGGAATATTTTATTTGAGGAGAAACATATCAAAAATCAGCAACGAGTAAAATTCAGCAATTAAACAAAGAAATGAACTACTCCCTTACGGTCCTTTTAAAATAAACAGCCTGTATGTTAGAGCGGTAACGCGGGAATGCCGGCCGACTAATTATTGGAAATGATAAATTCAGGAACGGACAAAGCGGGAGTTATGTTATATTCATTTGGATTACATTTTGCAGGATAGAGGAAATTTGACAGGATATTGACTGCCTGTCTGTTTGGTGTGGTTGGGTCTGTCAATCTGCCTGAAAATATGTTCGCGGCAGAAATGATGACTTCATTGCTTTCGCCTTCCGACTCCTTGACGCCTCTATCGCTCTTTAACCAGCAAATTAGCAAACTAGGTTTTAAAGGGCGCAGATACAGGAAAGTTTCCTAATTTATGAACATATTCCTGTAGAGGCTTTAAACACCTCTCGTCTGTGTGAAGCGACACAGACTAAATATCACTCTTTCGTACGATGCGGCGCAAGCAATGAGTTTACCGCCGACAACAATATCGTAATTACCGCTTGATTATTAATCACGTCTGTCTAATTTCCGACGAGGCCGGCCAAGATCCTGATAAAAACGGACGTCGTTTAAGGACTGCGAGTAAATATTTTATGCTCGCAAATCATCGGGGTCCCTTTAGGTAAACCATCTGACCCTTTAATAGGATCATAGATTTACTAGTCAGGAAGGTATAAAAAGGCTATTCAAAGACCGCCGCCGGCGTAGCAGCTTGTAGCTTTAAGAAGCTTATTTTTATTGCAATTATGCGGTGGCTGGGAAAAATTGACATGCATTTAATGTGCACCACAACGACCACGTGTGATTCACTAGACTAGTTGGCATCATCGAGGGATGATTGCATCAGTTTTAATCGTCACCCGACGATGCCAGCTTGGTTGTTAAAACTATTTTTTTTTATAATAAAATATGCAACGTAATGTATATTTGAGGCCGTTTGTCATAATATTATTATTGATAGTGTTCTCTGCGCCCCTTTCACGCCCGTGCCTGCGCCGTGACATACAATGTACATAATTCACCGTTAAAATATAACATATCGTTTAATAGTGAATTAAATTTCCTTAAAATATAATTCCTTTCACAATCCCCTTCGAGAACTCTCAAAACCGGCTACAACAATAAATCCAATTTCATACCAATCAGAAGTTTCCTAATAATTTCCTACTTTGCCGAAGTCAAGATAGCCAAAAGCACTCGAACAACAACAAATCAATACACTCAAATAAAGCTCACGGACTTTAAATTTACAAGGATAGAAAAATACATTCGGCGGAGCCAATGTTTCACATCCAATAACGATCGTCTGATTTATAGCCCTTACGTTCAGCTAATGACGTCTTTATGTTAATTAAGCATAAATGTAAATCTTCGGTTATGTACCGGCGATAATTATTGCCGCTGATGTTTTTTATGCGTTTCCTTCACGACATGTTACAAGCGAAAAACCAGAAATTATAGACGTTAATAGGCATTATGAAAATATTAATAAGGTTAAAGGCCCCGGGAAAATCAATGCGCTTAATGTCCTGGAAGACTTATAATCTACTCGGAAATAAATCATAACTTGTTAGAAGTGGAGAGGTCTCGAGGAGGTCGCCTCATTTGCTTGTGAAGCATTAGATATTAATATGTTCGGATATTTGAATTATTAATAATGTCTCTGGCCATAAAGAATAAGCAGGGCTTAAAACACGTTACACAATAGATAATACAGCTCCCAGAGCCTCGATCTAGGCATCTGAGCCATTGCGGATCTCCCAAGAATTATGAACAGCCTCAAAACCAAAATGCGCTAACGAGGAAATGAGATATCCGATGTGCAACAAAGATGAAGCGTACTGCGTTCAGAGAAAGTACAATCCGGGGCACAAGTAATTATTGGATTAGTATGTATGTATGTTTTGTTGTGACGGTGCTTATCGCTGTAATGACTGCAATTAGTTTAAAATTTAAAATTTAAAAATGTATATATTAGCAGGGCGAATACGGCCGTAAAGAACTAGCTCTCGAATAGTGTTGGGAGTCTATTGTGGCTTGCATAAAATCAAAAGGCAACTGTATCTGATGTCATTCAACTAGATGTAAAACTTCAAATCCTCAGTGGAATTATGCATTTGCTTGCGTTACTGAATAAAATAGTCTTATATCAATTTTCTATATATTGTAAGTAGATATACAAAGCTGCTACGGGACCACTTTCAAGGCCATTGCTCAGGATGGCGCCTGAGACCGTGGCTGGAGGGTTATACTTGTAGCTACACTCCGGGGGGTTACGTAAGAGGTCTTAAGAGCTGGAGACAAAGACCAGAAGCGTTGGATGGTACAGGTAACAGCTTTTTGCATAGATCCATAGAAGGCTATGAACGGCCATGACCATGTCATGACCATGTTATGACCAGAGCATGACCAGGTCATGGCCGTTCATGGACTTCTATGAACCTATGCAAAAAGCTGTTACTCGTACCATCCAACGCTTCTGGTCTTTGTCTACAGCTCTTAAGACTTCTTACGTAACCCCCCGAAGTGTAGCTACAAGTATAACCCTCCAGCTGCAGTCTGAGGCGCCATCCTGAGCGATGGCCTTGAAAGTGGTCCCGTTACAGCTTAGTATATCTACGATTGTACTCTACGATCGTAAATAGTGGGTTCATAAATTTGAACAGGATCACTATACCATTATTCAAATAATATAATTGGAGATTTTTAAATTATGTTTAATTGGATTAAACAAACAAAACAAACGCACAAAGGAATTGCTATATTTCGCTGCTAGCCTATTGCTTCATATACATATATTGACTCACGCATAATATATTTGTATCTATGGCATTTTTTTGAGGACCCATGCACACGAACCCGACGCCTATATAATATTCCACATCCAACACGTTTGACGCTGATTTGTTGGAACTTCTTCAGCAGGATTCCAGCATCTATAGTGACAAAATCCACGTGTTAACTTGATGAAACTTGCTTGATATACCCTGCGCCGTGCGAAGCAACTTCCACTTCTTAAAATACATACTTTACCGCTGTACGTGGGCTTCCAGCCACGTGTGTACAGGACCCATCCGCCATCCCAACCTTGATGATTCAATCATCTCATCCGTCAGTCAGGCGCAGTGCTATAAGTTAGTAATTAATAACTTGCGAACTGTTCTAATGAAACTTAATTTAATTAGATGTAGCATTGTGCTGCTTCCGTTCACCTTAATAAACATAAATCAAAACCTATTCTCAGCAACTACCAGGCACCTCAGGAGTTACACAAAATATAATTAATCACAATTTCCGGGGCGCCCTACGAATCTCAATAATTTTCCAACTAGTTGCTAACTTTCCACCTAGATAATGCGTAATCTAAATAACCTCGTAAAACTTCCAGATCTCGCTGTATTGTCTTATGATGCGGCTGGTGCGCACGGCTCGTATTTTCTGGAAATTCCGACTCATGCCATAGGTAACATACCCCCAACGGAGAAATGTTTGCCCCACCATCGGTTGGTTCTTACCACCGGGCTGAAGTGCGTGGTTCTCAAAAGGCACGGTTGCCAATACTTAGAGACAAAATACTCTAAATGAAATGAGCATATTTTAAAAGGAACAGAAAATTTATGTCGAACCGCTAATAGCGATTTGATTCCGAATCGCAACGAAACCGAGGCCATTACAGTTCAATCGAGCGCTGTGCATGACGACGGAACATGCACGCCTTCGGTACCATAAAAAATATGTTTCAGCCGCAGATAATGATTTAAATCAATTTAATATCCATCCGAAAAAATACTACCCCCGTTGTGAATTACATTAATGTGTCCTAAGAGTGCTATTATCATCCGCCCCTTGCTGGCAGCGTCCCAGCGACTGTGCCGCCTCTACCTGACCGGTGCGCAACTTATGGAAGTGGATTTAAACCGGAACAGAGGGAAAAGCAGTGAATTTACGATCTGCTAGGCTTACTCTTCGAATTTATCCATCCCTTAGTGGGATTCTCTCACCCCGGCTTAATCTTGATTATTACCCCAGCATGGCCGTATTTTTTGTGTTGCTCGTGATAAGATATGACTATTATCATGTTGGTAAGACTCTAATCTACTGAACAGTAGCTGTGCTCGGGCAAACAAACTTTATATTCTGTAAAATGTAAGGTATTTAGAGAGATCATGCCGGCGACGGCGTGCATTCGGAATGTTTTTATTACTTTGACGTACTGTAAATGTTACAGCCTCGTAAAATTTCTAATTCAAACATTTCCCCTTCTCTAGGAGATTTTTCAACGGCGCGGCGCCGGCGGTAAAAAGAAATATCAAACAAAGGCCGCTAACATGGCCGACGAGTCGTGCAACTTTTTAGTATGAAGCCGGTAGAATTATGGAAATTATAGACTTTCTGCTAGACAAGTTCAGTCATGTTCTCCCATTCGTTACTATATCACGGTGGGGATAATGGTGGTGATGATGATGGTGGTGATGATGATGGCGGTGATGATGATGGTGGTGGTGATGATGGTTGTGGCGACAACGGTTGTTGATGGAGTTGTCGAATGAATTGGTGATGGTAGTGAAGGTGGTGGTGGTGGCGGTGGTGGTGATGGTGGCGGCGGCGGCGGCGGCGGTGGTGGCGGCGGCGGCGGCGGTGGTGGGGGTACCAAAACGCAAACGCTGCCTATCGTTCCTCATACCACTTTCAGTAGTTGTTTTTACAATTCTCTTTCTTTGTAGTTTTTGTCACTACGTGTATGCAGCAGATCTTTTGTCGCCGTTTACGTCATCCACTGATTCAAGATATTGCAGTTAATGAGCCCATGATTAAAGAATGATAAGAGATCTTAAATCGAATCGCGAACAGGACGTCAAAGCGCAAACTCTCTGTTTATGAGGTTGCGATATTCGTGAGGCCACCCTTTATGACAGCGACCATGAAAGTTCTGCATCAAATATTTATTTATGTTTATTCAGAGTTTGACCTATCCGCAACTTTCGTATTGATTATTATGCTCAGCGTGGGAGGGAATATCTATCATCATCAGATATAGCAGGTTTCACGTAACCGTGGTACATGAGACGTTACACTGAATTCGTTTTAAAACTTTACGCGCGTACGCTTAATGAAGCGGGAGTTTAGTCTTGTACCGATCGGGGCAATAGGGACCGCCCAGCGTGCCCGCGTTTTTGGTACTCATAACAGTTATCGAAACGTTTCGCTAATTTAAATTAGCCAACAAACTGTAAAAGAAAAAATATAGCCAATAAATTATTGAGTCATGGATGGAGGAAGATCTTCATGCATCTTTAAAGGGTTGTAGCTCCCTTAGGAAACACTTCCGGGGCCATGTTTGTAGGAACTTTTTGTCTTATTTTTGATCGAGGAATACGTGGAAAAAATGATGACCATTAATTTCGGGACACCCTGTATATACTCTCATATACCTTGTATATAATGCGTCCGACGACTTAGGACCTCCGATTTAGCTTTTTGGCGCTCGTGTATTTAATATAAATTATACGACGCTGTTAATTTAACATCCGCCGTAAAGTGAGCCATTCCATTCCACCTATGTGGAAAAAATTCATTATTCCAACTTGAAAAGAGGACAACAAAACACGGTGCTAAGCGCATATAACGTTGGATTTACATAATATAATATAATACCTACACGACATGAAACAATATCGTACATAAAATAAGACAAAATTTAATTATTTCTATAAAACTCTATGAAATATTTATAAGCCGGCGCGATATGCCGTATATAAAACCCGGGACGTCTATATAATCACCACAAGGTGTCATATTATTCCACTCGTGTGAGCCGTTCGACTAGAGATGGGATAATTTACATCGACAACTAGTCACCAGCTAGAAAAGCGAATGCAGCGGAGCGCCGAGGGTGGCAGATATTTTACACACCTTGCTTTCTTGCCTTACCATAAAACCAGGCAGATGAGTTTAATTGAAAATATTTTTCAACTGAGGTATTACTCTTACTAAGAGACTAAGAGACTAAGCCCGAAATATTTTACCTGCGAACATCGTGTTTACCCTGTATATAGGAAGTTGTGCTTGTGAGACTAATTTCATTTACTCCCATCTACGTCTATTTTGAAAATACCTACGCAGATATAATTTCTCGTCTGGCGTTCCTGCGAGCTTTCTTTTCTTATTGAGGTGTGTTTCAAATTTTGTTTGCGCACTCTGCGACATTAAAATATCATTCAATTCCGGCTGAAATTAAATTTGGCTTAAAAGGTAGTATTCCCTGCTTTCCTTTGCGTAACCTCCTCTCGTCTTTATTCTCCGGCAGTTTTTCATTTTAAAATTCCGCATGTTTACTTATGTAAAAATTCAATTTCATTGTAATGTCACATAAAAGCCAAATACAATATGATGTAATCATAACTCATAAACAATTTTTTCGCGCGAAGGAGTGTATAACAATGTTGAGTGAAAACGAGTTACAATTCGAATTGAATTTGGTGCAGGAATATATGCTAAAATGGAGTATAACTCCATTCTCACTGCCACATCTCGATTCAGGACGGCGATATTACATTTATGTTCCAGTGATAACATAAAATACACATCCAGAATCTTTAAGGAGTGTTCGGGATAGATCTCTGTAAATGCCTCGAACGGGATATGAATTTCAGGCCATTGTGTCGAATGCTAAATGGACCCAAATCTAAAAACCCACTTCTTATACTAAAGCTTGTGGTTTTCCCTGAAAATTTATTTTGATAACGGATAAAATGTTGCTACACTTCTTAACCCAATAGAACCAAATCCCGAAGAAGATATAAATATTCTATTATTGTTTCAGGCGTGGCAGAAATATTTATATTTTTCTGCCGGTCGTTTATCAAGTCTGCGTGCGACAAAATGTGGCAAAGTTCAGAAAATCCGCCTGCACACAAAATTACTTGAGATTATTGGCCACAAATAAATTATAATTTTTATTACAGGCTAAATAAATAATTACGTAATATTCTCACAGTCAATATAAAGGGAACGTCGATACGGGATGTTAAATAGTTGCGCTGTAGTTTTTAAAACTATAGATAATTGCCTATTCTAGCTATAATGTGGCTGTATTAATCCTGAGAAAACGTTATCAAATCGCTATGCAGGCACTCTTACAGTCATTATAAAATTATTTGTGCGGGTTGCTTTACAGGTGCTAAAATGTTAATACGTGGTGTTAAATAGATCATTTATCCTAGTATTCAAAACGATAATATTTATAAGCAAGATAAAATGCAGCTTTATTATTTCTTATTTTTGATACAGTTGCTACGCAGACGTTTCTACAGCCATAATAAAATTGTTTGTACAGGTGCTGTGAGAAAATTAGCAAAAGAGCTAACCAGTGGTATTGATGTTATTAATTCTAGTTCTTAAATCTGTAATTTAATTTATTAGCACGTGCCTATTCTAGTTATAAAGTGGCTGTATTGATACTGAGAAAACTTTCTCACAGCTTTATTCTATATTGTTCTTCATGCAGCCGCTATACAGACATTCTTACAGCCATAATAAAATTATTTGTGCTAGATGATTGCCTTACAGGTGCTATGAGAACATTTCTAGATAAAAAGTGGCTGTACTGATACTGAGAAAACTTTCTCACAGCTTTATTCTATCTTGTTCTTCATGCAGCCGCTATACAGACATTCTTACAGCCATAATAAAATTACTTGTGCTAGATGATTGCCTTACAGGTGCTATGAGAACATTTCTAGATAAAAATTGGCTGTATCGATACTGAGAAAACTTTCTCACAGCTTTATTATATCCTGCTATTGCTAAAGTCGCTCAGCAGACATTCTTACAGCCATAATAAAATTATTTGTGTTAGATGATTGCTTTACAGGTGCTATGAGAACATTTCTAGATAAAAGTGGCTGTATCGATACTGAGAAAACTTTCTCACAGTTTTATTATATCCTGCTATTGCTAAAGTCGCTCAGCAGACATTCTTACGGCCATAATAAAATTATTTGTGCTAGATGATTGCTTTACAGGTGCTATGAGAACATCTCTAGATAAAGAGTGGCTGTATTGATACTGAGAAAACTTTCTCACAGCTTTATTCTATCTTGTTCTTCATGCAGCCGCTATACAGACATTCTTACAGCCATAATAAAATTATGTGTGCCAGATGATTGCCTTACAGGTGCTATGAGAACATCTCTAGATAAAGAGTGGCTGTATTGATACTGAGAAAACTTTCTCACAGCTTTATTCTATGTTGTTCTTCATGCAGCCGCTATACAGACATTCTTACAGCCATAATAAAATTATTTGTGCTAGATGATTGCCTAATAGATGCTATGAGAACATTTCTAGATAAAAGTGGCTGTATTGATACTGAGAAAACTTTCTCACAGCTTTATTCTATCTTGTTCTTCATGCAGCCGCTATACAGACATTCTTACAGCCATAATAAAATTATTTGTGCTAGATGATTGCCTTACAGGTGCTATGAGAACATTTCTAGATAAAAATTGGCTGTATCGATACTGAGAAAACTTTCTCACAGCTTTGTTATATCCTGCTATTGCTAAAGTCGCTCAGCAGACATTCTTACAGCCATAATAAAATTATTTGTGCTAGATGATTGCCTTACAGGTGCTATGAGAACATTTCTAGATAAAAGTGGCTGTATCGATACTGAGAAAACTTTCTCACAGCTTTATTATATCCTGCTATTGCTAAAGTCGCTCAGCAGACATTCTTACGGCCATAATAAAATTATTTGTGCTAGATGATTGCCTTACAGGTGCTATGAGAACATCTCTAGATAAAGAGTGGCTGTATTGATACTGAGAAAACTTTCTCACAGCTTTATTCTATCTTTTTCTTCATGCAGCCGCTATACAGACATTCTTACAGCCATAATAAAATTATTTGTGCTAGATGATTGCCTTACAGGTGCTATGAGAACATTTCTAGATAAAAAGTGGCTGTATTGATACTGGGAAAACTTTCTCACAGCTTTATTCTATGTTGTTCTTCATGCCGCCGCTATACATGATTGCTTTATAGGTGCTATGAGAACATTTCTAGATAAAAAGTGGCTGTATTGATACTGAGAAAATTTTCTTACAGCCATAATAAAATTATTTGTGCTAGATGATTGCTTTACAGGTGCTATGAGAGAACATCTCTAGATAAAGAGTGGCTGTATTGATACTGAGAAAACTTTCTCACAGCTTTATTCTATCTTGTTCTTCATGCAGCCGCTATATAGACATTCTTACAGCCATAATAAAATTATTTGTGCTAGATGATTGCCTTACAGGTGCTATGAGAACATTTCTAGATAAAAATTGGCTGTATCGATACTGAGAAAACTTTCTCGCAGCTTTATTATATCCTGCTATTGCTAAAGTCGCTCAGCAGACATTCTTACAGCCATAATAAAATTATGTGTGCTAGATGAACACCTTACAGGTGCTGTAAGAATATTAATGCATGAGCTAGACAGTTGATATTATTTATTCTAGTTCTCAAAACGATAATATAAGCAAGAGATAAAATAGCTGTATTGATACTGGGGAAACTTTCTTACAGCCTTATTATATCTTATTCCTGATGCAGACGTTCTTACAGCCATAATAATATTATTTGTGCCTTACAGGTGCTGGAGAAAATTAGCACAAGAGTTAATCAGTGCTATATGGACGTTTTTGCAGCCATTGCAAAAATTTTTTGCATCCAATTATAATAATTCGAAATTGACTAGCGATGTACCGATTTTTATAACTGCTCTTGCTCCAATTGAGTTAAAATTCAAGGAAGCTTCGCTTGAAGCTCGATCCAGGCGAATTAAGCGACGTAGATATCAGGACGAGGCGCTGACGCTCAATTAAACACTTTGTTTATCTTGCACACTCTATAACCGCAATTATTTTAATAATATTGGTTTATAGGTAACATTTATCTAAGTCCACGGAACGTACAATATTGTCAAAGCGGCGGCGTCTTATAGCGTCGCCTAAATCCCTCACAGTAATTTTCCTTCATATCTTTGGATGAGCACTGCGGATTAGTTCACTCAATGGTATAGCAATCTATCTTTACACTAACAGATTACAAGCGGAAATAGACACTATACCGTGAAAACGATGATCACTGTCGCTTGGATCTCTCTTTACACACTTCGGTACGTCTCCTGTTGGGCTTAAAAGTGGCTGTGATCGTCAACTGATGGAGCTCTTTACAGCCGAGGAGTCGTTCGTTTTTTTAGCCTGGAGTGGCCACTCTATTCATTATAATCGCTGTAGATTCAGTTTTCCACTCGCGTTATTTTCACGTTAAAAAAATGGACATGTTTGCAACGTCTTGTCATAAATTATCATATTTACTTCAAGCTGAAGAATTCTCCATTAACAAAATATGCCTCTTATCAGAAGTGTTAATTTAGTAAACTGTAATGGGCTCCTAATATATGCAATTTCGTGTAAAAAATTTGACAAGGGCGGCACCGTTCACTTATATACGTATTTTATCTGTAATAACGATCTTGCGAAATATGCATATTTGTAGGCACTAATGTAGATACATCGGCGTAAAATTATTCATGCTTTTACCAAGAACCGCTTTTCATTTATATGAGGAAGAAAGGCAACTTTAAAAGAGAAAGGCATGGAATATAGGCCCGCCCTGTACAGGGGAAGCAAAAATGGAAATGAAGAGGTATTTACCTAGGTACTGAGGGCATATCTAAAGGCAACAAGTGGAGCGAATTCGATTAAAAATAAAGGATACGTCTCGGGCATCGTTAGCATTCCATGCACTTTCAAAATTTACCTAAAATTCAATTTTAGTAACAAACGTGTCCAATACGAAACACAATTTACCGCTGTAAATTTCCGCTCGCGATACGTGGACTATTTTTGAATGGCACATATGCAAGCAGCAAATTTTGAGTTACGTTCAAGCCGTGAAGCCAGAGCTCGTTCGTTACGTGAAAGGCCTCGATGTCGGAGGCTTATTGCTAAATTTATGCACGTTTGTTTTGCCGCCTTGCTGCCTATTAAAATTGCCAAGTTTATTTTCTGAAAAATATATTGGGAGAGCGGGTTTAGTCGCACTGCCACATTTACTGGTTTATTGATGTTAGTGTCAGTAGGTAAATTTTAAATTAATGCTTTTACTTTGGAGACGTGCCTACGCGCTGAATTTGATAGAAGCTGGGAAGATATTATGCGTGCGGCATTGTTAATTGTTTATTAAACCAATCCATAGACGTCAAAAGAATTATAGTTTTACAAATTAAAGATTACACCTTAAGAGTATTAAAACTGAGAAAACTTTCCCACAGATCTATTGTGAAGCCTCTCACTCTTAATTAATTGCTATACAGGCGTTCCCGTAGCCAGTATAAAACTAATTGTGCTAGTTGGATATTTTATAGTTGTTGTGAGAATGCTGCAACTTGAAGAATGGTTAAGCGTGCAGCTAGTAGCTTTCAAAAGCATAAAGTAGCTTAATAGAGCGATTTCGATTCTGGGTATAAAGTGGTTGTATTGATACTAAGAAAACTTTCCCCGAGCTTTATTATGAAACGCCTTTACATTTAATATACTTTCTATACAGATTTTCTTGCAGCCTTTATAAAATTATTTGTGCTAGTTCGATACTTTATGAATGCTGTAAGAATATTATAAGGTGACGATAAATAGTTACGTCGATCTTAAGCTTGCAGCTTCTAGCTATTAAAATAATAAAAATATAATTGCTATACAGGCGTTCTTGCAGCCGATATAAAATTAATTGTACTAGTTGAATATTTTATAGTTGTTGTGAGAATGCTGCAACTTGATGGAAAATGGTTAAGCGTGCAGCTAGTAGCTTTCAAATGCATAAAGTAGCTTAATAGAGCAATTTCTATTCTGGGTATAAAGTGGCTGCATTGATACTAAGAAAACTTTCCCCGAGCTTTATTATGAAACGTCTTTACTTTTAATATACTTTCTATACAGATTTTCTTGCAGCCTTTATAAAATTATTTGTGCTAGTTCGATACTTTATAAATGCTGTAAGAATATTATAAGGTGACGATAAATAGTTACGGCGATCTTAAGCTTGGAGCTTGTAGCTATTAAAATGATAAAAATATAATTGCTATACAGGCGTTCTTGCAGCCGATATAAAATTAATTGTGCTAGTTGAATATATTATAGTTGTTGTGAGAATGCTGCAACTTGATGGAAAATGGTTAAGCGTGCAGCCAGTAGCTTTCAAATGCATAAAGTAGCTTAATAGAGCAATATCTATTCTGGGTATAAAGTGGCTGTATTGATACTAAGAAAACTTTTCCCGAGCTTTATTATGAAACGCCTTTACTTTTAATATACTTTCTATACAGATTTTCTTGCAGCCTTTATAAAATTATTTGTGCTAGTTCAATACTTTATAAATGCTGTAAGGATATTATAAGGTGACGATAAATAGTTACGTCGATCTTAAGCTTGCAGCTTGTAACTATTAAATAATAAAAATATAATTGCTATACAGGCGTTCTTGCAGCCAATATAAAATTAATTGTGCTAGTTGAATATTTTATAGTTGTGAGAATGCTGCAGCTTGATGGAAAATGGTTAAGCGTGCAGCTAGTAGCTTTCAAAAGCATAAAGTAGCTTAATAGAGCAATTTCTATTCTCGGTATAAAGTGGCTGCATTGATACTAAGAAAACTTTCCCCGAGCTTTATTATGAAACGCCTTTACTTTTAATATACTTTCTATACAGATTTTCTTGCAGCCTTTATAAAATTATTTGTGCTAGTTCGATATTTTATAAATGCTGTAAGAATATTATAAGGTGACGATAAATAGTTACGGCGATCTTAAGCTTGCAGCTTGTAGCTATTAAAATAATAAAAATATAATTGCTATACAGGCGTTCTTGCAGCCGATATAAAATTAATTGTGCTAGTTGAATATTTTATAGTTGTTGTGAGAATGCTGCAACTTGATGGAAAATGGTTAAGCGTGCAGCTAGTAGCTTTCAAATGCATAAAGTAGCTTAATAGAGCAATTTCTATTCTGGGTATAAAGTGGCTGCATTGATACTAAGAAAACTTTCCCCGAGCTTTATTATGAAACGCCTTTACTTTTAATATACTTTCTATACAGATTTTCTTGCAGCCTTTATAAAATTATTTGTGCTAGTTCGATACTTTATAAATGCTGTAAGAATATTATAAGGTGACGATAAATAGTTACGTCGCTCTTAAGCTTGCAGCTTGTAGCTATTAAAATAATAAAAATATAATTGCTATACAGGCGTTCTTGCAGCCGATATAAAATTAATTGTGCTAGTTGAATATTTTATAGTTGTTGTGGGAATGCTGCAACTTGATGGAAAATGGTTAAGCGTGTAGCTAGTAGCTTTCAAAAGCATAAAGTACCTTAATAGAGCAATTTCTATTCCGGGTATAAAGTGGCTGTATTGATACTAAGAAAACTTTCCCCGAGCTTTATTATGAAACGCCTTTACTTTTAATATACTTTCTATACAGATTTTCTTGCAGCCTTTATAAAATTATTTGTGCTAGTTCGATACTTTATAAATGCTGTAAGAATATTATAAGGTGACGATAAATAGTTACGTCGATCTTAAGCTTGCAGCTTGTAGCTATTAAAATAATAAAAATATAATTGCTATACAGGCGTTCTTGCAGCCAATATAAAACTAATTGTGCTAGTTGGATATTTTATAGTTGATGTGAGAATGCTGCAACTTGATGGAAAATGGTTAAGCTTGTAGCTTGTAGCTTTCAAAAAGATAAAGCAGCTTAATAGAGAAATGCCTATTCTGGGTATAAAGTGGCTGTATTGATACTAAGAAAACTTTTCCCAAGCTTTATTATGAAACGCCTTTACTTTTAATATACTTTCTATACAGATTTTCTTGCAGCCTTTATAAAATTATTTGTGCTAGTTCGATACTTTATAAATGCTGTAAGAATATTATAAGGTGACGATAAATAGTTACGTCGATCTTAAGCTTGCAGCTTGTAGCTATTAAAATAATAAAAATATAATTGCTATACAGGCGTTCCTGCAGCCAATATAAAACTAATTGTGCTAGTTAGATATTTTATAGTTGATGTGAGAATGCTGCAACTTGATAGAAAATGGTTAAGCGTGCAGCTAGTAGCTTTCAAAAGCATAAAGTAGCTTAATAGAGCAATTTCTATTCTGGGTATAAAGTGGCTGCATTGATACTAAGAAAACTTTCCCCGAGCTTTATTATGAAACGCCTTTACTTTTAATATACTTTCTATACAGATTTTCTTGCAGCCATTATAAAATTATTTGTGCTAGTTCGATACTTTATAAATGCTGTAAGAATATTATAAGGTGACGATAAATAGTTACGGCGATCTTAAGCTTGGAGCTTGTAGCTATTAAAATGATAAAAATATAATTGCTATACAGGCGTTCTTGCAGCCGATATAAAATTAATTGTGCTAGTTGAATATATTATAGTTGTTGTGGGAATGCTGCAACTTGATGGAAAATGGTTAAGCGTGCAGCTAGTAGCTTTCAAATGCATAAAGTAGCTTAATAGAGCAACTTCTATTCTGGGTATAAAGTGGCTGTATTGATACTAAGAAAACTTCCCCGAGCTTTATTATGAAACGCCTTTACTTTTAATATACTTTCTATACAGATTTTCTTGCAGCCTTTATAAAATTATTTGTGCTAGTTCGATACTTTATAAATGCTGTAAGAATATTATAAGGTGACGATAAATAGTTACGTCGATCTTAAGCTTGCAGCTTGTAGCTATTAAATAATAAAAATATAATTGCTATACAGGCGTTCTTGCAGCCGATATAAAATTAATTGTGCTAGTTGAATATTTTATAGTTGTTGTGAGAATGCTGCAACTTGATGGAAAATGGTTAAGCGTGCAGCTAGTAGCTTTCAAATGCATAAAGTAGCTTAATAGAGCAATTTCTATTCTGGGTATAAAGTGGCTGTATTAATACTGAGAAAACTTTCCCCGAGCTTTACTATAAAGCCTCTTACTCTTAACCTACTTTATATATATTTTCTTGCAGCCATTATAAAATTATTTGTGCTAGTTCGATGATTTATAAATGCTGCAAGATTATAACTTGACGATAAATAGTTACGTCGATCTTAAGCTTGCAGCTTGTAGCTTTTGAAATGATAGAATTATTTTATAAAGTAGTACGCATTCTAAGTTTAAAGTGGCTGTATTGGTACTGAGAAAACTTCCCACAGCTTTACTGTGAAGCCTCTTACCTCTTACTCTTAATATAATTGCTATGCAGACGTTCCTGCAGCCAATATAAAATTAATTGCTCTATTTCGATACTTTATAAATACTGTAAGAATATTATAACATGATGAGAAATAGTTACGTCGATCTGGAGCTTGCAGATTGCAGCTTTTAAAGGGATAAAGTGGTTTTATAAGGAAGTGCATATTCCAGGTATAAAGTGGCTGTATTAGCACTGAAAAACTTTTCCAGAATTCTACTTGAAGCCTCTTACTCTTAATATAATTTCTATACGAATTTTCTTGCAGCCATTATAAAATCATTTGTGCTAGTTTATAAATGCTGTAAGAATATTATAACGTGGCGATAAATAGTTACGTCGATCTTAAGCTTGCAGCTTGTAGCTTTTAAAGTGATAGAATTAATTTAAAAGTAGTACTCATTCTAAGTTTAAAGTGGCTGTATTGGTACTGAGAAAACTTCCCACAGCTTTACTGTGAAGCCTCTTACCTCTTACTCTTAATATAATTGCTATGCAGACGTTCCTGCAGCCAATATAAAATTAATTGCTCTATTTCGATACTTTATAAATACTGTAAGAATATTATAACATGATGAGAAATAGTTACGTCGATCTGGAGCTTGCAGATTGCAGCTTTTAAAGGGATAAAGTGGTTTTATAAGGAAGTGCATATTCCAGGTATAAAGTGGCTGTATTAGCACTGAAAAACTTTTCCAGAATTCTACTTGAAGCCTCTTACTCTTAATATAATTTCTATACGAATTTTCTTGCAGCCATTATAAAATCATTTGTGCTAGTTTATAAATGCTGTAAGAATATTATAACGTGGCGATAAATAGTTACGTCGATCTTAAGCTTGCAGCTTGTAGCTTTTGAAATGATAGAATTATTTTATAAAGTAGTACGCATTCTAAGTTTAAAGTGGCTGTATTGGTACTGAGAAAACTTCCCACAGCTTTACTGTGAAGCCTCTTACCTCTTACTCTTAATATAATTGCTATGCAGACGTTCCTGCAGCCAATATAAAATTAATTGCTCTATTTCGATACTTTATAAATACTGTAAGAATATTATAACATGATGAGAAATAGTTACGTCGATCTGGAGCTTGCAGATTGCAGCTTTTAAAGGGATAAAGTGGTTTTATAAGGAAGTGCATATTCCAGGTATAAAGTGGCTGTATTAGCACTGAAAAACTTTTCCAGAATTCTACTTGAAGCCTCTTACTCTTAATATAATTTCTATACGAATTTTCTTGCAGCCATTATAAAATCATTTGTGCTAGTTTATAAATGCTGTAAGAATATTATAACGTGGCGATAAATAGTTACGTCGATTTTAAGCTTGCAGCTTGTAGCTTTTAAAATGATAAAATGATAAAACAATTCATAAATTGCTATACAGACGGTTCTGCAGCCATTATGAAATTATTTGTACTAGTGGAATATTTTAGATGTTTAGATTATAACATTATTTAACCTCTTTGGATATTTTATAGGTGCTGTAAGAATGTTACAATGTGATGATAAATAGTTGTATAAATGACAGTTTTTGGGATGATGAAATGGCTTTAAAACGAAATTCCTATTGTATTTAGAAGTGACTGTATTACTACTGAGAAAAACCAGAGGTTTATTATAACGTCTCTACTTTTGAAATAATCGCTATACAGATATACTTGCAGCAATTATAAAATTATTTGTGCTACTTGAAAACTTTATAGACGCTGCGTTATTTACAGTTACTACTACGTTAAAAGTTCCAACCCTTTTCAGGACATAATTGAATGAAGGTAAATGAAAGAACTCGACTCGACAATGTCCGTTAGCGATCCTAAGCGATTTTCTAAGCCTCCTTGATGCTGCAAGAGACATATCGACCCGATTCGAACAACTTAAGATGAACTGGACGTATCAGTTTTAATACTGGCTTATTTTTCTCGTTCGTAGCTAAACAGGGAAGTCTTATCGTGCATTATCTCATTAATAAGGATAATACAAATTGGCACTTCAACACTTTACCATCTTTAAAGTTTCGAATAACAGATTTAATTATTCTGAAAGTAATCTTTCGTCAGGATGCATCTTGACTTGCACCCATCTATTTATCTTGTTTATTATCCCAGAGGCTTTATTACATCGGATCTATGATAACATAATTAATTTTACCCGCTGCGCTCGAAATTAACAATAGCGCAGATGCATATTTGTTAAGTTAGCGGTTATAAATAAAGCCGGCGCAAGTTTTTAAGTTAAGGAGCTTGAGTTATTCGCCAGACATTGTGTTCTGTGTTGTTATTAGCCGAAGTTTGCCTTACTTTGTTTACAAGTAATTATAATTGAGCATAATTTATCATATTTTATGAGATGCATTTGATGCTGGTATTACCACAAAAGTGGCGCAGCAAAAAATAAAATAAGCTTGATATGTGCAGGAGCAAATGGAAATATTGTTCTTGTAAATCTGTAGCGCCCTGTAGTAAAACAAGTTGCCGCCTACGATAAAATAATTACATCTTTAGTACTCCTGGACCGGTGGTCGGTTACAGTATCCAACAGCCGAACACTTTAATAAGTTGTTAAAGTAAAAACCATAAAGCAATGGGCTTTAATCAAAAGCTCAGCTCTCAATAAGGGAACTATTCGCATTTCCAGAGATTACATGTTGTAGCGTCGTCGTCGAAGAGACAATCACGGTCGTTTGAAGGCTGTGATCTCCCTTGGTGTTTGTACTTTATTGGGTGCCGTGTTACGAAACAGCGTTGACCTCGCCCAACAATGAGGCCGGATAGTTGCTTCCCGCCTTTGTTGACGTCGTTATTTTCCTTCTCTTTGCTAATAGCTTCCGTTTCGTAATATCGAAATCATATCTTCTGATCTCAATCGCAATATCCCGGCCTCCTTTGACCGGCCGCCTATACTTTGCTACAGTTCAAAGGTTCTGTCTCACCGTCACCGATATTGTATTCTCTGAAAACCTGGACACCGAATTTATTTCCAATAGATATTGGTCTACCTTATCGCCTATAGCAACACATCGAAGTCGCCGATGAACATAATACGATAAAGAACACGGCGGTTACCCTACACATTTCTCTAAACGTTAAGTAAGACTTTTATAATAGAGGAAATCAAGTGAGTGTGATTCTATATTTAGCAAATGTATTTTTGCGAGGGAGACCAAATATCTCTTTCTCCGCCGCCAAATTCTTGGCGTAATTTAATATTTCTATTATACGAGATCTTGTTATGTTTATTCGACGAAGTCAAATAGACGTATTATACTCGAACCAAAATTTTTATCGAGCACCGGAAAATCATGTTTGCACTGAAATTCGTTTTGCAACAATCTGATATTTAACGTTCGGGGGAATTTACGGCCGCACAATGAAAACGATTTTATAAGGTTGATCGACTCCATTTGTCTGTAAATTATTTTGCTGGATCTAAGAAAGGTTTTTATTACCTTCATTCTATTGTATTTGTTTTAGAACGTTACACTACTTAATTGACTTTCGCTTGCGCAACGCTGTTCAATATCTGTATCGTGATATTTAACACTGTGTACTGGACAAGACGAGATTGCTCGCTTTGGGGTTATTTCAACCCTTGTCTCTTGATTTTAGGGCGTTCATGGGTACACCAGGTTTTTGAGAACTTGCCTTTGTTGCTCAATTAGATTATTTGTTATTCAATATCTTGTAATTATATTTAATTTAACGACCGACCAGGTGTGCACGGTTGAATCGCACCATTTTTAGACGGAAATTCCTCTAAAAATGCCAGAGGGCGCTTAATATCGAAACTATCTATTAAATAAGCTATTGCGCCTAATTTTATTGGCCTATAAATTCCGAAATACATCTAAATGGGTCGTTTAACGTATCCCAGACTTTAACATCGTTATTGGTAATTAATGTTGTTTTGTCGCTGACACCGAAATTGCACAATCTAGGTACACAATACTTAATGGCGGCGTAATGTTAAATGTAGCAAATCACTATTAGCCGGAAGCTACGTGCAATAATTTACAACTACTATAAATTTGTTTGGATTTTTATGCCCGGTTGCGTCGCCGACGGTACGGACCCAGCGGCATTTTCATACGCGTCTGTTTGCTTTAGTTGCTATTCCCAATACAAGACATATTTTAATATAACCCCAGTAACATGGTCACGTAAGTTCATTAATTTAAACGCAATTCGCAGCACCTACGGAATATTATTTAAATATTTTGTCAAGAAGAGAGAAAAGGGTTTTAGAAAAATGATGCAAGGACTTAGGAAAGCCCGTGGTGAAAGCACCAGGAAGATGTCGAGGACCATAGCGAAACTGCCAAGAGGAAACAGAGGGGCCAAACTAGCCCCTCCACTTCCACTTATAGCCACGCCCCAGCCAATGAGAACATGCGCTCTTTCACAGGTGGAAAACACCAGGAAGATATAGAAGACCATAGCGAAGACGTCAAGAAGAAATAAAAGGGCCAGACCGGCCCCTCCACTTTCATTTCTAGCCACGCCCCAGCCAATCAAAACGCGCCAAACGGATCCGCCATTTCCAGCTCTTTTACACCCGCCAAATTCAAACTTAAGCCAGACGCGAGTCAACCGTGTATAAAGAAAACACTGGAGGCTCTAAGGAACTCCAAAGTGTTTAAAATTAGACAATTTAAAACCGTTAATGACTCTAGTACCTCCTATAGTTGTTATGAATTAAGAGCATGCCATTAATGAAGCTATTAATTATCTTCAGCTGTTACACAAAGTGTAATAAATATTTAATTCAATACACTTAATGATTATCCCAGGATGTCAACGAACTTTAGCAGTTTAAAAATACATAACTCTTTTACTGGGGGCGCTTTATCACTTTATTCCTCAAAATCATAAATTATACGGTTTAACTCGGCCCCGGCACGCGGCAGATTAAGAAAAATTTAGGAACTTTCGTCACTATCATTCTCACCATGAGGTAAGCTGAAATCGGAATCACGTAGAAGGCATAAACATCACGTATGGATGTCAAATTGCCTGTGTGCACTGCATTTTATATTCCGCAAACTTTGGAGCGCTGAATTATTGGGCGGAAGGGTGAAAATTTTAAATTAAGAACTGTAGGGGGAAGAGAAATGGCCTGTGGGCCGTATTTAATTTTCGCGCCATATTTATGTATGTAACAACTGACAATTCGAGTCAGTAAAAATATGCTTGGCGCCCATTTTTAATAACTTTATATTTTTATGAACTGTAGTCGTTCGGCTTATAATTTGAGCAAATTACGTAATAAATCCCAGATATGTGACAATTTATGTTTAGTATTGTCATGGTCCTCATGACCTTTTAATGTTTTGGTTTACTTATGTCATGGTAGGGTTTACACCTAAACCATATGTTACGTTAGGGGTTGATTTTAATGAGACAAATATTAAGACACTTTAAGTTATTTCACTAAATAGTTGACTCGCTTGGCATGAATCAGTTAAATGACTCGCGTTGCAGCAAATAACATTTTAAATAAATAATTAAATTGGCCATTTGTGACAGTATTTAGCAGAGACGCACACCGAGCCAAGACCATACAAAAGTTGATAATAACTGTAATTCCCATGAATACCGCGATGTGGAGAATTAATTGTAAAAGCTTAACGACTTTTGGCGGTGGGGCCGTTGAAACGTAACGACGAACTGTAGCAGAATTCTCATTCAGCAATCCATGTACCAGGCATAAATCATCATTGCCTTTTGTGCAAAGACATTTATCTAGTAGTATAAGGACCAAACGGGAAGTAACGCCCAAAGGCCCGGCTTTAACTCAAATGTAGTTCTGCATGCTCTTAGTGTTCCAATTCTTGTTGTACATGGCTGTTATTGTCGCGTATTATTTATTCCGTTGTACATGGTGGACTATTATCATTGCAATTCTGTGAAAATAACATACTACGATACCAGACAATATTAATCCACCTATGAACGTCAGTATATGCAATATCTTGTCTACGGCTATGAACGATTGCAGATTGCAGAAACATATCCTAAGAAATATCGCAAGTTCAAAGACTGACTTTATACATTGTAAACTTTAATATGCTCGGTGAAATCCTACATACATTATTTATACATAGTGCATAGTTGAAGAAGGAGCGATGTAGATACCACAAAAGTTTACACTTTGTTACACGTGGAATTTATCCTTCCCCCAAGGTGTACCACAGGTTGCGCTACTAGCCAGGTTTTAATTAAATAGTTTATCTTCCAGACGTAATTTTCGGTTATGTGAACATTGCAACAGTATTCCGTTATATGGACTAGTTGCTTTCATACTAATTATTAGCTCTTGGAGTTTGCCTCTCATTTTCTGAATAAAAATTGATTTAAATGCGACACGTTTGTTTGTTCGTTGCTACTTGTAGAAAATTAAAGGGGTTAAAGTAATAACAATACCCAATTCATTTACTCGTCATTTGCTAGTCTATTGCCTCTATTTAATCGTCATTATTTACAACGGTCAGAATATACCAAAGTAGGAGAATTATCTAAATATAATTGACTAACACGCTTATTGGCGTTAATCGTTTGTCCGTTGTTTGCTCGTCACTGGTCGCACATTTACTAGTCATTTATTGGTATAAAACATGACAGAAAACGTGAGTGAATGGTGTGACGCAGTTAAAACGCGGCTGAGAAACGATTTCACCTGGCTAATAGCTTGCTCGTCATTGTGATTTATTTATTTGCTCGTCATTTGCTCGTATTTACTTGTCTGTTATCTCTATTTGCTAGTCATTATTTATAATGAAAAAAAAGTTGGAATATTTAAATATAATTGATAGACAACATTTTTCTAGATGCTGTTCATTTACTCATTGTTTGCTCGTCACTGCTTATACACACTTTTCATTTGCTAGTCACTTTTTGGTATAGAAAATGAGTAAAACGTGAGCGAATAAATATAACGTAGCCGTAAACAAATGATTATCCCTAGCTAATACTTTGCTCATCCTTGTGAAGGAGTTAAAATTAATAATCATTTGCTAGTCACTTGCTCGTATTTACTCGTCAATTATCTATATTTACTAGTCATTATTTTTAATGAAAAAAAGTAAGAATATCTAAATATATTTGAGTGACATTTTTCTAGGTATTATTCATTTATTCATTGTTTGCTCGTCACTATTTATGCACACTTTTCATTTGCTACTAGTCACTTTTTGGTATAAGAAATGAGCAAAACGTGAGCGAATTTATATAACGTAGCCGTTATCAAATGGTTATCACTAGCTAATAGTATGCTCGTCAATATTAATAATCATTTGCTCTTATTTACTCGTCTATTACCTTTATTTGCTAGCCATTATTTATAATGAGAAAAAAACAGAATATCTAAATATAATTGATTGACATTTTACTAGATGCTATTCATTTACTTATTGTTTGCTCGTCACTGTTTATAGACAATTCATTTGCTAGTAATTTTTTGGTATAAAAAATTATATATATAATATAACAAATGATTATCTCTAGCTAATAGTTTGCTCGTCCTTGCGAATGAGTTAAAATTAGTAATCATTTGCTCGTCACTTGCTCATATTTACTCGTCAGTTATCATTATTTACTAGTCATTATTTTTTATGGAAAAGTAAGAATATCTAAATATAATTGCTTGACATTTTTCTAGGTACTGCATTCATTTACTCATTATTTGCTAGTCACTGTTTGTACACACTTTTCATTTGCTAGTCACTTTTTGCTATAAAAAATCGATCAAACCGTAAGTGAATTAGATGATGCAGTCAAAACGCCGTTGAGAAACGATTTTCCCCAGGCAATAGTTTGCTCTTCATTAGTGAATTCTATTGAACTTTGTCAATTCATTTGCTCGTCATTTGCATATATTTGCTCGTTTATTAAATAATTAGACCGGGTATTTGGATGAACTATTTCAGTTGTTCACTACATTTACGTATTTATGCAGAATTAGCCAACGAAACGGTAAAACGGAAGGGCTTCTTACAGTATCAATTAATGTCCTTAACAAGTAAGTTATTCTAAGTCATCAAAGTATAGTTTCTACATGCTAGCTATAATACTGTTGTCAATCGTCCCTTAATTGTCTTGGAACGTCTTTGTTTCAGGAACATCCCCGGTGAACATGAAGGAATTCTGGTTTCTTGCCGAAGTTACATGGAGCAGATAATAACATTAGACCTTTTTGCCTCAACCCAAACCAAAGGGTGAAGCCATAAACTAACTTAATACTTGTAGGTGTTGGGGGAAATGCACGCCTGATAGATACTTTATTTTTGTAGTCACGTATGTGGCGATTTACGGATATTGTTTCCTTAAGGGTCCCGGGAGGTTTCCAAAGGGACGTATTCATATGAAATAAAGGTATTGTAAATATAACGGAAGGCCTTCTAATCCGATCCGAATTTATTATTGATTTAGGAAGCCGGCGAAACTAATTGACAAATAAATGTCAGCAGTTCTAATAAAAAGGAAAAGAATTTAGTTAATATTGCCGACGTTGACGTTTCGATATTATTATTCCTCATCGGCCTAACGTATCTCAATAGCATGGCTTTATCCCGTTTCGAGCCCGACAAACATCAAGAAACCAAATATATTTGAGCAGAAATTATAGAACGCTATAGTTTATGCATGTTAAAAAGCAATAAAAGATTTCGATTCGGTTCTTATAATCGCCATGGAAATGTTGTTTTCGCTGAAGCTATTTATGCTCCAGTCACTGTATAAATTCCTTTATTTCATTCAGTCCAACTTATATTCTCTAAGGCATGCGGGAGAGGAAGTCAATATGAAAAAAGCAAAATAACTCGCGTTTTACGAGGTCGATGTTCGGATGGAATCAAATGTCATGTTCCCAAGCCGGTCGTCAGCTATGAGTAGGTCAAAATTTATAGAACACACTACCTCGAGTTTGGAATAATTTTAAATTAGTGAGTTACTTATCCTAATGGCGCTGTGCATAGGCGGGGAAAAAATGAACCTAGTACTGTTAACGAACGCAGCAGGAGGCGTATAAGTAGTATTAAGCAAAAGGATCCTTTTAGTTATAAGCATACAAGCATAAGGCTTGAATGGTGTGTATGGAACATCTGTGCCATATACACCATTTTTTTTATCAAAAATATCACAATTTTTAGTTCAGGACGTTGCGAAACCTGTACACAAGGAAGCATTCATTGTCGACGGCTACCGTTAATCTATCGATATCGAGATAGGGATATATTAAAAGCTTGCCACGACCTGCGTTGAATTCAACGGCCACGAGCTGGATCAGATGTAGTGATAGCGGCTGGTTGACTTAATCGAATATCGGTCGTTCCCTCCAACTATTACCGAGTCACAGTGACTGGTTAACTGTATCGTTGACACAGCCTTAATAATTTAGTTATTAAACGTTGATAGTACCACCCTATACACAGATTAATACTCCCCGGAATCGGAAGCTGGGCAATTTTTTCCCGGCTGTTAATAGCGATTGTCCTGACATAAATCCTGAGGCTGCCGTATTTAAGATTTTGCGTGCCTTTGGCAGACCTAAGAGCTCTACGATAATGATTGCCATAATTTATAATGAATAAAATAATTAACAATTTTAATTAGAGTATTAATTCGAAATACACGTAGACTTTACAGTCGGGGAAAGATGTAAGCAATTAAAGGTAATCTTTAGACAATTTATCAGTGCTAATGCCATTGAGTTTAACTGAAAATAATTAGGAATTTTCGGCTTGCTGTCAGGTTATCACAAATTAATGCCGCTCCCTTGTCTGCTCACATCAAAGAAGAGCAACGAGCCGTGATGCGTTTTTGCGGCTACAGCGTGGGAGGACATGTAAATTTTGAAGGATACTGTTGGTGTTAACGGTATGCGCCGGGGACAAGTTGAAACCTCTAAAAATCGTCTATTAGTATTTTTAACCTTTAATACCGACCTTCACACTGAGAGAACAAAGTTTTTGTTGGACTGGCGTTATGCCTGTTCAAGAATATCCGTCTTTAACACGGAGATAGCAACAAGGGTGAGCAGGATTTAATTTTTAAAGATATGTGAAGTCTCAACTTTTTGCCAAAAAACCTTTCTTATGACTTTCCCAGCTATTCATCTTAAGAAATATTGAGAGGTATGGAGAGTTGTAGATTTCCCATCACTTCTCCAGCACGACACATATCCCCGTCAATTCAATTGATTCCGGAAGTGGATGATGCAAGAGATATCGTAGAAATCGGATATTTACAGTTTTTCTTGATAAAAACGTCTCCCTTTAGAAATCACGCTCACTCCCCTTCATACTAATGAGTAGAAAAGTACCCCCACAATGTCCCCGATACTCCCCCCTCATTTCCCCGTCCCCACCGCGCCTCATATCTTTGTTACTCTCACATCTATATGAAAGCAAGTTGTATCATGCTTATCCAACACTCCCGTCACCCTAAATAAATTTCCTATTAGTGAGGAGATTGTGATAGGAGTGTTCTAGAACTCATATATCTTCTCTACTAATTTTAACACTCATTGGAAGTGATGACGTCATCCGGTACAAACGTGGCAATTAATTAGAAGAAAGTCAAATTGGCCTGATGATAAATTCACAGAAAGACGATAATAAGACGGTGTTGGAGAGGAAATAAGAATGCTGATATTCTCTTAACAATCCCTTCTAGACAACGAACTGTCAGAAAGATCAGCGAAGAAAATGATAAGCACGCAGATGGAAATGAAATTCAAATACCTATTAAAAACGCGTATTGTTTAGGCTAATATTTTCCGTGCTATGAAATCACTTCTTCAGCACGACACACCACATCCCGTCAATTCAATTAATTCCGGGAGTCGATGATGCAAGAGATATCGTAGAAATCGGATATTTACAGTTTTTATTGATAAAAACTTCTCCCTTTAGAAATCACGCTCACTCCCCTTCATACTATTGGGTAGAAAAGTACCCCCATAATGTCCCCGATACTCCCCCCTCATTTCCCCGTCCCTGCCGCGCCTCATATCTTTGTTACTCTCACATTTATATGAAAGCAAGTTGTAGAACGCTTATTCAACACTCTCGTCTCCCTAAATAAATTTCCTATTAGTGAGGAGGTGAGTGTTCTAGAACCCACATTTCTTCTCTACTAATTTTAACATAATTATTGGAAGTGATGACGTCATCCGGCACATACGTGGCAATCAATTAGAGGAATGTCAAATTGGCCCGATGATAAATCCACAGAAAGACGATAACGAGACGGTGTTGGAGGAGCAATAAGAATGCTGATATCCCCTTAACAATCCCTTCTAGACAACGAACTGTCAGAAAGAAAAGCGAAGAAAATTATAAGCACGCAGTTGAAAATGATATTCAAATACCTATTAAAAACCCTTATTGTTTAGGCTAATATTTTTCGTGCTATGTATACAACTCGCCCACTCGAAATTGAAATGTATTATGACTAGAGGCCGGGTCTGAGGGCGTCAGAGCCAGGATCGGCTCCAGATTCTATGGATAATTCCACTCACAATATCTTTCCAGCTTATGACGAGTGGGAGAAACTACCGATGGGACATTCCTCCCAAATAATGACTTTATGCACCGGAATTTAGTTTCGCATCGTGTATATTGGCTAAAGGGGCGTGGTCAGGACAGGGGCGTGGCCGAGACAGGGGCAGGTCTATTTCTCGATAAAGGGAAGTGAGGGAGAGTATTGCTCTGATCCTTTATGCAACAGTGTTTCAGGTAAAGGTTTAAACTTCTTAAGCAGTAACAGGTATGGAAGGGTTCAAGACTTAGACTTCAACTTACCAGTCAGCCGAAACAGTGTGCGTACTACGTTAACTGATTGTTGGTTTACCTGGAAATAAAAAAAAATTATTAGTAATCATCTACTTCGACTTTTTATAATACTAATGTTTTAGTGGTTAAAGAAACACGTCTTGGTTGTGTAAGGTAAAGTATGTTATTCGTCTCTTAAAGATTAAATATTTTAAACATATCTGATAGTAAAAACTTCCTTTCACATCCAGAGACGTCAAAAGGGACGCGCATCTACATTTTCTTTATAAATATGTTACAAGTCCTTGCTCTTGTCAGTTTCTCGAGCTGTCCCTGCCTTAAGGATACGTATGTATGTATTTTATATTATTCAAGTATCGAATGTAATTTTTTTTAATAAAGTCCAAAAAAAGCGCCAGCGGAGGTTAACATATGAGAGTTCAAGAGATGCATGGCATTGAAAAAAACATAATTTATGCTTGAGGCTGGTTTAGGGAAGCAAAAATCAGTATACATTATGCAAGGTGTATCTTACCTATCCGTATCCGAGCGGTTCGGCTAATTTTAAATTGTGATCGATTTCTGAGCCCCTTTCCAACACGGCGATCTCCAGTGACATTAAAACCGGGGGATGGCAACGAAAGAAAATTAACCACGTAATAATGTCGATCATAATGATCCTACGGAGAATAGTTCGGCTACAGACAATTTACTTTCTTGGTTTCTTGTCATACCTGATCTGAATTAAGCTTTGATTAAGAAATGTCATGCCCACCTTGATATTAAAAAATATCTAATTTAAAACCAATTATTACAGTGGTCGATTCTGTGGAATCTCCCAGTCAATTTAAAGGGGAAATGGGATTCGCCAAGGACTAGGGACTAGGGCAAAAGAACTTGGGTGGCAGTTACTTATAGATTCTCAAGTCGATTGTTTAGAAACCAGTTAGTAATATAAGGCTAACAGTATAATTATTGTTTGATGCATTAAAAAATTATTTCAAACACTTCCCATACATTAACCCAAACTTTGCCTCAAGTACCTTTGAAACCGCTTTAAAAAATACGTAATCGAAACATTTATAGGTATCACACATAAATAAATAAGTACACTAGATTGAAATATCAGTTGAAACACGCAATGTTGTAAAGGTCATTTTTTTATTCAATCAGTTTACTATTTTTATAAAAAAAATTAGGGCATCGCATTGACATTTCTCAATTATTTAGTAAAATATTTAAACGAATATTACTGAATATTTCAAAAATTCTAGTTGCGATAGCAGTCAGCGTACCGGGCCATTTTAAATAATTTTCTAACGAGTGCGCAAATAAAATGGTTGGCAGCAATAAGCCAGCAGGATGGGACTTATCCCGAATTCAGTAAACGCTACGCTTATTTTTTGCGCGTTGGCAATTGAATTCGCTGGTTGGACGGACCCAATTATTAGTTATCGACTGACCTTACCGGAGAGAGCTAAAAATAATGTTCCGCGATTTGCACATGTTTTAAATAACTTTGATTTATGACATTGGTTATCGCAACAAAGGCACTAATGAATCAGTTAATTAGTTTGCCAATTAAAATGTTTTGCTCGCGATTAATTTGACCGAATTAGGATAATTTTGATGTTTTAATTAAATCATTACTCGCTTTGAATGCCATAGTTTCAACTAGTTGATGTAGAATCGCTCAGGCCTGGCCAATTTGAACTTCATATTCTTTGAGAGAACTGTTGGATACTTTTATTAAAAATGATATTTTGTAGACTTCTTTGATCGTAAGAGACGTGCAGAACTGTACAGGTCTGTACATTTAAAGTATACCTTTTATATCTGAATTTTTACAAGTAAACATCACAATAACAACATTTCTAATCAAACCAACAAAACATTCATGGTCTTAAAATATTTAGGCCTTGAGGTATATAAGTCTTAAAATTTTAAAGTCATAAAGTCCCAAAGTATTAAAGCGTTAAAGTATGAACACCTTAAAGTTTTAAACTCTTAAAATTTCAAAACCTCTAAATCTTAGAGTTTAAAGTTTTAAAGCCTTAAGAGTCTTAAAGTATTAAAACCTCAGAGTCTTAAAGTCTTAAAATAGTAAAATCTTAAAGGATTAAAGCCTTAGAGTTTTAAACTTTTAAAATCTCAAAATCTCAACCTCAAAATCTTAAAGTCGTAAAGTAATAAAGCCTTAAAGTCTAAGAGTCTTAGAGTCTTTAACTCTTAAACTAGTAAAGCCTTAAAGTATTAAAGTACTAAAGCCTTAAGGTTTTAAACTCTTAAAATTTTAAAAACTCAAAATCTTGGAGTCTTCAAGTATTAAATTCTAAGAGACTTTAGTTTTAAAGTAGTAAAGCCTTAAAAGTCTTAGTCTGAGTCCTAAAGTATTAAAGCTATAGAGCCTTAAACTCATAAAGTATTGAAGTCTTAAAGGTTTAAAAGTCTTAAGGTTTTAAACTCTTCAAATCTCAAAACCTCAAAATCTTATAGTCTTAAAGTCTTAAAATCTTAGAGTCTTATATAGTATTAAAGCCTTAGAGTCTTAAAGTCGTAATGTATAAAAGCATTAAAGTATTAAATATTAAAGCCTTAAAGTTTTAAACTCCTTAAATCTCAAAACCTCAAAGTCTTATATTCTTAAGTATTAAATTATTAAAGCCTTAAATTATTTAAAGTCTTAAAGCATTAAAGCCTTAGAGTCTTAAAGTAGTAAAGCCTTAAAGTCTAAAAGTCTTAGATTCTTAAAGTATTAAACCCTTAGAGTCATAAACTCTTAAAGTATTAACGCCTTAAAGTATTAAACCCTTAAAGTTTTAAACTCTTAAAACCTTAAAATCTCAAACTTCAAAATCTTAGTCTTAAAGTCATGAAGTATTAAAGCTTTAGAGTCTTAAAGTATTAAAGCCTTAAAGTATTAAAGCCTTAAACTTTTAAACTCTTAAAATCTCAAAGTCTTAGAGTATTAAAGTATTAAAGCCTTAAAGTTTTTAGAGCTTTAAAGTATTAAAGCCTTAGAGTCTTAAAGTAATAAAGCCTTTAAAGTCTTAGAATCTTAAAATCTTAAAGTATTAAAGTCTTAAAGTATTAAAACCTTAGAGTTTTAAAGTTTTAAAGTAGTAAAGCCTTAAAGTTTTAGAGTCTTAAAGTCTTAAAGTATTAAGCCTTAAATTATTTAAAGTCTTAAAGTATTAAAGCCTTAGAATTTTAAAGTCTTAAAGTAGTAAAGCCTTAAAGTCTTCAAATCTTGGAGTCTTAAAGTATAAAAGCCTTAGAGTCTTAAAGTATTAGGGCCTTATAGTATTAAAGACTTAGAGTCTTAAGGTTTTAAAATCTCAAAATCTTTAAACCTCAAAATATTAAATCTCAAACTCTTAAAATCGTTAAAATATATACATTTTAAAATTTTTAAAATGTGTAATGCGATCTTAGCCCGTTATATTCGCTAACCATTTTTATTGTAACTTAACAAAGTATTAAATTTCTCGATTGTAGGCACGTAGAACAATTACCTAATTGGATCTCTTGATTAGTTTTAAACTTTTAAAATCTCAAAATCTCACAACCTCAAAATCTTAAAGTCTTAAAGTGGTAAAGTAATAAAGCCTTAGAGTCTAAGAGTCTTAGAGTCTTTAACTCTTAAACTATTAAAGCCTTAAAGTATTAAAGTACTAAAGCCTTAAGGTTTAAACTCTTAAAATTTTAAAAACTCAAAATCATGGAGTCTTCAAGTATTAAATTCTAAGAGACTTTAAGTTTTAAAGTAGTAAAGCCTTAAAAGTCTTAGTCTTAGAGTCCTAAAGTATTAAAGCTATAGAGCTCTTAAAGTATTGAAGTCTTAAAGGTTTAAAAGCCTTAAGGTTTTAAACTATTAAAATCTCAAAACCTCAAAATCTTATAGTCTTAAAGTCTTAAAATCTTAGAGTCTTATAGTATTAAAGCCTTAGAGTCTTAAAGTCGTAATGTATAAAAGCAAGAAAGTATTAAATATTAAAGCCTTAAAGTTTTAAACTCCTTAAATCTCAAAACCTCAAAGTCTTATATTCTTAAAGTATTAAATTATTAAAGTCTTAAATTATTGAAAGTCTTAAAGCATTAAAGCCTTAGAGTCTTAAAGGAGTAAAGCCTTAAAGTCTAAAAGTCTTAGATTCTTAAAGTATTAAAACCTTAATAAATAATAATAATAATAAATACACCACATGTAATTACGACCCCCTTTATCCCAGAAGGCTGAGCCTTGTGCGGGAGGGGGCTACACATTTAAAGACCAGGGACACACATCCAATATCCGTGTATAATGGAAAAATCCCTCTCACAGTATTTTCCATTGCCACGACCGGGATTCGAACCCGGGACTTTTGGGTGAGAGGCAGGTACTCTACCATCTCGACCATCAGTCATACAGACCTTAGACTTATAAACTCTGATGGTCGAGACGGTAGCGTATCTGCCTCTCACCCAAAAGTCCCGGGTTCGATTCCCGGCCGTGGCAATGGAAAATACTGTGAGAGGGACTTTTTCATTATACACGGATATTGGATGTGTGTCCCTTGTCTTAAATGTGTAGCCCCCTCCCGCACAAGGCTCTTCTAGAGCCTTCTGGGATAAAGGGGGTCGTAATTATATGTGGTGTTATTTATTTATTTATTTATTTATTAACTCCTTAAAGTATTAAACCCTTAAAGTTTTAAACTCTTAAAACCTTAAAATCTTAAACTTTAAAATCTTAGTCTTAAAGTCATGAAGTATTAAAGCTTTAGAGTCTTAAAGTATTAAAGCCTTAAAGTATTAAAGCCTTAAACTTTTAATCTCTTAAAATCTCAAAGTCTTAGAGTATTAAAGTATTAAAGCCTTAAAGTTTTTAGAGCTTTAAAGTATTAAAGCCTTAGAGTCTTAAAGTAATAAAGCCTTTAAAGTCTTAGAATCTTAAAATCTTAAAGTATTAAAGTCTTAAAGTATTAAAACCTTAGAGTTTTAAAGTCTTAAAGTAGTAAAGCCTTAAAGTTTTAGAGTCTTAAAGTATTAAGCCTTAAATTATTTAAAGTCTTAAAGTATTAAAGCCTTAGAGTTTTAAAGTCTTAAAGTAGTAAAGCCTTAAAGTCTTCAAGTCTTGGAGTCTTAAAGTATAAAAGCCTTAGAGTCTTAAAGTATTAGGGCCTTATAGTATTAAAGACTTAGAGTCTTAAGGTTTTAAAATCTCAAAATCTTTAAACCTCAAAATATTAAATCGCAAACTCTTAAAATCGTTAAAATATATACATTTTAAAATTTTTAAAATGTGTAATGCGATCTTAGCCCGTTATATTCGCTAACCATTTTTATTGTAACTTAACAAAGTATTAAATTTCTCGATTGCAGGCACGTAGAACAATTACCTAATTAGATCTCTTGATTAGATTAGTCATAAATGTATAATAATTTTAAACCTCATTTAATGTGATAAGGGTAATTTACTAAGAATAATTAATGTATTTCTTTTACGTAGTTTTTCCTAGAATTAAAAGCGTTATATGGAATTAGTAGATAGGCAAATTTTTGCTCTGGCAGTTTTGTTTCATATCGTGCAACAGAAAAATCTGCAGAGCCTCTAAAGTAGCTTCCACCTAAGTAGCAAAATAATTAACATTATACGCAGATTTCGTCAACCAAGTCAGCATCATCGGCAGTTTATTAAAACTCCGCTCTGCTTCAAGTCTCAAATTTATATCTGCCATGGCAGTTTCTGCTTTAATAAATAATATAAATCTGAAGTGGAAAACAAAGACGAGAATAAAGTTAGGAGCTGATGGAAATACTTTATCATCAAGAGTAATATCAATTGTAGGAGTTTGCAACATTTATTGGTTTAGCAATTGATTATCTGCAGAACTTTGTGATTGTAGGAAAATCTAGACGAAGCGTGGTACGGTGTACGTCGAGGGGTTTCCGCAAGAAACGCTAGAAGTTAAATTAGGGAGTTCAAGAGTTGATGTAAATTAGAAGTGGATACAAATACAGGTTGGGAAGAATTATTAAAATTTTAGCTGTATGGTTTAAGAGTATATAAATAAACAATGCGCCAGAGCTTTAGAGATAACGAAAGTAAAAATTGAAGTGTTTATTGCATCTAATTCGGTGGAAAGGAGGATTCGTCGTCATCCTACAAAGGAAAATAAAATGCCTCACTTACACACCTATCGAATCGGATGAAAAAAGAATATGGAAATTCTGGTGAAAAGAAAGTCCCTTCAAAAGTGTGCGCACTGAGAGCGGCGACGAAATATAAAATTAATTTTCCTCTTTCGTAATGTTTATTAAAATAATGACAAGGGGAAATCCAAGAAAAGATAAATAGGAACAATTTATAAAGAATCTAATTTAAAGGCCGGATTTAGAGACATTTGTATAAGCCATACTATCTAATGCAATTATTTGCCCTTTCAGAGGGAAGTACTCGTTCCAGTCAGATAAATTTTCAGACGAGTTCATTTAAAAACATAACCATTTGTAAGCAGGTAACACAGCTAAAGAGAAAATTCATCTGGAGATTTATATAGAAGAAAAGAGAAATTTTAGTTAAGAGATTATTGCGGCCAATTCTGAAAGAAAACAAGATAAGCTGACATTTGAGAAGGTAAAATTACAAAAATAAGGAAAAGTTTTATTATTAATACTGCGCTTTTCAACCATTCTTTTTGTTCGGGAATGCTGTATTTTACATAAATATTACCATAATTCTACTTTGTCGTGTGCGCAATCTACACCGTGATGAAAACATTCCTCCGAGTGAAATTTTACTGCCGACACCCATTGTATTCCGAAAAAGTGTAGATTACGCAAGGTACACCATCAACGGCAAATCGCTCTCGGCATAATAGGAAAGAATTTCCCACATTGACATTGGTAAGTGCCAGGCTAGGTGGTAAAATTGAATCACGGATCTGATATTAAAATTTAAAACATCGTCGTGCATGCAAGGATGTTACACATTTTTAGAATCACCACTAAAAACCAAATTGCTAATATTTAAACAAGTTTTGTCACACGTTGCTTTAGTAATTATTGCTTTAATAAATGTCTACATTTCGTCAGATGAAAATTTTTATTTTTCTTTAAAATCCTGTCAGGTTTGTCCAAAATAAGGTTTTCGATTAGGATCGTGTAGGTTCAAATTAAGATTGCAATTCTGCACCGTCATATTTCTGTTTTTTTCCTTGATACCACTTTTTGTGAAATTCTAACATTTTAAGATTTCAAGACTGTAAGACTTTAAGTCTTTAATACTTTAATGCTTTAAGACCTTAAGGTTTTAAGAATTTAAGGCTTTAAGAACTTAAGGTTTGAAGACTTTAAGATCTCAAGACCTTAAGACCTTAAAACTTTAACACCTTAAGATTTTTAAGACTTTAAGATTTTAAGACTAATACGTCAAGACTTTAAGGCTTTAAGATTTTAAAAGACTTTAAGACCTTAAGAATTTAAGCCGTCAAGTCTTTAAGACTAAGATTTTAAACCTTAATACTTTAAGACCTTAAAACTTTAAAATTTTAAGTCTTTAATACGCTACGACCGTAAGGCTTTAAGATTTTAAGATTTTAAACTTTAAGATATTAAGACACTTTAAGGCTCTAAGATTTGAAGACTTTAAGACTTTGTGATTTAAGAATTTAATACTTTAAGACTTTAAGATTTTAAAACCTTAAGATTTTAAGACTCAGATTTTAAGCCTTAATACTTTAAGACTTTAATACTTTAAATTTGAAGATTTTTATACTTTAAGATTTTAATACTTTAAGACTATAAATTTAAAGACCTTAATACTAAGACATTAAAATTTTAAGATTTTATGACTAATAAGTTAAGACTTTAAGGCTTAAAGATTTTAAAGACTAATACCTTAAGACTTTAAGATTTTAAGACTAATACGTTAGGACTTTAACGATAAGACTTCAAGGCTTTAAGATTTTAAAACTTTAAGACCTTAAGAATGTAAGCCCTGACGTCTTTAAGCCTAAGATTTTAAACTTTAAGACTTTAATACTCTAAGATTTAATTTAAGACTTTAGTACTTTAAGACTTTAATACTTTAAAATTCTCTAAAAAGTCTTTAATACGCTACGACTGTAAGGCTTTAAGATTTTAAGACTTTAAACTTTAAGGTATTAAGACTTTAAGGCTTTATGATTTTAAGAATTTAATACTTTAAGAGATTTTAAAACCTTAAGATTTAAAGAATTTAAGACCTTAAGACTCTAAGACTTTAAGACTTAGATTTTAAGCCTTAATACTTTAAGACTTTAGTACTTTAAATTTAAAGACCTTAATACTTTAAGACTTTAAAATTTTAAGTTTTTAAGACTTTAATAAGTTAAGACTTTAAGGCTTTAAGATATTAAGACTTTAATACTTTAAATTTCAATACTTCAAGATTTTAAGACTTTAAGACTAGTATTTTAAGATTGTACGACTTTAAGGCTTTAAGACTTTTATACTCTAAGGCCTTAAGACTCTATAACTTTTAAGATTCTAAACCTTAATACTTTAAAACTTTAAATATAAGGACTTTATGATTTTAAGACCTTAAGGCTTTTAAATTTGAAGACTTTAATATTTTAAAACTTTAAGATTTTAAGACTTTAACAATTTAAGACCTTAAAACTTTAAGACTCTAAGATTTTAAATTTTAAGACTTTGGTATTTTAAGACTTTAAGATTTAAAGATAGACGGTAATACGAGTACAAAAACTAATCGTAAGGAAAAATAAGTTTATTTCGAGTACTGGAGTTGAGTGCGCAGCCTACTCCGCACTTTCTAAACGTTTGCCCCGTGTTTGATTCTGCATACTATTGTATATTAATTGTTGGTTCTCCAAGGGATAAATTGTATATCAAAACATGAAATGAAACTATAACTTGTTCCCAGCAATAGTGTCAACATGTTTATGCTCAAATATGCTGGATTAACGATTTATATTGACAGTTTACAAACAATAACATAAATCCGTCAGTTAAACATTACCGGCGGTAGGACGATATATTTTATGTGCGTATTTTACATTAACGAAAATTAATAACAAGTAATAATTTATATATGGGTGGCCGGTGCCCTAGTACACTGAGTATATGAAACTATAATATTGAACTGTAAAAATAGTACGCGATGGGGGCGTTTGTTTGTAAATATGTGGTAAATTACTCTATTTGCTTAATAAATATAATTATTATTCGAGTGTAGTTTCAGCCTTAAATGGTAATGTGGGTGGTGGTAATTCTGAGAATACGACGATTTGAAATTATCCTGATGGCGGAGTCAACCTGTAGTTGACATTTTTCGCCTTACTTAGGGACCATCCCGTATAGTCTCTGGTTATTTATCAATTTTATTTTCTGCTGCAGTGGTGCCCAGTAGCCGAGCAAGGCCGACTCACATTCTAATACTCGATTACACAGCACCCCTTATAATAAATTACATAATTTAGATTTATCTGCCTCCAGGAGCTAATTTGGTAAATAATTTGTTATTCGCATGGAATATATGAACAAACCGCCCAAATGTTTAAGTATGGAGAATAATGGTATAAATCAAGCTGGTTGATTCTACATCCCCGGATGTTCCAGGAGGCACTGGATTGTCTTGGGAGTGTGCGAAAATTCTCATATATTTACATTTCCCGAATCAGCAACTTCGCAACCACGTGATGTATGTATGTATCTATGATGTATATCATCCGCGAGCCTTAAATATTTTTAAATTATGGTTAAGGCAGGTATCGGTTTTTCAGTTTCTAAAAAGTTGCGCCGCAGTGTGGAAACATTAAATCCGCAAGAAATATGGGTGGCATTATGTAAATCAATACTTCATAGTATTCGTTGGCGGAGTAGTTGTTTAGTTAATATTTTTGTTATACAAGCAAGATGATCATCACCGTAGCATCACGATCAAATTATGGTCAAAAATGGCGAAGGCGCGGGTGAGAATGGCAACTGCTGCCTTACTATTCCCTAACTATTGCCCGGAGATGCTGTCCAAATATTCTGATGTAAAATTGCGCCCTAAACATAATGCGTTGCGTCATAAATACGCGACAGCAGACTCTAGTCCAAGTGTACACTAAATTATATATTATTGTGTGATCGATAAATATGACTTACATCGTAATGAGGAATTATACATGAAACAAAGAGGAATCAATAAATTTTAATTCCTAGTTGCTATCAGGAAACTCCATAACGACATAATCATTACGCTGTTGCGATTTCCCACAATAATGGGATGCGTCTCGTATCAGTCTCTAATTTATATCCTACAGTTGAATAGTTTAAGTGTTTATCAGATTTTGTCTTCGAACTATAGCGCGCTCTGAAGACGAAAGTTATACCCAGCTGTAAGGAATAGATATAACAACACATGTAGAAGAGATTTGTATATTTCAAAATTATGATAAAATTGCATTCGGTTTTTTGAGTTAATAACGATGAAAGAAAGGGCCGAGGATCGAAGACATTCAATCATTTTTAAATTAGATATAGTTAAAGTTGTAGGTAAAAAGTCTAAAATCTTTCAATCATTAGATCTTTCAATCTTTCAATCTTTCAATCTTTCAATCTTTCAATCTTTCAATCTTTAGATCTTTCAGTCTTTCAATCTTTCAATCTTTCAATCTTTCAATCTTTCAATCTTTCAATCTTCCAATCTTTCAAGATTTCAATGTTTCAACCTTTCAATCTCAATCCTTCAATCATCCAATCTTTTAATTATTTAATCTTTGAATTTTCAATCTTTGAATCTTTGATTCTTTCAAACTTTCAATTTTTCAATCTCTCAATCTTTCAATCTTTCAACCTTTTCAACTCTCCGCCTTTCAATCTCTCAATCTCTAAATCTTTCAATGTTTCAATCTTTAAATCATTCAATTTTTCAATTTTGCACTCTTTTAATCTCTCAATCATTCACTCTTTAAATATTTCAATCTCTCAATCTGTTAATCTTTCAATTTCTCAATGTCTCAATCTTCCGATCTTTCAACCCTTCAATCTTTCAATCGTTCATTTTTCCAATCTTGTAATCTTTCAATCTTTCAATCTTCTAATCTTGTAATCTTTCAATCTTTCAATCTTCTAATCTTGTAATCTTTCAATATTTCAGTCTTTCAAACTGTCAATTTTTCATTCGTCCAATCTTGTAGTCTTGCAATCTCTCAATCTTTCAATTTTCCAATCTTCCATTCTTTCAATCCTTATAGTTTAGAATTTTAAAAGTCGAAGTGGAGTCAAAAAGAACCAAGGGGCGATTGTGTCATGCCAATAAATATTATAAATGTTTAACCACATTAAATGGAACAATAATAGTAATAAGAGTAATAAAAGAAGATCTCGCTGGTTTGAATTTTGGCAGTAAAATGTTACATCTTTATAACTACTGTTAAGAACCCTAATCTTAAAGCGTCAAAGTAGTGTTAAAGTCTTAAAATCTTAAAATTTCAAACTATTAAAATCTTAAAGTCATAAAGTCTAAAATCTTTCAATCTCTAGATCTTTCAATCTTTCAATCTCTCAGTCTTTCAATCTTTCAATCATTCAATCATCCAATCTTTTAATCATTCAATCTTTGATTTTTTCAATCTTTGATTCTTTCGTTCACGTTCAATAGTTCAATAGTTTATTCTTTCAATAGTTCAATCTTTCAATCGTTCAATCTTTCAATCTTCCAATCTACTAATTTTGCAATCTGTAAATCTTGTAATCTTTCAATCTCTTAATATATCAATCTCTGAATCTTCTAATGTTTCAATCTTTAAATCATTAAATTTTTCAATCTTACACTCTTTCAATCTCTCAATCTCCCAATCTTTCAACCTTTCATTCTTCCAATCTTGTAATCTCTCAATCTTTCAATTTTGCATTATTTTAATCTTTCAATCATTCACTCTTTGAATCTTTTAATCTGTCAATCTCTCAATCTTCCAATCTTTCAATCCCCCAATATTTCAATCTTCTAATGTTGTAATCTTTCAATATTTAAATGTGTCAATATAATAATAAATAATAATAAATGCACCACATGTAATTACGACCCCCTTTATCCCAGAAGGCTCTTAAGAGCCTTGTGCGGGAGGGGGCTACACATTTAGAGACAAGGGACACACATCCAATATCTGTGTATAATGGAAAAATCCCTCTCACAGTATTTTCCATTGCTACGACCGGGAATCGAACCCGGGACTTTTGGGTGAGAGGCAGGTACGCTACCATCTCGACCATCAGTCAAACTGTCAATCATTCAATCTTTCAACCTTTCAATCTTTCATTCTGCCAATCTTGTAATCTCTGTTTTTCAATTTTGCATTATTTCAATCTTTAAATCATTCACTCTTAAATCTCTCAATCTGTTAGTCTCTCAATCTTCCAATCTTTCAGTCTTTCAATCTTTTAATCTTCCAGGCTTTCAAGCTTCCAATCTTTTAATCTTTCCGTCCTTCAATCACCCAATCTTTGAATCTTCCAATCTTTCAATCTTTGAATGATTAAAAGATTCTTCAATCAATCAATCATTCTTTGAATTTTTCAATTTTTGAATCTGAATCTTCTAAACTTCCAATTTTTCAATCGTTCAACCTTGCAATAGTTCAATCTTTCAACCTTTTCACCTTTCAGTCTTTCAATCTTTCAATCTTCAATCGTTCAATCGTTCAATCTGTCAATCTTCCAATCTTTCAATTTCTCAATCTATCAATTTTTCAATCTTTAAATCATTCAATTTTTCAACCTTACAATCCTCCAATCTTTAAATCTTTCAATTTTCAATCTTCCAATTTTGTAATCTTTTAATCTCTTAATCTTTCAATCTTCCAATTTACCAATCTTTTAATCATTCAATCTTTCAGTCCTTCAATCTTCCAATCTTTCAATCAATCAATATTCAAATCTTTCAATTTTCAGTCTTTCTTTTTGCAATCTTTCAATCTCTGTATCTCTCAATATTTCAAGCTACCAATCTTTCAATCGTTCAATCTTTAAATCTTTCAATTTTTAATTTTCCAATTTTGCAATCTTTCAATCTCTGAATTTCTCAATCTTCCAATCTTTCAATCTCTCAGTCTTCCAATCTCTCAATCTTTCAATCTTCCAATCTCTCAATCTTCCAATTTTGTAATCTTCCAATCCAATCTTTTAAGCTTTTATTTAATCTTTTAATCTTTCAATCTATGACTGATGGTCGAGATGGTAGCGTACCTGCCTCTCACCCAAAAGTCCCGGGTTCGAATCCCGGTCGTGGCAATGGAAAATACTGTGAGAGGGATTTTTCCATTATACACGGATATTGGATGTGTGTCTCTGGTCTTTAAATGTGTAGCCCCCTCCCGCACAAGGCTCTTCTAGAACCTTCTGGGATAAAGGGGGTCGTAATTACATGTGATATATTTATTTATATTTATTTATTTATTTAATCTTCAATCTTTCAATTTTCAATCCTCCCATTTTGCAATCTTTCAATCTCTGAATTTCTCAATCTTCCAATCTCTAAATCTTTCAATCTCCCAGTCTTCCAATCCAATCTCTCAATTTTTCAATCTTCCAATCTTTCAATCTTTCAATCTTCCAATCTTCCAATCTTTCAATCTATCAATCTTTGAATCTATCAGTGTTTCACAACCTTCCATCTTTCAATCTCTCAATTTCTCAATCTTTCAATCATTTAATACTTTAATCTTTCAATCACTGGTTTGAATTTTGCCAGTAAAATGTTTTCTTTATAATTACTGTTATAAATATTTTATATCCTTAGATTTATTTATAATTGCACTGGCCATCGAAATATCTTTGATCTGCCCATTGAACTGTCTCGAATGTGATATGTCGTGAAATTAAATAAGTAGGCTATTGATTCATTTTCAATCCTACAATGAACAGCCTCAAGAGTGCAAGATTGAAATATATCGTGTCGACTTTTCGCGCCAGCCAGCGCTGCTGGCAGCTTTTCTCGAGAGACTGAAATATTTCCGACACAAAGAAAGAATAGAAAAATGTGTCGTCGGAAGAAAAAGCAATGTGTACAATGTAAGAAAAGCGGGATGATAAATGCTGGAAGGGGATCGTGGACGTATTGTAATGAAGAGCACAGTACGAGGGGATTTATTCTAGCCAACTTAATAAATGCACGTGTTTTTAATACTGAGCCGGCTGATTTCGCAAATAAACAAAACTTATTGTTCGGCGGCAAGTTTTGACGCAGACCGGATAACAAATGCGGAGCTATTTTTATTTCGCTTCACTCCATTAATATGGCTCCCATAGTTTCCTTGAGACAAATTCGCCTGGATACAGGACTGACGTCGCTCGAAAAGTTTCACGTAACACGACAATTATAATAATAATAATAATAATAATAATAATAAACGACTTTATTATAAAAGTATACAGAATACTAATACAATGGGCGAAGTTTAGCCAGTTTTACCCGGCTACTCTTACACTTAACCCGGTAAATTAGTAATATATTTAATAACTTAATAAAACAAAATGAGAAACTACATATAATGGAAAACTATAAACTAAGAAAATTACTTATTAAATACCTACTTATTTATATGTATCCAGACGTATTATAACCTTCAAAAATATCAATTTTGAAAAGAAACTAAAACTAACAAGCAGTTAAATTATACTAAATTAAATTAAATTAAATTAAATGATCTTTCAAAGTCTTATAAATGGATGCAATAATCAAGACCTTTGGAGATGATGAGGTAATATCAACATTTAATAACTAAACTATTAAGGCTGTGTCAACGACTCAGTTAACCATTCGTTATAACCAGTGATAGTTGGAGGGAACGACCGATATTCGATTAAGTCAACCAGCCGCTATCACAACATCTGATTTAACTCTTGGCCATTAAATTCAACGCAGGTCGTGACGAGCTTTTAATATATCCATATCTCGATATCGATAGATTAACGGTAGCCGTCGACAATGAATGCTTCCTCGTATACAGGTTTCGCAACTTCCTGAACTAAAGATACAACACTAGATAGACACAATTCACCTTAGACTCCTGCCCGCACGGAATCATGCATATCAGGTAAAAAGATGGAATTTTGGTGTTTAGGAACTGAAGCGAAAATTGTGATATTTTTTATAAAAAAATGGTGCACATGGAACAGATGTTCCATACGCACCATTCAAGCCTTATGCTTGTATGCTTATGACTAAAAGGACCTTTTTACTTAAAACTACTTATACGCCTCCTGCTGCGTTCGTTAACAGTAAATCATTGGATTTTTTTAAAAGCGAGCGCATGGGGAACCAAACGAGCGACGTCTTCTAGCAATTTGGAAATTCTGAAATCAGAGGATCAGGAGATATAAAGATAAAAATGTCATCCCTGTAACTTCTTCCATTAAATTATTGTATTGATTCGTCAGTTAGTTAAAAAAAAATTAGGAATGTCAGGAAGTTCAGATTGTTCGTCTCTAAGACATCCGACTGTAAAAATAGATAGAATTCTTATCATAATCTTTTATTTTTAGCAAAATACGTAATACGAAATTAATTTAAATTCTTCGTCGATCCACAAATACTTTTAATATTCCTCAGACTGTAGCTGGCTTACGAATTCCTCTAAGAAAATAACTCGTAACATTTTTCAGATTTATGAATTTAAAATTGTTCATTTAAGAGGAACACCAGATTTAATAGTTAACAATTAATGAGAATTTGATTTATATACAGTCAAATTAATGGAAAATCCGCCACGGACAACTAAAATGAACGTCCAGTTTAATTTAATTAAGAAAAATAGTTCCACTTGTTTCACTTTGCATGCCATTTTCGAACATTCGACTGTCTTTTTCAACTTTAATTAATCACCTCACGTCCATCCAGTAAACTGTTGCATTTTACATGGCGCTCCAGAGCGGTTCCACCAATTATAGAGTAAAAATGAAATATTTATCGTACATAAACCGCACAGGACGCATAAATTTAAAAATTTAATTTTGTTCGAAACAGGTCATAAAGTACATTTTTTATAAATCCCGCAAAGTTAAATCTCCGGCCGTAAATCACGGAGTACAAGATGATAATTTTCAAATCAGAGCCGTAATGAAGTGCGTTTGCAGGGGGAGCGATAAAATTCCTTCAATTATTTCACTTTAAAGAGCATTTATTACCATTTTTTCTCCCATCCTGGAGCGACGTTACGGAGGTGCAGCACCTCCAAGCTGGGCTGTGCTGTCGCTTTACAATTGATAGCGGAAAGGTTACCAGAGAAAATTATGAAGCAATTTTGCGGGTGTCCCAGTCATTAGTCTTTCGACGCGCGATCGCACGGCGCCTGCGCGCCGCTCTTCGCAACCACAGGGTGCTTTATAACATCACCACTTGCCATTCCAGATGTTCACTTCCTTTTAAACTGCCAAAAGTAATGATAATTTCCACGCCGGTTTGTCTACAAAATGTATGAACCGATTACTCCTTACTGCTAACATTGCCAACTTTTATGTCACATCGATAAATCTACCCGGCCCCGACTTGCGATGGTTATGCTATCGTTATCGAGCTGTAAATCTGCCATTAAAATTAATTTTCTTCCTCGTTTATGATGCTTATGATGTACAGCGCGGACAAATTGCACAAATGTGGACCGAATAGGCCTAATAGCTCGGGAGCCGGCCTAAATAAAAAAAGACGACTAATTTCTTCAAATCTACTCGGTCGAAAGTCATTTTAAATGAAAAAATACTCAGTGAAAGGAGGGGGGGAGCCACAACAACAAAAAATTTGGATTTGATTTCCCCTGTATAACACATTTGCATTTTTATAGTCATGTCTGTATTTTTACAGATGAGTTTTACAATACCTGTATTTTTACATATTAGTTTTGCCATGCCTCTATTTTTACATATTAGTTTTTATCATGTCTGCATTTTTACATATTAGTTTTGCCTTGACTGTATTTTTAAATATTAGTTTTTCCTATGTTTGTATTTTTACATATTACTTTTACCATGCCTGTATTTTTACAGATTAGTTTTGCAATGCCTGTATTTCTACATATTAGTTTTTACCATGTCTGTATTTTTACATATTAGGTTCGCCATGCCTGTATTTTTACATATTAGTTTTACCATGCCTGCATTTTTACAGATTATTCTTGTCATGCCTGTGTTTCTACTTATCAGTTTTTATCATGCCTGTATTTTTACATATTAGTTTTGCCATGACTATATTTTTACATATTAGTTTTTACTATGTCAGTATCTCGGTTAGTGTGAAGATTATGCAATGGTCTAAATTAATGCCTAGGGCACCCTGCTACGCCATATTTTTTCCGGCGAATGTACCTCCGAATTAAACAGACAATTTTGAATAGTTCCCCTTCTGACGCGGACTATACACCAGCTCATTTGTCCCCATGGAGCAAGTCCCTAACTTATTTAGGCATGGACGGACAGCCAGTGGAAAGTTTGAAATCCTTACGGGACTCTGTGTCCACTACCGATTTGTTTACGTTATACACTTCTGCTAGTCCGACGGCCATTTCATTGCATATTTTTCTTTACGAGCATTTTCAGACACCTCCGGCAACAACGGAATGGGTCGCAGAGAAGATTGTTTGTATACTTCATTTTGTAATCTCGATCTAAAAATATAAGCGGGGTTTAGGGTTGGCAACAATTCCGTGTTCCTCGCATCAGGATTTTAATTAAACCGAAAATGCTCGGGGTCACTATATTTTTGCGACGTAAACTTCCTTGGTTGCGCCACTTTTCACAGGTTAGTTTTTAACGTGTCTGTGTTTTTACAGATATATTTTTGTCATGCCTGTATTCTTACACGTAATTTCTAACACGTTTGAATTTCTACAGGTTAGTTCTTACCACGTCTGTAATTTTACAGATTAGTTTTTACCATGTCTGTACTTTTACATATTAGTTTTTACCATGTCTGTATTTTTACATATTAGTTTTGCCATGCCTGTATTTTACATATTAGTTTTTACTATGTCTGTATTTTTACATATTGCTTTTACCATGCCTGTATTTCTACAGATTAGTTTTGTCATGCCTGTATTTTTACGTATTAGTTTTTTACCATGTCTGTATTTTTACATATCAGTTTTGCCATGCCTGTATTTTTACATATTATTAGTTTTACTATATCTGTATTTTTACATATTAGTTTTGCCATGCACGTATTTTTACATATTACTTTTTACCATGTCTGTATCTTTACAGATTAGTTTTACCATACCTGTATTTTTACAGATTAGTTTTGCCATGCCTGTATTTTTACTAATTAGTTTTGCCATGCCGGTATTTTACATATTAGTTTTTACTATGTCTGTATTTCTACATATTGGTTTTACTATGCCTGTATTTCTACAGATTAGTTTGCCATGTCTGTATTTTTACATATTAGTTTTTTACCATGTCTGTATTTTTTACATATTAGTTTTGCCATGCCTGTATTTTTACATATTAGCTTTACCATGCCTGTATTTTCGCAGGTTAGTTTTGCCATGTCTGTATTTTTACATATTAGTTTTTACCATGTCTGTATTTTTACATAAGTATTAGTTTTTACCTTTTATACGCTAGTAGGTATGATTGTCAAGGACTATCTTTACCAGGGATTAGTCCTGGAGAGAGTAGCAATCTCTGAAGCGGCTACAGTAAGTTTATAAACACAGAAAAGTAGTGCAGAGTTTACTATCAAGTTGGCATCATCGGGAGATGATATAACTCTAATCAATCTATCGATGTATGTTTTTATATTAAATATTGTGCGGCTTAAAACCTAAAAAATTGTTTACGCTAAAGAGAGCTGGCAAAGCGAGTTACAACATTAATTCGGTATGAAAAAGCGAGGAACGTCATACCTTTATAGTTTCTTGTTTATACTTAAGCCTTGTGTCTATGGAAGATTAGAAGAATCGCCAGAGCACTCGAGGCGATTCCTGGCTGTGTGCACGTCTAATTGGAATGCCGTCAGCTCTCTCCTCATTAATTGTGCGTGTGTGCCTGTATTAACGAGCGAATCAAAACCGTTTAAGTGTAAAAATACCTATGTTTGATTTATTTTCTTCTCACTCTGCTATTGTAAATATGATAAAAAATATGCCGGTCTTAATTAACAATTTTTATCCGTAAGAATAATTTTAATTGATGTATTGTGAGGAAATAAGACAGCGCAGCGCGTATGGGTATATTAAAATCGTTGCCTCATACCAAGTAACCGGTCCCCATTGTATAAAAATACCCGTCTTTGATTTGTAGTAAAATTAATGACTCTGAGCAAACATATAAATTAAGTGATGCCATCAGATGGAAAAGCAGCCAATTTTAGCCAAACGTAAAATGTTAGCGCAAGCCTTCTATTGATAAAAATACTATTATATTATGTCTAAGCTGTGAGCCATTGTTTTTAATTGCATCTGTACATAACCACAGGATATCTATTCTATAGTCAGCACGTGATACTTGCAGATTATTTAACCATTCGTAGATATTCTCCGGCTAGCCTCTAATCCCAATCGATTGGCGTCGAACTGTTTTCAATGTCCTCTCGAATTGAGGATCTTAGGTTAATACAAATGAAATCACTGATGCACCGATATGTACGTGTGTATGCATAATACACCAGTTTAGAAATATTGGGAATAGAAAGTTGATATTTGGTGAAACTATTTCTTTAACCAAAAACGATCCCAATCACGTCACTTGATTAGTGAGTATTTGTGTCAGAATCGTGTGCCTAAGCAGGTGGTGAATTATATATTCGATTTCTACGTTCAACCACTAACTACTTGGCTTATTACTAATCCATTATTATGATTTTAATAATATATTCTTCGACGACCAGTGGAATGAATAAACTGCCACAATAAATGCCCACCTGTAGGTTTTATTCAAAATTTACCCCTGAAGGTTTGTTTATAGAACTTCCATTATGCCCAAGAATTAAATTATTTTTTAATCTGGATGTGATTTTTATCCATCAGCGTTAAAATGTTTACAGTTCCTAGTAATAACGCGTGCATTTATTTTGATTGCGATTTTTATCCAATTTCCAATCAGTTCGAAGTTATAAGTAATATTTGATCAACAAATACAAATGAAAACAATCAACGTACGCTGTTGATTTAAAACCGGATCGCTTTTCATCGGCCGTTATTTTGTTAATGTGCAGCTACGTCGATTTATGAAAATTCGCCGATTTTAGATGCATCACGAAAGAAAATAATAATAACATAACTGGCGTTCAGCTGTTTGCAGCAGGAACAACATTTGTCGTATATGGAAAGGATTCATTTTTATAGTGATTGGTACTGTTACTAAATTGGTTATCTAAATTGAATGTATAATATTTATATGATATGTATTTATATGATATGCAGTATTAAATATAAACCATATAAAATATACGAAATATACAAAATGTGCAAAATATGAAAAAAATATATAAAATACAGAATATACAGCAAATATAAAAATTATAGAAAAAATAGAAAATACAGAAGATATGGAAAATATAGAAAGTATAGAAAATATAATATAAAATATGGAAAATATAGAAAATATAGGAAATCTAGAAAATATGGAAAATATAGAAAATAAAGATAATGTAGAAAGTATAGAAAATATAGAAAATATATAAAATATGGAAAATATAGGAAATATAGAAAATTGGAAAAATATAGAAAATAAAGATAATATAGAAAATGTAGAAAATAAAGAAAATATGGAAAATATAGAAAATATAGAAATATGGAAATTATAAGAAAAATAAAGGAAATATAGAAAACAGAAAATATGGAAAATATAGAAAATATAGAAAATATAGAAAATATAAGAAATATAGAAAATATAGGAAATATAGAAAACACATAAAATATGAAAAATAGAGAAAATATAGAAAATATAGGAAATATAGAAAATATAGGAAATATAGAAAACAGAAAATATGGAAAGTATAGAAATTAAAGATAATATAGAAAATATAGGAAATATAGAAAACACAAAATATGAAAAATAGAGAAAATATAGAAAATATGGAAAATATAGGAAATATAGAAAATATAGGAAATATAGAAAACAGAAAATATGGAAAATATAGAAATTAAAGATAATATAGAGAATATAGAAACTATGAAAAATATAGAAAAAGGAAATATAGAAAATATAGGAAATATAGAAAACACAGAAAATATAGAAAGTATTAAAAATATAGAAAATATGGAAAATGTAGAAAATATAGGAAATACAGTAAATATAGAAAATAAAGACAATATAGAACACATAGAAAATATAGAAGATATAGAAAATGTAAAAAAATATAGAAAATATGGAAAATATAGGAAATACAGAAAATATAGGAAATATAGAAAACAGAAAATATGGAAAATATAGAAATTAAAGATAATATAGAAAATATAGAAAATATGAAAAATATAGAAAAAGGAAATATAGAAAATATAGGAAATATAGAAAACACAGAAAATATAGACAATATAGAAGATATAGAAAATATAGAAAGTATTAAAAATATAGAAAATATGGAAAATGCAGAAAATATAGGAAATACAGTAAATATAGAAAATAAAGACAATATAGAACACATAGAAAATATAGAAGATATAGAAAATATAAAAAAATATAGAAAATATGGAAAATATAGGAAATACAGAAAATATAGGAAATATAGAAAACAGAAAATATGGAAAATATAGAAATTAAAGATAATATAGAAAATATAGAAAATATAGAAAATATGAAAAATATAGAAAAAGGAAATATAGAAAATATAGGAAATATAGAAAACACAGAAAATATAGAAGATATAGAAAATATAGAAAGTATTAAAAATATAGAAAATATGGAAAATGTAGAAAATATAGGAAATACAGTAAATATAGAAAATAAAGACAATATAGAACACATAGAAAATATAGAAGATATAGAAAATATGGAAAATATAGGAAATACAGAAAATATAGGAAATATAGAAAACAGAAAATATGGAAAATATAGAAATTAAAGATAATATAGAAAATATAGAAAATATGAAAAATATAGAAAAAGGAAATATAGAAAATATAGAAAATATAGAAAACACAGAAAATATAGAAGATATAGAAAATATAGAAAGTATTAAAAATATAGAAAATATGGAAAATGCAGAAAATATAGGAAATACAGTAAATATAGAAAATAAAGACAATATAGAACACATAGAAAATATAGAAGATATAGAAAATGTAAAAAAATATTGAAAATATGGAAAATATAGGAAATACAGAAAATATGGAAAATATAGAAAATATAGGAAATCTAGAATATATGGAAAATATAGAAAATAAAGATAATGTAGAAAGTATAGAAAATATAGGAAACTTAGGAAATATAGAAAATAAAAGAAATATAAAAAATATGGGAAATTTAGGAAATAAAGACAATATAGAAAATATAAAAATTATAGAAAATATAAAAAATATGGGAAATTTAGGAAATAAAGACAATATAGAAAATACAGAAAACATAACAAATATAGAAAATATAAAAATTATAGAAAATATATCAAATATAGGAAATAGGTATAGATAATATAGGAAATAGAGAAAATATGTATAGCAAATATAGAAAATATAATATAAAATATAGGAAATATAAGAAATATAGGAAATACAGAAAATATAGAAAATATAGAAAATATAGAAGAATATAGAAAATTTATAAAATATTTAAATTACGCAAAATATAAAATGAGAAATATGAAATAGGAAAAGGGATCAGGAAACATGGAATAGGAAACAGGAAATATGAGATAGGAAATAGGTAATAGAAAATAGGAAATATTTAGACCATATCGTAGGGACAGAAGAATAGAGAATAGGAAATATAATAGAAAAGAGAGAATAGGAAATATGAAACAACACACCACCACAGAAATGAGACAATATGAAATATGGGATATGAAATACAAAATATGGGATATGAAATATGAAATATCTAATAGGGAATAGGGAATAGAGAATAGGAAATATGGAATATGGAATATGAAATAGGAAATATGGAATATGAAATATGAAATGTCTAATGAAAAAGAGGGAATAGATAATAAACAGTAGATAGTAGAGAATAGAGAATAAAGACTAGACAATAGAGAATACAGCAAAATAGAAAATGGAAAATGGGAAATAGAAAATACGATATACGGAATATGAAACATGAGATATAAATATAAAATAAAATAGATTAATTTTAAATTGAATGGACCTGTCTATACATGACGAACTGGTGGAAAATGTAGAAAATCTACAAAATATAGGAAATTTAGAAAATAGAGGAAATTTTAAAAATATATTAAATACTTAAATTGCACAAAATATAAAATAAGAAATAGGAAATAGGAAACAGGAAACATGGAATAAGAAATAGGTAATAGCAAATAACAATAACAAAAAATAATAGAGAATAGGAAAGGTAACAATAGAATAGAAAGAATAGGAAATACAACACACCACCATAGAAATGAGAGAATATGAAATATGGGATATGAAATATGAAATATAAAATATGGAATATGAAATATGAAATATGAAATATAAAATATGGAATATGAAATATGAAATATCTCTTAGGAAATAGAGAATAGATATAAGAGAATAGGAAATATGGAATATGAAATATGAAATATGGGATATGAAATATGGGATATAAAATATGAAATATGGGATATGAAATATGGGATATGTAATATGGGATATAAGATATGGGATATGTAATATGAAATATGGGATATGAAATATAAAATATGGGATATGAAATATATAATAGGAAATAGAGAATAGATAAAAGAGAATAGGAAATATGGAATGTGAAATAGGAAATAGGAAATAGGAAATGGGAAATGGGAAATGGGAAATAGGAAATATGGAATATGACATGTCTTATATTATTATTATTATTATTATTATAGGAAATAGGGAGTAGAGAATAGAGGCTAGAGAATAGAAAATACGAAATATGAGATATAAATATAAAATAAAATAGATTTATTTTAAATTGAATGATCCTGTCTATACAAGACGAACGGGCGGAGGGGGTGCAGCTTCCGATTTTAGCAGCATGAAGCAGATGAAGCACACCCATGCCATCGCATAGTATAATAATTTTAAGTTAACACAAGACGCCCACACGCTGTGCATAGACGCGAATTGAAACTACTGAAAACCTGAAAAACAATTACAGTCTAAATTCGATTGAAACTTATCAATTTTTACCCTGACACAGTGTCTTCCATATTTCTTTAACATCTCGTAGAAATTTCCAATTAAAACTAAAAACTCTTTCCGCAAAGTCCTCACCATCTTTTTACTCGATGCGATGGAAGTCATTTGGTGTACAACGGAAAACAAAAACCCGGTTATCGGCCCGGCTATAAACAAAAACTTTTATTAGAAAGTATTGATTCATTCGGTTTAAACTTTATGTTTGGAGCAAGTAACTCCGCTTAATCAAGTCTCGAACTTAAATGAGACACTGAGACGACGATTATATGAAAAGAGAATGAAGCTCCGGTCCCATGATAAATGGAGCCCAACTCGGCGTCCTCAGCGTCCCACACGATAACATGTTCCCATTCTGTGTCGATGCGACATGTCGTTTTTATAATTCCATTATGCGCGTCGAGGGCGATATTTATTTAAGTGATCAGCTGCGGCAGCTCTTGGAAAAAAATTTTAGATAATAAGGCGTCCATTATCGGCATCAAGCCCACCTACGCCTCAATTATAGATAATATACTGTTTCTAAAAATTCATACAGTAATGGCGAAATTAATACACACAGCGAAGTAAAAATAATGATGTACGTATTATCAAATTACTGCTCCGTCAATTTTATTATTGTGAAGATAAGCATCAGCAGCTATTAAAGGTTTATAAATAATGTCGGCGGTAATAATAGCCATCTAAATTATCTACATTTAAATTTACATTTACATTAGTACCTACAAGGGAACAGGGATAACTCAATCAAAATGTAAAGTAGCATGGAAAATTCTTCATTTAAATATCACGCCGAGGAAAATGTTAGGATACCTGACGGATCTGTTAGTTTAATAGGCGTCCTATTGTTCTTGATCTACCGTTTAAATACCAACCTACGGGGTGTTCCGATACACTCATTTTATTTGTTTAAGAAAGTGGCGCAGCGATATAATATTTTTAAATAAAAAAAAGTAGGCACCATCGACTGCGCCATTTTCATAAAATTATTTAAATCATTTTAATCATTATTAAAAAATTTTTTAATTTTCATTAAAATAAAAGTTGAAAAGTGTATATGGAAGTGTAAAGCGAGAAAATAACACATCGTTACAGCTGCCCCGTAAATAATTATAGACAGTACGTGTGACAACGTAAAAAATACGCGCCGCTGACCCCTGAACAAAGTACACACTTTCGGTCACTTGCGAGAACGCGCGCACATATGAAAATGTAGTCCCAAAAGGGCTTTCATACAAACGTTTTGTTTTAGAGTAATCAATTTAACTTTTTAAGGGAGGCTTTACCAGCGACTGAAAGCTGTTGATGTGGATTCGAGCTCGTGCTTCTGCCTGTTTCATGTCACAGGCAGTCATGAGGATTTCATATACGTCTGCAGATTGAACACATCTCTGACCCCAAGGGCGTCGGAATGTTTATGAAAAAAACAAGCTTTCAGAATTATATCTTTTTACTAAGCTCTGTTTGTGTCGCGTTAATCCCATGATAAATGAACGTTAATCTAGAAGGCGGTACTACTCGAGGCGCAATTAAAGTTAATTTTTACTCATAGAGGCATATTTTGTGCAAAATTTATTGTTACCTATCTGTGTCACGTATGATTGATTGCTAAAAATCAGCGGATTACAATAAAATTTAATCTGTAAAACAAAATTATCAAAAATGATTGACTGCAAAAAGCATATGATTAGAGGAAAATCTAATCGCTAAAACTAGGTGATCAAAACTGAAGGACCGATAAAAGTCGGCAGATTACAATAAAATCTGATTTATAAAACAAAATGATCAAAATTGATTATTGACTACACAAAGTGTCTGATTAGAGGAAACCTTAATCCTTGAAACCACGTGATCAAAAATAATCGACTGCTAAAAATAGGCGTACTACAATAAAATTCAATCCGCAAAACTGTGATAAAAAATGATTGACTGCTAAAAATCGGCGGATTACAATAAAATCTAGTCTGTAAAACAATATTATTAAAACTGATTGACTACATAAAGTGTCTGATTAGAGCAAATCTTAATCATTGAAACTACGGGATCAAAAATAATCGACTGCTAAAAATAGGCGTACTACAATAAAATTCAATCCGCAAAACTGTGATAAAAAATGATTGACTGCTAAAAATCGGCGGATTACAATAAAATCTAGTCTGTAAAACAATATTATTAAAATTGATTGACTACATAAAGTGTCTGATTAGAGCAAATCTTAATCATTGAAACTACGGGATCAAAAATAATCGACTGCTAAAAATAGGCGTACTACAATAAAACTCAATCCGCAAAACTGTGATAAAAAATGATTGACTGCTAAAAATCGGCGGATTACAATAAAATCTAGTCTGTAAAACAATATTATTAAAATTGATTGACTACATAAAGTGTCTGATTAGAGCAAATCTTAATCATTGAAACTACGGGATCAAAAATAATCGACTGCTAAAAATAGGCGTACTACAATAAAATTCAATCCGCAAAACTGTGATAAAAAATGATTGACTGCTAAAAATCGGCGGATTACAATAAAATCTAGTCTGTAAAACAATATTATTAAAATTGATTGACTACATAAAGTGTCTGATTAGAGCAAATCTTAATCATTGAAACTACGGGATCAAAAATAATCGACTGCTAAAAATAGGCGTACTACAATAAAACTCAATCCGCAAAACTGTGATAAAAAATGATTGACTGCTAAAAATCGGCGGATTACAATAAAATCTAGTCTGTAAAACAATATTATTAAAATTGATTGACTACATAAAGTGTCTGATTAGAGCAAATCTTAATCATTGAAACTACGGGATCAAAAATAATCGACTGCTAAAAATAGGCGTACTACAATAAAACTCAATCCGCAAAACTGTGATAAAAAATGATTGACTGCTAAAAATCGGCGGATTACAATAAAATCTAGTCTGTAAAACAATATTATTAAAATTGATTGACTACATAAAGTGTCTGATTAGAGCAAATCTTAATCATTGAAACTACGGGATCAAAAATAATCGACTGCTAAAAATAGGCGTACTACAATAAAATTCAATCCGCAAAACTGTGATAAAAAATGATTGACTGCTAAAAATCGGCGGATTACAATAAAATCTAGTCTGTAAAACAATATTATTAAAATTGATTGACTACATAAAGTGTCTGATTAGAGCAAATCTTAATCATTGAAACTACGGGATCAAAAATAATCGACTGCTAAAAATAGGCGTACTACAATAAAACTCAATCCGCAAAACTGTGATAAAAAATGATTGACTGCTAAAAATCGGCGGATTACAATAAAATCTAGTCTGTAAAACAATATTATTAAAATTGATTGACTACATAAAGTGTCTGATTAGAGCAAATCTTAATCATTGAAACTACGGGATCAAAAATAATCGACTGCTAAAAATAGGCGTACTACAATAAAATTCAATCCGCAAAACTGTGATAAAAAATGATTGACTGCTAAAAATCGGCGGATTACAATAAAATCTAGTCTGTAAAACAATATTATTAAAATTGATTGACTACATAAAGTGTCTGATTAGAGCAAATCTTAATCATTGAAACTACGGGATCAAAAATAATCGACTGCTAAAAATAGGCGTACTACAATAAAATTCAATCCGCAAAACTGTGATAAAAAATGATTGACTGCTAAAAATCGGAGGATTACAATAAAATCCAGTCTGTAAAGCAATATTATTAAAACTGATTGACTACATAAAGTGTCTGATTAGAGCAAATCTTAATCATTGAAACTACGGGATCAAAAATAATCGACTGCTAAAAATAGGCGTACTACAATAAAACTCAATCCGCAAAACTGTGATAAAAAATGATTGACTGCTAAAAATCGGCGGATTACAATAAAATCTAGTCTGTAAAACAATATTATTAAAATTGATTGACTACATAAAGTGTCTGATTAGAGCAAATCTTAATCATTGAAACTACGGGATCAAAAATAATCGACTGCTAAAAATAGGCGTACTACAATAAAATTCAATCCGCAAAACTGTGATAAAAAATGATTGACTGCTAAAAATCGGCGGATTACAATAAAATCTAGTCTGTAAAACAATATTATTAAAATTGATTGACTACATAAAGTGTCTGATTAGAGCAAATCTTAATCATTGAAACTACGGGATCAAAAATAATCGACTGCTAAAAATAGGCGTACTACAATAAAACTCAATCCGCAAAACTGTGATAAAAAATGATTGACTGCTAAAAATCGGCGGATTACAATAAAATCTAGTCTGTAAAACAATATTATTAAAATTGATTGACTACATAAAGTGTCTGATTAGAGCAAATCTTAATCATTGAAACTACGGGATCAAAAATAATCGACTGCTAAAAATAGGCGTACTACAATAAAACTCAATCCGCAAAACTGTGATAAAAAATGATTGACTGCTAAAAATCGGCGGATTACAATAAAATCTAGTCTGTAAAACAATATTATTAAAATTGATTGACTACATAAAGTGTCTGATTAGAGCAAATCTTAATCATTGAAACTACGGGATCAAAAATAATCGACTGCTAAAAATAGGCGTACTACAATAAAATTCAATCCGCAAAACTGTGATAAAAAATGATTGACTGCTAAAAATCGGCGGATTACAATAAAATCTAGTCTGTAAAACAATATTATTAAAATTGATTGACTACATAAAGTGTCTGATTAGAGCAAATCTTAATCATTGAAACTACGGGATCAAAAATAATCGACTGCTAAAAATAGGCGTACTACAATAAAACTCAATCCGCAAAACTGTGATAAAAAATGATTGACTGCTAAAAATCGGCGGATTACAATAAAATCTAGTCTGTAAAACAATATTATTAAAATTGATTGACTACATAAAGTGTCTGATTAGAGCAAATCTTAATCATTGAAACTACGGGATCAAAAATAATCGACTGCTAAAAATAGGCGTACTACAATAAAATTCAATCCGCAAAACTGTGATAAAAAATGATTGACTGCTAAAAATCGGCGGATTACAATAAAATCTAGTCTGTAAAACAATATTATTAAAATTGATTGACTACATAAAGTGTCTGATTAGAGCAAATCTTAATCATTGAAACTACGGGATCAAAAATAATCGACTGCTAAAAATAGGCGTACTACAATAAAATTCAATCCGCAAAACTGTGATAAAAAATGATTGACTGCTAAAAATCGGAGGATTACAATAAAATCCAGTCTGTAAAGCAATATTATTAAAACTGATTGACTACATAAAGTGTCTGATTAGAGCAAATCTTAATCATTGAAACTACGGGATCAAAAATAATCGACTGCTAAAAATAGGCGTACTACAATAAAATTCAATCTTTAAAACTGTGATAAAAAATTATTGACTGCTAAAAATCGGCTGATTACAATACAATTTTATCTGTAAAACAAAATGATCAGAAATAATTGACTGCAAAAAGTGGCTGAATAGAGAAAAACCTAATCGTTAAAAGTACGTGATCAAAAATAATTGACTGTTGAAAATTATCTGAATAATTACATGATCAAGAATGAACGACTGCTAACAATCGGCGAACTACAATAAAACTTCATATGTAAAACTATGTGATCAAAATTGATTAACTGCTAAAAAGTGTCTAATTAAACCAAAACCTTATCTTTACCACGTGATCAAAAATGATTGACAAGGGTGACCCTAAAGGTTGAATAAAGTTTCTTAATAAGTAGCATTCGTTCCCGCCCATTAAAATACCACATTGGGCATGAATTAAAATTTAGATACGTGTGCCAAGGCAATTTAAATAGAATTATAAGCAAGACACTAAATTAATGTGGACTTATTTATCGACGTTAGCCGATACGAATATATAGCGTACGCGCCACTTCCTGGCCAGCCGCAGTGAAAGAATGAGGACCATAAAAACTTCTTGATAGATGAATGGAAGGAGATTTAGTTCAGAATGAGCATATAGCATGATCCTGATAATCAAGCGTAATGAGTACCAGGAAAATTATGTTAAAGTCGTTGTGATCGATAACTACTAGGTGTTGCGTAATCCTCTTTCATTTGTTCCTAAAAATTATTTTACTCCGTCATTTATTTTATTGAAATATTTTTGTTTTAGTATTTAAAATACTGAAATTTAAATATCAATTTCATGCTGTATTTTAGCCTTTCAATTATAAATTTATATTAAAGCGAAAATCAAAATTTAAAAATTATATATATTACACAATGTAGGTAGAAATTGTTCGTGTAAAATAAATGTTTCCATACATTCACTTATTCATCGCTTTCGGGTTCATCAAAAACAAACTGAAAATTCTATTTCGCGTAGCCGATATTTTGCTATGTACATATTTTTTTATATAAATACGCAGTGCCCTTTGTTTAAATAATCCGCTTGTGTGAAAGACAAACAGAAAATTCGGAAAAAGCAAATAATCCGGCGAGGAATATAAAAGCTTACTAAATCAAATTTCCTTTCGGTGATACTTTCTGATGGCGGCTTAACACCCAACGAGCAGCCTTCAAAGCAACACAGTTATATATCATTTGATTTTAAGCTTGATAAAATATTCAGTTATATCCAGGATGAGATTAGGAATAATAACTTTGCCGGCTAGCAAGGAAAAAGGATTCAGTTTCCCACTTGTGTCGGCAACTCGTCAACTGCGTGCTGATACGGCAGTCATTGTTAAACCAACTTAGAGTTGTTTTCCTTGCAGGGCCACAGTGTATTATGGGAGTAATCAAACTGCACAAGAGCTGGAAAATGTTATTTTGCTGCAATTTTAGAAGCTTAAGTAACGAGATAAAATGACTGCTAAAGTTGTTTGATTAGAGCAAGAGCTAAATTTTAAAGTAACGTGGTAGCAAATTATTAATTGCCATAAACCGTATATTACAGCAAAAACAACGTAATCAAATATTAATTGACTGTTAAAAATTGACCGCTAAAAATTGTCTGATTAGAGTAAAATTTAATCTTTGAAGCAACGTAATAAAAAATGATTGACTGTTAAAAATTGACTGCCAAAATTTGTCTGATTGTAGCAAAATTGAATCTTTAAAATGATGTGATCAAAAATGATTGATCACAAAATATCGCCTGATTTGAGCAAAGCCTAATTTATAAAACTATGTGATCAAAAATGTTTGACTCTTAAAAATCCTAAGCTTTAAAACAACGTAAAAATGATTGACTGTTAAAAATTGGCTGATTAGAGCAGAAATTAAGTTTTAAAACAACGTAAACTAAACATTTACTGTTAAGAATCGTCCGTTTAGAGCAAAAGTTAAACCTTAATGTAACGTGATAAAAAATTATTGACTGCCAAGACACATAATTACAGCATCATTAGAAAGTGATCAACAATGATTGACTGTTAAAAATTGTTTGATTAGAGCAAAACCTAATGTTTAAAACTATGTGATCGAAAATGATTGACTGTTAAAAATCCTAATTTTTAAAACAACTCAATAAAAAATTATTGACTGTTAAATATTGTCTGAGCAAAAGCTAAAATGTAATATAACGTAATAAAAAAAATATTTACTGCCAAAAATTGCCTAATTACAGCTCAGCATAATATTTAAAACGTAATAAACAATAATTGACTGCTAAAAATCATCTAAACATGAGTGTAGCAATACCTACGTGATCAGTAATAATTTACTGATAAGAATCCTAGTATTTAAAACAACGTCATCAAAAATGATTACCTAATAAACATTGACGGCTAAAATTGACTAATTAATACAAAGCCTAATCTTTAAAACTACGTGATCAAAAATGATTGACTGCTAAAAATCTGTCTGTTTAGAGCAAAAGATAAACCTAAAGGTAACGCGATAAAAAATTATTGATTGCCAAAAGCCGCCTAATTATAGCAAAAACCATAACTAACAAGTGATTAACAATGATTGACTGTTAAAAATTCTAATCTTTAAAACAACGTGGTCAAAAATGATTGACTGCTAAAAATTGACTGCTAAAAATTGTTTGATTTAAAACGGCGTGATCAAAAATGTTTGACTACAAAATATCGTCTGATTAGAGCAAAACCTAACTTTTAAAACAACGAACGTAGTAAAAAATGATTGACCGTTAATAACTGACAGGCTAAAAATTGTCTGATTGGAGCAAATTTTAATCTTTAAAGCAACGTGATAAAAAATTATTGGATACTAAATATCGTCTGATTAAAAGCAAAAATTAAGTTTTAATATAACGTGATAAAAAATATGGACAACAGGTACTTATCTTTAAAACGTGACAAAAAATAATTGACTGATAAAAATTCTAATATTTAAAACAACATCATCAAAATTGCTTACCTGCGAAACATTGACGGCTAAAAATTGACTAATGAATACATAACCTAATCTTTAAAACTATGTGATCAAAAATGATTGACTGCTAAAAATCATCTGATTAGAGAAAAATATAACTTTTATAATATCATCAAAAATGATATATTGCTAATAGTGCACAATCTAATCTGTAAAGCAACGTGATCAAAAATGATTGACAGCTAAAAATTATTTGATTAGAAAAAAGGTTAAAATTTAAAGCAACAATATAACAAAAAATTATTGACTGCTGATTAGAGCAAATTGTAATTTTATGACGTGATCAAAAATCGTCTGATTAGAGCAAAATATAATCCTTGTCTGACTATATTAATTTTTGATTCCATTGCCTTTTTTCATAACCCGTGTTTAAATGAGTATTTTAATTATTACTCGGTGTGGGTATAAATTATTTTGAATGATCCGAACAACTTCCAAACTATTTTTTAATCTGGCTCCCAATCTCGTCCAGAAGTTCGCAATTAAAACGCAGCATATAATTTGAAATCATGGGCCCGAAACGAAATCAATATTTAATTAAAACTATATTATTACCGACCGGCAAAGTTGAATGAATTTAATTACCTAAATGTAAACTTTCTGTGACAACTATTTGGATACATTATATACGGGGCTGAATAGCACTCTAGGCGTTGCGGTGAATGCAAGTGTATGCGGGTTGTCGCCTGTCACAGATACCAGGCGATATCCGCATCTAATCTGTTTATTTCTCCATTGATTTATTAATTCGGCATAATTAATCTTATTAGCCCGTTGCGAGCTGACTGGTGTGTATGGAACGGCATTCGGGTGGAGTCTTTTACGCCTAGTTGAACCTATCCGAACATAATTATTATGTTAAAAATTTAAATAAACAAATAAATTTATGGGATGTAAGAAATGTCGAAATATTTTACCTGCTATTGACACGTGTCGCAGCCAATCACGCTATGGCCAAGGCAGGTTTTTCTCTTATTTTGGCAATGCAACTAAGGTGCTGAAATGCTCCGGAAGCGTTTAGATATTGAACGAATCAAAATAAAATAAAAACGGTCGTGGCTCAATTATTTAGTGCACTTTCCGTCTGCTCCTATTTTTCTGATTCGCGTATTTATAATGCATCGTCCTAAGTGATTTTAAAAAGTTCTATTAAATCAGGGATTTGAGTCCCACGACGAGCGTTGGCATATTTGTTGGGGCAAGTGTTTTGATTTGCATGTATTCATTAAGTCGATTCGAGCTGATCGTTTATTAACTTGTTTTTTAATCCTCTTTCTGAAAACGGCTACTGCCCCGCAGAGCGATGCTATTCGGAAGTTAAAACATCACCTGTCAAACATTTTTTTCACACCGGCTCCGAGGAAATTAATTTTTCCTCGCGCCAACATTTCAATAGGGCCCAATTGAAAATACACTTAAAAACAAATTAATGAACTAAGTTTAAAACTTTCAAACTTCCGAATATTTTGCAAGCAGAGAACTGATTTTAAAAGAAAACTGGCAAATTATTGATAAGTTTTGAAACCTTCAACTTTTTATTCAATTAAAATTGATGTTTTTCTGATGCGCAGTACGTGGGAAGGCTGGAATTGTGGGTCAGTTGACTGGAAAATATTGTATTCCACTCTAGATTTCATTTGAAAGGGAAATAGAGCGTTTGGCTTGGCCCACCAACAAAAATCGCATAAAAAGGACCTGCTTAAGCAGCGTTTTCTTAATTTATTTTTCTTAAGACAAATTGAACAAACTGCCGTCACATTATGCTTTAATTACATTCCAACGTTCTATTGTTTGATTAAAGTTATTTCGTTTTGAAGTCACATCTCAAAACTAATTGTACTGTTTGAGAAATACGTTCAGCATTTGAATTTTACTTCAAAGGCCCCTTTAAATTAGCAGCCAAGAAATTCTGTGTACCTTTGATGCGAAACTAATCACTTTTCAACATATTACAATATTTTCGTTACTTTCGGCATTCTTCGAGAGATGATTTAACATATCAACGGAACGGCGGTAGCATTAGTATTAGAAGCATACATTTTATAACACTATTAGCAGGCACGTACTCTAAACAGAAAATATTTAGTAGTCAGTCATTTTTGATCACGTCATTTTGCTCTAATCAGACAATTTTTAGCTATAAATTCTTAGCAGTCAATCATTTTTGATCACATGCTTTTATACATTAGGTTTTGCTCTAATCAAACAATTTTTATCAGTCAATCTTTAACAGTAAATCATTGTTGATCACTTGTTAATTATAGTTTTTGCTATAATTAGGCGGCTTTTGGCAGTCAATAATTTTCTATCACGTTTTATTTATTTATAATATTTATTTTAAAGTTTATCTTTTGCTCTAAACAGATGATTTTTAGCAGTCAATCATTTTTGATCACGTATTTTTAAAGATTAGACTTTAAATTAGTAAGTCAACTTTTAGCCGTCAATGTTTAGCAGGTAAACATTTTTGACGACGTTGTTTTAAATATTAGAATTTTTATGTCAATTATTTTTGACCACGTTAGGCGGCTTTTGGTAGTCAATTTTTAACAGTCAATTTTTCACTTTTGATCATGTTGTTTTAAAGATTAAATTTTGCTCTAATCAGACAATTATATTTGATTACGTTGTTTTAAGAATTAGAATTTTTAACCGTCAATCATTGATGATCACTTGTCAATTATGGTTTTTGCTATAATTAGACGACTTTTGGTAGTCAATCATTTTTGATCACATAGTTCTAAAGATTAGGTTATGTATTCATTAGTCAATTTTTAGCCGTCAATGTTTCGCTGGTAAGCATTTTTGATGACGTTGTTTTAAATATTAGAATTTTTATCAGTCAATTATTTTTTATCACGTTTTAAAGATAAGTATCTGTTGCTATTTTAGATGACTTAGTTGTCCATATTTTTAATCACGTTATATTAAAACTTAATTTTTGCTTCTAATCAGACGATATTTAGTATCCAATAATTTTTTATCACGTTACTTTAAAGATTAAAATTTGCTCCAATCAGACAATTTTTAGCCTGTCAGTTATTAACGGTCAATCATTTTTTATTACGTTCGTAGTTTTAAAAGTTAGGTTTTGCTCTAATCAGACGATATTTTGTAGTCAAACATTTTTGATCACGTCGTTTTAAATCAGACAATTTTTAGCAGTCAATTTTTAACAGTCAATTTTTAGCAGTCAATCATTGTTAATCACTTGTTAGTTATGGTTTTTGCTATAATTAGGCTGCTTTTGGCAATCAAATAATTTTTTTATCACGTTACTCTTAGGTTTATCTTTTGCTCTAAACAGACAGATTTTTAGCAGTCAATCATTTTTGATCACGTAGTTTTAAAGATTAGGCTTTGTATTAATTAGTCAATTTTTAGCCGTCAATGTTTATTAGGTAATCATTTTTGATGACGTTGTTTTAAATACTAGGATTCTTATCAGTCAATTATTACTGATCACGTAGGTATAGCTACACTCATGTTTAGATGATTTTTAGTAGTCAATTTTTGTTTATTACGTTTTAAATATTATGCTGAGCTGTAATTAGGCAATTTTTGGCAGTAAATATTTTTTTTGTTACGTTATATTAAATTTTAGCTTTTGCTCAGACAATTTTTAGTATTCAATAATTTTTTATTACGGTTTTTTTGAAAATTAAATTTTGTTCTAATCAGACAATTTTTAGCAATCAATTTTTAACAGTCAATAATTTTTTATTGAGTTGTTTTAGAAATTAGGATTTTTAACAGTCAATAATTTTCGATCACATAGTTTTAAACATTAGGTTTTGCTCTAATCAAACAATTTTTAACAGTCAATCATTGTTGATCACTTTCTAATGATGCTGTAATTATGTGTCTTGGCAGTCAATAATTTTTTATCACGTTACATTAAGGTTTAACTTTTGCTCTAAACAGACGATTCTTAACAGTCAATGTTTAGTGTACGTTGTTTTAAAACTTTATTTCTGCTCTAATCAGCCAATTTTTAACAGTCAATCATTTTTACGTTGTTTTAAAGCTTAGGATTTTTAAGAGTCAAACATTTTTGATCACATAGTTTTAAAAATTAGGCTTTGCTCAAATCAGGCGATATTTTGTGATCAATCATTTTTGATCACATCATTTTAAAGATTCAATTTTGCTACAATCAGACAATTTTTGGCAATCAATTTTTAACAGTCAATAATTTTATATCACGTTGCTTTTCATTTTAAGTTTTTTTCTACTCAGAAAATTCGTAGCAGTCAATTATTTTTGACTCCATTATAAAAACTATATTTTACTCCAATCAGACTGTTCTTAGCAATCAATCAATTTTGATCACGTAGTTTTAAAGGGTAGGATTTGCTGTAATTAGACTTTTTTCAACAGTCAATCATTTTTGATCACATCATATTTATATTTTACTCTAATCAGCAGACAATATTTTCTTATTATGTTGCTTTAAATATTTTTTTTTGTAATCGAACACTTTTTAATTGTCAATCATTTTTGATGACGTTGCTTTGAGGAGTAGATTTTGCACTATTAGCAATATATGTTTGATGATCTTATAAAATTTATATTTTGCTCTAATCAGACTGTTTTTAACAGTTAATAATTTGTTATTACGTCGCTTCAAATATTAAGTTTTTATTTAATCAGATAATTTTTAGCAGTTGATCATGTTATAAAATTTATATTTTGCTTTAATTACTCTGTGATTAATAGTCATTAATTTTTTATCACTATGCTTTAAATATTAAGTTTTTTTTTTACCAGACAATTTTTAGCAGTCAGTTATTGCTAATCATGTTGGAAAATTTATATTTTGCTCTAATCAGACTGTTTTAGCAGACAATAACATTTTATTACGTTGCTTTAAATATTGTTTTTTGTTCTAATCAGACAATTCAGTCATTTTTGATCACGTCATAAAATTTATATTTTGCTCTAATCGGCAGCCAATATTTTCCGTAACTTTGCTTTAAATATTAAGTGTATCGGATGAGTTAAGATTAAATTCAAATGGGTGGAATAAATAGGGCTAATGTAATATAATAATAAATATATGTATAAGCTAAATAGAGGTAAATATATTTGGTCATTCAAATGAAATCAAAGAAACCAATTTGCATTTCATAAACGTATAGATGGAATCGTAAATCCGACGGTTACACCACCTCAACGTACGACGACAAAGGGAATATTAGAATGATAGCATAAAATCGAGTTACCCATCCGGAGGCCTGCGTTCGCGAAAGTAAGCAGAGGTACAAAACAAGATTTTAATCTTTAAGCTTCTGTTCAGAGAGCCATATGATTTACTAAAGCCAGAAGAAAACTCTTTACATTCCACTCCTTTGAAAAATATCCAACCTCATACATCATTAACGACGCGCACGGGAAGCAAGTTTGCGAGGTTCTGTATGTCCGCCGACTGAATATTTTTGAGCAGACCGTGCACGCTGGAAAATAGACGTTTACTTTTTGTTTTATTACCAATCTCTTAGTCTCTTTTATATTTGACTTGCCAAGTTTGATTCTTATGTGATTATGCACTGGAGGTTCTACATGGCCGCCCACGAAAAAGATACTTCTCTAATATATTGGACCAAGAGGATTCTTCTCTGCTGTTTAAGTCAGGGCTCTTCGCACGTGCTAAAATCCATTCCTCATCATCAGTAATAATGCGATTCGCAGACGGTGCGCGGTGCCCGCAGCCAACTTTCCAACGGCTCGCTATTTGTATCAACAATTTGTCAGGCGCTCTACCTCTGGTAAAGTTCGACATCCTGCCGGCTTAAAGGTGACGGTAAACGGATGAATTGTGTATTCGAATTGTTTGAGTAAGCTCCCAGCGAGAATCTGGCATTTACCTCTGTCGAGTTTCCCAGTGGTTGATTTTAGATGCCAGCACAATATGATGATAGGAATATAGGTCAATAATTACGGTTCATGTTATGAATATCGACAAAGCTGATTCAATAGCAATTTTTTTAAAGCTTGTGATAGATACACAACCATCTAAAATGTATACAGTGTTCTTATTGATCAAACGTTTTCCAGAACCAAAAAGTTTTTCAGCAGTCACGTTAATTTAAAAATTATATTTTCCAGACGATTTTTAGACGATTTTTATTTAGCAGCCAATAATTTTTTATTACGTCATGAATTTTATATTTTGCTCTAATCAGCAGTCAATTATTTTTTATTATGTTGCTCTAAATTTTATCCTTTTTCTAATCAACTTTTAACTGTCAATCATTTTTGATCACGTTGCTTTAAGGATTAGATTGTGCACTATTAGTGATCCACCATTTTTGATCGCGTTATAAAATTTATATTTTGCTCTAATCCATCTATTTATAGCAGCCAATAATTTTGTATTACGTTGCTTTAAATATCAAGTTTCTTTAATGGACAATTTTCATAATTTTTTATCACATTGCCTTAAGGATTATATTTTGCTCTAATCAAATTATAATTTTTAGTATTCAATCATTTTTCATTATGAAATTTATAATTTGTACTAATCAGATAATTTTTATCAGTAAATAATTTTTTATTAAATGCTTTAAATATTAAATTTTCTATAGGCTCACAATTTTTAGCAATCAATCATTTTTAATTACATTAATTTAAAAATTATATTTTGCTCTAATCAGTCTGTTTTTAGCAGTCAATGATTTTTATTAAGTGCTCTAAATATTAAGTATTGCTCTCATCAGACGACTTTTAGCATTTAATCATTTTTGATCATGTTATGAAATTTATATTTTGCTCTAATCAGACGAATTTTAGCAGTCAATGTTGATCACATTATGAAATTTATAATTTGCTCTAATCAGTCTGTTTTTAGCGGTCAATAATTTTGTATTAAGTGCTCTAAATATTAAGTATTGCTCGCAAAAAACGGTTTTTAGCCTTAAATCATTTTTTATCACGTTATTAAAATTATAATTTGCTCTAATCCAACTATTTATAGCAGCCAATAATTTTGTATTACGTTGCTTTAAATATTAAGTTTGTTTAATCAGACAATTTTCATCATTTTTTATCACATTGACTTAAGGATTATATTTTGCTCTAATCAAACTATAATTTTTAGCATTCAATCATTTTTCATTATGAAATTTATAATTTGTACTAATCAGATAATTTTTATCAGTAAATAATTTTTTATTAAATGCTTTAAATATTAAATTTTCTATAGGCTCACAATTTTTAGCAATCAATCATTTTTAATTACATTAATTTAAAAATTATATTTTGCTCTAATCAGTCTGTTTTTAGCAGTCAATGATTTTTATTAAGTGCTCTAAATATTAAGTATTGCTCTCATCAGACGACTTTTAGTATTTAATCATTTTTGATCATGTTATGAAATTTATATTTTGCTCTAATCAGACGAATTTTAGCAGTCAATGTTGATCACATTATGAAATTTATAATTTGCTCTAATCAGTCTGTTTTTAGCGGTCAATAATTTTGTATTAAGTGCTCTAAATATTAAGTATTGCTCGCAAAAAACGGTTTTTAGCCTTAAATCATTTTTTATCACGTTATAAAAATTATAATTTGCTCTAATCCAACTATTTATAGCAGCCAATAATTTTGTATTACGTTGCTTTAAATATTAAGTTTGTTTAATCAGACAATTTTCATCATTTTTTATCACATTGACTTAAGGATTATATTTTGCTTTAATCGAACTATAATTTTTAGTATTCAATCATTTTTCATTATGAAATTTATAATTTGTACTAATCAGATAATTTTTATCAGTAAATAATTTTTTATTAAATACTTTAAATATTAAATTTTCTATAGGCTCGCAATTTTTAACAATCAATCATTTTTAATCACATTAATTTAAAAATTATATTTTGCTCTAATCAGTCTGTTTTTAGCAGTCAATGATTTTTATTAAGTGCTCTAAATATTAAGTATTGCTCTCATCAGACGACTTTTAGCATTTAATCATTTTTGATCATGTTATGAAATTTATATTTTGCTCTAATCAGACGAATTTTAGCAGTCAATGTTGATCACATTATGAAATTTATAATTTGCTCTAATCAGTCTGTTTTTAGCGGTCAATAATTTTGTATTAAGTGCTCTAAATATTAAGTATTGCTCACGTAAAACGATTTTTAGCCTTAAATCATTTTTTATCACGTTATAAAAATTATAATTTGCTCTAATCCAACTATTTATAGCAGCCAATAATTTTGTATTACGTTGCTTTAAATATTAAGTTTGTTTAATCAGACAATTTTCATCATTTTTTATCACATTGACTTAAGGATTATATTTTGCTCTAATCAAACTATAATTTTTAGCATTCAATCATTTTTCATTATGAAATTTATAATTTGTACTAATCAGATAATTTTTATCAGTAAATAATTTTTTATTAAATACTTTAAATATTAAATTTTCTATAGGCTCGCAATTTTTAACAATCAATCATTTTTAATCACATTAATTTAAAAATTATATTTTGCTCTAATCAGTCTGTTTTTAGCAGTCAATGATTTTTATTAAGTGCTCTAAATATTAAGTATTGCTCTCATCAGACGACTTTTAGTATTTAATCATTTTTGATCATGTTATGAAATTTATATTTTGCTCTAATCAGACGAATTTTAGCAGTCAATGTTGATCACATTATGAAATTTATAATTTGCTCTAATCAGTCTGTTTTTAGCGGTCAATAATTTTGTATTAAGTGCTCTAAATATTAAGTATTGCTCGCAAAAAACGGTTTTTAGCCTTAAATCATTTTTTATCACGTTATAAAAATTATAATTTGCTCTAATCCAACTATTTATAGCAGCCAATAATTTTGTATTACGTTGCTTTAAATATTAAGTTTGTTTAATCAGACAATTTTCATCATTTTTTATCACATTGACTTAAGGATTATATTTTGCTCTAATCAAACTATAATTTTTAGCATTCAATCATTTTTCATTATGAAATTTATAATTTGTACTAATCAGATAATTTTTATCAGTAAATAATTTTTTATTAAATGCTTTAAATATTAAATTTTCTATAGGCTCACAATTTTTAGCAATCAATCATTTTTAATTACATTAATTTAAAAATTATATTTTGCTCTAATCAGTCTGTTTTTAGCAGTCAATGATTTTTATTAAGTGCTCTAAATATTATGTATTGCTCTCATCAGACGACTTTTAGTATTTAATCATTTTTGATCATGTTATGAAATTTATATTTTGCTCTAATCAGACGAATTTTAGCAGTCAATGTTGATCACATTATGAAATTTATAATTTGCTCTAATCAGTCTGTTTTTAGCGGTCAATAATTTTGTATTAAGTGCTCTAAATATTAAGTATTGCTCGCAAAAAACGGTTTTTAGCCTTAAATCATTTTTTATCACGTTATAAAAATTATAATTTGCTCTAATCCAACTATTTATAGCAGCCAATAATTTTGTATTACGTTGCTTTAAATATTAAGTTTGTTTAATCAGACAATTTTCATCATTTTTTATCACATTGACTTAAGGATTATATTTTGCTCTAATCAAACTATAATTTTTAGCATTCAATCATTTTTCATTATGAAATTTATAATTTGTACTAATCAGATAATTTTTATCAGTAAATAATTTTTTATTAAATGCTTTAAATATTAAATTTTCTATAGGCTCACAATTTTTAGCAATCAATCATTTTTAATTACATTAATTTAAAAATTATATTTTGCTCTAATCAGTCTGTTTTTAGCAGTCAATGATTTTTATTAAGTGCTCTAAATATTATGTATTGCTCTCATCAGACGACTTTTAGTATTTAATCATTTTTGATCATGTTATGAAATTTATATTTTGCTCTAATCAGACGAATTTTAGCAGTCAATGTTGATCACATTATGAAATTTATAATTTGCTCTAATCAGTCTGTTTTTAGCGGTCAATAATTTTGTATTAAGTGCTCTAAATATTAAGTATTGCTCACATAAAACGATTTTTAGCCTTAAATCATTTTTGATCCCGTTATAAAATTTATAATTTGCTCTAATCCAACTATTTATAGCAGCCAATAATTTTGTATTACGTTGCTTTAAATATTAAGTTTCTTTAATCAGACAATTTTCATAATTTTTTATCACATTGACTTAAGGATTATATTTTGCTCTAATCAAACTAATTTTTAGTATTCAATCATTTTTCATTATGAAATTTATAATTTATACTAATCAGATAATTTTTATCAGTAAATAATTTTTTATTAAATGCTTTAAATATATTAAATTTTCTATATGCTCACAATTTTTAGCAATCAATCATTTTTAATCATATTAATTTAAAAATTATATTTTGCTCTAATCAGTCTGTTTTTAGCAGTCAATGATTTTTATTAAGTGCTCTAAATATTAAGTATTGCTCTCATCAGACGACTTTTAGTATTTAATCATTTTTGATCATGTTATGAAATTTATATTTTGCTCTAATCAGACGAATTTTAGCAGTCAATGTTGATCACATTATGAAATTTATAATTTGCTCTAATCAGTCTGTTTTTAGCGGTCAATAATTTTGTATTAAGTGCTCTAAATATTAAGTATTGCTCGCAAAAAACGGTTTTTAGCCTTAAATCATTTTTTATCACGTTATAAAAATTATAATTTGCTCTAATCCAACTATTTATAGCAGCCAATAATTTTGTATTACGTTGCTTTAAATATTAAGTTTCTTTAATCAGACAATTTTCATAATTTTTTATCACATTGACTTAAGGATTATATTTTGCTCTAATCAAACTAATTTTTAGTATTCAATCATTTTTCATTATGAAATTTATAATTTATACTAATCAGATAATTTTTATCAGTAAATAATTTTTTATTAAATGCTTTAAATATATTAAATTTTCTATATGCTCACAATTTTTAGCAATCAATCATTTTTAATCATATTAATTTAAAAATTATATTTTGCTCTAATCAGTCTGTTTTTAGCAGTCAATGATTTTTAGTAAATGCTCTAAATATTAAGTATTACTCTCATCAGACGACTTTTAGCATTTAATCATTTTTGATCCCGTTATAAAATTTATATTTTGCTCTAATCAGTTTGATTTAAGCAGTCAATATTTTTTTATCACATTGCTTTAAATTTTAAGTATTGCTCTGATCAGACAATTTTTAGCATTCAATCATTTTTGATCATGTTATAAATTTATATTTTGCTCTAATCAGACTGTTTTTAGCAGTCAAGTTTTTATTACTTTGCTTTGAATATTAAGTTTCTTGTAATCAGACAATTCTGAGCAGTCATTTTTGATCAGGTACTTTTAAAGCATATGTTTTGCTAGAATCAGATGATTTTTAACAGTCAGCCATTATCGATCATGTAGTTTTAATGATTTGATTTTGTTTTAATAATATGATTCTTTAGCAGACAATAATTTTTGATCATGTTATTTTAACGATTAGAATTTGCTCTAATTAGACGATTTTTCAGTAATCAATCAATTTTAAACACGTTGTTTTAACGGTTACGTTTCGCTCGAAGCCTTTTCGTCGTTAATATTGACGACGTTTATTTCTACAATTCCTAACTCAACCACTGCACTGTAGAGTGACCGATGAACGCATGTACACTATAAAGTAAAGCAAATAAAATGTCTCACCGCTTAAACGTTGCGCCCAACAAATTCATTGTCGGCGATAAAACACTACAATGCCTTTTATTGATATTCAAAGGCCTTTGATCTTTGCGACATTCGAAAACAGGGGCGGTTGAATTTGGAACATGCGAGCAATATTGGAAAATAAAACGTGAAATATTAACGCAGCATTAATAATTCAAAACGTACAAAAAAAGGATGTATGTAGAAACAAATTGATTTTGTTCACTAGCTAGAGCTCTAATTGCCAGCTGCGGATGCGAAGTTATTAACCTTTCTGTAATATTCTTCATACAACGAGTTTGTTACTGCTGTAAATGCCACCTTACCGGCTAAACAATCACAGCTCAAATCGCAACTCGAATTACTACAACATTAAATAATGAGAACCAAAGAGGAAGCATTTTATTGCTTATGGATGTTTGAGTAAAGGAAAAAAAATTTACTTGCAAATTTTTCTCTGGATTAAAGTTTTGTTGCCTTCCAAGGGAAACACTCCGTTTGACATGTGGCGTTGATTCATCGCTCTCAATTAATACCCCTGAACTTGTGAAAGGGATTCACCTGCAGGATTTATTATTAATAGTGCGCAATCGAAAAAGTCTGGCGGTGATATTTTACGCCGGTCAGTTTACATATTAAATAAGATAATTAATGAGTTTACTTTATGCCCATACCGCCGGATTAAATCAATATGCCAATGATCTTACACACCATTTGGAAGTGCGCGCTCCACCAACTACTTCACAGCTAGCAGGGGGTTTAATTTTTTTGGAGCTGCCTTTTTTATTGAGGTTTGTTATAATATTCAGATTTATTGTATTTTCATATTTTCTATGTGAAAGGCCCTTTTTCTTGAGAAGTTATGCCTTTGCCGAGCCGCGGAGATAAGATCAAGCCTTCCAAAAAAAGACCATTAATTTTAAGTCGCAATTTTCCTATTCCAATGATTAATGGAATCCTGAGAATGGTATAAAACGTGTTGGAGGGCCTCTAATAAATGGAACTGCGAATTGCCATTTTTAATAAAGTCGTACGGGGTTAATGCATAACACAATTCGATAACTTTCGCACTATTTCGCGATAGTGTAGGGGCATTAGAAAATCAACTCTTGGTGAAGGCCCAGAGACTCCTGTTGCTTAACTTTTCGTTTAGGGAAAAAAATGTTTTCCAGAAAGCCAGTGACAGCGATTTCCTAAATCCCCATTGTGCTTATCTTGATTAGGATCTTGGCCGCGACGACACAAACAGAATTACATTAAATCCGAAAGGTATATGCAATTCCTAATGAATTTATTGTACAGCCGTAGCGAGATAACATAAAACGCGAATCTTACACAGAAAGAACGACACGCTATCCAACAAAACTTACTGTTCAACTTCAAACTAGTCACAATTGTTGCAGAGCCAGGTGCACCGCGTCGGTTCTATAAACCGCGTTAGCGTCGAGGCATGTGTTTGGAGATCACAAGTGTGACCTTTAGGACAGTTTTATTCATCATTATTATCTCTTTCTGCGACATTGTGGACGAATTTCCTTGGAGGTGACCATGAGAGGGATAATAATGAATAGTCGAAACTTGGTACGCGGTTGAGATGTGAAAAGGGAAGAATAGGAAAGGGAAAAGGAAAAGTAAAGGGAAAGGGAAAGGGAAAAGGAAAGGGAAAAGGAAAAGGGAAAAGGGAAAGGAAAAGGAAAGGGAAAAAGGGAAAGGAAAGGGAAAAAGGAAGGGGAAAAGAAAAGGAAAAGGGAAGGGGAAAAGAAAAGAAAAAGGAAAAGAAAGCAAAGGAAAAGGAAAAGGAAAGGTTAGCAGTTCTAGGAGACAGTATAGAGGAAGTGGTTTGCAATTTAGAGTTACATGGAAGAGGATATTTGTCTTTAAGGACTTTTACCAGTTTACGAATTTCTCATCTGCCAAAACAATTTTAAAGAAGGGTAGAAAAGAAAAGAAAGGAAAGAAGGGGAAAGAATGGAAGGGAAAAACAGGAAAGAAAGGAAAAAGGAAAAGGAAAAGAAAAAGAAAAAGAAAAAAGAAAAGGAAAGGGAAAAGGAAAAGGAAAAGGAAAGAAAAAATGATAAAAGGAAAGAAACGTTTCACGTGGTCGAAAAGTTTTGATCGAAATGCTTGTTTGTAATTCTTCTTGTCAGTTGGAGGTTCCCCAATCAATGTCGACAATACCAGTGTCTTATTTCTTTCTAAAGATGCGCGCTAAGTTTTAAGGAAATTGGCATTATATAACGCGTCACGAAATTAATACTTCGAACTGTTCATTTTGTTTCTCATGGTCTGTATTTTCCCAGTCGCTGGAAAAGTTTCCAGAGCCTTCCCACGAATTGCCACCTAATTAAAATATTCTTTGATCTACGCATCTAATATATCTGAATCTGAATTTGTGCGATACATAAGTTGAAAAGGTTAGGGGTCAAATATACCCTTAATGGGATTATGCGATTGATCTTGAAAAACAGTGGGCGTCCTTCTACAATTAACGAAACTTCTGATGAAAGTTAAATAAATATTGACAAGGAGATACTTCGCATTAGCTCTGGTTAGAATTCGTTAATTCGCATTTATTTAGATTGGTACAAAATTGAATGGAGTCGACAGTGTTGTACAATTAGTTGGGATGAGTCAGCCGGCCGATCGGGCAACCGATAATACCGAGAGATTAAAGACAAGTTTCAGTTGAAGACGTTGAAGTTATTGATATTTTCTATACAATGAAATGCAATGCAAAACATGATAGTGAAATCAAAAGAAAGGATAGAAGTGGAGAGGAAAGAAAAAGCAAAGGAAAAAGAGAAGGAATAGGAAAGGGAAAAGGGAAAGGGAAAAGGAGAGGGGAAAGGAAAGGGAAAAGGGAAAGGGAATAAGAAGAGGAAAAAGGAAAAGAGAAAAGGAAAAGGGAAAATAGAAAAGTGGAAAAGGGAAAGGGGGAAGGGGAAGGGAAATGGAAAAGGAAAACAAAAGAGGAAGAAAAAACAAAAGGAGAGGAAAATAACGGAAAGCAAGAAAAGGCAAAGAAGTATAAGAAAGGAGCCAACATAAGGTCGAATATAATTTAGCATTGTTGAGAATGATGACGTGTTTTCAGACACCGAGCTAAAATAAATATCTTGTTGGTTTTACTTCGCAATACGCAAGATGTAAAATTATGCATCGTTGCGGTAATTAAAAGTAATTAATACGAAATAAATAACCATATAGGGCAATTAAGTTGAAATATTTCTATATTTTCAAACTAATTCGTCGCTATGTTTATACGAATTGTTTTCTGTTACCACAGTCGCAGGGAGGAGAATTTTATTAAACTAAATTACGTTTCATTAATAAAACGAGGGGAAGATAACGCCGCATTATTTTTCCCCGGAATATTATACTTTTTTTAAATTTAATCTTACACAAAGCCTTTGTCATCTTGTGAAATATTAAACCTAATCAGTGCCCATTTAATTAAGCTGTACCACATAGTACGCGGCGGTTCCTAAAATTGCAAAATTTTATAAGAATCGCTCCGGCAATCCAACATTTTACAATGTTTCAATCAGTAACAGATGAAGCAATTATTATTATTATTATTATTGTTAAATTGTTTTGAGGTAGTAAACAGTTGACAGAGGAAAAGTTATGATTTTATGATTTAAATTTGATTATTGAAGTAAACTAAGAGAGAGAGAAAATGAAAGGAAAAGGAGGAGGAAAAGAAAAAGGAAAAGGAAAGAGAAAGGGAAAAGGAGAAGGAAAAGAAAAGGAAGAAGAAAAGGAAAAGGAAAAGAAAAAGGAAAAGGAAAAGGAAAAGGAAAAGGAAAAGGAAAAGGAAAAGGAAACGGAAAAGTAAAAGGAAAAGGAAAAGGAAAAGGAAAAGGAAAAGGAAATAGGAGGAAGAGGAAAGATATCTCAACTGCAACACAATTTTGAGGAGGAATCTAAATTTTCTTCACAAAATGAATTTCAGATTATATATATTCTGACAATATTTGTAACATAGGATTAGAATTGGAGACGACCCAAAAAAAACATGAACCCCATGCCTATTGTAAATATCTTGTAGCGCTGTAATTTTGTTGCAGTGTTTATAAAATAATTTATCTTTCGCTTGTATATTATAAAATAGCCATAATATTTGCCAAGTTTTTCAGCTGAGCATTATTTAATAAACCAGCTGCCACCGAATTGTTTAGCTATTTCGATCGTTTGTTTTAATAACTGTTTAGCAAAAACTTCAATAAGATTTCGCGTTTTTAATTACATCATAAGGATTGTCCACCTGCTTGAAAACATCATTGTTTCTTGTAATTTTTCGTTTATTTATTTCATTCGTCGGTTTATACAATTCGGCCCTCCTAGTCAAAACTGAAGTAAATAGACAGTAATACCAGTTTTGAAACAGGTTCTAAGTTTCGGACACGTCAAACTGGGTTGTCAGTAAATTTCACTCCGCGAACTTCTGCAAGAAATCATTATTTATTAAAAACTCTTAACTCAAGCGAATTTTATTATTTTATACCCGCCTTCTGGTCAATAATTGCGATGTACCACTCAGTAAAAAATGTTTCTTTAGAAACGAGTGAAATTTATTTCATGCGACATGCTGCACGTTTTTGCAAAAATACAGATTAACGTCAATTTTGCAGGTTTAGAAGTCATTAACAGCTACTTAACGTATTGAAAGTACAAAAATTGTACTCATACAGGGTGAGTCTTAAAATGGTAGTTATATTTAAACCACTGATTCTAGACAACTGTAAAGGCCCATTGGCGCTAGTTTCTATTTTATATTCCCAAGTATAAAGTCGTTTCGATGTCCAAATGAATACGACGAAACTGTTTCGGAACTGCTGGTCATTTTCTATATTAAGGGTTATCTTATCCAGTGACCACCAAACTGTTTGTTGCCCGAAAAAAATATATAAAAATTCTCTTTGTATTTCTTTTGAAAAAAAAATTTGAATATTACCAAGTGGAAGGTCAAAGGTCAAACAACCCATAGCTGCATGATCACGTGACATAGTATTTATCCAAGTTTGTTATTAACAGTGATGCAGCTTTGAGCTTTATTTCCTTTATTTTTCTAATTCTAGATTTGGTGTAAGCCTCAGGAGTCTTTTTAGGGGCTCTAGGAAACCCCAATAAACGGCAAGCAAGGACAGAGTTCCACACGTCCGATTATTGCTGGTACACTCGTCTGGATGTAAAAACTGCTGGGTGGGTGTAACCTCAAGCGTAACAAAGAAGTGAAGGGTACTCGCCGATTTATTACTGCATATGGGGACGTGGTTAATATAGCGAAGCAACACTTGTGTCTTTTTGTTCGTGTATTTACTTGACATCCGGATTTACTAGACTACAAAAAACTACAGAAATATTAAATTTCTCAGGAGTTATTACAGCGATTTCCTTGTTGTGCCAGATGGAAATGTGTTTCGACTTTTTAATACTCTCTCTTTGAAGAACATAATGCATCTTTTTATACTCTACGCAGGCTGAGGCCGTTCCTGCAGCAATTATATGACGGCGAGCAGGACCGGACTCAAAATTTAAAGTATTTTAAACACATATGCAAATTTTACATTTAAGGCGCAGATTAGTATTTCTATTTGAGTCAAAGGTTGGCTCCCAAATAGTTTTTTTAATTTAAAATAATAATAGTAATAATAATAAAACGTTAAAACTGCTCCAAAAAAATCTGCTAGTTTCGTGTTTTTGCGATATGATGCACGTTATATATGACCAGAAACTTGCAGAGACTATTTTTTCCAGAGCAGGCCTCACGAGCTGAGTGTTTTGGCCATAATATAAGTTTCATATTTTTTAAAATTATAGATTCCTCGACTAATACTGAGAAAAAAAAGTTTTTATAAGCATAAGTCTATGTTCTACGCCACTGGAAAATACCTCGGAAAACCACCTCAATTTTTCCATTACTCCTTTTTTTAAGAAAAAATCGCTCTACTGCCTTCAGTTGTTTTTCTCACTAACGGCTGAATTTAAGGTTTTTTACCAGGAGTACTTTTTTATAGGAAAGAAATAGGTTATTTAAAAATTTAAATCAAAATTGAAAAATTCCAGTGGCGTAGAAGTCTAAGCATTGTACCTAAATTATTCTACAGTATCTCAGTAAGGAAACAGCTCAGACGAACTTTTTGCTTGAGAATCAGCCAAGAAATCATGTATTTGCATGTCCTGAAAATATTGAAAGAATCTCTTTAAAACCCCAAGAAACAGTTCCTGCAACAATTAATAAGAAACTTAAGAAGTGCAGCTTTTTTAACGTTTGGCTCTTTTCCCCTTTTTTGTCCGAGGCCTCCGCTGGACGAACATAAAAAGCTGCACATCCCGCTCACGATGACAGCTCCTGCCGGAAAATAGGCTGCGCTTACCTTGCAAGGAGGCAGCAGGGATAACTCCGAGCGCAACGGCGAAGAAGTAACAAAACCCCAGGATAAGCATGGTCGCAACAGTAGAATTAGTCACACATGATCACACTCAACAACACCAGAAACAAATTAGGCACGGAACACACAGACGCGATGGTCACAATCCAATTTATCAAATTCCGGCCGGCGTCTTCAAAGTTTCGCCTGAGGCGCGCAGGAAGTTAAGGACAATTACGGCCACAGAAAATATTGTCAGGATCGCAAACGGCCCTCGCTCCAAGCCAACTTTATGGAAATGCAGTTGCGAACTTGGCTCTACACATGTATTATTCACGGGTATGGAAGGGTGGGCGGGTCCTATAAAAGCCGGTCAAAGTTCGACTCTCGCTGCAAGTTGGACATAACGTGGCTCGCGTGTTACTGAGCTCCGTGTAGTTCAAAATGTTGAAAGCGTGCGCGCGAAAGCCCCACTACCTACCTCACAGCGCCCTGTCCTGTTCTGAAGTTCTCTATCAATCCTGCTTCCTTTTCAGGCCGGATCGCAGCGGAATGAAGGATAATTTCGGGTAATTAATAATGCTTACTATTTAATTACTGCATCGTCCTATATTTCGGATCATTTTTAGGCGCCGCAACTTGCCAGGACGACGAGGCTGCGTCCTGCCTCGATTGTGCGACGAGTGTAATTCGTTTCCTTTGCAGGACGAAGAGGGTCGTCGCTGGCTGGTGCGAATTGTCGCGTCCGATATTAACACGAATATTTGATGTGACGCGGAACACTGATACACATTCCAGTTGACGTGCAGTCCCTCTTATACCGGCTGTCCACGGATGGAGTTCGCAAATGCAAGGACATTTTTATTTAGCGATTTACGAGGCAACGTTTATTTGCTGTCTCTCTCTTAAACGTCTTGAAAATCCATTCGAATTTTAGTTTATAAACCGGCTGTCCATGGGAAACTTTGTTTAACAATTCACGAATTTTTCCTGGTAAATCGTCAGAACAACGGTCTTCTACTTCCAAGTCTCATCCGTGAACACCCTGTATAAAGGGTATTTCTTAAATATGTGTAAAAATTCAAGGGGTTGGTTCCTTAAGTCAATCTGCTAAAATAAATTCCGAGGATCCTAAAATGCTTGGGATCTATGACCTATTGAAGAACATTAGTCGAGTTAATTAAGTCGAGTTAGTTGAATAATTCAATTTAGTCGAATTAGTAGAATTAATTTAATTGATTTACTCGAATTAGTTCGAGTTAGTCTAATTAGACAATTTAGTCGAATTAGTCCAATTAGTTAATTTATTTGAATTGGTTGTGTTAGTCAATTTAGTCAAATTAATCGAATTAATCGAGTTAACTAAATTAGTCGATTAGTCTAATTAGTCAATTTAGTTGAATTGATCGAGTTAGTCGAATTAATTGAACGAGTTAATCGAATTCGTCGAGTTAGTCACATTAATTGAATTAGACGATTTAGTCAAATTAGTCGCGTTAATTGAATTAGTAAAATTAATCGAATTAGTTGAGTTAATTTGTTGTGTTAGTGAAATTAATTACGAGTTGGTGGAATTAATTGAATTAATGAATTTAGTTGATTTATTCGATTCAGTCGTGTTAGTTAAATTAGTTCAGTTAGTAGAATTAGTCTATTTAATCTAGCCGAATTAGTCAAGCAAGCAAAATTAGTCGAGTTAGTCAAATAGTCATTTTAGGCGAATTAATCGAGTCGATAGAATTTATGTTAGTGGCATTAATTGAGTTAACGAACCTAATTGAGCTGGTGTAATTCATTGAATTACTGAAATCAGAATTTATCGGAGCTTGTGCAATTAGTTGAATTACTGAATTTAATTCAGTTAGTCGAATTAGTCGACTTAGAGAAATTAGTTCAGTTAGTTGAATTACTCGGCTTAAAAGAGTCGAATTAGTAAAATTAGCGAAATTTAGTGGAGTTAGTAACTTTGGGCAAATTAGTTGAATAAGTCGAATTAGTCAAATTTGTTGTGTAGCAGAATTAATTGAATTAGCTAATTTAATTGTGCTAGTGCAATTAGTTGATTTACTAAAATTAGTTTAGTTAGTCGAATTAGTCGAGTTAGAGAAGTTAGTCGACTTAACAGAGTCGAATTAGTAAAATTAGCGAAATTAGCCAAGTTAGTCGAGTTAGTCACTTGAAGCGAGTTAATTGTGTAAGTTGAGTTAGTCAAATTTGCTGTTAATCGAATTTTTTGTGTTAGTAAAATTAATTGAATTAGCTAATTCGATTGAACTGAGGTAATTAGTTGATTTATTGAAATTAGTTAGTAGTTCAGTTAGTCGAATTAGTCGAATTTAAAGAGACGAATTAGTAAAGTTACCGGAATTAGTCAAGTTAGTCGAGTTAGTCACTTTAGCCGAATTCGTTTAGTTAGTCGATTTGTTATATTAGTAGAATTAATTGGACTAGCGAATTTAATTGAGCTAATGTAATTAGTTGAATTACTAAAATTAGTTCAGTTACCTACTCTAACAAGTCAAGTTAGAGAAATCAGTTCAGTCAGCTGAATTGTTGATTTAAAAGAGCCGAATTAATAAAGTTAACGGATTTAGTCCAGTTAGTAACTTTAGGCGAATTCGTCTAGTTAGTCAAGTTAGTCGATTTTTATGTTAATAGAATTAATTGAATTAGCCAATTTAATTGAGCTGGTGTAATTAGTTGAATTACTAAAATTAGTACTCGAATTAGTAGAGTTAGAGAAATTAGTTTAGCTAGCATTACTCGACTTAAAAGAGTCGAATTAGTAAATTAGCGAAATTAGTCGAGTTAGTCACTTTAGGCGAATTAGTTGTGTAAGACGAGTTACTCAAATTTGTTGTGGGTCGAATTTGTTGTTAGTAGAATTAATCGAATTAGAGAATTTAATTGAGTTGGTGTAATTAGTTAAATTACTGAAATTAGTTCAGTTAATCGTATTAGTCGACTGAAATTAGTTAGTTAGCTGAATTATTCAAATTAAAAATGTCGATTTAAGTGAGCATAATTAATCGAGTTAGTCGAAATAGTCACTTTAGGCGAATTCGTTTAGTTAGTCGAGTTAGTCCATTTGTTATGTTAGTGGAATTATTTCAATTAGCGAATTTAATTTAGCTGGTGTAATTAGTTGAATTGCTGAAATTAGTTCAGTTAGTCCAATTAATCGAATTAAAATAGTTGAATTAATTAGTAAATTTAGCTGAATTAGTCGAATTAGTCACATTAGTCGGATTAGTTGAGTTAGTCAAGTTAGTTGAATTAATTGAATTAGTGAATTTAATTGAGCTGGTGAGATTGGTTGAATTTATGAAATTAGTTGAATTAATTGAGTTAGTCAAATTATTCGATTTAATCGAGCCGAATTAATCCTATTAGCGAAATTCGCCGAGTTAGTTACAATAATTGAATTACTCTCAGAACGCAAATTTTAAACTTGAAAAATGAATTATATCAAACTCTTTATTTTTGTTTTCTATCTTTCACTGTTAATAATGTATCGTCAGCAGACTTTGCCTTTTTCGAGAACAGACGAAAAACTAGTGCAAAAAAATTGCTGCCGATGTAAATGTGAATCACAGAACCATCTGGATAATTTTAACAACAACAATTATTGTATTCTAATCATGGCACTGTTGCCACATGGTCTGTCGCCGACGAGGTTCTCAAGAAATAAAATCATCTGGTTTCCATGCTGTGGCAAGGCGAAATTTAAAATTAGCCAGAATATCAGTGGAGCAATAAAGCGGAATCGGAATTATTCCCGAGGTTATATTGCAGTCCGTGTATATCCGGAGTAAATTTGAGAGAACGGTTTATTAAGTCTTTTTTATCGTTGCAGAAGTGCGAGCATCCAGGCATCTGTTGACGGCCAACTTAATAAAGTTTCAAATCTGATAACTGCAGAATTGGTTTTAGTTTTTGCATTAAAATTCAAGTGGAAGACTTAGCAATATTTCAGCGGGCAAGAACTTTAATATTTGTCAAGTTTTATGCGGAAACTGAACCTGGAGCAATTATTATTTAAATTGTATTCCGAGTGCGCCTAATTAGGTGATCTTCAACTGTTTAAATAGTTATAACGTTGCAATTCAGACCTCTACATTTTAACGGGTCAACAGCTGCTGACAGCTTATTAAATATTACTCAATTAAAATACCCCTGTAATTAGTTTTATTAAGCGACATGACCATTGACTCGACACGAACCGGCATGCATATATTCCACGCATTGTTTCATTACCTAATAAAGAAATATATACACTGGGAACAAAACACTGTCAATATGACTACGAATAAAAATCGCCTCCAGAAGTTGCCAACTTAAATATGGAAGCGAAAAACCGACGAAAAAATAAATTTAATTCGCCAACTCAATGAATTCCTCTAACTAAATCGACTAATTCTAGTAATTTAATTCAGCTAATTCGACTTATTTAACTAGTTCAACTAACTAGATCATTGCAATTAAATTCGGTTTAATTCGAGTTACCCGAATTAGTCAATTTAATCGAATTAGTCTAATTAGTCAGATTAATCGGAATAGTCAAATTAGTCGATTTAGTCAATTTAGTCTAATTAGTCGAATTAATCGAATTAGTACGAATTAATGCAGTTGATTAGGTTAGTGGAATTGGTCAAGTAGTCGATTTGGAGAAATTAATATACACTAATTAGTTAATTTAGACTATTTAGCCTACTTTAGTTGGTTGAAGTAGTCAACTCACTCATACTAGTCAATTTAGTTGAACTAGGTAACTTAGTCGAGGCGAATTAGTCAAGTTAGTTAAATTAGTCAATTTAATCGAGTTAGTCAACTTCATCAAGTTAGTCGAATTAATCAAGGATAGTTAGGTAATTTAGTCGAATTAGTGGATTTAATTGATATAAATTACTTAATCGAGCTAATCAAATTAGTCGAGTTAGTCAAGTTAGTTGAATTAGTCGAGTTAGTCAAATTAATTTTAGTTGAGTTAGCCGAATTCATCGAGTTAATCGAATTATTGCATTATTCGATTTAGATGGATTAGTTCAATTAGTTGAATTAATATATAATTCCAGACTAAATTTAATCGAGTTAGTTAAATTAGTCAAATTAGTCGAATTAGTCAACCTAATCGAGTTAATAGAATTAATAAAATTAAGCGAGTCAATTTAGTCGAGTTAATCAAGTTAGGTTCAGCTTTCTCTTCCTTCAAATATGTTCTTCACTTCATCAGCTATGGATCCATTCATTCCCCATACCTCCTGCATCTATCTCCGAATTAATCGAGTTAGTATAATTAGTCGAGGAAATCGAGTTTGTTTAATTCATAGATTTAGTTATATTAGTTGAATTACTGGGATTACTCAATTTAGTCAAATTAATTGAGTTACTTGATTCAGTTCATTAATTCGATTTAGTCAATTTAGTATTAGAATTTATCGAGTTAGTCTAATCAGCTAAGTTTCCGAGTTAGTATGTTCAATCAAATGAGTCAATTAGTCGAATTAGTCCAATTAGTTGAGTTAGTCATATTAATCAATTTGGTCGATTTAATAAGTGTTCTGAAATTAATCGATTTAGTCTAATTAGTTGAGTTAGTGGAATTAGACACTTAAACTAGTCGAGTTAGTCACTTCAGTCAATTTAGTTGAATTAATAACTCAATTAATTCGATTAACTTTACTAATCCGAATAATTCAATTAACTCAACTAATTCAACTAAATTGACTAATTCGACTAACTTGACCAAATCAACTAAATTGACTAATTCGACTGTTTATTGACGTTGATTTTAGGACAGAGAAAACCTGAGCAGAAACCTGGAAAATTCCTATTTTTTTGGAGTTTGCGCGCTATATTAGGCAGTGGGAATTACCAGGTATCTGCCGTTGTAACTGATAACTGATGATGTGAACTAATCGCTACTATTACAGTCTATTCCACTGCATATGCAACACTCACGGCCCCGTGCAATAGAGGCAGCCGCGTAATCCAAAGTGTTCGTGTTTCCTTCTTTGGGACGCTATTATGCACAATAGACTGTGTAATAATTATCAGCATTACACATTATATACGCCGAATTGAATACACGCGTTATTGTGTATCAGAATAAATTTATGCAACAGGCGATACCGATAGCTGGAAATTATCAGAGTACTGCTATGGCGACAGGCAATTAAGTCTGTCGGATTTTTGTCCACATTAGTATTTTCTATCCTCCAGCCTTCGTCTAGCCAATAACGTAAGACGATATTGCGACGAGAATTTATATGCGGACCAGGTACATTCGCCGTTTTATTCATAATCATTTCATAAAAACAATTTGTAGACACATTTCACGTCTGAGCGATATTTCAGCATAAAAACTTTGCGTCACCCGTACACCTCCTTTGCATCCGCCAAATACTGGCACGGAACGGTCATAAAAGTATGTACTCGCACGTTTGTGCCGCATAAAACAACGTAAGAGTCGTTTAAGGTAATGCCAGACGTATTCTCCTCAGATACATGTATATGTGACAGACAGGGAAAAATCAAATGTGTTAGGGGAGCGCCCTTTCGTGTAGCCGGAGACTGTTCAAATCGACGAGGGTGTACAAATCAACATTTAATAAGCGTCACGCAATGTTCAGTTTATCAATAACGCACATAGATGCGCATCATAACCGATCTGCTAACGCAGGGCAATAAAATGCGCTGGCACGACTAGAAACCCATTTTTATCGAGGACTACCTCGAATAATTCCATTAATTCGAATAATTCGGCTAAATTGATAAATTTGAGTAACTCGATTAATTCAACTAATGTGACTAACTCGACTAAATCCGATAACTTGACTAATTCTGCTCGATTAATTCAACTAATTCAATTAACTGAACTAATTTAACTAGCTTGACTAATTTCATTAATGCGACTAATTCCACCAGTTCAATTAAGTTTGGCAACTCTACTGATTCCTCTAGCTCGACGAATTCTAGTAACTCAATTAGTTAGATTAATTCGGCTAAACCGACTAATTTAACTAATTCAATTAACTAGACCAATTGAACTAAATTAACTAATTTGAATTAATCGAGTTGGCCAAATTAGTCAATTTAGTCGAATTAGTTGGATTAATCGGAATAGTAAAGTTATTCGAATTAGTCAATTTAGTCGAATTAATCGAGTTAGTTGTGATGTACGAATTAATGAAGTTGATGGAATTGGAAAGTCGATGACCAAGTCGATTTAGTCAAATTAATTAGTATAGTAGAACCAAGTAATTAGTGGAGTTAGTCAACTTAATCGAGTTAATCAAATTAATCGTGTTAGGCAAGTTACTTAAATTTATCGGGTTAGTCGAATTAGTCAATTTAGTTGAGTTAGTTAAATTAGTCAATTTAGTCGAGTTAGTCAACTTAATCGAGTTAATAAATTAATCCGGTAAATCAAGTTAGTTGAATTGATCGAGTTGGTCGAATTAATCAATTTAGTCTAGTTACTCAAATTAGTCAATTTAATCGAGTTAGGCAATTTCATCGAATTAAACGCATTATAATAATAATAATAACTCTTTATTCCAGTGAGATTTATAGTACAATGAATATTTAAAGTAATAAAAAGTGATAAAAGACTAAAAATACCATTGGGGAGCGGATAATTAAGGCTAATAAATCATTGGGTAAAGGCTCTTTAAGGCTAAGAAATCACCGGAGAAAAGAAACTAATATAAAGGTTAAAAAATTATTGGGGAAAGGCTATTAAGAGGTAGAAGATCATTCAGAAAAGTATCGTTGGGAAAAGGCTACTAAAGGCTAAGGAATCGTTGAGGATAAACGATGAAAGGCTAGAATATCATTGAGGAAAGGTTATTAATGGCTAAAAAAAGCATTTGGGAGAAGCGATTAATAGTAAAATAATTATTAGAGTGATAAAAAGTGATAAAAGGTTAAAAATGCCATTGGGGAAAGGATAATTAAAGCTAAAAATAAAGTAGCGTAAAGCTATTAAGAGCTAAAAAATTATTGGGGAAAGGCTGTTTAAGGCTAAGGAAAAAAGCTGTTGAGAGTAAAAAGTAATTGAGGAAAGGCTATGAAGGGCTATAAAACATTGAGGAAACGCTAATATAAGGGTTAAGAAATTTTTGGGGAAAGGCTATTAAGGGCTAGAGGATCATTGAGGAACGGCTAGGAAAAGTTAAAATATCGTTAGGAAAAGGCTATTAAAGACTAAGAAATCATTGAGGATAAACGATGAAAGGCTAGAATATCATTGGGGAAAGGCTATTAATGGCCAACAAAGCATTTGGGAAAAGCGATTAATAGTAAAAAAATTATTGGGGTAATAAAAAGGTTAAAAATGCCATTGGGGAAAGGATAATTAAAGCTAAAAACAGTAGAGTAAAGCTATTAAGAGCTAAAAAATCATTGGGGAAAGGCTGTTTAAGGCTAAGGAATCATCGGAGAAAAGCTGTTGAGAGTAAAAAGTGATTGAGGAAAGGTTATGAAGGGCTAAAAAACATTGAGGAAAAGCTAATAAGGGTCAAGAAGATATTAGGAAAAGGCTATTAAGGGCTAGATCATTAAAAAGAGGCGATAAAAGGCTAAACTATCGTTGGGAAAAGGCTAAGAAATTACTTCAGATTATACATAATTTTTCGTTTTATAGGCATGCGTACCGTGTAGCGTTGCTCTTGATTTGTGGCTTTTCGCTTCCAAGGGTAGTTTTGTAGTTTTTAAGTGCAGTACATTCGCTCATTTAAATAAATGCTATCCTGCAGTGACACAGAAATAAAATACATATTTTTGTCTGGTTGTAAATGTCAGAGAACTTGAACTTACTTATAAATTTGTGTGTTAAAAATATTTATTGAGAGCTACATAAGTTTTAGTATTTGTAATGGCCGAATTAAAACGAAATTTACAACAGCATCTGAAAGGAGTTTTATTTTGCAGCTCCTTTAAAGGTCTCTTTGTTATGTAAATTCGCGAAAATTGATTTGGAATTCTATTTGGAGAGGAATGTCAAGAAACTGAATAATTCTTTTGTAGATCTGAAATTTCTAGTAATCTTCTGTTTATATACAGAAAAAAAGCAGACGTTGCGAAAGACACAGCATAGCTTTCGACGCTATTAAATAAACTTCGTTTCCTTTTTGTAGCGCAAATGTAACCAGTATCGGGTGGCTGAAATTTGACCTGTGTACGTCCTTAGTGTTTTCATAAATAAATTTCCTTCGTTTATGTTTACGTGGAGGAAACAAAAGCGATTTCCAAGGTAAAAATGAGATATATCTCTATTATTAAAAGCAAGTATATTAGGTTAAGGTTGAAGTACTGAAGAATGTAGCACCCTGTATAAGAAACAATTTATATCGTAAAAATTTAAAATTGTTCCAAGTGCTGTTCACATTCCTTTCCTGTAGCCCATACATTCGCATAGCAGTGGACCGGTTTCTGGCAATTGGTCCTCATCGGCACGACAGGTATTGCGCACCCACCAAGAGAATTCAAACTATTGTTGATGAAAATGAAGTTTTATCCTGCTATTAACGAAATAAAGATGCCTTAATGGTATTTATGACGCCGGCAATAATTCTAATGGTTTTATTTATCTGCGTTTTAAAACGGAAATGTTTCGAGCCCACACTTAAGCATCATTTATGAAACATAAAATGACTTTATACAGTTGTATTATGTACTGTGAAGCGTGTCCTTTGAACACTCATAAATTTATTTTATGAATTAATTCCCCACATTTTATTTCAAAGAGTTTTATAACTTTGTAACCCGAAAAAGTCCCTTTGCCGCAAAACCACAACAGAGCAGATTTAACATATTTTCAATACCACTGTTCACCCTCTCATTGGCTTAGGACTTTATTCATCCAATTACTCCGGTTCACAGGCAAAACTTTATGATGTTTCACTCAAATCGCATTGTGTATTACATTCGCGGCTAACGACAACATTTTGCATTATTTCCCGTCGAAATGAAGTGGGAAAATATCAGTACGGAGTGCCGTTGCGCGGGGCAGTTTAATTAAATGTTGGGCAGTAATTGAAAATTAATTACCTCATTTAAAATTCTGTTAATAATTCAGGCAATCGATGGACTTCAAACTGCTCGCGGGGCGCGACCCGACGTCTATTTTAAATGGCTTTTAAATCGAAAAACTATGACTAAGTAACTGGACAATTATTTTAATATTATTCAACTAATTAGTTATTTCTCTTCGCGTGTACAACTAATAAACTTCCCTCTGCGTTTGCAACATTGTTCCGCCTCTTATCGCCATTTTAACGCAAACATTTTCAAATAATATCAAGTCGCTTTGGTGCAGCGTTCAGTTATTCTGTTTATTTTGAAAAAGATGCCTCCAGGTCGTTTAATTTGCATATATATGCAAGTGTGGCAGTAATTGTGCAGATAACTTGATAAATAATGACAGTAATGGGATAATTACTTGTCTTGCAGCACGTAAATTCACCGCTGGCCTGGTATTTAATAATTTCGCGTACACAAATCGTATAAGTGATACCTACGATGGTGGAGAACTAGCCACTACAATATACTCGAGGATAATTACTGCATAAACTATTTAAAACAGTTTTGCGTATATTTTTAATAATAAATCAGTTCCCACTGTAACGAAAGGAATTAAAATAATTCTCATCTCCTAGAAAGCTACAGAATGGGGTAGATGCAAGATAAAAATGTTGATTAATATCTAAGTAGGATCCGGCGGGGATCTTTGAGCCGCCGCGCGTACGATTTGTATAATATTACCACTACCGAAACTTAATAATGGTTACTAACTCGCCCCAGGCTTGTTGGTAAGTTAATCTAAGGATCCTGCCCCTCTGCAGAAATAGAAAATCACTTGCAGCATTTCTTGGGACGCTCCCTTATCGCACTTGCGCCAGCCACCTTTTCCCCAAATTAAATCTTACCCCTCTACACGAACTTAGCCTACTATTTTTACGTCTTCAGCTAAATTTTGCCAGCCCTTAAATAGTCGCCTCCGTCACATAAAATGTGTAAATCCGGCACTGATTAAGTCGTCACAATGTCTTGACTGGTCGGGATAAAACTCAGGTCAAAGTTGAAAATAATATATATTCATATTGAAATATATTAACGATCATTGCAAGGCATTGACACGGATTTATCCAGCTGCGTTATTTGATGCTGTTTACCATGTGGCACAGCTCTGTGAGGCTGACCCTCTATATAAGTTGTTTTTTCTCGGGGTTTTTTTAGTTGAAAGAAATTAAAGATTTTGGGAAAAAAATAGTCAGACAGGGTTTCGGGGTAGAGAAAGTGAAAAAAATTGAGGGTTTCTACTTTAAAATTGAAAAAGTTAAAAAATAAAGCTGCCCAGCTCCTGCTGGGCTGTCTCTTCCGAAAGAAGAATATAGAGTTGTTTAAAATTCAAAACAATTAAAGAATAAAGCTGACAGCCTCTGCAGGGGAGGAGGCAAAAATCGAATTTTTTTTTTTTAATTTAAATTTTTTTTTTTTAATTGAAAAGATTTAAAAAATAAACCACACTTTTTGGAAGGAAATATAGTGTTCCTCTTTAAAATTGAAAAAATAAAAAGAAATAAAGCTGATAGCGCCTGCCCCTACGGGGTTGTCAGGGAAGGAAACAAAAATCGAAAAAAAAAATTTTTTTCAAAATTTTTTTAATCTTAAAATTGAAAAAATTTAAAAAAATAAAGCACATGGGCTGTCTTTTTTGAAAGAAATTTAGTGGTTCCTCTTTAAAATTGAAATAATAAAAAATAATAAAACTGACAGCGCCTGCCCCTACGGGGCTATGAGGGGAGGAGGCAAAAATCGAAACAAATTTTTTTTTAAATTGAAAAAATTTAAAAAATAAACACATGGGCCGTCTTTTTTAAGAGAAATTTAGTGTTTCCTCTTTAAGATTGAAATAATAAAAAATAATAAAACTGACAGCGCCTGCCCCTACGGGGCTATGAGGGGAGGAGGCAAAAATCGAAACAAAATTTTTTTTAAATTGAAAAAATTTAAAAAATAAACATGGGCTGTCTTTTTTAAGAGAAATTTAGTGTTTCCTCTTTAAGATTGAAATAATAAAAAATAATAAAACTGACAGCGCCTGCCCCTACGGGGCTGTCAGGGGAAGAGGCAAAAATCGAAACAAAATTTTTTTAAATTGAAAAAATTTAAAAAAATAAAGCACATGGGCTGTCTTTTTTGAAAGAAATTTAGTGTTTCTTCTTTAAAATTTAAAAAATAAAAAAAGTAAAGTTGACAGCCACTGTTAGGGGAGGAGGCAAAAATCGAAAAGTTAATAAAACGTCAATGTGACGCTTGGTAAGTCTGTGGATGAATTGAACGTTTTTTCGATAATTTTCCAAAAAACTGTCAAAAATGACGTTTAAACGTCAAAGCGAAGGAGAGGTCCTATCGAGGAACCGAAAACGGCTTCGGGATCCTGTCTACACATATGCTCATTCTGAGGTCTCTTCTTGGCACCTCCACCAAACCCGCTTGTCTTATACTTTGACCTAATTTTCCTCTATCCACTGCGACATTTTATGTTCGCCGGCGTCAGTTTCGAGCAGGTAATCCGTATCAGTTTCTGCATGTCTTTGCTGGCAATAAAAAAGTTACCGACTCTTTTGAAATGGCGCAATCTTAATAACGTAATAAATGAACGACGTTTTCATCAGCCCGGCGACAATACCGTAAGTGAAGAGCCTTAATACGAGTAAAAATAGTAACCCTAGCCATGGTATCGCTTATCAGGTTTACGGCTGGAACAATCTCTAATGATCATTTATCACTTGGCGAAATGGCTGAGATAGATCGATTGTCTCTATTCTGAAGTGGCAACCGCTCATCGTTCACATGTATCTGGATTTCTGATTTCTTTCTGGTATTCTTCTCCACGTGATTTATTACTTATACGGTCACTCCTAAACGTATTGCGATGGGGAACCTCGAGTTTAAATCTTAAAATATTCAATTTTTTCCTTTAAAATAAATCACCGGGAATCCGCAACGTCTCGCCCCGGCTGGCTGACGGACTCTAAACTCCGACCTTTCCAATGCCCATATGTACGCATAAAAAATAAGAAATAGTTTAAAGTCGAAAGCATCAACAGCTTTGTTTACGTCGCACTACACATGGTCATCAATAGCAGCTTCAATTAGTTTCCAGGGTTTGATAGCAAAAAAACTTTCGTTGAAAATTAATGATCATATAAAAATAATTACGAGTAAATTTTGGTTCGGTTATGATCGCACTAAACGAGCCTTAAAGTCAGAGTAAATATATGAATATAAACGATTTTCCAATTTTCACAAGCCTACCGGCGTGTATGCTAAAAAAATTATCTGGTACCATAGTCGACTGCACCTTTCGGTGGCTCCCAGCAGAAGTTGCAAATCTCCGAGGATTTCGCCTATCCAAAAAATGTAAACCCGCTAAGTATTGAGTACATAATTCCAAAAACTTTTGAGTGTTTTTTAATACTTTAACCTTCTTTGCACGCTGTAGAAAGTCCGTGCCTGCCCTCCCCGTCCTGGCGCTTATTCTTGGACGAAAAAATTAAACACAAATATATATTCAACAGAGTATATTTACAGACGTCCAAAAACATTGACATAATCCAATACCAAACAAGAGCGGGTGACAATTTTAATGGACTAATGAAATTTCTTTGAAACAGATACAGTTGTACGGCTTGAAAGCAGTAAATGTAGGTACACAAATATTTGCTTTGCAAGGATCAACTTAAACAAAACACTTGTTAGAAACACAGAAGTCTTTTTATAAGTGCTCAAAGTTGTTTGTTTTTCATTTGCATAGACAGGGCGGTAAGGAGATATCGCTAAGTTAGTTGTTTCTCTATTTCCGGTCGTCCACGTTAACAATAAGCTGCTTAATAATAACAGTATATAATGGTTATTTTCCACTACAATAATAATGAGAGAGAAAAACCAGTGTTGTGGAAAATTAGAAGCGGTACTGATTTCGAAATATAATAAATTTTTTATATTTTTACTGGTCTTACCTTTCATTTATTTTTTGTGTCCGCCACTGCCCCCAATGTATTGTATTTATTCAGGTTCTAATAGCGGCCTACATTTTTATTCGTTTTAATGACGGAGCTAAGTTGCTAGTTAACAAGGCGCATTCTGCTCAAAAACGTTAATTTTTAAAATCGTCGAGAGATGAATTGCATTCACATCAACATGGACAAAAGCCTTTTGTAATTTTCCATGGAGAGGAGTGTAATAGAATGAAGATATGTTTTAATATGTTTCTATAACGACCGGCCGGCCGCGAATTTTGCAGTGAGTTTTTTTTAAATTTTGAAGTGTGTTCATTGTGGAGGAATTTGTCAGGAATTTGAATTTAAATTTTATTGGTTAACATGCCTTATAAGATAAAGAAACCTAAATCTGTTCATTCGAGTCGCTTAATACTATTAATTTCATTCGATTAACCAACTTTTGATACAATCGAGTCTAACCATTTTTTATCTATTATTCGCTTTTTCCAAATGCTCTTTTAGCCTAAATAACCCTTAGTCTCATTCTCTCAAATATTTTTCAGCCCTTAATAGCCTTTTCCCAATGATATTCTAGTCTTTCATCGCCTTTCCTCAATAACTTCTTAGCCCTTGATTGCCTTTCCCCAATGATATTTTAACTATTAATCGCTTTCCCCAAATTATTCTTAGTTCTTCATAACCTTTATTGATACTTCAATCCCTAATCAGCTGACCCAATAATTTATAGCCATTAATAGGCTTTCCTAAATGATGTTTTAACCCTTAATAGCCTTTCCCTGATTTTTTAGCCTTGAATTGCCTTTCCCTAATGATATTTTTACTATTAATCGCTTTTCCCAAATGCCTTTTTAGCCATTAATAGCCTTTCCCCAATGATATTCTACCCTTTCATCGCCTTTCCTCAGTGATTTCTTAGCCCTTAATTGCCTTTTCCCAATGACATTTTAATCATTAATCGCTTTTCCCCAATTCTTTCTTAGCTCTTAATAACATTTTTCAACTCCTAATCGCCCAATTATTGTGTAGCCCTTAATAGGCCTCAATGATGTTTTAACCCTTAATAGCCTTTCCCTGGTAATTTTTTAGCCTCGAATAACCTTTCCTCAATAATTTTTTAGCTTTAATAGCTTTACCCCACTGTATTTTTAGCTTTAATTATCCTGTCCCCAATGGTATTTTTAGCCCTTTACCACTATTTATCACCCTAATAATTAATCGCTTTTCCCAAATGCTTTTTTGACCATTAATGGCCTTTCCCCAATGATATTTTAGCTTTTCCTCGCCTTTCCTCAATTATCCTCTAGCACTTAATAGCCTTTCCCCAATAATTTCTTAACCCTTATATTAGCGTTTCCGCAATGTTTTTTAGCTCTTCATAGCCTTTCCTCAATGATTTTCTACTTTTAACAGCTTTTCCCCGATGATTTCTTAGCCTTAAAGAGCCTTTCCCCAATGATTTTTTAGCTTTATTAAGCTCTCCACAATGATAATTTTAGCCTTTTATCACTATTTATCAACCTAATAATGTTTTAATTATTAATCGCTTTTCCCAAATGTTTTTTAGTCAATAATAGCCTTTTCCCGATAGCCTTTTAACCCTTGGTCTCATTTTCCAAATATTTTTCGGCCCTTAATAGCCTGTCCCTAATAATATTCTAGCCTATCATCGCCTTTCGTCTGTGATTTCTTAGCCTTTTCCCAATGATATTTTAATCATTAATCGCTTTTCCCCAATTATTTCTTAGCTCTTTTCCCCGAAGGATTTTTCAACTCCTAATCGTTTTGAACCAATTATTTTGTAGCCCTTAATAGACTTTCCTCGATGATGTTTTAACCTTGATTAACCTTTCCCCAATGATTTTTTGGCTCTTAATAGCTTTACTCTACTGTATTTTTATCTTTAATTATCCTTTCCCCCTTTTAACCTTTTATCGCGTTTTATCACCCTTATCATTTTTCTACTATTAATCGATTTTCCCAAATGCTTCTTTAGCCATTAATAGCCTTTTCCCGATAGCTTTTTAACCCTTAAATCTCATTTCCCAAATATTTCTTAGCCCTTTATAGCCTTTCCCCAATGATATTCTAGCCTTTCATCGCCTTTCCTCAATGATCTCTTAGCCCTTGATTGCCTTTCCCCAATGATTTTTCAACCCTTAATCTCTTAACCTAATTATTTTGTAGCCCTTAATAGGCTTCCCTCAATGATATTTTAGCCCTTAATAGCCTTTCCCCAATAATTTTCTGGCTTTTAATAGTCGTTTCCCAATATTTCTTTTATCGCCTTTTATCACCCCAGTGATTTATCAGGAATTAAAGGATCGTCTTATTATTATCTTAGCCCTTAATTGCCTTTCCCCAATACATTTTTAACCATTAATCGAATAGTTTTCGAGTTCTTAATAGTCTTACTCACGCACTAGCAACTAATAATTTAAAAATATCACAATGCCCAGCCTTGCGAGCGCTATTTACGATTCCATAAAATATCTATTACGGAATTAATGCATTTTCCAGCCGGATTGACAGCGAAACGAGTGTTTCTTTATTATATCCTGAGCGCAAGGTAAGGGTCCTGCGATAAAGGCTCTGCCTCCTTTTTGGATACACAAAGAAATTAAGAAGTAAGCTTTTTACGCTCCACTACCACCAAATCGCCGGCGACAATTCCACCAGGAAAACGTAATCGTTTCTGGGAAATTTCTACATTCCCGCTGCCTGAATGCCTCAAATGAACATATTTCTGGCAAATGGACTACTGTAAATTGCAACAGTTTAAAAGGCTTTCGTTAAGACCTTTTCATACGCTACTCTCTAATGTGGTCGCGTATGCCAGGGTGGAAGGCACGTAAGTGAAAAATGTGGGAGATGCACTCGCAAGTTACTAAAAGCCCACATTAATATTAAGGATAGCCGAAGGATAAACGTAAAATGTTGGTTATGACTATTCCTTAATGGAGACGCCGGCCGGCTATTATTATCGCAACTAAAAATAAAACAGCATGTGCTCCATTTTATCAGGAATTCCACAATAAGTTCAAACTAAAATTTTTCCCATTTCTTTGTGCTTTTGGATGGCAAAATTAACAAGAGATGTTATGAGAACGCGTCACAACTCTGGTGTTCCACAAGGATACAACTTACGGCCCACTTTGCTTCTCCTTCGCATTAACGACTTGCTCTCTACAATAATCAATCTCTTACCGAGACTTATACACATTTTTAAAAATGATAGTCGCGCCAAGAAGCCTGTGCTTCTGGAAATAGACGCCAGCTAGATTAACTTGAACTTAACTATCATTACCGAATGGAATAAAAACTGACATTAATTCATCTAAAACACAGTCCGGTGTTCCCCAGAGAATCTAACAAAAATAGGCTAAACAAGCTAGTGTCTAGGAGCCCTTCCATATATATGCTTATGCAATCTATGATAATCTTCTGCATCATTGCAACTTCTCACCCCTTTAACCGGCAACTCCGGGCACAAACAGTAAATCAGTGTTTTATTTTAAGCAACATCGCAGCGAACAATACTGTAAATACCTCGCAGACCTCCAAGGAGCACACCTGAATTTATGCGCTGCAATAATTCCATCAACGTTCCTGCGACTCCTGCACCCGTTATACTTCTTGCCGGCTTAATGGGGAGAATTCCGGATTAAACTCAACCCCGTTCCGCTGTACAAAACCGCCGACGCGCTCTAATTCTCAGTTCGGCTATTTAATAATGCATCTGTGTAAAAAATAATCGAGGCACCTGGATTACGAGGGTGGAGGCGTAAATTTAAATTAGCCGGAATGTATCTTAATAATATCTGTCTCATTGACGAGGCTAATTTATGCGCAAGCATGGCTATAACGTAATTCTTGTGGGTACACGGAACAATAGCTCATGATTGTGTTTAATATTTTAATGTATTAATGTAATTAACCCTGCGTGGAAGAGTGATTTCCGCAAGGTTGACGACTAAGACCTGATTAGTTTAAGCAGAGATGTAACTGGGAAATAGTAGTCGCCATATTAGAAATCAAATTAAACAAAAAGGTCTAATAACCAGCCTTTGGGGGGCAGTTAATAAAAACTTTTAATAGCCTTTCCCAATTATTTGGTTAGCCCTTAATCGCCTTTCCTCAATATTTTTTTTAGCCTTTAATCGTTTTCATGTTATTTTTAATTCCTTAGTAACCACCCCCCCCCCCCATGAATTTATTAGCACTTAGCCTTTCCCCATGATATTCTTATCCTTTAATCGTCTATTCCCAATGAGTTTTTTACTTTTAACGCCTTTCTCCATTGATTTTTATCTCTTAAAAGCTTTTCCCAACTAATTCTATAATTATTCTTAATCGCTTTCCTCCAATTATTTTTAAACCCTTAATAGCCTTTTCCCCCATGATATTCTTAACTTTTTGTCGACTTTCCCCCATGTATTACTTTTTCTCGCCCCGAATAATCTGTCCAGGATAATTTTTGAGCACCAAATATCCTTTCGCTCATGATATTCTTAGCCTTTTATCTCCTTTTCCCAATGATTTTTCAACGTTTAATCGCCTTTTTCCATTGATTTCTAGCTCTTAAAAGTATTTTCCAAATGATTTTTTAATTATTAATCACTTTTCTCCATTAATTTCTTATCCTCAATAGCCTTTTCCTGGTGATTAACAGCCTTTCCCCAAGGATATTTTTAGCTCTTAATAGCCTTTTCCTCTATAATATGCTTAGCCTTTCATCGCCTTTCCCCAATGATTTTTTAAACTTTATTTGCCATTTTCCATTGATTTCTAGCTCTTAAAAGCCTTTTTCAAATAATTGTATAATTCTTAATCGCTTTTCCCCCATAATTTTTTAGCTCTGACTAATAATTTTTATCTTTAATAGCCTTTTTCTGGTGATTAGTAGCCTTTCCCCAATGATATTTTTAGCCCTTAATAGCCTTTTCCTCCATGATATTCTTAGACTTTTATCGCCTTTCCCCAATGATTTTTCAATCTTTATTTGCCTTTTTCATTGATTTCAAGCTTTAGAAGCCTTTCCCAAATGATTTTTTAATTCTTAATTGCTTTTCCCCAATAATTTCTTAGCCCGACTCCAATAACATTTTATTCTCAATAGCCTTTTCCTGGTGATTTGCAGCCTTTCCCCAATGATATTTTTAGCTCTTAATAGCCTTTTCCTTATGATATTCTTAGCCTTTTTCGCCTTTCCCCCATAATTTTTAAATCCTTATTACTTTTCCTCAATGAGTTTTTAACCCTGAATAACCTTTCCAAGATAATTTTTTAACACCAAATAGCCTTTCGCCCACGATATTCTTAGCCTTTTAACGCATTTTCCCAATGATTTTTCAACGTTTAATCGCCTCTTTCCATTGATTTTTAGGTCTTAGCCTTTTCCATACAATTTTTTAATTCTTAATCGCTTCTCCCCCATAAGTTTTTAGCCCTGACTCCAATAATTTTTTATCTTCAATAGCCTTTTCCTGGTGATTAGTAGCCTTTCCTCAATGATATTTTTAGCCCTTAATATACTTTTCCTCTATGATATTCTTCGCCTTTTATCGCCTTTTCCCAATGATTTTTCAACCTTTAATCGCCTTTTCCATTAATTTCTATATCTTAAAAGCCTTCAAATGATTTTTTAATCTTTACCTGGTTTTCTGCAATTTTTTTAGCCATCTCTCCTTTATAACCCTTAATAGCCTTTCTCCAATGATATTTTGCCCTCGATAGCCTTTCCCTGATTATTTTAGCTCTTAATAGCCTTTCCCCACTGATATTTTTAGCACTTAATAGCCTTTCCCTCATTATATTTTAGCCTTTTATCGTCTTTTCCCAATGATTTTTCAACCTTTAATCGCCTTTTCCATTAATTTCTAGATCTTAAAAGCATTCTCCAAATGATTTTTTTATTGTTACTTGGTTTTCAATTTTTTAGTCATATGTCCTTTATAACCCTTAATAGCCTTTCCCCAATGATATTTTGCCCTCAATAGCCTTCCCCTGATTATTTTAGCCCTTAATAGCCTTTCCCCAATGATATTTTTAACTCTTCCGATTTTCTTATGCCCCAATAGTCATGATGATTTTTCAAATTCTAGACGCTGATGTTTCCACCTATCGAATTGTACATTTCCGTACTGCTTCAATGTGCCATATTTTTAAGCGAAAATGATGGAATTATTGGTATACCCTTGTTAGCGCAGTCAGCTTAGTTTTGGATATACATAATATTATGTACAATGTGTTACGTTAGGCGTAACACGTTAGATATAATACGGCACCAATTATTTGGCAAGGGTTAGTGCGTAGGGGAGCTGTTTGCGCTAAAACGCCTTCCCTGTCAATATCGAATAACATGAATGAATACAATGGGGTGTAAATATTATCACTCCGCAATAGATAACACATACACACACCGCTAAGAATCGTTGATGGGGTTTTGAGTGGGACAGAACCAAAAGCGGAAGATTGATTGATTGGTATTTTCCTTTCTTATCACCGGAAATAGCATACGTTTCGTGTGACGTCATCAAATGGTTTAAGTGGGAAGCTTGCGGTGATTCGAGTTGTGAATTTACGTGTAATACCAATTTTCCAGTGACCATAGTCATTTTTTAGGGTCGACGCACCTTGTATACGCACCAAGGCGCCACTGCTAGTCCATCAATGTAAGACAGATAATAAATTCCTTATGAAGTATGGAAAAATTACTGCGCTTATTATATTTCATCGTCGTTGCTGCGCCCTGTCTTCGACGTGATGGAGCGGGTGCGTAACTGTATAATTCTTGTTTACCTGTCTATATCGCGAGACAAGGTGATGGTATATATGTATGATATTGTGTTTGATTAAAGGGGGCGCTATTAACGCCATCGATCTTCGTGGCATGACTAATTCCCAACCGTTCTCCTATTAGGCGCCCGCACATGCTGCAGCTGCGGCCCCATTTATCTGGAAGAGCGGTGTGCCTGTGCGGCACTGGCGATGACTAAGCCAAAAACTCGTAGGTGTGTAATTCGATAGTAGGTATCAGGAAAATAATGCTCTTATGTTTGTATCCTAAGCAAAGTGTTTCGCAATTATTAATCCTCATCGGCTTGCCGGGCACAAACTTTTGTCAGTTGTCAAAATTAATATCGCATATTTTTAAGTCATGCTAATTCTGTGGTAGATTTTGGCAATTTTCCCATATTTTCTCCCCTCAGAAGCAATCGTGAATAATTAAAGCGCCATGTTAAAGGTCGGCGGTTTAAATCATTCTAATTTAAAGTAGGTATCGTCTTTTGGGATCTTTGAACTTCGCCTTGAATAACAAGGTAAAAAGACATAATACTATTTTCGGCTTCGGCGATGGTGAAATTAAAAAGGCAAATTTAATTTAGGGGATCTTAGTTAATTAACGTCGATAATTAAATTTAAATTTTTTCTCAGGTAATCATCCCCCTTATCTTACACTTTGTTCCTGTTGCTGTAAGCCTGACGTTGGGAGCCTAGATATAAGGACTTCACCCTCCGTATTTTGCACAGGGTTGAACTCCACATATTTTATTAGGCACAATTTTTTTTTTAAACGCAAAATAAATAATTTGTTACCAGAAATCATTGATTTCAGGATTTAAATCGCTTGCAACTATTTGATATTTGTGATGCTTTTAGTTTTAAGAAACCTCGTATTTTTGCACCTAGGATTCTTTCTAGCGTTCTGAACACTATCGATCGCGTCAAGCATTCCAATTTTAAAATTTAATTTAGCGATTATTTAAGAATTGATTAAATATTCCCTATGCAGTGCTCTTTCATATTTTATGAAGATATTAAATATAAAAATATCTCCCTCCGTGAGAGTAAGACTTTCAGGCATTGTTCAGAGACGCTGTTCTCTACTTTGATAAATATATAAAGGATTTAATTTATCTCTTACTTAAAATCAATTTTGTATAATAAGTAGTAATAGTAATAAGCTAATTTTTTACATCTCAATAATAGAAAATTAAGAGAGGCCCTATAAAGAGCTGTAGCTCAGTTAGTAAACCTTTAAAAATTTAAATTTCTTTACATTACTTGTACATTTGATTCAAGTGTGGAAAAACTAATTAGTCCCATATGAGAAATTGCTCAAACCGCTAAAATTGGCAATTCAGCTAAAAAGACCCCTGTATTAATTCGTATCTCCACTGCAGTTCTATCCAGGACTTTCTTGGAAACCGCCAGGAGAGAAAATGCTGTTTCTTGCACTATAAACTAAGAAACTGGCGCCCAAAATTTTCTATTAAATACGGGGCTCTCTTGCTGAGAGGATAGCCTGAAGATGGTAAGTAATAAGCCTTTACATATGGAAGAAATAAGAACCTAAAGAGGGATACAAAGCTTGATACATTAAGAATTGATGTAACCGACGCGAGAGCCTTAAAATTAAAACGTTATTTATACTAAGGCAGACTATAATTCGAGCTATGTTTACCGTTGCTTTAACAGATCAGGGCACGAAACATCTTGCTGCCAGCATTGTCTTACGTATTAAGTATAAGCGAAAATTATATTCCAGCAACTAAACCCATAACAATTGTGTCTTACTTTGTCGGTGGAGGTAAGAGCAGATAATATGATTAAATAATGTATTCATAAGTAATAAGCTCTCGAATTCAACCCTAAATTTCAAATAGCGAAGGGTCGGGGTACGTGGCGCAGGTTAAGCTCTATTTATGTTTTAGTTCAGCTTAGACAGTAACTTTTCCGTTGACCGGATACAACGCAGGGTTACATTCTGTGCGCTATTTGAACTTATGCAAGAGTGGCGGGGGTACAACTATCCATAAATATCCGTGTCATTAACCGCCCCCTTTCGCCGCACACAATTGCGGGTTTAGTGCTGCCTTAACGCGAAAGAGGATTATGCGAAGACGTTATTTTTACGCAGTTCTCGTTATAAATGTATTCAGACGAAAACACACTTAATTATAAATAAATCAACAGGTGCACAGGCGACTAACTTGAATGTAGGGTTGTTAGTTCGCGATTGCTGCTCACCTCTCGAGTACCTACACATATTTTAAATCTTCTCAAATATACCGTAATCCCGCCACCTCCACCCCCTCCAGGGAAAGTTAATATATTCAGTATTATACGAAAATAAAAACCAACAATTTATTTTGCGGGATGACAAACTAGGATGTATAATTCATTTTAAAATTGTTTTACCAACTGATGTCGCAGCGTTGGAAATCTGCTTGTTCCATGTTAACTATGAATCACCCCTCCGGGTATCTGTCATTTTGACGCCAACTTGATACGTATTTATCACTGATTTTCATCTCTTCGCTTTGTACATCCGTCTCTATTTAATGGTATGCGCTTTCAAATGTGTGCAGCAATTCGTTATTCGAGTGTTAACCTCCGTGGTAAACACCGATCCTCTACTTGCGCCTGACAGTGGAATGGTTCATATTTGCGCACTTCTCCCCGACATAATATAATATCTCTCTGGAATATATATACCCGGTAATAAATAGTGTTATATGTGCGTTCTATACATAGGACGTCCTCGTTTCGCGTTCCGGAGACTGCGCCTCCGCTCTTTTACGGGTTCATATTAAATTTCGATAAATATATGGTGGATGCGTATGTAGAGAATGCCTACTCTGTCGCTTTACAGCTCAAATTGCGACCGAGCATCTGGGAGCAGCGTTGAGAGCTCAATAAGGTTCATTTCGTAAAGGCCACAGTCACTAGCAAATAATACTCACAAGTTTACGTGGGGTTACACACTTAATTACGAAAAATCCTTCAGGTGCACAGCTGAATCTAGACTGACCGGAGCGAAGAAAAAAAAATAAAATTAATTTTTATTGTATTTAAAAATATCTTTTGATATCCCGAAACCATTGCGGTTTGTTATTATTACGTCGATAATAGCTGTTACTTATCTTAGATTCGCGGCTTCTCGAAACATCAAGCATTTTAAAATGATCAACGCAGAAAGAAACCGGAATCTCTTCTTCAAATCGTCAGCTTCGTGAAAACGTTAGAATTAAAAGTAGTATATTAATGTGGGTTCTAGCTCTTCTACCGTATAGTTTCTTACAGAACTATGTAGTAATTTTTCAGATTAATGGTATCCACATCTGAACAATATTTGAGCCAAGGAACTTTGGTTCGAAATGAAAATCTGCCAAAAGGGGTTTTTGGGGTCAAGAAACACGATTACGTGCATATTTTTGACTGATGACCTAGTTGGAAGCGCCCAGCTGCCAATTTGTTGGTAATAAATCACCTCGCCACCTGAATTGATTGTTTTTGCAAAAAGAAATTCTTGTGGGGAGGGTGGGTGATAGACCCAGGATAATTTTTGATCATCCCCCATCTTACAACGAATTGAATGCTGATAATTGAAAGGATAGTGTTATGTTGGCCTTCAATCAATGTCAGAAACTGCTCCGAATTTTCCCTTGTATATTAACCAGCAAAATGTTGATTCTCTTCTTTAAATCGTCAGCTTCTCTTCTTCTCTTCTTTAAATCGTCAGCTTTGTGAAAATGTTAGAATTAAAAGTAGTATATTAATGCGGGTCTAGCTCTCCTTCTGTGTAGCTTCTTACAGGACTACGTAGCAATTTCTAAATGTAGGGGAGCCAGATCCTAGTATAGCCGTAGTGGACTTGCTAACTATAATTGACAGTTAAAAGGGCAAATCTTGTCAATAGTCAATTGTGATTATTATTTAAGAAAAAAATTTGTTATATGTTCGGAGACTTAGATTGAGGAAGGGCTAAAAGTGTCTGTTAATATAAAAAAAGATAAATTGCAGTTTAAGGTTTTAGATGTTATTATTGTAAGTCAATATTTTTTTAGGTGTCCTGAAACTGTGGCGGTTTGTTTATCATGTCGATAATGGCTCTTGCTTATCGCGGATTTACGCGGTAAAATATTTTCGGATTTGTTTCCGCGGAGGTTGACGACTCAGGAGCAGATGGCGGTGTGAAAACATTACTCTTCTCTAAACAAATAACTCGATGGCGCGGGGCGTGGGGTCAATCGAAAACAGCGGATACCTGAAATTAACACTCGCTTAATCATTTACGGCTAAATTAGTCAGTTTCGCTTTCGAGCGGCGCGGCGTATAAAGCCAACATAAACTCGGCAAATATTTACACCTGTGTTAATTCCGTATAAAAATTCCGCGGTGTTGCATATTTCCGTAATCAATCAACTTTTATTGAGACGGAGTTTTAGAGTGAACATGCTTCGATACCTACCTAAAGTTGGTGTAGTGTTTTCTTAAAAAATGCACATGTCATCAATCAAAATGAAGGAGAGCCGCCGCGGTACTTTGGGGGGCGGAACGAGGAGAGGTTACGGCTGCCGACTTTCATGTTCTTAATTAATGTGTTTGCCTTCTGTTCCAGAGCTGCATTCAGGGTGGTTCGTATTCGGCGGTGATTTGATTAAGAATCAAGGATCATTATAACAATCATATTGATGCATCTTGCATCTACAGAAGCTCCTAGCGCTCGTTCAAGATGGGTACCCTTCGTCCTAACAATGATCTACATTGGTCTCGGTACTGAAGATCATCAATAGTTTGCTGGCCAAATACAGGAGCCATTCGATTACTTGGGGCACATTATTCTGGAATCTACAGTCACTAACTATACGAGGTATGGGGAATCTGTAAGGAAACATAATGGTCATCGCAAATACAAAAAGAGCACAATTTTTCGCACTTGTTTCAAATTGATTTTACGTTTCTTAATTGACTCATTGTTTGATAATGACATTAGACTGATAAAATATGCATGGCGTCTGAAATTGTTGTCAAAGTATATAATAAAGCGTTTATTTTATGATTGCCAGCCACGTAGTAACGTTATCGTTAATCATATTTTTTACACCGCCTACCACCAACCTATAACAGTACTAATGATTACCTTCTATCAAAAAAAAGACTAGCTTTCGATGGGAAACAATAATTATTAAGTCACCGATAATGGGGCGTTAACTGTGGTTGATAGAAAAAAGAATAAACATCTGATGTATTGTTTCTGCATTATTAAAATTACAAAAAATAACTGGTTCTTCATTCAAATAAGTGTAGTGCTAAGTCCTTCATACCCAGTGTGGAGCTATAGGTATTAAAATATTAATTAATAATAGTCGAGTAATTGAATTGATTTTGAATTTTGATGGCATTTTTGATAAAATTTTATATAAAGAACTAGAAACTGGAGCAAAATAGGTAGTGCCGCCAGGGTGTGGGTGGACAAGACAGCCGAAACGTTAAACATTTGAACATAAACAACGCTCACAAAACCTGAAAACTATTTTAGAAATCATCAGCTTCGTAACAGTTTTAGAATTAAAAGTAGTATATTAATGCGGGTTCTAGCTTTTTAGTAATGTAATTTCTTGCAGGACTACGTCACAATTTTGTGAGTGGGGGCCATTCTAGATGCGAGGAGATAGATTCTAGTATACCCCTGGTAGGCAGGCTAGTTATAATTGACAGTTACAAGGGCAAATCTAGTCGATGAGAAGGGCTCCCCAAATTCTATTAGCTTACCCTCCCATTTCCCCAAATACTATTAAATCACCCTTCTAATTTCCCAAGTACTATTACACTTCCATCCATTTTACAAAATGCTATCAGCTTACCATTACTATTATATCGTCCTCCATTTCCCCAACACCTATTAGCTGATCCCTCCAGTTCCCAAAATACTATTCACTCACCTTTTTATTACCCATATATTATTATCTCACCCTCCCATTCTCTCAAATACTATTAACCGATCCTCTATTTCCCCAAATACCATTACCTTACCAGCCCTTTTCCTCGAATACTATTAACTCACTATTCCAGTCTCCCAAATACTATAAGCTCGCCCTCCCATTTCTCCAAACGTTATTAGCTTGTCCCCCATAGTATTATCTCACCTTCCCACTATCTCAAATACTATTAGTTGATTCTTCTAATTATCCAAATATAATTTAATAATTTTATGTCCTAGCTCTCACTCCGTATCCTTCTCTATTAACCCACTATTTAAGTCTCCCAAATACTTATGCTCGCCCTCCCATTTCTCCAAACGTTATTAGCTTGTCCCCCATAGTATTATCTCACATTTCCACTATCTCAAATACTATTAGTTGATACTTCTAGTTATCCAAATATAATTTAATAATTTCATGTCCGAGCTCTCACTCCTTATCCTTCTCTATTAACCCACTATTTCAGTCTCCCAAATACTTAAGCTCGCCCTTCCATTTCTCCTAACGTTATTAGCTTATCCCCCATAGTATTATCTCACCTTTCCACTATCTCAAATACTATTAGTTGATTCTTCTAGTGATCCAAATATAATTTAATAATTTCATGTTCTAGCTCTCACTCCGTATCCTTCTCTATTAACCCACTATTTCAGTCTCCCAAATACTTATGCTCGCCCTCCCATTTCTCCAAACGTTATTAGCTTGTTCCCCATAGTATTGTCTCCCCTTTCCACTATCTCAAATACTATTAGTTGATACTTCTAGTTATCCAAATATAATTTAATAATTTCATGTCCGAGCTCTCACTCCTTATCCTTCTCTATTAACCCACTATTTCAGTCTCCCAAATACTTAAGCTCGTCCTCCCATTTCTCCTAACGTTATTAGCTTGTCCCCCATAGTATTATCTCACATTTCCACTATCTCAAATACTATTAGTTGAATCTTCTAGTTCTCCAAATATAATTTAATAATTTCATGTCCTACCTCTCACTCCTTATCCTTCTCTATTAACCCACTATTTCAGTCTCCCAAATACTTTAGCCCGCCCTCCCATTTCTCCTAATGTTATTAGCTTGTTCCCCATAGTATTGTCTCCCCTTTCCACTATCTCAAATACTATTAGTTGATACTTCTAGTTATCCAAATATAATTTAATAATTTCATGTCCGAGCTCTCACTCCTTATCCTTCTCTATTAACCCACTATTTCAGTCTCCCAAATACTTAAGCTCGTCCTCCCATTTCTCCTAACGTTATTAGCTTGTCCCCCATAGTATTATCTCACATTTCCACTATCTCAAATACTATTAGTTGAATCTTCTAGTTCTCCAAATATAATTTAATAATTTCATGTCCTACCTCTCACTCCTTATCCTTCTCTATTAACCCACTATTTCAGTCTCCCAAATACTTTAGCCCGCCCTCCCATTTCTCCTAACGTTATTAGCTTATCCCCCATAGTATTATCTCACCTTTCCACTATCTCAAATACTATTAGTTGATTCTTCTAGTGATCCAAATATAATTTAATAATTTCATGTTCTAGCTCTCACTCCGTATCCTTCTCTATTAACCCACTATTTCAGTCTCCCAAATACTTATGCTCGCCCTCCCATTTCTCCAAACGTTATTAGCTTGTTCCCCATAGTATTGTCTCCCCTTTCCACTATCTCAAATACTATTAGTTGATACTTCTAGTTATCCAAATATAATTTAATAATTTCATGTCCGAGCTCTCACTCCTTATCCTTCTCTATTAACCCACTATTTCAGTCTCCCAAATACTTATGCTCGCCCTCCCATTTCTCCAAACGTTATTAGCTTGTCCCCCATAGTATTATCTCACATTTCCACTATCTCAAATACTATTAGTTGAATCTTCTAGTTCTCCAAATATAATTTAATAATTTCATGTCCTACCTCTCACTCCTTATCCTTCTCTATTAACCCACTATTTCAGTCTCCCAAATACTTTAGCCCGCCCTCCCATTTCTCCTAATGTTATTAGCTTGTTCCCCATAGTATTGTCTCCCCTTTCCACTATCTCAAATACTATTAGTTGATACTTCTAGTTATCCAAATATAATTTAATAATTTCATGTCCGAGCTCTCACTCCTTATCCTTCTCTATTAACCCACTGTTTCAGTCTCCCAAATACTTATGCTCGCCCTCCCATTTCTCCTAATGTTATTAGCTTGTTCCCCATAGTATTGTCTCCCCTTTCCACTATCTCAAATACTATTAGTTGATACTTCTAGTTATCCAAATATAATTTAATAATTTCATGTCCGAGCTCTCACTCCTTATCCTTCTCTATTAACCCACTATTTCAGTCTCCCAAATACTTATGCTCGCCCTCCCATTTCTCCAAACGTTATTAGCTTGTCCCCCATAGTATTATCTCACATTTCCACTATCTCAAATACTATTAGTTGAATCTTCTAGTTCTCCAAATATAATTTAATAATTTCATGTCCTACCTCTCACTCCTTATCCTTCTCTATTAACCCACTATTTCAGTCTCCCAAATACTTTAGCCCGCCCTCCCATTTCTCCTAATGTTATTAGCTTGTTCCCCATAGTATTGTCTCCCCTTTCCACTATCTCAAATACTATTAGTTGATACTTCTAGTTATCCAAATATAATTTAATAATTTCATGTCCGAGCTCTCACTCCTTATCCTTCTCTATTAACCCACTATTTCAGTCTCCCAAATACTTATGCTCGCCCTCCCATTTCTCCAAACGTTATTAGCTTGTCCCCCATAGTATTATCTCACATTTCCACTATCTCAAATACTATTAGTTGAATCTTCTAGTTCTCCAAATATAATTTAATAATTTCATGTCCTACCTCTCACTCCTTATCCTTCTCTATTAACCCACTATTTCAGTCTCCCAAATACTTTAGCCCGCCCTCCCATTTCTCCTAATGTTATTAGCTTGTTCCCCATAGTATTGTCTCCCCTTTCCACTATCTCAAATACTATTAGTTGATACTTCTAGTTATCCAAATATAATTTAATAATTTCATGTCCGAGCTCTCACTCCTTATCCTTCTCTATTAACCCACTATTTCAGTCTCCCAAATACTTATGCTCGCCCTCCCATTTCTCCAAACGTTATTAGCTTGTCCCCCATAGTATTATCTCACATTTCCACTATCTCAAATACTATTAGTTGATTCTTCTAGTTCTCCAAATTTAATTTAATAATTTCATATCCTAGCTCTCACTCCTTATCCTTCTCTATTAACCCGCTAGTTCAGTCTCCCAAATACTTAAGCTCGCCCTCCGATTTCTCCAAACGTTATTAGCTTGTTCCCCATAGTATTGTCTCCCCTTTCCACTATCTCAAATACTATTAGTTGAATCTTTTAGTTCTCCAAATATAATTTAATAATTTCATGTCCGAGCTCTCACTCCTTATCCTTCTCTATTAACCCACTATTTCAGTCTCCCAAATACTTAAGCTCGCCCTCCCATTTCTCCTAACGTTATTAGCTTGTTCCCCATAGTATTATCTCACCTTCCCACTATCTCAAATACTATTAGTTGAATCTTCTAGTTCTCCAAATATAATTTAATAATTTCATGTCCTAGCTCTCACTCCGTATCCTTCTTTATTAACCCACTATTTCAGTCTCCCAAATACTTTAGCTCGCCCTCCCATTTCTCCAAACGTTATAAGCTTGTCCCCCATAGTATTATCTCCCCTTTCCACTATCTCAAATACTATTAGTTGAATCTTCTAGTTCTCCAAATATAATTTAATAATTTCATGTCCTACCTCTCACTCCTTATCCTTCTCTATTAGCATATAAGTTCTTGAACCTATTTAATCTTCTTTTACAAATTGCAAACGCCAAGAAGCAAGTCATTAAAAATCAACTATCATGGTGGATCAACGTCTAAAATAATTAAATTGTAATCTTACGCTAGATTTTTTATACGAGTTTAAAAAATTGCCTCGTAGTACTTGACAGAAATAACTGTGATGTAACAGTTTCTACATTATTAATGCAACTAAAAAAATATAATAAGGATAAAAGGGTATAATTACGCACGCGTGCAATTTGTTTTCGTGATAATTAACATAACTTTTTATTTAACCGAGTGGCGTTCCCACGATTCAATTATTCTAAGACGTTTTTTCTGACGGGATTGTTTATTTAGAAGACTAATTTGTGTTTACTTTGAAACAATTTCACATCCTATTTATATATTATATTATTATTTAAATGTATGATATGTTTTGTTTCTGAAGAAGACAGTAAAGAGTTGTCGAAACGTCGACTTAAAAGATAGTTAATATCGTCGGTGATATAATTGATCGCCTCGAATCGGTTACTGCTATTTATATTCTATTACTGACTTCTTATGTGTTTATTATAAAGTCCACGACATAAATTTTACTTCGGAAAATTGTCATAGTGAAATATTAGATAATAATAATAAATCACCTTTATTCCGTCCTCAGGTCCTGAGGGAACGAGGCGTAGGTGTTTTACTGCTCAACTAGGACTTCCTGTCCACCAAATATATATCAATATATGTATCGAGATGAAATATAATACTCAGTTCGCGTAAACAAATATACAGGAGACAGGACGAAAAATCCTTTCTTTCCACGCAAAAAATGGCGGAAACTGGTATTTATAAATATGTATAGCGAAAAATTAAACCGTCCTAATTCGGCCCTGCTACATATCTAAAAGGCTTCAGACGTATCACACATCGGTAAAGAGCGATGAGATCCTGAATACGTCCTCGTCTCCTTTTGCAATTAAATCCGAATTAAAATTGCATCACAATTTAAATCTGTGTATGTAATTATTGCCAAGAATAATATTAATGGAGCCTCATTTGTCTAAGTTGAAATACTACCTTCATCATTTATCTTTCATTCGTATACGCGCCTTCATAATTTTTGTAATGCCATTAATAGTTGTCTGAGTTGGGACTGGTTTTCGGTTTGTATTCAGGTATTTGTTTACATATACGCCAAGTGCACTTTTTTAGACTCCAACCAGCGTTGCTGCGTTCGCTGACTGAATATCCGCAATTGTACGCATGACCCCATCTCACTACACTTCTGAGCATAATGATAAACAATAGTAGAGGGGTCGTGGTGTGGTGGCGCTTGGAGAAAAAACGTTTCCCAGCCATTGTATGCAGAGTTTTATTTTTTCGGAAATCGGTAAGGCACACGTTGACCTCTGCGATCACCAGACCTAGCCCCTTTGTGTTTTCTCTGAGGAGGTTCATTAAATAAACACATATCAAGTTTCCTATCTATCCTGGCAGGCTATTATACGTTCTGTGTACATAGACTGGCGGACAAGTTCTTTTCAATCGATATTTGTTTTCAGAGAGCGAGTCGGATTTCCCTGCGAACCTTTGATGACTATTAAGCCTTTGACTCAATCAAGTTGGGGTAGTAAACAGGGGATATCAAGGATTCCTGGATTAATAGAGCCCGATGAACTCCACGAGTCGAAGAATGGGCCACTTTTGCATTCTGCTCTGCACCTGGCTAGCTTCAGATAACTTAGTAATTAATGAAGGTCCTTGTCGGCGAACTTTCCCTTCATTATTTGTCCTAGCTAACTGTTTAATCAGCCGCGAAAATTCCTGCTAACCACTTTTAGTGAAAACAATTTAAATTGTTCCCTATTAATCTTGGTCGCGCTGTCAATTTGAGAAATTCAATGTCGATTTTTCCAATTAATAATCCTAATTAAAAGGAGGGCGTCTTAAGGATGACGACAATAAAAGAACAGGAGTCTCACTCAGTTAAGTACCATTAAATTCGTTCATTTATATAGAGCTTTGGAATTAGCAACATATATTTTTCAACATTTTATTTACCTGTCTCGATGCACCGCAAGTAACACCAAAGAAATTATTAGTAAACAACATATTTAAATAGCATAAGCAACGCCTAAACTAATTAGCAATTATGGTTGCAGCTCTTTCACTAAACGGATTATACATTTCCTGTAATGAATCGCTACAGATAAATATTTTCGACAATTTAATTACCTGTCTCGATGCACCGCAACTAACGCAAACGGGGCTATTAGTGAACGACCTGTTCACGAATCGGAATGCTAATATAAGACCTGGATTGGTATTCGGGATCGTAGATCGTGAACATAAAGCTTGACCGTAGAGGCATGTACGAGTACCAAAATTATGGCGCATTAACCCATAATTACGTATCTATGCCTCTAATTGACCTCGCTCTGCAGCAATTTAAATTGAATTAACGGGGTAACATCTAGTCATATATCTCGAGTTATTTAGTTTAGTGTTTATAGGTATAATAGAATAGAATAAAAATGGAATAGAATGCACAGTAAAAACCACAACGGTGCGAACGTGGCAATGCGAATTTTTTTTAAGAAGAAAAAATTAATCTGACGCACACCCTGTATATTAGAAATTAAATTATTTCGAAATTTATGATCGACACTTCGTTAACCGAAAAATTCCTATAATAATAACAGTTATTAGCGGAGAGTTGTCTACCGCTTCAATAACACGCCTAATAGTTTCTAAAATGGCCAATTAAAGTGTTTATATTGATTATACTTTACCACCTTTTCAATTAGTTGGATGGCCTATCATTTACTCAACTATGTTACATCATATAAATTGCTGATTATATTGCCGTTAGTATTTTTTTTTATTGCTCAAAGATTAAGGTCAAATCACAGTTCTATAAGGAGTTTCAAAATTTAAAGCGAACTCCCCCCTGTATTCCCAAAAGGGGGACTTTTTTGGATAATGATTCAACGCATTGAACCCCTCTTCGCGTGCTGCCATCGGGAAGTTCGGCAATCCAGAATAGACCGTGATTAGCACGTTACGCACGTGATTGTTTAGTAATAATGGCACACATTTATAACGATAATGAACTTGCTGGGTGTTGTTAGTGTAGGCAGAATTAAACGAGTAACGTTTCCCATTGAGATTTCACCCCGCCACGCCGATAGATAGAACGCGGTGACATCTGCAACGCATTCCATGAATTGTATAAGTTCTTTAAATAGCTACCAAGTGTCTGAGCGCTCTTATGGAAAAAAATTACAGCTATTTTATGGAATTTATGCGTCTCATCTGGAGCGCAATTCACTGTGGAAAAAACTGTAGGAATTTAATAGAATTAAATAATAAATAAATAAATAAATACACCACATGTAATTACGACCCCCTTTATCCCAGAAGGCTGAGCCTTGTGCGGGAGGGGGCTACACATTTAAAGACAAGGGACACACATCCAATATCCGTGTATAATGGAAAAATCCCTCTCACAGTATTTTCCATTGCCACGACCGGGATTTGAACCCGGGACTTTTGGGTGAGAGGCAGATACTCTACCATCTCGACCATCAGTCATACTTTAATTGAAGTGTTTTATCTAGAACGCAGTTCTTTATGGAATAAATTGCAGGAATTTAACAGAATTTAAGCATATTATCTGGAACGCGATTGTTTGAATTTAAGCGTTTTATCTGGAACGCAATTCGTTATGGAAGAACTGTAAGAATTTATTAGAATTTAAGAGTTTTATCTGGAACAATGTTCTTTATGGAAGATTATAAAATTTAATAGAATTTAACCGTCTCATTTGGAACGCAATTCATTGTGGAGAAAAACTGTAAGAATTTAATAGAATTTAAGCGTTTTATCTAAAATGCAGGAATTTTACGGAATTTAATCATCTTATTTGGAACGCGGTTATATGGATTTAAACGTTTCATCTGGAACGCAGTTCTCTATGAAAGAAATTATTAGAATTTAACGTTTCATCTGGAACGCAATTCATTACGGAAGAAATTGTAAGAATATAATAGAATTTAAGCATTTCATCTGGAACAAAGTTCTTTATGGAAGATTATAAAATTTAATAGAATTTAAGCGTCTACTTGAAATATCGTGGAAAAAACTATGGAAAAAATCTGTAGGAATTTAATAGAATTTAAGCGTTTTATCTAGAACACAGTTCTTTATGGAATAAATTGCAGGAATTTAATAGAATTTAAGCGTCTTATCTGAAATGCGGTTGTTTGAATTTAAACGTTTCATCTTAAACGCAGTTCTCTATGAAAAAAATTATAGGAATTTAAGCGTTTCATCTGGAACGCAATTCATTATGAAAAAGCTGTAAGAATTTAATAGAATTTAAGCGATTCATCTGGAACAAAGTTCTTTATGGAAGATTATAAAATTTAATAGAATTTAAGCGTCTACTTGGAATATCGTGGAAAAAACTATGGAAAAAATCTGTAGGAATTTAATAGAATTTAAGCGTTTTATCTAGAACACAGTTCTTTATGGAATAAATTGCAGGAATTTAATAGAATTTAAGCGTCTTATCTGAAATGCGGTTGTTTGAATTTAAGCGTTTCATCTTGAACGAAGTTCTCTATGAAAAAAATTATAGGAATTTAAGCGTTTCATCTGGAACGCAATTCATTATGGAAAAGCTGTAAAAATTTAATAGAATTTAAGCGTTTCATCTGGAACAAAGTTCTTTATGGAAGATTATAAAATTTAATAGAATTTAAGCGTCTATTTGGAATATAATACATTGTGGAAAAATCTATGGAAAAAATTGTAGGAATTTAATAGAATTTAAGCGTTTTATCTAGAACACAGTTCTGTATGGAATAAATTGCAGAAATTGAATAGAATTTAAGCATCTTATCTGGAACGCGGTTGTTTGAATTTAAGCGTTTCATCTTGAACGCAGTTCTGTATGAAAAAAATTATAGGAATTTAAGCGTTTCATCTGGAACGCAATTCATTATGGAAAAGCTGTAAAAATTTAATAGAATTTAAGCGTTTCATCTGGAACAAAGTTCTTTATGGAAGATTATAAAATTTAATAGAATTTAAGCGTCTATTTGGAATATAATACATTGTGGAAAAATCTATGGAAAAAATTGTAGGAATTTAATAGAATTTAAGCGTTTTATCTAGAACACAGTTCTTTATGGAATAAATTGCAGAAATTTAATAGAATTTAAGCATTTTATCTGGAATGCGGTTATTTGAATTTAAGTGTTTCATCTTGAACGAAGTTCTCTATGAAAAAAAATATAGGAATTTAAGCGTTTCATCTGGAGCGCAATTCATTATGGAAAAGCTGTAAAAATTTAATAGAATTTAAGCGTTTCATCTGAAACAAAGTTCTTTATGGAAGATTATAATATTTAATAGAATTTAAGCGTCTATTTGGAATATAATTCATTGTGGAAATACCTATGGAAAAAATTGTAGGAATTTAATATAATTTAAGCGTTTTATCTAGAACACAGTTCTTTATGGAATAAATTGCAGAAATTTAATGGAATTTAAGCATCTTATCGGGAATGCGGTTGTTTGAATTTAAGCGTTTCATCTTGGACGCAGTTCTCTATGAAAAAAAATATAGGAATTTAAGCGTTTCATCTGGAAAGCAATTCATTATGGAAAAACTGTAAGAATTTAATAGAATTTAAACGTCTCATCTGGAACAAAGTTTTTTATGGAAGATTACAAAATTTAATAGAATTTAAGTGTTTTATCTAGAACACAGTTCTATGGAATAAATTATAGGATATTAACAGAATTTAAGCATTTCATCTAGAACACAATTCTTTATGGAATAAATTGCAGTTGTGTTATGGAATTTAAGCATTTCAACTAAAACGGAGTTCTTTGTGGAAAGAAATATAGGAATTTCATAAAATTAATGCGTTTCATCTGCAATTCAGGTTCCTTATGGAAGAAATTTAAAGAATTGAATAGGATTCTAGGATTTTATCTGAAACGCAATTCATTATGGAATAAATTGTAGGAATTTTATAGAATTTAAGCATGTTATTTAAAGCACACTTCTTTATCGAAAACATTGTATGAATTTAATAAAAATTTCATCTGGAACGTAATTCTTTATGGAAAAACTTGATAAATTTAATTGAATTTAAGCATTTTCTCTGGAACTCAGTTCTCTATTGAAGACATATGAATTTAGCAGAATATAAACATTTCATATGGAACGCAATTCGTTATGGAGAAAATGTAGAAATTTTATAGAATTTAAGCGTTTCATCTGGAACACAGTTCACTATGGACGAAATTATAAGAATTTAATAGGATTTAAGCATTTCATCCAGAACACAATTCTTCATGGAATAAACTGCAGGAATTTTGTAGAATTTATGAGTTTCAACTAGAACGGAGTTCTTTATGGAAGGAAATGCATTTATTTTATAGAATTTAGGCGACTTAACTAAAACGGAGTTCTCTTTGGAAAGAAACTATAAGAATTTAATAGAATTAAAGCGTTTCATCTGGAAAATATAAACGTCTCATCCGAAACGCAATTCTTTATATAAGAAAACGTAGGAATTTACTAGAATTTAAGCATTTCATCTGGAACGCTGTTCACTGTGGAAGAAATTATCAGAATTTAATAGAATTTAACTATTTCAACTAGAACGGAGTTCTTTATGGAATGAAATGCAGCTATTTCATAGAATTTAGGCGTTATAACCAAAACAGAGTTCTCTTTTGGAAAAAAATACAGGAATTTTATGGAATTAAAGCGTTTCATCTGGAAAATATAAGCATCTCATCCGGAACGCAATTCTCTATGGAAGAAAATATAGAAATTTACTAGAATTTAAGCATTTCATCAGGAACGCAGTTCACTATGGAAGAATTTATCAGAATTTAATAGAATTCAACTATTTCAACTAGAACGGAGTTCTTTATGGAATAAAATGCAGCAATTTTATAGAATTTAGGCGTTTTAACTAGAACGGAGTTCTCTATGGAAAAAATTGCAGGAATTTAATAGAATTAAAGAAAGCCATTTTATGGAATTGGTACATTTTTACCTGAAATGCAGGTATTTATGAAAAAAAATAACTATTTTGTAAAGTTTATGCGTTTCATCTACAATGCAGCTCTTTGTGGAAAATATGGTAGATATTTTATGGAACTTATTCATCTAATCTTTGTAGAAAACATTACAGCCATTTAATTTAACTTATGAGCTTCATCCGGAACGCAATGTGAGTAGAAAATAAAATTTCAGTTTCAACACCCTGTATATGTATATAGATGAGTGCAGTTAATTTTGTTGTACCCTCTTGTAACCGATGAACATAAGGGACACCCTTACGTTGTTTAAAGGAAATCATCGTAAATCGACGTGATGCTGAAAATAAAAACAAATCCCTAAAGCCATAGAAGTTATTCAATAAAGCATAAATAAGGGAAAACAGCAATTGAAAGGGAGAGTAACAGCGCTCATTCAGCTACTTTTTTCAAATTCTTCATTGGTAATACGAATGAAATGAAGCTTTGCATATAGATGAATTGAATTGGAAAATTTCCAAGTTGGAAATATATCAGACGCATCTGGCATCCACCCCGGCTTAGGTAAAAACTTGTTCATATACGCCACGCTGTGTTCTCCTGGAACAATAAAGGATACGAACGAATACTTCGGAGGCATAAGTGTCTTACAAAAATGTCGGAACTTTCTTACACTTGTTTCCTCGTTTTGTAATTTGGAAACAAATTTCGCCCTATTTCTTTTTTATCCTGCTACATAACTTTCTGAACACAGGGCGTTTCCGAAACGTGCGTGAACCATTCAGCGGGGTACGAACGCCGCCGATTTAAGCCAATCCATCTCCCGCAGGTGCCATAGAAGGCGCATAAATGCAAAAATTCCTAAAAAAATCAATAATTTTAGATGGTTCGTAAATCGGTTACTTATTCGGTAAGAAATTCCCAGCGCTGGATTTCCGTCGTTAGCAGGCCGGGACGGCGGCAGTCATTCCTCAGTTCCGTGATGAAAGTCCAAAAATAACTATTTCGTCTATTTTTTAATGTGCGTTGAAAGCCTTTCAACGTAATACCCACTGGAGACGCTTTAATGAGCTTTTAAACATAGGGTGCCAAGTCAATTTTACGTACTAATTATATCCAGGTAAAGATTTGATGATAATATGGCTTTTTAACGAGGACTGTTTACGTGAAACCGCGTAATTAGGTTCCATTTATCAATATAATTAATTTGTGCTGATACAATTTCTTTCTGCGGCGAAATTAATGAATACGGCGATATGTGATCGATTAATTGTATAAAAAATAATTAGACACAAAACCAGTGTATTATACACACAGCCTTGTGTTGCAAATAGAATATAAATTGAATATAGTCCCAGCAATATGCATAGAAAATAGGTCCATCTATTAAACGTAGACATTTTTAAATTTGGGAAAAATCATCTTGTCGTTTTTTACCGATGCAAGGACGAAAGCTTTGGGTGTCATCTTATTAAAAAGTCTTCGTGACTGCCAACGTTGCAGTGTTTCTTCAAAAAAGTTTCCGTCCGCTACAAAACCCACAAGCCCCTTGCATAAATCTCAATTAATTTATTCCCGTAATTTAATTACAGCTAATCAAACCGCATCGCATATATAACCTGCAATTATCTCATTTAAAATTAATGCGAAAAACTCCAGCACATTAATTACAAGTTTATCCGGTTCGTTTTGTTTGTGTTTTGTTTAAGCGAGCTTGGTGTTCAATAAGATCAAGCAGCTGTTGCGAACTGAAAACTTTTAAGTAATTTATTTTTAGATAAGATGGCCAGAGAGATTGGCACTTCGCAGTGCCGCGGCGCGCCCAGGCGTAACTGCTAGTTTCCCTAGCTGAAAAAACGAACGTCTGCAATACAAACTAGAGAGTTCGTATACTTTATGGTCTCTTGTCGCAATACATGTTGCTTTATAAATAAAAGTACCGATTCCGTGGCATGTTGTGGCAAGCACACTCGATTACGCTGTCTATCGTAGATCGGGTTCAATCCCCAGCTGGAGGTTCTTTAATGAGTGTAGACGCTAACATAACTTAAAAGCTTCCATTTTTCATTACTAAATTAAGCTATTGCCGTATTGGCGACTGGAGTTAATTCGAAACAAAGCCGCCGTTCTATTTTTAATAATAGACTTTCGCGGCGTCGAAAAAAGTAACTCATCCATCTTCATTAACGGTAGTATTCGATATTTAATTTACAAAATGACTCGCATGTTCGCGTTATACCCATATTTATTTTGTACATATGTATTTCGTCATTTCCTTTTAATCACTTAACTAACCTAAGTAAAACACGCTTCATGTTTCTTTAATTTAGCAAAAATCACCGGCGTGCCGGATCACACCAGGCGAGTCGAACTTATACGATAATAAATCAATCAGTTCGTTGTGGGGCAGGTTCAAAATTTAAAACGGATTTATTGCGTCCCTAATGTGTTTACTTTTGGGTAAAAATTAAATTAAAAAACACAAAAGACAATGTACGAGGACAAAGCGCTGAAGTTTCACTCTCTATATCATAAGGTAATGTATTCACCCAATATTTGATACAGCCGAGGAAGGTAACAAAGAATGGAAGTGCCAAGTTGCGCCGAAGGGCGTTAGCGAAGCAACAGGGCTGTCCCTTGTATGCCTAATAATTTGATAAACAACCCTGCGACGGTGGTAACTTATTAGGTGTTTCTTATAAATCTGGCTGGGAAAAATAATGAAACAAAGTCGGCTCGCCATGAACATAAACCACAGAAATAATATGGGAGAAGCTATACGCGCCGAAAAAGCGCAGAGAGACGACAATAACAATCACTTCGATATGATCGAGAAAGTATGCACCGGCTTCCTGGAGCTGTGTAAGGGGTTCATTAATTAACTGTGCCATATCCAGGATCTCATCAAATGTTAAGTCGTGCCTTGGCTGTTCTGATAAATGAATCTTACACCGCTCGGGCTCTCCCCACTGCGACTTGGCTGTAACAATTTACCAGGTAAATGGAATTTATTGACATTGTTGTAGTGTATTGATGTTTGCGTTAGTTAACTGGTTAACAATTTAATGGTTGCTTTGATGTTCCATTGAAATTGTACTCAAAGCCGACAGCATAGAACCCTAGCTCCAAACTAAGCAGGTAGTCGTGTTGTGATACACAGTCAATGCAACACCTAAGGGCATACTTTCAGGCAATTTTAATAACGTCGGATTGAATCCTGAAACTGGATTTTTATTCGAGGAGGCATGCGTTGTCTGTACTATGATTTGTGCCTGTGTGTCGGCGATTATAAATAATTTACTCCTACAACTTGCACGTCAATATTGATCTAATAACATCAAAATAATATCCAGAGTTCCATTGTTTCGTTATTTTTTTTAAGTTACAAACAGAACCTTCAACATCAGAGACAGCAAATAGTATTGCTAAGTAACCAATGTTTCAATAAATATTTTTAATTTTTTTTTTCGATTTTTACGCGTTTCGCGACCTCTTTTCTTTTCTCATACACACACATTAGACGAGCGCCGTAGGCGCGAGGCTTTCGCTCCTTCAACTTTTTCGACTCATCCGAATCGACCCCACCCTCCCCTTCGAGCCAACCCCCGCCAGGGGGTTGGCGAAAAGTTCGTTTATGTAAACCTCAAAAAAAAAAAATAGCAGACCCCTAAAAAACAAAACCACAAGTCCCGGATTTTCAGCTAGAAACCCCGAGATAAAAATCCACCCCACCCTCCAATCGAGCCAACCCCCGCTAGGGGGGGGACAACATCTTCCAGCTCTTCCACATAATCATATTGTCACTTTACGCAATATTTTCCTTTTACCTGTATTCGCAAATAAATGTCTTGGGCGTCGCTAAGCGCAATATTTCATTCTCTATATTTATAAGGTTATATATTCACCCAATATTTATAATATAATAATTGGATTAATTTCTGTTGGGCAATAAAGGAATTATTATTATTATTAAAAATGCAGGCGGAGATACAATAAGGGAATCAATACATGGAAATAACAGTGCAACAAAAGGCCAGTGTGACCAATCGGGGCAAATTCAACGCGGGGTGGATTTATGTGGTCGTTTCAAAATCATTTGATGGAGGCTAGAACCGGCATTGCTCCACTACTAAAATGCAAACATTTTTACGTTTTTTTTTAATGTACGCAGATTTTACGTACTTTGGAATCCTCTGAGGGAGCAACAAACTTTGGATTATTAGTAATTGGGCCATACGAGTTGCAATCAATCAAAATTAGAACACCGACAGGGAATATATTCAGACAAACAGAAGCAACAATTAGGTTTTATCCCGTAGTTTTATCTCTTTTTCCATATTTAATTCCTCTTGTCGAAAGTTTAACTAGTGAGTTAGCCAGCGGAATCTCGTTAGGTTGGAAAGTTTACGAGGTCGAGAAAATATCTTATTTACGTTCCTGGCGAAAAATTAGTTTTGGCTTCTTATTTGCATAATATTAATTTTTTATAAAGTTTTTCCACCGGCTCACATAATATTAAAATATAATTCTCTGCCTCTAACTTGAAACATTGTAACTGCAATGCTGTAGCAGCCCAAGTGTTAACTTACGTACATTAATTTTTGTATTTACACGTTTAAGGCTACGATTTTATTTTCACATCAAAATTTTAGGGGGCATGTACAATGTTATTATATGGTTACGTGGGTAACTTGAATTGATGGGTTCACGAGCATATAAAACTAGTTTTTACAGCTCTCTACAACAAATTGGGTAGGGAGAACCAGAAAGTTAATATAAATAAATCTACAAAAAAAGTATATTTTTTATTTCTTCTGTGCTACCCTCTACTTTACTCTACTATAACCTGCAGATTATTTTGTCATTTTATTGTCAAAACGATTCTAATAAGGCTTTACTTTAATATCGAATATAGGAAGTAATGCAATTGGCCTTCGACTAGTAATTTTTAATAACAGGATATTGATATCCTCTCTTCCATCACTTTATTAATCAATTCCAATTTTTCGGTGTTTTACAAAGTGGAGGATCTAGTTGTTTGTTAATAGCAACCGAGTTAGACTTCGTAGAATATATGCAGCTACTTCGCCGACGCAGGGGGTGTATTTATTTGAATATATTTTTCGCTCATAATACATCTTGCTTTATATAGGAGAAAATTTAATATATTCAAAATTTCAATCCAACGGAGCACTTTATGACGTTCCTCACAAAGAAATCCTATTTATCTATAAGGGAAATATAATTTCGATAATGCACCCGCGAGGGAATGTCATGTATAAATGCTAACTAAATGCTGAATGCCTCGCGATGCTGTCAGGCGTTCCCTGCAAAAAGATGTCTACGATATATCTACCAAAGAGCTTGTAAAAGTTCCACGGGCTTTCAAGGCAGTATACCGGATAAGTAAGAAGATGCAGTAACATATCAATTATCGTCATGAGATCAATTTGAAGCATGGTTTCCAGGTTCTCTTTCACGAAATTCAGATTTTTTTGCACCCCCAGAAACATCAGGGCGAAGAATATTATTGCTAATATTATTGCTAAGAATATATCTATTTACTAGGAAATCTACTTGTTACATTTAATCCCATTTAAAGAGATTCAGAAGTAAGTAAAATCTGCGTACATTAAAAAAAAACGTAAAAAATTGTAAACTTTTAGTAGTGGAGCAGTGCTGGTTCTAGCCTCCATCAAATTATTCTGGAACGACCATATAAATCCACCCCGCATTTGGATTTGCACCGATTACCCACACTGTTGAAACTGTTATTTCCATTAATTGGTACCCTTATTGCATCATCACCTGCATGTTGTAATTAAAAAAAAACGAAACAATGGAACACTGGATACTATTTTGATATTATTATTTATACTTCGATCAATATTGACGTGCAAGTTGTGCGAGTAAATTATTTATAAACACAGGCACAAATCACAATTCAGACAATGCAGGCTCGCTCGAATAACAATCCAGTTTCAGGATTCAATCCGACGTTATTAAAATTGCCTGAAAGTATGCCCTTAGGTGTTGCATTGACTGTGTATCACAACACGACTACCTGCTTACTTTGGGGCTTGGGTTCTATGCTGTCGGCTTTGAATCCAATTTCAATGAAACATCAAAGCATCCATTAAATTGTTAATCAGTTAACTAACGCAAACATCAATACACTACAACAATGTCAATAAATTCCATTTACCTGGTAAATTGTTACAGCCAAGTCGCAGTGGGGAGAGCCCGAGCGGTGTAAGATTCATTTATCAGAACAGCCAAGGCACGACTTAAACATTTGATGAGATCCTGGATATGGCACAGTTAATTAATGAACTCTTTGCACACGCTCCAGGAAGCCGGTGTATACTTTCGATATATAGCATAAAAATTATAATACTATCAAAATAAATGCGGTTGTTATTGTCATCTCCTGGCGCTATTTATAAATATATTTCTGTGGTTTATGTTTATAGCGAGCCGACTTTATTTCGTTATTTTTCCCAGCCAGATTTATTACAAACATCTAATAAGTTACCACCGTCGCAGGGTTGTTTATCAAATAGGCATACAAGGGACAGCCCTGTTGCTTCGCTAACGCCCTTCGGCGCAACTTGGCACTTTCATTCTTTGTTACCTTCCTCGGCTGTATCAAATATTGGGTGAATATATTACTTCATAATATAGAGCGTGAAACATTCACGTCCGACGAGATATCTACTTGCGAAATCAGAGAAAATAAAACTATTGGATAAAGTAAATCTTGAGTTGAAAGGGCGTATTAATGTTCCCGATCATCGTTATTGTAATCGTAGGAGCCATAATAAGAAGGGCGACAAGTAAAATTTTCTAAATAAACTCGCGAGCATAAATTGATTCAGATCGCACAGACGCCGCGCCGGGTAGTACATTTCAATTTCATTTATTATTTCTTCTGACCCCTCCAATGTTTGTTCCGGAGCACCAGAAACATGTTTACGAAGATAAGTTTCAATTGTACACATATTTTTCTAACGCATTAAAATTCACGACTGCCTACATCACATAACATAACAATATTTGCAACGCCATTTCTCTATATTCCGCATATGGATACAGCTCGATAGTAATAGAAAATATCTAGAGAAATAGAAAACGTATAAATAATTCAACAGAAATGTATGGCTTATTGTTTCAATTTTTCCCAGTTAAAATATCTTAAACAAAGTTTAGAACTGTGTAAGAATTCGAAGCGGGAGAAATGGAACAGTAAAACAGTGGCGGATAGCATGGGGGCGGCGGCGGCGACGGCGACGGCGGCGGCGACCACGACGGTGATCACAACAGCGAACGAGACCCCCATCGCAAGCAGTCCATGCCCGTGCATTAACGGTCGTAGTCTAGTTTTCTGCCATGATCATGAAATCCGAGCCGTTTTGTGTAGGAATCCTCAGCATACTGGCGGGATAAGCGGGAATGGGATCAGATTGTCCGGAGGCTTCTGGTTCCGTAATCGGAGCGATATTTTCGGGCGAATGCCGTGATTTGTTTGGGAATTATTCATTACACATTCAAACTTATTTTTGCCTTGTATGTTCGTCCACTGCATACCTAGGCTGGATCAGATATCGCCAAGCGGTGCGACGATCACGCATTGACCGGATGAATCTTTCTGGCAGATTCGTTCATCATCGACAATCACCTTGGTCGTGACCACAACCGCGAACGAGATCGCCATTATGAGCAGTAAGAAAATTAATTCACATCTCTGGTAGGTTCCTTCATCATCGGCACCTGCCTTGACGGCAACCACAACCACAAAGGTTGCCTCCATTTTAGGCATTGAACGGATGAATCTCTCTGGCAGATTCCTTCATCATCAGCAACTGACGGCGACCACGACGGCGACCACAACTGCAAACGAGACCTCCATCGTAAACGGTCCATGTCCGTGCATTAACGATCGTAGTCTGGTTTTCTGCCATGATCATGGAATTCAGAGCAGTTTTGTGTAGGAATCCTCAGCATACTGGCGGGATGAGCGGGAAGGGGATCAGATTGTCCGGAGGTTTCTGGTTCCGTAATCGGAGCGATATTTTCGGGCGAATGCCGTGATTTATTTGAGAATTATTCATTACGCATTCAAACTTATTTTTGCCTTGTATGTTCGTCCACTGCATACCTAGGCTGGATCAGACATCGCCAAGAGGTGCGACGATCACGACAGCAGACGATATGACCGACTGTGGGTAATTATTGGATTACAGAACGAATTTTTAATACGGTTTCTTACTCCACGAGACTTATTCACGAGCCGCCATTGAGCAACATTGAGGTATATAGGAGTCAAAATATATAAAGAAATGCTCTACATTCAATATAAAATGGCTAAAATAACAGTATCCTGAAATTCATGCACACTTCAGTAAAAGTTGGAAAGAGATGATTTAGTTGAAAGTCAGTTGTTACCAACTGTGAAGTAGCGGAATGCTCTAGGCAAAAAGTTGAACTGTATGTAGGTGCTTGACGACTTATATATACAATATAAAACTTTCCAGAATATATAATTGGGAAGAGTCGTGTTGCACTCAAGCATATAAAATACATTTTGAAAGTAAAAGAAAGTTTAATTCTTCGTAAACAGTTTATCTGCCATTATACGTCGGTATTTAAAAGTATGTGAACTTTTCGTCGTCTGTGCTCAACGCAATTATTTTAGACAGTCAAAAAAACTTTATTCGGTATCAATATAGAGCGGCAAAAATTTGTATTGCTCCTTGACCTTGGCCGTAAACAGTTAATAATAAAACCAATTAAAAGTAATTTACTTTGTAAACGTCGAGAAGAGGTCGGGTTCCCTATGATTGAGTTAAATTCAGCCCTGCCTCGCATTATTCTCGTCGGTAACTTTTATTCCGCAATGAGAAATATTTAATTCCTACAATGAATTCCATTCAAACGTAATAGATTAAATAGAACCGAGTTTGTGGGAAACTAAACAAAGACCCGATCAAATATGCCCCTGCCACACTCATTATACGGAAAATAGGCTTTCTAGATGATGTACATTGTTAGCTCCCGCATTGCTTCGTGTCTTAAGAGAAATTAGTTAATTCGAAGTACTCAACACCATGAAACTTAATATCAGTAGTTAACCTCACTTCAAACAGCACAGAAACTCGAGTACAATTCAAAATTCAACTCCAGTGTTTATATGAATATGTAGCGACGAGAAATTGCTGGCGTAACACGGTAACGCGCGAAAATATTATACTTCTGCGGCAGGAGTTCTGCCTCCGTAAGTTAACCGTACGTTTTCAAAAGGTACGTTGCTGTCTTTATATTAAAAGAGCCTTAATATCAGCAATGGATTTTTACTAAAGTTAGGCCAAACTATAATAACAAATAGGTATCGGAATGAGCCGACCGTTAAACTCGCGTAAGTACTAAGCTGTTTCTGGCGCACTTTCAAGGCCACTCGCTCCCGATGGACATAGAGACCATCCGGAGTATAGCAAGAGGTGAAGAGCTTCTAGGGATGACGTTCTTAGGTTTAGGTCTGATGCGCTGCTGCATCCTGCATCCTGGCCCTGGAGGCCTGGGGGTTAGACGAAGAAGTCTTAAGTTCAATGACCAGAAGCTTTTAGTTCTAAAATTAGTCGCTGCATTTACCGTGAAGGCGCTGCAGACGATGGCGTCATAAGAAGGATACTCTTCAAGATATTCTTCAAATATTTCTTCATCTTCTTCTTCTTATGACGTCATCGTCTGCAGCCCATCACGGTAAATGCGGCGACTAATTTTAGAACTAAAAGCTTCTGGTCATTGAACTTAAGACTTCTTCGTCTAACCCCCAGGCCTCCAGGGCCAGGATGCAGTATGCAGCAGCGCATCATACCTAAACCTAAGAACGTCATCCCCAGAAGCTCTTCACCTCTTGCTATACTCCGGATGATCTCTATGTCCATCGGGAACGAGTGGCCTTGAAAGTGCGCCAGAAACAGCTTAGTATGTCTACTCGCGTACCTCACGAAATATCACCTTGGACTTATTTAACATCTACCGGTGTAACTGGTGCATATTTGAAGTGGGCAAATCTATCAGACGACCAATTATTTGCCATTTAAAGGATTTGCTACACACGTCAGCGTAAGAAAACCACTTAATATTATATTGACCGCACACCTCCACTTCCCGAGGCTAAAGCAATTCCGTTGGAACACCCTGAAGAAATTCTAGTATTTGAAATAGTAAAGCCGGTTTTATACGATCTGTTTTAAATATATCCGGCTGTTAACTGTGCCTTTATGGCTCTAAGCGCATACGCCCGCATAGTTTTACAGACATAAAGTTTTTGAACGCACGCTCTTCCTCGTTTCTCGTTCCGGAGTAAATATATAATTTTGTTAATAACATTAATTGTAACTGAACTGTAATAAGTAGGTGCATTTGCCCTGAAAGTGAAACATCAAGACAGGTGGCTGATTAATCGTAATTTGTTTCGGGTGCCGCGGACAAGTGCATCTCAGTGGTGCACGCACGCAGCCATCCCAAGCACATTATCCGGTCTCAGGCAATTTTAAATCTAATCATGCGTACCTCACTGCGCGAATTTATTAGAGCGCACGTCTTCGTCGAGAGCTCCATTTATTTTATTAATTATTAGCGTCATTAAAAGAGTTCCGAATGATAAATGCTTGCAACTCGCACCAACTTCTAATTAATTAGAAATATAATTTGCTTACTTAATAACTTGTTCGTTTTTATGCAAATTGGGCGCCTCTGTTTCAAATTGCATTACTCTTTTATTATTATTATTATTTTTATAGCTATTTTTATAGAGAACTTTAAAAAATATGCGCGTTTCATCAGTCACGATGCATAAAAATGTCCTTGTCATTGTAAACGACATATTATAAGAAATTCAGATACGTGTTAAAAGTGAAATGGAAAGGACAAGGAGACGCGAGGGAAAAGGAGAAAAAAGGAAAAGGAAAGGAAGAAGAAATGGGAAAAGAAAAGGAAAGAGGAAATGAAAAGGGAAAGGGAAAGGGAAAGGGAAAGGGAAAGGGAAAGGGAAAGGGAAAGGGAAAGGGAAAGGGAAAGGGAAAGGGAAAGGGAAAGGGAAAAGGAAAGGGAAAAGGAAAGGAAAGGGAAAGGGAAAGGGAAAGAGAAAAGAAAAGGGGAAGGGGAAAGGGGAAGGGAGAAAGGAAAGGGAAAGGGGAAGGGGAATGGAGAAAGGAAAGGGAAAGGGGAAGGGGAATGGAGAAAGGAAAGGGAGAGGGGAAGGGTAAAGGGTAAATGGTAAAGGGAAAAGGGGAGAGGGTAAAGGGGAAAGGGAAAGGGAAGGGGGAAGGAGGAAGGGGGAGGAAAAACAGTAAATTTAATAAGCATAATTTTATCAACGCAATTATTGACTCGAAATGTTGCTTTCTTATCGCAATAAAAATATGAATTAGAAGAAAGTCACATAAATATGTTAAATTTGCTCCGACCGACCCTCGTACATATTTGCTTACAGTTTTACCGATAATCTATTTTTTGCGCCTTATATCACCTTACCATCTCGAATACATTTTCCCCAACATATGTTCGAAATTCATATTTGAAATCCTCGAGGTATTAAATAAATTTAAAATTTCTAACCGAATAGTCAATTCCTCCATAAGAAACGTCTTATTTAAAATGTCCCATCGATGAAAATATGGATATCAATGACAAGGGTAGAGTCAACGTCAAAGAAATGCTCGAATGAAACGAGATGAGATCTTGAGAAGAGTGAGCGTTATTGTGACATCGATGACAGGGGTTAGGGAAACGCTTTAAAAAAGTGGTTTTAAATCGAATGTAATATGTAATTGTCATAGGCGTGATATTTCGGTTGCAGTTGTAATATAATCCGCTTGCGAGGAGGAAATTTTATCGGGACTTGTCGGTTCATTTTTTTTTCTATATAATGCTGGTTTTATATTTTTCGTCGTGCTACTATCGTTAAACAATTACTCGCATAAAAAATTAGAATCCGCCTCATCGAATTAATCGGCTGTAAATGAGGAACTATTAATTTCAACTAAAGAAGCAATTAAAGAGTTAGCAAAAGCAGTTAGCAGGTTATTTGCTGTAACACATCTTCTCGCTAGTAATGTGGTGGTTTTGAAGGCCCAGGGGCATGTCTGCCGGATTTTGCGGCCGCTTCGCATTTGCCACTTCATTCCCTTCTGCAAGATTATCTGCGGATCTAGACGAGTAATTTACTATTTTCCTAAACACTGCGCCGAGCCCTCGCTCGGCAACCTCGAAATAAAATATAAAGAAACACGCTTCCCTACTTTAATCAACTATGCATTAACCGAATTCTATTCTCCACTATTTGCCTTAATTACTTTTTTAAATTAGTATTTTTTACTTACCCACAAGAACAGAATCTCGCACGAGTTAGTTGTATAGATATATTCGTACAGGATGTTTCAAAACGGTAAAATTTCACAACATTCAATATGGCGTGTTTGAGAGAATATATTAATAAATAAATTATTTTGTTTGGTAGGATTAAAATTTATTAGTATTTAGAGACCTTTTGCCAACTGGAGCTGAGGAGGTTCGTTTTATTTTGGACCCGTAGCAAATTTGGCGCTCAACGTGAGGGCTGATTTTTTTACTCAAAAGCGATGAGTCCAACTGCTAGTATATAAATTAAGCATCAAAGTATGAGATTATTATAAAGTATAAAATTATAAGTAAAAAAGGAATGTCTGAACAAAACTATCGCACGTAGTTTCTAAAAGGTTATCGCCTGGTGTTTCCTATTTCCTCATGATCGTGATTATATAGGTTATGGGTGCTAATAATAAACTTAAAAATGCGGTGTAAGTCTATAATACGGGAGGACTATGCATAAAAAAATACTTCTTAATGGACGTTGAACAGTGTGAGATGCCTTCGGGCTTACAGTTTTATGGAGTACTCTGTATTTTAATAATTTAACGGCGAGAGAGCTTTTAGACAGGCAGCTATTGTTTAAAAAGGACGCAGTGAAATTTAGAAATTTAGTTGCGAATCCTTCATTTAATGACGTCTCGAAATATAATACACGTCTAGACGTTGTTTCACTTGAATTGTTTAATAACGGAAAGCAGCGCTTTCGCATAAATAAATATCTCGTACCTGCGATTTGAAAAGGAATATAATTTATGCTCATCGGAAATAAATATAAGAAGCCTCACTCTCACGGGGAGGATTATTGATTAGCAGGTGGCTCCGGAATTATTGAAATTGAGGTTAGAAACACACGCGTTACACAGCATTCAAAAAAGCAATAGAGAGGGCTATTTGGGCTAGGATCCTTATACCATTTTCGTATTGTACATGAAAACTACAAAACGTTGGCTAATTCAATCGAAACGCATCTCATCAACAATCATCTTTGTCCATGTGTAACCAAAATGTTAATATTTTATCCGAATGCCGAGGCCAGCAACAAAAAGGGTCTAAAAGCCGAACGAAATAAATGACCGCCTAATGCAATAAAAACTTCTACACGATAAAAGTGCGTGTAAATCGAATTTAAAGGCGACGATTCCGAGTCTTAAAAACTGTTTACGTAGCGGGAAAATAAAGAGGCACCAGGTGAGACCCACTATCTACTGTATCTTATTGATAATAAGCGGGGCCGGCGTAAAAAGCTTCGGCAAGAAAAATACGAGAGGCTCTGGAAACGGAAGTGTCATTTTCTTTAATGGAATGTATATAGGTGGTGGGTGAAGACTGGCCCAGAGCCACCACCGCAGTAGTTCCTGGTCCAATTATAATTCCATGCAGGAAACACGTATGTTTGCGTTTTTGTGAATATGCGTGACTCCGTGTGTACTTCACGGGACCCCACATAAAGGAAGCTGCAGACGGATCGTTTTGTGTGTGTGTTGCTGAAGTGCCCCTGAGATGTCTCGATGACTTATCTCGACTGGTTAATTGCAACGAGCATTAGACCTTTTGAATCTCATCTATTAAAAGTATCTGACGGTCGTTAATCTGAATGTTACGTGAACCGTTTTGTTTAAAAAATGTTGCTTGTAAAAGATAATTAAAGAGCAACAAAGCTGCTCTTCCACATTGGTTAAAATAACCAATATTTGCCAGATCACTTCGATTAATAACTTTATTGAAATGTAAAAGGAGGTTCCTGTGAAATTTCGTAAATATAGTGTAATTATAGTAAATAATTCGACGAAATCAAGTTACATCCTCTAGTTGATCGGCGCCAAGGAAACTAATAACCCTCATCCAGCAGTCTGAGAATTTTTATTGGGTTCTACGTCGATTAATAATTGAAGAAGTTCTGCTAACACTAACCACAATAAATTAGCATGGCAAAAACAGAGAAATTTATATTATTTCTCCTTTCTAATACCATTTTTACAGGACACAAAATACATATTATAGATTCACCCAATTTAGTTTTAAATATTTATATTCCAAATAGACAATAGATTTGCCGAAATAGAATTTTCATTTCTTTTTTGTACTTGATAGCTGTCAAAATCACTGTCAAATTTAAGTATTTTAAATTTTTCTGTTTTTATAAGTAAAATAACATTTTATTTTTGACAGCTGTCAAATTAATAAAAATGACATTTTATAATTATTTAAACAAATAGACATACTTAATAAAAAAATTTTCATAATAATTGTTGGAGGTAGGTACTAAATACGAACTTGATGTCAAAAATATTATGGTGGTTGGCAGATGTCAAAATTGCTGTCAAATTAAAAAATGTAAGTACAAGTATATCTTTCGTAATTTTGAAAATAATGTTGATTTCCATAGGAGAAGATACATAAAATGTTTTAAAACTTTCTGGTTCAGTAATTGATATTAAAATAAAGTTGTGGCTTTTGACAGCTGTCAAAATTTCTGTCAACTTGATAAAATTGCCATTTTATAATTTTTTTCAACAAATTAAAGTACTTAATAAACCTTTTTCTATAGGTTATGGAGGTACTGAATACAAAAGTAATACGAAAAAGATATACTTGCATATTTTTAAAATTACCAGCAGTTTTGACAGCTAGCAAAAATTATTAAATTATTTTTTTTACATTAATTTCCTATTTAGTACCTGCAAAACCTGTAGAAAATTGTCTGCTCGGTACTTTAATTAGTGGAAATAATTAATAAATGGCATTTTTATTAGGTCGACAGACATTTTGACAGCTGCCAAAAGTAGAAAATGTATTTTAAATCAGTTATTATGGTACTAGCAAATTAAAAAAAAACACTTAAATTCATTCTTCAATGGAAATTCACATTGTTTCCAAATTAAGGAAGGCAACTTGAATATTTTTTAATTTGACAGCAATTTTGATATTTCTCTCTAGGCTTTGGAGGAACTGAATACGAAATTGTTGTAAAAAAATATTATTTTTGTTGGTAGCTGCCAAAACAGCTGCCAAATTTAAAATTGTTGCAAAAAAATATTATGTTATTTGGTAGCTGTCAAAACTGCTGTCAAATTTAAAAAAATGCAAGTGTGACTTTCGTAATTTTGAAAATAACGTGAATTCCCATAGAAGTAGTGCTATTAAGTGCTATGAAATTTGCTAGTTCCATAATACATAATAATATGAAGTTTTCACTTTTGACGGCTGTCAAAATTTTTCAACTTAATAAAAATGACATTTTATAATTATTTAAACAAATAAATGTACTTAACAAACATTTTTTTATAAGTTTTGGAGGTACTGAATACGAAATTGATGTCAAAAAATACTATGTTGGTTAGCAGGTGTCAGAATTGCTGTCAAATTAAAAAATTTACAAGCATATCTTTCGTAATTTTGAAAATAATGTTGAATTCCATAGAAGAAGATACATAAACTGTTTTAAAACTTTCTGGTTCAGTAATTGATATTAAAATAAAGTTGCGACTTTTGTCAGCTGTCAAAATTTGTGTCAGCTTAACAAAAATGCCATTTTCTTATTATTTCAACAAATTAGAGTACTTAACAAACATTTTTCTATAGGTTTTGGACGTAGTGAAGTAATACGAAAAAGATATACTTGCTTAAATTTAGCTGCAATTTTGACAGCTACCAAAAAACAATATTTTTTTTACATCAATTTCCTATTTAGTACCTGCAAAACTTGTAGAAAATTGTCTGCTCGGTACTTTAATTTGTGGAAATAATTATTAAATGGCATTTATATTAGGTTGACAGAAATTTTGACAGCTGCCAAAAGTAAAAAATTTATTTTAAATCAATTATTATGGTACTAGCAAATTTAAAAAAAACACTTAAATTCATTCTGCAATGGAAATTCACATTGTTTCCAAAATTAAGGAAGACAAACTTGCATATTTTTTAATTTGACAGCAATTTTGGTATTTCTCTATAGGCTTTGGAGGAACTGAATACGAAATTGTTGTAAAAAAAATATTGTATTGTTGGTAGCTGCCAAAACAGCTGTCAAATTTAAAATCGTTGCAAAAATATTATGTTTTTTAGCAGCTGTCAAAATTGACAGCAATTTTCAAAATTACGAAAGTCACACTTGCATATTTTTACATTTGACAGCAAATGTAAAAAAATGCAAGTGTGACTCGTAATTTTGAAAATAACGCGAATACCCATAGAAGCAGTGCTATTAAGTGCTTTGAAATTTGCTAGTTCAATAATAGATAATAATATGAAGTTTTCACTTTTGACAGCTGTCAAAATTTTTTAACTTAATAAAAATGACATTTTATAATTATTTAAACAAATAAATGTACTTAACAAACATTTTTTTATAAGTTTTGGAGGTACTGAATACGAAATTGATGTCAAAAAAATACTATGTTGGTTAGCAGATGTCAAAATTGCTGTCAAATTAAAAAATTTACAGGTATCTTTCGTAATTTTGAAAATAATGTTGAATTCCATAGAAGAAGATACATGAAATGATTTATAACTGTCTAGTAAAGACATACTTGCATATTTTCAAATTTAACAGTTTTGACAGCTACAAAAAAACAATATTTTTTTTGACATCAATTTCGTATTTAGTATCTGCAAAACCTAAAGAAAATTGTTTGCTCAGTACTTCAATTTGTTGGAATAGTTATTATATGGTATTTATGGTTGACAGAAATTTTGACAGCTGTCAAAAGTAAAAAATGTGTTTAATATCAATTATGGAACTAGTAAATTTAAAATAACACTTATATCATTTCTTCAATGGAAATTCAAATTGTTTCCAAAATTAAGAAAGACAAACTTGCATATTTTAAAATTTGACAGCAATTTTGACAGTTACTAACAAATATAATAATTTTTTTAAAACTAATGTAGTATTCAATACCTTCGGAACCTATAGAAAAATGTCTGCTTAGTACTTTCATTTGTTCAGATAATAATTATTAGATGGCATTTTCATTAAGTTGACAGAAAATTTAACAGCTGTCAAAAGCGAAAACATTATTTTTAAAAAGATTTTATATCTCTTTTTCTATAAAATTCACATTGTTTTTAACATTATAAAAAATATACTCGTAAAACTTTAAATTTAACACTGATTTTGACAGCTGTCAAGAATAAAAAATGAAATGAAAATTCTATTTTGGCAGATAAAAAATTCGGCTCCAGAGATTGATGAAGAATTTAAAAACAAACGATTTTTGAACGGTATTTTTTTCCACCCCACAGTGCGCCCCCCCCCCCCCCTACATAACGACACAGTACGGTAAAAAAAATTATCAGGTATTTACCAATTAATTTTTACGAACTTTTCAAAAAAAAATGTTTAGAAGGGGGGTGAAGAGTTTTTACTTTTTAAGCCATAAATTGACGGAGCTGAAGCACCACGCAAACAGCAATCTATGCAAGTTAAATAGATAAACAAATGATATGCGCTGGATTTTCTAAATGCGAATCCACCAGTAATCTCATCCAGTGGGTTTCGTGGTGGAATTACAAAAGCTGGCGGGCAGATCCGGCCTTTTATTAACTTTGCCTAATAGCCCCCAATCCAGTTTTGTCATTGTCATCGTTTTATCTGAAAAACAAACATGAGCATTTTTCACAAGGCCCATTAAGGAAGACTATTTTCAGTGGGTATTTTTAGGGCCTTCTTTCTACATGACTGCCAGAGTTATTTTTCATAGCAAATGTGAAATATGGGCTTTTGTATCTGAGAGTATCAAATATGGATAAATGAGGGTAAGGGTAAGAAGTTATGAGGGTAGTTCTAACTCGTAGCGTCACGTCGGGCAGCGAAATCTTGGATTAGGACAAGATGCATTATTGGACGTTGTAAGCCAGTCTTTGACCGCAGATAACGGAACTGGCCGGCGTTATCAATGGCACAACACGGTCGCTACTAGCACCTTTTAGCGAAATGTCTCACTTAATCCAAGTTTAACTGCCATCCTCGCCATCTGAGTAAATTGCTTTTATATTTAGTACTATTTAAAAGTCTATTTTTACGGCCCCTTCATGATTAAGCTGTTACTTAAAACTATTTTTGTTCATACCCCGTCATAATCGTACAAAGTTATGAACCTCTCACGAGAACGTCAATAAACTGACGACCCGTCAAAACATGTTATTACTCAAAAGTATACAGGTTTTTCTAAAATTACTCTACGTTTGGCTACTGTAAAACACCAGCGAGCAAATTGGAAAATCTCATCGCCGGTAATGAATTCAGTAAATACATTATTAACCGTCATGGCTGGTGGGCGAAATAGGAGTCTGGGAATCGGATGACGCCCATTAATTTAAAACAACAAATAGAGATATCAGAAAATGTCTTAAGGCTACGTCGATTATATGCAGGATTCGATAAATATATTAATTGGTAAACTACAGTCGAGGAACCCACAGAAATATGCATATTAAATATTCCGGGGGACGTAAATTATTACCACTTACGACTTGAGATATTATCTTTTTTGTGATTTATACCATTTAATTTAACGCGTATTAATACTGCCCAAGTGCTTATATTTATGGTAAGTTGTCACACTACATATCCAGATGCGGCCAGGGAATTTGTGGCGAATTTCTTAATGTATTCATCTAGATATGTTTTAACGTCGCAGAATCCGTAAATTCAAAGTATTCGCAATATTCTTCAATTTGTTTGTTATTGGTAGTTGCTGTGTTGTTTTTGTCAGTTGCTTTATTATCTGCCAAATGCTTTATTGTTTTTTTACCAGTTGCTTTATTGTTCCTTGGCTTTATTGTTTTTGCATTATCCTTTATCAGCTGATTTGTTATTCTTTGTCAGTTACTTTATTGTGTTTTGCCAGTTACTTTGTCGCTCTTTGACAGTTGCTTTATTGTACTTTGCATTGTTCTTTATCAATTGCTTTGTGATTCTTTGCCTCTTACTCTGTTTCTTTGGCAGTTACTGTGTTGTTCTTTGTCATTTGTTTTATTGTTATTTGTCAGTTACTTTATTGTTCTTTGTTAGTGACTTTATTGCTCTTTGACAGCTGCTTTATTGTTATTTGTGAGTTATTTCATTGTTATCTGTCAGTTATTTTATGGTTCTTTGGCAATTTTTCTGTCGTTCCTTGTCAGTTGCTTTATTGTTTTCTGTCAGTTACTTTATTGTTCTTAAAAAGATGCTCTATTATTCTTTGCTTTGTTCTTTATCAGTTAATTTGTTATTCTTCATTAGTTTTTGTGTTGTTCTTTGTCAGTTGCTCTATTGTTATTCGTCAGTTGCTTTATTGTTTCTTGCCAGTTACTTTATTGTTCTTTGATAGTTGCTTTATTGTTCCTTGCATTATTCTATATTAGTTGGTTTGTCTAAAACATATTTTTTAAGCAAAAAAACATTATTCCTTATCAGTTAGTTGCAGTTCTTTTTCAGTTGCTTTATTGTCTTCTGCCAGTTACTGTTTTCCTTGAGAGTTGCTCTATTATTCTTTGTATTGTTCTTTATCAGTTAATTTGTTATTAGTTTTTGGTGTTGTTTTTTGTCAGTTACTTTATTGTTATTCTTAAGAATCTTTATTGTTTTTGCCAGTTAACGTTATTGTTCTTTGTCTGCTGCTTATCGTTCTAAGTCAGTTGTTTTGCCAATCTTTGTTTGTTGCTTTACTATTTTTTGGCAGTTGCTTTGTTATTCATTGCCAGCTTTATTGTTATTTTTCAGTTGCTTTGCCGTTCTTTTACAAAGGCTTTACTGTTGTTTGCTAATTATTTGTTGATTTTTGCCATTTGCTTTGCTGCTCTCCGTCAGTTGCTTTACTGCTTGCAAACATGTTTATAGAATCTTAGACTTAAAGAAAAATGTATTAAGAGCTTTAAGCTCTGGGTAACTGTCTGAGAGGATATACATTCTTACTCCTCGTGTGCTCATTTGGGATTATTGAATGCAAATTTCTAGGGCATGAATTTTTGCCACAATGCGTGGCTGTTGTTTTTTGTCAGTTACTTTATTGTTATTCTTAAATGGCTTTACTGTTTTTGCCAGTTAGTCTTTTGTTATTTTGATAGTTGCTTTATTGTTTTTTGCATTATTCTATATCAGTTGGTTTGTCAGATTTTTTTTTTAAAGAAAAAATGGCTGTTGTTTTTTGTCAATTGCTTTATTGTTATTTGTCAGTTACTTTATTATTTTTTGCTAGTTCCTTTATAGTTCTTTGTCTGCTGCTTATCTTTCTAAGTCAGTCGTTTTGCCATTCTTTGTTGCTTTACTGTTCTTTGACAGTTGCTTTGTTATTCGTTGCCAGCTACTCTGTTGTTCTTCGTCAGTTGCTTTATTGTTATTTTCCAGTTTCTTTGCTATTCTTTTAAAATGGCTTTACTGTTGTTTGCTAATTATTTGTTGATTTTTGCCATTTACTTTGCTGCTCTCCGTCAGTTGCTTTACTGCTTGCAAACATTTTTATGGAATCTTAGACTTAAAGAAAAATGTATTAAGAGCTTTAAGCTCTGGGTAACTGTCTGAGAGGATATACATTCTTACTCCTCGTGTGCTCATTTGGGATTATTGAATACAAATTTCTAGGGCGTGAATTTTTGCCACAATGCGTGGCTGTTGTTTTTTGTCGGTTGCTTTATTGTTATTTGTCAGTTACTTTATTATTTTTTGCCAGTTACTTTATTGTTCTTTGCCTGCTACTTCGTTTTGTTGTTCTGTCGTTCTTTGCCTGTTGCTTTACTGTTTTTTATGAGTTGGTTTATTATTCATTGTCAGCTTCTTTGTTGTTCTTTGTCGGTTGCTGTATTTTTCTTTGTTGTATTGTGTTTTGTTCCTTTTCTTTGGTGGTCTTTGCCTTACTTTACTGTCCTTTGTCGGTTGGTTTGTTATTGTTTGCCAGCTCCTTTGTTGTTCTTTATCAGTTGCTTTGTTATTATTCAGTTGCTTTACCGATCTTTTACAATTGCTTTACTGTTCTTTGCCAGTTGCTTTGTTGCTCTTTCCCAGTTGCTTTACTGTTTGCAAACACTTTTAAACGATCTTAGATTTAAAGGAAATGTACTTAGAACGTTAAGCTCTGCTGGGCTGTCTAAGAGGATATACATTTTTGCTCCTCATGTATTCCTTTTAAACTCTTTTATTAAATTATTTCACACTGCTTTACGTAAAGCAAAACCCTACGTAGTTCAATGCTTATAAGTCGTCTTTCTCGGACTCAATCCCACTTTTCAGCGAAAATACGCCCGAAATGTGTCACTTAACCTTAACCAAACCCATACCGTCTTGCTTAGCGCCGATTTATAACATAATGTCTGTGACATCATCGTCACAACAGACTTCACTTTCCACCGGCACCGCGGATAAAACGTCGCCCCGATGCAGGCTGCCTACTAAACCGAGCTTATATCCCGCTATATCAAGAGCGGTGCATGCATTCTGCTTTTAAAGCGATCTCGTCGCATACACTTGTCATGTGTGAAGATAATGGCCCTCCGAGGAAAAGGTATTGCAGTATACGAAGATGGACGTGCCTGGAAGTGTATAGGGTATTTCTGAAATATTCCAAAGGAGGATAATATCGAATTTCTTGCGCTGTATTATATTACAGTATGAGTTTATTAATAACAGTGAGCGGCTTTGTCGGTATTTTCATGGAGATTGTTCCAAAATTCTACAGCTCAGTCAGTTGTATGCTAATTTATGTACCACATGCCCGAGACAAATTTTTATTTGGACCTCCCAAGTCGCTGGTCTGCGGTCAGTTTGAATTATTCTTTAAGTACCAACTCGAACCCACTAAAGCTAATTCCGTATGCGCCTTCATTGCGGCATCAATTAAAATACCGGATGAAGCTATCAAAGTCCTTTTACGGCAAGGGAAGTGCACGTTATAATTATTTTCCTATAAATTTAATGGAAAACTTATAATTCGTGAAGGTATAAGAAGGGGCTATCTTTAAGGTTATACATTATGCATAAGAGATCGAGCGGCGGAGGTGTTAAAACCGATGAATTATAAAAGGGAGGATATAAGCTCCGGCCGTTTAAACCATACCTGTAATTTGGGAACATATATCTTGCCTGTAATCGATTGTCGATGGGACGGATTTTCATATAAATGAAAAGCTGAAAAAATTTAAATTATGTATTTCTCCCACTTAGTTACATAAGGGAACAAGGTGGCCATCTATACTTTATAAGTCAGTAAATAAATATTTGATTCAATTTATGAAGCTACAGCTCGATATTTGACTGGCGAGCTCAGTTGTGCTAGCGGGTACCAATTTTTCCTCCAATTGATAAATTTGTTATCCACAAGCGCAACTGCAAGACTAAATTAATCTATAACATTGCCATCAGCTTTAAATAATCGTTGGTACGTTAAAATAAGTTTAATGATAAACACCCCCTTTTCAATCTCACCTGAATAATTATTTCGATTAAGCCAAACTTAAAATTGCTTTGTATTAAAAGTAAAATGATGCCAAAGTTAAATATTTGATCCAAAGTAATTGAAGAAGCAGGTTGGTCTTTGAGAAACGATTATTCTACCTGTCTTATGTCAACTAAGGATCTAAGCAGTCTGAAGGAAGATACATTGATGGTTAATTTAAAACTTTCAAAGTCAAACACAGTAAAGTCTACCCCTGTCCCACCCTAAAAGGGAGAGTCTGGATGGAAGCTAAGAAACAAATCATGTTTACGAGAATTATAGGCTCCTTACAAAATTATTGTCAGGTAAAACTCTCTTTTAGAGCTTGTCTCACATATGCTCCATTGGATTAAAATCAGGCGACTCAGCAGGTTTTTGCAAAGCTAACATATCAATATATGCGTTGTGCATAAGAAAGGGGTTCGTCTTCCCCAGATCAAGGTAGCTTTGTTGTTTTTTTGCCAGCTGCTTTGTTATTATTTTTCAGTTGCTTTGTTGTTTGCCGGTTGCTTTACTGTTTTATGCCTTATTCTTCTTTATCAGCTGCTTGTTGTTCTTTGCCTATTACTTAATTGTTCATTGTTGTTCTCTGCGAGTTGTTTTACTGTTATTTGTCAGTTGCTTTGTTGTTTTCTACCAGTTGCTTTACTATTTTTTACAGTTCTATTGTTATTTTTCAGTTATTTTGCTGTTCTCCAGCTGCTTTCCTGCTTTCTTATCAGTTGCTTTGTTGTTTTTCCCAGTTGCTTTTTTATTATTAGTCAGCTGCTTTGTTGTTTTTTCCCAGTTGCTTTGCTAATAATTATCTGTTGCTTTATTGTTATTTGCCAGTTGCTTTGTTGTTCTCTACCACTTGCTTTACTATTTTTTACAGTTCTATTATTATTTGTCAGTAATTTTGCTGTTCTTTTCCAGCTGCTTTGCTGTTTTTTATCAGTTGCTTTGTTGCTTTTTCCAGTTACCTTTTTATTATTTGTCAGTTGCTTTGTTGTTCTGTTTCAGTTGCTTTGCTGATAATTGTCTGTTGCTTTATTGTTATTTGCCAGTTGCCTTGTTGTTCTCTAAGAGTTGCTTTATATATTGTTGTTTTTTCTCAATTGATTTTTTGTTGTCAATTACTTTTCTGTTTTTGCCAGTTGTTTTGCTGTATTTTGTCAGTTTCATTTTTATTTTTTCCCAGTTGCTTTGTTGTTCGTTCCCAATTGTCTTGAAGAACATTGTTATTCTTTATTGTTTTCTTTTAGCTGTTTTGTTATTCCTTTCAGTTGCTTGTTTGTTATTTGTCAGTTACTTTGTCGCTCTTTGCCAATTGTTTTCCCAGTTGTTTTGTCGATTATTGCCTGTTATTATATTGATCTTTGCTAGCTTTATTGCCAGCTGCTTTGTTGTTCTCTGCCAGTTGCTTTACTATTTTTTATATTGTTCTTTGTCAACCGGTTAGTTTTTCTTCCCAGTTGTTTCATTGTTATTTGTTAGTTACTTTGCTGGTTTTTTGTCAGTTGCTTTGTTGGTTTTTTCCAGTTTATTTGTTATTGTTTGCCGGTTGCTTTTGTAATTTTTTCTAGTTACTTTATTGTTGTCTCTCTTTACCATTTTCTTTCCCAGTTGTTTTGTTGATTATTGTCATTTATTTTATTGTTCTTTGCCAACTGATTTCTTGTTCTTTGCCAGTTGCTTTGCTGTGCTCTACCAGTTGCTTTACTATTTTTTACATTGGGCTTTGTCAACTGCTTAGTTTTTCTGTTCCAGTTGTTCTATTGTTATTTGCCAGTTGCTTTGTTATTCTCTACGAGTTGCTTTATATATGTTTAATTTGTCAATCGCTTTGTTGTTTTTTCTCTGTTGTTTTATTGTTGTAACAATTACTTTGCTGTTCTTTGCCAGTTATTTTGCTGTATTTTGTCAGTTGCATTGTTATTTTTTCCCAGTTGCTTTGTTGTTCGTTCCCAATTGTCTTGAAGAACATTGTTATTCTTTATTGTGAAATCCTTTAGCTGTTTTGTTATTCTTTTCAGTTGCTTTTTTGTTATTTGTCAGTTACTTTGTCGCTCTTTGTTTTGCCAGTTGTTTTGTCGATTATTGCCTGTTATTTTATTGATCTTTGCTAACTTTGTTGCCAGTTGCTTTGTTGTTCTCTGTCAGTTGCTTTACTATTTTTTATATTGTTCTTTGTCAACCAGTTAGTTTTTCTTCCCAGTTGTTTCATTGTTATTTGTTAGTGACTTTGCTGGTTTTTTTGTCAGTTGCTTTGTTGTTTTTTTTTTCAGTTTGTTATTGTATGCCGGTTGCTTTTGTAATTTTTTCTAGTTGCTTTATTGTTGTCTCTCTTTACTATTTTCTTTCCCAGTTGTTTTGTTGATTATTGTCATTTATTTTATTGTTCTTTTCCAGTTGCTTTGCTGTGCTCTACCAGGGCTTTGTCAACTGCTTAGTTTTTCATTTCCAGTTGTTCTATTGTTATTTGCCAGTTACTTTGCCGTTCTTTGACAGTCGTTTTGCTGTTTTTTGTCAGTTGCTTTGCTGTTTCTTCCAAGTTGTTTGCCAGTTGCTTTGTTGTTCTTTCCCAGTTGTATTGACGATTATCGTCTATTTCTTTATTCTTCTCTTTCAGCTGTTTTGTTACTCTTTTCCAGTTGCTTTATTGTTATTTGTCAGTTACTGCTTTCCCAGTTGCTTTATTGTTATTTGTCAGTTACTGCTTTCCCAGTTGTTTTGTTGATTATTGTCTTTTATTTTATTGTTCTTTGCCAACTGCTTTCTTGTTCTTCGTCAGTTACTTTGTTGTGCTCTACCAGTTGCTTTACTGTTTGTTACATTGTTCTTTGTTTTTCTTTCCCAATTATTTTATTGTTATTTGTCAGTTACTCTGCTGTTCTCTGCCAATGTTTGGCTGTTTTTTGCTTTGTTCTTCTTTCACAACTGTTCTCTCGAATTTCGTTTTTTACTTTATTGTTTTATTGTGTTGTTCTTAGTCAGTTGCTTTGTTGTTTTTGTCGATTGTCCGCTTCTTTATTATCTTGGTCTATTGAATCCAGCACCCCGTATAAATCAAGAACCTTGAGCGATAGCTTAATCCTGTTTTGTCATTCAGGTCGGTAATTTAAGTGCTTTCTGTATTTCATTGTACTCGCGTTATTCCTGCAATATCCCGACATTACCAAAAACATATGGGACAGTTTAAACATAAGTTAGTGCCATGTATATGATAAGAGATATGTGACAGTAGTAAAGTGTGGGATCTACAATGTTTGCATGTAAAATTACAAACTACGCCCCAATCAAATAAGGTCGCAGCCGAGTGTGATGCATCGCGTACACTATTATGGCACCCATATTTTAGTTACCTAGATAATATACAAGGTGTCTCAATTGGATAAAATTCTCACATAAGGAGGCTTTGTCTGCTCCAGGAGAACTATATAGCCGCACGTTTTGGGCATCATCTGCTTAATGATTCTAATATTAACTATATCAAGTAGCTGGGTGAGTCGTTTAAGTTTGTCGTGAACAAAAACGGGCCTAATATTGGACCCTGGGGAACGCTGCCTTACCTTCAGTGTTTTATTGTGTTTGTGTGAGGTTACCCTCAAAAGGATATTACCCCTAACGCCTAGACTATCAAATTCGATCGCACTGGAATAGCTCATTCATTTTAGGTTTCCGTATAATTTTAGATGCGACTTTGACCTTTCACCATCTAATAGAAATGTGACAATATCCGACCCGTGACATTATTCGAATGTGGAACGGGCGCCTTTTATTATTAAATTAAGCTAAGATAACACGAGTCCATTTCACGCAAATGTAACACAACTAACAATGGTGTGAGCTCTACAAATAATTGCAACTGAGCCAATGTGTTTGCACAAGAAATAAAGCATGATGTAGCAGCTCCGCTGACCGCTTGCAAATTTCAATTCAGACGTTTCCTTGTCCTACGTATCCACTTGGTGTTTATTTTGTAATGTTATTACTGCACAAACATCCCGGTGAAGTTGGATTATACCTATGGTCCTTGTCTTTGCCGGCGAAATTTCATTAACTGGTGAGGAGCCAAGCGGCTGATTAAGGCTGCGACAGCGGGAATAATTTTTTATACAAAATGGTTTCTTAAAGAGATGTTAAAAGTAAAATTTGTAAAAAAAAATTACATATTTATTGTTAACCAATTACGTGAGATGTGATGGGGGGTTTCGACAATCACATTTTGAATCACAACTCGAAATATCGCCGTTTTGAAGAGCACCCCGTATTTCTTGGTCATATCCGTGGGGTGCCCCATATAGATGTGTAATGGCGACCGCAGGAGCGTTAGAGACTATATTTAGGTGACCGCAGTGTTAATCCCAATGTTTAATTATCTCCGAAAGGCCAGCAATATTGTCGGCAATATGTAAACACGAAGGCCGGAGCGGCAATCGTCCTAGTCCAGTTGGTCTTACCGTCGGCCGGAACATGGAACTTCTTATCTCTCTTCCTATTGTTTCCTTAATGAATTCAAATCTAGGAGGCGGTGCGCGAAAACGGGGTTTTGCATTCATTTGCATAATTGTATATATTGATGTTCGTTAACGAATGTTGTTCAGGCGAGTTCGGTCGCGTCTTCTTGTCTGCTCTCTCCCGCCGCTGCTGCTGCCCGGAAGTCCGGAACTCCGAAGTATGCACAATTTAAAATTCATTCGGAGCAACTGTATTTCAATCCAAATAGATTACACGACCGGTGAAGTATTTTAATTCCGAGTCCTTTTGGGTTTGTCTTCAAAGGATTGCCAAGTTTTACTTTTCCAACTTTGCCGCTTTGGTACACCGAATGCGGGGGACAGGAAATTATCAAATGCGCTGGTAATTCTTTAATTATTTGCTACTTTTTCAGAGATGCTTGTTTTCAAGGAAACTCTACTTTTTACCTAACACGATAACATTATAATAGTATGGTATGAGATAGGTTTTGGTTGTTTTTTTTTTACTTAATTCTTATAATGCTTATAAGATTTAAGTGATACTCGAAGCTGCTTAAAACTGTTCAGGTACTTTTTTCACTTGAATTTTCTTGCATTTCTCAGACAATGGTCTTTGTTGTTCTGCCAGTTGCTTTACTATTTTTTGCATTACTCTTTGTCAACTACTTTGTCAGTTGCTTTGTCGTTCCCTGTCAGCTGCTTTGTTGTTCTATTCTTATTGCTTTACTGTTCTTTGCCAATTGCTTTACTATTTTTCGTATTCTTCTTTGTCAACTGTTTTACTGTTCTTTGCCAGTTGCTTTGTTGTTATTTGCACAATTGTTTTGTTGTTCTTTACCTGCGTTACTATTTTTTAATCGCTCTTTGTCAACTGCTTTGTTGTTCTTTGTCAGCTGCTTTGTTGTTCTGTGTCTGTTGTTTTGTTCTCTACCGATCGCTTTACTATTTTTCACATTGTTCTTTGCCAATTGCTTTGTTGTTTTTCGCTAGTTACTTTATTGTTATTTTGGCAGCTTTGTTCTCTGTCAGTTGCTTTACTGTTTTTTGTTTGTTCATTGCCGACTGTTTTTTTGTTCTTTGCCAGTTGCTTTGTTGTTCTCTACCAGTTGCGTTACTATTTTATGCATTACTTTTTGTTAACTACTTTGTTAGTTGCTTTATCGTTCCTTGTCAGCTGCTTTGTTGTTCTGAGTCCGTTGTTTTGTTGTTTTTTACTAATAGTTTAACTATTTTTTCATTGCTCTGCACCAATTGCTTTGTTGTTCTTGCTATTTGTTTTATTATTATTCTTTGGCTGCTTTGTTGCTCTTCGTCCATTGTTTTATTCTTCTCTACAAATCATTTTACTATTATTCTCATTGTTCTCTGCCAACTGCTTTGTTGTTTCTTGCTAGTTACTTTGTTGTTATTCTTCGGCTGCTCGTGCACTTTATCAATTGCTTTGTTGTTCTTTTCCAGTCAATTTTTTGTTCCCTGCCAGTTGTTTTACTATTTTTCGCAACACTCTTTGCCAATTGCTTTGTTATTTTTCGCATTCTTCTTTGTCAACTGCTTTATTGTTCTTTGCCAGTTGTTTTGTTGTCCTCTGTACAATTGCTTTGTTGTTCTCTATTTGCGTTACTATTTTTTGCATCGCTTTTTGTCACCTGTTTTGTTCATCTTTGTCAGCTGCTTTGTTGTTCTTTGTCTGTTGTTTCGTTGTTCTCTACCAATCGCTTTACTATTTTTCACATTGTTCTTGGCTAACTGCTTTGTTGTTTCTCGCTAGTTACTTTATTGTTATTTCAGCAGCTTTGTTCTCTGTCAGTTGCTTTATTGTTTTTTTTTGCATTGTTCATTGTCAACTGCTTTTTTATTCTTTGCCAGTTGCTTTGTTGTTCTCTACCAGTTGCATTACTATTTTATACATTACTTTTTGTCAACTACTTTGTTAATTGCTTTGTCGTTCCTTGTCAGCTGCTTTGCTGTTCTGTGTCCGTTATCTTGTTGTTTTTTTACTAATAATCTTACTATTTTCAAATGTGCCAACTGCTTTGTTGTTCTTGCTATTTACTTTATTATTATTCTTTGGCTGTATTGTTGTTCTTCGTCCATTGTTTTATTCTTCTCTACCAATCGCTTTACTATTTTTGTCATTGTTCTTTGTCAACTGCTTTGTTGTTTCTTGCTAGTTACTTTGTTGTTTTTCTGCGACTGCTCACATGCTTTGTCAATTGCTTCATTATTCACTACCAGTGGCTTTAATATTTTTTGCATTGTTCTTTGCCAGTTGCTTTATTGTTCTTTGTTTTCTGATTTGTTGTTCTGTCAGATCCTTTGTTGTTCTCTGTCAGTGTTCTCTGTTAGTGGTTTTACTATTTTTCGCATTGCCTTTGTCAACTGCTCTGTTGTGCTTTGTCAGTTGCCTTGTTGTTCTCTACCAGTGGCTTCACTATTGTTCGGTATGTTCTTCCCAATTGCTTTATTGTTCTCTGCCAGTTGCTTTACTATTTATTGCATTGTTCTTTGTCAACTGCCTTGTTGTTCTTTGTGAGTTGCTCTATTGTTCTCGGCCAGTTGCTTCACTACTTTTCGATATGTTCTTTGTCAATTGCTTTGCTGTTCTTTTCCTGTTGATTTTTTGTTCTCTGCCAGTTGTTTTACTATTTTTCGCAATATTCTTGGTCAACTGCTTTGTTCTTTCTTGCTAGTTACTTTATTGTTTTTCTTCGGCTGCTTTGTTGTTCTGTGACAATTGCTTTGTTGTTACTTTACTATTTCTTGAATTGTTCTTTGACAGCTGCTTTGTTGGTCTTCTATTGCTCTCTGTTAGTTGCTTTACTATTTTTTGCATTGTTCTTTATCATCTGCTGTATTGTGCTTTGTCAGTTGCTTTGTTGTTCTCAACCAACTGCTTTACGATTTTTCTCATTGTTCCTTGTCAACTGCTTTGTTGTTTTTTACCAGTTGCTTTGTTATTCTCTACCAGTTGCTTTATCATTATTTGCTTTGTTGTTCTTTGCCAGTTGCTTTAATGTTCTTGCATTGATCTTTGTCAGCTGTTGCTGTTGATTTTGGTTTGGTTTGTAACTTTTAAATAGACGTCCTTCAGACAAACAGGTTTTAATTGAATGAAACAGTCACCAGATTCGGATTTTGAATAAAGTCCTGGCCTGTAATCTGCAAAAATAAAGCAATCAGACACGCATATAATAAAATAACCGTCTAAAGCAATTCATTTGATGGCATATTTTAAAACGTGATTGGAGAATATATCGCGTAGTTTGACAATACAAGATTTATAGCTAGAACCATAAATATTTTCGCTGTTCTTGTCGCATAAAATAACAACCCAGTAGCTGCAATGATACAGACTAAATATATTATTATTACATAAACGTATGATTGTAAAATGATCCTTCTGATTCAATTATTCAACTCCTTGGAGCTCTCGCCGAATTAATCTATTTTTTAAAACTTCGCCGTTCCCAGAAAACACGCTCGGTATTTGAATTGTTTAAATTAATATAATTCTAATATTTCATCAACAATGTAATTCATCACGAATTTCCAGTGCATAGTTCCCGACATGATTATATATCAATAATCATATAATGCTGCTAAAACAAATAAACGTAATGATAATAGCAAGGGAAATAATATATAATACATTTATGTTGCGTATAAAGCGATTTATTGTATTGTAACTGTCGATAAAAATAGACAGAATTGAAATTAATAGAGAATAGGGTGGAGGGGAACTAAAGGAAATTTGCTGAAACAAATTATTTTACAAAGGCATGTATTGGTGAAAGAAGTTATTTCTGCTAAAATGTGTGCCCTAAGGCACATGTCCGAATTTTTATTAACTTAACCGTTTCTTCAGAAATTAAATTAATTTGGTTACTCCTCCGCCGCAGAAACGATTTTATATATTAAAAAATCAATTTCGAAATCATGTAAATAACAGGTCGGTTAATCGACATTTAGCCCCCGACACAAAATCAATTTCAACCGGCCGGCCTACTACTTAAACTTATCAGCGGTACAATATCTAAAATGAACACTATAGAAACGGTCGAAAATACAATAAGAAAACAAGAAGTAGTTACGAGCGGACCATATCGAATACCTAATCAATTACCACCTCCGACAGGGATACACAAGGCCTCCCACGATATAAGGCCATTATTATGGGCCCCGACGTCTCAAGAAGCGACCACGCTTAATTGGATCTGACCATATTCATATAAATCTAGCAGGTAATTATTAACATTGGCCAGCTTTAACGGCGCAGTGTACAAATAACCACCAACGTGCTTTAATGGAAACGTGAGCGCAAATTTTTATATTCAACACATGCAATTACACGATGATGACACACAATTCATTTTTTAACATACCAAAGTTATGCTCCCTTTTTTCAAAGCGGCATGTGCCGGGCTGCCCGCGTCACACCGTGCGGAGCAAACTAGATGGGAGTCACGCATTTTACGCGCTACGTTAATTTTGCCACGCGTTAGTGACCATTTAAGTTCATAGTATCCTATTTTTGCTCGCGAATTTTTAAACTGCAGAAAAAAAATATTGGGGCCGTTTGACGGTATAATTTATCACTTGACCAGAGGTGTGAAGGGTTTTACGACTTTAGTTTTAATTCCCCCAGCCTAGCCGTCTTGATTTCCCCGGTATCGGTATTAATTTCCGAAAATAATTCGCAACATAATTCACGGCAAATTCGTATGTTTGCTTTGTTGACTGGAAACCACAGTCCATTACCGTTTCAATTAGTCAAGTACGTAGCATCCAGATGGCCCGTAATTCAGTTATTTGTGTAATTTCATGGTCGGGTGAGATACAGGTTACCTCCGTGAGCTATCTAAGTATTGCTACCCTTTCCATGTTGATTTATCAGACGGGCGTTAATTGAAATTAATAAAAGAGGGATTACAGCGGGCACGATTATCATTTCGCTTTTAACCGTAAGTATAGTTCATCCGAAAATGTTTTCACTAATTGTCCCAATATCGTATTTCGATTTTTTCCAACTATATATATGATTTGAAGATTATAACAGTGAGAAAATACATAAAACAGCAACAGCGACATTTAGAATTAGTAGAAATAGAAGCACAATGAGCTAAAATACATATGTATATAGTTATACACAGACATTGTTGAGCCCGTTCAATATATAAACGGTCATTGTGGAGCCCAAAATTACACTGTTGAGCCCGGGTTCGGGATCAACAACGTATCGAGGTGTATACAATCGCCATTTTGTTAAATATGGTCACCGTACGCAAATTTTAAGGAGGGCTCAACAACGTACTATTCCCATCTTCGTGTATATATCTCGATTAGTTCTCTCACGTACGCTGCAACTAGCGGCGTCTACGAATGCCTTGAATACTGTTTAAAAAAGATAAAGGTGCGGGATCAACAGCGACCTGTTGATATATCGGGCTCGACAATGTACCGTTTATAAGTATATACGAGTATATATTGTTATATTTGCGGAAATAAAATTTATTTTCTCTGGAGAGTAATAAGTAAAGCCTTTGTAACCGTTTACCGAGCCTTTCTTAAGCATATTCCGAATCTAACAAAATCCATCCAACATGGGAACTCAAGATCACTCGAGGTCAGTGTTCAACAAGTTCGAAACTTAAGTTTCTGTTCAATGTCGAGGCAATAAGGAATGACAATAAATTGGTTAGAAAATGAATTTATGCATCGGGCGACAACCCTTTGGGACCTTATTAAATAGTTAAGGACCGTCTTATATCTAAGTTCCGATCTTAACACACCGCCTTGGCCATGTCAAGGGTTTCTATAGTTTGGAACACAAATGTAAATGCAAATGGGGTCACTAACGACTCACCAGAGCACCCGATGTGCCGACAGACGCTACCGCTCACTACTCGCCACCGCCGGCGCCGCCCCATTTTCTAATTACAACCACCAACGTTGACCAGGATATACGGCCGAGGAATGGGGTGTTAGCGTGACCTCGCACACTATGTAATATCAAAAATTAATTTGGTCTTTTTGGTTACTCAAGTCTGTTAGTTTATGAAATGCTCTTTTATAAGGGTAGATTTGTTCCGACAATGGTCTAATGCCTAAAGAACCGTTTTAAAAATTCTTTAAAAGTGTGTAGCCATTTTAAGCATCGATAAAAAAATAGAAATGAGCAAAGTTATTGAATGTATCCGTCACAATGGCACTAACTGAACTATCAAAGCTAGCTGCCAGTTGCTTTACTATTTATTGCTTTGTTCTTTGACAACTGCCTTGTTGTTCCTTGTCAGTTGCTCTATTGTTCTCGGCCAGTTGCTTTACTATTTATTGCTTTGTTCTTTGTCAACTGCCTTGTTGTTCTTTGTCAGTTACTCTATTGTTCTCGGCCAGTTGCTTTACTATTTATTGCTTTGTTCTTTGTCAACTGCCTTGTTGTTCTTTGTCAGTTGCTCTATTGTTCTCTGCCAGTTGCTTCACTACTTTTCGATATATTCTTTGACAATTGCTTTGCTGTTCTTTTTCAGTTGCTTTTTTGTCCTCTGCCAGTTGTATTATTATTTTTCATATCGTTCTTTGTCAACTGCTTTGTTGTATCTTGCTAGTTACTTTATTGTTATTCTTCGGATGCCCTGTTCTTTGTCAGTTGCTTTGTTGTTCTCTACCAGTTACTTTACTATTTCTTGAATTGTTCTTTGACAGCTGCTTTATTGGTCTTTGTCAGTTCCTTTGTTGTTCTCTGTTAGTTGCTTTACTATTTATTGCGTTGTTCTTTGTCAACTGCCTTGTTGTTCTTTGTCAGTTGCTCTATTGTTCTCGGCCAGTTGCTTCACTACTTTTCAATATGTTCTTTGTCAATTGCTTTGCTGTTCTTTACGCGTTGCTTTTTTGTTCTCGGCCAGTTGTTTTACTATTTTTCGTATAATTCTCTGTCAACTGCTTTGTTGTTTCTTGCTAGTTACTTTATTGCTATTCTTTGGATGCTCTGTTCTTTGTCAGTTGCTTTGTTGTTCTCTACCAGTTACTTTACTATTTCTTGAATTGTTCTTTGACAGCTGCTGTATTGGTCTTTGTCAGTTCCTTTGCTGTTCTCTGCCAGTTGCTTTACTATTTATTGCGTTGTTCTTTGTCAACTGCTTTGTTGTTCTTTGTAAGTAAGTTGCTCTATTGTTCTCGGCCAGTTGCTTCACTACTTTTCGATATATTCTTTGTCAATTGCTTTGCTGTTCTTTTCCAGTTGCTTTGTTGCTTTTCTGTTCTCTGCCAGTTGTATTACTATTTTTCGTATCGTTCTTTGTCAACTGCTTTGTTGCTTCTTGCTAGTTACTTTATTGTTATTCTTCGGATGCTCTGTTGTTCTTTGTCCGTTGCTTTGTTGTTCTCTACCAGTTACTTTACTATTTCCTGAATTGTTCTTTGACAGCTCCTTTGTTGTTCTCTGTTAGTTGCTTTACTATTTATTGCGTTGTTCTTTGTCAGCTGCCTTGTTGTTCTTTGTCAGTTGCTCTATTGTTCTCGGCCAGTTGCTTCATTACTTTTTGATATTGATATTCTTTGTCAATTGCTTTGCTGTTCTTTTCCAGTTGCTTTTTTGTTTTCTGTCAGTTGTATTACCATTGTTCATATCGTTCTTTGTCAACTGCTTTGTTGTTTCTTACTAGTTACTTTATTGTTATTCTTCGGATGCTTTGTTGTTCTTTGTCAGTTGCTTTGTTGTTCCCTACCAGTTACTTTACTATTTCTTGAATTGTTCTATGACAGCTGCTTTATTGGTCTTTGTCAGTTCCTTTGTTGTTCTCTGTTAGTTGCTTTACTATTTTTTGCATTGTTCTTTGTCAACTGCTCTGTTGTGCCTTGTCAGTTGCTTTATTGTTCTCTACCAACTGCTTTACGATTTTTCTCATTGTTCCTTGTCAACTGCTCTGTTGTTCTTTGCCAGTTGCTTTGTTATTCCATGCCAATTGCTTTATCATTCTTTACATTGTTCTTTGTCAGCTGCTTTGTTATTCTTTTCCAATTATTTTATCATTATCAAAATGATCAAAAGATGTCGTCTATGTTTAGTTTGATCCAACAGAAAACGACAGTGTTGGGCGCCATAACCTACTATGCGTAATACAAAAATGTGTATATATCGTCGGCAGCGCCGTGGCGCGGGCATTCCGGCCATTTTGCCATTTGACACCCGCCCGAGATCCACAACGATCCATTAAACAACTTAACATAGCTTTGTGTCGAAATTAATCGATTGAAGAGAGCCCGAAGAGCGGGCACATTGTTGTGAGAAATGCTTTCTTTCTTGTGTATCTCGAAGTTGTGCCTGTCGGAACCAGAATATTCCGGGAATCGATCATGATAAAATACTTCAATTATCGAGGGCTCTCCCTTGCACGGTAAAATGTATAGCTTTTGCCGTAGTTAGTCTACAAGTTTAATTTAACGCACGCCACACTATGAATTTAATGATAATGCGAGCTCGGTGGATGTGGATGTGGGGAAATGCGCCAGTCGGAACTGTATTAATGTCGGACGACCCGTAATTTTCGATAACATATAGAGTGGAAGCGTTCGGCACAAATCAACAGTGTAATGCGTTACGCGAATATTAAAATATGTTGCGGCGCATTGCATCCATTATGATAATGGCGGAATTTTACACATACCGGCTCGTTTCCCCGTTACTTTTTCGTATTAAAGTAATGGAATGGTATTAGCGAATGCAAATGGAAACGAGCTTTTACATTTCTAGGGAAAACAGTTATAGAAAAAAAGCAGGATAAATATAACAATCCTTGTGCAGAGAAAGGATTCAGTGGAACCAAATATCCCAAAGCCATAAACGGTTCCATCAACTACCTCGAAGAAATGGGTAGAGGGCGCTGTCGCAACACCCTGTACGCCGCCAGCTGCTAAGCTACCAGTCATCGTTATTGATATCATTATTAATTCAACAATCGTACCTTTGCGAAATATTCGAGATCCCCTGGATACCGTATTGGGAGAAACCTCTAAACTAATTCATGTTGATATAGGTGTAACACCATACCTTTACTCCAGATATAATTAGGGTCTATGTGGTTCGGCAATTTATCTTGTTACACGGGAGCTCTAATTAACAAGGGGAGCTAATGAAATAAGCCCTGATTGCGACACCCATCAATTCATATATAGATGTATATAATAAACCGCCATCTCCGCCCGGCCAGACCGGATGCCTTATTAATTCGATCAGAAGAACGGGAGAAGTTTGAGAGCGGAATGGTAAAGGATTTTTCGCGGGGCCCGGAACTAACTCCTTAACGAGGCGCAGTCAATCACGTGCAGATATTGAGCATCTAGTAATGAGACCAGCAGAGGCTAAAGGACAGAAAAGCTGCATGTTCCTATCAGCTTCTCCAGATGTCAAAAAATAAATCAAAGAAGAAATAAAAAACTATTAGCCGTTTTTCTTATTAGCTGTTATTATTTTTTTATTGGTTATTATTTTTTATCAGTTGTTATTATTAGCTGTCATTATTTTTATTAGCTCTTATTATTAGCTGTTATTGTTTATTAAGTTAGCTGTTATTAGTTATCATATTGGCTGTAATTATTTTTTACTTATTATTTATTCTATTGGTTCTTATTGTTATCTGTCATTATTTGTTTTATTAGTTCTTATTATTAGCTATTATTATTAGTTTCATTAGCTGTTTTAATTTTTTTTTGGCTGCTATTATTAATTTTCTTGACTGTTATTAGCTGTTATTATTTATTTCATTGTTTGTTCCATTAACTCTTAATATTAGCCGTTATTATTTGTTTAACTAATTCTCATTACTAGTTATTATTTTTTATTAGCTTATTAGTTTTATTAGCTGTTATCGTATGTTTTATTATTAGTTATTATTATTTGTTTTCGTTAGTTCTTATTATTAGCTGCCATTATTTCTTTATTAGTGCTTAATAACTGTTACTATTTGTTCTATTTTATTAGCTTATTAGTTATATTATATGTTATTATTCATCTTATTGACTATTATTATCTGTATAATTAGCTTTTATTGTTAGCTGTTATTATTTTTTTAATTATCCGTTATAATTTGTTCTATTGTTATTATTAGCTATTATTATTTGTTTCATTAGCTGTTATTATTTTTTTATTGGCTGCTATTATTAGTTTCTTTACTGTTAGCTATTATTAGCTATTACTATTTGTTTTATTAGCTGTTAGTATTTGTTTAATTAGCTGCTAATATTAGTTTTATTGACTGTGACTGTTATTATTTGTTTCATATTAATATTAGCTGTCATTATTTATTTAATTAATTCTTATTATTAGTTATTATTTGTTTTATTCACTATTATTTTTTGTTTAATAGCTTTTATTATCAGCTGTTATTATTTATTTGATTATCTGTTATTATTTGTGCAGTTGTTATTATTAGCTGTTATTATTTGTTTCATATTTCGGCTTATTCTTTTTTTTCTTCAATTCTTTAACTAAATTACATGTGTATTAGAAATTCAGAACAGTTGAAGTGCTTTTTATTGTTACGCGTTTTTTCTCCTGTTGCTTCCATTGTTTCACAATATTATTGCTGTAGAGGAACAGTTGTCGCCATCTAGCGAAGCAACCTCAAGTCGTGAATTTATAATAGGTAGATTCCAACGTTCCCAATGTATTGACGCGGGACTGCGACTACTTTTGCCATCTATGACTTGAACAGCAGACCTCGGTAGAATGTAACTAATAATGGAAACAGTATGTGAATGGAAAACAGCAAGTGTTTTATTTCGACTACGTCTAATATTGGCTCTGAACTGAAGAGGGCACTAGTGGCCACAATTTTGTAATTTATTGAATATACTATAAGAAATAATTTACTAGTATTTAGGTACAGAAACGAGGATCAGTTATAACTTTTCGAATGTTGTCACTTGCAGAAAAATATTTTATACGAGGCGTTTTTAAAATAATCACTTTGAAAACGCATCATTTATAAAGCGGTGCACGCACGAGGCTACAAGGTATATGTATAATAACTGCAAAAAAAAATTATTTCAATATATTTTTTTAACTACGCTACGCTAACGAGGGCCAATTATTCCGAAACACTGTGTTTTCTGAAAGCAAAGCTGTTCTTCATCTACAGGGTGATCCACACAAGATGAACAGTAGATCTTCTGGCACGTTACTGTGGTAAGAAAAATTAATTATTACCAAGTTTTTTTAATGAATTCCGATAAACTGAAGAAAATTCGATCCTAAATATCTGCCAGGTGGCCATGACAGAATTGTCTACGCAATACCTCGGTTATTATTTGTTTTGTTCGATCTTATTATTAGCTGTTATTATTAGTTTGTTCTTATTATTAGCTGTTATTATTAGTTGCATTAGCTGTTATTATTATCTTTATTGATTGCTATTATTAGTTTTAATAACTGTTAGCTATTATTAGCTGCTATTATTTTTTTCATTGGCTGTTATTAATTTGTTTAATTAGCTGTTGTTATTAGTTTTATTGACTGTTATTATGTGTTTCGTTAACTCTTAATATTAGCTGTTAATATTTGTTTAATTAATTCTTATTACTAGCTGATATTATTTGTTCTATTAGCTGCTATTATTTGTTTTATTAGCTATTGTCACCAATTAATATTATTTGTTTTTATTAGTTCTCATTATTACCTGTCATTATTTGTTTTATTAGGTCTTAATATTAATTGCCAATATTTGTTTTATTAGTTCTTATTATTACCTGTTATTATTTATTTTATTCACTATTATTATCTGCTTAATTAGCTTTTATTATTTATTTAATTATCTGTTATTATTTGCTTCATTAGTTGTTATTATTAGCTGCTATTATTTGCTTTATTGAGATTGTCTGTTACAATTTTTTTACTATTAGCTGACTTATTTATTTTGTTCGCGTTATTATTAGCTGTTATTGTTTATTTAATTAGCTATTATTAGCTGTCTTATTGGCTGTTGCTTTTACCTATTATTATTTATTATCTTGGGTTATTATTAATAACAGTCACTATTTGTTTTATTAGTTCTTATAATTAGCCATTATTATGTTTCATTAGCTGTTATTATTTTTTATTGGTTGCTATTATTAGTTTTATTGATTGTTAACTATTATTAGCTGTTATTACTTGTTTCATTAGCTGTTAATTATGAGCTTTATTAACTGTTATTATTTGTGTAATTACCTGTTAATGTTAGTTTTATTGACTGTTATTATTTGTTTCATTAATTCTTAATATTAGCTGTTATTACGTGTTTTATCATTAATTATTTTGTTCTATTAGTTCTTATTATTACCTGTCATTGTTTACTTTATTTTGTTCCATTAGTTATTATTATTAGCTGCTATTATTAGTTTTATTGGCTGTTACTATTTTTTTCATTAGTCACTACTATTAGCTCGCCTTATATGTTTTGATTGCTGTTATTGTTTATTAAATTAGCTGTTATTAGTTGTCTTGGCTGTTATTTTACCTGTCATTATTTATTCTATTTGTTCTTATTCTTAACTGTCATTATCTGTTTTATTAGTTCTCATTATTAGCTTGTATTTGTTTCATTAGCTGTTATTATTTTTTATTGGTTGTTATTATTAGTTTCATTGACCGTTAGCTATTATTGGCTGTTATTATATGTTTCCTTGGTTGTTGTTATTTGTTTAATTAGCTGCTATTGCTAGTTTTATTGACTGTTATTATTTATGTCATTAACTTTAATATTAGCTGTTAATATTTATTTAGTTAATTCTTATTACTAGCTGTTATTATTTGTTTTATTAGCTATTAGTATTAATTTTTATTATTTGCTTTATTAGTTCTTATTTTTACATATTATTAATTTTATTAACTATTATTACTTGTTTAATTAGCTTTTATTTTTTATTTAACTATCTGTATTATTAATTTTATTAGTTATTATTATCAGCTATTATTTGTTTTGTTGGCTGGTCCTATTTTTTATTAGTTATTACTATTAGCTGTCATTATTTGTTTTGTTCGCTCTTATTATTAGCTGTTATTGTTTATTTAATTATCTAGTTGGCTTATTGGCTGTTATTTTTTAAATGTTATTATTTATTCCACTGGCTCATATTATTAACTGTTATTATTTCTTTTATTAGATCCCATTATTAGCTATTATTATTTGTTTCATTAGCTGTTATTATTTTTTATTGGTCGCCATTTTCAGTTTTATTGACTATTAGCTATTATTAGCTGCAATTATTTGTTTTATTAGCTGTTATTGTTTGTTTAATTTGCTTTTATTATTTATGTAATTAACTGTTATTATTTGTTTAATTAATCTTTTTACTAGCTATTATTTGCTTTATTAGCTATCATTATTTGTTTTTATGAGTTCTTATTATTAACTGTCATTATTTGTCCTATTCTATTCTCACTTGTGCGATTTAATTCGCATACACATGCATCTTACTGTCGAGAACGCCTCGTATACAAGTAATAATAAAATTGTGCTTTGAATAAAAACCCATTGTAGCTGCTAACCTAATTAGGGACTTTGTAGTCGGAACTCGCGGCAGAAATTAATTTCCTCAGAAATGGCTGGAAAGTAAGTCGTTACCTAAACTTTTAAGAGAATCAAATTGTCGTGTCAATTACAGTGTTTTGTCAATTAAAATACCAGTGTGAATGTATAATTTATTTATCCCGAGTGCAAATGAACATTTAAATTGGTAAATAGTTGTGTAGCTGTCAGTGGAATAATTTAGCGCCGCCACGGCTCGAATTAGGTGAGTTTAAGGGCCAGGGCGGACTGTGGCTAAGAAAGGAATGAAGGGATGATCGCATTACGAGCCACGCAGGCATAGAACCGCACATTTCCACAATCTGATAAGTTCCCTTATTGAAGTCGAGTCTCCTCGAATTGCGCATCGGCTTTCGGATACGGTTCGATAACAACGAATCGAGCTATCGCGTTATTAGATCTTCGAATGTTTCAGTTTCCCTGCCCTACAAACAAAACAAAACGCCGTACCAACTGTTGAGTTTCCACCAAAGTTTGGTTGGTATCGAAACACAGAAATTCACACATTATCCAGTTAGAGGGCGCTTCAAAAGCTGTCACGTGCACACGAGTGATTATTTCTTGTCTCGTGGTTCAATTACACCCTCCCGTTCTCATTTAAATTCGGCAGGTGAGTATTTCAATGGAAATGATTACGACATTCTGTAATTTTCGATAACGAGAGCAGTGACTTTCATCTTATTATTTATGGCGAACGACGCCGAAAAAGGACCGTAAACGTTTAAAATGAGTAACACGTGTTGGACCAATTTTGACTGTAAATCATTCAGCGTACCCGGGTAATATGTGGCGGTGCGGCACAAAGGGCGTGATGAACTTTTGTATACTTATTTTAATTGGGATTCTCTCACATTATTCATAATGAGCTGTATTTAATTATTTGTTAGTGCTTGCTTCGAATACATTTTTACCTGCTGCATAAGGGCGATTATTATTAGCGATATCGTCCACTAATCAGCATCAGCAGCACGCGCTGCACTATGAGCCAAATTAAATTTTTCTATCCCAGATTCGCCTAGAGCCGCATCTTTCCCAATTAGTGCGAGTACCAATTAATAAAGGTAAAGGTAAGCAGATCTGGAGCACGGATATATCGCCGTCCTAAGTACCCCTATAGAGGATGTTCGATCGAGAGCGGTCTCATTACATCTTCATTAGCGATAGCGCTGATTATACACATACACTATGCAACAAGGCAACTCATGCATACATGAATATCCTATTAACGATCGCATATACTTCCAAGGAATGTCCCAGAGCGCCAGCGGCTACAATCGATAAATTATGGCATAGTTGGCGGGACGATTCGCCGGTTGATATCTGGAACAAGCCGGCGACCGTTATTTTAAATTAAAAAAAATAATAACTTTAACACTTTACTTTATTTATAGGCTAATTGAGGCTTCAGTTAGCTGTACAAAATAGCCGACGCAGCCAAATAAACCTTCATTCTGAGCTGTATTGTACGACTCTGACATAAAAAAATAACGTCCAATTTTATTACAGATCCGCCAACATCATTCCCCTTTTACATGGTAGAGAGGACCTTGTATTATTCTACTCACAGGCTAATTGAGGCCTCAGTTAGCTGTACAAACTAATCAAAGCGGTAAAGCACATCTCCCCCTGATTAATATTATTTCTACAATTGCGAGTATGTTACTGAATTTACAGGCTAATTGAGGCTTCAGCTACTCGCAGGATAATTTAGGCTTCAGTTAGCTGTACAAACTATCCAAATCTGCCAAACCCAAACAACTCTTCCCCTTGGTTGATATTACTTGTATATAATTGCAAGCATTTTGTTAGATTTGCAGGCTAATTGAGGCTACAGTTAGCTGTACAAATAACAGGGACAATCAAGTAAACTTTCTCTCTGATCTATATTTTATACTTCTGACTTATGAAATCTTCCCTTTGATCGATATTCTACATTTGTAAGGATATTACTCTATTTGCAGGCTAATTGAGGTATCAGTTAGCTGTACAAAATAATCGGGGCAGTCAAGTAAACTTTCTTTTTGGTCTGTATTCTATTCTTCTGACTTATAAAAGATGGTAAGGATATTGTTTTATTCTACTTTTAGGATAATTAAGGCTCCAGTTAGCTGTACAAACTAATCAATACGGTCAAGCAAATCTTCCCCTGATTAATATTATTTCTACAATTGTGAGTATTTTACTTCATTTGCAGGCTAATTGAGGCTTCAGCTACTCGCAGGATAATTTAGGCTTCAGTTAGCTGTACAAACTATCCAAAGCTGCCAAACAACTCTTCCCCTTGGTTGATATTACTTATATAATTGCAAGAATTTTATTAGATTTGCAGGCTAATTCAGGCTACAGTTAGCTGTACAAATAACCGGGACAATCAAGTAAACTTTCTTTCTGATCTATATTTTATGCTTCTGACTTATAAAATCTTCCCACTGATCGATATTCTAAATTTGTAAGGATTTTACTCTATTTGCAGGCTAATTGAGGTATCTGTTAGCTGTACAAAATAATCGGGGCAGTCAAGTAAATTTTCTTTTTGGTCTGTATTCTATTCTTCTGTCTTATAAAAGATGGTCGGGATATTGTTTTATTCTACTTTCGGGATAATTAAGGCTCTAGTTAGCTGTACAAACTAATCAATGCGGTCAAGCAAATCTTCCCCTGATTAATATTATTTCTACAATTGGGAGTATTTTACTTCATTTGCAGGCTAATTGAGGCTTCAGCTACTCGCAGGATAATTTAGGCTTCAGTTAGCTGTACAAACTATCCAAAGCTGCCAAACAACTCTTCCCATTGGTTGATATTACTTGTATATAATTGTAAGCATTTTGTTACATTTGCAGGCTAATTGAGGCTACAGTTAGCTGTACAAATAACCGGAACAATCAAGTAAACTTTCTCTCTGATCTATATTTTATGCTTCTGACTTATAAAATCTTCCCTTTGATCGATATTCTACATTTGTAAGGATTTTACTCTATTTGCAGGCTAATTGAGGTATCTGTTAGCTGTACAAAATAATCGGGGCAGTCAAGTAAATTTTCTTTTTGGTCTGTATTCTATTCTTCTGACTTATAAAAGATGGTAGGGATATTGTTTTATTCTACTTTCAGGATAATTAAGGCTCCAGTTAGCTGTACAAACTAATCAATGCGGTCAAGCAAATCTTCCCCTGATTAATATTATTTCTACAATTGGGAGTATTTTACTTCATTTGCAGGCTAATTGAGGCTTCAGCTACTCGCAGGATAATTTAGGCTTCAGTTAGCTGTACAAACTATCCAAAGCTGCCAAACAACTCTTCCCCTTGGTTGATATTACTTGTATAGAATTGCAAGCATTTTGTTAGATTTGCAGACTAATTGAGGCTACAGTTAGCTGTACAAATAACCGGAACAATCAAGTAAACTTTCTCTCTGATCTATATGTTATGCTTCTGACTTATAAAATCTTCCCTTTGATCGATATTCTACATTTGTAAGGATATTACTCTATTTGCAGGCTAATTGAGGTATCAGTTAGCTGTACAAAATAACCGGGGCAGTCAAGTAAACTTTCTTTTTGGTCTGTATTCTATTCTTCTGACTTATAAAAGATGGTAGGGATATTGTTTTATTCTACTTTCAGGATAATTAAGGCTCCAGTTAGCTGTACAAACTAATCAAAGCGATCAAGCAAATCCCCCCTGGTTAATATTATTTCTACAATTGCAAGTATTTTCCTTCTTTTGCAGGCTAATTGAGGCTTCAGCTACTCGCAGGATAATTAAGGCTTCAGTTACCTGTACAAACTAACCAAAGCAGCCAAACAAATATTCCCTCTGATTTATATTACTGCTACAATTGTAAGCATTTCAATATATTTGCAGGCTAATTGAGGACTCAGTTAGCTGTAAAAATAACAAAATAACCAACGCAGACAAATAAACTCTGGCTTAAAAAGGAATGACCAATTTTACAGATCCAGCAACATAATTTCCGTTTTAAATAATAGAATACTATTTTATTCTCCTCGCAGGATAACTAAGGCTTCAGTTAGCTGTCAAATAAACCTATTCTATATCCGTATTACGTCGACAATCTCCATCATTGGGTTAGCCTGTTATGCGAACATTAGCCATTCTCTGTATACTTGCAATTAATATATTATTGCCGAACAATTTTACAGTAATGAAACTTTAATGGAGTGCATATTTACGTAGGTACGTGTTACTGAAAGCTATAAAATACTTATCAATTAGTAAGCGATCGAGAACTAATTTACCTAGTAATTGGCACTTTAATTTTAACTGCTGTTTGCTGTTGTTGTGGACGGATGACGAAACTAAAATGCCATAGTTGTATTTCCATTTCCTGTCATAAGCAAGTCAAAATTAAAACTAACAGGTGAAGAATTTGCAGGACCAAACGGTTTTAAGGATATTTTCTGTTCCTGTTTTCCTGCAAAATTACAAAATTTCGGCCGACATTCATATTTTTAGCTCCTTTAATGGGATTATAATTATCCTAATTAAAATACGAGTCATTAACGAAAATCGATCCAAAAATAATCTGCTTACTTAGAGCGAAGTGGTCAGTTACTTCGGCTTTATTAGTTATTAGTTTTCAATTACAGGTTACCGTGTTACCGTTTGAGCAGTTATTTTCCGCTTAAACTACGGCGCTTAATGGAAATTCCATTAAAACACTAGCAGGTTTTGTGTTTATTGTATACATTTTACGATACCTGCGGCAAACTGGGGGCAGACGGCGGACCTAATGCCTTGGCAAACTAATTTCAACATTATCGTTTCCTCGCATAAGAGATTTCGAACGTTCCCGTTCTCGTTAAATCGCTAATTCGAATTTTATTAGACGTACGTTCAATTTGTAATTGATATGGATTGCTAGCGAATAGAGAAATTATGCGGGCAAATCGAAAATTTATTTTTGTAGTCCTTGAGACTTTATGTTTCCTCCGAGACGTGGTGTTTGACAATCGGTTTGAACAGCCACAAAATCTACAAAAAAGATTGTACTTGTTTTAAAGTTTGGGTATGTACTTTTATGTCCGTCTATTGTCAACAGTTTCCATGGTCTTACCAAATGTTGCCTTGTTCATTAATTTGTGTTGATTTTCAAATTTTGCGATTTTGTTCCTTTTGACCATATTTACATCTATATGTGTGTATTTTGAACCAAGAAGATTGGTCCAATTTAATAAAGGCAATAAGATGAGGCTGTGGGAAACTATTAAGCACATTTGTCATACAAATGTACACAGTATTTGACAATCGGCTTGTTAGATACACAAAATCTACAAAAAAATATTGTAATTGTCTTAAAGTTTGAGTATATATTTGTATGTGCGTCTATTGTCAACATTTTCCATGGTCTTACCAAATGTTGCCTTGGCTTTGTTCTTTTTGCCCGTATTCACGTAATTTCACTGAGCACAACTTTATTCATTGCAAATTAAGATAAATCGCCACTATCATCGTTTGCTATGATGCGTGCTGCGTCGTTTTACCGAATAGTTCTCTGGCATTAGTCATATAATATTGCGGTTTTATCTATTAAACGTATTTTGGCGACATTTGTTGACAGTGAGGTTTCCTGTTAAACAAACCCGACAAACTGAAAAATATCACAAACGCAAACAATTCCCATCCCACGATCCACCGCTCGAATGAAAATTCGCTGAAAATTTAACGCACGCGAGCGCGCTGACGCATTTTTCGTACTAGCACTATAAACAATTCCCGGTATTAATTAAACATTAACATCTGCAATTAAAGCTCGTAGTGAAGTGAGTAAGTTGGTTTGTAGGCGCCGAACTTTTTTTTTGTGGTTCCACAGCTCGGATTACGTTCTCATCGCGGGGCTACTGAACTCGATATAAACACTTAGGACTGGCAAGTTTCAAGCGTACAATAATAATTAATGATGAATATTTAAATAAAGACTAGTTGTGTGAGCATATACAGTGTGAAGATATTTTTTTCATCTCTTCTTGGGAAAATAGATATTTTCAATGTGGTTTCTGCCAGGGACTGCGACATACTTATGTTAAAAAAACTAGTAGACATGACATGTTAAAAACCAATTATAGGATCTTACTATGCAGCTCACGCTAACAACGCATTATTCCTAAGTAATTTCCGGAGTTTTAGGTTTTAAAGGAAACTTGAAATCTCTAATATGTGTAGTACTAACATGGAAAAGAAGTCATTATCCTTTAGTTACAATTCTTTAAAAAATTTATAGATAGAATAAGAAAAAAGTAACTAGCTAAAAAAAATTTCGTCAAGCCTCACTGCAAAAGAATGAGAAAACCTACATTTATGAACGAATTGGCAGTTTTAGGGGTGAAATAATAGCATCTAAGTTTTCAGTGAACGGAAGTGGAGGCAAAAGTTATTGAGCGTTACCATATAAACACATAAAATCAAGCAATTCCTCCCAATTAATTAAATTATTATTATCAGATTTCCAAATCCAAGAATATTCCAATAAACAGACTGTAATAACCCCCGAGCTATAATAACTACATTAAGAGCAAAATGAATTCATCTAAAAACAGCGGGGCGAACTTCGGTAACGAAGTTAAATAGCAGTTTTGTTTGAAGATAATGAGAAATAGCAGCACGATATAAAATGGTAGTTGGCTTGACATGCTTTCTTTGTTTCATAAACATTTGTAAATGGCTATTACTTTGCTCTTGAGATGGATGGAATTTAATTAAGGAATGTGATTAAATAAGCGTCAAGTCTCGCAAGATATAAAATGATACGTCGCCGGTTGAGTTCGGTTTTTGTGCTGTTACAATCGGAATAGTTTATTTTTATGCTTTAAAATCTGAGAACATTTCCCGGCGTTTATTCTTTATACCAAGTTGGACGGGATAAGTTCGAAGCGATGAGTTCAAAACTCCAAACTTTGCCGCGATTCAGGAATGATGACGTTGTAAAAATATCAGTTAAGCAACAATGAGAGTTACATGATTTTAAATGTGGAGCAAATTGAAACAAAAACAAGTTATTTTATGAATAGGTTGACAGTTCAGTCACGATTTGTATCTACGCTATTTTTGTATCTTTTTTATAATGATGGATAGCGTGAAAGATATCATGGCATCAGCAGAGGAACTACCAGATCGTCGTGTAAGAGGAAAAGGTTGACAAGCTGGAAAAAACGATTGCCAGATAGAAACGTACAGTTGACAATAGTTAAACCCAACATTAGTATAAGAAACAGAGCAAATCATCTAGGAGTCTCACGATACGGATGGTTGGTAACTCATGAACGCCTTCTTCATCCCCATCGTCACCAAATCGACCAAATTGGTCTACAGAAATGGTTGAATTAGCAAAGAGAATTTTGGGAGTTTCGCATAATACACCATGTAGGTAACTCATGAGCACATTCTTCATCTACGCCGTCACCAAATAGACCAAATTGATCTACAAAGATGGTGGAGTCTTCTCGAATAGTGCTGGAACGTTATCGAGATAATCCAGGATTTTTGGAATATATTTTATTTAAGGATAGGCTCAGTTGTACACCAGATGCAGTATTTAATCAATGAAGCACTCGCTCTTATGTATCTTACAGAAAAGTAATTTAATAATAATTGTCAATATCGTGGTAGATTGCTATTGAATATATGTGTAGGAATAGTGAGACAACCTGACCAGTCCATACCACAGCGATCTAGTGGAGGATCACTTCTGATTTCTTGCTCATTAGCCTGGAGAAATTTCGATTGATCCTGGTCTTGCTGTATTAGCAAATGTGTTCATGAACTATGAGTTATGGCCGCAGAAAGAATGAAATGGCAGAAGATAAGCCTAAGATTCCGAGGAATTGGATTGGAAAAGAATAAAATGCTTCACTTAAGGCCAAGAATTAATCCTTCTGACTTCTGTTTTGGGACAACATACAAGATTTAATTTATCCATATTTGATACTGCCTCACGAGGAGGCGTCGCGACGCCGAGTGTATTCAATTTTACAGAAACGCCCAACTTGCAATACACCCATACAACCACATTACAAAAATTTCTAGTCTTAATAATTTTCTAGTTATAAAACGAACTTCCCAGTTCTACGAAAATATGTGGAGACATTCGTTTCTGTTTAAAACGCGTTTAATTAGGTCCAAATTTCGAAACACGTTTTTAATGTATTTAGTCGGATCCCATTAAAGAGCCTCTTTTTACCGAGCGCTAAGTTTAAATGGGCTTAATTAAGTTCGGGAGTTTCGAAGAAATAACATAAATGTTGAAGACGCTCATGAAAATTAGCCCGCAAATTTCATGTTCCTCGTTTTATTAGCACTTTATAGTTTAGACTGGATTGCAGTTTTCAGTGCCCCACAATAAATTATATTACGCGGCGTCTTCTTGCGCCCAGTGCAGTTGCACTTTATGTTGTTTTACTGGAAAGGAAATAAACAATCTAACAGTTACAACAAGTGTATTGGCAATTAAAACGATTTGCCAAACAACGTTACCTGTACAGCGTCCCTCCTAGTTCCTAAGCAACTTGGTGAAAATAACCAAGGATCTTGTTAAAGCCGACATTATATAACAGGAGGGCTGACCCTTCATTGCGTGAAAACGATTGGAGCGTCACCGTCCGAGGGTAGAAATAAATTAAATACGTATTTTTCATAGCATCACTCTAGTTTGAAGCCACAGGCCCCGTAAGAGGCTATCATTATTAATTAATAAAACCTTGCTAGTATCTTTGACTGCTCGTCGAAGGGAAATAAAATACCTGAAAGGTTAATGGCAATAGAAGAATCTACTGAAAATCATCTGCAAGGCGTTGTAGATTTTTTGGCAGTAATCCTCCGTCTGAAACCCAAAAGAGTTCTGGTTGATCAATGGACGCTTGGATTTGAGGTAACACCTCAAACCGAAGTCAGATGGGTGTCAGCTTTGGCGAACGAGCAGGCCACTGGGTCGCATTAATTTCTGATAACGTCCTGCTGGAAAACTATTTCGATTCCTTGGTCAAAATATTTTCCGAGCCAAGTGAGTCGCTTTAAAGAGAACAATTCGTGCAGATACCTCATCACGCCACATGGACGTAGTTTCTTGGGACAGGCAAATCGTACGGAGTATTTGCGACTGCACAACATAAAAACATCCTTATTTAATTACAGTCAAGTCTGGGGCATTCTGCTTAGTTTAATTGTGGCTTTAAGCAAATATGGTCGTCGTATATAAAATTAACGCTAAACATACGCCAAATGTTTGCGAATTTACATCCCTCCGCACTCAGGAATCTCATTGTATCATCGTATTAAAATTGTTGGATCGCATGTAATGTTAGTCCTGTGAATTATTGCAATCTGGGGCAGTTGACAGTAGTCATAAGGTTGCCAGAAACGAGCTCTGTTTTAATGCATACTATGATTTCAGGATGATCGTAAACTGATATCAACCGATTTATCCTTTCAATATATTTGCGGAAAAAGCGTGACAATTGGAATAACTCAATATTTCTGGTATTTTTAGCGAACGCGCATCGGAATTTCATCTGGCAAAATAACATTGTCCGTCATTTTTGAGGAATTATGATAATATTTCTTTTGAATAGTTGATTTCAATTTATTTAACTTAGGTTTTATTTTCGTATCGTAAATCTTGGGTATTAAACAAACCCACAAAGTTTTCTAACAACTCTATTAATATTTGATTGTTAATATTTTGGAATTCAGATGACGCATCATTTTATGAATCCGACGAGTATATTTGAAAATATTTGTATCATTACATAAATATTACAAGTTGTACATTCTTATATTATGAGAACTTACCAATATTGTAAAGAAATTAAACAGATTTTGTTAGAAACATCTGTCGTTCGATAAATTTTGTCATGTGGTTTAATACCAATTATGAACGCTTCTTATAATTTTTTTTCGAGTGAATACCACCCCATGAGCTACCTCTATCTTTGATATTTAAATATCGTAAATTTCGCACCTATTACAAAATAAAATTCATACGAAGAATAAAGCCCTGAATTGTTCAAACATGCTGGCTGTAGAAAGGCCACGATGACTTTTAACTTTAATTTATGGCTCTGGCAAAGTGATACGTCATATCCTTTACTTTAAGTAGGTCTGAAACAAAGTAACAAACGTCCGTGCCCTAAAATGTTATGTAAGGATTATATTACACTTATTTAGGTTATTCTAATAAATTCAAGCATTCGTAAGGATGTCTGGTGAATCACGAATCATGTAAAATTTATCTAAATAACGTACTGCAAAGTCTAATCACGAAGTCATGCAAATTCATGAAAAAAAATTTTGCTTGAGATCATCATATGGTTTTCAATAAGAGTGTCCATCAACAAAATGATAGAAATATTTGCAAATATAGACGCCGGATTTATAAAACGATAGCGTCATCTGAATTCCAAAATATTAACAATTAATTATTAATAGAGTTATGCGTTTGTTTAATAGTCGAGATTTATGATACGAAAATAAAAAACTAGTTTAATAAATTAAAATCATCCAGTGAAAAGAAATATTATTATAATTCCTCAAGAATGATGGACAATGTTATTCTGCCATATGAAATTCCAATGCGCGTTCGCTAAAAATAGAGCCGAGATCTCGACGAGTATCTTGGTTAATATCTTTGTTATTTCTAAAATAGCTTGGATATTACAAGTGTTAAGGCTTGTAACTGTATTCGGGGATTTTCTGGGGGCTTCGGAGCCCAGAAGAACAGTTAGTAGTAGTGATGGTACTATGGAGACGAACCGCTTTAGAGAAAGGAGATAAAGGCATGTAGTATTATATTATCCAATTATAATTCTTACTAATTTGTATTTTTCTATATGTAGGTAGGTTCCGAACATGGTGAAACTATCGTAAGGGGCAGTTTACGATAATTCTGAAATCATAGTATGCATTAAAACAGAGCTCGTTTCTGGCAACCTTATGACTACTGTCAACTGCCCCAGATTGCAATAATTCACAGGACTAACGTTATATGCGATCCAACAATTTTAATACGATAATACAATGAGATTCCTGATGCGGAGGGATGTAAATTCGCAAACATTTGGAGTATGTTTAGCGTTAATTTTATATACGACGACCATATTTGCTTAAAGCCACAATTAAACTAAGCAGAATGCCCCAGACTCGACTGTAATTAAATAAGGATGTTTTTGTGTTGTGCAGTCGCAAATATTCCTTACGATTTGCCTGTCCCAAGCAACTACGTCCATGTTGCGTTATGAGGTATCCACACGAATTGTTCTCTTTAAAGCTACTCACTTGGCTCGGAAAATATTTTGACCAAGGAATCAAAATAGTTTTCCAGCAGGACGTTATCAGAAATTAATGCGACCCAGTGGCCTGCTCGTTCGCCAAAGCTGACACCCATCTGACTTCGGTTTGAGGAGTTACCTTAAATCCAAAGCGTCCATTGACCAACCAGAAGTCTTTTAGGTTTAAGACAGAGGATAACTGCAAAAAAATCTACAACGCCTTGCAGATGATTTTCAGTAGATTCTTCTATTGCCATGAACGTGTTCATCTTTAACAAGATCCTTGGTCATTTTCACCAAGTTGCTTGGGAACTAGGAGGGGCGCTGTACAGGTAACGTTGTTTGGCACTTCGCGACCTTTATCCAGACAAATCGTTCTAATTGCCAACACACTTATTGTAATTGTTAGATTGTTTCTTTCCTTTCCAGTAAAACAACATAAAGTGCAACTGCACTGGGCGCAAGAAGACGCCGCGTAATATAATTTATTGTGGGGCACTGAAAACTGCAATCTGGTCTAAACTATAAAGTGCTAATAAAACGAGGAACATGACATTTGCGGGCTAATTTTCATGAGCGTCTTCAACATTTATGTTATTTCTTCGAAACTCCCGAACTTAATTAAGCCCATTTAAACTTAGAGCTCGGTAAAAAGTAGCTCTTTAATAGGATCCGGCTAAATACATTAAAACGTGTTTCGAAATTTGGACCTAATTAAACGCGCTTTAAACAGAAACGAATGTCTCCACATATTTTCGTAGAACTGGGAAGTTCGTTTTATAACCAGAAAATTATTAAGACTAGAAATTCTTGAAACGTGGTTGTATGGTGTATGCAAGTTGGGCGTTTCTGTAAAATTGAATACACTCGGCGTCGCGACGCCTCCTCGTGAGGCAGTATCAAATATGGATAAAATAAATCTTGTATGTTGTCCCAAAACAGAAGTCAGAAGGATTAGTTCTGGGCTTTAAGAGAAGCGTTTTATTCTTTTCCAATCCAATTCCTCGGAACTTAAGCTTATCTTCTGCCATTTCATTCTTTCTGCGGCCATAACTCATAGTTCATGATCACATTTGCTAATACAGCAAGACCAGGATCAACTGAAATTTCCCCAGGCTAATGAGCAAGAAATCAGAAGTGATCCTCCACTAGATCGCTGTGGTATGGACTAGTCAGATTGTCTCACTATTCCTACACATATATTCAATAGCAATCTACCACGATATTGACAATTATTATTAAATTACTTTTCTGTAAGATACATAAGAGCGATTGCTTCATTGGTTAAACACTGCATCTGGTGTACAACTGAGCCTATCTTTAAATGAAATAAGTATATTCCGAAAATCCTGGATTATCTCGATAACGTTCCCGCAGTATTCGAGAAGCCTCCACCATCTTTGTAGATCAATTTGGTCTATTTGGTGATGGAGTAGATGAAGAAGGTGCTCATGAGTTACCTACATGGTGTATTGTGCGAAACTCCCAAAATTCTCTTTGCTAATTCAACCATTTCTGTAGACCAATTTGGTCGATTTGGTGCCGATGGGGATGAAGAAGGCGTTCATGAGTTACCAACCATCCGTGTCGTGTGTGAGACTCCTAGATGATTTGCTCTGTTTCTTATTCTAATGTTGAGTTTAACTATTGTCAACTGTACGTTTCTATCTGGCAATCGATTTTTTTCCAGCTTGTCAACCTTTATCCCTTACACGACGATCTAATAGTTCAAAACTTTTCAATTTCCTCTGCTGATGCCATAACATCTATAACATCTTTCACGCTATCCATCATTATAAAAAAACATACAAAAATGGCGTAGATACAAATCGTGACTAAACTGCCAACCTGTTCATAAAATAACTTGTTTTTGTTTCAATTTGCTCTCCTTTTAAAATTATGTAACTCTCATTGTTGCATAACTGATATTTTCACAACGTCATCATTCCTGAACCGCGTCAACGTTTGGAGTTTTGAACTCATCGCTTCGAACTTATTCCGTCCAACTTGGTGTAAAGAATAAACGCCGGAAAATGTTCTCAGATTTTAAAGCATAAAAATAAACTATTCCGATTGTAGCAGCACAAAAACCGAACTCAACCGGCGACGTATCATTTTATATCTTGCGAGACTTGACGCTTATTTAATCACATTCCTTAATTAAATTCCATCCATCTCAAGAGCAAAGTAACAGCCATTTACAAATGTTTATGAAACAAAGAAAGCATGTCAAGCCAACTACCATTTTATATCGTGCTGCTACTTCTCATTATCTTCAAACAAAACTGCTATTTAACTTCGTTACCGAAGTTCGCCCCGCTGTTTTTAGTTGAATTCATTTTGCTCTTAATGCAGTTATTATGGCTCGGGGGTTATTACGGTCTGTTTATTGGAATATTCTCAGATTTGGAATTCTGATAATCGTAATTTAATTAATTGGGAGGAATTGCTTGATTTCATTTATTTATATGGTAAGGCCCAAATCATGCAGTGCAAAAATAAAAAACTATACAAAGAAAAGAAGAAACTGATTGGGGCCTTAATGATATTTTTTGGGGAGCGCGCGAATCACGGGTCGAACAAGCCCTTTGTCCCTTTTGCATCTCCAACCTTTCAACTTTGCTTGATACAACTAACCTAAAGTTGGATATTTTCATTATTCTATTGTTTTACTTAATTTAGAGGAGCTTCCAGACAGCGCATTGTCTCAAAATGCGAAACTAATTAATTTTAATAAATACTTGTGTTTGATAACGTCGAATTAATTAGAGCGTTCGCTAATAAAAGCCAATAAGTAAGTAAATTTCCAATATGAGAAAATGACAACAAAGGTGGCATTGTTTCAGGGATCAGTTCGTATAACTTATTGAGAGGACTTGTAAATTCGTGTTGTATCGTTTTATGCCATCAAAGAAAACAAAAAGCTCTCTGGCACTCCAATTATTTTATAATGAATTAGGTTTCGCCGTGACTTATTTCTTTTCGAAGATTTTAGGTATTTAAGTTAAATTTATTAGGCTTCTTTGTATATTTTTGATGATTAAGCTTTATAAGATTGTTTATATACATTCTTTTATTTTTGCCAACCAGTTTATGCATTACTGAAGTCCGTGTCATCTAATTTTATACACTCAGATTGCCGAGGTATTTTTTACTTTCGCTTTAAACGAACCTCAATTCTTGAAATGTTTCCCATATTTAATGTTGAGTAAATCAATTGTTTCCGATTTACCCAAATACCCATAAGCCTTAAAATTCTGGTAGAGTTGTAACCTGAACTGTACACTTATTTGATTGACCAGCGGAATTGCAAACAAGGAGCCTTGCGTAAAAACTCAAGTACAAGTCATTAATTTTTTTAATGATCCTTGCTAGCAAGCATCGTTTGGAGTTCGGGAGTTTTAACTAAAACTGGCACGCAAAGAAATATTTTTAAAATGTAACTAACAACTCTTGTATCAAACTTTTTCCCTCATCGATCTTGGTTAACGAAATATCCTACACATCGATGAGACCCACAAGTTTCCGAATTTCTCGTAGGAAATATTCCATATATTCCACTTTCACACAACACAATATCACATTAATTAACCCAAAAGCTTTCGAACACCTGAATAAACTGTAGCAGATAATACACGCGCCGCGGCGGTCTAGGGATGGTGAGTCGTCGTTTCCTCAAGCTTAAAATACTGTCACGACTACCTTTCCCTTATTTTATCCCCCAGCTACGGTCGCGAATTTTTTACTGTCAGCAATAATTTACCTTGGCTCAGCATGTTGCAGCTCCCTACCAGCACCATGTGAGTAGATATGCTATGGGGATTCTGGCTCAAAATCCCATGTATTTTCTTATGGAGGTCCCTCCACTTTTTATCTCCGCCCACTCCAGCCAATGAGAGTGAGCCCCGCCCAGGTAAGCTCCGCCCAGTCAGTCAATGAGAGCGAGCCCCGCCCAGGTAAGCTCCGCCCAGTCAGCCAATCAGAAAGAGCTCCACCTACTCCGGCCAATTAAAAAGAGCTCCACTAGTCCTCACTCTATCATTCCTTTAGAGCTTAGAGGTAGTTACAGCGTTTCATGCATTCGTGGTCATTCATGACCAGGTCATGGATAGTACACATAACAGCTTCTTACACAGATGGATTGTACAGATCCATAGAAGTCCATGAATGGCCATGACCTGGTCATAACATGGTCATGAAAAATATAAAACGCTGTAACTACCTCTAAGCTCTAAAGGAATGATAGAGTGAGGAGTAGTGGAGCTCTTTCTGATTGGCCGGAGTAGGTGGAGCTCTTTCTGATTGGCCGGAGTAGGTGGAGCTCTTTCTGCTTGGCTGACTGGGTGGAGCTTACCTGGGCGGGGCTCACTCTCATTGGCTGGAGGGGGCGGAGCTACAAAGTTGAGGGGGGGGGGTGGGTAAAATTGGTCAAAAAAGTCCCAAATGAACCTCTATAAGAAAATACATGGGATTTTGAGGCAGAATCCTCATAGCATATCTACTCATGTCTATCAATGGCGTAATATTAATTATATGATATTTTTTAAAGTGGATTACCAAATTGGTTATTTATGACATTGCGATAGATTCTTTTTTCCTTTACATCGGGCCATTGCGGCGTGTGTATACAGCCATTAAGGTACGCCCACGTATAATCAATGTTAAAACTTTCCGACCGAACTAAAGTAAGTTCAATTCATCTGTAAATAGCATAATGGTAAAGTTAGCGAAGTTCTTTCGAGTTTAAAGTGGATGGCTATAAAAACAACGTTGCATGGCGCGGGATAAAAAGCAAATAGATATTGGTTTCTAGGTCTTGGCGGAGACGGCACTCGATTGCACACCGGCGCGGGCGAAAGTGGTGAAATTTTACCGCCCCCTGAAAAAATGGGGTCGGTTTTAGAAAATAAATTCTCTTCGGACCCCCTGTATAATCCTGTGCATCTAAGAATATTGTATGCAGTAAATGAGCAGTCAAAACAACTCGAGCTCGAGTTCTCGCGTTGCCTCCCTTGCGCCATTAAACCGAGTGGGCCAGTTGCTACGATTCCGTCACCGTGTGTCACAGTAGGCTGTTGTTTTTAAAGGGCTATGACACTAATTTAATATATCTGATGTGGTCCTAAGAAAATATATTAAACGTGTCGTTAAGACTCGGTAATGGATAAAGCTGTTTTATTTTAGTTAAATATAATGTGACATTTACTTTGTTTTGAATGATAATATCCGGCATGGGGGGAAATTCGGCTCCTAATAAATTCATCTGTCATAAATGGTTTTTTATTATTTTTCATTTGTTTTCTTTGTACAATATTTAAAATATTAATTAAAGTTAGTAAAAATAGAGGAATTGCTGAATTGTTATTGCTCATTGTTTATTGTCAAAAAACGGTCTTAGGGCACACGGCTCTGGAGCCTACAGTCGCTAATTGGAAAAAACGGAAAGGAAGCACTTAAAAACCCCATTTTGGACATTTTGGCCGCCGGCCTACCGACTGCACCATATTGCTATTATTTTAGAGAAAAAAATGTCCCGTTATTTTATCCCTATCCTATCGTCGCTAATAACTTTTGAGCTCGAAATAAGACCCGGAATCCTACTTTACACCACGTCGACATAAGTCATTTCACCGTTCCCTTTAATCGCCAAAGTTAGACGCCGAAAAACGAGCATTTAAACCCAAACAACACACACACGCCCCCGAGGATGTACGCTTGTTAAGGGGAACGTTATAATTTTAAAGTATCACCTTTATCTTCGGTAATAATCAGCCGTTTGTCATGATCACCCGCCCACGCACGTTCGGAGGCAGCATCCCGGCGTATGCAATAATGCGTGTTTTAACAAGACTAGTTTTAATTTATAGCTAGCTCCTCTATCTCGGGGCGGTTGAGTCGAGGGTTAGGCCTAAATTCGGGGGAGTAGATTTAATGCGGGATGAAAACGTTTAGCTGAACCGGAACAATTCTAATGGATGTACGCGGCGCGGGGAAACAACGCGCGTCGGATATATACGAAAATAGTTGAAAAGAATGACAAATAGTGACCCAAATAGCCAAAATTGGACCTGCAAAATCAGGAAGTCCATTTTGCACTATAACTAGATTTTTATAAGTCCAACGATAAAAGTATATTTTTGCACTATAACTGGATTTTTATGCATCGAAAGAGACACGTAATTTTAAAGTAGACTAAAAAGCGAGAAATATAAACTTTACTTCAGGTCTGTTACAACTCGAGATATAGATTATCAAAATTGGGTACGTAAATCCTGAAATATGGACCAGTACGTCCATTTTTGCACTATAACTCGGTAAGTCCAATTTTGGCACTATAACTATAACTGGAATTTTAAAGTCCAACAGAAAAAGTGCATAGAGATTGGTTTCTAGCAAACTTTATAGAGAGGAGGATGGTCCTGGCTATGCTATATAGTGTCGGAGGTACAAACAGCCAAAATTGGACCCGCAAAGTGACGAAGTCCAATTTTGCACTATAACTAGATTTTTATACGTCCAACTAGAACAGTATATAGAAATTAGTTTAAAGCACACTTTGTAGCGAAGAGTATTACTTACTTACTATTGGCGCCCAAATAAATAAAAATATTCCTAATTACCTGCTGGGACACCACTCTGGAGCCTCCAACCACTTGTGGACACCCAACCATTGATCTGAAATAGAAAAACTTCATTTTAAAACAAATCTGAGCTAGCTGAGCCTAAATAAATACTAAGAGCTAAATAGTCGGTAAGTCTATTTTTGGCACTATAACTGGATTTTTATAAGTCCAACGGTTGGTTTATAGTAAACTTTATAGAGAGGAAGATAGTCCTGGCTTAATAGTCTATGATATATAGTGTCGGAGGTACAAAAAGCCAAACGTGGACACGAAAGTCAGGAAGTCCATTTTTGCAGTATAACTGGATTTTTATACGTCCAATGGAAAAGTGCGTAGAAAATTGTTGAAAGTAGACTTTATAGTGATGAAAATGGCACTTGTTTCAAGAGTCTATGACAAACAGTGTTGGAGATACAGACAGCTAAAAAGTCTATAAATCCATTTTAGCACTATAACTAGATTTTTATGCATCCAACGGCGAAGTGTGTAAATTTAGTTTAAAATAGATTAAAATACGAGGAATAAGAACTTTGGTTTAAAGTCGGTCGGTTCGTTTTTAGCACTATAACTCGATTTTATTGCTGCCAACGGGCAAAATACGTAAAAATAGTGTCCAATAAATTAAGGAGCTAGGAATTAAAACTTTAGTTCAATAGTTTATTACAAATACTTTCGGATACATAAATTCAAGTTTTGATCTGTACGTCAATTTTTGCACTATAACTGGATTTTTATACGTCCAAGGAAAAGTGTATAGAAAATTGTTGAAAGTAGACTTTATAGTGATGAAAATGGCACTTGTTTCAAGAGTCTATGACAAACAGTGTTGGAGATACAGACAGCTAAAAGTCGAAAAATCCATTTTAGCACTATAACTAGATTTTTATGCATCCAACGGCGAAGTGTGTAAATTTAGTTTAAAATAGATTAAAATACGAGGAATAAGAACTTTGGTTTAAATTCGGTCAGTTCGTTTTTAGCACTATAACTCGATTTTATTGCTGCCAACGGGCAAAATACGTAAAAATAGTGTCCAATAAATTAAGGAGCTAGGAATTAAAACTTTAGTTCAATAGTTTATTACAAATACTTTCGGATACATAAATTCAAGTTTTGATCTGTACGTCCATTTTTGCACTATAACTGGATTTTTATCACAGAGACGATTCGGTTTCGAAAAAAATAACAAAGGAAGCGTGTGCTGGCACACGACACGTTAATTACATATTTACATACTTTCCGCCTACTATTTGGCAGATAATGCTCACATCGACCGAGCGAAAACAACTCCCACAAAATGTAATCATTTCATCTGCCAAGGGCTCTCTGGGTGACCCTCTCCGCGTCGCGTTGCACCTCCGTTAATTTATTTTTTACGCTTTTAATTCGAATTAAATAAATTTAATTCGCGCGCCGGGAGAGTTGCTGTATTCCCGCTCCAATCCTCTTAAAAATTCTTAATTAAGAAAAAATATCCGGCGAAATGTGCCCGCACAAAGCAGAACAAAAGTCCCGGGTAATCTCACACGTCCACACATTTTAGGCAAAATTACGAAATATAACACACACAGCGCGACTTATTGTAAGTGAATTACGAACGAAAAGCCGCGTTTTAAAATTTATGTGGTAATGCACAGGTTAGGTTTGTCTTTCGCGGGCAGCCGCCTCCCTGCTCCGTCCCTTTTTATCAAACAATTTTCGGTGATAACGGCCAGGCACGTGAGGAAACTTAAACAGGATGCGGCGGATGGAATTGGTGGCTCTGCTCTTGTGATCGTTAGAGTTTTCTGAGGGCCATTGTTCACCGGCGACATAAATAAATTACAATATAAATGTGCCGGATTAAACAGGTTGGCCAGCGAATAAACTCGACAGCTTTACTAATGGTCAGATGGTATAAGTTATCGCCCCACTCTGTTCTGATGCATCAGCGCATTTCTGGAGGGTATAAATAAGACCACCGTGCATTTCGCCGGATTTTGGGGAAATCCTTTCTGGCGTCCTGGCACACCGTACAAAAAGGAACTAAATGTTAAGGACATTATTTTATTTTAAATTTTAATCTGTTTGTCCTCGTACATTGTCTTTTGTGTTTTTAATTTTGATTAATTTAAAATTAATTAATGACATTAAATAAATTCAAGTAGGTACATGTATTTTTACATAATATTTTTACATAATATTTATTAGTTACTAATTGATGGTTATCATCTTAAACGCAGTACGCAAAATTACGTCATTGAATGCAGTAAGCCACAAATAGAGCCGGGTCGAATGCCGTCCATTGATCGATTTCTAGATTTATTGGCCGACACGTCGAGTTTCCTAGTTATTTAAAAACAAAAGTGAGTAAGTGACCTACAAACAGATGCATCTAGTGGCAGAGCGTGACCGCTATCTTATTTATGAATTTGGTTCTCTTGAATGAAAATTATTCGCCACAATACTAAGAAATTAATAAATATTTTACATACTTCTCAACGATATATTTACTTAAATATGACAGAGTGCTTTAAATTTCCATATTATTATGGATCTCTGCCAGAATTAATTAAGCGTGTTGCCATAAATTTATGCGGAATAATGTAAAAATTGTGTATAATATGATGTATTGTGTGTAAAGTTTTTTTTTCTCTTTGATGGTCTCACTAATTTGTTGATTTGCGCCAATTTGCGATATTTAACTAACTGCTTGGACTCTGGAACGACCCAGCAGAATTATTGGACTGCGCTCTAGTGGTTCTAAATGTTTTATAAACGATTATGAGCTGCTTTGTAACGAAATCAGCATACTTTGGCGTCATATCATGCTTAAAGTAGGAAAAGATAAAGAAGAAGAAGAACAAGGAAGAAGTAGAAGAGGGAAGAAAGGGGGAGAGGAACAGGAAGAGTTGAGAAGAAGAAAAGGAGAGAAGAAGAAGAAAAAATAAGACGAAAACGAGATAACAGAATAATAGTGTCAGCTGTAACCATTGAAATTTTCTCCTTACATGAATTGTTGGCTTCAAAAATATAACTGCGTTCATTTGTTTCATTTTCGCTAATAAAAGAAGAAGAGGAGGAGAAAAGAAGGCGAAAATGGAAGATAAGAAAGGAAGAAGAAGAATAGGGAATAAGAAGAAGAGGAAATAAGAAGAATATGAAAGAAGAAGGATAGAAAATTTATGAAAAGCTACCAACAGGCAGATCAGTATCAGGAAAGGTATGAAATTCATAGATTAATTAAGAAGAAGAAGGAGAACAAGGAATAGAAAGACGAAATAAGGAGAATAACATAGAATTACACGGAAGAAGAAGAAGAAGAAGAAGAAGAAGAAGAGTGAAAGAAAGAGAACAGGAAGAGTTGAGAAGAGGAAAAGAAGAAGAGAAGAAAAAATAAGACGAAAATGAGATAACAGAATAATAGTGTCAGCTGTAACAATTGAAATTTTCTCCTTACGTGAATTTGTTGGCTTCAAATATAACTGCGTTCATTTGTTTCATTTTCGCTAATAAAAGAAGAAGAGAGGAGAAAAGAAGGCGAAAATGTAAGATTAAAAAGGAAGAAGAAGAATAGGGAAAAAGAAGAAGAGGAAATAAGAAGAATATGGAAGAAGAAGGATAGAGAATTTATGAAAAACTACCAACAGGCAGATCAGTATCAGGAAGGGCATGAAATTCATAGATTAATTAAGAAGAAGAAGGAGAACAAGGAGTGGAAAGAGGAAATAAGGAGAATAACATAGAATTACACGGAAGCAGAAGAAGAAGAAGAGAGAAAGAAAGAGAACAGGAAGAGTTGAGAAGAAGAAAAGGAGAGAAGACGAAGAAAAAATAAGACGAAACCAAGAGAACAGAATAATAGTGTCAGCTGTAACAATTGAAATTTTCTCCTTACGTGAATTTGTTGGCTTCAAAAATATAACTGCGTTCATTTGTTTCATTTTCGCTAATAAAAGAAGAAGTGGAGGAGAAAAGAAGGCGAAAATGGAAGTTAAAAAAGGAAGAAGAAGAATAGGGAAAAAGAAGAAGAGGAAATAAGAAGAATATGGAAGAAGAAGGATAGAGAATTTATGAAAAACTACCAACAGGCAGATCAGTATCAGGAAGGGCATGAAATTCATAGATTAATTAAGAAGAAGAAGGAGAACAAGGAGTGGAAAGAGGAAATAAGGAGAATAACATAGAATTACACGGAAGCAGAAGAAGAAGAAGAGAGAAAGAAAGAGAACAGGAAGAGTTGAGAAGAAGAAAAGGAGAGAAGACGAAGAAAAAATAAGACGAAACCAAGAGAACAGAATAATAGTGTCAGCTGTAACAATTGAAATTTTCTCCTTACGTGAATTTGTTGGCTTCAAAAATATAACTGCGTTCATTTGTTTCATTTTCGCTAATAAAAGAAGAAGTGGAGGAGAAAAGAAGGCGAAAATGGAAGTTAAAAAAGGAAGAAGAAGAATAGGGAAAAAGAAGAAGAGGAAATAAGAAGAATATGGAAGAAGAAGGATAGAGAATTTATGAAAAACTACCAACAGGCAGATCAGTATCAGGAAAGGTATGAAATTCATAGAATAATTAAGAAGAAGAAGGAGAACAAGGAGTGGAAAGAGGAAATAAGGAGAATAACATAGAATTACACGGAAGCAGAAGAATAGGAAGAAGAAGATAGAAAGAAAGAGAACAGGAAGAGTTGAGAAGAAGAAAAGAAGAAGAGAAGAAAAAAATAAGACGAAAACGAGAGAAAAAGAATAGAGGATTTGCGAAACGCAGATCAACAGACAAATCGAGGTTTTCTCCATAAATTTGTTGGTATCCAAGGTATAAACTGTGCTTATTTGTTTGATTTTTGCGAATATAAAAAGAAAACGAAGAAGAAGAAGAAAAGGGCGGAGAAGAAGAAGATGACGACGAAGAAGAAGAAGAAGAAGAAGAAGAAGAAGACGTTCAAAAATACTATTGTCAAAAAAAAAAGGTTTTTTTTTTCTATTTGATGGTCTCACTAATTTGTTGATTTGCGCCAATTTGCGATATTTAACTAACTACTTGGACTCTGGAACGACTCAGCAGAATTATTGGACTGTACTCTAGTAGATCTAAATGTTTTATAAACGATTATGAGCTGCTTTGTAACGAAATCAGCATACTTTGACTTCATCTCATGCTTAAAGTAGGAAAAGATAAAGAAGAAGAAGAACAAGGAATAGAAAGAGGAAAGGAGAAGAATATAGAATAGGAGGGAAGAATTAGAAGAGGAGAGAAAGGGGGAGAGGAACAGGAAGAGTTGAGAAGAAGAAAAGGAGAGAAGAAGAAGAAAATATAAGACGAAAACGAGAGAACAGAATAATAGTGTCAGCTGTAACAATTGAAATTTTCTCCTTACGTGAATTTTGTTGGCTTCAAAAATATAACTGCGTTCATTTGTTTCATTTTCGCTAATAAAAGAAGAAAAGGAGGAGAAAAGAAGGCGAAAATGGAAGATAAAAAAAGTAGAAAAAGAATGGGGAATAAGAAGAAGAGGAAATTAGAAGAATGTGGAAGAAGAAGGATAGAGAATTTATGAAAAACTATCAGTATCAGGAAAGGTATGAAATTTATAGATTAACTAAGAAGAAGAAGGAGAACAAGGAATAAAAAGAGGAAATAAGGAGAATAACATAGAAAAAAGAAGAGAAGAAAAAAATAAGACGAAAACGAGAGAAAAAGAATAGAGGATTTGCGAAACGCAGATCAACAGACTAATCGAGGTTTTCTCCATAAATTTGTTGGCATCCAAGGTATAAACTGTGCTCATTCGTTTGATTTTTGCGAATATAAAAAGAAAACGAAGAAGAAGAAGAAAAGGGCGGCGAAGAAGAAGATGACGAAGAAGAAGAAGAAGAAGAAGAAGGGGGAGGAGGAGGAGGAGAAGAAGAAGAAGAAGAAGAAGGGGAGGAGGAGAAGAAGAAGAAGAAGAGGGAGGAGAAGAAGAAGAAGAAGAAGAAGAAGAAGAAGAAGAAGAATACGCTCAAAAATACTATTGTCCAAAAAATCCTAATTTTAATTGTACCCAACAAAACAACAAATAATATAGTTTATTGGATGCTCGAATTATTAATTTATTTCCACTTTGTAAGGCTCAGTTAGGAAATAATCACGTACGCATTTGGTTTGGTCGGGGCCAGGAATCTTGTACGAAGTTATGTCATTTCGTTGCTATCATCCTGTACATGCGGAAATAAAAACCAGAAGTTATGCTAATAACGAAACTTGGGCGCAGCATCTGTTTCAATTTTTTCCACCCTCCCGTCCGCCCTTAGTCAGATATTTATTACGTATTGACTGACTCGAAGTAAAACTCGCGCTAAGAGAAGTTGTGATTTGTTAAATGAGAAAACTGGCGGTTTTTGCTACGGTTGGAACACGTGCGTTTGAAAGGGGGTCGAGCCGTCATCAATTAAAGGCTACACAAGTCAAATACGATCTAAATACGGCATTCTGATGATTGAGTGGCGCGGGAAGTGCTCACGAGGAAGAGAAGGCAAACCTTATATATCAAACCATCTCTCTACCCGGTCGGCCACAGCAAATACTCAGCCATCCATCAAAAGTCTGCAGCTAAAAGATTAACTTTCCGCAAACCGGGACTGCAGAATGCTGATAAAGTGGATTCGCTTTAATTAATTTTTATCGGTTTTCAAACCTGTTGGATTCATTGGACGGATCGAATTAATCTCGCCTCGCCTAATTATTCGTAATAATATTTTGCGAGGCGGCGAAGGAGCTAATACGCCGATTTGGCTAAATAATGACAGAAAACGGGACGTATTCGTTTATAGCTGATTTACTTACACGGTTAGTAGAAACATTATAAGTTAAATGGAACTACCATAAGAAATAATGGGCAATTACAGGATCTCTGATTTGTTTATCATTAAAACCAGTAGAGTATTCTTCTTCTTCTTCTTTTACTCTTCTTCTTACTATTTTTCTTCTTCACCCTCTTCTTCCTTTTTTTATTTGCGAGAATCAAACAAATGAACAGTCAATAAATTCACGGATGGAGAAAACCTCCATTGGTTACAGTTGCCGTTTTTGCCCACGATATTTTTAATTGTAATAACATTCACATATCTGAGAATTTCATATCTTCCCTTTTTGTAAATCCTTTATTCTTTTTCTTTCATCTTCTTCTTATTATTTTCTTTGTATTCTTATTTTCTTCTTCTCCTTCTTCTTCTTCTTCTTCTTACTCGTCTCCTTCTCCTTCTTCTTCTTCTATTTGCGAAAATCAAAGAAATGAACGCAGTTTATATTATTATTATTATTATACCCATCCATATTTGTGATTTTCTCACCTTCCAATGTTTTTGGTCTGTTTACTTGCTTTTTCCACAAATCTTCTATTCTTTGTCTCTCGTTTTCGTCTTCTGTTTCTTCTTCTCTCCCTCTTTTTCTTCATCTTCTCCTAATTTTTTCTTTTGTCGTTTTTTTTTTCTGAACTCTTCTTCTTTTCCCCTCTCTTTAACCTCTTCTTCTCCTCCTCCTCCCCATCCCCTTCTTCTTATTATTATTTATTAATTATCAACGAGGTAAAGAAATAATTTTTTCCTACTCCATAAGAAACAATGGGCAGTTACAGGCGTTCTGTTTTGTTTATCATTAAAACCAGTAGAGTATTCTTCTTCTTCTTTTGCTCTTCTTCTTACAATTTTTCTCCTTCACCCTCTCCTTCTTCCTCTTTTATTCGCGAGAATCAAGCAAATGAACACAGTCAACAAATTCACGAATGGAGAAAACCTCCATTGGGTACAGTTGCCGTTTCTGCCCACGATATTTTTAATTGTCATAACATTCACATAACTGAGAATTTCGTATCTTCCCTGTTACTGATGGTATACTTTTCGTAAATCCTTTATTCTTTTTCTTTCATCTTCTTCTTATTATTTTCTTTGTATTCTTCTTTTCTTCTTCTCCTTCTTCTCCTTCTTCTCCTTCTTCTTCTTCTTACTCTTCTCCTTCTCCTTCTTCTTCTTCTATTAGCGAAAATCAAAGAAATGAAGTTTATATTATTATTATTATACCCATCCATATTTGTGAATTTCTCACCTTCCTATGTTTTTGGTCTGTTTACTTGCTTTTTCCACAAATCTTCTATTCTTTGTCTCTCGTTTTCGTCTTCTCTGTTTCTTCTTCTCTCCCTCTTTTTCTTCATCTTCTCCTAATTTTTTCTTTTGTCGTTCTTTTTTTCTAAACTCTTCTTCTTTTCCCCTCTCTTTATCCTCTTCTTCTCCTCCTCCTCCCCCTCCCCTTCTTCTTCTTATTATTTATTAATCTATCAACGAGGTAATGAAATAATTTTTTCCTACTCCATAAGAAACAATGGGCAGTTACAGGCGCTCTGTTTTGTTTATCATTAAATCCAGTAGAGAGTATTCTTCTTCTTCTTTTGCTCTTCTTACAATTTTTCTTCTTCACCCTCTCCTTATTCCTCTTTTATTCGTGAGAATCAAGCAAATGAACACAGTCAACAAATTCACAGATGGAGAAATCCTCGATTGGATACAGTTGACGTTTTTGCCCATGATATTTTTAATTGTCATAACATTCATATCTGAGAATTTCCATGTTACTGTTTTTCCTGTTGCTATGCTTTTCGTAAATCACCTATTCTTTTTCTTTCATCTTCTTCTTATTTTCTTTGTCTTCGTATTTCTTCTTCTTCTTCTTCTTCTTCTTCTTCTTCTTCTTCTTCTTCTTCTTCTTCTTCTTCTTCTTCTTCTTTTCTTCTTCTTTTCTTCTTCTTCTTCTTCTTCTTTTTCTTCTTCTCCTCGTTCTTCTTCTCCTTCTATTTGCGAAAATGAAAGAAATGTACGCAGTTTATATTTTGGAAGATAATAGATTTACACATGAAAGTCTTAGTTGTTGTCTTAGCTGCTTTGATTTTTTTCATTTTTCGCAAATCATCTAGGTATTCTTTGTCTCTCGTTTTCTTCTTCTCTCCTTCTTTCTTTTCATCTTCTTCTTTTCTTTTCCTCTTTTTCTTCTTCTAAACTCTTCTTCTCCTCCCTCCTCCTCCTTCTTCTCCTCCTCCCCCTCCTTCTCCCTGTCATTTTACTGTTTATTCTCTTTTTATTTATTAATCTATAAACGATGTTCAGAAATCATTTCTCTTCCTGCTCCAATCAATGATATGACGTCTAAATATGGTGATTTTTTTACAAAGCGGCTTATAACCGATATGACTCACTGCAATTAATATAATAGAGCACAAACGCTTCGGGAAACTATATTTGTCCAAAGTTGGCGATAAATCAAGGAGCAAGTTAAAATCTGGCGGCGCTCCAAAACGTTACAAATTTACTCCAACATTTATTACGCTATTTTAATTACGTGATAAACGAATAGGTGCGTTTTTTGCTTGAACTTAAACTTTTACAGGTATTAATATAATTTTGACGGATGGGCGAATTTCGAATTTCTTGTAAATTACACGACGGTTCAGCGTTATTATTAAAAAGGTCGCTGCCGCAGAAAGCGAAAGCTATTTGGCTGCGGAGTTATGAGATGCGTTGGAAATAGTCAGCTGTTTTCTACTATTTCTACGATGAATATTTTAAGCCCAGCTCCTCTGTTCCTATTCTAAAATTAGTACCGTAATAACTTCTAACCTCGTTCTCCTTTAAGGGCAATTAAATAAATGTTATAGTTTTTCAACAAAGCTTCATCTCCACAAATGAAGCTTTTTATGGCGGGCAATCCTCGGAAGAGCCTAATAAAGCTTGATTCTAACCAACACGATGAATCATCGATGCCTATTCTTAGGCTTGAATAACGCAGTTCAATGGCTGATTTAAAAAAAATGCAGTCCACTTTATTAGCTTTCGTTAATGGCAATAATCCTGTCATAATATTTCCTTGCCAGTTTTTCACTCCGCGAAGGGCAGACAATAAATTTTTACGGGGATCCTTATTTGCTTTATGTAAGGAAGCACTTCCACGTGAACTGGGGGATGCGTGACTTATCTGCTCATATCAAGGATTTATTAGGCCTTATCTGCCTGTAAATCAGATGGGAAATGATAACTAACGGTGAAATCGTACGTTTATACTAAGTTTAACCTCGAATTTACTACTCCGATAATTATATTGATAATCTATAAAGACGAGGACGCGCATCTTCCATATGCCGGTGAGTTATTTCGTAAAAGTTTGGTGATTTGGAAAGGGGCATTTACACTTTATTGAAAAAGAAGCGGCCATATTGGAAATTTACGATTTCCCTTAAACGTAAATCCTGAAGTTGGTGGCCTGGAACGCAGGAGTTTTTAACAGATAGCTCATTTGTCATTGATATCTACGCGCGCTCGACCGGCAGCGATCAAACGCCGTAGTAATTCCGGCAATTTTACTGCAAAATACGTCCCATAATACGTTGCTTTGGCTAATATTGATTGTTTTTGCACTGAGCGGCGAACAATATAAATTAATCTCCTTGTAATTTCGGATGGATCGCGTCAATTAATTCGTTTTATCTCCAACAGCGGCAGCTTGTACCAAATGTAACATGGCGGGTGCCTCAAAATGCATATAACAATATAAGATTTAAACGCGACTCTTTACTTTTGCAAAATTAGTCCCTCTCATCAATTTGTTTGTCCTGTGAGACTGATGGTCTTCCTGACAATCACATTAGAACCCTTCTACCAGTTCAAATTTTCTAGAGTTTCCAAAAATATTTTCATCTTAGTGGGTGCTGTATTGGATCCACGAATCAAAACTATTTGGAATTGGGTAACCCCTTAGTTTAAAGGTCCCCATTGTGGACGAGTATATTTTCCAGAGTTAAATCTCTTAAATGAGGTGTCAGTCATCCTGCTATTTATACCCCGGAGTGTGGAAATAACTAGCGTTGTGCTGTAAATAATGGGGAAACATTCTACTATTTTCCAAGGAGTTGTCGGTCACGGCGACGTGACATAAACGATCCAATATTTTAATTAATTACACCGACATCGCACTTCAAAAGTTTTAAGTGAACGTTCCAAAAATATATCTTTCAGAAGATGTAATAAATCCTCATATAAAACATCATCGGATGCTTTCCTTGCGCAAACATATGCATGGATGTTTATACTTTTACCGTTAAAATGGATGTTTCGGGACCTTTTAAAACAAACATACCTACTAGATGCGGATGAAGTGATGAGATCCTTGTATAATTTATACGTACATATTTAAGCTATTTTCTGAAATTACTTTGCAGATTTATTTCTGCTCCCAACGTCGGTCGGGATGAATTTAAATTTCGAGAGTTATTTGAATCTCAAATATTAGATTTTGCATTTTATTAAAGCGGTGTACATTTTTTGTTTATAGAATTACTGTAATAATATTTTCTGTTCTGCTTTCTTCCTTTATGGATATCGGAATCGTATTATCCCAACTGGTTTTTTTCTCAGCGGAAAAATATTGCGGCCTCATTGAAATCTGCTCCCGAAAAGGAATTAATGCAAATACAGCGCCCGGATGACGGAAAGGCTGCCGTTATGCCGATATATACACATTTGTTTAATTCAATCGCTGACTGTTACTTCTGATAGCTGTCTAACTGATGAATAAATCTAATAGGAGTTCCCATCATAAACCGCCCTTAAGCGTAGGTAGCAGATTGAGAAGCACCGGGAGAGAAAAATTTGATATCCACAAGCACAACCGAGCCTTTAGAGATGTTCAAAAGCTACAGCTTGAAATTCTCTATTGTGTTTTTGTTAAACCGTTAAACATTCTTTGTTACTTTATCAAGACCTTAAACCCCCAGTTCTTGCACTCCAAGCTCTTAAATTCAAACCTTTAAACCCCAAATCCTTAAACAGTGGGTGCTTAAACGCGCATTTAAAACTGATTTATTTGTCAACCCAATAATCCATAAAATCCTATTCTCGTAAGCCTTACACCCATTGCCTCAAAAGACACCTAATATAGATTAGGTGTCTTTTGAGGCAATGGGTGTAATAATCCATTAGCCCTTGAACCCATAAAATCCCTTAAATCTTAAACCCATAAAACTCAAAACCCATCGACTTTAAAGTTAAAACCTCAAACCCATAAAATCAAAACTAATAAATGTCTGTATTGTACGTGTATCTGTATACATGCATAGAAGACTTAAGTTAGAGTTTGTGACATGGGTTTTAGGTTTATGGGCTTAAGGATTACGTGTTTTGGGTTTATGGGTACAGGGTTACAGGATTTAACTCTTATCGAAATAAGTTTAAAGAGTTTTGATTTTATGGAGTTAGGAATTCAATAGTAAAATATTTGAGAGTTTAGCGTTTATGGGTTTTTGGGTTCCCGGATCTTTTTAGAAATACAACCGAGCCGGTAGGACATATATTTAGAGACCTTGAAGGTGATATTGTTATTTATTCTTTGTGTAAAGAAGTAAGTCATACAGGAATTGGGGTCAGCGGCCTTTGGGAATCTAATAACTCCTTCGCTCTTAAACCCACAGGCTCCTAAGCCTTAAGCCCTTAAATTCCTTGCAATCCAAGCCTTAAACCCAAATTTTTGAACCTCAAATCTTTAACCAATAGGTACGCACATTTCATCCTGGAACATTCTTAAACCCAATAATCCATAAAACCCGAATCTCACAAATCTTAAACCCATTATTCCAAAAAAACCCTTACCTATAAATCAACATCCCTGAAACCTATAAAATTGAAGTTCCATTAAACGAAGAAACCTTAAATCTTAGACCCATAAAATCCTTAAACCTCGGACTAATAATACCAAAACTAATATTATGGGTTTAATGTTTACCGGTTTTGAGTTTATGGGTTCAAGGTTACAGAATTTAGGATTAGGTCTTATATTTTGATTTTATGGAGTTCAGGAGGGATTCATGGAACAATATTTGAGGGCTTAGACTTTATGAGTTTTTTAAACCCTAACCAAACCTATAAGATATTTATGTAGAAATCTTGATGTATTCAAAAACTATAGCTTATGTTTTCTGTTAATCTGTTTCCCATTCTTTGGCTATTATTGTTATTTATTCTTTGTGTAAGGAAGCAAAATAATTCATCCAGGAATTGGGGTCAGCGGCCTTTGGAAGTCCAATAACTACTTCCCTCTTCCCGTTCTCATATCTGGATTTCGCCCGGCGTGTCCGAGCGTAAAGCCTCATGCGAACAAACCAACTCGCTAGCATTCACCTTCGCAATGGAACGACGAATACGAACATTTAAGAGATTCTATAAATAAGATACTCACGCAAAAAATTAGAGTAGGAGTTAATTTTGTTTCACTTAAGCGCGTAGGGCGGAATCCGAATCTTAGTTAGTATTAGATGCGCCGCGTCGCGATACCACACACTCACATGTGTCGAGAATGTGCGTTTCCTACATCGGCGTCGGAATCGAAACGGTTTAGGGATCGGCTGGACTCTTGCGCTTCCCGACGATGGGTTAGGGTCGCGAACGAGGTGTAGTGAGGTGCGAAATGCGCTGGGAAAATTTTTACTACACCGGCTTTTGCATCGGAAGCCGAAACTTGGTGTTGCTTGTGTTGTTCGTCGGGGCGGTCGCCGCTCTGGATTCACAGGAGTTCCAAAAGAGCCGTAAGTGCCAAGAGGGTTGAAAGGGTTGATTGTAGTTTTTATGGTCCCAAGATAATGCCAGCTTGGTTGGCGAAACTATGCCACTGTTTATTTACGTAGAGGCTCGCATCTATCTGCATTGATATTTTGTTATGTGTATTATTAGAGATTCACATTTCACGAATTTTAATGGCAAAAACATGTTGCTTTTAGTAACCCTTTATGTCCAGCACGGCTCTGGCCTTTTACCTGAAATGTACCTGTATGAATTTCACTCGGTATTTCGTGTCAGTCACACGGTAATTTAATTATCCTTTGGAGCTGCTGTCAATTAAATAACATAAATAAATGTAAATATCCTGATTGCAGGCGCGGCAGTTATGTAATAAAATAAAGCGCATGATTTTGGTGGTGATTTTTTGTGATGCCATCCAATTGAACAAAGGCAGAATTTAATACTTTGTTACTAGAAATAATTTGGCTGATAGGGATATTATCACATACATTGTGATAAGGGTTCTGAATAAAAAGAGGTGTTAATAAAGTCGAAAACTGGCCCCTTTGCGAAACTCATAAAAACCTCAAATAACCATAAAAATCATAAAAACCTGAAATAATGTGAAAATAATGATAATTTTCCTTAAATATGCTAAAATAATTGGAAAACCGTAAAAATCTTGTAAATGGAGTGTTGCTCAATAGATTGAAGCCGCTAAATCCCAAGTACTTTAACACTGAGCGCTAAAGTCTAAAACCCTTAAATCCCAAACCTTTAAATCTCAATTTATTGAACCCCAGCCTTTAAACTCCAAGCACTTAAATTCAAATCCTTAAACTCCAAACACTTAAACTCGAATAAAAACCTCAAACCTTTATAAAATTATAAAAGTCTAAAACTCCTAGATCCCTAATCCCAATCTCAATTACTTAAACCGCAGCCTTTGAACTCCAAGCCCTTAAATTCAAATCCTATAAAAACTTAAAACCTTCATTAATCCAATAACCTATAAAACCATAAAAGTCTAAAACCCTTTAATCCCAAACCCATAAATCTCCATTTCTTAAACCTCAGCCTTTGAACTTCAAGCCCTTAAATTCAAATCCTTAAACCCCAAACACTTAAACTCGAATAAAAACCTCAAACCTTTATAAAATTATAAAGTCTAAAACCCCTAGATCCCTAACCCCTAAATCTCAATTACTTAAACCCCAGCCTTTGAACTCCAAGCCCTTAAATTCAAATCCTATAAAAACTTAAAACCTTCATTAACCCAATAACCTATAAAACCATAAAAGTCTAAAACCCTTTAATCCCAAACCCATAAATCTCCATTTCTTAAACCCCAGCCTTTGAACTTCAAGCCCTTAAATTCAAATCCTTAAACTCGAATAAAAACCTGAAACCTTTATCAATTCAATAACCCATAAATCCATAAAAGTCTAAAACCCTTACACCTCAAACTCCTAAATCTCTATTTCTTAAACCTCAGCCTTTGAACTCCAAGCCCTTAAATTCAAATCCTTAAACCCCAAATACTTAAACTCGAATAAAAACTTTTATCAACCCAATAACCGACTAACTTATAAAACCCAAAATCCTACACCACAAACCCAATAAATACCCAAAACTTAAGCAATTAGCGCTGATAGTCATAAACTCGGAATCCATCAAAAGAAACCCGTACTCTTTAGACCCGCAAACCCATAACAGACGCGACACTTATAAAATTAAAACTAATATATACACTTAAGGTTTACGAAACCCATAAAGGGTTTCAGAATTTAGAACTTATCGATATAAGTTGCATGGGTTTTGATTTTACAAATTTAAAGATCAAGGGTTGAGTATTTTAGAGTTTATGGGTTTACAGGTTTTATATTTGTGGGCAATAAATAGTGGGTTTAAGATTTTAACATATACATTATATATTTTATATTTTACATTTTTGGGGATTTAGGATTTTGGCTTTGGGTTTTATGGCTAACAGTTTATGATTTACTGTTTTTAGGTATATGGGTTTAAGGCTTTCGGGTTAGAGATTTGGGGTTTTTGGCTTGATAAAGGATTCGCGATTAAGCGTCTCGTGCTTCAGAGATTTGGGTTTAAGTACTTGTGACCTTAAGCCTCGAGTTTAGAGCTTCCGGGTCTAAGGACTTGGAACTTAAAGGCTTGAGGTTTAAGGGTTTCGAGGTTTTCCAAGGAAAACCGAGTTTTACTTGCTTTTACTTTTACTTAAACAGATACTAAAATCCGTATCCAACGCGCAAAACATTTAGTTATTACGAACTGCACTACGAAATAAATCATGGAACCCGCCGCCGGTGATTTATTCCGCTCATCATGCGGAATTAAAAAGGATTTAGTTCTAGCACGAATTAATTTTCTATTTTATCTATTACGATTTAATTTATGGCTGTGTTTTAATTTCGATGTAATGAACATTAATATGGAGCGCACAAAGCACGCCAGTCCACAAGCTGAAATATGCTTTTTCATAATTGAAAAACTATGTGTAGGAAAATTGACATTGGCCTTTAAAACTGCATGGCGGATGTAATAAGCTTGTGCATTTGACCTAATTTTTTTAATGCCGGTCAAACAACCGGTATAATAACAACGTAAACATGGTTTATCATACCGGGCGCCACATAGTACTTTAAACGTATATAAATGTGGTGTATATATATTATCCGGTGGCATAGCCGGGGGTGTAGCATCCCCTATGGACTGACTTTTTTGCTTTAAAGATATATACAACTAGTTAATGCCAGAGAGAGAGAGAGAGACGGCAAGACGGAAAGAGAGAGAGAGAGAGAGACGGAGAGAGAGAGAGACGGAGAGAGAGAGAGAGACGGAGAGAGAGAGAGAGAGAGAGAGAGAGAGAGGTGGAAGCTGACCAAGTTAATTGAAAAAAAATTAAAAACTGCCACAAATCTTCCAAAAAATTTAAGACGTGCCTAGTGGATTGCTATAATTTTCTTAGCTGTTTGTTTTTCATGATTTTTACCTGTTGGATAAAACTACCTATGTAGACTTTTAAAAGCGCGCTTTCATGTCTGCTCCATTGGCCGAGCGTCACCGCGAGGCGACAGCCAGCTTAATATATGCCTAAAAGAGAAAAAGATCGCGGATATTCCAGAAAAACGCCCGTCGCAAGCACTTCGCAGAACTAAGAGCGACTATGGGAATTTAAACCGAGTGCTCTGTCTGCGGCCGAGAAACCTGATGCTGTCAAATGGTCTGGTGGTACGCGAGACGTTTTGGGTGTACGTTTTTCCTTTTATGCTCTGTTATTCCAGTAGTCTGCCAGTTGAAGACAAACATTTTGTATGCGGCGCTGTCACTTTGGATGCGCTTTTATCGGCGAAGGAGTGCAGCGATAAAGGTGCTCGCCAATACTCAAATAAACGAATACAAACATTTTCCCAGTTTACAAAAAATATATTGGCTGAAACATTTCCCAGTACGCAAAATAAAATCATTGAATACAGTAAGCTAGCAGTAAAGGCCTCTCGCCCTCGTTTATTTCTAAAATCTACTAATTCATGCAAAATAGCAGCTCATTCTCCTGCCTTGCATCCAGGTCTAGGAATCAGTTATTAAATATAGTATTTAAATATAGCAACCGCATTTATTATGAAAACAGTAATTGGTCCAAGCTAACTTAAGTGTTTTAATTTAAGAAATTATATTCCTAGCGCTTGTAGAAAAAACAGCTACATTTATTGAGAAATCATAATTAATATTTGTGCCAAAACTTCCCAACTTGCTACCTCAATAGTACGTGCCACGAGTTGTTATTGAAATCACTTCCAAATTATTTTGCGTATGAAAATAATTAAGCGTCAACCCCAAAATAATTATTGGCTACATTTTATCTAGAGTTTAAAACGAGTAAATCATCGAAACAGTAAATAAACTACAAAAATTGTAAAAATAAAGCTTCTACAGTTATCACCGTTCAGGCTGCCGTCCGACCCAATCGGTCTTATAAGAAAGCTGACGTCATCGTTTCATCTACCGTCCGACCAAATGGATCGTGGAAGAAAGCTGACGTCACCGTTTAGGTTACAGTCCGACCTAATTGTTTAAAAAGTATTATTTAAAGGCTGAGCTTTCTGGTAAACTTCAACTTATACCTTTAGATATCTTCAAGAGTTTCTTCAACGTTTTAATAATAGTCAGAAAAAAAATATTAGCAACAAGCTAGCACAAATATAAAATTGTTGCGATTATCATTACTTATCAAAATATTTGGCCATTAAAACGGCGCCTATCCTAATAAATTTTTTATTCTCGGCCCATAAAATTCAATATACGTGTGATATATCAATTATTTATTCCAACAGAGCTAACGTAAACCGAGAGCATGTGTTATTAAAATTCTCGTCCTAAATTAAAACAGGCCTCGCACGTTATAATGCGAGCCCGTTCCACTGTTTGGTACGATTTCGCGCGATAATAAAACACTTCAGTTTCAATAACCGAACGTGAAACAATAAATACTGCACATTTCGGTTTATTTTCAAAATATGAAGTATTTGTTTCTCTAATAAACACACTCAGCCGGCTCTGACGCGGCTGGAAAATAAACCCAGCGCGAGCAGGTTCGGCACATACGGGGCCGAGTCAGGTCGACCATTAAAAGTTTGCGGAAATCTGATATCCGCAAGCACAACTGAGCTGACAAATAAGATGACAATTTGTTTAATCCTTCCTGATTTTCAAAATAATCCTTACAAGGATTTACCACGTGTCCTATATATTTATTTGTTATGATTTGGGCCGACTTATCTATGGCAACGACACCGTCAAATTATGCAGATTAATGCTATTAGTCGAAATTATAATCACCGGGTAAATAATCCATTTATTGACCCTTTGACCCTTACTAATTGCAAATTCCACAAATACTGCTGGTTAGCCTAAAGTGTTTGCCCTGCTATCCCTTTAACATACTCCTCTGCTTACGACAACACTTCTGTTTTACATAACAATTTCTTGTTCCGACCAAAATGACATGCAAGCATGCTTTGAATTGAAGTTTTGATCGACCTGGTCGAAATTCGGGGTTATCGTTGAATTGGCTGTTTGAGGGAAAGTTGTAGTCTCTGATAATACAAGCCGGTCTCGCTGACGAAGAAGGGACACTAATTTTTCAAAATAACTACCTACTTTTTTGGGGGATGACAGTATTAAGGTTCGATTTGTATACATACATTAGACTTTTAGTAGCAAATGTCTCTTCGTTATCCACTTGTCGGTATTTACATAAGAAAACTCTGAAATAACAATGGAGTGCTTAAGAATAACTTCTTATGCATGGAATAACATTATGAGGGTCACCATGTCGTTTTAATTATAATAACAGAGAAACCATTCCAGTCCTCTTTCCACATAAAATTAGTAGAGGAGCGCACGTAAGCAAACTTCTATGATTTTTTACAGAATTCAATTTCTTGCAACCTTGGGCTTGGCCATTTCGATACAAAGGACGATAGATGTAGGTATTTGCATGCATTTGTAATCAGCAGTTGTTAAAATCAGAGAAAAAAATTAGGGCAATTTTTTAAAGGTGGCTCAGCGCTACCCCATTGCAACTTCTAAACGTTCCCAATATCCAAACATACGCCACCCATTTAAATCTTGTTGTGCAACAATTGGCGCCCAACGTTGGGGGACAACGAGAATTGAATAGAGCCGTTTGTCCCACAATAAAATTAAACGGTGCACGCGCCGCTATGCAGGGAATGTATAAAATGTAATAACCTTAAACACAAAACAAGCTATGACAAAAATGTGCAATCGAGGATAAAAGGAACTGACGTTACTTTGTGCGAAAATAATGTTTGCTCTTTCTGCAGCGCGAAATATGTTTTCTCGGCTACAAGTGTGTATCCGGCGATGCCATTCATGACATATGAAAGTCGAGGATGAAAGGAACTTCAAAGAGCGAAATTCACGGATCGCTGTAATGACTTTTTCCACGAAATCGAAGGTACCGTTCAGACGGCATTCGTTAAAAAATTCTCGGAAACGTAATTATTAGATTGAAATTCGGAAAGGATTTATTATTAATTTAGGGAACTACCAATGTCGGGCAGGAACCGGCTTAATTCAAGTCATTTTAGAACAAATACAAGTTGGTGGCTTATTAAAGGAATCCCTCTATACGAAGCGAAGTTGGGACTTGGCAAATCCAGCTTCCACTCCGACATCTGCCAATTTTTACCAGAACCGCTTACATTTCGACCCATTTTTATTAAGCAATAAATTACGTTCGCGCTTTGACGTGCAATAAGTGAATATATTTAGAGTGTTTTCCTATCTGCCAATTTTATTTTGGCGTCTCTCGCTTACACTAAAAGGGCCCCATGATTTAGTGGACACTTATTAGAATATATTTCTTCACAGCCACCTGACCGGCAATGATTAATTCTTGACCCATTTTTGCCACAGTTTCGATGGAATTCAAAGCCTCTAGTAACAGACGCATGCCATCGGTATTCATTTGCCGTGTCATCAGTTGCGGTGTACGGATTCTCTGGTACGGCTGCGAATTTGACCATATGTCCATTACACAGCCTGTTTGATGGCAACTTCTCTGTGCCGTGTAAATTACGTTGAATTACAACACCAAAGCAAAGTTTATCGAGGTCAGTCGATACAATGTGGCTCACCAAGATGTCGCCATAGAATGCTTTTTTTTTCTTCTCAAGCTACCACTATACTGGGTTTCATCAGCTATGTTTTCCACAAAAAATCTAAAAGTGCCATTAAAATTGGCGCCCAACGTGGGGCGTATGCTTGTTATATAAACGCTTATATATATCTTCTGTAAAACTGCAAATTGAAGTGTGTGTTACATTTCGAATGTAAAACAGTCGCAACAATTCATCCCCCCCCCCCCCCCCAGACAAATGTTGCTTCTATCGGCAAAAACTATTCAAACGCCGTCATTTTTGGACAGCGCGTTTCCATCCTGACGCGAATACCTGAATTGTTTCAGACCAACCGGCGAACGTCATCCGAACGTAAACAAGCACCTGATGCATTAAATCCGAAGATACAGGGGTTTTTGTTGGCATGTTTCCGTACGTTAAAACGTCATAAGTTATCCCCGAGAACAATGGGCGAAATTTCTGCATTGTGCCGTGAAAGCCGCGAACAATAGGCTTTGAGGACAGGCAAGTAGCAGCATTGCGACTTATTGTGTGGCATATGTGTTTAACAAACGTTCAGTTTAATATCATAAATGGATTATGATGTGCTTAATTGTTACACTTATGGCTTGGTGGCTGTTTTAAAACGATAAGTATAGTGTAATATCAAATAAATACAGGGTTGAGCCACAACCTTTGACAGTTTGTTACCGATCTATCGCACATGCGGTGATGAGGAGCAACAACTTCGAAACTAGTTTTCATTATTACTGTGCATTAAATAGTAAATTTAATAATTATAATTAAACTTATCCGTGTTTTAAATAATAAACCTGCTAAATCAAACAGAGTTGAGTCAACCGGTAGTCGTGTAACACTAATTAAGGAGATACTAACCAGTGGGATATCAAATTAGTGAAGACAGTTGTTATCTCATTGGTCGCCGCGTTATATAATAGGAGAATTGACACTTCATTGCGTGAAAACGATTGGAGTCTCAACGATCCAGCCGACAGTACATATTAGGAGAATTGACACTTCATTGCGTGAAAACTATTGGAGTCTCAACGATCCAGCCGACATTATATAATAGGAGAGCTGACCCTTCATTGTGTGAAAACGATTGGAGCGTCACCGATCCGTCCGAGGGTAGAAATAAATTAAATACGTATTTTTCATAGTATCACTCTAGTTTGAAGCCACATTCCCCGTAAGAGTCTATCATTATTAATTAATAAAATCTCGCTAGTATCTTTGACTGCCCGTCGAAGGGAAATAAAGTACTTGAAACCCGCCATCCCCACATTGGGCGCCAAAAATATTTGCTAACCCCAATTATATTTATATTAATAATGGAATTTGCGTTCGTTACATTTGTGATTCGAAAATATTTCGCGGATGTTTTCGAGATTTAGAAAATCGCATGTCAAACGCTTCTTAAAATAGCCCCGTAATATCAGCCTGGCGCCACCATATCATAGGTAAATTGTTGGCACACGAGTTCCGAAGATAATTGGATTAATAATGCTAAATGTTAAATTGGATGGGGTAAAAATGCTCGGCAACTAGTTGGAGTCATGAACGCCAGAGTAGGATTAACCCTTTGGCAGGCACAACTGTTTCGGTCAATAGCTCCTTTCACCTGAAATAGATCCAAGAGTTTACTCTAAATTAAGCACCAATCTCCTTAAATGGAAAATGACTGTACAGGGTGTGGACTAGTAGTTTTTTTAGACACACAAGTGGATGCCACAAAGTCTTTTCTTATACAGTATATAATCAAGTGTTTGACAATAAGATACCCTGGCACCATAGTCAACCGCATCCTTCGGAGACACCCAGCAAAATATGCAAATATCCGGGCTTTTACCCTTTGGTCCGGCCAAATCTTAGTCACTATGTGCCACCTTTTAAGTCAAACAATTATTCCGCAATGATAAGCGTTACCACGCCAACTAGCTGTTTATTTCATCGCTGAACAAATATAAGCAAGGCCACGTGTCAATACTCTATCGCTAATTTTATTAGGTGGAAATTTATTTTTGTCCCCCTTTTATGCGAAATATTCCGGTGGATTTTTTATTTATGTAGCTTATAAAAGTGTTTACCAATAATAGTGGCACGTACGTCCAAAAATAGCCCCGCGGCGACATTCCAAAATTTCTTAGATGTCGATGCGATGAGTATTTTGGTTGTTTGAAGCAACGCGCGGGATATGTAATTGAAAGGTTTGGGAACGGAGGGGGTTAAGTAACTTTTTGTTTACTTTTCTCTCTTGCGATTGCCAAGAATATTCCATACACGATGTACATTTTTAAATATTTTTCGTGACAATGCGCATGCCTGAAACCTGCTAAAAGTAACGCAACACTGAATAAAAAAAAAAAAATTAGTTCTATTTTTTTCATAGTTTACTTCGTCGCAGATATAGGAAACTACCCCCCCCCCCCTCCTTAGACTTAGGCTTGATGGGAGTGTCACAAACCAGTTAAAATTCTTAAACTGAACGAAAGCTAATTGACAATAATTTTTTAAAAAAACAGGGCAATAAAGTTATTCTTTCCTTGGCAACGCGCTCAATGGCGATCGTTTAGCTGATCTGAAAGCTGCTTATTTTATAGCAATAATAAATATAGCTCGAGTGGGTTTTGTTCTATGACAAACTCGAAAATATGCTCCGGAAATAACCAAAACATTAAAGGCTCCTTTAATCTTGTATCGCGTCTACTTTTATGGTATTGCGATGTTTTCAGCATGATTAATAGTAGGTATATAAAGCGCGAGTATAATTGATAAAAAATAAGATAAGAATAAATTATACGAAGAAATTGATGTAAGATAAGCTGTAACAGTCCTACACCAAAATCCCGTGCGTTTTCTTATAGGATTCATTCTGATTCCAACGCCATCTTAAAAAGTTTTGTGGCGCCATCTAGTGTGGTCAATAGTTCTGTAACAGATCTGTAATTTACTAGTGCTGCTTCTTGCACCTTTTTAGATTATTGATACAATTTTTTAAGAAGCCTTTAGTTTACTAGTACAGCTTCTTACATATCTGTAATTTCCTAGTATAGTCTATAATTTGCAGGTAAATTTTTTACAGGGTTAACTTTACTAGTAGAGTTTTTAGGTTCTTCTTAGAATTTACTAATCTGTAATTCACAGATCTGTAGTTTACTAGTATTATTTTTACAGATTTTTAATTTACTAGACAAATTTTATACAGATCTACAGTTGACTAGTTCGGTTTTTACTGATCTGTAATTCCTGGTACCCTTTTCTATAGGTTTTCAGTTTATTAGGACAATTATTTGCAGGTCTGCTTTCTACATATTATCTTCATACTAGTACAGCTTTTTTGCAGATCTGTAGTTCACTGCTACAAATTGTTATAGGTCTGTAGTTTACAGGTACAGTTTCTTAGGTATGTAGTTTACAGGTATCTTATTTTATGGGTCTGTAGTTTACTAGTATTGCCTCTGTATACTAATACAGCATCGTACACGTCTGTAGTTTACTAGTACGTTTCTTTAACGGTTTTAGTTTACTAATGCAGCCTTTTATGGACCTGTGGTTTGTTAGTACAATTTCTTAGAGGTCTATAAATTACTGGTAGTGTTCTGATACAGTTTTTGTAGATCTGTAGTTCACTGGTACTTTTTTATACAGGTCTTAGGTTAAGTAGCGCAGCTTTTCACAGATGCGTACTTTACTAGTATAACTTTTTACAGGTCTGTTTTTAGAGGTTTTTAGTTTATTAGTACAGTTTCTTGCAGGTCTGTAGGGTACTTTTACAAATTTTTATAAGTCTGTAGTTTACAGGTTCAGCTTTAATAGGTCTGCAGTTTACAGGTACATTATTTTACATGTCTGTAGTTTACTAGTACTACTTTTACGTGGTTTTAGTTTAATAGTGCAGCCTTTTATAAACCTGTAGTTTACTAGAACAATTTTTTGCAGGTGTATAAGTTACTGATACTGTACTCTACAAAATAGTTTACTAGTACAGGTTTGTAGTTTTCTGATACAGTTTTTTGCAAGTCTGTAGTTTAACGGTTATTTTTTATACAGGTCTTTAGTGTCTCTAGTTAAATAGCGCATCTTTCACAGATGTGTAATTTACTAGTATAACTTTTTACAGGTCTGTACTATTGTGCTGTTATTAAAGGTTTTTGTTTATAAGGATAGATTTTTGCAGGACTGTAGTTTACTTTTACAAAGTTTTATAGGTCTGGTTTACAGATTCAGTTTTTATAGATCTGCAGTTTACAGGTACATTATTTTACATATCTGTAGTTTACTAGTATTGCTTCGCGGTCTTAATATACTAGTACAGCCTTTTATAGACCTGTAGTTTACTAGTACAGCTCTGTAACTAACTTTCTGATACAGTATTTGCAGGTCTGTAGTTTAATGACACTTTTTTGTACAGGTCTTTAGTGTCTTTAGTTATCTAGCGCATCTTTCACAGATTTGTAGTTTACTAGTATTACTTTTAGGTGTTTTTGGTTTACTAGTGCAGCCTTTTACAGACCTGTAGTTTACTAGAAGGTTTTTGCAGGTTTATAAGTTACTGGTACTGTATTCTACAGGTACAGATGCAGTTTTTACAAGTCTGTAGTTTATTGGTACTGTTTCTTCTTCTTAATTGTTAATTTACTAACGCATACAGATAAATATGGCTTTTTACAGCTATTGTACTGTTTGTACAAATTTTTAGTTTAGTACAACTGGTTTTTGTAGTTCTGTACTGGTACTGGTTTTTACACGTTTAATAATTTACTGGTACAATATTTATTGCAAATTTTTAGTTTACTAGTAGAGATTTTCACTGATCTATAGTCTACAAGTACAGATTTTTATAGGTCTGTAGTTTACAAGTACAGTATTTTACTGGTCTGTAGTTTACAAGTACAATATTTTACTGATCTGTAGTTTACAAATACAGTTTTTTGCTGGTCTGTAGCTCACAAGTACAGTATTTTACTGGTCTGCAGTTTACTGATCTTGCTTTTATAGGTTTTTTTTGTATATTAGTACAGCTTTTTATAGGTTTTTATTTTACTAAAGTATTTTTTATAAATGTGTACTTTACTAGTAGAGTAAGTAACTGCTATTAGCGGTATTTAAAAATACGAAAGCGTTTGATTTATTCCAAAAAAGTCTTTATTTTTGCAACACACTCTCTTCTTTTAAATACTGGAGTGGCTAACAGCTATTTTTATCTGATTTATCAGGATAGCGCGCGACTCGCATGTAAAAGTGCGAATCCCGGCGAACACTCAGCAATAAATTTAATTTGCAAAGTCCGCGATCCCATCACATAATACGTGTCTGGCAGTTTCTCTGCAAATAACTTGGGCCAGATAATAATGAATTTCAGTTTGATTAATGTTGTCCAAGATCTGAATAACAACATCTCGAGTAATCCTATCACCAGAACTTGACCCAAAACTTTAATATCAAATTAATGGCACTTGCTCTTTGAGCGTCCAGGGACTGTGAGTGAGTTTGTTGTCGTAGTTTTTCAACCCCTTAGTGGCTGTTAATATTGCGAAACTTGGTAATTACAGCCGAATAATGGTCACAAATTCATTCGTTCATTTAAAAAGGAGGACTCGATGTGGTACCATAGTCGACCGCACCCTTCGATGGCTCCCAGCAAAAAGTTCAAATATCCGAGCTTTTTCATTGTCAGAAAAACATCGACCCGCCACATTTCTTATGTCAAATAAATTAAGCAAGCACGCCTTTCACTACATTCATTAAATAATAAGGAAGTAGTTATTTGCACGCACTGGCTGACGTTGCCAATTGCTAAAAATTCACATGAATGAAATTTTATATTTGAGGTATAAATGAAATTCCACAAGATAATTACCTCTCTATCAAGCAGCCATAAAACTAGTGTGAATACGGTCGTCGTGCTGAAATAATGAATGCGAACACGACGCGGGAGAAATTCGCGTGCGCATACCCGAAGGAAGCGGTGCAATTTTTCATTACGAAAATATATTACTGCATCCCAAAGCGAAAAACTAAAATTATCCGATGCATATTTTTAGAAGGAATCACCTTTTATCTTTGTTATGTTTGGGAATGTTCACATGTCGTGTAAACTCCCGAGGCCATGCTAGAGCGTTTTCACCCACGCGGATATTTTCATCCTGGTTAAAGTCCCCAAAACGGGCACTCTGCCAGAGCTGGCACACGACCCGGACTGCCACAGAGTCTTCGCAGGGGTCCCAACACTTGTTTTTCTTGTAATTATGACTTCATCATAGATTCAACTGCACAAAAGCAGTAATTTCGTTTCTGATAATAACTTTTTAGTGCCGCGCGGATTAATTATGTAGCACTTGAATAAATTATTGCCCCGGAACTTAACCAAATCTGAAATTTATAGATGCTGGGATAAAGCGAACATTATTAAACTGCAATTTTAAGTACGTATAACACTTTTGTGAGCACGGAATGAATGAACATTTTAATTTAAATTCTAGCTTGGATTTTCTTTCGAGCAATAAATTATATGTGTGCAGTTGGACGGTCACATCTGAATTCGCAGCCATAGATATTGCTGGCTGGGTCAGATCAAGTATCTTTCAAAATAATTGACAAATTTTTTTGCTGCTACAATTCCTTGAACCAAAGAAAATAAAACACTTTGCAAGCGAACTCTTTAATTGCTAGCAACGAATTATTTCTAATTTACCTTACATGGATGGCGCCTTATATGAGACCTTGTTTATACAAAACCTTCTCTTTGTAATTCTGGCGACACTCCAATTAGTTGAATCTATTTTAATTAAAACAAGTGATATGCAGAATTATGTCTTTATTAAAATAAGACTCTCAAATCTAAACCAAAACGTATTAATTGTGGTAGATTGCTATAATAAATAGATCAAATAGATGACAACGATAGGCCTTTAATGTTGGCGACTTAATAAAGAATAACAACTGAATCATTAACGCAGGGAATTAAGCAATAAACAATTATTGTAGTCCTCATTGTTAATAAATTGTTTTATAGTAAAGAATTATGCAAGGGATGCAGGTCAAAGCTAGCTAGCCAAAATCCCATTTATTCTCTTACGAACGTGACTAATTTCCCTTCATTTTAAAAGATATGTTAAAAACTGTATTAATAAAATAATAGACCTGCAATAGTAAATAAAAGACCTGATAAAAAAACTGTACCTGTAAATCTAACTTGTTTAAACACTGTATACAGACTAGTTAAAAATCTGTAGCAGTAAAAATAACAGACCTGTTTAAAGCCTGTACAATTAAACTACAGACCTATTAAAACGCTGTACCTGTAAATCAACAAATGTGTTTAAAGGCTGTATACAGACTAGTTAAAAATCTGTACCAATGAAATAACAGACCTGTTAGAAAGCTGTGCCAGTAAAGTAACATACTTATTTAAAGGCTGCAACAGTAAATTACAGACCTGTTAAAAAGCTGTATTAGTATATCTAAAAGTTTGCTTAAAGGCATACAGACCAGCAAAATAACAGACCTGTTTAAAGGCTGCACAATTAAACTACAAATCTGTTGAAAAGCTATACCTGTAAATATATACAAACATGTTTAAAAGCTGTATACAGACTAGTTAAAAATCTGTATCAATGAAATAACAGACCTGTTAAAAAGCTGTGCCAATAAAGTAACAAACTTATTTAAAGGCTGCAACAGTAAATTACAGACCTGTTAAAAAGGTGTATTAGCAAATTTAAAACTTTGCTTCAAGGCTATATACAGACCAGGAAAATAACAGATTTGTTCAAAGGCTGTACAATTAAACTACAGACCTGTTAAAAAGCTGTACCAAGTCTACAACTTGCTTATAGGCTGTATGCAGACTAGTTAAGAGACGTGTTAAAAAGCTGTGCCAGTAAAATAACAGACTAGTTTAAATGCTGTTAAATTTAACTACAGACATGTTAAAAACCTGTACGTGCCAATAAAATAACAGACTTTAACAGACTTCTTTAAAGGCTGTTATAGTAAATTACAGACCTGATGTTTAAAGGCTGTATACAGACTAGTTAAAAATCTGCACCAGTAAAATAACAGACCTGTTTAAAGGCTGTACAATTAAACTACAGACCTGTTAAAAAGCTGTACCTGTAAATCTACAAATGTGTTTAAAGGCTGTATACGGACTAGTTAAAAATCTGTACCAATGAAATAACACCTGTTAAAAAGCTGTACCTGTAAATCTACAAACTTGCTTATAGGCTGTAAGCACACTAGTTAAAAATCTGTACCAATAAAATAACAGACCTGTTAAAAAGCTGTAATAATAAATTAGAGACGTGTTAAGAAGCTGTCCCAGTAAAATAACAGAGTAGTTTAAAGGCTGTTAAATTAAACTACAGATTTGTTAAAAACCTGTACGTGCCAATAAAGTAACAGACTTGTAAAAAGGCTGCAATAGTAAATTACAGACCTGTTAAAAAAAACTGGATTAGTAAATCTACAAATTTGTTTAAAGGCTACAGACCAGTAAAATAACAGATCTGTTTAAAGGCTATACAAGTAAACTACAGATCTGTTAAAAAGCCGAACCTGTAAATCTACAAACTTGTTTAAAGGCTGTATACAGACTAGTTAAAAATCTGTACCAATATAATAACAGACCTGTTAAACAGGGGTAATAATAAATTAGAGATTTGTTAAAAAGCTGTGCCAAAACTCTTTTACAACATGGCAATTTTTCCTTTGCGTTAAATAAGTAAAATATATTTATCACATAATTTACTAGTTTTAAGCTCGAGTGCTTAGAAGGGCTGTTGGGGTAATCTCCTTCCTTCCTTAAATAAACCGAGGAAAATACATATTAACATAAATTCCTGAAAAGGAAGTGGGACTTATCTGACGCCGCATAGTAATTACACTATCGACATGCCTTCACATGGAAAATAAGCCCTTAAGCCACGTCTGTCAATACATGTCATATCCGTCATGCGCACAACACGTCACCGGTATATTTAACATCGGCTGGTTTTAACCCGGATTATTAGTATACAAAGAGGAAACAAGTTGTTAAAATATGTGGATATATGAAATATTTTAATAATAATAATAATAATAATAAGCTGGTGCTCTATCCGTGAAGTGTCGGAGGCTACGAAGACACTTACACTATTAACGCAGGGGGTTGAGGATTTTTAAACCTGTAAGGGCGCTTGCTAGTTTAATAGCCCAACGATATTCATAAACATAATTGTCTCAACGTGATACATGCAAGATTTCCGCGCTTAATCTTATTAACGAGAATAATAGGCGATCCGATGAAATGTCTTGCAACAGCTTACAGGTCAGGCGTTAAATAAGATAATATAATCTCTCTATCCTCGTTAATTACAACCCCTAAGTGCTCCCTCGCTGTAACGACCAGCTAATCTAAATTAAATAATTCCTTTTAAACGATGACCGAGGACCTAACATAGCTCTCCAAGGACTGCGGATATGTATTTAGGATTATTACACTTCTAATTGTGAAAATTATATAATTGGAGTCGCATAGCTAAGTTTTAGCAAATTGCGTTAATCGGGTTGATAGGGTATGGCCGGAGTGTAACTAACTTGATATACCTACTTTATTAAAATATACAAGCCATTTGGAAGTCGCAGATATCCAACCCTCCGCAATTGCTTTATTACTAAACTGTTAAAATTTACTGTACTATTAAATGAAGGAATGTTTATCTATCCATATCCCAAAGCCAGAAATTATTACGAAGTGGTCTGCAAAATATTACATATGAATGGCCTCATGGAATATCTAAATCTCGACCAATATACAATTTTTTTATTAAAAACTTTTCTTCTCTTGAAAGGTAAGACGTGTTTTCTTTGATAAGTTCCTTATGGAATTGTATTCGATTGGCGAGAGACGCAAGATCTATAACGAACGTCAAATAAGATGAAAATTCTTAGGTGTTCAAAAATTTGCTCCCCAAACTTGGGATTACAGAACATATTGTAACAGCAACAACCATTATGGAGTTACCTTCCGGCTTTGTATATTGCCCTGTGCCACTACTAAGCCCAGCACCCCATCAACGGGGCGATTTCCCTACATGGTAATCCAGTTAATTCCATCGAGGAAATGCAGTAGTGGGTATCCCGGAATTTCACCCCATTCGCTCCCGTTCCACTATTAGCCACGCCCGGAGCCAATTGGAACGTCTCAAATTATCCCCCCACTTGTAGCTTCCCTGCTCACGCCCAATTGATCCGCAAATGACCTCTCAGGGCTCGGGGGGTGGCGTTAGAGCTTCGCATCACAAGATCGACGATCCCTTTTTCTTAGCAGTTGGCTCCCAGACAGTCTAACCTTAAAAAATTCATATATCTCGGCCCTTGGCTCCTGTAGGGTTCTACTTGGAGGCCTACCATAACCTCACAAAAACAAAATGGCTTCTCAAGGTCTGAAAATTTCGAAAAAATAAATTGGAAATCACCTCAACGACAGTCTTCTATCGGCAAAAATAGTCACATAGTTATATTTCCCCAAACTTGGGATTACAGAAGATATTGTAATAGCCGCAACCATTATGTAGTTATTTTTGGACTTTGCAGTTGCCCTGGGTAGACCATGCCTACCAGCACCCCATAAACGGGACGTTTTCGCTGTAATGCAGTAGTGGGTATCCCGGAATTTCACCCCACTCTCTCCCGTTCCACTATTAGCCACGCCCCGAGCCAATTGGAACGTCTCAAATTACCCCTCCACTTTTAGCTTCCCTGTTCACGCCCAATTGATCCGCAAATGACCTCTCAGGGCTCGGGGGGTGGCGTTAAGGCTTCGCATCACAACACCGGCGATACTTTTTCTTAGTAGTTGGCTCCCAGACAGTCTAACCTTAAAAATTCTTATATCTCGGCCCTTGGCTCCTGTAGGGCTCTACTTGGAGGCTTACCTTAACCTCACAAAAACAAAATGGCTTCTCAAGGTCTGAAAATTTCGAAAAAACAAATTGAAAATAACCTCAACGACAGTATATCGGCAAAAATAGTCACATATTTATATTTGAATGTGAACATCCATCTCTTATTCTACTTGTAACTTTGCCTTGCAGCTATTTCTGTCTACGTATGAGTCGTCTTGTGTTTGCTTCACCAAACCTTGAAGTAAGAGTAATTGTACCTGTACCGACCATGCCAAGAGGCGGTATTTATCGGTTCAGTCAGGTATGTCCGTTTTCAGTTTCTTCTAAAATTACGCCTGTGCGCGCACCTGGTCTCAAACATCTGCCGCTCGTCTTTGTACTATTTCAACTGCACCTCTGTGAAAAATCGTTTTATTCGTTTTATAGCGATGTTTGTTTGGCTTTTTTATGAACACAGTTTAAATTTGGAAGCATCGAAAAGGGGGGACAAAGCATCGGCTCAATGTCAGAATATATTAGTTCTCCATTAATTTACGTTATTTTGAATGGGTTTTATTTTATCGGCTTTTAGCGGATTGGTATTCGCTAAGTTTAGAATACAAATTAGTCCCATACGTTTACAACACCAATAATACGAAACATAATTATTTATGTGGCTTTTTAAAAATAGCTTTCACATTTATAAAGCGACTACAAGCTAGTGCGCATGCGCGTTATGTCATAAGTGGCGATTATGAGTCATCTCACTATGCCCTCTAATTTATCAAATCTTTCCAGAAATTATGAAGAAAACAACTACAACTTGTTATAGCATTGATAATGCCAAAATATATTTTTCTTCTTCTCCTCTTCATCATCTTTCGTCTTCTTCCTCTCAAAAGAAAAATATGCTGATACTATTATTTACTATTTAGCAATGCTTGTATTGTCGGTTATTGACCGCCTGGTAGATGGCATTCACCCCTAGATGGGATTCTAAAGGAATACGCGGAATTACTAAATTTTGGCACAAAAAATAATCCGTTGGGCCGTGAACATTAACGCGTCCAAATTTAAATCATTATTGCCTGTATCTACAACAACTGTCACGCCCAAACCGAATCCTGTCTTTGTGTTTAACAAAATTGGGAAAGTTGAAATTTATGGTTGGGCGGCGTGAATGGTCATATACAAAACAAAAGAGATTCCGAATTACAGATTGCATTTTATGTGTGTTACATACAGCGCAATAATCCAATTAGTCATCTGAAAATGGCCGGAAACAAATATATGTCCCTATTACAGCGGCCTTTTCACAGTAATCAGTCAATTAACAACACGGTTTTACTTCCCATTTGGAAATATTATTTAGTACTAGAATTTCATTGACGGAACGCAGGTTTTGTTTGTACATATGGCGATGCGAAAGTAAAGGTAAACATTATTAATAACATCAGATTAATTTAGCAAAATATACGGTTGAAAAATGACACTTGGAGTCAGATAAGGTAGCATCATATTCTCTGGTACAAAATACATTATAATACACCTACTTCCGGTCTCAACTTCCGGTCGTCAAAAATACACGATGTGGGGATTCAAACGAATTGTCTCGATGCCTGGAATGCTAATTTAACTAAATTTTCTTTGTACAAGCAAAATTAACATTTTGGAAATTTATACCCATTTAATTACTTTTCTGTTTTCTTTTCAGTACCAGGCAAGATCGTATGGGCTGTTCCAGGCAAAGACGCAGAACTCCCATGTGATGTAACACCGGCACTCCCTGGCGATAACGTCACGATGATATTCTGGTTCAAGGACAACATAGGAATGCCATTATACAGGTAAATTTAATCATCTCCCGATGCTGTCAAATTGGTTGGCGAGACGTGCGTAATTTGTTTGGTGACTTGTCCAGTCGAAATTATGTCCATCTATACATTTTTTGATTTTTCTATTTCCATCGTTATTCATTTACAAACGCAGGTCTGGATTTCACCAGCATTTGCTTCGGTTAACATATTTTTAATTACTCCGAGATTTCGTTAAGCATCTACTTGATTTGATTTCGATTTGCAAAGGCCCCGGATTAATCCTCGGCGATTTCTTTCAAGCAGGGTCCCATTCATTTTCATAAAGTAATGAAGTTTGGGTTATTCAGCAACCTCGTTTCATCTCCTCTAATGTGGACCACTGCATATGAATATAAAGTCCCCGGGCAACTGTAATGACCGCTAATTTGATTCCTCTCCGAATAGGTACGCTGGATTTATAGAATTATAGTTGATGGTTAAAGGTGCATTTTTTCAGTTTCTCGCTTATAGCGTGCTAACAATGGGAGTAATGTTATAAGCACTTATCTGTACTCTATTAAATTACGTGTAAAATGAGCTTAGAAACATCCCTCTACGATGAACAGGAGCTGAAATATGACTTCTTGGTTCAGAGATCAATATAATATTTCAAAAAACGCTTTTTTTCTACTTGAAAGGAATAGGAAAGGAAAAGGGAAAGGAAAAGGAAAAGGAAAAGGAAAAGGAAAAGGAAAAGGAAAAGGAAAAGGAAAAGGAAAAGGAAAAGGAAAAGGAAAAGGAAAAGGAAAAGGAAAAGGAAAAGGAAAAGGCAAAGGCAAAGGAAAGGAATGGGAAAGGGAAAGGGAAAGGGAAAGGGAAAGGGAAAGGGAAAGGGAAAGGGAAAGAAAAAGGGAAGGAAAGGAAAAGGAGAGGAAAAGGAGAGGAAAAGGAAAGGAAGAGAAAAGGAAAGGAAAAGGAGATGAAAGGGAAAGGAAAATGTCGAAAAGGAGAGGAAACGGAAAAGGAAAGGGAAGGGGAAAGGGAAAGGGAAGGGGAAGGGAAAGGGAAAGGGAAAGGGAAAGGGAAAAAAGGAAAAGAAAAAGGAAAGAATGCCCGGCATAACTATACACTGCGTAAAAGAAACGTATAGTTTGTGATCGATTCGCGGTAAATCGCCGCCATTGAACCGTCGCGTCGCGTACATTCCCACCAACATAACGGGCGTTGCAAATCCCAATGCCGCGCCAAAAACGGTAATAGCGAGCGAACATGTAAAAATAACACGCTATTTTAACGCATCAAGTATTTAACCCGGACAAAAATAAACTTCACAATAAATAAACGTTGTTTATTTAACTATTATTATACCTTGGCAGCGGTAGTAAGTAGTAGTAAAGTGTGTATTTTTAGCGCGGCTTACAAATAATAATAAATTTGCATCGTCACTTTATAGTAAGTAAGACGGGGTCCCCCGGGCTGTTATCAAAATAAATAGGTGAACACGTAATGCTGAATGTGGAGCAACTAAAATGGGGAATTTTGATATCTTAGATATAGTTCATAGATTTATGGAGCAAGATTTGGAGATAAACGAATAATATTTGTAAATAAATTCACCCGATAACGCGAGCTACATGTTATAAGAAACATTTGTCTCGATCTATTTTAATCCAAATAATACCGACAGATCCGTCCTATTGTAATAAAAATGTTTTCAGCAGAAGTGCCTATCCGCTACTAAAATACATGGTTATATTACGTTCCAAAAATAAATTATTTAGCCCAGACGCTTCGGGATGTAATAATAGTTCTCTTCTTTGTGCAGGATGTATCGTAAAGTACAGCAAGTTATAAATGGACATGTAAAGCAGAAGAGGTTGTCAAGCGGACAGGATACCTCGTCGTTGCACCTTTCGGCTTCATAGGACCGTATCGATGCTTATCCGAAATGCCTTTATCATCAGTTGCTCTTTCCCCAAGCAGCGTATGGATAAATCATTATTCTATAAGATCATGTCAGATAACGGGAAATGAGCAATTAACAGGGCTAACCTATGCAGAAAGTTATACCTTAATAGCTTGAATCAGAATAATCAGCCAGCTCAGATTACTATAAAAGTTTTGTAGACAGAAGAGTTTCTGGGTCCTCTGCAGCGTTTATGATGAATTCTTGAGGTTTTGATCACTTTGTTGTGGTCTTCCGCTGAGGCGAAAAAGTAGAAGTTTTAGAACAAGACCACAAGATGGTCAAAACGTAAAGAAACTAAAATAACCAACGAGGAAGAGAAGAGATCTGTAATCATCAGCCCCGCGAAAGTTTGGATCCAAAATGCCAAATAAACTAATAAATTTCTGCTAAGGCACTTTTACGACTAGAGCAGTTGAGTCGCTGCACTAGTCTCTAGTCCATTTTATATTACTATCTCTTGTCTTATAAGCCTGGCATTTTATATTATCAAGATCCGTATCAAGATTGGGTTTACTTGAATCAGAGCACTGCAAAGTTGCCTCAGCAGCAATCGGAACAGCTTTATTAGATAAACTAGGTCGTTGATGTCCGTAAAAACTAACATGGGTGCAAGTACTGAGCCTTGGGGCAAGCCGTAAACAATTTATTTGCATCAAGAGAGGATTTTATTAGTAAACAATGTAGATAATATCATAATCGAAACCAATGGGCCACAAAACATCTCTGGAGCAAACTTGCAGCATCGTCGGTTTTTGATTATTGTGACTGGAAACGCCCCGCCGAGATGCCATCGGCAGCTCGATGCATCCCTGCTCCGAGCAGTTGAGAATAAAAGTAGTGAGCTCAGCAATTTGCTATCCTGGGTCCGGGGCTTTGATTTATATGTCCGGAGCTCCGCTAAATATTCCGGATCCTCTACGACTCCCTTCCGGTGTTCAGATCGATTCGCAATTTTTGAAATAAATTCCGTACAGCGATGACCGTTGATTGCTGGCGTATTTTCAAGTGAATAAATATAAATTTATCGGATCCGCATCGGGTGTAATTGGGCGCATGGAGCGCGAAGCAATGACAACCCTTGCTCATATGTTGTGCCCGTGAATAACGTTCTTTGAAGGCTGTTCTCGTGCATGATTTTGTTACGTCTTCGAGACACAATAGTCCTCCCGACAGGGTGAGGCAATGCACTGGGGGCTGAACTGAACTCAGGCGTTCCACAAGGATATGTGCTGGGGCCTATTCGTTTCCCCATTGGCTTTAACGATTTCTTTCCTGCAATATCGTTTATTTATGCAAGTTCTTTCTCTTATGCAGATGAATAATATGCATCTTATCCATTAAAAAAATGGAAATGGATGGAGTTTATGGTTATTTCCACGGAGATTGTTCGACTCCTTTGTCCTGCTGCGCTGCGTCGCATTCGTTAAGTTTCTAGGTATTTTCAGTTGAGTGGCTTTCGTATCATTGTCGTCGGATGGCGAAATAAATAACCGATAAAAAACATACCACCGCCCAATTTCAATTTTGCGCGACGAAATTCGAATTATAATGGAATATTCAACGGCACAATAAAATACTTTACAGGCTGCTGTCAAAGAATGCCTCCGTCGTTTAATAATAATTTGCGGAACGTGCGAAACCTATCTTGTCAGTCGAGCCATCAGAAATACTGAGTGCTTTTCCCCCGCGAAGACCTACGTTTAAGGTAAAAATAAAATTGGTCGTATAGACGCTTATTGAGCGTTACAAACAAAACGAATTACTGCGTTATTTGCTGCGTAGGTACGCCAATCCAATCTTAGTTGGTTGAAGTGCATATGAGGAAAAAAATTCTGCTAGAAGAGACATCGCGGAGTAATTAAATTCTTTGAAGTTTAAACGGATGCCGTGGGTATAGTTGGCGTCTTCCACTATAAAAGCAAAGACAAAGCTTTAAACTTGATTCATCACTCACTTTTACTGCATTTATAATTCATGTATTAAATCCTCTTCAGGATTATCAAATATTTAGTAAATATTTCTCTCGCACGTTTGCACCAGGACATAAAAGCGTCGCTTCGTTAGGAACCCCCCGTCACTCCCTTTCTTTCTACCCTCGTCGCTCTGAATTGTATTTTCCTGATTATTTACACCAGCACTATCAAATCATACCATACCAGGATCACCTAATAAGTAACAATTATTTGAAGAATTGTCCTTGCATTAAACACGTCGAATCTGGTTTCCGTATTCCTTAAGGAGTGCAGCGCTAATGAGCCTCAACTACTGGCTTTGACGTGATTCTGTCAGTGTGTTCATTTTCGAAACGGTCCAAGGACGTTGACTGGCGCCCAACTTCAGCTCTTGTTCGGTTTAAACCTGCATGTTTTGAATTAAAGTAACTTTATATATATGGGATTATATGAGCGGCAGGAGTTTACATTATTTCATCCCATATATATAGCATTTCGCTTTTCATTACGTTAAATAGCTGATACGAGTTCGTGTTTACCACTTTATATATAGAAGCCTTTATAAAACACCGCACTAATGGGCTTTGGGTTTGAATTTTAATTATTACTTTTTATTATTCCTGGACTAGAGCACCCGATTTGGTTTTGATAATTATTTCAGGGATAATGCATGAGCCCATATCAATATTTGTCAAGCCCGAGTTCATATCCAACTAATGAGTCAACAAATGCGTTGCAATATGACCTAGAGAACTTGAGGTATCATTGGTGGGTTACTCATAATCTGCGCCGAGTTATCACGGGATGGAATTTATGCCACGCCCAACATTGGTAGTTCCCTTAAATTAAAAATATAAATATTTCAAATACTTCTTTGTTTCGCATAAGAATCCCAAATAAATTTTTGGCATTGCTATATGAAAATATCGAATAGATTCTTTATGTTTACTGCATCGAGATTAGTTGAAGCGGAACGCGCTAGCAGCGGAGGCAGATTTTTAAAATAGAACTGCAACTTGAAAGAAAACTATTTTTAGGTCAAAGTTCTTCCTGTGTTCCGAGAAATTAATTTAAATTCTACGCGGATTTTTACGGCGTCATTTTTAAAGTTCGAGCAACGCATTAATTGACACATGGTCGCGAGGACAGCTCAGAATTAAAAATAACGTATAGCTAGAACAAATTATTAGTTACCCATTAGTTTGACTAACTGATCGAAAAGTCGTTTAACAGGTAGTATTTCCCCCTAACAGCCACGCTGATCACAAGTACACCATTGGATTCATCTGAAGTTCCAAGTTGTGGTGTATTGTCTTCCATCAAGAGTAAACCTTCACCAATGAAATAAGCTAAATGGAACAAAGTATTCCTCCAAAACTTGAGCATACCCCACATTTGTTGATGCGTACAACGTTTTTTGCTAGCTCATCCCCCATCTACCTCTCTCATTAGGTTTAAGTCGTGAAACAAATGTCCTTAACCAAAGCTATATACTTCGAGCAAATTCTATCCCCCTAACGAGAGCACTAGAATTGCATCGGCGTATAATAACTTGTCTACATTCAAATTTCTGGTTTCCCCCGCCTATATTACAGAACTTCTTTCTCTCCTGCTCATATCTCTCGTCAGACCCTTTCCTGTTCGGAATAATTTCCCAGAAATGTCGCGGAAGGATTAGCTTTTTATATGCCTTGCAGTTGTTCTCCGCTTGTACATTCAAACTGCTAAAATAGTAGAGTCAACTGTTACACTAACATAGTTAATTGTCCAGAGTTTGTGCAAGTTTATAATTAATTGTTTCGAATCCTAGATCCTTTATTGCAAAATTTTATAGGCAATTACAGATTTTACGGCTTACTACAGCTAATGCTTTAGCTACGTGAAAACTCGTTAATATCAAAAATCTGCAATAACTTTACATATTTTTACACCAAAGCCGTGTCAGCTATTTTGTTGCTGATGCAAATTAGGTGAAATATTCAGAAGGCTCGGCCCACCTTCCTCCCTTCTTAACTGACAGCGGTCATAAGTTATTTATATTTTTTATCACTGCGCTCTTTTTTGCAGTTTGGACGCCCGAGGAGGGCCGCTCGACAAGGCACATCATCTAGCAATGAGTGATGATCTAGGAGGTCGGTCATACTTCATCACAGAGGACGAACCATCCAAAGCAAGGCTCAGGATACAAAGCGTAAATATGCAGGACCAGGGTGTGTTTAGATGCAGAGTGGATTTCGTGAACTCCCCCACGAGGAATTTTCAAGTCAACCTTACTTTAGTAGGTTAGATAACATGTAAAATTGTACACGTATCATAGGAATATAATACGATTGGGGTCATTAAAGTGGGAAATATGTTTAACAAAGGGTGGGGTCTAATACAAAAGTTTTTTACAAGCTTTTATTTACTTGTTTAACTTATTAATTATTGGGGTCAACTTTTGTATCCAATTTTCACTCACTTTCCGTTGTCCGATTGTCTTAAAATTTTGTGCGGTTATGCATTATTGGTGACACTATAAGAAAAAACTGTAAATACTCAAAAATTCTAAATATCGGCTCCAAGATGGCGACCGTCATTAACTTCATTTATTGGGGTCAAATTTTGGAATATAATTTTCGCCCTCTTCCCGATGTTCGATTGTTTTGAAATTTTGTACACTTATATATTGTTGGTGACAATAGAAGAACACACTCTGAACACTTTAAAATTCAAAATATCGGCCCCAAGATGGCGACCGTCATTTAACTTCATGTATTAGGGTCAAATTTTTCAATATAATTTTCAGACCTTTCCTGATGTCTGATTTTCTTGAAATTTTGTATACTTGTATATTGTCAGTGACAATAGAGGAACACCCTCTGAATACTCAAAAATTCTAAATATTGGCTCCAAGATGGCGACCGACATTTAACTTCATTTATGAGGGTCAAATTTTGAAATATAATTTTCACCCCTTTCTCGATGTCCGATTGTCTTGAAATGTTGTACACTTATGTATTGCTGGTGACAATAAAAAAACACGCTCTAAAATTCAAAATATCGGTTCCAAGATGGCGGCCAAAATTATTTTTACTTGTTATGGTCAAATCCTGTAATCAATCCAATTTTCACCCACTGGACGATGTTCAATTGACTTGAAATTTTGTATGCTAATGTATTCTTAATGACAATATAAGAACTATAGCTCAAAAATTCATAATGGAGACCTCAATATGGCGACCTAATTTTCCAAATATAAAGCGATTTCGCAATAATTAAAATTTGCCAATAATTAAAATCGTGCTCCATATTTTTTTGGAATTATAGATCGACGAGCATTTTATGTGCACGAACTCGGTAAAGGCGGGTTATTACAACAAATACTATAAAAAACTGTAAATGACGTACTCAGTACGAAAATGACAAAATACTCGACGACTTCAAAGGCACCAATAATATATTAATTACTCTTTTTAATGTACTTTATTTGTGTAAATATTTAGGTCCTCTGAATACACGGCTGAAAAATCTTTTGAAAGTATATCCAAATAGACTAAATAAACAGCGTTTCCGTTCGTCACGAGTATATTCGGCTCAAATTTTATGATTTTATTCGCCGTTGATGAAATATTCATAATATAATATACAGGTAGGCATCAGCTCTGATTTTTATTACAAAAAGTGATAATTCGGACGGTTTTGCATCGGACTATTAAATATCTAGGCACTCTAATAAATAGTCATAACTTCCACCGACTTCCATTGTGCATTATTGTGAGCAAATTAGCTCGTCTTACAATTTAAAATGAGATGATACCAAACTCGATTGTTTACTTTGTCCTTTCTGCTTGATTTCAGTTCAGCCGTCCGCCCCGAGGATCTTTGATACGGAAGGTCGAGAAGTTAAACTAAACTCTCCCGCTGGACCTTTTCTAGAAGGGCACGAATTGTTTCTGTCCTGTCAAGTTACCGGAGGTATGTAATATTTCCTTTATGTATCCAAATGTCATCCTTTAAGCCGGCAAGAACGGAATCGAATACGGAATAATATTCATTCGGATCCGTTTTATCGCGCATTCGACGAAACCAATGGGCCGCATTGAGTGAAAGTCGTTCTGTTGATTGCCCGCCGGGCCTGTATTGGAAAAACAATACATTTAATTTAAATATATTGACAACTTTAGGCGAGGGTTATGTAGTTGGGTTATAATTGTTTACGGTTGTAGGTCATCCCAGGCCGACGTTAACTTGGTGGTACAATGGATCGATTTTGGATGGCGTAATCGACTCGAGCAGAGCTTCCTTTACCACGGTAAATCAGCTGATCGTCAACAGCACGCCAAGGAACTACAAAGGAGCGCGCTTCGAATGCAGAGCGTCTTCTGCGGAAAACGCGGGAGACGTTATACGAGAAGTACCGATAACAGTATTTTGTAAGTATGAGACAATTACCACCACTATCGCCGCTGTCTTCGACCAGTCGCAAGTTTTAACCCCTGTATTGGATTTAATCAGTTTCCCATTTTAATTGTGTTGGTGCAAACGTTCAGACGGTTTCCGTAATTTGCGTGCTGTCAGATTAAACACTCTCAAAGATGTTTGATGAAATGTTTACATAATTTATATCGGCGTTTGTCCATAAAAGTATTTTATCATTTTTATTCACTTCTGTTCGGGTATACATTTATTGTGATGTTTGCTACCAAACTGGTCCGCTGGGAAATAAAACAATGGAGGATTTACGTTTATGGCATTTCGCTGGAGTTGGGAGTTAAATATTATATTTGTTTTTGTCGTATTTGTTAAGCGCATTTGGTTTTTACCAGACTCATTTTACGTTGCAAATGTTTGCAGCAAAATTATATTGTCCCAATTTATTATTCCACATAATTACTGGTTTTGGTTTAGACGACGACGATGACGACGACGACGACGACGACGATGATGACGACAAAATGGTCGATACGTCAAAAATTCAAAATATTGAGCGCGGAAGAAAACCCGAATCTCTTTTATTTGCGAAATGGACTATACTTGTGATTTTCCTTGTCAGTATGCTAGTAAGATAATTGGCCCGGGCGCGCTAAGGGTAATCTTTTGTGATAGTTTTGATATTTTCCGTCCAATAAACACGTTAATTTTCGCCATGAAAATTGTACGACCATTTAGCTCTGAAGCACCGTCCCTTCCAGCTTTAATATATTCTTTTTGTATAGGGAGATGTAGGGAGTGATAATTTATAATTCTACCAGAACTGTCTTATTAAAATTCACAAAGGAAGTAAATTAAGGACGTTTGTTGCATTCGAGCACCCACAATTGCAAAATATTTTAATAATAACGGAACAAAAAACCCTAATCCCCCCAACTCTTTCTTTATTCACGTAACGGTTCTGTGACCCGTTTGCAAACGATGATAAAGTTCCATATTATTCCGGAATGTGTGTATTTTTAAAACCATTGGCACGCTCATCAAATAGGAATACACACGACGACGCGGTCTAAGGTTATTCATTGACATCTCCGTTATAAATATTTAAATCCTCCAACTTTCACGAAGCTGATAATTTGTCAAAGAGTTTTCGGGTTCGTTTCCCTGTTGAATATTTTGACATTTTGTCGTGGCGACTACACAGCGCCGCCGATACTAGATCCTATTACGTTGATCTAAGGTCTATGCTAATATCCATTGACACAAATCTATCCCTACTCCTCTCGTCGATTCAAGATACTAGGATCTAGGACCGCCTATCTCATAACCATTTTCTCATGGCTCCACCTTCATAACCCATAGCAAAAATCTTAACGAACATCCATTGGCTGGCATCTCCCACTCCCACGATCCCTGGAACGCCCCTGAGGTTTTCCCATTTGTCTCGAGGCCACCACCACCCTTGAAGCGCATGCGCAGTCTCTCCTCTCGATGACGCCACCTCACATCCATTGGCTTACATCTTTCAGCTCCGCCCTCATAGTTCCACCACACTCATCAGCATTCAAATAGGCGATTTCTCCCGCTACGTAGTCCCATAAGAATAACATTGGAGGGCGGTTCCAAAAAATACCTGTGTTGTGCGCAGACGTAGTTCCATAAGAAATAACATGGCGTCAAGGTCAAAGTGAGTTTATTCCGGCACCACATAGCTACTCGTGGGGAAGCCCTAAATAGGAGATTTTGAGTATATTTCTAGACCATTGCGGTGTGCGTATTGTTACTGTAATGACCAAGTTTTGATGACGGTAGCAAACGAAACAAACAACTAATTGTTGATAAACAACGGCGAAAAAAATACGATTCCCCAGAGCACACTACATCATAATCGGAACGTTTATCTAAACATGTGATATTTCCAATCAATTTTGTTTGTCGAAAACGTAATCAATTTCACGTTTACAGTGAAACCGAACAAAGTAAAGATTGTCAGCCCGAATGATTTACTATCTATCAGAAAGTCACAAAACATCAGATGTGAGACTTCCGGTTCTTATCCACCTGCCAAGCTAACATGGCTACTTGATGGAAAACCCATTAGGAACGCCGTTATTACGGTAAGTAAGTTACAACACGTTACAGAGTTTGTTAACTAATTCGTGCACTCCCACCACTAAACGTATTAGCGGCCGTATTTCAGATATATGGCCAATAACTCAAGGGCGTCAGCGTAAAATCTGATACTTTTACACAGGGCCCTTCAGTTCCTCCAGTCGGACTAAATGAACCCTTATCCCCCTCCCCAACTGTACAATTTTCGATATTTGCATGGAGATTGCTCAGCAGTCAACAATTTTTTAAGAGGGTAAATCATATTTATCGGTTTCAGGATGCCAACAACTGTCAACAGATGAAATAATAAATAATGAAACTATAGGGCCATTTATTAATACAAACGGATAGAAAACTCCAAACAATAATAATTAAATACTGAAATGTATCACTACTGCTCCTGCTTCTTATTATATCTATTAATAAAGTCTTTATTTTCTGAAACCGATAAACTATTGAACAACTCACGGATGTTATGAATCACAACAGCCTTAGATGTCTTAAAATCCTCGCTCTACGAGCTCGGATCTCAAGCCGACATCTGCGGCAGTTATGATACTCATAACATTCCTAGATATGTTAATAACTATTATAGATGAATAGTAACGGTTCTATTAGGTCTTAAACTTACTGTAATTTTGTGAAATAATGAATATATCTTATTTATTTCAGGAGGAAGATACGGATTCGTTCACGGGTAGCATTTTGTCCCTTAATGTTGTAGCCGAAGACGACGGCAAGGATCTAGTATGTCGGGCAGACAATCCCCGTTTTCCCGGGGGATCAGTAGAAGACAGGAGACAGATACATGTCGCATGTAAGTCTGCTGGTTCGACTTTTTCTATTTATTTAATAAAAATAAAATAGTTAATGCTCTTAAATCGTAAGCTTTTGTGATGAGTATTATTATGTTAAGAGGAGGAGAGTAAATTTATCTATTTATCCGAAAAACCTCGGCCTGTGTTCCGCCTCATTTGCATAAAATTCCATAACGCCGAGTATATAATTAAGAGAAAGAGTTAGTGCTGCCCCTTGAGAGCGCGGCGGCGAATACAAATTTTCATTAAAAGAAATTGCGGGTAGCAAGGATTACAAATTAATCAGTGTTTTTGTATTATCTTGACCCCACCTCTAAAGTGATTACATACCATCTTGGAGTTAAGAAGATACAAAACTTTGGCGGGTCCGCGATCTGAATACAAACTGCCCCATTTGTGCTGCTTGGTTTCCAAAACCGGGGTCATCGCGAATTCCTTGCATGTCTCACAGGGAAAAGGCCAGAGTTAGCTTTGTTAAAGACATCCGCAACGTTACTCTTGCTACTACTAAACTGTTTTAATAGAAAGCCCCTACATTTTGCTGAGCTCTTTGCGAACTTTCATTAAATGTTTCCTTATTTCTATTACACTTACACGTAGAAGGCGCGGCCCCTGTCCCGCCAACGAGACACAAATGTTTTTATTCGCTGGGAACCTGCGATTTCCAATTTAATCTCATATTTCGACCATACCACCAATATAAAAGCCAACTCAAAAATAGTTATTAAAAATATCAGCACTCGCCACAAATCGAAGCAATCGCTTTGATATTCTAATGACTCCGACCTTTCAAACGGACGCACTAACAAAGTATCAGCTCTATATACACTAACAAAACGCTTTATAATCCTGAAATAAAATTGGTATAACTTGTGTAATTATTTTCCACCATGAGAAATAATATAGGATTTTAAGTCCAGAACCCTCATAGCTTAACTACTTATCATTCCTACATTATTACAATAAATTAAACTTCTGGCCTATGGTAATTTAAGTTCGCCGATAGAACTTTATGCATTGAGACATTGTAGATCACCCGAACGAGTAGATCTAACCAGCCGATGCATATTTTATAAAACAAATGACCACGCTTTTGAGCTCGGAGTGGGACACCGTTTTTATGTTTAATGTTCAACTAGTGGACCGGATTCCAACTGCGGAATAAAACAAAGTTTCTGTGCCGCGCCCGATACGTCGATTTGTAATAAAAGTACGGAAAGCCGGGCGCTAATTCGTTAAACTGGCGTTTACTGAAAAAGCTGAAAGGGTTTAGTTCTAATGCCCCGAGACGCAAAGTGAATCTAAATTGTGACGAGAATAAGGTAAGATTTGCAGCATTGAGCCGCCCCGGTGGTTTCGTGCGGATCTCGTGACAAATGTTAGGTCAGTCTGCGTCCCAAAATGGCGACCGCATCTAACAGGATTACAGGAGGTATACATTACGGCTGCTCTTATTCTGATTTCGTGCATGACGAGTTTATATAATAAATTAGTTTAGCGCGCTGTTGTCCTAAACCCTTGCCCGGCAATGAAAGGAACTTGTAATAAGCACAGCGAGTTATAATTGTTTCGGGGATAAATCCAGGTATATTAGGGACCGGCGCGTGGGACGAGAAAGATTAAATGAAACACTCCCTGACAAAGTGTTCATGCCACCTCATTTCGATATAATATTTTTAAATAATTAATTGTCGATATAGCTTGAAACTATCTCAATTACATGTTCCTTCTACTACGCTAGGGTAATAAATAAACCCTGTAAGTTGACATTGGCAGCTATTTGTTGCGGAGAGGAATTGACGTTTCCCAATAATAATTAAATCCCGATTGTTTCAGATCCTCCCAGAGTGGCGGTAAAGATGGACTCAGGGGTGACGTCACCCGTGAAGGAAGGCACCGACGTTACCCTTCGATGCGAAACCTCAGCACGTCCTGCTCCTCACAGCTATAGCTGGTATCAGGATGTAAGTATCCTGTTCTTGTTTTATCTTTTCCCATATTGCAGCCCCTCATCAGATAATAGACTTTTATTTGTTTTGTAACAGATGGATCGATCATAGGATTTTCGTGCTATAAATAGAAAGGGAAAATATTGTTCGCGCGGAGGGGCGCCTCGATGAAGATGAGGAGACTAATTAGACGGTTATTTACAGGGGAGGCAGTTTTTAAAAAACATTCAGTTTTCATAACTCCTTCTGGGGCAATGCGTTCTCTGTTGGCTTCTGCTCCTCTATTTAAGCGCCGTGAAGAGAGGCAGCCTCGTGAATTTTATCTAAATAATTACCTACAACTTATTACCACCCTGAGCTGTTATTTTTGGCGCCACTAGAGGAGCAAGCGTGTTAAAATATTGCTTATTAAATGGCCGAGCTAATGAAAGGTCGTCATTCGTTTTATGCTGTCCACGAAATTGCAACTAAATTCTGCACAGCGGTCCCTAAGCTCTGAATCATGCATAATATCCATTTACGTTATAGCCGAGGCTTTTCCTAAAGGTCTCCTCATACCTGAACTATCAATATATTATCAAAGTAAATTGGTACTAAACGCTAAAACTGGCTGAATTATTAAATTCGAGCAGTTGCCACTTTGTCAAGTTGACGAAAAATTGAATAGGGTCGTTCTTAAATAAGGATTAATAAGAGTAGAAGTACAGGAAGTGTAAAGTAATAAAGTTTTTTGTTATATATGCCCTGTTACTTTGTAAGTAATAAAATAACGCGAAGATTGGAGATGATCACCATCGAAAGATCAAAATTTCACTGATTTCAAGTGCCTTTACAGGCTGGAAGAAAATACCAAAACAAAGCAACAATTATTGCTTTGTTGCTTTGTTTTAGCTGAAACTAACGTCAATTCCGTGGTCAAAAAGCTGACAAGAAAATATCTTTCTAACGATGGTCAAATTCGTCTCAAATATCTCTACAGGCTAAAAGGTAGAGACCAAAACAAAGCAACAATTTTTGTTTTGTTGCTTTGTTTTGTGTAAACAATAAAATAATAATAATAATAAAAGGAAAGCATTAAAACTCGTTTCAAATTCCATTACGGGCTAAAAGAAATAACCAAAATAAAGCAACAACTAATTAGTATTTTGTGCTTTGTTTTAGCTCAAACTAAAGTCAACTCTGTTATCGAAATGTATACATCTAACGATATTAAAATTCGTGTCAATCTTCTTTACATGCTGATAGTAAAGACCAAAATAAAGCGACAACTATGGCTTTGTCGCTTTGTTCTGTATAAATAATAAAATAATAATAATAATAAAGGGCCAACATTAAAACTCGTTTCAAATTCCTTTACGGGCTAAAATAAAACCAAAACAAAGCAACAATTAATTAGTATTTTGTGCTTTACTTTAGTTCAAACTAAAGTCAACTCTGTTATCGAAAAATTAAAAACAAAATGTATGTAACGATTTGAAATTCTTCTCCATCTTCTTTACAGGTTGAAAGTAAAGACCAAAACAAAGTCACAACTATGCCTTTGTCGCTTTGTTTTGTATAAATAATAAAATACTTCGAAAGTTAGTCAAAAATAAGAGTCGGAAAGCCAATAAAGAGAAAACATTTCAACTCGTTTCAAATCCCTTTGCCAGGAAGAAAATAACCAAAACAAAGCAACAATTATGGCTTTGTTGCTTTATTCTAGCTGAAACTAAGATCAATTCCGTGGTCAAAATGCAGAAAAAAATATTTTTCTATCGATGTTCAAATTCGTCTCAAATATCAGGCTAAAAGGGAGAGACCAAAACAAAGCAACAATTATTGCTTTGTTCCCATGTTTTGTATAAACAATATAATATTAATAACAATAATAATAAAGGGCCAACATTAAAACTCGTTTCTAATTCCATTATGGGCTAAAATAGAACCGAAACAAAGCAACAATTAATTAGAATTTTGTGCTTTACTTTAGCTCAAACTAAAGTCAACTCTGTTATCGAAAAACTTTAAAAAAGATATCTAACGATATTAAAATTCGTGTCAATCTTCTTTAGAGGCTGAAAGTAAAGACCAAAACAAAGCGACAACTATGGCTTTGTCGCTTTGTTTTGTATAAATAATAAAATATTGCGAAAATTAGTCAAAAGTAGAGTCCGAGAGTCAATAAGAGGAAAACATTCCAACTCATTTCAAATCTCTTTGTGCTGAAGAAAATAATCAAAACAAAGCAACAATTATGGCTTTATTGCTTTGTTTTAGCTGAAATTAAGATCAATTCCGTGGTCAAAAAGCAGAAAAGGAAATATCTTTCTAACGATGTTCAAATTCATCTCAAATATTTCTACGGGCTAAACGGGAGAGACCAAAACAAAGCAACAATTCTTGCTTTGTTGCTTTGTTATGTATAAACAATAAAATATTAATAATAATAATAATAAAGGGCCAACATTAAAACCCGTTTCAAATTCCTTCATGGGCTAAAATAAAACCAAAACAAAGCAACAATTAATTAGTATTTTGTGCTTTACTTTAGCTCAAACTAAAGTCAACTGTTATCGAAAAACTTAAAAACAATGTATCTAACGATATTTAAATTCGTCTCAATCTTCTTTACAGACTGAAAGTAAAGACCAAAACAAAGCGACAATTATGGCTTTGTCGCTTTGTTTTGTATAAATAATAAAATATTGCGAAAATCAGTCCAAAATAGAATCCGCGAAACAATAAAAGGAAAACATTGCAACTCGTTTGCGCTGAAGAAAATGACCAAAACAAAGCAACAAATATGGCTTTATTGCTTTGTTTCAGCTGAAACTAAGATCAATTCCGTGGTCAAGAAGCAGAAAAGGAAATAGCTTTCTAACGATGTTCAAATTCGTCTTAATTATCAGGCTAAAAGGGAGAGACCAAAACAAAGCACTATTATAGCTTTGTTGCTTTGCTTTGGCTGAAACAATTGTCATAACTATATAAAGTTTTCGTCTAATTTCAATACTAGGCCAACTTGAAACGAGCATACTGTACAACGAGAAAACATAACGTTTTGACTCGTTGCCCTGACTAATTCAAGCCGGTCCTAAGGGTCTACACAAATATTAGTTGAGGGATTTGCAAATAAAAAAGGGAATTAAAATAGGGGCCGTCCCTCCGTGAAACTGGAGCTGCCTCTCTTATGGTTTCTTGCGGAGTAAATAATGAGGGATGATCCCCATTAATTGATTAATTAAACAGTGCTGTAGCAAATTAAGATTTTTATAAATAATAAACATTTTTTCAGTCATTCATTAGGCCTCGTTCGGAGCCATAATAAATACGAAACTTAGGTCCTGGTAACAGATGAAAGAGGTTTATTTTTAATTAAGGCCGGCTGTAAATCAGCTCCCAGAAAAGGAATATATTAAACTTTCCTAATGTATAAATATTTAAAGTGAATATCTTTCGTGGAAAGATGTTCGAGTTCGCCAAAAAGAGTCGGGGAGGCTCATGAATATGATTAATTTATCCTTGAAGTTATCCTGCAGAGATGTACGGCTGTCATAACATTAAGTTATTTTAAATAACCTGCCTAGTGAGAATCGGGAGAGGTGAACATTTTTAATATCCTTTGCGAAGTAATTGTAAACAAGGAGGCGGAGGGGATAAGATACTTCGTGGTGTACTTGTACATTTGTGCGACCCGATAAGGATTTTCAACCTCGGCGGCGTCAATGAAAAATTGCAAATTGGAGCATGAGCACAAATCGAAATTAAATTTCGCTCTGACAAACGAATAGAATCGAAATGTCAATATATATATTCGTTACGGACGGCTTATTGGGGAAAAATTCGAAAAGGGGTATAAAAGCCGGTCGCCGGGAAATTATTTACATAAACAAACCCTTAATTGAATGTTAGAACGGAACAAAATGTGCACTTGTTATTCAGATCATTGTATTTTTAAAGTACAAAGTGGAAGTATTCTAATGTATGCACAAGCTATGCAAAAGCTCTGTGAAGTCTGAGCGTTCCAATACAAATAAAAATCGAAGGAAATATGGAAATTAACTTTGCCGCATACCGAACTCCCATTTATATTTTTGTTGTAATATTTTCATTGTACTTGTATTTTCTCTCATAAATATGTATCCACTGAATTGGCTACTTAAATTGCACTCTTGTTTTATGGGAGTTTTATAGTCTTAACAAGATTACAAATGGGCGCTCTTTTTTGTACATTTAATGCCGCAGTCGGTTTTAAAATGAATTTATACATTATTAATAGGTCAATTCGCTGAGAATTTGCAAAAACTCATAAATGCCCTCGCCATGGTTGTTTTTATTAAATTTCATTTTCATGTCGCCCTATACTGTTTATGTGCTGTATATGGGAGTTTAATAAAGTGGCAATTAAACCGGCCTAATTTATAGCGTCAATTAGCTGATACTTTTACGATGTCCATTTTCGAATTGTAACCCGCTTCAATTCATACCTTCCACGTTAAAGCTATTCAGCACAACTAGAAAAACGATTAATACCCCTCGTAAATTTCCGACCTGTAATAAAATCACAGAAACACAAGTCAAAGTATATTTACACACTTAGTAAACCAGCAGATGCAATCTTCAAGCTCGAGCTCCTATACTTATGCGTTTTAGCAAGAGGCGCAGTTCCACTAACATTGCTTGCTGGGTCACGCGTACTATAGATATCCAAATGATTGGTAGGCGTAGGCGTGGCTTGATTCCACCAATGCCGCGTGACCAATCATAAGTCGTAGACCTTGCGATGATCGAGAGGTGTGGCTTTATTTTGGGGCTGTCGCGTAGTTAGATGTGTGCACTATTGGACTCGGTGGGTGTGGCTCCGCCCCACCAACGCCGCTTAACTAGTCATGCGCACCATTGAATTTTATGTGGCTTCTCCGTATCTTCTGGGTTATTAGTTTGCCCGTAGATTCTTAATACCGAACACCATTAATATTTCGACTAATGCGACTAATTCAATTGACAACAGAGTCCATTTCTGCCTCCACCGTACGAATTAGGATTTAAAACACATTTCCCTTATTTTGCGAATTTGTATTTAAACGAAATATGCTCGGTTCGGAAAAGTTTCTTGATAAATACACAAACATATGGTTTCTGTTTGCTTGTTTGTTCAGAGGGTTGTAAGTATTTACACTTTTCTACCTTTTCATTATTGATTTGAACATGGGAAATGGCGTTTGGATACGGGAGATAAATATTCCTCGGATAATAATGTGATTCCTATCATTCTTCTTTACACAATTGTCGGAGTAATAAAAACTCAAAGCTAAAGTCGTCTTTTACTTCGCCCAACACAGGCGGTCTATTTCGTATGAGCCATCAAGAGCTTTGAGACAGTATAAGCAAATTTGAAATTCGCGGCTTTTACACAATTTAAAACAAAAAGGAAGAGGGGAAGGGGAAATGATGGAGGAGAAGAATGGGAAGAGGAGGAGGAAAGCGGAAGTGGGTAGGGGAAGAAACGAATAAGAGGGGAAAGGGGGGGGGAGAAAAAAGGAAAAAGTAAAGTGAAAGTGAAAGTGAAAGTAAAAGCGAAAGGGAAAGGGAAGAGGAAAGGAAAGAGGAAAGGGAAGACAAGGAGAAAGGAAAAGGGAGAGTAGGAATGAGGTAAGGTGAAAGGGGGAAGTGATATTATAAATAAATTTTATATCTTGGGGGCTATATTCTTACTGCGTTTCTGAAAAATGAAATAAGCATTTAAATATTATCTGCACAAGTATTAGCAGTGCTTTATTTTGTACTTTGACCCCGTTAACTTTATATTAATCGATTTGCAGTGGATGTTCTAAACAACAATTTAAGAAAATTAGAGCCACAACTGACAACTTTTTTCCCACTTCGAGCAAAGTTGAGACGCGTCCGCGTTATATATTTTAATTTATATCCAAATTTTCATTCTCCCCAGCTTATTTTGCCTTGGCTCGAAGGAAATAAATTAGCTCTTCTAAATGAAACTAAGAAAAGTTAATTAAGTGAATGACGATGGGACAAGTTCTGATCTAAGTTCGTTACTTTTGTATTTGTGAACAAAATTGACTCGACTTCGCCTTTAAAGCTGTTCCGCTCACCCGGAAATATGTTTATCTATCAAGGATCGGAGATTATCTGCTTCGGCTGTAATGCTTCGATTTTTAAACGCGCCGGGATTTGTGTAATGTTTGGAGATAGCGATTTTGTTTAACTGATTTTATCCAACTCACCGATAGATGCTTTCAAGTTATATTATTTATTAATCGACTTCAGAAATAGTCCAAGGCATTTGGCAGGAGTGTCCTTAAACTTTGTACAATGGCCGGAGTCTCCTTATTACTAAGATAATAAGATTTCCATAAGCCTGGATGAGCTAGACTAGGACGAAGATGACGATGAAAAAGAATATGCGAGTTGGGAAAAAGATCAGGACAAAGACAAATAGCAGGAAAAAGATTATCATTTAGAAAAATGTGAGGATGGTGATGGAGCAGCATCTTATTTAATTATGAAGAATTGTAAAACAGAAAGAAATATGAGATGGATTAGGAAGAAGATGATGATCAGGATGAAGATGGAGTAGCATCTTATTTAATCATCAAGAATTGTAAACCAGAAAGAAAGATGAAAAAGGATCGGGAAGGAAATTGGGATCGGGAGAGTCCTTAAACTTTGTACAATGGCCGGAGTCTCCTTATTACTAAGATACTAAGATTTCCGTAAGCGTGGATAAGGTAGACTAAGACGAAGATGACGATGAAGAAGAATATGTGAGTTGGGAAGATAAGAATCTGAAGGAAGGTGAAGATCGGGACGAGACTGAAGACGTAAATAATAATCAGGGCAAAGATGAGGATCAGGAAAAAGATTATCGTCTTGAAAAATGTGAGGATGATGATGGAGCAGCATCTTATTTAATCATGAAGAATTTTAAAACAAAGAAAAATGAGATGGATTAGGAAGAAGATGATGATCAGGTTGAAGATGAGGGTCGGAAAGAAGAGGATCGGGAAGGAAATTGGGATCGGGATGAGCCTGAAGGCGATGATGAGGTTGAAGGGAATGAGCTTTAGTGATAAAATGAAGTGAAGAGAAAACTGGAATGTCCTAATATTTTTCGAAAATAATAACAATGTTTTCTGCCAGAGCCGATTTTATGTAAAATTTGTTGTAGTATGCTATCGTATCTTTCGCACTGGTAAGCGATGCGAATGGCGATCCTTCACCGTCGGATAATTCCCCATTAACATCGGTAGACCCCACTTACGCGTCTGATTTATTTTTCCACTTAATTCCTTTTAAAACCGTATAAATATGTAGGTAACCGGGCCTGAGGAAGATAAACTACGCGCCGCATTAATATAATGTTAACCCTAAATTAATTAATTGTTATCATAGCCCTAACATCTGCCTATAAATTTTCTCCGAGCCATAGCGCGCTCGATGTAGGAGAAATCCAGAAAAAATCGAATGGAGGAAATGACGTGAAAAGGATATAAAGAACGAGAGATAAATATCTAGTAAGACAGACATAGATAACACAAATCTACTGTCATGGTGATCGATGGAGGTGGTAACTAGATAAATGTATGCTAAACAAAAAGTGAACAGTTTTTATTGAACGTGAACGAAGGAATTATTTGTATAATCAAATGTTTCCCGGAATATTTGGAATCGATGTTACCAGGCGCTGCAAAACTTCACATCGCGTTTTTATGTCAATAATAGTTTGATTAAAGTTATCCATAATGTCGAAGCAGGATCTAGGCGATATATTACCTTGTTGTCGCCCGGGAGATATATCAATTATTACGTCGCGAGATGATTGTCGAAACGGCTTTAATAAATATTTTCTATACGCCAGCGCGATGCATTAATATTCCTTTTCGCTTTGACATAAAAGGAACGGGTTTCCTACTGCTTTAATTCAAGAAGCATTAGGACCGAGCCCGGCGCGATGATGAAAAGCGCAGTTTATCCGACCTCTATCAAATTCACATCTTTCAAATGTCGGTTGTACAAAGCGCGGGAGTAATCACTCAATTGATTTTTCAAACAAAAATGAATCTGCCGTTTACCTGCGAAAACGGCCGGCGATTATTCAGCTGCAAGGGAAAAAGGAATTGTTTCCGATTAAATAATCAGCATAAATGTATTGCCAGGGGTTTGTTGGGGATTTATCAGCAAACATTGCGCCGTTTTAATTAAACGAGGAGGAAAAAGGTTAGCGATTTTGACAATAAATACCCGATGCTGGCCAGGAAGCGCCAGCGAATTGTCTGTAGACAATTCGCTGGCGCTTACCCCTCCCTCCCCCCCGGCTATGGTGAAGTGAGGTATTGATAACCCAATAAATCTTTCGATCCGACTTAGCTCAACTGGTCTTAAAAATTAAATATGAAATCGTGTTCGCAAATCCAATGCTATCGACATTCCTTAACACATTCGTCTGTTCGGTAGCCTTAATTGGGCTCTTGGACGATTTGGCGCAAGCTCAATAACTGACTGCTTCAGCTTCTCACAGCACCTCTTCCATAATCGAACATCCACTACCATAGTTTCATGATCTCCCATAGACACTGCCAATCTATCACATTTACAAACCAGATACAAGGATCCTCGCATCCCCTGCTGCCGTTGGTGGTATACACGGGGAATGGATGAATTCTCCTATGAATATTCATCGTCTTCCCGATATCCCTGTCCTGTTGACTCAGCTCATCTACCCAAAAGAGCAAGCAAGCATATTGGTAACAGACACCTTGGTCTTCCCCGAAAGGTCGGAGGACTAAATCTTATGATGCTTCGTTTCATGAACATGGGGCTGTTCTTCTCCAGCTATGGCACTCGAAATGACTATTATTATTATTATATACGATTTATTCTGCTTGCTGGTTTTTAAAACGCTTTTAAATATCATTCCACCAAACCGAGCACCTAAGTGGAAATATTACTAATCATTGGGTAATTATTAAAATATTGGGAAATAAATCGCTCGCGCTGCTACGTGATTTCCTAATGGCTATATATTTCCACAGCTTGTACTTCTATTTGCGTGACAGTGCAAGGTAGATGTAATACGTTCTGAGTTTCTTGACGAATGCACTCTAGCGCGGGGCGTGTAGGGTGGATAAAGCAGTAGTACTCGACATGAATAAATATGCAGAAATGTGGTTTTGAGTGGTATCGAGCGAACAGCTCACATTTTCTCTTTTTTTCGAATATCTATTCACAGAATATAACTAACACACCACCGGCATAGACGTAGAAATTGGAGATTGATCTTGTCCTCGGAAATATACGACCAATTTTAAATCTCTTAACACCACTCCCTTGCCATTCAGCAAGAATGATTTAGAAATATCGCTTTATATTACTATTTGGTTCGAGAGTTGTCTCTTCCACCCCAGTAGTTCGTCGGTTATGTTCGCATTAGAAGAACGTTCGCGTAGTGTGAAAATAATTGCTTTCGCCGCTTCACTGTTAATTATTCGTAAAAAAATGTTGGGCGCCAGTTCCTAGCTCTAGTTCCGCAAAACTTACAAGTACGCCCATGCTCGCAAGCGGTTGTGCGGTTAATTTCATTACACGTTTGGTGTAGTTGGTGCATACATTTTTAATATGATATATTCACGCAGTAATTAACGTACTTCGTGAGCCACCGCTAATTAAATTGCGCCGATGATGATTTGAGGGGCCAGACAATAATATGTGTGCCTGTTGAATAAAAAAATAGACAATTTGTATAACAAAAATTTATAAAAAGGCGTTAGTAGTAACCCAGTAACAGTGTGTGTGTTTTCAGGTGCCTCTGTTATATTCGTGAGTTAACAAATTTTTCATCGGTATTACCACTAAAGCTCATAAAAATCCCGTTGTTACTGAAAAACACTGCGCTATCGATTTCGCGATGAAACTTTGTATTTTAAAGTCGGCAAATGACCTGAACACTATCCGTGTCCTTTCGTCTGCAAGAAAGTGCGGACCCCTTTGGGTACTCATATTATATGCATAAATATGTTGATGAATCCTGCAGCGACGTTAAATAAGCATGCAGCAGCTGAATTTTACAACCCAATTTTGTCTACTTGTGTATCTTAAATCCTTTTTATTACCTCTAAAATGTGTAATATGCAGGCGAGCTCCTTTATAAAATAAATATCGGAGTGTAGCGTTTGCACTTATTTGTCTAGTCATCAGTGTGGCAAGATCCGAGGGAATAATTTACCACGGAGGCGGCCCTAACGTAAAACAGATTTAAGAAACATAAAACACACGACACAAACTAGACAGGACCTAAATTTAGCGAGCAAAGCTCGAAAAATTTGAAATTAACGATACCTGTGTTAAGATGATAAAACGTCAACGTAATTGTGTACTGGTAGAAAATGGTTATAAGAGTAAAGGACGTCTCCGCAACCTGCTGGCGTCGCTACCGGTATAATATATTCTTCTCTTTAGAAATGTAATTTGAAGTTAGTTGGACCGAATGTGAGAGTCCCCTTTGATGTGTAAATAACTACATTTTCTAACACCATAAAAGTTCTTATTAAAATAAAATGGATGTGTATATATTCATAGAACTCCAGTCTCACTACACCGACGTACCCAGCTGTTATTGTACACTGTTCTCTTTCGTTGATAATGAGATATTTTTATAAAAGGCATCTTTCATTGTACAGAGTCCACCGCTTAAAACTTCCAGCACACCGAGACGTGGAGGATTTTAGAACCAAACTCTAGAAGCTGGCTTTTTTCATTAAAAACTGTACTTGTTACTCGTTTTGTTCGTCGATTCCGTCCGCACACGCCGACGGCGCAGATGACAATATGCGCTAGTGGCTTTGCGTTGCAATTTTTTTAAGATGGCTCATACATGGTTTTTCCAAACCTTAGGCCACCCTGTACTTGCGCCGGTATATCCAGGCATCGCGATAATATAAAAACAAACGCCGGCGTGGTATGAAAGCTTTCATGTGTTCTGATGGCAGCGTCACAAAGCGTACGCGTAGTTAAGTTGCACCTTTCAGTGCTCTCTCTCTCGAGTCGGCCCTCTTAGCCGACTACAACACCTCAAATCTCGGTCTTTAGCCGGCGGAACGCATTAAAATTGCATCACTCTTAAAAACTAAACAGGCCGAAGAGATAATGTTCAGCAGACAGCTTTGAGCAAAGAACACATAATTCTCTCGGCCGCCTTTTCTCTTTTCTTATGAAACGTGCACACACTTGGGAAATTCGTAATTTCTTTTCCGCTACTTTTCTATTTTCTACCGAGATAAGCGCCACGTTACGCCGTTGTCTTATGAAATATTATGGGGGTACGAATTATTATGATTGTGCAGTTACAAGTCGACGGCGCGGCGGTCGGGGGAGTTTTTAAATATGGCGCGTGTAAATTGTTTCGATATTCCTTGGGGTATTCCTTCGTTTATTAAAATAATTTGCGGGGTGTTTTAAACTCAAAGTTGCTTGCATTCGCTTTTGATTCCAGATTGGTAAAAGAGTTTCGGGTTTGTTACCCCGTTGATTATTTCGTAATCTTGATGTTTCCGCCATCTTATCGTGGTGTTTTTCTGACCCAAACGTTTATATTCTGGACAACGTAGACGACCTTGCGCGAAAGTTATGCGTAACTGGTGACCTTCCTTGCGCGAAAGTCATGCGCAACTGGTGACCTTGCGTGAAAGTCATGCGTAACTGGTGACCTTGCGTGGAAGTCATGCGTAACTGGTGACCTTGCGTGAAAGTCATGCGTAACTGGCGACCTTGCGTGAAAGTCATGCGTATAATTTTTTCGCATCATCAGACTTGCCTATTAATGTTACATTACTTTACTTATAGGAAATAACTGGCGTTTTAAGTGTCCGCGCGAACACTCCGAGACAATCCACTTTTATTGTGTAAATCAAGATAAAGATAGCGAGCAGTATTCAGTGTTATGGTAGTATTAGAAGCTATATGCAATCCTTATTTCTTGGCAAACGGCGTGGTGGACTCATAAAATGTAAATTACCTAATACTTTGTATAATTTTATTTACATCTCTGGCAACTACGTGTCGTTAAAGTTGCCGCATTGGTGCCCTAGACACAGATTTTGATAGATGCATAATGCATGATCCAAACAATTTTTTTTAAGTTATTCGTATAACTGCGATCATGAAGCCGCTGCTCCAGCTTTTGCTAAAAATAAAACCGCAAGATTAACGTTAACTAGCCTTATCACAGCAGTTGATTAATGGATCGAAATCCTATTTAATTGTGACAATCGGAGAGAGAGGAGAAAGATTAGTATAGTCAAAATGATATAATCATTAGTGACATCGATGTCACAAAGGGTCGAAAAGTTTTCAAACTTCCCAGCAATCCAGATGAGTATATAACAGCTGCCGGCTGAATAGTTGTAAAACGAGCATATCGGAGATCCCACTTCGGAATTGTACGCCTCACGAGATAACTACGTGTTTGAAAGAAACTTTTCATTCTCAAGAAAACGGCAGGATTATTTCATCTCGAAAACAGATTGTGTTCGGAAACGTGGAATCAGGAAACTTATGTGCAGATCTACGTTCACAGTATAATTGTTCTGGATAAACGTTTCATACGGCGCTAGTCGAAAATATGGAAGGAAGCCATAGGTGTCGCGAAACTTATTTCTTAGATGTATTTTTTTATGCATTTTCTTTGGGTGACCAGCTCGCAGTCTAGATTGGAACCCTATAGACCTGTATATATTTTATACTAGGACGCCGACTGTACTCAATACGAAAATCTTAGGCTGGTTATTTCAACTAAATTGTTCTCTTCTTCCAGAATCACCTTGTGCCGTACAACGAATCAGGTGGTGTTCTTCCTATGGACGAAATATTGACTCTAAGGGAGGTCACGCAAAGCTCCGGCGGCCATTATGCCTGTTCGGCAATTAATTCTGAAGGGGAGACCTACAGCGCACCATTTGACCTAAAAGTACAATGTAAGTATATAATATTTACTAATTTTGCCACTTACCTAAGAACTAACTCAAGAGCATTCAAAATATTTTCAGATATATTGGCAAAAATTGGTTTTGAGGGCAAGGGTTGCTGTATGTGTCACAAATATTTATTTTTTACTTAGACACTTATTTACCTATTTATTTATATACTTAATCATCCAGGTATTTAATCATTTATTTATTTGCTTACCATACTGATATTTATTTATTTATTTGTTTGTATGTTTGTATGTTTGTATGTTTGTATGTTTGTATGTTTGTATGTTTGTATGTTTGTATGTTTGTATGTTTGTATGTTTGTATGTTTGTATGTTTGTATGTTTGTATGTTTGTATGTTTGTATGTTTGTATGTTTGTATGTTTGTATGTTTGTATGTTCTGTCTGGTCTGTCTGGTCTGTCTGGTCTGTCTGGTCTGTCTGGTCTGTCTGTTCTGTCTGTCTGTTCTGTCTGTCTGTTCTGTCTGTCTGTTCTGTCTGTCTGTTCTGTCTGTCTGTTCTGTCTGTCTGTTCTGTCTGTCTGTTCTGTCTGTCTGTTCTGTCTGTCTGTCTGTCTGTTCTGTTCTGTCTGTGATTGATTGATTGCTTAATTGCTTGATTGATTGATTGATTGATTGATTGATTGATTGATTGATTCATTTATTCATTTATTCATTTATTCATTTATTCATTTATTCATTTATTCATTTATTCATTTATTCATTTATTCATTTATTCATTTATTCATTTATTCATTTATTCATTTATTCATTTATTCATTTATTCATTTATTCATTTATTCATTTATTAATTTATTCATTTATTCATTTATTCATTTATTCATTTATTCATTTATTCATTTATCCATTTATTCATTTATTCATTTATTCATTTATTCATTTATTCATTTATTCATTTATTCATTTATTCATTTATTCATTTATTCATTTATTCATTTATTCATTTATTCATTTATTTATTATTTATTTATTTAAATTATTTACTTATTTACTTATTTACTTATTTACTTATTTACTTAGACGTTACTTTATTTACTCGCTAAATATTTTCCTTATTTACCCGTTAACTAATTTACTCGTTAATTCATTTGCTTGTTTACTCACAAATTATTTCTTAATTATTTACTTACTTAATTATTTATTTAGTCACTCATTATTTAATTATCTACTCGTTTACCCGTTTCCTTTTTTCTTATTTATGCATTTAGTTATTAACTCGTTTACTCATTTATTCGTTTCCTCGTTTACCCTTTTACTTATCGACGAATTTATTTGTGCACTCATTTGCTCATTTAATCGTATACCCATTTACTCGATTCCTTGTTTACTCTTTTATTATTTAACCATTTACTCGTTTATCTGTTTTCATATTTACTTACATATTTACATATTTACTTATTTACTCACTCACTTGTTTAATTATTATTACTTTATTTGTTTCCTCATTTGCCCGTTTACTTATTTACTAACTGATTCATTTATTCGTTTACTCATTTACTCGTTTGATTATTTACCTATTTGCTCATTTCTTTATTTATTTACTCATTTAGTTGTTTACTTATTTGCTCATTTAATTATTTACTTATTTTTCAGTTTCCCAATTTTCGTACTTATTTAGCTACTTATTTATTTACTAATTAGTATCTATCTTCTCATCTTTAAAATTTACTATCCCACTCATTTTTTCATTTACCTGTTAACTAATTTGCTAATTAAATAATTTACTCATTAATTGATTTTACTTGTTTACTTCTCTACTTGTTGTTTTGTTATTTATGCAGCATCCTATTTACTTACTGATTTAGTCGTTTATTTATTTATTACTCGTTTATCCGATTTCTCGTTTGCTTACTTATCTATTTACCTATTTACTAATTTACTCATTTATTTATTTACTGACTTCTTTAATTGTTTCCTTATTCACATGTTTACTTATTTATTTATTTACATATTAACAGTCATTTAATAATTTACTCGTTACTCGTTTCCTCACTGAATTACTAATTAATCTTTTTTCATTCCTAATATTTAGAATAAAACTTATGACATAATTTTTTCAGACGCTCTATGTGAATGCCTATTAATTAAGTAATTATAAATAGCTTAATTATATTAGCAGAGTTGCTATTAGTATTCTGTAAATGACATTACATGTTAATTGTTTACTCATTTACTAAATGACGAATTTACTTGTGTACTCATTTATCCGTTTAATCATTTACTTGTTTTGTTGTTTATCCGTTTGCTAATATACTAACTTACTAATCGACTGTATTATTTATGACCATACTTACTTATTCATAATTTACTCACTTTCGCGTTTCCTTATTTATTTACTTGCCCATTTATTCACTTATTTATTTACTAGTTTACTTATTTACTCGTTTATATATTTACGTATTTACTTAACAGCCCCTACCGATTACAGTAGTCTATTATAAGCCAATTTTTCACGTCACCATCTATACATCTACTGTTAATTAATGCTTGATAGACATGCAAACACTGACTCTGAAATTATTCAGTTTAATAGAATATTGAGTATATGTCCGCTGTTTTTAATGTGTGTCCCCTCGTACTATTATCCGCTATGATTAATTTATAAGGTATACAAAAGCTCTGTTTTAGTATATGACAATTTAATATCGTACTCGGTTATTTATGTGTGTTTGTGTTAATTTACCTAATTTATTTCGGGTCGTGAAGTGTATAACGGTTTGCAAAGTAGACGTAAAAAGTATATCAAATGGCTGAATCCGATTTTTAACACCCAATTTAGAACGAAAATAAGCTGTCAGCAGGAGTTCAAATCACATTTCATTCGAGTGTGAGAGTGCGTATAAAATTCCACCTTTTTACAGTGGTCGCGTTTCCGCCGTACGTCTGCCAAATAGTTCCGAAATATTCATTCGCAAAAATTGCTCTGTCAATAAGTAAAAAATACAGGCAGATGGGAAATGTTTTATCTTCTCCTGCAATTTGTATATGGGATGATAAGCAATCAGTAGATGAGTCTATTATAATAGGAAAGTTACCAATCTGCTTCAGTGACATAAGGAACTGAAAGAAGCTTTGGTGCATGTGCAGATGAAAAGCACATTTGTGTCCTGCCCGACATTGGTAGTTCCCTCAAATTAAAAATAATACATATAATATAAGGCTTATCATCACTAATTCATGTTCCATATCTTTCTGTTCACATCGTGCCACCCAGGTCGAGTCTTACCCGCACATTAAATACCAAAAAACACCACAGACATAAAACAACTGGGATTTTAATTAACGGCTTCGTTTCAGAATGTATGTGATAGAAAATTTATATTTCTTTTGTCGTTTAATTTGCCTCTGTATACCCCGCTGTCTGTTGTTAGCGTAGGAAAAATGTGCAATTTCCGGCAAAACTGGTGGCAATTTAAGATAAAGTTAATTTTACTCGATGAAAAAAGGGGCTGCCGCATAACAGGCGGAAGATTCGCGGTCCTCCAGACAGATTACTCACGCACAGGAATATTTTCACCCACACAGCCCGACTCACGTAAATTGACGTGTAAGTTATTTCCAAGTGCTCGGCCCTTAACTGCAACGATCACGCTATTGTCAACGATGTACGGGGTTATTAATATATTTATATCCAACGCCAGGAGCGTACCTTCCTACTGCTCCTAAAGAAATATAAGCTACTAGCTAGAAATAATTCCCAATTCTATGAGACCCTACAAAAATAGTTACTACGTCATAATACTCACGAGATTGCGAGAGATAACACACTTAATTATAAATAACGCGACAGGTGCACAGCTGACTGACCTAAACGTAATATGTTGATTGAGTAAGTTACTATGCATTTCCTGTTTTACTTTTTTACTAATTTCGGTTTCGCAGCAATTATTTCCATGCAAAAATCACGCCAAACATCAAAACCACATTACACACCTTCAAATTAATAATTTGGCTGAGATTCCTATGCCAGCGCAAGGAGAGCATGACGACACGACAAAAAACAAATTGAATCCCACTTCTGCGTCTTCGGCGCGTTAATTATAACAGCGACGAGGTAATACAACACAGGGATAGAACAGTTTCAAACAATTTCACGAATCAACAACTGTCACAAACAAATACATTAGCGTAGTCGACGTGAGCACCATTCGAATTGGAAAATTACAATATTCATTCTGATGGTTTTCCGATTCGATTGGTTGATTGACACATTATTCTACATCAGAATGCGTTCGGAATGCTCCTTTATTAGCGGATTTAACTTAACAGTGTAAGCGGTGGCGAGGCTGGGGACGCCGGAACGACGAGCAGCGGATGGGATAAAGAATGGCGGTGATTAAAGTGTATTGTACGCGATTCGGGGGGTTTGAGTTGCAAAATAACGCCGGGCTCAGTTTCAGAAAAGATGCACTTATGTTTAATTTTGAATGTTGATCTTCAAGTTGTAGGTTCGGACAAATAAGATTCATTGAAGGCTGCTGCAACTTCTATTGAGCAGTCTCCATGCAAATAACGATAGAGAAAGCCGAGATTGCCAGCATAACGATGTTTCAAAGAAGTGAACTCGTAAGAGCTGTGGCTTTAATGCAACAACTTCAGTAAAGTCGTTAGCTGTTATTATTTCATTTATTAGCTGTCATTGCCTTATAAGCTGCTAATATTTGTCTTACTAGCTATTAGTAGCTGCTTTATTAGCTCCTGAAAAGGACGATTTTCCACTTTTTCCGGCCCTCTCGCTGTTCACGGTTCGTACATAAACTAAGAATGTAATTAACTAATGAGTGTTTGTAGGCGTTAGACCTGCTCAACTAATAGGGCAGTTCAAGCTGCTATTAGCTGTTATTAATAACTTTTATTTATTATTTGCTTTATTCGCTCTTTTTTTCTTCTTCTATTTCATTAGCTGTTATTATTAACGGTTTTGTTAGTTATTATTTGTTTCATTAGTTATTATTAGTTGTTATTATTAGCTGCCATTTGAATTAGTTCTTATTAATAACTGGTACCATTAGCTGCTATCATTTTCATTAGCTGTTATTATTTATTTTATTATTTCTTATTATTAGTAGCTATCTATTTCATTAGCTATTAATATATGTCTTATTAGCTCTTATTAGATATCATTACTTTCTTAGCTCTTATCGTGCAAGCTGCTATTAGCCGTTATTAATAACTTTTATTTATTATTTGCTTTATTCGCTTTTTATCTTTTTGTATTTCATTAGCTGTCATTATTTGTTTTGTTGGTTGTTATTTGTTTAGTTAGTTATTATTAGTTGTTATTATTAGCTGCCATTATTTGTTGAATTAGTTCTTATTAATAACTGGTACCATTAGCTGCCATCATTTTCATTAGCTGTTATTATTTACTTTATTATTTCTTATTATTAGCAGCTATTTATTTCATTAGCTATTAGTATGTCTTATTAGCCCTTATTAGATAATATCATTACTTTCTTAGCTCCTATCATGTATTGTGATATTCTCATTAGCTGCTATTATTTTAGTTTATTAGCTTTTATTATAAAATGCCATTTGATTTATTGGCTCTTTATTATTTGTTTTATTAACTGTTATTTTGTTTCATTGATCATTATTATTCGCGTTATTAGCTGTTTCATTAGCTGCCTTATTAGCCGTTACTATTGTTTTATTAACCGTTACTACCGTTTTTTTTAGTTCTTATTATTGACGGTTAATAATTATTTCATAGCTGTTATTATGTCTATTAACTCTTATTATTTGTTTCATTGATTCTTACTATTAGCCGTTAATATTTAGTGCATTGGTCGTCACAGTTGATTTATTTGTTTCTATAATTAGCTGCTATTATTTGTTGTATCGACTGTTATTATTTGTTTTATTAGCCGTTATTTTTTATTAACCGCTATTGTTGGATTTATTAGTTCTTCTTATTAGCTGTTATTATTTGTTTTATTGGCGGATGTTAGTTTTATTAATTCCTGTTGTTGTTATTTCTTTAACTGTTATTATTTATTGCTTCAATTCTTATTATTTATTTCGTTAGCTGTTATTAGTTATTTTATTGGCTTCTACTACTTGTCTCATTAGCTATTAGTAGTTACTTGATTATTTGTTTTAATGACGGTTATTTGTTTTAACAATTAGTTCTTACTATTAGCTGTTATTACGTATTCCATTAGCTCTTATTTGGTTTATTACCTTTTATTATTATTATTGGCTTTATCGGCGAATATAGTTAGTTTTATTACTTCTTATTGTTGTTATTTATTAACTGTTATTATTTGTTTCAACCGTTATTTATTATTTCGTTAGCTATTATTAGTTATTTTATTAGCTGCTACTATTTGGCTTATTAGCCATTAGTAGTTATTATTTGTTTTATTGACGGTTATTATTTGTTTTGTTAACCGTTATTGTTGATTTTATTAGCTGTTATTACGTATTCCATTACCTGTTATTTGTTTTATTAACTTTTATTATTATTATTTATTTTATCGGCGGATATAGTTAGTTTTATTATTTCTTATTGCTGTTATTTCTTATTGTTGTTATTTATTGTTGTTATTTATTGTTGATATTATTGATTCTCATTATTAGCTGTTATTATTTATTCAATTAGCTGTTATTTGTTTTAACTTTTATTATTATTATTGTTTTATCGGAGAATATAGTTACTTTTATTGGTTCTTATTGTTATTATTTCTTTAGCTGTTATTATTTATTGCATCAGTTGTTATTATTTATTTCGTTAGCTATTATTAGTTATCTTATTGGCTGCTACTATTTGGATTATTAGCTATTAGTAGTTATTATTTGTTTTATTGACGACTATTATTTGTTTTGTTAACCATTATTGTTGATATTAGTTCTTATTATTAGCTGTTATTACTCATTTCGTTAGCTATTATTTGTTTTATTACCTTTTATTATTAATGTTTGTTTTATCGGCGGATATAGTTAGTTTTATTAGTTCTTGTTGTTGTTATTTCTTTAGCTGTTATTATTTATTTCGTTAGCTATTATTAGTCATTTTATTGGCTGCTACTATTTGTGTTATTAGCTATTAGTAGGTACTTTATTATTTGTTTTATTGGCGGATACAATTTTATTAGTTCTTATTGTTATTTCTTAAGCTGTTATTATTTGTTGCATCAGCTGTTATTATTTACTTAGTTAGCTATTATTAGTTATTTTATTGGCTGCTACTATTTGTCTTATTAGCTAATAGATTTTTATTTTATTTTATTAGCGGTTATTATTTCTTTTATTAACTGATATTGTTGATATTATTAGTTCTTATTATTAGCTGTTATTTGTTTTAACTTTTATTATTAACTGACTTAAAGCTGTCGCACAATTTCTTTTGAGCAGTAGTTTTGTTAATTTCAGAATGTTACAGTATACATGAAAAATGTGCGTTTCGCCGTGAGCTCACACCGCGACTGACAATACGAATATACATATATACATTTTAACTAACTAAATGCAAACCAAATAATTCGGCTGCTGATTTACGGCCGGATTAGACGCAATCAAATAAATATTAAACGACAAGTTGCATTGAAACTTATGCTGCAGCACCATATTCCATTATTTTTCACTGAGCTAATCAGCTTATAAATCAAACGAAGCTCTAAACTCCACCTAAAGTACCCACTCTAAAATGATTAATTGCAACATTGTACTTTATTGGCTAATAAATTAATCAAATACTCTACTCGCTATGTTGTTTAATTGCAAATCTAATAAAATCGATCAATAGATGCTGGTCCTTTTTGCTTGACGCAAAGCGGTTCAAACTGGACTAATTAATTGAATTGCTAAAAACTAATCACGCGGTCAACTGCCTATTTCAACCGCATATGTTTATGGAATTTTTAGTTACTAATTGATTGAAGTCATGAAAAATTATTCCGAAAATTAAACCTAATTAAATAACTTTTGGAAGAAGACTTTCGGAACTAATAGAATATAAAAGTTCCCATTCGCTGGAGCTATTAATAAGAACTTATAAATCAAATAATAACAGCTAATAAAACAAATAATAACGGCTAATAAAAATAATAACAGCTAATAAAACAAATAATAGCAGCTTATAAAAACAATAACAGCGAATAAAAAATAATACAGCTAATAAAACAAATAATAACAGCTAATAAAAATAATATGTAAAACATAGTAACAGCTAAGTATAGCTGTAATGAAAAACAACAGCTAATACATTAAATAATAATGAAGTAGATAATAATACCTACTAATAGAACAATTAATAGCAGCAAATAAAATCAATAACAGCTACTAATAAGAGCTAAGAAAAAATAATGGCAGCCAATAAAACAAATAATAACTAATGAAACAATTATTAATAACAGCTAACAAAATAAATGATAACCAATTAAATAAATACTAACAGCTAATACCAAGAGCTGATAAAACAAATAATAGCTACCTACCAAAATTCACAATATTTCAGGACATAGCACACTTAATTAAAAACAATGCTATAGATGCACAGGCAGCATAATTTTTATTTGACAATTATTTATTATTTCATATTTCCCTGCGCGATTCGATCGCGGAAAAATCCAACGGATGCTTCCGTTTTTCTTCCGCCCGGTAAAGAGATATTCGTCAGATAAAGAGCATGCAAGTAATAGGTAAACGTTGAGGCCGGCGCGTCCTCGAAAAGGAACTACTTTACATTCAACGCAAGATGGTGACTGATAAGGTAAACACAATCAGGCAAAACATCAGTAATTAACTAAACAACAGTAGTCTAATTGTTTTAATGCGTGTTCGGCGGGCAGGGAACATGGACGCCCATATTATAGAAATCAAAGGACAATCACGTGTTGAAATGGATTTGTCCGACAGTTATTTTGTCCAAATATATCCATTATAATTATAATATCACTCTGTATGTCTTCTGATATTGTTGACGCTGGCTTGTAGTGCCTGGATATGATTAATTTTTAAAACAAACTTGTTTGGTTACGTATTCATGTTTGTGAAATTAATTGGGCCGAAACGCTGAAATGGCCATTACGTAATTAATAAAATTTGTAATATGTATTGAAATATATATATGTAACCTGCACAGTACATAATTCAAACCGTATTATATATTACTCTTTGAAATTTTAAACCCATTCAAGTAATATTAATTTATAACGTTGCATACCTATGGAGAGAAATAAATTATCGGCATGTAAATACTAAAATTATTTATTAAAACGAATAAAATATGAATGCCTCGTATGCATCTGAACGCTCTTTGTGGACGATTCTTTAAATATTGACAATTCAAATAAAACAAATACCAGCCCACAAAACAAACAAATAACAGTTAATAAAACGAAAAATAACATACAATGGAATATTAAAAATAACAGCTAACAGAATAGGTAATGAAATCGACGATAACAGCTATTTAAATAGATAATGACAGCTAATTGAATAAATAATGGCAGCTAATAGAATAAATTATGGCAGTTAGTGGAATAAACAGTGACAGTTAATGGCGTCAATAAGAACTAATAAATCAACAATAACAGTTAATAAGACAAATAACGGTTAATAAAGAGAGATAATAACAGCTAATAAAATAAATACAAAAGGGGCTAGCTAATAACATCTAATAATTACATGCATGAAAAGAAATAGTAACAGCTAATAATAAAAAAATAAATAATAACAACCAACGAAACAAATTATAAGAGCTAACAAACTAAATAAGAAGAGCTAATATAACAAATAACAATAGCTAACGAAATAAATAATAGCAGCTAATAAAATAAATAATAGCAGCTAAAAAAACCAACAATAGTCAGTAAAACACATAATGGCAGCTAATAATAAGAGCTAATAAAATCAACAATAACAGTTAATGAGACAAATAACGGTTTATAAGGAGAGATAGTAACAGCTAATAAAATAAATACAAAAGGGACTAAAAGCATCTAATAATTACATACATGAAAAGAAATAGTAACGGCTAATAATAAAAAAATAAATAATAACAACTAACGAAACAAATTATAAGAGCTAACAAACTAAATAAGAGGAGCTGATAAAACAGAAAACAACAGCTAACGAAATGAATAATAGCAGCTAATGAAATATATAATAACAGCTAATAAAACCAACAATAATCAGTAAAACAAATATTGGCAGCTAACAATAAGAGCTAATAAAATCAACAATAACAGTTAATAAGACAAATAACGGTTAATAAAGAGCGATAGTAGCAGCTAATAAAATAAATACAAAAGGGGCTAAAAGCATCTAATAATTACATACATGAAAAGAAATAGTAACGGCTAATAATAAAAAAATAAATAATAACAACTAACGAAACAAATTATAAGAGCTAACAAACTAAATAAGAGGAGCTGATAAAACAGAAAACAACAGCTAACGAAATGAATAATAGCAGCTAATGAAATATATAATAACAGCTAATAAAACCAACAATAATCAGTAAAACAAATATTGGCAGCTAACAATAAGAGCTAATAAAATCAACAATAACAGTTAATAAGACAAATAACGGTTAATAAAGAGCGATAGTAGCAGCTAATAAAATAAATACAAAAGGGGCTAAAAGCATCTAATAATTACATACATGAAAAGAAATAGTAACGGCTAATAATAAAAAAATAAATAATAACAACTAACGAAACAAATTATAAGAGCTAACAAACTAAATAAGAGGAGCTGATAAAACAGAAAACAACAGCTAACGAAATGAATAATAGCAGCTAATGAAATATATAATAACAGCTAATAAAACCAACAATAATCAGTAAAACAAATATTGGCAGCTAACAATAAGAGCTAATAAAATCAACAATAACAGTTAATAAGACAAATAACGGTTAATAAAGAGCGATAGTAGCAGCTAATAAAATAAATACAAAAGGGGCTAAAAGCATCTAATAATTACATACATGAAAAGAAATAGTAACGGCTAATAATAAAAAAATAAATAATAACAACTAACGAAACAAATTATAAGAGCTAACAAACTAAATAAGAGGAGCTGATAAAACAGAAAACAACAGCTAACGAAATGAATAATAGCAGCTAATGAAATATATAATAACAGCTAATAAAACCAACAATAATCAGTAAAACAAATATTGGCAGCTAATAATAAGAGCTAATAAAACAAATAATGTTAGTTAACGAAATAAATAGTAACAGCTAATAACGAGAACCAATAAAACTAATCAACTACTAGACAAGGCAATTAATAAAAGCTAATAAAACAAAGAATAACAGCTAGATAATAACAGTTAAATATAATAGCTAACAAAACAAATAGTAATAGCCAATGAGACAAATAATAACAGCTAATAATAGAGCTAATGGTGACAGTTAATAACAGTTAGAACTTATATCCATTCTCTTAAAGCTTATAAACTTGATCCCCTCCCAATCTCTCGCTACTTAAGATCTAGGCCAAGAAAAGTGTTTTGCATTTTCACGGATTATTCCCATTGAAAATCCATTTCGGGCTGTTCGATTTCGATTTGAGCATAAGGAAAATAATTTTCGAGTTCCCCAACGGAAACGCGCCGTGACGTGAGAAAAACAAACACGTTGTCCTCAATCAAATCCGAAACAGCGTGAGCGACTGAAAAACCGGATTTGTAATTTAAACAACAAGTGGAGAACACTCGCGGCCTGTCGGACATCTAGCTGTGGAATCGAACGGTTGCGGTTGGCACACGCTGACTAACATGCCACATGCACTGCTTGAAGGGTGGCGAAGGAAAATAGATGCGCTACACATTAGCGTACGTGCGGCATGCAGAAAAATGCCGGGAATGTGGCTGATTTTATCGGGCGCCGGATTAGGCGGGGACAAAATTTTTCAAAAAATTACAATTTTTCGCCCACTTGATCGAACTTGGTTAGCTGGGATGGTTGACAGTTTAATAATTTAATAATAATGGTTTGAAAATGTCAGAAACGTCCACTTAGGTAAGAGCCCCACTTAGGGCGCCAGATATGTATATTCTACAGTTTCTACAGGAGAATTCGTGCCTAAGATTGGCCAATACCAGGGACAGTCGCTTCGAACAGGGCCTTTTGCCTTCTATTTTAAAATAATTAAATGCGGTTGTCGACGTCGGCAAACGGTTATCTTTCCAAAGCCAATATTATACGACGCACCTCCGCATTAAGCTGGCAAACTAAAATAGGGTGGTATATTGCCTTGCGGAGGCTCCGATCCGACCCGTGTAAACCCCGAGGACGCTCTGTCACAATATATAGTTCACGATCCATCTCAGGTTAAGTTACTAGTGGAGCGGTATCGGTTAATAAATAAAGCGAACGGCGTAGGCGAAGGAAATATTCGTTTGAAATGGTTTTTTAAAAGGCAGATATTTGTAATGAAGAGGAATTTTTTAGGTATTGGGGAAAATCCAGGATGCTTCGAACACGACAGGGATTAAGACGAATATACGAGTGGCCGACAACTCGCCTCAGTTCGAAATTTGTACATTAGGAGAAGGGCGCGGCAGTGCGCTGTGGCCACTCACTGCTCAGCAGTTAGCAGCAGACTGTTGTTAGTATCTCATTAACCGTGTTGGGATGTAGAACTCATGTCTGAAAGAAATTTGATTTACGTATTCTGGACCAACGTTTCGAAATATTTATTTATTTTTATTTTATTTATTTATTTATTTATTTATTGATTTACAATATCCAACAGGAAATTCCCAATTACAGGATAAGGTACACAATGAATTGAAATACAAATATTAAGAATATGATTAAAAAAAAATAATAAAAAGAAAATACATAAACCATGAACTTCGACAACTAAATGTCCAGACTAGACATTACTAAATTTTAAATTTTAAGTATGTATAAGTACTCAAGAATACAAAATAGATACCAACATACCAAACACTTAAAAAAAAATACATATATATATATTCAAAATATATACACACATACACATACACTTATATAAGAACACATATATTGAAAGTAAATAAAGGAAGTACAATTATATAATATTATGTGAATCATAAAATAGGTGAAAAATAAGTTTTAAATACTGTTGACAGCATTTATAATATTATTATAATTAGAATTAGAATTAAGACAGAATATATCAACACTTTCTTCAATCTGAGTATAATTTATTATCATTTGATGCAATGGCGATGCTTCAAGAATGTTTGTGTGAGGAGTAGGCAGGTGGAATATATTACTTTTACGTGCATTTAGTCTAGGTGTTTTCAGATAAATTAGGTTAAGAAACTCACTACAATCAAAATTATGGTTAACGACCTTACATAGGAATATTATCGAGTGAATCGCTCGCCTTTTATCTAAGCTACACAAATTAGATTTATCTAATAACGCGGTTTGAGGATAGCCTCTTGGAGGATAAAAACCTTCTATTTTATAAAAAACATACTTTACGAATCGTCTCTGAATGTTTTCGAGTGCATCAATACTTACATTATATATTGGATTCCACACAATAGAGGCATATTCAAGTCGTGACCGAACAAATGCAGTGTAAACCATGCGGAGAGTGCTGACATTTTTAAAACTCTTAGAATTTCGTAGCACAAACCCCAAACTTTTGTAAGCTGATGAACAAGTTTTTTGCACATGAATTTTAAATGTTAGCTTTGGGTCAAAAATCACCCCAAGATCTTTAATAAAGTCCGGCCTATTAAGAACAATAGTATCTAAGTTATAATTAAATACATAAATATTACTGCTGCGACTAAATGACATAATGTTGCACTTACTTGCATTTAAATCTAAGTTATTATTTTTACACCAGTCATTTATCCTGTCAAGGTTCACTTGGAGATTTATGCAATCATACAGTGAAGTCATGGTACCATAAATTTTTAAGTCATCAGCATAAAGAAGATGGCATACATCAATATTAGACAACATGTCATTCACAAACATGTTAAAAAATAGTGGACCCAATATTGAACCCTGAGGGACTCCTGATTGTTGTAAAAAGTTTGAAGACTTAAAGCCACGATGTTGTACATATTGTAACCTATTACATAGATAAGATCTAACCACCATAATGAGCGAATCAGATAGTCCAAAGCTTTCTAGTTTCTTTAGTAGCAAATAATGGTCAAGTCTATCAAACGCTTTCGAGAAGTCAGTGTAAACTACATCTACCTGACATCTCTTATCGAGTGACTCACATAAAAATTGAGTTAAACAAGTCAAGTTGGTCACTGTGGATCTGCCCCTCATAAATCCATGTTGGTTGATCGATATCATTCCTGAGACGTGACTATATAACACGGAATGCAAAAATATTTCAAATACTTTCCCAAAGTTACATATTATTGTTATGGGCCTATAGTTACCTATATCACTTTTGTCTCCCTTTTTATAAACCGGGCATATTCGAGAGTTCTTCCATATACAGGGGAAGCAAGATGTTTTAAAAATTAAATTGAAAATCATTGCAAGAGGTTTGGCAAAAACTGCAGCGCAATCTCTAATTAGGAAAGCTGGAATATTATCAGGTCCCATGGTCATTTTAGGTTTTAACTTTTTTATCGCCTCGAATGTTTCTTCCTCGGAAACAGAAATTATATTTAAGGAGTTTATATTTATACTTGAGTACTTATCGATAACAGCATTGTTTGATGTAGTAAAAGACTTAGAGAAGTGCAATGCAAAGGAGTCTACGATGTTTTGAGGATTGTCAATGCTTTGATTTTCATATCTAAGAGATGAAGGAATAGAGTTCGATTTCCTTAGAGAATTTATGTACGACCAAAACTGGTTAGGCTCTCTAGTTATCTCTTTCTCAATATTTTCAATATACAGTTTATAGGAGCGGTCTATATCTTGTTTAATATTATTCCTAAGTTGAACAAATTTTTCACGATTTTGTTCAGAACCATTTTTTTTATAATTCGCCCACGCCTTACTTTTTTTCTTGAGTTTATCAATAATTCTTTTATTAAACCAAGGAGGATAAGAACCTGAACTTTTTTGTTTCCTAGGAACATCATTTGCGAAAATGTTATTTATTTCGTTATAGAATGATTCGAGCGCTAAATTTACGTCTGAATATTGATCCAGAAAAGTCCAATCCGTATTGGCTAAGTTTTGATACAACGAAGTATAATTAGCTTTTTTGAAGTTGAAATCTAATACATTATTTTTGCAAGCAAATTTTTCATTGTTTGGCTTTACCAGCTCACTTTCAATTAGTAGAGCAGGGTGGTGCAAATCTTCATTTAAAAGAACATCAGGAGCTCTGGTAACTTTGCAACATCTACTATAAAATGCAAGATCCAGTATCCTATTATTTATATTTAAAACGCTATTATACTGGTCAAGGTTAAAAAACATTGCCAGATTGGAAATGGTCCTAACATTGTTATTTTGATAATTACTGTTTTCCGAAAAGACAATATAATCCGGTATATTAAAATCACCTAATAGCAAAATATCTGATTCGTACATGCAATAGAGGGACATTAGAGCATCCGATAACTTGCAGTAGTCTTCTAAGTTACATACAGGCGGTATATAAAGTACAATTACATAGACAGATCGATAATTTATACTAATTTTAACTATTAAAACATCAATGAAGCTAATATCACAGAATTTATCACAGATCGATTTAATATCTAATTGGGCAGCTTTAAAATCTTTATTTAATGCTGCTAATATATAGAAAAATTTCAAGATTAAAAAATGTTTAGGAAGTGTAAGGAGTGATTCGAGTCCGAGGCCTCAATCTGCCTACTCCTCAGGTCGAACCGTGCCTAAAAAAAGAACCGCGAGGCTTTAAGATGTAAATCGCAGGATTCGTTGATATTTAAAACCCTTGAATTGCTACTGGAAGATATGACTCGCACCTTCGACAAGTTTACATATTAAATTTCAATTGTAAAATCCATGCGAGTCTGCCGACAATACACCATATTTAATACCGTTTGTTAATAATCGTACGCCCTCCCCCCTAAATATCCAACATATGTGTCGATACGGTTGTTTATCACGTTGTGAAACGCCGAACTTTTTTAATAACACTGAAACGTATCGGAGATATCATTCAAAAATATGTTACCCCTATTTAGGGGGAGCTAACAGCCTCCAGTCTATACGCCTATGGTTAGGGTAGACACCACGCCACGTTGTGGTGTAACATATTGCTCGGCGGATGGCTATTTAGCATGTGTGGGTCTGCTGTAAATTTACCGCCGGAAAAATTATCGCGCTCATCCGACCATATAAACTGCTAACTTATATTAAAATTGTAATTCACTTAGAGCCTCACTGGTTCATTTGCAGTCGCAATAAATTACCGAAATGCAGAAACGCCGAAAGTGAACGCCGCCCCAGCACAACAATGCAGGCTTGTTTTATCGCCTACGTATGGATTTTTGCTCACTCCAAATGCGGAAAATGTTTAATTTAGACGTCCCGGACGATCTAATGGTGCATTAAATTACTGGCGATTATTAGTTAATTAGTTATTATTTTTTATCCTAACTGCGGACCCGCGATTATTATTATTATTATTAAAGGTTCTCGAGTTCACTTCCCTGTTGAGTATTTTGAATTCATGACTTTTTAGCCATCTTGTCGTGGTCCTCTTCTGAAGCGAGGTGAGCTCTGCCAGCGGAGCTTCTCAATTTATATTTTTGACTAAAGGGCGGAGATATAATTGGTAGGTGTGGCCTGTTTCCACCAGTAAGGCGTGGCTTGTTTCGCTCAATGGGGCGCGGCCTCTTTCCACCAGGGGTGTGGTTTGTTTCCGCCAATGTGTTTCCGCCAATGAGGCGTGGTTTGTTTCCGCCAGTGAGGCGTGGCTTGTTTCCGCCAGTGAGGCGTGGCTTGTCTCCGCCAATGGGGCATGACTTGTTTACGCAATAGGGAGGGGCCAGAGCTATTGCGAGATTAGTCATCGATTAGTCTATCGAAATCGTTCATAGAAGAGTTTTCATAGTGTCTTTGGCCATCTTGTAATCTTCTTTAGCTGCAACCCGTCTATTTGTAAAATCGAAAATACCATTTGTTAAATTAACTCGACGTTTATGATAAATAATTCAATTACATAATTTTTAACACAGCGAATTTGTGGCGTTATCACTTCCGTTAATCGTATTATCGCTTCAAGGTGAATGCTTGTTTTATTGAAATTAGGTACCGTTTAAAAACATTCCCAAGTTATATAGCGTATAACGTCACACATTTATTGTCATGAAGGGCCTTAGTTACAGGGCTGCCACCCATACCAAAGGGTAGCTCTCATCAAGGAACCAATCAAAACAGCTTATATCTACTTTTTTGTACTACGTTTCATCTACTTTAATCAATGATTTGAAGCTTCCTGTATAGCGTACACATTTAATACCATTCCCACACTAATATAGAACATAACTAGATTATATATTTGTGGGGCGGAAGTGGGAAACGTTTACGCGAATCCGAGTTGCACTAATGTACACTTCGACGAGTGTTGGCATCTTCATTATCGATTTGATCCCCACCCGATTTCAATTAACGTTGAAACATCTTGAGCATTTGCATTAAGAGTTATTGTTGTAGAATAATCTGGAGACATATAAGAGTGAATTACAAACAGTGCGGTCTCCGAGATGGCAATACTCCACGTAGTTAGATTACAATAGTTCGATTTCCGGGAACTGCTCTGAAAACCATAACGAGGACAATTTCAATCATAGAACAGATGGTGAATATTGAATCGAAGATTGTAGACATTTCATTATCTTGAACATCTCTTGCCAAAACTCTGAAGGTAATTTAACTACCCTTGGTATGCATCGTTAAATAACTTAACTTACGTTTGATTAATTTTCTATTCTCTACCTCTAGCACTGGAATCTCTGCTATTCAATTTCCATTCGCTTACTTAGATTTCACAATTATTGAGGAATTGATGAAAGCAAAACCGAAATATTTCGAAGTTTGTAACAAATATTGATTCTATCCAAGGCGGCAGTTTATAAGTTTTGTAATCATACGGGGGGAGATAATACGAAATCCATACAGAAAACAACACGCATTTTGAACATTCACTGAAGCTTACAGGGTGAACACTGAACGCCTGTCATCTCTTTGCATGACTGATTCATTGAATTTACAAGACGAAATTGGAAATAAACGAAAACAATTTGTTAGTTGAAGACTTTTGTCTTCTATGGCCGTCAAGGCATATTTTATTATAAACACCACTCTTTCTGCCGGATTTAGTGAGGTTATGGCGCGAGGGTGTTCATCTGCATCGGAGTAAATTAATCAGTTGTTGTGTACAGACAGTGCGAACTGATTAAAACTTCTGTGTTGGCTCAGAACAGGAGGCGGCCTTTCACGTATTCCACTCCGAACACTTTACCAATACGTTCATCTACCTTAAACAAAATCGGTGCTCGAGATTATTGCATCGATTGAAACACTGCAGATGTAAAATGCTGCACTACCTATATAAGTCTAGAGCGATACAACGTGAGAGTGTGGAATATTTTGTAAAAAGCAAAATTGCCAGGCGTATAAATCGCACCACCGTGTTTTCCCCTCGTTGTTTTGCATTTTATTATTTCGTCCTGCTTTTCTAATGGGCTGTGGTGAGGATGTGCCCTTGCCGGTTATACATCTGGCATAAAAAATGATAAATTCAAGAAAAGTGGGTGTGTGACAGCGTGCCATCATCTGCAGCTGAGTGAAGCTGAGAAGTAGAGTCACGAAGTGCATGTCGCAATAAATCCCACTTATTTATGAAACCAGAAAATTCCGGGGACACGTCTGATAGCGGCTGGATATGCCAAGAATTGCCTCGGATATGCCACACAATAACTGTATCCAGAGGGAAAACTTATTTATGGCAGTTCAACTATCCCCCGTCTTACTTTCATTATTGTCTCCATCTATTTCTGGGTTAGTTCTTCTGTTTTCAATGTTTTTTTACCAAACCTGATGTATTTGTCTAATACAGTTCGTTCTCACTGGATTGTTTTGCGTATACCCAAATTCTGCACATTAATAAACAGATAGTTAATATATACTATGTGCTTAGAGTGTCATTATAATAAATATTAACTCAAAACGAATACAAGGGTACTTCGTATTGCCTTTAATATTAATTTCCCAAAACATAGATTTCGAATTTGCTAATTAAAACGTCGTATATGACAACTATTTTTACATTATGTCATGAAACTTGAATGATATCTAAATTTTTTTATACGAAATAATATCGACCTAGTTCTTACAAAAATTTTGCTTTAAGTCAGATACGATATTTGTGTCTAGCAAGATTTCAAATTAAAATGCCGTATGTGAAAAACGTTTTTATTTTAAGTCCTAAAATTGCACATTAAATGTATTTTTCATTTGTTCTGCGGTTTGGTATTTATAATACTTTAATTTTCATAATTAAAACGCCGTATGTGACAAATATATGCATTTAATGTGTTTCCTATTGTTTCTTGGTGTATTACTTATTCTAGTTATATTTTTTGAGAATACCAAACCTACTTTTTAAAATACAAAACTTAAATTTAGATTCACATAGAAGCTACTAGTCCAGTAACATTTCGAATTTTCTAATTAAAACGCCGTATATGACAACTATATCTATTTTATGTTACGGAACTTCAGTTATATAAAGATTGTTGTACTCGTGTATGTAGTTAGAGTAATACATTACGTAATCAATACCTTGTAACCTTGGTTTTGGCTGTAGATACGGTTATTCTATAATTGGTCAAAATATTTCTCACAAAACTAGTAATACTTCAATTTAAAACGCCGTACGTGCCATTTAATGGTTAGTCTTTAAAGTTTCTCTTCTTCTGGCAACGAATTTTCTAATAAAAATGCCGTATGTGACAGGTATTCTATTTTATGTAATGATACTGTGTTTTGTTCCTTAGTGTTTCTCTCGTTCGGTTTATTTCTTTAACACAAAGCCTACTATTTACATATAAAACTTTAATTTAAGGGTGAGATAGAACTTGATGTCCAATAACATTTTAAATATTCTAATTAAAATGCAGTATGTAAATAATATTCCTATTTTGTGGCATGAAAGGTATGTTTTAGTTATACTTTTAAAAAATAATGCAGACATTAAATTTTAGAGTTAGCTTGTCTAATAACATTTTGAATTTGCTTATTAAAATGCCGTATGTGACAAATATATATACTTTATGTTGCGAAACTTCACATCCCAAAAGTTTTACATATGTAATTAGAGTAATGCATTATGTAGCGAATACCCTAGTAATCTTGGCTTATACATGCCAATATATTGTTCTCATGTTGTAGATAAGGCATTTTTCTATAGAAGATTTTCTAATTAAAATGCCGTATGTGACAAGTATATTGTTTTATGTCAACCTACTTCTTACGAAAGTTTAATTTTAGGTGATATATGATTATAGTAAGTAACAATTTAAATTAAAACGCCGTATATGACAAATATTTATATTTTAAGCCAAAACTATGTTTTAAGCGTATTTTTTACTATTCTTTATAATTTTGAGCACGAGGTTTGTTAGTAGCATTTCGCATTTTGTAATTAAAACGCCGTATGTGAGAAATATTTCTATTTTGTGGCATGAAACTCTTTTAAGGGTAAATTCTAATTATACTTTTAGAAAGAAAAAGTCTATTTTATACAAGACTTTAGTTATGTGCCAGATACAATGTTTGTCAGTAACGAATTTTCTAATTGAAATGCAGTATGTGACAAGTATCCTATTTTGTCATGAAACTGTATTTTAAGTGCATTTTTTGTTACGTCTTTTCCTCGTTCTGCTTAAATTTTCTTAAGAAAAAGCCCACTTTTTACAAAAGAAACTTTAATTTTAGAGTCAGATAAAAGTACGTCTCGTAACATTTCGAACATTTTAATTAAAACGCCGTATGTAAAAAATCATTTTTATATTATGGTATGAAACTGTATTTGAAGTTTAATATATTACTGTTGCTTGATGTTTTCTTTTTCTGGATATACTTTTAGAAAACAAAGTCTACTTTGTACCAAACTGTAATTTTGAGGCACATACTATAATGTATGTCAATAGCGAATTACCTAATTAAAATGCCGTATGTGATAAGTATTCTATTTTGTCAACCTACTTCTTACGAAAGGTTAGTATTAAGCGAGATATGATGTTTATATTCAGCAACAATTTAAATTAAAACGCCGTATATGATAAAAATTTGTATTTCTAAGCCAAAGCTGTGTTTAAGTGTATTTTTAACTATACTTTACAATTTTAGTTTTCAGCTAGGCATGATGTTTGTTAGAAGAACTTCGCGTTTTGTAATTAAAACGCCGTATGTGAGAAATATTTCTATTTTATGGAATGAATCTGTATTTTAAGTTTAATCTATCACTGTTGCTTGCTGTTTCTCTTATTCTGGCTATACTTTTAGAAAACAAAGTCTACTTTGTACAAACCTTTAATTTTGAGTTACATACAGTGTTTATCAGTAACGAATTTTCCAATTAAAATGCCGTATGTGGCAAGTATTTTACTGTATGTCAACCCATTTCTTACGAAAGTTTAGTTTAAAATGATATATGATGTTTTTATTCAGCAACAATTTAAATTCAAACGCCGTAAGTGACAAAAATTTGTATGTAAGGTCAAAACTGTATTTTAAGCGTATTTTTTACTATTTCTTATTATTTTAATTTTGAGTTAGGCACGATGTTTGTCAGTAGCATTTTACGTTTCGTAATTAAAACGCCGTATGTGAGCAATATTTCTATTTTATGGTTTCTGTTTCTCTTATTCTGGCTATACTTTTAGAAAACAAAGTCTACTTTGTACAAACCTTTAATTTTGAGTTACATACGGTGTTTATAAGTAACGAATTTTTCAATTAAAATGCCGTATGTGGCAAGTATTTTACTGTATGTCAACCTATTTCTTACGAAAGTTTAGTTTAAAATGAGATATGATGTTTTTATTCAGCAACAATTTAAATTAAAACGCCGTATGTGACAAAAATTTGTATGTAAGGTCAAAACTGTATTTTAGGCGTATTTTTTACTATTCTTTATAATTTTAATTTTGAGTTAGGCACGATGTTTATCAGTAGCATTTTACGTTTCGTAATTAAAACGCCGTATGTGAGAGATATTTCTATTTTATGACACAAAACTGTACTTTAAGTGTTTTTTCACTGTTCCATAGTGCAAGATAAAAGTTTATGTCTAGTAATATTTCAAATATGTTAATTAAAATGCCGTATGTGACAAATATTTTTATTTTGCCTTAAAATTTATATCAAAATTGGTTTATTGGTTTATACGAGAAAAAATATTATTTTTATGTAGTAGACACGGCATTATATTTTCCTGTAGCAGGTCAGTATAGCAGGCTAAACACTTTTGAATAAATAATAACAATGACACTGCAAGTGGACTACCTCGTACATATTTTAACTCGCCACTCTATGAACCCGAAAATAATAGAGGCCCCCACCAAATATTTAATCAACTTAAGGACCACTTTCATCAGTCACATCTTTTTCAGATGCTCCGCGATGTAAGAAAGGTTACGAAATCATGAGGGTTGGAGCCCTGCCCTACGAGACCCTCGTTGTTCAATGTCACGTCGACTCCATACCTGATGTAACCCGATTCTCCTGGACGTACAACACAAGCAAGGGCGTGTTGCCCGTGCAAGGTGCAAAAATGCAAAATAAGGGGAACGTGTCCCTCCTACACTTCACGCCGGGATCCGACGACGTGGATTCCCTCTCATGCTGGGCGACTAATGGGGTAGGACGGCAACTAACCCCGTGTTTATTTTACATCGTACCTGCAGGTAAGTCAATATTTGATGCGTTTCAATAATATACACCTACAGTGTGTGCACATGGTGACCTGTGCCTGTCGTGGATATCGAACGGTCCCGCTCAGAAATCGACTCGGATAAATATTTATATAAATTTACATTAAAAGCGTAGTTGGGAATAAGTAACTAAGTGTTATTTTTTGGCGTCCAGGCTTTGTAATAAGTATTTTAAAAAGCAAGCGGATATTAAATAAATCTTCTAGTTTCTCTGGAGAATCTGAAGATACTGCTTTATTAAAATTAAAACGGGGAGTTATATATTTACTGAATTAATAACCAAAAGTTGGTATGTCGGGAAGCTTCATTCTGTCAACACCGTATTGTACACGTTGACGTTGAATCAACGTTTATTTTCTTTAAGATAACAACTCAAATTGAATTCGTTATATTTTAAATTAGGTAGTTTAATAATGAAGCAAAGTTTATACACCTCGAAAATTTGATAATATGACTAGAAGTAATTTCATTACCATATTCGCATCTCCAAGTCTCATCCGAGCTTATGAATATTCAAACTACTTAACCCGTTAATTACTTACTTCTCGAGAACACTCGAAACCTTGATGTGCTAACCTAAAAAATATCGATGTTTATCGTACAGCTTGCCTCGAGCGGTTTCAACTTAAAATTGCCAAATTCGACGCTAATGCCAGATTGGTGGATTATGTCACATCACTTTGGATCGCGCATTAGTATTCAGTACTTCCCACAGGAAGAAAACCATTTGCTTATATTCCTGCTATTGGCCATAAATACTGCAATTAAGTTTTGCTCTTGCAAAATTTTCGATGATGTGGCACTATTATGTAGGCAAGGGACGTACTTACAGCTTTCTAAAAATTTTAAGGCTCATGGGTATTTGGGTAAATGGGAAAATAATTCAGAATAAACGCATTTATCAAGCGTGAAAACGGTAGAAGAAACAGTTTTTTTTTAAATTAAGTAAATTTTTAAGGATTTAAAATCAAACATGTCCTGTCTGCTCCTGGCAACATCGAGCTAATAGTCTGACCTCATGTGCAATCAGAAACAAATTAAAGGAGAGTGGATATACCTACCTTTAGAGGATCCATTAGAGAAGCCCCACTTACTCTCAAAGGTTGCTGTAAACCATACGAAATAGACCACTGAGAACCGGGGAGACGTACTTACTGTTCTAAGATACGTCAACGTATATGCCGGATGGTCGGGCCCACTTCTAAGCGTGCAGCCACCACAGATTTGTCCTACGGATAGAGCAGAATCGATAATAATTTCGACTTGATATTTTCAACAATTTTAACGTCAAACGAAAACCGAAGAAACTTTTCTACAAATCTAACTGATTTTAACGTTAAAGAGCAAAGCATGTATTCAATTAAGAGCTATCTGAAGAATTATTTGACTGCTAAAGAAGAAATTAACGTCTAAAGAGATCATTTTCTCTGTTATTTTCCACGTTAATTATATTGGGTAGAACCTCAAGCTCTAAGGAATGATTTGATTTCAATCCCTTGAGTAGGTACTATAAAAGAAGAAATTAACGCCCATACAGATCATTTTCTCTGTTATTTTTCGCGTTAATTGTAATGAATATTAGTCAAATTTTCAAGATAATCAACGTGGAAAAAATCGAAGCTTTACCATTTTAACGTGAAAAGGAGAAGCATGACTCCAATTAAGTGCTCTCCGAAGAATTATTTGATTTCAACCCGTTCAATACTGCAAAAGAAGAAATTAACGCCTGAATAGATCATATTCTGTTATTTTCCACGTTAACTATATTGGACAGAAAAGGTCAAGGTGTCAAAATAATAATTAACTCGGAAGAAACGAAGAAACTTTTCTACAAATCTGACTGAGCTCCTTTACAATTATTTTAACATTAAAGAGGAAAGCATGTATCTAATTAAGAGCTATCTGAAGAATTATTTGACCCCCAATACTGCTTAAGAAGAAATTAACGCCCATATAGATCATTTTCTCTGTTATTTTCCACGTTAATTATATTAGATAGAACCTCAAGCTCTAAGGAATGATTTGATTTCAATCCCTTGAGTAGGTACTATAAAAGAAGAAATTATCGCCCATACAGATCATTTTCTCTGTTATTTTCCACGTTAATTGTATTGGATATTACGTCAAATTTTCAGGATAATCAACGTGAAAAAAATCGAAGATATTCTTCTACAAATCTAACAGAACCGGTTTACCATTTTAACGTGAAAAATAGAAGCATGACTCCAAAGATCAAAGAAGATACTAGCGCCTAAATCGCTTATTTTCTCTGTTATTTTTCACGTTAATTATATTGGCGAGAACGTTAAGCTCTCAAAATAATCAACGTGGAAAAGAACGAAGAAACTCTTCTACAAATCTAACTAAGCTGTTATCCAATTCAGAGCTCTCTGCCTAAATATATGACTTTCTCCGTTATTTTCTGCGTTAATTTTCCCGTTTGACGCCTTGCACCACGAAAACGAACGTGGCAAACCGAACAAACGTGTAAGTAATCGCGCCCGTAGTGATAATCCTTTTATATCCGTCCAGAGTAAAATGAATTGCGTACCGTATTAACGAACTGACAGATTATGGAAATTGTTAGCAGTTATAAAGTTGTAGTTATGCGATAACAGTGGATTTAGCGGCGAGCAGTCACCATAATTAAGTAGTGCTCACGAATGCAGCTGTTTTCACATCGTATACTTTACATAATAATATTATCCCGCTTTTAAATAATAAACTTCCCACCGAACTAGTCTTAACAAATTATAATATGAATTTACGCTAGCTTTGCCGCGTGAGGTGGAAAACTGTGCGAGTTTCTCGCCATCAACGGCTTACGGTAAATAACGGTCAGGAGTGAGTGAGGGATTCAAAAATGGGAGTTGTTTCATGAGATTTTGTTTGTTTATTGAACATTCGCTGACATCTAGGCTTTCGCGAAGAGTTTCCTCTGCCCTGTCGAATATGTTGATTTTTTGGCGTTTCGGCAGTTAAGGAGTCGTCTTTGCTTTAGAAGAAAATTATGACAAGATGGCCGAAATTTCAAGCGTTCAAAATAGTCAACGCGGAAATAGAAAGAAACTAAAAGCCGTCTGCTTTTAATTTTAATCCATTACTTATAAGAAAAGAAGAAATTAACCCCTAAATAGACCATTTTCCCGTTATTTTCCCCGTTAATTGTTGAAAAGAGCGTCCATAATTAACGTGAAAAAGAAGAAGAATCTCGCCTAAATAGATTATTAGTTTTCCATTATCTTCTGCGTTAAAGATTGAATAGAACGTCAAGCAAAATAATTAACGCGAAAAAGACGCAGAAATCTCAATTTATCTGAACTGTTAACAATTCTAACGTTAAAAGAGAAAGCATGATTTCAACTAACAGCTCTCTAAGAAATCATTTAATTTTAATCCGTTGCATACTGCAAAAGAAGAAATTAACGCCTAAATAAATTATTTTCTCCGGTATTTTCCGCGTTAAATATTGGATAGAACGTCAAGTATTCAAAATAATTAAAACAAAAGAGAATCAGGAAACACTTCTACAAATCTAAGTGAATTATTTAATGTTAAGGAAGAAATCATGTTTCCAACTAAAGGCTTTCTGAGGAACGATTTAATTAATCCATACTATAAACGAAGAAATTAACGCCTAAAAAAATAAGTATTTGCGTTATTTTCCGTTACATACCACAAAGAAGAAATTAACGCCTAAATAAATTATTTTCTCCGTTATTTTTCGCGTTAAATATTGGATAGAACGTCAAGTATTCAAAATAATTAAAACAAAAGAGAATCAGGAAACACTTCTCCCAATCTAAGTGAATTATTTAATGTTAAGGGAGAAATCATGTTTCCAACTAAAGGCTTTCTGAGGAACGATTTAATTAATCCATACTATAAACGAAGAAATTAACGCCTAAAAAATAAGTATTTGCGTTATTTTCCGTTACATACCACAAAAGAAGAAATTAACGCCTAAATAAATTATTTTCTCCGTTATTTTTCGCGTTAAATATTGGATAGAATGTCAAGTATTCAAAATAATTAAAACGAAAGAGAAGCAGGAAACACTTCTACAAATCTAAGTGAATTATTTAATGTTAAAGGAGTAAGCATGTTTCCAACTAAAGGCTTTCTGAGGAACGATTTAATTAATCCGTACTATAAACGAGGAAATTAACGCTTAAAAAATAAGTTAATGCGTTATTTTCCATTGCATACCACAAAAGAAGAAATTAACACCCAAATAAATTATTTTCTCCGTTATTTTCCGCGTTAAATATTGGACAAAACGTGAAATATGCAAAATAATTAACATGAAGAACATCAGGAAACTCTTCTACAAAACTATTTAATATTAAAAGGAGAAAGCATGTTTCCAACTACAAGCTTTCTGCGAAATGATTTAATTTTAATCCATTGCATCGTGTAAACGAAGAAATTAACGCCTAAAAAAATAACTTTTTGCATTATTATCCGTTGCACGCCAGAAAAGAAGAAATTAACGATAAAATAAATTATTTTCTCTGTTATTTTCCGCGTTAAATATTGGCCAGAACGTCAAGCATTCAAAATAATCAACGCTAAAGCGAATCAGGAAACTTTTCTACAAATTCAACTGAACTATTTAAAAATTCTAACGTTAAAAGGGAAAGCATGATTTTAACTAAGAGTTCTTTGAGGAATGATTTAATTTTAAGCCATTGCATACTACAACAGAAGAAATTAACGCCTAAAAAATAAGTTTTTGCGTTAATTTCCGTTGCACACCGCAAAAGAAAGAATTCACGATTAAATAAATTTTTTCTCCGTTATTTTCCACGTTAAATATTGGATAGAACGTCAAGCATTTAAAATAATCAACGCTAAGGCGAATCAGGAAGCTTTTCTACAAATTTAACTGAACTGTTTAAACATTCTAACGTTAAAAGGGAAAGCATGATTTCAACTCAGAGTTCTCTGAGGATTGATTTAATTTTAATCCATTGCGTACTACAAACGAGGAAATTAACGGGTAAAAAATTAGTTTTTGCTTTAATTTCCGTTGCACACCACAGAAGAAGGAATTAACGCCTGAATAAATTATTTTGTCCGTTATTTTCCACGTTAAATATTGTTCAACTAGATAAAAAATCGATCCATAAATAATGAGTAATTCAAGTGACCCTTGACTTCTCTGTCCTATACTCATTTGTCCTATCCTAATATTGAAAATGGTCCAAGTAAAACCAGCATAAAATATGACATACATAGCTTTTGGCGTAGTAAAGAAACCTTACACTGTAACCATAGTAATTCCGTTTTATGAAGCCCAATAAATAGCCGAAAGGAACAAGACCGCATTAGATAAGTAATAGGACGTATAAAACTTTCTGTTTCCTTACGTTATGTGACAGTCGTGCTGAATGACATTGTCCATGAGGAGGCTTGTCGCTGCGCCCGATGAAATATGCCGGCGTGGGCAGACCTAAAAGTTAAAATAAAGTCATAATAAATTTTGGGTTATGTGGATTTGGACTATAACTTCGGTCATTTGTTTTAATAACTGTTACTCCTCCGATTCCGGCAATTTGCTAAAAGTTAAGAGAGTACCGTAATAATATTCTTGGTGTGTCACGGAAATAACTTACCGCAAGACCGGAAAGTATCAAGCCGCTCGGTTCATACAAGGCGCCGCCAGAAGAAACAGGTCCAACCTTAATATTTTAACAGTCAGCATATTTATCCAAGTACAATTAATTAACACTGTTTAATGGAAAAAATTAAACTTCTTCGCAAAGAGGCGGTTTTTGAGCAAGTACATAAGGTCCTTGGCGCGGCACTGGCTCCTGTGTAACAAAGCAGCACGTCCCGTCCATTTGTCAAAATGCACCTTTCCGGATGTACTAATAAAACAGTACGTACACTAGGATTCATCAAACTGTCCTGAATACACACCATCCTTGAAATTCGTCTTATTTAGACGGCGAGAAGTTAAGCTTATTTATGTACCCCGTATATCCGTCAGGTACACCTTAAATCCGGGTTACTTTATGGAACAGAGGTTTACAGAGTATAAATTTGGAACTGAAATAGGCATATTGGCACGTAATACTCGTTTTGAGGAGCTTTTAGTTGTCGGGTCCTTACATGGATCTGCACTTAGTCCATCTGTTCATTGGCCGTTAAAATCCTCCATTACTTATCATCAGATCGTTGGCCGGGTGTCCGCAAACGTCTTTATTACTAACCAATATCGCTTAGTTTTTCATAATGTTTTCCGACCGTTCCGGTTCCTGCAGGCGCCGCAGGAAGCAGTTCAATTTTAGATTGTTATGGCAGTACAGGATTTACTAGGAGCGAGTTAAAAATTAAATTCTTTGTGGGATAATTTTTCTGTATTTGCATGGATTGCTTTAAATAAACGCAGCAACGACACATTGTAAAATTTTTTACTTTTGTCAATTAGCAAATCGGCTCAAAAGACCCCTGTATCAATCCGTGTCTTTACTGCAGTTCTATCCAAGACTTTCTGGAAACAAGTGTGGTCCAGGAGAGAAAATAAAATACGTAGAGGTCTGCAGTCTCTACCCATGGGTCTGTAAATATGGTAAATTTCCCATAGAACACCCCAAAGTTTATGTAGGAAACAAATGTCCTAAAGATATTAACAAAATCGAAGGGGAAATAAAATGCAAAGTCCTCCCACCACAAGACTCTACCATCCTGTGCTGCCCACGAAGATGAACGATAAACTCATGTTCGTCTTGTGTCGCACCTGTGGACAAACAATGAACCAATTACTATGCAGCAGAGGAGAGAGCTCTAACGGGGACTTGGGTGATAGATGGTGAAGGCTCTTGAGAAGGGTTATGAGATAGTGGAGATTTATGAAATTTGGCAGTATGACATGGAGCTAGGAAGCTTGTTTGCTGCTATGATGAAAAAGTTCATCAAAGTTAAGCAACAGGCTTCCGGCTGGCCTAAAAAATGCTCTACGAAGGAACAGAAAGATCGGTACCTCGAGCAGTTTTTGCAAAGGGAAGACATTAAATTGGAATTTACCGAAATCGTTGAAAATCCAGGAGTTCGTTCTCTTGCCAAGCTAACGCTAAACAGTTTTTGGGGTCAGTTTGGTCAAAGAGAGAATCAACCAAAGACAGCTAGTACGTAACCCCATTCTCCAGAATTCTTCGACATGTTAGCTAACCCCGGGATATATAAATATATAAAGTGATGTTTCTTGCGCTATAAAATAAGAAACTGGCGCCCGAGATTTTCTTCTAAAAATAAGGCATTACAAAGCTAGAGGGCACTGTTTGTAGGTAGTCAGCAAGGTAATAAAGAGCATCGCAATGTGCAAGTATCTAATTATACTATTGAAACCTCTAAAGTGTGCGTACGCCTGATATCTGACTAAACTGTTTTTCATACCACGATAGGGGCTGCTTATGCCAATTTGTAAATCGTAAAGCCATTTACAAATATCTCGCCCTGTGGGATCATACGCCACAGAGTTATGATTACGTCTGTTATTACTGCGAGGGTCCCTTTCTACAGTAGGGTCGGAGCGTATCTAATTATTGTTGATTTAACACTAGTTTTGTGTAAGCAGTTATTGCGCCAAAAATATATTTTAGCTGCTTCCGACAAGCAGAATAGCTGCATTAAACAAATTTCAGTTATAAGCGCTAAAAAATGCCCTCAATGGATAGTTATCGTCTTTTGATTCCCTTTGTGTGCGACACACTTATGTATTCTAAAAGGATCTCCCGTAAACATAAAAGTTAAAAGTTATTTTCATATGAAAAAGCATTCGCAAGAATCTCAAATATTTCCTTGGGTTTTTCCTTGAAAACTTTTTTCTTTCAGAGGCCCCAGAATCTCCGAGAAGTTGCATAGTTCGCAACGCGACACATGGAGGCCTGGAAGTATCCTGTATCGCAGGCAAAGACGGAGGCTTACATCAAAGTTTCGTGCTGGAAGTTTCCGATATTACCATACCCGCCCAGCCGCCAGGTGTTACGACCCTCAGCGATCAAGGTTAGTGGATCAGGTTAGACGCTTTGTAGTAATAATATGTAGTAAAAATTTGTTCCTTTGACTTACAGACAATAGTAAATAGTAAAATTTTGCTCAGCCGTGTTTGTGATGGTATGGCACCCAAAGCTTTGCTTAAGGCATTGGTCTCTGAATTTTGTCAATTATTTTCACTTTGTCTGTACTTTTTATTTAGTCACTCCGTATATGCATGCAAGTGTATTAACGTTAAATTGCACCATAAATTGTAGAGAAATCTCTTAATTTATTTTACTTGTTATCAAATTAATGTAATATTGCGATCCGATGTTACTTATTATTACAACTGCAATTTTCCAGGTGAACTCTCGCCGCCGGCGTATCGGGTGCTTGGGGAGCGGCCAGTTTTCCGGCTTCACACCCTGGAGCCAGGTAGGGAATACCAAGTGCTCGTGTACGCCGAAAACGCCAAGGGTAAAAGCAATCCTCCGGTAGTGCTTCCTAATGTTCGAGTGGAGGCAGAAGTGCCCCTTGCAACACTCCAAGAGAGCGGTAGGTCCCACGGGAGATGGCTAATTTAATTAAGGGAGACACTAACAATAACCAAATGCGCGCTCTGCATGTCTAGCAGTCAAGAGTAAATGGAATGACCTACACGTGTTTTAACTGTGCAAAATTACCCGGAGGGTTTTCAGTATTAAATGTTTGTTGGTATTGGATTTCCGAGCTCCGGAATCCAGAAAATACGGACATTTTAATTTCATAGCCTCGGGCCTAACTGGAGAATATCAGTCGGTCTTGCTCGTAACGGTTGTTTGCCCGCTTATTTTTACCACATAAAGCATGTTGACTGCCGGGCCAGAGCGGCGCATATTTAAAGCTAATATTGTATTTAACTTGCTATATTTATTTTCTTTCGAAATTATACAGTCAAAGCCGAATTACTCTTGACACTATCTAGCTATTTGTTTGTGGGCGTTGAATTGCAGCAATAGTCCTTAACTAAACCCACAAAAAACCCACTTCCCCACATCCCCGATACCGAAGCGAACAGCAAAAGAAAAGCGGAGATCTCCGCTCCCCCAACTACCCCAGCCACTCATCAAACACTAATAAATCAGCACCGACCAACGTAAATAATTAGCTGACCATTCTAAGCACTCTCATAAGAAACATGAATCCTGCAGTAACTAACGAACAATCTGTTGTGGTTTCTTAGACATAACAACAGGCATCCCAACATCCGAGGGGTCCACCAACTCCGACGGTCAGGGTTTAACCCTAATAGTAGTGGGCCTTGCCGCAGCTGCAGTGCTTCTCATAGTCAGCATAGTCGCAGTGGCGGCGGTTATGGCGTGCAGGAGGCCAGCGGTGGTCCGGAGGCGCGAGAGAAGCCGCAAACCGCCGGAGGAATGCGACCATACGGACGCGGGATTCGGCGAGGGATTCCACAGGAGAAGCGCCCAGTACAGGGCCAGCATGTACGGCGAGTGCGAGGAGAGGATATCGAGGCTGGTGGAAGGTAAGAGTCAAAGGGGTTGTTAAAATACCTAACCTAACTTTGTGTTATTTTATTCGTAATTAGTTTTCTCGAAAACCCTTCTTGAGGGTTTGCAAGATTTAGTTGTTAAGATTGCTGAAATTTTACTTTCACCCCGCGATTGATTTGCTGTTGGCTGTCCTGTGGAAGTGAAAATCCAATAACTCGTACGAGCAGATAAATATTTGGCGTTAAGTAAAACCCTCTCGTGTGCCAAGCGAGTCATTTAAATTATTCATGCCAAGCGAGTCAACTATTTAGTGAAATAACTTAAAGTGTCTTAATATTTGTCCCATTAAAATCAACCCCTAACGTAACATATAGTAGAGGTATAAACGATACCATGACAGAAGTAAACCAAACCATTTCAAGGTCATGAGGATCATGACATATGATGGAGGTATTAAGAAAAACCCCCCACTTTAAAACACTTGACGCACAAACATATCGTCTGATATTTAGGTTTATCTCGTAGGACGTTGTAATTCGAATAGGTAAATAAATAGGGGGGCGGTAATAATAGCCTTGCAGCCACGCGGGAGAAATGTTGTTGTCGTAAGCAAATACAATAATACCTATTAACTTTAATTCCGGCACTCGCGATAATAAGCCCCCTTTAAATGTCAACTTATCCTTGCGTATCCCATCCGCTGAAATTTAAATGAAAGCCTCCAAGAAGCAAGTCACCTTATTCACCCACCTTAAACTGTAACATTTAGTTTGCCGCTCCTCTAGACTAATTAATTTGGCAAATTAATTTTAATATTATTTACAAGTCGAGCAAATACAAACGAAAATGGATTCTGTCAATACGCCTCATAGTTTAATGTATTTAATCGCGTTAGGCGCGAATTCCAGCTTTTGTATTTTCCAGTTTACATTCGGGCGCCCCTCGCGACATTTAACGCGTGCAAATGTGCCAAATGATCAACGCGGAACGAAGGCGGTGATAAGATTAACTGATTTCTCCCATTCCAAGTGGCTCTTTTCAAGCCCTGCCGGAAGTTGGCACGTGGGCAGAGGCGCACCACGGATTCGAGAGAATTTATAGTATTTGAGGCCGAGGTTCGATTCCAGGCTTAAGACGGACAGCCGCATGGAAACTGATATCTGCGTCATTTACTGTTTCATTAAGCTGTTTAAGATACTAGGACGGACGGTAACTTAAACGATGACGTCAGCTCTTTTGTAAGATCTATTTGGTCGGACGGGAACCTGAACGGTGCAAATTACTTAGTCTCTGTGACCTTTTCTTTGCATTTTAAATTTTGTTTTAATTATAAATGCTTTTAGTTTAAAGGGTTGAGCTTCGTTTGAGGCAGAAATTGTTTGTTTAGAAATAAATCAAACGTCAACTAGATTTTTTTTTCCTCACTGTGTTTAGAAATGAAATAAAATTCCCCATGGAACTTTGCACTTTTCGCGTTCTGACGGCTTATAAAACGTAATTTCCAATTCATAGGATAAGAATTTACAACACTCCCTAAATGCCCGGCTATACTTGAAGGTTTAAGGAAAATCTGATAAGGTGGCGTATGTGTTCGTGATCTAATTTGAGGTGGCTGAAAAACGGGTAATTTCATTATAATATGTGGATATAGGGGTGATCGGATCAATGTAAAAAAATATGCGAGAGTTTTATGCTATTTCACTTCATTTTACGACGTTCTAAGGAAACTGGTAATCATCGATTTTCAAATTCCAACACAACAGCGTTGTTTTCACGATTATATACAAGTAAGCATAAGGATACTTGAAACACCTTATACGTCATATACGAATAGAAAAGCTATAAATGTAAAAATACTGGCCTAATATAAACTGTACCTCTACAACTACAAGTATAGATTTATCTAAGGTTGTATTTAAAAACGAACAAACTTGTTGAAAAGCTGTACCTCTAAAAATTAGTAGCTGTGTCCTATTAGTTCTAATCTGTAGAAAAATCTGTGTAAAAGTACAGACCCGCAACTTTTCTACAGATGTTTACAATTACAGCTTTATCTAGAAAATCTCTATCTGTAAAAGCACACACCTGTTATAATCTGTACCTCTAATTCTGTAGAATGTACAGTGAGAATAAAAGCTGTACTTGTAAAAGTACAGACGTGTAAAAAAGCCTGACTGTATAGAAGCTGCATCTGTACAAGTACAGACGTATTAAAAGCTGTGTCTGTAACTTTATAAACATACAGACCTGCAGGAAAGCTTTACCTCTAAAATTGGATACCTAGAAATTCATTAGCTTTTCTACAGGTCTGTACATTTACAATTATAACTTTTCCTGGATAAATTGCACCTGTGAAAGTACAAGAAACTGAATATGAAAACATAGAGACCTGTAGAAAGATGGCACCTGTAAAAGTACAGACCTGCAGAAAAGCTTCTCTTGTAAAATTACACAATTGCTGGAAGTTGTCTAGTTTTTCTACAGATCTGTACGTTTAGATGTATATATTTTTCTGGGAAACCTGCACTTGTAAATGTACAGATCTATACTTTTATAGATCTGTAAGAGTCTGTACCTTTTACAGTACAGACTTGTTCGATACTGTATCTCCTAAGCACACAGATATGCTTAACAGCTGTATTTAAGAACGATCTGTTAGAAGTTGCACCTCTAAAAGTGCAAGAAACTGAATATGAACCGTACAGACCTGTAAAATTACACATTTGCCGAAAATTTATTAGCTTACAGGTCTGTACTGTACTGTACTTTTACAAATACAGCTCTTCCTAGAAAAACTGCGCTTGTAAAAACAGCTGCTGGAAATTTAGATATTTACAGGTCTGTACTTCTGTAAATATAGCATTTTCTAGAAAAATTACACTTATAAATGTACAGACCTATTATTTTAGAGACCTATTAGAATCTGTACCTCTAATACCACAGGCTTCTTAGAGGCTGTATCTATAAACGTAATGATACGAATAAAAGCCATCCTTGTAAGCGACCTCTAAAAGTTGCACCTCTAAAAGCATAAGAAACTGAACTTGAAAACGCACAGACCTGTAGAAAAGCTATACTTGTAAACTTGTTTTGCTTAAGACTCCAACGACTGCGCCAATTATTTTGTTATTATTATCAATTTTTTATTTAAGATATTTTGAGATACATATTTGTAAAATTTAGTACGTCACATAATTAAACTATACGCAACGCGTTTCTGGAATGAAGTGAGGACACTAATTTACCCAAATCGCAGGAATATAGAGTCCCGATCCCTCCTACTCGGTGCATGTTAGCCGACGGTTTGAATTTTCGAAATAGCACACCACTATCGGCCATCTGGGATTATTAGGTGAACGCGATACTATTACATGGCGTTCGATGATATCGTCGGAATTTCATGCTGCGGAGTTCAATTGAGACATTTTCTCTGTATAGAACATAAGGGCTCCTTTGCTTTGATGGCTGTATTGTCTTTGCTCCGAAGATCCGGCGTATTCGCACGGAATCGTATTAATAAGATACATTGGTTGGCGGCTATCTTGGCACAATAATGGGAATTATATTACGGAAATAATATCTCAGCTACAAACAATATTGATCGTGTTGTTATTTTAAAAAGTAGTTTAGTTTCCAAATCTGCTCTTAAAAAAATACTCGAACGGCAGGCATCTTGTCTCATCGCATAAATATTCATGGCTTCACGAACTATTTTATCTTCTTGTTTCATTTGCCGGAAATAGAGCGTATTTATCCGTGTATTCGAGATAAATAGGACGTATACTATCTCTCGAACACAAGGGTTCTATATATTTTTCCGAGGCATTATTTCTCGGCCGTATAACTATAAATATAATCTGAGAGAATTATCTATATAGTCAGCAACTCAATATTAAACGATTCGAAAGACTAACTCGCTTAATATATTTCAGAAATAGTGTTTTATATTACCTTTTGTGCTCTCCTTCATATAAATCTTTCGCATTTAATATCCCGAAAACTTTTTTTTAATAAAAGGTGGAATTATATCATACAGTTCACACAGCTGCGAGTCTCCTACGGCATAATTCATTATTTGTATAAAATATGTTTTGGGACAACTTCTTGTTAGGTGATTCTGTGCCGTCTCGGATAATAAGTTAAATCGATTAAGAAACATGCCCGATGAGGAAGTTCGAGGGAAAATATTAAACTCTTAATTGGGAGGACGGGTCCCCGCTCTGGGAAATTAAATTATGTCCGGATAAAATCGGAGTTTTACGGGTAGTTCGTTTACGGGGTAACAAAACTTGATAAAAACGTACACAATAATAATATCGCGTTTACTGGGTGGAAAACGAGCTGAGAAATAACCAAAAATCGATGTTTACTAGGAAAGGTTTATGAATAAAACAAGCGTCCAGTTTGATTTTGTTGTTTTTCTATGCGAAAAGAAAATCAGGTGTTTCTCTAGATGTGCCTAAAGAGTAGCCTGCTAGGTCTCCCGATCTAATGTCTCTTGTTTCTCGTTTTACAGGGACATTTTTTTCGACAACTAACTATTTCATGATCTAACGTTTGCTAGTTTAAAAATGGAAGAAAGTTTCAATGGTAACATTTTAGTGGGATGTTTCCATAGGTTATTCATCTAATGTCTCTCTATTTTTTCCATAATGGCATATCTTCTCTACAATCCAACGTTTGCTGATTTATAGATGAAAGAACGTTTAATTTAATAGGCACAATCTATAGAGAGACCTTCTAGTTTTATCCATCTAACTCTCTCTATTTTTTTCATCAAACGCCTCTCTATTGTTTTCCATAGGGTTTAAAGATAAAAAATCAATTCAGTAATTATATTTAAATGGGGTGTTTATCTAGGATTCGATAGACGCAATCTATAAAAAGCCGTCTAAATATTTCCATATAACGTCTCTCTTTTTGCTCTACACAAACGTCTCTTTCGCTAAAAGATTGCAATTTTACGATCTAACATTTGCTGGCTTAAAAATGAAAGAGCGTTTCAATGGCAATATTTAGTTGGGAAGTTTTTCTAGAATTCCATAGAGAGGCCTCCTAGTTTCTTCATCTAATATCTCTTTATTTTTTTCCATAGAAACATCTCTTTCCTATGATCTGACGTTTGCTGATTTATAGATGATAGAAAGTTCCAATGGTAACATTTAAATCTAATGTCTCTCAAGAATTTAATAGGTGCAATCTATACAGAGATCTTCTATTTTTCTCTATCTAACGTCTCTCTATTTTTTCCATCTAACGCCTCTCTATTATTTTCCATAGAGTTTAAAGATAAAAACAATTCAGTAATAACATTTAAATCGGGTGTTTATCTAGGATTCGATAGACGCAATCTATAAAAAGCCTTCTAAACGTTTCCATCTAACGTCTCTCTTTTTGCTCTACAGAAACGTCTCTTTCGCTAAGAGATTACAATTTTACGATCTACCGTTGCTGGTTTAAAAATGAAAGAACGTTTCAATGGTAATATTTAGTTGGGATGTGTTTCTCGAATTCCATAGAGAGGCCCCCTAGTTTCTTCAATATATCTTTATTTTTTTCATAGAAACATCTCTTTCCTATGATCTGACGTTTGCTGATTTATAAATGATATAACGTTCCAATGGTAACACTTAAATCGGATGTCTCTCAAGAATTTAATAGGCGCAATCTATACAGAGACCTTCTATTTTTTTCATCTAACGTCTCTCTACTTTTTCCATCTAACGCCTCTCTATTTATTGTTTTCCACAGAGTTTAAAGATAAAAAATAATTCAGTAATAACATTTAAATCGGGTGTTTATCTAGGATTCGATAGACGCAATCTATAAAAAGCCTTCTAAACGTTTCCATCTAACGTCTCTCTTTCTGCTCTACAGAAACGTCTCTTTCGCTAATGGATTACGATTTTACGTTCTAACGTTGCTAGTTTAAAAATGAAAAAACGTTTCAATGATAACATTTAATTGGGATATTTCTCTAGGATTCCATAGAGAGGCCTTCTAGTTTGTTCATCTAATGTCTCTATTTTTCCATAGAGACATCTCTACGATCTAACGTTTGCTGATTTATACATGGTAGAACGTTCCAATGGTAACATTTAGATCGGATGTCTCTCAAGAATTTAATAGGCGCAAACTATAGAGAGGTCTTCTTGTTTTTTTCATCTAACGTCTCTCAATTTTTGCCATCTAACGCCTCTCTATTGTTTTACACAGAGTTTAAAGAACATTTCAGTAACAACGTTTAAATCGGGTGTTTGTCTAGGGTTCGATAGACGCAATCTATAGAGAAGCCTTCTAAATCTTTCCATCTAACGTCTCTCTTTCTGCTCTACGGAATAGTCTCTTTCGCTAATAGATTACAATTTTATGATCTAACATTTGCTGGTTTAAAAATGAAAGAACGTTTCAATGGTAACATTTAATTGGGATATTTCTCTAGGATTCCATAGAGAGGCCCTCTAGTTGCTTCATCTAATGTTTCTATTTTTTCCATAGAGCATCTCTACGATCTAACGTTTGCTGATGTATACGAGTAGATGAAAGAACATCCCAATGGTAACATTTAAATCGGATGTCTCTCAAGAATTTAATAGGCGCAATGTATAGACAGACCTTCTAGGTTTTTTATCTAACGTCTCTCTATTTTTGCCATCTAACGCCTCTCTATTGTTTTCCATAGAGTTTAAAGAACATTTTAGTAACAACGTTTAAATCGGGCGTTTATCTAGGATTCGATAGACGCAATCTATAGAGAGGCCTTCTAAATCTTTCCATTTAACGTCTCTCTTTTTGCTCCACAGAAACGCCTCTTTCGCTTATAGATTATAACTTTACGATCTAACGTTTGCTGGTTTAAAAATGAGAGAACATTTCAATGGTAATATTTAACTGGGAAGTTTTTCTCGGATTCCATAGAGAGGTCTCCTAGTTTCTTCATCTAATATCTCTATTTTTCCATAGAGACATATCTTTTCTACGATCTGACGTTTGCTGATATATTATAGACTAGACTAAACGTTCCAATGGTAACATTTAAATCGTATATCTTTCAAGAATTTAATAGACGATATCTATAGAGAGACCTTCTAGTTTTTTTCGTCTAACTTCTCTCTATTTTTTCCAACTAATGTCTCTTTATTATTTCCATAGAGTTTAAGGAACAAAAAAACATTTCAGTAATAACATGTTTATCTAGGATTCGATGAACACAGTATATAGATAAATAAATACTTCCATCTAACGTCTCTCTTTTTGCTCTACAGAAACGTCTCTTTGGTAATAGATTACAATTTTACGATCTAACGATTGCTGGTTTAAAAATGAAAGAACATTTCAATGATTACATTTAAATTGGATGCTTCTCTAGGATTCCATAGAGAGACTTTCTAGATCCTTTATTTAATGTCTTTTTTTACCATAGAGACATCTCTTGCGCCAGAAGATTACAATATCACGATCTAACCTTAAACATGAACATTTTAGTGTGAATATTTAAATCCAATGAATCTCTATAGGTCAATAGATGTAAATGGCCAGCTAATCCTCCCGATCTAACAACCCTCGATTCTTTTCTAACCAAAACGAAGACGCTCAAGAGCAGGCTAGTCGAAAGGACTTAAAAGCCAAGTGGAAGCAAATACACCATGCAAAGCCCTGAATAACTACTTAAGAAGTTTTCCAGCTCGACTGGCACATTGCCAGGCTATGAATGGGGTACAATTTGAGCATTTGTTATAAATTTAAGCTACCGTAATTGTCTTTGCTAGATTCTATATTCTCTATGTGTCTCTACGATTCCAAATTGATACTTCAACGTAAAACTTAGGAAGTTGCATTAAAGTGAGAGACCTAGTAACATAGAAAGTTCATTACAATGATAATGAATCGACCCGACGACGCGACGTGGCACACAAATATAATTGCTTAATATCGGTAATAAGAATTATACGTGGCATACCGCAGGATCGTTTGGAACTCTTGTAAAGCTGCAACTAATAAAAACCAATATTCCGGCGGTAAAAAGATCACGTAGACACAAAAACAGTTGGTGACTTCTTTAGTAAACCACCAACGAGCTGATGCAACGTATTTGGAATTAGCAGGATACAAAGCCGCAAAAGCCAACTGGATTCCTTCGATAAGGCTGAAAGATTTACCCTCGATCCATTTTGGTATAAACGTGCCCTTTCATTTGCTTCACTGGCATCGCTTAAAGACCGTTTGATTTACCGACCAAATACGTAAATGCGAAACACATTCATTCTTTGAAAAATTACCCAACTTACTGTTCCTGCACTGCAGTATACCAATAAAATTAATAAATGTCTCTTGAGATATACGCCGCTTGCCAGAACTCTGTTTACCTTCGGCTATAAATTCGTGTGATTATCGATATAACATGTTCGTATAAAGTTCGGAGAGATTTATTATTGGCTTTCGCTGTATTTTTATACAACAGGTATACTATCACGCATATCTGTCTACTAGCACTCTATAGATGAACGGGCGCGGATCTACGCTGTCGCGCGCCGCTTCTACAAATATCGTTTCCATGTCGAACGACAATGCTGTCGAATTCGTTACTTAAACATCTCTTTTTGGAAATAAATAATAATAATAATAATACTTAATAGTTCTAAATAAGGGACTTTTTCCTTGTCGATTCCGCCCTACTTGATTGGATGAGCTGCGCCAATTAAGCAGAGCTAAAAATATTCAAGTAGGTGTCCATCCTCGCATAGCTAATATTTCTGAAATTAGTGGTAGAACACTAATTGGCTAAATTTAAAAAATCAATTATGAGAGGATTCAACTGCTCCACTGCACTTTTTGCGCGCAAATAATTGCAGTCATATTAAATTTTCATTGTTTCAATCAATATGGGACGCTGTCATTTAAAAATAAACCGGTTTCGAATGTGCTATATTTATATTGTAAATTGTATGAAACTGTAATAGTTGATTATTTGTTCTGTTTACACGAGGTGTCCATTTAACTTAATAAAATCCAATTGCGAAAGTATTGACGAATTATATAAATATTGAAAAATATCTGCAGATCTATTTATGCATTAACCAGATTCACTAATAAAAAATACAGTATTTATTTGTTACCAATAATCCACAATAGAATAATGTAATTCTTTCATTTAAAATGTGCGCTGTTTTATAATCAGTTTCCTAATGTTTCTCGTATCCTACCGACTGTGCCAAATTTGTTACACTAATTATTGGGTTAATATTTGTATATTTCATAAGATAGAAAAAATATGTAAAACATATTATTTAATATGTTTCCGACGTAAAAGATTTTTTATACTAGTAGCGAAGATATTTTTATGAACTAGTGAAGACAGCTGTTATCTCATTGGTCGCCGCGTTATATAATAGGAGAATTGACACTTCATTGCGTGAAAACGATTGGAGTCTCAACGATCCAGCCGCCATTATATAACAGGAGAGCTGACCCTTCATTGCGTGAAAACGATTGGAGCGTCACCGATCCGTCCGAGAGTAGAAATAAATTAAATACGTATTATCACTATTAATTAATAAAATCTGGCTAGTATCTTTGACTGCCCGTCGGAGGGAAATAAGCTTTAAACCTTTCCACTTCAAATGATTTCTTTCTATTTTTTTAAATTATTTTTATGACAACAGCAGTTTGTAGGTTCCCTCATAATTATTTTCAATAATTACTCTCATTGATTTTTTCCGAATCCTACCGACTGCGCCTAATTTGTTGAAATATTTACTAAGGTAATTATTGTACACTTTCTGTAAATTTTATATTTTAATTACAGTATATTTATTGATTAATAAGCTTATCATCTGAGAAATTCACACAAAATAAAAAAATTAACACCTCCGCATTATCTTAAAAGCGGCATTTTTTTCATTAGATGCAAAAAATATGTTTCAGACGTAAAAGATTTTTTCTACTAGTAGCGAAGATATTTTTATGAATTAGTGAAGACAGTTGTTATCTCATTGGTCGCCGCGTTATATAATAGGAGAATTGACATTTCATTGCGTGAAAACGATTGGAGTCTCAACGATCCAGCCGACAGTACAGATTAGGAGAATTGACACTTTATTGCGTGAAAACGATTGGAGTCTCAACGATCCAGCCGCCATTATATAACAGGAGCGCTGACCCTTCATTGCGTGAAAAGGATTAGAGCGTCACCGATATCGTCCGAGGGTAGAAATAAATTAAATACGTATTATCACTATTAATTAATAAAATCTCGCTAGTATCTTTGACTGCCCGTCGGAGGGAAATAAGCTTTAAACCTTTCCACTTCAAATGATTTCTTTCTATTGTTTAATTATTTTTGATGACAACAGCAGTTTGTAGGCTCCCTCACAATTATTTTCAATAATTACTCTCATTGAAATAATTACTAAGGTAATTATTGTACACTTTTATATTTTAATGACAGTCTATTTATTGAATAATAAGCTTATCGTCTGAGAAATTCACCATCGCATTATCTTAAAAGCGGCAGTTTTTCCAATAGATGCAAAAAACTGCTTCCGTATATTTTCATCGATATAAAATACATATTTAAGTTAACATTTCCAAATCTATTTATCGAAGCATGGAGCATAATTTATGGGCTCGGTAAAATGCAATTTATTTGCCAGAATTTACAATAATTTATCATCAGAGATAAATCTATACTGATGATTTGGTATTAATCGCTTGTCGCTATCACCATTATTGAAAATTTTGTAAACCCATAAAATAAAATACGCGAAACGGATTTTTTCGCACGGTTTAAATTGCGGACGCGGAGAGTTCAACAGTTCGTCCTTTCTTGAAATAAAACTTGTTGCCGCTGTTTACATCGATTTCAATCGCACTTTAGTGAAGTAATCAAACAAGTCGATTGGTGTAAGATCTGGCTATTCTGATGGACACATATTTTTACAGTTCTCTAAAAAAAGTCAATTGGCGCGAGATCCGGAATAATTATGGCTGGCGGAACAAATAAAATTAAATTGTATGCAAAAGTGTCTCAGGGGTAAAAATTTTGTTTTCTACCTCTACTTGCGTTTTTCCGCCCGTATTTGTCGTGCAAGCTACTAACCCCGTTCTCTGATTAGGACCGTCTGATTAGGACGAATTGTGTATTCAGAACTGGTAGCATATTATTCGAACCAGCAATCAGGAACTAAATACCAAAGACTAAGGTTCAGAGGAGCCACACGTGCTCATAACTAGTGAAGCGTCAGCATCCTTAAAGCGTCGACTCCCGATCCCCGAGACGTTCGCTGCATACAACAACGCGCCAGCCCGACACACAACTATTAAACTATTAACGCCGCCACATATTTGCATACGTATGAGTATTTATTTGCATGCAGCTCAGAGCCCTGCGAAAAGTGTCAGAAGCAGACAGTGTTCCATTCTTGTGGTTGCTGAATTTTAATATGCTTTGTTTCCCTAAATAAATTTAGGGGAAGGCTGGAAACACAAAGCAGAGGAAAGAAAGCGATATTGGAGCCAATCACGTGCTACCTTTAGAATAATATCCTTAGGAACGCACGCAGAAAAATTGACGATTTTACTTACATACATTTTTTAGAGATGCATATTTGTCACTTTATCTACCTGCTTGACCGCCAAGGGTGAAGTGGGCCAGAACCGGCACTACTATTCTACTGAGGAGGTCCTTGCCGAAAGTATAAGGGAGAGCTCTAATATCAATATTTTTCTCGACCAGCGTCTGCTCTATCTAATCCTCTGGCTAACATACTGACGTTCTTGCATTAACCAAGGTGAACAATTCGGTACAAACCAGCTCTGCTCTTTCTTATAAGAATTAATTGATTAAATAATGTTCCTTAAGTATTTTCTGTCTTCGACTAGTTTACCACTCCACTTATTGCTCGAAACGTAAATTTTTTTGTCTGTAAATTAGTTTCTTTAGCTCAACCCTGAGATGTTTTAATAAAATAACTACAACCGAAACCCAGCCGTATCATCCCTCGGGCGTGTCGCATTTACTGTTTGTTATTACTTTTTCTGATCAAGCGCCGTCGTCTTTCAATTATTTAAAATGCCTCGGAGGTGATTTGGAATAATTATACAGGGAAAACACGTAATTACTTGTTTTTTATTGCTTAATAGCGCTGCCTTATAAAAACAAGTCAATTAGGTCGCGATGTTTCCCAAACAACTATGAGGGTCTATTATATTATTTACGAGTAAATCGTTTAAATTTGCAAGGTTTATTTTAAACAATCGCGACAAGAAAACTGATAAATATTTTTCGTTGTAATTTTTACAGTGCCTTTCTAAGGTTCCTTTTTAGGGCGTGAGCATGCGTTTGAGGCAATTTTATTTATAATGTTCACTCTACTAATCGTTAAATTTGCGCTACATTTTCCGAAGTATTACCGCCTTAACAGTCAATCTATTTTGAATTTTGCATCCTCACGCCCTCCAGTATCATTTTATCTACAAGCACTCCAAATTTCAAAGATATATCGTAAGTAATATGGCAGATATTAAATTTTTTAAAATAAACAATTTCGACGAAAATTCACGCGACAATTCCCGCTGTCACTGCAGCATAAAGCACGTAAACGGCCGCCGTAAGTCCTTATAATAACGTATTTACTAGTATTATAGTTTTGTGTATTGTGATGGAAACCTCGGGGGAACCGAGGAACGGACTTTGTAACTGTTCGTGCTCCCTCAGGGTTAAAACACGTTCAGGGCTGAAGACTTATGGTTTGTTTAGATGGTCCTGTCTACTTCTCACGATTTGTGAACGTAAAACGCAATTTAGTACGAAAATGGAAATTTTATATGGCCTACACAGGAGAGCCCTTATTTAAAAAGTTATTTTTCGGCTGCGCGAAACTTTCTTTATTTAAGAAATAGGCCCGCCGGCGTTTGACAACGAATTTCATAGGTCAGCGGAATTTATCGCCGCCGCCCCAACTCCCAAACAACAAAACTGCTCCCATATTCATTTACTCTCGGGTTATTTATGGCCTTCGCAAATGACCACCCAGGTATTTAAAGACGGTAGTAATAATTATTTTATAGGCATGCATTGCTCTTGATTTGCGACTTCTTATAATCCAATAAAAAGATTTTCGTTTGTTCCAGGTCCAGATTTAATCCTGGCTCCAGTCAATTTCCCCACGCAGGACTCCGACTACTGACCGCGGCATACTCCCACGAAAGGTAACGTCGCAGTTCAAGATCTCAAATAGAAGGTTAACAATAACGAAAATGTATTTTCTTTATCAAAGCTGTAAAGAATTATATAATTTATTAGAAATTGTAAATATTAGGAGGTGCGTAGGCCTGGATAATAAGGAGTCGATTGTTTGTTTTAAATAAAAAAGTTTATCGGAGAAAGGACGAGAAGGGACTCGACCTACTAATACAATTATGTTCAGTCTGGGGGAAACGCCGAATTATTATTTTGGCCAATACAGACATTTTAATATGGCTAATGGCATTTTTTCGTGCCTTCAGAAGCTTTTCCGGCTTGTTTCTTTGCATGTCAAAATTATATTTCGGCTCTGATATATCGTATCTGTCTTGTATACGTTCCTTTATTATGTTGCTCCATTAAAAAATACGCAATAAAATTATAATTTAATTCGTCGATTTTTAAAATACCTTGTAATATCTTATTGTCCAGGCTACGTGGAATATTGTTACTATTAGACGATTTCTAATAGATAATAAATATTTAGTGAGTATTTAAGATTTAAGTAAGTTAGTTTTGTACATATAGGTCGCTATACCGGGCGTAAATTATAGCCGGGCCGTTTAAATTCTTGCACGAAATCAAACAGTCCAATTAAAATTTCTACCCGGTATATATTTTAAGGATTATGTCTATGAAACTACAGCGGTATAAGTAGGTTAAAAATGAGAGTTCTGTGATCACCCCCCACTCCTGCCCCTACTCCAAACACGCCCCCACTCCAGACACGCCCCCTTCCCCCACCACTTTGACACCCCCACTCCAGACACGCCCCGAAGGGGGCGTGTCTGAAGTGGGGGTGCCAAAGTCGTGGGAGGGGGGCGTGTCTGGATTGGGGGCAGGAGTGGGGGGTGATCACAGAACTCTCATTTTTAACCTATTGGTATAAGTACTCATTATTCAGTTTAAAGTAAACTGTATTTAGCAATTATTGAAAAACATTTTTTTTTAAATTTACTTTTATGCTGAAAATGGGGTACTTGCCCCCTTTTACATTAATTTTTTTACGGATTTTATTTTTTGTGCCCTAGTTTCACCTTCCTTTAGTCGTAATAGTCTTTTGTGTTGAAGTACAATCACATTTAGGTTTCCTAATTCGCCCATTTCTACAAATCAAATCGTCAAACAGTATTATTCATGAGTTAGGAAACTCTAAATTAAATAGTTTTTAATAATAAAGTGATCAGTAGGTCAAGCCTCAAATTGGATATTTTTAAGCGGTTTTATTGGAAGCGACCACCATTGTTAAGTTGCTTCCGGCACAACCGGAAGTGGTAAATAAACCACTTTTAATGTAAAGAAATTGTTTATAAGTACTTGAGAATATGTAGAATTATTTTAATTAAATATTGCTATAGCATTATAATAAATGTACACTTCGACTGTTTTGATTACCAATTTAAAACAGACTCTCTAAGTCTAAAAAAAAATTAATTAAATCGTTAAATAATAGCCTAAAATGAATTTGCTTTACATTCAAGTATGAATTTTATTGCTATTAAAAACCAAAAACAACAAGACAAAAACATGACATTAATATAATTGACACCATAATAAAAATAATAGTATAAAGGCACTTGCTTTGCTTTCAAGTACGACCTTTATTTATATATAAAACCACAAACAGCAAAATAGCAAGTTCAAACTATTAAGCCAATGGGCGGTTCACAGAAATAAAACTCATTCATTAAATAATAGCATTAACGGGGTTTGCTTTACATTCAAGTACGACCTTTATTGATATTAAAAACCACAAACAACAAGACAAAAACATGACATTAATATAATTGACACCGTAATAAAAATATTAGTATAACAGCACTTGCTTTGCTTTCAAGTACGACCTTTATTTATATTAAAAACCACAAGCAACAAAATAACAAGTTGAAACTATTTAAGAATTATTTTGAATAAGGTAAATAACTGGCGTATCAAGTATGGATCTTATTACGATTAAATACCTCAAATATATTCTACGCCAATGGGGAGTTCCCAGAAAAAAACTAATTAATTAAATAATAGCCTTACTTTGCAATCAAGTATGAATCTTATTGCTATTAAATACCTCAAATATAAACTTCGCCAATGGGCAGTTCACAGAAATAAAACTAATTCATTAAATAATAGCCTAAAATGAATTTGCTTTACATTCAAGTATGAATTTTATTGCTATTAAAAACCACAAACAACAAGACAAAAACATGACATTAATATAATTGACACCATAATAAAAATAATAGTATAAAGGCACTTGCTTTGCTTTCAAGTACGACCTTTATTTATATATAAAACCACAAACAGCAAAATAGCAAGTTCAAACTATTAAGCCAATGGGCAGTTCACAGAAATAAAACTCATTCATTAAATAAGAGCATTAAAGGGGTTTGCTTTACATTCAAGTACGACCTTTATTGATATTAAAAACCACAAACAACAAGACAAAAACATGACATTAATATAATTGACACCGTAATAAAAATATTAGTATAACAGCACTTGCTTGGCTTTCAAGTACGACCTTTATTTATATTAAATACCACAAGCAACAAAATAACAAGTTCAAACTATTTAAGAATTATTTTGAATAAGGTAAATACCTGGCGTATCAAGTATGGATTTTATTACGATTAAATACCGCAAATATATTCTACGCCAATGGGGAGTTCCCAGAAAAAAAACTAATTAATTAAATAATAGCCTTACTTTGCAATCAAGTATGAATCTTATTGCTATTAAATACCTCAAATATAAACTTCGCCAATGGGCAGTTCACAGAAATAAAACTAATTCATTAAATAATAGCCTTAAAGGAGTTTGCTTTACATTCAAGTACGACCTTTATTTCTAATAGAAACCGCAAACAAACGAGACAAGTATATGACATTAATATAACTGAGAGTCCACCGTAATAAAAATATTAGTTTAAATGTACTTGCTTTACATTCAAGTACGAAGTTTATTACTATTAAATGCCACAAACTAGACGAAGGTAATATTTAATAATTCAGTTTAAGAAGATGCTTATTGACAGTTCACGACAATAAAAATATAGCTTTAAAAGAAACTGGTTTACTTTCAAGTACGAACTTTTTCCTATTAAATACCACAAGTAATAAAATAACAAGGTCGGGATATTTAAGATACATTCTTGGCGACTTTAAAGAAAAGGTAAGACGTTAAATACTCAATAATAAAATTAATTAATAAAACTAATTCATTAAATACTTACCTCAAAGGACTCTGCTTTACATTCAAGTACGAACTTTATTTCCAATAAAGACCACAAACAACAAGAAAAGAAGATACCATTTGATAATTCACTTTAACCTTATGACTTGTCTTCTTCACCAGTTGGCAGTTCCCTGCAACAAATAATAGTTTTAAAGACACTTGCTTTACTTTCAAGTACGAATTTTGCTATTAAATACCACAAATAACAGAATAACAAGGTGAGGATATTATAGAGATTAAAGAAAATATAACACGTTTAAAACTTGACAACAAAACTAGTTCTTTAAATAATAGCCCTACTTAAATTCAAGTACGAATCTTATCGCTATTAAATACAATAAATAATCTTTGAAATGGACAGTTTACAAAACTATAACTCCTTCGTTAAATAATAACCTCAAAATGATTTGCTTTACATTCAAGTACGACCTTTATTGTTATTAAATTCCACGAATAAAAAACCCAAAGTAATCAAAACGCGTTAAAGATTTATTTACCTATTAACAGTTCACAGTAAAAATATTAATTCGTTAAATAATCACCTCAAATAAAATTGCTTTACATTCAAGTACGAATCTTATTGGTATTGAATATCAGAAACGGCAAAAAGACAATAACAATTCGACTTAATAACATGTGCTTTATCTTCTAAACTATATTCTTTCTTTACTTTAACTTACTTTACATTCAAGTACGAATCTTATTGCTGACAAACAACAACACAAACTTATTATGATATTTAATAATTCGACTTAAGTATTTTTCTAAATTGAAGAAAAATTTTTCTTCTTAAAATCTATTCCTCGTTAATTGGTAGCTCACAGCACTACAATTAGTTCATTAAATAATAGCCTCAAGGAGGTTTGCTTTACATCCAAGCACAAGCCTTATTGCCACCTAAATACTACAAACAAAACAGTTCGTCACATTTAATAATTCAATTTAATTAATGTCTCCCGAATACAATGAAGCAATTAATTTTTAATATAATTTCACATTTTAATACATCTTCATCGACTTAATTAGGTTATTATTCAAAACGGTGGCAGTGTACGTGGAAGCTAATTAGTTTTATGTGTAAGTAATAGCAATTGTAAAATGTATCTATATTGAAGTAATGAAAATTACAGCCTGGGTTTATATGTATATGCTGTTGTCTTGTAATTTACTTAATGAACGCTGAACTTAATGTTATGTTTCACCACATAATTTGTAATTTTCATTAAGGTTTATTGCAGCTCTTTAAAACTTTACGCTGTAAATATGGCTGCCGCTAGAGTTAGTTGAATTGACGGTATTTATTCTTCCCTGTATTATCTAATGTGCATCTCACCTTGATAGGACAAACTTATTGTAACACTTTTCACTCAGGTATATTTTTTAATAAATTAGTTATTTTACCGAGTGTTGTTTATATCCCCCTCACCCCTACCCCTCATTATTATATTATTATATTTATAAAATAATAAACTGCTGACCTTTCATTGCGTGAAAACGATTGGAGCGTCACCGATCCGTCCGAGTAGAAATAAATTAAATACGTATTTTTCATAGTATCACTCTAGTTTGAATCTACAGGCCCCGTAAGAGTCTATCATTATTAATTAATAAAATCTCGCTAGTATCTTTGACGGCCCGTCGAAGGAAAATAAAATACCTGAAAATCATTAAATAATTAGCTTAATGAAGGTCACATCTCTATTGCCATTAATGTAGAATATAAGGAGGAGCGGGCCCAACTTTGAACCCTGCGGCCTTCCTGAAGTTGCAAGGATTTGACATAAATTCTCGAGGCTCTGTAAAATTTGCTTCACTGGTAATCCTCCGTTCGTCGCAGGTCCGTCCCTGCGCCTATTTGTTTCAATCCGGTATCCGCGCGATGTTTGTTAAAATCAATGTTATTAAAGTCACCACATAGCACAATATAGCCGACACATCCGAGGCAATATACTTCCATATTCAGGCGACAACATTATTCAATAAATTCGGGACAGAAAATTTTGTGTTTCGGTTATAATGGCAGAAATAAAATACAAAAACCACTGCAAATGAATGCCGGGATAATACAAAAGCAAATAAATACAATTAGTGCACAATAAAATACAATTTATGTGGTAAGTTATTAGAGCAACACCAGCCGTCTGAATTGCGTTTTGCAAGAGGTGTTTTATCTGGCCCCTAACGGTTTATCAAAGGATTTTATTAATTAAAAATTTACCAGAACGAATGGAAGCTGCGCGCTTACGTTTGCGAACTGTAGGATTTTCCGTGGAAATTTACACTAAACTGTTTTGTTTAATACCGCTGGTAAATGAGTCTGTCCATGAAATAATTTGAATGTAAATGGGGTTTAGACATTCGGGCGTCCACAATTAACGACAACAAAAGCGCGCACCTTTTTTGTAGTTTAAACAAATGTTATGTTACCTTGAGACCACGCAAATTAGAATTCTACCCCTCGAATACATCAAACAGCTTTTTTGTCCAGATAAAATGTGCCATTTGCTTCAAAATATAAATAGTTTGTGGACATTTTCACAAATGACCAATCTAATTGTTCATTTTAAATATCATTTACTACAACACCCAGTATATTAATCTAATGTAATTGAAACCAGTGCAACAAGTAGAATTGCATGTTTAGGCTGCGATAAAAGTGTGATAAGTAATTTAGTGCAACGTATGCATCATACCGGTAGTAATATGCTGGCTAAGGAGAATTATTGCTGACTGAAACTCTCTCGAGCTGGGGAACTGATTAAAGTGTTGCAGGCAGTTTTGTTGGGGTTGTCGAGACAAATTGTCCTTGGGAAGAAGCAGAAAGCAACATTAACCGATGTAAGTTTTATAATAGTTCTATAGTAAGCATTTTTGAAATCGTCACAAAATAACTTACATAATGTTTTAAATCTTTTTATATCGTGTTCCTGTAAAGAAAATAATAGAACCATTATAAAACTGTTCTATAATTAGGTTATAAGCACGACCATAAGTCATTTAATAACTGAATTGGGAGACTGCTATATTTTTATCGGTAAAAAGCGTGCTCTTGTAAAGAAGATAATAGAACCATTATAAAACTGTTATAAAATTAAGTTGTAAGCATGATCTAAAGTCATTTAATAACTAAATTGGGAGATTTCTATCTTTTTATTGGTAAAAAGCTAAATAACCGTCACAAAATAACTTATATAATGACTTACAGCTAGCTCTATATATCATGCTCTTATAAAGAAGATAATAGAGCCGTTATAAAACTGTTCTAAAATTAGGTTGTAAGCACAATCATAAGTCATTTAATAGCAAAATTGGGAGCCTTCTATCATTTTACCGTTAAAAAGCTAAAATAACCAGCATCCGTAGTTTAATTTTCACAGCATCCATAAAATAATTTATATAGCTCTTATAAAACTCATAAATCTGGACAAGCTGAATAGAGTTCCTGTACACCATTATATTTATAATTTTGCAGTTTTATACAAGATTTGATATATTGGGGAGTGTACCAGAACTTCTAATTCTAATAGTTTTACAAGAGGATTTCATAGGAGCTTTATAATAAACTTAACAGGTGCTCTGAAAATGTTACTATGAGGTGCTCAATAGTTGTATTAGTGTATTAATTAAGAAGTAGTTTTATGACTGTATTGACTCATATCACTAATAAGAGATTATGTCTTTATAAGATATTATAGAACTATTTGGCTTCATTAGATTGCCTCAAAGCATTTCAATAAATTGTAAATATGATTATTCTTAGCCAGAACCATTACCAGCACGAGTCTTAACTATTTTATACTCATTTGCTAAAGTGCTTATACTACTTAGTAATACACCACTAAAGGAACCCTCGATATAAGTTTTGTAATAGTCCTATAACCAACATTTTTGAAATCGTTACAAAATAAATATGTTTATATAATGGCTTGAGGCTCTATAAGGTATATGTCGCAAATCTTGAAAAGAGGATAATAAAACTCTTATAAGACTGTCTCAAAATTAGGCTGCAAGAACGTCTTTAATTGTTTTATAACCAAATTGGGAGAGTTGAACCACTCACATATAGTTATTGTGCCAGTTTATTCTCAAGGTTTCCAGGTACCTTTAATAAAGAACTAATTTCCTCAAGTAACTTTTTCCAAGACGGACGTCGACGTTTAAAATTATTTAAAAAATTTGGCCGATAAATAATACTACCTTCATAGATTTATAATATAACTGTTATAGAACCATATTATCTTTAATAAGAGACAATGAGTTAATAAGAAATTATCAGAAATGCTCAGACGCAATTAAATAGCTGTTATACAACTATTTGTTTTATAATAGCTATTAGAATGCTGCTCTAGCTGCATAGGAATTATTACAAGTGTTTTAAGGTATAATTTGGTTCTATTGCATACATTATACATAAGCAGTACAATTGTAATTAATTATTTCGTAGATTCGTTTGGATTGTTAAAAAACCATTATATAACCAAGCTCTTTATGTAACTATATTCTATTATAAATATGACTTATCCTATATCATGTATCATGATCCAAAGGATTAATAAACTATTATTATTATAATACCTACTAGTAATTATATTATAAAACAACTTAGCTCATAATGAGTTATTATATAACAAGTCCTTTTAGCTCTGTAAAGTCTACCAAGGTTTCCCTATAGCAGAATTCGGTTTATTACGAACTTATTATACGGTAGCATGTCCTTCTAATTGAATCACGACTGAGCACGAGTTACTTTGGAGAACAATTCAGGCATTAAACAGCCATTATAGGACTACAATTTTTCTAAATGTGCTTTACACTTTTTTAGTTTTATAAAAGATATTTAATGCCGCTACTAGATTTCCGAAAGCCATCTTAAAGAATCATCTTTATAATCAAGAATTGTTAACGATATGAGTCTATTGCTTTATAATCAGTTGGAATGCCTATGATACCTGGTAATACATTAGAAGAGCAACCTAAGTATATAAGTCATATAATAGTCCTATAACAACATTTTTTAAGTCGTTACTAAATAAACAAGCTACGTAATGACTTGGAGCTCTATAATAGGTGTATCGAGAATCTTGAAAAGAAATTTAAAAAACCCTTATAAAACTGTCTATCATTAGGTCATTAGAATGCTCTTAGGTTATTTCTAATCGGACGCATTATTAACAATTTCACGGTAAAAACACCTTGGGAGTCACCAAAAACATAAACGCCGAGATATAATCGTGCCACTCTATTTTCGAGGTTCCCAGGCACTTAGTATTGTTTATAGTATTATTACGGTTCATACGAAGAGAAATTTCTTATAAAATATCTTTAATAACTGTCGTAAAACCTGGATGTTTTTTATGATTTTACCCCGAGGGTGTAATTTAATACTTCCTTTGCCTATATAATAGATGCGTTGACCATTTTCACGAAAGGGGAGTTATAAATTGTAACCCTCTTTTTTAAGTACCATAAAACACTTATGGACTTTTTATTAAACCACTTTTTTGCAGGCGCGGAAGAGAAGCGCCTCAGCTATTCTAAAACCTGGCGATATTTTAATATTGTAGCAAGCAGAGCCGTTTATTTATGTGCCTATTGTCAGCTTTCAGTAAATTCATATTACTTGCTCTACTAAAAGTAAAATAAGGGAACAAGCTCTCCGGTATGTGCCAATTAGGCTTGTTAAGGTGCAGTTATTCATATCTCTTTACAAAAATTTAAATACTTGAGTTTTCAAGAATTTAAAATTCGATTCGAGATTATGGCGAAGGCGCCGCTGCCACTGGACTAAAACATCGCGTTTTCTAGATGTACTTGCTGTACATTATATCAAGCAGTGAGTGTTTAGTAAAAACTTCTTAGGAGAAGAAAAAAAAACCTTTGATTAAATTTTTTCCTCAGCCCATTCCGTGCTAATTTTTGGCGGAGTCGCCAGTCTCACTGAGTCAATAGTCAATAGACGGACTCTTGTCACTTCACGAATTTATTTTCGCCCCTTATTAATATATTTCGGCGTAAGGGCATTAACAAACGCTGATTTATCCATTTCTGGTGTTAACGATGCGATATTTGAGACGAAAAAGGTTCCCGGCCTTAAATAGGTTTTCGGATATTATGAATTTAAATTAGAAAAGTTTTTCAAATAAATTACATAAAAAATGATATTTTTAACGACCACTTTCGTGGCTAACGCGGCCTAAGGAATGCAAATGTTAAGAAACACCCGAAAGCGAATTTACATATTTTCGTTTGAACAGGTAAAACTGGATTATTCGTCAAAAAAGGGGGAAATAAGAATAGATATTTATTCACCCACATCAAGCGCGATATAGGCACCTTTCTATGTCAATATTTTGTTGGCTGCATAAAAAATATATTGTTCAGGCACAACCAAATGTTTTCCTGCAGAGATACATTAAAACTGTGTTGAAGTTATTCAAGTTTCATTAATATATACTTCAATTTCGATACACATAGGTACATATAACATACTTTAGCGCATCCACCAGGGCTTCGATAAACTCGAGATCCTTTTCTGGTCTTCTATATATTTTTTATTTCGAATTTAGTTAGTGCTACGATCGTGTGTCGGTACGCTGCTGGTCTTAAGGAACAGTACATTATTATTTCAACATCTTATAATAATTATGCAAATTTAACGGTTTCTTATAATGCTATCTGGGATTAAACTGGAAGAATATGCACCCAGTTAACCGGAAACTGGGATATGAAAAGACATTAACGTTGATAATGCTCCCAATGGCGCGGAGATAGGATCTTACAATATCATAAGTATTATATAAGTTGTATTTCCTCGTTTGGGTATCTCTGCTACTTGAAACGTTGCAGACTTGAGGACGCAAATGGTTATGTTATATTTTTTTCATACTTACAAATATGTTGAGTGAATACTTAAGAACATTTGGACTCAGTTATGTCTTTCTTATTTATAAGCCGTAAATAATGAATGCACAGAATGCCGCATTTAACTTATACTCTAAATGTATTTTGATTCCTGCATATGGACTTATTTCCATCCCGAGGGACTCGTTTAAAGAAACTCACATTTATTTAACATACTGTAGAGCAAGTACATCGAGAAAACGTCACGTTTTAATCTTTTGGTAGCGGCACCTTCGCCAAAATCTCGAATCGAGTTTTAAATACTCGAAAACTGTCCAGTATTTGAATTTTTACGGCTAATTGAGTTTGTCCTGTTATTTTACTTTCAGCAGAGCAAGTAATATGAATTTACTGAAAGCTGATAATAGGCACATAAATAATCGGCTCTGCTTACTACAATATTAAAATATTGCCAGGTTTTAGGATAGCTGCGTCGCTTCTCTTCCGCGCTTGCAAAAAAGTGGTTTAATAAAAAGTCCATAAGTGTTTTATGGTACTTAAAAAAGAGGGTTACAATTTATAACTCCCCTTTCGTGAAAATGGTCAACGCATCTATTATATAGGCAAAGGAAGTATTAAATTACACCCTCGGGGTAAAATCATAAAAAACATCCAGGTTTTACGACAGTTATTAAAGATATTTTATAAGAAATTTCTCTTCGTATGAAACGTAATAATACTATAAACAATACTAAGTGCCTGGGAACCCCGAAAACAGAGTGGCGCGATTATATCTCGGCGTTTATGTTTCGGTGACTCACAAGGTGTCTTTACCGTAAAAATTATTAATCCAGTGGCAGACGCAACCTGTCATTACTTTTTTTTGGGTATTTTAGGAAATTATCGCCTAATATAGCGGCCAAAAATACTCACGGCCGATATAGAAACAACCTAAGAACTTTCTTACGACCTAATAATAGAAAGTTTTATAAGGGTTTTTTAATTTCTTTTCAAGATTCTCGATACATTCCTTATAGAGCTTTAAGTTATTACGTGGACTTGTTTATTTAGTAACGACTGCAAAAATATTGGTTATAGGACTATTATAAGACTCATATATTTAGGTTGCTCCTTTAATGTATTACCAGGTATCATAGGAAATCGTTCAATCGATTATAGAGCAATAATTAACAATTATTTAAAGACGAAAGGTGGCTTACGGAAGTTTGATGGAACCATTAAATATCTTTTATAAAACTATAAAATTGTAGAGCATAATTTAGAAAAATATAATCCCTATTTAATGTCTGAATTGTTCTAACAGCTATTATAAAACAAATAGTTGTGTAACAGCATCTGAACATTCCTGTTAATTTCTTATTAACTCATTGTCTTTTATTGAAGATAACACGGTTCTATAACAGCTATATTATAAAGCCGTAAGGGTATTATTTATCCGCTAAATATGTGAGTACTTCTGGTGGTGATCCAGCGATGAAAGCACATAACTCTCCCAATTTGGTTATAAAATAATTTTAAGACGTTTTTGCAACCTAATACTTTGAAACAGCCTTATAAGGGTTTTATTATCGTTTTCTCGAAATCTTTGATATATAACTCGCAGAGCCTCAAGTCATTATTTGAACATATTTAATCTGCAACGATTACAAAAATTTTGGTTATAGAACTATTACAAGACTTATATTGAGTGTTCTTTTAAAGGTTACCAAGTCATATAAGCACTCTAACGAATGATTATGAAAGAGACTCTTACAGTTAATAATTCTTTATAATAGTGGACAATTTATTACGTTGTTTACAGGAATCTAATGAAGCCAAATAGTTCTATAAAATGATCTGCTACAACCAGCAGCGAATTCTTTCGCATTTGACACTAGAAATAATAGTTCTATAGGGGCTATTTAGGCACAACCAAAATTTTCCTATATCTTTTAAAGCCATAATCTCTTATTAGTGATATAATAAGTCAATTCAGTCATAAAGAGCTTCTTAACTAATGCTTCCAACGCTCATGCTAGTAATACGCGCCCCATAGTAACATTTCCACAGTATCTATAAAGTTTATAGTTATAAAGCTCTTATAGAACTCATAGAATAAGAGGTTCCTTTGTATCAATCTTATACAAGAGTTTACAACTGGTATATCGAAGAGTGTTCGAGAATTTCTTTTCAATTTATCCAGATTTATAAGAGTTTTATAAGAGTCTTATAGGAGTCTTATAAGAGGTTTATAAGAGATTCCTAGTAGCTATATAAATTGCTATATAGATGCTGCGGGAATGTTACTATGGTGTCCTAAATGGTTATGTTAGTGATGCTTGTTGTAGCTTTAAAACTATAAAATAGCTTCATAATCAAAGTGTCCATAATGGATATGTATAATATTGGTACAGTTATTGGATTTCAGAATAATTTCATCAAAGCATTCTCAAGTTATCGAAACAGACAGACAAACAGTTTTTGCTATAAACTCGTTACTTACTGTGGGTATTCCACCAAATTAAAACCAATCCCTTTTACCACATTCGTTCGTTCCTAAATATGCATAATGCAGGTATTTATTTTCCGGTTCTATTCAAAGTTGAGCTGGCGGAGGGAGAGTGGTAAGTGGAGGAGGCTTTGAGGGTTGTCTTAGTCCAATTTAATAAAGTGCATCGTGAGTTATAAAAACCAAAATAGAGCCGAGATAAATTTAGCGGAAAATTTATTGTTTACAGTTGATTTAGTTTATTGGGAATTTATAAGGAGCGCTAGTAAAATAGGAATTGGGTAAAGTTCGTTCGGCGGGCGCAAGACGTTATATTCGTTTACACATTCTACGTTCAAGTTAACAGTAATTTTGTTAATAATGGTAATTCTGTATTTACTTTAAACGTTTAACGCGACAAAAGTTGATTCATTTAACTCGACTTTCGTGGAACGTCATAAAATTAGAAAGCAATTCAAATCCTTTGACGACTCGATTTCCCCACTAAACGAACTAGTTTGGATAAAATCTACGATTGTGCTCCTTAAAGGATTGGCAACTTTCTCCTCACATTTGTCCATTAACGAGAGAAGGGACCTGAGGACCTCGCCCTCAAGACGTGATATATAGCCCGGCGGACTCGTAATATTTACCGATCGTCTCCCTATTCTCGATTCGGTCGCAACAGATTATCACTTTCAGCACTTTTCGATGATATCGAACGGATTGTTACTTTTAAATTAATAGAACCGCATAAAGGCATACGTAACAATTCGTAAATTTGTATTGTAAGATATAATAAAATTCCATACACGATCTTGATGAAATTCTGATATTGTTAAATATCACTTCGCCGCTTGGCAAGTCGGGGCTCAGAGCCCCAGAGGCTCACATTAAAGGCGGCTGCAAATGAAATTTTTCAAATAAGGTCAGCAAAAATATGACCGGGCACACGGCGCATTACGCCACCCCTGCCTGGATATCCATTTATATTTAAATATGATCAGGGCACGCCGGCCCATAAAATTATTTTGGTTTGCAGATTGAGTCGGTCGAATGTATTTGGGGGACGTACTCGTACGGTATGTCGCTGCGATTCTATGAAACGTCGGTAAGTGGGTAATTTTGTTTAACATTGTCTCGAATGGTCATATAAAATCGATCGGGTCAGCGGAGGGACGTGCGAAGAATGTTGATAGATACAAGTACTGGGAGTCGCGAAACTTATTTATGTAATGAATCCCTTAGACGCTCTTGATCGTAAAACAACTGTTCACTCGAACATGATGTGGATATATTGGATCCCGTATTGAATTGAACTTTTTATGATATCCCAATAAAATCTAACGGTGATGTTTCCAAATCGTACGATCTCGTATTCGCGAAGCTCTTAAATATTTAATGGAACCTCGGGTAATTGATTGATAGCTTAAACATTTCTCTTACATAACGCTCTCAAAGGGGTCGTTAGTTTTGTTATACCGGGCGAGGCGGGATACACTTTATCACTTCTGTTATTGCTTTTTTTGGGCATTACGCAATTTTTCTGGAAAGTAGTAAAATTGTAAAGTAAATAAACCCTGGATGTACGTTGGTAAATTCTGATGATTACAGAATGTAATATATAATAACCTCTTATGAAATAATTGCCTATAATATTAAACTTCTTCTCCGACTTAATCAGTAGCTGCAATCCCCATAAATAAGTAGGGTCAGAGATGGATGCACAGAAGAGTTAAACAAACAGAAGAAAGCCCTAAGAAAAAACACGACTTTTAGAGCTTTTACGGTCAAGCAATTCGTTTAGCTTTCATACGCCCTCCAAGTCTAGGCTGTGAAAAACCTTCGATTTCGACATTTTCTCCACGTTTTTCTGCTGAAGTTAATCGACCGTTAACAGTAGAATGAAAGCCCCATAAACTAAATTGTCATAAGCTAAAATTACCCACCAAAATGATCACGAGAACTTTTACAGGCAAGTAATTCGTTTAGCTTATAAGCGCCCTTCAAGTCTAGGCTGGGAAACCCTCGTTGTAAACGTTTTCTCCACGTTTCTCTGTTGAAGTTAATCGACCGTTAATAGTAGAATGAAAGCCCCATAAACTAAATTGTCATAAGCTAAAATTACCCACCAAAATGATCACGAGAACTTTTACAGGCAAGTAATTCGTTTAGCTTATAAGCGCCCTTCAAGTCTAGGCTGGGAAACCCTCGTTGTAAACGTTTTCTCCACGTTTCTCTGTTGAAGTTAATCGACCGTTAATAGTAGAATGAAAGCCCCATAAACTAAATTGTCATAAGCTAAAATTACCCACCAAAATGATCACGAGAACTTTTACAGGCAAGTAATTCGTTTAGCTTATAAGCGCCCTTCAAGTCTAGGCTGGGAAACCCTCGTTGTAAACGTTTTCTCCACGTTTCTCTGTTGAAGTTAATCGACCGTTAATAGTAGAATGAAAGCCCCATAAACTAAATCGTCATAAGCTAAAATTACCCACCAAAATTATCACGAGAACTTTTACAGGCAAGTAATTCGTTTAGCTTATAAGCGCCCTTCAAGTCTAGGCTGGGAAACCCTCGTTGTAAACGTTTTCTCCACGTTTCTCTGTTGAAGTTAATCGACCGTTAATAGTAGAATGTAAGCCCCATAAACTAAATTGTCATAAGCTAAAATTACCCACCAAAATGATCACGAGAACTTTCACAGGCAAGTAATTCGTTTAGCTTATAAGCGCCCTTCAAGTCTAGGCTGGGAAACCCTCGTTGTAAACGTTTTCTCCACGTTTCTCTGTTGAAGTTAATCGACCGTTAATAGTAGAATGAAAGCCCCATAAACTAAATTGTCATAAGCTAAAATTACCCACCAAAATGATCACGAGAACTTTTACAGGCAAGTAATTCGTTTAGCTTATAAGCGCCCTTCAAGTCTAGGCTGGGAAACCCTCGTTGTCAACGTTTTCTCCACGTTTCTCTGTTGAAGTTAATCGACCGTTAATAGTAGAATGAAAGCCCCATAAACTAAATTGTCATAAGCTAAAATTACCCACCAAAATGATCACGAGAACTTTTACAGGCAAGTAATTCGTTTAGCTTACAAGCGCCCTCCAAGTCTAGGCTGTGAAACCCTCGTTGTAAACGTTTTCTCCACGTTTCTCTGTTGAAGTTAATCGACCGTTAATAGTAGAATGAAAGCCCCATAAACTAAATTGTCATAAACTAAAATTACCCACCAAAATGATCACGAGAACTTTTACAGGCAAGTAATTCGTTTAGCTTATAAGCGCCCTTCAAGTCTAGGCTGGGAAACCCTCGTTGTAAACGTTTTCTCCACGTTTCTCTGTTGAAGTTAATCGACCGTTAATAGTAGAATGAAAGCCCCATAAACTAAATTGTCATAAGCTAAAATTACCCACCAAAATGATCACGAGAACTTTTACAGGCAAGTAATTCGTTTAGCTTACAAGCGCCCTCCAAGTCTAGGCTGTGAAACCCTCGTTGTAAACGTTTTCTCCACGTTTCTCTGTTGAAGTTAATCGACCGATAATAGTAGAATGAAAGCCCCATAAACTAAATTGTCATAAGCTAAAATTACCCACCAAAATGATCACGAGAACTTTTACAGGCAAGTAATTCGTTTAGCTTATAAGCGCCCTTCAAGTCTAGGCTGGGAAACCCTCGTTGTAAACGTTTTCTCCACGTTTCTCTGTTGAAGTTAATCGACCGTTAATAGTAGAATGAAAGCCCCATAAACTAAATTGTCATAAGCTAAAATTACCCACCAAAATGATCACGAGAACTTTTACAGGCAAGTAATTCGTTTAGCTTATAAGCGCCCTTCAAGTCTAGGCTGGGAAACCCTCGTTGTCAACGTTTTCTCCACGTTTCTCTGTTGAAGTTAATCGACCGTTAATAGTAGAATGAAAGCCCCATAAACTAAATTGTCATAAGCTAAAATTACCCACCAAAATGATCACGAGAACTTTTACAGGCAAGTAATTCGTTTAGCTTACAAGCGCCCTCCAAGTCTAGGCTGTGAAACCCTCGTTGTAAACGTTTTCTCCACGTTTCTCTGTTGAAGTTAATCGACCGTTAATAGTAGAATGAAAGCCCCATAAACTAAATTGTCATAAGCTAAAATTACCCACCAAAATGATCACGAGAACTTTTACAGGCAAGTAATTCGTTTAGCTTATAAGCGCCCTTCAAGTCTAGGCTGGGAAACCCTCGTTGTAAACGTTTTCTCCACGTTTCTCTGTTGAAGTTAATCGACCGTTAATAGTAGAATGAAAGCCCCATAAACTAAATTGTCATAAGCTAAAATTACCCACCAAAATGATCACGAGAACTTTTACAGGCAAGTAATTCGTTTAGCTTACAAGCGCCCTCCAAGTCTAGGCTGTGAAACCCTCGTTGTAAACGTTTTCTCCACGTTTCTCTGTTGAAGTTAATCGACCGATAATAGTAGAATGAAAGCCCCATAAACTAAATTGTCATAAGCTAAAATTACCCACCAAAATGATCACGAGAACTTTTACAGGCAAGTAATTCGTTTAGCTTATAAGCGCCCTTCAAGTCTAGGCTGGGAAACCCTCGTTGTAAACGTTTTCTCCACGTTTCTCTGTTGAAGTTAATCGACCGTTAATAGTAGAATGAAAGCCCCATAAACTAAATTGTCATAAGCTAAAATTACCCACCAAAATGACCACGAGAACTTTTACAGGCAAGTAATTCGTTTAGCTTATAAGCGCCCTTCAAGTCTAGGCTGGGAAACCCTCGTTGTCAACGTTTTCTCCACGTTTCTCTGTTGAAGTTAATCGACCGTTAATAGTAGAATGAAAGCCCCATAAACTAAATTGTCATAAGCTAAAATTACCCACCAAAATGATCACGAGAACTTTTACAGGCAAGTAATTCGTTTAGCTTATAAGCGCCCTTCAAGTCTAGGCTGGGAAACCCTCTTTGTCAACGTTTTCTCCACGTTTCTCTGTTGAAGTTAATCGACCGTTAATAGTAGAATGAAAGCCCCATAAACTAAATTGTCATAAGCTAAAATTACCCACCAAAATGATCACGAGAACTTTTACAGGCAAGTAATTCGTTTAGCTTACAAGCGCCCTCCAAGTCTAGGCTGTGAAACTCTCGCTTTAGACGTTTTCTCCACGTTTCTCTGCTAACGTTATTCGATCGTTAATAGTAGAATGAAAGCCCACAAACTAAAGTGTCATAAGCATACAACTATCTGCTAAAATGATCACGAGGAAAACTTTTACGGTCAAGTAATTCGTTTAGCTTACAAGCGCCCTCCAAGTCTGGGATGTCCTCGATATTGACGTTTTCTCCACGTTTTTCTGCTGACGTTATTCCATCGCTTAGTAGTACGAAAATTCGACAAAAGGAATTAGCTCTGTAAGACTTCAAATTATGTACAAAGACGATGATAACAACTTTTACCGTTTAGCTTCCATGCGACATCCAAGTTCGGCGGTTGTAAAAACACATCAGCTTACGGCATTCAACGACTTGCGCGCTGCAACTCAAACTCAACGAGAAACCTGTACAATGTTTTATCGATATAGTTGCGCGGTTGTATGCCACTTCCCAATAGTCAGCAAATATTAAAAACCCATGAACATTTTGCGTATTCGTCAAAAGCAAAAGTTCAAAATCAATTTGCGTCACACGCCACATCCAATATGCCAACAATGATATCGGAGTACTCAATTTGTCACTTTTAAAGTATACTTTGAGGGTGGCGTCGGACCCCAAACCAAACTGCACACTTGTAAAATGTTCCTTCAGGGGACACTCTGTGTTGTACCTAATCTATAACAGCAACACGTATACGGGCCGTACTGATTTATGTCTTCCCCATACCTACAGAGCAAGGTTTATGCTTATGCATTTTTCACTGATGAGGAGGCGGTGCAACAACTGCGTTTACCCCAGCGCCCCACTCGGTCAGTATAGTTTATATACAGGAATATAAGGTTCTGGCGAATAAATCACATACAGAATCCTTCAGTGCACTGTCATGTAAAATGAACTGAAACCAGCCGACTGCTCACGTTTGGCTTGCTGCAAGTCATCATTTATTTTGAATGTATGGCTTGAAAGCTTTTCATAAATATTATTTGTCTAGACTGATGACATATCTCGCTCCCAGATGATGTGTCATAACTTTAACGGAGTAGAGAGAATGTAATTTTGAGGTGAAAATATCCTATAATATACTCTTCATTGTTTGATAAACCACGGACCTTATAGGAGTGGGCAACTTGCTTTTTAAGAACTATGGAATACTGAATTTGCTGCCCCGTATGTAAATTAAAAAAATAAATAAAAAAAAATACTTAAAAAAAAATAAAAAAATGCGTCGGTTTTTTTTTTTCGATACAGTTTCCAAAAGAGGCACTGCCATTCAATTTAAAACGCCTATAATGTATCAGTGGTGGTAAACTACATTTCCACGCACCCCCGCCAGTTTAATCCGACGCGACGCCGAGGGAAAAGTATTCTCCGACAAGTTGCCTTTGCAATGGAATAATCCCTTTTGCTGCGCCGACAAGCAGCATCAGATTACTGCTTTCGGAACTACTTAATCAAAATAAATAACCGTTTTTACGTTGCGATACAAAGAAAGCCAGTCTGTTGAGTCCTCGACGATAAGAATGTGGCGCAATGGCCGGAAGGCCCTGATAGCACTTAATATTCTAGTTACTAGTTGTCGTGAGCTACTCAGCCAAGTGTGTATTGAACGGGCTTTTCAAAGTCTCATTAAAATCTACGACTGCAGGGAATTTACGGTTTGTGCTGAGATACGCTCCAGGATTATATTTTCCTGTCTACTTCCTTGTCTATACCGACAGGATGAGATATTTAAATATCGCAAATAACCGAAATAAATACGGATCTGCCATCGTACATCGGATCCGCCTGTTGTTCCGAATAATTCGACTTAACAAAGCCATCCTGGAATTGATCGGAGATTTACCCCAGCAGTATTCGTATTGTATTTACTGACAGAGAAACCTATAAAACGTAAAATTCCTCGTGAAATTCCGTAGGGCAGTAACTCAGGGTATCAAAAAACGTAAATGCTTTCTAATACTGCAGGACTGAAATACTACTTGATGTGCAACACAACTCTTGGAAATTTATGGCTCAAGGTCCGAGAACTGCAACAGGATAGTTTCTCTCCTTTACGTGCCTGCACATATTGTAACAATTTGTAAGAATGTAAGAGAGAAAGTGACACAAATCCACAACGAGAATTTATCGCGCCATATAGTACAGAAAGAAATATTATTAAGATTTTTACCAAGCTCTTTAGGTGTTCCCAATAATGAACAAAAAAATTAACAAACAGTTTTAATTTATTGTTTCCCATCCCCCGTGTTAGCTTTCAGCGAAGATAAATTCACGATGATCCCATATCGAAGACAATTCCTCAAGATAAACAAATTCATAATTGTCATTCAATAGGGGTTTGTTCAGGCACTTTGCGAAACATATTATTTTACATGGAGGTTATTACCATAAATCAACCCTTGCAAAGGAGATCCATATCTGAGATCAAGTATCGTGTGAACTATGCCGAGTTTTCAACAGTGGCGGCGCCCAAACTCGACCCGAACTTATGCTGCGCCTCTCTCGAACAGGCTGGGGTAAGTCCTTTACATCCCGCTTGATAGAAATTTGTTGACATGCTTTGCAAACTTTACTCCTCCACAGAGCGGGAACTCCGAAGTGCTCTTAGGGTGACCAAATGCGTGAATTCGCGGACATCTGGATGCCACAAGAACCTATCGATATATATCGATAGGTCCTTGTGTATACACTATTGGTAAGGTCCAATCTAGGTGGCCGATATAAATGCATCAGACGGAGATAACTTAAAGCATTTACAAGTTAAACAGACAACGCGCTATCCCCTACCTTCCACCTTCCATTCTTTACAACACGCAGTCGAAGGGGACCGATAACTGTGTCGTCCGGCCGCGATGTCGCGCCCAACAATTATTCATTAATAAGCCTTTCTCCTGCGAAGTACAAACTGTTATTTTTAAAATACAAGTTTTTATTTCGTGTTTAGGTTTAAGGCTAATAAATAACATCAACTCTTAAACCGCTGTTGTATTATCAAATGCAACAGCGATAAACATGATAAAAGAATGAAAACATCGTGAAAATATCTCACGGCCGTAAGCTGACACATCCCCTCTTTAGTAGGAGTGTAGGAATAGTTAGGCGTCTCTTGTTAACTGAAGGCTTTGCCCCTATGTATCTTCTTTCTTAGTTGCATTACAGATTTCGCACTCTAAATTGAACCTTGCCAATAGTGTATGTATATACCGTGCAACGTCCAATGGCTACCGGGCAATGAAATTTGTTCAGGCAGAGCGGTAATACACCCATTCGGGGTAAGTTTTGTAACGTTGGGGTTATCGACAAAGCTGCCCCGCGCTTTTCGGAGTTAGTGGGGTAAAATCGGAGACCGTGAAAGTGTTTATAGCCCATCTAGGTGGTGTTATTAAAACTTTGGTCAACCGTGTCGCGTAATGGATGCAGAATATTCCGACACTAACTGCAGGACTGGCCGTCAGGTGTTCGGCTCATTTACTCTCTGCATACCGGGCTCCCGTCTACATTTACCAAGGAAGGAGGAGGAAGAATGAACTTACCTCCAAGCTTTCCGGTATGAGCTGAAAATATCTGGGCTACTTGGTCAAGATAGCCGCTCTAATAATCGGTGTAGCCATCTTGGGGTATCTCCCCCTCTCTCCCATTAACTGTGCAGGATGTGTGGCAAGCGGCAATAATTAAGACTGATGCTTCCCGTATCGTCCCGTCCATCACAAGTATAATATAGAATTGTTATATAGATGACAGAACGTTGGACGTTTCGTAAAAATATTTTATTGGCAATTATTTCTGTCGGTTTCGCGCTTAATAACGGTCGGATGAAGCGCCGCCACTGGAGCCATTATGATGTAAGTATGCAAATTGTCGGTGCTGATACCAGCTCTCGAAAGTACTTTGTATCTGGATCTTGACTTTAAGGAACCCAATCAGAGACACCTGCGCCTAAAAGCTCCTAAGGTCTGCGATTAACTTGGTTTAACTTAACAATTCAAGAAGGTGCTACGATGCCGTTCATTCTCCCTCTTCTTTATTAATTTTATTCTAATTTAGTTATGTCATGCTTTGCTATTCAAATTTCGACTCTTAGTCTTTGTATACAAAACCAATTTTGTTTGTTGAGACATTTACATTATTTGGGATTGAAAAATTATACAAGATGGAAATTATAAGTATTCCGGCATAAAATCAAGTTCCCAAGTTAAAGCGGTCTTGAGAGTTCAACTTCAATTTTTTATTAAAATAGTCCTTAACTGTTTATTGACTTGCTGAGTTTTGAATAAACAGTATTTTCGACGAACAGACAGAAGGACATTCAGAAAGTCGTTCCAAATTCAATAAGCAACGCATTGGTGCTCTATAGCCGATGTTGAGGTTTCAGTCCGGTGGCCTTAGATCAGGAGCCATAGCTGGCTATTCCCTAGAATCCCTGCTTCTTATCTGTTTTAATTTCTAATGTGAGTGGGGCTTTGCTAGGCTTGCCCATTCGCAAGCTGGATGCATTAGATGCCAGGACGGATGATAACGGAGACGTAATTTCTCAAGCATTAACACCGTTGACAGTTGTTTAGTCTCGTACCGTGCAACCGCAAAATTCCAGCTAAACTATTTCGCTCTCCTCACAACAACTATTTCAAAATGTGCAACGAAATCGCAATTACACGAAAACAGAAGGATAGTTTAAAAACTTTCCGCTGGAAACAATTTATTTGAGCTCAACAAAAAAAAGAATAAATTCGTTCTTTCACGAGAGCCACACACTACGGATGGCGAGTTTAAATTCATTAGTGTCTTTTCAATGAAATCAATAAGTTTAATTATACTTCGATGGCGCACAATTTGAAGAGAATCGAATTTAAACAATACTGATGAAGGAGCCTAAATTACCAGGGAATAAAGAACAACGCGAAACAAAGTGAATAAAAGCCAGCCCCATTACGAAGATCGAACCTTTAATTATTCTAATCCATCTTAAAGTCAACTTGTTTATTCTTATTCACTTTTGATCTTTACCGTGTTTACTGGAGCGCAAAAAGTCGAGAGAGGCGGGGAGAGAGTTCACGAAACATAAATGTGACTGAATTCTACACTGTGTAATGTACAGATTGGCCATTAATATACTAGTGAATGGGACGTAAGAGCATAGAGGACTGGGGTAAGCGCCGGACACTCTCGACTTCAGACACACACAAATGGAATGAGGCTCAGATGTAGAGAATCCCATTCAGGCATTTGTTAGAGTCTCTGAAACAAACTACACTTTGGTGTTCCACAAGGACCCGTATTAGGCCCACTTTACTTCTACTTTCCGTTAACGACTTACTCTCTCTAGCAATCTTGCGAATTGACGATGCAAGTGCGTCGCTTTAGAGCTAACCTCAATCTAGCTACTATATTCAACAAATTTTTAATGAAACTTAAGAAAAATAGTCCAAGCGGTCGAGTTAGGTCATATCTAGGAGCTCCTCAATATCTATCGATTATTTTTTTCTAAGAAAACCGCTGCTTTAGTGTACACGCTGTGTATCCGGACGATTCACCTTAAATATTAATATTATGTTTGTCGAAGGCTGCCGCTCATGTTTAATGCGACTGAAATTCGAGGAATGCTATTAAAACCAAAATATTTGTTTCGGGGCACCTCCACCGCATTCCGGCCTCCTCCAAAACATATCTTAATAAATAAGCTCCGTCTTCTTCGGATCCGCGTTCACTTTCAAACACAAATTACTTTTTGTAACATCATAATCGTTCTCCGCGATGGAATTCTAAAGTAAATATTATTCTCCTTTGATTGAACGAGTTTTAGAGATGTCATTTCATAATTTATGTACCGGAGAAAATGTTTATTTTAATTTCCATGTAGATGCTACATAAATAAATTTTTCAATATTTGATTTTAATAATTTTCTACGGTGGCGTGGAGGTAGGCAGAGATTTATTGATTGTCTGTTGTGTCACTTAAATTAATTACAGAAGTTGTACACCTATGGCCGTATCACTGAATCATCTGGAATTATGCTTGGTTTTATACTGTAATAAAACTTTATGATGATAGTAATCTACTATCGCTTGAAAGTCACTTAAAAATGATAAAATTTTATTTGCAATAAAATTTAAGAAGGAATCATTTTTAACCTAAGACTCGTAATCCCTTCGGTTTTAAAGATCAATCCGGTTCTAGATAGCGTTTTCATATAAAGGAAATTGCAACTTGGCAATTTTAGATATGGAGTCAAATATTCCTTTAATCCGATGAAATAAAATTTCCCTTACAATTCCAGCAATACCATATTAATTCAGGATTTAATTTGCAGGTTGACCTAATTAAGTGCCAAACGCTCTTGGCAAGCAATGTGCTATGGCTGGATTTCAAATTTTGTCTGGCAACATGTGCGTTATTCCCATCACATTATTTTTGACCAATTAGGAGCGTCTATTTTGTGTAAATTTTTTATTCTCAAGGGCATAATTTTTTCCTCTGAAAAATTACCATCATTTTTCCTTTAAAAGTCATGCATAATTAATTTTTTTCCTCTTAATGTGCATCATGGAATTTTATCCTCTAAAAACAAGCATGATTATGATGTGTATTTAGGTGTATTATGCAATTGTGAATACGGCAATTTTTCTTTTAAAAAATAAATAAGATTCAATTTTCTTGTTTAAAAGGCGGCTTGACAAATTTTTTTCTCCTAAAGATTGTGTATAAGGCAATTTTTCCTTTAAGGAGCACGCCTGACACAATTTTTTCCTCTAAAAAACGAAAACGACTCAATTTTTCCATTCAAAAACGTGCATAATAAAATTATTCCTCTAAGAAACGTATATAATGCAATTTCTTCCTCTAAAAAATGAATAAGATTCAATTTTCTTGTTTAAAAGACGGCTTGACAACATTTTTTCCCCTAAAGACTGTGCATTAGACAATTTTTTCCTTTAAAGAGCACGTGTGACACAATTTTTTCCTCTAAAAAACGAAAGCGACTCAATTTTTCCATGAAAAAAACGTACATAATAAAATTCTTCCTCTAAAAAACATACATAATGCAATTTTTTCCTCTAAAAAATGAATAAGATTCAATTTTCTTGTTTAAAAGACGGATTGACAACATTTTTTCCCCTAAAGATTGTGCCTAGGGCAATTTCTTCCTTTAAAGAGCACGCGTGACACTCTAGAAAACAAAAGCGACTCAATTTATCGATTAAACATCGTACATAATAGAATTCTTCTTCTAAGAAACGTAAATAAAGTAATTTTTTCCTCTAAAAAATTAATGCAACACAAATTTTTCCCTTAAAAAACGTGCGAGAAAAAATTTTTCTCCAAAAAATGTAAATAGTGCAGTTTTTCCTTTAAAAGCATGTATTATGCAACTTTTTCCTCTGAGAAATGAATACGATTCATTTTTTTTCTTTAAAAACGCGCATAATGCAATTTTTCCTCAGAAATTACACTTTAAACTTGTAAATGATAAACCAAATAACCAGTTTAAAGTTATAATTATATGAGTACAAAGAATTTTTCACTTTTTACAAGCATAGCGGCGAAACCACCTCTATTTGGTACAGTAATCAACCACACCTTACGGTGGCTCCCAGAAAAACATATGTACAAATCTCCGGGCTTTTTTTTTATCAGAAAAATGCTAACCCGCTTGGTTGTGTGATGTTGATGGTTATAAATAATTAAATATATAGAACATTTGGATAGATAATCAAAACGAGGCTATGCAACATCACTGACGTTAACATTAACATCAAAACGTACGTAACGAGAAACAAACGCCGATTTGTTAACCCAGACATCTGTTATTCGCCCAGAGTAAAAACACGGCGTACATGAGCGAACGCTGTTGGTATCGAAAGCACTGCGGTTTTAGGTTTGATTACAAATGGCACATTGAGCAATCAGATACATGCAGGCGAGAAGAGATGTGCTTTTGCTTCACCTATAACTCACTGTCCACTAACGTATTACGGACAGCGATTGCTTTCCCAATTTAATATCACTATCTGAATGTGATTAATCACCAATTCTAAAGGCAAATAAAACACGCTGCAGTTTCCAATATACACCACTTGTACAGTCCTCAATCATACCTGATCCTTTGTCTGTGTATTTTAATTTGACGTAATGGATCGTTTGTTTTAAATCAGAAAACAACTTTATTATTTTCGTATTCGGTTTAAAATAATCGAGAAAGTTGGGAGGGTGAGGAAGACTGATTAACGTCCAGATATGCTTGTGAGTAGTTTATTGAATTGCTGGGATCAATTACTTGATCCAAACGATAAATGCTACATCATCCCGTGTTTCTTATTTTATTTTAGGGCGTTCCAGGGATCTCATCAGTCGTAGTAATTTAACTTTCTCTAGTTTTATTTGATTTATTGTGTTCTAGTTTTCTACTTTCTATTACTAAAGCAAATTAGTCGTTGATGCTCTTGAATAGCGTGTAGTAGGAGAAGGAACCCTTGCAAATCTGAAACCAGAAGATAGCAATTGGAGACCAAAACATTGCGATGGCAATCTGTCTTACCGAGACCAAGGCGTTGATAGTTAGTGGGTAAAACTTCCCAAAAGTTAGACATATTGGACGCTGCATACGAGTCATTGTTGTTACCAGAATGGATTTGAACCGCTCGCTGGAGCTGAACCAATCACAGTCGTACAAAGAGAACATCAACTCTTCGCTCTGGAAAATAAACGAGGAAATGTTTTTGGGTCAGGAGGTGATGCTTGTCTCTCGTGGAGTGAGTTCGATCCCCAGCTCCACTAAAATAAGGTAATGGATGTATGTCCAAAATTTTTCTACCCCCTGGATTTTTCTACCCTCTGGCCTCATCACCGCCACTGGGTTCGAGGCGAGTTGTATTAAAATAAAAACATGTATCTGCATTATCTTTTGCAGTTTGGAAAACAGAACAAACATGGTAATTGCAGGGGAAAGTTATTTAACGCTACGTTACTTACAACTACGGTAACCCCATTACCGAACCAACAATACAGACCGAGCTCCAATAACAAGCATAAGAGGTACTCTAGTTGAGTGAAAAATTCCGGGGACGCAACTGGTATCTGCAAAATACAAACACGTATTTTTAATTTAGTGAAGTTGTGTATCGATTCATGCAGAACATTCCCACATCCTCATGAACTTGCCTAGTCTAGTTTGCTAAAGCTGTGTGATTAGTAACTATGTATGTGTGTTGGAATAATATACACAACAAAACTTATAAATATACAGCAGCCATATTTGCTATATATACTGCTACCTTGTGAGACCCTTTCGGTTTCTCTCAAGCCGACAAGGGCAGGATTGTCCACAATATACTCTACAGGGGAAATTACTGTGCCAATATTTATACTCATTCACTTACACTGGCTGTAACAAATAAACAAGACGCAAAGGCTACGAAAGATATGACTGCTTGTCCTAGCGTCACCAAATTGAATATTGCCTCAAGCTCATCAGCAACCCTAAAATTATATTCATTAGTTAAAATAACCAGTTCGATTTTTTGTATGGTTCTCCAAATCTTCAAAACTTTCTCGCTACAGCCCACTAAGCTTCCAAGTTCATTAAGATAAACTAACAACAATTTTTGCTATGGGGACTTACTTTTTTATTGTGGGGACTTACATTCTTGCTGTGGGGACTTACGTTTTTATTATGGGGACTTACGTTTTTACTATGAAGACTTACTTTTTTACTGTGGGGACTTACTGTCTACGTACCTTAACAGCACAATTAGGTGTCTAATTACAAGTGTTAGCTCTTTATACAGTTCCTCTTCTAGCCTCGGTCGCTTCTCATCGCGAAAAGTCTGCAAATTTACCGACAATCCCAACCGTTTCAGCACCCTTTGCCTGATGGTTTTCACCGCGCCGCTCAATATTAGCAGCTGAGTCTTGAGGCAGTTCAGCAGAGCTGCGTAGAAGGCGTCGTGGCCTTAAAACAAGAATAGCATGTTACAAATAATGAACAGTACTAGTGGCGAATAAATGGAATATATTATTCGCTTTGAGGTTCGTAAAATAAAACGTGGGTTTACTAAATATTTATGACATTGTCAAAGTGGATGCACATTGCACATGCAATTTGCTGCTATTTCTATCAGTTCTTTTATGCTGCACCTTTGTTCTTTAACTACTTACATCCAATGTACCAGGCCAGCGCACAAAGGGAGAAATCCATAAAGACAAAAACCAATTCGCATTTCCGTTTGGTATCCGATGGGAGCGGGATATAAAAATAATATGGCACAAAATCATAGCAGGTCATGTTTGCTTCAAAATTGTTCCCCTTTACCTCGAGGTTTATGGATATTTCTGATGAAAGGTGAGCGGTTACTCCCACAAGGGTGTAGATGATGTAAAGCTGAAATGTTTTAACTCAGTTATTAGCAATTATCAAATGGATACGTACCACAACAGTGAACCGGTGACTCTGCTTTTTCCCTTCAGAGAATATGCGACCAGGATCGTAATCACCTACTGGTTCGTATTGATACTTTTCGTCCTGCAGTGTATCTATAACAGTTTCTAGTCTATCGTGCTGAATCAACAAAATGCTCACTTTCATGATGGACAACACGGTGGACAGCAGCAGCCCAAACTGGCTAATCAGCTTGTTGATGTCCTTACTGGTCTCCTTAAACATCATGAACTCCAGACAAATAAACCCCACTGCCGACGCGTACATCACAACAGACCACAAGTATTGAAGGAACCTCCGCCTCTTGGACACTCCTTCGGCTTTGAACAACCAAAGGCCAGATACATTATGAGTTAGCTCGTTGGTACGGAAAAAGTCGCCGAGATAGCCGCTACGTTCAGCCATTAGACTCTGATATGTGTGATCAATTCCTATGCCTTACGTGCGTGGAAACCCGACAGCTGCTGTGGCAGAGCTGTAATTAATTTTCTGAAAAATCGGCGACGTAGTGCGGGCAGACAAGCGCCGGATTGCGATAATTATGGATTACCGACAAAGGCAGGCCACGTAGGGCTTGATATACGCTGCAACTTGGATTTGTTCTGTTGGGAATGGGGACTCAGCAACTGTTGGTGGTGAGCATGCTTTGCGAAGTGGTTTTGCGAAAAAACAAATGAACTTCTTTTGTGCAATATTTGTTGTTGTAAATGAATTCTGCAGAGGAAAAATGTAACAATTTGTTTAGCAGATACCAGAAGACAAATTCCTCCATAGGCTTAAGCTCCTCAAGGATTTAGAAGGAAGAGAATCATAAAAGTGATAGTTTAATGTTGGGCAGACTTGCAAATGAAGGTGAAGAAGCCTAAAGTCATGACTCCTTAGGAGGCATTAATGGTAACCCATTGGATATGAGATGACTTACTGGAGATTAGGAACCACCACATGAAGTGGTGGCAATGGTAGATAATGTGTTACTGAAGGAAGATGGTTTCACGTGGTACAGTCTAGAGGAAGAAAAGAAAAGAACTAGAGGAGGTGCGGTTGCGTTTTAAAAAGTGTCACTTGAGGACTTGATGATGCAGATAGATCGTTTGGACAATAAAATCAGGAAGTATTTAGCCTGCCTACCTATACTAATTCGTTTATAATTCATGATTTTATTATAGATTGTCGTGTGGATTTCTTTAAAAAATATCTAGCAAAACCGACAGCGTCCAGATGTTCACTGGCAAATGATCATCTATGGTATTGAGGGCTAAGGTTGCCACGTCATCAATGTTTTTTAAAAAGCAATTCAAGTTGCTTGGGCCAATAACTTGAAGACATGGTCTATTAAGGCAAACGATGGACCTGATTTAAGCCCTTTCAACATATTTTCCTGTCCCTCTTATGGGAAAGCAGCTGCTGATGAGTTAATTCGCGCCATGATGTTTTAAATAATACGAAATACTATTTTCTCCGCGAATAATATCGTCTATAGTAAACAACACGTGATGGCGCATCGCGTAAGAATTGAAAAATAGTCACGAGTAAGATGCGCGTTATAAGCAATATATCACCAGACGCAAACAAGCCGCAATAACCCGGGTGGTTTCAGGAAAACCTTCGAAATGTTTTTCTCATTTGTACAAATATACTCGTAAATATTCACGTTGTGTTACTATTTTCGTGGAGAGAAATCGCCAAAAGCCGCGATAACGCTCCCAGTAATATGTTATATAAAAGCTATGCCAGAGCAGAGGCGGTTAGTTACAAGGGTAGTTCTCAAATATATTGTACCCAAGCTAGTAAATAAGTTTGCTTAAATGGATGTTTTATCCTTATAGAAATCAAAATATATCAAATATGGCGACAAAACGAGTTTGTTAACGACAAATATAAAATATTTAAAGCATATTTGAAGCTAACTTAACTTAACTTCTTGAGGGGGGGAGTGTAACGTTTTTTTCATTACCTAATAAAGTCTTGGAGTCATCCGTGTCGCTATGCTTTTCACCTATACTACCCCTTCCGAACTTCCTCTTTCATCAGTTTTTATCCTTACCATGATCATCCTTAAATTATTTTCTCATTCCACACAAAAAATTAACGAAAGGAAATAGATGAGGTTAAAAGTAATGAACATCGATTACAGTATTTTAATTGGATTTCACCAGCAGATTTTTGAGAGTGTTAAACAAACTGCCAAAGATGAAATTCTCGTGGGCGAGGCGTGGGGCACGTCGGCGGATACAAAACAAGGGCAGAATCGAGAACATAATCCTTACATAAGGAGATTCCGGTAACCACGTGAGCCACTAAGAGCTCTTCGGCAAGGAGTGTATTTCGGGACAAACTTAGCTTGATCTTAAGAGCTCCATCGACAAGGTTTATTAATCTGAATTACATAATTCCTTATAGTTCGAGGGCATTCCCTTGAAATCAAGCATTCTCGTGAAGCTGACTTACCCCACGAGCAGTGTCCGATGCTCTTAGGGTTAAAATTAAGTGGAAATATGTAAATACACAGCGAATAGGATGCTTGCATAAGTTAAACGTTTTTATAATGGAAGCAATTCGTTGCAAGGAGGAACTAGTTGGAATAAATTTAATTGGGACAGACATAGTAAACACAAGGGGTGCTCCAATCCCTCCCTTCACTCACCAATCTTGGCTATAAAATATTCACTTTACCTATCGATTCCTCTTCTTGAAAGAAAAATGGTTCCTGTTAATCTAGATGCTGGAATTCCTATAGATTTAAATCTCGAGCCAGGTCATTGGACAATGGACATCCCTTTCCTTCAAATTTGGCAGAACCTTCACCAGTTTTTATGAGGTCTTGGAGAATCAGCTCATCAGGTTCTCTTTCATCAGAAATTGAAGACTCTGGAGACTTTGTGTTGAAATTACGATTTTACGATTTCGGCGGGTCATTCACACATAATAATAATATTAACGGCCCCAACACACTACCCTGAGGGGCTCCAATACGAGCACCATTCTTATCGGATTTTAAGGTACCAATTTGCACCAGGGAAGGATCTAGGTAATGACTAAAATCTATTATACTCGTTTCTGTTGCTAATCTAGTTGTAAGTCCTTATTGGTAGACCATCATTTTCACCCTGCCAATTCATTATGCCTCCTAACTATACACACGCTGTTTACTAAACTTTCCTTAAGTGGTTGATACATCGATGACGTGCTAGTTAATTATTCGCGAGTGCTTAATTACCTCAACACGATAATCATCTCATCCTACATCTTGCACTGGATGGATGATTGATCGCTATTTTGTCACTAACTCAGATTATGATTGCATAATTGGGTATATGAATCGATACAGCTATTAATTCCTGCCGAATGCATTTCGCGACTTTTGTGCAACTTTGTAGTTGGGACTAATTGAACGTGCATAAATGGCGCTCAAATGGGTTTAAGTGTATAGCTTCAGCTCGAACTTTGGCTGTAGTGAACAGAAATTGTGTAAATCAAGAGACGACAAAAATTAAAAAGAAGTAAATCAAATTTTGTTTATTTCTCCTTCTGATAGAGCGAAATAATAAAAATAGCTCCCAGGCGTTGAAAACATAATCCATCCCTCACAAAATCACAACATTCGTATCATAAATTATCCAAATCTTAATAAAGTCTAATATATTTCGCTCTATACGCGTGATTAATCGTTATTTTGTCAGTTTCTCAATTATTGTGTCTAATGGAGAACGACATTAATCGCTTGGCATCAGTATTTAATCAAGACACCTCTGATTTACAATTTTCAGGTTTACAAATTCACAATTTATCTACTTAAATCAATAAAACCTGTCAACGGCCTGTGTAAATTGCTGCGAGATCCATTTTGTGTCGAAATCACGGTAATTTTTGGTATTTATCTTATTAAAACCTTAAGGACGTTTAATCTCCAGCAAATTATATGACAAATTGACGTACCGCGGTGTCTTACAGCGCTTAGAGGTAAAATATCGTGATGAAACAAAAAGGAAATTATGGGTTAATAAAAACAAGCTATTAAAAAAAACGAAGGCAATGCTCATGCAAATGAAAGAGTAGGACCCAAGGGTACTAGATTTTCAAGCTAGTCGTAAGTTCGCAATGCAAACTATGATGAACGAAACATTGATGGACGTAAGGTTGATGGACAAAAAATTGATGAACAAAAGATTGACAGGCGAAAATTAACAGACAAAGATGACAAAAGGCACAAGGACAAAAATGATGAGGCACAATTTTGATGGACGAAACTTATTAGACAAAAGGTTGAAGGACGAAAATGATAGACAAAAGGTTGATGGACAAAAAATAAAGGACGGAAATTGAAGCAATAAAAAGATTGAGGGATGAAATTGATGAATACAATTTTGCTAAACAAAAAATTTATGGATGAAAGGTTGACAGACGGAAAAGTGGTGGAAAATACGTTGATCACAAAATATTGAAGCATAAAAATGATGAATGAATGAAGTTGATGGGCGAAATTTAAGGACAAAAAGTTGAAAGACGAAAATGATGAACGAAAGGTTGATGGACAATAAAATAGTAAATAGAAGGTTGAAAGACAAAAGGTTGAAGAATGAAATTAGGAACATAAGATTGATGAACAATAGATTGATTAATAAATGATGAAAAATTGATAAAATACAGTTTTCCTAAACAAAAAATTCAATTTTGATGTGCAAAATTTAATGGACAAAAGGTCGAAAGACTAAAATGATGGACGAAAGGTTGAGGTACAAAAAAATAGTGGACGAAAAGTTGAAACACAAAATATTGAAGGATGAAATTATGAACAAAAGGTTGATTGATTAATAGAAAATTGATACACGAAAGGTTGATGGAGAGAAGATTGATGAGCAATAGTTAATAAATAGAAGGTTGGAAGACGGCAATAATGGATGAAAGGTTGATGGACAAAAAAATGGTGGACAAAAGATTGACTAGAAAAGGTTGAATGATAAAAATTATGAACGAGAGATTGATGAAGAATAGACTGATTAATAAAGGATTGATGGACAAAATGTTAATGGACAAAAGTGGTGGACTATAATAGGTTGATGACAAAAGGTTGAAGGGTAAAAATGATAGACAATAAATTGATGGTACAATTTTTATGGACGAAATTTAATGGACAAAAGGTTGAAAGACGAATATGATGAACGAAAGGTTGATGGGCAATAAAATAGTGGACATAAGGTTGAAAGACAAAAGGTTGAAAGACGAAATTATGAACAAAGGTTGTGAACAATGGATTGATTAATAAATGATGAGAAATTGAAGAATACAATTTTCCTAAACAAAAAATGTATGGAGGAAAGGTTGATAGACAAAAAAGTTGTGGAAAATAGGTTCATCACAAAAGGTTGAAGGATATAAATGATGGACAATAAAGTTGATGGCCGAAATTTAATGGACAAAAGGTTGAAAGACTAAAATGATGGACGAAAGGTTAAGGTTGAGGTACAAAAAAATAGTGGACGAAAAGTTGAAAAACAAAAAATTGAAGGATGAAATCTTGGACAAAAGATTGATTGATTATGAGAAAATTGATACACGAAAGGTTGATGGAGAAAAGATTGATGGACAATAGTTAATAGATAGAAGGTTGGAGGACGGCAGTGATAGATGAAAGGTTGATGGACAATAAAATGGTGGACAAAACATTGGCTAGAGAAAGTTGAAGGATAAAAATGATGAACGATTGAGGGACAAAAAAGTGGTGGACAATAGGTTGATGACAAAAGGTTGAAGGTAAAAATAGTAGACCATAAATTGATGGTACAATTTTTATGGACGAAATTTAATGGACAAAAGGTTGAAAGACGAATATGATGAACGAAAGGTTGATGGGCAATAAAATAGTGGACATAAGGTTGATAGACAAAAAGTTGAAAGACGAAATTATAAACAAAGGTTGATGAACAATAGATTGATTAATAAATGGTGAGAAATTGAAGAATACAAATTTCCTAAACAAAAAATTTATGGAGGAAAGGTTTGATAGACAAAAAAGTTGTGGAAAATAGGTTCATCACAAAAGGTTGAAGGATATAAATGATGGACAATAAAGTTGATGGCCGAAATTTAATGAACAAAAGGTTGAAAGACTAAAATGATGGACGAAAGGTTGAGGTACAAAAAAATAATGGACGAAAAGGTGAAACACAAAAAATTGAAGGATGAAATTATGAACAAAAGGTTGATTGATTAATAAATAGAAAGTTGATACAGGAAAGGTTGATGGAGAGAAGATTGATTGATGAGCAATAGTTCATAGATAGAAGGTAGAAAAAAGAAATATTGACTACAGAAGGTTGAAAGATAAAAATTATGGACGAAAGGTTGATGAAGAATGGATTGACTAATAAAGGATTGATGGACAAAAGGTTGATGGAAAATAGATTGATTAATAGAAAATTGTTGCACGAAAAATTGATGGAGAAAAGAATTATGGGCAATAGTTAATAGATCGAATGATGGATGAAAGGTTAATGGACAAAAAAATGGTGGACAATATGTTGACTAGAGAAGGTTGAAGGCTAAAATGATGGACGAAAAGTTGATACAGAATAAATTGATTAATACATGATTGATGGACTTGTTGGGCAAAAGAAGTGGTGGACAATGACAAAAGGTTGAAGGATAAAAATGCTAGACAATAAATTTATGGGCACAAATTTCGTGGACGAAGCTTAATTGACAAAAGTTTGAAATTTTAGGGTAAGTTTTATATTTAATTTATATCTCCATTATTGATAAATTTTCAAGTAGTAACAACGACAGATTATCATTTACGTATCAGTGAAAACAACAAAGCTTACATAGTACAACAATCTGCTACTATTATAGACTGATGTTAAATTCGTACAAGTTATAAAAGCGGAGCAGTAACAAATGATATATTGTGACGTTTTAGTACCCACTCCGGCATCGGCATAGAAATTAAGCTGTTTCACAACAAAATACATTATACTTGTCTTGCAAATCAGCCACTTACACATAAGAGACCGGAGCGTGCCCTGCAGGTATGCTTGAATGAATACTTGACATAAAAATAGCGAACAGCATCGATTTGATTTTTATTCATTTGGTGCTAGTAGTTTTAGCCAGCAAGAGGGAGATAAAATAATTTCCTAGCGAGACTTTTCTGCAGGCGTTGTAAGAAAGAACTACTAATTAAAGTAAAATGCTACGCTTAAGGGCAGCGAATAGTCTATTAAACGACAAACTACCGTCTCTTTTGTCTTTGAGTTTTCTAATGCACGCCTTAGCTGCAGAGTAATGAAGCTGGAAGGCTGCATTCTAATGATGGGCCAATTCATCAACAAGTCTTGTTATCTCCGCGGCGTTTGGAGGTTTTCCAACTCAGCAGGAGTGCAGGTCAACAATTGAGCTGATATGCACTCTCTACTAACTAGATCAGACTAGTACAAAGCAAAAATTCACCGCTCGCTATATAACGCTCCCATATATTTTCATTCGGGTGCGGTATTTGCAAAAATACATCAACCCCCGTGACAGATGTATACAGAGTTTGTTTGGCCTTTTAAAAAAACGTTCGAGCACCAGTTCGCTGTCTTTGTTTTACGCGAGGCCCCCGACAAAGACCACCAGATAAACCAGATAGTAAAATTGTCATTAGTTTAATGTAGGTACGGCGGTATCAAAATTGTCCATAGAGTTGAACAATATTTTCGCTAAACAGGGCATAAATCTGTCCGAAGAAACATAACGTTTTCCAACGAACCGGCTGTAATTTGTATCATAACAGTGTCGCTATTAAAATGCAAAAAGGCTCACTAAACCCCCGGTTTTAATTTGTATTTATGAAAGTGCGGTCAAATTTAAAATTAAAACTGCCTAGATACAAATGCAAATGTAAATATAATTGCAACTAGTTTGTAATTTGTAAAATGTTGTATATAATTAATTGTCAAATAACAGTGCCAGATGCAGGGCATACAAAGTCGGTTTTAACTAGCCTTCCCGGGATTTTATTATATCAAAGCACTTGGCATGATCCGAAAGTTATTGCCTAAGCTCAGATATAGATATATACACAGATATACATTCCCGAGCCAGGTAGTTGGGGCAACATAATATTAAGCTAATATTAAATTTTACTTTACAAATCCGTGAAATCGCATAAAACCTGATACGCGGTGCGTAGAGGGTGGCAATGTGTAAAAGGGGGTACAGGGAACGCTCAAAAGTAATCCATACTGCTTTACCCTCAGTCTTTTAAAGTGGGAGGAGAGAAAGACCGGAGAACGTATATCCTCAATACTTTAATAGAGAAGAGGGGGAGTGTAACCTTCATCCCAGATTCTTCAGTGTGATACGCGAATGGATTCCGAGTAATTGACAAATTATCTCAAGCAGAGGTCTTTGCTATCCTAACAGAGGCGCAGAAATAAGAAACCAAGAGCTGGTCGGGGTGAAGTATATAAACTCTCCCAAGTAGAGAGGAATGGGAAAAAGGTAAAGGAAACTTCCTCTCCGATTCTTTAGAGGATCCCGAGTGGCTGAGGGATCATCTGGGGCAGGAGTGTCTCTGGAGGTCTTTATTTTAATAGTGGAATAAAAATAAAATAATAACAGTAAGTCAGAAGCTGTTCGGGGAGAAGTATATACACTCTCCCAAGTAGAGAAGAATGGGAAAAAGATAAAGGGAACTTTCTCTCCGATTCTTTAGAGGATCCCGAATGGCTGAGGGATCATCTGGAGCAGGAGTGTCTCTGGAGCTAGGTCTTTATTCTAATAATGGAACAAAAATAATAATAATAAGTCAGAAGCTGTTCGGGGAGAAGCTATACACTCTCTCAAGTAGAGAGAAATGGGAAAAAGGTAAAGGAAACCTCCTCTCCGATTCTTTGGAGAATGGCTGAGGGATCATCTGGGGCAGGAGTGTCTCTGGAGGTCTTTATTCTAATAGTGGAATAAAAATAATAATAATAAGTCAAAAGCTGTTCGGGGAGAAGTTATACACTCTCCCAAGTAGAGAGAAATGGGAAAAAGGTAAAGGAAACCTCCTATCCGATTCTTTGGAGAATGGCTGAGGGACCATCTGGGGCAGGAGTGTCTCTGGGGGTCTTTATTCTAATAGTGGAATAAAAATAATAACAATAATAAGTCAAAAGCTGTTCGGGGAGAAGTATATACACTCTCACAAGTACAAAAGAATGGGAGAAAAGTAAACCTTCACCCCAGATTCTTTAGCGTGATACAAAAATGGATCCCGACTGACAGATCATCTGGGATAGAAGTATGTCTGCTCGCCACAGTCGTCCAAGCAGACATCTTTGCTATTCTATTAGAGGCGCAGAAATAAGAAGGCAATAGCTATTTGGGGCGAGTATATAAACTCTCCCAAATAGAGAAGAATGGGAAAAGGGTAAAGAGAGCTTCATCCCCAGATTCTTTAGTGTGATTCATGAATGGACCCGAGTGACCGAGGACAGGAATGTATCTGGGGAGTAGCGGAGTACTGGAGATAGCAAACCACAGTCGTTTGGGTAGAAGTCTTTGTCATTCTAATAATGGCACAGAAATATGATACCAAAAACTATTCGGGGCGAAGCAGCTCTAAAAGAGATCTCGTCACCCGAGACTTGGTGAGCCCTTCAGTAGTATGAGGACGCATTGGAAGAGCTTTCTAAAGCAAAAATGGTGAGTTCCGGCCATAATCAGGACTCTAGACGTTATGATGGGGCTAGGACCTAGTTACTGGGTAGGGACAGGAAGGTCGATTCTGAATTGACCTCTCGAAATTCTGAGAGGGCATTGCAGACTCAGGAGGATCAATGTAAGGCGTTGAAATCCGACCAGGGTAGTTCAGCTCCAATCATCCAATCCAATCATAAAAACAAATGAGGCTAGCTATATGATATTAAGATACAAAAATCCACGGCTAATAGCCAATTACGTAGGGCTTCAACGCGTATAATAATTCTAATATACGTACATAGTATTGATTGCTTGAATGATCTTTTAGGAACAACCTAATTAGAGCATGTTTGTTTGATTAGTTGGAAGCAAATCAAAAGCATATATACATATAATTAATAATAGGGTCCCAATAACAACATAGTTAATTTGAAGCTCACACGACAGAAGCATATTATGTACCGAGTGGTGTCTAACGTTCTACGAGCGGCGAAACTAATTGATGTCGTTTTTTGCTCCTCGTTCCTTAATAGGCTACAGTATTTTGATTTTTACAGATAGCGTCACCGATAAAGTCACGCGTGATCTTTTGTTAAACTTCCACAACGAACGAACTTCAAACTAAGAGTAAACTCCCAAAGAACACAGCTGTTAAAAATGTAAACTTCACCAGAGCTTACGACGACGCACGTTGATTCTGCCGATAATGTTTGCGATAATGCTTTCGTGTAGTTAATAAACTTCCCCCGAAGTTGGTACACAGCGCATCGATTGCAGAAGGCAGAGGAAACATTTTTCACATTAAATATATACGATATAAACCATATAGGTGCAAGTAAATGTGGGGAGTATAGAGGTTTGTAAGTTATCGGACTTTGATAAATGAAGTTCGGTCAGTACGGGCGTCTATCTCATAAAAGGATAGAAGATACACAGGCCGGAATTTGACTTGAAGCCCATCATAAGTCTTCGTGAATGTCAGGTTTATATTTACGCGCTGATAAATCGATATTAATGAGTTCGGAGCTCGCAAAGCTCAGATTTAACGTTATGGACACGGCAGCAACGCTAAGATTCCCGAAATAATGCTAATAATAATAAAAATAAATAGAAATAGAAAAAAAAGTAACGTAGAATTAATCCCATGTGGGTTGTTCATATTGAAGAAGAAAAACAACAAAACAACACAAAAGACAGTGTACGAGGACAACAGACGGTGTTAAGGACATTATTTTATTTTCAATTTTAATCTGTTGTCCTCGTACATTGTCTTTTGTGTTTTTAATTTTGATCAATTTAAAATTAATTAATGACATTAAATAAATTCAAGTACATACATGTATTTTTACATAATATTTATTAGTTTTCTAAATAATTGGACAAATTTTTCATTAATGCTAATATTGACAAACCTTTGATATTTGTAGAATTTCTTGTGGCCTGATGATGTAATGTAATGTATTGATCACGAAACCGGTTGCAATAAAAAGAATTTTGTGGGAACAAGACCTTTGTTGTTTTTCTTCTTCAAGAAAAAAAAGTGTTTGCCCATTAGGCGTCAAAAATGTTTGTATTGGAAGTAAAAGGGACAAGAATTTTTATGACGTTATTGTCGCTTAACATTCTTACGAAAAATAACGACGCCCTAAGGAGCTATTACCTAAATACAATCCCAAACACCTCTCACAAGATGGGATTAAACGAGTGCTCGAAATTATATTAGTATAATTTATTTCTTTGTATATAAGCTGCATTTGGCATGTCGGGGAGCATTTAGAAAATGACTTTAGGAGCGCTGGCTGCAAAGAAACAACAAATTAAATTTAATTTCCTGTTCAGCAGGATTAAATTCCATATTGTGTACATGATCTACAAATAACGAGTGGATATTAAGAGGGAAAATCGTTACTTTAGCAGAATGGAACGTTAAAAGCAAACCCCCGTCGATAGATAATAATTAGTACGTTCCGCTGCTATTGACGACGGTGTGTAACATAATACAAATATTTCCCGTCGAACCTCCCGCTCTCCTCGTCTCTTGGATGTGGCGCTCTTAATCGCCCTAAACGACGCCTCGCAATGCACAAACTACTTCGGCTATATTGGCCTCTTAACTTTAATTAAGCCGTATGCTTATCAAGATATAATGGCGAAGTTGGCTGCAAAGTTAATTTCTCAAATAAGGGCGTTATGTGCGGGAAGCATCTGTAAACGACCAACAACAAAGATAAAGGGCAGTCTGCGGAACGTGCCAGACTTATGCCGATACCTTGAATTCTGAAACACGTGTCTTATTAGGAGATCACGTTGAGGATGAGCGGACGGGATAAAGCCATCTGCTGTCAGTTGGGACTGTGACGAGGGACGGATCGAGGGGGAGGGCGCGCGTTTTTAAAGGGGTCGTCGCGGTCGCACTTTGTCCCTAATCTTACATTTCAAGATTAAAAGGAAGATATTCTTAATCCTTTATCCTTTCTTACGGTTCCTTCTTCGTTAATAAACAATTAATAAATTTAAATGCCCAGTAACTAAATCCTCTACGCAGTAAGGGGTTTATTTTTACTACCCGTATGTCGGACAAGATAGAGATAGCATCCACGGACCGATTTCTGGCTTTATTGCTGCTGTTAGCTTACCATATTCAATCACTTTCGTTCGTGGACCGGTTTCTGCTACGCCGCTGCATATTTTAGATTTGGAGACGCGTCCTTGTCGCGAGATTTGCCGATAACAAAGTCCCTCCGAACACCTTCGACCCGGCTAAGTTCTGCGATCGTTTTCGGTAATCACTTCAGCCCGAAAGTCACTTGGTTGATCAAGAGGTAACGCCTGACATATCGTCCACTTAAATCCTTTATTGGAGACATCCATTCGGTTTGTCTTTGAGGTTTTTCTCTGGAAGTTGACAAACTTCGCCGATAAAGTTTGAATGCGTATGCGGTCATACAGCAGCGCTGCAGGGGTGCAATCGCAACACACGGAAACTTTTATGTTTGTTTACTCGAATCACCCAAGTCAAACATCAAACAAATGGAATTTTTAACGCATTAGTACGTAAGAAACATTAACGCTAATTTTAGTGTTAATGGAAGCTGTCGGTGGCGGTAAATATTTACACCACTTAGGTAAAATATTCACTTAAGTATCGAAGTATTTGAAAGATATCCGACATTCGGAGGAACACACTGTTAAAATGAGCGACAGCTACTTTATTTAAGTATTTGGAAACAAACAGCGTAATTAATTTTACTTTGGCTGTCGATGCAAGAGGAGAATGATGACGTACTTAAATGGGGTAAAAATAAACGTTTTTATAAATAGAGGATCATAAAAGTGCCTGTATTTCACGCGGCGGAGCTCTATTGCTAATGATTCACTGTCCAGAGCAAGAGACCGGTTTGTCGTGAAGAAATTCTATCGATGATTAATAAAAAACCACTTGACGAACAATATTTGACATCTTGAAATGATAATCAACCATTTTGTCGTGGTAAAGTCACATCGCAACAGAAGAAAACCACGACAAGATGACCGGGTCGTAAAGAAGTCAAAATAATCAACATGGGCCAGAACCCGCATACTCTTCTACTTAAAAAAATAGATTAATTATAAAAGTGCCCGTATTTCACGCGTTAGAACGATATTACTAATGATTTACTGTTCAGAGCAAGACAATATTGAATCCTGTGTGGTCGCTAAATGGTTTGCCATGAAGAAATTCTATCGATGTTTAACAAAAAGCCACCTGACGATCAATATTTGATATTTTGAAATGATACTCGACCATTTTGTCATGGTGAAGTCATATCGCATCAGAAGAAAACCACGACAAGATGACCAGGCCGTCAAAAAGTCAAAATGATCAACATGGGCCAGAACCCGCATACTCCTCTACTTAAAAAAATAAATTGCAAATCCTTTATCTTGATTTCTAACTCAAGCCAACATCTTAATGGGCCAGAATATCCGTCTACCAAGCCCACTCATCTCACTGTTTCTAAATTCTGCTCGACATCAATATTCCCATGCGATGCAACACTTTGTCAACTATGCCATAACGAAATAAACTTACTAGTACGCAAAAAGGGATTACGTCGACATAATCTCCCTATAGAATCTGCAGCAACATTTTTCCGACGCCTTCTTAAAACCGCGCAGCATAATGGTATTGAATAAATATAAAAGAAAAGCTTAGCAAGTAAAAACAAATACAAGTTCTGGAAGAAAAGAAGTTTCCCGGCGTCGGCTCTTTTGTAACTGAAGCTTATTACCTTAAACAATGTGAGATATTTGACTTGTTCTAATTGCACTGTCTGCTGCAAGGCACGTTTGTTCGAGAACATATGTGGAATGCCGGTGTTGAATTTCTCAGCTTATGTTAACTTTAACTCGCATACAGCTAGTGCTTACCGTCCAATTTGTGGCGTTATTTAACTGACTCGAGGCTCCAAATACACATGTAAAGGCCATTTCAAGTGTATTCATCCCCAATGGCTAAAGCAACTTTTTTTTTTTTTTTTTAATCACTTATTTAACGTCGGCCTATTTCCGCTACGGAGGCCAATCACCGACGCCAGGAGACGAGCAACCCCCAACCTGGAAATTTTTGCCGAACCTCTTATCTTACTAAGAGTAGGGATTTTTTACTTGCCTAACATTTAATAGACAAGGGACCGACTGCTTTACATCCCCTCCGAAGGATGGTATATCCTCAATACACCTCTCGCCTACAGTTGTATTGCTTCTGCGATATAGCTGATATACAAGCCGCTAGAAGTAGGGAAGCGAGACCGCGTCTTTCCATGGATAGTCCCCATCCATGTACTACACGCGGTAAATGTTGCTTTACTCCTAATATCGCTATGAAGTGAGTGAAGTCAGTCCTCCGCTCGCTGCCCCTAAAGCAACTTAAATATGTAATTATTTTCCACTATTTCCCGGAACCCCAACATCCATCGAGAAAAACTGGCGCAAGCCCCGCCGAAGTGACAACCCGCTCATACATCTCCGGTTAAAGGGCGACATAATCTTATATCTCCAACGAGGTTATCGGCTTTGTGCTCTGGTAAATAACGGAAAGATAGCCTAATCCGATACGAGCTGTACACAGGTTAAGCGTTCCACGCCGATCCCTGCCAGTAGCGGTTGCCTGATCTATCAACGCCTTACCTCGCTACATCACTAAATCCTCGACATATTTACCACTTGTCTTGTCACATTACCCCCTTATAGGTAGCGCTCCATGCCGCAGCTTTCTCGTTATGCTAAAGCTTGATGCTTTTCTCCAGATTGGTCCATCAATCTTTTCCAGATGCCTATAAGCTTATTCGACAATATACTTACACCGTATTTCTAAGGTGTGAGGTATAATTAGTTCTCTGCGACGCAAACGGTAAAAACCGGGACATGTACAAGGTGGCGCCTCCAAAACTAAAACTTCTTTGTTATCGCTGCAAATTATTTACAGGAAATATGGCGACATGAAAATGAAAATAATTAACACATATATCTCCCCGTTTTGCGTACTATCCAGTACAACTAATGATTCTGCGTCCGCCGAGCCTCTATAATATGTATATTATCTATAACATGCAACTGTGGTAAACTATATCTAATATTAAATGCAAATATAACCGCTTTTGTGACTGGATCAGTTTCATATACTAGCATGTTACAGATTACATCGTAATATGGTTATATAGAACAGAACAAAATTGCCAGTCCTCCAGACTGAACTTCGTCGAATAAAGACAAAAGAAAAAATTGTGCGATGGGCAGTTGTAAGGGGGGGGCACTGTGACGGTATAGAAGTTAGCAGTACACATCAATCAAGAAATCATCCATATAATAATTCTTGTTAATTAAGTTTTTCAGTCTAACTCCAAGCACAGAGATTTCGCAATCATAGCGCTCTAAACGCTCTGCTTTACTTACAAATAAAAAATTACGTTATTTGATATAAGAAGGGTGGTTAAACTTATGTAAGCAATACATTTCCCGGCAATATATTTTCGGTTGAAACCCTCCGACTTTACATCTTAAACCTCCAATTTACGTGCAAATTTGTTTCAAAATTGTACTCAGTTTACTTTTAAAATCACTTTGAGTTGGGAAGTCAGGAAACTTATGTTCTGCGCGACTAACCTACTTGATTTGCCCTGTGTCGAACGCGAAAAGGAATGCATCCCATGGGCGGAAAACCCGAGCCCGAATCCGACCCTTCGACTCTCAAAAACTGACCCCCCGCGCCACTTTTAATGCCTCTCTACTTATACATTCAAACGAGTAAGGTAATTCGACAGCAACGTCATTAGGCAATTTATTCGATTCCAATTAAAAATAAAGAAATATATAAGGAACAAAGAAATGTTATATTTATGAACAAGATGCCTTGCGATAAGAAAAACTTTAGGGCAAATCTATTTAGCAAGCAGACGCTTCATGGGACGCTTAAGGAGCCATCTATCACCAGGGTCGGTCGGCGTTAAGAAAATTGGGTTAATACACAATAGCCCTGGTCTTGTTAACAAATGATGGTTTGGGCTACATCCTGATTTAAGAGGGATGAGGATGCGAGGACGAACTGGATTACGAAACGTTTGTGCGATGGGCAGTTATAAGGGGGGAACTGTGACGGCACAGATTATCAAATTTCAGTTCTATCATCAACCCGATCAATAATAATAAACGTGTTGATATTGATTTAAAAAAACAATCCAAAACCAGATCGGATCTAATCCGGGCCTCGTTTGTGACCGGCCGATTTCAATTTGATTGATTATGTTACCCCAGTCAGGGATTGGTAGTTACGTTATTGTTTATTGTCAAACACAAAAGGTAATATTTGACATGAAGATAACATATGCGTTGTAAACTGACGGTTCCATATAAATTATGCCATTGTATCTCATCACCTGGGAGCTCCACAGTTATCCGCGTTTGTACCGATTTATTTAGCATGCACACTGATTAGATCGAATGACGTTTTCAAATGCAATAATGTATTACATTTGGCAAATTAAAATTCGTTAAATCATTTGCTTTGTCACAAAACATTTATATTATACGGACTTTGTTTGCATTTGTGTTTGTACTATATAATATTTCCGGTGCATGTTTCATTATTATATATTTCAGTAATTGCCTGATGAGTCGTATACGAGGCGTCCTCGACAAATCAATCTCACATTATTGGGGGATCTCGATAAATCAATTTACCCAACGCTTCTTCGCTTAGGCGTGGTGGGGTTGAATTGGGAGGAAGAATTGATAATTTTTTTGAGTATCAGCTTGATTTTTCTACATACGGTATGGGAAATCACTGGACATACGTCCAGTTCATAAGCTAACCCCTGAGCAGCCTACCCCATTAATATCCCAGTGTAATAATTAATGTAATGAATTCCAAGATATGCCTCTGCCACAACAATCATTCTTTATATTATTCAGAGAATCCTCGATAAATTTCCACCGCACCGTATGAAAAATTACAGCCTTTTTAATTTCATAACGTTAAAGATGCGGAGAATAAAACGTAAGTAGGCACTAAAAACACATTTAATATCCATTAAATGCTTTCATAAAACGAATGTCAGCGTAGGAAAACAAACGCTGGAGCGTCCGGAATCGCCGCCATACGTTAGTAGTTCCATTCAATTTGGTACGAGCGTATTTTTCTTTTCGTCCTGCTGGCTTGACTTTGGAAAAGACATTTATCTGCGGGACGATAAATGGAGGAAAGTTTTAACAAGGTTTTCATTACGGAGCTCACCTCCAACTCAGTTATAATGCGATCGTGCTTTTTATTTTAAATTTACAACTTTCTAAATCTTTCCTGATTTTTTTGCTCTTTAACTTATATTCCTATATCACGGGGGATTATGAACAACGTTTTAAGGGAACTACTGGATTTTAGACAGGCGCGTTAACTCCGGCAAAGCGGAAGGGGTTTATTCCCTGAAAGCATTCTAGAACAGTATATTTGGGGAAACGATAAGCATTTAAAGTTAGCGTATTTTTATGTTTAGCAATAAAATCAGTCAGAATTGTGTTGAAATTAGGTTCCACCTTCCCATAAAATTAAACATTTACTTCCGACCATTTGATGTTACTATACACATCGACGTCTAGCAGGGTTTTGTAAGTCCACTCATAACGGAAATGAGATTCGAATGGCGAAAGATAATCTATCCCGGCCAAAGCAAGGCTCGTCCACAGAGTTCGCCCGCTGTCGAGTTTTTTGTTGCATTTTTTCCTACCACATACCGATCATATACGCATACAGGGTTATTCAGTATTGAGGAATCGTATTTTAATACGCAAAATAGAAATTATAATCTGCTGTAACGAATTACAACTTAAATCGTTACAATATTCAAGTTGTTACATCTGTTGCTCGAGTTGTTCGAAGCTGTCACTTTTAAATTTGATGATATTAAGAATATCGCATTAGCAGGGGACAACGCAGTCATTATTACACCCCATCGTTTCCAGTGCCGATGGGGCGTGTACGGGGGAGGCAGGCAGTTGTATAATATCCAGACTCACCCCCGGTACTAATTGCTCCAGCTACTAGATCTATTTGAGCTGTTCGAATTATTCGAAGCTGCCACAATTAAATTTTATTATTTATTGCCCAAACATTATTTGTGGTTTCTTTCACATAAATCTGCAATATAAGTCGTTCATCTATTAAGGCTTATTTTTTTAAGATTCCCTTTGGGGCGCCGAATGGATGTCCAAATATAGTACCGGAATTTTCATAAGTATTTTAGCGTTCCAGTTTCGGATAAATAAGTCAAAAAAACTAACAGCCTTGCGAGTTCCTAATAAATATGTTTGAATCGCTACACAATGGGTTTTCTTCAGAAGTTTTAAGAACGTACGGTTTAGATTGAGGTAATAAAATTGTTATCTATTTTCAAGGGAGGGTGTTCCTTATTTCTTAACAGTTTAAAACTTCGGCTATATCCTTTTTATGGACTCTTGTCCCCCGTTCGGAGCTGATATTAAATGATAATTTAGATCAACTTTAAACTAATTTACAATGCATTTTGATAGGCTTTTAAAACTGTTAGGGTATAATGTTACATTTAGATTTTACGATAAGAAGACGTTTAAGTCGGGGAGGGATTAAACGGATGATTCACTTTTCATGACCGAGACCGGATATTTGAAAAGAATGGTTAATTCCTACGTAGGTACAACTCTGCCAAAACCACACTTGGAAAAAGAGTTTGATTTCCAAAAGTTTTTTTTTAATTGAAGTAGTTAGTAGGGGGTTAGCGCCCAACAGCAGCTTTGACTCATTTGTATCAATAATTTAAGACACTTTATTTTAGGCTATAAGAAAATTAGAACGTACAATATTGATGACAAATCTATTTCGGATTGTTATGATAAATAACTAGAATTAAGGTTTAATTTACTGAAAATAATGTACATAGACCTTATTCGTAATGGGTATTGATTTATACGCATAGTACGACTGGACTTATTAAATTAATTATTAAAGTAAAATAATCCGGTTGACAACACGATCAGTTCCAATATATCTTAAAGTTTATAGGAATACATATTTCAGATGTTGAGCTGTGATATCTCATGTGTCGAGTTGTGATTTGAGCTGTGATTGTATAATTAATAATAATTGCACGTTTTAACGACAATTGATTTTTTTTGGTCCTAGTTTTGAACTTTCAGGCTATTATGTAACTTAGCTGACGTATCAAAGTGAATAACTGCGCTCTGTATACTGGTCTAATTAAAATATTTATAATAAGCAAAGAGATTTTTTATGAGGCCATCCTATTATCGTCGCGCTTTCGGCGAGTGGTTTCCCGCAACGTTAAAAAAATAATAAATGAAGAATCAGAAATTTTATTCAACACATCAAATACAAGCCCCGGCTTAATATTAGCCTACACTCCATTTATAGGTCTTTTAAGAAATAAACGTCTAATGTATATTTGGGAACGAGCTCAAAATGAAACACTTTTGGCGGGTAAGGCAATAAATAACAGTTCAGCCTGCGACTGCGATTTTCCTCATGCTATATTGAACCTCCACACTAAATAAAATAGAGCTTCATTCGCCGTTGGTACACAATCATTCCTTTGGTTTCCTTTTGAACAAAATTTTATTTAGAAACATGTGGGCTGTTGTCATATACTCGGTGACTTGGCGCGCTCGTGATTTAAACCCGATATTTTGACCTATATTTTCTAATATGTACGATGAAGACTCCGGTTTAATGCGGCTTCCCTAAGTTTCCATTAAAGTAACTGTTAAGATAATAATAATAAAAACAGACAATTTTCCCCTTTGAAAGCAGGTCAAGCTCTTAAAGTACACTCTTTAACTGAATTCAGAATTATCCGGTGAATTTTTGCAGTCTATAAAAACAGAGGTCTGTACTTTACAAGTATATAAACGTACAGTTCTGTAAAGTACAAGTTTGTACAAGCAAGGCTTGTAAAGACTTGTACTTTTACAAATTTGTACTTTACATACTTGTAAAGTACAGACCAGTAGTTTGTACTTTACATACTTGTAAAGTACAGACCAGTAGTTTGTAAACATATAATTTATAATTGCATGCATTTTTACAGTTTATACTTTTTAGACCTGTATTTTTGTAGTTCAAGTCCTTTGCGGTCGGTCCTTTTATCAACCTGTACGTTTCTAGACGCGTACTGTTACAGACATACATTTTTACAGGTCTGTAAAGTTCTGTTAACACTTTATATACTTCTACACAAAATATTATTGGAGTCTGTATCAAAAGCTGGATTGTAAATTAAATATAATTTCTTTAGTTTCACCGGAAGCTCAAGAATACAGGTCTGTATTAGTACAGATTAAAAGTATTGCTTTATACAAGTAAAACTGTACTTTCACATGTTTATACTTTTACAAGTCTATAAAATACAGGTTTGTAAAAGTACAAGTTATAATTGTACCGACTTGCACTTTATAGAGCTGTACTTTTATATACTTGTAGAAACGCGAGCCTTTGCTTTAATGGAGCTGTACTTTCACAGACCAGTACTTTTACATGTCTATACTTTTACAAGTCTATAAAAGTACAGGTTTGTAAAATTACAAGTTATAATTTATAACTTGTACTTTTGCAAACCTGTACTTCTATTATAATTGTACAAACTTGTACTTTAACAGTATGACTTGTATACTTTATATTTGTAAAAGTGCAAATCCCTGCTTGTACAAATCTGTCAAGTTATAGCTTTGTAAATGTACAGATTGTACTTTTATAGACTTGTAAAAATTTTACAGACCTGTAAAAGTCAAGTAAAAGGTATAGGCCAAGTATCGGATTATTCTTAAATGTGTTTTACGTTATCTATACCATAACCTCAAGATCTGTGGCGTCTTCCGATGGCCGAATGAAAATTCGGAAAGTTGGGTTTTAAAAAATAGTTCGGAAGTTGTTAAACCGCACTAGCGCTGAAAACAGCAATAAAAAGACAATCTCGGCGCTCTTAATAAACTTTCTCAGTTGTCATTTACAGTCTATATTAAAGGAGGAATGTCGACGAAATATTTTAAAAAATACTATGGAAGTCGCACTAGACGGCGTCGAGTGCTCCTTTTTATAGAAGAGGCTCGGTTTAAACAGTCGTAAACTGTTTTATAGACCAGAGCTTTCAACGTGTGCACTTTAATGTGCTTTTCAACCATCTTCATAATTATACTTTGTCTCTAAGGAACAGTAAATTGCTCATGATTGTTAGCGCCTCTTTGCCCGCGTATTCCGCGCTCACGTTTGAAAGAAATTAGGCGCAACTGTTTAAACTGTATGCACAGAGCCCTTTACTTCATCGGATGCTTCTGGATATATTCTATACTTGTTGCCTCTCACGTTTCTGGTTTAAAACCGGGTAGATTTTTATAAAAAGTGCGTATTTGAGCTTGCATTGCAGATTAGGGCACTTGGGGCGCCCTGCTAATTGAAACCGAAGGGCATGAAATCTGCGGATTATATTACCCACAGGCGAGCAAAATCCATAAAAGTATCGTTCAACAACAAAGGGTGGAGACTCGACTTATGTCGGCAGAAGGGCGCATATGTTACATCTCTTACCAGCCTTAAAACATTTCACAACTTCGTCTGCCCCAAAAGTGATAATATATCATTCATTGCCTCTGACGGATACCGTGTTTTAGTTGTATGTGCCTGAGTCTTAAACGGGGTGTTTATTGGAAGGAATTTCGTCCAATTTGGACAACACGTGGAATACTTACATATTCATTCCTGCTAGTTCGCGTAGTTTAAGTTCGTAACAACAAAATCAATGGAAATCTTCCTTGCACTTCCTGCAAAAATTCCCGCGAAACTATAAGCAACGCCAGCAGAATACGCAAATACTCTGTGCATTCCAGACATTGTCCTAAATATGCCTCGAAACAGAAAATATCCGAACCTTCTCCTATTAGTTTTAATACACTTTACATTATCAGCAAATGGAATCGCGATTCCATTCGCATATTTCACTTGTAGACGGAGTGCATGAAATATTCATAAGATAAGAAACCACCAGACCAGATAACGCGCATCAAAACGGGAAATGTTAAACAAAATACAATCGCATGGAGGATTGCTAGATTAAAGTTAAACGAGTGAGGGTTGCAGTCGAGCGCTGCCGACTGCAAAAACCTCTTTAGCAATACATGTCCTACTTACTAATACAATCCCCTTGACGTTTTTGTTTTTCTATTAATGTAAGGTCACCAACAGTTCAAGTACGAACTGTTTTTCTACCCAACGAATTTCTTTTGTCAAGTTCTGAATTGAATTAAAAAGTGTACTTAACAGCTTGACGTCTCTTTAACGAAGAAAACGATCTCATTTTATCGAATCTGTTTTTTACAGTTCACTTTATAGAGCAGCACTTTTAAGTATTTGTACAATTATTGCAAACTTCTATTTGTATAAACTTATAGAATACAGATCTGTAATAGCACTGGTCTTAAATCTACAGGTCTGATATAATGCAGGATCTGTACGTTTATAGGTCTGTATTCTTACAGACCTATACTTCTACAGCTTCATTAAAGCCTGTATTTTTACAAGTATATAAAAGTACAGGTCTGTAAACTACAGACTGTAAAATACAAGGTGTACCAATTATAATTTGTACTTTTACAAACCTGTATTTTATAGACTTATAAAAGTGTAGACTGAAAATACTGGTCTGTAAAAGTATACTTTTACTTGTATAAGGTAATACTACTTCGGTTTGTTACAGACCTACATTCTTGAGGTTTCAAACTAACCTATTTTTGACGATTTATGATTTTTTACCTTTAGAGATCTGAAAGTTCATAGGCCTGTATTTTTACAGATCTATACTTCTACAATTCTGTTAAAGCAGATGCCTATATTTTTACAAATACATAAAAGTACAGCTCTGTAAAGTACAAGTTCGTACAATTATAACTTGTACTTTTACAAATCTGTACTTTTATAGACTTGTAAAAGTATAGACTTGTAAAAATACTGGTCTGTAAAAGTATACTTTTACTTGTATAAGGCAATACTACTTCGGTTTGTTACAAACCTACATTCTTCAGGTTTCAAACTAACCTATTTTTGACGATTTATGATTTCTTACCTTTAGAGATCTGCAAGTTCATAGGCCTGTATTTTTACAGATCTATACTTCTACAACTCTGTTAAAGCAGAGGCCTATATTTTTACAAATACATAAAAGTACAGCTCTGTAAATTACAAGTTCTTAAATTATAACTTGTACTTTTACAAATCTGTACTTTTATAGACTTGTAAAAGTATAGACTTGTAAAAATACTGGTCTGTAAAAGTATACTTTTACTTGTATAAGGCAATACTACTTCGGTTTGTTACAGACCTACATTCTTGAGGTTTCAAACTGACCTATTTATGACGATTTATGATTTCTTACCTTTAGAGATCTGCAAGTTCATAGGCCTGTATTTTTACAGATCTATACTTCTACAACTCTGTTAAAGCAGAGGCCTATATTTTTACAAATACATAAAAGTACAGCTCTGTAAATTACAAGTTCTTAAATTATAACTTGTACTTTTACAAATCTGTACTTTTATAGACTTATAAAAGTATAGACTTGTAAAAATACTGGTCTGTAAAAGTATACTTTTACTTGTATAAGGCAATACTACTTCGGTTTGTTACAAACCTACATTCTTCAGGTTTCAAACTAACCTATTTTTGACGATTTATGATTTCTTACCTTTAGAGATCTGCAAGTTCATAGGCCTGTATTTTTACAGATCTATACTTCTACAACTCTGTTAAAGCAGAGGCCTATATTTTTACAAATACATAAAAGTACAGCTCTGTAAATTACAAGTTCTTAAATTATAACTTGTACTTTTACAAATCTGTACTTTTATAGACTTGTAAAAGTATAGACTTGTAAAAATACGGGTCTGTAAAAGTATACTTTTACTTGTATAAGGCAATACTACTTCGGTTTGTTACAGACCTACATTCTTGAGGTTTCAAACTGACCTATTTATGACGATTTATGATTTCTTACCTTTAGAGATCTGCAAGTTCATAGGCCTGTATTTTTACAGATCTATACTTCTACAACTCTGTTAAAGCAGAGGCCTATATTTTTACAAATACATAAAAGTACAGCTCTGTAAATTACAAGTTCTTAAATTATAACTTGTACTTTTACAAATCTGTACTTTTATAGACTTATAAAAGTATAGACTTGTAAAAATACTGGTCTGTAAAAGTATACTTTTACTTGTATAAGGCAATACTACTTCGGTTTGTTACAAACCTACATTCTTCAGGTTTCAAACTAACCTATTTTTGACGATTTATGATTTCTTACCTTTAGAGATCTGCAAGTTCATAGGCCTGTATTTTTACAGATCTATACTTCTACAACTCTGTTAAAGCAGAGGCCTATATTTTTACAAATACATAAAAGTACAGCTCTGTAAATTACAAGTTCTTAAATTATAACTTGTACTTTTACAAATCTGTACTTTTATAGACTTGTAAAAGTATAGACTTGTAAAAATACGGGTCTGTAAAAGTATACTTTTACTTGTATAAGGCAATACTACTTCGGTTTGTTACAGACCTACATTCTTGAGGTTTCAAACTGACCTATTTATGACGATTTATGATTTTTTAGCTTTAGAGATCTGCAAGTTCATAGGCCTGTATTTTTACAGATCTATACTTCTACAACTCTGTTAAAGCAGAGGCCTATATTTTTACAAATACATAAAAGTACAGCTCTGTAGAGTACAAGTTCGTACAATTATAACTTGTACTTTTACAAATTTGTACTTTTATAGACTTGTAAAAGTATAGACTTGTAAAAATACGGGTCTGTAAAAGTATACTTTTACTTGTATAAGGCAATACTACTTCGGTTTGTTACAGACCTACATTCTTGAGGTTTCAAACTGACCTATTTATGACGATTTATGATTTTTTAGCTTTAGAGATCTGCAAGTTCATGGGCCTGTATTTTTACAGATCTATACTTCTACAATTCTGTTAAAGCAGAGGCCTATATTTTTACAAATACATAAAAGTACAGCTCTGTAAATTACAAGTTCTTAAATTATAACTTGTACTTTTACAAACCTGTACTTTTATAAAAGTACAGTTGTACTTTTATTCTGTACTAATATAGACCTGTGTTCTTGAGGTTGATACAGACGTCAATAATGTTTTGTGTAAAACACTTTAAATGGACTTCTGGTCTGAATAAAAAAAATTAAACTAATAATCCCGGCGTGAGAATATTGATTAATCAACAACTTGTGCCATTTGGGATCCGTCTTTATCGCGAGCGGCTCGTCATAATATTTGTGACAGTCGGCAACATTTGATTTCCGCTGAAGTGTAGCCTGATGCGTAAGGGCTTGTTAAACAGGCACGGTTCCTCATAAATGAAAATAATAAATACAAGCTTGCTTACGCACAAGTCATTCCGCGCTAATGCACGCTAATTACAGCGTACACAATTACGACAGGCTCTAATTAGTACTCCATCTGAAGCAGCAACAGTAGCAGAATTCCTATTACGCCAGATGGAGGAGTATCGTGTGCTTACCTACACATGCCGTGCCAAACGGCGGTGTCATCTGAATGCCGCCTTTCAGCTTATTATGCGATCTTTTCTTGTGTGAAATTACTTTCTGAAAGAATTCCCCTCTGATGCTGTTTCACGTATTTACTCAAGTCCCGTACTTTTAACTAGTTTTCAGGCCATTTCTCTCGGTACTTCCACGGCTCTTTTTATTGGTTATACGCACCCATCGAATAGGTAGCCGAAATGCCCCAAGTTACAAGCAAAAAATAAATGTTACTATCGCTCGTGTGCTATGTAGATTTGGAGAAAATGGCGCAGCCCATTGGCCTACAAATAAATTTATATTTTTTATTTTAGTTCGCACGACCTCCGCAATTCTTAAATTATTAATGCTTAATACTGGATGTTATATTTTTAATTCATAAGTTAAACATGCCCCATTCCCGTTGACCTCCCCGCTGCCTGCCAAATGAAGCGAATCCTGGGGGATGATATCAGATGGGAAACACAACAAAACTGACGCGTGCCATGTCACGTGTGCTTTTCATGTCGACTTCGAAAGAGACCCTCTCATCTGATAATGCGCGTTTTGATTTACTGTGGAAGTTGCGAACGGCACAAAGATTTCATGTGGCTCATTCTTAATTCATAACAACGGCAATTCAATTTGCAGTACTTTCCGTACATTAGATTATAAAAAAAATGAAAAAAATCCTCTTGTGTTTTTTATTATTAATGCGTTATTATGAATAATTTAAATCCCGTAATGATCCAAACGAAGCTCATAGAAGAGTTTCTTATACAACCAGTTGTGGCAGCCTAACAAGGTGAAATTGCAATTAATAGCGTATAACGGATGATCTGGTCGCTGCAGCAGCATTCTTCGCGCATCATTATTATAAATGCGTACAGCTTGAATCATCAACGTATCTGCTTTGTTAAAAATTAAAAATATTCATAAAAAATCTTGTAATGTACTTATTCCGATGAACCTTGTAAGCTCCTTAAGGATTAGCGTTACAACCAGGCGAAATGAACAGAAATCCGCGCACATTTTCTCGTCACTTAAACAGGCGTTACTAAGTTCACCGTTATAAAGTTCGTGTGTCTTTTTTATTTTTAATTTGCTGTAATCCTCGAAATGCTCGTTATTTTAAAATTCTGAGGGATGATTTAAATTTTAGTGGGTGTCTTTCGAGCTTGTTGCCAGGGCTGTTGAACACTTTTTTACAAAGCCGTCGGTTCGAGACGATAAGCAGTGAAAAGCTCTTTTAATCATCAAACAACTGATTTAATCAAGGAGTAGGAGTTTTTGGTTTTAAATGTAAATAATACCGTTAAATATTGCCGAAAGTGGGGTAAGACATTTTTAAGCAAGATACGCTAGAGTCAACGGTCAGACCTAAGCCATGCCATGCCGTTGAGGACCTCTGACCCCTTTCGGCTAACCAAGCATTAAGTCCCTGTAAATAACCATGTTTAGTCAGTGGACAAAATGAGGATTATCCGAGGATTATACAGGGATAAATTACTGCAACTAATTTATAGAGCGACATTTATACGGCTGATACGGTTATTTCAAGGATTTCCCTTTGCAGACAAGCATTGCAATTTCGGAGCGATTAAGTGCTGCATGTGCGCTTGCTAGCTTTTAGTAACGAACGACAAATGTTTGAAAATTTGCCTTCCCACAACAGTCGCTACCAAATATCGCAGGAGATAACACACTTGATTAAAAATAACACGACAGGTGCACAGGTGACTGACCTAAGCGGAATACGTCAGAGCTAAAGCCGCCCATTACTATTTCTCTTACCATCAACCGTAAAATCAGACGGACTCAAATAAATAATTGTTTTTACGCCCCGCCACATCGGAGTATTTTTTTTGCTGCGGGAACATAAAAGAATCCGCACCGATTCCTTTGACGGAGTCGCCGGGTCTGGACGAGGACTGAAAGGAGGACGCTTTATGAAAAAACATCTGAAGAAAGACGCAGAGAAATCCTAATCAGATTAACTAATCGGTAAACGATTAAACTGGGCGCTGGACTGTACGTGGGAGACAAAGAGTTTAATGGGTTGTGGTTGTTCGATTAAGATAATCAAGACAATGTGTGGCATTAATTGGGTACGATTTACGTTTAGTGCAATTGCCAAGGAGTAAAATTATTTATAATGTCATATAATTTTTGTTTTTAACTACTGTTTTGTGTACGCAAGAAAAACAAAAAAAATTTGCAACGAATTAATTTTTTTTTCTTTTTTTTCTTATTTTTTTTTTTAAAACCATTAATTATGTTACCGAGTAGTATATAATTTAACATCCACTTTGCATTTTTTTATTCTATAGCACCTTACAGTTTAAACTTGGAAAATAATTGCAAAATTGGGATAGTTTAAAAAATTAAAAATCTTTTAGTTGGCGGTCGAAACCCATACAAAATGGGCTATTATTAAATATAAAAGCCCCACAGTCACCTGAGAGTCCTTCCGTACCCGTTGTACGCACGGCTGTTATTTTAAAACGGGAACCGAGGCAAGGCTTGTAAGTTTATACCAACTTATAATAAATCCCGAGTTAGTTAACTGTCAGGCAACTTTTTAATTTTAAAATCACCCCGGCGGTTGGACGTGTACTACTTAACTACATAAATTACGTCGTCGCTAGTCGTTACAGAGCATTAATCAAAACAGAGATAATTTTTAATTTACTTCTAAAGGGGTTACTCTACCTTTGGATCTTCCCGACGTTTGAAAAATTATTAGTCGCCTAAAAATAATTTCGTGTTTAACGTCCAATTAGCCCGAACTGGCTGGTCGAATTTTCGTCAGGCAAGCTTTATTTGTCAGTTTTACAAGCGTAATAATTAATTCTCCTCGAGCGCCCCCGCGGAAATTGAACTAGAACAGTCAGGAAAATATTCATCAAACACAAGATACTCAAAAATGTCTTTTATGTTACTCCCTGATACACAGAAACCACCAGGCGCCGACATTTTTTATTGAAATATTTCCCACCGTTGCCACCATCTACCAGAAGAGCCCAACAGAGCAATCTAAACATTCGTTACCTTAAATACTCTGTTAGAAGAGCAGCCCGGACAAGTTTCCGCGCTGCAAGAACTACACCTTTATGATTTGAGCTCCGAAGGCAACTCGCCCCATTAAAATTAACTACCGTCTCATTCTTTTAGGAACAAACTTCGAGTCGAGTAATCTTTTTTATCGTTCTCTGCTTAATTAACGCCGAAATCGTATTCAACGCGGATAACGAAGAAAAAGCACACTCTAATCCAATCCTTTCAGGGTGAAGTGGTCGGAGCTCCCGGGGTACAACAATTTCGAAAATGTAATTATCCGAGAATTATTTATGCTGCCGCGAAGAGCCGACTGAATACAGATACGCGTCTTAAAAATATCCCCAGTTATCACTTAAAACCAGGTACGAATGCAGACGATGACGTGGTAATTTTCATTACACACATTGTAATTTAGCTGTTATACATTAGTTAGCTGTTAAAAGTATATAAATATGATACTGGGATCAGTTAAAGCTAACTGCTATTTTTTATATTGTTCTCTATAGAAACCCTAAAAGCGACTGACTCAAATAGCGGGTAATTTAGCTGCTATAACTACATTACAGTTAGCTGTTAAAATAATATAAATGTAATGCTGGTGTCAGCTAAAGTCACCTAATTTTTCAAATATTTTCTATATAAAAAATCTAAAAGAGGCTAACTCGAAAAAACGTATATTATAGTTAGCTGTTAAAATAATATAAATATGGAAGCACAACAAAGGTATTTGCACAAGAATGCAGAGTTGGAATGACTGAAATTTTCGTTACGTACCAAATTATAGAATTTAGCTGTTACACATTTATTATAGTTAGCTGTTAAAACAATTTAAATGTATCCAACTACACTCGTGCGTACAATCTAATTTATTTTTTTAATTGCTATTTTTTATATTTTTCTCTATAGCAACCCTAAAAGAGACTGACTCGAATAGCGGATAATTTAGCTGTTATAACTACGTTACAATTAGCTGTTAAAATAGTATAAATATAATGCTGGTATCGGCTAAAGCGACCTAATATTTTTCATATATTTTCTGTATAGAAAATCTAAAAGAGGCTAACTCGAAAAAAACGTATCTTATAGTTAGCTGTTAAAATAATATGTATAAATATGGAAGCACAACGAAGGTATTTGCACAAGAATGTAGAGTTGGAATGACTGAAATTTTCGGTACGTACTAAATTATAGAATTTAGCTGTTACACATTTATTATAGGTAGCTGTTAAAACAATTTAAATGTGTCCAACTACACTCGTGCGTGCAATCTAATTTCTTTTTCTAATTGCTATTTTTTATATTTTTCTCTATAGAAACCCTAAAAGAGACTGACTCGAATAGCGGGTAATTTAGCTGTTATAACTACGTTACAGTTAGCTGTTAAAATAGTATAAATGTAATGCTGGTATCAGCTAAAGCGACCTAATATTTTTCATATATTTTCTGTATAGAAAATCTAAAAGAGGCTAACTCGAAAAAACGTATATTATAGTTAGCTGTTAAAATTATATAAATATTGAAGCACAACGAAGGTGTTTGCACAAGAATGTAGAGTTGGAATGACTGAAATTTTCGTTACGTACTAAATCATAGAATTTAGCTGTTCCACATTTATTATAGTTAGCTGTTAAAATATTTTAAATGTGTCCAACTACACTCGTGCGTGCAATCTAATTTCTTTTTCTAATTGCTATTTTTTATATTTTTCTTTATAGAAACCCTAAAAGAGACTGACTCGAATAGCGGATAATTTAGCTGTTATAACTACGTTACAGTTAGCTGTTAAAATAGTATAAATGTAATGCTGGTATCAGCTAAAGCGACCTAATATTATTCATATATTTTCTATATAGACAGTCTAAAAGAGGCTAACTTGAAAACACGTATATATTATAGTTAGCTGTTAAAATAATATAAATATGGAAGCGCAACAAAGGTATTTGCACAAGAATGCAGAGTTGGAATGGCTGAAATTTTCGTTACCTTCTAAATTATAGAATTTAGCTGTTACACGTTTATTACAGTTAGCTGTTAAAATAATTTAAATGTGTCCAACTACACTCGTGCGTGCAATCTAATTTCTTTTTCTAATTGCTATTTTTTATATTTTTCTCTATAGAAACCCTAAAAGAGACTGACTCAAATAGCGGGTAATTTAGCTGTTATAACTACGTTACAATTAGCTGTTAAAATAGTATAAATGTAATGCTAGTATCAGCTAAAGCGACCTAATATTTTTCATATATTTTCTGTATAGACAATCTAAAAGAGCCTCACTCGAAAAAACGTATCTTATAGTTAGCTGTTAAAATAATAGAAATATGGAAGCACAACGAAGGTATTTGCACAAGAATGCAGAGTTGAAATGGCTGAAATTTTCGTTACGTACTAAATTATAGAATTTAGCTGTTACACATTAATTATAGTTAGCTGTTAAAATAATTTAAATGTGTGAGTGGTATCAGCTAAAACAATATTATCCATATTTCTCTATACAGACACTAGAGATGAACTCGAAAGCGGATTTATTATAAAAATACATACTTCCAAGCGGTCTATTTCTGGTCGAGCAAGCACAACGAAGGTATATTTACATTAATTTAGAATAACTCTAATTTTAATTATAATACATTATAATTTATATACATTCTTTACAGTTAGCTGTTAAAATAACATAAACATGATGACGTACATTATAATTTAGCCGTTATACATGCATTATAGTTAGCTGTTAAAATAATATAAATATGAGGGCGTACATTATAATTTAGCTGGTATAGATACATTATAGTTAGCTGTTAAAATAATATTAAGACTAACTTGAAAGCGGATTTATTATAAAAATAGTTCCAAGTGGTCTATTTCTGGTCGAGCAAGTACGAGGGTATATTTACATTAATTTAGAATAACTCTAATTTTATATAATTATAATACATTATAATTTAGCTGAAATACATTATTTACAGTTAGCTGTTAAAATAACATAAATATGATGGCGTACATTATAATTTAGCCGTTATACATACATTATAGTTAGCTGTTAAAATAATATAAATATGAGAGCGTACATTATAATTTAGCTGTTACAGATACATTATAGTTAGCTGTTAAAATAATATAAATGTCAAAGTGGTATCAGCTAACGCGATCATTACTGATTTAGTAAGTGCAACAAAGGGAATATTCACACGAAGGCAAAGTAACTGTAGTCCGGACACCCTGTAACAATACCTGATCGCTGACAGCTTCACACAACCTCACGTCTATATCAAGACTAGATAGTAACATTGTGATTATCAATTCCCTTTCTCGGAGCAGAGCGTAATCACAACACACTTAACGTCGCCGTGACGCACACAGCGTGCAGCAACCCACACACGCAGTGGGGCTCCCACAGATGGTCCTCATTTAACTGGAATAATGTAAGTTCAGGAGGGAACCCCGGCGTATCTTTGTCAAAATATTAAAACTTTCTGGTCAGCCGTACAGCTGGAGTTGCTAGTTTGGGAAAAAGTTGCCTGGGCCGGAGTGTCCGCGTATAATACGGCACCCTCTCCATTATGCCGTATGGGCGTATGAAACAGATTGAAAGGGGAACTGTGTTGTATGGAACTTAATTCATGTTCTAGTGTAATAAATAGAAACTCTAATGTTACCAAACTACACGCCCTCGATGGTCTAGGGGTATTTATTGTAGTGGGCTGCCGGTTCGCCGTTTCTCAAAAATACTGAACAAACGACACGTATTTATGAATTGAGTCGGGGTGAAATGTTAAGGGCCATGGGCATGTTGGAGGAGATGCTTCCTTTTACAAGACAAGTTGGATAGTTTAATGTAAGTATGAGCAGTAGGTGCCGCTTAAAACCCTAGGCCAAAGTTTGGTTAAAATTATAGTTGTTACAGCTAATTTGTTTGCTAGCTACGTTTCAAATACAACGTCCCACTGAATAGCTCCAACTAAATAACGTGCATAATTTGTAATCTGGTTACATACAGGTAAATATGGACGTTGCACCTATGGCACGCTCGTTGGAACATTGCTTTATTATCTCCACTGTTTAGGTTTTAATTTTAAATGAATTTATGCTGAATTCAAATAGCCTGCATTCGGGTTCATTAAGCAGGTTCATACAAGTATAGTATAATTTATTTGTGAGGTGATTCATGGGCCCGTACGTTGCGACCGTAATATACAGCGAGTGCTGCGTTGTAATTTCTCGAATTGTTAGCTGTTAAAATAATGTAAATAACCAAGTGGTATTGGCTAATGCGACCAGATATTTTTTATATTCTCTTTAGACACTTCAAATGGAAATTACAACTGTAATTTTCATTATAATCTTAAAAATTGTTAGCTGTTAAAATAATTTTGGTTGAAGTGGTATCAGCTAAAGCGTCAAAATATTTTGTATTATTATTTTGTATATAATTAGAAAATATGAAATAACTGTTATTCTCATTATAATTTTGAAAATTGTTAGCTGTTAAAATAAAATAAATGTCAAAGTGGTATCAGCTAAAACGATCAGGTTTTTTCATACTGTTCCATAGGAATACAATAAAAGACACTGACTAGCAGGCAGGCAATATATAATTAAAAAAAGTCATGCCATATTTTTCTGACGAAGAAAGAAACATCTGCTAATCGAGTAAGGACAACACAGGAAATATTCACGAGAATGCAGAGTACTTAGAATAGCTGTAATCTTCATTACTTGGATTATAATTTTGCAAATACATAGTTAGCTTTTAAAATATAATAAATATCAAAACGGTATCAGCTACAATGGTCAGGTATAAATAGTTAGCTGTTAGAATAATAGAAATATCAACGTGGTATCAGCTAAGGTTATCGTTTCCGTTATAATTTGGCAAATTGTTAGCTGTTAAATTACTATCGTTCAAAGTGGTATCAGCTAAAGCGACCAAATATTTTGTACATTCTTTTTTATATACTTACCAAAAGAGAAATTGTGAAATAACTGTTATTCTCATTATAATTTTGAAAATTGTTAGCTGTTAAAATTATCACAATAGCTACTACCTTGCTATGATTCTACATGATTCTTTCCTTACGTATATACAAAAAACATGGTCAGGCGGGAATTTATTGAAGATTTCATACGGAACTAATAAATTACATACGTAAGGATTATTCAAGACGGCCGGCCCCTAATTTGTAAGTTAAAATTAGTTACGAGACAATCACTTGTTTTAGTTTAATTGCGTGTTTGTTACACGTTTATAATTACTAAATGCAAACCAAATTAATGTTGACATGTTTTGATACGTTGGGTTAATGTAATTGAATAAAATTACATGATAAATGTATTTCCTAGCAGCCTCATTAAGTATTTAATGGCATTCCACATTAGCGCATGCATACAGCAAAATAAAAATTAGTTCCCCATTGTCAGCTAATACTAGTCTGTCGAATTAAAGAAATCTGTTCGGTCATCGCTGTTATTTGTGAAACCCTGACATTAATATCTTCGAGGATACGTGCTTGACCTTGTAAAGGTCTAAACTCTAAACTAACACTGGGATTTTAGGCATTTCTTTAGCCGATAATTATTTCAATTACTTTGCAGTATTTTGTGCGTGAATAATATTTTCGTTGTGTATACCCGACAAACTGTATATAAAAAGAATATACAAAATGTTTGGTCGCTGATACCACTTTGATAATATTTTAACAGCTAACAATTTGCAAAATTATAACGAAAATAACAGTTATTCCAATTAGTCTGCAATATTTTGTTCATACCATTATATTCTCATTCTCATCAGAAAAAGACGGTTTAGGGATATTTTTACAATAAACTGAATTCGGTCTTCTAGTCAGTCTCTTTTTGAGTACCTATAAGGAAGAATCTAAAATTACCGAGTTGCTTTAGCTGATACCCACGCTGTTATTTATAATATTATACTAACAGCTAACTATTTACAAATTTATAAAGTATGCAATGAATATTACAGATACCCAGCCGCCTTAGCTGATACTAAGTTGATATTTACATTATCTTAACAGCTAACTGTATATTAAAGCATAATGTACGTAATAAAGTTTACAGTTATTCTTACTCTAATTAGTAATTATAGCATTCATGCGGAAGGATATGAAAAATATTGGGTCGCCTTAGCTAATGTTAATGTAATTTTAACAGCTAACTATTCTGAAAAATTATAATGTATGTAATGAAGATTACACTTCTTCCAACTAGCTGATGTCAATTTCATGCTTACATTATTTTAACAGCTAACTATTTGCAGAATTAATGTAATGAAATTACAGAATAATTACTTCTGGTTAGTCTCTTTTGGAGTGTTAATATGGAAGGATATATAAAATACCCAGCCACCTTAGCTGATACCAACTTGATATTTACATTATTTTAACAGCTAACTATTTGCAAAATTGTATCATATGTATTGAAGATATCAGTTATTCCAATTCAAAACAGCATAATTCTAAATATACCCTGTGTTTTACTTGAGTTAGTAATTATCTTTCCTTTGTAATCAGAAAGAGATGGCTTATAAATATTTTTATAGTAAGCTACTACTTACCTTCTAGTTAATCTTTTTTAAAGTGTCCATATGGACGAACATGAAATTACTGGATAGCCTTAGGTGATACCACGTTGATATTTTTATTATTTTAATAGCTAACTATTTATAGCTGACCATTGTAGCTGATACCGTTTTGATTTTTATTATATTTTAACAGCTAACTATCTATTTTTAAAATAATAATGTAAGTAATGAATATTACAGCTATTCCAATTATTCTGCATTCTTGTGAATGTTCCTTTTGTTGTCCTTACTGTTTCTTTCTTCGTCAGAGAAACATGGCATGACTTTTTTTTGTCATATATTGCCTGCTTGCTAGACAGTTTCTTTAAGAGTATTCCTATGGAACAGTATGAAAAAACCTGATCGTTTTAGCTGATACCACTTTGACATTTATTTTATTTTAACAGCTAGTAATTTTCAAAATTATAACGAGAATAACAGTTATTTCATATTTTCTAATTATATAAAAAATAATATACAAAATATTTTGACGCTTTAGCTGATACCACTTTGACCAATAATATTTTAACAGCTAACAGTTTGCCAAATTATAACGGAAATAACTATTGTTATTATAATAAAATTAGTCCGCAATATTCAGTCTCTTTTAGAGTATCTATAAGGAAGAATATAGAACTACCGAGTTGCCTTAGCTGATACCCAAGTTGTTATTTATATTATTATATTAACAGCTAACTATTTACAAAATTATAAAGTATATAATGAAGATTACAGTTATTCTAATAATTATTCTGCATTACTGTAAATATACTCGAATTAGTAATTGTAGTGCGGAAGGATACGAAAAATATTGGGTCGCCTTAGCTGATACCCCGTTAATGTTAAAATTATTTTAACAGCTAACTATTTTGAAAAGTTATAATGTATGTATTGAAGCTTACAGTTTTTCTAGTTAGCTGATACCACTTTCATGCTTATAGAATTTTAACAGCTAACTATTTGCAGAATTATATTATATGTAATGAAATTACAGAATAATTACTGAGCGTTATTGTGAATACAACTTTTGTTTTGTAATTATCTTCTTCTTGTCATCAGAAAATATTAAAATATGGCTTAGAAATATTTCTATAACCTTTTAGTTAGTCTCTTATAGAATGTCTAGCTGATACTATTCTGATAGTTATATTGTTTTAACAACTAACTATTTGCAGAGATATAAAGTTTAGCTGATACCGATTTGACAATTATATTGTTTTGACAGCTAACAACTTCTGGATTCGCTCCTGGAAGGAGGTACTCCTGATACACATATTCTTAAAGGGAAAACAATGGCTACGTAAATAGATGCATATTTACAAACGTTGACCATGAAGTAGTAGGACTTAGGGGCCTTCATTTGTTGGCTAATTAACAACAGATTACTACTAAAATAGTCATTAACGTCCATTTATAATTTAGCTGGTGAATGACGTGGGAACGAATGGGTTGAGGTTTATTTTCAATTATGGTGAAATAAAATACAATTATCATTGCCATTTCAAAATAATAATTTATTTTCCAATTAAAATGATATTAATAATTTATTACAAATTATCTATTATCCAGCGGTTATGTCCGAAACATTGATCAAATTATACCGTTAATTGATTTTTATTTACGTTAAAAATTAGGCACGATTTCCGTTTACAAACATTAATGGGAATATCAAGACCGACTAACGTCATCTCAAGGATCTTTAATTCGTCGAGCCGGTACAATAACTATCCTCGTAATATAAACAAGATACTGATTCTAAGATATTTAGAAGGTGGTTTTTAAGGTCGTCGAGTCTTTGTACAGTAGGATCGCTTATGGAACAATTGTGGCAAAGAGACGAGTGGTCCGAACCTCATGAGATGATGTAGAGGATTTAGCTTGAGGAATGCCGCTCTGCCAGTGCATATGCGAACACTTTAAAGCACTACCAACAAGGCCCTCTACTTCGCGGAAATATTCTCCTGACTATCTAATTCCTAATTTTAAAAGTGGAGTTGGGAATAGTTGAGCTAGTTTCCGGATTCCAAAGCTGTTTATAAATACATTTTTACTACAATGCACCATAATGCAAATGCGCCGTCGCTTTGTTGTTAATTTACATAATTGGAGATGCAATTTAACGTTTAAACGAAAATCCAGTCGCGAGAGTAAATAAACATTAAATCTAACATTGCACGGAGGATACTTTAAGCCCCCGCTTTGTTTTACTGCGATTGCACTGATAGAGCAAGATTGCAGGCATATATTCAAAACGAGGGTCTGCCTTTCTGCAACAGAACAATAAATACAAAGCGAAACGTTGCTGACTGTTAACGAGTGTGATTTACACTTCGCGGAAGCATGAGTTATGAACGACATAATGAAATGCTTCCCTGTTTAACTTTTTCTAGGTTTGTTTTTAATTTGAGAGTCGGATTCTATGCGAAACACCACGAATTACTAAGACGTAAATCATGCCATACATAAACCCCAGTTCCGCACGAACAGAACGGAAAACTGTGATTAATGCAGGTCTTAATCAAGGGTTTCAGAAACTGAACTGATAGGGCGATAGTGTCGTCAATAGCAGCACCAGTTTAGTTTTCTGGTTCCACAGCAATCGATCTACACTGCACAGAGAAGAAATATATACAGATTTATAAACAGATATTGTTGAGCCCATTCAATATATAAACGGTCATTGTGAAGCCCAAAATGACGCTGTTGAGCCCGGGATCGGGCGCAACAACGTATCGAGGTGTATATATTATTTTCTGTATCCGACCGTATATTTCCTTGCCCTCGGCGATAATCCGCTTTGTTTCGTAATTACCTGCTAAAAAAACTCACCAGCAAAAAGATGAGTTCACATAATAACAAACAGAGTGCACTTTCAACAGACGAAAGTATACAATTACTTGCATGTCATCCAAGAGAACGATGCCTATTGCATGATTGCGACGCTAATGAATATGTTGTGCTTAATGACTGTCCTGGCGCGTTATATCAGCAGTCCGTGTAATAATTTCTGAGAAAATCCGCCAGGGAACGACGGCATTCCAACGAAAAAATGTGGTAATGGTTCCTGATGAATGGGCCGTTAGTGATAACTGCGACTTGTTGAAAATCGAAACGGATTGTAAGTTATTGTTCTTGCGGTGATTGATTGAAGGACGTTGTTGAAACTAGCAGGTGGAGAGAGGTGCATTTTTACATATAAGTGGGTTTGAATTTAATATTTTGATAATCAAAAGCTATATCAACGTGAAATTCTAAATGTAACATTTCTATTGGAGCACAAATTGGGAGCAATGTGTTTGAAGGGGGAGCTTCTGAAGGATCTTAGGATCTTCCTGGAGGTCACCTTTCCCAATTTTGAAGATGTTAAATCTACTTGGTCCAAATGATCCTGCCTTTCGTAGGTTTTGACATTTCATCTTCCATCTGTGTTGATGATTCCAATAATTCCAGTCCGAAGAATGATGATTTAACACCAGGTCTTGCAAGGTCATCAACAAGTTTATATTCCTTCATGCCCCAATACTTATATAAAGGTTTTTGCATATTCAGCAATTTGATCCACATCATCTTTTTCTTTATTTTGGTCCATTATGCAAGCAAATATCACCAGTATATAATTTTCCATGTCCAAAGAGTCGCTGTGGCTGACGTGATGGGCTTTGATGTCATAGCCTCTTAATGGTGCGTTTGTTCCTTCTTTTGCAATAGTTTATCGGTCTTGCAGAGATTTTCGGTATCTCTAAGAAAGTAAGTAAGGCAAAATTACCTCTTGCTTACCCATTTTCATTGGCACCTCAGCAACTACTCTTACCAAGTCTCTTAAGATCAACTCGAGGAAAGGAACAAAATAAACTCCTCTGATGAACAGGTTGGTTGCTTTTGGATCGTCATTATGTAGTTTCTAGGAGACCAAGGCTTCTTCTAAAGGAGTTTTATAACTAGTTGTTCCTAAATGAACCTTCTGCTAAGCACGACAGAGGCAGCTTTGACGTAATGGAGGTTCATTTCGATACAACTGAGACATAAGGTCTTTCTAAAGGTTCGATTGTTTGTCTAGATCTATTGGTTCTTTGTCAGTGGGTTGAGGAATCCCATGTAGCTTTTTCTTAAGGTCTTTCCAACGTTTGCAGATCTTACCTGTTGAAAAGAAAATTTCTATTGTAAAACTGCTGGTTGGTTCTTTGGAAGACTTTGGGTTCCCTTTCCATGAGCTTCTGATTCTTTCTGAACTGTTGGCAAGGTAATCCACAAGACTTGGAGGAATTTCGTCCTTACTACAGCTTTCAATGCTTCCGAAGTTTTAGGTCCTTCGCTAAGCCTCTTTGCCATCATACAGTACTGGCTAACTTGGTTTTGACTGAGATGCACATACCTGTAATCCAAAGAGGATTTTTTCATGGACAGACCTGAATATAATAATTTAGCATATTGCACAACGTAAATTGTGTTGTTTATATTAACGAATTAGTAAACAATTATTTATAATGGAGTATAATGAGTGCTAATAGCCACTGGCAAGGAAACATTCCTCGATAACAGGAAAGTATAATAATTACTTAATAACGCTATAGAATCACGCTTATATTTCTCAGGTCCGCTTCAATAATCCGAGCTTAAAGCGGCTTGACTTATGAGTGTATTTTAAAATAAATTTGCTCTAAAACAACCCTGAACAGAGGCAATTGACTAGAATATAAGGCAATTTTAAAACATAAAACTCATTTTCACACGTACTCACGCCTCACCGCCATTTATCAGCGAAATTCGTCCTCCCATTTAAAAAGCTATTAATAAGAACAACGCGGAGTGTATTTAGGATATCAGAAACTTCAGTTCGCACATAAATTCCCCGGCATCGACTTTATCTACGATTTTAATCAATTTCTCGTTGGTCCCATACTCGTCCCGGCATAATTTATCTAATAAAGTATTCTTAACGCGACGCGCCGTCAAATTTCCTGCTGCGGTCACAGAACGTCCCAACAGGACGCCAGGCGATAATATATTATTGGTAGTACGCTTTTATACCGGCCTACCGCTTGGGCGATGCGCAGCACATAAATGTTCGGTGGAGCCACTAAAGATGACTCTAACCTCCATTTGTGAGGTTAGATTCCTAACCTTTGCCATTTACAACATTTATGGCAGGTGATAGATGTGTTTGATGATTTCCATAAAGTCAGCTCTCTATTAGACGTTATTAATCATACCTGTGATTGTTAACAAAATTTACTTTTGCCAAGGCACTGCCCCCTCAATAACGATTCAATTTAAATAAACTAATTCAAACGAGCTGATGTTTCGGTTGAACGAAAATTAAAGATTAAATCAATCACGGATTAAGAAACTATACAACTGGAAGCGAGGGTATTATGCCGGCCGTAATAATTGGAACAGAATGTTTATAACCTCCACCCTGCTGCTTGGCATACCTTGAATGGACAAAGAGTTTCTTTGTGGTTTCATTAGCTTATCTATAATGCGCATTGTGTCCATTCTTCAATTATTCATCATTCATAACTGGGATGTGTATATAATAAAAATGTAAATTACTTAATAATATCGATAATGGGATCAATGATGGGACATAAAGACCTGGGAATTATAATAAATAGGGGAGCCCAGGTGAGAAACTACAAAAGATCTACGCTAAAACTACATGCTTTCTTTTATGGAAGTTCATTTTGATTTTCAAACACACAATATTGAAGAGGCTCCTCGTCACTACATTGTTCTGCATATCAATAGGTACAAATAACAGACCTATTAAAGGCCGTAATAACAGACGCTTTAAGAGCTACAGCTATAAAACAGAAGTGAATAGAAAATCGAATATAAACTAGAATAATAAATAGAACATAAACTAGAATAGAAAATTAAATAGAAAATAGAATATAAATTAAAACAGAAGGTAAAAAAGAAATAGAATATAAAATAAAACAAGAAATATTAAAAAACAGATTTGTTAAAGGCCGCACTTGTAAAATAATAAGCGTGTAAAAAGTTGTACCTGTAGATTAAAATAGAAAGTAGAATATAAAATAGAATAGAAAGAAGATTATAAAATAAAACAAAAAATTGTATATAAAATAAAACACAAAAGAATATAAAATAAAATAGAACAAAAAATAGAATATAAAAGAAAATAGAAAATATTATATAAAATAAAACGGAAAATTGAATACAAAAGTAAATAGAAAACAGCAAAATTGAAGAAACCAGAATAGAAAATATAATACAGATTGGAATAGAAAATAGAACAGAATATATAATATAAAATAAAATATAGAATATAAAACAGAAAAGAACAATCAAAATATAATACAAAATAGAATGGATAATATAATAGAAAATACAATATAGCATAGAATAAAAATTATAGACTTGTTAAAGGCCGTAGCTGTAAAATAACAGACGTGTTAAAAGCTGTACCTTTAAAATTGAAAAGCGTAGAAAATATAATTTATAATATAATAAAAAATAGAATAGAAAGTAGAATATAAAATAGAATGTATAATATGACATAAAACAAAACAAAATAAAACATAAAGTATAATGTAAAATAAAACAGAAAATTAAATATAATATTAAATATAAAACTATATAAGAGAAAATAGAATGAATAATTCAATAGAAAATAGATTAGAATAGAATATATAATAGAAAATATCATATAAAATAGAATATAAAAAGTAGAATAGAATATATAATATAAAATAAAATAAAAAATAGATTAAAAATAGAAAAGAACGTTTAAAATATAATACAAAATAGAATGGATAATATATTAGAAAATCCTATATAGAAGAATATAAAAATTATCAAATAATATACTTCTTAAAGGCCGTAGTTGTAAAATAACAGACGTGTTAAAAGTTGTACCTTTAAAATGGAAAAGCGTGGAAAATATAATTTATAATATAATAAAAAAAGAATAGAAAGTAGAATATAAAATAGAATAAAAAATAGAATGTATAATATGATATAAAATAGAAGAAAAAGTTGAATACCAAATAAAATATAAAGTATAATATAAAATAAAACAGAAAATTAAATATAATATTAAATAGAAAACAATATACAAAATAGAATAGAATAGAAAATAGAATGTATAATAGGATATAAAATAGAACAAAAAGTAGAATATAAAATAAAATATAAAGTTTAAAATAATAGAAAATATAATATAAAATTGAAAGGAAATAGCATACAAAATAGAAAAAAATAGAATATAAAATATAGTAGAAAATGGAATATAACATAGAATAGAATATATAATATAAATAAGTAGTAGGTAGAATAAAAAAATTAACAAAACAATTGAATATAAAATAAAATAGAAAAGAGCAATCAAGACACAATAGGAAATAGAATGGATAATATAATAGAAAAGAGATAAAATAGAACAAAAATTATCAAATAAATGACTTGTTAAAGGTAGTACTTGTAAAATAACAAACGTGTTCAAAACTGTGCCTCTAAAATAGAAAAGTGCGGAAAACATAATTTAAAATATAATAGAAAATAGAATAAACAGAAAGTAGAATATAAAATAAAATAGACAGTATAATATAAAATAAAGCAGAATAAAAGTATAAAATTAAATAGGAAACAGCATACAAAATAGAAGAAAACGTAGAATAGAAAATATAGTAGAAAATAGAATAGAATATATAACATAAAATGAAATAGAAAATAGAGTAAATAAAATGGATAATATAAGAGAAAATAAAATGTAAAAGAATATAAAACAGAATGAAAATTATCAAATAACGGACTTGTTAAAGGTCGTACTTGTAAAATAACAAGCGGGTTAGAAACTGTATAGGAAACAGGATAAGCGTGGAAATATAATTTGTGACGTAATAGAAAATATAATAGAAAGTAGAATGTATAATACAATATAAAATAGAGTCAAAAATGGAATATAAAATAATATATAAAATAAAATAGATTATTGACTTTAAAATTACATAGGAAATAGAAATAGAAGAAAATTCAGAATAGAAAATATAGTAGAAAATGAAATAGAAAATAGAATAGAATATACAATATAAAATTAAATAGAAAATAGAACATAAAACAGAACAAAAAATTAATTATAAAATAAATAGAATAGAATATATAATATGTAGAAAATATCATATAAAATATAAAACTGCATAAAGAATAAAACGGAATATATACCAAAAATAGAATAGAAGATAGAATATTAAATGAAACAGAAAATTGATTATGAAATAAAATAGAAACCCTTATACAAATAAATATACTAGAAAATAAAACAGAAAATTGAATATGAATCAAAATATAAAATAGAATATAAATCTTAATAGTGAATAATAATAATATAGGGAATAGAGTATAAAAAAAAATTGAATATAAAAAAGAACAGAAAATATAATAGAAATTATAATCGAAAATTGACTAGAAAATAGCATATAAAATAAAATACAAAATATAATATAAAGCAATGGAAAATAGAACAGAAAATTAATTATAAAATTAAATAGAAACCAGAATGAAAAGTATAATAGTAAAATATGTAATATAAAACAGAATAGATAATAGAATGTAAAATGGAACGTAAAAATTAATATGAAATAGAATAGAAAGTAAAATAGAAAATATAATAGAGAATATAATGTAAAATAGAACATAAGGCGGAATATAAAATAGAATAAAAAATTGAATATAAAATAAAATAGAAACCAGCATAAAAAGTATAATAGAATAGAATAGAATAGAAAATGTAATATAAAATAGAATAGGAAATGTAGCAGAGAATAGAATGTAAAATAGAACATAAAATGGAATATAAAATAGAATAAAAAATTGGATATAAAATAAAATAGAAACCAGCATAAAAAGTATAATAGAATAGAATAGAAAATGTAATATAAAATAGAATAGGGAATATAGCAGAGAATAGAATGTAAAATAGAACATAAAACGGAATATAAAATAGAATAAAAAATTGAATCTAAAATAAAATAGAAACCAGCATAAAAAGTATAATAGAATAGAATAGAAAATGTAATATAAAATAGAATAGGAAATATAGCAGAGAGTAGAATCTAAAATAGAACATAAAGCGGAATATAAAATAGAATAAAAAATTGAATCTAAAATAAAATAGAAACCAGCATAAAAAGTATAATAGAATAGAATAGAAAATGTAATATAAAATAGAATAGGAAATATAGCAGAGAGTAGAATCTAAAATAGAACATAAAGCGGAATATAAAATAGAATAAAAACTTGAATCTAAAATAAAATAGAAAGCAGCATAAAAAGTATAATAGAATAGAATAGAAAATGTAATATAAAATAGAATAGGAAATGTAGCAGAGAATAGAATGTAAAATAGAACATAAAACGGAATATAAAATAGAATAAAAAATTGAATATAAAATAAAATAGAAACCAGCATAAAAAGTATAATAGAATAGAATAGAAAATGTAATATAAAATAGAATAGGAAATGTAGCAGAGAATAGAATGTAAAATAGAACATAAAACGGAATATAAAATAGAATAAAAAATTGAATATAAAATAAAATAAAAACCAGCATAAAAAGTATAATAGAATAGAATAGAAAATGTAATATAAAATAGAATAGGAAATGTAGCAGAGAATAGAATGTAAAATAGAACATAAAACGGAATATAAAATAGAATAAAAAATTGAATATAAAATAAAATAGAAACCAGCATAAAAAGTATAATAGAATAGAATAGAAAATGTAATATAAAATAGAATAGGAAATATAGCAGAGAGTAGAATCTAAAATAGAACATAAAGCGGAATATAAAATAGAATAAAAAATTGAATCTAAAATAAAATAGAAACCAGCATAAAAAGTATAATAGAATAGAATAGAAAATGTAATATAAAATAGAATAGGAAATATAGCAGAGAGTAGAATCTAAAATAGAACATAAAGCGGAATATAAAATAGAATAAAAAATTGAATCTAAAATAAAATAGAAACCAGCATAAAAAGTATAATAGAATAGAATAGAAAATGTAATATAAAATAGAATAGGAAATGTAGCAGAGAATAGAATGTAAAATAGAACATAAAACGGAATATAAAATAGAATAAAAAATTGAATATAAAATAAAATAAAAACCAGCATAAAAAGTATAATAGAATAGAATAGAAAATGTAATATAAAATAGAATAGGAAATGTAGCAGAGAATAGAATGTAAAATAGAACATAAAACGGAATATAAAATAGAATAAAAAATTGAATATAAAATAAAATAGAAACCAGCATAAAAAGTATAATAGAATAGAATAGAATAGAGAATGTAATATAAAATAGAATAGGAAATGTAGCAGAGAATAGAATGTAAAATAGAACATAAAACGGAATATAAAATAGAATAAAAAATTGAATCTAAAATAAAATAGAAACCAGCATAAAAAGTATAATAGAATAGAATAGAAAATGTAATATAAAATAGAATAGGAAATATAGCAGAAAGTGGAATCTAAAATAGAACATAAAGCGGAATATAAAATAGAATAAAAAATTGAATCTAAAATAAAATAGAAACCAGCATAAAAAGTGTAATAGAATAGAATAGAAAATGTAATATAAAATAGAATAGGAAATGTAGCAGAGAATAGAATGTAAAATAGAACATAAAACGGAATATAAAATAGAATAAAAAATTGAATATAAAATAAAATAGAAACCAGCATAAAAAGTATAATAGAATAGAACAGGAAATGTAATATAAAATAGAATAGGAAATATAGCAGAGAATAGAATGTAAAGTAGAACATAAAGCGGAATATAAAATAGAATAGAAATTAGAATACATAATAAAATAGAAACTAGAATAGAAAATATTATAGTTATACTCGAAATATTTACAAATTGATATAATATGGTAAATTATAGTTATTTGTATTAAAATAGATTAATACATACTACAATCAAGATCACAGACGTTTTATTTATTCATTAGCGTCGATATTAATTAGTTATTACTACTGCCAGTTCACGCCCGACTAATTCAATGGGCTCCTACGCAAAATCAATACGTTTTGTCTGCTCGTAGCTGAAATTTAAACAAACCCGACCCCCGCTAGTATTTAAAACAATACTTCATTTTAATTTCTTGACTCGTGACAATTTTTACCGCTCCGTGCCTTATCGAGCCGTAAGCCTTGAAGTGTATCGCTGTAATCGATGTCCTGGAAACACCTACCACTAACTTACCAACAACTGCGCTACAAGTTATCTCCTAAAGTCAAGAAGTTAACTAATTGCGGCTTGTATCTCCGTCTCACTGGGCACACCGGCAGTAAATCATTTTGTTCTATGCGAAACGTAGACAAACATGTATGCCCAGTTTGTACGTAGAATATGTTCCTTATGACTAGTTGGGTGTGATAAGTTTTCTTGCATAGGGTTCAGTTGTGGATAATGCTATAAAAGTCCTTTGAAATGACGGGTGAAAAATGTGGCGGGTTGACGTTTTTGTGGTAGGTAAAAATCCCGGAGATTTGCGCTGTTTACTGGGAGCCGCCGAAGGATGCGGTCGATTATGGTACCAAAGTTGGTTCTAACGGAAATTCTAAGCGGACAGCTTTGCTAGTGATATTACCGTCTTCAGGGGCTTTTTTAATGCAATTCTAAGTGGACCAAAATTTACTCGCGATTTTTTTATGAATTATTATTATTATTATATTTCTCCTCAACGTGGACAAATGAATCTTTTTGTACAGGTCGATTGCTATTAAACCGAGAAACTCAATGGTGCTGCTAATGATGGCGATGCGTATAACATACAATAGAGACAGAAGCGTGGAAACCTAATACTGATACTGAAAATGAGTACTTTTATTGATCAAGTCATTTACATTCGGTTCGAAAGCAATGAAAACAAAACCCATACACGCTAGACTCGATTATTATTGTTACAAAATATACCGCCGTGTGACTTTTTAAATCTACCCCAGGGGACAAGTCGGCTGTACTTTATGCAAAGATACCAGCCCCATTAGACGAGCTAATATTTGAGGCCAATATTTACTATTTGTTCTCGTCTTGTTGGAGGGCTAATAGGGCAATAAATTCCTATACTCACCGCTGATTTATCGAGTGATATTATCACGCATGATAATGAAACAACGTTTCGCTGCTCACGTTTGGATACTCCAAATTGGGGTCGCTCCCCGCTGCAGCACCCGCAGCATTATATATCAAACGGTGTGTTTATTTACCTTGCAGGACGGAAAGTGTGATGATCTAACCTAAGTAAATAAGAAGAAGCAACATGTTGCTTTTTTTAAATAGTTACGACACAGTTGCAGCACAGATTGAATTAAGATATTAAGCGCTGCTTGTAAACACCTGTTAAAAGTGTGAAATTTAATCAGATTTTTATCAGATGCGTTTTTCAGGGCCCGCTTCTGGGTTCTCCACACAATGGTACTTAACTCGCACTAGACTGGAGAGCTTAGAATTTATTCAACTTAATTAATTTCGTTATTTTTTGTTCGGCGTGATGAACGGTGACATCATAATTAAAACGGGCTGGAGTATCCACTTTATTGCTCGGAGAAAACATAGTGTTCGTCTGATTGTGATTGATCTGAATTGTTGGAGTGCTTGCAGGAAAATTTGAAATTCGCAAGGAACGGAATAAATGAGGCCCTAGACAACTAGACTCTGAAATAATGAAATAACAGCCCAGTTGTTGGGCGCCAAAAATATCCACAAGGTCTTTCCTGCAGGCAATGTTGAGGGTATATCAAAGACTTACTGCATTCAACGACTATTTTGCGTATCCGTAATATTAGGAACGTTTATTTAAATATCGCTTTTACAAATGGCGGAATTTCCATAAATTCCAACAATATTATTCTATTTGCAGTATCATCACGCAAATATTTTCCCATCCACTTTGGCACAAACATTGCAGACGGGTGTTGAAGTGTTGATAAATTGCATGTAAAATAAATAGCGACATGTTTAAATATTATTTCAAACTAATTAATATATTGGGAAAATCAACGTTGTTGTGCTTTTACAAGAGATTATGCGATCGTCCAAAAATACGGACGAATCAATCGTCACCATAGTAGTTCTTATTAATATTCTAATGATTATTGGAGAGGACAGAGATGTAAATCTTTCTTCTATCATCCTGTATATTTCCTACTCGTGTTTTATCCTCCATAAATATCAATTTATTGCATCGGATGTGATCTATCTTAAGTTATTATGTTAGGCTCATTAATATGCAGACAGGTATTACACCAGCTTCATGTGGAACATTGTGGACCAGTCCTCCAGCTTCTTGGTGGTCCGGCGCATCCGAATAATATATTACTTATATTAATATTAGTTTTATTATTTTTATCGTAACGTTTCTATGTACATGTACATTTCACTTTAGCTGATAAAGATTATCCGGTCCGGTTCTCTTTACTCCAATGAATCTCAAGCGTTGAGGCGGACATTTAGTTTCATATACAATATTTGGAAAATTCTGTTAAAAGATGTACAGGGTTATTCAACGAAAAGGCCCACCCTTATATTTTCTTTATTTTTCGAGTTAGGAAAAAATTTTTCAAATAAAAGTTGTAGTGAATCAAATGAACTCATTTAAAACCCCTGTAAAGAATATACAGGGTGTTCCATAAGAGCGGGACAAACCTAAATTACATTTTTTTAAATGGAACAAACTATATTTTTTTACATATTCAAAATCTGTGTTTTTTGTGATTTCAAAAATATATATATGTTGTATCTTATCTTTTACTGTTTTTTATTTATTGCAAATTTCGTGAACAATATTATTTATAACACCAGCATCTGCATGCGTATCAATCAGTTAGCCATGGATGAAAAACAATTAATTTGACACTTATGTCTTACAAAATAATTGAATAAATTCAAAAAGCAAACTTTTCATCCATGGCTAACCTGATTGATACGCATGCAGATGCTGGTGGTATAAATAATATTGTTCACGAAATTTGCATTAAATAAAAAACAGTGAAAGATAAGATACAATATATATATATTTTTGAAATCACAAAAAAACACAGATTTTAAATATGTAAAAAAATATAGGGTGTTCTATTTAAAAAAATGTAAGTTAGGTTTGTCCCGCTTTTATGGAACACCCTGTATATTCTTTGAAGGGGTTTTAAATGAGTTCATTCGATTCACTACAACTTTTATTTAAAAAATTTTTTCCTAACTCGAAAAATAAAGAAAATATAAGGGTGGGCCTTTTCGTTGGATAACCCTGTACATGTAAAATAACTGATTTGTTATTTCATAGAACTCTTAACAAATTTCTTATTTTACAGAATAAATCTCCAAAAGAAAAACATGAGATTTTATTATAGCTTATACTATAAAATCAGTCAGTCAGTCAGTTTAAACTTCCTCTTTAATTTATTAATAACTGTTAATATTATTTTATTTTCTGTTCCAGTTTCTATTTTATTTTCTATTCTATTTTTATTCTATTTCCGATTCTATATTCTATTTTATTTTCTATGCTATTTTCTCTTTTATTTTCATTCTGTTCTCTATTTTTTATATTCTACTCTCTATTTTATTTGATATTTAGTTATATATTCTATTTTACATTCTATTCTCTATTTTACTTTCTATTCTATTCTATTTTCTGTTTTATTTTCGTTTTGTTCTATATTTTGTTTATATTCTATTTCCTAATATAATTTCCATTCTATTTTCTATTCTATTTTGTTTGCTGTTTTCTATTCTGTTTTATTTTATATTTTGTTTTATATTCTTTTTTATATTTTATTTATATTTTATTTCCTAATATAATTTCCACTCAATGTTCTATTCTATTTTCTATATTTTATTTTATATTAAATTTTCCGTTCTATTTTACATCCTATTTTCTCTTTTCTTTTATTTTCTATTCTATTTTCTGATTTACTTTTTATTCTGTTTTATATTTTATTTTATATTTTATTGTCTAATATAATTTTCATTTTATATTTTATTACATTTTGCATGCTATTTTCTATTTAATTTTATATTCTCTACAATTTTATTTTATATTTTATTTTTTATCAATTTGTAGTCTATTTTCTATTCTATTATCTGTTTTATTTACCATTCTGTTTAATATTCTATCTCGTACTTTAATTTATATTCTATTTCCTAATATAATTTCCATTCTATATTCTATTCTATTTTATATTCAATTTTCTGTTCTATTTTACATCCTCTTTTCTATTTTAGTTTCTTTTCTATTCTATTTTCTGATTTACTTTTCATTCTGTTTTATATTCTATGTTATATTTTATTTATATTCTATTTCCTAATATAATTTCCATTCTATATTCTATTCTATTTTCTATTCTATTTTATATTCAATTTTCTGTTCTATTTTACATCCTCTTTTCTATTTTAGTTTCTTTTCTATTCTATTTTCTGATTTACTTTTCATTCTGTTTTATATTCTATGTTATATTTTATTTATATTCTATTTCCTAATATAATTTCCATTCTATATTCTATTCTATTTTCCATTCTATTTTATATTAAATTTTCTGTTCTATTTTACATCCTCTTTTCTATTCTATTTTCTTTTCCATTCTATTTTCTGATTTACTTTTCATTCTGTTTTATATTCTATTTACAATTTCAATTTATATTTTATTTTTTATTTTTTATCAATTTGTAGTCTATTTTCTATTCTATTTTATTTTTCATTTACCATTCTGTTTAATATTCTATTTTGTACTTTAATTTATATCCTGTTTTATATGTTTTCCATTTTCTGTTTTGTTTTATATTTTAATTTCTATTTTATTTGATGTTCAGTTTCATGTTCTATTTTATTTTCTTTTCTATTTTATGTTTTCTGTTTATTTTCCATTCTGTTTATATTCTATTTTATATTTTAATTATATTCTATTTTCTAATATAATTTCCATTCTATTTTCTATTCTATTTTGTTTGCTGCTTTCTATTTTATTTTATACTCAATTTTCTGTTCTATTTTACATCCTCTTTTCTATTTTAGTTTCTTTTATATTCTATTTTATATTTTATTTATATTTTATTTTTTATCAATTTATAGTCTATTTTCTATTCTATTTTCTGTTTCAATTACCATTCTGTTTAATATAATATTCTATTTTGTACTTTAATTTATATCCTGCTTTATATGTATTCCATTTTCTGTTTCATTTTCTATTTTATTTTATATTTTAATTTCTATTTTATTTGATGATCAGTTTCATGTTCTATTTTACATTCTGTTTTCTATTTTCTATTTTCTGCTTTATTTTCCGTTTTATTTTCCATTCTGTTTAGATTCTATTTTCTAATATAATTTCCATTTTATTTTATATGCCATTTTCTGCTTTATATAACGTTCCATTTTCTAGTTTTTTCCCTACTATATTTTCAACTTTGCTTTGTATTATATTCTATTTTACAAGTACAGCCTTTAACAGATCTGTTATTTAATATATTATTTGTTAGTTTGAGTTTATGTTTCCTTCTTTTTTGACATACTTTTATAGCTTTTTTTTTTTGTTTTCTTGTTTTATACACTGTTTGTTATTATATTTATACACTTTTATGACAAAACCAATATTGTTCTTGTAACATGATTTAAGGTGAATAAATTTATTATACTCTACTCTACTCTACTCTACTCTACTCTACTCTACTCTACTCTACTCTACTCTACTCTACTCTACTCTACTCTACTCTACTCTACTCTACTCTACTCTACTCTACTCTACTCTACTCTACTCTACTCTACTCTACTCTACTCTACTCTACTCTACTCTACTCTACTCTACTCTATTTCATTTTATATTCTATTTTCTGTGCTATTTTATGTTTTATTTTGTATTCTATTTTCCATTGTATTTTATATTCTGTTTTCTATTTATGTCTATTTATTTTTCTATTTTCTGTTCTTATTTCTATTTATTACTGGGTCGGACATGTAGCAGGTTTCTTAATAGACGAAAAGATGAACAAACAATTAAGATTAAAAAATTAAGTTCATGATATAAATTATCCGAACTTAAATCCACTACTCTCTTGTGTACTCATTGTCAAAGAACTGCCCCGAGGGCGTCAATTATTTTATAAGAAGTGTCGAGCTCTGTTGCTTTAATCCACTTACGTTACACACATCCGGAAACCAATCTGAATATTTATAAGGATTACTTCATAAGTATTCCCATTATTATGTAGTAACCGAAATTTAAATGACGAAGAAATACATCAGACTGTCGGATTAGGATTAAACAATTATGGTTTAATTTACTATGTTTTACGGTATTAACTACGCTAATGCTGTTGAGGGGGCAGAGCCGACCTCACCGGTTCCACGCACGATGATGCTACCGTACTGCGACCCCTAATCAACAAAATAATATACCAATATTGAGAAATCGAAATTAAAATTTCGAATTAGATAGTGGCGTCGTAAGTATTCAGTACTTACGATTGCATAAAGTAGATACAATTTAATTTATGGAAACAATGGGTGCGCGTGCCGTGCGCACGAGCGGGCAAATTAATTAACGTCAGAAGCAAACGCTTTACGTACTGTTTTATGAATACGCCAAGCAGCGATTATTATGCGAATCTATTGCATATGTGGAGACTGTAATGTGTGTTTAATGTTATGCTAAACATGGATCTAGATGCTCTGCAATAATGGCTTTGTTAATAAATTGCACGTCAATTATTATCGTTTGTGTTCGTGTGGTCGTTTGAAGGGACTGCGTGTCAATGACAAAGTATTTGGTTGAATGTCTAAATGCTGGAATTTGTTGTTATCCCGTTTTTGAGAGCTGGAATAATGTCAGAGGTCTGCTATCCTGATACCGCCCTTTACCACAAGGTCCTCTACCAAAATAATCTAGTGGGGTTAGGTCTGGAGGCCTTGGTGGCCACTTTACCTACTCTCTCCGCAAATATCCTACCATGCACTGGCTCTAATTATTCCAGAGGTAAATTTAGTTCAATTATTTACGTTTCAGTACAACAAATTCGATTCACGCAATTGCCTACTAATTTATTCATTTTCCATGTATTCGCAGGGCACACAAATAATTATGTTTCTCTCTGTGTGACTATTTTAGATTTTGCCGCCAATGTTTTAGCGTGCATATATTATGTTTCATATTCCAATGTAATGTATGTGATCATAATGGAGCCAATGCATTATTTATGGCAAAAACTGGAATTAATTTCGAATTCCCGCAAACAATTTAATTCGTTAAATTAGGAAACTTATTTCGCTAAAATGAATAATTTATTTTCATATTGCAGACGCGTATTTGGTACAAACAGTGATTTAGTGGTATTTATATATGCTAATGAAAAATAATTTATTAATTATGCATTTGCGTTGCGTAACATTAATAAGTACATTAACGAGGTCCAGGCACTCCACTCTATTGTAGCTTTTCTTGAGAAAATTTGATAAAGACAACGTTTTGAACTGTACACCTCGCAGTGGGCAATTCGAGGATTGTGAAATCACCAGCAGTTGCTCTTTAAAAGAAACATGACGATTCCGATGAAACCTTGCATTAGACAAGCATGTGAATATTAATTTATTGGTCTTACCATATGCGACTGGCCAAAGGCAATAGCCATAAAGCAGAATCTATAAAATTGGATTAGTATCCACCTACAACATTAACCAAATTAGGTTCTGTTGTCCGAAACAAATGTTATAGGAGATTAAAGACGCCGTACATGTATTTTTCCTTCGATTAAATACTCGTAATTATTTGCATGAACGAACGATTAGCAAGCATTACCAGTTTGTCCTTGGTTGCACGTAACTTATTAAATATTCATTAGGAATTTCAGAGGCATTTAAATATGGCCCATTCATTAGCTCGTAAACTTTTAGTTTATTATATGAGAGTTATTATCTATTAAAGATACATTGGGTTTTTGTGAATGGAAACTTACTTCAATCACAGTAAAGTTGTAATAAATGCAACCTCTGCGTACAAAAACTCTACCTGTAAAATGAAATAGAATAGAGAATAGAATTAAAACTATAATACAAGATAGACTAGATGATAGAATAAAAATTGAACAGAATATAAAATAAAAAATAATTCAAAATATTATTAAATAGGATATAAAAGAAAAAGGAAAAATAAACAGAAAATTGAAAATAAAATAAGATAGAAAACATTATGCAAAATGAATAGAAAACGGAATAGAAATTATAATAATAATAAAATAGAATATAAAAGAAAAAGGAAAAATAAACAGAAAATTGAAAATAAAATAAGATAGAAAACATTATGCAAAATGAATAGAAAACAGAATAGAAATAAAAATAATAATAAAATAGAATACAAAGGAAAAAGGAAAAATTAAACAGAAAATTGAATATAAAATAAAATAAAAAGTATTATATAAAATAGAACAGAAAATTGAAAATAAAATAAGATAGAAAACATTATGCAAAATGAAAAGAAAACGGAATAGAAATTATAATATTAATAAAATAGAATATAAAAGAAAAAGGAAAAATAAACAGAAAATTGAAAATAAAATAAAATAGAAAACATTATGCAAAATGAATAGAAAACAGAATAAAAATTATAATAGAAATTAGAATGTAAATAAGATTTAAAATGGAAACAGAATAAAAAATGAAAAAGAAAATAGGATAGAAAGTAGAATAAAAAGTGAAATGTAAAATATAATATAAAATAAAACAAAAAATAGAATATAAAACAGAATTGCAAATAAACAGAGAAAATTTACTATAAAATAGAATTGAAGATAAAAAATAAAATAAAACAGAAAATTGAATATAAAATAAAATAGAGAAAATTTAATAAAGAATACAATGTAAGATGTAATATAAAACAGAATATAATAAAATAGAACAGAAAATTGAATATAAAATAAAATAAAAAACATCATGCAAAATAGAAAATAGGAAGGAAATTATAATGGAAAACAGAATTTTGGTTGATTAATTATTATTGTGCACTATTTACACCTTCTTTCACAAATTTTTGACACGTTAAAGTTTACGGTAACTGGAGGTCGCTCTCACAGAATAACCCAGTTCCTACACAGGATGTGGAGGCTGGGAAGCGCCAGTCCAGAGACCTATAAAAATGTAATAAATATAATAAACGTCTGTGAGATATTTAAATGCCATTCTGATTTATCTCGGACACTCCCAGTTCTAAACACGGGCGTGGAAATTTGACGTTTGAGTAATTTTGGTCACTCTAATATAGACAATGATGTGCTAGGAATGTTTCGATAAATTTATATCCGATGAGGCGAATCGCATAAGAAAACGTACGGATTTATGAAGGTCACGGCGAGCCGCAACCTACGATTTACATATCCGGTTGATTATTTTTCTTTTCACACGCATGCGATGGAAATATTGGGTTTATTATAATTTTTATTATAATAGATGCTTGGATAAATAGTTTTGACGTTGGACAACATTTGTCGTGATGTTAGTATTCGGCAAATAAATCAAGAAACTGTCAAGATGTTTGTTGAGAGGAGGACGTGTATGTTTTTACGTGAGAATAATTTTTAATTATATTTCTGTACATAAAATGAAAAAACGCTGTATGATTTTTTTGTTACAAATGATGTGCTCGTGCAGCTTCTCCAATATGAGCACTGCTTTCCAAAACACTCTGTATATAAAATCTTTAAAAAGGTAATAAATAACCAGGAAACTCTTCTACTAGTAACAAATGCTACTCAGAGTAATTCAATCTATAGGTAAATTTTAATGGGAAATCATTCCTGCTTTTAAAACCAGCCACGAGCATGGCGATGATTATAAACTAGAATCACAAATATAGTATGCGAAATAAGTCGTTGATTGCCACAAGCTCTTAGGAGAGGACTTATTTTTAATTAAGTAATTGCCAAAGCCAGTCAGGGCGCAAGTACTATCCGCTAACCGGTTTCTAGCTATTGGCCCTCATCGGCACTTACCAATGACATTTTCAATTATGAAGTGGATCCATCCAAGCTTCCCCAAATTTGTTTAAATCCGTAACGTCCAAACGGTAGTATTTATTCCTAATTTATATTTGGAGCTGTATTATATGGTATGCCTGGAACCCGTCAATGTACTTATTAATGTTACGCAACACAAACGCATAATTAATAAATTATTTTTCATTAGCATATATAAGTACGGCCACTAAATCACTGTTTGTACCAAATACGCGTCTGCAATACGAAAATAAATTATTCATTTTAGCGAAATAAGTTACCTAATTTAACGAATTAAATTGTTTGCGGGAATTCGAAATTAATTCCAGTTTTTGCCATAAATAATGCATCGGCTCCATTATGATCACATACATTACATTGGAATATGAAACATAATATATGCACGCTAAAACATTGGCGGCAAAATCTAAAATGGTCGCACAGAGAGAAACATAATTATTTGTGTGCCCTGCAAATGCTTGGAAAATGAATAAATTAGTAGGCAATTGCGTGAATCGAATTTGTTGTACTGAAACGTAAATAATTGAGCTAAATTTACCTCTGGAATATTTAAAGCCAGTGCATGGTAGGATATTTGCGGAGCGAGTAGGTAAAGTGGCCACCAAGACCCCCAGACCTAACCCCGCTAGATTATTTTGGTAGAGGACCTTGTGGTAAAGGGCGTATCAGCGTAGTAGACCTCTGACATTAGTCCAGCTCTCAAAAACGGGATAACAACAGATTCCAGCATTTATACATTCAACCAAATACTTTGTCGTTGACACTCAGTCCCTTCAAGCGACCACACGAACACAAACGATAATAATTGACGTGCAATTTATTAACAAAGCCATTATCGCAGAGCATCTAGATCCATGTTTAGCATAACATTAAACACACATTAGAGTCTCCACATATGCAATAGATTCGCATAATAATCGCTGCTTGGCGTATTCATAAAACAGTACGTAAAGCGTTTGCTACTGACGTTAATTAATTTGCCCGCTCGTGCGCACGAGTCGCTCGGCACGCGCACGGAATGTTTCCATAAATCAAATTGTATCAACTTTATGTAATCGTAAGTACTGACTGAATTACTTACGACGCCACTATCTAATTCGGGATTTTAATTTTCATTTCTCTAATCAGCAACGAGCGCTTAGAGTGGCATTTTCTCGAAACTGCTGAAATAAATTTGTATAGTTGGAAGTGATTTAACGTTTGACTTGCTGCAATCCGATAGCTTAACGGAACTAAAAGGAAGTTCCGTTTATAGAACTTATAAATGCGACTTAAGCGGATGCTCAGTTATTTCTAGAAGCGACTATACAATCCAGAGGGTTCTCGTAACCTATCCACAGGAATTAAGTTCTGGCGACGAAAGCTATGAAGGGGTGGAAAACTGCGACAAAATGCTCACATCAACAGCCGTTTGAAGACTGGGAAGCTAACGAAATGGTGGGCTCTTTGTACGTCAACCTATACTGTTACCATCATCAGTCACGGCTTTGTTGAAACGGATGCCCAAAGCACTGCAGATAAAAACTCTTAACAATTTAAGTGTCCACCTATTAATTCTTGGTATACTTAAGATCCCAGATAACCATCGACTACCAAACCAAAACTTTCTTCCGACAGGTGTTCAGGACCAGTTCCCAAAGCCCAGCCTTTACCAGCACCATAAAGTTGGGCAATAAATAACGCGACCGTTCAGAAATGCGTATTTAATTACCCATCTTTTTGCGGGCCATACGCAGGTTTTGCATCTCATTAAGCAGACGTGTTTCTCCACAATGTTAAGCGTAATTAATTAAAGTTTAAACCAAATACGTTTGGTTTAAGTGTGCCTATAAATCACGGCGAAAAATGTGGATGCGAATGGACTCGTAAAAGTAATATTGTGATCGTAAATTTCTCATGGCTGGAGCTGGCCACATCCAGTCTATTGCTAATCCAGGTTGGTAGAAACCTCAAACGCAAGTAGTCAGACATCACTACGTGCAGTTGTTATGGGGAGATTTCCACCACATTACGCAGGACTCTGGTAAAGCATGTTTGGGTGTTTCGTCGGTCACGCCCCGTATATAAGAGACGGCAGAATTTCCTATTGACGCATTAATTAATAGTCGCAAATTTTTGCCGAGTCACGCCCCAAATTCGCTACTCCTGCGCCTATAAATCTGGGGCATTTAATTAATAATGAGTTCGTTGGCACCTAAGTAATTAATTTTCATATCACAGAGTTTTGTCGTCAGGAATTATTTCCATGTAAACAGACAACGTTGGGTAGTACTTAATTTCGACTTTTTATTGCTGTTTTCATCAAAGTGTCCGCTCAAGACACGCAAGGCCAATTTAGTCTGAGGTGTTCTCTGTAATTTTCCTCCAATACTCGGTAGTTATTTTCTAAATTATTGAAGCGTTCTCGAGGGCTATATGTTATATTTTTGTTCAGTCATTATACGAATTAGATGTGTTGCCAGATAGGAAAATAGGTGCCTGCGGCATGTAATCGGATTTTTTACGCTGTATTACTTACTTTGTAAACGCCAATAGCTTTTAATAAATTAGAGTCTTGTTTTTTAGATTACGTGTTTTATCTTTAATGTTGACTATAAATGGTTAGTCGCGCACGAAACAACAGTGGCATGAGCCAGAATATCCTAAATTTTCTAAAATTTGCAGGAAAAATTCTATATCGATTATATGATGTCCTTCATGATCCCTCCACTTATCTGACACTTAATCCTGTACTTTGTGAGCGATTCTTTTGTTAATTTGAGACGCATTGGTCTCCTGGGATGTTCCTCAAGAATTTCAATGTCTACTCTTGACCCAGCCATTGATGACTCCTCTCACTCTTCCAGTCTTTCTGTCTGAAACATAGAGGAGTAGTGAAGACTTATCCTCTTCCTTAGCCTTCCTTCAAGTACCCCTACCCAGCGCTTGTTTCCGTCCTAGAACCGTAAGGGTGATGTGACGGATCCCAAGGGCAAAGCGAATACAAAAGAATGCTTCAAAGCGATAGTGGAATTTGTTATGTCTGTTGATCCTACCAAACTAGTATTCGAAGGCAAAACCATAACATTGTTCTCTTTTCTGGCAGCTCCCCGTATGTTGCCCCAAAAACTGAATTATAACCGACCCAGTCGACTCCTTGAACTTTCCTTGTACACCCACGTCGGCGTAATGGCGTTTGGTTTATGTCTAAATAAAGCAAACTCCATTTGTTTCACGAAATTCCGATGATTTGATTTAGTGGCCCACAAAAGAGTTCCAACTTAGTTGTTCTCTTCGGTTAATTCGATTTATTCCTGCAGGAGGTCTATTTAATTAAAACTAGTTCGCTTTAATAGCTTCATTATGTCGAAGCAAAAGAGACGGATTAAATGGATCATCCGAGGCGAACTTGAATGTCTGATATTAGTTGTAAAGTCGGATATGTTTTGTTGTGATGTAATCGGAGACGCTGCTCGGTTGGTTTTGTATCAATTATTTTTATTGCCGCATAACTGCTTGATGAGCTCAATTATGGCCGTTGTAGTACCTGGAATTTCTCCATCTGATGGTGATTCGTTGCGCAAGAATTTGCCCTTTAACATTAAATGAATGTAAAAAGTGCGATTATACAGATTGAAAGAAGAATGAACTGAGTTGTGATTCTGCTGCAATTAATTCAATTCTGATTTCTTAAAAATTGCCAAGGTAAGATTTTTACATTTGTGTAGGTGGTAGAGGGCTTCTTCCCTTTTTCACCACCACATCGAATCATTGCCACCGTCAATTGACAGTTAAGTAGATATACAAAGATAGTTCTGGACCACTTTCAAGGCCACTAGCTTCGGATGGCATGTGTTCATCAAGAGCGACCATCATGGGTCTCGTCTGTCTAAACACTGAGGGCACTGCATCCTCCAGGGCTTAGTATTAGTAACCTTAGTAATCGTTTTCGATACTTTGTGCAATTTGTAGCATTATAAATAAGTTTCTTTATATCCTCAAAATTATTTGGTATTTCTTTATAAACCTGTAACGAAGTGAATTTTAGCACCGAAATATTGTTAGTTTTAATTAAAATATAATTATAAATGCATAAAACACCCATGTAAAATTTAACAAATATTAATTTACTTGAAATTAAGCCTTCTGAACCGCGTCTTTTAAGTTTATACATTAAAAATGTATGTAATTATGCCGCGATGATTGCAATAATCCCCGTGTTGATCCGATCACTCCTTATGCAAGAAAATGCACGGACTGCAGTGCGAGCCTGCAGTGCGCCAACATATGTATGAGACGCTTGAAGTCAGCTTTGCGTTCAAAACGCAAGATTAAGTAGGGATACGCGTCATCAAATGGCTATAAAACTAACAAGAAGTGTCCAGGGGGTGTGGTACAAGAGGTAGGTGTTATACCTGGACGGAGCTTATTCCCGGAGAATATGTGGAATAATCCTGTCTAAGTTGTTCTTCTTCAATGATCGAGGGTGCAGCAGTAAGATGGCTATTGCATCAAATGGTACAGTCACCGAAGGCAGCGTTTTGAAATCTGCCATACCAGTTGATGAAATATCTCGATGTGTCGGTTCTGTCAGTTCGTGACTGAAGACCTTCGCATTTGATCTTTCGAATAAGTCAGTTGAATTCTTATGTTGATCCCATGGGTATTGACTATGAATTGGCCTCATCTCCAAATGGATGCCGAAGCTTTTGGTCTGTGACCAAAACTGTTGACAGGAATTGCTTCTTCTTCTTTCGGCGCTTCAACCTTTCCGTCCAACTAGAAGATTACTCGAGTGCCATCTTGAAGTGTCAAAGCAGTATTTCGAGTCTCTTCAATAATAATGTCAATTCGTGACTATTCCATTAATACTAACGAGACATCTACGCCCCAAGTACTGACCTCATTTATCATAGTTAAATAATTTCGGTTGGTAGCAGTAATTTAACAACGTAACTGGAACGAGCATTTCAACTTCTGGTTCATGTTATCCTACTAATCCTGCTATTAAAAGTGCATTATGTGTCGTTCCTCGAACAGAATTAAATCACGTTAATCAGTCAGTCAAATTATTGCCTTGTTAATGTGGCCTATATCGTGCATCGTCAAGCATACCGTGGTTCGTTTTGTAATCGCTAAAGCCCGGTAAAGAAGTAGAGGTTTGTTAGGTAGAAAAATGAGAGCACCTATTGCAATTTCTGAAGCATCTGTTTCTATCGTGAAAAACCATTAGATCCGATCACAGTGTATATTTCCTGAGGAAGTACATTTCAACTCTAACCAAAGTTTATAATTATATTAAGTTTAATAAAAAACTACAATATCGTTGAGTTATTTTTCCTGATCAAATAATATTATCTCTGGTAGATTGATGGGATAGGAGTGTGTGTCCTCTCGAGACGGCGTCCGTGAGACGTCTGAGCCTTCCCTTGTTAATGAAAATTGACAGGCAAGTTATCGCCTCACGTTACCCGCACATTGTGTGACCAGAATTGACTGATGGGGTATCAAAGCGGCTTATTTACATATTTCTCCTGTCGTAATAACGAGAAAACTTGACAAAAGTGGGTCGTTTCCTTTAAAATTCAACCTAATATTAAAACTACAAATATTTGCGCTTAAAATTACGGTGACCTGTGTATACACGGGAAACGCCGGAAACTGTAAATAAATAAAGATCCATGTTTGTATTTTATTAAGAACGAATTAAATTTTAAATAAATTTGGTTCTGTGACGTCAACACCGCCGCCACTTGGTCAACAACGGGAGGACAAAAAATTCGCAACCCTAAAGGCATAAATGGCGGTCGCTACTACAATTTTGAGGTTATGTTTCCTAGGTAAGTGCAATTTTAGATATTTATTCCGTGCCGAGTTACATAATTTAGCGCCCGATGCAATTCCCAATAGTAAAAAAGGCGATTAGCAACCCGTACAAACATTACGTTAAATCTATCAGATGTCCAGCGGTGTGAGTTTTATTGAGTAATTTACTTTCGACCGGATCGTTTCATTACACATTTTTACTCTCAACGCGAGTTCTATTTATCTTATTTTCCTTTGGCACTGGAATAAACCATCACCGTGCGCTAATGTAGGAATTTGTAATGCAGATGAACCTCATCTGATGATTCGAGTTTAAAAATACATTAGGTTTAATCTACCGGTTCGTTATGTGATTCCTCGCAATTGGAGGGAACAATTTACCTATTACGCGGGGGCGTACGTATGAAAGAGCCCTGTTGACGAGAGACGGCGCCTGGCTTTTGACCCCCTTAAAGGTACCTTACCATCTTGCATTTTTAGCCCACTCTCCTTGTACTTCCAATTTAAGCAAACAATAAATAATATCTCATTAATTCTGTTAAATTTCATGTATTAGCGGATAAACAACAAAATTGTGGAAAATTTTTATAAGCTTTGGAATTTAACCTCAAGTTTTGCGAGGGCGTTAACAATGTCAAGTCAATTTTGCTGTTATTTATTAATTTCTATGGAATCTATTGACTCCAGCGTGTTGCAGCGACCATGCTTAGTCACACTGTCTATCGTGTACTGACAACGTTGCTGTTACATTGATGCTAGAAGTGCTTCAACACCAATGCAATAATTGGTTGAGAATGGATACCAGCCTCTTTGGACGGATTCACTCAGAAATAGAAACATTGTATAGAAAGTCATGGTTTTATGGGAAAAATGTTGGACTTAGGCCTTTTTGCACAAAAACCTCATAAATTGCCTGAAACGTCTTAAAACACTTTTTAGACTGACTCCCCTTTGCCCTAGATAGTTTTTACAACACAAATCGAGTCCTTTGGACTAATAACTTTGTACTTCCAAATTGGTAAAGGTTGTTTTCATGTTGAACTTACGCTCTTTCTATAAAAAAAATTGTCTGAAACTCGTAAAAATACTTTCTGGACTTATACCTTTTTGCACCAGATAACTTTTACACTGATCGAGTTCATTGGGTTAATAATTTTTTACCATATGTTGGACTTATGCCCTCTTTGCACGAAAATCATGCAAATTGCCTGAAATGCATGAAAATATTTCTTGGACTTAGGTTCTTTTTGCACCAGATTATTTTTATAACACTCATCGAGTCTTTAGGACTAATAACCCTTCAGCCCCAAATAGACTTTAATTTTGGGGTAACGTTGCCCGTGCCTTCTTTACGTAAAAACGTCAGAAATTGTCTGAATCACGTGAAAACACTTTTTGGACTTGAGCTCTTCTTGATTGATATTTCAATTTTGAAACTATTATATTTACACGTAGGGAAATCAAGCAACGAACTTTGGAGTGACGTTGGACTTATGCCCTCTTTCCACAAAAACGTCAGAAATTGTCTAAAGCACGTAAAACACTCTTTGGACTTGAGTCTTTTCTACACCAGATCGTTTTTATAGCCCAACCAAATCCTTTGGAATAATAACCGTTTTCCTCCAAAGAGATTTCAATCTTGAGACTTATCTTCATGTTCAAGGGGTGTTAGCATGATTTGACTTATGACTTATTTGCACAAGAACATCAGAAAATTATTTGAAACATGTTTTGGACATTTTTGCACAAAAACATTTGAAATTGCTTGAACTGTGTAAAATACACTTTATGGACTTAAATCTTTTTTGCACCAAATAATTGTTTTATAGCACTCATAGAATTCTTTTCCCTAAATAAATTTCAATTTTGAGATATCTTCCCGTTCGTTATATTGGACTGATACCCTGTTTGCATGACAATCTCATAAATTTTCTGAAATACACTAAAACACTTTTTGGACTTGAGTTTTTTTACACCAGATTTCTTTATAGCACCAATCGAGCCCTTAAGACTAATAAACCTTTTCACCAAATACATATATTTCAATTTTGAGACTGATAACCAACTGAATTACACTTTTGTGGACTTAAGGCCTTTTTGCACCAGATTGCTTTATAGCACTTCTTCGAAGTAATAACCCTTTTCCTTCAAATCGATTCACAATTTTAAGACCATAATTACTTTGCAGCTTGGTAAGATACAATATGATGTGATATAATGTGTTTAAGTCGTTTTGGCACTCAAATACACGCCTCATGCGATTCTGTACAATATTAACAAGAAAGACAGTTGACAAATAATGTTACAACGTTTATTCAAAGCTTGTAAAATGATCGCAAACAGCAAATAGAAAATAGCTGACGTTGCCGCTTAGGTTCTGGTCCGACCAAATAGATTTTACGAAACAATCTGATGTAACGGCTTAGGCTCTGGTCCGACCAAATACATACAATTTTGACGTCACTGTTTAGGTTACCGTCCGACCTAATCTTATTATTTTAATATAAATATTCTCCCTGTGAATTAATTTCTTCTAACGATTAAAATTCACGACTTATTAACTCTTTTCTTCGTACACCTTGAAAAAAAGGCGACTAATAATCGTAAGCGCTCCGGCGGGGCTGTCACAAAGCACACCGTTGCAGGGTTGCGTGCCTGAGTGCAAATTATTTTCAATTAAATTATTCCTTAACGTGAAGTATGTTTTGCATTTGAGTTGCACTTAGAACGTCAGATTTTCGCTAATAATTATTTAAAATAGGTCGACGAATTAGCATGACAAATGTAGAATATCTGATGGCACGTGCATGTGGTGTAAAACAGTTCCCTAGACGGCGCAAGTGACGACCTTCCATAGTGTTGGTTTATGTAAACTATACAGCAATTTAATATGTAATAACGACTTATACAAGGTATTTTAAAGTACCAAATCTATCCAGTCCTTAGGGAGTTACAACCGTCCAGAGTCAGTTCTGGGAAAACAATATCCTTCTTTCCTTCTTTCAATGCTCCATGCTTGCGCCATAATATTGTTCGTCTGTGACATGCACATTGAAAAACGCTTAAAAATGCCACAATAGCATTCGGTGAATATTTATGATGGATCGTTTACTATATCCCGATCAGAAGAGGTCCAACTACGCTACCTTGAGGTTCTCCTGTTTAGAGTCGATATTCCTCCATTGGTTGCATCAATAACTAACTACAGCAACTTCCGTGACTCTAATTGGCTGTGATTAAATTTCTGATTTCGATTTATGGACAGCTCTCGCCTATATTAAGTTATCAACCACTATACATACGAGTCTTATTTAGTTATCTAGGATCTAAAGATAAGTAAAGGTAATAACACATTATAGTTGCACTATCGCATGTTCCACTGCTGATTATACTAGCTAAAGTTGGCATTAGCAGCCTAAGCGATTTTTAAGTACTTACAACATACTAGTGCCAAATTAACAAGGCTAAAATATATGATGCGGCTAGCTTATAACTCTCATGTACTTATAGTAGGTTCAGAATTCGGCACACATCTCTAACAATACTTTTTTTCTATTTGGCCTTTCTACTGTCACCGCCACTGTGATTATTTGTTAACCATTTTCAAACATAACATATTTACGTTGGCGTAAATTTTGGCAAAATAAATAAATAAATAATTGTTTACTAAATCGAAATTATATAGTATTTCAAGCTTATAACAACCAAAACGTAGATCGACGCAAAAGTCAGACAGTCGTGAAAGTCACAAACTGTGTCGTTTATAAATTTCAAGGATAATAAGAGTCAGAGGTTGGAATCTTGTGGGGCGCAACTTACTGTTTTTTATTATTCGAGTAAGAAGAAAAATATCAGTGGCTTAACTAAACCAAATAAATAAACTTTGTATTCCTATCGCTTCAATTTGATTTATAATTAATTATATGTTATCCAAATCTAGAAGCTATTCTTATGCATATTCGGCGCTTAGAAACCGGCACGTAATTTTAATGTGTAATTTGATGAATATATTAATAAATATTAAGAATTAAAGACATAATGTCCAAGATCGAGCAATTACCTTTTCATGATCGTATCGGGCTGAATTTCAATGAATATATTAAAGAATTGGACAATAGAGGTATGTTTATTTGAAAGCGAATTAATTCTTTTAATAAAGATAACACTGGCCCGCAAAATTTATATCTTATCAAACAATTTTAAAAACTCTCAAAAAATTCATGGAGATAAAGGAGAATGAGACAAATCAAATGGCGTAAAAAAACTTTGAAAAAATTATACCACACCAGCTTTACAGTCTTAACCTCTAGGGGGTGACTTCTCCTGTATTAATTTACTATTAACCCGTTAAATATTGTTTTATCTCCTTTGATATGAATACTGATTACATTACATATGTATATATTTTTTACTAAATTATTGTTGTATTTATTAATCGCCGCCCGTGCTCCCGTGTTGCATTAAAAGCAACTGTGGATAGTGGAATATACGTCGTGATATTTGAAAACAAATTTGCATGTTGGGAGCAGTATTCACACCACGCAAATACACAATCTGTCACCAAAGAGAAACGGCCCGACGGACGTTAAGCGTGCGAGTGCTGGTGTTTCTGTGATATTTTCCTAATTGCAGTCTTTGTGTTTTTATCAATGCAGCAGATATTACTCACATGTTATATGTGTTTCCTCGAGTTCGTCTTTTTCAATGGTTGGTGCCTGGGTCATTAATTTGTTGAAACGTTTAGTCGCTAACCACTAGAAATAATTATTTGCATAGAATATTCACCCCGTTTTACTGAGAACTGCACACTCGCCCGATTTAAACTCTATTGAATAAATCTGCATTATTCTTATTTTCTAGGTCAAAATTCAAATCCTCACGCATTCATTTTTCGCCATGAACCTACATCAACAAAGGTTTTCACTGCGCTTTATAAAACTGAAAGCCTCGCCGCGATGTTTATTTGTTCAAAACCTCCACCTGTATTACATTTGGATATATCATGTAATAAAGTACGTTTATTACTGTTTGTTCATAATAGCAAATTTAGTTTATATTTCGTTCTAACTAACTAAAACTGAATAATGAAATCCGGCTTCTCATTACGAAGAATACACCGGCGAAACGTTAATAAATTACTTAGCACGAATAATGAAGTGATATTGTTGTATTTATGTAAAGCGAATGTGAATATTGGATAGCTAATAATGTCAAATTGCAGCAATAATACCTCAGGAACAGAAAGAAGTGGGATTTATTATTATTCACGTCGGAAATAATTTCATTATATAAAACCCTTCCCATGCCTCTTCCAATATCCATCTAATATCTATAATGTCTCTACAATTAACTGAGTTAATGATTGTTTTATGCAATTTTTTTAACGGGTTGTTTATTTTGAGTTAACGTGTAAACTATTTTTCCTAAATAATTTCTTTGAATTTCTCCCCTCTCTTAATTTGTGTCTGTTTTTTCTTATAAAAGTTATTCTGGTTTCTATGGTCATCGCCGAATAATCTAGTGAAACTCTCTATAAAATAACAGCCTTGCTAAAAGAACTCTGCAAAATAACAGCCCTGGTAAAGTAGCTCTCTTTAAAATAACAGCCCTATTAAAAACTATAAAATATTAGCTGTGCATGTTAGAAGCTCCCTCTATAAAATAATAGGCTTGTTAAAAAGCTCTTCCATAAAAGAACAGGCATGTTAATTTTCCTATAAAATAACAGCCTGGTCTCTTTGTCCAATATAACAGCTCCATTAAAATAATTCTCTTTAAAAAACGGCGCCGCTAAAGTTCTATAAAATATTAGCCCTGTTAAATACTCTCTCAATAAAGTTAAAAGCATTCTCTGCAAAATAACAGCCCTGCTAAAAGCCGTCTCTCTTTTCTCTCTGCAAAATAACAGCCCCATAAAAATAGCTCTCTTAAAAATAACAGCCACGTTAAAAACTCTATAAAATATAGATCTATATTTAAAAAGTCTCTCCATAAAAAAAACAGACATATAAAAGCTCTTTCTATGAAATAACAGCCCTGGTAAAGTAGCTCTCTTTAAAATAACAGCCCTATTAAAAACTATAAAATATTAGCTGTGCATGTTAGAAGCTCTCTCTATAAAATATTAGGCTTGTTAAAAAGCTCTTCCATAAAAGAACAGGCATGTTAATTTTTCTATAAAATAACAGCCTGGTCTCTTTGTCCAAATAACAGCTCCATTAAAATAATTCTCTTTAAAAAATGGCGCCGCTAAAGTTCTATAAAATATTAGCCCTGTTAAATACTCTCTCAATAAAGTTAAAAGTATTCTCTGCAAAAAACAGCCCTGCTAAAAGCTGTCTCTCTTTTCTCTCTGCAAAATAACAGCCCCGTAAAAATAGCTCTCTTTAAAATAACAGCAACGTTAAAAACTCTATAAAATATAGATCTATATTTAAAAAGTCTCTCCAAAAAAAACAGACATAAAAGCTCTTTCTATGAAATAACAGCCCTGGTAAAGTAGCTCTCTTTAAAATAACAACCCTATTAAAGACTCTTTATAAAACACTAGCTGTTATAAGACCTCCCTGTAAAATACTAGCCTTATTTAAAAAGTTCTTTCCATAAAAGAACAGGCATGTTAATCTGTCTATAGAATAATAGCTTTAGTAAAAATTTCCTGTACAAAATAACAGCTCTGTTAAAATAACTCTCTTTAAAATAACAGCCCCGTTAAAAACTATATAATCACCTCTTTTAAAAGCTCTCTCAATAAAGTAACAGGCATGTAAAAGCTTTCTCTGCAAAATAACAGCCCTGCTAAAAGCTCTTCTTTTTTTTCTCTCTGCAAAATAACAGCCCTGCTAAAATACCTCTCTTTAAAATAACAGCCACGTTAAAAATTCTATAAAATATAAACTCTGTTAAAAAATCTCTCCACAAAATAACAGGCATATTAAAAGCTACCTCTGTAAAATAACAGGCAAGTAAAAGCTCTTTCTATAAATAACAGCCTTGCTAAAAGCTCTCTGCAAAGTAACAGCCCTATTAAAGACTCTCTTTATAAAATATTGGCTGCGTTATAAGCTCTCTCTGTAAAATAATAGAGTTGCTAAAAGCTTTTTCTATAAAAGAGCAGGCATGTTAATTCTTCTACAAAATAACAGCTTTGTTAAAAGCTCTCTGTACAAAATAACAACTCTGTTAAAATAACTCTCTTTAAAATAACAGCTCCGCAAATTTTTTTTATAAAATAACAGCCCTGTTAAAATCTCTCTCTCTCTCTCTCTTTCTCTCTGCAAAATAACAGCCCCGTTAAAATAGCTCTCTTTAAAATAACAGCAACGTTAAACTTTATGAAATATAAGCTGTGTTAAAAAGTCTCTCTATAAAATAGCTTTCTCTCTGTAAAATAACAGGCAGACATGTAAAAAGCTCTTTCTATAAATTAACAGCCATGGTAGAATCGCTCTCTTTAAAATAAGAGCTCTGTTAAAAACTCCGTCTGTCTCTGTAAATTAACAGACTTGTTAAAAGTTCTTTCTGTAAGCTCGCAGTCCTGTTGAACTGGACTTCGTAATCAAACGTGCATCAAAAATCACATATTTGCTAATTAATGTGACTAATGCCTAAATTCCATCTGACGTCCTAGGCTATTAATAATATTTAAAATGAAAAAACACTCTCCACTATGTGTCCGTTATTGTTCCCGACGTTAATTTTAAACGGACCGGAATTACGCCAGTGAGTGGAAATTTTTGTTCTAAATATCTCCCCGGCGACAAATTCCTATAGTTTTGATTTCTATGCCCGGCACGGCCGTCTGCACTTTTCAGGATTGTAATTCGAGTAAAAAGCGTTCCATATTCCACTTCAAATTAAAAAACTGAGAAATATTTCTATTTCGCCAGTTAAAATTTTAAAGCCGCCTCAGTCTGTGACGTTATTAAAACCCGGGCAGGAAACGGGAGATGGAGATATCGTCCTTGTCTTAATGTTCCACTTCAAATTCAATAAACACTGAAATATTGCGAATTATTTATAAAACTACGAGTATTTAGTGACGGTAAGTATTTATACTGTAAAACGCGAACTTGTAAATCGCAGTGTAGCTACTCAGTGGATGTGGTGGTTTCTGTTAACCGTAGCTGCTATTTTGCATTAGTCTGGAACCGAAGTCCCTTACGGTCTAGAACCCTCATTGCTTATCTACTACGACATATGAAACGCAGGTTTAATTTGCAGCTTTCACGCCGAGTTTCGCTGGCAAATATTGTTTATACCGATACTTAGGCATAGTAATTAGCGAAAATAAAACATGCATGTTTTAATAAACACTAATTAAATTTTGGCCTTCCGATTAACTGAATATTTCATGACGTAATAATTTTAATTTCGCTCCCGAAATCCGCTACGCAAGTGAGTGGAATTAGTTAAATATAATTATGTATGCATTAACTCATAACCAGAGATGTAAATATTAAAAAATATATTTCGCGGTGTATGATCTTCGATAGCTTGCGTAGGTTGCAAATTATGAAGCTGGGCTCGACATTTTTCTTAGTTTGACGATTGCGCGAAGGTCCAAAAAAGTAGAAAATCAAGTTTAAAGACATTTTAAAGAACTGATAGATTTCTTCTTCTGCACTATCGTTTGTTATAGCCTTTAGTGAGGACAAAATACAAAGTAACAGAATGCGGCGTTGGGTTTTTGAATAATTAGCTGTAGTATCGTTTAGTATGCCAGTTTACTTTGTTGTAACTTAACGTGAGCTATTAGATGTTTAATTACGTTTGCTTAATTAGTATTTTACGTGTCATCAAAGCTAGAATAACAATTAGAACGCCTACCTTCCGTATTTGCACAGAGGTATACACAATATATCTGCTCCATTAGGTGCGCGATGTTAAATTCCATTTTTTTCCTTCTTGGATTGTATAGTTGACGTTCCTACGAGTGTAATTGATTACAGCCAAGCTATTAAGCGCGTATGGTAAATGCCTGTTTTTAGTTACATTGCTGTATAAGTGTTTGTGTTTGACTCTACGAAAGTTAAAATAACATTATGGATGTAAGTATCAATTGTACTGCAAACAAGAGGTGCTAATACTGTTACGAGAACGCTAGAACTCTCTATACGTTCACAAAAGAGTGGTGGGGGAGGGAGAAGCTTATCCCCTCTCTTATTCCCATTGAGAGTTCTGTAACATATCTGTATACGTATACCTCCCTCCCATTTATAACGAGAAAAGGAGTGGGGATTTTAGTAGTGGGGGTCTGAAGATAGAGTGGGAGAAGGGCGGGGCCTAAAACTGGAGTGGGGTACAAATTTAGGTTTTTGAGAGGATAGTAATGTGGGAGAAGATGGGAGTGAGCAAAGGGCGGGGATGGAGTGGACGAAGGGCAGGGCTGGAGTGGGAGGGGTGGAGCTGGAGTAGGGAGCACAAAAGTGGTGGGGTTCTTTAAAGGGAAAAATTGCATTAAGCACGTTATTAAAGGATAAAAATTCTTATCACGCAAGTCCTTTAAGGAAAAAAATTGATTTTTAGAGGAAAATATTTTTTCTCGCACGTCCTCTAACGGAGAAAATTGAGTCGTATTCGTTTCTCATAGGAAAAAATTGTTTCATCCACGCTCTATAAAGAAAAACATTGCATTAATCACGTTACGAAAAGGTAAAAATTCTATAACTCGTCTTTTAGAGAAAAAAATTGTTTTTAGAAAAAAAATATATCGCGCAGCTTTTAACGGGAAAAATTGAGTCGTTTTCATTTCGTACAGGAAAAAATTGTATAATGCACGCTCTTTAAAGGAAAGAACTGCATTAGTAACGTTATAAAAGAGTAAAAATTATATAACTCAATTTTCTTGAAGAAAAGAATTGCTTCTTACAGGAAAAATGTTATCGCGCACGTTTTTAACGGGAGAAATTGAGTCGTTTTCATTTCTTATAGGAAAAAAATTGTATAATGAACGTTCTTTAAAGGAAAAAACTGCATTAGCCACGTTAAAAAAGGGTACAAATTCTATAACTCAAGACTTTTAACGAAAAAAATTGCTTTTTAGAGAAAAAACAATTTTATCGCGCACTTTTTTTAACGGGAAAAACTGTCGTCTTCATTTCTTAAAGGAAAAAACTGCATTAGCCACGTTATGAAAGGGTACAAATTCTATAACTCGAGACTCTTAACGAAAAAAATTGCTTTTTAGAGAAAAAACAATTTTATCGCGCACTTTTTTTAACGGGAAAAACTGTCGTTTTCATTTCATTAAGAAAAAAACTGCATTAGCCACGTTAAGAAAGGGTACAAATTCTATAACTCAAGACTCTTAACGAAAAAAATTGTTTTTTAGAGAAAAAACAATTTTATCGCGCACTTTTTTTAACGGGAAAAACTGTCGTCTTCATTTCTTAAAGGAAAAAACTGCATTAGCCACGTTATGAAAGGGTACAAATTCTATAACGCAAGACTCTTAACGAAAAAAATTGCTTTTTAGAGAAAAAACAATTTTATCGCGCACTTTTTTTAACGGGAAAAACTGTCGTTTTCATTTCATTAAGAAAAAAACTGCATTAGCCACGTTAAGAAAGGGTACAAATTCTATAACTCAAGACTTTTAAAAAAAAAATTGCTTTTTAGAGAAAAACATTTTATCGCGCACTTTTTTTAACGGGAAAAATTGACGTTTTCATTTCTTAAAGAAAAAAACTACATTAGCCACGTTATGAAAGGGTACAAATTCTATAACGCAAGACTCTTAACGAAAAAAATTGCTTTTTAGAGAAAAAACAATTTTATCGCGCACTTTTTTTAACGGGAAAAACTGTCGTTTTCATTTCATTAAGAAAAAAACTGCATTAGCCACGTTAAGAGAGGGTACAAATTCTATAACTCAAGACTTTTAAAAAACAAATTGCTTTTTAGAGAAAAACATTTTATCGCGCACTTTTTTTAACGGGAAAAATTGACGTTTTCATTTCTTAAAGGAAAATACTACATTAGCCACGTTATGAAAGGGTACAAATTCTATAACTCAAGACTTTTAAAAAAAAAATTGCTTTTTAGAGAAAAACATTTTATCGCGCACTTTTTTTAACGGGAAAAATTGTCGTTTTCATTTCTTAAAGGCAAAAACTGCATTAGCCACGTTATGAAAGGGTACAAATTCTATAACTCAAGACTTTTAAAAAAAAATTGCTTTTTAGAGAAAAACATTTTATCGCGCACTTTTTTTAACGGGAAAAATTGACTTTTTCATTTCTTAAAGGAAAAAACTGCATTAGCCACGTTATGAAAGGGTACAAATTCTATAACTCAAGACTTTTAAAAAAAAAATTGCTTTTTAGAGAAAAACATTTTATCGCGCACTTTTTTTAACGGGAAAAATTGACGTTTTCATTTCTTAAAGGAAAAAACTACATTAGCCACGTTATGAAAGGGTACAAATTCTATAACTCAAGACTTTAAAAAAAAAAATTGCTTTTTAGAGAAAAACATTTTATCGCGCACTTTTTTTAACGGGAAAAATTGACGTTTTCATTTCTTAAAGGAAAAAACTACATTAGCCACGTTATGAAAGGGTACAAATTCTATAACTCAAGACTCTTAACGAAAAAAATTGCTTTTTAGAGAAAAAACAATTTTATCGCGCACTTTTTTTAACGGGAAAAACTGTCGTTTTCATTTCTTTAAGAAAAAAACTGCATTAGCCACGTTAAGAAAGGGTACAAATTCTATAACTCAAGACTTTTTAAAAAAAAATTGCTTTTTAGAGAAAAACATTTTATCGCGCACGGGAAAAAATGTCGTTTTCATTTCTTAAAGGAAAAAACTGCATTAGCCACGTTATGAAAGGGTAAAAATTCTATAACTCGTCTCTTAAAGAAAATAATTGCCTTTTAGAGGAAAAAAATTTTACGCGCACGTTTTTAACGGGAAAATTGAGTAGTTTTCATTTCTTAGAGGAAAACATTTCATCGTGCACGTTCTTTAAAGGAAAAAACTGCATTAATCGTATTATGAAAGGGTAGAAATTCTATAACCCAAGTCTCTTGAAAAATATTGTTTTTAGAAAAAAAATTTATCGCGCACGCTTTTAACGGGAAAAATTGAGTCGCTTTCATTTCTTTGGGGAAAAAATTGTATCATGCATGCTCTTTAGAGGAAAAAACTGCATGAACCACATTATACAAGGGTCAAAAGTCTAGTCTCTTAAAGAAAAAAATTGCTTCTTAGAGGAACAAATTTTATCGCGCACGTTTTTAACGGGAAAAGTTGAGCCGTTTTCATTTCTTAGAGGAAAACATTGCATCGCGCACGCTCTTTAAATGAAAAATTGGATTTTGAATAGGACCTCGAATTCAACTTCAGTCACTGACGTAATTCCGGTCCATTTAAAATTAACGTGGAAACAATAACGGACGCGTAGTGGAGAGTGTTTTCATTTTAAATATTATTAATAGCCTAGGACGCCAGATGGAATTTAGGCGTTAATAACGTTAATTAAGAAATAGATTTTTGTTGTCCACAGAACAGAATTGTTACTAACATCCATTTACTTTATCAAAAAAATTGACTAAACGTTAACTCAAAAATAATGATACCACAGAGATTCTACATCTACATTGTAATCAATATGATATTTAATATCAAGTCTCGTAACGCTTAACATTTAAATTTATTTACAAAATCTACAATCAATTATATTACAACATTGTGTTCTCGCCTACGCTCCTTGTACAACAACAAAATCGTACATGACAATGTGGAAGCGATTAATAAATTGTAATTTAACACGTCTAAGGTACTTACATAGAACATACGTAAAATATCCCTATACAGGGCGTTGCTTGCTCGGGTACACCTTCTAACCGTCTGATATAGAAAAAAATGTAATTTTTTAAACAGTTAGTAATCTAGATTGTCTATTTAGGAAGGTGATTGGTAGCTCCGGTTGACATTTGCGTTCTAACTGACGTCCACCTAACTGCTGGCTAATATTGGCTTAACTAACCGGTGAAAATGAGCGTAAAATTGCAGCAACGGCCATTCCATTGCAAATGCCACCTGACGCTTGCCAATCGGAATTATTGCACGAGCACGAGCAAAGCTCACCGCGGACCGGGCGCTGATTTATTCCGATGACATTCCTATCGATGATATGATCGTCGGTAATGAGGGAAGACAGCGCTAATTGACGTCGACTAAACAAACGAATAATGAAGCCGAAAATTTGGATTTATCGCCCAATTAACATACGGGACGCGGGTGATATATGCCATCACAAATGTTGTGATTTAGAAGCTCACCAGGAAGCTTATTAGATAAACTTTTGGTTTTGTCCGAAACAGTTATTACGTAACGGGACGCAAAAAAGTGGTACCGTTGAGTAAAGAACTCAACAAAGAGGCGCAATGTTAATGTTAAAACACGTGCCCCTGGAGAGTATAAAATTTTCAGTCAGATATTTTTTCTATAAGCACATCTTTTGGTGATTTACACACTTATTTCTAAAATCACTTTATCGAAGAAATTCGTTTTGAGTTCGATAATTCATGCCCCGGATCGTGTTTCGCAGCTCTCCCGGTAGAACAATAAAATTGACAATAATTAACCGGCGCGTATTCAAAAACAGTACGCGCGTTGGCGGTGAATAATCTGAACAAAAACGAATACGTGTGTCCCGTGACTGGGTCATTCATCAATCAGGGCACCGTCACCGTGAGCATTGTTATATTCGTTAGTATCAGCCTGAGACTGCAGAATATATCGGTGCGATATACACAAACCAAGGCAATTAACGGAAAAAAATCAGTTTGGCGATTTTCAAAGCATATTTGGTGAAACAACACGCTGAAAAGTTGTCAGCGAAAATGCTGAACAGGAGAAATTACGGTGCATGCATGTATTTTATTCGCGTTTAGTTCGAAAAATACGTGCGGCTTTTGTGAGTTGGAGTTGTATTTTTAATTATATTCGCAAACTGGGGCACAAGTGGAAATAAATTTTTTGATTAACAAACCATAAAAATTTTAACTTTAACAACTATTATTAACATGGTATTTTGCAGCAGTACTTTGTGGTAAAAAACTTGGAGATAAAACCCTAATAGTAGAAAATAACTTCCCTTTTACTGAAAAGAGATTTCCAATGAATTGAGGCTTAAATTTAGATTTGCATGCCTTCATAAAGAGAAAAATTAAATTATGCACAATATTTAGTTACAAAAATTCTATCACGCACGTCTTTTAACGGAGAAAATTGAGGCGTTTTCATTTTTCAGAGGAGAAAATTGTATAATGCAAGCTCTTTAAAAAATAATAATAATAAAGATTCTATAACTAAATTTTTTTAAAGAAAGAAATTGTTTTTTAGAGGAAATAATTTTATAGCACATGTTCTTAACGGGAAAAATTGAGTCGTTTTCATTTCTTAGAGGAAAAAATTATATCATGCACACTCTTTACAGGAAAAAACTGCATTAGCCACATTATGAAAGGAAAAAATTATCGCGCACGTAGAGGAAAAATCGTATCATGCACAGTCTTTAGAGGGAAAAATTGCATTAACCGCGTTATGAGAGGGTAGGAATTCTATAACTCAAGTCCTTAAAGAAAAACATTTCTCTTTAGAGGAAATAATTTTATCGTGCATGTTTTTTAACGGAAAAAATTGAGTCACTTTAATTTTTTAGAAGAAAGATTGTATCATGCACGCTCTTTAAAGGAAAGAATTGCATTAATTATGTTATAAAAGTGTAAAAATTCTATAACTCAAGACTTTTACAGATAAAAATTGGTTTTTAGAGGAAAACATTTTTTTGCGTAAATTTTTAACGGGAAAAATTGAGGCATTTTCAATTCTAAGAGGAAAAAATTGTATTGAGCACGCTCTTTAAAGGAATAAACTGCATTAACCACGTTATGGAAGGTACAAACTCTATAACTCAAGTCGTTTAAAGAAAAACACTGTTTTTTAGAGGAAAATATTTTATCGCGTACATCTTTAACGGGAAAAATTGAGTCGTTTTCATTTCTTAGAGGAAAAAATTGTATTATGCACGTTCTTTAAAGGAAAATACTACATAAACCCCGTTATAAAAGGGTAGAAATTCTATAACTCAAGTCTTTTAAAGAAAAGAATTGGTTTTTAGAGGAAAAAAATTATCGCGCACGTTCTTAACGGGAAAAATTGAGGCGCTTTTATTTCTTAGAGGATAAATTGTATCATGCACACTCTTTAAAGGAAAAAATTGCATTAACCACGTTATAAAAGGGTAAGAATTCTATAACTCAAGTCCTTAAAGAAAAAAATTTCTCTTTGGAGGAAATAATTTTATCGTGCACGTTTTTTAACGGAAAAAATTTAGTCACTTTAATTTTTTAGAAGAAAGATTGTATCATGCACGCTCTTTAAAGGAAAGAATTGCATTAATTATGTTATAAAAGTGTAAAAATTCTATAACTCAAGACTTTTACAGATAAAAATTGGTTTTTAGAGGAAAACATTTTTTTGCGTAAATTTTTAACGGGAAAAATTGAGTCATTTTCAATTCTAAGAGGAAAAAATTGTATCGAGCACGCTCTTTAAAGGAATAAACTGCATTAACCACGTTATGGAAGGTACAAATTCTATAACTCAAGTCGTTTAAAGAAAAAGAGGACAAAATTTTATCGCGTATATCATTAACGGGAAAAATTGAGTCGTTTTCATTTCTTACAGAAAAAAATTGTATTATGCACGCTCTTTAAAGGAAAATACTACATCAACCCCGTTATAAAAAGGTAGAAATTCTATAACTCAAGTCTTTAAGAAAAATATGCTTTTTAGAGGGAAAAATTTTATCGCGCACGTTTTTAACGGAAAAAATTTAGTCATTTTCATTTCTTTGAAGCAAAAATTTTATCATGCACGCTCTTTATAGGAATAAACTGCATAAACCACTTTATTAAAGGATAAAAATTCTAAAACTCAAGTCTCTTAAAGAAAAAAAATGTTTTTTAGAGGAAAAAATTTTATCGCGCATATTCTTAAACGGAAAAATTGAGTGGTTTTCATTTCTTAGAGGAAAACATTGCATCGTGCATGCTCTTTAAATGAAAAATTGGACTTTGAATTGGATTTCAAAATCGAATCGAAATTAGAAATTATTACTAAAGAAATATTTCAAATACATTTAAGCTTAAATTTAGAATATTAACTAATAATTGTTTACCTCATCCTAGGGTGGGGGCTCTTCCCAAACTACATGTTGATCCAAATCTAACAATCCGAAATCGACAATGTGCAAATTCACAGGAGATCCCATTCATGGCTGGATTAATTTCCAAATCTTGTAGACTGCTACGAACAACACAAAATCTTATTTCACAATGACGTCCGACAGAAAATATTATTTGTCCTAACTAATTTGTGAAAAACAAGCAACTCTATCGGCTTAGGAGCAATATCGATTTATCGCCTGGTAAAAAAAAAAATTAACAATACAGGTGGCGATCTATTCTAATTTATTAGCACCAGAAAATATGCAACCCACTGTACTGCCCTGTGTTGTAACTAACCTCAAATAAATTGACAGATTTGTTTACTACACAGACAACTTTGACTAGGTTAGAATAATGGGAAAATAATTTAAAAGAAAATCTCTAAACTGAGTAAGTCAATTTAGACAGTTTTCTTAGTTATATATATATACGCTGTACAGCGTCCGTGTGGTAAATATTGCCGCAATGCAGAATCCAAAGACTGTAATTGAAGTATATTCGTGGTCTATATTTTTTCTGTCTTCATATGTCCAACGTAGTTATATATAGCTTCGCTTACAGCTTTTCGCTTTGATCTGGAACTTGGAATCTCTATACGTTACAAGTAACTTGTAGGTAGTAATTTCGAGGTTTCCACCATATAATTTTTTTGTCAGCGTCGCGGGGTTTCACATATCCTCTAATTGTTCCGGCAAAACAGGACACAAGGAACGTAATGATGATGGATTTACCTTATTATTCATAAGTGAGAGAATCTGAAACGCCACTTTGTGAAGGTACACATCCACCCACTGTTCCATATTTATTTTATTCGAATAATGGTACAAAAAAAAATGGTAATTCTAACAACACCAGATATAAGAATCAGAGCGGAGTTGGCGTTTATTATGAAATATAAAATGTTTCTCGTAATTGAATTTATATGTTATGCATACGCACGAATCTTTGTAGAGGAGTATAAAAGAAATGTTTAATATTAGTATTGGGCAACGTCGGAATAATAAACAACTAATCCATCAAAAGTTGGAAAACGAATATGAGTGAGGCTGTGTATTTATTTAGGCGACGTGTTAAATGCAAAATTATGGACAACTGTAACGAAAAGCATAAGTGGCTGAGTGTTTTCTTGTGGAAGCAAAAGCCCGGATATTTGTACATTTTGCTGGGAGCCGCCGAGGGATGCTGTCGATTATGGTGCCATGCTAATTCCGATGCAGTAGAGCAACAACTGGCGGTACACTTCACTAGAAGTTTGCACCCACGTATCTTCATACATTTCTAAAAACAGTGTGTCACGTGAACAGCCCTTACAGGTGATAAAATTGTAGTGAAATAATGCTAAAAACATTATTTTACTTGGTGCCTGTTCAGCAGCCAAAACTGCGCGTATTTTATGGAGTCTACGAGCTGCGCCATATTTAACATTCCCACATATTTACAGCAGATCCACCAAAATGTACAAACTACTAATCAGCCACTTCGTTCTGCAAGCACTTTCTTGTAAAAATCTCGGTCAGTGCCAAAATCCGCCGTGTAGCAATCCCCATTAAGGAGCGAAGGTTGCGTATCTGAGATATGAATCTGAAAGGCATTTCCGCAGCTAATTAACGAACAAAGTTGCGCGTAAATATTTCGCAATTGACATCAGAGCAAATAGATATTGCTCATAATATGATACACTTCACGTAGGTGTTGATGAATATGTTTTTTTTAATTCAATAATCAAGATTAAGCGTACTATTAAAATATTTTTAAGAGTATTTCAGGGTTAGTTCACGCCTTCGGAGGCGGACTTATTTATCAGGTGTTTAAAAATATTTATGATCTATTGATTGGCATTGAGGTGTAGCGTTATTGGGAAAATATCAGCGACGTTTATCTAAATGTATTTGGCAATGATTGTCAAATAGGTGGCCGGCCCCCTATAATTATTACTAGCAGCGTTCCAATTCTCGTAGATAATAAGTTATTCCTGCTGAGGCCCGAGGAGGACTGAACCAGTTGTGACTAGTCACAATGCGCCATTGTGAACGATGCATTTAGTCCATAAATCGTCCTTGGAAAATCGCTTTTTGGAAAAACAGTTACATACTTAAACGAAAAAATTTCATTACGGTAATTTTTTAATGGGAAAATTCTATCACGTACGTCTTTTAACGGAAAAGATTGAGTTAATCTCGTTTTTCAGAGGGAGACATTGGTTCATGCGCGCTCCTTAATGGAAAATATTGCATTAAAGGGTCAAAATTCTATCACGCAAGTCTTTTAAGGAAAGAAAATGTTTTTTAGAAGAAAACATTTTTTACGCACGTTTTTAACGGGAAAAATTGAGTCGTATTCATTTCTTAAAGGGAAAAATTATATCATGTACAGTCTCTAAGAAGAATTAACCACGTTGTAAAAGGGTAAAAATTCTATAATTCAAGTCGTTTAAAGAAAAAAGTAGTTTTTTAGAGTAATAAATTTTATCGCGCACGTTTTTAACGGGAAAAATTGAGTCGCTTTCATTTTTTAGAGGAAGAAATTGTATTTTAAAGGAAAAAATTGAATTAACCACGTCATAAAAGGGCAAAAATTCTATAACTAGTCTTTTAAAGAAAGAAATAGTTTTTTAGATCAAGAAATTTTATCGCGCACGTATTTAACGGAACAAATTGAGTCGTTCTCATTTCTTAGAGGAAGAAATTGTATCATGCACGATTTCTAAATGAAAAAACTACATTAACTACGTTCTGAAAGGGTAAAAATTCTATAACTCAAGTCTTTAAAGGAAAAAATTGTTTTTTATAGGAAAATATTGTATTGCGCACGTTTTTAACGGGAAAATTAAGTCGTTTTCATTTCTTAGAGGAAGAAATTGTACCATGCACGATTTTTAAAGGAGAAAACTGCATTAACCACGTTATGAAGAGGTAAACTTTCTATAACTCAAGTCTTTAAAGGAAAAAAATGTCTTTTAGAGGAAAAAATTGTATTGCGCACGATTTTAACGGGAAAATTGAGTCGTTTTCATTTCTTAGAGGAAGAAATTGTATCATGCACGATTTTTAAAGGAAAAAACTGCATTAACTACGTTATGAAAGGGTAAAAATTCTATAACTCAAGTCTTTAAAGGAAAAAAATGTTTTTTAGAGGAAAAAATTATATTGCGCAAGTTTTTAACGGGAAAATTTAGTCGTTTTCATTTCTTAGAGGAAGAAATTGTACCATGCACGATTTTTAAAGGAAAAACTGCATTAACCACGTTATGAAGGGGTAAAAATTCTCAAGTCTTTAATGGAAAAAAATTATTTTTTAGAGGATAAATTGTATTGCGCACGTTTTTAACGGGAAAATTGAGTCGTCTTCATTTCTTAGAGGAAGAAATTGTATCATGCACGATTTTTAAAGGAAAAAACTGCATTAACTACGTTATGAAAGGGTAAAAATTCTATAACTCAAGTCTTTAAAGGAAAAAAATTGTTTTTTAGAGGAAAAAATTGTATTGCGCACGTTTAACGGGAAAATTGAGTCGTTTTCATTTCTTAGAGGAAGAAATTGTATCATGCACGATTTTTAAAGGAGAAAACTGCATTAACCACGTTATGAAGGGGTAAACTTTCTATAACTCAAGTCTTTAAAGGAAAAAATGTCTTTTAGAGGAAAAAATTGTATTGCGCACGATTTTAACGGGAAAATTGAGTCGTTTTCATTTCTTAGAGGAAGAAATTGTATCATGCACGATTTTTAAAGGAAAAAACTGCATTAACTACGTTATGAAAGGGTAAAAATTCTATAACTCAAGTCTTTAAAGGAAAAAAATTGTTTTTTAGAGGAAAAAATTGTATTGCGCACGTTTTTAACGGGAAAATTTAGTCGTTTTCATTTCTTAGAGGAAGAAATTGTACCATGCACGATTTTTAAAGGAAAAACTGCATTAACCACGTTATGAAGGGGTAAAAATTCTCAAGTCTTTAATGGAAAAAAATTATTTTTTAGAGGATAAATTGTATTGCGCACGTTTTTAACGGGAAAATTGAGTCGTCTTCATTTCTTAGAGGAAGAAATTGTATCATGCACGATTTTTAAAGGAAAAAACTGCATTAACTACGTTATGAAAGGGTAAAAATTCTATAACTCAAGTCTTTAAAGGAAAAAAATTGTTTTTTAGAGGAAAAAATTGTATTGCGCACGTTTAACGGGAAAATTGAGTCGTTTTCATTTCTTAGAGGAAGAAATTGTATCATGCACGATTTTTAAAGGAAAAAACTGCATTAACTACTTTATGAAAGGGTAAAAATTCTATAACTCAAGTCTTTAAAGGAAAAAAAATGTTTTTTAGAGGAAAAAATTATATTGCGCACGTTTTTAACGGGAATATTGAGTCGTTTTCATTTCTTAGAGGAAGAAATTGTATCATGCACGACTTTTTAAAGGAAAAAACTGCATTAACCAAGTCATGGAAGGGTAAAATTTCTATAATTGAAGTCTTTTAAAGAAACAAATTTTTTTATAAGAAGAAATTTTATCGTTTTAACGGGAAAAACAGAGTCGTTTTCATTTCGCAGAGGAAAAAATGTATTGTGCGAGCTCTTTAAAGGAAAAAAATTCCATTAACCACGTTATAAAATGGTAAAAATTCTGTAACTGTAGTCTTTTAAAGAAAAAAATTGTTTTTTAGAGGAAAACATTTTATCGCGCACGTTTTTAAGGGGGAAAATTGAGTCGTCTTCGTTTTTCAGAGCAGAAAATTGTATCATGTGCGCTTTTTAAAAGAACAATACACAAGACATTGAGTTTTTGACGCCAACCGGAACAATTGCCATTCTCCCTCACACAGGACGCCCTGTATACTGTCCTGCACCCTGAAGCCAAATCCTTTGTGTCGCTACAGGACAATTTGTTTTAATTATCGCGTCCGTCGTTCATTGGGACCAGACGAAATTTATTTAGTGGAATGGGAAAGGCGAAATCTCGACTTAAAACGGAGCTTCTTAAGAAACTTCCTGAGTAGTCAAAGTGGACGTGCTTTGAATTTTACACTTCCAAGTCCATTCCGGATTGACCTAGCGAAAATGAAGACAAATAGTTACGCAAATGTTACGACGCAGAAAGGGCTTTTTTATATAATTCAAGAGGCTAATATCGTTTGGCTCGGACGGGCTTCTGTTTCTTACGACGTCGCCACGCTATGTTAATAATACTGATAATAATAGTAATAATGAAGAAAATAGTTAACTGAGCACGTTTTAAATAGTTAAATCGTTGACTGGAGTTAGCTGTTAAAAATTGAAACTGTTGTTTTGTGTTCTTAAAACTATGCTGAATGATTAATGGAAGTTTCCATATATTAGTCATAAGATAGCTACTTCCTAATATGTAAACTGTTGCCTATCCAACTTTCAACTATTAAATTGTTAAACTGTCAATGTGATGCACAGTGTAACTTGTGCATACATAATTTATTTCACAATTGTCGCAAGTAGTGGCACTAGTTTGACTGAGTGAAAGGTCTACTATTATCTCCTGGCAATAAATAGTGAATATTACGTTCGGTTGCTATTGACGACAGTACGTAATAATATTTTTTATTGTCATCAATTTTGAATCTTATTTCTTATTAATTGTTCTTAATTGCAGACGTGTTATAGAATATATAGGTATAGAACTTAATAAAAGTACAATATTAATAATAATTAATAATAATAATAATAATTAGAGTCAGTCAAACAAAGTTCATGAAATAGGCAAAGTTCGATTTTTCAGCACCCTTATTTTTCAGAAAAATGCGGCGTAACAAATAGCGGTAGTCGCTTCAATTAAACGTACGACACGTTTGATTTAGGGCTTTAATTAACGTACATCTAAGGACGGTAATTATGTAAATGGCTAATATTAAGTTGCCCGCGGTAGTCACAAAGAATGCTGGAGGTATGCCCTTTTACGTAGATATTTTTAGATTATTGAAAACGGCCGTTTCGGTATTTAATAGCCGGGAATCATTTATAATCGATACCAGATAATTAACTAGTAGATAAGTGATTAAAAATCCACAGTTTTATAAAGGGTTCCACATTTCTTAAACAAGTTTATAATTACAATCGACGATAATATTTAAATTTATAACTCAAGTATAAGCAGTTTTGTTTGTATGTCATATTACACATGGACGTCAATAGCAGCACCAATAGATTCCCTGGATTGATAGCAATAGACCTGTATAAAAAGCTTCCCGCGTGTATAAATAACGATTCCAAGTGTACCGGTACCATAGTCGACCGCACCTCTCGGCGGCTCGCCGGAAAAGTTTTGAATCTCCGGGTTTTCTCCTTGTCAAAAAAAAAAGTTTGTGTCTTCGCTCTTTCAATACTCTGATTTTTAAACTATAACTATAAAGAAGGCATTTCATTACTTTTTGAACCGCAGAAAAATGGCTGTATATTGAAAAATATGTATCGCACCTTTCATTTGGCGTTTCGATGAGCTGAATTAAATATTTACGAAACAATGTCGGGCGCGGGTTTATCTCAGAATGATAAAATAAGCAAACCACAAAATTGTTTTATTTATCGGTTCGGTTTAGAGACATAAAGAAGCTTTCAGCTGTCTCCCTTGATTATCTTAATAATCTGTTTCGAAAGGCATCCGAGCGAAACCCAACTACACTATTGTGGTGACTGTGTTGCTCCATAAAGGAATACGTCAAAAATCAATAGATCGTTGGGAATATTAATTCCTCGAGGTTCTAAGCCGTAAAAGTGAACTAGTTGCGTTTTAAAACCACTTCTACGGATTAAATAGAATGAAAAGTTACAGGTAGCTGCTAATAATAATGGCTCAGCAGGAATTCCTCTCACTGTTAAAGCGTAAAACATCCTGTTAGTGTTACGCATCATCTACTTAAGATGTTGAGAAAACATTTACAGACTTAAGCCTGATTTAATTTGGGCATAAACGTCACCCTTTTGTTTATTACACTGTGACAGATAGGTGAGAAAAATGCGAAGGGAATTGTAACGGCGCAAATGGGATAACATTGAACACTGGCATTAGGGCCATCAGAGCAATATTTGTCAACGCACGTGTTGCGTCAATATTATCATTTTGGAAAGAAACACAAAAATCGGTTGCCGAGTCAGTTATTTAATGTCTACCGATTAAAAAACCGTTTGTTGACGAGCGCTACGTCATCGAAAGTCCGGCTAATGTGTTTTCGGCGTACTTCCATCACTCTCCAATAATCCGGCAACAGGAATACAAACATTCCCACATCCCGCAGGCATTTCAAAGGGATTTAAAAAAATACTAAATGCCCCTTCCAAACAAAAGTGTTATTGTTATTTTATCGCCTCATTTATCATTTTGTCACCCCATATGTTCAGATATCCGGCGCGTAATAATTCACAGTCTTAGTCACTGTAGTAATTCGCGCAGCGATTAATATTTAAATATAAAGATGATACGCGCGGCCAGAAAATACACGAATTTAAGAGAAATATTCACATAAATTCATTAAAATAATAAATTGATTAACACGCTACCAATTTATCATCCGTTTAATATGACAAGGATTATTAGGACGCTCACTCATCACAACTACAGAATTCCGATTAACGATTTAATAGACCTCCTGCAGCTTCTAGTAAAATGCGTAAAGGAATAATTAAGGACAACAATCATTGCGAAAATGTTTGTCGCAATCATTACTGATAATTTAATAATAATAGTAACTTTATGCAATAGCATGAATAGTATGAAGTAGGAGAGGTGGAGGTTGAAGAATTGCTATACTTCTTTGGAGCAGAAATAGGTTTAAATTACAGAAAATTTACTTCCATTAGTAGTGGTAGAATAAATACTGTAGTTTCTGTAGTAGTGGTAGAAAAATACTGGTTTCTGTGGTAGAAATAGAAAAAATACGAATTTCTGTGGTAGAAATAGAAAAACAAGTAGTAACGGTAAAGAGAAAATATCAGTTTTTGTGGTAGTGCTAGAAAAAAATTTCAATTTTTGTGGTAGTAGAACGAAAAGTTTATTTTTGCAGTAATATTAGAGAGTATTAATTTCAGTTATAATAGTGCTAGAAGAAAAATAGTTTTCCTGGTGGCAATGAAAAAGTACAGTTTCTTTGGTAGTGCTAGAAAGAAATTGTAATTTTTGTTTTAGTAATTGAAAAAATACTAATTTTTTTCACTGGTAATGAAAAGAAATATTAATTTTTGCTATGGTGCTAGAAAAAAATACTAATTTTTGTAATAGTGGTAGAAAATATTTAAATGCCTGCAGTAGATTACAAAATATACTGCTTTCTGCAGCAGTGTTGCTAGAAAAAAAATTCTAATTTTTGTTGTAGTAATTGAAAAAATACTAGTTTTTCTAATTTTTGTGATAGTGGTAGAAAATATTTCTAAATTTTGATGTAGTAATTGAAAAATACTAGTTTTTTGCAATGGTAATGGAAAGATAAACTAATTTTTGCTGTAGTGCTAGAAAAATATTTAATATTTGTGATAGTGGTAGAAAATATTCAAATGTCTGCAGTAGAATAAAAAAAGGTCGATTTCTGCTGTGGTGCTAGAAAGAAATTCTAATTTTTGTTGTAGTAATTGAAAATATACTAGTTTATTAATGAAAAGAAATAATAATTTTTGCCATGGCGTTAGATAAAAATTCTAATTTTTGTGATAGTGGTAGAAAATATTTAAATGTCTGCAGTAAATTACAAAATATACTGATTTCTGCTGTAGTGCTAGAAAATATTTCTAAATTTTGATGTAGTAATTGAAAAATACTAGTTTCTCGCAGTGATAATGAAAAGAAATACTAATTTTTGCTGTGGTGCTAGAAAAATATTTTAATTTTTGTGATAGTGGCAGAAAATGTTTAAATATCTGCAGTAGATTAGAAAAAATACTGATTTCTAATGTGGTGCTAGGAAAAAAAATTTCATTTTTGCTGTAGTAATTGAAAAAAATACTAGCTTTTTGCAGTGGTAATGGAGAGAAATACTAATTTTTGCTGTAGTGCTAGAAAAAAATCTATTGTTTGTGACAATAGTACAAAATATTCAAATGTCTGCAGCAGATTAGAAAAAATTGATTTCTGCTGTGGTGCTAGAAAAAAATTCTAATTTATGCTGTAGTACTTGTAATTGAAAAAATACTGGTTTTTTTGCAGTGGTAATGAAAAGAAATACTAATTTTTGCTGTGGTGCTAGAAAAAAATTCTAATTTTTGTAATAGTGGTAGAAAATATTTAAGTAGATTAGAAAATATACTGATTTCTGCCGTGGTGCTACAAAATATTTCTAAATTTTGATGTAGTAATTGAAAAATACTGGCTTTTTGCAATGGTAATGGAAAGAAATACTAATTTTTACTGTGGTGCTAGAAATTTTTTTTTAATTTTTGCGGTTTTAGAAAATATTTAAATGTCTGCAGTAGATTAGAAAAAAGATCGATTTCTGCTAGGGTGCTAGAAAGAAATTCTAATTTTTGTTGTAGTAAGTGAAAAAATACTACTATTTGCAGTGGTAAAGAAAAGAAATATTAATTTTTGCTATGGTGCTAGAAAAAGAATTCTAATTTTTGTGATAGTGGTAGAAAATATTTAAATGTCTGCAGTAGATTACAAAATATACTGATTTCTGCTGTAGTGCTAGAAAATATTTCTAAATTTTGATGTAGTAATTGAAAAATACTAGTTTTTTGCAATGGCAATGGAAAGAAATACTAGTTTTGCTGAGGTCCAGAAAAAAATTCCATTTTTTGTGATAGTGGTAGAAAATATTCGAATATCTGCAGTAGATTAGAAAAAATACCGACTTCTGCTACGGTGCTAGAAAAAAATTCTAATTTTTATTATAGTAATAGAAAAAAATACTAGATATTTGCGATAGTAATGGAAAAAATACTAGATATTTGCGATAGTAATGGAATAAATACTAATTTCTGCTGCGGTGCTAGAAAAAAATTCTAATTTTTGTAATAGTGGTAGAAAATATTTAAATGTCTGCAATAGATTAGAAAAAATACTAATGTCTGCTGGGATGCTAGAAAAAAATTCTAAATTTTTATGTAGTAATTGAAAAATGCTAGTTTTTTGCAATGGTAATGGAAAGAAATACTAATTTTTGCTGTGGTGCTAGAAACAAATCTAATGTTTGTGATAGTGGTAGAAAATATTCAGATGTATGCAGCAAATTAGAAAAAATACTGATTTCTGCTGTGGAGCTAGAAAAAAATTCTGAATTTTGTAGAATTGATAAAAAAATTCAAGTTTCTGCGGTGGTTCTAAAAAAAATATTGGTTTCTGCGATAGTGCTAGAAAATATTTCATATTTTTGTGATAGTGGTAGAGGAATCTTAACTTCTGAGTAGTGGTAGAAAGAAATATTAATTTCTGCTATGGTGCTAGAAAAAAATTTCTGATTTTTGGAGTGGTGATAGAAAAAATACTAGTTTTTGTTGTGATGATGAAAAAGTATTGATTTCTAGATAAATATTCAAATTTCTGTGGTAGTGGTAGAAAAAATCCTAATTTCTGTGGTACTGTTAGAAATCGATATTTCTGTACATTTTTCTTTCACCTGATCCAGTGACAATAAATATGTCCTTATGTGGTGGGCTTAAGAAAGTAAACGTTGCACAGGAAAAGCTAATTAATGTAATTCTAATATTTTTAGGCCAACCTCGTCAAAGAGTAGTAATTTTTTATTGAATTACAAGACAAACACGTAATCTGTTTATGCAGATACACTTTCACATATTTTAGTGACGAAATTATCAAAAACCATAAATGGAAAACCTATGCCAGGTCATTAATTACCAAAGAATAGCTAAGTGAATAATTACTAATGCAGATCCTGTTGAGAAATAAGAAACTTTTAATTATCCCCATTAACATTAGAAGCCACTGACAGTTACGTGTATTAATTTTAGTTTTCTATACTATACAGGGTGTTTAAGGCAGTTGTAAACATCGAAACTCGAACTATTATTTACTTGCCTGTGCCTGAGCGCACCTGCTCGAGCAAGCGTCTTGTTTTGGAAACTGAAACTGTCAATAATAAACCTTGTTGGCGGAAATAAGTAATTTAATAACAAAAATAATTTTAGGTGTTTTGTTTATTATCATTATGATCGCTTTAACGGCGAAAGTAATATAAAAGCGGATATTTCAATAACGTTTTTATTACGACGGATTCAACTCACGTCAGCGAAAAATATTATTATTCCACAAAAGAGGAACAAAATTAGGAGCAACCGAAATTTCATTATTGCTGCCAAGAGCAGGTTTAGGTAATACGACAAGATTCCTCCATTCTGCTTTTTGTGTTTTTACGGAGATAAAATATGAAATGTAATTTTTCATTATTGTTCAAAGTGCTGGATGGGTCACATATAATTCCAACCGGGATTCCAAAGATACGTAATATAATGAAAGATAATGATATACTTCACGGGGTGACGTTGAGCGATGATGGGGACGGATTTAAATTTATTACGGAATAAACAATTAGAAGGACAGAGGATGTTTGTTTATGTTTAAATTTATTGAAACATCTTAACAGAAAAGCAATATTTACACCTGAATAAAACAGCGCAGCGGTGGGAGAGTTAGTTAGTTAACTTATTCACATCATTTTTTATCAATATTTTCACGGCGATTGCTCAGCAAAAGTTGCCACGCCACTACCGACAAGGTTATGGAATTCACTAGTAGTAAATTAAATATTACAGAAAAAGAGGCGTGGCATATTGCAATTGGCTCTAAAGGACCTTATTAACTGCGGACCTATGCCACTGAATATTGCTTGTATTTTATGTGTATTCGGGTGGGTCCTGGGCGCGGACATTAATGCAAAGCAGGATCCAATACGAGCAGAATCCAATTTCAAACTAGGTCGCACATAAAAATGTATTGGCCGAGTTAATATAGTACAACAAAAAGGAAGGGTGCTGTGCAAGATATATAATACATACGTAAGCAAAGTGAAATCAGCAACTTACTCTCGGGAACGGGGTCGTGAGGGTGCTGGCGCGGAGTGGCCCCGGGCATGTTTCATAAATGGTGTGTCTGTAAGGATCGAATTTACTACATAGTGACGGGTAAGTTTTTCTATCCTTGGAAGAAAGCGTTTAGATCGGTTTTGTGTGTTCGTGAGGACCGTGCGAAGAAACGTTTCCGTTTTACTTACGCGGCGCAGTTTGTTTGTTTTGCCGAGTAGGGTAAAAACGTAGTGGATGTCCACTACAGTTTCTCTACGCACGCAATCCTGTACACATGCTATAGAACGCTAGAGGAATATGTAGAAATAGTATGCAGTAATACTAGAAAAATTTCCTAATTTTTATGATAGTGGTGGAAAGAATTTTAATTTTTGCGGTAAGGTTAGAAAATTAATCTAATTTCTATGGAAGTGTTAGAAAGAAATGCTAATTTATAAAATGGTGCTAGAAAAAAATTTCAATTTTTGTGGCAGAGGTAGAAAAAATACTGGCTTCCACGGTAATGATCAATGAAAAAATATTTCTGTAATAACACTAGAAAGAAACTGAAATTTCTGTAATAGGGGTAGAAAGACATCCTAATTTTTGGGGTAGTGCTAGAAAGAAATACTAATTTTTGCTGTAGTGCTAGAAAAATATCTGATTTCTATGGAAGTATTAGGAAGAAATGCTAGTTTATAAAGTGGTGCTAGAAAAAAATTCCAATTTTTGTGGCAGTGATAGAAAAAATACTGGCTTCCACGATAATGGTAAATGAGAAAATAACACTAGAAAGAAATTCAAATTTCTGTAGTAGGGGTAGAAAGACATCCTAATTTTTGGGGCAGTGCTAGAAAGAAATACCAATTTTTATTATAGTGCTAGAAAAAATTCTAATTTCTATGAAAGTATTAGAAAGAAATGCTAATTTCTGAAATGGTGCTAGAAACTAAGTTCTAATTTTCGTGGTGGTGAAAAAATACTGGCTTCCAAGGTAGTGATGAATGAAAAAATATTTCCGTAATAACATTAGAAAAAAATTCAAATTTCTGTGGTAGAGGTAGAAAGACGTACTAATTTTTGGAGTAGTACTAGAAGAAATACTAATTTTTGCTGTAGTGCTAGAAAAAATCTAATTTCTACAGATACTTCCTTTAAAAAATGTTAATTTATGAAGTGGTGCTAGAAAAAAAATCCAATTTTTATGGTAGTGATAGAAATACTGGTTCCACGTTAATGATGAACGAAAAAATGTTGCTGTGATAACAAACATTAAAAAAACATTTCTGTGGAAGAGGTAGAAAAACATCCTAATTTTTGCGGTAGTGCTAGAAACAAATACTAATTTTTACTGTAGTGCTAGAAAAAATCATAATTTCTATGGAAGTATTAGAAAGAAATGCTAATTTCTGCTGTAGTGCTAGGAAAAAAAGTTCTAATTTTTGTGGTAGTGATCGGAAAAATACTGGCTTTCAGGGTAATGATGAATGAAAAAATATTGCTGTAATAACACTAGAAAAAATTTAAATTTCTGTGGTACGGGTAGAAAAAAATCCTAATTTTTTCGGTAATGTTAGAAAGTGATAATAATTTTTGCTGTAGTGTTAATAAAATGTTTAATTTATGTGGTAGTGGTAGAAAAAAACTAGTTTTTGCTGTAGCACAGAAAATGTATTGGTTTCTGTGACACTGTATTGCTGTAATAACACTAAAAAAAAATCAATAAAACAAATTTTAATTTCTATGGTACCTATTAGAAAGAAATGCTAATTTCTGCCGTGGTTCTAGAAAATAAGTTCTAATTTTTGTGGTAGTGATAGAAAAAATACTAATGTTGCTGTAATAACACTAGAAAAAATTCGAGTTTCTGTGGTAGTAGAAAAAATCCTAATTATTTCGGTAGTGCTAGAAAGAAATACTAATCTTTGCTATAGTGCTAAAAAAATTCTAATTCCTGAAGTGGTGCTAGAAAAAAAAACTAATTTTTTTGGTAATGATAGAAAAAATACTGGCTTCCACGGTAATGATGAGTGGAAAAATGTTTCTGTGATAACAGTAGAAAAAAGTTCAAATTTCTGTGGTAGTGGTAGAAAAAATTTTAATTTTTGCTGCAGTGCTAGAAAAAAATATAATTTCTATGGTAATAGTAGAAAAAATATTAGTTTCTGTAGTGCTAGAGAAAATTTCAAATTTCTACGGTAAAATTCCTAATTTTTGCAGTAATGCTAGAAAGAAATATTAATTTCTGCTGTAGTGCTAGAAAAAAATTCAAATTTCTGTGATAGTGATAGAAAAAAATCCTAATTTTTCCGGTAATGTTAGAAAGTAATAATAATTTTTGCTGTAGTGCTAATAAAATGTTTAATTTATGTGGAAGCAATAGAAAAATACTAGTTTTTGCGGTAGCGCTGAAAATGTATTGGTTTTTGTGACATTGCTAGAATAAAATTCTAATTTCTGTGGTAGTGTATCTGCTCTGGTGCTAGAAATAAACCAAATTTTTATAGTAGTGATAGAAAAAATACTAGCATCTACGATAGTGATAAACAGTAAATCTAGCTTTTGTGATATGGTAGAAAAAATCTTAATTTCTGCGATAGCGTTTTTTATTTTCCGAAATGCCAGAAAAAAATTCTAATGTCTATAGTAACGATAGCAAATAATTTAATTTCTGCGGCAGTGCTAGAAAGGAATACTAATTCATGCTGTAGTGCTAAAAATACCCTAATTGTATTGGTTTCTGCAATAGTGCTAGAAAATAGTCTAATTTACTGTGGTAGTGATAGAAAAATAGCCTAATTTCTGTGATAGTGTTAGAGAAAAATACTACTTTCTGCTGTAGTGTCAGACATTTCTTTTAATATGGCAATGGTAGAAAAAATCCTAATTTCTGCGGCAGTGCTAGAAAGTAATAGTATTTTCTTCTTTAGTGCTAAAAAGTCTCTAATTTCTGTGGTAGTAATGAAAATATATTAATTTCTGCGATAATGCTAGAAAAAAGTCTAATTTCCTATAGTAACGGCAGAGAAAATTTAAATTTCTGTCATAGTGTTAGAAAGAATCCTAATTCCTGCTGCAGTGTTATAAAGAATTACTAATTACTGCCTTCAATATAAGTACATAGACGTAACTAGTTGAGAAGCTAATTTCGCTAATTCAGAAAATAATCTGATCCCACCTAACTCGTGCATGAAATCAATTACTACGCAAATAATAATACTTACCATCAAGATTTGCTTAAATGCAACTTATTTCGTGCATAGACTTAGAACAGAAAACAAAACTCCGCCTACAGTCTCGTGATCGACTCTCTCACGCTTTTGTTAAGAATAAATGTTTCAGATGACCCACATAAGAAATTACCCAACAACACTATAAGATTTTTCCACTAGCTGCATTTTTGAATAAACCCGCTGCTATAGACGACGGTGTGTAATATTCATGTAACCTTTACCGCAGGAGGAAATTACGCCTTACTAGCTAAACAAATAGCCACACACTAATAAATTTGGGACATAAAATTCCGGGCAGGGATAGAGGGAAAATCGCGGCTGAATTATTAAGCTTCAAGGAGACAACTCTGTGTCTGTGTCTCCGAAACTGAAACAGAAACCTGCGGTGTAAATTAATTGGGAATCGACGTTGGTATAGCTGCATGTGTTCCGAAACTAATAAACTTTATGAATAAATTTGTAGCGTCAGGCGAGGGATGATGAAACGTAGGATAGATAAGCACCTACAAGTGTCATGTACACCGCAAGGAACGTGGAGAGTTAATTACTTTCGTCGAATGAAGATGTCGCTTCGATCTGTCACGTTTTTTGGTCTGACATGTATCGAATAACCGTTGTAAATTATGTAACGCACTAGGGCTTGGTAGGAAGCATATATACAGGTATCTAATCCTACTAGAGCCTGTAGAATATGGATTAATGTTAATAAAATAAGTTATTTTACGCCGTTGAAATTCTAATACTCTCGCTAGGGGGGTAGAATTGGCTTGCATTATTATTAATATGATAACTATGATTTATTACGTTTTTAGTAAGCGAATTAGCTATCCAGGTCCATCAAATGGTGGAGGATCCATGTTTTGTTGCTACATACAAGATACAAGTGTCCTGAACAAAAACGTCGACGACATGCCGTACATATTTGCGGCCTGACGTTTTTTTCGTGGGATTTACCTTCGGCGCACCTGAAGCTGAAAGAATAGCTCCAGTTGGGCAAAAAATGATATCAGCAAATTAAAATCGCCCCAGAGCGAAGCCAGGATGCTGCCTGTTCTATCTCATGGACCGGAGGATGGCACGGCATGCTTTCATCTGTAGGCGCGAACCGCTGGGCCCGCCGAAGGTAGCAGCGCAGTCAAAGCCAACTGCGATAGCGCGCTTAGTATGCCGCCGACCGCGAAAGTGTGTGTTACTTTCGAATACACGCGGATCCTCGAGATACCAGGCGAGGACCTGCTGCTTATTCCTCCACGTAACTATCATGTGAAGCAATGACCCCTCAAGCTACCCCCTAAGAACAAACGTTCCAAACCCCATTTGTTGAAATTAATTAAAAAGTTTAATGAGTGTTAGAAAATTTCGTGTCAAGATTTTTTTAGATGTCGGTGTTACCTTCTTGCATAACTGACTAGATTAGCATAAGATTTAGTACCTACTGTGACTTAGTGTAAGAATTGTTGGCGGACAAGTTTTAAAAAATCACCCTTCCAGTGCGAAGTCCTGTACATAGTCATAATGCTGAAAGTTACCAAAGGCAACAGACGGTTCACAATTAAACAAATTGTTTATATTTAATACAAGGCGTATACCTGTGTGTGTTTAGATAAATGTGGTGTGCAGTGGGTATTTCGTAAAATGTGTTGAAGTGAGGGATGACATGAAAGTGCAAATGGGGATGGTTTCGCTATTCACAGTCGCATTCCTGATTTTCTTTCCTCCAGTATCACCGAATTACAACAGTTTGGACGAAGGCGCCGCCCCCAATGAGCTTGATAAACCAAGTAAGCAATTTTGTCCCAATTTATAAGCCTGACACTTTTACCGGAGAAAAATGTTAAAAATTTAAATTTATGTACTCTTGCTCAACGCACGTCGCTTCTTCACCAACACCGGTGTCACAAAAACTGCATGAGCCCCATTAATCAGAAGCAACTAACTATCGACTGGTAATTTGTACTTGCTGCGCCAAGTTCAGAAAGGACGAGGTGAAATTTGCCTTGGTGTTAATAAAATTCGGGTAATTATCGTTGTCGACCTTTAAAAACTGAATATCTACGTTACCAATGGTTTATTACTGATTTCGTAATATCAAGAATTTAAATTATCATGACATAGATTTTCTTATTTTAATATATTCATCAACATTTGGACATCACTGCGAGTTTATATTATACATGTATATTAAAAGGAATTGAAATTCGACACAAATCAAAGCTGAAACAACCATTATTTGAGAGCGTTTTGGAATTATTGTCCCCCTTCAGTGTAATCCAGGTGAACTAATAGAATGTGAAAGAAAAGCAATTATTCCACGAGACAAACGGTCTGGGTCAAATTTTGTTACACATCTATTCTATTTCTTCGATTCTTTCAACAACACTAAATGATTTACACCAGAAAAATGTTTGCCCCATCTATGAATAGTCCCAAAATCATTAAATTATTTCTGGGATAAAATATTCTTTGACCCCAATAATTATTAATTATTGTCCATTGTTCAGTCTCCAATAGTAAAAAAATGGTTGGAGATACAAGTAGAAAAATTAATATGACAAAACCTCAAAAATCTTGAAATTATCTGTTTTATTTTATCCCCGATTTTATCCTTTATCCCCTTTATCCCCAATAATTATTAATCACTTCTAAATCGTCCAGGCTCCACCACAAAAATGCTAGCAAGGGATGCTACTAGCAAAATTAAGTGATGTCTACTTAGTTCCCAGCTGAGAGCAACCCTAAAGTTTTTTCCGAGATAATTTATTCTTTGACCCCAATAATTATTCATTATTGTCCAGTGTCCATAATCCAACAAAAAGGAAGTGGCGCTAGAGACAAGAGTCGAAAAATTACTGTGATAGGTTCTTAGTACCCAAAATCATTGGAACTATTTCTGTTTTACTTTACCCCCCAATATATTCTTTAACACACAAGGATTCTAGCAAGAGATACAACTGGCAAAATTAGGTAATGGGTCCTTAGTTTCTAGCTAAGGACAGCCCTAAAGCCACCTAATTTTTTTCGGCATAATTTATTCTTTGACCCCAATAATTTATTGTCCATTGTCCATTGCCCAATAGAAAAAATCGGCTGCAAATACGAGTAGAAAAATTATTGTCGCTGAATCTTAGTCCCCACAAAAGTATTAGAAATGCTAATTCCTATCTAAGAGTAGCCCTAAAATCTGTACAATTATTATTGGGCTAATTTGTTATTTGACCCCAATAATTATATTTATTGTCCATTGTCGAATGTCCAAAAGAAATAATAACTAGTAAAATTAATGATAGGCTCATAGTTCCCGTTTAAGGGCAGACTCAAAATCATTGAATTTATTTACATTTTATTTTATCCTCAGTTTTATCCTTTAACCCCCAATAATTATTATTTCCAAAGCGTCTAGTGTCCGTCGACTAGCAGAATAAAGTGGTAGCTCCTTAGTCCCTAGCTAAGAGTAGCCCTAAAATCATTGATATTATTTCTGATATAGTTTATCCTCGAGTTTATCCCAGGATTGTGTCTGGGGTAGTTAATTCTTTGACCCCAATAATTATTCATTATTGTCCAGCGTCCAGAATCCAACAAAAAGGGATTGGCTAAAGATACGAGTCGAAAAATTACTGGGATAGGTTCTTAGTACCCAAAATCATTGGAACTATTTCTGTTTTATTTTACCCCCGAATATATTCTTTAACCCCATTAACTATCAATTATCCCCAAAATATCCAGTGGCAACCACAAGGATTCTAGCAAGAGATACAACTGGCAAAATTAGGTAATGGGTCCTTAGTTTCTAGCTAAGGACAGCCCTAAAGCCACCTAATTTTTTTCGGCATAATTTATTCTTTGACCCCAATAATTTATTGTCCATTGTCCATTGCCCAATAGAAAAAATCGGCTGCAAATACGAGTAGAAAAATTATTGTCGCTGAATCTTAGTCCCCACAAAAGTATTAGAAATGCTAATTCCTATCTAAGAGTAGCCCTAAAATCTGTACAATTATTATTGGGCTAATTTGTTATTTGACCCCAATAATTATATTTATTGTCCATTGTCGAATGTCCAAAAGAAATAATAACCAGTAAAATTAATGATAGGCTCATAGTTCCCGTTTAAGGGCAGACTCAAAATCATTGAATTTATTTACATTTTATTTTATCCTCAGTTTTATCCTTTAACCCCCAATAATTATTATTTCCAAAGCGTCTAGTGTCCGTCGACTAGCAGAATAAAGTGGTAGCTCCTTAGTCCCTAGCTAAGAGTAGCCCTAAAATCATTGATATTATTTCTGATATAGTTTATCCTCGAGTTTATCCCAGGATTGTGTCTGGGGTAGTTAATTCTTTGACCCCAATAATTATTCATTATTGTCCAGCGTCCAGAATCCAACAAAAAGGGATTGGCTAAAGATACGAGTCGAAAAATTACTGGGATAGGTTCTTAGTACCCAAAATCATTGGAACTATTTCTGTTTTATTTTACCCCCGAATATATTCTTTAACCCCATTAATTATCAATTATCCCCAAAATATCCAGTGGCCACCACAAGAATTCTAGCAAGAGATACGACTAGCAAAATTAGGTGATAGGTCTTAGTCCCTAGCGAAGAACAGCCCTAAAGTCACCTAATTTTTTTCAGTACCCATAATTTATTCTTTGACCCCAATAATTATCAATTATTGTCCATTGTCCAGTGTCCAATAGAAAAAAGCGGCTGCAAATACGAGTAGAAAAATTATTATGGCAGAATCTTAGTCCCCGACAAAAGTATTAGAAATGCTAATTCCTAGCTAAGAGTAACTCTTAAAATCAGTGCAATTATTTTTGGAGCAGTTTATCATTTAACCCTAATAAATATTATTTATTGTCCATTGTCAAATGTCCAATAGAAATAACGTGAACGAAGGATATGAGTAGTACAATTATTAATATGATAGGTTCTTAGTTCCCATCTAAGGGTGGATTCAAAATCTTTGAGATTATTTATATTATATTTTATCCCCAGTTTTATCCTTTGACCCTAATAATTATTAATTATTTCCAAAGCGTCCAGCGTCCGTCGACTAGCAAAATTAAGTGGTGGCTACTTAATTCCCAGCCAAGAGTAGCAATAAAGTCATTAATATTATTCCTGAGCTAGTAAATCTTTTGACCCCAATAATTATTAATTATTGTTCAGCGTCCAAGGTCCAACAAAAATAGTGGCAGGAAATACGAGTCGAAAAATTAATGTAATAGGTCCTTAGTTCCCATTTAATGGTAGCCTCAAAATCATTGAAATTATTTGTGTTCACCTTTATCCTCAGTTTTCTTATTTGACCCTATCAATTATTAATTTAGGGTCTAGTGTCTACTACAAAAGGAATGCTAGCTCTTAGCAAACAGTAGCCCTAAAATAATTGCAATTAATTCTAGAGCAGTTATCCTTTGACCCCAATAATTATTAATTATTGTTCAGTGTCCAAGAGTCCAGTGTCCACTACAAAAGGAATGCTAGCTCCTAACTAACAGTAGCCCTAAAATAATTGCAATTATTTCTAGAGTAGTTAATTCTTTGACCCCAATAATTATTAATTATTGTCCAGTACCCAGTGTTTAACATCAATAAAGTGGCAAGAGACAAGAGTAAAAAAATGAATGTGACATATTTTTAGTTCCTGTCTCAGGGTAGCCCCAAAATTTTTTAACTTATTTTTGTTTTTGCCCCCAATTTTATTCTTCAACCCTATTGATTATTATTTATTTTTAAAGCGTCCAGTGTCTACTACTAATGTGAGGAATGTTAGTTACTAGCTAAGAGAAGCCCTAAAATAATTGCGATTATTTTTGGAGTAGTTTATCCTTTGCCCCCAATAATTATCCAGCGTCCAGTGTCCAACAAAAAGAAAGTGGGGACACGAATAGTAAAATGAGTGATAGTGATAGGTCCTTAGTTCACATCTAAGGGTAGCTTCAAAATTATCTCGAGAATTATTGAAACTTGACCCTAATAATTTCTAATTGTTATGTAATTATGATAAAAAATTCTAGCAAGGGACGCGAATAAGAAAATGAATGTGCTACCTTAGTTCCTTGTGATCCAATTAATAATAGCTGAGGGTATCCCAAAAATCACAATCAGATATTTTTCTGGGGTTTTTACCTTTTGACCCCAATAATATTATCGACAAATTCACATCAAAATGCTAACATGTAAAACCGTTTGCATTTATCCAGACCCAACTTTATAATATTGCGGAGTTCAGTAGGTGTTAATCGATTCTGTTACGTAATAAAATTGATGTTCTTCACTTGCCGCGGATTATAATCTGACCCTCACGTATTAAGTTAATAGTTTCGGAGCCATTTTTGTGATATTCCGCATGGGGTTTTTTTGCATATTTTATGTAATAAAATAGTAGAAGGTCCTAGAGTAGAAAATCTGTTAATAGTTAATACAGTGTGTTTAATTCCAAGCCCGGCCGATAGGAATAATTAATTAGTTGGGATTATATTTATTTAATAAACAGTTAAAATATGTTTCTGTTGGGTAAATACATTAATTAATTGCATTTAGTCCATTTGCAGTGAAATATTCTGTTTTATTTAATATTCATTAAATCCTTTTCAAATATCCTACGTACTATTTTATTCGAGATTTTATTACTGTTTGCGTATTTCCATTGTTTTTGCAAAAATGCTTGCACAATTAAACGTTCAATAATTACGAAAATAATGACCAAAAAATACAAAAAAAATGAAAATTCATATACATCATGTAATTCGAGAAAAAAATAATCAGCAAACTTTCCAGCTATGCCCATATTGCAGTCCGCTACAGCCATTTTATTTTATTGCCCGCAGCCGTCAATATAACAATAAAAGTTCCCCGGTAGATCGGCATTTATTAAATTTTAAAATCATTACATTGCTCGGCGAGGCGCAAAAATATCGAGAAAAATATATAATTAAAGACATAAAATCTCGATTAATTGCTAAATTAAAATTCGAACTTCATAACGTTAAATCGGTTTTTATTAAGAACGGGCTAATTTGGTTCTAAATTAAAAAAGTTTCAGCCCAAATTAACCCTAAGCGAGCATCCGAAACGTGCATCCTTAATTTCTAATTAGGCGGATCACGACATATGGAAGTTAGCGCCAAATAATGAACCGAATCAGTTCATTTTCGCCGCAACAGAATTATTTATAGGCTGCTCATAAAAACCAGTACACGAATTTATTTCGAAAAAACGTATGTAAGTACTAGTTTCCTCACTTTTCAAGCATATATTGTTCCTCCAGTCGCATCTCGAGAGTGCCACAGGGATCCGATTTGTGCCCTCTCTTATTAGGTTTACCTCGAGGTTTACGTATCAATGACTGTTTTAAATTAAATCACAACAAGTTAAAACATATAATTTAAACAAATTAAAGTTCAGAAAATAAAATTAAAGAAAAAACTGTTTGAAAAAAAATTGTAATTTTTTATTTTTTTGAAAAAACCCTTTCTGTCTACTCTGCTCCCTACATCCCGAATTATTGTTTGTGTGCCCTAAGTAGTCCAGAAACGGTTTATTAAACTCCTGTGGCAATATCTGCAAATTCTTCACGATTGCGATGCTTCATTTACTGCCGCTGGAGACGTTCTTCCTCAGCTGTGGCGCAATCCTTGGATCAATCGGTCACTATCATGTAAATTCCTCCGATGCTACTTTCCGAAAATAACTAATTTACATTCACCTACTTTCGGGCCGAACTTCATAAACAGCGATGCGAGAGAAACCAACGCAGAATTGTTTTCGTCTGTCAGAGCAAGATGTATTTGGATTTTAACTGCCTAATGGGATAAGATCTCAATCAATTAAATCGGAAATACCCGATATGTATTATAAATGGTAAAATAATGGCTCACTTCTGATTAACAGACACCGAACAATGCAGGACTGCAATGATTTATCCGCTGGCAATGCGTTCTAACATTACAACGCGATAAATTATCTGCCCACGGAATAAGTATCTAGTAAACCGGTTTGTGATTTTTAAGTAAACAATCATAAGTTCCTTGTAGCTAATCATAAAGCGAATTACATATTCTGCACAAGCCCATATGCAAAATTTTTTAACGTATTTGCTTTGTCTAGCACGTTTACCATCGAAAATAGGAAATTTGAATATAACCCATGGTTTTATCAAGTATGCTAGTATGATGCTCTTCTGTTGGACGTAGAAATCATTGAAACCACTTTAAAATGCAATTATATTGTCGATTCTGTTGTGTTATCAACAATAAAATTCTCGTTGTCAAGGGTGCAGAAGTATCGAGATAAAGAAAACAGCTTGAAAAAATTTTTATTTTTTCTTTCACAGTTGTACGTAGTAAGGATCATAGAATTGCGCTACAAAAGATTTTTTTATTTAAATGCATACTAAGCCGTTATATTATTGATTTTTTGTTAATTAGAGTAATTCCAGAAGGATTTTCTGGATAATTTTCCACTTTTTAAATAACAAAATTAATAAAACAACTACTTTTCACGACTATATGTTATAGAACATTGAATTACGTAACGGAATTCGTAGCATCCAAAGCAGCCATGGAAACCACTTGTCGAATTGTCGAATCTGTTAAAACAACTACTTTTCATTACGTTTTCCGTCTATACAAGCAATTGCAGTTTTTTCGAAGCCGCGACTACATCATTAACAAACTACTAATATATCACGCCGGGCAGCAGGACCTCGTCCCGTATAAAGCGGAAATTTTTTCGATACTTCGCAGAAAAGCGCAAAAACGATAATTAATCATAAGGTTAAATTGTTTTGAGGTGGTAATGCGCACAACTCCGTGACGGCTCGGCGATCAAATTATTTGCATCATTTGATTTTTTAATTTTACGGACGTAATTATGTCTCGGGATACAATGAGATCGCGCGGTGAGGTGTTCATTAACAAAACAACCAAATAGTCCGGCTAGACTCGTTGTCTAAGTGATGGTATTTAAAAAATAAGTTAAGACTTCTTGGTATGAAGAAAAAATGAGCTGTTCAAGTGTATTGTCGCAGCGGACATTTAAAGCATTTCTCTACAGATACCGACACTATAAACAGCGGATAATTAACCGTTTTCACCATGGCTATTTACTCTAAATTATTTTCCCAGTTACACAAATAACCACAAGCAGTATTTAAAAAATTGTAAGTACGGTCCTTACCTGAACATTTGCCCGATAATTAAGCAGTAGGATTGTTCTGTCTGCTACTACAATTTAACTTGTGTTTAATCACACATACAGGGTGATACTGAACTTAAGGAAAAAAAATTAACTGCATGTTATTTTTGATGTTTTAAAACAAGTGCGGCATAAATTAATTGAATATCTGAAGAATAAAGAAACTATGTAATAAAAAATTCGAATAATTATTGTATTTGTTTGAGAACCACTTGCAAAAGAGTGCTAGCTGCCAACAAACTGCAACAGCGTCTCAATACTGAAATTGGGTTAGTGGCTGTGTTATTAGTCTGTTTACCTTTTACGTACGTTACTTCAGTTGTCACAAGGTGTCGCTACACTACGCTACGTTCCTCAGTCATTGCTCTATTAATTCCAGTGACTGTCAAACATTTTATTGCGATTTTATTTAAAGAAATGAAATGAGGATATCTCTGTAAATAATCACTTTTGATTAGAATAAATTCGTCATTAGATGTATTTGACTATGAATTTTTATTTGTTAAACTAGTATGCCATTACAATTGTCGGGAATCTCAAGGCTAATGGGCATTTGGGTAAATGGGAAAATATTTTGGAAGTCGTCGCACAAAAATCAAATTTTGGAGTTTGTTTACGAGCATAGTTATCGAAAAAATGTGTCACGAGAATTTGACGCAAGACAACGGACGCACACACGCAACATCCGAGTTAACTGATGTATCGCGGCTGGGTATCGAATCCAACAATCCATAGTGAAAAGAATGTGTGCTGGTATTATATTATGATACAATTTCAAAGAGCCACCAAAGAAGTGAATAACCTCGCCATATCAACCGGTTTAAATATTTTAGGTGTTCACGAATACTAACAGAAACAAAGACGTATATAAAAACAAGCCTTCTAAAGGAATAATTGCATAATTAATTTAATTCAATTAATAATTTAAAGTGTGCCAGTGAAGCTCAATATCGATATCTTGGGTAATATTTATAGCATAGTACGAAAAAGTAACTCATTATAAATTTATGTTGTTTTGAAACTTTTTACTCGCCTATGCAAACACAGCTGACAACCTGACAATTTTTTGTATAATAATATAAAAAAGTATCAAGTATTCGAAATAAATCTAAGATTTCTGCCGTTATTTGCATGGAGACTGCTCAACACACGTTTCATCGCTGATACTAGCTGTCAAAACGTAGCAACTTTGCTCTAGCCTAGCCATCTTACGTCACTTTGCCACAAACAACAGAGTTATAGAATTCATTGCCCAGTACACTTTTCCTGATTACTGCTCTCTTCAGCTCTTTCAGATCAGGCTGAATAGGTGCTTCTCGCACTCATAGCGCCCTTGTGATGCAATAGGCTTGTCCTTCGTATATTCGAAAACAAATTAAAAAAGGGAAATTTCTGTAAGTTAATTAAAACCGACTGCGTTATGTTTATGACGTTGCAAAAAATTGTATTAAACTGGCAGACACTGAGGAGGAGTTTGAGACGCAAAAATGCGTGTTTCGCACAACCCAGCCGCGGAATAAAATCAATATTTATTAATTCGAGCTTCCGATATCGCCGTTCATAACTTTAAAAGACCAACATAATGCCGTTTATAAGCTGTTAAACCGTCCCATTTATTTTGTTAATTACTGTTAAATTACAAATTGGAACGTTCGCCAGCCCGTAAACATAAAATGAATGAGTTAAAGAATAAAATAATGAAGCCGTGAAGCGTACTAAAAGGTACTGCTAATTTATGTTATATATATATTTTTTCGTGTAGTTAATTAACAATCGCTCTTGTGAAATACCTTGTGTGTGCCTTAAGAATAATGCATAATCGAGGGCGTCCATTAAAGAACTTTAATTATCACACCTACAATGTAACAATTTTTCTGCGGGAAATCCGAAATTAGGGCCCGCTCGGAGTGAACGAGGCTGAAACTAAAGCGAAAATCAATTTCCAATATATCTAAGTAGGTGGTCGTTTCCTTGATGCAATCGCAACAGAAACCTTATTAAAATCGATAAAAATGTGTTCTTAAATAGACTTAAGTGTGGGTACTAAAAGGGAAAATCTTTATCGCAAATATCGCTAAAAATTGCTTGTGGATATTTGGGTAAGTGGGAAAATAATGTCAAAATATTTTCCCATTTACCCAAATACCCATGTGCCTTGTGATGGAATACTGATTGCTCGTTAATCCCTTAAATTCTCTCTCTTTAAATAAAATCACAATAAAATGTTTGATAGTCACTGGAATTAATAGCGCAATGGCTAAGGAACGTAGCGTAGTATAGCGACACCTTGTGACAACTGAAGTAACGTACGTAAAAGGTAAACAGACTAATAACACAGCCTACTAACCCAATTTCAGTATTGAGACGCTGCTGCATTCAGTGACTATTTTCCGTACTGCTTCTGCGACGTTTACTAGTATTTCCCTCGATATGTATGAAACTCCTGCATTAAAATAAAACGAACGTATTAACGACGTAATATAAACAACGCTTTTAAATCCTAATAAAAACAGTTTATTTCACGGTTCATCCTTGTGTTACGTAAAGGATTTACGACAGGACGCCCGATTGTTACAAAAATATCGACCCGTCGTTTTAGGAACAACCTTATTTATAAACCTGCTCCGACGTAGAGGGAGAACCTGGCTCTGCGCCAAATTAATCCTTTTGCGTAGCATAATAGTGAATAATTTTTTTTTATTTGCCGAACTTCACATGACGCGATTTGATTGAACGGATATAATCGGGGTTGACAGTACTAAATATAGTTTCGTATTGGATAGAAGTAATGGATTTAGAACAGCTGAGAGTTGTAGAGCCACAAATGAAACGAAGCGAAGAAGCAGAAGCCGCGATGAAAAGTTCAGTAAAAATGATAATAATAATAATAAAATCCTTTCGATGAACCGACCGAACGATTGGCCTGCAATATTTCCATACATTAAGCCACTGGATTTTTCTGTAACACTTAAAGAAGCTTAATTAGTGCGTATGTTTTCGTCTAACGAGTACGACTCTCCAGCGTTTGGTTCCTACCGCTTAGGGTTAAATTATCAATTTTTATTTTGTTTGGAATGACAATCCAGGAGATACTTAACACCTCAAAAAGTTTCTAACGGTTTTCGAGACAAAGATTGTCACGTAAAACTGCTTTTAAGCATATCCCTCCGTTGGGTTAAGATCTGGTGGCTGAGCAGGCCATGGCCACACTCAAAATCCTAACACACATAGAACGAAAATTAGTTATTAATCTAAACATCGGGACGATTCATTTGATACCCCCACAAGATATATTTTGGTAGACCGGAAGTTGTTTTATTGTAGCAGGATTTGGCAGGACCTAGCAGGAATAAGCTATATCTCTTAGAGTGCCGAAAATCCTCAACAATTCGCTTCAAATTTAACGACAATAAAGAAACTGATTAGCTTGCTGAACTGGTGACATGAGCAGAGATAAATGCAGACCTTTTGACCTTTTCTTAACACACGCAATAATACAACTAGTAAGTGGTTTTGTTTACGCTTGAACAGTGGATCGTCAGCCACAGACAATACACTTGAACCACATACAAATGTGTACGTGCTATTGTGTTCACGTAAAGTAAAAATGCAGTGGAAAAAAGTTCTGTGTACTCTGGTGATTATTTTTAGTGGGAAAATAGGATCGTTATATTGCTATGAAATCGACCTAAAAGCAGAAGCCGGGAGCGAAAACAAAACTGTTGGTTAGTAAATATGAGTAATATTTCATAATTTTATCAATGATTTTTTTCTTAAACCCCACTTGGTTGGTAATAACAAAAGTGAATCGTCATAAAATGTGAGGCAAAAATATTCCCACGAGTTAATAGGTTTCGTACCCCTGCGACAAAATCGAGTGGACATGCAGGTCTCGAGGGAAAGCTGCTATTTGCAGATGATTGGACGGCAGACATGAACATATTGATAAGAGCAAGTGGCGAAGTCAAAGTAAAAAGCGAAATATGTGTTTCCATATGTAGGAAATTGTAAATTTTGTATATACCGCTTGTCTTTGTACAACGGACCCGACTGTTGTTCCGAATAATTTGGCGCCGCGCAATATGTTATCACGCTCTTGCCTTTACTTCTTTTGTCCCTCTAAGTTGTCTTTCAGCAAACGTACTATTTTATTAGATTAATAAAGGGGCGGATTTATAATCGTCATTTATACAATGACGAACAGTTGGATGTTATTACCATTTTTATTATCACCGCCCTGGAAATTCGAGGGCTGCTGATTTAATGCGTCTGTAAACGTACGCACGATGACGTTAGCGGCAGACCGCGGATTCTTTAAGATTTAATCGCACATAAAAACTTGGTCTTCGACAACTGCCGAATTATGAGAATGAACGCGGGGAGGTCGGAGTCGGGCAACGTCAGCCATCTTTACTGGTATCTGGATTGAGAAATTGCCTAAATGTATTTCTCTTCTCCTTATGTAAAAAACGATTTTTCCTGATTCGTTGTTTGCCCATCACTCCTGCATTCTTTTTGTTGCTCACAATTTTTTAAATTAGGAACTGTAAGTGAAAAAATGCGAGTCATGGTCAAAATGCCTCTAAGAACCGATTTTTCTTGAGTAATCGTTTACTTATTATTGCTCGTGCACTCTTTTTGTTTGATTATAAATTTTTAGTTACAAAATTGACTGAATTAATATGGCATGGATGGCGGCGACGTAGTTAAAACGTCTTCGAGAGACTATTTTTTGTGGTAAGTAATTTGCTTCTCATGGCTCGTGCACTCTTTTTGTTCATTCGAGAAATGTGAGTCTCAGAAAATAAAAAGATCAAAATATTTTAATAAGTAATATATTCACTAATCGTTTACTCATCATTACTCGTACACTCTTTTTGTCTATTCATCATTTCTTTTTATTACAAAAATTTGGACTTGGGTAGACAGAGAGATGAAGGTCAAACGCAGTCAAATGCCTTTAAGCAACTATTTTCTCCTGACAAATCATTTACTCCTCTTAAACCGGGCACTCTTTTTGTCCGCTCATCTTTTATTAATAACAGAAAATGGGATTAGCAGGAAATGGGAGGGTCAAGATGCTTTAATAAACGATATATTCCTAACTAATCGTTCACTCGTCATTGCTTGTGCACTCTTTTGGTCTGTTCATATAGTTTTGACTGCAAAAATAACCAGAAGCGCGAGCAATTGGAAATGGCGCAGTAATAAACAATTTTCTACTGATCGTTTAGTCATCATTTGCTCATCACTACTCGTTATTCGCTCGTTTTTGTTCGTTATTGCTTGTGCACTCTTTTTGTCTGGTCGTCCATTTTTAATTGCAAAAATTATCAGAAACGTGAGTAGATAAATGTAACAAAGTGAAAATATCTCCGAGAAATGTTTTTTGCTTATCATGCCCATAGCACTCTTTTTGTCAGCATTTTTTTATTACAAGATAGCAGAAGTATAACTGAAAATGATGAGTAAAATCGCTCTAAATAAACGATTTTCTCCTCACTAATTGTTTATTCGTCGTTTACTCGTTATTACAAGTTCACTCTTTTTGTCTGCTCATCATTTTTTAATTACAAAAATGAGCGAAAATGAGAGTAATTGGAATAATAAAGTTAAATAAATGATCTTCTCCTAATTGTTTATTTATCGGTTACTCGTCATTTCTCATGCACTCTTTTTGTTTGTTCATCATTTTTTTAATTACAAAAATGAGTAAAATATAAATAATTGGAAATGATGGAGTAAAAACGCTTTAAATAAACGATTCTCGTGATTAAATGTTTACTCATCATTTACTCACCATAGCTCGTTCACTCTTTTTGTCTACTCAACATTTTCTAATTAGAAAAATGAGCTAAAGTGAAAGTAATATGAAATCTCCTGACTAATTATTTATTTATCAGTTACTCATCATTTCTCAAGCACTCTTTTTGTCTGCTCATCATTTTTTAATTACAAAAACGAGCGAAAATGAGAGTAATTGGAATAATAGAGTAAAAACTCCTTAAATAAATGATTTTCTCCCGACTAATTGTTCAATTATCGGTTACTCGTCATTTCTTATGCACTTTTTTTGTCTGCTCATTATTTTTTTACTTACAAGAATGAGCAAAAATATAAATAATTGGAAATAATGGAGTAAAAACGCTTTAAATAAACGATTTTCTCGTGATTAAATGTTTACTCATCATTTACTCACCATAGCTCGATCACTCTTTTTGTCTGCTCAACATTTTCTAATTAGAAAAATGAGCTAAAGTGAAAGTAATATGAAATCTCCTGACTAATTATTTATTTATCAGTTACTCATCATTTCTCAAGCACTCTTTTTGTCTGCTCATCATTTTTTAATTACAAAAACGAGCGAAAATGAGAGTAATTGGAATAATAGAGTAAAAACTCCTTAAATAAATGATTTTCTCCCGACTAATTGTTCAATTATCGGTTACTCGTCATTTCTTATGCACTTTTTTTGTCTGCTCATTATTTTTTTACTTACAAGAATGAGCAAAAATATAAATAATTGGAAATAATGGAGTAAAAACGCTTTAAATAAACGATTTTCTCGTGATTAAATGTTTACTCATCATTTACTCACCATAGCTCGATCACTCTTTTTGTCTGCTCAACATTTTCTAATTAGAAAAATGAGCTAAAGTGTAAGTAATATGAAATCCCCTGACTAATTATTTATTTATCGGTTACTCATCATTTCTCATGCACTCTTTTTGTCTGCTCATCATTTTTTAATTACAAAAATGAGCGAAAATGAGAGTAATTGGAATAATAGAGTAAAAACGCCTTAAATAAATGATTTTCTCCTGACTAATTGTTTATTTATCGGTTCTCGTCATTTCTTATGCACTCTTTTTGTCTGCTCATTATTTTTTTAATTACAAGAATGAGCAAAAATATAAATAATTGGAAATGATGGAGTAAAAACGCTTGAAATAAACGATTTTCTCGTGATTAAATGTTTACTCATCATTTACTCACCATAGCTCGTTCACTCTTTTTGTCTACTCAACATTTTCTAATTAGAAAAATGAGCTAAAGTGAAAGTAATATGAAATCTCCTGACTAATTATTTATTTATCAGTTACTCATCATTTCTCAAGCACTCTTTTTGTCTGCTCATCATTTTTTAATTACAAAAATGAGCGAAAATGAGAGTAATTGGAATAATAGAGTAAAAACTCCTTAAATAAATGATTTTCTCCCGACTAATTGTTCAATTATCGGTTACTCGTCATTTCTTATGCACTTTTTTTGTCTGCTCATTATTTTTTTACTTACAAGAATGAGCAAAAATATAAATAATTGGAAATGATGGAGTAAAAACGCTTTAAATAAACGATTTTCTCGTGATTAAATGTTTACTCATCATTTACTCACCATAGCTCGATCACTCTTTTTGTCTGCTCAACATTTTCTAATTAGAAAAATGAGCTAAAGTGTAAGTAATATGAAATCTACTGACTAATTATTTATTTATCGGTTACTCATCATTTCTCATGCACTCTTTTTGTCTGCTCATCATTTTTTAATTACAAAAATGAGCGAAAATGAGAGTAATTGGAATAATAGAGTAAAAACGCCTTAAATAAATGATTTTCTCCTGACTAATTGTTTATTTATCGGTTACTCGTCATTTCTTATGCACTCTTTTTGTCTGCTCGTCATTAGAAAAAAGAGCAAAAGTGTAATTAATATGAAATTATGGAGTAAAATTGATTTAAATACACGATTATTTCCTGACTAATTGTTTATTTGTCGTTTACTCGTCATTGCTCGGGCACTCTTTTTATCTGTTCGCCATTATTTATTACAAAAATGAAATATGAGTAGCTGACAATCTAAACACTTTCAAGAAGCGGCTTTTTACTCATTTGAATAATAACAAGCAAACAAAAGGAGTGCACGCGCAAACAAAAAGAGTGCACGAGCAAATGACAAACGAATAATACAAAGAAAAATACCTTTCCATAAATATTCTTTTTCATTGTAAGGCCAAGACAACAAATGTGATCAAATGAGCAAAGCGAATTGAATTAAGGAATGAATAATTGAAAGTACTGGAGGACTATTATCAATTTCAACCTCTGTAATTTTTCTATAAACAGCAATGATCAAACGAAAGAAACTGAATGGCAATTACTGCAAGCATTCAAGGCAAAAGCAGTCTTAAAAACAAAGCAAGAGCGTCAACAATGTCTAAGAAATTTCCGTATTCAAAGTTCTTACGTGTAATCCGGTGCGAAACAGTACAGGTACGTATTGCCTCCGTGAAAGTAACGGAAAGCCAGCCGGTAGCATCAAAATTTAATTGTGAGAAGAGACACCCGTCGGTGTTGTTCTTGTGCCCCCGATGAAATTCGAGACTATTATTGCTACAAAGCTGCTTTAAATAAATAAACAGAGATTGCGTGTGACGGTAGTCACAAGTGCTTGTTTGGTTCTCAGACGAGTTATAAAAAAGTTAATTAAGATATAATTAGATTTTATCCAAATAAACAAAAAAACTCATCTGGACTGTATTAAAAAATGCATGTGGATTAAAAATACATTAAGTTGTATTCTCCAAGGTTGCTTCATACGTTTAATTAAATTAATAAGGCAATGTTGTAACAGATAAGATTTTTTTTACAATTACAATGCGCTTTTTGCCTACCGTGAGTACCAATTAATTACATTTAAGGAGTTTTGCGCCGACTGCAAAGGATGTTTCAATGTATTCAAAGTAGGATCGTGAGAGTGGCTAACTATTTCCTGTCATGGTGAATTAAGTATTTTTTCGCGATGAATGATTCCACTGCAACAATAAAACTGGAATCTGGCAGGACTGAGCAAATAGCATGTCGAAGCGAGGCAAACATTGGACACAAACAATAAGGCACTGGTTGCACTTTGAAAGAGCGTTTTTTAAAATCCATTGAAGAAGCTTCATTTTCTGGACACTGGACGCCCTGCCCTATATTGTCCCAATTAGAAGAATATTTGGCAATATTTAATCAAATTAATTAAAAAATACACTCAGTCGTATTCTTAATTGAATGGCTTGCATGATTGATTAGCCATTTCCTTCGTGTGTTCTGACGAGCTTTGTATAATGCCTTGAATAGCTCTATTATCATTCAAATCTTTACAGGTGATTAAACAAACATCGGATCATCATTAGTTGGGTATTATAAACGGGCGTTTCATCTAAAAAGCATACTTTTAGGCATCTCGGATAATCAATATTAATTAATCGATTCGTTAGGTTAGATATCTGAAATGTACGAGCCGAGGTGTTTGTGTAAATAATATTGAAATTCTCAAAGGCTCTTTTATTTTAAACGAATTCCTATGCCCGTCTTCATTTGTCCCAGAAATCAATATAAAAGATTGTAGATAACTCGATTGCTTCTTATGCATACACGTCCTTTTTTATGATACAGTACAAACAAGGATACAAATCGATAAACAGATAAAATCATTAAAAGTACTAAAGAATAAATAAATTTGTAATTTTGTTATTATAATTATTAATTACGTATACAACGTGTAAATTGGATATAGAAATTGAAGAATTTTTCAAGCAATACTGCTTAACATGTTTTCTGAATAGTCATTTGTTCCTCACTGCTCGAGCACTTTTTTGTCTGCTTAACATTTTTTTTGCTTTAGCAAACAATTTTCTCATTATTAATCGTTTAATCGTCGATTCTCTGTGATTATCCATGCACTCTTTTTGTCTACTAATATTTCTGGTATTTCTTCAATTATTGAATTGAAGAAATATAAATGAGTAAAACGGCGCAATTAAAACATTCTCGTGAAATTTATTTATCCCTTATTGTTCATCACTCTTTTTGCCTGCTCATAGTTTTTATCTTTTTATCAAAAATGCCTAGAAATGAGTAAGTGCATGAGTAAAACGCATTTAATAAACAATTTATCTCTCGAGTAATCGTTTGCTCGTCATTGCTTGTGCACTCTTTTAGCTCGATCGTTATTTATGCACTCTTTTTGTCTGTTCGTAAAATTTTGTATTGCGTACTTTGCACTCTTTTTGTCCGATCGTACTTACTATGCACTCTTTTTTCCGATTCCTAAATTTTTTGATTAAGCATATAAGCGTTGTTTGCTTGTCATGTTATTGCACTCTTTTTGTCTACTCGCCCTTTCTTTAATTACAAAAATAACGAGAAACCTGAATAAGTACGCATGAGAATTACTTTTTCTTGGCCAACCATTTATTTCTCATTGCTCGTGCACTCTTTTTGTCTGGTCGTAAATGATATGGATAAAACATATTTAATAAACAATTTTTTATTCTCTAGTCGTTTACTCATTGTATGCTCGTCATTACTAGTGCACTATTTTTGTCTAATCATCATATTTCATTTTTTATAACCAAATTGACAAAAATGTAAAGAAGTCGAAATGATAGTCAAGACGCCTTTAATAATCAATTTTCGCTTGACTAATCGGCTACTCATCGTTTGCTCATCATTACTCGTGCACTCTTTTTGGTAAACGATTTTTCTAGCCATTTTCACCTCATTGCTCCGAGCACTCTTTTGGTGCGCTCGTATTTTTTATGAAGTCTTCGTTTACTTGTTTGCTCGTCTTCTTCGTGCACTCTTTTTAACCGTTCATCATTTTTTATTACAGAATTATTGAGAATGTAAATAAGTCAAAAACCTGTAGTCAAAATGTCTTTAATAAACAATTATCTCGAGTAATCGTTTGCTCGTCATTGCTTGTGCACTCTTTTAGCTCGATCGTTATTTATGCACTCTTTTTGTCTGTTCGTAAATTTTGCATTGCGTACTTTGCACTCTTTTGTCCGATCGTACTTTGTATGCACTCTTTTTGCCGATTCATAAATTTTTCATTATGAAAATAACCAGAAATATGAGTAAATGGAAGTGAAATACACTCAAAACATGTTTTAAGCAATTCTCCCTTGACTGAGCATATAAGCTCGTTTGCTCGTCATTGCTCGTGCACTCTTCTTGGCATGCTTATCACTTTTCAATCAGCTGCTTAGAAAAGCGTCATTTGCACCTCATTGCTCCAAGCACTCTTTTGGTCTGCTCGTATTTATTATGAACTCTTCGTTTACTCGTTGTTTGCTCGTCTTCTTCGGGCACTCTTTTTATCCGTTCATCATTTTTTATTACAGAAATATTGAGAATGTAAATAAGTACAAACATGTAGTCAAAATCTTCAATAAACAATTTTCTCCTTAGTAACTGACTTGCTCGTCGTTTGTTCGTTATTCTTCTTGCACTCTTTTTGTCTACTCGTCATTTTCTTATTACTAAAATAACGAACTGTGAGTAAGTGTAAATGAGCCACAAAAAATAAAAATGACAAAATATAAGTAAGTGGAAATAATATTCTCTAAATGTCTTTAATTCACAATTTTCTCTTAACTAGTCGTTTACTCGTCATAGCTCGTGCACTCCTTTCGTCTGTTTGTGAATTTTTGATTGCAGAAATGACCAAAAATATAAGTAAGTAGGAATGATACAAACAAAACGCGTTTAATAATCAATTTTCTCTTGACTAATCGGTTAGTCATCATTATTCGTGCACTCTTTTTGGTCTGCTTATCATTTTTCAATCAGAACTGCTTAGAAAAACGATTTTTCTAGTCGTTTGCATATCATTGTTCGAGCACTCTTTTGGTCTGCTTGTCTTTTTTATGAATTCTTCGTTTACTCGTTGTCTGCTCGTCTTCCTCCGCATTCTTTTTATCCGTCCATCACAAAAATGCCTAGAACGTAAATATGTCGAAATGACTAACTTGCCGTTTGCTCGTGATTTTTGTGCACTCTTTTGGTCAGCTTGTCACTTTTTTATTACAAAAATGATGAGATATGAATGAGTGGAAATAACATACTCAAAATGCCTTTAGTAAACAATATTCTCTTGATTGCTCGTTTACTGGCATTTGCTTGTCATTGTTCGTGCACTCTTTTCGTCTGCTTGTCGTTTTTCCCTGCAGAATAGACCAATAGTAGAAAAAAGTGGAAATCATATTGTCATTGACACTTCTTTAATAAACAATGTTCTAGGTATTCATCGTTTACTCGTCTTTTGCTCTTCATTATTCGTGCACTCTTTTGGTCCGCTCGTCATTTTTGATTATAAAAATAACTGGAAATATGAATAAGTGGAAATAATACATTTAAAAGACCAAGTTTTTCCCGAATAATCGTTTATTCATCGTTCTCTCCTGCACTCTTTTAGTCTGTTTGTAAGTCAATGATTGCAAAAACTACCAAAATGTGAGTACGGTGAAATTATACGACCAAAACACCAATTTTTTCTAGATCAACAGTTTATTAATGTTCCGTTCGTTGTTATTTTTGCGCACTCTTTTCGTCTGAAACTGGAGTTATCGAAGTCCCGGTATAAAAAACAGTCTGTTAATGTGGGGGTTGCGGGAGCGGCTAGATTCTCCCCACATCGCCATAATATTTCATTGTTAAAGCTCGGGGGCTGTAAAATTCCCCGCGTAAGTTTACTCGAAACCGGCAGCGTTCAAATAAAGATTTCAACGTCCTCTCCGTTTGGATTATCATGAACCTATTCACACCGCATAACTTCTATACTTACTGCGCTGGTTAACTTCAAGTTTTAACAAACACAAAGCCCCGGGAAAATAAACAATAGTAAAAATGCGAAGGCAAACAAATACCATGTAATATAAAATCAATATACAGATTCCCCTTTGGGAACGCTTGCCTCAAGACTGCAGCGTGTATGTGAACACCTCCATGTGAACATGCTGCATCGATAAAACCTACTGAATGTATATGAATTTCGAACATTAACATAGAAATAAAACATAGGTTTCGGCGCCCCGCCCGCTTAACGACGCATAATGAAATTTCGGTATATCCACGACGCAACCCAGAACATTTGTTTCATAAAACAATACGATTACATATCTGACCCGCCCCTGAATATTCTAATTATGTTGTTGAATGTGCTTAGGTTTTTCATTACTTTCGCAGGGTTTCGCCACCGGGAACGCTGAATAATCCCTTAGGGACACCTGCTATAAAAGCAAATGTCTTTTATTGGATATACATTTTCCACCATATTTTCCTGGCGGAACTGCCCTCGATGGGCCATTGTACAGAGCCCTTTATTGCGTAATAAACTCAAAGGTTTATGCACAAATAAATTATGCATAGATATAACAATATCCCGAGGCGTATATTCTAAATTTTATTGGCATGTTGATGGAATATTACGCGAAATAAATTGTTAGTGGATACTTTTTATGGCGATATGTGTTGTCGAATTCGATGAAAAGGCAGAACTCGGCAATTTTTTTTATTCGCTTGTTCCTTTGTCCTACTCCATACGTTTCTTAAATCGGCGCAAATCGTTAGGAAAGTTCAAGCGAAACGTAATGAGAGTCGTCTTGTATCATATTAAACGGAAAACTAGATAAATCAATGGGATACTCGAACTCAGAACTGAGGACGACTCCGCAAACAAGTTTTATATTATAAGCAAAGAGCGAACGGTTTTGTCTTCGCCTTCGCACAATGGCGTATTCATTGGATCCGCCATGTAATTACTCTTTGAAAGCGACTTTGATAGCCACCACCGAACTAATTAGGACCTGTGTTCCAGGTCAGAGGAACAGAACACAATATTTGTCTGTGAAGTTGATCAAAAGTAACGTTTATTTAAGAAAGTAAAAAAATAGTGTTTCCATTACTTTCCTTCTTATGCTTCTATTATTAATAATAATAGCTTTATTGCCCAACAGTGCGAGAAAGAGGAAAATTACTAGCCAGGAAAAAACGTTTTTCGAAACAGTTTTGAATGAAAAAAGAGAGCAGACAAAAAGAGTGCACTAGTAATGATGAATAAACAACTTGTAAATGATTAGTCAACAGAAAAATATTTATTAAAAGTGCTTTGTATACATCATTTACGAACAGACAAAAAGAGTGCACCGGCGAGAAATAAATGATTCTTCATAAAAAAGTAATTCCTTCAGAACGTTCTGATTCAGGTACCTTCATGCATTCACGTCTCTCGTTATTTTGGCAATTGAAAACGAAAACGAAAAGACAAAAAGAGTGCAAGAACAATGACGAGTACGAAGCGATTAAATGATTAGTCAGGACAAAATTGTTTATTATACTCACATTTTCTGATAATTATCGTAACAGGCGAAAAGAATGAATAAAATGACGAGCAGATGAAAAGAGTGCTCGAGCAATAAAAGACAAAAAGAGTTCACTAGACAAAAAAAGTACACGAGCGATAAAAAATAAATGATTGGCCAAGAAAAAGTAATTCCCCGAGAATATTTTGATGGCGCTACCTTCACTCAATTTCGTCTCTCGTTATTTTTGTAATTGAGAAAAGAACGAATAGACAAAAAGAGTGCAAGAACAATGACAAGCACATAGCGATTAAATGATTGGTCAGGACAAAATTGTTTATTATACACAGTTTAAGTGTCACTTCTTTCTACTCGCCTTGTAATATAGAAATATACGATTGGACAAAAAAACTGCATAAAAATGACGAAAAGGTGAATAGAGTGTATCAAGGAGGTGCAAGTGACTAGCCAGGAAAAATCACTTCTCGAAGGATGAGCGATGGGGCGCAAATAACTAGCCAGGACAATCAACACCAAAAAGAGTGCATGAGCAACGACGAGCAAACAATGAGTAACCGAATCCATTTACTCGCATTTTTAGTGATTTTTACATCAAATATTTGGGGTCGAACAAAAAGAGTGCACGAACGATGATGAATAAAAGACTGACCAAGAAAAAATAAATCCACGAGAATGTCTGTAATGTCTCTGCTGTGCTCATTTACGTTTCTGGTTGTTCTTGCAATTAAAAAAGGAAAGATTACACAAAAAGAGTGCACGGGCGCTGACGAGCAAACAATGATTAAACGATTAATTGTTTATTTTAGGCGTTTTCAGCGTGTTAGCTCTACTTGCTCACACTCTGGTAATTTTTGCAACAAAAAATTTACGAACAAACAAAAAGAGTGCATGAGTAATACGAAGTAAACGACTGGCCTAAAAGAAATCGTTTCTCGAGGGCAATTTGACTGCGTTGCCTTCGCCCGTTGACGTTTCTAGTCATTTTTGCGATTTAAAAAGTACGAGCAGACAAAAAGAGTGCACGCACAATAAAATCAAATAAAACGTGTTTAATTTTGTTTAAAATTGTAAATCCCTTTACGTATTTGCTAATCTCGACCACGAAATTGTTGTGTAACTTTTGCACCCTTGAGGTGATAACACTGATTATATTTTAACAAAGACGTCAGCTATTTTGTTAGCAGAGTGCACCCAGTATACTCAACGAGCATTGCAAACAAGTCATAACAACACCTTGTAGGAATGTAGGCAATAAATTATTTAATTCTTTTGTGGCATGTCAAAGACAACAGGTTGGATGTTAAAAAACTTGTTCTAGGAGAAATTTCGCGCGTAGTATTATTTTATTTTATAAATGAACTTTGTAATTTACGATTCCGCTATTATTTTTCTTGCTTTACCTACAGATTGGAATTGTGCATTCTAATGTAATAATACAGGGTTGGAAGAAAAGTCTTGCCCACGTCAGTTGTTTTTTTCCTCATCATTTTCGTTTTCTTCTCGGAATAATGAAACACAAATGAGGTGTTTGCAATGCCACAAACAGCAAGGATAAGGGCCGCTGTCCTCCTACTCATAACCAGTTTATTTCATGTCAAAAGGCACAAACCGATTTTCTCATATCAAGGATTTTTTGGTTAGCGACTTATTTCACCTTGGAACCCTTGGAAAATGAACTAATATGAGACTATCACGAACTAAATGTGACCTTGGAGATAGACTTTGTATATCAAAGATGGAATTTTAATATTTGATGAGCCTAAGTTGATGGATTGATTGGAGATTGCTGATGAGAAAGTAGAAAATAAATTCTTTAAATGAATTCGTGAGGTCGTGCGTATTTTGACCATGTGCGTGGGATTAAAAAGTACAAACACGAGCGAATTATATTTTCGTTAGGTTTAGGAGGGGTGAAGAACATTAAAGCAAAAACTATCCAATTTTTCAATTTTTTGTTAATTTAAATTTTTTTATTTTTTAGATAATTTAAATATTTGCTAATTTAAATTTTTGCTAATTAAAATTTTTGCTGACTTAAATTTCTGAATTTTTTGCTAATTTAAATTTTTGCTAATTTAAATGTTTGATAATTTAAATTTTTGCTAATTTAAATTTTTGCTAATTTAAATTTTTGATAATTTAAATTTTTGCTAATTTAAATTTTTGATAATTTAAATTTTTGCTAACTTAAAGTTTTGATTTTTTTGCTAATTTAAATTTTTGCTAATTTAAATTTTTTAATTTTTTGCTAATTTAATTTTTAAAATTTTTTGCTAATTGATAATGTACGTGTACCTTTCAATATTAAGGAAAATATCTTGACCTTACAACTTCTTCGAAAATGCTTAAGTCAAGTTCATTCAGCTTAGGCATTCTTAAAACTACCAATAATAGCCATCAAACCGTAATTTTGCATTCATTACAGAACAAGGCCGATACGATTTGGCAAATTACGTTCCATTTGCCAAGGGCAGCATTTTTAGTGAATTCACTTCCTTATAGGATATACTAAGTGGTTTGCGAAAAACAAACTGAAAATACTTTAAATTATTTGCTCAGATTTTTTATCATTGAATCAATATTTGGCTTTGGAATTTTTTTTAAATCAACTTTGACAAAGTCAAGATATAAGAAATAAACTTTATTTACCCACTCTGTACATACCTTAATATTATCAAAACAGTAAGACTTTCTCAACATTTTTAGGCGGATCACCCACTGCGGCAACAGGTGCTTCAAACCTGAACCTCATGTCGGCCATCCACCCCTGTATCTTTCGTTTTCTGGTCGTACTAACACCGGAGACGTTGTGCTAATACTTATCTGATGAACTTTCGTGTATAACCGCGGAAAGAATCCTGTTTGGGGTCCCATACACGGCCCGAACACAGTTAAGACAAGGCTATGATTCCACGATCATCCGATCATTCAATAACAAGAAGATCACATAGTTCTAATTAAAATTCCAATCTAAAAAGCGCTCTCAAGGCGAACGGGTTAACGTGAAATAATAAGCCACGTTAGTAATGGTGGAATTTCGTAACTTTTTTTCATATTATTATCTATTAGAGCAACGAATGATCTAATATCTAATGTACAAATTGGCGGTGCAGATTTCCGAGGAGATAGCATTCCAGAAATAGAACCAGTCATCATGGCTATTAGTCACATGCTTTTACATCAACCACATACATTACAGGGTGGCCCAAAACTAATAAAAAGTCGTATTTGTAAAAACACAGTTCTATTAAAAATTTACCTGTAAATATGCTGGTAATTAAAAGTTGGATATAAAAAGTACAAGCCTGTTAAAAAAAATTCGCCTGTAAAAGTGCAGACTTGTTAAAAACTGGTCTGTCGAATTACTGTGTATTAAAACTGTACCTATAAAGGTACAGTCCTGTTAAAAACTGTCCTGTAAAAATGACATCTGTAAAAGTGCAAGCCTGCCTGTTATAAAATCGCCTGTAAAAGTACAGACTTGTTAAACACTGGCCTAAAAACGGACCTGTAAAAGTGTGGCCTATAAAAAGTTGGATATTAAAAATTACAAGCCCATTTAAAAAGGCCTGCAAAAGCGCTGTGCAGCCGTGTTAAAAGTACAAATATGTTAAACAGTAAAAGTACAAACCTCTTAAAAACTGGCTAAAACTAATCGAATTACTACCTGATAAAATTTGTTTGTGAATATACTGTTTATTAAAAATTCTAACTGTAAAATACAGATCTATTAAACACTACTTTTATAAAAGCACAAACCAGATAAAATCTGGCCAGTACAAAGACAGCTCTGTTAAAAACTGACATGTATAAATGCTGCGTATTAAAATTTTTACCTGTAAAATACAGGTAAAAATTAATGGGATAATAAATTCGCCTGTAAAAATACAGATTTGTTAAAAACTGGCATGTAGAATTACTGCTTGTTAAATCTGGCCTGTGAAAGTACTGATGTGTCAAATTACGCCTATAAAAAGCTGTATCTGTAAAATCACAGCCCTGTTAAAAACTGACCTGTAAAAATGTTGGATATTAAAAAATACAAGCCTCTTTAAAAACGCCTGCAAAAGCACTGATCATAAAAACTGGCTTCTGCAGCCATGTTAAAAACTACAGGTTAAAAGTAAATGCCTGTTATACAAATATGTGTAGAAACTGGTCTGTATAAGCACTGCCTGTTAAAAGTTGTACCTGTAAAATTACAGATCTCTTAAACACTGACTTGTAAAAGTACAAACCAGATCAAAACTGGCCAGTAAAATGACAGTCCTGTTAAAAACTGACCTGTAGAAGTACTGCGTATTAAAAATTTTACCTGTGAAATACAGATATCTTAAACACTGACATGTAAAAGTACAAATGAAGATAAAACCTGCCCAGAAAAATAGCAGTCCTGTTAAAAACTGGCCAGTAAAAGTACAGACGTATTAAAAAATTTCTACTCGTTAAAATAGGTTTGTGGAAGTATTGACTGTAAATTATTACTTGTAAAGACATAGATCGGTTAAAAACTGGCTTGTAAAAGAACGAACTGGCAAATAAAATACAGCCCTGTTAAAACTGATCTATCGAATTATTGCCTGTACTGGCCTGTAAAAGTACAAACTTGTTAAAAACTAAACTGTTGAATTACTGCCTATTAATACTGGTGTGTGTGGAAATACTCTCTGTTTTTACCTGTAAAAGTACAAACCAGATAGAAACTGGCCTGTAAAAGCTCTGCCTGTTAAAATTACAGATCTCTCAAAACTACAAACGAGATCACAACTGGCCAGTAAAATTACAGTCTGTTAAAAACTGATTTCCCCTTTCTAATATGGCAAATACGGTACACTTTTCTTCACAGCACTTTAGAAACACCCTGTGTATAAAGTGAATTAAGTCGACATTCTTCTTAGACATCACGTGCTTTGATTCCTTTTAATAGAGCTGTATCTATTTCCATAAATTAACTAAACTAAACGTATTAATGTCAATGATAATAAATAATAGTCTTAATTATGTTGATTCCTTATGTCAGCTACAATAATGTATCAATTATTTCAATCTGCTCGTCCATTCATGATTGTTGGAAATTCATTTCAAAGATCAATCGCAGCATTCATATTTCAAACTAAACTTCCAGATATCTCCACATACTTTCGCAAAACTTCCACCTACCTTTATCAAACTTCGACATACTTCTAACGACTTTCTACCAAGCTTCCACATGCTTCAATAAAACTTCCACATACATCCATTAAACTTCATTTAATTTTACATATTTCCATCAAACTTCCACATACTTCTATAAACTTCTATATGCTGCAATCGAACTTCCACTTACCTCCAATGAAATTCATGCAATTTTACTTATTTCCTCCAAGCTTTCATATACTTTTACAAACTTCCACAAGCTTCAATCAAACTTCCACATACATCCAACAAAATTCATTCAATTTCACTTATTTTCACCAAGCTTCCACATACTTTTACAAATTTTCACATACTTCTATGAACTTCCACATGCTTCAATCAAACTTCCACTTGCTGTCAATAAAATTCATTTAATTCCACTTATTTCTACCAAATTCCCACATACTTTAAAAAATTTCCACATACTTCTATAAACTTCCACATACTTCGATCATACTTACTCCAGCAAAATTAATGTATTTCCATTTATTTCCCCCATGCTTTCACATATTTCCATCAAGCTTCCTCATACTTTTATAAACTTTAAGATGCTTCAATCAAACTTCCACATACATCCATTCCACTTATTTCTACCAAATTCCCACATACTTTTACAACATTCCACATACTTCTATAAACTTCCACATACTTCAATCATACTTACTCCAACAAAATTAATGTAATTTCATTTATTTCCCCCAAGCTTTTACATATTTCCATCAAGCTTCCTCATACTTTTATAAACTTTAAGATGCTTCAATCAAACTTCCACATAGATCCAACATACTTCATTTAATTCTACCATATTTCCACCATACTTCCACATACTTCTTATAAATTTCCAAATGCTTCAATCAAACTTCCACATACTTTCACAAACTTACACCCTTTCTTGAAATAAATTAAAGAATCGCCTCCATCTTTTTCCGCATGTATTGTACACCCTGTACACGTATTCAGACCTTAACTAAACCAAAGTGATGTTATTAAATTTAAAAGCCGAAGATAACTGCTCTCATACTTTTTATAGTGCTACGCTCACAACATAAACTGATCCTTTATAGGGAGATGAATTTAGTATGTTCAGATATTGATAAGTACATGCAAATCGTTTTATCTTGATAGAACCCGGGGATTATTTTATAATGATTAGTGCCATTTCTTTACGCACACAGAATCAGTAAATGGTCGACAACGGAGATTATTAAAATGAAAATCTTATACATTTTAACGCCTGCAAAAAAAACTAGGTGAGCGAATTTTCAATTTTTTTTAAAAATGGGTTGTTGACCCCTGAAACGGGGGTGGTTAGGGTCTGTGGTATAAGTGAAAGCTACTACAATCTTTTTTATTAATAAGAGTATTAATAAAACAAATGCTTTCGTCTTTGACCTCCATTACAATTATTTCGTAACATTTTTATAGAAATGCGGGGTAACACCGGCCGCAGCGGCGTCCCATAATATAGTCATTTACTAGAATAAATGAACACCAATTAAAAACCTGTCATACTCCAGACTTAATTAATTACCTGGTCTTATTATGAAAATAAAGCAGGTGTTTTAGTGCCCTCCAATGGGCTTAGATAAATAATTCAACATGTTTTTTTTTCCACTTACACAAATATTTGTCTTTCTTTCATCTACAATTAATTACGTCTCTCGCTCATTTGATTGCCCAAATAAACATTTTAATTAAATTCTGATCAGTTTCATTAATTGGGTATCACTTTGTTCCTGATAATTGCTGGTTGCAAATTTGAGCAGTTGATTCGACGATAGAATTTTATTACAATGGCTGGCATGGCGAAGCCCCAATATCAACAACTAATGCAAATTTAATTAGGGAATCATGAGTGGAATATCCGGAACGTTTCAAATTAGCCAGCAAGGAAAGAACCGGGATGGGTGGGGGCTGGCGGTGGAAAAGTGGGAGGAGGGAGGATTCATGGGATTTGGTTTTCCAAGCATTAATATGGAAGGGCTCCTAGATAAGATTCAGCCTGACAAAGGTTTGTTTGTTTCATTTTTGTTACATTTACTGCAGGACGTGCAGGGCTGTGTTTTAAATGAAGTAAAATCAGTCAGATTAAGTGTACCCCAGTTTTTTTTGGCTTTTGGTCATAGACCATGGCAGCCAATGCGTCTGAGTTGCTTTTGGATATCTGGAAATGTAAGAATCAGTGTTATTGTTCATTTTCTAGAGGAATAAATTTATATGGGCCATATATATTCATGTAGTAAAGATTCAGTAGATCATTAAATAGAAGCAGAAACAAAGAGGGCTCAAATAGGATCCTTGTGGCACACTTGGTAGAAAACGTCAAATTGCGTCCACGTTCGCTTCACTATTCGACCTGAAAGCTGTCGAGTTACACTTTCTTTCGCCCCGTATTCCTGCGAGAAGATTGGCAAAGGGAGGCCTAAGAAAAATATTTAATTATCTCCGAATTTTTTTCAATCAATAAGAGAGCTTAAAATGGCCGCCCGGCGTGTTAGTTTCATTAATGCCTAACACGTTCCTCCGGACACGTTTATTATACCCTAGATGTCACCCAATTTAAAAAGGGTTATAATGGGAATATAACTTTTTATTTGTTGCGAGTTAATGTAAACAGCAAGCCCGTTTTACTCATGAATATTTTCAATATTTCGCAGGAAATTTAAAAAATATATGATAAAGCGAGATGAGTCCAACACCAAAGAGAGAGGGGGGGGCGGTACGACGTGTATCCAACCAACAATATTTATGCTAATGCCGGAATGATTTAAAAAGACCCTTCGAAATAGCCTTGAAGGGGTAAGATAGGAATAAGAATAACTTGCGGAATAACTATTGGGCGAATTTGTATTCATAACAGAATCTAGCCGCCTCTCTACGTAAGATAGAAACATTTCCTGGCAAAATATGAAAAATTCCGATGTGTATAACATTGCAGCATCAACTATTACATCTCGGCGAAATTGGGTTTCTGTGTCGGCAGGAGCTGCTGCGGAAGGGGCGGCCGAATCGAGATTACACTTGTTTGATACATTGCGTTATCTTTACCAATTAAAATCGTTTGCTAATTTGATTTACTTTAATTTATTATATGTAAAAAAAGAGGTAAATAATAAATAAATATTATTATTATTATTATTATTATTTTTTATTATTATTATTATTATTATTATTATTATTATTATTATACAGGGTGCGGTGCGAGAGGCAGATTAGATGTAGTAACAGGAACACGTGTTTTAGCATAAGCTATGCGTCTCTGTATATTATTTTTGACTCAACGCTCATACCTTCTACATTAACTTTTAATAAATAAAAAAAAAATGAAACGCAAAACGATATCAACGAAATGAGGCGCCCGGTGTACAGTACTAACGTTATGTTTCTATTAATATTAAGGGTGTATCCGTTGCTTGGATTTTAAGCCAGTGTGAGTAGGTGTCTCTTTCATCATGCCACCCTTATGATTCAATCAATATCAGTGCGCCTACGTTTCGTGGAGATATATCGATAATTAAAATATCAGGCGTGTATGTATATTTTATCACTGCCTTGTTTATATCGTTACTTAACGAGGCGTGGGTACGGCCGTTTGATGTCGTTTTTAGTTATGAGAAAAATCAGTGATTAACATGTAAAGCAAATGGGAGCCGGCGTCGGCAATTTCAGGCCGATTTAATACCTGGAATACCTATGAAATGTCCAAGGAATGAAAGAGTTGATTTAATTGAATTCCTGAAATTTAATTATCGGACTATTTGTCGTACTGATAACATGCAAACATGCAATACGCGTATATTAATTAAATCCGGCATTGCACCGGCCGCCAACCGACGAACAATATATTTTTACTGTGGGCGCAAATACCGCGTTACCACACGTATTGACGTAACAAAATCCCGATAGGTATGCTCCTGACGCAAAAAATAGAGCGCATTCGTATACGCAATACGCTTGCAGTCTTGCCTTATTTCGCGGTGAACACTCGAGCAACAGGCACATTATGATCCCGAAACAACGGCTACTTAATCATCATTATTGCGATGAAGATATTTCGTCTTAAGGGTCCGTCACGCGTGCATACGAGCTATAAGTCCTTCTAACGGCTTAGTATGCATTTAAATAACAAAATCTCTTTGTAGCGCAATTTTATGATCCTTACTACATAAAACAGTGAAAGAAAAAGTTAAAATTGTTCAAGCGGTTTTTTTTTATCTCAATACTTCTGTACCCTTACCAACGAGAATTTTATTATTGGTAACTGGTGCTACTTACAAGTAAAACCTATTGTTGGATAACGCCCGATAGACACTTCGATTATTCTAATTGCGCGTCTCTACAGCTCGTATGCATGCGTGACGGACCCTTAAAAGTTCCCTTGATAGACACTTCAAGTCTTCGACGAGCAGTAAATTTAAAAACGCCCGTGATCGGGTCCAAACTGTTTACAAGCTGGAAATTTATCGCTTCCAACAGCGGCGGCTTGTGTAGTACCTGCCTAATGTTTACATTTTCTCAGGCGCCACCGGCGACAAGATGTCTATCAAGTCGCGCTTTGTTTACGGAAGTGCGGATTTAATAGGGAGCAGTACTAATTTTGATCTTTGTTCCCCGCACATGCACCAAATTAGAACATCGGAAACATGCAGCTTAGGGTTAATTTAAAAATAAATAAGCAGTGATTGGCACGCGTGAGACCACTGCAGTGGGTGGCGCCTCTAGCTGAACGGTAAGGAAAATTTTAATATTAGCTACATTCCTACTAATATACTAATTCACGTTTAAATCGGGACACTCATCAATCGTCACAGTCATCAATGACTAGGGCGTGTACAAGAATCGTCTTGATGGAATCAGGCAGTGACCAGAGGGTATACGGAAGGGGCCATCTTGAGAGACTGGTCCTGAGAAGGCGGTCTTGATTAGGCGGATGGTATCGGCCTATCAGGAGCGACCACGGATGAGGTTATATCTCGAGGCTGCACTCCGGAGGGTCGCGGAAGAGATTAAGAACTGCAGGCAATCAGCTGAGGCTCTTGAAATTTCGGAGGGCTCCGGGGCTTAGAGGGGTACCTGGGTGCTTAGAGGGATAAGCTTCAGTCAATAACCAGAAGGTCTTCAGACCAGAGGATTCAGTCAAAAACCAGAAGGTCTTCAGACCAGAGGCTTCAGTCAATAACCAGAAGGTCTTCAGACCAGAGGCTTCAGTCAATAAAAAGAAGGTCTTCAGACCAGAGGCTTCAGTCAATAACCAGAAGGTCTTCAGACCAGAGGCTTCAGTCAATAACCAGAAGGTCTTCAGACCAGAGGCTTCAGTCTTAAGAAAAATCGTCAATGACCAGAAGGTTTAGTTCGAGAACTAGTCGCCGCAATTGCTGTGAGGGCGCTGTAGGCAATTGCGTCATAGTGATAAGCTCGGAGCAAAGATAATATAAACAAAAACAAATTTCGTTAATATAAACGAATTTCGAAGGTGAACATAGTTATTTTCAAGCTTGTGGGGATAACAGTCATAGTCGATTATGCCAATTGTATCAAATGATAAAAAATTATAGGAAGAAGGATGAGATGATTAAATATACATAACTAGACCAGTCTGGTTTATTTCAACCTGGAATATAAATCGCGCCGGCGGCAGCAATGTTGGCGTTTTTAGCTTCCCAAAGACAAATGAACAAAATTAAGTCTTGCACACAAGAAAGCCATTAGTTTTTTGTTTTCTATACACACCTTAACTAATGGATATAATTTCAAACTGAAAATAGCATGCCGTGTAATCAACATTGTAAATAGTCAGTTTTTGTTAGATTAGCCTCTGGTGCCGTGAATGATTAGAGGGATTAATGAAAGTCCAAAGCAGTCCACTTGGGTGTTAGTAATTAGCGGGTGCTGGTCGCCTCGAATAGCTTTTACTTAATTAATCTCACACATCCCTTCTTACCGGATGATATAGGGAATAAATCCGTTCGTTTTATTATCTTCAAGGACCCCGCACCAGGATTCGCCATATGGTTTTAGCGAGCTTTGTTCATTAGAACATCTGCATACTACAACAATTGGGTTACATCCAGAAGTTTCTGCTTCTGAATATGCCATTTTGGAAGTTTAAACATGATAACAGTGCCTCATTCATTTGTATTTCCAGCAGGGAGGCGCATCCCTCCTTCGTTTTACATTTTCAGGACGACACGGCGGCGGGGTCAACGGGGCCGTACATTTGTTGCAAACTGCTAAAGCTGAAGTGACAAGTAGATGTACCGGTCAGATTGGAAGTGTCACAAAGTGTGATAAATCGACTAGCGGGGTACAGGTAAATCCATTGTGCACTTGGACAGCAGGGGCAAGATTGGCGGATATCGCACGCCCAACTACGCCGACGGCAGAAAAATCTGCGACGGTAATTGAAAATTCAAGGGCCGCTGCGAGAGCCCCAGCTGGGGAAGAGGCAGAAAAGTTCAAATAAACGTCCAGTTTTTAGCCTTTTTCTTGTTTCTTGCTCCTCTCGACTAAATTGATGCCAGATTAAAATTGCTTCTCGATTATAACAACTTAGTTGGCGTGTTTCCTCGGAGGTGGGGCCGGAAGTGAGCGGATTTTTAGCGTGATTCGCACCGGAGAACATAATGCCACACGTTAAATTCAAATATCTGAGTTTAAGTATAATTTTTCAGCCGTAAAATGAAAATTTTGGGAAATTGGTATTCTAGACATCAAGACGTTTCGTTTGATACCCCACATCGCATATTTTGAACGACCGGAAGTGGAGACCGGAAGTAGCTATTTTATCGCTTATTTCAAACCAGAGAACATGATACTACACTTTTAATTTGAATATCTGGGGTCAAGTGTCATATTTTAGTCATAGAATTAAAATATTGGAAAATTAGCGTTCTAAACATCGAGACGGTTCATTTGATACCCCACATCATGTATTTTAGAAAACAGGAAGTAGGGACCGGAAGTGAGCTTAGTCGAGCGTAATTTGAACCAGAGAATATGATGCTATACTTTAAGTGTCATTTTTCAACCGTAGAAAGAAAAATATTAAGTCTAAACATCGCGACGATTCATTTGTTATATTCTGGAACAAGCTAAAAGCGGTGGGGTCGTCTGGCGTGTTCCAATTGGCTGGAGGGCGTGGCTAAAAGTAGAACTGGAAGGGGGAGCTGAAGCGGCCCCTAGTCCACTACTTATGTTAGGCTTCTTTTTATTCTTATATTGTTCGTTTTTTCAGGAACTAATTTGAATAATTTGAATAATTTGATTGAGGTTTTTCAGGAACTAATTTGAACAAACTTGATTGACGGTTGATTGAGCGTATTGAAATTGAAAATAAATATACGCTATTGAATACTGTAACTGAAGATAAAGCCGTATTCGGAAAAGATTACCGCAGTAATCCCGGCCGTGATTACGGAAAGCTTACAAATATAATAAATAAACCTAAACCTAAATATATATTTTGTATTTAGCATTTTAAATTAAATTTAGAATTTATGACATATTACTTTAAACCTGATTTATTCGTAAATGCAGGGATATAAAGCAACATTAATTAATATGAATAAAGTAGTAAATCTCCAGGAATTACGCCGGTGTAAACCAGAACTTCATCATAATAAAATTTTATTACTTTCTTAATGCCATTTTTCAACAGTATGTCTATGTGGAAAAAGTCAATACTCGGATTCTGAAATTCATCATCTAATTATCTTCTTATAAAACCGCCTCAAAGGGAAGTTCCTTAAGTTCTGTGTTTTCATTAAAAGGAGATTTCAAATTCTTTTACGCGTAATTCTGTTCGTTAAACTTTAAATTATTATCGAATAAAAATATTCTTCTTGCAGAAACTTATAAAGGAAGTATTTTGATCGCGAAAAGGTGGACATTGAAATTCTCGCGAACGTACAAATTTTCATTAATTCTTTGGCGCAATAAAAATTTATTCGATCGACGATGCTTGTCATATAAACTCGTCTTCGTAAAAATATTCCACGCAAGAGTCGTGTGTCGCGGACAGGCCCTTGTGGACAAGATCCTTTTACCATACAGATTGCTGCGCGGAAATTGCGGATGATGAATTTTTCATGGGGCTTTTCATATGCTTTTTAACATGCTTATGTAATATTTAAGATCTCATCTTGAATCCTTAAACCCGAGTATTATCTGCAATCAGCATATTAACCCAATTTTCCTTTGAAAAGGATAATTTGAATTTCTGGAAAATTTAAATACTTTAGCGGCTCTACGTATTCGCCGTGTTAGAAAGGAGAAATCGCAAATGACGAGGTTATTAAGTTAAAGTGAGGGGGCGCAGATTAGATTGGGGGGCGTATATTATTGGTGCAGTTCGTTCGTTTGGATAACCACAGATTAAATCCAGAAATGGCGTGTATCTAATTTTCCTTGAAGTATAGACACGCATAACCTCTTGAATATTTGGTTAAATCATAAAAAAAATTTGACTGTTTATAAGTCAGTTTTTAACAGGGCTGCACTTTAACAAGCAAATTTTTCACAGGCATGTACTTTACAGATACAGTTTTTTACTGGCAATACGTTTACAAATCAGTTTCTAACAAACCTGTAGTTTTACAGGTCAGTTTTTATAAATTCCTAATTTTAAGGGCCATTTTTTAACATACAGTACTGTAACAGGCCAATTCTTAACAGGACTGTACCTTTACAGGCTATTTTTCACAGACTTGTACTTTACAGATATAATTCTTTACTGGTAGCACATTTACAGAACAATTTCTAACAACACTGTACATTTACAGGTCAGTTTTAACAAATTTCTGATTTTACAGTCCATTTCTTAATAGGCATTCTTTAACAAGCCTATTTTTAACAGAGTTCTACTTCTACAGACTATTCTTTTACAGGCCTGTACCTTACAGATACAATTTTTTACTGGCAGCTTTTCTACAGGTCAGTTTATAATAAACATGTACTTTACAGGGCAGTTTTAATAAATCTCTAATTTTATGGCTCATTTTCCAATAGACAGTACTTGTAAGGCTAAACTTTAAGAGGCCTGTACTTTTACAGGCTATTTTTTCACAGACTTGTACTTTACAGATATAATTCTTTGCTGGTAGCACATTTACAGATCAATTTCTGACAAACCTGTACATTTATAGGTCAGTTTTAACAAATTTCTGATTTTACAGCCCATTTCTTAATAGGCATTCTTTAACAAGCCTATTTTTAACAGAGCTGTACTTCTACAGACTATTCTTTTACAGGCCTGTACCTTACAGATGCAATTATTTACTGGCAGCTTTTCTACAGGTCAGTTTATAATAAACATGTACTTTACAGGTCAGTTTTAATAAATCTCCGATTTTATGGCTAATTTTCCAATAGACAGTACTTTTAAGAGGCCTGTACTTTTACAGGCTATTTTTTCACAGACTTGTACTTTACAGATATAATTCTTTGCTGGTAGCACATTTACAGATCAATTTCTGACAAACCTGTACATTTACAGGTCAGTTTTAACAAATTTCTGATTTTACAGCCCATTTCTTAATAGGCATTCTTTAACAAGCCTATTTTTAACAGAGCTGTACTTCTACAGGTACCTTACAGATACAATTTTTTACTGGTAGCCTTCTACAGGTCAGTTTTAATAAATTTCTGTTTTGATGGGTAACTTTTTAATACACAGTACTTTAACAAGCCAATTCTTAACTGGACTTTTACAGACAATCTCTTTACAGACTTGTACTTTACAGATATAATTTTTCACCGAGTTTTTCACTGACAACATTTTACAGAGCAGTTTCTAACAAATCTGTACTTTTGCAGGTCAGTTTTAAAAAATCTCTGATTTTACATGTCTTAATAGCCTATTTTTAACAGGGCAGTACTTCTATAAGCTATTTTTTAACAAACCTGTACTTTACAGATACAGTTTTTACTGACAGCCCGTTTACAAGTCAGTTTCTAACAAATCTGTACTTTTACAGGCCAGTTTCTACCAGGTCTGTACTTTTTATAACATCTGTACTTTTGCAGGTCAGTTTTAACGGATCTCCAATTTTATAGACCAGTTTTTAGCAGACAGTTCTTTGACAGGCCAATTTCTCATAAATCAGTATTTTACAGATACAAGTTTTTACTGGCAGTACGTTTACAGGTCAATTTCTAAGAGATCTGTACTTTTACAGGTCAGTTTTCACCAAGTCTGTACATTTACAGAACGGTATTTATCACGGCTGTAGTAGCACAGGTCGGTTTTAACAGATCTTCAATTTTATAGGCCAGTTTTAGCAGGCAGTACTTTGACAGACCTATTTTTAACAGGGATTTACTTCTACAGACCAGAATTTTATAATAGATTTGTAATTTTACAGGCCAATTTTTAACAGATCTCTAATTTTATTGACCAGTTTTTAACAGGTCTGTATTTTACAAGCCAGTCAGTAGTCAGAAGTGTATAGCCATTTTTAACAAGCCTCTGGTTTTGCTGGCCTGACAATTTTAATCTGTACTTTTACAGGCTAATTTTTAACAAATCTGTACTTTTATTGGTCAGTTTTAATAGGTCTACAGATACAGATTTTCACACGAAGTGCTTTTGTAAGTCATTTTCTAATAGATCCGTACTTTTACAAGGTCAGTTTATAACTGGAAATAATTTCACAGGTTTGCAAGTGTAACTTTTCACAGGCCAGTTTTTGCTAGGTCTGTAATAATTATACAGGCCAGTTTTTAACAAGCCTGCGCTTTTTTCTATCGGTTTTAACAGGCCTGTACATAACAGATGCAGCTTTTTACATACATACTTTTACACTTTTACAGATACAGATTTTACAGGCCAGTATTTTTACAGGTGATTTTCCAACAGGTCAATATTAGATGGGACAGCTTTTAACGAAATGCGTTTTACCACTTTTCCTCGCTATATTACAATTTGACATTAGAAACTTGAGTCAGTAAACTGCCCTATAATTTTCTGTAATTATTAGTTTAATTTCGAGCAAGTCCACAATTGAATTGTAGTTATTACTTAATTACAATGCTCGGGAAAGTAAATCTTTTGTGGGCGTGTGCATGCAGCCCCATTGGGGTAATTTATTGTGACTTGTCATCTTCATTATTTATAAGTCTTGCTGGGTTCATCCACGGTTCTGCTGTGGCGATATTTTCCTGGGACCGCGTGCATTGTTCCCGGCAGCAATTTGGAGGCTATTAGCTATAATGGATGCTACTTCTAACCAGCGGAGGTGTAATAGAGCGAATCAGATTTTAGCATTACATTAATAGCGTTTGCAAAAACAGTCCAATCAATATGTTGGCTAAGGTTTGGCAGGATAAACTGTGTTTCCGGATAAGATTGATTTTCAGATCAATGGTCAGGGTGGCAGCGAAGCCGGTGGCGGACATAAATAATTAATATTAATAAAAACAACCTTACATTTCGCCCTTTAAAAGTTGAGTTTGTATTTTTGTTCACCCGTCAACAGATTAACTTTAAGACCTTTCCGGAAAAGATTAATGATGTTGACTTTTATTTGACGATTTGTTGTGAAAGATTTAGTGAAGGAAACTTGATACTTATAATCGTTACAGAAACTTTTTTGTAATAATCTTGTTAATCTCAACAGCGAAAACAAATATTAAACAGCCGTATCAGTCACCGGCACAAATGCCACGGCGCGTGGCATGCCGTGGGAATTTTCGGGAATTATAATGAGTTGCTTTCGGTGCGTGGAGGGATTTCATTCATTTCACTAGCACATTTTTATTAATACAGGAATTAATACGCTGTAATATACGGGGCTGGTCAAATTAAAAGTACCTAGTTAGTGGCTGGAAATTACAGACGTTTTAATCCAATATTTTTATTTTCAGGTAAGTGTCCTAGCCCAGTACAATGAGATAATATGTAAGTAGAATTTTAATTAATAAAACTCTGTCTAACAAGGAAACAGTTTCAGTCACCTAACGATGCCAACATGGTTGTCGAAACGCACGTTGAGATAATTATTCGGTGATTTGATATCGATGGAAACCGAATCAGTTTCAGTGCCATAAAAAGGTTCGAAACCCTTTCCCAGATATTTGTAGTCGTCATGAAGACTATCGTAATAATGACTGCTCTATTGTCAGTCTTCAAAGTCGATTTATCATTAGGTATCGCCGTAGATGACTTAGAGCCACTGCTGAGGTCCGAGGCACTTATTTTGCACTAGATGTTCCTCAAGGCCCAATTTTGGGGCCTCCACATTTTTCGGTTTACGTTAACGATCTAAGTTGCCAAGATATAATCATTTAAGATGAAATTGTCGTCTCTATCGACTCGACCATCGTTTATATGAATTATTCTTTCTTAATTTGAGAGTTTGAATCTCTCGTACGTTTAGGGAGTTAAAAATTGCGTCTCCTTGTATACGGATTGCAACAAATAAACTTGCTTGTGATCAATAACTTCTCCAGCTTTTCATTAGTAGATAACCACCTCGTTTGCGCCCTCTCGATTTTCCAGACGCATTTTTCATCTTTCGAGCGCCTGCCCGACTGTCGTCTATAAATTCATAAATTAATTGGTTGCGTTATTTATTAACAAGTAAGTGTCAGAACTTCTTGTACTCCCAATTAATTACATTATACGTTTCGGCTGACTCAATCGATAGCCCGGTTCACGAGCCGAGGCATTAATATTCCTCCGCGAGTATATTGTTTGTAAGTTGTTGATACTAGTTTCGGCGGAAGGAGCAACCTAATTAAGCTGATGTGCAAATGAACATATCCCGGATTAATTCGACCGGTTTACTTTGTTATTACAAAAGGACAGGCACAATAAGGCGGCCAGATTACACCGACGTGTACACCACAATCACAAACATGACGACGACGGACGACCCGGAGCCCCGCTGGATTTACAACCACGAGAGTAGTTCCGTGTACAAGCCGATCGGTCAGCTACTAGCAAATCCCGCAGATACACCGGCCAACTCCTGAATAAATTAGCAGATATACCTGGCCGGTCGCTAAATCCACTCCGATAGAATATGTACATGCGATATGACATGTGTGCGGTGCGCGACAATTTCCTGGGCTTTGAGGATGTATTGACAGCTGCACGTTCTAGTCCAGTTAGCTTTTTGGGTTTTGGGTCCAGTGACGAGTGAGAGAAATGTGTGCGCCACCACACCACGATCCTGCTGGAGCGCCAGAGCTAATAGATTGTAGCAAAACGGGGGTATAAAAGAAGGGAAATAGCTATTAATAATGTAAAAATTAATTTCAATTTGTGCCACGGGGTATATAAGAAGTAATTGGTTGAGTTTTTGTTATGACTGCGGCACCGGAAAATCATATTTAGATAACTTTATCTTATCACGGGGACTTGAAAATTTCGATGGGAAAGGACTATACGAATCGGTTCCCAAGGAACTGCTGGCTACGCGAAATTGCGAGTGGACTCGCCTGAACGTATATTGGGGGAAGTCAAGGTGCAAAAAGGGGCCAAGTCAGCGGTTGACATGATCGCAGATCACCACAGTCGATTGAAAAGCGAATGTACTATCGCATCTAGGCATATTTTCATATGAAATATTGGAAACATTTGTATATACTTACTATGTAAATATAAATGAACATGCACCACGATGATTCATAAAAGAGCGCAATAACTAACCCCGGGTGGGTAAACGGCCGGCATTAAGGAAACACCCTGGAATACTCGGCGCTGTCACTGTAAATCAATCTCATTAATTCATTCTCGATTCACTTTGTATCCGTGTTGATTTATATTTAAGGATTTGCCAAGGTGGTATCGAAAGAAACCGAATTGACTTTTTCGCCAGATAAAGGAATATTCTGTTTTTTTATCGGAGTCGCTTTTTTTAACAAATCACAGTGTTGTTCTGGATGGAGGCGATACATCATTATTTTAATTGGGCTGGTGTTTTTCAAAAAAATATTCAAACGACAGATATTGGAACGGTGTGCTTTTACAAACATATGAGGCACAATTAATGTTTTATCCCAGTTCGACCTCTTAACGGTGCCATTTTATCCAGACTTTGGATTTGGCCCTTTGTGCGACTTATTAGTCCGCCGTTGTTTTAAACTATTGGTAAGCACACGTAAGTCGACCGCATCGTACACCGGTACCAGTAAAGATACGTAGCATTGTTCATTTTGTTAGCGTAGAATTAAATAGTAAATTTAATAATTGTAATAAAATTTATCAGTGTTTTAAATAATAGACCTGCCAAATCAAACATAGAGTTGAGTCAACCGGTAGTCGTGTAACCCTAATTAGGGAGATACCAAATTAGTGAAGACAGTTGTTATCTCATTGGTCGCCACGTTATATAATAGGAGAATTGACACTTCATTGCGTGAAAACGAGTGGAGTCTCAACGATCCAGCCGACAGTACATATTAGGAGAATTGACACTTCATTGCGTGAAAACGATTGGAGTCTCAACGATCCAGCCGACATTATATAACAGGAGAGCTGACCCTTCATTGCGTGAAAACGATTGGAGCGTCACCGATCCGTCCGAGGGTAGGAATAAATCGAGGAATAAATTGAGATCCGAGTCGTTGGTAGGCGTGGGCGTAGCTTCTTTCCGTATTAGATTGTGTCTTGGAAAATGAACATGGCATTTTTATAAACGTGTATTTATTATCCTCGGCATTGTCCTACACGGTACGCCGCCGTTAACAGCGCCCCATAAAAGTTTTAATTCAGGACTAAATGTTTAAACATTCCTCTCCCCATATAATTTGACAGAGACACGTCTATTTCAGCACGTAAGAGGGCTCATAATGTACTGTAAACAGCTTTAAATTACGAGCGGGAGTAACCGTGTTAATGTTAACGATAAACTTTTACAATTGTGTAATGCTCACGATCATAGCGCTATCGTTTTCCTTTTATACCCCCTAATGCCTTTTTTCCTAGTTTTACGCCGTCTGTATATACATAGTATTTATATGTTCCTCCACTAAATACTCCAGACGCCCCCACCTCCTTTAATTTACAGCTTCCTCGAGAACAGTGCAGCAAAAGTCGTTTCGCTATTTTATTACTTAATAAAAATTAAATAGTTGCGATGCGAGGGACAAGGCGCAGAGCCCAACAGACATTTAATGTACTAGCGATGTTAATTATTACGTAACACCCAGTCAGAACATCTAAAAAGATACCAACTGGTTATTAACGTTTCAACGTTATCGGCCATCATTAGCACACATTAATATATTATTTATTTCGTGAATCATTAGGGTTAGAAATATATCGAAATAAACACGGAAAACAGTAAAGTAGGTGATTTACAGTTACATTGCCTTTAATGGGAAAAATCCCTCGAAATTACCCAGCTTTATTGCCAAATTACCATATCACCACCCACACTTATATCTACATACTTAAAGTTGGATTTGCTCATTACATTCGCCATTGGAATAACTAGTATTTTATGGCAAAACTTAAGGCTTGACGAGGATAATAAAACCGAAATAATAAAAATAATAATATTGGATATGAATAATGCATGGTGGGACGTTTTAGCATTAGCAGATTCGGGGGAAAAATGCAAGGAAGTATGTCCATTCACAAGTCATGCCAGAGCTCGTGTGGAGATAATCATGCAATGCAAATTAGAGTTGCTGGGACAGCAAGAACACGAAGGCTAGCACGGCATGATTACACGCCAAAGACAGAAATTCCTATAAATTTCAGCAGGGTTGTAGCGCTGACCCACCAAGAGCCCTGGCAAAATAGTTGTCATAATAATCGTTCTTTTTCTATCCCAGTCAATGAAGTCATTCACACGGTGACCTGGTCATATTTTGAGCAATCAATTCTTGGTTTGTTCCAAACTTTTATGGAACGCAAAATTTTTACTGAGGAACATGCCCAACTAGAGCCTAATATCATTAAAGTGGCTAATGGTGGAACGGCTCTATAGATCCTGGTCCTCGAAAGCATTCAGCTAAATCGGTTTACTTTCTGCATATCTCACCGAAAACATAAAACTCTGTGTTGCACGAAATCTTATAAGGGCGATAAAAAAGCACACAATACGACACATGTTTTATTAAAATGTTTTTTTTAGGAAAAATACCTTTCTCGTGTTAGGGACAAAATGCCTGGAATAAATGAATGACTAAAAGGATTTCCGAAGTGGAAAATATGACGTGATATTCTCAATCGCTGAAAAAGCACTGGAGAATATATTTTTATGGGAACTAATTGATCTACGCTTTGTTCCAATATTCTATATAAGAGGACAAGTTTATGTGTAAGTTTATTTGGTACGTTTCCTTCGCTTAAACACATTCAGACATTATGGATTTAAAAGGATTGCTTCAGTAACTTTAGCAAGCGTTTAAAATTTATTTAAACAAACAATTAAACATTTAAACATTTAAACATTTAAACATTTAAACATTTAAACATTTAAACATGTAAACATGTAAACATTTAAACATTTAAACATTTAAACATTTAAACATTTAAACATTTAAACATTTAAACATTTAAACATTTAAACATTTAAACATGTAAACATTTAAACATTTAAACACTTAAACACTTAAACATTGAAACATTTAAACATTTAAACATTTAAACACTTAAACACTGAAACATTTAAACATTTAAACATTTAAACATTTAAACATTTAAACACTGAAACATTTAAACATTTAAACATTTAAACATTTAAACATTTAAACATTTAAACATTTAAACATTTAAACATTTAAACATTTAAACATTTAAACATTTAAACATTTAAACATTTAAACATTTAAACATTTAAACATTTAAACATGTAAACATGTAAACATGTAAACATTTAAACATTTAAACATGTAAACATTTAAACAATTAAACACTTAAACACTTAAACACTTAAACATTGAAACATTTAAACATTTAAACATTGAAACATTTAAACATTTAAACACTTAAACATTTAAACATTTAAACATTTAAACATTTAAACATTTAAACATGTCAACATTTAAACATGTAAACATGTAAACATGTAAACATGTAAACATTTAAACATGTAAACATTTAAACATTTAAACATTTAAACATTTAAACATTTAAACATTTAAACATGTAAACATTTAAACATTTAAACACTTAAACACTTAAACATTGAAACATTTAAACATTTAAACATTTAAACACTTAAACACTGAAACATTTAAACATTTAAACATTTAAACATTTAAACATTTAAACATTTAAACACTGAAACATTTAAACATTTAAACATTTAAACATTTAAACATTTAAACATTTAAACATTTAAACATTTAAACATTTAAACATTTAAACATTTAAACATTTAAACATTTAAACATTTAAACATTTAAACATTTAAACATTTAAACATTTAAACATTTAAACATGTAAACATGTAAACATTTAAACATTTAAACATGTAAACATTTAAACAATTAAACACTTAAACACTTAAACACTTAAACATTGAAACATTTAAACATTTAAACATTGAAACATTTAAACACTTAAACATTTAAACATTTAAACATTTAAACATTTAAACATGTCAACATTTAAACATGTAAACATGTAAACATGTAAACATGTAAACATTTAAACATGTAAACATTTAAACATTTAAACATTTAAACATTTAAACATTTAAACATTTAAACATTTAAACATTTAAACATTTAAACATTTAAACATTTAAACATTTGGATATTTAGATATGTATACATTTAGACATTAAACAACAAAGCAACATTCCAGTAATTGAACATAAAAATATTTGAACAATCAATAAACAAAACATTTCGTCATTTCAATGTTTGGATATTTAACCATTTGAACGTTTAAATATTTAGACTTCTAAACATTTATATATTTAGACATTCGAACATTTGAACACTTAAACCTTTGAACATTGGACCATTTATAGATATTTAAATAAAAAACAACATTTACACATTTGATCATTTCAACATTTCAGTATTTGAACATTTAACGATTTAATATTTAAGCAATGAAACATTTTAATATTTAATCACTTGAACATTTAAACATTTAGACATTTAAACCTTTCAACATTTCAGCATATCAGTATTTAAACATTTAAACAAAGCAACATATCAACATTTAACCATTTAAATTTCAAAACATTTTAAAATTTAAAATTTAAACATTTTGGCATTTGAACATTTGAAAATTTGATTAACAAAACAACATTTCAGTATTTGAACATTTAACCATTTGAACATTTAAACTTTAAAACAACATTTTAATGTTTAAACATTTCGGCATTTGGTCATTTGAACAAAACAACTTTTCAGAATTTGAACATTTAACTAGTTGGACATTTAAACATATTTAAACATTTGAACATTTGAACATTTCAACAGTTCAACATTCCAACATTTGAACGTTTTAATATTTGAACATTTAGACGTCTAAACGTTTAAACAGCAAAACAAAATTTCGGTATTCAAACATTTAACCATCAAAACTACATTTTAATATTTAGACATTGAAACATTTTAACATATCAACAGTTCAATATTCCAACATTTGAACGTTTAAACATTTGAACATCGACATTTAGACGTTTAAATATTTAAACAACAAAACAACATTTCAATGTTCAACCATTTGAACGTCAAAACTACATTTTAATATTTGATTATTTATTTATATAAACATTTTAGCATTTGAACAATAAAACATTGAAAATTAAAATATTTAGACATTTAAACAACAAAACGTTTTACTATTTGAACATTTAATCATTTGAACATTTAAACATTCGACCATTTTAAACTTTTTAATATTTAAACATTTGACCATTTCAACAGTTCAACATTCCAACATTTAGACATTTAGACGTTTCAACATTTAAACAACGAAACAACATCTCGGTATTTGAACATTTTAACCATTTGAATATCAAAACTACAACATTTTAATATTTGAATATTTAGACATTGAAACATTTAAACAACAAAACAACATAGCAAAATTTACGTATTTGAACATTTAACCATTTGAAAATTTGAATATTTAGACATTTAAACAACAAGACAACATTTTAATATTTGAACATTTGAATATTTGAGCATTTGAACATTTGAACATTTAAGCATTTTAATATTTAATCTAGTGTTGATATTTCAACATGTCAACTGTACAACATTCCAACATTTGTACGTTTAAACATTTGCACATTTAGACATTTTTCATCATTTATACCTATTCTATTATTACATATTCGTAGACGTCCTGTATAAACGTTTGCAATGCAAACGCCGTATTTTTCGACCCCAGCCCCTAACATTATTTGGCAAAACCCATATTTCACGTTTTTGCTAGCTGTAGTTTGTAGTTATAATATCCAAACACGTTTCTTGCGATCCAAATCGATTCCGCTAACAAAAAGTTGCTAATTTACCACATGCAACGTTCCCATTCTGCCGCTCACTTTTATTACCATAATTGTGAACATTTACATGTCCGACATTCGAACGGCCTTCTGTCCCCCATCTAATGGAAAAACAAAAACGTCCGTGAGAGTTTTCACATAATTGCAGATGAAGAGGTTGACGTTATATGACCAGTTGTTTGTTTTACCGGTCAGTTGGCGCTCTCATTCGACGGCGATTACCAGATGCATGGACTTAATGGACATTGTGATGTGACGAGTGGAAAAGGGCCTCCATGTGAATTCGTTTAAACCGTCGGCGGATCTCCTCAGTGTAGTAATTAAATTTCCTTGTCTGCCACAAAGAGACATAATTTCCTTTATTTCGTCCCGGCTGGCTACTGGGATATAAAACGCTGTCCGAAGGTATTTTTGCGAATCTGCACGCATAACTTTATTTAAACGAGGGCGGTCAAACGGGCAGAAAAAAGGGTCCACCCTAATCCTCCAAGACAAACAGCAAAGGGCAACGAGAGTTACATATTTAACTTTAATACCAAATAATTTTAAACTGGAAACTAATTGAATAATGGAAGGGTCGCGCAACAAATCTGTGCTGATGAGGAGCAACGGCTCCGAAACGCGTATCCCTAATTGCTTTGTGTTTCTGTTTTGGGGGTGCGTGACTGTAATATTTTTGTAAGATTTTGCAAATTTATGCATTTTCGGGCATTGATGTTCATCGATTTCGCAGGGCCGTACTTCAGATTCTTGCTGCAATAATTTTAATTAAATGATTTTATTTCCCAATTGTTTATGTTACCGATAATTATCAGACTCATTAACCAAATTTATAAATACTTTATCTTCTTTTTCTACGCTCAATTTCCTTATTATGCTATTTATTTTAATATTAATAATGAGTCGTGGCACTGCTGAAGACAAACTTTGACTGATAATAAAAATCAATGAATTATTTGTTTTATTAGCATTACCATAAAAAAGGCACAATTGCGTTTGAAATTACTAAGTAAATGTTTATTATTTATTCAACGTGGATCCAAGATAAACAAAACATTTTTATAAGGCATAAAAAAACTTTTATTCACTGTTTCATAGTTCAAATACAATTATTATATCTGTATATAAATAGAGACCGGTGCGTGACCGAATAATATTTTTTATTGTAATACAGATTTTGTATCAACAAAAATAAGTGGAAACCTCGGAAATGTTTAAAATCGACTTGAAACTAAAAAACCTAGAAGTTTCGAATTGGGCCGGTGGTGGTTCGAGAGATAATCACCAGGAGTCCTCTAGAAGGAAAAGAAGAAAAAGGTCATTTTGTGGTTGTGTACAAAGTTTTCTGGGTTATCTTCCATGTTTCTTCCGGTCCTGGAAACATTTTGATCGATCACACCTTTAAAGTAGATTTGATACCCTTTAGATTATTGGCTATTCCAACTGGCTAAACCAATAATCAAGAGTCACGTACTGGTATTTATGCCATCGATACAACTCGTGTACAAATTGCAGCTATAAAGCTTAATGGAGACAAAGTAAACACAAAAACAGTTATTTCCATTATTCACTTTTGTTTTACTATTAAATAGATTTGAATAAATAATAAACGTATACAGTTGATTTCCAGGAGAAAAATAACTCTAATAAAGTTTTTATTGTTACTAATGACATAAATTAAGCGAAGTGAATAGAAAAATGTTGTAGATAATAAGCAACTTCGATTAGTTAAATATATGAGTGGAGCAACTACGAGTGGATTAAAGATATCATTAAATTGGGAAACGTTTTAAAAGGTTTTTCATGAGAAGCGTACAGGGTAGCGTTTCCCACACAAGGGTTTATTACAACTTGACTAATTCGACTAACTCAACCAAGTTGACCAATTCATCTAACTTCGATTAACTGAACTTAAGTCGACTAAAATGGCTAATTCGACAAACTTGACTAATTCGAATGAATTGACTAACTCGACTGATTAACTAATTTGATTAACTTGGCTATTTTGGATAACTTAACTTTCGATTAACTCAACCAAGTCGACTAATTCCTCTAAATCAACTAATTCGATTAACTGGGCCAAGTCGACTATAGTGACTAATTCGATAAACTTGACTAATTCGACTAATTTGAATGAATTGACCAACTCGACAAGTTTTCAGTTCGACTGATTAACTAATTCGATTAAGTTGACTAATTCGATTAACTTGACCATTTCGAATAACTTGACTAATTCGATTAACTCAACCAAGTCGACTAATTCATCTAACTTCGATTTACTGGACTTAAGTCGACTAAAATGGCTAATTCGACAAGCTTGACTAATTCGAATGAATTGACTAACTCGACTGATTAACTAATTCGATTAACTTGACCATTTTGGATAACTTAACTAATTCGATTCACTCAACCAAGTCGACTAATTCCTCCTCTAAATCAACTAATTCGAATAACTGGACCAAGTCGACTATAGTGACTAACTCGATAAACTTGACTTATTCGACTAATTTGAATGAATTGACCAACTCGACAAGTTTTCAATTCGACTGATTAACTAATTCGATTAAGTTGACTAATTCGAATAACTTGACTAAATCGACTATAATGGCTAATTCGACAAACTTGACTAATTCGAATGAATTGACTAACTCGACTGATTAACTAATTCGATTAACTTGACCATGTTGGATAACTTAACTAATTCGATTAACTCAACCAAGTCCACTAATTTCTCTAAATCAACTAATTCGATTAACTGGACCAAGTCGACTATAGTGACTAACTCGATAAACTTGACTAATTCGACTAATTTGAATGAATTGACCAACTCGACAAGTTTTCAGTTCGACTGATTAACTAATTCGATTAAGTTGACTAATTCGATTAACTTGACCATTTCGAATAACTTGACTAATTCGATTAACTCAACCAAGTCGACTAATTCATCTAACTTCGATTTACTGGACCAAGTCGACTATAATGGCTAATTCGACAAACTTGACTAATTCGAATGAATTGACTAACTCGACTGATTAACTAATTCGATTAACTTGACCATTTTGAATAACTTAACTAATTCGATTAACTCAACCAAGTCAACTAATTCCTCTAAGTCAACTAATTCGATTAACTGGACCAAGTCGACTATAGTGACTAATTCGATAAACTTGACTAATTCGACTAATTTGAATGAATTGACCAACTCGACAAGTTTTCAGTTCGACTGATTAACTAATTCGATTAAGTTGACTAATTCGATTAACTTGACCATTTCGAATAACTTGACTAATTCGATTAACTCAACCAAGTCGACTAATTCATCTAACTTTGATTAACTGGACTTAAGTCGACTAAAATGGCTAATTCGACAAACTTGACTAATTCAAATGAATTGACTAACACAACTGATTAACTAATTCGATTAACTTGACCATTTTGGATAACTTAACTAATTCGATTAACTGGACTAAGTCGACTAAAATGGCTAATACGACAAACTTGACTAATTCGACTAATTCGAATGAATTAACTAACTCGACAAATTTTTCTAACTAATTCGATTAAATTGACTAACTAGACCAATTCGACTAACTCGACTAATTCAACAAACTCGAATAATTCGACTAACTGAACTAATTTGTCTAACTCAACTAATTTGACTGAGCTGACTAATCCAACTAACTTAACTGATTTGAATAACTTGACTAAATTAACTCATTCGACTAATTTGGTTATTTCGACTATTTCGACGAATTTGGCTCTCTTTCAGCAGCTCAAAAAAATTGTGTTCAACCTCAATTCTGTGCGGCGGTTGTCAGTCTGATTAACTTTTTCGATCGGTTTAATCTCGAAATCTCCATTCTATCACAATTACGCCCCATTAAGGAATCCAGCATGATATTCGCCGTCGCCGGAAATGCGGAAGTAACTTGCAACTGCAAGACCATCTCGGAATGCATCATTCGCATGCTGAGTAACTATTTACTTTGCAATATCCTTTAATAATATAACTCTGAAAAACTTATTATACGAACAGCCCTCGCAGCTAAAGAGCAAACTTCGGGAAGGCAAGAAACGTCTAGTTTTCAACGAGGTATACAAATAATAAATAAAAGTTTGAGTTGCTGTAATAGGCACGGAAACTTTGAAATTGTTTTAGAGTAATGTCTAATGGACGAGGGGAATGCGAATCGGTTATGAAAATGACGTGCAAATGCTTCTTTAAACTGTTATATGTTATCTGTATCAACAGAAACGATTTTTATTTATTGTAAGTAAAATACTTAGTTAGAAGTAGAGAATTTGTGTATTGAAATTTTCGACAAGCGGACAACTTTGTTAATTTTAAAAATTTGTATACACGTATGGCGAATGAAATGTTCCCAATAGACTGGAAAAGTTTTTGTTCTTGTGATTAGGTCGATAACTTAATTGGTTTTCGAGTTATGAATTTTTAAACTCGAAATTTAGCACAGCATAGAAAATATGGTAGACCTTTAAATTCGCTAAAATGACAATACATCTTCCTCACGTCAGACTTATGTAAACATGAATATCTGACAAATCTGTGTCGGCAGTAAAATGTGCGCTTTTTAATTTACCAGCAGATAATCTAAGTTAATCAGAATACCACCGTGAAAACCGTACGTTCTCCCAGCTTTCCCCGTCGCGTGATTAGCGTTGATTATTATTTAATTTCTTTTATATCGCAAACGGCATACGCCCGACGCGTGTTTTCTTTAATGTAAAATATATTATATAAGCTTCGCTCAGCCGACACGCAATCTCTTAAAATATCTCGAAAATTTTATTCACCAATTACTACAACTTCATTATCGACATTCGTTTCGTAAAATATGCATTCAGGGTGATTTATGCGTATGTTATTTATATCTGCGATAAGCTAAATGTCGATTTTCGTAGAGCACTGATTTTGACGTGAATAATTTCCGCAATAATTATCCCAAGCAACGTAACCACATATTGTATATTAATACATATCCCATAACATATAGCGACATTAAATATATACAGAGTTATAAACAGACATTGTTGAGCCCGTTCGATATATAAACGGTCATTGTGAAGCCCAAAATTACGCTGTTGAGCCCGGGCTCAACAACGTATCGAGGTGTAACCATCACCATTTGGTTAAATATGGTGTTACGATACCGTACGCAAATTTTAAGGAGGGCTCAACAACGTACTATTCCCATCTACGTGCATATCTCGATTAGTTCTCTCACGTACGCTGCAACTAGCGGGCAAAATTTAATTTCATGCATCAACGAGCATTTTTGCTTTAAAGAGTATTTTGGTGTTCCGCTCAGTGACTAATAAGGTCTGTAAGAGTTTTATAAGTCAAGGAGTTGCAATCTAGGCAGTCTAAGAAATATATTTGTACCTTAGAGACTGCCATAGAATCGCTTAATGAACTGCTACGAAATGTCTTGAAGGTTAATATATGATAGACATAAATAGACTTGCCCTATAACAACATCATTATAAATCCACTATAAAACTATCGACTAATACTACCGTTATAAAACCATTAGTCAACCAGAAACAATTTTGGTGGGTATTCTGGTATTCTACAAAGTAGTTATCAGGTTTGTAAGAGTTTTATAAGTAAAATATTTACAATTTACGTGGCATAAAGAATATCTTTTATTTTTGGGACTATTATAAAGCCACTTAACGTCCAATTGAACGATACCAATATAAAACCACTACAAAACTATTCGCTACCATGACCATTATAAAACTATTAGACAGTCAGAAAATTTTTAAATATGTTTGTTAGATATTTCGGCATTCTGCAAAGTGATTAACAGGTTTATAAGAGTTTTATAGGTCAAATATATAATGTATAAAGGTTATTCGGCTGTCCCTATAAAACGAAATTATTTCCATTAGATGAAAGAAATCTAAATTCGGTCCGGTGACAATGCTGCGCCAGACAAGCAAATAAAATAAATAAATACATGAAACGCCGGATAAAAAAGCAATCGAGCTATCATTGTTGTCAGAGAGGGCGTTTGTTGATTGCCGACGTTTTTAATTCAAATAAACATAATAAAATATAGCTCCCGTGTAATGTGCTGCGGTAAACTAAAATGAGTTTTCCAATTTGAAAACGAGCGAAATGCCACCGTGCTGAATTATGATATGAATAGATACTGCATTAATTAGTTTTAATTAAAATTAGTGTTACAGTCACTATTTATAATTATACAAAATCTATCCGGGTTCCAAACGAATGGCTCCATTAATTTCAAAACGAGTATCAGTCCTCAGCATCCCTCCTCCGGAGTACCCAACAAAGATTTATAAATTATCCCCCGACAGGAAGTCGTAATATTAACACGTAATATGGAAGATACTACATAATAGGCGTAATTTCCTTGCACCTTTTTCAAACACAATAAATTAAATCTGTTCTGCCTACCACAACCACCCGCTGAGTTATGTTCCATCTTGATTCGCGTCTGATACTTTAGCCCGGCGAATATCTAATCTCGATCTACACAATAATTTGTCATTGCATTCCTTAAGTAACCAGATATTGTGATATGTGATAACATCAATCATATTTTGACGTGTATATTAGATGTTAGTATGTTCCACAACGCTGATACGAACGAAACGAGCAAATATACTGCTTAACATAAATTTGGTTTTACACGTGTTTCCATCTGCGCTGGAAACTCTGGTGGGCCCAATACTCTTACAAACCTGTTAGTTAGTTTACATAACACTAAAACACTCACTAAAGTTTCATCAGTAATTTCTGACTCTATAGTGGTTTTATAGCAGTAGAATAAGTAGATAGTTTTATAGTAGTTTTGTAATGGTAATTGGACATACATTTATTTATATCAATCATATATTAAACTTCATTATTGGTCGCAATTGTGCGTTAAGTGATTTCAATATTTGATTTATAGAACTCTTATAAACCTGTTAGTTAGTTTACATAACACTAAAACACTCACTAACTAAAGCTTCGTCAGTAATTTCTGACTCTATAGTGGTTTTATAGCAGTAGAATAAGTAGATAGTTTTATAGTAGTTTTATAATGGTAATTGGACATAAATTTATTTATATCAATCATATATTAAACTTCATTATTGGTCGCAATTGTGCGTTAAATAATTTCAATATTTGATTTATGGAACTCTTACAAATCTGTTAGTTAGTTTACATAACACTAAAACGCTCACTAAAGCTTCGTCAATAATTTCTGACTCTATAGCGGTTTTATAGCAGTAGAATAAGTAGATAGTTTTATAGTAGTTTTATAATGGTAATTGGACATAAATTTATTTATATCAATCATATATTAAACTTCATTATTGGTCGCAATTGTGAGTTAAATGATTTCAATATTTGATTTATGGAACTCTTACAAACCTGTTAGTTAGTTTACATAACACTAAAACGCTCACTAAAGCTTCGTCGGTAATTTCTGACTCCATAGTGGTTTTATAGCAGTAGAATAAGTAGCTAGTTTTATAGTAGTTTTATAATGGTAATTGGACATAAATTTATTTATATCAATCATATATTAAACTTCATTATTGGTCGCAATTGTGCGTTAAGTGATTTCAATATTTGATTTATGGAACTCTTACAAACCTGTTAGTTAGTTTACATAACACTAAAACGCTCTCTAAAGCTTCGTCAATAATTTCTGACTCTATAGTGGTTTTATAGCAGTAAAACAAGTAGATAGTTTTATAGTAGTAATGGTAATTGGACACAAATTTATTTATATCATATATTAAACTTCAACATTGGTCGCAATAGTGCGTTAAGTGATTTTATAATAGTCTGGAAACTAAGGAGGTATTCCTCAGCGCACATAGATAGTAAATGTTTGACTTTTAGAACTTTTACAAACCTGTTGGTCACTTTGCAGAACACCAAAATATCCCAATGCTTTGTAAAAGTTTTAGGCTGTGTAATAGTTCTATAGTAGTAACTTTAGTAGATTGTTTTATAATTGTTCCACAACGCTGATACGAACGAAACGAGCAAATATACTGCTTAACATAAATTTGGTTTAACACGTGTTTCCATCTGCGCTGGAAACTCCGGTCCAAATAAGCCGGATTCGAAAAGATTCGCGATGCTTATATAAAGATAGTCAACGTATGGGATAGGTATATGAGGTGACGAGTAAAAGTGGTGGCGCGCGCACTTCATACTGGATGCACGTTTCGCCAACCAAGCTGGCATTGTCGGGAGGTGATTAAATCACAGTTCGATGAACCCTCGACGCGTGTGTAATGGAATGTCACCTGTTCGTCAGAAAATGTTAACTTCACGCAGTTTCTTAAGCGAACACTCCACCGACACATAAGTAATTAATTAAGGTCGCATGTTTATAAATACGCTGTCACATAAATCATATTTGACACGATTGTACTTGGTTTTACAATGAGCTTGCGGAAAAAAATTGTTCTAGTAGGAAAAGCCCGGCGGAGTTCCTCGTGCGGCGACATGCATTTTTATATCGTGCACTGCAAGAAAATTAATTACTTCCACTTCCACACGAGCTTTATTTAACCCACATAACTTCTGAGAAATGTTTTAATTAACTCTTGTATTTCCTTTTTGAGCGGCGCGACTTGGAGGATTTCATTACCTTTTGTTTTGTTTCTCGTGAGAAAGAAATGTATTCATAATTGGATAATTTTCCAAAGAAATTGTATAGTAAACGCGAAGGTTGGAGACATCATAATAATAGTGCTCTTAATAACAATTCCTTTCCGTTGGAAATGCACATTTCTTAAAATAAGAAACAAAATAATGCTTATCGAATTTATGACAGTATGTAGCAATGACGAGCTGTGAACTAAGGGTTGCAGTTTACATCGGGGAGAGCTAAGAGCTAATATTTATACAAACTTTGCTTCTCGAAATTAAATCAAGAATCTCCGCCAGAAGTTTGCGCCCATAATTTTAAAACACTTATATAGATTCAGCGCATTTGCATCACAATGGAGTGTTACTTCTTTGTTCCCGCTTTAACATAATAACCCCAACTTGAACGTACAACGAGATAAATGAAATATTAAATGAATTTAATGTAATTCGTACAGTGCACTACTTTTAAAACAATTTTCTGTAGCTACTGGAATATAACCATATTTTTCTCCACGCACGCGAAAGAATAAGATAGTTTTATAAGAGCAGTTAAACTGTTTTAATATACGAAATAGTTTCAACTGTAAACTCCCACGCTTGTCATAATTGTAGTTTAAGTGGTTTTATAACAGTCCGGAAAATAATTTATATAAAATATATACAAAACTCTTAATCACTTTACAAAACGCTAGAATATCCACCAAAACTTCTCTGCGGTGTCTAGTTGAGGAATGGTTTTATAGCGGTAGTATAAGTAGGTAGTTTTATAGTGGTGTATTGTTGTTGGTTATCAGTTTATTTGTGTCTATCATATAACAAACTTTAAGACTTGTCACAATAGCGTGTTTTATCTGGAAAATAAAAGATATTCCTTGGATTACAAAAACAGTAAATATTTGCCTTACAGAACTCTTACAAACATGTTGGTAAGTTTACAGAACACTAAAATACTCACTAAAGCCTCGTCAGTAATTTCAGACTCTATAGTGGTCTTATAACGGCAAAATAAGTAGATAGTTTTATAGTAGTTTTATAATGGTAATTGGAAAAATTTATTTATATCAATTATATATTAAACTGCAATATTGGTCGCAATTGTACGTTAAGTGATTTAAATATTTGACTTATAGAACTCTTACAAACATGTTGGTACGTTTACAGAACACTACAATACTCACTAAAGCCTCATCAGTAACTTCAGACTCTATAGTGGTCTTATAATGGCAAAATAAGTAGATAGTTTTATAGTAGTTTTATAATAGGAATTGGATATAAATTTATTTATATCAATCATATATTAAACTGCAATATTGGTCGCAATTGTGCGTTAAGTGATTTAAATGTTTGACTTATAGAACTCTTACAAACATGTTGGTAAGTTTACAGAACACTAAAATACTCACTAAAGCCTCGTCAGTAGCTTCAGACTCTATAGTGGTCTTATAACGGCAAAATAAGTAGATAGTTTTATAGTAGTTTTATAATGGTAATTGGACATAAATTTATTTTATATCAATCATATATTAAAGTTCAACAGTGGTCCCAATTTTGCGTTAAGTGATTTTATAATAGTCTGGAAACTAAGAAATATTCCTTCATAAGTCCATAGGTGGTAAATGTTTGACTTATAGAACTTTTACAAACCTGTTGGTCACTTTGCAGAACACCAAAATATCCCAATGCTGTGTCCAAAGCTTTAGGTCGTATAATAGTTTTATAGTGGTAGTATTATGTGATAGTTTTATAATGGATTTATAATGAAATTCTTACTTGACATATGTTCATTAATGTCTATCATATATTAAATCTCAAACTTAAGCTACACTGGTTGTAATTTTTTTAATTATAAGACTCTTACAAACCTATTGGTCATTTTGCAAACATTAAAATATTTTTCGAGCTTTGTCAATAGCTTCTGACTGTGTAGTGGTTTTATAGCGATAGTTTTAGTAGATGGTTTTATAGTGATATTGATATTGGACATAAGTTTATGCTTATTATATACTAAACCTCAAGACGCAAATATACTCTAAATGGTTTTATAGTGGTTTTATAACAAACAAAGAATAATAGAAGGTATTCCTTTGACCACATAGATCAAATCTTTGTGAAAATTATAAAACTCTTACAAACCTGTTAGTTTCTTTATAGTTTTATAGCGGTTCTATAGTCGTATTCTTACTTAACATTTAAGTTAGTGAAAGCCTTTCTGTTTAACTTTTTAACTTTTCAAAAGATTTATAACGCTGTTGATAAAATTTTTGTATCGCGTATTTTTTCAAGATATTTTTTTAATATTCCTGGAACTTGAACATACAAACATCGTTTCCCGCACGAAAACTAACGTATTTTCATTCATGATTATGTTTGGCTGTTCCTTAATGGCAACGTGACTTTCGTAAACATGGTCTATTCATTGCGAGAAATCGAAGCGTACAAAGCACAGAAGTTCCATTCAAGGGCATTTCCTTGTGCGACTTCCATTTTCCAGAAATAAATGTTATGCAAAATTAAACGAAAATAAAACGCAAAAGAATACGTAAAGAAGTATTCGCTGTATAATTTGTCTTTCTGAGAATGGGGCGAACACGCCATAAATTTTACACGGTAACTGTCAGAAGCATATCTGTACATGTGCGATGCTTTCAGCTACATTGTGTTTAAATAAAACCACCCGTTCCAGAACCGGTTTTAATTTAAAAACGCTGGAAACAGTTGTGTTTGTAAATTTACCGCGAAATCCGACGCCGTGACTAAGCACGAAAATTAAATTGGAAGAAAAACTGTCCCATTTTACTACCTACTACGTAGTTAATTCATATTTAGATGTCAATATGATGAGGTGTTGTGGCCAAAAAAAGAAAATGCATCGCGTTATTAGTTAGTTTTTAACTTATAAAACTCTTACAAATCTGTTGATCGCTTTGCAGAATGCCAAAATATCCAAAGAAAGTTTTTCAACACTTTCTTACTGTCTAATAGTTCTATAGTGGTCATATTATTTTATTATACGAAATAATCTGAACTGGAAACCCCAGCGCTTGTCATAATTGTATGCAACACCACACAAATTGCAAATATTTTACTTATAAAACTCTTATAGGCTAGTTAATGACTTTACAGAACACCAGAAAATACTATGATAGCAGTTTCTGACTGTCTAATGGTTATGTAGCGGTAGTATTAGTAAGTAGTTTTATAGTGGATTTATAATGATATCGAACATACGTTCATTTCCGTTCACTCACATGTTAATCTTTAAGACCAGCCACAATAGCAAGTGACTATAGTAGTCTGGAAAATTAAAAAATTCTTTAAACTACATAAATTGCAACTTTTTACTGTAAAACTCTTATAGACCCGTTGGTTACTATGCAGAACACCAAACTACTCACTAAGACTGTGACTATTGGCTTTATAGTGGAAATATGAATATGAAGTTTTATAGTGGATTTATAGTCATGTTATTATTGGTCAGGAAATCATTTGTGTTTATTTAACTTTAAAAATTGTCACAATTTTGCATTTAGTGGTTTTTCTAACATTTTGGATAATAAGTGATATTCCTTAAATCACACATACTATATATATATCTTTATAAAACTCTTAATAAACTAGGTAACCATTTTGCAGAATATCAAAATATCCTACGAAAGCTTTTCAAAACTTTCTGACCTTCTAATAGTTTTATAGCAGTAATACTGATAGATAGTTTTATAGTGGTTTTATATTGGTATTGTTACTGCGCGTAAGTTTATTAATGAACCACACAGATTGTTAATGTTTGATTCAATATGATATATGATTTCCAAGCAGTTTATAAGGATATTTTAGTTATCGAAACAAGGAAAGACAATTATTGTAATGAGTATTCCCGATCTGAAGCAAACAAGTTCATCCGTGCACATTAAAAGGTGCACAGATTTAATTCTAATAACATAGGGTGGGTTTAATTTTATTTATAATGATAAATGCTCCTACAGAAGTCGTAAATAATGGAATAATCCGATTATGTGTCTATAATTCATATTAATTTGAATAGGGACGTTATTTTGACTCAATAAAGGATTGAAAAATTCGCTTTCAAAAGTAGATTAAAGCTGAAAGTGAATTTATGTCCTAGTTGTTAGATTTATTATTCGTTATTTAAAATATGACGTAATATGAAATTTAACGAGTACCAAAATGGTTCAGTAACTTAAATAGTCCTTTGAAATTCTAAACAAGCCACTTCTAAAAGATACGTTTTGGCAAAGAGTTATTTTATAGTAAGTGGGAATCGAGCCAGTTTGCAGAATAAATACGCTAACTACAAAGCTACCTCTTCCTCCTGGCCCTTTCCTGGGCTATTCCCTAAGATAATCAAGATATTGACAGAACAAGGTGGGTACGCGTTCGCCTATGGCGATTTTAACTTCTTCGACATGTATTTGAGATATCAAAATATTTGGATAACCAAAGGCTACAGCCAGCGCAGCAACCTAGTGTCTTCATGGCTTTATAAATAATCATAATAATTATTGTTGTAAGTTTATTTAGCTTATCTAGAGGCAACAGTTGCGTCATAGTCGAAATTAAACCCGTAAAAAACGCAATATAAATTCGGATCACATGAAAACGAATAAAAATTAATTATCTTAATTGAAGAATGTAATTTATAAAAAAGTTACACATTTTTTTAATGATCTTCCAACAACGCCCTGGGGAGATTTCCCTTGTATCCTCGGATGTGTAAATACGTGCTTTGATTTTTATAATTTTTAATTAAATTTCGTAAAAGAGGGAAGTGTAAAGTTGGGCTGCATGCGGGCGCACGAATTTTAATTAAAAGTCCATTTTTTAAATTGACCAGATTATATAAATTCGAGGGAGTTTATTTCGTCAGTCCAAATAAATGTTATTTAAAACGCATCACACTTGACAGTGAACTAAGCCAAAATATGAGATCAAATTTTTAGTTGTTTGTAAGTTATTTTGTCGAAAACACTCCGACACCGTATTCTTAGTTAACGTTTTCTCAATAATTTGATTACTAATAAATCCCACAGGTCTTGAGCTTACTCTAGTACTTTGCCAACTCGACAATAAACTACATTTATTTATTCATAAACAATTTTTTTTCCTCTTATTGAACTTACTGCCCCGCGTTGGGCGCCAAATTGTTCTCCTCGGGAATAAAATATGTATTTAATCGGCATTTTTAATCATGGGTAAGAGTTTATTAGTATTACAAAATACTCTAACTCTTTTCTAAAATATTACGAAAAGCTTACTGCATTTGGCGCCCAACGTGGGGCAGTTACCTCAACCAAGATGCCTTAAAAAGAATCGTTTTAGGCATGGCACAAATTGTAGGGAAACCTGTCGATATATTAAATATTCCGAGCCTGTCATTTCCATTTGAAAAACTATGGGTCAAACAACATATAATCATGTAATATTAATTTTAATATTTAATAGAATCATGTATCAGTTTATGAGACATGTACGCGAAACTCATTACAAACAGCAATTAAAGCATTTAAAACATCGAATAATAATGGGAAATTTCATATTTAATGAAACAAGTTAATAGATTCGGTAATCTAATTGCTGTAGATAAGTTGTCATTGGTGGAAACGAGCGATATGTTGTCAATTAGTTTTCGGTTTATAGTGGCATAATGATTTAAATTTGTGTTCAATTTGAGATTAATTTTGCATTCTGTAATACGCAACTGATGATTAGTTTGTATGCCATGTCATTATTTTGCATTATTATAATTTCCTCGTATCGAACGTAGTGCGGCGCGCGACGGTCAGGTAGTTCCATTGGACGACACACAAGATAATAATAACTTTCATTATTGCAATTATATTTTGATGTTCTACCCCATTTGAACGGCATTTTTTCAAAAGCCAATGTGGAAGAAATTAAAATTTGGCGCCCAACGTGGGGCGTAAAAAAAGCTGCCTTATTTCATATATTTCTAAGCTCTACTTATAGTGCCTATTTATAATAAATAATCAGGTAATCTGACGGGGTATCTCCAAACACAACTCTCCACTCCATCCTAGTAATAATCGAAAGTTCGCTCCGAGTCCAGTGTCTATTTTTATTCTGGTCTAATGCGCCGGCGACTGATAGAACGGAACAATTTCTCCGGGTCCCTCGCACTAATTACACAATGTTATTTAATCCCGAGTTACTTATTCGAGTTATAAATCTTATTCCGTCTTTATGTGGCTACCTTTCAGCCATCGAGGTAAGATGATTATGTACCATCATTATTCCCTTAATGATTTACAACCGTATATTTTAAAGGTATAGATAGTTGACACTGATATACGTATCCAGTTCCTTCATTCGAGTGATAATAATTGGTTTCGTGTGATTAATGTTCCGTTATTTTCAACTTGTCATGCCACCACACAATCTGGGGTAATAGCAACAATTTTCGAACTCATTCATATTTATACCTAATGGCGGTTTAGGAACGTAAATAAATAAAAAGGCGATACATGAGGCTTGTGGACGTTCCATCAGGTCTTGAAAAAATTTCATCGCGATCCACCAGCCTATCGATCCGTTCCCAAAACCACCCACGTGCATACCGGCGATTATAAGCCAGTGCCACAAAAGCAGTTCGCAAATAAAATCATCGGTTGCAGCATATTTAATTTTAGGAAACCAACCGAGTCGGGCGTGGCTCTTTGGTCGGTTTCCGGCTGTTGATTATTGTGCCCTGCCCGACACTGGTAGTTCCCTTTAAAAAATCATCTGTTGACTCAACCGGCACAAGGATTTAGAAATAACGTGACGTAATCAGAATGACTGATTTATGCATAAGCCGGCCAATAAATGATGTGGAGAAAAGCAGAGCAATTAAAATGCAGGAACACCGCCTCTGTCAAAGAATTTCTAATGCAAAATCCATGTTACCCTCGAACGCCTTTGAAAAAATATACGCGTCCGTATATTCCATCCCGATTTGCTGTATTCCCCAAACAAATTGCGCGGTATTAAATTAATCAAGCTAATTTATATCAATGATATGACAGCTGTATTGGCCCACCAAAAAAGCCGACACAATTCAGTTATTCCAGGTTATCGTGATCCGTTGTAGTAAACCACAGCCATATAGAAACGAGCTCTTTATTTTTAGATTTGACGCAACCCTCGAGAGAAAGCATGAAATAATTTGTTGCGTCACCAATATTAATTCGTTACTCACTTGGTTTAGACACATTTCCAACCCCTCAGTAATACACTGACGAGTTTTAAATAGGCTCTAAAAAATAAGTTTCCTTTGAAGGTTGAAACTTAACAAAGCTTCAGAACTCATTAAGTTATTTTTACAATCGTTTAGGAGAAAATAGAAGATAATAATTTAATTGGTAAAGAAATAAGACTTTTAATCCTTCCGAGGCCAGTAGGTAGATAAGCCGTAAGGGTTCTATAAAAAACTCCAACGCTTTTTCTTAAGGCGCTTTTGAAGGTAATCGTCTAGTTGCAATATACGCAGTTAAGTGTTAAAAACCTCTCTTTGTAAATTAACATCCATCTTAAAAGCTCTCACTGTAAAATAACAGCCCAGTTAAATCTGTACCTGTACAATAATAGATTTGTTAAGAGCTGTATGTAAAATAACAGCCCTGCTAAAGCTCTCTATAAAATAACAGGCATGTTAAAAGCTCTGACTGTAAAATTACATCCCATTTAAATCTGTACCTGTACAATAACAGATTTGTTAAAAGCTGTATGTAAAATAACAGCCCTGCTAAAGCTCTCTATAAAATAACAGGCATGTTAAAAGCTCACTCAATAACGACCCTGTTAAAAGCCTCTCTATATATAAAAGGAATCTTAAAAGCTCCCACTGGAAAATAACAGCCCAGTTAAATCTGTACCTGTACAATAACAGATTTGTTAAGAGCTGTATGTAACATAACAGCCCTGCTAAAGCTCTCTATAAAATAACAGGCATGTTAAAAGCTCTCACTGTAAAATTACATCCCAGTTAAATCTGTACCTGTAAAATAACAGATTTGTTAAAAGCTGTGTGTAAAATAACAGCCCTGCTAAAGCTCTCTATAAAATAACAGGCATGTTAAAAGCTCACTCAATAACGACCCTGTTAAAAGCCTCTCTATATATAAAAGGAATCTTAAAAGCTCCCACTGGAAAATAACAGCCCAGTTAAATCTGTACCTGTACAATAACAGATTTGTTAAGAGCTGTATGTAACATAACAGCCCTGCTAAAGCTCTCTATAAAATAACAGGCATGTTAAAAGCTCTCACTGTAAAATTACATCCCAGTTAAATCTGTACCTGTAAAATAACAGATTTGTTAAAAGCTGTGTGTAAAATAACAGCCCTGCTAAGGCTCTCTATAAAATAACAGGCATGTTAAAAGCTCACTCAATAACGACCCTGTTAAAAGCCTCTCTATAAATAAAAGGAATCTTAAAAGCTCCCACTGGAAAATAACAGCCCAGTTAAATCTGTACCTGTACAATAACAGATTTGTTAAGAGCTGTATGTAACATAACAGCCCTGGTAAAGCTCTCTATAAAATAACAGGCATGTTAAAAGCTCTCACTGTAAAATTACATCCCATTTAAATCTGTACCTGTACAATAACAGATTTGTTAAAAGCTGTATGTAAAATAACAGCCCTGCTAAAGCTCTCTATAAAATAACAGGCATGTTAAAAGCTCACTCAATAACGACCCTGTTAAAAGCCTCTCTATAAATAAAAGGAATCTTAAAAGCTCCCACTGGAAAATAACAGCCCAGTTAAATCTGTACAATAACAGATTTGTTAAGAGCTATATGTAACATAACAGCCCTGCTAAAGCTCTCTATAAAATAACAGGCATGTTAGAAGCTCTCACTGTAAAATTACATCCCAGTTAAATCTGTACCTGTACAATAACAGATTTGTTAAAAGCTGTATGTAAAATAACAGCCCTGCTAAAGATCTCTATAAAATAACAGGCATGTTAAAAGCTCACTCAATAACGACCCTGTTAAAAGCCTCTCTATAAATAAAAGGAATCTTAAAAGCTCCCACTGGAAAATAACAGCCCAGTTAAATCTGTACCTGTACAATAACAGATTTGTTAAGAGCTGTATGTAACATAACAGCCCTGCTAAAGCTCTCTATAAAGTAACAGGCATGTTAAAAGCTCTCACTGTAAAATTACATCCCAGTTAAATCTGTACCTGTAAAATAACAGATTTGTTAAAAGCTGTGTGTAAAATAACAGCCCTGCTAAAGCTCTCTATAAAATAACAGGCATGTTAAAAGCTCACTCAATAACGACCCTGTTAAAAGCCTCTCTATAAAGGAATCTTAAAAGCTCCCGCTGGAACATAACAGCCCAGTTAAATCTGTACCTGTAAAATAACAGATTTGTTAAAAGCTGTATGTAAAATAACAGGCATGTTATAAATCTCTCTTAAATAACAGCGTTGTTAAAGTTCCTTCTGTAAAATAACAGCCCTGTCAAAGCTCAATCTGTAAAATGACAGACCTTTTAAACGCTCCACCTGTAAAATAATAGTCCAGTCAAAAACTGTACAACTAAACAACCCCATAAAATAGTAGACATACAAAGAGCTTCACCTGTAAAATGACATACCTGTTGGAAAGCCTACCTGTAAAATAACAGATCTGTTATATTAAATATTGTGTATAACAAAGCATTTTACAGGGCAATATAATATTATTCTCTTTTTCGGTTCAGCGGTTGTTCCGGAATCCGCTCTTGTATTCAAGATGCAATCTCCCCGATCTGCCAATACATTTTATCATTGAGAGGCGTAAAGAAGGAAGCCATAACCGATAAGCAGCGGGAATAAAACTCCAGACATAACTCCACGTACAATAATATAAAAAACAAAGCTATTTATCAAGCTGTATCGAAACTGCGGCCACTGCGGATAAAGAATGTTGGGATGTCTACGAGAAGACGGCTGGTATTTCCGGGCAATCATTCCCGATCCCTCACCGGATCCGGCTCTTCGACTCACTTAATAACTCCGGGCCATCGACTAGTGCGATAAAACAGACGGCTTCTTCACTTTATAGCTCTGTTTTAATCCCTAAGTGTCCGTTCAACGGGAACAATTTACTTACCTAGCCTATTTACAATTTACGCGTAAAATCATTAAGTATAATAATAATTAGTGGAATATATACTTTCAAAATCCTCTTACAGATACGGGAGTTTGAAAGTATCACAACCATACCGAATAACCAAGCGATTCTCCAGATATGAAACCTATCGAGTTACAAACAAAAATAGCTCTTCAAAGACGAAGAAGTTTTGCGCCTTTAACAGGGATGTTATATAAGCTGTACCTGTACAGCTTTTAAAAGGTCTTTTATTTTAAAGAGAGAGTTTTTTAACAGAACTATTATTTTATAGAAAGAGCTTTTAACATGCCTGTCCTTTGACAAAGTTAACTTCTAACAGAGTTGTTATTTGAAAGAAATAGGTTTTAACAGGGCTGTTATTTTATAGAGAGAACTTTAACAGGCCTGTTATTTTAAAAAGAGAGCTGTTAACAAGGTTGCTCTTTTAAAGAGGGAACTTTTAACAGAGCTGGTATTTTATAGAGTTTTTAACTGGGCCGTCATTTTAAAGAGAGCTATTTTAACAGAGCTGTTATTTTGCAGAGACTTTTTAACAAGGCCATCATTTTACAGAAAGATTAACATGCCTCTTATTTTACAGAAAAGGCTTTCAACGGGCCTGTTATTTTACAGAAAGAGCTTATAAGACAGTTATTTTATAGAGATAATTTTTAACAGGGCTGTTATTTTAAAGAGAGCACCTTTAACAGGGCCGTTATTTTGCAGAGAGAACTTTTAACAGGGATGTTATTTTATAGAAAGAGCTTTTAACAAGCTGTAATTTTATAGAGAGTTTCTAACAAAGCTTACATTTTACAGAGTTTTTGACAGGGTTGTTATTTTAAAGAGAGCTATTTAAACAAGTCTGTTATTTTGCAGAGAGAGCTTTTAACAGGGCTGTTTTTTACAAAGCAAGCTTTTAACATGGCTGTTATTTTATTGAGAGAGCTTTTAACAGAGCTGGTATTTTATAGAGTTTTTAACTGGGCAGTTATTTTAAAGAGAGCTATTTTAACAGAGCTGTTATTTTGCGAGACCTATTAACATGGCTGTATTTTATAGAAAGAGCTTTTAACGTACCTATTATTTTACAGAGAGACCTTTTAACATGCCCGTTGGTTTATAGACATGGCTTTTAACAGAGCCGATACTCAAAGTAGAAAGTAAGAGCGCCCAGTGTCGATCCTTGAGGCACTCTTGCAGCCGTTATTGTAGGTAAAATATTTAACTTTCCCACCGCAACACTTTACAAATTATAACGCATTAGCACTCATATTCCCAGATCGTCAGCCATTACGAACAAAAAGGTTACAATATCAGCGATGTTCTTCCTATTAACACTAGGGAATACATTAGCTTTAAGTGTATAATTATGATGATGCCTATTGATTTTATGTGGGCTCTTGAAAGGGATCCACTAATTATTCTTGAAGCTGCACGTACTTTTGACACGTAAATAATTGAAGAAAAGGGAGCCGTATTGATTACTATCTCAGATCGGGAAGGTGGGCATTAAATATAAAAGATTCCTATGTGTTAACACATAAAACTCGGATGCAATTAGTAAGGGGCTATATTTCAGTGAGATTAGATGCCGACAGAATTCCTTACGGTTTGTCGATCGGACGATAAACAAAGGCCGGGGAAAAATGTGTAACCTGCCTTGAGGCGCACAAATAGGTATAATTATTGTCGGAATTTTAAGGGGTGAAAGTTGCGTTTTACGCGGCGGACCCAGGATTTTGTTCCAACAATAGTAAAAATTAACAAAGCAATTAATTTACAAAATTGTGTAAGGGAGCAAAAAATTTGGTCGTTAAGCAATTTCAAGGGCTGCCTGCCATTTTCTTTACTTTAGTTTTTAAAGGTATTTGCATGAATATTGTTCTGCAGATGTTACCATGAGCACATGAAAATTCTCACACAAAAGAAGTTACGAGATTTTTTATTACTCAGAATTAAATCAGGTTATTTTAATTAATTTTGTTCAATTATTCACAGTATCAATTTAGTATCTGCATCAGTTATTTAAATTTATGGGACAATAAAGGTGAATATACGAAATAAAAATAAATGTTACCGGGCTTTTATAGGTCATAGATTATATTGAGAGCTGACTATAAAAACGCCTGTAAAGTTTTGTTACTATTCATTGTTATTTTATACGTGCATTTCTATTCACATGCAGGCGTTCGCTGATATATTCACCAAGTCAAGTAGCATCTACTTAGACTGAAACTGCACTTATTGACATTTGTTGCTAACTTCATTCAGTCTATAAATTCGAGTGTTTTTGTCTGTGCTTGTGGCAAACAGCTATTAGTAGCAGCTGCAAGATACTATTAGTGTAACATACAAAATGGAAAGAGAAATAGAATAATCTTGAACAATTTCCATGAAAATACTAGTAAAAAGTTAGTTTACTCATTAAAGCGGCATATTTTCCTTAAGGAAGTTAAGTTTGAATGTACTAACCTCACTGTATTTCTCTAGACCTCAATGATAAAGACTCTTTATTGTTACTAAATGAATGCCTTAAAGTCACTAAACTTAGTCCAAGATCTGATTAAGCATACTCAAGATTCCAGAGAAATACAGTGAGGTTAGTACATTCAAACTAATATTACTGGCGATCGTTTCAGATGTCTTTCAATCTTAAGGCTAGGTTTAGAAAAAGAACAATGTTCCTTGAGATGTTGGTTTGTAGTTGCTAAATTACTGGTCTGAATGGACTAACCTCACTGTATTTCTCTGGAATCTTGAGTATGCTTAATCAGATCTTGGGCTAAGTTTAGTGACTTTAAGGCATTAACTTAGTAACAATAAAAAATCATAGATTTAATAATTGAGACACTTTATTGCAACTAAATGGTCAAAAATCAAAAAATTTAGTTCAGAGATCTAATTAAGCATATTCAAGTTTCCAGAGAAATACCGTGAGGTTAGTACACACAAAATAATAATTTAAGTACTATTGGCGATCGTTTCAGGAGACTTTGCTCTCAGTTTCAAGGCTAAGTTTAGAAATCATTTGCTAATTTAAGAGGAGAGCAATATCTATCGAAACATAGGCCTGTAGTTCTTAAATTATTGACTTGAGTGTACTATCCTCACTGTATTTCTCTAGATTCAATAATAAAGATCTAATATTACTAAATAAATACGCAAAAATCATAAAATCTAGTCAAAAGATCTAATTAAGCATACTCAAGATTGCAGAGAAATACAGTGAGGTTAGTGTATTCAAACTAGTAATTAAAATATTATTGGCGATCGTTTAATGAGACTTTACTCTCAGTTTTAAGGCTAGGTTTACAAAGAGAGCAATGTCCCTTACGATGTTGGTCCATAGTTGCTAAATTACTGGTCTGAATGGACTAACCTCACTGTATTTTAATGGATTCAAGAAAAGAGACACTTTATTGCAAGTAAACAATTGCTCAAAAATCATTAAATTTAGTTTAGGCTTCTAATTAAACATAGTCAAATTTCCAGAGAAGTACAGTGAGGTTAGTACATACAAACTTATAGTTTAAATACTATTGGTGATCGTTTCAAGCGACCTTGCTCTAAGTCTGAGAGCTAGATTTAGAATGAGAGCAATACCCCTCGAGTCACTGTCTCGTAGTTGTTAAACTACTAGTTTGAATGTACTAACCTCACTGTATTTCTCCGGATTCAATAATAAAGACAAGTTATTGGTACTAAATTAATACCTTAAAGTTAATAAATTTAGCCAAGGATCTAACTAAGCATACTTAAGGTTTTAGAGAAATACAGTGAGGTTAGTACATTCAATCTAATAATTTAAGCACTATTGACGATCGTTTCAGGGCCAGTTTTAAAAAGAGAGCAATGTCCTTCGCTACGTTGGTTCGCAGTTGCTAAATTACTAGTTTAAATGTACTACCCTCACTGTATTTCTCCACATTTAATAATAAAGACACTTTTTTGTTACTAAATGAATACATTAAAGTCATTAAATTTATACTAGGGTTCCAATTAAGCACTCTCAAGATTCCAGAGAAATACAGTGAGGTTAGTACAATTTAAACTTATAGGTTAAATAGTATTGGCGATCATTTGAGAGGATTTTTGCCCTCATCTTATGGCTAGTTTAAGAAAGAGCCTATGTCTATGGTTGTTAAATTAATGGTTTGGATATACTAACCTCACTGTATTTCCCTTGATTTAATAATAAGGACACTTTATTGTTACTAAATGAATAATTTAGAGCATGAAATTTAATCCAGAGATCCGATTAAGCAGACTGGAATCTTATTCCAGAGAAATACAGTGAGGTTAGTACATTCAATCCTATAATTTAAACAGTATTGGCGATCATTTCAGGGGATTTTGCCGTCACCTTAGAGCTAGTTTTAGAAAGAGAACTCTCGGCCTGTAGTTACAAAATTACTGGTTTGAGTGTACTAACCTCACTGTATTTCTCTGGATTCAATAATTAAAACTAGTGGCCAACATTTTGTAGATTTTGCCATTTTTGTCAACCTAGAAAGAGGGCACTATTCCTCAAATGATTGGCCTATAACCAGATGTCAATATGATCTGTTTTGTGCTATTATGAACACATTGTCTAGATGAATCGAAAATTAAACCTGTGCGCCGCCGCTGTTCACCAGAAAGACTAGATAATTTTCGACTGCAAGCCCTCCTGCTTTCACTCTATTATTCTTTCAGTTTGCAGTTTAGCTTCCTTAACTTAATAATTATACCAGCAAGAGCAAGAAATAATTTCAGCGTATTTAAAGGATTACTCTGTTTGGAAAGTTGTCTAGAATTCGACGTATATAGCATAAAGAAACTTCTCATTTAAAAGTTTATGTAAGCGCTTCTAACAAGTAGGAAAGTCGTTCGTATTATATATTAATACCAACAAAAGGCGAACTTTTATTGTCGGGCAAACTCCAGGAATCTGAGGAGGGCTTAACACATTTGGGATTAACAAGGAACGTGTTATTTGATTATTAATTACTTAAACTAGAGCTTTTGAAATAATTACAGTAAGCACAAAGCGCATAATGTAGTTCAAACCTTGTATAAAAATATATTAAAACCGATTGGACATCTAAAAAAGTCCGAGGTTAATAGCAATTGACTCTCAAAAGAAAATAAAACTTAAAAGTCGACATGGTACCATAGCCGTCCGCACCCTTCAGTGGCTCCCAGAGAAATATGCCAATATCCGGGCAATTACCCTCTCAAGAAAACGAAAAAGAGGCTCTGAAAAATGTATATTAGATAATTCTTTTACTTTAATTTCCTTTCGCTTCATGCGTTACTCAGCTTTAAAAACGATGCAGAAACATACTTGAAACAAGTTTCATTACTGATATTCCTACATTAAAGCAACACAGTTTTATTGACTCAAACAAAATGAATACATAAGGCATGTTTTAAAAGCTGCCTCCACTTAATAAAGTTTGATACCCTCCGAGGTCTTTGCCTATAGTGAATTAGGATCACGCCTCGAGGGACATACCGCAGGCGACTTGTTATAAATCGGGTTAATGCTTGAATTCATTTTTTCCCGGAACCTATGAATAATTTCACTCCAAAGCGAAACTAAGTTTTTACTTCTTTTTCCAAATGGAAAATCTCTTCAGCGCTAATTATCCCAGAAGCATATGGCAAATATACCGAAATGATGCCACGGAAGAGACTATATGAAACATTAATACACATACTGAGTCACTTGAGTCAGCATAAATTGTTAAGGGCCGTGGGCATGTTGGAAAGTGTAGTATCACTTTATGTTCGATTTAAATGTATACATTATAAAGCCCAAGGTACGCATGAAATCCTTTCAAGGTAGACAGCAACTGACGTGTATATATCTACAGGAGATAACGTTAATAAGTAAGCCATTTCATTATCAGAAACAATTCCATCTAACATAGTAAACAACCGATACGTCCTCATACCTGTAAGAAATGCATGTAGAAATCTTAGAACCGTCGGTACATCTCCGTATCCGAGAACTGATTCAATATCTCAGATATGCAAGAATGTGGTTAGACTTAAAATAAAAATCATGTATTTATCCCACGACATCAGATATTCAACATATCTCGGATAACTTAATTTAGTCTCCCTGGCAACTTCGTCGTAACGAAAAATATAGAAATAAAACATATTATATGAATGTTTCATACAAAACCGTACCTAACGCTCGAACTGAATGAAAGAAGTTGGAAATTAAATTTCACGGAACAGAATGCGATTCACAAATGGAAGAAATGAAAATAGAAATAATCCGGTATCAGTAAATTTTCTTCCTAAATATATCAATGTTACTTGTTGACAACATACAGTCATGCTGCATTTACCTCAGATCTAACTGGATGCTTACTTAATAGCGTATCTCTATGCATCGCAGGGTATCTTCTTTTGCTCCTCATTTAGATCCCTTGGCTAAATTTAATTATTTTAAAGTATTTACTTAGTAACAATAAAGCGTCTTTATGATTGAATCCAGAGAAATACAGTGAGGTCAGTAAATTCAAACCAGCAATTTTGCAATTACGGAAGGCTCTCTTTCTATAACTAGTCTTAGATGAGGGTAAAATCCTTCGAAATGATCGCCAACACTATTCAACCTATAAATGTATTTCTCTGGAACCTTAAGTATGCTTAATTAGATCCTTGGCTAAATTTATTGACTTTAGGGTATAAATTTAGTAACAATAATGTGTCTTTATTATTGAATCCTGAGAAATACAGTGAGGTTAGTACAATCAAACTAGTAATTTAACAACTACGAAAGAGTGACTCGAGGGGTATTGCTGTCTTTCTAAATATAGCTCTAAGACTTAGAGTAAGGTCCCCTGAAACGATCACCAATAGTATCTAAACTATTAGTTTGTATGTACTAACCTCGCTGTATTTCTCTGGAAACCTGACTATGTTTAATTAGACGCTTAAACTAAATTTAATGATTTTTGAGCATTCATTTACTTGCAATAAAGTGTCTCTTTTCTTGAATCCGTTAAAATGCAGTGAGGTTAGTCTATTCACATCAGTAATTTAGCAACTACGGACCAACATCGTAAGGGACATTGCTCTCTTTGTAAACCTAGATTTAAAACTAAGGGCAAGGTCCCCTGAAACGATCCCCAATAATATTAACATTATTAATTTGAATGTACTAACCTCTTTGTATTTCCCTGGAAGCTTGAGTATGCTTAATTAGATCCTTGGCTAAATTTATTGACTGTAAGGTATTAATTTAGTAACAATAGAGTGTCTTTATTATTGAATCTGAAGAAATACAGTGAGGCTAGTACATTCAAACTAGGAATTTAACAACTACGAAACAGTGACTCGAGGAGGATTGCTCACTTTCTTAATTTAACTCTAAGACTTAGAGCGAGGTCCCCTGAAACGATCACCAATAGTATTTAAACTATTAGTTTGTATGTACTAACCTCACTGTATTTCTCAGGAAACTTGACTATGTTTAATTAGATGCCTAAACAATTTATATATTTTTGAACATTCATTTACTTGCAATAAAGTATACTTTCTTGAATCCGTTAAAATACAGTGAGTTTAGTCCATTCAGACCAGTAATTTAGCAACTACGGACCAACATCGCAAGGGGCATTGCTCTCTTTGTAAACCTAGCCCCAAAACTAAGGGCAAGATCCCCTGAAATGATCCCCAATAGTATTTAAATTATTAGTTTGAATGTACTAACCTCACTGTATTTCCCTGGAACATTGAGTATGCTTAATTAGATCCTTGGATAAATTTAATGACTGTAAGGTATTAATTTAGTAATAATACTTTATTATTGAATCCTGAGAAATACAGTGAGGTTAGTACAATCAAACTAATCGTTTAACAACTACGAGACAGTGACTGGAGGAGTATTGCCCTCTTTCTAAATCTAGCTCTGAGACTTAGAGCAAGGTCCCCTGAAACGATCACCAATAATTCTTAAACTATTAGTTTGTATGTACTAATCTCACTGTATTTCTCTAGAATCTTGAGTATGCTTAATTAGAACCTTTGCCTAAATTTCATAATTTCTAAGTATTTATTTAGTGACAATAGGTCATTATTATTGAGTGGAGAAATACAGTGAGGATAGTACATTTAAACTAGTAATTTAGCACCTACGAACCAACAACGTCGCGAAGGACATTGCTCTCTTTTTAAAACTAGCCCTAAGGCTAAGGGCTAAATCCCCTGAAACGATCGTCAATAGTACTTAAATTATTAGTTTGAATGTACTAACCTCACTGTATTTCTCTGGAACCTTGAGTATGCTTAATTAGATCCTTGGCTAAATTTATTGACTTTAAGGTATTAATTTAGTAACAATAACGTGTCTTTATTATTGAATCCGGAAAAATACAGTGAGGTTAGTACATTCAAACTAGTAATTTAACAACTACGAAACTTCGACTCTAGGGGCATTGCTCTCTTTCTAAATCTAGCTGTTAGACTTAGAGCAAGTCCCCTGAAACGATCACCAATAGTATTTAAACTACTAGTTTGTATGTACTAACCTCACTGTATTTATCTGGAAACTTTACTATGTTTAATTATATGGCCAAACTAAATTTAATGATTTACTTGCAATAAAGTGTCTCTTTTCTTGAACCCCTTAAAATACAGTAAGGTTAGTCAATTTAGCAACTACGAACCAACATCGCAAGGGGCATTGCTCTCTTTGTAAACCTAGCCTTAAAACTAAGGGCAAGGTCCCCTGAAATGATCCCCAATATTTAAATTATTAGTTTCAATGCACTAACCTCACTGTATTTCTCTGGAACCTTGAGTATGCTTAATTAGATCCTTGGCTAAATTTAATGACTGTAAGGTATTAATTTAGTAAAAATAGAGTGTCTTTATTATTGAATCCTGAGAAATACAGTGAGGTTAGTACAATCAAACTAGTAATTTGATAACTACGAAACAGTGACTCGAGGAACATTGCTGTTTATATCTAGTTTTAAGATTTAGAAGCAAGGTCCCCTGAAGCAAACACCAATAGTATTTAAATTATTAGTTTTTATGTACTAACCTCTCTGTATTTCTCTACAATCTTGAATATGCTTAATTAAATCCTTTGACTAAATTTAATGATTTCTAAATATTTATTTAGTAACAATAAGTGTTTATTATTGAATCTAGAGAAATACAGAGAGGATAGTACACTCAAACCAATAATTTAAGAACTACAGGCCAATGTTTCGAGATATATTGCTCTCCTCTTAAATTAGCATTAAAAAAGGAGGCAAAGCCCCCGGAAAAGTTTTTAAAACACTATTTTGAATATCCTAACCTCACTGTATTTCCCAGGAATTTTGAATTTTCATACTTAGATCCCTTAACACTCCACTAGAGCACATATTTATGTAGGATATTATTATACGTAAAATTACAAATTGTACACGCTTCCTTGTACGAGGCGACAAAACGTGCTGCATGTAATAAGATATTACCTTAAAAGTATGCTCGACAATGGAGCTTCTTTAGGAAACACTCTCCGGTTTAACTCAATTAATTTTAATCCATCAAATTCGAATGCTAATTATAAAGCAGTAAATATAACAGACGTCAACAACCATGAGATTTAGTTAAAAATTTAAGATATTAGGCAAGTTTTTGTCTACGCCGGACTTTCCCATGTATCTCTGTTATCTTCTCTAGAATATAAACACGCATTGCAATTCAACAATTCAATTGCCGGCGACCCAATTCGCAAACTATTATTACGTAAAAACCAATGGCTTGCATGCACGTCTTGCTCTTTACGGGCTTTGGAATTGCAGGAATTTCTACGGGTGTAATTGCAGTCGCAGAGGCCACGTGAAATCGCGCTGAAATGCACCGAGGCGTAAATTATTTTAGGTAAAATCGTGTCGATAATGGTTTCAGCGCGGTTAGCTAGTGACCAGACACCGAAAGGTTCGATATACGAGTACGAGCTTTATTTATTCATATATGCAACCTCCCAACATCATTACCATATCGCCCAATGTTATTGGAGCATCGGAACATCAGTTTAAAATAATCTTGGCAAAACAAACGTTCGATCGCATTATTAGGTAAATATTTATTTAGTGGCCCCCGTTGTTTCTTTGTTATTCCAGAATCGTTCCTGCGACCTGTGCGAGAGTTTCTTCGATTTCACCTTCGCTCTTTGCATAAATTTCAACAGACGCTGGTCTTTTTTGAGAAGTATTTTTACTGGCCATTACTTTTAAACAAGGCTACGATCCAGCTCTTGCGTCTTTAAATTTATTATTATTATTATTATTATTACTATGATTGTTTTCAATTTCCGATGCAAGACAGTCTGCTCTGGGGTGCGACATTTCCCAGGGACGCGCCAGCGAATTTTCTACAGCCACTCCTCACATCCCGCAGGATTAGTGGTTGTACATTCCAGAGTCGTGTGCCCTAAGCCTTCTGCATTTGTTATTATTATAAAAGTAACGCCTAAATTAATGTCTCTGAATGCATGCAAGCTTCTGGGTATGCGTCTCTTTCAACCAAATACCGCGCGTTGTGTTGCTCGTTATTGTGTTGGCTGACGCAGACATTCAAAAACAAACACTTGAGCCCTATTAGGAAGTTTATACAGGCATGGAATTAATTAAATTTAGCGATGGATGTGAGAAATACAAACAGTACACCAGCTACGTGTCGTTTTAATGATTACAATACTTATCTCCGCGATTGATTCGGAGTGTGGAAATGTAGGTAAAGCGTGACGCCGCAGAAGCTGGCTGGAGAAAAAAAATCGTTTATTTTCTTGATGAGGCCACATTAATCTTGCGGCGGGCGTTGCGTATTTCGGATGCAAATTTACATAAATTAACATAATGGCAGGTGCTTAGTTCACCAAAAATGAATGCGGTTGATATTATACGGAATTGTAGCGTTCACAGTAATTAATTGCGTTACATTTTACTCGCTTAATTAGGCCGCAAGTAACAGCAATAAATCCACTCGGCGTTTACTTACGTACAATTTTTACGACCGTTCGTTTATCGACAACAATTCTTATTCTGGGAATGATGATTGAAACACTAAATTTAAGTTAACTATCTGTTGAATCACTATTTACTTACGCACATAAGTTAAGAAGCAAGAGTTTGTCATCAATATTCGAAGAGATCAATAAAAACTTTGACTATATTTAACAGATGCAGCGAAGATCATCTTTGCTTGTTGGAGTGAGTACAAGTTTTTCTGACAAGGCAAAAACCCGGAGATTTGCTCATTTTTGTGGGAGCCGCCGAGGGATGCGGTCGACTATGGTACCAGGTCGAATTAATTACATATATGGAAAACCACTTAACTTTTATAACTAGGAAAAATTGCCATTCTTAGTGGACAGCTCTGACGGGTAATATAAGCCTTACAAATTTTTTTAGAGCAATCCTAAGCGAGCCAAAATTTACTCGTGGAAATTTTTATACAATCAAAATTCTTTTGATTCCAAACAAATTAAACATTTCTTCTGCAGTAGTGAATTTTTTTATATAGGTCAATTGCTGTCCAATCAGGGAACCTAATCGGCGCTGCTATTGCTGTCCATGTGTAATAGGATATATACAAACAAATCTGTTTATACTTTAATTGGGCTAAAAATAAAAAAATTGAATCTCCACGAAGCTAATTAGTCTTCTTCTAAACAGTATTTCAAAATGTAACCGCGGACCGACTTTTTGCGGCCACTCAAGAAATTAATCCTTTGACGATACCACGGTCCGCCGTCGGATTTTTCCACCTGATTACGGCGTTCGTAAATTCATTAATACCGATAATTTCATGTACAGCGCAAAAGGTACCGTAACGAATTTTAATTAACTCGCGTACCGCTCCAATTTAAAAACGTTTTATCATTTGAGCAACAAAAAGCGGACTAATTGAATGATCTCCTCCAATATTGGCTGATCAAACAGCCCTAGCCTTGGTCTAACAAGTCATTACAATAAAAAAGCGAGGGATAATAAACTTTTAATTGCGTTTAACCCGCCGCGCGGTAGGTGTATATTTAGTGGCAGTGCGACACAAAATGGCCTAAAGCATTTGAACACATATCAGTATCAACATATCTTTACGTTTACGAATTCGAAATAATCATACCGTTCGTTCCAGATCTGCTGAAATAACCCCAGTGGGTGGTCGTCAAAATACTGGGGAAACCCCCGCCCGCAAATGTTCCGATCATCGAAATGAAAATTTTAATAAACAATCCACTGCGAACCTAATGACTTGTTTGTGTTCATATCCATGTATAAATTTAATTCCGCCCGCAAAGAGGATATATTTATAATCCGATGCGGTGGTGCATTCAATTATGATAATTTCGACGGTATTTAACAGTTGCATTTGGATTTCATAGTCGCGTGGGCTTATTTCCACGTTCAACACTGCACCACTGTATTGTTACTAATATAAATAATTTAGTGCTTGTTTACTGGGCAGCCGTCGATAAATATGCTTATTAAGGGTTTATTTACTGAGGGCTGTTTGTGGCGAATTTATGTGCAGTGAAATATCATTAGGTTTAACTGTGTTGGACATCGGAAGTACATATACAATGTGACAGACAACGCGCGACTGTATTATATGTAGAACCACGTCAAAGCACCAAGAAAATAAAAATATAAGCGGTTCCTCTTGTATCTCGATATCTCAGAATTCCATATTGCCAATTGCCAACTATACTAGAAGAAAGACATTTACACCCCCCTCCCCTTCATGAAAAAAACTACATGGGCATCACAATATGAGGTAGTCCATTACAGGAAAGTCGATTATTTATTTGGCTCCAAATTAGACTCATAGAGTCATCCTTCTCTTTGGACGAAGCAATGAAAGTTTATTTATGAAATAGTTCCTTAAAGGAGAGAAGGAAGTTTTCTAGAAATGGTTCAACAGTTGGGGTGATCCTTCTCTCTAGACAAAGCGATGGAACATTAATTTGGGCGTTGCAGGAAAACTGGTTATTTATTTGGCTCCAAAATCGACTCATCGTGTCATCCCTCTCTTTAGATGAAGCGATGGAACATTAATTTGGGCGTTGCAGGAAAGCTGGTTATTTATTTGGCTCCAAAATCGACTCATAGGGTCATTCTTCTATCTAGACTAAGCGATGGAACATTCATTTGGGCGTTGCAGGAAAGCTGATTATTTATTTGGCTGCAAAATTGACTCATCGGGTCATCCCTCTCTCTAGACGAAGCGATGGAACATTAATTTGGGCGTTGCAGGAAAGCTAGTTATTCATTTGGCTCCAAAATCGACTCATGGGGTCATCCCTCTCTCTAGACGAAGCGATGGAACATTAATTTGGGCGTTGCAGGAAAGCTGATTATTTATTTGGCTCCAAAATCGACTCATCGGGTCATCCCTCTCTTTAGATGAAGCGATGGAACATTAATTTGGGCGTTGCAGGAAAGTTGGTTATTTAATTGGCTCCAAAATCGACTCATCGGGTCATCCCTCTCTCTAGGCGAAGCGATGGAACATTAATTTGGGCGTTGCAGGAAAGCTGGTTAACTATTTCGCTCCTAAATCGACTCATAAGGTCATCCCTCTCTCTAGACGAAGCGATGGAACATTAATTTGGGCGTTGCAGGAAAGCTGGTTATTTATTTGGCTCCAAAATCGACTCATCGGGTCATTCTTCTATCTAGACGAAGCGATGGAACACTAATTTGGGCGTTGCAGGAAAGCTGATTATTTATTTGGCTCCAAAATCGACTCATCGGGTCAACCCTCTCTTTAGACGAAGCGATGGAACATTAATTTGGGCCTTGCAGGAAAGTTGGCTATTTAATTGGCTCCAAAATCGACTCATGGGGTCATCCCTCTCTCTAGACGAAGCGATGGAACATTAATTTGGGCGTTGCAGGAAAGCTGGTTATTTATTCGGCTCCAAAATCGACTCATGGGGTCATCCCTCTCTCTAGACGAAGCGATGGAACATTAATTTGGGCGTTGCAGGAAAGCTGATTATTTATTTGGCGCCAAATTTGACTCATGGAGTCAATTTTGTTTTTGGGCGAAGCGATGGAATGAAAAGTTCATTAAAGGCGAGAAGAAAGTTTTCTACAAGTGGTTCAACCGTTGGAATCATTTTTCTCTCTAGACAAAACGATGTAACATTAATTTGGGCGTTGCAGGACAGTTGGTTATTTATTTGGCTCCAAAATCGACTCATGGGGTCATCCCTCTCTCTAGACGAAGCGATGGAACATTAATTTGGGCGTTGCAGAAAAGCTGATTATTTATTTAGCTCCAAATTTGACTCATGGAGTCAATTTTTTTTTTGGGCGAAGCGATGGAATAAAAAGTTCATTAAAGGCGAGAAGAAAGTTTTCTACAAGTGGTTCAACCGTTGGAATCATTTTTCTCTCTAGACAAAACGATGTAACATAAATTTTGGCGTTGCAGGAAAGCTGGTTATTTATTTGGCCCTAAATTGACTCATGAGGTCATCCCTCTCTTTAGACGAAGCGATGGAACATTAATTTGGGCGTTGCAGGACAGTTGGTTATTTATTTGGCTCCAAAATCGACTCATGGGGTCATCCCTCTCTCTAGACGAAGCGATGGAACATTAATTTGGGCGTTGCAGAAAAGCTGATTATTTATTTAGCTCCAAATTTGACTCATGGAGTCAATTTTTTTTTTGGGCGAAGCGATGGAATAAAAAGTTCATTAAAGGCGAGAAGAAAGTTTTCTACAAGTGGTTCAACCGTTGGAATCATTTTTCTCTCTAGACAAAACGATGTAACATAAATTTTGGCGTTGCAGGAAAGCTGGTTATTTATTTGGCCCTAAATTGACTCATGAGGTCATCCCTCTCTTTAGACGAAGCGATGGAACATTAATTTGGGCGTTGCAGGACAGTTGGTTATTTATTTGGCTCCAAAATCGACTCATGGGGTCATCCCTCTCTCTAGACGAAGCGATGGAACATTAATTTGGGCGTTGCAGAAAAGCTGATTATTTATTTAGCTCCAAATTTGACTCATGGAGTCAATTTTTTTTTTGGGCGAAGCGATGGAATAAAAAGTTCATTAAAGGCGAGAAGAAAGTTTTCTACAAGTGGTTCAACCGTTGGAATCATTTTTCTCTCTAGACAAAACGATGTAACATAAATTTTGGCGTTGCAGGAAAGCTGGTTATTTATTTGGCCCTAAATTGACTCATGAGGTCATCCCTCTCTTTAGACGAAGCGATGGAACATTAATTTGGGCGTTGCAGGACAGTTGGTTATTTATTTGGCTCCAAAATCGACTCATGGGGTCATCCCTCTCTCTAGACGAAGCGATGGAACATTAATTTGGGCGTTGCAGAAAAGCTGATTATTTATTTGGCTCCAAATTTGACTCATGGAGTCAATTTTCTTTTTGGGCGAAGCGATGGAATAAAGGCGAGAAGAAAATTTTCTACAAGTGGTTCAACCGTTGGAATCATTTTAAACTTTATTATGGGTATTCAAGTATGAAACAATTCATTAAAAGGAAGAAGATTTTACAGAATTAATTTCAACATATTTTGTCATTTGAAAATACTGTTTTGCTATTTTTTATTGCCTTGTAGCGTATATACTCCCCCAGAAATTAAGGACGCTCCTTCCGCTTAATGATTTGCCGCGTCTTCGTCTCCCTCCATTCAACTTTCATTTAAATAAGTTCCAGAGAAAGCGAACCGCTAAAAGTCAGGCCCGCTAAAGTGTACACCATGAAAAAGCATTTTAATGAAGTGGTGTTGGAAAAATATCGCCTTCACCGTAATAATAAAATTCCCATTTTTTACCCTAACACATGAGCTAGACCGGGAACCCCAGTTCGGATAAATGATGGCTTCATCTTCGGAGTGCACCATCACATTTACAGTCCGGGACACACCCGACCCCGTGCGACGTCCTCCAAGTTACCGATCACGACGGTTTAGTGTAATCTGTAATTATATCGGACGCCAGATCAATAGTACTCTTGTATATACGTATATATGCAGTGATTATACTGTTTAACATTTCGTAGCGTTTTTTTATGAAAAATTTTAACTTATAAATATTAAAAAGTACACTGTACAGGGCGTTATCAAAAGTTGGGTACATAATGAACAGCCTGACGAACAAATCGATAGTTACTGGCCTGTCTCAGCTAAACTGCTCTGTTTAATGGTTTAACACAAAGGACAATACTTACATACTTCTCAGTTATTAAAAAAAGTCCCCAACACTAAGGGGCCTGCCTCCAATTAGATGATTGGTATCTTCTGGTGCCACAAAATATCTTAAGCTCTCGTAGTAGGTTGATGGGACTGTAATCGGCTCCTCATGTGCTCGGTAGAGGACGCCATACTATAACAAGACAATATTTGAGTTCATCAGGGATACTAATACTTCATACGGTTGTATATTGTGTATAGGGTCATATAATTTTATGGTTTCTCTATGCGATTAATGCGATACACTTAATTTTGATAGTTCTCATTTGATATTAATTCGAGTCGTACATTTCTTTATAAATTTCATTGCCTTCGATAAAAGGCACCCCCGGCAAAGGGTTTGCCAACTCGCGGATATCATATAATTTCGGATTTATGACCATTTGATTGAGGTTAATACCGAAATAATCTAGAGCGCGCAGTAGTAAATACAGATGTAAACCGAACCGTATAACTCTAACTATACGCCGATTCAGCGTGAGTTAAGCGGATTTTATGACGGGTAGAAAAATAATTAGATATAAAATTTATGGTTTTTCAAGAAAATTTAATTACTGTGAACCCCTAACACAAACTAACAAAATTGGGTTGCTCAGAACTTCGCGTTTATTATGTAAACTATCTGTTCATTATGGTGGAAGTAAGTTTTTTTGTTGGTAATTGCGTTAGAAAACCTTCATTTATTAAAGTACGGGAATTAAGCAACAATTTCGTTATGGAGAAAATGCATAGCTAAGCCAGCTAAAATAAAGTGCACTCCTCGTTGTTGACTCTTGGTAACTATTTAATCGAGTTATAGTTTCGTTTCATCAGAAATAAACAGGTAATGTAAATATTATGTTCAATATTGTTTATCCTAAATTAAATGAGAATAATGAAAGTATTAGCTGGTTTATTAAGATTTTATTCGAATTCTCTTTCATTATTTCAAATAGATACCAAACAGGGGTAGAACGACCTATAGAGCAATCTCCTCTTATCTAACCCCTAATGGGAGGGTCGCGCCTTCGATCTAAGAGACTGAAATATCTTTCTCCGTACGTAGGGGGTAGCTTTTACGGAAACAATTTGACACATGTATATTGGCTATTTTTCAATGTTTGTACCGATCGTCCTAGCAAGGAGTATATATAACTTTAGAAATAGGTAGGTCGTAAAAGGCGGTTGATGATGCATGGTGGGTGCCATCGCTAGCGCTGGTTTCAAATTGAATTAATTTAAAAAATTTCTAGACATTTTTAATGAAAATAGCATAGATATTTGGGATTCTATTAAAAATATCTAGGAAAACTGTTGGCTTAATTAAAAAGTATCTGGCAAACATTTCTATGTCAACTAAAAATAACCGTAGATATTTTTATTTTACGTATAAAAATGGCACCATACCAAATACTTTTTCTAGGCATTTCTAATGCAATAAAAATATATGCCTATTTGTAACTCAAGTAAAAATACCTAGAAAAAGTATTTGCTTAATTAAAAAGTAACAGATATTTTATATCAATCGTAGATATTCATAATTTACGTATAAAGATGGCACCATGATCAAAGTTATCAAAAAAATTAAATATAATTAGTAGATATTTCTTATTGGATGAAAAATATTTCCTAGATATTTTTAATGATATTAAAATAGATATTTTTTTAATTCTATTAAAAATATGTAATGAAAATGTTTAATAAATTATACAGTATCTAGTATATATTTCTAATTTGATTAAAAATATTTCTTAGGTATTTTTAATGCCATTAAATAGAAAGATATTTCTAATTCTATTAAAAATATCTATCAAAAATGTCTAATAATTAAAAAGTATTTAGCAGATATTTTTAATCAATTAAAAATAAACGTAGCTATTTAGAATTCACGTATAAAGATGAGACCATGTTCAGAGTTATCCAAAAAATTAAATATGATTAGTAGATATTTCTTATTGGATGAAAAATATTTCCTAGACATTTTTAATGATATTAAAATAGATAATTTTTTAATTTTATTAAAAATATGTAATGAAAATGTTTAATAAATTATACAGTATCTAGTATATATTTCTAATTTGATTAAAAATATTTCTTAGGTATTTTCAATGCTATTAAATAGAAAGATATTTCTAATTCTATTAAAAATATCTATCAAAAATGTCTAATAATTAAAAAGTATTTAGCAGATATTTTTAATCAATTAAAAATAAACGTAGCTATTTAGAATTTACGTATAAAGATGAGACCATGTTCAGAGTTATCCAAAAAATTAAATATAATTAGTAAATATTTCTTATTGGATGAAAAATATTTCCTAGACATTTTTAATGATATTAAATTAGATATTTTTTTAATTCTATAAAAAATATGTAATGAAAATGTTTAATAAGTTATACAGTATCTAGTATATATTTCAAATTTGATTAAAAATATTTCTTAGATATTTTTAATGCCATTAAATAGAAAGATATTTCTAATTCTATTAAAAATATCTAGCAAAAATATCTAATTATTAAAAAGTATTTAGCAAATATTTTTAATTAATTAAAAATGAACGTAGCTATTTAGAATTTACGTATAAAGATGAGACCATGTGCAGATTTGTCCAAAAAATTAAATATATTCAGTAGATATTTCTAATTCAATGAAAAATATTTCCTAGACATTTTTAATGATATTAATATTAGAATATTGTTAATTCTATTAAATATTTTTATTAAATTAAGTATCTATAAAAATATTTGCTTAATTAAAAAGGATATGGGAAATATTTTCATACAAAATAAAAGTAGATATTTTTAATTAATGTATAAAGAAGGCATCATATTTAGATATATCAAGAGAATTTGTGAATAATTATGTAAATATCTAGTAGAAATTTCTAATTGAATTAGAAACCGCAGGCATTTTTAATGTAATTAAATAAAATATTTCTAATTCCATTAAAAATTTCTAAAACTAAAAAATATTTAGTAGTAACTGTAGATGTTAAGTTATGTACATAGATGGCGCCATATTCAGATATATATATAAAAATGTTTATAAATGTTTAATTTAATTAAATTTTTAATTGAAATAAAAATATTTAGATATTTTTAATTGAAATAAAAATATTTTACTAACATTTTTGGTGTAATTAAAAATGTCTATTAGATTTAAATAAAATGAGCAATATTTAGTAAAAATTGTTTTATTGGCCACACTGGTCCCAATACTGTTCCTTGCGGAATTCCACACGTAACTTGGTTGTTCATAGTATCTTTTTATTGTTAAGTTTGCTCTTTATATATCACTCTGCCTATGTACTGGATAACTTTGGTAGTTTTTACAATATTTCAATAAAATTCGATTTTCGAAACAAATACTGCAGTATGTTATAAACATATAACTGCTGACCTTATTCACCTTTCATCGATATTTACAATAATTACATATAGCCAGCAACTGTCTGCCCGATTGGAATGTAAATACACACCTAGGTAGGTATGTATTATGCAAGCGTATATTATACGTGCTCAATTCGTTCCATAGCTTTTAGTACGTCTCTGTGCGATTTATCGGTAACAGGTTCGTGATGAATACTGCAAGTATACAACTCATTGTTAATTATCTGTTCTTGCCAGCAACATAGTAAATAGATAATCAGTTAATTATATATTACCTCTGGCGAGTAAAAATTAATTGATGTATGTAATTGTTTCCTTGAGTATTTTATGCGAACGTGGAGTTGTGGCGGCGCAACCACGGAGCTGCATGAGTTTAATATTTATATAACTTGAACTCCGACCTGGTGCAAGTACTTAATTTATTAAATGATACAATGCAGTAGTGATGATTTATTCGCTTAACTAGCCTAGGTATTCGCTTTAACTGAAAAGTGTTAGAGCCTCTGATGCGGAAAGGTGGAGGATTTTTTTTCTGGAATTTGTTTAGCTTATTCAAAATGAGTTAAAGCTTTCTCCGATTGAGCGTGGAAACTTTTTGGGGACCTGCATCGGCTTGCATCAATAGGGGTCGCAGGATTTTTCAGAAATATTTTATCATTATTATGCTCCCCTGCAAAGCGGCTGGGAACTTACGAACCTGCCAGCAAATCTCTGGAAATTACAACCAATGTGAGTGTATTCAAAACCGAACATCGTTAAAACTATGAGGTATAATTACGTTCTTTAGATTTGAATAAGCACGCTGTGTTGACGACGGTCTTACGTGTTTGTGGTTCCCAGTCTGCATCGCGTACTTGATCCGGATGCTGCTGTTCCGTTTCCGCTAATAACCCACTTGATCTTCTCCGTATGATTATATCAGTTCTTACTCGGAGCCGTAATTAGCAGTTGTATTCATGTAAATTGCATTTGTACCATGTATGAAAGTAATGTTGATTATACCCCATTAACAGTGCACCGTTGTTACTGCTTATGTGCAAAATAAGCTTCTGCTTATAAATCTCCTGATTATGGCTCTTATCGTGTACAGCTACCGAGAATTCCGTTAAATTGAAACAAAAATAAGACACTACTTAACCTGCTTGAATTAAACAAACAAGAAATTCCAAGATCTTTATCGATACAGAGATTTTTCGCTGAAGGGAACGAGCATAGCAAGGTATACTTGAATTAATTGTCCGACTAAGCTCTTAGTTATAAAACTCATTTATTTTTGTAAATAAAATAAAACACAAATATAATAAGAGAACCTTATGATATTGGCATTTGCTAAGAGAGCCTGATCATTCGAAATTGTTAAAATAGCTTTGGCATTCAAATTTGGCAAGAGAGCCTGAATTTATCAAGAGAACCTTATTATAACAGAAAAATAAAATAATTCGAAAGCAAAGAAATAAAGCTGAAGGTATCTTAATTGTCTTGCTATAACCCTCTAGGCACTCTTATCTTCTCTTATCTTCTCGATAAAAATAAAGCTTAGGACTCTTAATGGTCTTGGTATAACCCCCTAGGCACTTTACCCAACAATGTCCATAAAATGAAACGCATATTTTCTAAGAGAACCTTATGCTATTGGCTTCCAAGGAATACAGTTGCTAACTAAGAGAGCCTTATCAATCCAAATTGTTAGGAGAGAATTGGAACTTAAATTTGTTAAGAGAGCCTTATGCGAATTTATTAGGAGAACCTTATTATAAAAAATATAATCTTCCCAAATTAATTTACCATACAACTCTTTACCCAACAATGTCCATAAAATAAAGGGCATATTTTCTAAGAGAACCTTATGATATTGGCTTCCAAGGAATACAGTTGCTAACTAAGAGAACCTTATCATTCCAAATTGTTAGAAAAGAATTGGAGCTTAAATTTGTTAAGAGAGCCTTTTGCGAATTTATCAGGAGAACCTTATTATAACAAAAATATAATCTTCCCAAATTAATTTACCATACAACTCTTATCTTCTCGATAAAAATAAAGCTTAGGACTCTTAATTGTCTTGGTATAACCCCCTAGGCACTTTACCCAATAATGTCCATAAAATAAAGGGCATATTTTCTAAGAGAACCTTATGATATTGGCTTACAAGGAATACATTTGCTAACCAAGAGAGCCTTATCATTCCAAATTGTTAAAGAAGAATTGGAACTTAAATTTGTTAAGAGAGCCTTTTGCGAATTTATCAAGAGAACCTTATTACAATATAAAAATAGAATCTTTCCGAATTAATTTACCATACAACTCTTATCTTCTCGATAAAAATAAAGCTTAGGACTCTTAATTGTCTTGGTATAACCCCCTAGGCACTTTACCCAACAATGTCCATAAAATATAGGGCATATTTTCTAAGAGAGCCTTATGATATTGGCTTACAAGGAATACATTTGCTAACCAAGAGAGCCTTATCATTCCAAATTGTTAAAGGAGAATTGGAACTTAAATTTGTTAAGAGAGCCTTATGCGAATTTATCAAGAGAACCTTATTACAATATAAAAATAGAATCTTTCTGAATTAATTTACCATACAACTCTTATCTTCTAGATAAAAATAAAGCTGAGGACTCCTAATTGTCTTGGTATAACCCCCTAGGCACTTTACCCAACAATGTCCATAAAATGAAACGCATATTTTCTAAGAGAGCCTTATGATATTGGCTTATAAGGAATACATTTGCTAACCAAGAGAGCCTTATCATTCCAAATTGTTAAAGAAGAATTGGAACTTAAATTTGTTAAGAGAGCCTTATGCGAATTTATCAAGAGAACCTTATTACAATATAAAAATAGAATCTTTCTGAATTAATTTACCATACAACTCTTATCTTCTAGATAAAAATAAAGCTGAGGACTCTTAATTGTCTTGGTATAACCCCCTAGGCACTTTACTCAACAATGTCCATAAAATGAAACGCATATTTTCTAAGAGAGCCTTATGATATTGGCTTACAAGGAATACATTTGCTAACCAAGAGAGCCTTATCATTCCAAATTGTTAAAGGAGAATTGGAACTTAAATTTGTTAAGAGAGCCTTATGCGAATTTATCAAGAGAACCTTATTGCAATATAAAAATAGAGTCTTTCCGAATTAATTTACCATACAACTCATTATTTATATTCTCGATAAAAATAAAGCTTAGGACTCTTAATTGTCTTGGTATAACCCCCTAGGCACTTTACCCAACAATGTCCGTAAAATAAAGGGCATATTTTCTAAGAGAACCTTATGATATTGGCTTACAAGGAATACATTTGCTAACCAAGAGAGCCTCATCATTCCAAATTGTTAAAGGAGAATTGGAACTTAAATTTGTTAAGAGAGCCTTATGCGAATTTATCAAGAGAACCTTATTACAATATAAAAATAGAATCTTTCCGAATTAATTTACCATACAACTCTTATCTTCTAGATAAAAATAAAGCTAAGGACTCTTAATTGTCTTGGTATAACCCCCTAGGCACTTTACCCAACAATGTCCATAAAATGAAACGCATATTTTCTAAGAGAGCCTTATGATATTGGCTTACAAGGAATACATTTGCTAACCAAGAGAGCCTTATCATTCCAAATTGTTAAAGAAGAATTGGAACTTAAATTTGTTAAGAGAGCCTTATGCGAATTTATCAAAAGAACCTTATTACAATATAAAAATAGAATCTTTCCGAATTAATGAACGATACAACTATCCTCTAGGTAAAGAAATGAAGCTTTAGGGTACTTTAATTGTCTTAAAGACTTTACGATATTGGTTTATAAGAAATACATTTGCTAAGAGAGACTTATCATCCGACATTGTGTAATATAAGCAACGCTGAGCTTACTTCTTGATGTTTTTGGTGGCATAATAGCCAAGGAAAGTACAACTGTGACCACGATAGCAAGAAAATCAACGTCTTTATACCGTCGAATATTTTAAATGGTCATTGATGTGACGAGGACGTTTCTTTTAAGTGTTGCGATACATGTATCTGGATTACATCTCGGACTTGCTACAAATTTAGCCTTATATTTCACGGTTAAACAAGCTCCTGAAGCTGCGAGTGTGTATTAAACTGATTTCCGAATACCTCACTTGTGTAGTCTACAGCGAAAATAAACATCATGCATGAATTCACTCGCCTCGCTGTCTAAATGATGTGTGTAGTTAGAAAATAGGTTTGGTAATACATGAGTTTCTGCTATAATGGCTCCTGATATAAGAGAAAAGTTGCCAGTAGCTAAAATTAAACATTGAAAATTAAACTTTGGATAAGCATTACTTGGTTAACTAAATCGAATCCACCAATATGGTTCAAGAAGGAAAGTTCATCATTTAGAAGAAAACAATCTCTGCACCCTATGAGCCAATAAGAGTTTATATTAAGAGAAATTAGAAGTATAGAGTCTCTTGACCGGTTTTCTTATCGATTTCATTTGTAGATATTGCAGGAACAAGTATTGCAACTGTTTATTTGGAATTTTTTTTTCTATTTTACGTATACCGTGTGTGTGTTTACATAAAACAAAAAAGGAACGCATTAATATTCAACAAAATTAGTACACTCATAAAAACTGAATACGTATGTAATTACTTTTTTTATAGTTAAAAAGATAATTTAAAAGCAACCGTTAATTACGTCCATTTGCATATACGTCCAACTAACACGGCACAGCGACATTTATATTTAGTAGACAGAAAGTCTTAGCGGGGCAGTACAGTCGAGGATACTACAAACACTGGAAATTATTATGTACAATAATTATTGTGATTTTCAGAGGTTGCTCGAAACAACCACATTGGCCTTAGTACGTTTAAAAAAGGTGATAAATCAAAAGGTTTATTTAAGTTTCTTCAGCTGCCTAATAATTAATTAATATATTTTATTTCTTTTCTTTCAGGTAAGTAGTGGACCTCGTTGGCTTATCTGTTGGGGTTTCAGGTAACGTATAGACTTTAATGCTTTTAAATGTAGAAAATATTACATAAATTTGTCAAGAGAGCCTTATTATCTACAATTATTATTAAGAAACTCTTGTCATCAGAAACTGTTAAGAGGGTCTTACCAATCAAATTTACCAAGACCATCTTAGTATTCAAATTTGCCAGGAGAACCTTATTATAATGTACTAAGAGAAACTTTATCGTATTAGCGTTTAAACGAAATAAAGCTTAGGGCATCTCAATTTTCCTGGTACAATGCTAAGAGAGCCTTATCCTATTGGCATATAAGAAATACATTTTTAAGAGAGCCTTATCACCCGATATTGCTAAAAGAGCTTTAGCGTACAAATTTATTAAGAGACTCTTGATTGGTAAAATTTGTGTAGAGAACCTTATCATCCAAATTTGTCAGAAGAACCTTCAAAATATTATGACCACTTTCTAAGAGAACCTTTATCATTTTAGCATATGAAAGAAATAAAGCTTAGAATTGTTCTGGTATAACCTACTATGCATGTTATCCATCAATATTCATAATATAAATATTTACTAAGAGAACCTTATCGATTGTTGGCTTACAAGGAATATATTTGCTAAGAGAGCCTTATCTCCTAAAATCGTGGAGAGAACTTTAGCGTGCAAATTTATCAAGAGAGTATTAGTATTAAAATTTATTAAGAGAGCCTTATCATCCGAATTCATCAGGAGAACCTTATTATAAGCTAAGAGAACCTTTCGGTATAGATCTAACGTCATACAAAGAGTATATAAATCAAACATGCAACTTTTATAAATCCTCTATAGACAAGATTGTTTATCGATATCTATAGTACAAAATGGAAATTTGCTAAGAGAACCTTATGGCATTACCTTACAAGAAACAAATTTGCTAAGAGAGCCCTATCATCTGAAATTGGTAAAAGAGTTTTAGCATTCTTTGTCAAGAGAACCTTATCAGCCGAATTTACCAGGAGAGCCTTACTTCTAACATAATAAGAAACCTTTCCTTACTGATTTATCATACGAAGATCTTACCTTCTAGATATATAAACCCAACTTAGAAACTGCATCTCATAACTTGGCCAACTGTAACATTGCAATTAAAGCATTTCCTATGTTACTACAAATAAGAGGCAATTCGGAAGTTCCTCAGCTAAATAGCTACCCATCCAAACAGCATCGACTACCAATTCGGAGACAATGATAATGTTTGCTCCTCAGCACAATTCGTATGTATTTAGATAACGTTCGACGCCGGCTCCTACTAATAGAGAAGGTGGTAACACGAAACTCCGACAAGAGGACATGAACAATACAGTGTGGCCAACCATGAAGTGGCATAATTACTTCTAAACTAATTAACGCGGTTCGAGTATTTCGTCGCCTGTTATGGAACTGCATAAACATATGTCCGCAACTTGTTTTGATTACGCGGAGTATTCTTGGTCACGTTCATAAAGTTACTCTTGAGTTAATTAGAAATTAACTCCAATAAAACTTTGGTCGCTTCTAATGTGACAAACGGTTGTTTATTTTGGCCCGCGGGAGTCAGGTCTGCCATAAATTCACCGGAGTTGTCTCACCGTGAATTATTGTATACCGTGCGGGCTCAGGAATTAATTCGTCCGTACGCAAACTGTTTACGGCCAACAGGAGTTATAAACCGGTTGCAGTTTAATATATGCCAAGTAAAAAATATAATATAAGTAAAAATTAAGTAATAATAATATAATAATAGTTTATTTGTAAACAAATTAACGGATGTTCCAAATAGTCAAGGTCATGTCTTTTTGTTTCAGCTTTGTTTACAAGCCAGCTGTTTTATGCACAATACCTTAGCAGTAGCTAAGGTATTGTGCATAAAAGACACGTCCGTATAAAACGTTGTATGTCTTTCAGGAGTTCATTATTGGTTCACTTGAGGGTCTTTTATTTTTTCACAGACTGCTTTGATAAATATTCCACTTTGATTAATTCGAATTCGCACTCGAGCGTGAATGTTTATATAGCGAAAATGTTTGTAGCGATTAAATTTAAATGAATAATACCCGGGGATTAAACTTTGTTCTAGCAGTTTTATCCAATTATAGGTACTTTGGCGGAACAAACGTTTTTTAAATGTTTTTAATACCCGTTCTCTTTCCTATGGCTCGTGTGGGCGCAAGTTTTTAATTTATTTGTTTAACATCGCTCTATTTTCTCTACTGACGTATGGATTTTTATTTGCCTGACTCTAAGCCAACTACACAATTCTCGCCTAAAGTTGCCCAGATAAGATCGCTCGCAAAAAATTCCAACAGAATTTTCATGACCTCTCGCATAGGATTAATTCTGGCTAGTAACTCCACAAAACCAACTTTGGAATCAGAAATGTGTGAAGATAAGCAGTGTGAGGTTTCTCCTGCGCTAAGGATATTGTCCACCAATTTCAACCAGAGTTGAATAAAATCAATGTTCCTACTATTGATGAAATAAGGCTTACAGGGGGATTTAATGTAATCTGTGATGACAGGCACAATCACAATTGGACATCGCGTCAGCTGGATTATTCTGCACGACTTTCACTGCAGGGTGTATGCACAAAGTCGATTACTTGCGGACTTTTTGGTCTCTCGTCCTGCCGACATCTGTTCGCAGTGCTGTATGCTAATTCGTATTATTACATTATGCGCTGATTTTTTTTTACTCGGAGCGTGTTTGGTGTTTCCACGAGAGGAATAATTAATTAAGCGGAATTAATTCGGATATCCACGCAGGATGAGGGGGCTCCACCGGTGATATCCCAGAATTTGATTAAAAGCGATACCACCTCTCCTAAGGCAAACGTTGTTGCATCGGAGGATGGAATTATTGGGGGACCAAAATGTAGGGCAACGTTACAACGATCCAGCGAAATCTGGGGAAAAATCAAGCCAAAATTGCTGTTACATTGAAGGTTTACACAGTTGTAGTGCAGTTTTTCTTAAGATTCATAGACGGTCAACAGTAAGTTTTAATTACTTTGTGTGAGCCGTTGTTTACGTAATTAAAGCGAAGAAGATTCTCTAGGCAAACATTTTTATAAGCGTAAGTTATTTCTGCTTTTACTAGTGTCACCAGACGGGACTAAAACGGTTCGTTAATACTAATTGGCCGTAAATTTATAGTCCAGACGTAATAAAGCTAATTCGCAAAGTATTGCGGCATACTGCATCCGAGAAACGCTATACGTTTACTTTTTCGTTGAATCTAAGACAGCGATGTTGATTTGTAGAAAATTTTTCGGGTTCTGGAACGAAGCCACGCCTCAAGCGCGCATGATTGGTCACGTGGCATTGGCAGAACGAAGTCACGCCTCTTGCTCAAACGCATAAGTAGAAGGGCTAGGGCCAACAGAGATCGCTTGCTCCAGAAGAAGACCACGATAAGGTGGTCAAGTCGTCCAGGGACAGCATTTTCTTTCTCAGAGGCTTTGAGAAAGACTGAGGTAGCTACAGTGAAGATACGGTTTTGTCCAGGGGTCTGGGGATGGCCGTCGCGGCTAACAGACTGGACAATTGACTTTATACATCATATTCATCACTGCAGACCCACCATTCGTAGAGATTTATGCAACATGAAAACGTTGCACATTACAAATATAAATTCGCCATGCCGTGTCACAAATTGTGTGTTTAACGCGTTATCTGAACCTTCCAAATTTACTACATCGTCATCCGTTTGCGCGATTGTGATAAATAAATACAACAATGAAACGGACTATATTTTTGAAACGGCACGGGACATACAAATGGCGCCCTTACCTGTGCTGCGCCAGCAATTTGACTAAAAGTCTCATAAATAACTAATATCTGACTTGCGTGGTGGTACGTAGTGTTATTACTCATGGAGCTCCTCGTTTAAATGAAAAGTTACCAGAAAGTTAATGAGACAGTAAGTACCGCTTTTATTAAGTTAATGGGAGTGCGTTTGCTCTTGTAAATTGATGTAGTTATTACGGGTCGACTGTTTAAGATTAAACAAATTTTAAAAGGCAGAAATGAGAGTTAAAGCTAATGTTTAGAATGTTGAAGGTAAATTTTTGAGGGTAATTGCATCGATTTATGGATCAGTTTAAAGAGGCTATACCTCTACTTCTATTTACCGGTTACTCATGTGGTCGACTGCGACATACGGGTATCGTAAGTTATATTCAAGAACGATTTCGATGTCATCTCAGGGCAGACAGGTTTTGTAATGAAATGAGCCTGATATAAACTCACCAGACTGACTGTTTCAATTGGAAATAGAAAGACTATGCAAATAATGTTAATGCCATAATACCTTCAACTCTAACGAGGACTGCTATCTTAAATGTTTAAGATTAAACGAACTTATACGTGAATGACTTCATTATGGCGATAAAAATACAACATAACTACACTAATTCCCCATATAATAAATTCCGCGTTATTTCCATAAACATTTCGGCAAACTGCAGTATTATGGAAATGCGTACGACGCCGAAGTGGCCGTGGCAAATGTATTTCAATATAAACGTTGTACCTGTTTCGTAGCCTGATTTAAATAATAATAATCGGGTCTGGTCGTGCGTTCCAGAACACGTGTAATAGCCATACGGCTGCTTGCGTGGCCCTAAGAAGTGACGTTCTGTGCCAAGGCGCGAGACATGAGAATTTGCCATTAGGAGCGAGGCAAGAGGCACGACACTTGATTAAAACTGCTCGGTATAAGTACATCCATTACTACCGCCCATAACCGTGGCTTTATTCGAAATTAGACGCCGCCAAAACTGTATTAGATCTCATTTAGGAGATGGAGGAGCGTCGCGAGTTATGGCTAGATCTAAATCTAAAATTGCTCGTTAAATTGTAATGCACGGAGCCTGATCAAAATGCCAATCACTCGTTCTCTCCAGACGATACAGCTATACGCCCAGGAGGAGACAGGGACATTTATTTCGTCACACAAGTACTTAAAACTATTCTTGCGAGCGTCCCAGAACGGGAATGGCGGCGGTGATATTCCGGAAAGACAATAGACAATGTGGCCTGTGGGAGAACAATTTATTAGCGTTCGGTATTCTGATGCTTCGGCCATCTTGTCGGGGCGACCATCTTGTCCAGAGAAAAACCCTTCTTGATGTGAAGATATCCAGGAGATCTTAAATTTCGTTTCCCGACAAATATTACCCTTCTTCTTTCCCTAACAGTTTTCCTCAGTTCCATCCCTTTTGTTGTAGCACCCCCGCCCCCCCGCCCCACACCCTCGCCACAAAATAAAAATTTGTTATCTGCATTGTCTTCCAGGCCGGACCAGCCAGTGATCGTCTACCCGCGTTAGGCAACCATACAAAGCATATTAGACTATTAAATCCTAGCCTTAATGGACTTAATTCCAATCGCCACGTGATTCACGAGTATGGAGTACGATCGTGGGCAAGCCGGAGAAGAAGCTTTTAAAATAAAATTGTCCATTTATCTCCAGAAATATTGTAAGCAAACAAATAATATCGCTTGTAAAAGCCGGCGTTGCAAAAATTATTACATATTGTTTCCGATCGGGGATCTGAACCCTGAAGGGACCTTTCACGTCGAATGGCAATAACAATAACCGTTTTATATGCCATCCGCAGTATTCGAAAATCACGAAATCTCTCTTCATAATATATTACTGGGATCAGATACGGCCCGGATTCCATACTGTGGGAAATTTGATAATGTTTTCCCAAAGGCGACTAACAGACGATCTGATAACAACTTTCGGAACATTAAAACACTTTGTTCTACATCGATTTTAACAGCAGTCGCTGTATAAGGTTGACGTTCAACCTCCGTATATAAGGGGTGGCAAATTGCAACCTTGCGAACGAAACTTAGAAAAGCGTAGGAGATAAATGGGCGGTTTGGCTTTGCGTACTTGGATGGGGAAGCAATAAACCTAGGGAAATTGTATTTAATAATAATAATAGTCACCTTGTTTCCCCGTTTTAATTCGGAACAGTTAACAACTTTTTTTGAATTTTTATTTACAACCCTTAGGGTTATCAAACACTATACCCAGTCATTCGGCAGGCCCCCAGCCCCAACTAGCTCCGTAAATTACTAATATTCAGCCTCCATTAGAGCCTTCCATCCTTATTTCATTTATTTCAGTAAATGATACTTCATCATACTGTAAATTAACTGCTTTTGTTTCAGGGAACTTAAAACTTAAAGCAATTAAGACGATTTCGCTTCTACGCTATTTAATTATAATTAATTATTTTAAGTAATTGTGCTACATAGGCAGTTAATTAGGGGAGAGGGTTTAAATTTAAAAAATAATTTGTCTCGCGGAATTGCGCTCGTGATGAAAAGTGTATTTGTCCAATAAAGAGAGTTAACTAATTTTTTATATATAATTTGTGTGTTTGTTGGTCACGTTTCCGTCCGCCCTGCCCCGCCGACGAGTTTGACAAACGTCTAGCGTCAGATCTTAATAAAACCGGGCGTAAACTCCAATCTTAGTTTGATTAAATTGCCACGTGGGTGTGTAATTGCCACTCGGCAGTTTCGTAACTTTAAACATAAATTTCAACAATTTAATGCGCAGGTGATTCGAGTCACAATATAAAATTTTCCAATGCAATCGAAATAATTGGTTTTCTGACAGCTGCTATCCATCAATCAGGAAATTTAATTTAATATATTATACCGCAGACACCGTACGACATCTCTGACTTCGATTCATTACCTAACATTGACCTACAATACGAAATTGCTTGTATCACCTTTGTGGCGCTGATCGATTTATTCATCGTTTCCTTGTGGAGTTTTGCCTGAAATTAAGGGGGAGTTTTGTGACCAGCAATCCAAGGCTTTTCTACATTTTGACGAGACAATATTCGATGTCACTCTCTCCAACGGAAGTGTGGTCAAAATTTTGGGAATCAGTTTTGGTCAACGATTCTTTCGCCACTCATGGAAAACTTCTTTAGAGCCACTTGGTTTCTTTTCATGCCTATCTGGACGTTTCCTAGAGCATTCTAAAGCAAAATTTGTAGACAACTCTTGCTCTGCTATGAATTTTTTTGCTACGCGTTCACTATGGGGGAAGAAATTATTTAACTGGCCGAATTAAAAAAAAAGTTGTAATTAATGGAAACAGAAATTAAACCGTAAATTATAGTTCATATTGATGGCGCTCCAGTAACAACCTTTTTCCGTACATTTCGCCCAAATTGATGACGTCCACGCACTACGCCAGCATGTACGATTTGATAAACGGTCCGTTTATTTTGCAGCGCAAAGCAATTGGCGATATCAATTTCCTATTATTCGAAGGTTTGACTATATTATTCAAACAATTTGTTTACGTTTCATTTGGCAATAAATTCGGCGAAAGCTGGCTATCGGGCGAATGTGTCCGCGTCGTAAATTTTGTTTAAAATCGATCGAAATAACCAAATAGCGCTCCCGCCGTTCGCACCGTGCCGGCATTGCGGTCAGAGGTAATAGCATCTTCAGATTAACTCGACGGACTGATCTTCAATCACCCACCAAGTTAAACGCCCGATTCTGTGTTCACAGGTTGGAATGGCCGCTCTGCTGCTAACTAGTTAAACGGAAAATATATGTCGAATGCGCCTGATGAAATCCAACATTTCGTGCAATGTCGGACCGCGTAAAGTAAGCAAGAAATCATTCGATCCAGCAGGATTTCGAGTAAAATATTGCTCTCGGGAAAAATCGTTTCAAAATAACCATTATATAAATTTGTCTTTCTCTCTTTTTGCTGGTAATATTGTCCCCAACGAGAAACTTACGTCTAGTATACTCATGAAATAAATACAAGTTCAAAAAAGGATATAATATCTTAAAACCATTTGTTAAATCATGACACTTATGCATATCTCTTCAGATCCACATTATGAGGTAAACAACATACTAAATTTGCAAATGAATGACTGAAACAAAAGTGTAACACGAAATATAAGTAGCGTTAGTGTTCCTTAATAGTTACGAAGCGGTGCTTGCTGGGCGATAAGTAAAAAGTATCCTGTGGTTTAAAAAAAAATAAAATTACGAGAGTTTTCGTTTCCTATCTTACCAACTGACCTTTTAATTTCATCATGGGTTATTGTGGTCATAAACGGGCTAAAATAATTCTCGTTACATTTCAGCGCGCTACATCCCAAAATAGTGTTCAGAGCTAACCAGATCGACTGGCGATATACCATAATTACAGATATTTCATTCGAGCCCTCGACAACAATAAGTAGTTTCGCAGCAAAAGCAAACATGCAACCAGGTTAATTACGCTTACAACTAACTATCATTTTTATTGTCTCTTTTAACCTCTACTGAGAAAGTTCTATATATCACGGAGTTATAGCAGCCGTTTCATACGTCTGGGGGTGTAAAGAATTTGCATGTGCCGTCGTGATAACGCTTGTCTATAAAAGTTGGTTTGTCGTAAACGTTACAATCTTATTTATTGTTTTTATTGCCAGAGGCAACATTTTTCTAAAATAAATTCCGGCCGTAAAAAAAATTATATTACATAAATAACAGGTTGCGCTAGAAAAATGAACGGTTGCATTTTTAACGCAACACTATTTCACTGGAACTGCGGTTGATGAGGTTTTTATGGCTCCCGCGCATTTACATTTAAATAAACAACACCTTTTTGTGACGCGGATTTTATATCAGTCATTGCGGGCTGGTTTATGGCAAACTGGATGGGAAGGGCAGAAGAGGTGGTTTTATAATACCGAAAACCATATTTGAGCATTTTTTACTTATCCGTCAATCAATCCCTGTTTCTTATGGTTTCTTCATCCATTTCTTATCCTTGTCATCTCTGGACTTCGTTGGCCTCATAATGAAGATTAAAATGTTCTTTCATTCGAAGTTTCTCTCTTCCTAAACCAACGTGCAAAATTTGAGAGAGTACAGCTCCTATAGCCACGTTTGAAGCATCGTTTTCATGTAGAACCAATAAATTTAAATCAATAATTATCTACTTGGTCCAATTAAGAATCAAATACCGTCTCTCCATTATGCTCTAGGCACCCCAGATATGTTTCCTTGTAGCTTGTATGCTAATAGTAGATGCAGATATAACAACATTTAAATAACAGGGTTGCGAATTCCAAATTCAATTTGCCGATACGGCGCCTGTTGCCGTTCATTTAAAATTCTAAAATGGTGTTACTGTTATCGTTTGCACTTTTGTACACTATTTTAATGATATTCTGGAATATTTTGCATTCATTTGCAAAACTGAGTTAGTTAAACGCCAAACCCAGACTCGTTAGAGGAGACGGATTTCGACTGATGTTAAAGTCATCTGGGACGCTCTGTTCTTGCCAGCAACATGAAAACGAAGAAACCTTAACAGAAATTAATGTATATAGACAGGAATTTTTCTGCAAATATGAATATATTTAAATAAAATATACTCATAGAGAGCAGTGGGAAGTTAAAAGGGTTTTTTGTGTTTAACGATATCCATTTATCAGCCTTCTGAACGTCCCACGACGTCCTCAACGTCGGCATTCTTTTAATTCGTTTCATTTAAACCTCTACAGAATTTAAATTAAAGATATAGTAATTTTTTATTTCAAAGATAATTAAGGAAATAAATTCGGGCGTTACATGTTCTAAATCATTTAATTCAGCTACTTAATTTAAGCAAAACGTGATAAAACAAGGTTTGGAACAATGTTCGGATCCATTAATCTATGGGTGTGAATATTTATCAGCTCTCCGTACCCATTCACGAAAAATTGCTTAAATAGGAAGGAAAATGAGTGATTTCCTCCCGCGGGTGAAGTTTATTGGCCAATAAAAACTGTTACAACATTTCACGCCTTAGTCAATAGCTGCCATCGATAAAGAATTCGACTCTAGCAGTGGGAAGGAAATGCTACTCTCTGCAGGTAGCAGCAGTAGTTTTTATTTACCCAAACATCAAAACCGTTAATTACTGATTATCGCAAGGTATTTTCGTTATTTTTTCCCTGTTAAGTATTTTCTTAGGCCTCAACTTCCAGTAAATAATTAATTCGTCATCGCGCCATCTTCTAATAAATATTTCACACTGATTGCGAAACTTTCAGAAGTAATTTAATGCCACTCTCCGAGAAAAATATATTACTCAAATCGTCCCGCGTTTCTTTTAATCTTTTCAGTAAAAATTAATTTCGAACCTTCTAAGTTCCATTTCATTGTAGCCTCTTATGCATACATAATGGAGAGATGCAGATCAATTTTCCTTAGTTCCATAGAAATCCTAGATAGGGACGGGATGAATAATATTTAGGTGACTCGTCACGTATTTTCACAGTTAACAAACGGATTTGAGAAAACTTGCTAATGCGGCTATTATTTATCTCGTGTTTTTGCGGAATTCATCAGCCAGTGGCTACAGATTATTTAAAACGTGCTTTCATAGCCTCAGCCCTTTAAGGTCTACTTTGTTGTTACCCTTGCTCCACTCCTCTCCTTCTTCAGGAGCATTTCATCGACGAAATTGCATCTAACCAACGGGAACAGTAGAAAAATTCGACCTAGAATCCATTTCCAGCGCAAACACATTAACCGAAATGTTATTTTGTCTTTCAAATTTAGCTATTTGAGGTAAAGTCATTGGGAACTGAATGTCTTAAATTTAACACCTCAGCGTAATAAGGATATGAAGAGATTCGTTCAGCATGTTTATTTGCCGCTAACAATGCTCGCCTCGTCATACATATTTTCAACATTAATCCACGCTCGTTTTTTTTAAATTGTTTCCGGTAATCTAATGTAAGATGAAACACCATTTCCCACCTCATATTTATTTAAATTGACTTCTAAGCATAATATTCGCGATAGAGCCCAACCACTAGCTGTTTCAGTAAATTCCGATAGGGAGTGAAAAATATCTGCTTTTACGTTAGCGTTAAACCATTCGGAAAAATTTGTTGAAATGTCTACCTGAGTAGTATGGTAATGAGAACAATAACGGAGCAACGGAGCATGATCAGTGATCAAGGTCAAGGTAGGGGGTAATGACATGTGTTTCGTTAGTAATACGATATATGAACATGTTGCATCTAAAAATAGATTTATGAGTGGTTAACACGTGTACAGTTGAATGGCCCGTGACAGGGGGTATGTGTATACCATATGACATACATCTGGCAATGTCAGACATCTGGCAGTGTAAAGGTGGGGGACTTAAAATATAAGTACAGATTTGAATCAGATTTTATTAATATGTTTAGAGAGTGTGATAGAGCAGTTCAGCAAGAGCTAGATGTAATAGAGACAAAGGAGTGTTGTGTTTGCCGCAGAATTATAAGTACGCGATATCTTCCTAGTGATTTATGGATAAGTAAACCTAAACTAATACTAGGTTTATGTACGCGTATGTGTAGCCAAACAAGACCAATTAAAGTATTTCGGTCATATGAATGGGATAAGTGCCAAATCCTAAATTCACCTATACGTGAATATGGAGTGCACAAGATCAAAAGAAGAAAAATGGGATACTAAATATTCTCCAAGCCATAATCCTGAGGAATTTAAAAAAGATAAGGACATGATTAGACATCCGCCTATTGGGAAGAATAAGATGCAAAACGCAGAACTGAATATGTGGAATGTGAAAGTGTTTAAAAATAAGCAAAGGTTTGCTAACATATGAATTGTATCTTTATGAAAATTTTATAATGTCATAATAAAAATGAAACATATTTATTGTGTTATTTATTATCAAGTCTAGACATTTAACGAAACCAGACGAGAGTCATTAACCTCGACGTCACCATCTGTTCACCAGATGTTATCACGTGTAACATTTATGTGCATGTCGCCGGATATATCTTGTCTAGACAAGTTAATTAGGGCATATGTTATGAGTCATCATTCATTTGCTCGCCAGATGTTACAGTGAGAAGATCATAATTATAATTAGAAGCATGGGTTACTCATTCTTTATTGTAATCAAGTTTTATGATGAAAACGATAAACTTGTTGGTCAAGAATGTATGGAGAGTTATAAGCTTCAATGTGTTAAAGAAACATTTAATCTAAAAGATAACTATTCTTACATTAAAATATTAGGATGTTACGGGGATTGTGATTGTGGCGATGGGGAAGAAGAATGGTATATACGCTCCTGTTTCGGAATCAAATCTTAAGTTTGATGCCTTAACCTGACTTATAGATTCAGTAAAAACTTTTTATATTAAATATATATGCCCCTCTCCTTTTCCACAGGGAATCAGATGTATAGTTATGAAATAAGAAAAAAAATGTCAGGTGTGGGATTCGAACCCACGCTCCCGTTTGGGAATCATAGTTTAACTTAGACGCCTTAGACCGCTCGGCCAACCTGACTTATAGATTCAGTGAAAACTTTTTATATTAAATATATATGCCCCTCTCCTTCTCCACAGGGAATCAGATGTATAAATCAGTTATGGGATAAGAAAAATGTCAGGTGTGGGATTCGAACCCACGCTCCTTATAGGAATCAAATCTTAAGTTTGACGCCTTAACCACTCGGCCAACCTGACTCATTCATTGATTCAGTAAAACACTATACATTAAATGTATACCCCCTCTCCCTCATCAATAATAGAATATAAATTCATAACAATTTAAAAATACATTAGTGTGTTTATAGATATTACGATGATAGCTTCACAATTCATAGCTTTACAAGCAATTTTTCAAAGTTTTCTTTTTATACAATACCCTCACAGCGCAAAAGAAGTGTTTATATGCTTCGATAGTAATGGAAGCCGAAATGAGAGTTGGCCTTCTAAATGGAATAGAATGGAACCATATGCAGCCACTAATGCAGCAACCCTCAGATATCCAATACCCACCAACAGTACTATGTATAAACTAAAACTAAGAAAAGGCAATGATCTCACTCAAGATTCGGAATGGTTGGAACTCTATAGCAAACCCCCCACCACTGTTAATAATAGTACAAATACTGAAATGAATCATGACACAAATCAATTTGTAATTTGGTATATAGCAGTTTGTTGTTCATCGCTCGTGCTTAAATTAATACTTACAAGTGTTTTAAAATGTCTCAAGGTCTGACTTGTTCGAATTGTCTAACGAGGGAGTTGATAGATAAGCATAGGAATGGTAAAAATTTGTATGATTTTACTAAGGAAGAACTCCGGAATTTTCCACTGCAGTATCTAATTGAAAAAGCTGGCCCAGTTGAGCTTCTTTATACATGGCATAAACTACCACGGGAGCACACACAAAATTTTGAACTTGAAATTCAACTACCTTGTTTTGTACATCACAATCGTCCCGAATGGCATAACCATGTAGATGGTCCTCCATGCCGGCAATCTAGATGTCATGTATGTAAATGGGGATTGGAAAGATGTGGTTAATATTTATTTCAATGTTACATTAAATAATTATATTTTATATATGAATATGTGGTGAAACAATAAAACAATAATTCATAATGTATATGTTTTTTATTTATAAATTACAAATCCAATAAATACAAATCAAAACTATCACAACTTAATTCGGGTTCATCCAAATCAACACTATCCCATCCTTCTTCAGGCTCTTCCATTTCCATCAAACGGTCAGCATATTTTAGTAAAATCTCTAATTTTTTATCACTACTATCTTCAGTAATTAGATGATGCCCCCACGCCAAGGTATTTACATCTCCAGGTATAACATACCTTTTGTCATCTGCTGATGATAGGGCTACTTTATTTTTTAATTCGGTGTGAATGGTGTGTAAATTGGAGGTAAATATAGACATTTTACGAAATATTATACCACCGTTTTCAACAATCTGGACATAATCAGAAAAATCTATTTGATGTTTAACAACACTTTTGGAAACACCTTTTGCCTTTTTCATGACCTCACCAGCTTTAACACAGTAAGCTTTAGCACCGGTACCATAAAACGCCTCAATAGGTCTTCCAGCATACTCATCCTTCATTTTTCCGACTACAGATTTTGTTTTGGGTATGTTATGGATGTTGTCAATACTATAATTTGACGTATCAAAATATTGAATATTTTTCTTGATGTCATCATAAACATTGTCGGTGAATATCTCCAAAATTAGTGAGTCGGTGTCAGTATACAAAACAGTTGCTTTATTCCCATACATGGATTTGATGTAACCATATAGAAATTCATAGATGATAGTCTTTGAAATATCCAAAATTGAAAATCCGACGTAGAGTGGTTTATCATAAACAACCTTTAATTTTTTCAATTGAACTGCTACTAAGTTTTCATCAAATATTGAACAGGATTTAAAATGTGGTAGGGCTATTAACGCTCTTGCACCCAACAGACCTTTTTTATTTTCCCAGCACGAGCACAGTTTAATGTTTTGTCTTTTATCAACGTTTTCCATTGTTTTTCCAAATATTGAATTAATAAACAATTTGAAGAGATCTCTCTCAAATTCGTTCTTAGCAGAATTTCGAAGATTTGAATTTAATTCAATATATGATCCAAGCCATGACGATTGGGAAAATTCTATTATCCTATAGATTTTTTTCAATTTTAATCCATATTTTAAACACTGCTTTAAATTTTTGTAGTAAATGATATATTTATATTTATTACGTAAATTGGGGATTAATTTGGAAGTCTTACTTTTTGGAGGAGCCATTTGCTCTGGACAAAACGGTAAATCGTTGTGGTCATCATGCAAGTGTGGTGGATATTCCAAGTCAACTTCTAGAACATAACCTTTTGGTGAATCATCTTCAATGGTCGAACAGTCAAAATTTTTAATTTCATCTTTTTCAAGCCACCTAAAATCACCGGTGGGTAGGTATTCTTTCATTGCTGCTCCGTATAAATTGGTTGCATCTAGGTACATAATATATGATGTTGGTTTCGTAGGATCATAGTTTGGTACAAGTTGATTATTGGCCACAGCTTTTCTTTTACTGCATTGAGCCACTCCACCTCGAATCCCCTTTCTAAAGAAATGTAGAGAATCCACGTCAGTCAAAAGTTCGAGTTCAACTTGGGTATAACGCAACATTGCGTCCCAACTCAAAGATGGTGCTGTCAAATAATGGGCTGGATCTAATTTGTAATGTTCCAAACACACTTTTCTAAAGTTCTCAAAAACATCGGCTAATAATAAAATATCCGATTTTAGATATATATCTGCATACTCTCCCATTGTTTTACATTTGAAGGTATTCCATGTTTTATTAGCTCGCTCATAATCCTCATCAGGGATATACTCATTTGTTAAGTCATTGTAAAATTTATCTTTTGAGGGTAATTCTGGTTCTTCTAGTTTTTCAAACGAGTCCACATAATTATATGGAAAGACCCCTTTCCGCCTGATTAAACTAAACTCTTCATCCTTTTCAAAGTACTTTCTGGTTTCAACACATTGAGGAGACTCTAAACTTTGACTTAGTTTGTCGAGGGACCTAGATAAAAATCTAAAAGAGTCTACAAATTTCAATCTCAGATATGTATCAGGTACCTTAGGATTTATAGATTTTTCAACAAGAATTGATTTGGAGAATGAAATGTATTTTTCTTTGGTTTGCGCTATGACGGAAACAGTCTCCTTTTTGCATGCCAGCTTTTTTATGAATAGATGGCTGTCGTAATTTGTCAGGTTGTGGAAGAACACTGGTATGAATTTCGGAACTTTATAGTTCAAATTGCAAATAGAATGTGCAGGCCCACGGAAGCGACCTGTTAAATGACAGTGATCACGTACTTTTATATCACCAAGCTTAAAGTCTTTCTTACAAATGTGACAGCATACAGCATTTTCGTATTCGATTTTCTCTTGGTCTGAAAGGGGGAGCATCTCTTTAATATGTTTCAAGTGTGTGTTATATAAGTCCAGAGCTGTTTCATCCAACTTTTTAGAGAATACTTCAGCAGCATCGGAACCTCGATATGTTATAATTTTCGAATATTTATCATCAAAATTACATTTCACGTAAAATGCGAAAGAATATGGTACATGTTCACATAATTTCACTGTGAATGATTTTTCATCAGAAGGTTCATTATGATGGATGGGTTTCAACAAACTTTCGAAATCTGCATATATGACGAATGGGACCGGTAATTGTTTCTCAAAATTTATAAATTTAAGAATGTTTTCAGGCACCGATTCTCCATATTTATTTATCTTCAAATCGGTAGTTGGTATTTTCGTGCATGTATGGTTACAGTCATTTTTCTCATGTGCTTTTAGCTGTTCTATTTTTCCAAATGATTGTAGACATCCATCACAAATATGTAACCTTCCATTATGTTTTGATTTTTGGCTTGACACTAATTTTGATAAGTCTTTTATGAGAGTATAATGGCTTCTACCTGTATTATCTGATACAAGTAGCAAATTAACATGTGTAGCTTGACGACATGAAGTAAAATGTAAAGGTCCAACTACTTCAGTAATTGTTTTTCCATCCTTAAATTCTGTTTCAATACCAAACACATTAACGGAGATGTTGTTCATTTTTTCGAATTTGGGGATGTCTTTCAATTTCATAGGAAACTCTAAACCATAAAAATTTAATAAAGTTTCATAATGTGGATATGAACTTATTTTCACTGGATCGGCTTTTGGTGGGAAAATAGATGCATTAATTGACCAAGCAAAACAAGCATTGTCTTGGTTTTGTATGTTTAAAACCGCTTTCTTTAATCCTATAGCTTTAGGTAGCTTAATATATGATGAAGCTGCTACTGGAGTAAACCTATTAATGTTTACATCAAGAAACATTATATGTTTCAATGTCCAGCCAGAATCCTTTTCTTGAAATTCGAATGATTGTGAAATCATCTCTTCTTTAAATTCTTTGAAAATCTGCTGCAAGTCTGTTGAAATAGTTATTATTTTATTCTTTGTATTGAATGACTTTATGTCAGACATCTCCTTTTCGGGTATAACATAAAGCCCAAACACTTCCAAATTAATTTTAAGGGTATAGTGTTTCAGCAAGTATTCATTAATTATATCAAATACTTTTAGTTTTATTTCTTCTAGAAAATCAGAATAATCGATGTGTGTTTTAGGACTAGTAAACCGATAACTAGCAATTCTATTTTTGAATGCGTGATGAAGTTTGTCTACACCATTTCCCAAATTACTAATAATAGGCCTATTAATTTTTTTATAGCTTGATGGATTGTCTATTTTTTTATTAATCGAATTTTTATTATATAAATCATGACAGTTTTTATTAATATGCCGTGATAAGTTAAAAGATGATGAAAACATTTTTCCACATTGACCGCAAATGTTTCTATTAAAACCACTTGTAGAAGGTACACTATTTCCACCATTTGTAGAAGGCATACTATCAGTCTTTTGTTTTTTGTTTTCATCACTTATTAGTACATTATCACTTTTTCGTTTGTTATTATGAAGAATGAGACAGTATTGACGAATATGTCGAACTAAATTGCTCTTAGACGAAAACTCCTTTTTACAATGTTCACACTTCATTATTGTGTTCGCAATAAAACTAGACTGAAAAAATATGTTTTATCGTTTGTTATATATTATAAAATCTCACAGGGAGAAGGGATACAATTATTTCTATTGGTAAGCCGGTGATTAGATGTAAACATGTGTGGATATAAGTTACACATGTGGTAAAATCTGGTGAGCAGATTGCGACTTTGAGGCCAATGACTCACATTAACATCTGGTAAACAGATAGTGACTTTGGGGTCATCGACTAACATCTGGTTTCGCTTAAATGTCTAGACTTGTTAAAAATAAATAGACTTTAAATGTGTTTCATTTTTTATTATGACATTATAAAATTTTCATAAAGATAAAATACATTTGACAAAGAACACATACATTTAGATTTTAAATGATAAAAACATCGAGGTTCGGAAAACTGAAGCGGTGGATGGTCTTCTAACTCGTATACAGGTTTAGATGAATATTTTCTTATGTACGAGGCCTTTTCTCCTCCCTTTACATGAATTATTTCTTCAGTATCGGTTAACTCTCGGACAATTTTCCCAAACTTGAAAAATGGTGTACACCCTTCATTCCAATTAATACAGTGATAATTATGTGTTAACCACTTCACTTGCTTCTCCAAATCTGGGGGTAGGAGCTTTATAGAAAATGGAGGTTTAAAAATATAATGTGCTGTTTTATAGCCATTGTAGGCTGCCAGCTCCTTGACAATAAACTTATTTTTTTCTACTTTGAATCCTTGCACATCCAAAATTAATGGCATATTTTTATGTTTGCTAGTCTTCTCACTAGAGAAACTTTTAAACTATATATTTCAACTGCTTTTTTTAAATCTCTAAGTTTTTGCTGGTATTCTTCTAACGCCTTTCTGTACTTAGAGATCATCATGAACTAACTTGGTAGTTTACATTATTTTCCTTAAATGAATTAAGCCTGTCTAACTATCTTTGTCATTGGATTATACCGGAATACACGATCATGCAAAATTAAGCAGTATGCGGTAGTGTCTTTTGGAATATTTTCGCTTGTTTCAAATTCGATGCGCATGACAACTGATCCTGACTGCACAGTCTCCTTTTGACGAGAACAGTCGATGTGAGTTATGGGTGAAATAGATTTGAATTCTTTAGGTGTAAATATAGGTTCGTTTCCAGTTTCATAGTACGAGTGGCGGAAATTTGAAAACATTTCATATAAAGTCGCATATTTGTTATTTTTGAAATCCAAATATAAATCACTGTAAGGATATCTCTCCGAATTTAAGAAAACTCTAGCGTTAGTAATATTACAATTATCAAATGTACTCATGTTGGAAGTTAGTTTATTTTTTTTATCAGTTTGTAACCCGAGAATTAAGTGTCGTGCAGTTTCTAACTTTATACTACTCTTCAAAGTATAATTATGTCTGGTGGTTTGTGGAAGTAAGGTGTATTCTATAATTTCCCAACTTCTAAATGCAATAAAAATTTCCAAGTTTTTATCTAATATTTTCGTTAGCGCCAATTGTTGTGGTATTCCTACGGAAACATGTGGCACTCTCCAATAAAGCTTATCGATAGTAATTTTGGGTTTTTCCGTATCATCGACACTAGTTACCGCATCTAAGTCGTTACTACTCCGAATTAAAACTAATTCTTGCTTCATATTTAATATAATTTTTCTGTAATCCTCAAAAAATCCCATTAACATTTTAAGTGGGATGCAAACATTAAATTTATCAGTATCGGGTATAATACTATCTTTAGGAAACCATCCGGCATTTTGAAGTTTGATGCTTTCGCTTTCATTGAAAGACAAATATCCTTTAAGAGTAGAAGTCACTCCTACATTTCGAACCGAATCAAGTACAATACCGCTGAGTTCATATCGAATTTCTCTAAAGAGAAAACTGAAGGCATTATTTATTAATTTTAACTTTGTAACTGGTTTCCCATCATCTTTCCTTAGATTTCCCTCTAAATATAGAATACTTTCACTTGGTAAGGTGTAGGCGTCCAGTTCTTGGATTGGAATTCTAATTTCATCATTATAATTAAATTCAGTGGCTACGAAAGGCTGATAGTTGTGGTATTCGAAGTCAATAATTGAATTATCGACTAGAGGTTGCTGCGTGACATTTAAAATGTCCATTATATGAGTACTTCAAAACCAAGAGACTGCAGAAAAATTTTGTTCTGAGGTGTTACTGGGCTAACGCTCTTCTTATTACTGAGTAAAAATTCATCCTTAGATTTTCTTTTATAACTCCGTTTAGATATTTTTGGAATATTGTATTTAGAATTATAGCGGACTACCATCGTTTAGGATTTCTTCAAATGCAGTCTGACTGTAACGGTCTCTTGGCGGAAATTGACGACATTCGAATCTTGATCGACTATTTTAACGGTAATCGAGTTGATTGTCTTAACGCTTACTGGAAAATATAGGACGTTTAAAGGTGATTCTACTATTTTATAGCCTGGAGCCACCGTTGGAAAGAACTGGTGAATTATGTGAACAGGGCTACCATTAGAATAAGATCCAGTAGCAATATTGCAATCAATACATAAAGCATTCACCTTAATTATTTGTACTGGAAAGTCGGATTCATTTAGTTCATTAGCTATAAGAACCCTTTTCTCAAATCCCAAGAGATGCCCTATGGAATTTTCAGATGAGAAATCAATATCAACATTTGCTTTTATTTTAACCGTTGATGTATTACGATTAGCAATAATATGAATATTATTGGGATGTTCAATGACTTTTTGAAGATAATCGTTAAGGTCATCAATTTCATAAGCCCCAACAGGAATAGTTGTGGTTATATCCCCGTAAGTAAATTTGTTGTTTGTTTCATCAATGTTTGGTATTACATTGAAAGTTTCAAAATTCACCAAGCCAATAACGTAATCAAAATCGTCCTCTAAATATATTGGTGGATTGAAATCGGCGCTCAAGATGGAGGAATTTCCAGTAAGTGAAAATGTTAAAGACATGTTACACAATTCAAATGTATTTACGTAATAAACGGATTTTCCTTATTTACATACATTATATAAAAATTTTATACATAAATGTCCACAATTATTTGAATTATATGTTTGCATCTGATCATGATTATAGTTAACTTTATTCAAGCTACCATCACTAAAGAAATAACTTGTTACTTCATTTGGTGGTCTTAAGTTTCCATAACTATCAAAATAGATTATTGAGTTATTATTCTTCACATATGCTGTCCAGTGAGTACCGGGGCCTGATGATATATCCAAATTAATAATACCACATTCATTTTTTCTTATCTTTACTGGTAAAGTATTTCTCATGTATATTCCACGAAAATTTGGTATATGTAATTTTTTTACGTATCTCATTAAATCTATGTTTGTTAGTGCTCGACGAGGTAGCTTTATAGGGAGTTTTTTGAATATGGGGCTAGATATAATCCCATGCCTTTTTTGTATGGTCTTAAGTATAAACCTTTTCCTACTGCAACTTGCTCCATAGCTAAGTTATGTCTTTTATCCTCCTCAAGCTTTTGTTTTGCAGCCTTTGCGTCGTTAACAGCCTTCGCAATTCCCGCTGCGCCTCCACCAATACTTCCAAGAGCTCCTAATGCAGCAAATAAAGGAATAAGGAAAGGTAGAAAACCACCTGTTTTTGGAATGGGAATTATTCGTTTCCTTGGTGAAGAGAGTTTCTTTGTTCCTATTGATGATAAAGCTTGTTGTGCGACTTTAATAAGATTATTAGAATTACTTCCTTGAATACCACGTCGTGCTCGTTGTACTGCGTTATTAAAACTTATCTTACGTAGCCCTCTACCACGTCTCTGTCTGGAATGCTTTTTTCTACGCATACCCATTCCCAGTTTAGTTTTAGCCTTCATAATGCCTGTTATACCTAAGGCGGCAATTTTTTCTCCAACTGAAGAATCACCCGCTTTTAGCCGCTGATATGCTTTTTCTGCTAATACTTTATCAGCTTGATGTCTATTGCTTATATCTTTTGAACGGGAATAAGCAATGTCGTGCTCTTTGCAATATTCGTCTAATGGATTAACACCAATATCACCTCTCGCAATTCTCTTAGATAGTTTTGTTCCTGGGCCACAATAATTGTAGCCTGGTATATGCAATTCAAAAGGGAGTTTATCAATAAGCTTATTAATAAATCCTGACCCTCTCTTTGCAGACTTTAGTTTATGATTAACTAAGGATGGGTTGTGTACAATCATTATATAACTTGTTGAAAGTCTTATACAGAACTAAGTTTTTAGCGATGTACAATCTTATATATAGTCAAGATAATGATTTATAACACAGTTCGTTAGATTTAGTTTTACAATGAAGATCGAAAAACAAAATGTTACATTACCTGTTATTAACCAAGATGAGTGTTTGTTAGAAAATAATTATCAAAAACATGGCGAACTATTTGGGGGTTCATCCAAGCGTGCATTGATTGTTGGATGTTCGGGTTGTGGCAAGACTAATTTACTTGTCACGCTACTAATACACCCTAATGGACTCAGATTTGAGAATGTTTACCTCTACTCAAAGTCCCTATACCAACCAAAATATGAATATCTAAGAAAGTTATTTAAACCAATGAAAGAAATAGGTTATTTTGAATTTAGTGATGGAGAATATGTTATACCAGCTCAAGAGATCAGACCCAATTCAATTATTATCTTCGATGATGTAGCTTCATGTAATCAAAATATTATGCGAGATTATTTTTGTTTTGGGCGTCACAAAAATACAGACTGTTTTTATTTATGTCAAACGTACTCATCGATCCAAAAGCAACTCATCCGAGACAATAGTAATTTAATAGTAATTTTTCAACAGGATAATACAAATCTGAAACATATTTATAATGACCATGTAAATGTCGATATGTCGTTTCAATTATTCAAAGATCTTTGCTCTCTGTGTTGGAAAGACTCATTCGGATTTGTTGTTATAGATAAAGATTGTACAATAAATAATGGAAGGTATAGGAAAGGTTTTGATAATTACATCAAGTTGTAATAGTATATTAATACATAATGAGCTGAGCGAAATGTAGTGCTTATTAATAATCCGAAGCGTAAAGATGGATAAAAAGTTAGCTAAGGAACTAATAAAAACCAGAAAATCAGTGAGGCATAAATATCAGTCTCTAAAATCCGATGTCGCACAATCACAAGTTCATTTGGAGAAAAGCTTCAAACCCATTACTGAGCCATTGCAAAAATTATTACGAAACATAAAATCAGAGGTCTCAATTAAAAAAGAACCTGATGAATTTAAGTCAGAGCAAAGTAGAACTTCTACCCCTAGAAAATCCCCAGTAAATATTTTAGACAAATATATGCCCACATTGCCTATGACTGGACTTAGTTTCTTGGAGGATACTTATCAATTTGACCCAACCCAACATTCAATCGTGGATGAGCAGAATAGTAGCGATTTAGTTAATGAAGAAGTTGATAAAAGTCGTGCGTATATGCAAGAATTATCAAAATCAAGGGCTTACACAGATTATTTGGAAGCATATGAACCTTTACCAAGAACGTATATTGATGAATCTATAACAGGGGATGAATCAGAATATGATCGTACATATGGCATAACACACGATGTTGAAACTGAAAAATTTAAAATAGGTGATTCCGAATTAAAAATTGTTGGTAAAGACGTAAAAGTGAAGGACATAGTATATCCTGGTACCGTTGGGCTGTATGAATTACTGTTTAAGAAAAATCCTAAAGCTTATAATAAATCAGAATTAGATCATTATATGGATATATTAAAACGTACTAATACCTATCGCAGAAATTTTGATTCTACAGAGCAAATTCAAAGCAATAATACTATAAAGTATAGAAGTATCATAAGACCCTATTTAATAGATAAAGGTTTATTGAAATCTACTACGGTTCCAAGATCATCTTCATTTAGTAAACCACTACCACCCAATACTAGATCTCAAACTAGTATTCGCCCCAGATCTCAATCATTTAAGCAAAGTGGTGGAATGTTGAACTTATCTAACAACAAAATTGATTATGTATATTTTGATAATCCGAATGAGCTCGTGAATAGATTAAGGCTTTTAGTAGCTTCCCAAATGGCTGGAAATAATGGACACAATAATGAAATTGCCTCAATACTCGAAGAATTGAGAGAATTAAAAATTATTAAATAATGGTCACACATCTATTTTCCTCACAGTATACATCTAGCGCTCATCATGCCTATTGATAAATTTGGTAGACATATGCTTGCTTATCGGTCAACACCTTACCCAATAACATCACCTCTTTTAACTGCAACTGAAGATTTTGCTACCAGTCTATCCAGTCTTTGTCTTATACAAATTCGAGGTGTGGCAAAGAAAACATTAAACCATAAAACGTTAATTTATTACGTGTTAGATAGTGGTACTACAACATATACATTACCTATTTCAGGTACAATTGAAAGCATAAACTTACCTTTGAATGTCACAATGTTTTTAAACAATGGTAATTATGATCAGGATAATAAAACGCTCAGTAAAGGAGATAATCTATCATTTCCACTTCCAAGTGTAGACCCAAAACCACCTCTTTTTGTTGAAATTGTACTGCGTTGCCCCTTAGTAAGAAATGAGTAATATTAAAGAGGAAGTAGTTAATGAATTACATAAATCAGCCAGGAAAAATTTTCGAAGGAGACATGTCATTGTTAAAGGCTTAAACGACCTTATCCAAGCGGACCTTGTAGAAATGATCCCATATTCTAAAATCAACAAGGGATACAAGTATATTCTGGTTGTTATTAATGTATTTTCAAAGTTTGTTTGGTGTGAAGCTGTGAAAAATAAAACTGGGAAAGAAGTAACTCACGCAATGGAAAAAATTTTATCCCAGAATAAAATAAAGCCTAAAAATTTACAAACCGATATGGGTAAAGAATTTTACAACAAAGATTTTAAAGAACTAATGAATAAATTTAAAATTAACCATTACAGTACATATTCCAATTTGAAAGCAAGTGTAGTGGAACGTGTAAATCGTACTCTAAAAAACTTAATGTGGCGACAATTTAGTTTACAAGGAAACTACAAATGGATAAATATTTTATCGGACATTGTAGAAAAATATAATAACACTACACACAAAACTACTGGTTTGAAACCAAAAAGCGTAACGAAGAAAGATGAACAGCGTTTGCTGCGACATGTATATAGTCATCTGAAGACAGTAGATCCACAGAAACAAAAATTTATAGAAGGCGACTCGGTAAGAATAAGTAAATACCGAGAAGCTTTTTCAAAGGGCTATACTCCCAATTGGTCAAATGAAGTTTTTAAGATACGTAAAGTACGAAATACAAATCCCACTACTTTTATTTTAGAAGATCAGGAAGGTAATGAAATTCAAGGAGGATTTTATGGATATGAAATTCAGAAAGTAAAACATCCTGATATATATCTTGTGGAGAAGGTTTTACGAAGAAAACAGAACAAACTCTACGTCAAGTGGCTGGGCTTAAGCGGAAAATTTAATTCCTGGATTAATAAAAATGAATTAGTATAACACATGTAAAACTTATTCTAATTAAATAAAAAAAATTATTTGTTATATGTTGTTTTTATTTCAAATCTTTCATTAAATATATTACATCTGTGATTTGTATCTAAAATAGGATCAAGTAACTTTGAGGCTGCCTCGATTCTTCTACAAAAGCGAAATCTGTCCACTGCCAAAAATTCCCAATATTTCTTCCTAGTCATACTATAAGCAAAACTCCATGTAATTAGATGATGCAGTTCATTATACTTTTCATTAAACGTTACTTTCTTCATTACACTGTTGTACTACATACGCTTTCAAAGACATCAGGATAAGTATAAATTAATTCCAGAATCATGCAGATATTTTCACTTTTTGGATTATCTTCTGGTTTAAGTATATTTAGAGCATTTTCAATAATATTACCGCTTTGACTTTGTAATCCTCTACGTAAAATCTTGAAATAGTTTTCAAATTGTAGATTTTTTATCATTTCGATTCTGTAGTTCACTAGGGGTAGTATTTCTATTAAACAACATACTGTTTCATATGCCAAATATATGTAGTTATCTTCTTTTGAAATTCTAATCACTCGAGCATTTGAAAACTGATCGAAATGTATGCAAATGTTTCCCTCGTGTATTGTATCTGGTTTTTCATTGTAATACAGGAAATTCATGATTACTCCTTGATGAGTTAAAAATTTCTTCCAATCAGCTTCATTGAAAACCACTTGATCACCTTTGTTTCCAGATAACGTTACACAAGGTACATAACCAAAATCACATGAAATTCCCACCGAAACAAACTTGCACTTGGATTTATTTAACTTATATTTTCTCTCACCGATTACTTTTGGAGTATTATCTTCTTTCTTGAACTCAGGTAAACTTGATGGAGTATCCAGCTGAGTCACATAATGAGCGAAGAAATTTAATGGTCTAGACATTTTTGACGACTAATACATGCTAGGAATATGTCATGAGTTATATATGCACTCCCCCCACCAGTTTAGTCACTTCTGGACAGATGTTCTAAACCTGATAAACAAATGTTACATCTGTTCCTTAAATATATACATCTAGCCGGATATATGACCTGACTTGTCTAGACAAGTTTTAACCATATGTGGAAACATCTGTTCCTCAAATGCTTACTTCTAGCCAGATGTAAATGTCTAGACAAAAAAATTAAAGCATATGTGCACCAGATGTACACTATGTGGTCACTAGACAAAAAATTAAAGCACATGTGCACCAGATGTACACCATGTGGTCATTAGATGAGCTTAACTGTGGGAATAGTACGTTGGATTGATCCCCACGACGCATGTTACTACCTCCCACCTTTTATCGTACTTGAAACGTCTCCAGATGTAGATTGCAGATGATTCACTGCTTCCGTTTGTGGTGGGGGATTTGCTTTTAAATAGAGATTAAATGAGATTCTTTGAGTAATACTTACTATCTGTTATATCACCGTGAACAGTTATGACTGATATTAGATGCGAATCTTGGGACAGTGATAATTTTTCAAGTTATGCTCCTTTGCAAGACATACAAACCAAAAATATTTTGAGAAGTGCTTATTCTGTAATTGGGAAGTCTAAGAAAGTCAAAAAGGATTTCCGACTTGCGGAACGAGAAAGACTACGTAAGCTTGACGAAGAAAAGAAAAAAATTGAAATAGACAGTGCAGAAGAGAACTTAATTTCCGAAGACAAATAAAAGTGACTGTCAAAGTCCATCATGGAGATCGAACAAGTTTTTTTTTCTGATGATGACGGCATACAAGAAGACAGTACAGAAATTGATGATAAAATAAATAGAAGTGTCTCAATGAACAGTTTTAAATTTTTGAATTATAATGCTTTTCAGAAAGTGTGCGTAACTCAGTACATTTTAGTTTTGGATGAAAACAATCTATGTTTAACATGTTTTTATGAAGCAGTTTCAGGGTTAGACTTTGATATTGATGGACGGCACAAAACTGAACATTTAACTGGTAGTGTTAACGAACTTATTCCAAAATGTGTTTCTTGCATTATTTGTGGATTAAATTTATACCAATTCTGTCTGATTGAATTTTGTAATATGTGTAATAATATATAATCAATAAAATAGTTATACTTCTAAACTCTATTTAAACTTTATACCTTTCTCTTCCCACCTATAAGCAAAAAATAATATGTATTTCATACCGTTAAAAATATCTCTGTGTTTAAATTATTAAGAACTGAAGTCTTACGCCATCTGTATTATATTAAATTTATGAAATAAATCAGTAGCTAAATGTATGTGGACATCTGGCTTTGTAAATTGAATAAGTTGTGAATAAATTAGTAAAAGCCACAGATGGCAATGTATGTTTCAATTTCGTTCAAAGGCGTGCTATTTATAGCCTTTGGTGTTGACTCGATGTAAGGCGTTATAATATTTCTAAAAGCCTCTATTTTCGAAGCCTGTACTTAATTTAATTTAATAGGTATATTGTGTTCTATTTACTGTGAAATCAAGTGATTAATATACCTCTATTTCACAGAAATTATATGAGTGAAGTTATTCTGTTAAACTAAGGTGATTTTGTGAAATTTAAATGTGTTCACCTGCATCCTATAGGTACATTCTACAGGTGTTTTCTGTGAAATTTAAATGTGTGTATATTGGATTACCTTAAATGGATTACTTTATATGATTTTTCGTAAGTAGACCACTTTTTTTAGTATTATATTGAAGAAGAATTAGACCATTCTTCAGAAAGGTAAATTAATTAAAAAAATATCAGTGATTTGAATTTACTGTAATTTAAAGTAGACTTTTTCGACATTTATCACTCTATGGTTTTAGTATAAGGTAGACAATAATAGAAAATTCAAGAACCCAAATAAATTTATTAGCGAAATATACAATTAAAAAAATGAAATATGGTTTTTTCACAAACAATTCAATCAATTTCGAATTTACAATAATAATAATTAACACTTCTAATCTAATATAAAACTAAGTAGCACATTATTATATGTATATATATTTTAGTTAAGCATGTTCAACATAATGGAAGCAATAATTTAAACAATTAAACAATTAAAGTTCGTCAATGTTGTGTGCTACTTTAGAACCAATTAAAATAGCCTGATTTATATTGTCTAATGCCTGTTGAACTCTTGCAATTTTCTTCTGGTACTTCTTTAATTTCTTAAGAATGTCTAATTTTTTTCGCTGTTTTTTTTGCACAAAACCATTACTCCTTTTAATGAACTGCTTTAATTCGGTTATGTATTCATTACAAGATTCTTTCTCCGCTGCCACGTCTGTAAAATGATTAAATGTAACGTCACTTTCATTTTCGTCGCTATCGGTAATGTCCTCATATTTTTGGGTGGAGATTGTGATAGGAGGTACCTCCAATTTCATGGCGGTGTCTTCATGGTCACTTTCTTCGTATTGGCTAATATTCTCATATTTCGGCGTAGACGTTGCAATGGGATTAGGTAATTTTCTTGATGTGCCGATGGGCTTTATTTTAGAAAAGGATCCATTTGTAATAACAAAATCGCTTTCACAACTTGTATTTGAATTGTCACAATGTTTGGACGTACTAGGTATTTCTTCAAAATTTGTATGGTTCGCTAATAATCTTAAATGTTGTAAGATTTTCATTGATTTCCCCTGTTGAGAAACTGCTGTCTGCTTCGAGGAACCGGCAATAACTTTCATTATTCTAATTGTATATCTCTCTAATAAATTTATTTGAACTGAGCTCTGAATATTGTTGGGGATATTTATTATATCGTAGTTTGATAAAAATGTTACCCCTACTAAGAAGCTCCCCCAGTATTAGATTTTTATGCAATATTAATTCCCGGTCATACAGCAGTAATGTTGAATTTTTTCACTAGAATGTGTAACCGCGTTGGTAGCTTCTAGTTCGCGGATATTTATTTATATATTTATTTCAAGCAACTGTTAAACCCCCTGGACTCAATTATTTCTAGGCGTGTGGGATTTGAACTTTATAAACTTTGCGAATCTGTTTTTTGATCATGTCTCATAGACAGATATTTTAACTTGCAATATACATATTTTATTGTCCTATAAACTCTTGGAAATATGAAAACTTGTTGGTAACTTTAGAGAGCCATATGTCATGCCTTTTACACATCCTATATTTCCCAATCGTATTAAATATATCGTGTGTAATATATTTGTTTAAATACATCAAATCGCCCACCTCTGATATATATAGGTCATTACCCCCTACCTTGACCTTGATCACTGATCATGCTCCGTTGCTCCGTTATTGTTCTCATTACCTTACTACTTACCTGTTTATTTTTCGTATTAAAATATTTTTTTTCCATAATTTCGACTTCTTCGGATTTCCTGATGAATTCGGCACAAAAACAAGACTCACCAAGAAAACAAGATTCACCAAGAAACGAAAGGGCTTCACACTCCTGATGAAGACTCACCTCCTGCTGAGTGACCAGGTCGCTATCAAAGTAAACTTTTTACTTCTCCGTTAACTGTAACTGTTAAAACGTGAAAACTTTTGGTTGGAAGTCTAGTGTACGTCTCTAGCGCAAAGCTCCCCAGACACACTTCTTCTTCAGTCTGTTGGCTGCCTCAGACATTAGCCAGTCTGGCGAGAAGTTTTTTTGCCCTCATTCCATTCTTCCCCGCTTGAAAAAGCGCGGGTATAACCCCTCCCGACTATTAATCGGTTTTCGTCACGTCGCCTTCCATTTGTAACAGTAAATCCATATTATGCCTCCACCCGCTTTTATTAGTTAAATGGGTTGCATACCTAAGGTAAAATTAATTACGTTGTCCAAACGTTATAATTAACCGTTTTCCTTATTTGTTTTGTTATTTAGGTTGTTGATAAAAAATACCACGACACCGTCACACATTTTACCTCTACATCTCCAGTTTCCTTATCACCATGGCCATGGAATTGTTTTTATCCATGTTGGCAGGCCAGCGTAACCTTTTGCCAGAAAAAAACAATCGATAACAGAGGTAGTTTAGGTGCATTTTCCTTCCGTGCTGTAATTTGATTTTCCTCCTAACTGACACTTTTAATAAAAATCATCAAAAGTTGCGAGTTCGCTAATTGCTAGAGGAAAAAACATTCAAACCAGACACACACACACATGCACGTAGCTGATTTTCCATTTCCATTTGTATACTGTTTGCGAAATTGTCGGCTCTTAGCTTGTTGGGAGGCATAACCTATTCGCTGTGTTGTACATGGATTTAATTAAACTCGGTGGAGTGGTGCACCATGCAAATGACACAAAAGGGGAGCATATAGAATAAAATGTATCGTTTTATTGTGAAAATAAAGAGTGAACCGGGTAAAGGCAGAGTGTTAGGCTTCCTATCCGGCCAATTGAGCATACCGAGCGTATCCAAGAGAAGTTATCATAAAAGGCTCATCGGACACCAGTGTTGTACGGTCGGAACGACTGCAGACGAGGCAATATCTGCAGAACAATCGATTTCTCTGCTATGACCTGTAATGTTTGGCCTCAGTTTTCCTAAATTAAATGCCATGGCTGCCTATGCACTCTATAAGGCAAGGAACAAACGTCAATTACATTCGCCATTATGCTGTGCTTCTGTCATAAAATCAATTACGCCATTGTGAAAACAAGGGAGATTCCTAATGACCCAGAGGGACCACTCGCAACGTTCTCGATTGGTATTTATGTACGAATTTAAATTACTCTTACAATCTGAATAATACCTCCAAACACAGGGTGTCACGTTATAAATGATACACAGCTCAGGAACAAATAAAAACAGGGTGTCACGTTATAAATGATACACAGCTCAGGAACAAATAAAAACAAACGAAAACACGCATTCCATTTACTCATTTAGGAGTTACAGTCACTCGACGATTTATTGTTATGGTTATTATTTCGCGCGGTACCAGAAGAAATATGTCCGACCCTGTACATGGTCCAAGAGCGCAATATGCTAGTTTTTGATTAAATTCTTGAAAACAAATATCTAAATAGTTGGACGCGCAATATTTCATTAGAACATGCTTCCGCTTTGTTCTGCAGTTATATAAAACACGCGGTAGTGCCAACTGAAATTTCTTTCGTCATGTATCTTCCCCACGTTTTTCGCTACAGATGGCATTTAAATTCATTCGCGTTTGTGTAATTTAGAATTTAAAAAATCGAGACTAGTGAACGCATACTTAGGGTTTTATTTATAGCGCCGCTTTATCGCACGGAATTACCGAGTCTGCTAAATAGAGCAAATATTGTCCTCTTGTTGTTTCAGTATCAAACAATCGCAAATTTCTTTCCTGAAGCTTTTGTTTATTTTTTAAATGCAGGTGCATTATTGTAATAAATAACTGCCATAATCCAGAAAATAATATCTATTAGTTTTATAAGAATCCTATTACCGCAACCAAGTTCTATAAACTATAAGTTTTATAAGACTAAGAGTTCTATTAGCGCATACAAGTTATATAAGTGATATAATAGAAGAATTGGAATTAATACTGTCACCTTTATAAACCGCTTATAAACTTTAAATAGCGAGTTATAAAAGACTAACAGTTTTATAAGAGTAGCAGTCCTATTACCGCATACAAGTTATGTAAATAACATAACAAAAGCATTGGAAATAATACAGTCACCCTTATAAACCGCTTATAAAATTTATAACGTGAATTTCATAAGTTAGTTTTATAAAACTAACAGTTTTAAAACATTAACAGTTTTATAGCACCCACAGTTTTATAAGACCAGCAGTTCTATTACCACATACGTGTTTGATAAAATAGAGGGATGAGAAATATCACTGCCACCCTTACAAACTGCTCATAGAGCTTAAAAAGTAAGAGTTATAAGACCAACAGTTTTATAAGACTAGGTAATCCTATTACCGAATACACGTTATACAACTAATAATAATAGGAAAATTGGAATTAATACAGTCACCTTTATAAACCGCTTATAAATTTTAAATAGCGAGTTATAAAAGACTAACAGTTTTATAAGAGTAGCAGTCCTATTACCGCATACAAGTCATGTAAATAACATAACAAAAGCATTGGAAATAATACTGTCACCCTTATAAACCGCTTATAGAATTTATATCGTGTATTTCATAAGTTAGTTTTATAAAACTAACAGTTTTAAAACATTAACAGTTTTATAGCACCCACAGTTTTATAAGACCAGCAGTTCTATTACCATATACGTGTTTGATAAAATAGAGGGATGGGAAATATCACTGCCACCCTTACAAACTGCTTATAGAGCTTAAATAGTAAGAGTTATAAGACCAACAGTTTTATAAGACTAGTAATCCTATTACCGAATACACGTTATACAACTAATAATAATAGGAAAATTGGAATTAATACAGTCACCTTTATAAACCGCTTATAAACTTTAAATAGCGAATTATAAAAGACTAACAGTTTTATAAGAGTAGCAGTCCTATTACCGCATACAAGTTTTGTAAATAACATAACAAAAGCATTGGAAATAATACTGTCACCCTTATAAACCGCTTATAGAATTAATATCGTGAATTTCATAAGTTAGTTTTATAAAACTAACAGTTTTATAGCACCCACAGTTTTATAAGACCAGCAGTTCTATTACCACACACGTGTTGTGTAACTGATAAAATAGAGGGATGGAAAATATCGTCGCTGCCACCCTTACAAACTGCTCATAGAGCTTAAATAGTAAGAGTTATAAGACCAACAGTTTTATAAGACTAGGTAATCCTATTACCGAATACACGTTATACAACTAATAATAATAGGAAAATTGGAATTAATACTGTCACCCTATAAACCGCTTATAGAGCTTAAATTATGAATCGTGCAAAGGTAATGGACACCTTTATTAAGTAGTAAATAGCAGCGAGAGACTGATTACCACTCACTATATAACCATCTTATTGCACCAGTTTGCTCACATCTGTGTAGCCTTGGTAGTATTTCCGATACCATTATAAAACTTGCTTAACATTATTGCAGTAATACTGTTAGTTCAAAAGTTTCTGCATTATAAAATTATGTATTTGTCTGGATAATAGAACCCGCACGAATGTGAATCTACCTAACAAACCTAAACAGTTTTATAAGACTAACTGTCCTATGACTGCATACAAGTTATATAACTGAATTCAATAGAATGATTGGATATAATACAGTTACCCTTATAAACCGCTTATAGAACTTCTTATAAACCACTTATAGAACTGAAATAAGAAATCGTGTAAAAGTAACGAACATTTCTAATTAATAGTCACAGAAGAGTAAGTAACAGAAACAAACCGACCACCGTCCCATTTTGCTCACATCTTTATAACTTTGGAAATATTTTCGTTACCATTACAAAACTTTTTAGCAACTGTTGTGAATAAATTCAAGTTTTTTTAATGTGTATGCTTTGTATGTGGCGTTTTCACTCTTACACACACATTCCAGGACATATAATATCCTTTTCCTTGATATAGCAGTAAAATAAGGAATTATGTGGGTATACGGGTATTGGGTGGCCAATATATACTCTTGCGATGTTATAAATATACTTTAGAGATTCAGTATTAACATACACATGAGCCAGATTTCATGCGGATTTATTACTACAGTAAATAAGACCCTTATACTACCAAGCGTCTCTTAAAATGAAGCAGTTAAGAATTAATGAGAATCTTTTTTCGCATCTCTCAGGAAATATTGCACAAATATGTTCGGAACATCAAATTTATGTGTACTTGGTGAGAGGAGGCAATGTTTGAAAAACATTACATGGTTACAAAGTTCTCTGTAACTCCTGGAATCTTGTTAAGTTGTCGAAACAGGGGTTTTTAAGATAATACCAAATCCGCTTTCTTAGACTGGAGTTCTGGAGAGCCGTATTATTAGTAGAGTCGTTTATGAGATGGGTGTTTCTTTCCTTCGTATAAATCTAACTGGGCGTAATAATATACTCGGGCGTAACAAAGTGAGGTATTCTTTGCTGGTTTCCCCATACGCGCAATATATTATTCTGGCATCCATTTAATCGAATTAAATCCAGTTAAAGAAGATATGCGAAACACCCTGTGTAACAGGAAGTAAGAATGTTGCATCCTACCAGCGTACACGCGTTGTTCTTTTACAAGTTTAAAGGAAGAGATTTTTTGCTGAAAGCGCCCCGTGGCAATCAGGCCCTCCAACGCTCATTAAAACAAGATGACTGATATGTATTATTCAGGCCTGATTGTTTGTAGAGGAGATAACTTTTCTTCTTGCTGCTACCCTCAGAAAAAGGTTCTTTGTGTCTACTTCACTCTATACAAAACAGAGTACAGAAATGTGATAAGCAACAAAGAAGCTAGGAGAGAACTATATTATTCAGTTTCGTTCACAAGATGATCATTCCACCCTCGAGAATGAAATATGTTGCCTCGGAACGCAAACTAGGATGCTACAAGTAGAGCACGTTTTAAATTGTTCCGTGATATTTTAATGTCGATAAAAATGTGTTTAGAATGTAGCGCAATCTGTTGTGGTATTATTTAAATTCGGTCGAACACTGCTAAAAATAAACAGGGGATCATATCGCTCCAGTTACTAGTTACTACTCAAGAAATCCATCTAATAAATAATTACCTATAGTTTTCAGTTAAATTAGGCAGCTATTTATTCGCTAGCACAGTGTACTGGGGAGGGCAAGCTTGGTCACACTGTCTACCCAGGACTGGGTTCAATTCCAACTCCGGTATTAACAATTTTAATGGGTATTGTCTATGTGACTACGTTTTTTGAATATGTAGCGCACATCCCGAACAGCTTTGGCTTTCAATTTGTATTATAGAACTATTTGGCTCGTTATAGAATCATTATAGAGCTCTTTCGTATGTGTTAACTACTGCGAATTAATATATAGCACAATTTAGCTCTTAATGTAGATCTCACAGGAACATTAATAATGAAGAAACTTCATAATACCTGGTAGCACAAATTGCAGAATCAACCAACATAAGTCTTATAATAGTTCTATAAGCAACCTTTATGTAACGCCTATAAAGTAATTTGGGCACGTAATTAGGTACTTGAAGCTCTGTTATAGTAATTTTAGAAGTATGCAAAGGAGGATGACAACATTTATAACATAACCTTTATAAAACGGTTCTATAATCAGGTCCTTATATCACCAACTCGCCATTTAGAGCCGATTAAACGATAATGCCGCTATAAACTGTTCATGAGGAAAATTAGATGGATGTAACATGTGGCAGTAAAACATTAGCGAAGTGACTGATATAACGGTTATATAATCAGGCTCTTATATCACCAAATTGTCGTTTATGGCTGATTAAACATAAATGCGCTAAAACTTGTTTATAATAATAATTAATTGGTTAACGCTAAGAACGTTTCTAAAACCTGATAGTATGACATTGAAAGGGTAACCAATATAAGTCTTATAATAGTTCTATAACCAACATTTACGTAATCGTTATAAAGAAATATTTCATTTGAAGCACTGTTAGTTATTTTAGGATTCTTCAAGGGAGTATAAAATAACCTTTATAAAACAGTTCTATAATCAGACTCTTATGTAACCAACTTGCCGTTTAGAGCCGATTAAACATAAATGCTGCTAAAAATTGTTTATATAACAAATTAGTTAGTTAGTGAAAATGGTTCTAACACTTGGTAGTAAGTATAACATTAAAGAAATAACCGACATAAGGCATATAATGGTTCTATAAATGACATTTTGTAATCGTTATATATAAATCTGTTATTTGAAGCTAAGTTAGGACTTTTTACGGGAGAATAAAATAAATTGCATTAAGCAGTTCTATAATCGGACTCTTATATCACCAACTTGTCGTTGAGTCTTATAATGGTTCTATAACCAACAGTTACGTAATCGTTGTGAAAAAATACGTACACAAATTTACTTGAAACACTGTTGTAATTATTTAAAGGTTCTTTAGGGAATGATAAAATAATCTACAGTTCTATAATTGTCGCATAGGTAAAATTAAACATTGACACGGTTAAAAACGTCTATGGAGAAATTTTTTTCAATACTAAATGAATTATCCTAGTTGGGACAGGATAACCTGTGATCCTGTAGCCTTAGCTGATGTTAGCAGATACGAATCTTACTGACGTTTCCGCAATCTTTCGCCTGGCGCCGCCGCCAGGAATAAAAACGGAACCTCTCATCCCTTTCAAGCAGAATTTTTGCAATGCTGCGTGTTCGCCGCTCGGTGACTGGATGTGGAGGTCCCCAGGCAATATGTGTATCGACGCATTCTAATGAGTCCGGAAACGGAAACTGCGAGCTTTATACGCTCGTGCAACCAGTGACGTTGAGGGCCTGAAATATTCTCTTCATCTGTTCCTGTACAGGACGCTCCGGATTACGTTTGAAGCTTGTTCACTGCTCGGTCGATTGTTAAATCGTCGAAAATTTAATCTTGGACTGATCTTGAAACGATACAAGCAACCTTGGATAAATTTAGAATTAGTTTATTTGTTTATTAATAATTGCGATTTTAAAGTCAATCACTTGGCTTGTTACCATTTTATAATCATTTATTTAATATTCCGAGAATCGTTCATTTTTAATGTCGATATAACTGATGTTTACAAATTCTGAGGCGTTTTTAAATAAAGACTTTTTCTGGGTAAACAATCAATGTATCTGCAAAGTGTTTCCGCTGTAAATACATATCGATTGAAAGGAAACAAGAGTTCAATGGCTGTCTGCAAATATCGCAGAATTTTATATTAACGTTTTGTATCCTATATTTTTATGTGAAATATAGCGAGCCATTGTCTGCTAGTAAATGGGAGTCAATCCCTGTATTTATTGCTTTGTTGAAATACATGTAAATTTATAATTTAAATAACTACAAATGGCGGACTGTTGCAAACTGCAAAGGCTCCGATTTTAAATATGAAAATTAACTATACGCACCACATAGTTACACAGGGTCGGATGAGGTTTCAGGTTTTCCAAAAAAGTCAATATTTTCTTTTAATTTCCTAATTTGTTAAATTATTTCTCAAGTCAAGTCTCAAAACATTAACTCAGTTTTAACCACTTGAATTTGGGAGGTATAACCCCCTGTCCCCGAATTTTTTTAGCGCCAGACCTGTCAATATTTTTTTGTGGAATATTTCAAATATTTTGAAAGATTTTATTACACCCCCATTTAAACCTTTCGGTTGTCTATTTTACTGACCAAGAATTAAACAGTTTCAAAAGCTTCACATGATTGGCCTACGACGTGTATCGCAACTTGAAACAAACGCATACCTACCATTAAAATAACAAATTGTTTTATACGTCATGCGAGAAGCCAGCGATTCCTTCCATTTCCTGCCCAGAGACTAAACACAAAAAATATGTAACGTGTATCCTGGAAATGTCTGGAGAATAGGCATTGAATATCCCATTAAAACTCGTGTGACATGTAGGGTATCTCTTTAAAATGAGGACGGGAGTGCTACGCATGGAGAATACGTACGTAGGTAGATTTCATCCGAGGCCGAATTTAACTTGGCTCAAAGTGAAGCTAGAAACGTAAAGCTGGTGATAACGACAGAATGATTGCCGAGGGATGGCTTGGTCAGATAAGGTTTCCTTGGCAAACAGAAAAGACGAAACGTTGAAACGTCGATTCACTTACTAGTCGGATGCAGCGGCGGCCCGTAACGCGCGCCGGGGCGGCGAATGATGCTCTCGGTCAAATTCGATTTTTTAAATCGGGATTAAATAGAATAAGAGACAAAAGAGCAAATTTGTTTAAACATAATCTTAAATATAGGAAACATCTCAAAAAACTTTTGAAGGACACGGTGAGAATCATAATCATATGTTGCCGGAACGTTGCAAATATTAAAATCATTTTCATATTTTTTATTTTACTGTGAGGTAAATTAAAAAAGTCCTAGATCGAAAATTATGTTCAAAGTTAAGATAACTAAAAGTAAAACTTATCGATGTTAAGGTAACTTTACATCACCATTGCTTTCATAAGATTATATTATTATTGAAAGTGCAATGTTACTATAACGTTACTTTAACATTATATTTGTAATGTAAATGCAATATCGTCTTTTTATGTGAAATATAGCTTAACATTATAATTTGAATTTATGAAATTATATAATTTTAAATTAGTATTGATTGTTACGTTAATATTACAAAATCACAAATAGCAGTGATGTAAAATTGGTGTCAGATCAATATTATTGCAATGTTGGAGTAACATTACAATTGTCATTCAACTTTACTATTACAAATTAAGAATGTAACGTGGAAATGTTGCAGAATTGATACAATTTCCTTAATATAATGCATTGTGGTAATTTCCATATTCTTTATGTTACTGTGAGGAACTTTGCAAACACTGGAAATATTACCTACAGATATAGATTATAATTTTAATGTAGTATTGCATTAATATTACTTTCTTAACGATGCAATAACATTACAAATACGATTGTTGTAGCATTAAATTAACGTGAAAGCAACATCATGAAGGTAATGTGAATGTAACATTACCTTAACATAGTAATTATAACATTAAAAAATTTCAAATGATAATATTTACAAATGCATTACAATTTTAGAATAATATTGCGATGATTACGTGGCATTAATATTTCGGTTACAAATTCTACGTGGTAGTATTGCAAAATGAAGTCGATTCGTTATAAATATAAAAAGTACTTACCACGTTTGTTATGTTACCATGAGGTAATTTGCAAAATATTTATATAAGAAATTAAAAATTAAATTGTACAAGTACATGTAGATTACAACGTTGAGGCAATGTTACATCGCTATTATTTTTATAACATTGCATTAACGTTGTTGTATAACGTCGCAACAACATTATATTTGCAATATGAAGGCAATGTTATAAAGTCAAAGCGAACGTAATATTACTTTAATATTACAATTGCAATGTAACAAATATCTGATTACAACTGTGCAATGTATTACGAGTTATATACCAAACGTGGTGTTGCAAAATTAATGTAATATAACAAAGTATTAACATTACGTCAATCTACGTAGAAATAACACATTTTTAACATTATTCTAGAAGGTGTTTACCTGCTCATGCCCTTCTTACAAATATCATAATCGTACGCTACTGCTCTCCTGTGAGAGGACTCTACGTAAATACCAACACGATGTTTGACTTGTAACTCATATGTGCCTTTACAAAAAGATTCCCTACTTCTATTTACTCTCTTTATTACAAATGGTGTATTCCACCGGTTAATGCTTTTGGGAATGTAAATATCGCGAGCTGTAGTTATAATTGTGATTGTCACGAACTTACCATGATTACAAACACATGAGTAAGTCTCGGAGGTTTTTAATTTGGTAACGTCTAAAATGTGCATTATCGTTAAGATCTAAAAAACTAATTTACCAGGGATGTACCAGCGCAATATAATAGTAACATTATAATTATGTGTTAGTATTGGGCCTTCTGGTATCATTGGCCACCGAGTACATAAATCAATTCGTACGAATTTAAAATTCCGAAACTCCTCAACCGTGGAGGTAAGCACATAGAGCGCAGAGTAAATATTTAATAAAGAAATGCCGCATATTTTTTTTGATAGATCCAGAGCGCGACACCAAAAATGAATACTAAAACATTATACGTTCAATGTAAAATATACTTCCCAAGAGGTTTGTCTGAACGTTAGGAAAGAAAACACTTTCACGAGATACGGTTATCAATGTATACGGGGAAATACAAAAAAATCTCTAGAGATATATTCAATATTTCAGCGGCATATATTATGGACATGTCTATGCGGTGTTTGTTTGGTATGCGCTTTATTTAATTGGGTTTTCCGCTGAGATGTGCGTACGTGCTGCGCCAATTTGTTTTACAGAAAATTTTTTACCAAGCATAAAAAAATATTTGCACTATCCCCTAGTAATTCCCCCTTTTGGTAAATTTACAAAATAAGCTTAATTTGCTGTTAAAAACGTACATTATTTAAACGTATCGTAAATGGTACGTCGACGTAATGTTATTTCGTTCGTTTGTGCGCTGCGGCATTTTATGTTTGAGATAATTAGTTGCTGAAAGCTGCGACTTAGTAGGGTTAAGTAAACAAGAGGTTATTCATGAGCACATCACCAGGAAGATCCAACCTTCATGCGGCGACGCGTTATTATTCATTCTACGAAAAGTAATCAACTTATTGCGGAGTTACCTAATATAATTAACCAACAAATGCGATTACAATAATAAGCAGCCGGCTGCCTAAACATCCTTCAGAGAAATTAGGTTTTATTTAAAGAGGTGTTTCCGTTCCAGCATTGTCTTCCTCGCCCGAAAACAAATTTATTTAGACAGCTATTTCGAATTGTTTTGAGCCGAGTTGAACATCTGACGAACCTCCGATTACTTCTGGAAGGACACGAAACAAACGTTGAAATCTGTCATTAATGTAAATGTTTAAATCCGTTACTAAAGATTGTTAAAACCTTAATCCGTGTCCGTTTGATCCTATTCTTTCTGCAAAACAGTTTAGAAATTTACTTCCGTCGTCAGATATACCGAATAACTATCGTAAGTTATGCAACGCGCTTGGACTGGGCAGATTTAGCCCGAGGTATTTGGCGGCAGGGGCTGGCAGCTTTATTTCTTTTGATTCCTTCAATTTTAAAGAAGAAACTCTAATTTTTCTTTATATCTCTTTACCCCGAAACTTTGTCGGACTTTCTGCCCGATATCTAGAGAAAAAAAACTTTTCATTACATATTATTATCATTTTTTTAACCTATTATTCTTTCGAGTGCGTAAAACTAATTAGTTGCCCAGACCACTAATATTGGCAATCAACCCCAAGACCCCTGTATACATCCGTTTCTCCACTGCAGTTCGCCCTCGCCTGATGATTCAGCGCTACCCATTCAAATTATTTCCCCGCTCAGTTAAATAAAATGGATCCGTATGTCTTTCCGTGATTAGCAATAAATTCTATCGGATTTAATAACGAGCAGATCTGGGGCCGAGGTGGCTGCGGTAATAAGGAAATTACGATGGCTATCTGCGAAGAAATCTTGTTAGAGCCGCCTCCTTTTCACAGAATAAACAAAATTCCTGCGTGGAGATGGGTGTAGAATAATGCGAGTATCAGAATGATAGAACGGGATGATATTGAACTGAATCCCTCGCATTTTAACACCGGTCCAGATATTTTAGTGATAAATTGTTGTAAAGAAGTAATATAATCCGGGATTCCGTTTTGGGTCTGGATCAGATGTTTTCTGGGGTAAGATGGATATTTTTAAAATGCATATTCGGGTTAAGTAGTATTTTATCGCCCACCTTTTATCACTGTCAAATTTCAATTGAAAACTAACTGTGCATCAATCAAAATATCAGACAGAAAGAGCGTACACGTATATTTCTACGTTTGTACTGGGAGAACCTGAAAAATGGCTTTGTTTTGTTTCTGGCATAATGGATACGCGATTTATACAAATGCGGCTGTGACAATGGCATTGCTTTGGACCGCTCGGCCTAAATGGCAGTTCTCTTTCGCGAATAAATCTGCTGTAGCTACAATTTAGGTATTATGCAATTTTAACGAAACGATACATTATGTTACAGTTGAGGCTTTAAGCTACTTAAATATTGATTCGATCGAAGAGGGATGAAAAATTAAATCGTAGGCAACTTGAGGTCGTTGTTTTTTGGTTCAAAGATAAAAATTATGTTTCCCTCCGGGGGCATCGTAGCCTTTTGGGTTTATTGTGCTCTCCTTGTCGGATTTTACTCCAACCCATTCATTTTAGCACCTCAGCGAACGAGAGAGAGCTAGGGTTCCACTATCAACTGAAGTCATACACTCAGACTAAATTCTACCTCTCGAACGAGACCCACGCTTGTGGGTACCATCTCCACTTGCTAACTGCCAGTTATTTGTGTTGCCCTAGACCACCATATTAACTGATACGAGTAAGAAAGGCATTTGCTTAAAACCAAAAAGAAAAGGTCTCTGCACTTCGTCCAATAATAGTTATTTAACTTATTGAACGCCCCATGAATACTTTACTTTCTGTTACGCGACGTATCGAATTTATTAACACCGACGAATCACTTAGTCCCCCCATTTGGCAGGTTATCGGTCTCTTAGGAAACGTTTAAGGACATATGATTATTTGAGAAACCCTACTTATTATTCTATGTTCTGCGAATGATCCGAGCAAATGGATGCTGAAAATAAGGGTTTTCCGAGTACCATTCATGTAAATTATGTTGTTATTCAATTTGCGGTAAACAAGGCTCATTCGTACGTAACACGTATTATAAAGTATCCTGGTGACCTTAATTCTCGGGCTGAATCGCAGACGAACCCCAGATCGTACAATTGAAGCGCAAATTTCAAACCTGCAATTTTTATCGAGTGCGAGTGGCACTGATTTAGGTAAAATATGTCGCTTCAACCATTAGGATTTATATTGGGCAAAATAAATAAATAACTTGTCCAGAGAAAAGGAAAGTTATTCATGTATTCTAAGGAGGGGCCATAATAAGGGCCCTATAAAAATTTATGACCGTCCTGATTTATTTCGTGAATGATATATGGATAACTATGTAGAAGGGATACTCTGTATTGATTTCAATATGCGGGACAGCGCAAATTTTGCATTTACTTCCTTTATCTGTTTTTGTCTTTTGTGCTTACTGACATCGTACAAGAGGTTTATGCGTTGCTACTCCACAATAATGACTTGCCAGGATTAGTGGCATAGACAATTGTATTCGGTGTATCTGTAGGGAATCGTGCTACCAAAGTCGATAAAGAATCAAGTGGAATTAACAGCATTAGCTTCTATTTCGCTGGTCTGGTTTTACAGAGAACATAATTTGATTAACCGTACGTAGAGCGATGAAGGGCTCAATATACATCGCCTTTGCCCAATGGCCACTCAGTCACGGAATCCTGTTTATACTGGGTTTCAAAAGCTTTAAGAAAGACAGGTTTTACAACCAGCCGCGCTTTGTGATTTTACCAAGGCGTGGGATTTTCTTTGGAATCGGTATTTTGGCGATAAGCCATGCTTTTATTTAATCACATATTCGACTGTGATTGCGTTTTATTTTGGCGGTGTATTTTTGTTTAAAATATCAATTGGTAATTACTATTTTAATGTCAGGTGACAATATTCTTATTAGAAATATTTGTTGTGGTAAATAAACGAAACTTAGGAAACATAGCATTTCCTCTTCCCTGGTTTTTGGGGTTACTAGATCTTAATTTTTTTGGTCTTAGTGGAACTGAGATTCTTTGAGGATTAAGAAATAAATAAAACATAACATTTTCTCTTCCTGGATCTTGTTTCGCGACTGTTCTTGTAGAAAGAAGCAATTCTTTTAAGGGCGCAAATTTAAAAATTAAAGCATATTTTCTTGAAGTTGGTAGAACTGGATTTTTTGGAGTTAATAGAACTGAGATTCTATGAAGACAAAGAAACAAAGAAAACGTAGCACCTTCCTTTCCCTGGTCCTGTTTTGCAACTGTTTTCATACAAAGAAATGATTCCCTAAATTACAAAAATGCAAAAATTAAAATACAATTTTTTGAAGTTAATAGAACTGAATTTTTTTGGAATCAATACAACTAGGATTCTTTGAAGATGTAAAATTAAATAAAACGTAACATTCTATCATTTATGATCCTGTTCTACGACTGTTTTTGTAGAAAGAACTAATAATCTTAAGAACGCGAATTTAAAAATTTGAATATATTGTTTTGGAGTTAATTGAACTGTATTTTTTGGAGTTAATAGAACTGAGATTCTATGAAGACAAAGAAAACGTAGCATTTTCCTTTCCCTGGTCCTGTTTCGTAGTAACTGCTCTTGTACAGAGAAATGATTCCTTTAATTACAATTATGCAAAAATTCAATTAAAATTTTTTGAAGTTAATAGAACTGAATTTTTTTGGAATCAATACAACTAGAATTCTTTGAAGATGTAAAATTAAATAAAACGTAGCATTCTATCCTTTATGATCCTGTTCTACGACTGTTTTTGTAGAAAGAACTAATAATCTTAAGAACGCAAATTTAAAAACTGGAATATATTGTTTTGGAGTTAATTGAACTGGATTTTTTGGAGTTAATAGAACTGAGATTCTATGAAAACAAAGAAAACGTAGCATTTTCCTTTCCTTGGTCCTGTTTCGCAACTGCTCTTGTACAGAGAAATGATTCCCTTAATTACAATTATGCAAAAATTGAATTAAAATTTTTTGAAGTTAATAGAACTGAATTTTTTTGGAATCAATACAACTAGGATTCTTTGAAGATGTAAAATTAAATAAAACGTAACATTCTATCCTTTATGATCCTGTTCTACGACTGTTTTTGTAGAAAGAACTAATAATCTTAAGAACGTAAATTTAAAAACTGGAATATATTGTTTTGGAGTTAATTGAACTGGATTTTTTGGAGTTAATAGAACTGAGATTCTATGAAAACAAAGAAAACGTAGCATTTTCCTTTCCTTGGTCCTGTTTCGCAACTGCTCTTGTACAGAGAAATTATACCTTTAATTACAATTATGCAAAAATTCAATAAAAATATTTTGAAGTTAATAGAACTGAATTATTTTGGAATCAATACAACTAGAATTCTTTGAAGATGTAAAATTAAATAAAACGTAACATTCTATCCTTTATGATCCTGTTCTACGACTGTTTTTGTAGAAAGAACTAATAATCTTAAGAACGCAAATTTAAAAACTGGAATATATTGTTTTGGAGTTAATTGAACTGGATTTTTTGGAGTTAATAGAACTGAAATTTTTTTAAGGATAAAGAGACAAATAAATCGTAGCATTTTCTTTTGCATTGGTCCTGTTTCGTAACGGTTTTTGCAGAAAGGAATGATTTTCTTAATTACAAAAATGCAAAAATTCAAATATAATTTTTTGGAGTTAATAAAACTGGGATTTCTTTGAGAATATCAGAATCAATTTTTAACCAAAAAATGAAAAGTTGAAGAAATATGTAATTAACGTTATCAAGCCCAAAAGAGTTTGAAGCAACATTTTCGTTTCCGCGTGAGTCGACAACTGTTTCTAAAAGCAAGAAATTTTTTCAAGCACATAATATATAAAATTTCACAATTAAAATTTTCCTTTAACGTGTAGTTTATGATAAAACTTTAATCACAGCCTACATACACGGCAAAATTATTAATAATAGCGTCATTTTTAAAAAGGGCTCGCAACAAAGGAGCCCAGAGTTAGACGTAATTATAATAATTATTAAAACACGCAGCCTCTATACATCTTTTCTACCAGCAATAGCACGTTCGGACAAAACAATGTAAATTAAAACTCTTTAGTTGTCTAATTAAAAGTTCTTTTGAGAGCACGCGGCCAGGTTTCTTTGCTTTTTCTTATTTTAATTAAAGTTTTCCCACCTAATTTGAAAATATTCGTTAGCAGAAGGCAATGGCACTGAGGAGGAACGCCAATATTGATCGACATTCTACAAGTTTATTACCAGACTTTTAATTATTTTAATTCGAAATTGCTCCGCCAAAACTTCGAAATAAATTAGCCGGCTGCTCAATATTCCCAATCATACCAGACTACCGCAACTATTTTCATAATTATGTTGGAAATTGGAAACTTCACAAGACGATAACGCAGGAAAATAGGAAGAGATCTTTGACTCATAAAGGAAACATGCAGATTTCCATAACTAAGTTGGCATCATATCTGGCGTTGATCAGACTTAAACTTAACTCAATACTAATGATAGCCGCGACCTGCTATTAAAGAGAGTAAGGCATTGATGCGACGAGGGAAAAGAGTGGGCTAAGAACAGATCCTTGTGGAATACCAAGACTGATGTAGACAAAATTATGTCATGCAGAAGTAAACATTAAGCTCTGATGGTCACAGAATGAGAAATATTCGAAAGTAAGTAGCAGTAAGGTTGCTCTTAAGTATTTGCTTTATGCTGTTTGGTAAAAACAGTTTGATCCGAAGTAAACGATGGTACGTGGTTTATTAACAATAGTAAATTATGGCTGTATCTATGTGTTTGTTGAGCTGTCCACGTAAAGTGATTGCGTTTAATATCGGACCGATTTACCTACTAAATAATTCTATAATGATAATTCAATATCCTTGTGTCCCAATTTCTCTTATGGTAGTTCAGAAATTAATTATCGAAGCTGAGATTAAAAAAAATTGTTTAATTTCCAGTTATCTATTGGACGCGAAAGATCATTGGAAAGATGATAAATTATTAAACATTATGTCATTAGGATGAATGGAGTACGACAGGTAAATCGTTATTCGGTAATTGTCTGGCGAACATTTGACAGTTAGTGGTGGTTTGATTAATCTAATGAATTTTGGACTGAATTATATATATACTAATACACACATTATTTAATGACTTCTAAATTTATCCATTGTTTTCAATATAATAATGCCGTAGACGGCGTAGAGCATTTCTAAACAGCTGTCGAGAAATTAATTCGTCGTAAAAAATTATAAAAAGAAGAGGAGAAAATGTTAACCAATTATAATAATTCAATTATAATACGAGTACTGCATGTTTATTTAAAATGTTTTGTTTAAAACTTGCCTTAGCCTCCTAATACCAATTTTTGCCCAACAAACACAAACCACCTGTACAAGCATTTTTATGGCGAAAATGAAATTGAAATATGAAAAGCGCCCGCCCTGCGCAAATCTAGAACAATTTCTGAACACCTATTATAATTCCGAAGTAATCAACAATCTCGCCTCAAAGCAGTTGGGAAATGAACGAAGTGATTTGTGGAATGCCTTTATTTCCCTGTGGTAAAATTTATGCAGTTTTCCAAGTGAAGAAACGCTGGTTTCGCGAAAAGTGAAAGAACCGCTCCGACTCGATGTTGCCGTACCTGGGCCAGAGGGGAAGCCCCCGTCATAGAAGAGGCTGAATCAAACTTCGGTTGTTTTATTAAACACTGTTAAAGATATAAAAATAATGGGACGCATTCTTACGTAAACATAAGCATCTGGTTTGCAAGCGTTGTCTACCAGAACTGAACAAACAAAATGTTTATTATAAGGTACAGGGCATCTTTTTTATAGTCTCATATTAAAAACAGCTTTTAAAAAGTTTTATTATTAAGTCTTTGGTAGAAAATTAATCAACCTCTACAATAGTTGTTCTTGCAAAATAAATATGCTTTTATATTTTGTGAGGTGCGGTTTCAGAAAGATGAGTTTAATCTTTGAAGGAGTATTTAAATCAGGCGGTTCCCAACAGAGAGAACGTTAACCAAAATCCACAGAATGATCTACTAGGTCTTCAGATCTGACTCCACTTGTTCACTTCTGTTTATGGGGGAATTTTAAGAAGGAAAAATAATAATTTTTTACTTTTGTTGCAAAGTTGGACAAATCATTTATCTATAATGGTTTTTTTCAAATTTTAGTTTATACAACTTTGTTCTGTTAGGAAAATCAGAAGCAAAATTTAATTTTTTTCCCTTGAAACCATATAACAGAATTTTTTTGTTGTAAATCGAAATTTGTAAAAATGTACAGGACGCTCCATTCGAAAAGTCGACTATTCTGAGTCACCCGATAGACAGTAAGATAGAAAAAGTTGTATTAAACATTAAACAAGGCTTTCTTGTCTCAATGCATAAAATAAGTAATAGTCATATTTTGTACACGAAAAAATAACTCCGTGTTGAATCCGGTATTTTCCATGGAGCTTTTAAGTAAGCCGAGATACAGTTTTTGCGTAACAACTTTTAATATATCAGTATTTCAAGGAGCAATTTTAATTAAATTTAATTAGTCATAACTACCGTGGAGTTTAATTAACTTTTTAGCAAAGACTTAATAATTTAAAGATTTCATAAAAGCTTGGCTATAAAAAAGTTGTACCAAAGTATAGGGATCGATTTCGCTCTTACACTATCTTGAAACCCGCCAAAATATAATCTAACGTTTTTTATGTTTAATATATTAGTACTCGAACAAATAAAGTAGGAAATACAGTTTTGTAGATGCCGCTGTACCTTATAATAAAATTTGTGTTTGTTCAGTTCTGGTAGACAAAGCCTGCAAACCAGATGCTTATGTTTACGTAAGAATGCGTCTCATTATTTTTATATCTTTAACAGCGTTTAATAAAATAGCCGAAGTTTGTTTCAGCCTCTTCTATGACGGGGGCTTCCCCGCTGGCCCAGGTACGGCAACATCGAGTCGGAGCGGTTCTTTCACTTTTCGCAAAACCAGCGTTTCTTCACTTGGAAAACTGCATAAATTTTACCACAGGGAAATAAAGGCATTCCACAAATCACTTCGTTCATTTCCCAACTGCTTTGAGGCGAGGTTGTTGATTACTTCGGAATTATAATAGGTGTTCAGAAATTGTTCTAGATTTGCGCAGGGCGGGCGCTTTTCATATTTCAATCTTATTTTCGCTATAAAAATGCTTGTACAGGTGGTTTGTGTTTGTTGGGCAAAAATTGGTATTAGGAGGCTAAGGCAAGTTTTAAACAAAACATTTTAAATAAACAAGCAGTACTCGTACTCGTATTATAATTGAATTATTATAATTGGTTAACATTTTCTCCTCTTCTTTTCTCTCACAGTTTTTTCATAATTTTTCACGACGAATTCATTTCTCGACAGCTGTTTATAAATGCTCTACGCCATCTACGGCATTATTATATTGAAAACAATGGATAAATTTAGAAGTCATTAAACAATGTGTGTATTAGTATATATATAATTCAGTTCAAAATTCATTAGATTAATTAAACAACCACTAACTGTCAAACGTTCGCCAGACAATTACCGAATAACGATTTACCTGTCGTACTCCATTCATCCTAATGACATACGTTTAATAATTTATCGTCTTTCCAATGATCTTTCGTGTCCAATAGATAACTGGAAATTAAACAAATTTTTTTAACCTCAGCTGCGATAATCGGTTTCTGAACTACCATCAAAGAAATTGGGACACAGGAATATTGAATTATCATTATAGAATTATTTAGTAGGCAAATCGGTCCGATAGTAATCGCAATAACTTTACGTGCATAGCTCTACAAACACATAGATACAGCCATAATTTACAATTGTTAATAAACCACGTACCATCGTTTACTTCGGATCAAACTCTTTTTACCAAACAGCACAAAGCAAATACTTAAGAGCAACGTTACCGCTACTTACTCGAGAATTTAAAATTCAGAACCAAGTTTACGGAACGTGCCCCTGGAGCTGCTTTAAATATTCCATAGCAAAATTAACAATTCTGCTTAAGTTGATTGTTTGTCTAATAAAGTGCAATTACTTCCCGCAATAGTTTATACCTCACGCATTATGTAACCAGTACTTTGTTAGTTGATATAGTGAAGCGGCTATCTGCCTGCTATTAGCACATACCATAAACCAGCGAGCGGTTGAAACAGCTGCAAGAAAATTTTATTTTTCCGGAATCATCATGCAACTGGGTAAAGGGCGCATTTATAATTTTTTAAGAAATTTTACGGCTTATGGGTATTTGGGTGAATGAGAAAATAATTTAAAGTAACAGCGGTAGAAAAACGAACTTGCGTTTTCGATTTCGTTTGCCAGCTTGCAAAGATCTTTTAATTATTGAAGCTATACGTCTCGTCTAAGAGTTGTATTGAGAGTTAATTTGCTGCTACTAAACTTCGCTATATTTAATTAAATTGCTGTTACAATCACTGGCATAAGGGGGTCGGTAACAAAGAATCTTAATAAAAAGTTATTGTGGAAAATAGAATCGAATAAATTCGGGAAGAAAGATACGAGCCACGCACGACCCACCTATCGGCTTGGGTTTATGATCCCGCTCAGATGATCCTCCATCAGGCTAAATGGGTCACGAAACCGCCGTCTTAACGCGCACGTCACTTTCTAGCAAGACGTAATTAAATATAACTTTTTTATGAGCAGAAAATTGTTCACTGAACTGCGCATAAAGTAAATTTTCATCTCCTTTTTCTGTTGTTTTATCAATGGCATCGCGTAGCTCTGTAAATAAGCTGCTCATTTCGCCACGTTGTATCAGACGATGGATTGGACGATTCGAAATACTAAGGAAACAAGTTACGATTTAGATGATACTACAAGTTCCTCCACCATATCATCAAACAACAAAATATGAGCTGCTGTTTAAAAAAGAATTGCTCCATTCGAGTCATCTTTCGATGCTGATTTCCCCTCTTGTCGTACATCAGACCTTCCAGTGACATAACAATAAATAATTGTAACTTTATGCCAAACGGTTATTTACCTCCAGATTATACTAAGGACGGCGATAAAGCATCCAGAGGGTCGGGACGTGTCGAGTTCCTAACGTCCACGGACTGCATACAGCCAGTTGAACGTGCCAAATTCCCAGAGAACATGCGCCGAGGGAATCCGCTCCCGCATTGACGGCAAAACGCGCTATATGTCCTGTGTAACCGGTATAAGTCTTGATAGTTGTGCCAGATACAACTATCTCAGCTTGGGGAATATGCTTGACGTAAACGGACTGCCAACTATCCTTTACGAAATCGTCTGTCTAGTTCCCAACGAATAACCAGGGAGATGACACATTTATTTGCCAGTTTAATTCGCGTGGCCCCCGATCCTGGAAGGATAACGCGGATTAAATTAAATCATTTGGATTCAGATCTGCGGCACTAAATGGCCATTGTTCAGATACGTCGCATTATTTCAGCTGGAGAAATAAACAACAAGAATTCGAATATCTTCTTCTTTTTCTTTTTCTTCTTCGTCCTCTTCTTCTTCTTTTTTTCTTTTTCTTTTTCTTTTCCTTCTTGTTCTTCTTGTTCTTCTTTCTTCTTGTTCTTCTTTCTTCTTGTTCTTCTTCTTGTTCTTCTTCTTCTTTTTCTTCTTCTTCTTGTTCCTCTTCTTTTTCTTCGTCTTTTTCTTCCTCCTTCTCTTTTTCTTCTTCTTCTTCTTTTTCTTCTTCTTCTTCTTTTTCCTGTTCTTCTTCTTTTTCTTCTTCTTCTTCTTCTTCTTCTTTAATTAGGGCTAAAGTACAATTTAAAATTCCTTTCTATTGAGGAGCGAATTAAAATTCAGCGCTAGTGCTAGTGGAAACCTTACGCCATGGAAACTATATTGGCTAATTATCGAGCCTACGATTTGTAATGGGACGCCAGCTAATTCGTTTTTCATACGGTGCGCTATTCTGCTCATCAATCTTATTGCCGAAACGTCAAGAACATGACATAACTATTGTAAAACTAAAAGTTGATGTATTGATCCGGTCAGTGTCGGTTATTAGGAGGGGTTGATTGGGGCTGGCTAATATTAGTTGCGGTCGGAGAAAAAACAGGGTAAACGAACCTGTGCTTTTTAATTTGGCCGGTGAAAAAATGCGTGGTCGGCAATTTCTTATTACGACGTGTTCACCGAGGTTTCTTCAACTATTTTTTTCGGTTCGGTGGCTTGTTGTAAGGATTTGCAATTAATTTAATGCGTCATCTTGCTAGGACAACAATATCCTCGTTCTTACTACATTACGGCAGTCTATACATTTTATTAGAACTAAAAGACAAACGGCACTTGAAGTAATAATTACTCATCTATGGAACAAGCTCAGTTACATTTTTTTTATGAACAAACCTAAATATTTCATAAATTCGTCTCTCAACATCCTTAATGTAAAAATTGAGACGTTTTAGTTCCAGCGATCTGTCCGTCCCGGAAGATATACCGCCGTCGGCGTAAAACAAGCATCAGGACGCATATGTGACCCGTACCTAAAACAATTACTTCTGGCGCCGACTGAATCCATTTTCCCTTTATTTAGGCAAAGGTATGGGTGTTCTATTCTATTCCGGAGGATCTGATGTTACAACAATTAATTTAACAAGCTTCCTTACGACGAGGATACGTCTTAGTCGGGACCTCTTTATAGCGTTTAAATCTGAAAGGATCAGTGTTAACACTTGAGCTGCTGAGACCAACGATTCACCTGCATTGTTACTTTAACGACGATTCAACGTTAAGGGGAACAGATAATTAGGTCCAATTCTGACAATTCTTTTAAGGGCATAAAGACGTAAGAGAAGTAGGCACCGAAACGTGTCAAATGTTGTAAGAAGCGAATAAAAAACAATACCGGATTAATTTGAATCTTTCCGGTGGCTGTTATTAAGTGAAACGGCAGCTGAACAGGCACCTTAGAACTTTGAACGGTGTAATTGTGTCCACGCCTATTTTTACTATCAATTGTTAGATCTTATAGGTCGGACGGTAACCTAAATAATGACGTCAACTTGCTTTATAAGATCTATTAGGACGGACGGTAACGCAAACGATGACGTCAGCGTTTTTGTAAGTTCTGGTTGGTCGGACGGGAACCTAAGCGGTTACTTGACCGAATATTGGTCTTGACGACTGTCTTTCGGTATTTTATTTAATTGTACAATATATAATCCACGCCTTTGTATACAAACTGCATAAAGGTGATGGCTCAATATTCTCATATCACGCAGTAATGTTTGCTTTTAACCTTTACTAGTTTAAATAGAAACAGTATCAACAAAGGGAATTAGAATATATAATGTAAATAACGATAACACATTAACAATGCATTAAACCAAATGCACAAACCCATACGATCGATATATCGCATAATAAATGCATTAATGGAAAGCTCAAACGCGGATCAAAGACGCTAATGCTCAATTAGGTATTCATAGCGAAAGGTTTTCTTGTATGACGTAATATTACATCAATAATTCACGAAATACGACAATTCAACCTCCAATAATCCCGAAAAAGTAAAGAATAACGACACAAATATATATGTACAGCAAATGTTTGTTCGTTCTGCGCATGCGCCAGTTAGAAATGAGTACGTGAATATGGCTATAGAATGTACGCCAAAATTCGTTGGTTAAAACAAGGGAATAGATTGATAAATCAACAAGAAGTAAATTAGTAAGTAAATAGATAAATAAAATAAATAAATAAATACATAATAATTAAACAAAATAATTAAATAATTAAAAGATTGAATGATTGAATGATTGAATGATTGAATGATTGAATGATTGAATGATTGAATGATTGAATGATTGAATGACTGAATGATTGAATGATTTATTAATAGAATAATTGAATAATTATATAATCCATGAATTGAAAAATTGAAAATTAAAACTTTAAAACCTTGAAACACTGAAAAATTGATGATTGAAAAATTAAAAAAATTGAAAAATTCAAACACTGAAACATTGAACAATTTAAAAACTGAATAATTGAATAATTGTAAATTTGTTAAATTGAAAATTTTGAAAATTCAATAATTGTATAATAGAATAATTGTTTAATTAATAATTGATTAATTGAATAATAATAATAATTGACACATTGAAAAATTGAAAACTGGAGAAATTGATTGAATAATTGAATAATTAAATAATTAAATAATTAAATAATTAAATAATTAAATAATTAAATAATTAAATAATTAAACAATTAAATAATTAAATAATTAAATAATTAAATAATCAAATAATCGAATAATTCAATAATTGAATAAATGAATAATTGTATAATAGAATAACTGAATAATATAAAAATTGAAACATTGAACAATTGATTAATTAAACAGTTGAATAATTGTATAACTGGTTGGTTGAGAGGCTAGGATACTAGACTCTCAGCCAGGAGTCCCGGGTTCGATTCCCGGCCGTGGCACTGGGATTTTTTCGGACAAAGAAATTAATCCTAGTATACTCGGATATTGGGTGTGTGTCCCTTGTCTCTAAATGTGTAGCCCCCTCCCGCAGAAGACTTTCAGTCTTCAGGGATAAAAGGGGTCGTATTATCTGTGGTGTTATTTATTTTATTTTATTTATTGAACAATTGAATAACTGAATAATTATTGAATAATTAAAAAATAAAAAAGCACTGAATAGTTGAAAAATTGACGCATTGAAAAATGGAGAAATTGATAGAATAATTGAATAATCAAATAATTCAATAATTGAATAAATGAATAATTGTATAATAAAATAATTGAATAATTTAAAAATTGAAATATTAAAAAATTGAAAAATTTAAACATTGAACAATTGAAAGATTGAATAGTTGAAGAATGGAATAATTGTATATATTAATAATAAAATAATTGAATAATTTAAAAATTGAAACATGGAGAAATGGAGAAATTGATTGAATAATTGAATAATCAAATAATCGAATAATTCAATAATTGAATAAATGAATAATTTAAAAATTGAAACATTGAAAAATTTAAAAATTTAAACATTGAACAATTGAACAATTGAACAATTGAATAATTGATTACTTATTTAAATAATTGAATAATTAAAAAATAAAAAACATTGAAAAATTGAAAAGTTGACACATTGAAAAATTAAAAATGGAGAAATTGATAAAAAAATTGAATTATCAAATAATCGAATAATTCAATAATTGAATAAATGAATAATTGTATAATAATGAATAATTGTATGTATATTAATAATAAAATAATTGAATAATTTAAAAATTGAAACATTGAAAAATTTGAAAAATTTAAACATCAAACAATTGAATAATTAAACAATTGAACAATTGAATAATTGAATATTTGAATAATTGAATAATTAAAAAATAAAAAACATTAAAAAATTGAAAAGTTGACACATTGAAAAATTAAAAATGGAGAAATTGATAAAAAAATTGAATAATCAAATAATCGAATAATTCGATAATTGAATAAATGAATAATTGTATAATAAAATAATTGAAACATTGAATAATTGAATAATTAAACAATTGAATAATTGACCAATTAAATATTGAATAATTGAATATTTGAATAATTAAAGAATAAAAAAATGGAAACATTGAAAAATTGAAAAATTGACACATTGAAAAATTGAAAATGGAGAAATTGATTGGATAATTGACTAATTGAATAATCAAATAATCGAATAATTGAATAAATAAATAATTGTATAACATAATAATTGAACAATTTAAAAATTGAAACATTGAAAAATTTAAAAATTTAAACATTGAACAATGAAAGATTGAATAATTAAACAATTGAATGATTAAATAATTGAATATTTGAATATTTGAATAATTGAATAATTAAAAAATTAAAAAATGGAAACACTGAAAAATTGAAAAGTTGACATATTGAAAAATTGAAAAATGGAGAAATTGATAGAATAATCGAATAATTCAATAATTGAATATTTAATTGCATAATAAAATAATTGAATCATTTAAAAATTGAAACATTGAAAAATTGAAACATTTAGACATTGAACAATTGAAAGAGTGAATTGAATAATTAAACAACTGAATAATTGAATAATTGAATAGTTAAAAAATTGGAAACATCGAAGAATTGAAAAATGGAGAAATTGATTGGATAATTGACTAATTGAATAATCAAATAATCGAATAATTTGAATAAATGGATAATTTAATAATAGAATAATTTAAAAATTGAAACATTGAAAAATTTAATAATTAAATAATTAAACAATTGATTAATTGAATATTTGAATAATTGATTAATTGAATAATTGATTGATTGATTGATTGATTAAATAATTAATTGTATAACGCAAAATTTCGAAAATTCAAAAATTAATAACGAATCTGATGCTGCAAATAATAGGGATATAAGACACGTGTTGTTACGGATAAGATTGAAAAAATTTTAACGTTGCTTAAAGTAATTCAATCAATCAATCAACTGCGAAATAAGACACGTATCATCGTAGATATCATTAACAGATAAAATATTTGGACAATTCTTAAAGTGACACGTATCATTTCAGATATCATTAGCAGGTTAAATATTTCGACTTTACAGTCGGATGTGTTTTTACTTAACTGGCGTATGTATTATGCAATAAATTAAGGAAACCTCGCATATCGTTATGCATCGCCATTGATCATGGATACTGTTACGTTCAACAATGAACGCTATGCTCGGCACAATTTAACGTCAAATTTACACAATTCGCGAAATACTACAATATCCGATTGTAAACTTACCGCAAGTAGTTGAAATATTCCATACAGCGAAATTAAAACGGCATTTGCGGCTTCTTGGTAATCGCAGTTTGTAGTTTGCAACTTAAACTAACAGAGATGCTATCTCGAATAAATAAAGTTCTCGCCGGAGCCGGTTCGACCGGCGAACGCTTAAAATTACAACTCTCCGGAGGTGTACACGGCTTTCTTCGAGCTTCAAAGTTCACGTTAAGGTTTTATGGCGGCCTTAATTTCGTTTTTGACATTTCTAATAAAGGCAAAAACTGCAATAAAGAGAACTCTAATCTATGTAATCGCTGCTGTAAAACATCGAAAGAAACTTAAGATAAAGTGTAAGTTCTGTAAACACTTTGTAAGTACAATAAATACATAGTATCATTTCGCAGAAGTGCAACTGTCGCAAGTTTAAAAATGTTGTAATTTAATATTTTTAAAGAATTTCACGATATTTAGGGCATCAAATGCAATCATATCAGTTAACAGCTGTTATAAAACCAACAGTTCCATAAATGCTGTTTAATTGCTCAAAAATCCTGATAATTTTTTATAAAGCCATTATAAAGACTATGCTATGCATTATAAGCAACATTGTTCCATAATCTAATTCGCAATAATCGTTATAAGTACATAAGAGCTGTATCGCTATATAACGAGTTTATAATGAACCAAATAGCCCTATAAGACAATATTTTACTGTCTTAATAGAGCTAAATGAATAATGTATGCGAGAGAACCAGAAATACTGGCTGGAAACGACCGGCGCCTTCGCCAGATTTAAATAAAAAGCTTGTTTAATAGTTAATTAAGTGTGGCACAGGTAAATATGATCCTAAATACAAGTATACATAGATCTACAAGCCGTTCATAAAACTGTTTGTTTTATAACGCAACACTTTTAGCTTTGCTATCTGCAGAGCTGATCCTGTGGCTAAAACATTTAAATAAAGGAATAGCCAACACGGTGCAGTTGGAACGTCGTAAAACGAAAATATGTGTGGTATAACTAACAAAACAATGTTATGGCTATATAATGGTTATATAACGAACTGAATTGTTCCATAGGTCTTTATACAACTTAAAAGGCTTGTTCACATTGCATTATTACAAGCTAAATTGTTCTGTAAAATAATTCGCAATAATTATTATAAGTACCTAGGAGCTGTTTTGTTATATAAGGAGTTTATAACAAACTAAATAGTTCTATAAAATATTATTTTACACAGCTACAGGCATGATGTATGCAACAGAGCCGAATGATTCTTTAAATCAGTTCTCAATGTTATTATGCTACTAGAACATCTGTTATAAAACCAATAGTTTTGTAAAAGCTATTTAATAGCTTTATCTCTTCTATTAGTGATGGAATTGTTGTGTAGCAGCGATGCCATCAACAAACTGTATTAAAATAAATTCCATCCCTTAACCTAATACGGTAGGACATATTAATTTTAACTGATCCGTGCGTTATTTGCATTCCGGATGAAAAAGCAGCCAATTAGAAAATCCTGGCTGGAAACGACCGGCGGCCTCCGCGTATCATTGAATCGTCAGCGGTATTTTATTTGTCCACAAGCATATATGCAAACACAGAAACCGTAGTCAGATTGTGTGATATTTGGAAAACGGATGAATTCGTTGATACAAGGGCTGTTTTTGGTCAGGGGGCTGTTTTTTATGTGACGACTGAGCGAGCCATTTATCTGTCACGGGAGATAATATACGTTTTGAGTAAATGGCGAGGTGAGGTCATCCGGTTAACAGTTTACGGAAGGCGGTCAAAACAATTCAATGTCTGCTGGGATGCTCTACAAAACTCAAGCCAAAACTCAAGCTAAGGGAGCAGTGTCGTTTGACAATGGTCACTAAAGTGCAGTACAAGTCGTATAAGTTATAGCATGTCTGATTCGCGACTAATTTGCTCAGCACAGAGTGACGTGGACAATCCGGCCCGTGTTAGCTTCAAGGCGAATTTAATAAATTAATCTTTGCATTGAATTTTACTCATTTTATAAATACTTGTTGTGACATCTCCATTGAGGTATTTAGTCGGATATTCATTCATTAGTGCATTAAACTCCTTACCAACACAAGCTCCTATCAGACGAATTTCCGCACACAAGGTTAAGTAAACCTGCAATGGCTCGGCTTATTCAGAGGCGAATTAGTCAGATCTGTTTAATAGGGGATTAAATTTAACCGTGAGTTATTGCCTGTATTCCTAATTTGGGCAGACCTAATGCCGGGCTTAACGCGTGCCGGATTTTAAAAAGGTTGCAACGAGTTGCGGTCCTCGCAGGGATCGCTCTCGTCGATTTAATTGGCCGGAGCGGTTTTGTATCAATCGCCAAAATTACACACAAGAATTAAAATCCCTCTTATGAATTATTATTATTATTATTATTATTATTATTTGATTGTGTGATTTATGAGATTCTTGAGCATTTGGCCCTCACAAAGTATGGGTTCAATTTTCAGTCATAAAAAGAGATTTTTTAACTATACACGGATACTGGGTGTGTGTCCGTTTCCCCCCCTCCACACAACGTCCAGTTGTGAAAAATGTGCAATAAAAGAAACTTAATTAATCATTGCAATTAATCAAATTACACCGCGCTGTGCTCCGGATAAAACGTGTTTATTTACTTTGAGACGGCAAATAAGCGACGCCCTTATTTCCTCCCTTCGAGCGATCACGTGGGAAAGAAATTGTTATTCCGCACAACCTTTGTGACTGATATTTCGAAGTGATTGAAGCATTACTTGGAATATTTGATAGCATTCGAATTTCGCGAGCAGCAACTCGTGATTTATTATACCAATTAATCATAACACGACCCATAAATCCATGTGAATAAACTTTACTTATCGCAGCTTTTCCATTTCAGGTGAGTACCGACAGCTACCGCCCTGAAATGGAGATAGTTCACCGCTAAGCAAGTATAGTTATTTTATTTGTTAAGAGGCTGGTTTCACCACATCTCATGTCCGGTTAAGCCGGAAATGACCTACAAATATGTTATTGTAGATTGCCCTACTAGTTAAATAGTTTAAAATGACGTGGCGTTTAAAATCCAAAGTAAACATCCGGTTTAACAGGAAGTGAACTACTTGTGCCTTAATTGTTGCGCTTTAATAATATAATAATAATAATAATAGTCAGTTTCATTAAACTACACAAAGGAACCAATCAAAGCACAAATAAGTTCACTTCCTGTTAAACCGGATGAGTCATTCTTTTGATGCTGTATGCGTTTATGATAAATTGTAAAGGCTACGTCGTTCAGATTCAGGATGAGCCGAAATTTTTCAACATTTCCGGCGAAACCGGAAGCTTCGTATAATATAATAAAATACGTGGTAAAAATTTTATGCTTCTTATTTTAGGTACAATATTGGAGCAGTTAAACCTTCTTATACTAAAAACAAATGCAGGGAGAGAAACCCAGTAAACCCATTAATAAAAACTCTAATCGCCACCAGCTTATTATATGTAATATATCGTGGGATAACTTAGAAATTCACATGCGAAACCGATACGTCTCAACATTAATATATAGATATCGTTTCACCTTGATTATTCACGTTCCCCCTTCGTTACTCGCTAATCCGTCTGAGATAAAAATTATATCAGCTTTCATATCTGTAATCTGCAAGCTTGAATATCTATCGCGAATAATGAGTAAGCCGCTTAAAATATTTGTAAGGTTTTGTTTGCAAATTGACATAATAATATACGAAACGAGCGTATTTATTTTAATTCTAAGGACGGCGATAGAAACATTTCGTAATGCTACGAAAAAGGAACATAATCATTATTTGTAACAAGTAATAATTTTTAAATCCAGGGTGCATTCTTCTTGCTCCTCCTTTACTTCCTCCTCGTCTTCTTCTCCTACCCCTCCCCTGCTTCTTCTTCCTCTTCTTCTTATTCTTCTTCCTCCTCTTCCTCTTCTTCTTCTTCTTATTCTTCTTCTTCTATATCTCTTCTTCTTCCTGTTCCTCTTCTTATCCATCGTCTCCTTCTCCATCTTCTACGTCTTCTTCCCAATTTCCCCTTCATCTTCTTTTATCTCCGTTTCTTCCTATTCTTTCTCTTCATTACATTATGTTTCTCCCTTGTCTTCTTCTGCTTCTTCTTCCTCTTCTTCTTCGTATCTATATCTTCTTCTTCACATTCCTCTTCTTCTTCTTATCTATCGTCTCCTCCTTCTTCTATTTCTTCTTCCCAATCTTCTACGTCTTCTTCCCATTTTTTCTTCTACGTCTTCCTCCCCTTCTTCTTCTTGTATCTCCGCTTCTTCCTATTCTTCCTATTATTTCTCTTCTTCTGCCTATTATTATTCTCTTTGTTCGTTGCCTTTTTCTTGTAGATGATTAGATTGTCATCTTAAAAAACGACAGAGAGACGACGAAATCGCAAGGATCGACCTGTGAATGACTTGCTTTTACTTTTTCGGATTGTCCGGTCGCCTCGTTCGAAAGTTAGGCGAGCGGGGTGGGTGGGCTTAGGGTCGCGTACGGCACGGCACTTGAACTTTTGCAAACGGACAATAATTGTATTCGGCCAAAGTGCGAGATAAGTACATAGTAATCGGTGGGACGTAAATTTGCGAGTCATTAACATCGAATAAAGGACGAGGGTCTGCGGCCGCAGCAAAATGTGTGTCCCCTCGAACGGTTGTTGCGAGTTATTCGTAATAATAAAATAATTAAGTTAGTACTCGGGCGACCTTTGCGACTCGGTCACCTCAGGGCCGAAACTACCAGAGGTAATTAAGTGGCGCATTGTCCGCTTACGATTAATAGTCACTAAATCGGGGGACACGTGTACGGGGCCTGCCAGAGGTACGGCGCGGTAAATATCGGTTTTAACATTGGGCCTTCGTGATTTTTTTCAGATCTTTCCTTATTAAAATAAATTCTAGTAAAAATGATCACGTGACCTTTAATTTTAAAATTTAGTAAAATTGATCACGTGACTTTGAAATTTAAAATTTGGTAAAACTGTCCTTTGACCTATGACGTCTTCAAAATTTAAAATCTAGTAAAAAATGACCTTTGACCTCTATGAGTATGACGTAAAATCTAGTAAAAATGGCCTTTGACCCTATGACATAAAATCTAGTAAAAATGACCTTCGACCCTATGACGTAAAATCTAGTGAAAAAGACCTTTGACCCTATGACAAAATCTAGTAAAAATACTTTTGACCTCTATGACGTAAAATCTAGTAAAAATGACCTTCGACCCTATGACGTAAAATCTAGTAAAAATGACCTTTGACCTCTATGACGTAAAATCTAGTAAAAATGACCTTCGACCCTATGACGTAAAATTTAGTAAAAATGACCTTTAACCTCTATGACGTAAATTCTAGTAAAAATGTTAAAAATATTAATTCCAGTAATAATCAATGGCTTAATAATTTCCAAATTTTGCACACTGCTACGAACGACGCTAAAGCTTATTTATACAATGGCTCCCTTTTTCCGCTTTCGTATAAAATCTAGTCAGTAGAAGTTGAATTTATTGTTGCTCCCAATTTGTGCAAAATTAAGTAACCTAATCAAAGGCATGCATGCATTCGAAGATTCCTTGGTCGTTCGATATAACTCGTAAAAAGTGTCCCAAGCAAGTGAAAGAATTTCCCGTGCATCATTTATCTTTTGCCGCAGTCGGATCCATGGAGAACTTTATTATATTTAAACTGTCATACTCAGGTGCCTTTTCATCTATTCACAAGAAAAAACTTCGGACTTGCCAAAGTTTTAAAGGAATGAATGGAGAGCGCATAATGTATATCGCGAATTATTAAAAACCATATGTTAGGATTACGTTACGTTTGAAGGGAAAATTTAACTCGACCAAGAAACTTTTATTATGTAGACTTGGTTTGTTTTTATTGTAATTTTCAGCGGAATTGACTTAAAAAAAACTTCTAGAGGCGGTGTATTTCTGCAGAGTGAAAAGAACAAAGAAACTCTTGCCGAGAATATATGATCCTGGTTTGGACAGCTAAAAATAAATTCACCGCACAAAAGGAGGACCCCTGAAAAAGCGAAAGTATATGCCTACTATTGTTGATGAATAAATATAATAAAAACTTCGCCACACACTTGTACACGCCACGGAAAAAATCCCGACAAAGCAGTAACTCTTAATCAGGATCCAGGATTAACGATGGTATTTTTTTTAAGCTTCTATTAAGAAGAATCTGGGGTTAAAATTGCATGTTTCATAAAGAGAATACATGAATTTTCTAGTCCAAAATTGTCATGCTAGACTTAAAGCACTTAAGCTTTTCAATAACGCATGATTTTCGTTGTGAAAAATTCATTACTCGTAAATCTCCCCGCACAATAACCATCGCGTTTAAAATAACAATACGCCTTGCTTAAAGAAAATGATTATATATAACAATCGTTAATTCACAAGAAACAAGAATGAGGAGAACACAAAGGGAGATCCAAGGTTTGCTGTATTCCACGCCATATTAGATATTTATCAAATATAAATAAAAGCAAATTTCGAGTGGTGTTGCTCAAAGATAAAAGAGTTCTTTGATGTGCGTAAGCTTTGATAACATTTTCAAATAAAAATATATGAAAAGAGTAGGAGGGCGATGCAGAGAAGCTGCTTTAACTTTTTGATTTTTTCCAAAAAAATAAACAAATAAAACGCTTTACCCCGTAAGTGATTTGTTTTGACGACCTTATAAGAACGGCAAACATTCGTGTCCTCTTTTCAGAATATTTAACATTTTTATTGCTTCTCTTTACCTTCAAAAGAGGCATTGTTTTGTACAGCAGTAACAAAACAATGGGTTTAACAAACAACGAATAATATAATTAAAAAGTTTAAATCGGAATACGAAATTTCTTCTTTTAATACCAGTTTTTTCAATACTAATATTTTATCTATATTTTCCCCCCTTCCTTGATTTCGCTTCCTAAGAAAGTTATGATTTTTTTAAAAGAGAGATTTTAGCGAATTTCCCGACTCGTCCCCTTTAGAAATGTTCCGGAGCCTTTACATTTCGATCTGGAGGATCCGGTCCTTGCCGGCAACCAAGAAGGATAAATGAAGAATTTTTTTTAGGTTCATCTTGGATATTACCCGATACGAATTTTTTAAAAAGGTCGATTTTACCAACGGTACTTTTCCGGGGGCAGTAGTTTCTTTAACCGGAAGATTTTTTTGACCGGACTTTAAAGGAAGCTAGACCCGTCATTCCTGTCGGGTCTCTCCAAATTTTAACCCTTAATATCCTAAGGCGTCCGGACAGTTAATTTTTTAGCGAACCAAGATTTGTTGAAATTTTCATCTTGAAATTTATAGTCCGTCCGACAGATTGCAGCTTATAGTCGATCCTGCGAAATTTATTTTTTTTTCGTTTTGGCCCTAAGGTAGAAACGATACCAGTTTTGGAATCCGGACGACTTTAGGACCCCGAAACCATTTTCGGTTCCTCGATAGGACCCCTTCTTCCCTTTGACGTTTAAACGTCATTTTTGACAGGTTTTTTGGAAAATCAACGAAAAAACTTGCTATTCATTCAAAGACGGCCCCGAAGGAGCCGTATCCATTCCCAAACGTCACTTTGACTTTTTGACAGCCACTGACGGGCATACCCAAAAAAATTTTCTGAATTTTTTTTTTTTTTCGATTTGTTCTCGATTCACTTAACTAATTAGAGCAGACGGGCTTTATTTTCGATTTTTCCTCGATTCACTTAATTGGAGCGGACAGCCCCGCAGGGGCAACATTTTTATTAGGGAAATATCTCCTTTCTGAGGACGTACATCCTTACTGTGGTGAGGCTTGTTGCTTCTCAATTGTTTAAAGTCGAACCGAATATTCTGCGCCCACCCCGATGAGTTTCCAAAGTTATTTCAGAAAGCTCGCTCGCACTACGATGCCAGCCGCTCTCCGTGCAGCAGGTATAATATATAACTAAAATAACTATGTTGCGGTGGCTGCCGCATCTTGTGGTGAATACACAGGTGACGACAATAATACTCGAGATAGTCCCCGGTTTCCGCGTACGTTCTGAGTAATGATCCGGACCGCATGTCGCTCGGGCATCGAGTGATGTATTATTATGTATACCCACCCTTTATGTTTGTCCAATTGAAGTAGCTTTTGTGTATATTATGTTGGTAATTGTAGCAAGTACAGAGTGGCCAGGGGCTAACTCGAGATAAAATACAGTACAAAATTGGGAAAATGTATTGCATTATGTAGGGGGGTTGATACTTTTTTGGTAACGAAAAAACCCGGAGATTTGTACCATTCGCTCGGAGCTGCCGAGGGGTGCGGTTGACTATGGTGCCAAGGTTGCAGAATCGCTGATACTCGTCGCGTTATGCGATCAAGCTTCCACAGAAATAGGTGTGTAAGTCTACCATACCAGGGAACTTAGTTGATGCTGCTATTGAAGCCCATGTGTAGTATACAAATTCCACTGTTGTTTTAATGTTGAGGTATTTATCATTCTATTACTATCTGTAAGCGCTGAATAAATATCAGATACTTTGCTTTTTCTCAGATATATATTTTTGTTGCCACTAAAAACGTATTTATTTTCGCATAAACAAGCCGATAAATAATTCATAAATAAAACCCTACCCAAATAAAATTTTTACGATTTGATTGTGTAATTTTAATTTCATCATATCATATAATTCGTCGATTACACATTGTGCTAGATTTTTATTCGGGTACTGGATATAAATTTGCATTTAAGGTAATTAAAATCGAATTTAATGTCTTGATATACATATTGCATGGAATAAATACCTTATCAGTTTGAAATTATCAAAACTAAACATAATATTTATCCAGATGGAAATATTTATGGCCTTTATCATTTACATTTTAATCAATCAATGTTTTATTATCCGCCTGGTATTAATAATCCCGGAATAATTGGAATTATTCGGAAACAGATATATGTTTCATATCATATTTGGATAAAAGCGATTCTTTTAATGAAGCTAAACTTTTAAATTAAAATTAAAGCACACGTGAAACAGCGAGGATTACCAAACGTATTTTAATACCATGAAAATTTACTTTGTAAAAAGAGTAACAATAAATGTAGTGTATTTGCTTATTTTGAACAACATGAGAGGTGGAGCGTTTTTCTGAGAAGGTAAAAGCCCGGATAATTGTACGGATTTGCTGGGAGCCGCCGACAACCGTGGTTGACTACGGTGCCAGGTCGACTCGATGCGGCAGCGGTATGATTGTCTACAAGTTTGTCCACATTAGTAATTTTTTTATAACTAACTTTTTTCTCGATACTCTTGTGACCCACTTCACTTCATCGTTCGTTGCCATCGGACATCTGCCCCGATAAATCAAGTTATCAGCATAAACGTGATTAGGGTCCAATGCCTGCATACTGATTCTTCTCGTATGCCCCATGATTGTGGCATAAATTTGAAAATATATGTACCGGTTTATTTATATTACAGCCTCACTCATGGTACATTATTATTCTTTATTATACCCTACTATCCCTTATTTTCTTTCAGCATAACGTCCGCTTCGCATGATTATGGTAATTCCAGTTTTCTTTCGATTCTGGAGAGGACTCTTTATGTACCAGCCTAAGATGAGGGACTACATAAGAATTTGAAATTTTACGTATTAACTGAATATGTGAAAAATGGAGCTGTAAATTATTTGGACAAAGTTAAAAAAAAATAATTATTTATTAAACAATATCCGTGAAGATAACGGTAGAAACGGCCAGGCATCACCAAAACGCCTCGTTGATACTATCATTTCTATACAGAGCGATCAGGAGGATTGAAGTTCTTTTTTTATTCGCTTATAATTTCTTTTTAAATCAAAAGCTTTAGAACGACTAGTTTACGCCTTGGGGCATTTCAAGCATGACCAGAAGGTAATTTCAATATTTTTCCATTATCATACACCAAGGAATACAACTACGCTTCAACTGGGTCTCATCCGCATTGCACTGCATTCCACAGTGCTATAAATATCTGTAGCATACATAAGAAACGTCAAAGGCCCCAGCATAGACCCTTGCGGAACTCCAAAGGCTAGTTGCATAGTTAAGTAAGTCGTTCATGTCAGGAATCAACCGTGTGAGCCACAGAACGGACCCTTGTGGTCCGCCAGAGTTGGTAGAGAGCGTCTATCGATAACCGCAATAGATTCCTATTTATTGCGAGGATGGCGCGACGAAATTAAGTAATAAACATTTGCACATCTGCAGCCCTTCCACATTTGCTTAACGAGGCCAAATTCTGGGACTCCCTTGCCCAGACCAAGAAAATTAGAATAATTTCTTAATGAAGTAAATATCTTCAAAATGATTAGCGTTAAACAGGCGGAATGAAAGGATTTGGCCCGGCCAAAAATAATCAGGGCTGCCTTGAACGTAGTGGGAAAAAAGTCGGGCCTACCAATCCAGTAAACCCGGATTAAACCGTTTCTGTGCCCTCCGCGTTATCTGTGGTGTGTAACGGTGTAGAAAGACACTAGAAATAGGACACATTTTCATTACGTTTTCATCCACCCTTCGCCTTTTGCGGAAATTAAAGAGGTGTAAAAGGTCTCATTATGTTTTAAGTTAAATAATGGAAACTTTAGCTTTCTACGGTATTCAAAAGATATACTGTCATGAAATAAATGGCTGCGTGTGTTAATTTATTACTCTAGATTATTTGCCCAAAGAGGTGCTGAGTGGAGTATTAAATATACAGTGATTGTGTAAAAGCGTGCTCTTATTACACCGTTTGATACTGGAGAAATATTGAAATGGAGGAAAGCAAACATAATAAAGCCTTAGAAACAAATTAAACGTTGGAGTTACCTTCTGGTCATGTTTCGAATGCTCTGAAAAATTAAATCGTTACGGTTTATCCAGACTTGCAAACAGGAAATTGTAGCTGTTGTCGAGTATCGTCAGAAAGACTGTGGTGTACCGCAAGAATCCATCCTAGGGCCCACTTGGTTTCTTCCTGACGTTAACGACTTACTCCCTGCTTAAATCGCGCCTTTGCTAGAGCACGCAAGCTCGTCTTTTCAAATGGATTAATGAAGCTATTCTTACAGCTCACAGCCCACCTTGATCGACTTAGGCCTAACTAACAGTCCCAATCACCTCGCAAACTACGTTGTTCTCTTCCTAGTTCTTCCAAAAACATTACACGATAAGAGATAAAGAAAAGTTTTTAAGTCTCCTGACCTATCGTCGGTAGTATGTGCGGAATAGTTGTTAGTATATAGGCACTCCGCTCTGTATTGGAGTGATAGTATTGATATATTGCTTTTATCCCATTTAAATCGTGTCAGTAAGTAAAAGCTATTTCGATTTTATGGACCAGAAATCCATAATTAAGACACAAAGGTAACGTCCGGGTGGCATCTTTGATAAAATATACGTTCGAATAAAGCGACGCATCCGGATAATTTAACGTGAAACAAGAAAATAGGAGAAATGAGAAGTAGGAATAAAAAAGAAATCAAAAGGACTGGTCTTTCATGGGATTTTAAACTCCTATTTATTCCCCGCCCATATTTCATGTTTCAAGGTTTATGAGATATATTTCTTGGTCCTTGTTTCCACTCGATATAATTCGTGAAATAAGTCCCGATTTATAAACCATTTTAAAGCTCGGGCTCAGATTTATAAAAAGGCCGGGATTCTGGCGGTCGAGAAGAAAATATATTTATAAGTAAACGCAATTTTTAACACAAACCCTATTTGATTTCTAACCTCGAAAAAATAACCGTTTGTGTTTGTTACACAAATAAATAAGGAATAGTTTTGTAATTTTCATAGTAAATTTCTTCAGTCCAAGATCAATCCGAAGCAGTCCGCATCAATCCGAAACTGACACCTCGTCACCGTTTTCACTTCCGTCCGTAACCGCCGCTCCGACTAATAGTAATAATTTTCCTGAAAATAATATTGGTAAGAATACACCGTGGTCCGCTACTATCCGCCCGTACCGCCTTCAGCTAAGTGTAGATATTCAGAGATCTTATTGTTCGTGAGTATCGCTGTATTATACTACTAAATCAAACTAGAGTTAATTAATAATATCTCCGTTGGTCTTTTGTTTTATAAAATATACATCGGCTGGTTAGATCTACTCGTTCGGGTGATCTACAATGTCTCAATGCATAAAGTTCTACCGGAGACCTTAACTTACGAAAAATAATCCTTGTTAAATAGCTCTACGTTTGTGGCAGTAGCTCGCCGTATTGTAAAACCCTCTATATAGACAAGGATATCTATAGCTAACCGACTGCCCGCAGTTTGTACTATATCCTGTTGGAAATTCCGGTTATCAAAACTCACCGCCGTCCAAAATAAAATCATATTCACGCGAATATACTCTTGATTGCCAGCCCACATATTTATTATCGTTATCAAATTTGTACACACTCGACTGCAAAGTCGCTGAAATATCCTGTTTATTTATTTATTAATTACTGTTTTAATAAATAAATACGTTGTTATATATAGGTAAAATTTACGAGTTATTATTTCAGTCAGTTCAGTAGACAAGACAATCATCTTAAGACCCCTGGACAAATAACCGTATCTCCATCTGTTAGCTACCCCTTGCTGTTCCTTGCACTTAAAAATTAAGGAACAGGCGCCCGAGTTTACGTAAGTAGACGCGATTCTACGAATCATCAGCTCCGCGCACACCACAGATTCAAAATTTGATTTGATCCTTGTTTACCCATTAGCCGTCCCTGGAATGGCGACCAGTTAAACTCAGCAACGACAATATTAATAACGTAAGTTTACTCCATTGTCAGGGTAAACCGTGTCCGAAACTTTTTCATGTCTGATATATCGCAGCAAAATGCTCGCATAAGCCGGCTAATATATCCCCATTCTCATCTTGTTTCAACAGCAAGTGTCCCCCGTGGACGCTGAAATGATACTCCCACAAAACATCTACCCTATTAGGATGGTCGTTTTTCTTCCAAATGGCTCCTGTTAAACTTTAAGTAGGTACACCGTGATATATCTCCACGCCGCTGATTAATTATTTGTGTATTGATTTTCTCGGACAATGAGAAGTCAATGCGGTGTTTCTGGTAAAAGTTTTCTTTTTGCCTTGATTCGAACAACCCGTTATTTTGCGAACATGCTTTGTCTCTGTAACAACCGGGGCATTAGTTATGCCAAATGAGATTCTTAAAAGGAATAGGACTTATACATCACAAGGGTAGCCATGAACCGGCTTTTGAAATTAAACAGTTACTCATATTTAAGATCTCCTCTCTAGTCTTTCATGCAAAATAACAATAGAATTTTTACTGCATATTGTCACAAAGGGCTAATCTAATTATTTATTTTATTTTACATTATTTAAAGACGATAAACAAATTAATTCAATTCAGCACGTACGTACAGGAAAATGGACCGCCGTAAAAGGCTGAGCAAGATATTTTATTGCTGATGCGAAACTGATAACCGTAACTGAGGGGATAGGATGAGGGTCTCAAGAGTTGCCCCTTCGGGTTAAGTGCATATTTCCGGCCCAGGTTACTGTGACCCCCCCCATGGAAAAAATGTTCCAGTGTTGTATTAACGCAAACATTAATAAACTCGTTTGTACAACTACAATTAAACGACTAATGCCTTTATTGCAAGTAATCAACATTTACCTGTCTGCCATTTGCTGGTAATTTTTTCTCGCGCGATAAAAACACCGCTATTACGAATTTAAACGTGTTTCACATTCCAATATTTCTATACGTTTTTCCATATTGACAACGCTTATTTCGCATTGTATTTTGTCGGTTACTAGGTCGATTGATTGATATACCTATAGCCGCCCACGCCGCTATCGTACCGTTTGTATCTAACGTATTTATACAAAGCTTTCATCAAAGCAATATCATTTATAATCCGTCCAGCGTATATTTTCATTCTCGCATTAGTTCCATTAATTACCCGCCAATACAGTTTTTGTCGCTTCGCCTTTTAGTTGATTTAACCCACTTTTTTTACTGGAAAAATAAATGTATGCCAGTACTTTGATAACCTAAAAAATATGTATAAGAAATTCCGAAGGTTGGTGTTGCTGCGCCGAATGCCTCGGATCCAATCAAATATCCACTTAAGTAGTAAAATAAGACTGGTTCTGGACCACTCCCACCACTTTCAATGAAATTGGGAGCTGTTTTAGATTCTATAGCTAATAGTCTTAGCTATAGAATAATAGCCAGTTGGATGGAGTTAAGTGAGTGTATCTGACTAATGAAAACGTTTGATATAAAAACAAAATGGCTGCTAGTAGATAGATAAATATTGACAGATAATGGGCCAGTCAGACCAGTCTAGCAACCAGTCGAGGCAACTCATGCATGATAATCAGATTCATGTAAACATTCAACATCTTAGATCTAAGCTGGGCCATAGTTTGAAGACTCTCCTACTACTTCGATACAAAGTCTCAAAATCACCCCTGTACATGCCCCAATGCGACTATCGGGGGCAATCGTAACGGCATTGTTCTCTACTAAGACAAGTGGCCTAGAATCGGCTTTATATAACTACTAGCGCATTGCAGTTTGGCCAGTTGAAGCGGTTCATGTATAAGTACAGGCTTAAATAAACATAGTCGGGCGGAAGGTAAACATTCAATAGCTACACTCCATTGTTCGCCAATATATATCTATCGACTAGCAGCCATTTTATTTTTGTAATAAATAACGCTTTCATCAATTAGAACCACTATCTTAGCTATTACCTTAGATCTAAGTTTGGGTCATAGGTTAGGAACTCTCCCACTCCTCTGATACTTAAGTCCGACAATCTAGAGCCGCCTCCATGCAACCCCCCAATGTTAACGAAGGAGGTAATCACAGCTGCTACTAAAGCAAGTGGTCTAGAACTCGCATTATATCACTACTAACGCATGTATAATCCTCCGCCACTCCATCTACTATCACCTTTACTACCTCCCTGCCACAAGCACTAGTTGGTTAATCCGCACTTATCCGAATGAGTTTTTCATCTGTTTACCTTTTACGTACCTATCGCAATCCCAAAGCAAATAACTATTTTGTAGAAGAGTTTTCAGGTTCTCTCCTGCGTTAAATATATTAGCTATTAACATAGATCTAAGTTTGAGTCATAGGTTAGAGACTCTCCCATTCCTCCGATACTTAAATCCGGCAATCTAGAGCCGCCTCCATGCAACCCCCCAATGTTAATAAAGGAGGTAATCGCAGCTGCTTTGTCCTTTACTAAAATAAGTGGTCTAGAACCCGCATTATATTACTACTAACGCATATATAATCCCCCGCCACTCCATCTACTATCAACTTAGATCCAAGTTTAGGTCATAGGTTAGAGACTCTCCCACTCCTCCGATACTTAAATCCGACAATCTGGAGCCGCATCCATGCAACCCCCCAATGTTAACGAAGGAGATAATCGCAGCTGCTTTGTCCTTTACTAAAATAAGTGGTCTAGAACCCGCATTATATTACTACTAACGCATGTGTAATCCTCCGCCACTCCATCTACTATCAACTTAGATCCAAGTTTAGGTCATAGGTCAGAGACTCTCCCATTCCTCCGATACTTAAATCCGGCAATCTAGAGCCGCATCCATGCAACCCCCCAATGTTAACGAAGGAGGTAATCATAGCTGATTTGTCCCCTACTAAAGCAAGTGGTCTAGAACCCGCATTATACTACTACTAACGCATGTATAATCCTCCGCCACTCCATCTACTATCAACTTAGATCCAAGTTTAGGTCATAGGTTAGAGACTCTCCCACTCCTCCGATACTTATATCCGACAATCTGGAGCCGCCTCCATGCAACCTCCCAATGGTAACGAAGAAGGTAATAGCATCTGTTTTGTCCCCTACTAAAGCAAGTGGTCTAGAACCCGCCTTATATTACTACTAACGTATTGTATAAATATTCATATTTCAATTCTGTACATGTTTGCTTTATGAAAATGGGAATGAAATAATCCGATATCTGAGCCTTCTAATGCAAAAAGAGAAATCTGCAAGCGATTTAAATTACCCTGTATTGTGAGATAAAATCGACTGTTGTGCAGTAATGGAAGGCGAAAATAGAACAGGTGCATTTTGGTAAATAATAAGGTGAACCGCTCCTCGTTCGGGAGATATATAAAAATCCGTTCCGCTTAAAAACCGAGCCTGTATTGGAGTAGAAGTGGATTTATTAGATCGATATCTCTTTCTGCAGGTTATCAGAGGTAAGTTGTTTGATAGGCACACATTGCCGATCTGCGGCGAAATGGGATCCCGGTCAGATATGCGATAGAACGGAAATTGGAGAGCGGCGTTCTCTATTATATTTATAGTTGAATTTATTTTGCCTTGTGCCCCAGAGTCCTTTTGACCCGACTCGTAAAATGTAAATAAGTGTTATATAAAACTACTATAATACTTCTGTGTAAACGCCCCACCTATATCAATCTGCCGGGATAGTTTCATCGAAAGGGGCTCTAAAATTTATCGGCGTTCCGCTTTATTGGTCTGGCGCATCTTCGGATGCATGAAGGCGGACGCATCTTCGGGAATTAAACACGTGATGTCTGTTAGGTAACTTGTAAGAAACCTTTCGTTACTAAATAACTATTCCGATTTTAAAGTTGGCGCAATGCTGGCGATATACAGCAAGAAATTGAACCCTGTGTAACACATTGGTAGGTTCTTATAATTAAAAGTAGATTCTATCCTGCTAACTTACTGCATTCAATGATTATTTCGCCATTTTCCTGATATTTTCTAGAGCGCTTTAAATAACTCACGACGCTCCTAAACTATTACAGATATTTCCTTCTATCATTCCGCAACGAATTTCTCTTTACCCTGCCTACAGCCCCTCTGAGATAAATAGCGTGCACGTTGGCTTAGAGTTTAATAAATCCAAGATAAATTCGGTATAATACAGGCTAATAGTTGCTGTATAATTACGATGACAGACTTAATTTATTTTTGTGGCAACTTCCCTAAGTAAGAATTTATGCGGAGAGATAATGTCAGTTAATATTAAACCAATTTATCATGGAGTAAGCGAGAAGAATAAATTTTTAATGTCCTCGTGTTGGTACAATTGATAATGCCGTTGGTTGCATGCTATCTATGCGATGCGGAAAATCAACAGGTTGCTGATGCTGTTTTGTTACCAATCACATGCAACTTATACGGCGCGGACTGGATTAGTGCATTGGGTTACGTGAGCCAACGTGCAAAGTGAGGATAACTCTTTGGAAAAGTATCAAACTATTGAAAGGTCGTCATGGAGCATACGGTAGGTTTCTGTGGAATCGCCTCTACTGCTCCTGATATCCATATTTTGCGATTGCGCACTGGGAGTTTATAATCAGATGTTAGTTGAAGGCATAGACAAGAAATAGGTCGCAACAATGGACCTTGCGGCACACCGGAAAATGCATTATATTAGTTCAAAGGGAAGGAGAAGCCTACTACGACTCTAGGAAGTTAGTTTGAAATTGGTCACGCCCAAAGTTGCAGTCAACCTGGCGTCTTATATATTTCACGTTGGTCGATCCGACCACGTGACGTTCCACTAATGTTCCGCACCACTCCAGTTTCCGACGAGCCCCAAACATTTCTTCGAATATAATTAATATCCAATCCATTAATTTCCAAAGAAATTAGACCGTGGGTTATCAGATGAATATTTTAGCGGCATGAAATGAATCAAAACCTTGGCACATTTCCCGTAAACGTGTAGCTGTGTTAGCAAGTTATAAGTTATGTTAGCTCGCCTTTTTAAGCGTAATTAATTTTATATAAAATTCTTTATTTGCTCTCGGGCGGGCACGCAAGATCTAGGCGATAGTTTGTCGATAATGGACGGAATATTTGAAAAACGTTTGCATATTCGTACGTTTTAGAAAAGAAGAATGAATCTAATTATTTATTTCAAACAATATTTAATGCAACGCCCAGTACATAATTTTTATATAATTAAAATCAGGTCATTAAAGTAAAGATGATAAACAAATAAACAAACTGATGACCGTAAATGAGGGGATAGAATGAGGTATTAAAGTTAGTTGTGTTTTTGGGGTTGTCGAGACAAGACGTCTCAAGGGTTGCAGTAAATTTGCATAACATAACTTACGCCATGCGAGTTAACTATCATGGTCAAATACCTATATTAGCAATTACATATGGTGTCGGGACGTCGCGATACAGAGACGGAGCTAGAGTTTTGACCGGCCAACGTCAGGGACGTCGTCGCGGTGATTTGTGAACTACCTAGGGGCTAGTTAAGCGCCGCGAAGTGCGAAAGTGATACAGAGACCGCGCGTGGGAGGGCGGGTTTAAAGTTGATGAGATCGACGTATAATTTTAGCGAGTTAACTATCATGGTCAAATAACTATATTAGCAATTACATATGGTGTATTTATAATGTCAGTAAAGCGAACCCCCGACTCTTTTATTTAACCCAGTCGTGACAATATGCTCCTATTACTAGCAATTCTGAATGTCGTTGCTTATTCTTTTATATGTATGTAAACGTTCTGTGCTATATTCGTTTCCACAAATATGAGCAATCATTCTGCTATAAAATAAGGTAGGAATTGTATATGCGTCCTGGTGTGCTGGGTCCCCAAGGAAAAGGAAAACGCGATTTAGTTCCCGAAACATAAACAATGTTAAGAAGTTCTGTATTTCTTAGGATAATTGTTTTCGCCGAGGTTTTGGCGAATGTATGTGGCCGGGTCGGTAAAAAATGTTAAGCGGACCGATATATTAGAGTGAAACAAGAAGAGAACAGGGACAACTAAATATCTCGGAATTGTATGTCAAAGCCACAAATGGCTGAAATTTAAAAATAAAGGCTCCCCAAGCAGTCATAAGATAAATAGGTAACAAGCAAACACTGGCTGTAGCTTTGAGTCGGAAGCAAGTAATTGCATTTTCGATTTTAAAGATTCGTCGAAACCCTTAATTTACTTTTATTGGTGTCAAGGGTGCCTTTTTTCCGCCGCCCGTATTTTCTTTATTACCCTAATATTGTGCTCCCTTTAAACTTTAAATCTTGTTATCTTTTACAACGAAATTAACTTAAAAATATATTCTCCGGAATTCGCCCTTCGTCGATACGCCTCAAAATATATACAAAACAAAACCTGAATATTTTTTTTTAAATAAAATTGAGAAAACGCGATAACAAATTTTGTCACACACACACTTGTCAAACCAGACATCACTTGAGTCTCTGCTTCATATTCCGATATCCATTTGTTGTTAATACTGACTCCTAACAGCGTTACTGTTCTGGAATCATTGAAGATCAATATAGGCATGTCTTGAATAGTCAGAAGCATGCAGAAGAGTTTTAACAATTGCGCCATCTATCGATCAATAGTAAAATTACTGCCGCCATTATGTGTATGTAGTTCCCTGTAATGCCGACTCCTGCGCGCGCATTACAGTTACATCATATATAAAACTGTGCAAGCTTATAAGGGCTTAATTCGGAAAAATCAATTAACAAACGAAAAGGGGTCGTATAGGAAAGAGGATTTTCTCCAATTTTTTTTAGTTGAACGGGATTTTTTGCGTCCACCGTGTGCGAGCTGCTCTGCCGGGGTTTTTTCATCCCATTGTCTCCTGCGGCATGCTAAACACGTTTCGATACATCAAAGCCGTATGCATTATTTATTAGCGGAAAATTGTGGTTATTTCCACGATATGTAATTTGAAAATATAGCCATCGCTCTGAACCTCTATTAAAGTCAAGAATCGCGTGCGTCAAAGAACACTTCCTGGCTGTTTCGTTTCTCTTCGTAAATTTCAAACAGTGACAAGCAATTCCCAACGTGAGGAAAAGCTAACCTCACCCAATCCTTCAAAGCACGGATGGATACACCGGGCCAATCGATTTACAACTTTCGTAAACATTACGCACGGCTATATAAAAAAAGAAATCTTGCAATTTTATCCCAATTTGTAATAGAATGAGTGACTACTTTACCCTGAAAAAAGGACCGGGAAGAGGTAACATGCGCAAGAATTTACATATTTATAAGGCGGAAAGGGCTGCGGCATCAGAACCGGATTCGCGGCATTGACCGCAAATATATTTGCAACGAAATTTTTCTATTTAGCTAGCCCCGGAGCCCGTCTAAGGCGATGGGATTTTGTAGCAAATCGGGGGTATAAATTTTATAAAAGAAGGGAAATAGCTATTAATAATGTAAAAATTAATTTTAATTTGTGCCACGGGGTATATCAGAAGTACTTGGTTGAGTTTTTGTTATGACAGCTATTAATAATGTAAAAATTAATTTTAATTTGTGCCACGGGGTATATCAGAAGTACTTGGTTGAGTTTTTGTTATGACTGCTGCAACAGGAAATCATGTTTAGATAAATTTATCTTATCACGGGGAGTTAATAAATTTCGATGGGAGAGGACTACACGAATCGGTTCCCAAGGAAATCGCTGGCTACGCGAAATTGCGAGTGGACTCGCCTGAACGTATATTGGGAGAGACCGAGGTGAAAAAAGGGCTGACTCAGCGGTTCACCAGGGGGTACTGGAGACGAACCACTAATGCGGCGCGACAGATACAGTTAGTCCGAGCCGGGGAGTCAGAGAGTTCGTCCGAGCGAAAAACTTGACCGGGCAGCGCAGCGTCGGGACGTCACGATACAGAGACGGAGCTAGAGTTTTGACCGGCCAACGTCAGGGACGTCGTCGCGGTAATTTGTGAACTACCTAGGGGCTAGTTAAGAGCCGCGAAGTGCGAAAGTGATACAGAGACCGTGGCCGGACTCTAGCCTTTGGAGAATCTCCTTTTACCAGTGGTCTATCAGCTGATTTTGCTTTATAGGTGCTTTCTAGTGTTTCTCTGATCGGGGGGAAATTAAAATAATTCTCGATCTGGTGGCAGCGACACGCTACCTCTCTTAAGGTATCACCAATAAGTAAGAGTAAAGTAATTTTTTTTTATATACGCGTTACAATTTTGTGAAAAAGTAGAGTAAAAAAAATTTAGGGTTTCTTCTTGAAAATTGAAAGAACAAAAAGAAATAAAGCTGTCGGGCTGTCTGCTCCGATTAGTTAGTTAACAGAATTGTGGAAAAATGGGAAAAAAATTTAAAAATATTTTTGAGTGCTTTCAAAAAAATGTCAGTGACGTTAGTACTCGTAAAATATATTGCAACTCAAGAACTATTGTATGTTCATTTCCAATCAGTGCGCGTACGTGTAATGCGATACAAACGGCGGATGGTCATGAAACGCCATAAAGAAAGTATTAGCACTAACTCAAACTGTCACTGGCACAATAAAGGGAGTTAGAAGTTCAAGTTTTACTAACTCCCATGTCTATTTTTCTGGAATAAATTATACAAGTTTCTGATTTATGCGCCTATATCTGCCAAGGGGGTTTCAACCTATTAGTTGTTGAAATAAGTTATTGTTCTGAGACCGCCGCCGACAGCTCGGTGAATCGTATTTTCCGTAAAAATTTAAATCGCAACAAACGAACAGAAATTTCAATAATGAGATTTATCATTAACCGGTAGTAAATGGACACAAATAAGTATAAAGGTAGTTTTAACATGAATACCATTGTTAAAAAGTTATAAGCGAGGAGCGGCGCCTCCGCCAATTTCTCGATTTTTTTTTAGTTTATCCCTAAATAAAAGCTACCAAGCCGTAATTAAATACAAAATGTTCCAAGAAACAATGGGATAATAATAATAACTGTCTGTTTACGTATTAAATCTGGAAGCAAAAATAACATCACTAATTAACAGGCCCATTCAGTGTATTATTATTTAACTGAGCCGGGGATTGGTGTAATTGCAGCTGTTGCCACCGCTAGACTAATAAACCCAAGTAAGTAAAACAATTGTTTGTTTATTGCAGCAAATGTAAACAGAAATGTGTAAACCAAATTTAACTAAACACAAACAATTGTAAGGTCGCCGGGTAAACAAAGGCATCGCGCCGGAGTGTGTTGTTGTGTGTTTTTCTTTTGATACTTCGGCGTTACTGCCACATTCTTCTACACGTTATAAACAATCGAGATGTTTCTGGCGTTCGTCACATGCGTTGATTTACTACTCGGCCTATTAAAGTCGAGTAAATAAAGTTTTATGGCGGGATAGGCGTACGTGACATGGGTGGTATTAATAGTCTGATTGCATACTTTAAATCGTGGACTGTCAAAGGGCTCGAATTGGCAACATATTGGTAATAGGTAAAACGTATTATGGGAAGCGAATATTCCCATAAGCTCCTTCATATAGATCTCTAGGGGTGTAGACCTTATCCAACACATAATATAAGCAATCAATAAAGTAAAGCTGTGTTCTAGAGTCAATAAAGTAACACATAATATAAGCAACTAATAAAGTAAAAATTTGATCCAGAGTCAATCAGGGAAGCAAATATTCCCATAAGCTCCTTAATAAAGATCTCTAGGGGTGTTGACCTTATCCAACACATAATATAAGCAACCAGTAAAGCAAAGATTTGTTCTAGAATCAACTAGAAAAGCAGATATATTCGTAAGCGCCTTAGAGATCTCTAGGAGTGTTGACCTTATCCAACACATAATATAAGCAGCTAATAAAGCAAAAAAATATTCCAATAAGCTTCTTCATAAAGATCTCTAAGGGTGTTGACCTTATCCAACGCATAATTCAAGCAACCAATAAAGCAAAGACTTGTTCCATGGTTGATTAGGAAATTCAATATTCTTTTATGCTTCTTAGAGATATCTAGGGATGTTGTTGACCTTATCCAACACATAATATAAGCAATCAATAAAGTAAAGCTGTGTTCTAGAGTCAATAAAGCATGCAAATATTCCAATAAGCTTCTTCATAAAGATCTCGAGGGATGTTGACTTCATCCAACACATAATATAAGCAAGATATCTCTAGGGATGTTGTTGACCTTATCCAACAAAGTAAGGATTTGTTCTAGAGCCAATCAAGCAAGCAAATATTCCAATAAGCTTCTTCATAAAGATATCTAGCAGTGTTGATCTTATCCAACACATAATATAAGCAACCAATACAACAAAGATGTGTTTCATAGTTAATTAGAAAAGCCAATATTATTTTATGCTTCTCAGAGATATCTAGGGATGTTGTTGACCTTATCTAACACAATAATATAAGCAATTAATAAAGTAAAGCTGGTCTAGAGTCAATCAAGCAAGCAAATATTTCCATAAGCTTCTTCATAAAGATCTCTAGGGGTGTAAACCATATCCAACACATAATATAAGCAACCAATGAAGCAAAGATTTATTCCATGGCTGATTAGGAAAGCCAATATTCTCTTATGCTTCTTAAATATCTCTAGGGACGTTATTGCCCTTATCCAACACATAATATAAGCAATCAATAAAGTAAAGCTGTGTTCTAGAGCCAATCAAGCAAGCAAATATTTCCATAAGCTTCTTCATATAGATCTCTAGGGGGTGTAGACCTCATCCAACACATAAAATAAGCTACCAATAAAGCAAAGATTTGTTCCATGGTTGATTAGGAAAGCTAATATTCTCTTATGCTTCTTAGTTATCTCTAGGGGTGTTGGTGACCTTATCCAACACATAATATAAGCAGCCAATAAAGCAAAGATTTGTTCCATAGTTGATTAGAAAAGCCAATAATCTCTCATGCTTCTTAGAGATCTCTCTAGGGATATTGTAGACCTCATCCAACACATAAAATTTGCTCTAGAATAATTAGGGAAGCAAAATATATATGATATATATTTAGTTGCTCCAATTGAGTATTAAGGGGTGCAAAACTGTTGATTAGGCATTTTGTTCTAGAATGAAGAGCAGATGCAGTTCCGCCTGCTCCGCGACTTTATTAAAAATGTAACAATACCGATCCGACAATTTTATGAATTGTTACCGACTCTTATTAAAACTTAAAAGTCCACAAAGAGGCGGCACGAGAATAAAAATACGAAGTTTCCGAGATTATAATTCCAAAGTACAATAAATGTGAATGAGGGAACTTAAAAAGATCCTGCAAGGGATTCACGTTGTAAATTGCGGTGTGAAGTTCTACAGAGACCATAACGTCGAGATGCTTTATGTCTCCAGTTTCGCGGAGGAATTTCAGAAATGCACCTGCAAATCTCTATATTTGTAGAGCGAGGGGAGCAGATATAGACATTTGCCAATCACGTCGCCTTTAAATAGGTTAATGGTCTGCTACAAAGTACGCAACAATTTTGGGCAACTATCAAGTGGTCCAACTTGAAAAATATTATATTCTCTATTTTATGCATTATAAACGGATTTCAGGTGAGGGAAATCGGCCGTAAAACCAAGCAAGAATTTAATGAGCAAATCATTATCAGTGGACGATAAATCAAACAACGAAACGCCGCCGCACACCACATTGAGCAGTCCGAACGTTGTAAATAGATTATTTTAGTTGATTATCTAGAGCGAATTCAATGTGTTGTAGCCAAAACCATAACGGGAAGTTGCGGAAATCCCTGGCTTCGGTTGGACGGCAGGAAAGAGAATTGATCCAACAACGAGGCCAGTTACCGGTCGAACGGTAATCCTGGATCCACGTGCGTGATTGGAACCTATAAACGTCGGATACGGTTGCTCTTCTCATACATCGGTCAACCAACATCTTCCATAATCCCTCGCCTCCCACAAAAACCATTACGCTTTCTACCCCTTTATCAGCGACGATTTACAAACACTCGTTAGCCACCGGCATTTGTTAAACTTTAAATTGAGTTATAGATTTCAATTCGTTTTTATTCGCGTTCCACGGATGAATTATGCCGTAATTTCGTTATCTTCTGGTCCTCCTCTTTTCCTATCGCCCGTCATATTGTTTACGTTCGGGAAAAATATTGCTTTTCATTCGGAATTGGAAAAACATATTTGTATATCGCGACGCGGCTGTACGAACATATTATCCTTGAAGCCCTTGAAGGGGCACTCCAAAACAAGACGCGTTATATCGAAAAATAGTCTTATTTGTTGCATAATTTTGGGCGCAAGGACAAATTATCGCCCTGTTTATTAAAGGAGTGCTTTCTGATTAATTAAAGCAAGCAAAGATTGCCCTGCCCTAGTGTACAAGAATACCTCAATGAGAAAACTTCCAAGTGTATAATATAAACTGGAGACCCACAAGGAGGTGTTTTAGGTCCATTCTCGTGTCTACTATATGTGAATGACCCGCCACAATCCGTAGTAGTGTATTCAATGTATAAAATAGGTAACCCGAGAGTCAACCAGGGAAGCAAATATTCCCATAAACTCCTTCTTAGAGATCTCTAGAGGTGTTGACTTTATCCAACGCATAAAATAGGCATCCAATAAAGCAAAGATTTGTTCTCGATTCAATTAGAGAGGCGAACATTCCCATAAGCTCCTTCTTAGAGATTTCTAGAGGTGTTAATCTCATCCAATGTCTAAAATAGATAACAATTAAGTACAAATTTGTTCTACAGTCCACAAGAGAAGCAAATATTCCTATAAGTTTCTTTTTATAGATCTCTAGAGGTGTTGACCTTGTCCAACACATAAAATAGGCATCCAATGAAGCAAAAATTTGTTCTAGAGTCAATAAGGCAAACGAAAATTCCTATAAGCTTCTTCTTGGAAATCTCTAGAGGTGTTGACCTTATCCAACGCATAAAATAGGCAATCAATAAAGCAAAAATTTGTTCTAGAGTCATTCAGGGAAACGAAAATTCCTATAGGCTCCTTCTTAAAAATATCTAGAGGTGTTGACCTTATCCAACGCATAAAATAGGCAATCAATAAAGCAAACATTTGTTCTACATTCCACAAGAGAAGCGAATATTACCATAAGCTCCTTTTTAGAGATCAATAGAGGTGTCGACCTTATCTAACGCATAAAATAGGCAACAATTAAGCAAAACTTTGTTCTACAGTTCACTAGAGAAGCGAACATTCCCATAAGCTCCTTCTTAGAGATCTCTAGAGGTGTCGACCTTATCCAATGCATAAAATAGGCAACAATTAAGCAAAGATTTGTTCTAGAGTCAATCATGGAAACGAAAATTCCTATAGGCTCCTTCTTAGAAATCTCTAGAGGTGTTGACCTTATCCAACGCATAAAATAGGCAATCAATAAAGCAAACATTTGTTCTACAGTCCACAAGAGAAGCGAATATTACCATAAGCTCCTTTTTAGAGATCAATAGAGGTGTCGACCTTATCTAACGCATAAAATAGGCAACAATTAAGCAAAACTTTGTTCTACAGTTCACTAGAGAAGCGAACATTCCCATAAGCTCCTTCTTAGAGATCTCTAGAGGTGTCGACCTTATCCAATGCATAAAATAGGCAACAATTAAGCAAAGATTTGTTCTAGAGTCAAACAGGGAAACGAAAATTCCTATAGGCTCCTTCTTAGAAATCTCTAGAGGTGTTGACCTTATCCAACGCATGAAACAGGCAACAATTAAGCAAACATTTGTTTTACAGTCCACCAGAGAAGCGAACATTCCCATAAGCTCCTTCTTAGGGGTCTCTAGAGGTGTTGACCTTATCCAACGCATAAAATAGGCAATCAATAAAGCAAAAATTTGTTCTAGTCATTCAGGGAAACGAAAATTCATATAGGCTCCTTCTTAGAAATTTCTAGAGGTGTTGACCTTATCCAACGCATGAAATAGGCAAAAATTAAGCAAAAATTTGTTTTACAGTCCACCAGAGAAGCGAAAATTCCTATAAGCTTCTTCTTGGATATCTCTAGAGGTGTTGACCTTATCCAACGCATAAAATAGGCAACAATTAAGCAAAGATTTGTTCTAGAGTCAATCAGGGAAACGAAAGTTCCTATAAGCTCCTTCTTAGAGATCTCTAGAGGTGTTGACCTTATCCAACACATAATATAATTAATCAATAAAGCAAAGATTTGTTCTAGAGTCAATCAAGAAAGCGAATACTTTAAGGGGTCATTAGTGCGAGAGAGCAGGGTATTAATAAATTATTTAATGTTGTATGGTTCTAGTCAAGGAATGGTAACTATTTCTAGAAAACATTAAATTTTTATATAATAAATGCTTAGCACTTAATCCTGAATCCTAGCAAGTCAATTAGTACAAAAAAGCAATAACTTATTAAAGGTCAATTAGTTCTAATGTATTCAACATCAACTGTGGAAGTAAACAATTTCGATAACAGTGGATCGTAATTTGTTGAACTTGATAAATAATCGATTAGCCATTCCAGAAATACCTTATAATTACACTAATAGAATCCAATTAAATGTATTGTAATTACAAGAAATCGTCTTTAAGCTCAGCAAATTAACCGACTGGAACACGAACCTAAAAAAATCTCGATCAAGTTCTAGGTACACAAGATAAACACAAATATTAGGTAATTGTCTTTGAATTATTTAAGAATAAATAATAGAGGGCATAGTATTAAAAAGTAATTAGCAAGACAAACGCAGTACGCAATATAAAATCATTGAAGTAAGGCTAGCAGGGAGGAATTTATTTCACACACCCTATACTAAAAAGCAAAAAAACTGCGCTGCACCTAATTGTATTACGCGTATCGGAATCAATTTTTTGCGGAGAAGAAACATCCGCCAGGCGGCAGTTGAGGTAGGTAAAGTGGCTCTGTACCAACTCAGCTGTCGCATTTTTTATATTAATACGGAAGTGGCGGCGGTGCGAAACCCTGCCTAATATATTTATTAACTTTTTTGTTTGATGTGTGAAAATAAGTGTAAAAGGAAGAATAAGATAATATGAAAAGATCGCGAAGGAATTCGTGTTGAATTTCAGTAAAAAGGAGCCTTGAAATAAAACAGGGAAATGCAAAACAATTCGAATTAAACTTTTCGCATAAAGCGTTTTATCGACTTTGTTTAACAAGTTTTTAGGGAGTTGAGAAGTACGGAGTTAACTGTAAAACTACAACTATCATTGCCGGAATTATTTTAATTTGCGTGAAGAATCTCGAGTAATCGGCACGGAATCTCCCGACTCGAATTAAACTTTGTCAGAGTGGATTAAGAATTATATAGATATACCAGTCATAGCTCAAAAACTATTTATCCCCTGGTAGATAATTTCGCATGCCATCATAGTGTTGAAAAGCTGTACAACGTATTTTTATGTGGTAACTTAATCCATCTATTTATTTTTCATTTGGTTATTGACGTTGTGCGAAACTTTAAAGTCCCTGTATTTTAAGACGTCTCGCGTCAGCACATTGTCAAAATGTGTAATTTACTTCGGGGAAACTGAAGTAATATTAATTCGGTAACGGCATTCATTATCTCTAATTATGTATGCACTAGAAAAATTAAGCCGTTTTGTTTACGGAAAAATCATGAATAATGAAGGGTCGCTATAAAGGACGCAGCCGTAAAACATTTTGTTCCGACACCGTGGGGAGGCAGATATTAAATTTATGGAAGGAGATAGGTTAATTATCTGTTTCTTCCCGAGTGCTTCTTTATGTATTTTATCTTATCTTGAAAAGTATTATAACCAGGGTTGCTTCCGTTTGTTTTATTACAGAAATGAGTTTTATATCAAAATGTAATTATTATCTGTTATCTTTTATAACCCCCACAAGGTGATTTTACTTTTTATTACTGATGCCTTCGCCCTTTACACTGATACCTAGGGTGCGATCGCATAAAAAACTGTACAATTTTAAAAGTGTGCAGTTGCGCCCCGTTTTTCACTTGCGGCGAAAAATATTCTTTCACTTATAATACATTTTACACAAAGGTACACGGAGGAAGTCGTTTATCGCATTTTAACCCCCGAAATAACAAACTTGAACAAATTGTTGGTTATCTTATTCTAGTAATCTGTTGCTTTAGGATTAAATATTACATTGAACATAACGGCGTTTGTAACGAGGCATAACTTTTCCAATTACAATGTTTACAAAGTAACCAATTTAGATAATCTGTTTGCTGATCGATATTAAGGTTAGGTGTTGTTGGCTTTTCAGAATATTAAATTTAGTAATTACAAAGTTGAATTTTGAATCGCATTAACCGGATATTTGTTATTTTCTTATCCCTTCTAATCCGCCTGCATCGCCTGTCATCATAATGTCTAGTATCTGAACTTCCCTCGCGAGGATCTAGCTTTTTAAGATTGTAAGGATATTTGAAATATTTATCATTCAGCTCCAAGCATTACCTCGTTATCCTGCAGCTTAACTCTTCCACTAGCATAAAGGACACGCTAATATTTTCTTGTACGTTTAATACTCCTAAACCTTCTAAACTTGCAAAATATTTAAAGATTTAGACGATTCAATTTTTAAACGTTCGATAAAGTGTATAAATGTTGAAATCATTCTCATCATAAAAATATTTAAATGTTCCAACGTTTAAATGCTTAGTTTTTTTGTAAATACAGCGACATGTTACCTGATTACAAGTCTAAATATTTAAATGTTTAAATGTTTAAAATATTAAAAGTTTAAATGTATGTTCAAATATTCAAATGTTCAAGTGTTTAAATGTTCTAATGTTCTAATGTTCAAATGTTTAAATGTTTAAATGTTTGTTTAAATGTTTAAATGTTTAAATGTTTAAATGTTTAAATGTTTAAATGTTTAAATGTTTAAATGTTTAAATGTTTAAATGTTTAAATGTTTAAATGTTTAAATGTTTAAATGTTTAAATGTTTAAATGTTTAAATGTTTAAATGTTTAAATGTTTAAATGTTTAAATGTTTAAATGTTTAAATGTTTAAATGTTTAAATGTTTAAATGGTTTAAATGTTTAAATGGTCAAATGTTTAAATGGTTTAAATGTTTAAATGTTCAAATGTTTAAATGGTTTAAATGTTTAAGTGTTCAGATGTATAAATAGTTTAAATGTTTAAGTGTTTAAATGCTTAAATGTTTAAATGTTTAAATGTTTAAATGTTTAAATGTTTAAATGTTTAAATGTTTAAATGTTTAAAAGTTTAAAAGTTCAAATGTTCAAATGTTCAATTGTTTAAATGTTTAAATGGTTTAAATGTTTAAATGGTCAAATGTTTAAATGGTTTAAATGTTTAAATGTTTAAAAGTTCAAATGTTCAAATGTTCAATTGTTTAAATGTTTAAATGGTTTAAATGTTTAAATGGTCAAATGTTTAAATGGTTTAAATGTTTAAATGTTCAAATATTTAAATGGTTTAAATGTTTAAATGTTTAAATGTTTAAATGTTTAAATGTTTAAATGTTTAAAAGTTCAAATGTTCAAATGTTCAATTGTTTAAATGTTTAAATGGTCAAATGTTTAAATGGTTTAAATGTTTAAATGTTCAAATGTATTAATAGTTTAAATGTTTAAGTGTTTAAATGTTTCAATGTTTAAAAGTTCAAATGTTCAAATGTTCAATTGTTTAAATGTTTAAATTGTTTAAATGGTCAAATGTTTAAATGGTTTAAATGTTTAAATGTTCAAATATTTAAATGGTTTAAATGTTTAAATGTTCAAATGTATAAATAGTTTAAATGTTTAAATGTTTAAAAGTTCAAATGTTCAATTGTTTAAATGGTTTAAATGTTTAAATGGTCAAATGTTTAAATGGTTTAAATGTTTAAATGGTCAAATGTTTAAATAGTTTAAATGTTTAAATGTTTAAAAGTTCAAATGTTCAATTGTTTAAATGTTTAAATGGTTTAAATGTTTAAATGGTCAAATGTTTAAATGTTTAAATGTTCAAATATTTAAATGGTTTAAATGTTCAAATGTATAAATAGTTTAAATGTTTAAGTGTTTAAATGTTTCAATGTTGAAATGTTGAAATGTTGAAATGTTGAAATGTTGAAATGTTGAAATGTTGAAATGTTGAAATGTTGAAATGTTGAAATGTTGAAATGTTTAAATGTTTAAATGTTTAAATGTTTAAATGTTTAAATGTTTAATGTTTAATGTTTAAATGTTTAAATGTTTAAATGTTCAAATGTTCAAATGTTCAAATGTTTAAATGGTTTAAATGTTTAAATGGTTTAAATGGTCAAATGTTTAAATAGTTTAAATGTTTAAATGTTTAAATGTTTGTTTCAATGTTGAAATGTTTAAATGTTTAAACGTTTAAATGTTTAAAGGTTTAAATGTTCAAATTTGATTAATTCCCACTTTTTTGGGATACTATCTCGTTTAGAAGCTCTTTTGCTCGTGACATGGAAAATACAGAAGATTTCAAAAGCCACGGTCTAGCAACGGTTTTAATCGTTACAACTTCAATTCTTAGTTATTGCTTTGGATATCGCATCGCTTAAATACGGAACAATATTTCCATTATTCCCATTTCTAAATAATACGCTTTTGTTTCGTTGCTATTGTTTTCGAATAAAAATTGCACAAGAATTTTAATAATTAGGAGTTGATATTGGAAGAATGTGCCTTTGATGTCATCGTCGTGCACACAAATTCAAATTATATGCATGATAGTAGTCGTTCCCATTGTACCTACCTTTTCCAGACGGGACGATAATGAAAAGCGTTCATTAAAACTGCGAGCTTGATTGCTTTAACAAAACGAATTCCGTTTTACAAACTCGGATTGGTATTGTAGAGATTTGAAAATATAGAATTGTTTCACTCAAGCATTGGCTATTATTCCTTAGATATTTGATGCCGAAGACAACGCGAGGCACGAGAGAGCAAGCCGGGGGCCAGCGCAAAGGAAAGCAAATCCTTGGCTTGGTCAGGCGTAGGAGTTGGATTGTAGAGGGGTCGTGGTGTGGTGGCGCAAAATTCTAATTCGCCCGTCTTGAGGTAATTGTCGCGACTGCCCTCGTAGTTTTATTGACCCTGCTTCATCCGCTACCAAAAATAATGAAACAAAGTATTGGTTTCATTTAAATGGACTTAAATTGTTGGAAAGAAGCCGTTTTTTCATTCATAAATAATTCTGTTAATATTGTGCGTAAATAAAGGGTCCCGATTTTCCCTTTCTTTAATTATATCTTTTTTGCGTATTCTGGGCCGGCCCGGACTTAATTTATTATTAATACCGCATCATTTTCGTTTGAGAGTGTTGCTGCTTAACGTAATCCGCAGAGCGTAATTAAAGCTGTATAAAAAATGTCGAGAAGAAAGAGGTCTTTGAATCCTTTGTAAGATTTACTCATGGAAGGATTAATTTCGGGGAGACACAAAGTACACAAGTGCGTGTATGAAAGTCATAAGAAAGTGTTTAGAAAAAGCATCGTTAATTTCGGAGAATAATGGAAGATTTGGCTGAAGCTCGCCTTTACTAAACTGTCATTATGCTCTTGTCGCTTACTGTTGTCAGCCTCGAAAATTCCTCATTATTAGTCATGAGGTGTCGTCAAGCCTCGCGCACTTCACAACAAAAACCTTTATTAAAAAAGTCTAAGCCGCAAAAACTTTTAATAAAAGATCTCTGTTCTTTATTGCTTTCTCATCTAATATATTTTTTATTTACATTCCATCTTAAGTACGTTTGTTTATCGCAAACATCAATCATCAGAGACGTCAGAACAAATGCAAAATTTAATCAAGTCGTCCTGGATATTACTATCGGTCTCAAATATTTTTCAATTTAGTGGAATATTAGAAAAACCTTTCTCATTTTTTATCGATTCTGCTATTTATATTCCAATTATCGGCCTCGCCGCTCGCTTTGCTTTTTATTTCGACAGACGCAGGGCACGTTTGCCACACAAGACCCTGCTAAACTAACTCGGAATTGAACGTTTCTTATGAAATTATTTCATTAGTACATCCATACGCATATCCATCATTTACATAAAAAAAAACACAGCACATAAAATAGACAGCCTCCAAAATCAGTTGGAAAAATGCGGCACTCCTTCATAATCAGCTACACGATAGACGTAATAATTGGCGCCCAACGTGGGGCCATAAATATGAATTATAAGGTAAACCTAAAAATACGAAATCCTCCAATGCTATTTATTCTCACTCATTCAGTATCATTGTAAAAACTGGCGCCCAACGTGCGGCCATGAAAATAAATTAGTAACTATATAAAATTAAGTAAAGTTAAAAAATCGTTTGAGCTGTCATCTGTCAGTTTCTACAACGTGTACCGTTTACAAGGGCAACTTGGAATTCATTCTCACTGCGAATAGGAAAACGTATTTCGTCGTCTTTCGACAAACGGTATCACACGCCTTGGCCGCTTTGAATTACACTGTCGTTAGAGGACTTTTTGAAGTTTCATTGTGCAGTAAAGCTGCTCAATTGTTTCCACGGGCATGTATATTTTCGTCAGTTTCGTCAAAATTAATATTGTTTTATGCTACAGTCCGAATTGTTATTTCGCCTGGAATACATCATGAATAGGAACGTGTGAGCTTTTCATTCTCTAACAAGGAACAATTCAACTTGTCAAAACTCCGAGTATTATCAAAGTTTCGCCGTTTTCGCCAAAGGAATCGCTTAACCTTCTAAGTAGGTGAATAATCTGTGATAAATAAATCATTCCATAGATACTGCCGTTAATTTCGCCCCTTGAATTAAAATAAACTCATCAATGGACTATTATTCTGCTTCAAAACTAAGAATCTTATGGCCAAGCACCATCCGTACCTACAGTTTAACCTTTGAGCTGGCAGATGCCAAATATACTGATACCTTATGGAATTATTCCAATTTTTTAGTTGAAGTGTCATATAAATTGGCGCCCAACGTGGGGCTTTGATTATAAATTTAAAACTAGACTATAAATTGGCAATCATATCTCTTTTTTCGATATATTTGACAATTTCAAAATTAAACTAATCATTTTATTTAGAAATAATAATATAGGTAAGATAAAAATTGGCGCCCAACGTGGAGCTTTGATTATAAATTTGAAACTAGACTATAAATTGGCAATCATATCTCTTTTTTCGATATATTTGACAATTTCAAAATTAAACTAATCATTTTATTTAGAAATAATAATATAGGTAAGATATAAATTGGCGCCCAACGTGGGGCTTTGATTATAAATTTAAAACTAGACTATAAATTGGCAATCATATCTCTTTTTTCGATATATTTGACAATTTCAAAATTAAACTAATCATTTTATTTAGAAATAATAATATAGGTAAGATATAAATTGGCGCCCAACGTGGGGCTTTGATTATACATTTGAAACTAGACTATGAATTGGCAATCATATCTCTTTTTTCGATATATTTGACAATTTCAAAATTAAACTAATCATTTTATTTAGAAATAATAATATAGGTAAGATATAAATTGGCGCCCAACGTGGGGCTTTGATTATAAATTTGAAACTAGACTATAAATTGGCAATCAAATCTCTTTTTTTCGATATAATTGACAATTTCAAAATTAAACTAATCATTTTATTTAGAAATAATAATGTAGGTAAGTAATTGTTTATATATTCGCAGCATCCTCCTTGAACTAGTTTTTTGGATAACCGGCGCGGCCTAAAACCTCGCCATTTACTGCAGAGACGTTCCATTGTCGACCTTTTGTTGCTATAATACGGTATTGAAACACAATAAATCACCATTAATGTACCTATTGGACTTCGTCGAATATGTATAATAATGGCTTTATATCGGGCGACGTAATGAAACTCTGTGTCATAACAATAAATGTTTGATCCTTATCGAGAGGGGTGGGCCGAGGACGACTAACGTTTTTGTTACAAATAACTCACCGCGGTCGATTGTACTATCCGCAATTGAATTTCCAACTTACCAACCTCTTACGCCCCTGTCATTTGTGTGTGGCGTAATAAATTGACGTAATTAAATTAATTTCATTATCTTCCTGACTTGTACGTCATATATCTTGCCCACCAGAGGTTTACTTCTTGTTCGGAGGACATGCACAGGGTCGGCGGAAGGTTCCAAAACCATTTTGGAAATAAATGATAAAGAGTTTTTATAAGAATTTTTGGGAACCAAAGGAACAATAGCCTAGATCACTGCGTTGTGTGTTTATTTATACACCCAACGCAGTGGTCTAGGGGTTTACGAAATTTTGACAAAAAAACCCAAATAAAAGAGGAATCCAACTTGGTTCAGTTATTTCCCCTCTACTCCGTATATTCAGTTAAATAGGGAAACGTCGCAATATTTTTCTGATGCTAAACCGTCCCGAAAATGATATTTAGCATTAGCATTTTTGGTCTCTAAAGCATGACAAGGCGAGGGTAAAGTAATAAATAAACCGTGGTTAAAGAACACAACGCGGACGCGGTACGCGCGGTGAACTGAAATCTGATATATTTCCACAGCAGGCAAATGGATGTTCAGATTGATTTGAGGCTTACAAAGCTAATTCCACTTACAGCTACTTCGATAAGTGTAATTAGGTTTGGAAAATATTACTTTTATTAGAGTTCATATTTTTTATAGAATATAACGGGGCGCGTTTTGTTTTATTTCATCACGGAATAAAGTTTCCAAGGCGAACTTTATCGAGCTTATGACAAAAAGGCAAAGTTTTAACGTAAAGCGTTTCTTTTCGCTGTTTCTTAAATTAAATTGAATATCTCCGGAATATAAGAGGCTTGTGAGGGAACATTATTTTTGTATTTTCTTTTACTTATTTATGTATAAAAATAAATCTGGGATCCAGTTTGAGCCTCGCTAATAAGAGGATTAGCCTGAAATAATGGTGGCGATATTTATCTGTATATACCAATCAGAAATTCCGTCACATTTTGAACCGATTGTTATTTTTATATGCTATAATAAGTGGGGCTATTGTCAAGGATCGCGTGTTTAAACTAACTCCTCAGAAATAAAGACAAATGTTTTTCGAACTTCCCCAGTATATTATCCGACCAAGATTAGGGCGCCCTGGCAGGCCTCCCTCCCCTGAACCATTCTTAATAGTCAAAGTTTGAGATTACGCCCTGTCTTCGAAATGAAAGTTTTCTAACAAGAGGCATTTAAACAATAGTAACACGAATAATTGTTACAGTCCCAATGGAGGAAGTTCATGGAGTTCTGGGCTTACAGAAAGGTCTACCCTGTGATATTACGTCGAGAGACCGGGATGATGCAGTTGCTATGGTGTTGTGGTTCAAGGAGACCATTGGAGAGCCCCTGTACAGGTCAGTAGATTAAACTGTTTTAGTGGTAGTTACTTTCCCAAGTTCTGCGGGCCTTTGTGTAATGCTAACATTATTTTACTTCAGCTAAGATTGTTTTGTTTGCGAACGCTCATTTCTGCACGCCGGCCAATTAATCCTACCTGAAGACATTGCGTTGTACGCCGAGTTATGGCACTTTGGCCCTCAGCATAAATTCATTTACCAAAACTCATCAACCGAATAGTTAGCGGCAAAGATTCAATAGGGGACGAGTATAGTTCTTCACAACCGGACATTTGTAAACTGGTCCACACATATCCAAATTGATATATTTATATTGATGTTTCATCTCTAAACATGCTATTATTAAATTCATTGGACTTTCTTTAATACATTATGAATATTGGATTAAAAATTATAAAATTCAAAACGTCTAAAAACAATTATTAAAAAAAATTTTTAACTCACCACAAAATTCATTTATTATGGTCACCATATTATCGTTTTTTAATTGGTGACAATAATGAATGAAATTTGTGGTGAGTTAAAAAATTTTTTTAATAATTGTTTTTAGACATTTTGAATTTTATAATTTTTAATCCAATATTCATAATGTATTAAAGAAAGTCCAATGAATTTAATAATAGCATGATTAGAGATGAAACATCAATATAAATATATTAATAGAATAAAATAGCAAAATAAATTTTACTATTCAGCCTAAATCCTCTAATGTCTTAAAAAGACATAAATACTCTTTTCAGAGCTTATTTGCAAACTATCTACATTTAACTGATAAAAATTTGGTCAGTACTACGAATGTAGAAAGCAAATAATTTAATAATTGCAATAAGCCCCACCAGACGGATTAATCCAAATAAGGACTCCCTCTGTTACCAGGCAGTGCAAGTCACCAACCCATGGACCGGTTTCTGGCTTATTAGCCTTCATCAGCATGGTATAGGCAACTCACACTGCACGATAACAAAGGGACTCCAGATCTTGTCAACATCGATCGACATGAAGTCGGTAAGATGCGAATGTGGACCGTGGGGCCCTCTGGTGAAACTTATTGCAATGTGGATTTTGCCCAGACTAGGCTCGTATGAAAGAAATGAAATCCAAAGAAGTCAGAAATCCATAGAGGTAAACTTTAATAGAATAAAATAGCAAAATAAATTTTACTATTCAGCCTAAATCCTCTAATGTCTTAAAAAGACATAAATACTCTTTTCAGAGCTTATTTGCAAACTATCTACATTTAACTGATAAAAATTTGGTCAGTACTACGACATTAGACATTAAGACATTAGAGGATTTAGGCTGAATAGTAAAATTTATTTTGCTATTTTATTCTATTAAAGTTTACCTCTATGGATTTCTGACTTCTTTGGATTTCATTTCTTTCATAAATATATTAATTTGGATATGTTTGTTATTATTATGCTTGTATAAAACCTAAACAGTCATTTATAAACAAATATTAAGTTTGGTGCACCTCAAGGGTCCATACTGGGTCCAGTCCTTTCCCCTACTATTATCAGTGATTTGCCCCTCAGGTGTACGCCCGATTATTACACCAATATCAGAAATTTAACTACAATTTTGCACGATATAAGAAGTAGAATACACGAAAAGGATTATTATTGGCTGAAAATTACAGCTGCATGGTTCCATTCCAAACCTTCTGGTTTTTAATCAGGGACGTGTGGCGCTTAAAAATCCATTTCGTGGAGTGTTTTAAAGCATCTAAAGATACATGTTTGTCTTACAAATGCATATTAACTTAACTTAGTTGTAGTTCCAGAAAGGAAACTTAATTGTAATCTAATTTAATTGGAATAATCGCGTCGCAAGTTGCAAGCTGTTGGGCTACTTCTAGTCGCAGTTTGTACAACTGTGTTAACCCATTTAAAGTTGAATTTAGTTTTCCAATTACTGCTGTGTGCTATTGTAATTTTGCTCTACTAATTAGCATATTTATGTAATAGTTGTAGATATATACGCGCGTGATAATCGAATTGTTTTTATATTTGCGCCGTTAAAAGGCTAAATCTAAAGTAAAATTCAGTTACAGGATAGGATTAAGGGTCCGTCACGCACGCATACGAGCTATGGAGACGCGCAATCATAATAATTGGGAAACAATGCACCAACTTAAGTAATAAATTGCAAACGCAAAATTATAAAGTTTGTGGAAGAATCGAAGTGTCTATTGGACGTTATCCAACAATAGATTTTACTTATTGCAAGGTGGCAACAGTTATCAATAATAAACTTCTCGTTGGCCAGGGTACAGAAGTATTGGGATAAATAAAAAACCGCTTGAACAATTTTAATTTTTTCTTTCACAGTTTAATGTAGTAAGGATCATAGAATTGCGCTACAAAAAGATTTTTGTATTTAAATGCATACTAACCCGTTATATTATTGATTATTTGATTTCTGAAGTATTTTCCGCAGAATTTTCTACTTTTTAAATAACAAAATTAAGAAAACGGCTTTGCTGCGGAATGTGAAATTATGTTTTCTTCAATTATATGTAACATTTTTTATCATAAGTTAAATATTTAAATTACAATATCGAAACTTCTAATACAGTATTAGTAACACTTATTTATACCCTTAAAAGGGTAAGGGTAAGTAATACCTATTATTGGGTAACGCCCACTGGACATTTCGATTCGATTCGGTCGTCTTCTTCTGAAGTAGAAGACAAAAAATAATACTTCAACAAGATGGTGCCCGGGTTCTCCTCCACAATGACTTTTCAACCATCTTGTCATAGCTCTCTTCTTTGAAGTAGAACGAAAAGAAATTTACATGAATTATAAACAGTAGAGGCCCTAGAAGAGCTCCTTGGGGCAATTTCTTGGAGTCTTGAGGTTTTACTTACATGTAAAGAACACATCTAGTCTTCATTGATTTGACGCTGATGCAGCGGCTTTAATTCAAATCTGGGTCGCTTAGATGCAGCGGCCTCAATTAATTTCGAGCTAGCTGCCCATTTACGGGGACAGGATCCAACACTTCCCGCATGTAACTAGTTTTCACCAGCCTATCCGTTCCAATCAGGCCGTCCTCGTATAATAATTACGGCAACAGCATTACGGTTACTATTATTAATGTCAACGTGTAATGTGTGTTTGTATAGATGAATATGTTTTCCAGTATGGCTGCGGTTGTTTAGATTAGAATAGTTGCAGGCGCTGCACCGCCGTATTGTTCCTCGGCTGGATACTGGGGTGCAGATGTTTCCTGTGAGTTTAGCATTTACCACCTATGCAGAGCCGAGCCAAGAATAATCACTTTGCGACGTCGAATTTAATGCAATTAATTGCCGCTGGAGCGTTCTGATTTAGCGCGATTTGTTTTGTGGTGGGGAAAGTTGTTGCCGACAACTGTCCTCGCACGAAGTTCCTCTATCGCCTTGGACAGTTTTACATCAAAAAGGAGGAAGCACAAAAATCATGGTTTTTTTCTCTGTATTTTCTCCATTTAGAGCAAAACCAGTTCATTTTGTACCTTCATTCTATGTGTGTGGATGGAATATTTAATTAAACCATTTTATTTTTAACGGCTACGACAGCAACACTGATTTGCTACAGTTGATATTTGTAGAAAATGCCGTCATCAGCAATTATTAGAAGATGTGAATATTACAAGTGATTTATCCACATCACGATTCAGCGGCATGTAATTCAGATCGAATGGCGTAAACAGTTTTTTGAATGTAACGGGGTGTCAGAGCGATGAAGAATTTACGTCTAACAAACGTTTTCATTACGACGTTAGTCGAACATTAAAGGCTGAAAAAGCTTTTATTGTCTCACCAAGTCTGGTGGGAACGTAGTGATGAATATTCATCTTCCGTATAAAAGCCGATCTCAAGTTTTCGAGGGGTAGGTAGTGGTTTTAATAAAACACTTAAATCAAGTTAAAAGACAAGAGAATCGGGTGTATAAGGGATATGAATGTTTGCTGCGAGCTGCAGCAGGATTACGTAATCATCACCTGGTAGATTTACAATAATTCGCCCGTAGAGGAACGTGCGCCGTTATTACTTCGTGTTATTTAACTAACTTTCCGCTCTTAGTATTGGATGCGGACCCAGCTTGGAGAACTGCATCGTAAATTAACAGAAGTTTCACATCATATACGTCGAGACATAACAAAATGTTGCAAGTTATATGTTCCTCTAAATGTTTTAATGTATCGTCTAAGTAAATGACAATTTATCACTAAGAGTAGGAATCACTCACAGCAAATGACAATTATCACTCACAAGAAATGACAATTTATTTATCACAATTTATTTATCGCAATTTATTACAATTTATTTATCACAGTTTATTTATCGCAATTTATCACAATTTATTTATCAATTAATTTTATCACAATTTATTTAGTACAATTTATGTTCATCACTCCCAAGTTATCACTCGCATCAAATTACAATTGATCACAATTTATTTGTCACAGTTTATTTGACGCAATTTATCACATTTTATTTATCACAGTTTATTTATCGCAGTTTATTTGTCGCTATTCATTTATCGCAATTTATCACAATTTATTTATCACAATTTATCACAATTTATTTATCACAATTTATTTATTACAATTTATGTTTATCACTCCCAATTTATCACTCGCATCAAATTACAATTTACCATTACAATTGATCACAATTAATTTGTCGCAATTTACTTATCGCAATTTATCACAATTTATTTATTACAATTTATGTTTATCACTCACAATTTATCACTCGCAGCAAATGCGAATTTATCACTCGCAGTTGTAAGAATCGATGCCTATTCACTTTAGGGTAATAGTGATAATTAGCCATTATATTGCAGTAAAAAAGCCTAAGAAAGCTGTATCGATAAGCAATACTACTGGAGAGTATTTTGTAGATCAATTACGTACCTTACAAACAAAAGAGGCCCCAGAAGAGATCCTTGAGGCACTGCATAACTTCACCAGTCTCCATCAAATTTATTGTTTCTGTATTCACACTTCAGTAAGGTTTTTCCTGTTCTTCAGATGGTGATGAATTAACCTGAAATCAGAAATATTTCCATGAATTAAATTGAAACAAGAAGCGGTAACGTGATCTATGGCGACTGACGCAAAATTAAAAATTGGAACGCTAAAAAGTTTTACGCCCTTTGTGCCTTACATTTTCCCTGTTCAGGAAAGCGAAACCCTTCCAATCGTTCGCGGTCCCCTGGGAGAGATTGCGAGGCGCACTTCTGTGATTTTTTTGTCGCTTTTAGATAATATACGTAGCAATTGGCTAACAACTCTGGATACGGGAACGCAATAAAAGTCCAAAGATTAAAGTATTACGTTTGTTCCAATTTAAACTTGGCTCTAGGAGGTGTTGTGAAATATTTGCAGATAAAACTCCTCAAATATCAAGGATCTCGTAAACGAGAATATTGTTTTGTGTTTTTAATAAATGTAGTCGATGTACAGAATCTTTTGTCGGTACCGATGCCTCAAAGAGTGCAATAGGTGCCATTCTGTATCACTAGCCCGAATTTCATCGGCCGCCACTGCCGTACGCCGGGTGTATAAATTTGTAATTAGGATCTACTTACTGCACTAACTCGTCGGAAGAAGCTCAAACAAAATCTTCGCTTGAAGTTTCCTACTTCTGTTAGTTGCGCATAAACTATAATTAATTGAGATGATACGAAGAGAGCACAGCCTCTGTCTACAATATCATATTCATAGACTCTATTAAATTGCAGTCATCGTCTGCAATGCAGCGTTTTATAATCAGCAAAAACGGCAAATTTATTTATATCGCTTGTCCTTATTTGCAGCAAGTAGTAGCAATGGAGACGTTAACATCGACAATGAATTGTGCTTAATAACAGTTGCTGAGCAAATATTTCATGGCCTATTTCAGGGATGGAAAAAATTTCTCGCCCTAAAGCCTTGCAAAAATAAATGCTGCTGTGCAAAGAGTAAACATTTACAAAATATTTTCGTATAATCCTCTACAAAGGTTTGGAGCTTAGTCGCTTTTTAATATAAGACAAATTGGGTTAATATTGTCTTAAAACATATTTGCAAATACAATATTTAAGTGACTTTCCTTCCAGAAATTAAATTATAAAATTCATTATGCGTAATGAAGGAGTTCTTGAATCGGCTCACTTCCAGGGAGCATAAATTAAAAATATCTCGTCGATATTTAAACAGGTTTCGTAGATAACAAGAGTAAGGATAATATTGAAGCTCCGAAAGAGTATGCATATAATAATCTTTATAATAAAAACAGTGTTGCGGGAAGCCCTTCAGCTTAAGTTAACCTGGAGTGTACTTCAGAAAGAGATTAAGCCTGAAAAGTGGTTTCAATGAAATTACAGGGAGGAACAAGTAACAAAACAAACCGTACGTATTCTCGTCTAATCCCTCGACTGAGTGCTCCGGCCTTCTTTTTGCTTTAAATAAACGTCAGTAGGATGTGATAGATTTTACTTTTCTGGTAAAATAAATATACGTATACGCGCCAGCATTTCCTTAAATTTACAGGGCGTTGTACCGTAGCTTAAGTTTGATTTCTTGCGTAGAAATGTGTACCCCCCCCCCCCCCATAATATATTCTCAAATATGACGGGTGGCTAGTTTTCGTTGGCAGAAACCCCCTGTAAGTATAGCGTGTACGAACAGTTTTCCTTTCAACAATCTTACCCTCTCGCGTGGGTCCCTTGCCCTCGAAGAAAATCCCGCCTCGCGAAAATAAATTTATCTTTCACGGTTGTATGGATATTAGAGCTTTATTAGTTTTTTCTACGGCAGTTCATATCGCATTATGAATGCGCCATACACTCACGAGGAGTGTCAGCGGAATGAACTCCGCTAGTATATTGCCCCGGGAACTGGCTAATTTTTAAAACTCGGCGCGCCGTCCTGACGGGAATTTATGCACCTTGAATTAATCCTAGGGCAATACGCAGTAAGCACGGACAACCTCGGATAAGCAAAGTAGTTTTAGAAACGCTCCATTTTGTTCACATCCTTTATTTTTACTTTTTTACCAGACGAACGATAAATTATTTTTTTTGCCACGACTGATTTGTACATGCTTCTAAACCTTGTATTTTCCCCTCTACGCAGGCCGCGCCCACTTTCCGTGTAAAGGGCGGGACGTATCCCCGCTCTTATTAACATTAAGAATCTATAATCCTCCCACCAGAATATGGTAGAGGAAAGGGGCGGGGCTTACGCTGCTTGGGGAGTGAACGTTTGAAAAATAAACCTGCCGCGCCCACTTTCAGTGTAATGGGCGGGACGTATCCCCGCTCTTATTAACATTAAGAATCTATAATCCTCCCACCACAATATGGTAGAGGAAAGGGGCGGGGCTTACGCTGCATTTGGGAGTGAACGTTTGAAAAATCGCATAAGTAATTTCTCATAAAATTACGAAAAACGACAGTTGTTAAAAAGCCCGGTAGATAATATAAATGTAAAAAATTCGCTTCAAAAAGTTTGCCCCACGATATTCCTGTCCTTTCACGGGATTATCCCGGGTTTATCAATTTTTAATTTCGTTTGCTTATTTCCCGCAACCGACGCGACGTTTGTTTGACCAAAGAAGATCCTTTTATTATAAAATAACTTTCCATTTGTGTTCCAATCCCTTGCCGTTTAAAATTGCAAGGCACCGAACTATTCCAAAGATACGTGAGAAGACCGCCACCTGCAGTTTTGTGGGAGATAAATGAGTGGATAACCGCAAGGGTAGCCTATTTTGACAAGGGGAAACTAAATCCTAATGTTTTGTTTCACTATTTAGTCGTGTGTGAAAATTCCGATAATATACCGAGGGCGGCCGCTTCTTTATTTACGGAGCGGTGGAACGAGAGGAACAGGGTGGCCCGCGTAACCGAGTCACTGAGGAGATATTTGTAATTTTTGTAATTTTGTAAGTATGCTGGGCAAACAGAACAGGCCATTTTAGGAAGCATATTAAATCAAACTTAATTTTTAAAGGTAAATAAGATGACTAATAATGCGATGTTCAACAATTACTGAGCTTGCCACGTTTGTCTAGTAGCAGTAAGTCGCTAGTGGTGGCATTAACGATGCAACTTCAACAGAACACTTTAAAACGTGCCTTTTCTTCACTCCCCACCTCGGGACACCAATCTATAGTAAGGGAAAGGGGCGGGGATTACACTTGGTGGTGGAAGTGGGCGTGGCTTGCTCGGAGTAATGGGCGGGGTTAAGAGGAGTGGTGGTACATTAGCGGGGTCGCCTAACGGCCCTCTCCAATCGGTAGCAAGCCACACCCACTCCCCACCTCTAATAGGTGGAGCGTATCCCCGCTCTTATTACCATTGGGAGTTGTATAATATCTCTGTATTCCTCCCATTCGTTTATGGTGGGAGAAAGGGCTTACTCGGGGTAGGGAAATAATCAAGGTTTACGAATAATGGGAGTACAATGGTGGGGGATATCACATAATTTTCATTCACAGAAGTATCGATAATAAATTTTAACACTATATTTCAGTTGATAATCTCATGCCTTAAATTAGCAACATAGTATTTAAGGATTAGAACTGATGCAATTACATTACAAGAATTAGTCCTTTGAATTGCATCAATAGGATTACGAAATATGTTCAGTATCTGTTATATTTCCGTCTCATTGTTGAGAAAGAATAAAAAGAATCTATCACTGCCGACAAATTACGAGAACAGCCTAAAAAACTTCAGCCCTCCGGTTTTTCTAAAGGACCTTAATTGATGTCCATTATCTCCTCAATGGATGTCCATTATTTTTTTGTTATTCTCAAACTTTACTTAACTGGTGTTTACATTCCGTTACTAATTGACGGTTTGAATGCGCTCCAACCCTGGGAACACAATTTATAAAGATATAATATCGAATGTTTCAACATTGATTACAAGCAGCTTAAGCGAAGGCCTTTGTAATTTCAGGATGTTTGACTTTTATATTCTGTTTGGAAATCGACCTAGATGAAGCAGTAAAACTTAAAGGGACGTTATTAGCCGGAGATATGAAAAAAATGGCTTTGTAAATGTTCACTATGAAACCATAAAATATAATAAATGCTTAATGATATTAAAAGGGGTTCATATGGATTCCCTATCTGCCTGTACGTGTACGTCAGGAAATCACATTATGTTGCTATTTACTGTTTGTCATGCCAGCCATTCTTTTTGGCAAAATAAGAGTATACCCCCACTTTCCATCAAAGCCTCGCCCTTCCTTACCTTGAGCGAGCCACGCCCACTCCCCCACCTCAGTGTGAGCTCCGCCCCGTAGCTGGGTGGGAAGTATACGTATATAACATAGAACTCCCATTGGTAGTAAGAGAGGGGGATGCCCCGCCCCTTCCCCCACCAGTATCTGGTGCTTACAGGTATTGAGACCTGGATTCGAACGCTAATTCCCTCTTGTATCGAATTAAGTTATTACTGGGGCTTATTTTTACAAGCGGTGTACTTAAATGTTGCATGCCAACCCGCTGGTATAACAAAATTGTAAGAATTACGCTTAAAATTTAGTATGGTGATTAGCTTGGTTATTTCTTGCTTACATAATTTAAGATAAAATTCCGCGGGGCATATCGAATTACATTTTTATATCGTGTTTCGTTCATATCGCACGGAAGGATCGCGCCGTTCTAAATTTTCGGTCGGGGTTGCACTAAATCAACTACACAATTCGCATTACTGTGTACACAAATTATACAGAAAGAAAGGGACAAACCGAAAACTGGATTGCCAATTCATAACTCCGAGGGAAGCGTGACTTTGTGTACTAAAAATGTATTAGGGCGAATCTCGGCGTGTTCAGGTAAGTCGACACTAACGCTGGTTTAATTCCAAACCGAATGAGAAGTATGTCACAGAAATATTTCATAATTATTACGGAATGGGGTTTTAAGGGCTAAAACGGGAATGTAGGAAGAGAAAACGTTCTTTGTCTGTTTTCAGGGATTTACTAAATTAATTCTAAATGAATTTAAGTAGCATATTATTATGGGAAAACTGATAAGTCTTTCACTCTGTTTATGATGTTGATTTTAAGTATGAGAACCTTTTATTAGGACAACAGAGCAGCAACATCCTTGATCATATTTTCGCCTTCCTTCTCTCATTTTTCTCAATATAATGGCAATATGTAGCACTGGGACCAGGCAAATTTGTATTTATTATAATAATATCCGCGAAATTTACATTCCGCGCAATATATTCACGAAATTTTTGTAATTTTATTTACATAATTCCAATGTTTCCATTTTTTCTCCCTCCTCCAACTTTGTTTCCTGAGTGATAATATAAAGGCTCGTCGCCGAGTTAACTTTAAAAGTCGTATTAATTACGTATGACAAATTTAGGCGGTAAAAGTTTTTTAACAGGACATTTAATGAATTCTTAAACCGCAGTAAGTATGCAAATTTAACTTTTGTCAGTTCCACTGTATTTTCTTTCCCGTAACAGAGTTAAATGTTTAATGAAAGTATGCTAACTTATTAGAGACTAGAAGTACATACGGTTAAAGCGTTAAGTGGGCTATGAATAGCTCAGAGATCACGGGCTCGTAAAGTTGAAACAAAGCTTGCTTCATTCTGGATTCCAGGGTTTTACGTGCAACTTTTAGGGGCGGAGGATGTATCCCTATACTTTTTATGAGGGATGCATAGTCAAGTGAAATACCTATTTGTATTTAGTCATGGTGAAGCCTGTGTCATAAAAGGAGGATGCATGTTTATGGCTCTACGAGGGTTGCGCTACAGCTGAGTGTTTTTAATTTTAGGTAAAAGAATCCTCCAACAGGCCATGAATTTATCAGGCTTTCCTGCATAGATCCGTCTCTTAATAATCAGTTAATACCGCAAATAACGTTTAATCAACAAAATTTATTTTGCGAAACACCGAAACTCCGATGAACTTAATCTAGCAAAATAACTTACTTAGTCGTTATTAAATTTATCAGGTTATATTTCAGATAAGTCAGATGTCTCTTAAAACTAGACATCATTGAACGTCTTGGTAGTCCAACATACTTACTCATATTTCAATTAAATCATCCCTAAAACTAAGTAGCATTGGACTTCTTGGTTGTCCAACATACTGCTTTGTAGTTATCTACGATTATTGGACAACATTAAACTTAGCAATTCATATTTCAGACAATCGATCCTTTTAAGAGTAGGTAGCATTGAACGTCTTGGATGTCCAACATATTTACTCATAATTCAATCAAATGATCCTTCACACTGAATGGCATTGGACGTCTTGGTTGTCCAACATACTTTGCTTTATAGTTATCTACGATTATTGGGCAACATGAAACTTATCAGTTCATATTTCACACCATCGATCGTTAAAACTAAGCAGGTTGTTCAACATACTTAATTATATTTTAATCAAATGATCCTTAAAATTAAGTAGCATTGGACGTCTTGGCTGTCCAACGTACTTTGATTTTCGGTTCTCTATGTACATTGGACAACATTAAACTTATCAGTTCATATTTTAAACAATCGCTCCTTTAATCTAAGTAGAATTGAACGCCTTGGTTGTCCAACATACTTACTCATATTTTAATCAAATTATTCTTAAAGCTAAGTAGCATTGAACGTCTTGGTTGCCCAACATACTTAATTATATTTAAATCAAATTATCCTTAGGCTAAGTAGCATTCAACGTCTTAGCTGGCCAACGTACTTTGATTTGCGGTTCTCTGCGTATATTGGACAACATTAAACTTATCAGTTTATTTTTCAAACAATCGATCCTTAAAACTACGTAGCATTGAACTTCTTGGTTGTCCAACATAATTTCCATTGCGATTATCTACGGTCAAGTGTACCAATAGTAGTAGTATTTGAACACAAACATCTCTTCAACATAATTCTGTTGCGGATGAAATTTTGAACTATAGAGTTATAGACGAATAAAAAATAGAAGTTCAACATAATTTTGATTTTCCTTTATATCTTGCTGTAATTGGTCTTGTAGAAAATGCCGCTATCAAGCCATCAAGAAAAAAGTTTTCAAATCTCAAGCAAGGAAACTTCAGCCATCGAATTATGCCAGTGTATTATTTCAGTCGCCGGCTCAAGTTCTTGAAAATACGATGAACGTAATTACGAATTAAAATTTGCCACGATAAGAAACAGAATGCCTATTAAAGTTATGTTGCATGTTTCTCCGTAAATTCCTTGGCGTATTATTACTTACATAAACTATGCAAATATGGCCATTAAGCAACTGTAAAAGTAAATAATTTCGTGAATGTGATACCTAGTTAGTTTATTTTTATGATTCTCCTTACGTACTGTGACAGATGGGGTTAAATGCATATAAGTTGATGAATATTCAAGAGTCTCCGGGTTTACTTCCGCGCGTTGATTAGGATTAGGACGGAGTGTAGACTTCAATAAGACGTATTTTAACCAACAAACTTTATTTATGAGATAAGTCAAATGCTTCTTAAAACCAGGTAGCATTGAACGCCTCGGTTGTCCAACATACTTGCTCTTATTTCAGTCAAATGCTAATTAAAACCAGGTAGCATTGAACGTCTCTATTGTCCAACATACTTCTTCATATCTCCATTAAATGATCCGAAAAACTGGGTAGGATTGAACTTCTTTGTTGTCCAACATACTTATTCATTTCTCAATCAAATGATCCGTAAAACTAGGTAGGATTGAACTTCTCTGTTGTTCAACATACGTATTCATGACTCATTTAAATGATGTTACCCAACATATTTGTCCATATTTCAGTCAAATGCTTCTTAAAACTAGGTAGCATTGAACGTCTCTATTGTCCTACATACTTATTCATTTCTCTCAATCAATTGATCCGTAAAACTGTGTGATTAAACTTTTCTGTTGTCCAACATACTTATTCATTCTCAATCAAATGATCCGAAAAGCTAGGTAGGATTGAACGTCTCTGTTGTCCAACATACTTATTCATGACTCAATCAAATGATCCGTAAAACTAAGTAGGATTGAACGTCTCAGTTGCTCAACATATTTGCGCATATTGCAATCAAATGCTCCTTAAAACCAGGTAGCATTGAACGTCTCTATTGTCCAACATACTTCTTCATATCTCTATTAAATGATCCGAAAAACTGGGTAGGATTGAACTTCTCTGTTGTCCAACATACTTATTCATTTCTCAATCAAATGATCCATAAAGCTAGGTAGGATTGAACTTCTCTGTTGTCCAACATACTTATTCATGACTCAATCACATAATGTTGCCCAACATATTTGCCCATATTTCAGTCAAATGCTCCTCAAAACTAGGTAGCATTGAACGTCTCGGTTGTCCAACATACTTTGCTTTGCAGTTATCTACCGTAATATTTTTAGCATGACATTTGAAGTGTTACAAGAGGGCCTGGAAATTGTTCTACAAAAGCGATTAACTGTTATTGCTAAAGCTGAAATCTGGCTGAAAAGTTTTATGAATCCTCAACGAAAGTGTTTTGCGCAAAGATATACAAATATTACATACACAATAACACCGACCAATCCCCACGTCTGTTCCATAACAATCAGGCCCGCTTAAAAGTTTAAATGGGCACCCTGAAAGAAAATATCGATTCGAGGCAACCATAAACGGAATATATTGAGGTTACGTTTTATGCAATATCCTCTGCAGACGACTCCATAACCAGGAAGAATTTCTTAAACATGAGATCATCGCGAGCTAAATGCATTTTTATTCCATTCCACCTTCCACTTCGTCACAGCGACGCATACGAATCGCCCTGAATTCTTGAATATGTTATCGATGTGTATGATAACAGCTCGCACTGAATTGTTCGTACGCCTCAGTATATAAGTAGTCGACGTAGTTATTTATAAATTTACTATTTTTTTTTCCTGCTTTTCCACATCGACCCGATGATAATCTCTCCTGTAGCCTGGGAGGAAGAGCGCGCTATAGCAGCTTCCGGTCTGCTGGTATTACTGTCAAGTCCTCGCCGATGAGGCGATATTCAAAATTTTTTAAACGCCTCTCCAGGGACCAACATTAATCATCATTTATTATCTCCCTGCTTTCCTTGATTACGGCTGATACGCGTAATATGCTCCGTAGAAAAAAGAAACACAATAAAAATACAAGTGAGATATTTCAGGATTAAGATATCAATCAATCCTTTAAGGACTTGGGGTGTGAGGTCTTACGAAAACCTGCTGTTCCGCACCACTGCGCCCCCTACCGGGGCCTCGTACAAAGCCAACTATATAAATGACAGCTACTTTACCTGAAATGTATGGATTTTGGGAATATTGATGGGCGCGTCAGTATAAATTGATTTATTCCTTTTTTTGTTTCTCTGTACAAGTAATTGAATATCTTGATGCGCGCCGCGACGCTCTTGTAAATAATAGAATAATTCGAAGGTAATTTAATGTTCGTATGTTTATCAAAGGACGTCATGATTTATTATTCACGTCTGAGCCTGAAATGACGTTCATGAACTTAATGTATTGTAATTTGAGAAAACAACAGAGTAACGTGATATTATATACTTCGCGGTCTCGGCTGAAGAAAATGTATGCTGAATTGTTAATGGGGTTTCGTACGTACGCGGTTGGCTTTCAGGTCTACGTAGAAATGCTCACATCCAAAGAATTTTCAAGACGCGAAAAACTATATCTATTATTAGTATCTACCATCATAACTGTAAGTGTATATTTATTTGTTATTATTATTTTACTATACCATAAAAAAAATTATATTGAGACATCTCGGTTAGTAAATAAGGTAATAAATCCACCCGCGGGTGGAAATCATGCATTTCCTTCATTATCTGCCCATAAGATAGCATTTTCCTCCCATAATTTCGGGTCGGAAGTGTGCTATTTCTTTACGATGGTAGACAATGATTATTACGCCCCTGTACTATTAACAACGGGAGGAAAAGCGTATATTCCCTCCCGTTGCTATTGACAACGACGTAAAATGTTATAGCAATTCCTATTGAGGCATTTCGGTTAGTAAGAAAGATAGTAAATTCACCCGCGGGTGGAAATTATGCACTTCTCTCAATACCTGCGCAGAAAGTAGCATTTTCCACCCGTAATCTCGGGTCGGAAGTATTCTATTTCTTTACAGTAGTAGATAATGATTATTACAGGAGGAAAAGTGTATATTTCCTCCCACTGCTATTGACAACGACGTAAAATGTTACAGCAACTTTTATTGAGACGTCTCGGTTAGTAAATAAGGTAGTAAGTTCACCCGCGGGTGGAAATTAGGCACTTCCTTCATTACCTGCGTAGAAAGTAGCATTTTCCTCCCGTAATCTCGGGTCGGAAGTATTCTATTTCTTTACAGTAGTAGATAATGATTATTACGGGAGGAAAAGTGTATATTCCCTCCGGCTGCTATTGACAACGACGTGAAATGTTACAGCAACTTTTATTGAGACGTCTCGGTTAGTAAATAAGGTAGTAAGTTCCCCGCGGGTGGAAATTATGCACTTCCTTCATTACCTGCGCAGATAGTAGCATTTTCCTCCCGTAATCTCGGGTCGGAAGTGCGCTATTTTTTACAGTAGTAGATAATGATTATTACGGGAGGAAAAGTGTATATTTCCTCCCACTGCTATTGACAACGACGTGAAATGTTACAGCAACTTTTATTGAGACGTCTCGGTTAGTAAATAAGGTAGTAAGTTCCCCGCGGGTGGAAATTATGCACTTCCTTCATTACCTGCGCAGATAGTAGCATTTTCCTCCCGTAATCTCGGGTCGGAAGTGTGCTATTTCTTTACAGTAGTAGATAATGATTATTACGGGAGGAAAAGTGTATATTTCCTCCCACTGCTATTGACAACGACGGAAAATGTTACAGCAACTTTTATTGAGACATCTCGGTTAGTCAATAAGGTAGTAAGTTCACCCGCGGGTGGAAATTATGCACTTCCTTCATTACCTGCGCAGAAAGTAGCATTTTCCTCCCGTAATCTCGGGTCGGAAGTGTGCTATTTCTTTACAGTAGTAGATAATGATTATTACGGGAGGAAATGTGTATATTCCCTCCCACTGCTATTGACAACGACGGAAAATGTTACAGCAACTTTTATTGAGACATCTCGGTTAGTAAATATGGTAGTAAGTTCACCCGCGGGTGGATATTATGCACTTCCTTCGTTACCTGTGCAGAAAGTAGCATTTTCCTCCCGTTATCTCGGGTCGAAAGTGTGCTATTTCTTAACAGTAGTAGATAATGATTATTACGGGAGGAAAAGTGTATATTCCCTCCCACTGCTATTGACAACGACGGAAAATGTTACAGCAACTTTTATTGAGACATCTCGGTTAGTAAATATGGTAGTAAGTTCACCCGCGGGTGGAAATTATGCACTTCCTTCGTTACCTGCGCAGAAAGTAGCATTTTCCTCCCGTAATCTCGGGTCGGAAGTGTGCTATTTCTTTACAGTAGTAGATAATGATTATTACGGGAGGAAATGTGTATATTCCCTCCCACTGCTATTGACAACGACGTAAAATGTTACAGCAACTTTTATTGAGACATCTCGGTTAGTAAATATGGTAGTAAATTCACCCGCGGGTGGAAATTATGCGCTTCCTTCATTACCTACGCATATTTAAGGGTTTAAAGTATGCTCTTCCATCCCGACGGTAGGTAGTAAATATTACGTGTCTTCACTATGAACGACGGAAAGAAAGTGAACATTTCCTCCCGCTGCTATTGACGACCATGTGTAATGTTATCTAATTTGACGTTTATATGACTGATATTTAGGGGGAAATAATATACTTCCCTATTTTGTTGCATTAAATTTGAGTAAAATGGTGCTTGTTTCTCATCCCTATGGGAACAGTGTATTACTTTCCAAATTGTATCAATTTCTCGAGCGGCTCGCCATAAGGCGACGCCCCTCGACGATAAAGTCTGCACCCACCGATAGTAAAATCATTTATTTGTTGATTTTCAGTTTCGACGTCCGTGGAAGGCAATTCAATCAGGCGAAGCTGTGGTCGTCCCCGAATTTTTTCGGCCCACGAGCCTACTTCCGACCTCTAACGTCGCCGGCCACTCTAGTTATAGACAATATTCAATTATTGGACGAGGGCATATACCGATGTCGGGTCGATTTTAAGAATTCGCCGACCAGGAACAGCAAGGTCAACTTCACTGTTATTGGTAAGTAAATCTAAGTTTGTTTAAATGTAATTCGCTGTAGGCATACAAGGTGTTTTCGAATATAGTGCGTAGAGTAAATTATCTGAAGCACTTCGGGCACACAAGCGCCAAGCTGACTGAAAATTACTATACTATATGTAGCTCAAGTTTTGTCAGGAAAAATTAAATATTTTTGGGGGCGCCCGGTATAGACAATAATATTCTACTTGTTATCTGGCAGGCCCGAGCGATTAGGTGTGTGCAAGAAAAACGGCGAGTTTGACAAGTTTTCATTGGGTTTCATTTGAGGCGCAGTCAATAAAAAATACTGTTCTCCTGGTAATTGAGAAGGAAAATAAATTGCCTTTTTCACAGATGAAACATAGTGTTTACGGGTCAACGATTTTTCGAAAGAAACCTTATATTCCGACACATATACCAAGCCGGCGTATTTTGTTTTATCTGGAAACCCTCAGAAGAGACTAGACTTCAATATCAATGAGCTAAGAAAAACAAATTGTCATTTTAGACGTTACATCCATTCGACATGTGATAAATGGTGTTTGCTTTTTCCTTTCCCCGATAAAAAAAGTATCACTCCCGCGTCTTGATGAAGTTCCAATATCGGTTTTAAGAAAAATGTTAAAATTATCTCCTTTGATAAACAGCGTGACGTTATTTGATTGATTATTTTGCCGAATTATTATGTAAAAAGTTGTAATTATGTTAACAACTCCGTCGATGTAGTCCTTTATTTACTTTTTGTGACAGGCGCGTCTTAATGGCATACGAAATTCTTCCACGGATAAAACTCTAGCTTTACTTAATACCAACTATTAATTATTACTGTAAGTACCAAGTCGATTGTCCATTGGTGTATTACTGTTTGTGTTTTGCAAGGCAATACTGTCAATATTAAGTTGGTAACTTTGACATTTTTTTTTGCTGAGAAATATTTACACCTGTCAGAATTGACACTCGTCATAATTGAAATATGTCATAATTTGAGACTCGTCAGAATTGAGACGTGCCAAAATTCATACGTCAGAAGTGATAGCTAATAGAATTTGCACCTGATATAGTTGAAATTCGTAGAAATGACACTTGTCAAAATTGGGACCTGTCAGAATTGCAACCTGTCAGAATTAACACCTGTCATAGTTGAAGTTGTCAGAATTGAGACCTGTCACATTTAACACCTATCAAAATTGTCACCTGTCGGAATTAACGCTCGTCAAAATTGAGAATTGTCTGAATTTACATATGTAGGAATTAATACGTCAGAATTGACACCAGGCAGAATGAACATCTGTCAGAATGGACCTGTCACGATTGACGCTTATCGGAATTGAAACATGTCATAATGAACGCCTATTAGAATTAACACCTGTCATAATTGACGCTTGTCAGAATTGAGACCTTTCGGAATTCTCATCTGTCGGAATTATTACGTCAAGACTGAGACCAGGCAGAACTAACACGTGTCACAATTGACGTGTGTCAGAATTAAGAACTGTCATAATTGACACTTATCAGAAATAAGAACTGTTAGAATTGTCATCACTTGTTCTTCAGAGTTGTCAGAATTGGCTCTTACCCAAATTGGCATGTCAAAAATGTCAAAAATAACGTTTGTCAGATTTGCAATTTGTCATAAAACAAACGATATAAAGTGAACATCTTACCATCTGACAAAATGAATTAACGCGTGTCAGAAATGAGACGTCATAATTGACGTCTAATTGACGCTTGTCAGAATTAAGAACTGTCAGAATGGACGCCTGTCCGAATCAGAGTTGCCAGATTGATACCTGTCAAAATTTGAAATTGTCAAAAATGTCAAAATTGGTAAGCCAGGATTCACGCCTGTCAGAGTTGAAGTTTGTTAGGTTTGCGACTTGTCAGAGTTAACAAGTATCTGTCAAAATAAACACGTCAGATTTGGCGTCTATCATAACTGACGCCACCTGAAAATAGACGCCTGTCACCTGTCAAAATTGATTTTTGTCAGCACTGACGTTTGTCATAATTTAAGACTTATCATAACTGTGCTCAAGTCAATTTTATACAGAGCGTCCCTGACCTAAATACGCCCATTTAAAGTTGAAGGTTGGATTAAATTAAATTAAAAAGAGCGTAAGATGCTGCGATATCACCTTTAGAAAAGTCAGGAGGAGCGTAAGAATTAATTTTGCAAGATAAGCTAATTAATATTTATAATATTGTCGAGACTGGGGCTCTTGTAATCATTTAAGGTCAGCGAGAGGTGTTCTGAATATAAACTGGAACGCTTAAAGAGATTTTAGGTAATTTTTGTAATAGACGCCTAGAGTGCGCGTTTTATTTTAATGTACGTCTCAGACTGAGATGTGTTCGTGTCAACATTACACTTAACATTAAAAATAATTTGTATACCCTAGGCACAAAAAATCTGACGTAAAACAACTCCTTCTTTAATGCGTATTTGGTCGGACCAGAACTTAAGCGGTGACGTTAGACTTTCGTAAGATCTATTTGGTCGGACGGGAACCTAAGCGTCAGCTATTACCTCAACTGATCTCTATATATACTTTCCATAATAATTCACGTTCGACATGGAGACAAATAAGAATTAAAGTTTAAATTTGGTTAAGCTGTGGCGGCTACATTGTCACAAATAATCCGAAATGGCAATATTTGTTAGCCTCGTTTGCATAAAGAGCAGCGTAATAAAATTTCGCAATATTAACTTTTCAAGTTAGTATGGCCAGGCTCGTGCTGTAACGGCCTTATGAATTACTAAAGCTTAAAGTGAGATATTACTCCTTGGGGCATAGACAGAGATAGTTCGGAAACATTCTCTATGTGTCTTGGTTGAACTTAAATACAATTCCAAAGTTTAAAATGCCGTCCATATAAAATTTCTTCGTTTATGCGCCAAGTTCGGTATTGCTCGTATTAATTACATTAGTACCGTATTTAACTTTCGTCCCGTACAGCGAACTTGTTAAATAAGTCTCGTTAGGATTTATTGAATGCGAGTTCTAGGACGGAATTGTATTAACGACATTGTAAGACATAAACGCAGCTCAGAAAAAACAGACATTGCAAACTTCCGATCATAACTGTAACTGAACTTGGAATAATCTAATTCTGAAAGGCTATTTTTCAAAACAGAAATAGAACTAGAATGATTTTATTTTGCGTACTGAGCTTGGCGTGCCAATTAATGGGATATCCAAAAATGCCATTGCTGACGTCATCGCTTAGGCTCTGGTCCGACCAAGTAGTTGTTACAAGAAATATGGCGTCATCGCTTAGGTTCCCGTCCGACCAAATAGACCTTAGAAGCCGCTGGAGCAATCGTTTAAGTTACGGTCCGACCTAATAGATCTTAAATATAGAGGAAGGCGGAACAATTTTCAAAAGGAGTTAGTTGTGTTTAAGAGATCAAAATTCTAGAATCTACTTAAAGTAGGAATTGAAGCAGCCCGATCTCTAGACATATATTTTTTAAACTAGTTGTGAATTATTATTTCAAAAGCTAACGTCAGTTTTGCTTTCGCGTGTAAACCTGCGGATCGATCTAAGCATTATTCGAGAAATAAATTACATTAGATTTCCCTTCGAACGCGATATATTTCTTTCCGTTATCACCGCCATCAAATTATACAAGTGCTGTATTAGAACCTTCGCCCTATACATACATAAATAATTCATTTACTAAATCCCTGTGAATGCGCCGGTTGTAAACATAAATTTAACTTTATCTGACTCAGTAAATCAAACGTTTCATAACCCAAAAACGCGGATACTGTGAAGGCATCAAAGCTCCAATAGCTTATTAATATTTCAGGTATGTTTGTGTCGCGAGTTTCATTTCAGGGGGGTGCGACGAATAAAATTTAATATCGCCGAAGACAACGGAGGCCGTACAGCTGAGAATAATAAAAGTTCACCTCTTCATGTGTTGATTAATCCAGATGGTACGTTTCTCCCCTCCGCAACCGCACTTTCGTCATCTTCTCAACACGTAAATGTAATCATGTAAATTAGATATGCAAATACTGCTCTTTGCGTTCTCGAGACGTTGTTGAACGTTTTCGAATTTGGGACGTTTAACCCGCTACGCTGTACAGTTTGCTGTCTTTACTTTACTTTTTACAGTATTTACTCTCCGCCTGCGGACCGGGCGGGGACGAAACGCTTGCCGAATGACGTACAATCAAATTACCATGCTTGCCAAGGGGTGTTTATTTTACTTCTGTTTGTCACTTGTTTAAATTTTCCGCGCACCGTTTGCTGGGATATTCCATGCTCAGCACAAATAATGTAAAAAATGTGAATGTAAACTTTACTTTTCAAAAACCCCACAAAAACAGTTCAAGTGGTAGGCTATTCAATAGGCCCATTTCAGCAAATTCGTCGTATGCCAAAATGCCCACTGCCCTTAACATTTCATCCCGACTTGAATTATGTATATTTATGAACACTTAAAGAATCCTTGAGAAACTATAGCTCTTCCTCAAGTGAAGGAACGTTCTGTTCACGAAACCGGCAGCTATTAAAATAAAATTGTCTGTTTCAAGAAGTTTTGCCTCTCGAAAACCTATTACTTTCGCTCACCGCTGTATATCCTAACTGTTAAGCGAATTTTCGGCGCGAGCGTCCCAACACACAGATTACATTGCCTCCTTTGTTGAATACTTAAATGTTTTCGCTAGATTGAGACGTTTGTATTCAGGTAACGTTAATTACAAGTTCAACACCTACCGCCGAAATTAAATTGAATTACGTGGGCACATAACAAGAGAGGTATTATAATTAGTTAGGCCGATAAGCATGGAGCTAATTATTGTGCAAATTTATTTTAATATCAAAAAGAGGCGATAATTGACAGGCTGGCAAACACTTATTTGCAATTTTAATTGTTCACTTAAAACGTGAGCTAGTCGTATCTAAAGCGCCCACAACGACACAGATATTAGCACTTATTAATTGAATCCACCTATCTGCTCCGTGCTGATGAAGGTCAATAGCCAGGAACCGTCCACGGATTAAATTTGAGCCCTAACAGTTTTCTAAAACTAAAAATAAAGCCGTCCCTGCTAGCTTATTGCCTTCAATAATTATTTTACGTATTGCGTTTGTGACGTTAATTGATAGTTCATAGTTAGAAGAAAAGAGTGTGATAGTATTAATTATTTTCCTGATCCCTCCTTTGCCTTAAAGTCGCATTTTATTCCGGCAAATATTTGATATTCCGCGATATGTGATCTTGTAATCCTATTTATTTTTATGTACAGTTATCAGGGTTTTATTGGTTCTGGTAAATCGCTTTAAATTTGTCTGCGTATAGTAAAGAAGCCCGGAAATATATGACCTAAAGTGGCACTTTGAATTTCTGAAATAAGATAAATAATTGAAAAGTTTGATATATCGCTTGCGGCTATGAAAATGTCGCATGGAAAGGATGGCAAAAACTATATTCAAAATGATAAGCCAACCACAAATTCCTTTTTATCTCATCGCCGTACAGACAAAATGTAAATCACAGAATATCATGCCGTTTTCTTGCAGGCAATTTTATTTTTATAAGGAACGGATTCACTCTCGATTTATGTCTAGGTCTAGGTGTGGCCTCCGCGATATTTATCTGTTTTTCTGCACACAAGTAAAAGCAAAATAAACAACCAAATATGGGCAGAAATACCATAGAAATTAGAAATTCTTACTAGCACTACAGCAAAAATTAGTATTTCTCTCTAGCACTACCGCCAAAATTAGTATTTCTTTCTAGCACTACCGCAAAAATTACTATTTTTTCTAGCACTGCTGCAAAAATTAGAATTCTTTCTATCACTACCGTAGAAATTAGTATATATTTTTAATACTACAGCAAAAATTAGTGTTTCTAGCACTACAGCAAAAAATAATATTTTTTTCTAGCACTACCGCAAAAATTAGTATTTCTTTTTAGCACTGCAGCAAAAATTAGTATTTATCTCTATTACTACCGCAAGTATTAGGATTCTTTCTATCACTATAATAGAAATTAGAAATTATTTTTAACACTACTGCAAAAATTAGTGTTCCTTTCTAGCATTACAGCAAAAATCAGTATTTCTTTCTAGCACTACTGCAAAAACTAGTATTTCTCTCTAGCACTACCCTCAAAATTAGTATTTCTTTCCAGCACTACCGCAAAAATTAGATTTCTTTCTATCACTACCATAGAAATTAGAATAAATTTTTAATACTACAGCAAAAATTAATGTTTCTAGCACTACAGCAAAAAATAATATTTTTTTCTAGCACTACCGCAAAAATTATTATTTCTTTTTAGCACTGCAGCAAAAATTAGTATTTATTTCTATCACTACCGCAAGTATTAGGATTCTTTCTATCACTATAATAGAAATTAGAAATTCTTTTTAACACTACTGCAAAAATTAGTGTTTCTTTCTAGCATTACAGCAAAAATCAGTATTTATTTCTAGCACTACTGCAAAAACTAGTATTTCTCTCTAGCACTACCCCCAAAATTAGTATTTCTTTCTAGCACTACCGCAAAAATTAAATTTCTTTTTATCACTACCATAGAAATTAGAATTTATTTTTAATACTACAGCAAAAATTAGTGTTTCTAGCACTACAGCAAAAAATTATATTTTTTCTAGCACTACCGCAAAAATTAGTATTTCTTTTTAGCACTGCAGCAAAAATTTGTATTTATTTCTATCACTACCGCAAGTATTCGGATTCTTTCTATCACTATAATAGAAATTAGAAATTCTTTTTAACACTACTGCAAAAATTAGTGCTTCTTTCTAGCATTACAGCAAAAATCGGTATTTCTTTCTAGCACTACTGCAAAAACTAGTATTTCTCTCTAGCACTACCCCCAAAATTAGTATTTCTTTCTAGCACTACCGTAAAAATTAAATTTCTTTTTATCACTACCATAGAAATTAGAATTTATTTTTAATACTACAGCAAAAATTAGTGTTTCTAGCACTACAGCAAAAAATAATATTTTTTTCTAGCACTACCGCAAAAATTAGTATTTCTTTTTAGCACTGCAAAAATTAGTATTTATTTCTATCACTACCGCAAGAATTAGGATTCTTTCTATCACTATAATAGAAATTAGAAATCCTTTTTAACACTACTGCAAAAATTAGTGTTTCTTTCTAGCATTACAGCAAAAATCAGTATTTCTTTCTAGCACTACCGCAAAAATTAGATTTCTTTCTATCACTACCATAGAAATTAGAATTTATTTTTAATACTACAGCAAAAATTAATGTTTCTAGCACTACAGCAAAAAATAATATTTTTTTCTAGCACTACCGCAAAAATTATTATTTCTTTTTAGCACTGCAGCAAAAAATAGTATTTATTTCTATCACTACCGCAAGAATTAGGATTCTTTCTATCACTATAATAGAAATTAGAAATCCTTTTTAACACTACTGCAAAAATTAGTGTTTCTTTCTAGCATTACAGCAAAAATCAGTATTTCTTTCTAGCACTACCGCAAAAATTAGATTTCTTTCTATCACTACCATAGAAATTAGAATTTATTTTTAATACTACAGCAAAAATTAATGTTCTAGCACTACAGCAAAAAATAATATTTTTTTCTAGCACTACCGCAAAAATTAGTATTTCTTTTTAGCACTGCAAAAATTAGTATTTATTTCTATCACTACCGCAAGAATTAGGATTCTTTCTATCACTATAATAGAAATTAGAAATCCTTTTTAACACTACTGCAAAAATTAGTGTTTCTTTCTAGCATTACAGCAAAAATCAGTATTTCTTTCTAGCACTACCGCAAAAATTAGATTTCTTTCTATCACTACCATAGAAATTAGAATTTATTTTTAATACTACAGCAAAAATTAATGTTTCTAGCACTACAGCAAAAAATAATATTTTTTTCTAGCACTACCGCAAAAATTATTATTTCTTTTTAGCACTGCAGCAAAAAATAGTATTTATTTCTATCACTACCGCAAGAATTAGGATTCTTTCTATCACTATAATAGAAATTAGAAATCCTTTTTAACACTACTGCAAAAATTAGTGTTTCTTTCTAGCATTACAGCAAAAATCAGTATTTCTTTCTAGCACTACCGCAAAAATTAGATTTCTTTCTATCACTACCATAGAAATTAGAATTTATTTTTAATACTACAGCAAAAATTAATGTTCTAGCACTACAGCAAAAAATAATATTTTTTTCTAGCACTACCGCAAAAATTAGTATTTCTTTTTAGCACTGCAGCAAAAATTAGTATTTACTTCTATCACTACCGCAAGAATTAGGATTCTTTTTAACACTACTGCAAAAATTAGTGTTTCTTTCTAGCACTACAGCAAAAAATAATATTTTTTTCTAGCACTACCGCAAAAATTAGTACATATTTCTTTTTAGCACTGCAGCAAAAATTAGTATTTATTTCTATCACTACCGCAAGAATTAGGATTCTTTCTATCACTATAATAGAAATTAGAAATTCTTTTTAACACTACTGCAAAAATTAGTGTTTCTAGCACTACAGCAAAAAATATTATTTTTTTCTAGCACTACCGCAAAAATTAGTATTTCTTTTTAGCACTGCAGCAAAAATTAGAATTTATTTCTATCACTACCGCAAGTATTAGGATTCTTTCTATCACTATAATAGAAATTAGAAATTATTTTTAACACTACTGCAAAAATTAGTGTTTCTTTCTAGCATTACAGCAAAAATTAGTATTTCTTTCTAGCACTACTGCAAAAACTAGTATTTCTCTCTAGCACTACCTCCAAAATTAGTATTTCTTTCCAGCACTACCGCAAAAATTACTATTTTTCTAGCACTGCCGCAAAAATTTGGATTCTTTCTATCACTACCGTTTAGAATTTTAGATTTAATATTTCTTTCTAGTACCACTGCAAAAATTAGGATTCTCTGTACAATAGAAATTAGAATTTCTTTCTAGCAGCTCAGCAAAAATTAGTATTTATCTCTAGTACTACCGCAAAAGTTAGGATTCTTTCTATCATTACCATAGAAATTATAATTTCTTTTTAGTACTGCAGCGAAAATTAGTATTTATTTCAATCACTACCGCACTACCGCAAAAATTAGGATTCTTTCTATCACTACAATAGAAATTAGAAGTTATTTTTAACACTACTGCAAAAATTAGTGTTTCTTTCTACCACTACTGCAAAAATTAGTATTTCTTTCTAGTACTACCGCAAAAACTAGGATTCTCTGTATCACTACCATAGAAATTAGAATTTCTTTCTAGCAGTTCAGCATAAATTGGTATTTCTCTCTGGTACCACCGCAAAAATTAGGATTTTTTTCAACACTATCATAAAAATTTGAATTTCTTTCTAGCATACTGCAAAAATTTGTATTCTTTCTAGCACTACCGCAAAAATTAGGATTCTTTCTATCACTACCATAAAAATTTAAAATAATTTCTAGCACTAGAGCAAAAATTAGCATTTCTTTACGTGAACTGTGAAGACCTGAAAACGAACTTTCCAAACTATATTTCTTTTATTTTCAATGAAACAACTAGAGGCTTAAATTAGTCTTGTAGGAAGCTTTCGAACGAGACGTCACTAGCCATATCGTTACATTTAAAAATATCGCCGATTATGTATCAATGACGTCATCGTCGTTCAAGAAATAAAACCGCCCCGCCCCTTTCAGAAGGTTTCACAACTTTGTTTTAGAAATTCCTCACTTTACAAAGCCTGGTATGTTCCGGTAAATTTCAAACACAGCTTACATGATTAAATACAACGTCCGTTTCGGATGAGAAACAGACATCCGTCGTCTAACAAGTACGACGTAGTAGCGTCTGGTCTATTTTACAGGTTTATATATTATTCTGTAGCTATTTGTGTGGCCGGTTCCCCTTAATCTTACGCCATCTGTATATTTCTTAACTTCATAACAAAAACAACTAATGATGCTGAAGTAGAGTAACGAACAGCGGTCATTGTGCCTGCCGCGACGAGCGTAATATTAAAAATCCACCTGGTAACAAATTGATAATATTTTCCAGCTTACCAATGGCGGTTTGCGACGTTGCTTCAAGTACGACGTAATAAAGTATCTACCTAGTAACTTTTATTACAGCAGATGGTCATAAATCAAATGCTTTTGTTGCAGTTTTTCCCATTCAGGCTTTGTTCGACTGAAAGAAATAAACTGGAAGAAAGAATTGCACACACAGACATTCTTGAATTGTCCGGAATTATTTCCGTCTAAAGGCCAAATACACTCTTTAATTGTAAGCCAAGATTGCATACCAGGAAAAAATCCGAAATAATGAACAATGAGAATTTTTAGGTTTTTCGTCACGTGAGCCACTGCTTTTAAATTTGCTCCCGCCGCCATAAAGCCCACGATAAATGAATGAGTTTTATTAAAACTTTATATTTTCCGCGATGGATATCTGGAATGGCCGTCGTAAAATACACAGCCTGTATAAGCATGTCGCCCCCACGTCATCCCTTTGAAGAAAGCTGAACAGGAGAGAAACTCTAGTGTCAGCACCTTGTGCGGCTAATACGGTATATTACATTATTCTGCCTATTCTCCGAACCGTTCCAACCCGGCAAGCGCCATCACAGATCTTAAACAAAGTTAGTATAATCTATTTTGTGAAATTGCATTTAATCCGAATTCAGAGGAGCGAATCATAAGATAACGATATAATTTATGTGAACAGGTTAAGTTTGTTATGAGAGTCGGCCAGCTATTGAGGCAATTAATTAGTTTAATTGAATTATTTCCGATCAATGAGCTTAGAGGCCGTCTGTATGATGGTAACAAGAAGCAGGTGGGGCCGGGGGTAAGTAATATGGCCCATAACGAAAGATAAGCCCGCCGATGTAAGGGGGCGCAGGTATTAGTTCGGATGATTGGATTAACGCTCAATACTCCCAATAAATACCCTAAGCGCACAGATACGACCAAAATGAAAAGATAAACATATCAGCAGAGGCATGGGAATACTTGAAACCGCGCCCCATCTTGTTACCTTTAAAGGATTAGTTTATAAATATTACAAGACGGCCCGAAGGACCAATTGACGAATTTGCTTTGAGACTTTTGACAATTGCCATCATCATCAGCAGCACAAGGCAAACAACACCCAACTAAGTCATTTATAAGCATAATAAATAGCAGAGGCCCAAGAGTGAGCAATTGGAGGACTCCAAAATTAATTCTGGAAAACTGGTTTTATCTTGTATCTGATTATTATAATTAAGTAAATATTTCTGTCAATTTTTCGTATAGGTACAATGTTGCTTTACACTCGATTGATATTAAATGTCGAAAGTTTTGCTGTAATTAACTCCGCAGCAACAGAGTTTATGGTCGATTAAATATAAAATAACGAGCCGGTCGAAATATACATGTCTTCTTTTAGGGTTAATTACTATTTCATGTCTCTTCTTTATAAAACGCAATAATAAGTTTAGCAAAGTCCCTTCTTAGCCAAGTAAAGTAATAACTGGAAAGAAGTGTTAAAATTTCCTTAATTAAGCGCCGTTCCGGAAACATGAATTCAGAAAAAGTCATTAGTTATTTAAATGAAAGTTGTTTAATCTATGAAATATTCCTTTTTGATCTTTTCTAAGAAAAGGGGAATGAAATACTAAGTAAACTTTTCCTCGACAAAAGCGATTTTAATATCTGATATTTGCAATTACCACTTGCTTTTTAATGGGATCCATCTCATTAGAATAAAGTATGAAATCAACTTCAGTTGATAAATTGAAACTAAATAATATTAAAGTCTATAAAACCCTACTGGGAATCGGGTAATTTGCGATGGGGTGCCACAGGGGTCTGTTATATAGGTCTCTTGCATATGCGTATGCGTTCAATGACATGAAGAATGATTTTAAGATTCTTAGGTAAACGATTTTCAATTATTTTGAACTGAAGCAGACACCTAAGAAATTTACATCTTAGATCTCATAAACATTTTAAAATTTATTTTCAAAATGCTTTACGTATGAAAAGAACATGGGAGTATCTGAGGGATTTAGTTCAAAAGGTTATTTAATTACAATTTGCTGCTTATTATTATTACATGCTTCGAACCCAGTGCCTTAGGTCATCTCGTGGAATATTATCCTAAACCTTTTGGACCTCCAAACATCGTAGCACCAAATTCATAGGGGGATATGCCGTTTCCTGTTGTTGTATATAAAATATCGATGGCACTCTAAATTTAATGCAGATATAGGATCCATTTTGCTATGTTAAATTTTAAACATCCAAGTGAAATAGTCTGGTCGTATCTTTCGACAATTTCGCTTAAAGATACAAAGAATGCCGTAAAACAAAATAAAAGGCTGTCGTACTTCTTTTATCAGGGGAATATACAACATAAATTCACATTTGACATGTCATAAGGGAGTAACAATGTAATAAGGATTATATTACTCGAAAGGCAGGAAATAAAAGTTACGTTACAAAAACATAAAGAGCGAACGGAACACGTTAAATAAATAAATTATTCCGTTAAAATAACAAAGACATTTTACGCAATAAAGGCCTTTTGTTATCGAGCTGAATTAAAATACACGTTAAATTTGAATTTAAAAGCAGATATAAATAAGTATTGTCTCAATTCATGACACGGAATAATGATCCGCTATTAAACGAACTTAGCTCCTATTACCTTCACCAGAAAAAGACAAATATCGTCACCCGATACACCATCACCAATATCTGATACAGTACGTAAACCCTATTTATTTAGAGAACCCCAACACACAAAACGTCCAATAACAGAATTTAACCACGACTATTGTATAATGTACCCATTATACGTCTGTTTGCTCGACCTTAATAATACCCATTAATCACGGCAGTGATTAATGAGTCATTAATCACTACTGTCAGTGATTTTATCCACGACTATTGTATAATGTACCCATTATACGTCTGTTTGCTCGACCTTAATAATACCCATTAATCACGGCAGTGATTAATGAGTCATTAATCACTACTGTCAGTGATTTTATCCACGACTATTGTATAATGTACCCATTATACATCTACCCATTAATTACGGCAGTGATTAATGAGTCATTAATCACTAAAAACAAATTATTAATTTTTTTTTTTTTGTAACTCACCACAAAATTCATTCATTATGGTCACTTCGTTTTTTAATTGGTGACCATAATGAATGAATTTTGTGGAGTTACAAAAAAAAAAATTTAATAATTTGTTTTAGACGTTTTGAATTTTATAATTTTTAATCCAATATTCATAATGTATTAAAGATAGTCCAAAATAATAATAGCATGTTTAGAGATGAAACATCAATATAAGTATATCAATTTGGATATGTTTGTTATTATTATGCTTGTATAAAGCCTAAACAAAGTCATTTATAAATCGTTTAATAATGTTATTGAGGGCGCAAAGAAAATATTTCTGCCATCTTTCTCCCGTAGAATAATATGAGACAGGTTTATATCAGTTATTAGGGCAGGGGCGTAATATATTTCGTCACAAATTACTGTCAATAAAAGTATATTAAGAATATTTAATTGTTTCTGTCTTGTTTCAGTGCCTCCTGAAAAAATTCGGATATTTGACGACCACCGTGTGGATAAATCGATATTATTAGGACCTTACAACGAGGGATTCGACGTGAATCTTCTGTGTGAAGTGAAGGGAGGTGAGTTTAATTTATTATTAATTATTTTCCTCCCAAGGCGGCTGTACGGATAAAGAAATCCAATATCATAAGAGCTTAACATCTGTCCGTCCTCGGAGATAAACTTACGCTGGGAAATATGAGAAAACGGAGCATTGTAGTGTGATACGTATCAAGCATCGAGTGATGGATATATTTCACGCTTAATATCGCCGGCATTATACCCTTTTATTTTATGGGGCTCTCCGGGATTATGTGATCACATTCTTGTTTTGTCCTGTTGACAAAAGTGTTGTACATGTTACGCATCCAGTTCCCGACGTAAATTGCGCAGGAAATTTATCTCAATCTCCGCCCTATGGGCCCAGATTATGTCTTCCTTATTAAGGCCTAAACGCCTTATACGAGGTGGATCGTAAATTATCCGAAACTGAAATCAACTCGCATTAGAAAAAAGAATAGTTATTTTCCTAACAAGTGCGGAAAGTGGTACTTTTCCGCACGCGACTGCCGTTGACCGAACGACGCGAAGCGGAGTTCGGTCAAGCAGTCGAGTGCGGAAAAGACATTCCGCATGTATTAGGAACAATATTTTTCCTAGAAGCGTGATCACATTTTCTAACTTACCCAAAAATGCAAATAAAAATATAATTACTTTTCCGCACGCATTTTAGTTTCGAAAGTTGCACTTTTCCGCACTAGTGCGGAAAAATGTACTTTTCCGCACTAGTGCGGAAAAGTGCAACTTTCGAAACTAAAATGCGTGCGGAAAAGTGGTATTTTCCGCACGCTCGTAGGAAAAATAGTTTATAATCATTAGTAATAGGAGCGCGGAGGGTATGAAAGCCGGTGGTGCAGACGCAATAGTTTGGAGCTTTGTCGACGTCCATTTTTATTCGATAATGTCTAATGCTCCCGAGAGGAGCAGGTTCATATTTCGCGTAGTCACTGGTCGGCTGCCTCCTTCACTGTTTAAAGTGTGTTTTATATCAGATCGTTTTATTTCTATAGTAAGCTGTGCCACGGCTTTTTATGTATCTAGTCAACAATGAAACAGAAACTCCTTTTCGACTTTCAAATCTAGATTGATCGATCGGTTATTTCATAACCGCCTATCTGAAATTGAGTGCGCTTTACAATGCCCAACACGTTGTTGGTTGAGTTTAAACGTGCGGTGAATGTTATCATGAATTTTGTAATCGTTATGCAAGTGCAACTTTTAAATAAAAACCTGTAGGTTAAGGAAAACCCCCGTTCACGTTTCTAGTCGTCAAATATTCAGTGACGAATTCTGTCTAAAGATTCCCATCAAATTAGACGGCGACAGGGCCGGAAGTTTACATCGCTCACCATGCTAGTTAACAATATGAAGCAGACATTCGTCATTAGTAGTCAGATCAGTAATTTTAATCAGTGCTAGGTTGATAAAATAGCGCCGGTGGCATCGCACTTGGCATCATATGTATTCCTTATTGGTGCAAAAATTCATTTTCAATAATACTTTCCGAACACTTCTCCCTTTTGCGGTGCAAAGGCCACTCGGAATAATTCAAATAGAGATGCTCTTCCCATATAATATAGAAAATAGTTTCTTTCGAAGTTGTATTTCCTACATGTTTATTTCATGTCTGATCTTATTATGTGATACATATATTCGTACGTGTATATTTCCCTTTGGTATATTTTCGCTGGAATTGCTGTTCGGTTTTTTAGGCAGATACAGCGTTACCAGATGAAAGTTCATCTATGTGAATCCTTCAGGAAAATTGCAATAAAAGTTGACTTCCTTACTAGCCTAACTATCCGGTTAACTTCTCCATCAAATAAACTCGATTAATCCTAGAATATTAGCATTTAGCACCAGCTTGTTTCTTTAACGTTGCTGGTTTGTGGAACAGACTCGCCGTAATTTACTGACACAAGCGAGCCCTAACATGATACGTAAAACGACCCTCACTATTCCCTAATTCGGCATGGTTGTTTCAGGTCGACCCAGGCCGAAGGTGATTTGGTTCCTGGAGAATACCGTAATCGACGACTCCTTCGAGATCAGGCCAGACGGAATTTCCGTCAATCACCTCATATTTCCAAATGTTGGCAGACAACATTTGCACGCAAGACTGATTTGCCAGGCCAGTAATACCAACCTCATCCAGCCTGAGACGAAAGTGGCTGTATTAGATATTAATTGTAAGTATTTTATCACCTAGCATTGCTTTATTTGTGCACCTACTGTATATTATTTTAATTATTTTATTGGTCTTGATATTGATTAATTTATGCGTTAACTGATCACCTGTCAGTTATTGGTACAACAATTTAGATTTTATCTATTAATTAGCTTCTCTCCATGTCTATATCAAGCAAGCCGTAAATCAAATCAATAATTACCACACAATATATATAAATATAAATATATATACATGGAAGGAATCCTAAGTAGATTTCTCTACTTTTCAACCAAGAGCCAGGATATGTATATAAAATGTAAATGTTTTCTCCTCTTCGTCCCTCGTATTCTTAATAAATAAGAAACAAAATCAAATTGTGACCAACAACTATTTCCCGGATAATATGCCCCGCCGAGCGCTAAATTACGAGGCACGTCTCATTGGAATGATTCGATTGGATTGGTCCGATTGGATTGATCCGATTGAATTGGATTGGACTGGACTGGACTGGACTGGACTGGACTGGATTGGATTAGATTAAATTGGATTGGATTGGATTGGATTGGATTGGATTGGAATGGATTGGATGAATCCAAATTGAATGAGTTTGCAGAATAGATTTAATAATTCATAATTTTAGTCTATCTTCTCTTTGGAGTATTTTATTGCTTGTCACATTTCAGTGCATCCAAAAATAATCGACCCATGAAAGGAAATCCCCTGCCTGTGATGTTCTCATAACCACATACGCTTGTTTTTTAAATTCCGAATTTAAAAACCGAGTTCAAACAAAAGTGTGGCCTCATCACGAAAATAAATGTCAACGAAGCTAAAGTCAAAGGACGTATGCCTTCCTAAATCGAATGTGAGAACATACCTACATGCCCGTTTAATATAATACGATCGATACGTGAAAACAACAAAGCATAAACAACCCACACAGCTTCGGAACACACTTTGCGCAATCCAGGTCACGAGTTTGATTTTAAATCATGCGAATTTTTAGCAAAGAGGATTAATTAGCAATTACCGTCTTGCTGGAACAGTCGGATCCGATGTACGATGACAGCTCGGTCGGGATTCATAAATATATATATATATATAGTATATAGTTATATATACTTATAAACGGTACATTGTTGAAACCGATATATCAACGATATATCGGGTTCATTTACGCCTTTAATTTGTTTATTTTTAGTTTGTTTCAGCATAGCTGACCCTTTGTTTACCAAAGGCTCGTTGACCTCGCTTGCCTTAACAGGTGTCCTACAGCTGATTTAACAAATGGTTTTAAGATATTATATCCTTTTTTGAACTTGTATTTATTTCATGAGTATACTATACGTTTCTATAAGTTTCTCGTTCTAGTTTTATTAGGAGAAATTTTCATTTTACCCTGGTTTGAATTGAATTTATTTTTTTATTAATTTTATTAATTTATCGCTGTTGATCCCGCCCTTCAGAACCAAGATAAATGAGAGATTTACTGAGCCCAACGTTGTTGCTATATCGTTGGTGACGTTGGTGTATGGTATTAAATTTTACCTGCTAGTTGCAGCGTACGTGAGAGAACTAATCGAGATATATACGAAGATGGGAGTAGTACGTTGTTGAGCCCTCCTTAAAGTTTGAACACGGCATCCTAAGACCGTATTTAACCAAATGGTAATGGTATACACCTCGATACATTGTAGAACCCGAATTCGGGTTCAACAGTATCATTTTGGGCTTCACAATGACCTTTTATATATTGACCTGGCTCAACAATGTCTGTTTATAACTCTATATTAATATATATTAATTATATATAGAGGTATATATGCTCGTATATACAGAGAGGTCCTAAAGTCACCCCCTCCCCTGCTATCTCTTGAACCGTTTTGAATTTTTTATTGCAATTCTGGGGCGATATTCCCAGGCAGGTTAGGTACCTCGTGAGCATAAACTCGAATATTAATAATCCAATATGGCGTCTGGCCGCCATATTGGATTTTCCTACAGCGTGGTACAGGAGTGTGTTACATATCAAATTAAAGGTCTTTATGTCGCCAATGTCACTCTAAAATTTCATGATGATTCCTCTAAGCCTATGGAATTGGTGGACTAATCATTATTTTTAGATGCAATAATTTGGCACAACATTTGAGCAGTAAACAGAGTTTTTAGAAGAGCAATCATTATGCAGAAAGCTGCAAATTGAGATCACACATCTCAATAAATTGTTCTTATTTACTATCGAGTTATTTAAACTAGGAGTGATATTCGTGATATACACATTGTAGTAATATTCTTTTATTAAAACTCAATTAACCAAAACAACTGTATTTAGGAAAAGGCATTGTTTAATGTGAGTACAATATAAAACACTTATCTAATTCTTATTATTACAACAATTGTGCAAAATGACCCCCATTTTGCTGTTGACAGAGTCGAATTCTTTTTTTAAATCCTTCGCGAACATTACGAAGCATACCTGCAGTAATATTGCCTATAGTGTGTTGTATTCTCCTTTTCAGTTCTTCAATATTTTCGGGTTGAGTGGCATAAACTTTGGTTTTAACATAACCCCAAATAAAATAGTCCAGCGGCGTCAAGTCGGGAGAGCGCGCGGGCCATCCTATTGGACCTCCACGACCTATCCACGATTGGGGAAAATTTTCATCCAAAAATTCCCTTACTGGTCTAAAAAAGTGCGGTGTAGCACCATCCTGTTGGAAAGTTATGTTTTCGCTAAATTCCTCTGGGTGATCATTTGCGATCTGGTTTATCTTGGGTAGAATTTGCTCTTGTAATATTTGCAAATACAATGGTCCAGTTAAATTTTCTTCAATAAATATTGGGCCTATAATATGGTTGCCTAAAATACCTAACCATACATTTATTTTACGTGGATATTGTGTGTGATTTTCTCTTATTAATCCAGGGTTGTGGTTACTCCAGAATCTAGTGTTCTGTTTGTTGGGTTTACCGTGCAGCATAAATGTGGCTTCATCGGTAAAACAGACATGGCGTAAAAAATTCGGACACCTAGCAATAATATCTGATATTTCTCTACAAAATTGTAGCCTAGAGTGTGGATCACGGTCACAAAGTTGTTGCACTAACTTTGTTTTGTATGGAAAGAAGCGATTTTTTTTCAATAATCTGAGTACAGATGATTTTGAGATGTGACACATTTCAGCAGCTACTCTGGTAGGAATTTAAGCATTTTCTCTAAATAAATTAACGACATTATTGACAGTGTTCAAAGGTATTGAAGGTCTTCCACTTCTTTTCTTATCATTTAAATTTCCAGTTAAATCTAACTTTCTTACCAACTCTCGCAAATATTTTCTGCACATAGGATATCTTTCTCGATGACGATCATTAAAAGTTCTCACAGCTAAACGATAATTCCGCCCTACTTCGGCAAAAATCAATAGGGCTTCCTTTTTTTCTTCATTTGTACGCCGTGGCATGATAGAAAATACAATTAATAATTAAATATTAGTCAAATAAACTATTTAACGCTATTCACACCGTCAAATTATTAAATCAGTGACAGGTAAACATTGTTTTTTGTTTTCACACGCAACTATGCACTATTTAAATGTTGTGCCAAATTATTGCATCTAAAAATAATGATTAGTCCACCAATTCCATAGGCTTAGAGGAATCATCATGAAATTTTAGAGTGACATTGGCGACATAAAGACCTTTAATTTGATATGTAACACACTCTTGTACCACGCTGTAGGAAAATCCAATATGGCGGCCAGACGCCATATTGGATTATTAATATTCGAGTTTATGCTCACGAGGTACCTAACCTGTCTGGGAATATCGCCCCAGAATTGCAATAAAAAATTCAAAACGGTTCAAGAGATAGCAGGGGAGGGGGTGACTTTAGGGCCTCTCTGTGTATATAAAATCGTCTTAACTTTACCTCTGAGGCATACGCCATTCATTATCCGGCACTTCTTTGAGTAATTTGCTCAATCAATTATAAATCCTCCATTGTAAACTTCAAAGGTTGGGAACGAATATACCGTAAAGGTCCTTGTGTCAGAGCAAATCGTTAGTTGCCCTTCCCTTTCAGACACGTGTTACAATGGATGAAAGATATATTTCCATATTGAATATCGAGAGCGGTGCGAACTTAGTTGATAAACTCGCACACAAACGAGTGGAATTGGAGTTTAGCGTCATCGCAAATCGGGCTATTCTTATGGACAAATCGACGATTTAGTGAATTTTTTTATTCTTTGCGTATGCTCTGGTGCTAAATAATGCCACCAACTTAGTTCATTCTTAAATTAGGTCGGTAAATTAATACTGCTTTTAAACCATCTTATATCGGACAGCTGGATTTTACATGGGAAAAAGGGAGCCATTGGGAAATAAGCTTTTGTGTCGTTCGTAGCAGTCCACAAGATTTGGAAATAATCCAGGCATTATTTGGGATTTCTTGTAAATTTGCACATAATTGATTCCGAATTGTTAAATTTAAATATAACTGCGACAGGGCCATATTTATTTGGAAGTAAACTCAACGGGAAATTTGACGATTTTTCACGTCATATCTTTACCTGAACTATCGACACTCTTACTTCTGTATTTTATAATCATTCGCCAACGCAGGCTACCGCAAGAAAAAGGATTCAACCGGGGACATCTCGGATGAGTCCTGTTTATACTACAAGAAAGCTATAAAGTAGATTTACGCACTGATATCGAGCAACTGGGGGTGTAAACGAAAGACATCTGGGCTGAGAAAGGATTACTACCCTTGCACGAGATTTCTACAACTACAAGCTAGAAGAAATCCTCCTGATATCCTTACCCGAATTAATTTTGAGCTGTAAGAGGCTTACTGTAACTGCTTACGCTAACCTGTGTTCGAATTATTTATTAGTAATCGCCTGCATTCACTTTTACTGCTATTATACTTCGGTATTTCTCGTTTTCGTTGGGTATTAGGCCGCCACTATCGGCGAAATTGAATATAACGAAACACCTCTTATAATGAAATAACTCTAATCCTCTGGAAGGAAGCTTTCCTGCATTCAAAGGCAGCGAAAATATCATACTGTGGTGCGCGATTTTATGCCTCCGCCACTGTAGAATCAAAACAGTGGGGAGAAGAGACTAAAGCGACAAGTACGTGCATCAGCAAGTGGAGGAGAGCCAGATGGAGGACCGTGAAGTAAGGTCGGTACAGGTTGCTGGTGTGTTTTTGAAAGAGTTATAGTGGTTTTACCTGGGGCCCCAGAGCTGTTAATGTTAGCAGGAAGTTATATGAACAATCAAGGAAAGTGTAAGTACTGTTTATTATTTTGATTGACCCGTGATTAGTATGTATTATGTAAACCGACCCCTGACAAAGAAACAGAGCATCTCAATACGCAAAAATAGTCTTTGAACGCAGTGAGCTAGCAGTGAAGGATTTACTTGTATTACAAGGAACTGCCCTTATTTATTATTTACTTATTCTTTGCCTATTGTTTAAATACTTTAGTGTTTGCTAAATCCCTAATGTACTGTACAGTTTTGGTGAGGGAGTAATTTTGCGCCATGAGAATATATAGCTCGAAATTATGATCGAGTCGCCCGCCGGTTATATTTAAAGGTGGCCTGTAAAAGAGCGTTCCGGTGCGGAATGTGTGTTTCTGCCAGCAAATGATAATCTGGGAGGGAAGATTTAGGACCTAGCGGAATCACTTGTTATTAGTAATCTTCTCGGGATTACGCTTATTTGAGGCTATTATTTCTATAGAGACCCTCTTGACACAAATAAATTGTTCATTACGGTAATGGATGAAATGAAAGAAAAAGAATAATATTTACTTCCATTAAGCCGGCCGTGCTCATTAATAATATATTATTTTGCGCTTAATCGACGTCTAAAGTGTGTACTTCCAACGAAATTAACCTTTTTTTTATTACGATTTAATAGTTTATCACGTGTTGGGAAGGAACTATTATCTTCTTGCACCTCGGCTGTTATCAATCACTTGCTGGGGATGAATTATTGCTGTTTGATTAAATCGATGGACTGGTTGATAAATTGCCGGTTGTTTTAATCAATTAGCAAAAAAAATTACAACACCTAGCTTAACAGCTCCAAGGTAAGCACTAGGAAGGTGTTGCAACGATGCGTCCCACATGGCAGAAACAGGAATTGTTGCCACATACTCCAAAAGAGAGATTTAATGAAGCCACTCTTCCAATAATGGGCCACACATGGCAGTACATCACTTGAAATATTCTACAAATAATAAGGAGAACAGGAATTAGTGCCATATACCCCGAAAGAGAGGCTTAAACTGTGTCATTTCAAACGTGTCATAAATAATAATAAAAACAGAAATTATTATCATATACTACAAAAGAGAGACCTAATGAAATTATGGTTCAGACATGGTACTATGCCACTTAAAATATTCCACAAATAATAACGAAAATAGAAATTACTGCCATATGCCCCAAAAGAGAGACTTAAACTCTTCCTATAGTGGGCCACCATGGTACTATACCACTTGAAATATTCTACAAAAAATAACGAAAACGGAAATTAGTACCATATGCCCCAAAAGAGAGACTCCAATAGTGGGTCACACACGGCACTAAACCATTTGAAATATTCTACAAATAATACAGAGAACAGGAATTAGTGCCATATGTCCAAAAGAGAGACATATAAATAGAAGCTACTGTATCAACAGTGTGTCACACTGTTTCATTTTAAATGTTTTATAAATAATAAAAAACAGAAATTACTGTCATATCCTCCAAAAGAGAGGCCTAATGAAATTATGGTTCCGATGGTGCGCCACACATGGTACTATGCATCTTGAAATATTCTACAAATAACAACGAAAACAGGAATTAGTGCCATATGCACCAAAAGAGAGACTTGATGAAACTACTCTTCCAACAGTGAGTCACACATGGCACTAAACAACTTGAAATATTCTACAAATAATAAAGAGAACAGAAATTAGTGCCATATGCCCCAAAAGAGAGACCTAATGAAGCTACTGTTTCTACAATATGCAACACATGGTAGTGTCATTTCAAATGTTTTATAAATAATAATAAAAACAGGAATTACTGCCATATACTCCAAAAGAGAGATCTAATGAAATTATGGTTTCGGTGGTACATGACACTATGCCACTTATTATTACCATATGCCCGAAAAGAGAGACTTAATGAAACTACTCTTCTAATAGTGGACCAGACACGGCACTATACCACTTGTGATATTCTACAAATAATAAAGAAAACGGGATTTAGTACCATATGCCCTAAAAGAGAGACTTAATGAAGCTACTGTTTCTACAGTATGCCACACATGACATTGTGTCAATTAAAATGTTTTATAAATAATAATGAAACCGGAATTATTGTCATATACTCCAAAAGAGAGACCTAATAAAATTATGGTCCCGATTGTGCACCACGAATGGTGTTTAAATATTCTACAAATAATAACGAAAACAGGAATTATTGCCATATGCCCCAAAAGAGAGACTCAATGACACTACTTTTCCAATAGTGGGTCACACACGGCACTAAACCATTTGAAATATTCTACAAATAATATAGAGAACAGGAGTTAGTATCATATGCCCCAAAAGAGAGACATATAGAAGCTACTGTATCAACAGTGTGCCACAATATTTCATTTTAAATGTTTTATAAATCATAATAAAAACAGAAATTACTATCATATCCTCCAAAAGAGAGACCTAATGAAATTATGGTTCCGTTGGTGCGCCACACATGGTACTATGCCTCTTGAAATATTCTACAAATAATAACGAAAACAGGAATTGGTGTCATATGCACCAAAAGAGAGACTTGATAAAACTACTCTTCCAATAGTGAGTCACACATGGCACTAAACAACTTGAAATATTCTACAAATAATAAAGAGAACAGGAATTAGTGCCATATGTACCAAAAGAGAGACTTAATGAAGCTACTGTATCAACAGTGGGCGAGTTGCTTTATTCACCGGTGGATCCATCAGATGTGTTTTATCTCGTTCTATCTCAGAGGTTAGAACGAGATAAAACACATCTGGTGGATCAACCGGTGAATAAAGCAACTCGCCCAATATGTGTGACATAAAAAGAGGAATTACAGCCATATATTCCAAAAGAAAGACCTAATAAAATTATGGCCCCGATGATGCGCCACGTATGGTCCTATGCATCTTGAAATATTCTACAAATAATAAATAGGAATTACTGCCATATGCCCCAAAAGAGAGACTCAATGAAACTACTCTTCCAATAGTAGGCCACATACGGCACTATACCACTTGAAATATTCAGAAATAGCAACGAAGACGGGATTTAGTGTCATATGCCCCAAAAGAGAGATTTGAAGCTGCTGTTTCAACAGTATGCCACACATAGCACTGTCATTTCAAATGTTTTATAAATAATAATAATAGAAACATGAATTACTGTCATATACTCCAAAAGAATGATCTAATAAAATTATATTCTAAATGTTTTATAAATATTAATAAAATGAGGGATACTTCTAAAGAAAGACTTGTTCCCACTTTTGTTGTTAAGAAAAGTCCATGGGCAAAAAGAGAGTCTTTTTACTTCTGTCATTAGATTAATTAAGTATTTAATTGTGACTAGCTAATGCCAAAAAAAATGTTTCCTCACGAGTATATTATATTTCTGGTTTAATATAACTATTTGCAGACGATATTTATAAAAATTTGATCATTATTCTACAAACCATATGTAAATAAAGCAAATTTAATCCTTAATTTTTCTGTATATAGAGGTTGCTCCAATAGTATGTCAAAGTCAAGTATTTGGATTAATAAAAGAATTTATATTTTTCTAAGGAAAGTGATATAGCGTCAAAGGGCGTATATGTTAAAATACACAGGATGATTCAATAAAACGAGGCGCCTTTAAAGTAATTTTGTAAATAGATCGCCCTGTATATTTTTACATGTTTATTCAACATTAATTTCTTTTGTCAATAAGAGCCTTCTGACACTATATGTCACGCCCATAAAAAAACAAATCCAGCCAATCCAACTTTGGATTGTGGCACACTCTGTAAACAGAGAGAGGAAGAGTAATTACCTCTCCAACAACTTACTCGATCCACTAAAATCGAAGCGTAATTACTGTTACGTCACATAAGAAATGTATCTGCTATTGATGGGGCCGGATGTGCCCAGACTAGATGAACAGGGAGACGGAATAAAAAATTTAATTATCTTGTGCTTGAGGACGAGTGATCGGCCCGAAAAACATCGCCGGGCTAATTTCGGCGCTTAATTAATTTTTCTTTTTGTTCCAGTAAAACCCCAAACTGTGAATATTTTAACGCAAGAAAAGTCCGTGTCTGCGGACAAAAGATATGAAGTGGAATGCCGGACGTCAGGGTCGCGGCCAGATGCTGTTATTACTTGGTGGAAAGGCAGTAGACCTGTCAAGAGATTGGCAAAAAACGTGAGTAGACACACACACACACCGCCTTGTTTTCCAGATCCTCCTGATTAGATTCATTTCCTCTTTACGTCACAATGGAGTGCGTTCCTTTCTTGGAGACCGTTGAAAAAGATTTTTCTATTAATAATTCAGTTGCACCCTTTGTGACGCTACTTTGTAAGACATCAAACATAGGAATTATACAGCGTGACGGAAAATTCGACAAAGAATGAACGTTCATAGTGTGTTTTAAGGCTGGGTCGAATCAGAATTGAAAACAGATGGCGACACTTAGCGGGGATCAGCATTTTGATTGGTCGATTCCAATATGGCCGCCTGTCACTTTATGTGACAGTTGGCGCTTTGAGGTTATGTTCGCTTTGATTTGAGGTTAGTGTTGCGTTGTTGCCGAACTATTCGCATTTAATTTATTTGCAATGCAGTTGATTATTGATTGAACTTACTTTTGATATTCAAAGAATGCACCCGGTATATCACAGATTTAAAATATTCATCCGCGTCTCCGCTCGCATCTACATTTTAATCGCATGTTGTGATAATACCATCCTGATACAATATTCAGTATCCGGTAATGCAATCGGGGCTGGATCTCCGGTCCTCTTTTAATGCAGCGTTATAAAAGACTAGGACCGCCGGATAACTATTTTAAAACTCGCTACTTATTTTTGATAACGTCATAAAAACCTTCTTCAGTTCGAATATAAAGAAGTATATCCTCTACTGTTTCCTTTAAGGATCGTTTATAGGACGAAATCAAAATAAAGATGGGATCGTTCTACACTATCATTGTCCGTGAAGCCATCCGGATGATACCATCTAGATTATGTTTTATCTTATCTTATATTTTGTAAAGGGACACGATGTGACGCTGTTTTATTAAGTTTTTCTTTGGATGGTTCACTTATCCGGGAGAATGATGTGGTGAAATTTAAAATTTCGACGGAATTGCCTGGAGTTTTAATTTCAAAAACTACTCTTCCAGTATTAGTGCCAAGTAGAAAGGAAGAAAAAAAAGTGTATGAATTTCCGATAGAATTTTGTGGCAATTACGCCAAGTCGCCTAGAGCGTTGTCCTTAAAGTGGACGTTCTTACTTTATGTATGAGAGGGTCAAAAAATCGCTATTCCTTTCGAGCGAGAACACTGGATTCTACCTTTTTGTGTATTTGGATAAGAAATCACCCTAATCACCAGACTGTGCTTTCCTTTTGTTAAGAGCGTCCCATTCAATATTGAATGAAAGCGAGGAATTTGTAAAGAATTTCTAACCTAACTGAAAGGATGCCGTCAGAAAAGTATGCGTAACAAACGGTTTTAGACAGAGAATTTTTAAAAGTTAATGAGCCTTGAAATACTGTTCTTATTACATTAAATTAAGGAAATGTATAGGCCACTTTTCATACCCATTCAAGAAATTAGTTAAAGGAATTACCCCTCGTTTTTTCTACAATTTCCCTTCACTTTAATTTATCTGCTTTATATCCGGGTGGAATTTCGTGCATTATTAAGTTACAGGACTGCCATTTTTCAATTACTTTACATGCCGCGGTGCAAGTCCTAAGCACGCCTTATAATTATTTAATTAGCAATATGCAAGCCATTACGCTAAAAGGATCCATAAATCCGGAAAACGTGACACATATAGAGGAAAACAAGTGAGACTGTTTCCAGTGACCAATATGGGTGCCTTGAGTGCAGGAAAGTGTGTGTGTAACCCCTTAAAGATCTGAAGAAAATACTAGATAAATCAGTAATATTTGTGACGGTTATTCTGAGCATAGATATTGAAGGGCTCCAGGTCTAGCGTCCAGGTCTAGCGTGTCATGTTTGGGTAATTTTTAATACTGAATTGGAAAAATCAACAAAATTATTTTAAGTCCATTCGATAATAATCCTTTGCAAGTTGACAAACCCCAGGCCCTCGGACCTTAAACCCTTTAGCCACAAGTCCCTAAACCCTAAACCCGTGGACTCAAAACTCTTAAATTCAAACCCTTAAACTCCAAATCCTAAACCCCAAGCCTGTAAACCTCAAGCATTTATACAGTAGTGGTTAAATGCGAATTTAAGCCTTAAACCTTTATCAACCTAATAAAACATAAAACCTAAAACTCTTAAACTCTAAGCCTTCAACCCAACAAATGCTTAACCCATAAGAGTTAAGAGTATATGGGTTTCGAGTTTTTTTATTTATAAGAAATTGAAGCAGGATTTCGGTTTAATCGCCTGGTATTTCAGCGTTTTGGGTTTAAGTGCTTGACTCTTAAGATTTCGAGTTTAAAGGTTTTGGATTTAAAGGCTTGAGATTTAAGGGCTTAGAAATACAAGCTTGTAAATTAAAGGTTTGAGTTTTAAGGGTTTCTGGCTTAAGCTCTTGGTGTTAAAGTGCTTGGCATTTGGCACCTGCAATTCTCCATTTGCGTGATTTTTTGGAAATTTCTTTTTTTTCTTAAAACACAACTCTGTCCTTATGTCTTTAAACCTCAAGCCCTTAAACCTCAGGCATTTACGCAGTAAGTGCTTAGACGCTTAGACGCAAATTTAAGCCTGAAATCATTATCAACCCAATAAAACATAAAACCCAAAACTCTAAAGCCTTAAACCCAACAAATACTTAACTCATAAGAGTTAAGAGTATAAGGGCTTCAAGTTTTTTGATTTATGAGAAATTGAAGCAGGATTTCGGTTTAAGCCAAAAGTGAGAAACAAGATTAATTTGGTTCTAAGGCTTTTACGAAGCTAATGATTTGGAGAACGGTTTCTGAATTCTCTTCCGCGCTGATTATTTGACATTTCGACTATTTTATGGTCTTCTTCTTCTTCTTCTGCATTGAATACTGCGAATAGTTTCACCATCTGGTCTGCGAAGAAAAAGAAGATGGTCGAAACTTCAAGCCAACAAAGTATTGAACACGGAAGAGAACCCAGAAACCTTTGTACAAAGGAGGGAGATTTCTTTAAGAGCTACAGGCTTTGTCCCTCGATTTCACATCTGTGCCTCACATCGTATACTTGAAAACTTGAGAACAGGTAGCTAAATGAATAATTTCTGGGCGCTTTCCCTTTCTCCTTTATTGTATGCAAATTGCATAATATATTGGGGTGCAGCTCATTTGAAACACATTAGACATTAGGTCTGAAGCCTGCGAACGTCACTCTTCCATTATGTTGCTCTGACTTTTTCCCAATCGAATTGACTGCCTTTTCCCTGTATCTGTCTTTTGTTCCTAAGCAACTCCACAGGACCCAGCCTTACCATACAATATAGTTCCAATAATTAAAGGTTAATTTAACTTTTAGCAACTTATACTTGTAACGCCCATAAAATGTTTACTAAACGGAGGCAGAATATCCTTTCTCCAGTAAACTGATAAAAAAATGTTTATTCTGTTTCAGTTCTCGGAGCAGAACAATCAGAGCCTGAGTATTTTGACGTTTGTGCCTGTGATCGATGACGACGGCAAATACTTGACCTGTCGAGCGGAGAACCCGTCCATTCCCGATAGCGCGCTCGAGGACAAGTGGAGATTAAATGTCCATTGTAAGTTATATTTATTCTCCCAGGAATTATGCTACGGGAAAAACCGGGCTCAAAGAGCCCTTGCCTACCTTACGCACCGAGTATTAACGGGACGAGAACCTACAAGAGCGAGTGTGATTTTTTATTTGTAAATACGTACTGCTCTTCAAAGGGCTGTTCCATTTTGATACCCTCATTGAAACGAAAATAAAATGTTCTCTGCACAAAGAGGCCTTACAAACTGTAAATGGGAACGCGCGTATGAAAACCCAATATCAATAAAACGTTAATGAGAAATAATTCGCCCCTATTTGCGTACTGAGCGGGCGCATAATAATATAGAAATAGCAATCGCGGAAACAAATCTAATTGTTGGTGCCAGCTTACTGCATTCAATGATTTTATTTCGCGTATTGCGTTTGCTACACTAACCATGTGTAAATTCTGTTTCTGGTTCGTGCATGGAGATAAATCGATGATAATCCCGCTGGGCTCTCCGATATTTTTTCCGGTTAAGTGCCTTTTAAGCCGCCTAAACTTAATGCGAAAAAAATTCAGATGTACTTATTTTAATCCGCTGTGTTTGGTTTTATATTTGAATTAGGCAAAACGCGTGTAATCATGAAGTAACACGGAATCATTTTGTAGGCTGCGCTTACGTTAAACGAGAAAATATGTAAAACAATATCGGTTTACATTTACGCTAATATAGGAAGAATTTGCTGTTCCAATCAAAATCATAATCCTGGCATAATTACGAATAAAAGGAACATAGTGTGGCGCGGAATGAATACCCTCGGATATTTTCACAACACATAATAAACAGCTTTATTGTGCGCCAATTTATAGCCGCTAGAAAACACCCATTGTATACGTTTAACCAATAGAATTTAAGTGACATTATTACTTATTAAAGTTAACGACGTCATTACCAAATTGTATCTCTCTCGGGGGGTGAGACAGTAATTGGCATAATCAAGTTTAATAGGTGTTGTTACTGTCGCCTCCGTCACAAATGGCGCCGTAAAAGAATACATTTTACTTTATTTATATTTATAATTAGCCACTTACAGGGAGCGGGATAATAATGAAGGGGCTAAAAAAATTACTTAGTCTCCGGTCGCTTTTCCACTTCACTGTCGATTTTTTAAATTTCTGCACCAAGTGATGAAGTGAATAAATGTTTCGTTTTTTGAACGGATTTCGTCAATACCCAACTTTAGGCACCCCTCACGTTGTTGGTGGACAAACGCCGTCGAGGGGCTTTTCTTAGGAAATTAAATTCTCTACAAGTTTGTCTATGTGCAGTTGATTGATTGATTGAATTAGAGTCGAATCATTTTACCTGCTAATGATATCCACGTAGACATATGTCTTATTTCGCTATTGATTGATTCATTAGGCTCATTATTAAATCACTAATTTTTCAATTTTTCAGTTTTTTCAATTTCTAAATTTGTCAATTTTTCAATAATTATTCAATTTTCTAATTCTTCAATTTTTAAATTCAATTCAATTTCCCAGTTTTTGAATTATTCTATTATTCAATTAGTCAGTTGTTCAGTTATTCAGTTATTCAATTATTCAAATTTTTTTAATTTTTAATTGATTTATTTTTCAATCTTCCAATTATTATTCAATGAAATTTTTCAATCTTTACCTTTTAATTACTCAATTAATCAATTATTATTCAATTGTTCAATTGTTCAAAGTCCAATTATTTAATTACTTAATTATTCAATTACTTAATTATTCAATTGTTCAATTGTTCAATTGCTCAATTGTTCAATTATTCAATTATTTTTTATTTTCAATTTCTCAATTTTCCAATCTTTCAAATTTTCAATCTCCCAATTTTTCTATTTAATTCTTCAATTTTTCAATCTTTTAATAATTATTCAATTATTCAAATATTCAATTTTTTGTGTTAATTTTTCAATCTCTCAATTTAATTTTTCAATTTTTCAATCTTTTAATCATCGAATCATTCAAATCATTCAATCATTCAATTACTCAATTATTCGATTTTCCAAGTTTTTAATTTATTAATTTTTCAATTTGGCAATTTTTCAATTATAATTTTTCTAATTCTTCAATTTTTTAATTCAATTCAATATCCCAGTTTTTGAATTATTCTATTATTCAATTAGTCAGTTGTTCAGTTATTCAATTATTTAAAGTTTTTAATTTTTAATTGATTTATTTTTCAGTCTTCCAATTATTATTCAATGAAATTTTTCAATCTTAACCTTTTAATTATTCAATTAATCAATTATTATTCAATTGTTCAATTGTTCAAAGTCCAATTATTCAATTACTTAATTATTCAATTATTCAATTGTTCAATTGCTCAATTATTCAATTGCTCAATTGTTCAATTGTTCAATTATTCAATTATTTTTTATTTTCCAATTTCTCAATTTTCCAATCTTTTAAATTTTCAATCTCCCAATTTTTCTATTTAATTCTTCAATTTTTCATTCTTTTAATAATTATTCAATTATTCAAATATTCAATTTTTTTGTGTCAATTTTTCAATCTCTCAATTTAATTTTTCAATTTTTCAATCTTTTAATCATCGAATCATTCAAATCATTCAATCACAATTACTCAATTATTCGATTTTTCAAGTTTTTAATTTATTAATTTTTCAATTTGGCAATTTTTCAATTATTCAATTTTCTAATTCTTCAATTTTTAAATTCAATTCAATTTTCCAGTTTTTGAATTATTCAATTATTTAATTAGTCAGTTGTTCAGTTATTCAATTATTCAAATTTTTTAATTTTCAATTGTTTTCTTTTTCAATCTTTCAATTATTATTTAATGAAATTTTTCAATTGTTCAATCTTTTAACCTTTTAATTATTCAATCAATCAATTATTATTCAATTGTTCAATTATTCAATTACTCAATTATTTAATTACTCAACTATTCAATTATTCGCTTATTCAGATATTTAATTGTTCAATTATTCATTATTCAATTTTTTTATTTTTAAATTTTCCAATCTTTCAATTTTTCAATCTTCCAATTATTTTTCTATTTAATTTTTCAATTTCTCTATTCAATTTTTCATTTTTGCATGCGGAATACGTCTTGGCACGCTACGCCGAAAATTTAAATAAATGGCGAAGGCGCTAGTGGTAATCAAAGAAGAAGGATGCTCTCAAGGAAAATTTCAATTATCACGATGAAAATTAATATACAACGTATTTTAAAATAATATTCTGGGAGGGTAGAGGTTGGAATAATCGAAGTAAAATATTCATTATTATAATTGGATTCCTTGTATAGGAACTAATAGATAATAGAGAATCTTTTAATAATTATTCAATTAATCAAATATTCAATTTTTCGTGTCAATTTTTCAATCTTTCAATTTAATTTTTACAATCTTTTAATCATTCAATCATTCGATCATTAAAATCATTTATCACTCAATTATTCGATTTTTCGAAGTTTTTAATTTATTGATTTTTCAATTTATCGATTCATATATTCAATTTTTCAGTTTTTGAATTATTCAATTATTTAATTATTCAATTTCAGTATTCGCAATGGAGAACAGTAAAAGTATAGAAAAAATCGAAGACAGATTTAATCACGTATAAATGGTTGCAGGTAGACATACGCCGTCGCGAACTTTTCTTTAGGAAATTCGATTCTCTACAAGTTTATCTATGTACAGTTTTTTATATAGCGTAAAATATTCGCAATAGAGAACATCAAAAGTAGATAAAAGAGCCGTGGGGCAATTTAATAAAAAATTAGTGTCACTTGCAACTTTAGCCACCTCTCACGTCTAAACAATTGCAAATAGACATACGCCATCGCGAACTTTTTTATAGGAAATTCAATTCTCTACAAGTTTGTCTATGTACATTTTTCTAATATCGTGTAAAATATTTGCAATGGAGAATAGCAAATGTAGAGAAAACACCGTAAGCAGATTTAATAAGAAATTAGTTTGATTTTGCAACTTTGGACACCCCTCATGTCGCAGATAGACATACGCCGTCGCGAAGTTTTCTTTAGGAAATTAATTTCTCTACAAGTTTATCGGCACAGCTTTTTAATATCGTGTAAAATATTCGTAATAGAGAACAGCAAAAGTAAAAGAAATACCGGGGATCAATTTAAAAAAAATTAGTTCGAATTTGCAACTTTGAGCGGCCCTCACACCTAAACGGTTGAAAATAGACATACGCCGTCTCGAACTTTTCTTTAGGAAATTCAATTCTCTACAAGTTTGTCTATGTGCAGTTTTTTTATCGTGCACGGTATTCGCAGTATTTAGATTGAAAGGTCGCAAAGCACTTATTTTGATTTTTAATTTTGTATTTCAAAAGTTTTTTTGATCAGTGATGACTAAGTATAGCAATACTTTTGCCCACGAATGTTATTAACTCTGCAAAATAATTTCAAGCGATACACCAAAGAAGATTATCGCAGATAACTCTTTAAATTTTATTACGCAACAACTCGTAGGCATAGAACGTAATCCATTTTAAATTACGTGTCATTTGAATGCTCTCCTAGTCAATTAAGCGCTGGCAATGTCCTGCTACAACTTTTACGCGTTTTATCCCGCTTAAAGGCCTGTTAGATGTCAGTCAGAATACTAAATTAACGAAACAGTTGACTAGAAAAACATAATTAGAATGTTTAATTTGTAAATCACGTATGCCTTGGTGCAGGGTAAACTATTGATCCAGGCGGAATGTTTGTACGCGTCGGCAAATGGCACAATTAATAAATTTTTTGTGCTATTACGCGGCAATTTGCTTGTATACTGTCTTCCCTATGTCTATTATTTGGTACAAAACAATTTGTCAGCAGGTTTTTGTCGGCGGTATAATCGACTAGTAAACAGTACGGCATTAATACGTAATCTGTAGAGGTTTTTTTTTTTCATAAAAACAGACCAGGCGATAATTTGTTTACAAATCCATTCTGCGACATTGTTTACGAACTTCATAATGTGAAAGGAGAGTTAACACAATTTGTACAGCTCTCGAACAAAAGTTTACGCCATCTGTAGGTGCGCTGAAAGGTTCTCTAGTTTGTCCCAATTCTTAACTTCACATCTCCAACACGCCGTTTTATTGGAACAAAGTTGCCGTAATTATATAAATAGGACGAAGGACCCGGAACGTTTTTGTTTAATACAAATACTTTTCTTGGTTTAGAAGTAATAACAGAAGCAAAATAACATCATTGAATTATTTTTAAAACATCAACTGTGGACCGGTTTCTGGTTAATTATTATCAGCACGCACATGCCCGACAAGGGTAGTTTCCTAGTCAAAAATAAATCTCCCGCTGCCAGCTTATTACAGTCAATTATTTTGATAGATTTGTTCCAGTTTTATTATTATCCTATAATTGTTCTGACGAGCGTATCGTGAGAAGCGGCCCTCCCCTTCACATCGGATCATATTAAATTTCGGATGCAATAAAGTTTCCATATACCGACGTATCACCGTATTAAAAAAGCAATATGTGTATATTTTTTACAGATATGCCGGTGGTAACATTAAAAATGGGATCAACACTTAACCCAGAAGATATTAAGGAAGGGGACGATGTATACTTCGAATGTAACGTGCGGTCCAATCCAAAGGCGCACAAGCTCTCCTGGTACCACAACGTAAGTATTAAAATATATGGGGTTGATATTGAAATGAAAATTTCCCTTTCGTTTATTCCTCAGGCGCAATAACGCGGGACATATTTTATTCACAGATAATGTTAAAAAACAGTCTAATTTTATATTTTTAGATTAATGAAATACGTGTAACTAGAGTATGACGTTAATATCCGTCATAAGTTAATATTATTTGTAACTACTCCGATAACGTTAAAAGGAGGAATGGCGTATTTCAACGTCATCTAAGTTCACTGCCGCACTTCCATGACGTTAATATCCGTCATCAAGTAACAACATTTGTAGCTACACTAAACACAAAGGTGAATGACGTATTTCAATGTCGTCTAGGATCACTATCGCATACCCAAGACGTTAATATACGCCATAAGTTAATATTTGTGACTACTCTGATAACGTTCAGAAGAGGAATGGCGTATTTTAACTTCATCGAAGTTCACTGCCGCATGCTCATGGCGTTAATATGCGTCACCAGTTGAGAATATTTGTAGCTACACTGATAACGTTGGACATATGAATGACGTGTTTTAACGTCATCAATATTAATATCTGTGGCTTCACTGGTAACGTTGGCCAAGGCGAATTAGCATTTTAATGCTTCGGGCGTGTTATAAGGACTTTAATAAGTGTTGACGTTAATTTACGTCGACACTTGCTGTTTTTCCCCTTATTTAAAAAATATTTGCTTTTCAGGGCTTCGAAGTGCTACACAACGTTACAGCTGGTATCATACTAAGCGACCAGAGCCTGGTGCTTCAAAACGTCGTTCGCGCCACCGCTGGAGAATACACCTGCATGGCTGCCAATCTCGAGGGGAAAGGGACTAGTAACCCTGTGAAACTAGTAGTTAGATGTAAGTTTACCCTTTATCTTGGTTATCTGTGAAATTAGTTTTCACGATGAGCGCTCCATAGCCTGGCATGCGTTTATCTGCAAAGTTGTAGAGGTCGTTGGTAAACAGGAAAAATATTAGGGGCCCAACATAGAACCTTGGAGCACTTAGTTTTTATTCTAAATTTCGATGCTTGCTTATTCATTTACTTTATCAATTCCTGTATCTCGTGTCTTTCTTTGCACATTTGATGCGAATATAGATAACAATCAATACTTGCGCATTAGTTAATTAACGTAATGAGTTTTTTTCTCTTATTCAGTGGAATTTTAAATTACTTCCGCGTTAAAGCAATAATGAAGTTGTTAATTAATTACCCCGATTTCATCGATTTTATAATTAATTCAGGCGAGGTCCTTTTATTTTCCATTACTTTATCAATTACTGCTCCACGGTCTCTTTTAATATATTAGAACTGTGCATTCATCCTACACGTACCGAATAAAAATTTAACCAAAAAGTGGAACGCTGTTGAATACTGAAATCGTTATTTGCCATATTCATATCATCGAAAGAAACTGCCGTAGCTCTCTTTGCATACTAAAATATATCGGCATATCGGCTGTCGTTTATTCAATACTATCTGCCGAGGATTCGCGTAAATACAAGACAGTTTAGGCAGGTGTGTATCTAAATATTTCATGTAGTAACGAATTTTTTTACCTGTTACTGTGTTGTGCAGAATTAAATTGAATTCGCTTTTCTAAACACGTACTTAACTTTCTGATCACACGACATTCCCGGGCTCGTCTCCTTGATTTTTTGCATGTACTCTAAAAGTTTGTCCGACCAGAGTAAACTTCCTCTTTATGCAGCATTGCAATTTTGTGTACCTTTGCATTTTTGTATGCTAAACAAAAAACGTTCGCAACTTTCAGCACTAAATTTCTTATAGAACATATTTTACCTACAACTTGAAACTTTTCCCGGCCCTAGGGAATACTATATAATGCATAATAATATGGTGCTATGTTAATGCGGAATATGCTACAGTGCCATTTTATACGGGTGCAAGGTGGGTCGTTTAAGTTTTTCGTAATTTTGAAAACAATTTAAATGTGAATCTTTCTATTTAATAATAATAATAAATACTTTTATTTCTATAATTAAAATTAAAATAACGTTTTTGCTTTTGACAGCTGTCAAATTTTCTGTCAATTTAATGAAAATGCCATCTAATAATTATCTGTACAAATGAAAGGACTAAGCAGACATTTTTCTATAGGTTCCGTAGGTATTGATTACGAAATTAGTTTCAAAAAAATATTATATTTGTTGGTAACTGCCCAAATTTCTGTCAAATTTTAAAGATATGAAAGTTTATCTTCCTTAATTTTGGAAATAATGTGAATGTCCATTGAAGAAAAGATTAATTGTTTTTTTAAATTTTCTAGTTTCATAATTGATATAAAATACATTTTTTACTTTTGACAGCTGTCAATATTTCTGTCAACCAAATAAAAATGCCATTTAATAATTATTTTAACAAACTGAAGTACCGAGCAGACAATTTTCTATAGGTTGTGCAGGTAGTAAATACGAAATTAATGTAAAAAAATATTATGTTTTTTGGCAGCTGCCAAAACTGCTGCTAAATTTAAAAATATGCGAGTGTATCTTTTTCGTATTACTTTGATATTCAGTACCTCCAAAACCTATAGAAAAATATTTGTTAAGTACTTTAATTTGTTGAAAAAAATAATAAAATGACATTTTTACTAAGTTGACTGAAATTTTGACAGCTGTCAAAGGTTACAACTTTATTTGAGTATCAATTACTGAACCAGAAAATTTTAAAACATTTTATGTATCTTCTTCTATGGAAGTCAGCATTATTTTCAAAATAACAAAAGATATACTAGTAGTGAGTACGATCAGGATAAACGTCTTTTAGGACTTTCAGGACAATCTTGGGATTTTTACTAGAATTTAAATTTGTGGCATTTTCACTGGAATTTAAATTTTCAAAGGTCAACGGTGAATGTATTTTTCAAGGTCACATAAGGTCAAAGATCAAGGTCATAAATTTTACTAAATTTTGAATTTCAAGGTCACGTGATCATTTTTACTAGAATTTAAATTTTGATGACGTCATCAGTTGATCAATTTAAATTTTCAATGAGGTCAATGGTGAAGGTATTTTTTCAAGGTCACATGAGGTCAAAGGTCAAAGTCATAAATTTTACTAAATTTTGAATTTCGAAATCATATTTACTAGAATTTGAATTTCGATGACGTCATCAGTTGATCAATTCGTGAAAACATTGAAAATTTAGAAAAACTGTAAAATGCTGATAATCTTAAAATATTGTAAAAATAGAAAAATCCAGAGAAGAAGTTAAAATATTGTAAAAATGGAGAAAACTATGTGACCTTTGACGTCATCAAAATGGAAAAAATCTAGTAAAAATGACCTTTGTCGCATCAAAGGACACGTGACCTTTGACCTATGACGTAAATTCTAGTAAAAAAGCCGAAAATTTAAATTCTATTAAAAATTATGACGTCATCAAAATTTAAATTCCAGTAAAAATAATCACGTGACCTTGACATTTAAATTTTAGTAAAATTGATAACCTTGATCTTTGACCTCATGTGACCTTGAAAATTACCTTGACAAATGAAAATTAAAATTCTAGTAAAAATGCAAAAACTTAAATTCTAGGAAAAATCACAGTTTTGTCCTGATTGTACTCACTTACTATTTAAATTTGACAGCAATTTTGGTACCTGTCCAACATTATATGTATATTTTGACATTAATTTCGTATTCAGTGCATCCAAAATTTATAGAAAAATGTGTGTCAAGTACGTTTACCTATTTGTTTAAATAATTATAAAATGTCATTTTCATTAAGTTGAAAAATTTTGACAGCTGTCAAAAGTGAAAATTTTATTTTATTATCTATTATGGAACTAGCAAATTTCAAAACACTTAATAGCACTTCCTCTATGGGAGTTCACGCTATTTTCAAAATCACGAAAGGCACACGTGCGTTTTTTTAAATATGACAGCAGTTAATTTTGACAGCTACCAACAAATGTAATAATTTTTTTTACAACAATGTATTCAGTTCCTCCAAAGCCTATAGAGCTTTGTCTGCTTGGTACTTTAATTTGTAGAAATAATTATTAAATGGCATGTTCATAAAATTGCCAGAAATTTTGACAGCTGTCAAAAGTAAATGCTGAATTTTAATATCAATTATGGAACTAACAAATTTTAAAAACACTTGATTTCCCTTCTATGGAAATTCACATTGATTATAGAATTATGGAAGATAAACTTGCATAGTTTGAATTTTGAATTTGACAGCAATTTTGGCAGCTACCAACATAATAATTTCATGAAATTAATTTCGTATTCAGTACCTCCAAAACCTATAGAAAAATGTCTTTTTTAAGTACTAATATCATTTGTGGAAATAACTATTAAATGGCGTATTTATTCAGTTGACAGAAAATTTTACAGCTGTCAAAAGTGAAAACGTTATTTTAATTTCAATTTTAAAAAGTAAAAAAACTGAAAATTCTTAAATCTTCTTTTATGAAAAATCACATTGTTTTCAAAATTACTAAAAAGACATACTTTTCAATTTTTAAATTTGACAGTGATTTTGACAGCTATCAAAGATACAAATAAATGAAAATTTTAACAGATCTATTATCTATTTGTAAAGTAAATTGGGCGAATCTATCATTTTAATTGAAAATAACGATATTTTTCAGTAAAAAATCAAAAATTTAAGCTAAAAATCAAAAATCGAGAAATTGATGATGAAAATATTCTTTATATGCTTGTTGTTCGTATTTTCTTGTAAGTATTATTAAAATGTTGTCTTACACCAGATTTAGCTGGACTAGAAGTCAATTTTCAAATCACAAATACCATTTGATCCAATGCGGCATTCGAGAACTTTACCGTATTAATATTTCCATTAGGTTCTTATTTACAATGCATTATCATTCTATTATATAAAATTCTATACTATTCCTTATCAAAATGTTTGTTTTAAACCAAACCAATTTCAGATCGAACCACATTTCGTTTTTATCTTCGCATGTGTTATTTCATTGGAGATTCTCTTGTCGCCGTGAGACTTTGTGAATTTAAATTAAATACGTAGATTTATTTCATTTTCAAGTGTATGGAAGCGACCACCAAGGGCGAGTTTTAAATGCGTAATTATGGTTTAACCCCAACATATTTCGCCGGGTACAATTGATTGACGTTCTAATAGCAAAAAATAACAAAAAATTGCTAATACAAATGCAAAAGGCGGCCATCCTGGGATCCCTCCGCCTAGGGCACACGATACCGGAATCTACAGTCATTAAACCAACAGAATGTTAGTAGTGGCTGTAGACAATTCGCTGGCGCTACCCTGTGAAATGTCGGCACCAATTGCAGACTATCTAGCATCGGGAAACCAAAAAAAAAAAAAAAAAAATTAAATTAACGATTTGGAATTACTCTATAAGCGCGAGTTGTTGAAAAGTCCTCCTGCTTGCTTCTATTATCTATCTATCGTTGTTCGAACGACAATCCTAATCATAAATGACACTACAGGTAGCAAGTCCCTTATTTGCGTCTTTATTTTCGAGCAATCGAGACAATTTATTTTTTCGCGTTTGCGAGGATTTGCCTCAGCCTGTCGTCAAAGCAGAAAATCCGCCTATGTCACAACCGGCGGAAAATCGATGCGTGATCTAAGCGTATACGCCTCTGGGCATTCCGCACATCTAGTGTGAAAGCGCTTTCCTTCAATCCTATTGTTATTTGTCAAATATTTTATGCTAATCCTCATAAATGTCCTGGTAGAAAAGGGCTCCAAGAATGTATCCGGATCCTCAAACCTATGCATTTATTATTCCCCGCTCCTGAAAAGGGAGAGCCGTGCCATTCCGCTTTTTACGATTCGATGAGTGTTTTTCTATTTTGTGCCGGAGACGTCTTGTTTTCTTATTTATCACTCTCCAGTGTCACACTTACCATTCAAGTTAGTGGTGCCCGTTTTTATTCACCAACAGGATGGAAATATTGCGGTCGAATTGGGGGAAATGTATAGTCCCAAGGAGCGGAAAAACGGGGGTAATTCCAAGACATTACGCAGCTCGGCGCCCCTTAAAACATGCCACCCGAGAAGGTTCAGCGGCGCAGATAATTGTTTTTTTAGGGCCATAATCGACAAAGTCGTGGTCCACGATAAAATCATCGAAATGCACGATTTTTCTTTCTAGTTCTTCCAAAAATGAACGACAGCGCTGTACGATGCACGATCATAAGCTGGTTAACCGTTAGGCGAACCTCTGCTAGGGGGTTCAAATTTCCACTGTTGAAATTTCGGGCACGCGGTGTATATTTTATGACAACTTGATGATCGGGCGCGCCGCGTACCTATCTGCCAAATGACGCAGTAATAGGAGGAATTGGTAAGTCGGTGGACCGCGAGGGCCGGCGAAATTTAATTTGCGGCGCAAGCTGCCCTGCCCGCAAAGCTCGGTCTCAGTCACACACGGCCGGCGGTGCCATTTTATAAGCCGCCCCCGGGTTTTTAATTTGACTAGCTTATGTCCGAACTCAACGGGACGGCAATCAGATGAAATTTAACCTTTGTTTAATTTCGACGTTTTTCCACTCTTTACGTCGGTTTAATGGAAGTTTTTATTTCGTTCGGTGCGTAGCGAAGTAAAAATTATTAGATTTAAAAAAAAATTCAAAATCGCGTTTCCCCAGGCCGCTCCAGCCCTTAATCCTGTTTTGCTCTAATTGTGGAAATTGAACGCATCAGGAGGACCATACCACTAATTAATACTCGAGTCGACCTTTAGTTCTTGTTATAATTGATAAATAGTAAAGAAACCTACTTCATAATAAAGAAAATCAACCCAGAGAATAACGTTTTGTTTTATTATTAATTTATTAGTACGCACTTACGTCCCTAGTTTAATAAACAAAAATTTGTTGTCGCAATTTCACCCGCGGGTGGAAATTTCACTCCCTAGTTAAACAACAGGTTTCACTACTACTACAATCTACACAGGAAGTTGCATTTTCTTTCGTGCCTCGATTGAAATATTCATACAAGAAATAATGTGTAACTTCGGGGTCAAGTGCTATTTCCTTCCTTGGGAAATTATCGCCAGAAACTTCACCCCCGGGTGGAAATTATGAATTTCTCTCAAAATATAATCTAATATATTTTCCTCCCGAATTGTAAACGTGTCGGATGAAATGGTCGTAGGAAAAAATATGTATAACCCGGAAATCAATTGCTATTTCCTTCCTTGGGAAATTATCACAGGCAACTTCACCCCCGGGTGGAAATTATGCATTTCTCTCAAAATATAATCTAATATATTTTCCTCCCGAATTGTAAACGTATCGGTTGAAATAGTCGTAGGAAAAAATATGTATAACCCGGAAATCAATTGCTATTTCCTTCCTTGGGAAATTATCACAGGCAACTTCACCCCCGGGTGGAAATTATGCATTTCTCTCAAAATATAATCTAATATATTTTCCTCCCGAATTGTAAACGTGTCGGTTGAAATGGTCGTAGGAAAAAATATGTATAACCCGGAAATCAATTGCTATTTCCTTCCTTGGGAAATTATCACAGGCAACTTCACCCCCGGGTGGAAATTATGCATTTCTCTCAAAATATAATCTAATATATTTTCCTCCCGAATTGTAAACGTATCGGTTGAAATAGTCGTAGGAAAAAATATGTATAACCCGGAAATCAATTGCTATTTCCTTCCTTGGGAAATTATCACCCGCAACTTCACCCCCGGGTGGAAATTATGCATTTCTCTCAAAATATAATCTAATATATTTTCCTCCCGAATTGTAAACGTGTCGGTTGAAATGGTCGTAGGAAAAAATATGTATAACCCGGAAATCAATTGCTATTTCCTTCCTTGGGAAATTATCGCCCGCAACTTCACCCCCGGGTGGAAATTATGCATTTCTCTCAAAATATAATCTAATAAATTTTCCTCCCGAATTGTAAACGTGTCGGTTGAAATGGTCGTAGGAAAAAATATGTATAACCCGGAAATCAATTGCTATTTCCTTCCTTGGGAAATTATCACAGGCAACTTCACCCCCGGGTGGAAATTATGCATTTCTCTCAAAATATAATCTAATATATTTTCCTCCCGAATTGTAAACGTGTCGGTTGAAATGGTCGTAGGAAAAATATATATAACCCGGAAGTCAAGTGCTATTTCCTTCTATGGGAAATTATCGCCCAAAACTTCACCCCGGGTAGAAATTATGCATTTCTCTCCTTAGAATATCACAGGAAATAGCATTTTCTCCCAAATTGTAAACGTGTCGGTTGAAATGGTCGTAGGAAAAAACCCGGAAGTCAAGTGCTATTTCCTTCCTTGGGAAATTATCGCCCGAAACTCCCCCCGGGTGTAAAATATGCATTTCTCTAATTAGAATACATCTAGTATCACACGAATAGCATTTTTCTCCCGAATTACCTCCGCAACTTCACCCGCGGGTGGAAAATATGCATTTCCCTCCCTAGTTAAACCACAATAATTATTTTCTGCCATCTACACAGCAAGTTGTACTTTCTTCTCGCGTTGTATATACCGAGGTTGAAGGGTCCGTAGAAAAATATAAAAACCTTGCCGTGTATTTGGCCAGAGAGCTTTTTAGCGGAGAAATGTTATAACATTATGCAATCTTTTTAAGTCAATTATGCGATAACGAGAGACAAGAGGGTTGTTTAAAGCAATATGACGCCCAACGTCATAAACGCAGACCATTAGCAAAATAAAGTGTTTTTTGGCCTGCCGGTGCTATACTATCTAACAATACATTACTTTTCGTTTCCCGATCTGAATATTTTTAAGAAACAGATAAGAAGAGGTAAATTGTTTCCCCTGTCGCAATTTAAGGTTAAATTCGTAATAAATTTACTGTCACAGCAACGTCGGCAATTCTCTATACTACTGTCACATAATTTCTCGCAGTTTAATGTATGAAAAAAATATAAATTAAAATAATTGCACTTGACAGTATTACGAACGAAGCGCGTTGGCCGATGCATCCACTCGACCGGACGGAGCGGTAAAATGCAGCTTACAATTCGAAAATAAAAGCCGCCGCACCATCAGTCAACAACCTACTGCACTAGCCTGTGACAGCTGAAACAAACGTGAGTCGCGAATAAAAGGCTACAGTGAAATAGTGCATTATATTGTGGAATGCATTTACTTTATTTGGGAATTAATTTTTCACAGTTTATTGAGCGGCCCGTCGCACACTTAGACTATTAACATCTGCAATGCGAATTTAATAAAGGCCGCCATTACTATTTGCACCGTTGGAAATGAGCATAATGTTCAATAGAATTTGACATAGTTTAAGCATGTCAGGAACAGTTCCAGATTTTTATAAGTTAGGTGCGTAACTGCTGCGCAGATAGCAGGAAATATCTATTGCTTACTGGGGAGAAAAATGCATAATTTCCACCCGCGGGTGAAGTTGCAGACAGTAATTACCCAAGGAGAAATTCGCACTTACCTCCCAAGTTACACGTATTACATACTTGTACTTCTTGGTTAGATTATAGAAAATACTTGTTGTTCAACTAGGGAGGGAAATATATAATTTCCCCCGGCGGATGAAGTTGCAGGCAGTAATTACCCAAGGAAGGAATTCGCACTTACCCCCAAAGTTACACGTATTACATACTGTAGTTCTTAGTTAGATTATAGAAAATACTTGTTGTTCAACTAGGGAGGGAAATATATAATTTCCACCCGCGGGTGAAGTTGCAGACAGTAATTACCCAAGGAGAAATTCGCACTTACCTCCCAAGTTACACGTATTACTTCTATTTCTTGGTCAGATTATAAGAAAAAACGACTGGGGAGGGAAATATATAATTTCCACCCGCGGGTGAAGTTGCAGACAGTAATTACCCAAGGAGAAATTCGCACTTACCTCCCAAGTTACACGTATTACTTCTATTTCTTGGTCAGATTATAAGAAAAAACGACTGGGGAGGGAAATATATAATTTCCACCCGCGGGTGAAGCTGCAGACAGTAATTACCCAAGGAAGGAATTCGCACTTACCTCCCAAGTCACACGTATTACTTCTATTTTTTGGTCAGATTATGAGAAAACACTTGTTCAACTAGGGAGAAAAATATATAATTTCCACCCGCGGGTGAAGTTTCGTACAGTAATTACCCAAGGAGAAATTCGCACTTACCTCCCAAGTTACACGTATTACATACTTCTACTTCTTGGTTAGATTATAGAAAATACTTGTTGTTCAACTAGGGAGGGAAATACATAATTTCCACCCTGGGGTGAAGTTGCAGACAGTAATTATCCTTTATTATTATTATAATTACTGACATCATGCACGACTTTGCCCCTCTTTTTCTAAGTAAAGTCGTTTTTAAACATAGCGAACGAGGCTTAAAGCCCTGGCAGTTCGAGATGGCCGTAGGTTGAACGTTTAAATCAGCCGAGAAGTTTATGCATCTTCGATGTGTCTCTTCCTGTGCGGAAGGGAGTTTACAGCTTGCGGTTTTCCATAACTTAAAGCAAGAATGAGGGCGGGCCAACAGAAATGTCGCATTAAAACAGCCTTATCGGGGCAGATTATAAACCCCCATGTTGTGAACTAGTCATGCCAAACCGAACTTCCAGCGGCAAGCATCCGTTGTGGTTATGTAATTACTTATTCCAACTACTAAACGACTTGGTAAATAACTTGTTACTTCCTCCTTTTCCGTATACTCTGAGGAACTCTTTTTGTGCTGTCCGTAATTCCCTAAACCTCGGCGAATGAATTGAGCAATGTGAGAAAATACTTCAGTAATAAGTCTCGGGAAACGAGGGAAGGCAAATAAAATAAATAATGGAAACGCAGGAGCAGTTTTTTCGCTTAAGCGGTCTAACGCAGATAATTTGATGTAATTACTCAAAGACGTAATGCGAGAATGTTTCCCATTTTTTACGCTTTCCCTCTGACGCTTGTATTAATAATTTCGCGCGTTCAGCTCTTACAACCTATTTAATATTTACGCTGCAGCAAATTGAAATTTACCAGGCCATCAGAAAACGCACCGTGAAGTTGGCTTTTGCCACCTACAGGTAAAAGAACAAACTACCACGTGATGATGATTATGTCAAAAGCGCAGCTCGCTTAATAATCGCCTAATGCCCCCTATGCGCCGGAAAGAAAATACTACTTTCTGCGCAGGTAGTAAAAAAGCCAAGGAGGGAAATATGTGACCAGAGTTCAAAATATGAACAAAATCGTCATAAAATTGACTTGAAAATGTTCGGTTGAAAAACGTTAAATGGCTTTTTGTCCCATTGTCGCGAGACAGCTACAGTAATTTGGTTAAACCGCTAAACAAACCGTCCTGTTCTTTAAGGCAATCTGCATATTTTCTCCCGGAAAATAAGACAAAAAAATCCTCAGCTATTGTCTCACGTTTGTATCAGGCGAAAGCAATTACGATCAATCCAAACTATTCCAGAACTTCAGCGGGAAGGCTAAAGAAATTATAAACAACATAATTTAGACATTTAAAAGTACGGAGAGAAGGTAATTAAGTTATTAATTCCATTTAAAACTGCAACTTCGCTAACCATCAGGGTTCATGCTTTAAGAGTTTTTCATAATTTACAATTTCCTTTCTTAAGTAATTTAAGAGTTTCCGCTGAATTATATGAAGGAGACGAACAGCAAAAATAATTACCACAATTTTATTTCAAACTCCAAGAAAATGACTTAATTGATAATTCTACTGGATATAAAAAGCTTCTTTATAGTATTAATTATTATGTTTGTATCTTGCCCCCGTTAAATTTTTTGTTTCTAGAATAGCATCGTTTATCACGCTATAACAACATTTTAACTAGACAAGAAATGATGATGAGACGTCCATTATTTTGCCAATTTAATTTAATCAAACCACAATAGTGTGCAACTAGGAAGGAAAGCATATCATTTCCTCCCGCGGGTGAAGTTTACTACAGTAATCACCCAAGGAAGGAAATTATACTCAACTTCAAAGTTTACCATATATTTTTTTCTATTAAAACTAATTTTTTCCTACGATCATTTTATCCAAAGCGTATACAATGCGGGAAGAAAATGCTGCTTCTTGTGCTTATAGTAGAAATACTTGTAGTTTAACTAGAGAATGAAATTAATAATTTCCACCCGCGGGTGAAGTTACAGGAGTAATTACCCAAGGAAGGAAATAGGAAGGGAAAACATGCAACTTCCTGTACAGGTAGTAGAAATATCTGTTGCTTAACTAGGAAGGAAAATGCATAAATTCCACCCGCGGGTGAAGTTGTGTGAATTACCAAGGAAGAAAATGTGGGTAATTACCCATGGAGGGAAATATGGGGGAGAACATACAACTTCCTGTACAGATAGTACAAATATTTGTTGCTTATCTAGGAAGGAAAATGCATAAATTCCACCCGCGGGTGAATTTGCGTGGGTAATTACCTTGGAAAGAAATATGGGTAATTAGCCAAGGAAGACAATATGGGGGAGAACATACAACTTCCTGTACAGGTAGAAATATTTGTTGGTTAATTAGTAAGGAAAATGCATAAATTCCACCCGTGGGTGGAGTTGCGGGGTAATTACCCAACGAAGAAAATACGAGGGAGAACACGCAACTTCTTGTACAGATAGTAGAAATGTCTGTTGTTTAACTAAGAAGGAAAACGCATAATTTCCCTCCGAGGGTGAAGTTGCGTGGTAATTACCAAGGAAGAAAATATGGGTAATTACCTATGGAGGGACATATGGGTAATTACCCATGGAGGGAAATATGGGGAGAACATACAACTTCCTGTACAGACAGTAGAAATATTTGTTGCTTATATAGAAAGGAAAATGCATAAATTCCACCCGTGGGTGAAGTTGCGGGGTAATTACCCAAAGACGAAAATATGGAGGAGAATGCAACTTCCTGTACAGATAGTAGAAATGTCTGTTGTTTAATTAAGAAAGAAAACGCATAACTCCCATCCGCGGGTGAAGTTTCGTGGGTAATTACCATGGAAAGAAATATGGGTAATTACCTAAGGAATGAAATATGGGGGCGAACATGCAACTACCTGTACAGATAGTACAAATATTTGTTGCTTAACTAGGAAGAAAAACGCGTAAATTTCACATGCGGGTGAAGTTTTGTGGTAATAACCCAAGGAAGAGAGTATGAGGGAGAACATGCAACTTCCTGTAGAGATAGTAGAAATATCTGTTGTTTAACTAAGAAGGGCACAATTTCTGCCCGCGTATGTAATTACCCAAGGAAGGAAATAGCACTTAACTCTCGAGTTATACATATTATTTTTTCCCCACGGGTGAAGTTGCGGGGGTAATTAATAAGGAAATAGTGGTTATATATATAATTTTTTTCTACGACCCTTTTAACCGACGCGTATACAATGCAGGGAGAAAATGCTACTTTTGTGCTTATAACAGAAATACTTGTAGTTTGACTAGGGACAACTTACTGTACAGGTAATAGAAATATCTCTTGCTTGATTAGGAAGGAAAACGCATACTTTCCACCCCCGGGTGAAGTTGCGTGGGTAATTACCAAGGAAAGAAATATGGGTAATTACCCAAGGAAGGAAATATGGGGGAGAACATGCAACTTCCTGTACAGGTAGTAGAAATATCTGTTGCTTGATTAGGAAGAAAAACGCATAATTTCCACCCGTGGGTGAAGTTGCGTGGGTAATTACCCAAGGAAGGAAATATGGGGAGAACGTGCAACTTCTTGTACAGACAGTAAAAATGTATGTTCTTGAGCTAAGGAGGAAAACGACAATTTCCACCGACGCCGACGGTAGAAACTGAAGGGGTAATTACCCCAGGAAGGGAATATCACTTGACTCCCGAGTTATTTTTTCCTATGACCATTTCAACCGACACATTTGCAATGCAGGCAGAAAATGCTATTTCCTGTGCAGATATTAGAAAATATTTTACACCATTTCCAATACAAACTAATAGAAAGCTGCAGAGTTCACGACGAGCGCCAACTATTTTGAAAAATGCGATCGATAGCAAACTTATGGTCGACTTGATACCGAACAGCCAAACTAGCGCACAACTTTGGCTGTTCGACGTTCCGCGTTAACGTTCACCCTGTTACCAACATAAATCCAGATAAATGAGAAACTAGGCCAACTTCCACCACATGTATTTAACTTTGACAAAATTATAATTGTCTGCGAGACAAGTTCTGTTTGAACATATAAGTTACAAAAGGCGAACCTGAAGTTTAACTTTTATCAGATAATCTCTGAATTGCTGCTCTCGTCTATTTCTGTGGCTTGTTCATAATTAACGAGCACCATTCTATTACTGTACGCTTTATTCCGCATTTTTTTTTCAAATAGGTGGAAGGCTTATAAGTTTTAATTAGAGGCGTCATAGTAGGGTTAATAAACGCGCATTGTAATTAGTAGTAGTTGCCATTAGTAATTAAGGAAACGAATGTTGGGAAACTGGCGCCTCAGAATTTTCTTCTCTTGATTTTCACGTCGGAGCAGGTAAATATTTACTCTGACCGTAAATACCCGAAAAAACTCAAAATCGGGCAAACATTACTGGATAATGAATTCCATAACTCTGTTGTTTGTGGTATACGGGCGCCGTGATGGCGTCAGCTCGTATTTTATAATGTTTCAAAGTAAGTAACTAGGGACATGTTGTGCTCTTCCTCTTCATCTAAATGAGTACAGTTTAATAATGCTAAAGTTATTCCCGCCGGACTCAGTTATTTCCAAGAAAATACGTAATTGCGCCACAAATGTGTCTTGTGCACACGAATAATAAGGGAACTAACATTAAGTTTAATTCCCGATTACATTATTCTTACGTAAAAGCGTTAAATCCCATTTGCTACTCGCAGATTCTCTGTGCGAGTATGTTACGTGGTACATATTATATAAACAAGCCATAATTTTAATGACAAACAACATGTGAAATTAAGGCACATTGTAATTTTGCACTTACTTACTTAATGAATTACGTGAGCGTCGCGGAGTGAAACAGAAGCAACTTGTCTCCTGGTAAACACCAGCGGCGTACACATAATGAAAAATACAAATCTTAGTGATAAATAATGACGCGAATCGATAACGGACGTGACATATGCGTCAATGAGCCCCGTGATAGATAAAAATAACTTAGTCTTAATGCGCATCAAAAGGCTGGGTTCAATCATCCGCACCGATACAAGCAATGCCGATGGGTTATAGTTGTGTGTCCGCGTTTTTTTTAAATGCCCCAGACAGTCTTGGCTTTTGATCTAAGAGTTGTCTAATTTATGTAAAAAACCTGAGGCAAAAATATTTATGGCCTATAAGGTTGCCGGGCTTAACGCCAATCGATTTTTCTTTATTTAACAGCCTACGCTGTTGGTTTTTAAATAAGTCATATTTCTAGAACTGCCTCGAAAGCCCCTGTATATATATTAAGTGTAATATTACTAAACATTTTGCCAACACCGCGATGCAAATAACACGACCTGGTTATGACCTCTGTTCGCAGATGTGCCCGTGTGCATACAGGAACGTGAGGAGTTGTACGGAGCGCTGAAGCAGGAGACCGTGACTCTCCGGTGCCAGGTCGATGCCAACCCCGCCGTAGTGACCTTCCACTGGACGTTCAACAACTCCGGGGACCAGACCGACGTTCCGGCCAACCGGTTCACCAACGAGGTCACCTCGTCCCGTCTCAACTACACCCCCGTGTCGGACCTCGACTACGGCACCCTGCTCTGCTACGGGGAGAACGAGGTCGGCAAGCAGAAGGACCCGTGCGTCTTCCAGGTTGTCATCGCAGGTCAGTATAGCTTCCTTAATCATGCTAAGTAATTTATTATGTATGTAGGTAATGCGGGACGGGTCACCGGCCACTTTGACTTCTATGAATATGCTAGAGCGAGAGCCGTATTTCAAATGTAATTGGAGACAATCGCCGATGGGCTGCTGCGAACTGATAACATTTATACAGAAAAGACACCAAAAGTTACGAATGTACGACAACGATACAAGCGCCCTCATAGGAACTAATTATTCCATTGTGCAATGCAATTGACTGTACGGAATGGAAGCCACACCTCCAAATGACGAGGAACTCAATGGTGCGTATGAATGGCCACGAGACGTTAGCAGAACGAAACCACGCTTACAATGATATAGAAATCGATATGCGCATGTCTGGACTGGACCGAAGCCACACCTCCTGGCTCCCGCATAAGTAGAGCAGCACCGGCCAACAGAGCTCACTTCGCTTCAGAACAAGCTCCCGACAAGATGGTTAATTTCTCACTCAAATATGGCCGTCGTGTTTTATTCTAACGAGATAAATTATTATTTATTACTCTTCCTCTCGACTCCTCGGAACAAACAATGAAATCCCATATTACAGTTGCGGTATCAATTTCGTCAAAATTGGGTTTGAATATTCTGTGCGGAGCGGTACGAATTTGAATAATGCAAGTGATTGAGTATTGCGCCCCCGTTTGGGTAAATAAACGTATGATTTACGTTGGGCTTGCGGGATACTTGCAGAACGAAACTGTCGGATGCCACGAGAGCTAAATGCTTTTAAAATTATATTGTGTCATTAATGGCTTGCGAAAACATCAAAGGAGTAATAAAAGCCCTCGAAGGTACTTAATGTTTTATGTATGGATGTGAGTTTCAGGTTTTGCGAGGAATAGTGACGGAGAACTACCAGCCTAGATATTTTATTATTTGCTTGCAAATTCCACTCGGGTTATGAAAATGTATGTGGAAGCTTATTGCGATTTATGTTTTCTTAGACAATATTCTTTTGCTTTTATTTGGGCTTCCACCTCGATTTTATTCGGATTTTGCAATTTCAGTAAAATATTTTTATTGTCGTTAACAGTGGTGGAAAAGTAATCGAGTTGAGTTGCTGCATTATACAGTGAGTAGCGGAAGTAAGTCATCGACTGTTGAATCTTCGAGAACGGCAACATGACAACTTAACACTTGTAAATGACCTTGTCTATATTTTTTAATAAGGTTTAGACGTTAAATCTGGAACTCTTGCTGATCACGCTATTGGTCTTTGCCTACAGCTATATACCTTTTCTTCGTTTCTTTCCTACTTTCCACGGTTCACGAAAATGAATGGCATATTCTACTATACTCTTCTCTCTCTCTCTCTCTCTCTCTCTCTCTCTCTCACACAATTCGCAAGAATTAATGTTTAATTCTACTATACTGTCTTCTTATGTCATCCCTTCTCTTCTCTACTCTATTGCTCTCGACCTTTCCCCTCTATTTTCACCTCTATGTCATTCGTTAGTGGCTTCTATCTTCATTTGAGCAAAAAAATCGGTTCGTCTCCTCCATGCTTCTCACAATTCGCGAGAATTAATGTTTAATTCTACTCTCCTGTCGTCTCTTCTCTTCTCTACTCTATTGCTCTCGACTTTTCTCTACTCTTTTCACCTCTATGAATGGCTTCTTTCTCCATTTGAGCAAAAAAATTGGTTCGTTTCTTCCTTCTCACGGTTCGCGAGAATTAATGTTGTATTCTCTATACTCTACTTTCCTGTCGTCTCTTTTCTTCTCTACTCTATTGCTCTCGACTTTTCTCTACTCTTTTCACCTCTATGAATGGCTTCTTTCTCCATTTGTGCAAAAAAATTGGTTCGTTTCTTCCTTGCTTCTCACAGTTCGCGAGAATTAATGTTGTATTTTCTATACTCTACTCTTCTGTCGTCTCTTCTCCTCTCCGCTCTATTGCTCTCGACTTTTCTCTACTCTTTTCACCTCTATGAATGGCTTCTTTCTCCATTTGAGCAAAAAAATTGGTTCGATTCTTCCTTGCTTCTCGCAGTTCGCGAGAATTAATGTTGCATTCTCTATACTCTACTCTTCTGTCGTCTCATCTCTTCTCTACTCTATTGCTCTCGACTTTTCTCTACTCTTTTCACCTCTATGAATGGCTTCTTTCTCCATTTGAGCAAAAAAATTGGTTCGTTTCTTCCTTGCTCCTCACAGTTCGCGAAAATAAATGTTGTATTCTCTATACTCTACTCTTCTGTCGGCTCTTCTCTTCTCTACTCTATTGCTCTCAACTTTTCTCTGCTCTTTTCACCTCTATCTTCTATCTTCTTTCTCCATTTGAGCAAAAAATCAGTTCGATTATTTTCCTACTTTCCAAGAATCGCGAGAATTAATGTTATATTATATTTACTATACTCCCCTCTTCTGTCGTCTCTTCTCTTCTCTACTCTATTGCTTTAGACTTTAATCCACTCCTCTCACCTATCGTCATTCATTAGTGGTATCTTCCTCCATTAGAGCAAAAAAATAGATTCGCATATGTAAAATTTTTCATATTTTATTTTAAGAGAATTAGTGGCTTGTTTAAGATTGAAAGTACAAACACCCATCGATTATTTGGACAGAAACTTCTAAAAATCGTTGTCGGTGTTACGTCCATTTTATATCCCTCGTCTTACAAGCTGCTCGAGGATAAGAAACAAAGAACCCAATTCCAGCCAAACCAAACAGCATCCACCACAAGCCAGTTGTAATCTTGCAACCGTATCACTGTATCCGCGTCCATATCAACTCCGGACAGAACTGCGAGCGCGCTGCTTAAAATAATATTTAACATTCCGCTCACGGGCCCCGCAAAACCCACAGCTCGAGGAAGATTTGTGTCTCGATTTGTAAAAACACCATTGTGTCCCACCACACATTTAATTGTGATCGATTAGTTCATTTAGTTCGTTCCCCAACGCGCCGCCCAGTGTGGCGGCGCATATTAAACAGTGCTGGGGCCTTACGGAGACCACATGGGGTTTGCCCGGCCATTTGCATCGGCTGTAATGGAACGGCACTTCGATGGCAACGGCGGCGTATGGGTTACTTCTGCGAGCCGGACAATCTGTATTTCTGGCGTGTTTGAGGCGTAATTGGTAGCTCTAAGGAAGGCGATCATTCATGGTGGGATTCTCTTTAAAATCCGACAGCAAAATCAGTTTTTCCGATGAACGAGGTCTTGAAGGATTCTTGACTTTTAATCTCCACAGAAACAGCGATGGGTTTGCTTAGAGGAGTAGCCAGAATATACCCCATGCTCCAAACAAGCATCAATGGGGCATGGGGAAACTTGGTCGTTCTAAAATCTACCATTGCTTCAAGATCATCGTCCTGCAGTTTGCTCCTTGGGGAACCCTCAACACCAACAGACACTAAGGGGCAATGGGAGGTAGTGTCAGAATTGGCTCTTTCCTGATCGAGATCGTTTCGTCCTTCAGTTTCACGATCTTGGGATGATTTCGATAAAGGGGGATATCCCATGAGGAAGATATGAGCCCAAGCTTTCAGGTGAAGGTGAAGATGAGGAATTAGCCATCTTGGACACGAGGAGCTCGTAGCGTTGTAGAAATGCATGCATTCTAGAATCGGTGGTACTTTGGACTAAAAATGACTGCAAAAGATTTCTCTGAATCTTCTCGAGCCGGTCTGGGATCGATTGAAATTGATTCCGGCAAGGCGATCGAGCCGAACTGGTCAAATTGTGCGAATTCCTCATCTGATGGTATCCAGCAAGTGCCGGGGCTGGCTCATGAATCACGCTGTAAAGTTTTTAAGACGAGCAATCCTGGCTCTTGTAACGAAAGCGCGGAGCATGTTTTGCAAGAAATAGTAGGCAAACAATTCGGAAAAAAATTGCATTATTCACTTCGCTTAATAAAGTAGAAATTAAATTCTGCTCTCGTCTTTGTTAAAAGAAATATGAGGAAAAACTGGCGTGAAACAATTTTCATCAGAGATTCTTCGAGTGTAATAATATAATCTTAATTTTTTAATGATCTTAAGCGGGTAAGAGCAAAAACATGAAAATTACAAGAATTTAATTTCTGATGCGAAATAACTTTTGTAAGAAAGGGTGGAAAATGAGCGGCAATTAAAATTCAACATTCTTTTGTCCGCCCTTCCCACTTAGCTGATTGGAAACAAGAAATATCAAGCTCGTTAACTTGAATAGCTCAAGATGAAATTTTCTCAGGTTCCCCAATCGATATAATTTCAACGGGAATCAAATTTACTGCTGGAAGTTTCTTTTGTCAATTAGTTTAAATTAAATGTCGGCAATTGTAAATTAACGGCACGTGTACACTTACATAATTATCTGACCCCCCCTACCCTCATGCTGAGACAAAAAACTGGACGTCAAGAATCGAAAAAGTACAACTGTCGATCAATTATAAGAAAAAAAATTGTCCTTTGGCCTTGGACGATGCACACTTAAGAGCCAGCCATTTTGTTTCTCAATATAACGACGCACAGTTAAAAAGCAACTTTGTGCGTAATAATGGCTCTACTTAATCCTTGTCTTGCCTCCTTAATGGTAGTTAAGTCTCTAGAAACTATACTATATTACTAACATTTCATAGGAGGTTTGAAAGAGCCCACAGAAGCATGTATAGTGTATAATTGCACATCATTTCACCTAAATTAAAGTGCGAGAAGGCAGGGCTTAATGAATATGTATGGGCTAAAATTTCATGTTAAAATATACAAGGAATATGAGGCGGCGTGAATATAGAACTCTAGAAGTTGTATGGCTAATGGGACGTAAGTTGTTGTAATTATCACACAAAGGTCCCAGTAACGGGGATGGAACGGAAAGTAATTAAAGCGCACACTTTTTAATATAAAGAAGAAGTCACAGGCCTGAATTAAATAAATTTTTTAATCCCTTTGCCCCCACTCCTCCCCCACATTCCGCACGTTACTTATCTAAATCACAATTTGCATTGCAGGGCGACCGTCGCAGCTGCAGAACTGCACGCTGATGAACCAAACTTCAAACTCGCTTCAAGTGGATTGCATGGAGGGGTTTGACGGAGGACTTCCCCAAAGTTTCCTCATGGAAATACTCGAGCTGCCTAGTTTGCGACCGAGACTTAACCTGACTACTTACAGGACACCACCCACCTTCACAGCCAACGGATTAGATCCCGGCACTAGTTATAGAATTATGCTCTATGCAGTGAACGCCAAAGGCAGGAGCGAACCCACCATTATAGACCCCGTCACATTTAAGGGCGTCGCCAAGCTACAGGGTGAGTAACACCACACCGACATTTTGCCGTGTCGAAATATTTTACCTGCGACGACACGTGTAGTCTTGTTACGCTTGCGAATCCGACTTTCCAAACCACAAAGAGTTGGCGATTATCCCGAGCTGCACGCTAAACCTAAAGGTAACGTGAACATCTCGCTGCGTTTACCGCAGTTAATAATTTCTTATTTTTCCAACCGGAAGCCGAAATCGGAGAAAATCCCTCTCGGTCAACGTGTGGCTTATACGCCAACTGTTGTGGGATCGAGATTACGGGAGAAATTCCGAACTTATTTTCTGAGGGACAAGCCGGCTTTCTAATCCGGACATATTAAACTTCGGATTGTTTGGGGAATTTGTCGCGCGTCGGGTCAACCTGCTGACGCTCCTAGTCAGTCAGTGTGGAAAATATTTAAAAAGGATAGCAATAAATACAGTTTTAATCCTCATCTTTTAGCCCTTAATAGTTCATTCCACAAGCCTATATTATTCACGAAAGTGAAAGTTTACGGCACGAGCCGAAGGCGAGCGTTGTAAATAGCCAGAGTGAATAATAGCCATTATATGCGAGTAAAATACCCTATTTTATCCACGACCGCTAAATATTTTTGCCTAAATCTTTTTCTGAAGAAATTTATAAGTACTATTTATTTTTAACATTTTTTACAAGCAAGCCGTTATGTGTCAAAAGAACGGCCTGTCATAAATTAAATTTAAACGTCAACGAATGAATAAAAATATAAATGACTTAGACACATCTCTCATCCAGCAATTAATGCTGGATGAGAGATGTGTCTAAGTCACTTGTATTTTTCGACGACTTGGGGAACTTATACTGTTGGTGCACGTGCGGGTGAGGTGAGGATACACGTAGAGTGAGGACACGAATGCTGCTGCGGGTGAGAAAGCAAGGAAAGTGAGGGTGTGGATGGGGAGAGTGCGGGTGAGGTGAGAATGCGGATAGGAAGAGGATGCTGTCGTGGATGTGGATATGATAAGGATGAGGTGAGAATGCAGGTGGGGTAAATATGCGGGTGTGGATGCGGATGGGATAGGGATGTGGGTGAGATGAGGGTGCGGATAGGGTGAGAATGCTGGCAAGATGAGGAGGCGGTTGTGATTGTAGATGGGGCGAGGATGCGGGTGAGAATGAAGGTGGGGTAAAAATGCGAGTGTATATGCGGATGGGGAAAGAATGAGGGTGAATTAAGGATGAGATTGTGAGTGCAGATGAGATCAGGATGGCATTGAGGATGCGAGTGAGGATAAAGGTGGAGTGAGTATGTGGGTGTGGATGATGGATGGTGAAGTGATAATGCGGTCTGCCTGTTCGGTATCGATAAATTTTTTAATTCGCCGCCCTTCATTCCACGATTTTTGGTGATGCTTTCAGAGATATAATAAATCAGGCTCGAAATAAGGCCCGGCCGCTCGATGATTTCGGAGTAATGCACCTTTCCTGTGACGGTAACTATGTCCGGAGATAAAAAGTATAAATTTTGATAAAAACCCGGTACATATCCCGAAATAAATTGGGTAAGCGCTGCGATGTGTGTCGGAGTGATATATCTGTTTTTCGATAATTCCGAAAGAATGCAGAGAGGACGCGGCATTAATCACGCGGCGTAATAATGGGATTTATTATGCACCACAAGCATTATGTTCAGAACTTGTTGATTATGTTAAAAAGTTCGTCCTGAAACGCTGCAAGATTACCTAATTGGGATAATGAAGTAGCCGTGAAATGAAACGTATAATTTTCGCAAAAACCTGGAAAAAGTAGACGCGGTAATCCTTCCTGGATTATATTAATTAACAACCATTATCGGTGGACCTTATGCTACAATGTTAGCCGGCGCATTAAACCTCGTATTTGGTGTCCCTTGATAACGCAGAATGTTCTGATTTTCAGCCCTCTGTTTTGTTTGCTTTGAAAGTTTATTTTATAACACAGGATCCGCTTAGACAGTGTAATTTCAACGGCAAAACGACGCGGTCAAAATATTTTATAATGCAGGAGCAACTCAGAAAGTTAATAATTTAATGCGCATCCAAATCAAATGCAATCCTGACATGATCGGGGCTAATAAGAGTTATCTTCCGGTTGAAGTCGAAATCCTTCTCAAAGTATTCTATTTTAAAACCCCGTCGTTTTGGATGACTGAGAAAAAAAATGAGATATACACAAAGATGGGAATGGTACGTTGTTGAGCCCTTGTTAAAACTTGCGCACGGTGTCCTAAGACCATATACGTTGTTGAGCCCGAACCAGGTCCCAACAGTGTAATTTTGGGTTTCACAATGACTGTTTATATATTGTACGGGTTCAACAATGTCTGTTTATAACTCTATATATATGTGTATGTGGGAACTCCTGTTAATTATTTAATATAAAAGTTTCCCCGAGCTTCAATGTTATTATTAACTATCAGGGGTTAGAACTCGAACTGGAGAGGCGAAAAATAGGTACTCCTTTAAAGCACCGAATCAAACATTAATTCAAATGATACGCTGTTCGCACCATCCCCGTGTTATTTATTATTTCAGATCGTCCTTTGTTTAATCCCCGCGGTTTTATACTTCCTCGTCATTTTTTGAAGTCATGCCCGTTTGTCTCCCGACGCCATCCTCATTTCCATACCTTATTCTATTTCATGTATAATTCATTTTTGTCGACGGGTACGTCTTTGCGTTGGCATCCTCTGTGGCGACCTCTATGCCTGGCCGCGACATAGATTTCTATGTTACGGTAACATCCAGTTGTTTGATTTTAATTCTGTCAAGGCATTTCAATTACTAGATCTCTGTTTACGTTTATACACTCAGTTTGTTGAACAACAAAGTTATGGAATCCGTTACCCATTCTGTTTCTGTCTCCGTGCATTATGTGCGCGTTTCGGCCTGCAAACGGAGGCCGCCGCCAGCGTCTTATCCGTGTCGTGCCTTAGAAAACCGCTCGGGATTCCAGATACACAAAGTCCTGTTTGACCCCGAGCTCCTGCCTGTTAGTTCGCTATCTCGTTGGGTCCCTGTGCGGCGTTTCAGTGCTGTCCAACGTCCAACGTGTTTACGACAAACTCACTATCAGTCTGTTTTTATCGGACGTCCGCCTTATGCTAATGCCGGGCGACAATCTGCAGTTGACCGCCATCACTTTGAGGCCCGGAAAAAGTCGACCCGGAAATTCGCATTTAAAAACAGATTTGTATAAAAACCAGCGAGCAATATAAATTATCCGGCAGTTTATGGGCGCCTTTGTATTTTTTATGCACAATTTAAAGTTATGATGATTTTAGGACTTGGTGGTTTTTTGCATTAAACTGGCGGTTTTGAATAATAGCGCCACTAAGCTAAGAACAATTCGAATTTTCGGGTAATTTCGGGAAAGATGAAACTTCTACCATTCGGTAGATAGTAAGCTATTAATTTCAATTTGCACATTTTAATTTTTAGTCCAAAAATTGTCGTGGCACTTGCTCAAAGTTTTTAATAAATTTAAGCTCTAGATTTTTTATGCTTATTTGATTGGATTATTTGGTACGTCGCGGCGCACGGACATTTGAGAGCCTCTCACGCCCAAAGTATGGACGCTACCGGTATGTTGTCGCGAACTTTTTTGTAGCAAATTCAATCCTTTACAAAAAAGTCGTGAACAATTTTTACCTACATGACTTCATTTTCGCAGTGTTTTAAGTTGAAGATTGGAAAACGCGATTAGTGAAATTCTTTAAATATGTTCCGATCTTTAACTTAAAATACTGCGAAAAAGACGCCATGTAGAGAAAAACTGTTTAGCTCCTTTTAGATAATTAGATTTTCTATAAAAAACATCGCGACAGCATACCATTAGCTGTAATCCTTTGGCCGTGGGAGTTGCTCAAAGTTTCAAAAGATTTTATCGTGTTTAATGAAAAGCTGATTTGAAATAAACACAGGTAGAAGAGACCAATCGTCTGAGTCGTTTTGATTGTATTTTTCAGAGATACCGAAAAGTAAAAGAAAATCGTATAAGGATTGAAATTGTTTAAGAATTACTAATAATAATAATAATATATATTTCACCATGTTGGATACAAATAATGTACATATGGTAATCAGGTGCAGTAAATAGTATAAAATAATATAATATATATAGGTATATCAATAAAAATATAATATACGAAAATATAAAATAAAATAATAAATGATTGACATATGTCAAGCATTAGTCACTATCATAAATACTAAAATTTTTTGAAAATATAAAATAAAATAATAAATACAAAATAGTGTACATATGGTAAGTCAATTACAGTAATCAGTATCACATACAAAATTCCTATTATTAAGGTCTACACACAAATTCATCAATGCTATAAAATGCATTCTGAACAAGTAATTTTTTTATTTTAGTTTTATATTTTATCAAATGAAGTTTTTTGATATCTTCTTCAATATCTGACCTTAAAAAAAATTATCTAGTGACTTTCTATTAAGCTCTGCGTATTTTGAACGTCGTGATCCACAAACCCATTATCTGGCGCATGTGCGATAGAACAACTGATCGCTGCACGTGAAAAAATCATCAAAAAGTTTGAGTGATTCCCACGCCTCAAGTGTGAGTGCTAGCGACATGTTGTCGCGAACTTTATTGTAGCAAATTTAATTCTCTACAAAAAGTTCGTGAGTAATTTTTGTCTACAAGGCTTCGTTCTCATAGCGCTTCAAGTTAAAGATAAAAAAACACGATTTTTGAATAAAATAACTATCGATTATGCAACTTTCTGTTGGTATGTAACAAATCAAATAATCCCAAATTTTTTCTTTCTTTGTCGTTAAACTTCTATAAATATTGCGGAACACGATTTGTATTAAGGCGAAAGAAAACACATGAATTTTCATTACTTTTGACGGTTGAGCAGAATGATAAATAATAATTTAGGACCGCGCCACATGTTTCAATTTTAAGGTACCTTTACGATTTTGTAGCGCACATTTAAGGTGAATGATAAAAAAAATATGGCACGAGATATTTCCTCATTACTGGCAAAACCTCTCGGTCCGAGAGGAAGAAAAGGTACGAGTGCTCCGTATCCCTTATCATACACGAATACTTCTGTGTTGACAGGCCTCGCCTTCGATATAGAATTAAGAAAATATATAGCAGCTGCTGTATCTCTTGAATAAAAGGTGAGCATTATTTATATATTATATCTACACAAAACATAATAAAGCCTTTTTTATACATGAGGAAATGTAATTCATTACAACGGAAAGCACTTAAGGGGCTACACGGAAAATATAATGCGGATATGCTCCACGAAGACCTAACGAAATTTATGAAAATAAATGAGATTAATAAATAACATCTAATTTTTAGATAAACCGGAGAATAACGGGCACTATGGAAGCGTGTACCGAAGGACGCGTGCATTGTAAGCCAGTATGCTGCATTTTGTTGTAATAATGGAGAACACGTTATGGAATATAATAAGTTTTCCGGGCTTCCATCTAACTAGTGTTGCGATAATCTGCCAGTAGATGGACCCAGTTAGTAAATAATTCATTGGTGGATGTGCATTTCCCGCTTCGTACTGACGAAGGTCGATAACCAGATACTGGCCCTGCCGACATGGGTAGTTTCCTAAAGTTAAAAACAAAGGTTTGGTTGGTTCATTGGGGCCGTAAATTAATATTCTGGCGCAGATAATGTCTCATGCCGACCCGGTATATTTTGCATTATCTTAACCAAATCCAGTGTTCAGCATAACAGTAAGATAGTTTCATTAAGTCGTAAAATAATTGCAATTAATGTAGTGGCAAGCATTCGCCGAGTAAAACCGTAGAATCTGTGAGTTTACGAACTGTACCGTTACAGTGTGAGTACAAGACTTTGTAATCACAATATTAGATTTTCAACTACTGTAATTGGTAATGTTTGTGAAGTTAATTTGGTGTGCTCATGAGGAATATTTTGCGATTAATTCGCTGTTCTAAGCGGGACGTTGCTATAGGTATGGCAATTTAAATTTCAAATTTGCGCAGCTTAAAACCGAAGGAAATTGCAGAATTAGCAGCGTCCAAGGCTGCTCTGTTGTATAAATTTTTTAGAGTAGATCCCGCGCGAGGAAATTTCCAAAGAATCGTGTTTTCTTATCTTTAACTTGAAATACTGCGAAAACGAAGCCATAAAGAAAAAAGTGCCTCGCGTCTTTTTTATAGAGAACTAAATTTGCTACAAAAAAGTCCGCGGCAGTATATCGCTAGCGTTCAAGGTTTAGGCGTGGGACTCGCTTAAAGTTTTTAAAGGTTTTGAAAAAATGATTTAAGATATAATCCCAACGTTTTTTCCTTATTCCAGGTTCAACTGCCAGCATGCCAGTCAGCCCGTTGATCATGGGCCTGTTAGGCACTGCCGGAATTCTCGCCACGGGCGTCTGCCTCGTCCTGGCGGCTTTGTGCCGACGCCACTACGCCCGGCCGTGCCACCGGCCCGATAACGGGTCCAAACACGTACCCATGGAGGCGGTCATCGCAGCCGACGATCTCATCGTGGACGGATCCATTACTGGCGTCCGCACCCCGCTCACCCCCGAACAGGCTATCATAGCCGAGCCTGTGAGAAATTGTAATTCCACGGAGGGCTCCGATCCTGACATTATTCGGAATCAGTACGGTAAGTTTGATGTTATTTGTGGGCGTACGGGCGCAGGTGGCCGGGCTGCAAATGGCGGAAATAATTTTGAACTTTTCGTTAATAATTGGCGTCAGGCCTCTCGACCACATTGGTTGTCGTTAATAGAACATTTTTAGGGGCCTATCGATGATTCAGTTGGGTGGCAAAAACAAGCAATTATTCTAGCAATGAAAGGCTCTTCAAGAATCAGGTCGTTCTAGATTTGAGCTGAGCTGTTTCTATAACTACATCACGAAATAAAATCAGGGCGGATTAATAAATAAAAAAGAGGAGCGAGCTTGAAACTTCTGTATCCTGTAAGGATGCAGAACAATAAAATAACAAATTAATGATGCTAGTTGCAAATTTTCGAGGAAGTTACTCGTCTTGGGGGAGATTCGCCAGTTAATAAATAATCGTAAAACTGCACGTATAACTTTTGAAGTTAAATTGTGTTGAAGTAATTCCTTTTACAGAAGAAACGGCTAATATATTATTACAATCGGTCTACTGAGCATTCGTTAGCAAATCTTCCACCCATCCTTGGACTACGGTCTGGGACAAAGAATAACGAATATATATGCATACATATATATATATATATATATATATATATATATATATATATATATATATATATATATATATATATATATATATATATATACATATATATATATATATATACTAAATGTAAATATTTTCGACTTTATCCCTCTAAAATAAATCTTAATAAATAAGATTTAAAACCAAGCCGAGACCAACAGCTATTCTCTGGGCTATATGCCCCAACGAGCGCTGGATTACAAATCTCCTAGCTTGGCCGCATTTTGTGTAATAATCAAATATTACCACAAAAATGCAAGGACTAATTGATTGCAGTAAACACCAGCACTGGCATGAGAGTTTCTTATTAGACATAATTCTTTCTGCTGGTGTTCACTGCAATCAATTAGTCCTTGTGGCTTTTATTTTGTTCCTCGCCCTATACATCTGTAGATGGCGAACAATTTGATTTGACAAATCAGGAAGTCTTACAGAAAAAACAAACGAACGTTTCAACGTTGAGCGCTTAAGTTTGATTTATAACAAATCGTCAAACTCGATGAGATTTTCTTTTGCAATTGAAGTTTAACGCTCTGTGGTTCGTAAATATTTCATAATAAATCACCAACTGAAAAAACACCGGCTGAAATCTATATAATATCGAAGTTAAAACGTGGATAATCCCTGACTGGAAGTGTCACGAGGAGACTGGAAATAAAACGATTGCATGACGCCAAAAAATGAAGAATCGTACTTTATCTACAGTTACCACAAAATAATTTACCAAATCCTTTTATGATTTATAGAATTCTTAGAGTTTTCCGCAAGATGAATGGAACTTTTTCTATTGTAAAGTAATAAATAACTGTCGCTTTTAATACGTAACTTTTCCATTATTTGATAAATCCACTGAAAACCCTCCAAAAATACAACCGAGTTTCACTCTTGAAAATCCACAATATATGACTTATATAAAACTAATATATCCAGTCGAGTTAATCTTCTCGGGTTTTAAAAGAATTGGAATCATAGGCGTCACGCAGGAACTGCGCGAAAAATCCAGCTTGCAGGATTCGAAAGAAGCTTCGAATAAACACTTTTAAATAATTAGTCTGAACGGGCATTTCATGCTCACCTTGTATAGGCAGATTAGGATTCAGGCATTACTTCACAAGAAGCGCCACGAATACGTCCTCTGGAAAATACACAGCCGTAAGATGTAAATGTAATCATTTAGTTATCCACGAGGCATAAAAGTGGAAACGCCGAGACATTTTGTTTATCATTCCCGTGCATTTAAATTCGTACAGCCGCCCCGCCGGAATCCCGTGCAAACAAAGTCGTGAAACATTAATCATTCTTCGGCAATAAGCTTTCGCGGAATAAAAAAAAATACTTAATTTATTCACGTAAATAACGAGGACGGAACGGGCCGCGTGTTTGCTCTCGGAGATGTTTCGAGTAAGCTGTTTATTTTCTTACAAAAATACAGAATACAGCGCCTATATACAGATAAGTCCAGGATGCCAACTCGCCTCAGTTCGAAATTTGTACATTAGGAGAAGGGCGCGGCAGTGCTAAGCAATCAGCAGACTGTTGTTAGTATCTCATTAACCGTGTTGGGATGTAGAACTCATGTCTGAAAGAAATTTGATTTACGTATCCTGGACCAACGTTTCGAAATTATCTAACTTCAATAATTCATCCTAGATAGGATTAATTATTGTAATTTTATAAAAATCTCAAAACACATTTAAATATTTCCATTGTTTGTTTTTTCGCAACAAAAATGTGATTCTACAACAAAATTAATTGTCTCTGCACCCCGAGTGTTGCAGGTGTAATAAAAATTATTATAAAAGAATCCAAACAAGGAACAGTAGACGCGACAGCCATCGGCTATAGCACGGAGATCCACGATTCCCACCACTGTGTCCGCTTGCCTACAACGGGCACAAGTAAATCACGCAAACTAATACCCATGTTCGAACCTCATCGGTCTTTACTGTAGAGAGCCGCCGCACCGTTCGACCTGGGGAGTAGGCAGATTGAGGCCCAGTTAATACAGTAACTGTTTCCTTTCAACCACATTCAATTCTAGGCAGTAATAGATCTGGTGTGTTTATGTTTCAGAACGGCGCCCTATTCATGGATTCATGAAAGTGTACGAGCCTCCCGGGTCCAGAGAGGATGACGATCTCGAGGACGAGGTAGAGGAGTACGACTTCAGACACGTTGCCAAAGAAACACACAACCCCAACCAAATGGTAATGAACAGTTTTACATAAATTGTCAAAAACTTGTCCCGATTCTTAAATCTCTGCACTAGCGGGTGGGGCAGCAGCAAAAGCTAATAGTGTTAAAGATCTTTATCTCTGCACTAGCGGGTGGGGCAGCAGCAAAAGCTAATAGTGTTAAAGATCTTTATCTCTGCACTAGCGGGTGGGGCAGCAGCAAAAGCTAATAGTGTTAAAGATCTGTATCTCTGCACTAGCGGGTGGGGCAGCAGCAAAAGCTAATAGTGTTAAAGATCTGTATCTCTGCACTAGCGGGTGGGGCAGCAGCAAAAGCTAATAGTGTTAAAGATCTGTATCTCTGCACTAGCGGGTGGGGCAGCAGCAAAAGCTAATAGTGTTAAAGATCTGTATCTCTGCACTAGCGGGTGGGGCAGCAGCCAAAGCTAACAGTGTCAAAGACTTTGTTAAAGATAATAATTTCACGTCTTGCATCCTGTTTATTCCCAGCCGATGCCTGGTTGTTTCTATTAAAGATTTTCGTTTTCAGGTCTACAGGAACCTGCAGAGGCCTAGTCGAAATCCCGGCATTCCGACCATCCCCGGAACTCAAACCCTCACGCACAAATACAGGGGACCCGAGGTGGTCACCACCTCAAATCGAATACAGGAGAGTTGCATATAAGTGTCATTGTTTTTATCATGTATTATATTAATGTAATATTTAAACAAAAAAAAAATAAAGACTTCCTTGTCGACAATAAGTGTTGTAGTGATTTATGGTGGACGGTCTTAGTGGTCGTCCTGCGTTGCATTTGATGCAGTTTAATCGAGAAATAATAATAATAATAATAATAATAATAATAGATTATTCGCTGGCGCTCTCTGTGTGGTGTCGGAGGCCACAGGGAGACTGTCCAGCATTGGGTTCGGGAAACCGAAAAAAAAAAGAAAAAAAAAAAATTATAATAGGTAGGTAATAATAATAATAATAAATTTATTTCAACCTTTTTTGCCATATACAAAGAGATGGATTAGGTAAGTCAAGGAATGGCTAGTGCCACAATTAATCTTATAATGAAAAAGAATAAGAAGTAAAAGTATACCTATACCAAAAATCAGATCACTAACTTATATACAAATATATTTTCTTTAATTGAGATGATCATTTACAAGAACACGAATTTTAAATCACTTGGTCGCTCATGGTTTTTGCTATTTTTTTAAATTATGCAAGAGGAAGAGCAGCCCAGGAAGGCCCATCTGAGGCACACAAGTACCCTCCTAAATAATATGCAATCAAGATACCTAAGACTATCGGAGAGCTGACGATTTGTAAACCCAGTTGGTTATTTTGATTACTTCCGTTGTGGTCTTTGCTTCAGGAGAAGACCACGACAAGCTGGTCGAACTTGGTTGAGCCCTCCTAAGACCATATTTAACCAAATGGTGATGGTATACACCTCGATACGTTGTTGAGCCCGGCAACAGTGTAATTTTGGGCGTCACAATGACCGTTTATATATTGACCGGGTTTAACAATGTCTGGTTATGTGTATATAAATGTATATAAATGTGTATATGAGAGTCGCAACTTAATAATTTATTTAATTGTAACTTTTATTATTTTATTTTTTCTTTAGGTGAATATAAGATATTAATTTTGTCCTGTAATTGGATTTTTTTTTTGTAATCTGTCGGGCATTAAAGTGTTTATTATTATTATTATTATTATTAAAACGTAACGATTCTGCATGTCCGCCACCAATAAGAGTCCAACGACTGCACTATTCCTGTTACATATAAACAACAGAACATTGATGAGGCGCTTAAATATTTTTCAATCCAGCGAGCTTTGTATTCCGCCTTACGTTTGATATGTAAGGAAACTGTTATTAAGGTGCATTCGCGAGATGCAGCAATAAAGCAAACGGGAACAAATAAAATTAGTGGAGCATCAGCTGCGTTTCTGGAACCGATGTTATTATTATTGCATTTCCCAGACGATGATGTCTGCCGGATAGCCGTCTTATCTGCGCTTATTATTTCACCAGCAACATTGTAAGTCTATGAGGGAATAATAGATTCGCCGGACCGACGTATATGTAGGTATCTGATATCCTTGGGGTTATTGCCTAAAATGTAAATGGGATATCGATCTGGGTGGACTGGAGCACTGAGGAGGATTGGTTTGTAACCATTTTGGAAAGCTCGATTACTGACTATTATTATCACCGGTATTTTTGATTTTAGAGTTTTCGCGGAGTTTGTAGAGAGGTTTCCGAGGTTCTCATCCGCGTTGATTATTTTGAATCCTTGACCACCATATTGTCAAGGACTTATTCTGGAACGAAGAAAAAGTCGAAAAGCGAAATTTTAACCCCAAAACTCTCTAACCCGGTATAAGGAAATCAAAATGGTATTTATTGTCATCCTCTTGCAAAGGAGTACGTGGGTGACGTGTTGGGACCATTTCATCTACCTACATGCGTGGGAATTAAAAATAACGACGACGCCGAAAATATCCACGCAATTATTCCGATAAAAATAGAAGCGCCAGCGCTTTATTTTCAATTTTTTTTATTACTTTACTCGGTTTACGTGCACGGCAATATTTTATGTACGACGATTTTATGCACCTCATCAAATTCATCGATCTCTAGGCATTTTGTATATAAAAGTCCTGGGCGCACTTATATAATATATATACGGCAAACCATAAATTCGACAATTTATTGAATCGGTACATTATGCGAGGTACAAAATGGATGCGACAAAAGCAAAGCTATAAAATATTACACGAAAAGGAGCAAGTGAATCAAAACTGAAATTCGAATAAAATATTCTGTGCGGAGGCGCCGACGACGAAATTTTATTTTTATTTGCGTTACCTCGACACCGCTACATACTTTAACGAATTTTAAAATGTATACAACCCAATAAGGGGTAATATATTGGAAACGTTAAAACTGTGAGATCGCAGTAGCAGTACACTGAAGGCAAAATGGGGTTTTTCGTTGGCATTAACAGAGTAGAAATTTTTATAAAAAATCATGAATTCAGGCAAATTTTTCTCGTCTACTTTAAATTGTTAATAATAATAATAAAAATAAAAAACAAAATAAATTATTAAGCTGTGACTCATATATATATACATGTATACACATACATATACACATATATAAACAGACATTGTTAAACCCGTTCAATATATAAACGGTCATTGTGACGCCCAAAACTCCACTGTTGAGCCCGGATTCGGGCTCAACAACGTATCCAGGTGTATACCATCACCATTTGGTTAAATATGGTCTTAGGACGTAAATTTTAAGAAGGGCTCAACAAAGTAAGGAGAAGGTCACAACGGAAGTAATCAAAATAATCAACTGGGTTTATAAATCGTCTGGCTCATCGGCTCTTTTGGAACTTTTATCCCCATCATTGATATTAACACGGGCAAGAACCCGCAAACTCTTCTACTAAAAAATTATATCTTCCCATATGATGAGAATATATAAAGCGTAAGTTACCTTGTCACTTTGTACGAATGAAAATTTGAGAAGACTGTGAGAGCAGAAGGCCCTCATTCTAAACTCTAATGTAATCTAGATGTATTACGGCTGTATAGGCACATAATCGCATTTAAAAGCCGTTCTCATAATCGATACATTCAAGAAAGTGCCATGAGCGATATAAACCTGTCCGATATATACAGTCAATTGCGAGCGCCCGCCGCGCCGTACGACATATTTGGGTGTAGAGTAAGTCCATAAAACAACGAAACTGAAACAGTGCGCGATGAAATGATGATGTAAAAACACAAAGTGTCTCTTGTTTCAGGCCCACGAGTCCACTCCATTTCTCTCCCGAGTGGTATGCTGGGTTGAACGGAAAAATGTTAAGTTTGAGCAGGTTGCAGCGCGTGGTGTGCGGCTTGCTTACTAAGTTGTAAATATTAATTGATTACCAAACGCCGACGTTAAAGGCCAATAAATCAACCAGAAGAGAATATCGTTTGGGGCACAACGTTACACGTTGTTTTCTATTTATTCATTATCACGTTGCGCAGGAACAAATCAATACGCGTCAGTTTTTAGAGATGCTATTGCTAATTATTAGATCATAAATCTTACCACTTGACCGTCTTCCATCTCGTTCTGAATCTGCCTGAAACACCTTTCTCTCCCTTTTGCGGTACGTCCCGTTGTGGCGCAATTTAACCACTACCACTTATACAACTGGGCTCTGGAACAAGAGAAGAAACAATTAGTCTAATAATAACGCTCCAAAAGGTTAACCATACCTACCATCCAGGCAAGTGCCAAAGCATAATTTATTTCGTTTTGACCATTTAAAAGAATCCATAGAATAACTGGCATTTGTCTCTTCCTGTTTCACAATTCAAACACTGTCGCTTTTCAAGGCTCACCATGAAACAAAGGAGAAAATAGTTACTCATCTAACGGTATAAAACTGCACTACAGGACTTACCTTCTAGGCTAGTGCTAAAGGACGCACACGTTGGTATTATCTTTGTTGACGAGGGCTCTACTGTGGATAAGAAAGCAGTATCAATAATTATTACATAAATTGATAATAATAGGTAACAAAGTTAAATAATTGCCAGGTGGTTAAGACATACCATTTTTAAACGTTTTTCTTTTGCACCCCCTCTCCCTTTTACGATACATTCTAAGGGGGCACAATATAAACCCCACCACTCACCCTGAAACAAAAGAGAAAATAGTTAGATATTTAGTAATAACCCTAATAATTTTTTGAAAAAAAAAGACAATACCGGTCCTACTTGTACTAAAGAATATTTTATTAACTGATTTTGATTAAAACTCAATATTTTTTTTTAATTGAACAATGCTTTCGACCATTTTGATCTGGGAAGGACGACACGACGTTTTGACTGATTGGTAAAAACAGGTTTTTCTTATTTTGCTAAAAGATATCTATGCACATAGTGGCCCTTCTCGTGATCAAAATAAATAGGATATAAACAGTGGTAATGTATATTTACCTTACGATGTTTTCACCATGTCCTATCTCGTTCGGAACCTACCTATATATAGAAAAATACAAATTAGTAAGAATAATAATTGGATAATATAGTAATACATTCCTTTATCTCCTTTCCCTAAAGCGGTTCGTCTCCATAGTACCATCACTCGCAATCACTCGACGCGCAAACCAGAGCCTACTAACTGCTCTTCTGGGCTCCCTGAAGCCCCCAGAAAATCCCCGAATACAGTTACAAGCCTTAACACTTGTAATACCCCAGCTATTTCAGAAATAACTAAAATATTGAGACAAGATACTCGTCGAGATCTCGGCTCTGGTTTGACGAAACCGGGTTCGCTCTACAGGCGCGTCTCACGATCGATTTTAGTTGATCAACTTTAGTTAGATCAACAAAAATCGAACGAAAATAGCTGTGAGAATATATATTTCAAGTTTAATCTTAAACATATGTTCTCACAGCTATCTTCGTTCGATTTTTGTTGATCCACTAATCAGTTGAACAACTAAAATATAATCGTGAGAACGCCTTACGATAGAGGAACTATGAACATACCAAATCCTAACTACTGCCCTCACCACTGGAACTTGTTGGATATATAAACCTTCAACCTCTGAAGTCTTCTTTTATACGTTTCACAAGGGAACCTGATGGCCGCAGGAGGCTGCAGAGCAGCCGCTGGTGAGGACATTTACACATGTAAGGCGCAAATCACGACGCCTCGAAATAATTAGTGTGCAGGGTACTAACTTTTTAGGGCCACGTTTCCCCCGCCAATAACCTTCGAAACCGCCCATCATATTACCCACATAAAGATGTTCCGATCCCCACCAACTATTCTTGCCGTTTTTTGTTTAACTCAATAACTAATTCTGTTTGGTTTTGATATTCATCTGATGTGGGATCTCTTCTAGGTCGGAAGACACACTCCCCCAGCTTCCCACCGGCTGTCAGCTAGGCGATAGAAAAACTACTGTTATTATTCACGATAGAAAAACTATTGCGTTCCGGATGGTAGGCCGACGGATATATTTAATGACATTGTATAATTCGATTCCAATTTTAGTTAACCAAAAATGGTATCCAATTGAATAACATTTTAGTCAACTAAAAATGGTATCCAATTGATACGCCATGTAATACAGTGTCGATGAGGCTGCTTTTCTCCATATCATGATGACTTTCTAGCCTTCCGGTACTATCAATAAGGACACACCTAACGCGGTATGACCTAACGCGGTATGCCCTCCACGAACCGGTTAGTTAGAAAGTTTATGCGATGTGCTCATAATTTTATTCCACCGTTAATTCTCGCTGATCAAAGTAATTGACAATGGAATCCAATTTTCGGCCGCATATTACGACGTTATTTACATACCAACAAGTACCAGCAACAAAAAGTAGTAGACGGATTTAGATATGTCCATCTATCTATCTAGCTATCTATCTGTCTGCATCTCCTATCTATCTATCTACACTCCCGATGCACTTCCTTCTATCTATCTATCTGTCTGCATCTCCTTCCTATCTATCTATCTACACTCCCGATGCACTTTGTCGCCCGTGGTATGAATGTCGAAACTACAACACACTTGAATATCTGTTCTTTCCCTAATAGTTCGTCCATTGGCTTAACCTGAAAAAAAAAGCAGTGTCAAAAGGTTTCATTCAAAATATAACTTATGAGCTAGTAATAGAATATAAGGACAATATATTTAGTTACAGAGAATCATTGGAAGGTAATCTAGCCTATTATGCAGTGTCTAGCGCTCCCAAACGGAGAGCCGACTCAAGAGGGCGAGTTATGTATTTATTGTAGCTTATGTTCTAAGTTTATTTTGGAATGAGTTTTTTTTTTTTAAGAAAAACTCGTTTTCTTTAATAAGCATTGGCTGTTCCTCGTTACAAAAAAAGATATTTTTAAACCTCAAGACAAAAAAATGGGAAAATGTTGCATCCTTCCTCGTTACACGAAGTGTAATGCTTTTATTCACACTCACACATTGTCTACTATCCAGATATAAGTGTTTTATCACTGGCGCATCCGCCAAAAACTTAACGACCCTTAACAATGCACCTACCCGCAATGGGCCCCAACAGATAGATAGCTTGACCTTCCAGGGTCGAGATAATTGACAATCGGTGTCATCTATTTAGGCAAGCGATCGTAAGGGGGCCATGACGGAGCTGTGCAACTACGACTAATGTTCCTCGGGGGGATTATTGCAGACTGGTTCCTTCCGAATTCGGCTGCAAAGGGATCTGGCGAACGCGTAATCTCAATGCCACGTAGTTTCCTAATCGCCTATTGAAACCGGTTAATTGCTGAATTAGAATTTAATTCAATTCCGCTCGATGGGAGTTTTTGTTCGGAAAAAGTTAAATGATTTAATCCGCACGGCCTGACCTTGCGTCGGTTAATGGTCGGGGGGTGCGGCCGTTGCGAAAGTCGAACGATCCCCTTCAGGCTGGTATTTTGTAAAAACAGAAAACGTGGATGGCGAGCCAAGTATGAATGGCAATGGGGGCTAATATGCGATAGTTATTTTCATAACAAGGTCAGGAAACAGATTTCCCGATTATGAATAAGATTTTCTTCTACGAGCGCCTCAAATTTTATAACAATAAATAAACGTAGCGTAGACACACCACGTTTCTCTATTAGCAGGATAATAGAGGCATAGGTAGCTGCAGTGAAGAAACGGTAATGCTAGAGGGTCTGTATTAACCTATAAAGAAAGTTACTAAGCTGGACTGGTCGGACAGACTGCTAGAAGCGAACTGAAACTGCCCCCGATGTCTTATACCTTTAAGTACTCGTTACTTGTCGATTTAGAACGATTTTAGGATTCCTGACTATTATTATCACCCCCCTTTTTACCTCTAAGGCACTCGCGGAACTAACGAATTATTTTAATTGCTTTCGTCGTGGTCTTCTCTCTTATCCCTTTAGGAGAGACCCACAACAAGATGGTCGAAACGAAATCATCCCACAAATCTTATTTTAGGTTATGTAATCAACAAATAGAACTTGGTTTTACTTAACTTAAAGATGAAAGCACGCATACTACTTAGGCATTAAACTGATATGTTTGGTCATATTGTTCATGTAAATTCTCACTCTCCATAAGCTCCTTTGTGCCGGTGGAGCTATTACATTTACATACGTGATGTAATAAAAGCCATTTCTTGCTTCTTATAAGTTGCGTCCTCAAGATAGACAGTGAATGAAGAGGCGAACAAACTTTCCCAATTTCATGCCGAGTTTACATTTTTAATGCAAATGCGTGTTTGAGGATTTCGGAGTGCTTTCAGGTGATAACTTTGATATATTTAAAATTTACATGGGTTACAAGTTGGGGAGTTGTCACGTTACGACGCGACGCCGACGGTGTGGGAGGTCGCATGTACTCGACGATGAGTTCAGTTACTTTCTACCCCCATTAACTTACGCCTTTATTTTTGTGTGTCATTTTTTTCTTTTTTTGCCTTATATATTTCCGTACTGTTATCTGAACGTAAGCACTTCCTCGGGGGGTCTGGTTTTAATCCGAGGTGATTTAAATGTTTCTTAGACTGGAGCAGCACCTATGGAGTCAGTGGAGTATAGGCGAGCGGATTACGTGTTGGTATGAAGCTGCGAGTGAGGGTTACTACATAGTTAGATTATAATTATATTTTCTGTAACGAGAGACGTAAAATATGTTGGCACATATGCCATGCTGATCCCGACAACTTCTAAATTAAATTTTAATTAAGTTTAATTAATTAAACGAAACCAGCCTCCCATGCACACTGTTGTTAGAAATGTGAATCTCTTCTGTTTTAAACAAAGTTTGCTTTATCAAGTTTTCTAAGAGCACCCTCGAAACTAAAGATAACTAATTCCTTAACTTAACACGGGATTTTATAATAAGTTGGTAATCACTTGAGGTTGGAAGCGAAAAAGGTATTTAATGCGTTCTAGTGTAAAGACGCGAGGGCGGCGCTGGAATTAGGCGGCGGCTCAGGCGGGATTCGCCCGCCACCTCATTCACTTTTTGCTGAAGTGTCGTCTGGGTATTTTTTTAAATGTGCTTTAAGGACTCGCCTGGTCCTAAAAAACGAGCTTGTCGGGACGAGGCAAGATTTAAAATTTGCACTCTCGTTCTGTATAGAATACGCCAATAAAAGAAAGTTGCTCCATTTGGAATTATTAACGTTCGTAATGAACCACTGGCATCCCGAGCTTACATATGAAGTGTAACAAAGATATCTGATGTAACACTATGAAGACAAATTGATATAATAAATGCCGGAATATTTTACCTGCGAATATCCGTAATCCGGCGAACAGAGGAGGCAGCTAAGCTAGAACCCAACTAGCATACAAATTTTAATATTAGACTGAACGATTTCGCCTAAGACTTGTACTAACATTAAAATAACCTTATACATACAGGGTGAGTTACCAAGAGCGCCTCGGTCGATATCTCCTTTAATATTTACTATACAGAAAAAAGTTGTAGGAGACTAAGAGTACCATATTTTAAAATTATTTCTAATCATACATGGTGTTTGATATTAACGTGGCATATCGAAAGTATGTTTTTTTAAATGGGGCATCCTATATATTTTTGCAAATTTTTATTCTTCCTCTAACTGCTAAACAAAAGAAACACGTGCCAATACCTCCTATGATATTCGAATTTCTATAAATTATCTGATGTTCTTATTAGAATGCAGTTTCACTGGAAACCGTTAGTTTTAGGCATTACTATAGGTAGAGCGACAAAAACTCTATCCAAATATGTAAAAATATACGGGGTGTTCCATTTAAAAAAATGAAGTTATGATAGATTAAACTAGAGATTAAAGCTAGCCATTTTTGTATCATAGTAATAAACACCCTGTACAAATAATTTCAACTTTAAAATATCTTGAGGCTAGGACATGGCATTGCCTAACATTTAACAAAAAAAGTTTGCTTAATCTGTGAAAATACCGCTCATGCAGAATTTATTAGTGAGGTTTGCAAGTGACAATTTTTTTGTTGAATAATTCGACAACGCCGTATCAGAATTTCAAAAACCAGATATATTCGAAAAGGCAATTAAAGAAAGAATAAAAATTTGCAAAAATATATAGGGTGTCCCATTTAAAAAAACATACTTTTGATATGTCACTCTAATATCAAACACCATGTATGATTAGAAATGATTTTAAAATATGATACTTTTGGTCTCCATCAACTTTTATTTGAAACTTTTTTCTGTATAATAAATATTAAAGGAGATATCGACCGAGGCGCCCTTGGTGACTCACCCTGTATAACGACCAAGATAACCTAATTTTCTATGTTAATATAAAACGCAAGCACAAGGAAAAGAAAAAAATACACTCCTAACTTTCTTTATAGAAAAAAATAAAAGGGGAAGCACCTTTAAGAATTAAGTAAAAGTAAAAATTAATTACAATAGAAGGATGAATTTAAATGTACAGGGGTATCACACGAGAATTGACCCCCTATAACTTTTTAATTTTTCAAGTTAAAAAAAATGTTAAATAAAATTCCATACTTACAACTTTTATTAATTTTTTTATGGAGATATCTTTGATTGCTCCATAAAAGCGGGACATAGCAAACTTGCATATTTTTAAATAGAACACCCTATATATTTTAGTTTTTTGAAATCTACATATTTTTCTTATTGCAACGATACACCGGGTGTAAACGAATAGTGGGCCACCCCTGTAACTTCCTCGTTTTTAAAGATATCAGGATAAAATTTTGTATGGTTAAATTAGGTAAGATTTCCAATTTTTTGAGACCTATCCGCCATATTTGCCACTTCCGGTTTCGCCAGAAATGGCCCCAATAGTCTTTTTCTTAATGGACCACCCTGTATATTTTTACATTTTTGAAATAAAGATCACATTTTGGATACATTTATGCTATTTTGAACAACTTATACAGGGTTGCACGAAAAATAATTCGAATTTTAGTTGTCAATCTAGATGGCTGCGAATACGTTAAAATTATTGTTCCAATGTAATTCATATAAAAAATACGAAAACGTCAATATGTCCAAAAATACATCATACAGGGTGCTCTAAACTCCAAAAATACATCATACTAGGTCTCAAAAAGTTGGAAATTTTACCTAATTTCACCATACAAAATTTTATCCTGATATCTTTAAAAACGAGGAAGTTACAGGGGTGGCCCACTATTCGTTTACACCCGGTATACAGGGTGTTTCATGACGAACTGTACATACTCCTGAGGATGATAGAGGATCCCTTGACTATTCACGAATGGATATAGAAATTTGTCTGTTGCGCTTAATTACTAAGACACAGGGTGATAAACTACTTATGGCCAATATTACTTTTGGCCAGAACTTCCTTACTATTTATTTATCACAATTTGTTTAACTTTTATACAATTTGTGTACTTATCACAGTTGATATAATACCGTTTTTAATATTTAAAAATTCCCGGACCGAACTTTTTTAACTCTAGTTTTTTCATTTGTGTAAAGAAAATCACCCTGGGTGTATAATATTTTTTCCAAATTATATGTGGACTTATAAAAGTCCATGCATCAGTAAACAAAAGCATGTGAACAGATTTGTTGTCGCACCTTTATTGATTTTTTTACAAGCGATTGAATTTGGTGAAATGGAGAAATGAAAGATAAAAAAATTATAATGTTTTCTGACAACGAATTCTAAAAGTATAGACTTAAAATTGACATCCTCCTTATTTCCGTTAGTATTATAGCCTATCAATTTAAGTCGTTCAAAAGATGTTTTTATGAAAAACGAAATCTGTTTAAATATACAAGGGGTGAAATAAAATACACAATACAATTAACAAATCTAAACTTTTTTGAACCGTATACATTTGAAACATAACGAAAAAGAAGCAAGAAGACTTTTGAAATTTTATTTTAGATATATTTTTTATTCTGCAAATTTCAAAATGATATACCTTTCTAAAAAAGCAATATATTTGTTAACGAAATTCGACGAAATATTTTTTTTAAATAATTTGGATGGGCACGCCATTTTTTCAACTTCAGTAGAGATTTTTTTTCTACAAAACTTCTTTATTCAAAAATCTCCTCAGGCCCATTTCTTTCTACTCTTCTACGTCCTTATCGATTTTTTTAAAAACATATTAATTGTTTTCCAATTTATTGGCACTACTGATTGTTATTAACGTTACTCAGAATTATTCTCAGGGATTAGTTTGCAAACTGGGCATAATAAAGGAGTGGGTAAGTAATTTTTTCATAAAAACTACCTAGCCTAGTTATTTTCTACATAAACGTACCTCAAACAAGAATTGGCAAACCTGTTAATATATTTGCGTTTACAGCTACTGCTATGGCCATCTGCCGGTCAGTAGTGAAACTTATGCGTGGTTACAGAAGCTGAACGAGTTTTCTTCGCTTTGAATATAGTTCATTTAAAAGGCAATCTTCTTTCTGTAGGTATTATCAAAGACGATATGTACAAATTGTTTCAGAAAGGTGCCTCTGGATGCCCTCAGAATGCGGCCACTGAAGAAAATATTTCCGGCTCTTCTTGACCATATTGAAATTGCCTCAAAAGAAAACAAGTAGAAGATATATATACACCCAGTTGAATCAAAATTCAGGATGACGTATGTAGAGGAAAAACCATATTTTCGACAAAAATAAAAACGTAAGTAAATAAAAAAATTTTAACCAAAAAAATAGGTAATACAAGTTTAGGCAGCCTTATTTAGTAGTCCAAGGCACACAACACTGCATCTAACAAGTGAAACCGGGCAAGACTTGCCTGGGAATTACACACAACTACAAGTGCTATGAAAAGCACCTCCACGACAACCACAGGGTCCCTACTACACCTGCTCTGATAAGCATATACAGGGTCTTGCATTGCGCTCCGGTCTTCGGGCTTCCTATTATAGTTAGAAACTTCATCCAAAAACTGGATTAAACTAGAGAAAAGGGGGTATTTTTGGGGCCCAATATACGGGGTGTTCCAAAAATATTCTGGGTGGTCAGGTCAGGTGACATTTCCTCAAATGGATGCCCTGTATGTCTTAGCATTTTTTTATGTGTTTTAATAGTGTCTATCCACACATAGATTTTATTCGTCTTTGATACACCGGTTCGAGTGTAATTAATTTTTTTGTGAAATATTTAACACCCCGTATACTGGAAAATAATTTCCAAAAATGTTCTGTTTTCTCTAATTTAATCCAGTTTTTGAATGAAGTTTCTAACTATAATAGGAAGCCAGAAATCGAAGACCGAAGAGCAAGTGCAGGGCCGGGACTCTGTAACTCGTAGCGATCGGTAGCGATCTATCTGTCTTTGTTTAGCTTGCTGAAAAATGCGCTTAGCATCTCTTTTATCGTATCGTAGCAATTCGTAGCGAGCGTACAGCAGGACCCTGTATAGGTGGCATAGTGATTCATCAGGGAGAGGCTAAAATGATACCTAGTAACTGCAAAGATTAATTGATCCGAGTCCTCATGAAACAACATAAAAACATATGCGAATAGTATATAAATGCAGTAGAAGACTAAGCGATATCCAAAAACACATATTCTGCAAGCGTTTCGATATCATCATGCGTGACAGTTAGAAACTCCTGACATATTGTGTAAAGGACTAACTGAAGGGTCTAAGACTAAGGACAGTCGCAAATTAATAATAATATAATATATTGAAAAAATTTGTAAAACATAACGAAGACTAAAAGAAGATATATCAAAGCTTTACACCGTTTCACTAACCAGCATATTTACTTGACCTCCAAAGTATTTTCTGTGTAACTCGCATTGAATTTTAAAAAAATTTCCAAACATCAATAAAATATTTCCATTTCTAAAACCGATAATAAAGTACACTGTCGTCAGACGTTTCTCTTGTCATAATGTAGAATATGTGAATTATTTTAAATGAACGGTAGCCATACGATAACTGCAATAATACTAGTTGGAAGTGATCACGTGTTTATATATACTCTGAACATTTTTGTTGAACTTAGTATTATTATAATTTTTTTAAATATGTAGAGACAATTTATTTTCGTTTGATATAGATTTTCCTTATTTCTGCACCATTAATAAAGTATATAGAGTTTAAAATAACGTTTTGATTAATCTTCTATTGTTGTAAATAGAAATTTAATTGTATATAAATCTTTTACGGGTACACTATTGGACAAAAGTAAAGCAGCTTTTACGATAAAATCAAATTTTTACATACTAGATATCTAAAATAATATTAGCAGCCGTGGAAATTAAAAACCATTTAGTTGGAGGCCTATAGGAGGCTGCTGCTGTGAGATTGTTTTCAAATGTCGTTAGCTTAGTACGTAATAGCTTATTTAAATTTAAAAAAGAAATTTTGTGGATTAATTATAAGCTTTATTCGCTATTACTTTTACAGCAATAAATGCCAAAAGGTAAACCAACCTGTGTAGAGTTAATACAAATGGTGGTAAACGCTTCTCAGAAGAAACGAGTATGGCTCTAGGCAGCTTCTCTTGCCCAAATGCTGAATTCAGGAGGGCCCAGGAAAACTATATACTGTGGTCGGATAGAAGAATCAAAAGAAAAAAGAATTTTTTAAAGAGATGCATGGTTGTCAGGATCGAAAATAATTGCTGAAATTCTGAACTGGAAGTTAGTCCGAGTTCAACGACGATTAGTTAAAGCGAAACTTTACGGAAGACGTCCAGCCAAAAAACCGTTGGTTCCCGATAGAAATCGTCGTGCCAGGCTTGAATTTGTACGACAACATTCGAACTTGACAGTTCAAGACTGGAGAAAAATATTATTTAGTGATGAGAATTATTACTATCGAAATTTTAATTACATTAATGCCGTGTCGTTGCCAAAAAGTTATTGTCAACAATGGATATCCTATTATTAATTATTAAGTTATTATGTACAGGGTGTTCACGCGAGAATTGAACCCCCCGCCTAGATCCCTCCGCTTTGACACAATTTGAAAAATAAAAATTCGTTCATATACCATTTTTTCCGTAGTTTTTAAATATGTCCATCGTAATTTCCTATATCTCGTCATATACAGAGTGTTGCATATTTTTTTTTCAACTTGTGTGACCCCCTTTATCTAATTATCGTAGTTAGTGCAGTTTTTCATTCTGAACACAAATAAAAGAAAAAAATCTAACGGAATCAAGTCCGGACTTCGAGCTGGCCATGCTATAGGACCGCCGTTACCCATCCATTGTTTAAATAATTAACCACCGGTAAAGATTTTGTCTAGAGTGCTCCGTCTTGTTGCCAGATTACATTGCATATCTTCTTGGAAAGTGAATATCTTGCAGTAATTGGTATATTTAATTTCTTAGAAAGTGAAAATAACGATGGTCTGTTAAAGCGCTATCGTAATATATTGGGCCGATTATTTGATAAATGATAATTCCGCAACATACGCTGAAAGACTGCCCCAGCTTTAACCAGTGACGTAGACCCTGTACCTATTATATTTGTTGTTTTTTGTGTTGTTAAGTGAAATAAAAATTGATTTTTGTAAAAGTTAAAAATATTTTAAAGACAATAACTAAATTAGTGCATGCTTTTATTTTATTATGACGATAATTATACAAAATAAAGTAAATTAATGAGATTAAAGTGAAATAGATAATTTGCATGTCCGACTTCTTCTAAATATGTAATTATTTTCATAAGATCATTCTTCAGTTTAACTTTTTCATCATTGTCTTATTTAAATGTGTAGCGCCCTCCCGCACAAGGCTCTTCTAGAGCCTTCTGGGATAAAGGGGGTCGTAATTACATGTGGTGTATTTATTTATCATTATAAACGAGCAATTAAAATTTTAAAATAGTTTGCCGTTTTCTTTCTCTCCGAGATTCATAAAATGTTCCTTATTTTTGTTGTTAGGTTATAGTAAGTTGTCCTCGAACGAAAATAAATTATACGAGCTTATCCCTATTTGAGGGCAACTTACATTCCAATTCCAAAAATATGCAAAAAGTAAAGGCGTATATACGGTATCGTAATTCTTAAAATAGTTAAAATAGAAGGAAAATGGATTAACGGTAGAATTAAAAGTTGGCTGGGGAGACAGATGATGTAGCTGTGTGCAAACTTTTCTAACTGAATAATCTTAAATGGGGCACTAATGTAGAAATCTAAGAACACAAGGATAGGCAGCACTCACCTTTGATTCTTTCTACTTTTCCATTTCCTTTTGTCAGGGAAACTACAATAACAGACGGATACACTTTCCAGCGGTCACATTATCTAAATAACCGATTTAACACTAAATAAACGCACAAAGCACTCCAAACTTGTACTTTACTTTTTTTCTAAGCTTGCTCTGTTTCAATTGTTTCAAATATAAAGACAGTTAGGAAGTGCAGCCAACCATAAGATAACAAAATAAAACTTCCAGTAGCAGTGGTGCCAACCTAAAAAGAGCCACAAAATTCCCCCAGATTTCTGCTCGCAAACTACCCACAAACGATGTAAGGAAAAGTTTATATTATCGGAGCGTATTTTTGTAAATGAGAACATATTAAGATTTTAAGACTTTTGCAGAGCTGATGTATAATTTAAAAAATGAAATTCCCAAGTCCTCTTGCCCAGATCTTGAAGTTAACCTCAAAAGAAAAGACAACAAAAAGAGGATGCCCAGTTAAATAAAGAATAAAGTTTAGGATGTATTAAATGCAGGTAAGCTAGAGGAAGAACCATATACATATATTTTCGAGAAAAATAAATTGACCCAAATCCTCATGGAACAACACAGTAAATGCAGTAGAAGATTGCTAAGCGACAAACACAAACACATTCCGCAAGCTTTTCGATATCATCATACAAAGTTAAAAACTCCTGTCGGACATACTGTGTATAAAGGACTAACCGCTGGAGGGGTCCAAGACTAAGACAGTCCTTCGCTGGGTATTTCCAAATGCAAAGCGAGAAGAGCCGTCAAAACTGAATCGAGAATAAACCTAAAGATTGCTAGAGAACCAGAATGGGAAAACGCTAATTGACGAACAGTGCTCTAAATTAAATTAAATAAGAGCAGCAACTCAGCAATAATATTCCCATAATGATAGAGGATTGTGAAAAACATCATCGTTGCAATGACGTTATATCAATATCAGATACAATTGCTTATAGGTACCATTAACATAATAATTATTTAAAGTTATCGTAATATCGCAAGACCTTTTTTTTAATCGTTTATTTAGCGTCAGCCTATTTCTGGCCAATCAACGACACCAGGAGATGAGCAACCCCCAACCTGGAGATTTTGCCGAACCTCTTACCTTACTAAGAGTAGGGATTTTTTACTTGCCTAACATTTAATAGACAAGGGACCGACTGCTTTACATACAACTCTCGCCTACAGTTGTATAGCTTCTGCGATATAGTTGATATACAAACCGCTAGAAGTGGGGAAGCGAGACAGCGTCCTTCCGTGGATAGTCACCCATCCACGTACTACACGCGGCAACAGTTGCTTTATTTTTGTATTCGATACGAGTGTGTCAAGTCAGTCCTCCGCTCGCTGCCCTATCGTAAGACTTAATATAGCAATATAATATATTATTACGCCAGAAAAAATTTGTACAACATATCGGATCGGAGATTATATAAAAGGAGATATATCAAACCTTTACACCATTTCACTATCCAGTATATAAATAACATAAGACACAGGGTGTTCTATTTAAAATAAGCGAGTTACTGAACTTTGATTTGGACCTAAGGCCGGTCTATTTTCGACGTCCTGTATAACTTTCAACAAATTTCTCATTATTTAAGTACTTACATTTTAGTATTACTAATCTAAAATTTGAACCCTGTAGATTAAGAACTAATGGAGATAGAACCGATTAAGATCAAGTATGTTTTGAAAATCTCGAAAACTATTAAGCTCTGTTATTGACGTTGTTTTGTTATTAATGTTTAATACAGTTCTTTTTCAATTCTTTTACATAGATTACTATGTTTCTTTTATTTCCGTCGTTGTCGAAGATAAACGCACAAAGCAGGGAGTAAAAGCTGTACTTAAATATGTAACAATATACAGGGTGTTCTATTAAAAAATAAAACAAGTTAAGTTGATTTCTGGTTAAACCAAAAGCTGCGTGGTGTTCCCATTAGCTTCATTGGATAGAGCAGAAAATTTTATTCTTGCCCCATAAATTTCAATTCGATGCCTCAAAAATAACCAGAGATATGGGAGCAGGCCTTTTTTTCGGAACGGACGGTATACTCCAAACATTTTTGTTAAACGTAGTATTATCATAATTTTTTTAAATATGTAGAGACAATTAATTTTCTTTTACAATAGGTTTTCTTTATTTCTACCCGATTAATAGAAGTATAAAGTTTAAAATAAATTTTCGATTAAGATCTTTTATTAGATATTGTTGGTACCTAAAAAATTTAGTAATTATTTATGACTGTGAATGGATATTCATACAGTAAAAATAAAACAACATTTCGAATGAGTTTTATACGCAACCATGTGATAGCGGCTACAATAAATGATAAGATGCCCCACTTTATATCGACAAATAACATTGCCGATATTTCTGATGGAGATATGTGCATGTAAAGCCCATCTGCTAAAGAAGGTTATTTTTTTTTATTATGAGATATATGACTGTAAACTTTGCAAATTGTATTATATCTATATAGCCAAAGATATCAAGTTTGTTATGATGTACAAATTAGTTTTAATAAAACTGAGCATGATTTCGCATTTAAAATAGTTAGGTAATTTAAATTGTTCCTTAATTTTGTTGTTAGGTAATAAGTCCTCAAATAAAAATAAATCATACAAGCTTATCCTTATTTGGGGGGCAACTTAAATTCCAGTTCCAAAAATACTTAAATATGTGTGCGCTACCATAATTCTTAAAATAGAAGAAAAATGGATTAACGATGGATATAAAAGTTGGGGGGAACAGATGATGTAGCAGTGCGCAATATGTAACTTTTCTAACTCAATAATTAGAAATGGGGCACTAACGTAGAAATCTAAGAACATACTATACGCAACACTCACCTGGTTCTTTCTACTTTTCTGTTTCCTTCTGACCAGAGAAACTGCAATAACAGATGGATACACTTTCCCGCAGTGACAATATCTCTAAATAATTAACAATTTAACTAAATAAAGCACAAGAAACTCTAAACGTGTACTTCATTTTCTTTCTAAGCTTGCTCTATTGCAATTGTTTCAAATCAAAAGAGAACTAGCATTGCTGCCAACCATAAGATAACAAAATAGCAGCGGTAGTGCCAACCTACTAAAGGAACCACAGAATTCCCCCAAATTCAAACATCTGTACCTGAGCCAAAGCAATTAGATTTGTAAAAAAACAATATTAATTTAGATAAAATACCTAGGATACGGTTAAAAAATAAGTAAATATGTCACCAAGTAGAAGAATGAATATTTTTATTAGTATAGAGAGTTGGATATTTCAAAAAGTTTTTAAATGCAAGTGTAAGCACTGAAATAGATACCAATTATAACTATTAGAAATAATATAATAAAAACCGTCGCAAATTAAAATCAACATATTGTGACATACATTAATAATTAGGTCGATTCGCCGGTTTCCTGGCTCCCAGCGGCCTCCCTTACTTCGCAGTAGACCATAGATTAGATATTTTATATAGGTTACACAGTAGGCCAACAAGTGAGGGAGGGTCAGTGACTAGTGAGCGAGAGGGATGCAGAATCGAAATTCCAATGGCCTAGGTCCGCGACGCGGCACGATCCGCCATCGTGTAGACTCGGGCCATGCCACCGAAACTGTCAGTGTTGTGGTTGTGTACGTCGCGGAATCGCGAATCTCGTTTTAGCATTAGCCGGTATCTTTTTAGTTAATGTGAGGAAGTGTTCGTGATAGGAATCGAGGTAGGGCGGGCGTTTGCCACGATGTCAACGGCATTGCTAGCGGCCGTAGCCGTCATCCTGTGTATCCTATTCCGGATACTGAACGTCAACAGTCAACCTCAGAAACCCTCGATATGGTGCTGTGATAATAAATTCCTAGATAATATATTGAAGATCGCACCAGTTCTCAATGAACAGTAAGTACTCTTGTTCTTCGCTTTGTTGAATGCGTTCCCTTTCGCCTAACTCGACCTACCCTACGTGTAAACATAAAAAGTTAGAACATAACCGCAACCTTGGACACTAAACGATATTGATTTTGAATTCGGGATGTCGAACAACTCTTTTACACCGTGCCTATTTACTTCAGTGACACGTAAGACCGAAAGTATTTCTTGGGTAGGTAATAGTAGTTGTTTTAGCCTGCTCTAGATTGGGTAGTGTCCCTGCGCTAGTTTAATAGAACTGTCGATTGGATGAATCATTTTCTATGATGGAATCCAACACATATGCTTATAAGATTTTTCGCAACGCAAGTATAATTTATTAACCCCGACCCCTTGTGATAACTAACTAGATCATTGTAGTCAATCGAAAAGTTCTAAATTGTGTCGGCGTACACTTGCATAGAAAGTGTCAAACTCGCTTCACTAATCTCCACTTTAGGGCAGCGTTTTATTGAAAAGTGTATACATATACCTAAATATTTATAAATAAACACGAGCCATGTGCCCTCATCTCATGACCAGTTATTAATGATAATTAATAAATATACCACATGTGTGAATAACTAACTACTTTGCTTTTGTTAGAAAGTAGGACATTTCTACAGCGTTGCTGATCTTGGCGAAAATACCTACATATGTAGGATTTTATTGCTACAAACGAGTTCTTAAATTAATGATTCTTTTACAGATCGCTCGTTAATTTTTCCCACGCTGAAGGTTATTTATCACCGACTGAATTATCAAATTTCAACGAAAAGATGATGTAATCGAAATTAATTAACCTTAACCGATTAACAGCAAAAATCACTGTAGACCTCGGAATTTATTGGATCATCTTATTTTGTTTAAATGTTCTTTTTGAAATTTTTTGTAAATCCTCGAGCTAGATTTTTGATTTTTAGTTTATAACTTTGGATCTAAAAGTGATATTTGCTAAAAAAATATCGTTGTTTTCAATTAAAATGAGTTTACAGGTTATAGGATAGGATACAAATAGACAATATATTTGCCGAAATAGAATTTTCATTTCCTTTTTTTATTCTTGATAGCTGTCAAAATCACTGTCGAATTTATAGATTGAAAACAATGTGATTTTTCATAAAAGAAGAGATACAAACTATTTTAGGTAAACATTTTTTTAAAATTAATTTTGTATTCAATACCTACGAAACCTATTATAAAGGTATGCTTTGTACGTTCATTTGTTCAAATAATTATTAAATGTCATCTTCATTAAGTTGACGGAAAATTTGACAGCTGCCAAAAGCGAAAACATTATTTTAACTTTAATTATAAAAATAGAAAAATTTAGATTTATAAAATTTTATACCTCTATTTTAAAAACTTGTTTTTAAAATTACAAAAAACATACCTGTAAAATCTTAAATTTGACATTGATTTTGACAGCTGTCAAGAATTATAAAAAAATGAATGAAAATTCTATTTTGGCAGATCTATTAATCTTTGCAATCGTTTGACAGGGCAATAACTTTAATTTGTTTTTGGAACATTTTTGATTTTTTCTTTTTTTAACGCATACATAAAATAATAAAGGCCGATTCTATAACCATTCTATTCTATTCAGTTCCTGATGTCATATTTCTAGATGAAGCTACCCGAATTCAATGCACTCCCCAACATCCCCATTCAACGCAGCATCGAAGCTGTTACAAAGATAAATTAATTTAATGAATCGCTTCATTTGCAGTTTTGCATGATGGCTTTTGTGAAATCAAAGGTGAACGGACGTTAAATAATACAATACCCCAAGACACGCTCATTACAAGCCTAACAAGCATTCGAGGACTTATTTTGGCGAGCAATGAAAGTCCCGCATTCTCGCCAATGATATTATGAAAGCAAATTCTGATTTAATCCGAATAAATTAATCCGAATAAATGAATACGAATGAATAAACCGAGTATTTAATCCGAATAAATTAGTCCGAGGAAAAATTAATCCGAGTAATTTTATCGGAATAAATTAAGTAATCCGCCGAATTTTATCGAAATAAATTAATCCAAGAATTAATCGGAATTAATTAATCCGAGTAATTCATGTTCAAGTATGTAATTAATCCGATTAAATTAATACGGGTATTTAATCCGAATGATTAATCGGAATAAATTAGTAACAATGATTAATCCGAATAAATTAATTCGAGGGATTTACTCCGAATAAATTAATCCGAGTAATTATTCCGAATAAATTAATACGAGTATTTAATAGAAATGATTAATCCGAGTAGTGATTAAATTAATCCAAATAAATGAATCAGAGTAATTAATCCGAATAAATTAATCCGAGGAATTAATCCGAGTAAATTAATCCACGAAAGGACCTGTGTTGTTAAGGAAATAGAACAATAATAATAAATTTTGTTAATACTATCTCTTGTTACAATGTTAGCTAGCGATATCTGTAAGTTATTAAAAACTAATAAAACAAATGATAAAGAACCGTATGGCGGTTTTATTAACATTCATTAAAAGCGTGCGATAAACGTCATGGTTGTTGATTCACTAAAATTTACTGCTATTGAGCAAATTGCTTGGCTAGCCAGATTGTGATGATATTTCATATTCATATTCAACGCAGATAAAATTGTATGTTTTATTTATTTCTTCATCCTTGCAGATTGAAGAATCCCAGTTCCATTAAACTTCAAAAACTTTAGTTAATTCTAATAACAGTGTACCTCAGAGTGCCGGTCCGAGGCCACTGCTGCTTTTCGTGGCGTTATTAACGATGCCAGGAAATAGGAAATTGGATCATTAATTTAGAAGCTTGAACAATTTCATCTAACTCCTGGTAGTCTTGTAGATTGCAAATATCCGGACCTTTTTTTAATATTTCAGAGAATAATTATTCGTTTGCGACTTTGAGATTCAGAGGCGTCCTCCACATAAAAAAAGCTTTCTATTTTTTAGGTTAGAGGAGGACGACTTGTATTAATTGTACAGGGTGATCATTTTAAGTGCCTCACTCGATTTTCCTGCTTTATTCTTCACCTAGGAAAAAAATTCAAAAACCATACTTGTGTACTTTTTTAAGATAAAAACAATTGAATGTCAAAGAAAAAAGTTATGGCCGAAAAACTGAAAAAGAGAAAATATACACCCTGCATATTAATGCGGAAATGGATATGTGACATTTCACTGATTGTAAATGTGTATCAGATACATATTTTTCACTTCCGGTTTGACCGGAAATTGCTTTAATTTTTTTATTTTAGGTGATACACCCTGTATATTGAGCTCAGTTTAAAGAACTTTTCTTTCTGAATTCAGCAATATATAACATATCATCATTGTCTTTCATATTTAATAAGATATTGGGGTTTTAATTTAAAATAACACAAATATATGTTATGTTATGAAATAAAGTCATCCATGAAAACAAACAAAAGCATTTAAATTATTTATTTATTTCAAAAACAAAAGAAGATCTAGCATAATAACTTGTATTCTTTAGTTTTTGAAATAAATAAAAAATAATTTAAATGCTTTTGTTTGTTTTCATGGATGATTTTATTTCATAACATATATTTGTGTTATTTTAAATTTAAACCCCAATATCTTATTAAATATGAAAGATAATGATAATATGTTATATATTGCTGAATTCAGAAAGAAATGTTCTTTAAACTGAGCTCTATATACAGGGTGTATCACCTAAAATAAAAAAATTAAAGCAATTTCCGGTCAAACCGGAAGTGAAAAATAAGTATATGATACGCATTTACAATCAGTGAAATGTCACATATCCATTTCCGCATTAATATACAGGGTGTATATTTTTTCTTTTTCAGTTTTTCTTCCATAACGTTTTTCTTTGACATTCAATTGTTTTTATCTTTTCGGAATCGGATTCCTCGGAAAAAAGCACACAAGTATGGTTTTCAATTTTTTTCCTAGGTGAAGAATAAAGCAGGAAAATCGAGTGAGGCACTTAAAATGATCACCCTGTACAGACAGATATTTCGTGTACGCTATACAGGAATGAATAGAGCCTAGAAAGAGGCTTCAAAAAATGAACTGATATACATAGCATTCCATTTAAAAAAAAGGCACTTGGTCCTGTAATTTCGTCTTGGCTCGCCCTGTATGTTCGAAGATAATTTCCAGTTATAGACTTTTATCTAGTTTACTTGCAATTTTTTTTAAAATGTCTAGCTATCGTAGAACTCGAGATATCGAGGTCCGACGCACTATTGCCCCACCTTGTATAAACAATAATGAAAGATATTATGAAACACTGGATCTGGTTAGGTTGAGGAGACGTGATTGATTACCACCCACCTAGGAAATATATAATGGAAAACCAGATACAGCAAAGCGCTATGAGCAACAGGGAAAACATTTCGTAACAGGTCCGTTTTCGATTCAGTGAACCTCAAGATATGGCGGTTTGCCAAAGGCGTCTCATTCATTCATTGAGGAAAACTATACACGTACTAGTAGTAGACGGATTTATTTATTTACGGAATCATAATACAAGGTGGCCCATTTTCGAGCTTCATCATTGGGATTTCGGAAAAGTACAGAAACTGTCAGGTTTTGTCATCGAAACGTTTAAAAATAAAAATTTGCGTATGGCAAGATTAGAACAATTCAAAGGAATTAAATACATAGCATCAAACTTTATAAAAGGAATGCAAGTGTAAGTTATACCATCGCAATGTGCTTTGGGTCCAGCATTTTTTTTAAATAGCCGATTAGCCATTAAAAGGCCAAATTTGAACCGGATACTGTCAGCATAATATGCGAAGTTTTCATTTCATCATTTACCATACGTTATCTACTCCTTTTATCATGAGCCAATATTAACATAAGCATTTTAGCAAATAAAGTGGAAAATACCGAAGTGAGCTCATCGATTTTAGGATGCGGCAATATAATTACATTCGTATCGAGTAAAGGCTTTTCATAATAATTGAGACCCACATGACAGACTTTCAGACTTTGGCAAAGCACTCGGTGGTGCAGAGAAAATAAAACGTCACGTAGTTCAAGATTATTCATGAACACTTAAATGTTGCCTTTGACCTTATAAGGGCTGAGGAACCAGGTGAGGAGGAATTGCGTTTACTCTGACCAAATGAATCGATATATAAAAACCCGGCGCCTATTTCGCCCACACATAAACCTCTGTAGATCACAATTTGTTCTGGGCTGAGTTGGGCAAGCCTAAATCGCACATCCACAACAAGAATTACATTTTTATAAGAGTAAGAAAAGTGTTTTTTACCAAAATTACACAAAAAGTGCATCTGCGTAAGATAAAAATCTGTGCAAAATTTCAGGTAAAAATCTTAAAAAATAACTGAGTTATTAATAAAAATAATTATCAAAATTTCAACTTTAACACCCTGTATAAGGAAAACTACGTGCCAAAATAAAAAATCACATTATAAAAGTCGCATTATTTTCGTCCAACGAATCTGTGGTTAAAACGGCTTGACTTACTTTTTCTTAACACCCTGTACAGAGAGATGAGGGGATGTGTACCTTATTGTGTTCAAAAAAATTTTTTTAGAGATGTTCGCCTCATGACGAACGGGATTGAATTGAATAAATGGATGCTCTTGTCCTTGTCCAATTAATTGTCGCAAAGAAATCGATGAAGTGATTTTTGCCTCGAGTCGATCAATAAATTCGACTGGTTGAAGACAAGCATCTGCGCTTCCACGTCTATAAATACAGATTTATTTGACGTATATGCTTGACCACAAAGTATCAGTGTTTATATTTTGTGACTTGACCTTCTCATGTAACCCAATAGCTATAGTCTATTTTTATTCCAATTAATTCGGTAGATTGGCATCAATTTAATAAAGTGTACAATTTCTTGCTGAGAATTTTTAAATAAACCATATGAAAACAAATAATAATATGTACTAGGTACTAATATTTAAATGTCAAATAAATATATTTATAACATCAACTCTGCAGTTATTATTACTGTTGAGTGAAAAACACGTAGAGCCGCATCCCTAATACGAACTCTCGTGTTCCTATGTCCCTTTTCGTCTAATCTCCCAGGAGTGACATTTTATTATTGAGTAAAAATTATATTCAAAGAGACGCAATGATTATGTTAAAGTACGTGTTCCTGTTACTATCTTTTATCTAATCATCCTTCTTTCTGCGATGTACAGGGTTATTGGTTATAAATGGAACCCCCTCTTAACTTTGTTATTTTTTTAGATAAAAAAAAATGTTTGAAGCAATAGTTTTAGGGCATTCTATGAATTTTTTTTCAACCATATATAATAGTATGCAGAATTATCCTTGGTAACTGTCAAAATCACTGTCAAATTTTAAAATTTAAAAGTATGTCTTTCGTAATTTTGAAAACAATGATTTTTCATAAAACAAAAACTATAAAAGATTTAAAATTTTCCCATTTTTATAATTAAAATTTAATAACGGTTTTTTTTGACAGCTGTCAAATTTTCTGTCAACTGAATAAAAATGTCATATATAATATAATAATTATTTCCACAAATGACTTTAGTACTTAAAAATACATTCTTCTATAGGTTTTGGAGGTGCCGGATACGAAATTTCATAAAATTATTTAGTTGGTAGCTGCTAAAATTGCTGTCAAATTTAAATAGGCAAGTTTGTCTTCCATAATTTTGTAATGTGAATTTCCATAGAAGAGAAATCGAGTGTCTTTTTAAATTTGCTTGTTCCATACTTAATCGATATTAAAATACAGTTTTTGTTTTTGACAGCTGTCAAAATTTCTGGCAATTTAATGAAAATGTCATTTAATAATTATTTTAACAAATTAAAGTAATAAGCAGACATTTCCCTTGTAAAAAGAATATTAGAATATTACTTTCTAGTTCAGTAATTGATATTAAAATAAAGTTGTAACCTTTGACAGCTGTCAAAATTTCTGTCAACTTTATAAAAATGCCAAAAATTTCGACAAATTAAAGTAGTTAACAAACATTTTTCTATAGATTTTGGAGGTACTGTGAGTATGAAAGTAATAGGAAAAAGATATACTTGCAAATTTTTAAATTTGGCAGCAGTTTTGACAGCTACCAAAAACCATAATATTTTTTTGGCATTAATTTCGTATCTGCAAAACCTATAGAAAATTGTCTGCTCGGTACTTCAATTTGTTGAAATAATTATTAAATGGCATTTCTATTAGGTTGGCAGAAATGTTGACAGCTGTCAAAAGTAAAAAATGTATTTTAATATCAATTATGGAACTAGCAAATTAAAAAAAAACCACTTAAATTTTTTTTCAATGAAAATTCACATTGTTTCCAAAATTAAGGTAGACAAACTTGCATATTTTAAAATTTGACAGCAATTTGACAGTTGCCAACAAATATAAAACATTATTGAAACCAATTTCATATTCAATCCTATCTCCGGACCTTATACAAAAAATGTCTACTTAGTACTTTCATTTGTTCAAATAATTATTAGATGGTATTTTCATTAAGTTGACAGAAAATTTGACAGCTACCGAAAGCGAAAACGTCATTTTAATTTTAATTGTAAAAATAGAAAAATTTAGATTTAAAGAATTTTGTATCTCTTTTTCTATAAAAACTCACATTGTTTTCAAAATTATAAAAAACATTTTTATAATTTTAAATTTGACAGATTTTGACAGCTGTTAAAAATAAAAAAAATAAAAAACTCAATTTTGGCAGATCTATTACCTATTTTTGAATGAAAAATTTAAAACTAAATTGGACGAATCGTATATTTGTGACCTGTAGACTGATTATAATTGAAAAAAAGGGTATTTTTTAATAAAAAATCAATTTGGGATCTAAATTATAAAAAATTATAACCTAAAATCAAAAATTCCGGCTCGAGAGATTGATAAATATAAACATTTAACATTAAAAAAAAAACATAAGATGATCCAATGATTCTGTTCATAATGCAAAAGCACCACTAAGGTAGCTACAGTGAAGACACGGTAATGCCCAGGGGTCTAGGGAAAATTAAACTTTGCAGGAATAAAAAACAAATATGCCTCGCAATAGCCAAGTGTTACTATCTTACTCTTACTTCAACCATCACTTCCTCGTGCTCGTCAAACTGGAAATTAACGCAATTTTGACGTTTCGACCATCTTGAGGGTTACTCCCAAAGTGAAGTCTTCGACAATGGGGATTGCGGCTTTGTATTTTTCATTCGACGTTATTACGTGCCGACTATTTTTATATATCTTATATTTATTAAACGTATTATTATTGATTAATATGTTGAGATTGCTAATCCCAACGCAATTATAAACAGCGATAACGATAAAAGTAATTAGTTAGGATGATTTAATGACTGGGTGAAATTAGTAGGTACATATACCAGGTGGAACCTGGAAAAGATCCTTGTCCAGCAGTGATTAAGGCATAAGTACTTCCACTTCCTGTTAAACCGGATGGGGGCTTTTATGCGTTTATGAGGGATTATAAAGGCAGCGTTGTTCTGGCTCTTTAAAATACAGGAAAAGTCAAAAACTGGACATGTATAATTGGTCATCTGCCAAACCGGATGTGGCATACTATCTATGCAACGGAACTCGAAAAAAAAAAGGACTTATGTGGTATTGAAATATTTTTTTGTTATATTTATAAATACAGTAGTGGGAATCAAATCAGGAATTCGAATGCCTGCCCTGTAAGTAGGAAATGCACCGTCCATTGATTAATAGGTTCCTGACCTCGAGTAATCAAATCGCCAGTATGAAAAAAAATAATACGAAACAGTTGGTTTAGGTATCTAAGGTTACATAATTGTTAGATAGCAACAGTTGGAACGGATCGATGCCGATGTAAGTGAATTGTATCAACATAGAGCGTTCAAGGTTTCGCGGATTTTCGGAGAAACAATTCGACAATGTAAATGAGGAGATAACTATTTACATGTAACTAGGAAAAATACTGATAAGCGAGCCATACGTAGTATCTACAGAGCCACGAAAATCCGAGACTGGCAATTGTTTGTTCTTTGAGAATTAAAGTTTCTTGATTGATTTAAATTATAGCACGACATCTTGAGCATTTCCGGTTTTACCGGAAATTGTATAACTTCGTTGTTTCAAACGGTGCCATATGAAATTCTTTATCTATGAAGTTCAAGTTAACCTCAAAATTGTAAATATGACCTTTTGACGTTATTCGGAATTTATCTTGAGTTGGTAAAGCTGAGCCTGATTCTATAATTGCCAACGTTGAAGTAATATAAAAAAACAGGCAATATCTAACATTTTCAAAAAAAAAGAAGACCAACAAAAATCATTTTTAAATTACTTTACAAATCAAGTTAACGACCCGGCCCATTCTTGCTGTTTTTTTTTTTAAGTTTGTTTTCGGTCAAAAGATGTTTAACATTCGACAGAGTTAACAAGCCAACAATTTGTATTCATAGCATCATTATAAAGTGGTTTCTTTGTCCCGGAATGCTGCTAAACGCTGAAACAATCGCACATTGTAGTTACATAACGATTTATAATTATATTTAGTTGGAAGTGACATCATCTTCGTCTCTGACTCACACCAATTTTTTTAATGGTTAGTTCCACTATGATGAGTACTTTCGTTAAAATAATACATTAAGCGAACGATAAAGTATACTAGTAACCACTTAGATAAGCAGAATTTTTAACTAGTTAATTACGCCTGTTTTCTGATTACACGGCAGACTGCATACAGGGTGTACCCACCACATAGATTCTCTCACTTTTATTGTAATGTAAGCCACAATTTCCTGCAACTGCAGGATTTGGCCAGCATTTTTTAAACACCCTGTATATTAAACATATCATTTCTAAAGCAAACAGTTTTTATGTATCTTGCCTATTTTGGTGCTTGACATTATTATGTAATTATACATGTCAGGAATTTTTATGTAAACAAACGATTTCCTGTAAGTAAATATTTTTAAGTGGGTAAGCACATCATATTTTCATTAATCTGGTGATCAACAATCTTAATGCTCCTATCACAGCAGGGTAACGTGATATTATACAAGGTGTGCTATTTAAGGGGGAATGCATTGGACATTAGTACATTTTAAAAGTCATTAAAGCTGTATTCCTCCTATTGTTATCGTGTTACTAAGGTTTATTTAAATATTTATTCAGAAAATTTTTGCCGAAACAATAGGCATGAAAATAACCCGAGTAATGTAGTGCCAATTTTAAGTGACTTTGGACAGAATTAAAAAAAATCACGAGCCACTCACGCCGCGAGTACTTCCTCAGATTATTTTTAACAATGATCAGATGAATGGCAATTTAACAGATGGAACACTGCGGAAATGTAAATAACAGATATTGCGTAACCGATTTTTTTGTTGTCTCTTTAACCAAGTACATTTTACTTAGATAAAAAATCAAGCAGTCGCCATAGTTGTTTTTATGAGAATTCCAAACCAGCTTCAACCCCTGACATGATACCTTTAGATAAACCACCCCTTAGACTCCAAAACGCATTTAACGAAAGTTATACCAAAATCGGTTCAGACGTTCCTGCTGTCCTCAATCCTAACTTTCCCCAGAAGCAGACGAAAAATCACACTGCAATTATTATTGTTTCAGATACATTCCGACAAGACTTTGGGGCTTTAGCGGCCACGTCCAAACCATTCTACATAGTGTGATAGGCCGGGTGAAATGCCCCTGGCCAATCGGCGAAAGGGTATTCCTTAACTTAGATGACGGTACGACCTTAACTTATGATATGTACCAACCCTTAGATACTAGTTTTCAAGGTAAGTGGTAATTTTAAACGACCCAAATCACTTTTTAATGTTTTAATACTTTTTCCAGATGAAATAAGCATAGCAATATGCCCCGGAATATGCAATACCTCAGAGAGCGTCTACATTCGCACATTCGTCCATTGGGCCCAATACCACGGTTACAGGTGTGCCGTTCTGAACCACGTAGGAGCGCTGCACAACGTGCCCGTCACCTCACCTAGGATATTTAGTTATGGTAAATAGCACGAAATGCAAAGCAATAAATTATCAATAACGATAATCGTGGTTCCAGGTAAAACAGATGACTACCACGCCATGCTGAAAAGTCTGAGCACAAGACATCCCAACACCCACATTGTGTGTGTAGGTTTTAGTTTAGGTGGAAACTTGATCACCAAATATTTGGGAGAGAGACTCACAGACAAGCCGAGCAACATTATAGGCGGAATATCTATTTGTCAGGGTTACTGTGCATTAGAGTAAGTATCAATTTATCGTTGCTTAGTAGTACGTCTTCCAAAAATTACTTTCGACCAGCAAATTTTAACCATTATCTAAATAAATAGCTACGTCTTTTTACTGTAATCCATGCGGCCACCTAATTAGGCAACCATATATGCACTCAATGGTGTACCTTGTTGCCTATTTTTGGTCACGTGGTCTACCGCCATTTGTATAATAAGCAAAGCTACTGAAAAGACAGAACTTTCAACTTCCTCATTTTCCAGAGGGACCAAGTGGCTGCTAAACTGGCAAAACTTCCGAAGATTCTACCTGTACGTGATGACCGAAAACATGAAAAACATAATCTTGAGGCACCGCAAGGTGCTGCTGTCTGAGGATGTGAAGAAGCGCTACAATTTCAGTGAACATGAGATCATCTCCGCTGCCACTCTTCCCGAACTGGACGAGGCGTATACGAGGAAAGTGCACGAGTTTAACTCGATATCCGAGCTTTACAAGTGGAGCTCCTGTATCAACTACTTGGAGGACATCGATCTGCCAATGGTGTTCATCAACGCCAAGGATGACCCCATCGTTCCTGAACCGTTGCTAGATCCGATAAAGAAATTAGCAAGTAAGTATTAAGGGTAATTAGTAATAAATCGACTGAAAATTACATGACATAATGACGTATGTTTTGTTTGTTCTCAGTGGAGAAGAAGAGCACCGTCTACATAGAGGTGGCCCACGGAGGCCACTTAGGATTTTACGAAGGTGGCCTTATTTACCCGAACCCAGTGACCTGGCTGGACCGGACCCTAGTAGCTCTCATAGGAAGTCTTGCGCTGAACTTTGACGACACGGCGATAAAAAAGGGTCACCCGCAGATATGACTGGAGTCGTACTTCTCTTATTTGGACCTATTTAAGCTAGTTTGGAATATGTTCTATGTTGCTTGTTATTTAGTTTATAAAAAGTTACTGGGCCGTTCAACGCAAGCTTTGAACTTTTGGCAACTTTACTTGTCAAGGGAATGAAAGTTTTATGTTAGTCCCTCCATCGGTTAACGAATGATTTTTTTGAAAGAGAAGTCGTACAGTTCAACTGACATTTAATCTCCTGAATAATTCCACTAAATTTACTTATTTTTTATTAATTTATTATAAGTGTTTGCCAGCTTGTGTATTTCGCATAAGGAATAGAGCATTTCTCCGTGTTCACTGTTCAGTGTGTGAATAAATGTTGTTGTTGTTTGGGTGCTTATAAAATACGCACTATTGGTTGGGTCAAAAATAGTTTTCTGTTAAACGTGAAATTCTTATGCACAGGATTTTTTTAGGCCTGGAAAGAGTAAAACTTGGAACAGCTGGCTGTGTGATTATTTATGGCCCAACTAAAATCCACCTGTACTTATTGTGATATGTAATTATAGTCATTATGAACAATATTATTTATTTGATAATATTGAAAGTTATTTATTTTTATAACTTTTGTACATTCGCTCTGAATTTATTAAGTTATTATCGTAAGTAACTACCAAATGATTGATTAAATCGTTATTTTTATGTAACTTTATAAAATGTTTTATAATGTTCATAGAACAATATAGGTCATGTAACAAAGAGTTGCCTTTTCTTTTAATTCGTATCTCAAGAACACATGTATTTAGTCTTACGGTTATTACGGCAAGTTTTATTTACTTTAAAATCAAATTTTACAACCTTTCCGTCTGCCAATACGATGAATATACAACTCACGTTTATTCGGCAGATTGTAGTTTATAACTAAAGTAACTCATTGAACGTCCAATCCGTTGGCCCACATATTAGCAGTATTGAGAACTTCGTTTTGTCCAGAACTTAATTTCCTCAAGATATTGCTGCCTTCTTTTCGAGACACATGTCCTTACATAGACTGATATTATTTTCATGCATTAACCAATCCACCTTCCTCTTTGTATTACAAAAAAAAATTGTTTAACAGCGTGGGTGATCATCATTAGAGTATTACAGAGACCGCAAAGCATGCCAAATTTCTTTTCCTCCGCTTCGACAACAACGAACAACTGTTTAATATGTCAATTCCTCACTTAAAAATGATTAGTGTTTTAGTAAAAATTAATAAAACATTAAAATGGACCAACAATAAATAAACTTACCATTTTACACACAACTTGTGTAGATTTAGCTTCAACGAGTCCCTACGTTTTCCCAGCTCTGGCTCTCTTATTAATCATATCTAGAAAAAAAGTATAATTAAACTACCAATTTAGGTTAATACATCTATGAAATGTTTATTTTAATGTGCACTCATATTTTTAAACATCCACATCCTCGCTGGTTTCGAATTGCACGATTAGTACGTTTGTTAAAAGTGAATTAGCATGACCAGTACCGGCCATTTTCATAACAAGTTTTTTATAAATATATTTATTTCGATATTTACCATTCTTCGTTTTAACTCTACGTTGGATAAACCTTAATCTTCTACCAGTTAACTGTTTTCTACCGTTTGAGCTGGTTTGAACTAGAAATTTGAAACTGTCGAGACGATTCCGCTAAATTCAAATTTGACTGTCAATTGTCAAACGTCAAACTAACCACACCAGAGATAATAGGACTTTTCGTTTCCACCACTACATAACCATAACTATCTATGGTTATGTAGTGGTTGTTGGGCATTATTAATAGACGACATCGGTTGCCTAATAATAGATTTACGTTCGTTGTGGAGCAAACGCAACGTAATTTTGGCATTTTGCTACAAATTTGTTAGTAGTTTTACTCTATATTAACCATGGTTTCTCTGTTTAATATATAGTTTTGTAGTATATAAAAGTTATAATAATGGTAAATGGTATTTGCGTATTGATGAACTTTATTTCGAGAGAATCTACTAGAGTAAATAGATACCTACTTAAATAAAAATAATATGATAGGTGCACGGTATCCGAGTGGGTAATTGCGTTGATATATACTTGCGAAGATCGATGGTTCGAATCCACCCCAAGACACATTTATCTGATTTGCTTCGGAGATGGAGAGAGATGCCAAGTTATTTCAAGAAAATTGCAAAACAATTTAAATAACTTCCAATTCCCACAGACTTACCACTACCAGACCATGCAGTGTTCTCTTTTAATCATGGTTATTGACCATTTATAATCTCTTGCAATCTACTTTTTAAATCAAGCTCACGAACCAGTTATTATCACTTTTAATTATGATTGATTGAATTCAAAATTCCATCCAATGAAACCTGATTAGTCATACCACAGAATACTAAATAATCAGAATTCAATGTCTCAGTTGACGGGAAAAGATGCGCTTATGTTTACGCAGTGTATGGCAGCCATTTTCTCCGGAACAGATCTGTCATTTATCTTTAGCTGATTTCGAGCGTGAACCAAATGTATAACCGCGGTTATTATTAGTTTGTTATTACTTCGTTAACGGCATGAGTAACGGGACAAATCGATAAAACTCCTTGTTAAAATACTTCAAATAAAGGTGTCACAGACAGGGAGATCAGCAACTGTCAATAATAACCGATTCAATAACCCAGCTCTGGAGCAAGGTTACTGATTTGGTTAACCAAAACTTATTTTGTTCCATCGCTTGAAATCAGCTTTTGTTGACAATTGTCTGTGCTGTCGGCGGTACTCAGCAAGGCTTGTAGACGTACAGGTAACATCAATGAGCAGCATTAGGGCGAGGCAGAGCTGGCGACCGCGGTCTGTCATTTATTTTACATACTAAAAAGAGACACTAAACACTGCTCTGCTGTTGTAGGACAGAGAAGGACGAACCGACGCGGTCGCCAAGTGACGTATGATATATTGAGATAGGTCAGGTTCAGATTGGATAACTTCTAGAGTTTACCAGCCTTGGGTACTCAGTCCTTACGGTAACAAGTTGCTTATACCATTATCTACCTAAGTTTTCACCTGAGTCATAACTGCGGTAATAACGTTGTCTTTGGATTGGCCGGATCTGGTAGCAAGAAATTAATTAGTATGATCACTCTAGATAACAAGCGATTAACCAACTCATAGAGTGGTAAATTAATCGAAAAGCCCAATTAGCATTAATGAGTTCTGTCTGTTATGCAACCGTAAAACACAAATTTAAATAATTAATCTGAGGCATTTCTCTCTGAATTATTTTTCTATTTTTGAATGTGTTTTGAAAATCCCGCTAATCTGCTCATCGCTCATCAGTACTACCAACATGAAAATCGAGGACACTGTTTGACAGTCTGTGCTCCCTTTCCTTTCAATTTTCGTAAAAATTGGGCGCCATTAAGTCAATTACAAGGCTATTGGTGTTTATTGTATTATATGTATATTTATCCAGAATTCTCCATGAATATCGTGTATTATTTAAGAGTTTCATGAATATTACAGATTTAAGTGTTTCTTTTATCTTATAAATATATATTCTCAGGCTTTTACTGTTGAATATTTCAGTATTGCCATTAACATATTTTTCCGTCATTGTGGTTGAGAAATGAGGAAAATATCTAATTTTAATGTGGGTGATAAAGTATTTGCCAAAGTTAAGGGATACCCCCCGTGGCCAGCTCGTGTAAGTGATTTATTTTATTAATCCAATTGGATATAATTAAAAAATGATTTTTAGATTATAGCTGAGAATGGAAAAAAGTACAACGTAAAATTTTATGGAACTGGAGAAACGTGAGTAATCATTGCATAAAGACTGTTTCAAATGGGCCAACTTTCGTTTAGAGCTTTTAGTGTAGCTATAAATTATCATATATTGGCCCAACAGTATGAGGAATTAGCCGACAAACTTTTATAAAGCTTAAAAAGATTGTGCGATAATTCCTGACATTCCTGCTGAAGTATTTATTTGTTTAGTCATGATTTATAAAAGATAAAGAATGCAAATGTGTTAATTGCACCTGCCTTTAGAGCTGTTGATGCATTATAACTTATATTTATTATACAATTATTCTTTTAGCGGAATGATAAAACTTGAAGATATCTCGTATTACCTGAAGAATAAAGAAAAATTTCAGAAGCCATTGAAACGTAAAGATTACGTTGATGCTTTTGAGCAGATTGAAGCGGCCATAGAAGAGGATGGGGGAGATGGAGATTCCAGTACAGGAGCCGACGATTCAATATCAGGAGAGAGCAATGTAAGAGTAAAAACTCACCGTGCAGCGTGATTATTTTCTATAACAATTTCAATCTTTTAGAATTCGATAAATACTTCATCTACAAATTCATCTATGAATTCTTCCACTAAAGGAATTAAAAAGAGTTTCAAAAGGAAAAGATCTGTATCTGACAAATCTGTCGGTGATCAACAGGCACAGAGTCCAAAGAAAAGGACCAGCAAGGCCGAAGGTAAATGAGATATTTTTAGTTAGTAGGTTTAATTTTTTTAGATTTAGACATTCTTTCTGCCCACGCCATTAAGGATCAAAATATCTTATACTAAATATGTTGTCTATTGTTTAGTTGAGACTGAGGATGTATTGAAAGAGGAACCTGCGACGCCCACTAAGAAATCTCCTAAAGGGAAACAATCAAGCGAACCAGAAAAATCTAAAGGGTAAGTTTTTTCTATATGAATGACGTCGATAATAACCAACTTGAATAAGTAGTGAAAAATAAATAATTATGTACGAAGACTAGTTAACTGTACGTTGATGCCTGCGAAATGTAATGTAGTGTCCATATCTTGACCGAACGATTGCAAAAAAATCCCTTCTAGAGCAGGTAACCTCTCTTATTCTGAATGACACCCTGTATATTTAACTCATGGATTATAATTGGCCCTGAAAAGGGCTTCGTTTGTTTTCTAGTAGGCTTTGAATTTAATTAAAAGAAGAGCCTTTTACAATATCCTTTACCAACCTGTTTTATTGATGTGTGAGCAAGTCATGAAAAACAAATGAAGAATTACAGCTAGAATCTGTCAAAAAGGTTATTGCTAGGCTGCACACGAAGGCCATTTAAGATTTTATTTTATATCGGAAGAAATCGTTGAAAAAACAATTACAGTATTGTGAGAAAAGTGACAAATATATAGGGTGCCATTTAAAATATAAAGTTGGGAAGCGCTCCCAGTTGGAGAGATTTTGATAACAAAATTATATTTCAAAAAATGGGAGGGTAAGTTTAATGTTAAGAACGCAGGAAACTCATTTCTTTAAGTTAGTACTATAGTGTTATTTTACATATCGATCCAACTAGGGTCATTATTTGCTTGTATGTTTTCTGCGCCTCTTCACCTACCTAAGAACTCCCGTGCCGCCACTGGTTTGTGTATAATGTGTTGTGTAATTTCAGCTTTGAATTCGTCCCGATTAATGATGTCGAGGGGACGTTAGACAGAGATGGGTTTGAAATTATTGAGACGGAAGATATTAAAGAGAAATCCGAGAGTTTAGATTTTAATATTCAAATAGTGTCCGAGAAGGCACTGAAAAACAATATCACTTACGTAAGTACATATTATATTATTATGTAATATCACGAAAGAGTGAGAATAAATCGAAAATAATTCGATAATAATATTTGACGACAGTACTCTCTGTAGTAATACAGTAAGTGGTCTAGAACTGAAATGGTCCGTAATTTTACTAAAGCATTGCTTGAGTAAATTTAAAAATTTTAATTCAACTATACAGGGTGTCCCACTTGTCGTGCTTACCATGGGTATCTTGGAGATAGTAAGAGATACAAATTAGGTTTAATGACACCAAATGTAGAGCTTATCAAAGGCTTACTATTTTATAGTTCTACATTTAGCGTCATTTAACCTACCTTGTATCTCTTACCGTTTCCAAAATACCCATGGTAAGCACGATAAGTGGGATACCCTGTATAAAATGTTTCCTTTGTTGCAGGCAAATCATGTTAAAGAGAAAAAATCATTATATAAAGGTAAGCGTTTTGTATAATCATTTCCCACTATTCTTCTGTAATTTACCAAAAGCTAAAGGTTACAAGAAAATGCATGCTGATATTAAAATTGGCTTAAAAAATAATGTTTTTGAAAATCAAATAATCTATATTTTTGGAAACATTTTGGTAACAATTAAAGTTTGCCGTTATACAGAATGAACATTGGAAAAGAAAAATATGGTATTCATATTATGTGCAGTTTAAATAGTGGCATGCATTACTAAGCGTTTAATAAACTTTCAGCTGGTAACTGTTGTGAAATTTGCTTTCAGGGCGGCCCGTGGAGCCCCGAGAGGACTACATCAGTCAAGTCTTACCAATCAAGCTACCTACTGGAATAATGGGTGGCATCAAATTACACAAGGAATGGCCCCTTAAGTTTGACAATGAATACGACCGTGCTATATACGACGAGCTGGTCGCCGTGCGCGTTCTGGAGGATAAGCAGAAAATCGACTCGGGAAATATGTCCATTCTAAACGACCCTCAGCTGTTCATCCCCAATATCGAAATGACAATTAACAGCGTTCAGGAGTGTCTGTACCTCCGAGATATCCATTCGAAAAGGACCAGGATCGACAGATTGAAAACCGAGGCCGACCTGATGGGCATCGACTCGAAAATCAAACTCGCCCTCGGGCTGGATAAGGCAGATCCAACGCAGGCAATCACTTATCTAGAGACCATGTGTAATCTGAATTTTGATGAGCTCATGCTGAAGAAACACCCACATGTTGTTGATATGGTGCGGAGGCTGCGCAAGTATGTTGGAAACACTAAGGAGTGGAATCTCTCTGAGGAGTCCCTCAATGAATTTATCGTCCACGCCGAGAAAATCAGGGCCACGGCAGAAAATGTGTACGCCAAGTTTAAGGTAATTGTTTACTGGTAAAAGTCAATTTCGTTCTGATCATTTTTGGTAGATTCATCAACATTCCCATTCTTCATATTTTCTGCTTTGATCATGCAAGTTGAATGGAGTTGGAGGTTGATGTTGGTGAGAATCTCAAGAAAGCCGAAATGACAAATTTTTTGCTGTTAAAATATTTAATTCTTGTATTTTTTATCGTAGAAAGTGGTCAAGATACCCGAGTCATCTGGTAGCTTTTGGGATGGGTTTACCGACATTTTAGCTAAATTCAGAGACGAATGTAAGGATATAACGGAAGCTCATATGTATCTCCTCTGCGCTGAGCCGAGTAAGTACAAATTATTATTTTATACAATCTGTGCGTTTAAATATTGTTGGCAATGAACATGTCATTCCTTACTATATTCAATTTTTCTTTTGCAGCGTCGAGGCGAGCATTTCTAGACCAACTCGAGGAAATGGAAACAGAAAAGGTAAAGCGCAGAATAAAATTAATGAGAAAAATAGGTTAAGTTCATGCATTTTTAGGAAAACTCGAGTGGAGTTGCCAACTCAGAAACTGCCCCTGTTCTAATGAATGGTGATTGCGAAAAGCCCACAGTAGAAAGTTAAAAGTCGTTTGTGCGTGTGTGTGTAAATATCAATATCAATATATAGCACTTGTGTGTAAACATTTATTCTGTGTAACATTTCCAGTTTTTGGGTTAATTTGACCACTTATTATTTAAGGATGTAAGAGTATTTTTAAATATAATTTGAAAAATTTTAATTTGTGTTTTACTAAAATTATGTCGCGAATTGCAGGCCAGGCACAGATACATATAACGCAAAAATAAACCTCAACAAACAGACCAAACTGTGTGTTTTGATATCCAATTAACAACATCCGTATATAATTTTTTTATTTTGGAAAATAAAGAAAATATTGATGTACGTTGCTTTGTGATAACCCCAGTATGTAATATATTCTAGCGACTGGATATCTGCTACATATGTGCTAGTAAAAAACAATGAACGTATAAAATACACTTTTATTAACCAAAAAATTATTACACTAATTATTTACTCTTAGGAGATTTTGATCTTCGCCTAGCGCTCCTTCGATCGGCTTCAGTCCGCCTTCTTTCTCTCGCCTTCCTCTCTTCTTCCTCTTTAATTTCCAGGCTAATAGGTTTTCTAAAAGGTCTGTCTCGCCCTCCAAACCTCAGCTGACCAGATTCTTTTTTGCCACCGAAACCCCCTCCCAACCGTCTAGGTTTCCACCCTTTCAGCAAACGTTCACATTCAAAGTCTACAAATATAATATTGCCTTCCAAATTCATTTTGTTAGCCAGACGATACGCTTCTTCGGCACAATTTTCCGACTCGTATTCAATGAAAGCGTATCCCTTCGGCATCCCCGTGACAATGTCTTTTACTAGTCTGAATCTCCGTAGCTTGCCATACTTTGAGAAAACGTCCCTAATGGTGTCCTTGCTGGTTTTATAGCTAAGGCGACTCACGAAGATTGTACACTCAGGCCTGCCCTTAACGTGACGATTTGGCACATACTTGGAATTGATCGCTCGCTCTATTGCTTTATCATGTGGCTCCACGTCTGTGCCGTCGATCGAGCCAATTTTGATGGGGTCGTATTGTTTGGCATACTTTGACCAAGAGTCTAGTTTCTGCAACAAATGGTTAGTGGTATAAATTTATGGCAATTATTGTTTCTCTCGAAACTATCTGCTCCAAAATTACTTACCATTTCAGCCGACATAGTCTTGCCTTAATTCGTTACAGAGGTTCACAGCAAGTTCATAATATTTATTTTGTAGCACTATTTATTTCTTTATTTCTAGGTTAAGTTAGGTTAGGTAAATAATCAAAAAAGCACTCGAAGCAGTGCTGCCAACTACGAACACAGAACATAAAGGTAGACTACGACCACAGAACTACGAAAGTGCTAATTCTCCATGGCATCGCGTAAATTCCCCACACACAAATAAGTTCTCATAAATTGCGCTAGTTTTAAGGTTTAAAATACGTAAAAACCAGTGTTAACAGTTTCTTTTTATTTGAAAAAAGAACAGGCAAAAAAGTTAGTGTAAAACTATATGAACGAAGAACATAAGAGGACGCAATTATTTTTCAACTTCTGGCACCTTTATTTATTGGAATGAACAGAGGCGTCGAACTTGGGTTTCCCATGGGGCTAATAATGCCACAATACATGGCACCCAAAAAATGTGAATTTGCAATAAAATTATGTGTCCACAATGGATTCATTTTTTATATATTTCGGAAATAAATAATACATTGTAGTGAGTGTACTATTGAAAATAAAGAATTTAGTCATGTTGGGCTATTTACTTATGTTCTTTTGACCTCGTTGCTGATAGAACAGGTGGTATTATTTTTTAATTGGGTCGCCGAAGTTAAATATTTTAGAGAAAAATCTTGAATTATAGGCTCTATACATATACAAACATTTTACTTGTGTTTTAAACATGTTAATGTTTTTCCTCTTGATTTTTATATTTCATAGAGTGTCTGTACTGTGAATACTGTGATTTTAATAATCATCAAATTTTGCCGGATTCTGATATAATTATTACGTGAATATATTTACAAATTAGTTAAACTCTACTAAATTGGAATGCGTTTTTTTTACAGGTGAGTATTGAGTATGTAAGAAGCAAAAAAAATTAATCAAACATTAAAAATAACGAATAAAAATGTTTATCTCTTTTTTAAACCGGAGAATATTTAAAATATGGCGTCGTGTAACACTCGTAAAAAATGATGGATAGACGGACATTTCCTAATTAAAGTATTTGTGGGCACCCAAAAATGAATTCGCTGAGGCCTCAAAAACCCACAGTCCGCCACTGTTTATACAAGATATCTTCTGTTTTTGCTGCATATGCATAATTACGCACAGGTAACTCGAATGATAACATGGTCCAATTACCCATGAGAATTCTCCAACTAGATTAATTGATATAGAAAATAATTATTTAAAACCAGAAGAGGAAAAGCAATCGTAATAAAATTATGTAGCTATATAATTACAGCTTTCCAGTTATTCTTTTATTATCTGAGTGGAAATGTATATCTACGCATAATAAGAGCATTAAACAAATACTTACATAACTGGAGCAAATTAACCATAACTCATAATATGTATATATTTTTCAATAAATTAATAGGAGTGGTTATTTACGACAATTACACATACCATAACTGGTAAACAAGAATTAAAAATAAAATAAAATTAAGTATAAATTATTACGTGCCGATATGCAAAGATATGCCTATATATTCGACTTCCGACAAATGACATACCTCAGTAGCGTAGCTACCACATTGGAAGACCCCATATGGGGCGGATTGAGGGGACGCGAAGAGCACCTTTCAATTAGGAGAAGAAGAAAAAATTGCACAACAGCAGAATTGCATTAAATGACAACAAAGTATTTGTAAAAGAGTCAAATTATATATAAAAAAATATACCAAGTGCCCCGCCCTGCCAGTCAAAAAAGTTAGAAATATTGTCAATCCAGACGCACGAAATTTTTTTTTGTATTTTAGATTTTGAAAAGCAAATTTTTCCGACTGACTTAAAACCTGCTTTAAAACCTACTGATGGTACGAGGCCCATATACGGTTTCGAACCGCGGCGCCATAAAAATAAAATATTGAAACTGATTTTTACTTTTTTCTCTCATTAATTAAACTAAAGCAATAACGAACGGAACATGTATAGTTTATAATCCTGTTTCGCACTACATGAAAACGTACTTTCGCTACTTTCCCATCTCTCCCTTAAATTGTTTCACACCGAGTTTATAAATATATCTACGGGATTCTTTACAGGCAACTCTGTTTACCTTGTGCACATATTTAGTGATATTGCTTAATTAAGAAGGTAGGGGAATATGTTTATTTAATTGTGTATGCAAAAAATTATACCAGGACAATTAAATTAATTAGTTAATTGGGATCGTCATATATAGGTGTTTATTTTTAAATGATTATTGTCCATTGTTTTTTTTGTAAATTTAAAATTAAATCGTTTTCCTTAAAGATTTGCTAGGTATATTTTATAAAAATTATTTTAAGAAACTGATTTATAATTTTAGAAAAGTTTGTTTTATAGTCGCATCAAAGAAAAATAATAACTCTACTCAGAATACATAAATAATGTTCCAAGAGGAAGAATCGGTATAAAAAGTATCCTAAATTATATAAAATCGGGTAAAATAATAAATCAACCGTTCCTAAATTGATTTAATAATGAACTCTGAAATAAAACACGTGTCATAGGTATGGCGTCCAATATCAGGTAAAATATTTCGACCTTCCGACGATTACTTCTTAATATATTCTGATAAAATTAACGGTTTCTCGGATACTCTTTGGAGATTTTGGTACCATAAAAAATATTCGACGCTTAAATAATTAAAAGTGGAGACACCCAGTATATTTTGTCTTTCCTTTAGGTAAATTTTAACGTTTTTGACACTTTTGAATAGATTCACGACTATTTCTTCCAAGAGATCGGCTAAAGAACGACTATATATGCATATATACAACTTTCCAATTGCAAAATTTTTAAATAAATATATAACGTTTTGCGTGCAAATAATTAATTGCAAACACTTTCATTTCTAAGCCACTAAGAAAAATTACCTGGACAAATTCAATATCTTTGTAATTATTTATCTTATTTTATCGTTAAATGAATAAAGCATTGAAAGCAACAATAATTATTATAGTCAGTAGGAGAAGCTCTATACCGGGCTATGCAGAAGTAAAAAAATAATCAAATCCTTGAAACTTTGAAAGGGAAAAACCCCGGCCCGGACAGGTCGGGATATTTAAATAAATACAGAAATAGAAGAAGAATACAACACAAACGTATTACATCACATATCAGAAATAAAATAATGTGTACATCTGGAGTGTCTGTACTGCGATTTTAAAAATAAACCCGATTTTGTCGGGCTCTGATAAATACATTAATTTCAGATGACCCGCTGGTTCAGGCTCTTCCTAGTCACAGTCCTGCTAGGATTTGCGAAGGCCCACCATTTTATACAGTTAGTTATTCTGGCCGGTCTTGGCCTGGCAGGTTTGTGGATGGTGCACACCTTGGCCCAAGATTACACCAACATACAGTCGAGTGGCGGGGACACCAGGATCTTTAAGAGGTCCACTTCGGGCAGCCACAACCAGATCCAGTGGGATGTGGTTTTGTCGAAGGATCCGGCGAGCTGTGCCAGGAGTTTTTTGTGCCAGCTAGCGGCCACGGAGGGTAAACTTTTAACCAAGGAGGAGCGGCAGATGCTGGATATATCCAGGTATGTGTGTGACAAATTTGGGCACAACAATTAAACTCAGATAATTATTAGATAATTAAAAATTGAAACACCATAATATGTTAATAATTATTGCAGTTTATTTTTACATTAAAATACTTGTGAAAATTGTGCACAATAATTAGGATTTTTAGTGGGATATTATAAAGGGAGTTCATAAATTATTAGCCACATGATCGCAGATGAATTAGTCTACTATAATACAGTACAGACCTCATTACAGAGACTTTATAAGGACAGATACGACAATAAAGCCAAAGTCACGCCCACCCGCCATTATGAGGCTAAATTTATCAGGACTAACATAACCTTAAATTTTTAATTTTTCAATTTTAATTTTTGTAGTTTTAGCTTGGATCCATTGTTGTAACATTTAAAAACTTAGTATTCCAACCGACAAAAAGCATTTTGGCTTGGTTTTCTTTAGTTGACTATTGAAATAAATGAAACACTTGTATACTATAATTAGTATAATTATTTTAGTATAATTTATAATGAAAGTCTAGAATACTTTAGTTATGTATTATGCAAAAATGTATGTACTTTTTTAAAATATAAAAATATGTGCGACATTACGGTAAAGTTGTAAATTTCATTAAAATGTTTTTAGCAAAAAAAATTAAATTTCACACTAGCCAATAATACAATGAATTTATATTTTCTGCAATTTTTAAAACAGCTTTTTCCTAGACTTTTTCAGTTAAATAAGTAAACAGTCGGAATGGCCAACAATGAGGTATGACGAGAAATAAACTAAACCAACACTTACCTTATGAGTACGATATACAACAAAAAATTATCATAAAACGATTAAGTAAGTCTTTAAATAGTTCTTTTCACAATACCCTAATCACGAATAGTTTTTATACGTTTAATAAGTCACAATAAATTGTTAAAATGCACAAGGATATCATGTTTAGCCTCTTAATGGCGGTACATACCACGTGAATCCAACTACCAATCAGAATACTGACAACCCTTTGTCACCACTGTTCCTATACAGTCTCTGTAGTATTCATAATGCAGAAAAAACAAAATGTATACTTGGTTGCCTATAATGTTTGATCACATGTTTTATTCAATTACGAAGGGTTGCTGCATATCATATAGTTACTATATTATTTTTGCAAGTGCAATTAAGTTGAACTTCTACAAGTAAAATCTAGTATCGAACATAATGATAATGTTCAGATTATTTGATATGGTGTAATTGCGCCATACAAGCCAGAAAAGCAGCCATTGTGGTGGTAATCTTGTAAATCTGAAATAAATACAAAAAAAGTACACGGTATAGTTCTTCTAAAACTGACCCTATCTAATAAATTATATTATCATATTACACACCTGTACATACAGTTCGTTGTTCAAAGCAACAGCTTGATACTGTGACAAAGTTAAGGGCTTCATTGAATGCATAACGATTATCAGAAAAATTTTCTGATTTTCAAAATTCCAATTATACCACGGTAAATCCAATAAAAAGTCATACCCATTTATGGACTGAAAATTATAAACGCGTTATCGGATTATCGAATGTATACATATATTCTACGAGTACCTATGTATCCTATGTCTATGTCCCTATGTGTATATGAATCATGAACTCGTTAAAATAAACTGGGCTTCAAAATTACTTGTCGGCCTCTATCGTAGTCGCCATGATAAGTTCTTAACTTATTTGACGTTGGTAAGACTCAAGCATAGAGTTCGTAAGTCGGAAAAATATCTCCATTTTTTTTTTAACCTAATAACTGTTATTTTGAGAGTATTACCGATAAACTTTAATAGTAGAAATCCTATTGTTACTCATATAGAGTCCATTTTTATTTAAAAATTTCGTGATATGAATACACTAAATAGTAAAAGTTCTGACTGTCGGTGGACACTTCTTTAAATTTACTCTATACTTACCGAATCCGTGCCAACTTGCCCTACAGTAGCCATTACAATTATGAAATATGCTCCATTCATACCAAAGCCGATAATTCGGGGATAGAATGTTACGGGATTCTAAAATCAGAAAATTTAATACGATGTCATACCTAAAGCGAAATATGAACAAAATTTTGTTAAGTTAAGGTAACCGCTTCAATTGTTTAGAGCTTTAGAGGTTGCTTACAAGATAATAGTTTCCTAGCGTGCCAAATACTACTAACATCCCAGTAAAATAATACCAAATAACTGGATTTTTGCCGGAGTTTATTTCTTGGGTTGCCAGTCTGAAACACAAATTGTTAATAAACTAAACTTGGTAAAATTTTAACAGCTATGCGTCCGTTTTTTTACAAAACAATTTTCAATTTTATTAGATATCGTATATTTTTGCCTCCAGAACGCCATCAAAATTTTGATATTCCGTTAAAATGGTTTTTAAATAATTGTTACATAAACTTTACTGCCCTTGTTATGCGAAACAATATATTTGTCAATTTTTTACTGTAAACAATGATATTATGAATAAAAATAACATTGTGAAGCATTTTCATTTTATTATGATTATATTGTTTTAAAGGTTTTGTTTCATTATTATTTTTAAACTACCAGACATTTTATTTAGGATAGGTTATTTTATAAAGGGCTGAGAAATACGTATTTCGTCGATATTTACCTCATTAGTCACTAATAAATAATTAAACGCTCTTAACCTGGCCCTGGTTTGGACAAAAAATTCTGAAAACGGATCTGGTAGCTTATCATGGCGTCCAACAGAAAGTTGCCAGTTTTTCGAAGACGCTCGTGGTTTCTACTTCTTATTTTTATAACTAAATATAGCCAACTTAAATTGGTCCACTAAAAATCCCCAGTATAATGTTGTCATTTTGAATGTTATAAAAGAGACCCGACCCGACATTCAATTTAATACTTTTAATAGTAAATCTAAAGGCTACGAATGTTCTGAGGTGTCGATAAGTGTATAAATTAACCGTACATTTGCAATGATGCTAAAACGTAACTTTTAGATACTTTGGGCCCCATATCTTAAAAAGTAGAGGAGACCGTCAAGTTTTGATTTTGGATTCGCGTTCAGGAGGCTAAATTACATATATCTGTATATAACTTTGAAAAAAATCGACCATCATAAAACCAAAAGAAAATAAAACCTGTGCGTTTTGCCATTATCTCTCGGATTCTATTGGACGAACTTTAGAAGTTGAATAGGGCTAGAAACATATATGCAAGCATTAGCAATACGTACTTACCTCTTCAAAACTATGTGGTGTCGGGCGAGACATATGAGCCTTTTGCGAATTTGGGCTTGATATCTATCGTCGTACATATCGAATTCGTATCGTGAAATGAAACCTCCAGATACTTCTGCGATCATATCGTTTATTATGAATACTTGAAATGCCCCACCCAACGAGAAATATACAAAAAGATAACATCCCATAATCATCACATACGGACAAATCGGGAATGTCACGTAGAATAACCCCAATAAAATGGTCCGTATATACCCATGATAGTTCTCTCTGATGTAGGAAAACGGGAAGAATATTTCCCTCTCGTTTTTCCCTCTCATAAGAAAAGTTACCAATGTTGCATAGGCAATAACCAAATTCACGATAAGCACATATTTTGTGACTTTACTGAAAAGCATAATTTTACGACGTGTCTCTAGATTGGCTCTTTCAATATTCAAGAAAATTCTACGTTGTGCCATGACATAATATCTAACGAGATCCTCATATATAAACGGACATATCAATGTTGTAAGTAACTGGAAATATAAGAAGGAGCTTATTATTTAAAAATAATGCAAAATCTAAGACAGGAGTGAAACAAGTTTTTAAATAAATTTTGTATGGTCACATGATCTGTAAAATACTTACATATATTGTTCCGAAATAAGTAGGCCCGTATCGTATTATAAAGTCAGCATTAAACGCTTTAATGCAATAATACGTTTGCACAATAAAAAAATAGGCGTGCAGGGCTAACACCAAACCTGAAAGCAATTTCATATATTTGTGAAAATATATGTCATAGATGAATTTTCTCACAAATGATAAACAGTCTAAAAAAAAATGCAATATAATATGTAGTTTACAAACAACTCCATACCTACCTTCATATTTTATTAAAGTAAGTTCATCATAATCCCATTGGTCTTCCATGGTTTCAACTGAGCAAGTACGGAAAGAATTACGTTTATTCTGATGCGTCTATATATTTGAGTTCTGACTAATAATCGGCATTGCAGGTAATTGATTCTCGGCTTTAATATCAAATTGGTATCATAAAATTTAATCGAAATGAGGAATGATCATAATTATAAATATAAAATTACCATAAACTATCTTTATGGCTTTTATGAACAACTTGAGCTTTAAATGGAAAACGATTAAACTTAAGACGAATTATAAAGGTCACTGGAAAAACAAATGCCGCCATTATAATTTTTTGGGTTAATATGGAGCTAAATTGAAGTCATTAACTGTTGAGAACAGCTTTGCTGGACTCCACCATTATAAATAATATAATAATAAATATCCGTCTATTTATTATACAGCGTGATCACAATACATAATGAGTAAAGTTCCTTTATTTTTAAAATATTTGAAATTATTTGCGGTAGTTTTAAAAAAATTGGTGTTGCAATTTTGTCAAGAATTATTTCATGAGGATTAACTTCCCCACTTTTTGTTTTAGAATGACTGCAGTACAAGACACCTGGGCCAGTAAGCAACTGCAAGAAGCGTTAAGGAACGGAGAAAAAGTTAGCCGACCCAGTCAGTGCATGAAGATTTACAAATTCTGTCCGTATACCAGTCAGATGATGATGACCTTGTTAAGGGTGTTTGGAAGATGAAACCTAAGATAATTTTAGCGATGCTACCTCTATTAAAAATATGCTCAAAATGTTTTAAGTAAATATACATATTACAAGTAATATCCCAGTTATTGTCCTGGTTACCTCGTTGTGTGTCTTTTGGACTAAGCTCCGCCGAATAAAGATGCTATTATTATTATAATAGTTTAGTCTGTGGTAGGTTTAGGAATAACCAACCAAATCAATCTGATTTCACAGGAACAACTGAACTACAATCGAAATCTGGCATTTTGATGGTTTATAGCACTAGCATGTCCGTCCCCCCCCCCCCTTGAAGGGTCTGAAGATTAAGAAATTAGTTTTATTATTATAAAATTATTAAAATAGAAAATATTTCTGCTAATTATTTATGAGAGTTTATAGTTTATGTTGCTTATGCCCCCCCCCCCTGAGGAGCCTTCTGAATCCGCTTATGGTTTACAGTCTATGATTGTAGAATTAGGCAACCAAATACACACTCAGGCGAGTGGTATACGGTCACTTATGAAGACTGTATCGTCCAAAACTATGCGACTTAAGTCGAAAAAATATTGACAATTTTTGTGGAGAAGTGCATAAAGGAAATTAAAGCAAAAATTGTATATGGTAAAAATGTATTTCGAAATTAAGCTAGTGAAATAAATTATTGAAAATATAACCCATGCCGAAAATAAATTATTAAATAAATACTTTACAAATAAAATTAAAATACGTCATAACAATTTTGCAAATAGTTCCTGAGATTTGGGTTCATTTACAGGATCACGTAAACAACGTTGACGCATTACAAACTAATTCCAGTAAACCAACATAATTTTAGGAAACGCATTGACATCATGGAAGAGACACTATGTGCCGCAGGTAAGCAAGAATAATAAATACACCATTCACAATTTAAATAAGTTAAATTAGTAGTTTTTAAAAGTACGAATTCTTCCATTTATATAAAAACTAATGAAGCGTTTTTCCTAACTTAAGATGTATTTCAATTTTTACCCTTTTTGTTTTTCTTCGTACTAGGTAACGGCTCGCCTGACGCTAGCGATAACTGACTTTTCAAGGATAGAAGTTTGTCCACCTCGGGTTGCCACACTGACTTTTCTGCTCCACCTTGTTTCAATTTTCTCACAGCCTCAGCCTACAAAAAATAAAACGATTATTGAAACATTCGATGCTTTCCTATGTCTTATTCAGATACAAAAACACGGCATGTCATTTTAAGAGATTTAAATAAAACTAACTTGTTTGTCTACTTCATTCTGCAGGGTTTTAATGTTGCTTGGATCCCCTTTATTATTCTGTTCACAATTTTGCGCCAGTTCCAGTTTCTTTTTTAAATTCAGCAGAATCGCAACCTCAGGCTGCCAGACTGGTTTGGGGGCTCCGCTAGTTTTTAGCGCTCTAACTTTTTCCGCCTATAAAAAAAGGTAAAGCATACATACGGAGGATTGGGACAAAGTGATTGTTCTATAAACCCAAAAAGAGAAAGAATTGTCTATTAACCTTACCTGTTCAGCAAGTTCGGCCTCTACCGTTTTCAAATCGATATTATTCACCGGGGCTGCGGCGTTAGAGTTGTTCTTCTTGGCCGCCTCTAATTTTTTCTTTAAATCCAACAACGTTGCTACCTCAGGCTGCCAAACCTTCTTGTCGGCACCGCTGGATTTCAACACCCGTACTTTATCGGCCTAAAATAAGAAGCGCATTTGCTGGACAATGGATAATAACGGATACAGAAATAGGAAACTTCTATTGTTCAAAAGACAAACAGAATCTAATGTTAGAAACTAACATATTCATAGATAAGAAAGTTGAACTTCTTAATCGCCGTTATTTTCCACAATATTACGTGCAATAGATTAATTTTTTATATCTTGTTTTGTGGTACATGTGGTGAAGAACTAAGGTTGGCAAATTTGTTATCACTGAATGGGAAATCCTGAACCAACAAATACTCCGACCACTGCTTACCTCATCTGATTAAGAGACTGGTAAGAACTTTTATCAGCATTTATTTCACAGCGTAATATCACTTCAGTACAAGGAGCCAGCGTAAATACAAAAGAAGAATTATTGCTATCGGTACTCAAAATGATTGCCAATATTCTACTCTTGTGCTTCCTTTTACAATAATAATAATAATAATAATAATAATAATATTTATTAATCCAGTAAAATCAATTTTGACATAGGACAAGGAGCTCTCTGCCTTGACTATGAAGTTAAAGCGGGTGGCTGCACAACCTATACGGATTTAGGATATAACAAGGTGGTGTCAAAATACAATACTTTATTTCAAACCCAGACCCAGAAGGTAAGAAAATATAAATAATAAAAGTATTTAGAAGGAATTAACAATACTGGAGCTCCAACAAGTGGGGGGAGTTATGCATAATTCCAGTAACTTTATAAACAGTATTTATGGACAAATAACCTTCATAAAAGTCACTCCTTTTTCTCTCCACACCGTATATATATTTTTTAGGTTAGCTGGGAAGGTACACGCAAAATACGATGTATAACAGTAGAAAACCTAACCTAACCTAACCTAACCTAACCTAAGCGAGAACAGCACTGGCGGAACTGCAAATATCGAGGTTGGCGGAGTAGGACATTATTTTGTGAGGATCCAATTGAAGTCTCAAGCCTCGAGAGGGATGGACTTTAATGTTTCCATTTACATTGAGTAAAACAGGAAACTGATTCTAAGCACAAGACACCAACCAGGATAGACGTTTGACAGTAGTCAAGAGAAACTGGGTCATAATAGCTTTTCTAAATATGTCAATGCCAATAAAATAATAAATTGCAGTCCTTTAAATGCATTTCTTTTAAACTTCTATGATTATAAGTAATGTAATTATTGATCCAAATGGGAAAATAAATAAATTATTATTATTATTATTATTATTAATTATTATTTAACACTATCCCATTCCTCCACGATAAACAGATGTCGTGATATAGCCAGTTCAAGTGGATCTCACCGAAATATATTTTCGGTAAATTAAAATATGTGGCAAAAAGCATCTTTAAACACGTTACTAGATTTATTTATAAAAGCCACTACCAACCTGCTTCGCTACCTCAGCCTCAAGATTTGTCACATCAGCATTGCCATTCTGTCTGTCAAGTTGAGTCCCGGCAAATAGTTTCTTCAATTCCTCAACTAGGGCCGGCTCGATTTTGTCAAATAGCGGGAAGGGTTCACCCAACTTGTGACCGGTAGGAAGAAGGGTGACGATCTCCAAGTTACTAAAATTATAATTATTATTATAGTGATCGAAATGACTGAAGGAATAAAATATGCATGTTTGCTGCTACAAAAAAAAAACATGAAGTATTTGTCTCTATCATCATTGTTGATAAATACATAATCCTATTATTATTATTATTATTGCTTACCTTGGCACGATAACAACATTTGAGGTATTCAATTGCTTTTTCAGACTGGCGCTAGTATTGGGCATGTACGGCTGCAGCAGCGTCCCCAACAAACAGGCCAAGTTACAACAGATTCCTATGATAGTGCCAGCCCGTATTCTGCAACAGAAAAAATATTTTGTAGGAACAAATTGGTGATGCGATAAAATTTTCTACTTACTTATCCTCGTCGGTTCCTTTATTCAAAACCCAAGGTTGATTGGCCTGCATGTACTGGTTCCCGTGCCTGGAAATGGCCAAAATATGCCTAATTCCGTCTCGCAGCTTGGCTTTCTCTAAAGCTGCCACGTACGCCTTCAATTCCCTAGTACACAACGCCAGAAGGGTATAGTCGTCCTTGGTGGGTTTCATCTGGGGGACGGTCTTATTAAAACTGTTCTTCGCAAACACCAAAGCCCTAGGATCAAAATTAACGTTGTAACAACATGACGACCTCTTTATGATTCTAGTTCACCTGTTGATGAAGTTTCCAAGGTTGTTAAGTAACTCGGAGTTATTTTTCGTTGCCAAATCGTTCCAGCTGAAGCTGGAATCCTGCGACTCGGGCCGGATATATAACAAATAAAACCTCCACACGTCGCTGGGTATCCCGGTACTCTGAGCATCGGTGCCAAAAACTCCTACTCCTCGCGACTTGGAAAATTTGCCATCCTCGTAATTCAAGTATTCTAAAAGGAACAGAAAATAAGTTTTTAGGGACCAACAGATGTGCAAACGGCTCACCTGTAGCCATGATGTGCGCAACTGTGACGTAACCTCTACTGGCACCAAGCAACATGGACGGGAAGAGAACAGAGTGGAACGGCACGTTATCTTTGGCCATAAACTGGTACAGCATAACGTCCGTGCCTTTCGCTGGTTTCCACCATAGTTCGTAATCTTTCGAGTATGCCTTAGAGATAGACATGTAGCCTATCGGGGCGTCAAACCAAACGTAGAATACTTTCTCTCTGAATCCATCTAACGGCACAGGGACGCCCCATTTTAAGTCTCTGGTTATACATCGGGGTTTCAAGCCCTCTTTAATCCATGACTTTGCTATGACTTGAGCGTTGTGCGACCATCCGGGCAAGGAAACTTTCATCCAGTGGTGCAGAAGGGGCTCTAGCTAAGATTATACATTAACTAAATGTTGCTACTAAACGCTTTGTTGAATATTTACCTTCGGTAGATCTATAAAGAACTGATTTGATGTCTTCAGCTTAGGCGTGCTACTGCATATTTTACATCGAGGATTTTTCAACTCGATGGCGTTAACCAGCTTTCCGCATCCGTCGCATTGGTCACCTCTAGCATCTTCATAGTTACAACCAACATTGGGGCAACCGCCTTCTACGAAGCGATCAGCCAGATACCTATCGCATTTTTCACAATGTAACTGGTCCACGGACTGCGTAAACATGAACCCGTTACTGTTGAGCCGAAGGAACAAGTCCTGACATAACCTGCAAGACGTAAGTGAAAACGTGGAATTGCCTTTCAAGAATCGAAACTTACTCTGTTTGTTCCGGAGTCGAGGTTCTCCCGAAATAATCAAAACTTATGTTAAACCACTTGTAAATCTCGCTGTGTATTTTGAAATACTTGTCGCATATATCTTGGCACGACAGACCTTCTTCTAACGCTTTAGTCTCTGTAGCCGTGCCGTATTCGTCCGTCCCGCAGATGAACAAAGTATTGTTGTTGCAGAGACGAGAGAATCTCGCAAAAACGTCAGCTGACAACACACATCCGATAATATTGCCAAGGTGAGGTACGTTGTTAACATACGGTAAAGCGGAGGTAATGAAAACGTTCTTCTCCCCTGGGATGGGCAATCTGCAAGAAAAAAAAATAACAACTAAATACAACAGCAAATTAATTGCTTGCTATTAAACAGATTTAAAAACAAAAAATTTACTTACACCACGGTTTTGGGTTCTTTCAACTTAGGCAACTGCGTTGAATCTCTCCGCCACGCCTTTTCGGCAGCTAACAATTCCTCTTGAGTTACCGCTTCTATGGTATGCTGTGGAGAGTCCTTTTCCTTAGTTTGCAGTTCGTTTGGTAATATAGGTATCAAATATTTTGCACCGCTTAATAAAGCGCTGTAAGATGCTTGACCAGGTTCCACTTTAAAATTAGACGTGGCATCCTAATGTAAAGTTTACAAATTAGAAAATTCACTCTACAACAGTATCACGTTTCTTACAAGAGTTAAAGGCTAACGGAATATTAATTACCTTGAAGTGAGGATCTGTTTCCAATCTTTGCATCCACGTGCCGATGTTCGGTAAAAGAGATATATATTCTTTAGAAAGATTTGGGCATTTAAACAAGGGATATAGTGTACTCCATATGGCGACATCAGCGCTGGTTATAAAGTCCTTAAAACACAAAACGTAGAACTACAACACAATAAATACTGTAAAACTCACCCCGATAAGGTTCTTGCCAGTACCCAATAACGTATTCAGTTTTATGAGTGATGAGGCCAAGTTGTTTTTAGCGGTTTCATTTTTTAAAGAGCCCCCAATCGCACACGCAAGACTGGGGGATAAAATTGTCGCCTCCCATTCCAACAGTTCGTTAATTTCATAGAATTTGTCTTCGGCAGCAGGATAAAAGTAACACAATGCCGCATTTGGAATAAAAATTGTTTGCTCATTATTAATCGCTAGATAGGGCAAGTGCTTTGGTTCAGCAAGCGAGCGATCTGTAACAGACGAAAAAAATTGCAATTTTAAACTGCATTTCATCATTTCACACGTGGATTTCCCCAATTACTCACCATGCAGGTTAACTATCTTTACTTCGCCCCCTGCTTTTGCAAAATTTTTAGCAATAACTATCTTTAATGCAGCAGGATTGTTCTGGTTAGAATATATAACGACCATGTTGATTTATGTGAAAAAATCATTAAATACCTTAAACACCGGCACTTCCGCAATACGTTTCGCCACAGGAGCGATACCGTGGCACATGCACCAACATCGACGAATTTGACATTTGACACTTGACACTTGACAGACAGGTGACAGTTAGCAGAAACACATGGCTGCCAATTAATTGACGCACGCTTGAAATAAAACCAAATAAAATTTATTTATAAAAAATGTCATCAACCAAGTCTGCTTCCAATGTATTCGGCATGTTAATTTATCCAATAACAGGCAGGGCGGTGTGTAAGAAGTCTGTCTTTCGTTTTCACAAAATAAATAATAAATCATTTATTTCACCTGTACTTTTTTATCTGCAAACCTGTTTCCTTGGCGCATGTGCAAATCAGAAAATATCAATCAGAATCGCGTGGGCCGCCATTTTGACGAAGTGCTTTGTGTTCAATGGCATCGTAAGACTATTGCAATGATTAATTTACGTGCCGTAACATAATCAATTAACAAGAAACTCCTGATTTTTCAAGGTAAGTGAGTGAGCATCATTTTGCCGTTTCTTGTGTGCTTAACGGGCTTTATCAGGCACGTAAAAACCAAAAAATGCATAACTTTTTTAAACCGCTTTATATGTTTGTAAACAATTTTAAACGTAACAAAAAGTGGAAGAGCCTCTTTACCTTTGAATTCTGTTATGGATGCGCTCGTCAGATTGCACGGAAAACAAGGAATATTTGGTTTATTTTGATTTTTGACAAGGCGGGAATGGTTTAGACGCCTACTTTTCGCACAGGAATATGTGCCTCATAAACAAAATCAATAGGGATCATTTTGGCGTATTCCTCGGAGTTTTCCGAAATAGACCTACCTAACTCTTTTTTTCTGTTATTTTTGGCATCGAATTATCAAGCTTATAATTACGAGAGCGGCTGCTGCAGTTGTACTATCTAAATTACATCATTTCTCATTAAAATAAAATCAATAATGTTTTACAGGTGTTAACCAGTGTACCTAATATTGAATTTGTAATTATTCTCTGGAAGGTCGCCGGATATTATTCTATTCTATTTTGGGCGCAAACATTTTTGTTTTAAAAATTGTATATTTTATTATGAAACGATTTAAAAATGCTCCAAATAATTTTTGTTTATGAAAAGTTGGTGTTTGTGAGCTAATGATTTTTTTTTTTAATATAAAGAACCCATATTTATTAAGATTTTTACGACGTTTATTTGAAAACTGACAATACCTATAGCAAGTAATAATAATATAATAGCGAACAAATTATTACTTCAATAGTTCAATGATGTATGTCTGTGAAACACCTGTAGTTCTTTAATACACCACACCGGCGTTTGTGTGAGGTAGATGGTCCATTGTTTTTTGTTTACTTATTAGTTTGACAGCTGTCAGATACGATGATAGGTTAGGTTAAATGTCAAACTCACCTTACTGATCACGACATTTAGGATGAACCTGCTGGCTGACTTACAGGTTTCTCGGGTAGTGCAAATATTTTGCAATAAAGCTCGCCTGCAAATTGCGCTATCATCACAACCCCTACAATTTTAAACGACACAATAGGCAAGTGATGCCCCACTCGAAAGGTCTTCTTTCTCTGACCAACAATAAATTTCAAATTCTATCGATTCATTTTCAAAATTCAAGTCGCCCTAGTTGGGGTTATTATAACCCTTGTCTTAGGAAGGCTAATAGCATGAAACAATATCAATTAAAGTTTATTCGAATTTGTTTACGTTTTAAATTGAATAATTACAAATAATGTTTTGAAAAAGCAAATACTAAGTTGTATTAAATTATAATAATATGTTAACTTTATATATTTATTCTACTAATTTGCCATCGTCTGGTCTTCTATTATTTTTTTTTACGTAATTACTTTGCTATAAATATTGTTAAATATGTAGTTTCCGTTAATTTAATTAATTTATTCTGTCCAATTAGAGGTGTATATTTAAGTAAATCCGCTGGACCGTAGTCCGTGGGAAAAATTGATAGACGTTTAAATATGTTTTCTTCACCAGTATTCACAGTTGCTAAGCTGAGCAAAGAACGATTCGTTAATAAAAGTTGTCTTCACATCGACTGTTTTCATTTACTTAGTATTGGACCAGCGAATTTTGTTAATATTCATTTCATAAACTCCAGATAAAACTTATAAAAAAAAAACAAGTATTGTATGGGACATTTTTATAGACCAGCTCCTTGTAAAAGGTGTACTAATTCGTTCCAACTATATATTTAATTAAAATCTATTTTATTACAGGATAAATGGGTAATATGAACAATGTGGCTCCGAAGCGAAAAGCGCAATAAAAGCATACACAAGTTCTCGTTATGCACGAACAAAAAGGTGCGGAGAAGCCTTCGTAAAACCGGATGGGTCCCGAAAACCAGAACAGTTTCCCTGTACAAAAGTTGCATTAAGAACGCCAAGAAGAAGTTCGGAAAGGACAAGGCCCTGCAGAAAACGGAGAAGCTGTCGGACGAATGTAAAGAGAATTACCAGGCCCAAGTAGTCCCGGAGATTTACGACGAAGCGACTAGCGACAAAAGCCTCGTAGATACCTTGAATAATGTGTCTATTAGTGATATGTCAACACCAAATAAATGTTACGAATATTACGATGCCGGCTCCGGCACCTCCTTTGAAAAACCGCCTGAGCTGCTGCTGAATTCGGATCTCCCGAAAGAAATTGAATTCTCAACCATCGAGCTGGACGCAAATCTAGCCGTGAGCAGCACCCAATCGCTGGACAACGTGACTTATTCCGAGAGAATGCAGTTCCACGTTACCGAAAAGAAATCATGCGAGTACCAAAAGGACAAGTACTGTTACGGCGTGTTCGCCGAGAAAATATGCGAGAGCATGTACTACGAATACCCCCCCTTAAAAAACGACTATCCGGAGCTGCAGATAGACATAAACGATTTGAACAATGTCAACACCCAGGAATTCACCAACATGCTCGACGAAGAAATGTCGAAAACTGTAAACATGGCCAACGTCGTTTACGATTATGCCACCCTTTACCCGCCCAACATCACAGACAACCATATGATCACTAGCGTGCCATCTCCCGAGGTTGAACGTCTAGACAGGCAGCCAGAGCACGTTGAGGTTGAGGACACGTGGGAAGCGTTCGATCCGTACTTGTTCATCAAGCATTTACCGCCGCTCACGTTCGAGATGAGGTCCAAATGTCCGGCGCTGCCACTCAAAACACGCTCCAGCCCCGAGTTCAGTCTGGTAAGTCTAAGTCATAGATCCTTTCGTTTATCATTCTGACGTTAATTATAAATTAAAATTCTGTAGGTACTTGATCTGGACGAGACGTTGGTGCACTGCAGCCTTCAAGAGCTAACGGACGCCAGCTTCCACTTCCCGGTGCTGTTCCAAGATTGCTCCTACACAGTGTACGTGAGGACGAGGCCGTTCTTCAGGGAATTCATGGAGAAGGTGTCGCAGATGTTTGAGGTGATCCTGTTCACTGCCTCGAAGAGGGTGTACGCAGACAAGCTCTTGAACCTGCTCGATCCTGATCGCAAGTGGATCAAGTATAGGCTGTTTCGCGAACATTGCGTCTGTGTCAATGGGAATTACATCAAGGATCTGTCGATACTTGGGAGGGATCTCTCCAAGACCATCATCATAGACAACTCGCCGCAGGCGTTTGGTTATCACGTAAGTCGTCAGACATAGGAGTTGGGTTGCTTTTATATATTTACTGAAACTAAATTATTCTTTCAGCTCAATAACGGTATTCCTATTGAGAGTTGGTTTGAGGACAGGGGCGATTCGGAACTGATCAAGTTGTTACCATTTCTAGAAAACCTCGTGCAAGTGGTAAGTGCACAGCGTTAGATTTTTATTGTTTTCCTCACCTTGTAGATTAACTTGTCTGTTTCTTTCTTTTATTTTTTTTGTCGACTAATTATCGAGTCTAATATCTAGATTTTTTTTTCCAGAAGGAAGACGTTAGGCCACACATCCGGAATAAGTTCAAGCTGTTCAGCTACCTACCTCCAGATTAAGAATAAATTTGCGTAGACAATCTTACACAAACATAAAACAATACTCTGTACTTTTCGTTGGGATTTTTTGCGTTAAAGTACTGACTGACTTCTATGTTAAATAATTTTGTTAGGAATCTAAATTACGCAACTGAGGTGCCTTTTTTGGAGCGTCTTTTGTAGTTTTGTTGTCAGTGTTTTGGCCGAAAAGCGATGTTTTGGACGTTGGTTTTCACCAGTTACTAAATTCTAGTGCAATAATTGTGAATTTGTGTGATGAAAGAAATTTATTCAAAGTATATGAGTTTCTATATCTAGATAGGCAAATGAGAAAAAAAAATACATATTTATTGTACAGTGTTGGTCAGTATTTTAAAGAGTTGTATCGATATATATATTTAGAAATGAGAAATTCTTTTATTGAAGTGTATATAGGGGAACAAAATTTAGAATCTTAGAATTCTTGCCATAAAAAAAACAAGACCATAGAGTAGATGCAATACTATGCACAAAACGTATTTTATTTGTTGTTTGTTATATTTTAGAATCATATACGTAAGTATTATATCTCCATGTTGTACTGTTTTATATTTTATTACGAATATCCTTTATTGTTCAATAATGAAAAGCTTTATTGAATCCAAATAAACATACAGATAATTTTCTTATACTGGGCAAGTATACAAACTTCGGCTGTAATTTTCTATTTGAATTCGCTTCCATTTTTATATAAAAAGGAAAAATATCTCATTAAATAAAAATTTTAGAACCGCAAGGAACATTATTTATTTGCTTATTTATTTATTTTTTTATGTTTTATCTCGAGTGTAACAAAAAAGTGACATCTGAAAGTGCCCACATGGTCGAGGGAAATCCGACGTTTTCCTGTTTCCTTAAGCTCCGAATGCCGCTTGTAAATTTCTTAAAAGTATTTAGATCATTGAATGAAAATTTGTAGGGCTTATTGTAGCTAAGTAATACGCCACATGGTCTGCAATCAAACTAATTACAGGGCTATTGTGACCATTTCTTTTTTGCAATAAATCCTGGCAGTTTTGGAAAAAAAGTATATATATTTCCGTTTTAAGTTGTCTTGACTTTTCAGAGCGTTTGTTACGGGGCATATCAATTCTAAAACCTCCATTGTTATTAAACTTGAAATAGGAATTTCCCTCGACTATCCTTACAGGATTAGGAATGAACTAACTTGACTTTGTTTTAGATGTACAATACCTACCGATAAGGTAATTTTAAATATTTTTATCACCTACAATAATTCTGTATGTTCGATCTGTGTATCGTTTTTATATATTTAAAAGTAATGGTTTTTATTCTGTGAATATTGGTTAATGTACTTATTTGTATTAAATGGAATATGTTGTTATCCTTTTTGTTTCTACCAACAAAGAGAAATAAACTTTGTAACTGTTTATGTTTAATGGAGCTGTCGTATGGGGGTGTTTAAATCGATTGACTTTGATGTTGAGAGGAGGAATGATTTACACTTCGAGTTAGTACGCATTAGACACCCCTCTTTTCCCCCTATTTTTAATTAGCTGTTGATAACGGTTGTTAAGTGTATAACAGAATTTTTATTTTATTTTTATACCTACCGTTGGAAAGTCACATTCTGTTTCTGCTTTAATTAAAATTTAGATACATTTTACAGTGTTACTTTATTGTTATATAAATGTAATTTTTGTTTTCACTGTTATTTTCAGTTATTATGTAGGTTTATTGCAATAAATATTATTACAACTTATTCGCTTTGATTTATTTTTATTTTGCGTTTGCAAGGATTTACCGCAGCTCCTATTGAAGGTTGCCAAGAATAAGATCAAAATAATTGGCTTATGTAAATAAATAATAGCACAGGTCTTAAAGATAATCCTGTGCCCTGAGGGCCCTGTTGGAATTTTCTGTGATCTCAATAGAGAACAAATTATTGTTCAAAATAGTGGAGAATAAATACAACACTAAATAATTTGTATAACTGGTACTGTCGCTATAGACAACGTTTAAATACTAGCAAGACCCAATATGCAGGGTGTCCCACTTATCTTGCTCGTCATGGGTATCTTGGAAACGGTAACAAGGTAGGTTAAATGACACCAAATATAGAGTTTATCCAGGCTTACTGTGTGCAAAAATATTTTGGTAAAATCAACTCGTTTTTGTTTCATAAGCAAAAAACTGATTTTTTTCATTTTTCCATTAAAACACTTCTTTATTTCATTCACCTTTTGTATCTCTTACCATTTCCCAAGATACCCATGGTGAGCACGATAAGTGGGACACCCTGTATACAGGGTGTTTATTGTCCTCAAATATTAATTTAAGACGAAGACGGAAACTTTTCGATTGTAAATTACTGTACTTCTTCAAAATTATTAATGATTTTTCCTATTCCACATAGTTTTGGCACGGTTGTCCCTTATTGAGCACTTGGATGATATGCAAAATTTCATGAGATATGAAGAAGTTGTAGACTCAAAAACTTTTTTCAAAAATTTTTTCCATCAGTTACCTAATGGTAGTAAAAATGAATAAATATTTAATAAAGCGATAGCATAGTAAGTCATCCCCATATTTCATTTGTTTTTAACTTTTAAAAATGAGATTTTTGGAGATGTAAACTACCGCAATAATACAGGGTGTCCAGAAAAAGGAGGCCAATCCGGACGTTAACCATGAATTCCTTGAACAAAAATAATAGGACTTTCATAATGCCAATTTTCATTTTAGACTCGTTAAGTTGAAGCACCGCACCAAATTTTAAATAGATATCTTCTGAAATACTTTTTAAAAAATATCATTTTTAAACTTCAAACTTTGACACCCTGTATATCTAAAATAAAATATGGCATTATGAAAGTCCTATTATTTTTGTTGAAGGAATCCATGGTTACCGGATTGGCCTCCTTTTTCCGGACACCCTGTACATCTTTACTTTAGACTTATCATGCAATATTATATTGCTTCCGATTTAGCCAGAAAACTTAGTATTTCCAAAAATATATGTTTAGATTCGGAATAAAATTTTGAACGTACCATGGAGATTTTGCAAATATTTCGATTGTTTCTAACATATCAAGTTTTACATATTGCAATCTGAAAATTTGATCTACGGAAAATATGTAAGCTCCATTTTTCAATACTTTTTTTACAAAGCGTTCAAATGTGGGCAAACCTCAGGGCAAACTATCAATAAAAAGAAGTTCAAAATTAAAAGAATGCTGCTTTGTGCAGTCATATAAACATTTTTGTCTGTTGCAGAGTCAGAGTTGAATCTTTCTTTTTCCCGTAAATATAAGTTATTTAGTCTGGCTTATTACTAGATTATTTATTTAATTTATGGTACGCATTTAATACTTAGGTATATGGTTCAAGGTTTCCCCTTAATTTTTCGCTTTGTTAAAATTTATTTTCCCGTTTTTCTTCCACCCGCACCCCCACATCTTATTTACAATACTTAAGAATGGCTCCAAAATAAGGCAATTGATCACCCTCCCCCCACTCCACTTACTTAAGAATCACCCTGTATATAAAAATAAGTAAAGTAATAAACTTTTTAACAGCAACATAATTTCTTCGTGCCACTACTGTTTAAAGAGGATGAGTATAGTATCGAAAATATGAAGTAAAAGGGAAATTCCAAAGTCAGCCTCTAGGGCGCATACCGACCTTCAATCTAATAAATGTACGGTTGCTCGGGGCCCAAAGCGTCCCTGCGCATAGGTATAAAAATATTAGGGAAAAATCTCGTACCATTTGTTTTCTTTTTATTGCAGGATAAGTAATGCCTCTGTGTTTACAACATCTTGTTTTTGTGCATAATAAATAACAGTCAATAATGATCTACATCTGCATCAAATATTTGATATTTTTATCATCTCACTACGTTTCCTACATTCAACATCACTAAAAACGAGTAAAAATAAAAGATAAACACCAAATATGTCAGAGGTTGCCAAACATATAGTGATATCACAGTTAAATAATGATGTACGTTTTTTATTTCATAATATTTATTAACTGCTATTTCGATGATGTCAGTAGTATTTGCTTTTAGAGGAAAGCTGTTGGTAATGACCAATACAGATTTATCTTAAAATATTGATAATGCTCCAAGATTATTTTCATACTGAAACTATGAAACATTAATGCCAGTTTTCTTTTATACCTACTTCTATTTGGACACTTACTAGTCATACATATTATGGATAACTTAAGCTAGTGTCATTAATATGCATTCCAAAAAAATTAAACTCTACATTTCGCAATCCCACTTAGAACAAAGGAAATCACTTTGTATCAGTAGTTTCGTTTTCAGTTTACACTTGGTCCCCTTTTGGTAACAAAATTGTTCCTTCCTGGATCAAATAGGCAAAATTCTTGCAATCCGACCATTAAATAAATGTATGTTCGCATATATTAGGAAATAATTATTTTTATTTTGCGTAATTCTATTTTATAAACCACAATGTTCAGAGAATAAATTTAAAGTGCTATTCAAACATTTAGTCACAAGCCAAAATTCACTGGGCTTAACAACATTCCTTTATTACAATAACCTGACACATAAACAAAGGAGCTGGATTAAATTTTTAGCTACAAAAAAAGTTTTCAAAGCTTATAGTCGAATCGCAAACAAAAATGTAATTCAACTCCCTTGTGACCCCTCTGTAGCATTACAATTATAGCTCGGCCCTGTCTCTTAAATAAAATAACAAAATTCCCAGACCTGAAGTTTTTATTAACAACTAGCATATACATTTTTTTTTGTTATAAAATTCTGTCTTATTTCACTGAGACCTTCCTTAATAACTTGTCCATTTGTGTACAACTTGATAGCTGTGATATTTCTTAATGATTACAGTGAATCTACTACCCTAAATTTAAATATCAATCTACAATAATATTTCGCGACTGTCACAATTTTTTCCGAAGTCCTTAATAAAATCTATTGTCAACCAGTCTCGGACATAGCAAGTATCCAATCATACATTTATATCAGCATTCATTCTTTACAATTTTTGACAAAAGAAAACAGTAATAATTGTATTATATCACGCTTTATAAATGTTAAGTACCATCCACATTTTGAAGCCGATACAGACATTTGCCAATATTATTATTATTATCATTGAATAAAATATATATATATATATATCCGCTCGAGTAACGAAGTGGTATTGTTTATCCGTGTCGTCAGATGACGCCTTGCTCGCGAAACGTTTGTTAAAACATAAGTACATACTCATTTAGTTATTAAACAATTAATGAATTATTCAATACAGTACCACTTGAATTACTGAGCATAGGTACACGCAATAATTAATAAAAGTTACACAAAATAACTAAATATTGGCAAGGCTGAAAAATTACAGATAAGGCCAAAGTGTGCAGATGGTAATTAAAAAAACTACACATAATATGTAATTTATTTGATAAATGTCCCTTAATATAATATGCTACAGAGTATGCTGCAATTTCGAATGTAGCACAACACAATTTAATTTGCAGCATGGCATGTAACTAATAACCTGTCTGTGGGGAAGTTCACTGAGAGGGATATTTCTGTACAGAACCGTACATGACCGGCACATTGGGTTGCTGTCCAGGTTGACCTGACCACTGTCCTTGTTGGGGCATCACACAGTACTGTTGACCTCCTGGATACTGCTGGTATTGCTGATAAGGATAATTCTGCATGTATCCCCCACCGCTGTAAGTTTGTGGATACCAGTAGCCTCCGTAATATGAATACGGTGGAGCTGCTGACTGTGGAACAGCCGCGCCTGGCGGCATGGCACTCGGATCTGGGCCTAGTCCGCCGTTCTCCTTCCCCCAGAAGCATTTGACGCTCTGACCGTTTATTTCTGTATTGTGGATGCTCTCGATTGCATGTGTGGCGCTTTCCTTTGTAGCAAACTTAATAAATGCATAGCCCTTATCTTTAAACACGCGAATATCTTGTATCGTACCAAATGGAGCAAAAGTTTTATGTACTAGTTCATCAGTGAGACCGTTTGTGAAACCTCCACAGTAGACGGTCGTGTTAGTCGGTGAACTCTGGTTGTACACCTCATCAAAAGTAGGTTGTTTGGCTCGTTGGGAGGGCTTCTCTGTCCTTGGCGGTGGAGGTTTCCTTGTTGACCAGTTTGTGCGAATTGACCGGGAACCTAACCATTGTCCGTTCATCGCTTGGATCGCATTTTCAGCTTCGGCTTTTTTAACAAATGACACAAAGGCGTAACCCTTAGACTTCAACGTTTGTGGGTCCCTCACTATTCGGCAATTTGATATTTCCCCAAATGGGGCAAAGGCCTCTCGTAACGTTTCAGTCTCTATTTCCGGAGATAAATCTCCGACAAATATGTGATGGTGGTTAGATGTATCCTGTTTTGGTTGATTACCAGGACTTGTGGCCCAATTTACTTTCATTTCTTTATCTAAAAACAATCTTTTATTCATCGCCGCCAACGCCGTGGACGCTGACTGATGATTCGTAAATTCAACAAAAGCATATGGATCATTTCCGGGCTCCCTAATTATTTTACATCCTTTAACAGGGCCTATCTGTGAAAACAGAGTGCACAACAGGTCTTCTGACACTGACACGTCCAGATTGCCTACATACAGTGTTTTTGGATGACTCTCGTCCGACATGGTGACGCCGGCACAATATTACGATAAAGAACTCTCAGCACAAATTATTAATACCCTTATTGCACATAAAAAGTTTTTTCTCGTCCTTGGAAACTACTTATATTTTCACAATCTCCTTCAACAGTAAGATAACGAATTGATGACAAAAACTGGCCAACTTTTATTTTCTGGAAGTCCAGCTGTCATTATCATCGAAAACGGTCAAATGAGAAACGTTAAATATCCCTAGAGCCCTAAAATAAAAATTACTATGCAATTTTCTTTCTAACCCTTTCTACGCTATATTGGTAAAATTCTTACCTGTTTCTAATGCACTATCTCGTCTATTTTGCACTTACTAATATTAGAAAACTGATTAGCACAATTCCACTGATTAAAAACGATTTAGTACATCTGGGGATTTGTTTCTCTCAAGTTACACTACGAGTCAACAATCAACCCAACTGTCAAAATCTGAACAGATGCTTGTGCATGACGCATTACTTTGGGATGCCGAGGCCAACCTGACAAAAATGAATATCACTAGTAAAATAATTTTAGGAACCAGATACTCTTGATCAACGTAAAATAAATTACCTTTATGTTCTGTGACGTAAATGATTCAAGGTTGAACGGTCACAGTTTGTAAAAATATGTTTATACGCAAGACTAAATACCCAGTGACATGACACTTAATATTTTCTACCTAGGGGCGTATTAAAATAGGACATTTTGGTTAGTGATGGGCATAATCGAATGATTTCGATAATCGAATAGTCGGTATTCGAATGATTATAGCAATCGAATGGTCATATCTTTATCCGAGTGTATGCTCAATAATACTTATGCCATATCTATCATATAACACGGGCTCTCGAACTTTCGAGTACCGACGATTTCGTTTTACTGCGTTAGATATTAAGAAATTTTTATTTGTTCATATGTACAAAATATCAACCAATAATTATTTCAAAGTCCTGCACACGTTCAAATCCAGACCCACCATTCCTTCCAGTTTGCTCGAATGCTCGATAATTTAAACTGTTCATTCAAATTATTTCATTTCGTATCACGTTTAATTCGGTTGACAGCCATTCGAATAAAATCATTCGATGATGCGGCGAGTTCTCCAGATATCCCGAATTACATGAATAATCGAATGAACAATGAACGATTATTTTTCATTCGAATGCGCCCTAACTGATTTTGGTTGGTGACACTGCTCATGAAAAGTTCACCAACCCTAACCTAACTTAAAAATCCTAACCTATGATCCTAACAACTAACAACACAACATGGTAGATACATTGTAATAAAAACCGTATATTTTAGTAATTATGTATTAATTTATACACAATGGAGCAGTTTAGAGACGCCCATTATTTTTATACACCGTCACAGGGAAATATTTACACCATAACTGACTTAAAACTAGCTAACGGATCAACAAAACTTCTTGTGGCCTCTTTGAAAAGGGAAATATTTTGTTTCGAATATCAAGAGTCCTCAATAGGCTCTCTGGTGCCTACCACTAAAGAAATTTCCTTTACGTATATACCTAGTAAGTGAAGTACTTTGTCCCACTTATTTTTTTTTTGCTATTATTTACCCAAAATGAACCAACAAAGTAATATGTGTATATTATGGCGGTTTGCCTGGGAAATAAATTGCGTAAGCATTAAACGATTTAAACTTAAATACTGGACGTTCGAATGAATTATTTTTCGGCTGATCGTATTTATTTCAGCTATATTTCCTCCCTAATTTTGTAAGCTATCAATGGTCACTAATTTTTGAAATGTATACTTCTCTAGATGGAGCAGAAATAATATCACTGGATGCTTTTAATAAATCCTCTACAAAAAACGAGTTCGTTATTGGAATTACTATAATAAAGGTTTGAGAAAGTTATACGATTAAGTACCTATACACCTAAGTATTTAATTTTAGAACAGCAACGATTCTGATACTCTTGAGACCTATTTAAATATATACTCGGAGTGGGAAGAAAACGAAGATTTTGATATTGAGAATATAGCACAAAACTGCTTAAACGTAGAACTGAGCTTTATACCGTACAAGCTGCTACATACATTTCTAGTGACCTGGCAAGGTGACCACCTTTTAAAAAAGGAGGTACGGTGATAATTTACCTTACCATATGCATTCAAACGCATTATTTTGTTTTTAGATTGTATTCATTTTGTCGGGCAGCGACCATCAAGTTCATGTGTACCGTGAGCACTCGTCAGACCACGTCTATAAGGAGATAGAGAATAAAGATTACTTTCCCGAATTTATAAAAACCCCAAGCCCTGTTGTGTGGATAGACGTTTATTATACCGATGATTATACCGAGTAAGATAATATTTATTTTACCCTGACCGAGAGTACATATGGAACTTTTTATTTGTAGAAGGATAACTTCTTTCGCCTGCGAATGTGGGTACATAAAACTGTTGAGGGTTGATACTAAAACGAATAAAGTTCTTCACAATTTTTCCACAAAATTTGGTAATTACGTATCGAGGGTGTATATTTTTCCTGAGAGTAACTCAGCGACTAATTTTTCGGAGCAAACAAGTTGTCTTATAAAGTGCCTTGGTAGTGTCAATCGATCAAGCAGTAAGGAGGATGTTGGGAAAAAGTTGAATTTAGTTGTCATAAATACTATTTTACCGGCTGTGATATTTCAGTAAGTAATCAAATGATTCTTAGCTGTTAAAATATTTTAGAAATATATTTGTTTTAGTGATGTACTTGAATTTGGTCTATCGGACTACGCCACCCTCCCGCGCCATGACAGCACCAGTATTTTAACGTGTTGCGAAATTGCTGACATCGACTTTGATGGACAGATGGAAATACTAATCGGAACTAGTGCAGAAGTAAGTCATATATGTTTTTCACTTTTCTTGTGTATTTTATGTCGCTCACGTGTGAAGTTTTCTATAAAAGACAGCACAGGGAAGTCGCTTAAGTCTTGTTGCTAATTTCAGGAAATAATGTTGTTGAAGCGTGATAAAGAGAGAGGCTGGTGTTTGGAGGAGCTGAAGAAGATCGCAGCCCCTATCCTAGGTTTAAAGTATCTAGATGTAAGTGGAGATGGTGTTAAGGAACTTGTAGTTTTGTCAATGAAGGGTGTGCACGTTCTGCAGGTAAGATCAGCTGCCAGCGAAAATAATACTTGTAATATTGTGGAGACACCTTATCCTGTATATTTAAATTTCTGTTCCAGCATGATTTCTCTTGCCTACAAAAAGTACTGGATGCAAAGATACAAAGTCTGACCTTGCCTAATATAACGGAGCTCAAACTATAAGCGTGTGCCACAGTTGTTCATGTGCCTTAAATGAAATTTTCGTGAACTGTAATCATTTAACTCGAAATAAATCGACAGTTGCTTTGGTGGTTTCAATAAAAAAAACGACAAATGATGTTTAAACATTTTTATATGTGTAAATCCGAAGAGCTGCTTGTGTATTTGTTTCGGGTTAATAATAATATATAGATGTTTATTTTAAATATTGGCGTATTCTTAACTAGTTAAAGGATGTTTTATCATGTATACCAGGGGTGGGCAACCTACGGCCCGCGGGCCAACTGCGGCCCGAGAAAGTGCTTAATGCGGCCCGCTAAAATCTGTTTTAAATACATAAGAATTGGCCCGCAGATCGCAGAACTCAATATAACTTTTAATTTTGGTATCGATTCTTCAGACAAATTGGCAAATTCTTAAAAATATCCTTCACTGTTGTTCCGCGAAATTCGTTCCTCGTCCTAAAAAAAGCCCAGAATTTTATTACGCGAGCGAAAAAAAAAATTTCTGGCCCGCGTCAGCTAGTACGAACTCTGACTGGCCCAGCACCTAAAAAGGTTGCCCACCCCTGATGTATACATTAGTTCAAATATTTTTTATATTGTTTGATAAGTGTCAAATTATTTCATACTTTGTATAGAAACATAAGAAGCCATGACTGACCTTTAGTATATCTATGCTCTGTTAGAGTGTTATATGCAGGACGCATGATATAGGAAACCGTCTTATGATGCATTTTTTAGAGCTGGAAGATTTTATCCTGCCAAAAAAAAAAAAACTATACGCATGATAAAGGTTTTCCATATAATGTGTACTATTGTGATCACACTGTATAAGAATTATTTTAGGAAATGAGAGGTATTTATTTTCATGTTATTTTTTTTATATGTACCGTAAAAGGCTGAATTATATTATATTACTTATGTGCGTTGCGTATAGGTACAGAACGTTCAAAATAATTAAACTTTTACTAGGTATTCAGTAAAATTTGTTTAAAAAAATCAGAGGTTTGTTATTATTGTCCATTATCAAAAAAATTACTTTTACTTGCGAAAATGAAGCAAAACTAACCAACAATATTCCGATTGGGCGGCTCATAATTACTGCATCGATTTATCTATTGGTAATAAATAAATAAATGGGTTGTGTAATCCTTTTTCTCCAATCTACGATGTTACGTAATTAATCTTTTTCTGGAAATATTACTTCCTAGTAAAGGTTTACATGTTCTAGTTTCGTTCACTTCTATTTGTACTTGAGATGTATAAGGTAGGTTTTAAGATGGTTTGTAATTTGTACTTGGTTTAAAGTTAATGGAGATGTATATTTTTTATAAAGCAAATATATTAGCTACCAAGTAAAATTATGGCTTTTACGAAATACTTTTCAACTTACTTATATAAGACGTAAGTATTAGTATAAAGAGCATCAATTATGGGCATATATCAACTATGGGCAATAAATTATATACATTCCAGAATGAAATTACTTTCGTTTCTTAACTATAAAGAGTTTGTCCTTATCAGTGTGATGATCAAATAAATTAGAAGTGTATGAACTAAGTAACGTTAATCCATGACAATTATATATTGTCAACTAATAATTTTCTCTAATTGAGTATATATTTTTTTAAATCAGTTAATTAACATCAGACTATTTCTGTTATCATTGCCAATCACAGTCGCCGGAAGATAAGTTTATCAATGCATATGCAAACAGTAAACACTGATATACCTCACTGGAAATACCACTTTTGCGGTGTGAAAATCTTTAATATACTTATATCGTAAACACATAATTTTATGTTCATTCGAAAGATCTTATCAGTTGGATAATATTTTCTCTCTCTTAATCTATATATAGAAACAATATCTGCGAACTTTGGAGGTTCCCACACTTATTCACTTGTTTGATATGGTGCAAGTTAATAATTCGTATATATAAATTGTGGAGAAAATATACATAAAGTATATGAAACAGGTAGAGGTAGGATATTTTCGAATTTAATCAGCGCAGGTGTCTTGTTTTCTAAAATTAGTTCAAATGAATCGTAGGTTAGCTACCAGAGTTCATTGGCGTCGTAAAAATATTTTCCTAGAGGGGTCGGAAATCTAAAATTAGTCCTGATGAATCGTAGGTTAGCCAATGGAGTGCATTGGCGCCGTATAAATATTTTTTTATTATTATATTATATTTTATAATTTATAAATAAAAGCAAAGCAGATGCGATGATTCCGCTTAATATTTTAACAAGGTATTCACAAATAGCCGAACGCCGTCGGTGACCCTCATGGCCTAGTTGGTTAAAGCGTTGGGCTTCCACGCAGAAAGTCCGGGTTCAAATCCCGCGTGTTCCTCAGGTTTTTTCATTGCTAATTCTGTTTGGAAACAATCAAATAATGCATTAACATAAAATTAATTGATTATGAGGCTAATTAAAACGCAAAAGGTCGAATTAAGTACGTTAGTTCTCTTATTAAGGGGCAAGTGAACATATTAGATGGATCTGTAATCCCTGTGTGCAAAGCAGGTTGTTCCATCGATGATGTGTGTTTACGGCGTACATTCGTCTTAAGCGTTGGAGCCAGAATAATCATGTCGCAACTCAATGCCCGGGCAATCCGCATGCACTAGTTCGAATTGTACTTACACGAGGTACCTTACTTAGGGAGAAGTAAACATGAGGATGTAGAAAATGTAATCCCGGTGTGCAAAGCTGGTCGTTCTACGGAGGATTCAAGTTTACGAATAGTAATACAATCGACTGGAGCATTAGGGATCCTATCAGTGAAAGGTCAGCGCTTGGAGGGCCACCTATTTTTACATCCTTATACAGACATTTATTTTATCATTATAAATGACGATATAAAAATATCTTGAAAACGGTCAGATTTAGGTATAGGAATAGCTGATATTACTCGAAAGAGAATTGAATTCTGCTACATAAGAGATAAAAATATACAGGGTGTACCGTTTAAGCAAATAAAAAAAATTGAGTTTGAGGTCTGATAAAATTCACGTCGAATATGGGACAAATAAAAGAATGTATTTTGTATAATTTTGAAACAATCAGGATCAGAAGGCGATGCATGTCAAAACGTATACATAATAAATAATTCAAATAGAAATCTCGTTATTTAGGAATTAATAAACTACAGGTTATAAATATGATTTCCAACAAAATTTATGGCCTTTTATCGTTTCTTTTATTCTGTTAATAGCGAATAAGAAAAAATACAAGGCTACGGTAAATCAATATGTATAATAAATTTGTCTGGATTGATAACCTCATCAGCAATCGGATGAGTTAAAAGCATAAACAACCGAAATTTACCTACCGACAAATTTTTTTTTAATGGTAAATACACTCAAATTCAGCTATACATCTGCAACGAAAACGTCTACACTATCATATATCAGAAATCAAACAATGAATATACGTAATTACCAGAATTTATGCAGTGTGTGTATATCTCTAAGGCCCTCCGCACATTAAGCTACTAAAAAGAAACAAGTTACAAACTTTAATCACCTAGCAGTTACTTATTAGTCACTGCCATGTATTTCAATGAGCATCCGCACACAACGCTACTAGTTGGTAACCGGTTTGTAACACGTCGGTAATCAGTCACTCTCAACCCGACATGCAGAGTCACTTGGCGATTTATTTCTAGTTTCTTTTGTAAACAACTACGCAAAACGGCGAAAATGGCAGAACAATCATTGAATTTAAGACTAGTAGAAGAACTTTCAGTAGCGTCGTGTGCGATTCATAATTTCTTTAGGTTCGATTTCAGTTTTGCCTCATACGAACACAATTCGCATTTAAACATTTTTTTCTAATTTTGACATAAAATTACACTTTTCAAAACTGACGTAAGTGTCAAAACGTTCTACTTTTCATCACCAGTTAGGAAAAGTAAAACTTTTCCTAACTGGTTAGGAAAAGTTCGTTACGTCACCAGTTATGAAAAATAAAGAACCTTCAAGAAGAAATAGAAACAATGTATATTCAAAACATGATGCAAGTTTATAGGAATTATTATTTTTTAATTATAAAATATTAACTATAATTTGTAAAATTTGTCAAATTAACTCCTGAAGAAGTTTTATTTGTTGAATTTGCCATATTATGTGCTGCATTATGCACTAAATTAATAACGTTTGTCATTTGTCACTTTTGACATTAACATTAAATGCGTAATGACAGAAACAAAGGTAACTATGATTACAAGAATATTTAATTTTTTATGACTTTTAAACATTTTATTTAAAGAATTTTAGTTTTAGATGTTTAAAATTAGAAAAAATCTTGTATGTAACACGTTACGAAAAACCATTTTGTGTAACTCGTGTCATTTTGCGGGAACTCGCTTTGCTCGTCCTGCAAACATCCACTCGTTACACAAAATAAAGTCTTTTGTAACTGGTTACATAAATAGCTATTATCTCTCTCCTGAAATCTAAAAATATGTGTTACTACGTTTTCCTATGTGAAAATTATCTAGAAAATAAAAACAAATGCAAATAACTAGGTAAAACAAAAAAACGTGTCATTCCATTAATTTGCGACTTCAAATAATTGACAACCACCTATAAATAATTAATATATTAAAAATAAAGAGTAGAGTAAATAAAACTGCACGCTAATTTAAATTTTTTATTAGTGAATCCAGGCACAGATAAATTCTTTTTGTGGGGGACTATAATAGCTTAAATACTACCAACTACTGCATTAAAACTTATGCTACATATTTACAAAATACATTTAATAAAAGCTGGACATAAAAAATCATCATAATAGTATAATAAACATGTAAAAATCAAAATGCATAAGAAATATAACACCAACAAATAAAACAAAGGCGAAAATAAGTTATGGAGGAGAATATTCTCAAACGTTTGTTGAAACTGGTTTGTTAACAATTTACGCAATAGAAACAACTATGGAAAGTTCTTAGGCCTTTTTCGTTAAAAAAAATAATAATCGATAACGTAACAGACTTAAGTTTCATTTATTGTTTGTCAATAAAACAAATACATATCAATCCGGCTCACTCGGACACTGAAATGTGTCGAACTGGACTCAACCGTTAATATCTGTAACCAACTTGGATTAAAATTAGGCTCCCAGTGTGGTTAATTTACTGGCAGAAATACTGACTCTAATCTAAAATGTGGTTAGCACTGGACCTTGTAAAACTGGGTAGGTCAGTATGGCTATGAAATAGTTGAAAACAGTTACATTAACTTTACCCTTTAACTACTTGTCATAGCCTCACAATCCACAATTATTTCCTTAAACTTTCAATTGTTTATTTAATAAAATAAAAGATAAGTAACAATAAATGTGCGTAACCCTAGCCACCACTAGATAAGTTAGTTGATGAATGACAGGTTTTATTTCAACTTTTCGACACAATTTCGTTGGTTTCTGAATAATCAATCGGTAGCATTTTTTCGGTGTACATAACCAAGTGATTAAATGGAATATTTAAAAATTACTTGACTGCAATGTTTTACTTAATCGATTGGGTGGCGATATTTGTCAGCCTTACTATTGTTTACATGTAAAATAAGGTTCGTAGTTTTCGACACTGCAACAGCTACAAATTGTGAGGTTATGATAGGGTACTTTTAAGTTATACGTTATATTATAGAGATTGCACTCTCAACGGCTTAACTGTTGCAAACCACCACAGTACGGATATCCAGTAGTAAATCGTATCATAACATAAATAAAGGACGATTTCCAGCATTTACTCTGTACAAATAACAATAGTAGGTCAATATAATATTCTTAATGATAATCTAAATCCTAACCAGTCTTAACAATTCACACATTTGCACTTAACAATTAAATTACTGCAAAATATAAAATTTCCGGGGACGAGACCGAAATGAAATGATTGTTACAATGTAAAAAATCTAATCCCTCATACAATTTCAATTACTTTAAATCAAGTGCAATTATTATGTACAATAATTACAATTTTATTTTCACTATATCCTCTCGACGAGTACAAAAGAAGATACTTATTATAAAAAATAATAGTTGTTTTTCATCTCAAACATCTAAGTGTACAAAATACTTCATCATTTGCTTTCATCGATTATGTTTCCTATAATTCATAAATATGGCCAGTTACTCCGATTATTTACAGTAAAAAAAGCAAAAACAAAGAGGGGAAAAAGGGGACAGATGATTAACCCTAGCGATATAAATAAAGCTTTGGTAAACTAATCTACAAAAAATAATCACTCACACACAGACACGCCACAACAACGACACAATTGTTCTACATTTAACAAAATTAATCCACGTTGTCTTGGAAAATCAGCCGCACGTAGCCAGGAGACCCGGACAGCGGCGAAGCGCAGAATGGACAAACCGCATGAAATCCATTCGTGCCGTGTGGAATCGCTACGTTCGCCCAGTACCTAGAACCAACATATAGTTAAATTACCAAATGTGCCTTTCATAAAAACAGCCGTATACAGATGAACGATATATACCTATCGCTAACACTTACTTCACAGTTTTCTCAGTAGCCATGTGTCCGCAAGGATTAAACGCAAACGTTGGCGGTCCAGAGTCCACATAAAACGCAGGCTCCAATCCCATGAATACCTTTCCGACTGGGCCCAACTGGAAAGAAAGTATAATTAATGGCAGAAGTTTAAAACGTGCAATCGAAAAGTTGGTCGACTTTAGTTGATGTCTGCAGGAGGGAGGAAGGGGCAAAAGTCCCATAAAAAAAGACTAAGAAAATTGCATGCATACCTCCATGCATATAGGGCATTTTCTAGATCCGGTATCCTTGTCCTGGCCCCAATCGTGCAAACCCTGGACGTGTCCGCAATTCAGATAAACGTAAGGTTGTTGTTGATTTTCGTTGGGCGACACTCTTCTGGGTATCACCAAAGTGTTCAAGCCGACTGGACACTGTGGCCGGCCGGCATTTATTTCGTCTATTTCTCGTTCTAAATCTCGTTTACTCTAAAACGGAAATAAAAAGTGACAATTGGATAATTTTTATTATTAGTACTATCGTTACTTACAGGTGATTTGGCTAATCCTTCGGCAGACCGCCACAATAAAGTAGCGCCGCATAAGTCGATTAACGTGCCATCCTGCAACACGTTTGTTGCATCCTCAACCTTAAAAAAATATTAGTTAGTATTTTTGTCGCATTTTCTCCTTTAGTCGCACACACAGAAGTCCACACGGATTCATAGACGTCTACAATTTTTTCCCTTAGGGAAATTTGTCAAGGCTGTGGGGCAAAATATAATCAGTATACTGTGGCACAAAAAGCTTCTGCAGCGAGGAGAGACCTCCACTTACAACACCAATAAGGGAAAAAGACGTTTGCAACTGCTTCCCATATTTAGACACCGTACATGATTTACACCCTTCACGTATACCATAAATAGCTGAAGAAACTTACCACTTGACCCTTTTGCTGTGCAGACCTTGACTCTCTTAGGGAAAAAACGCCACCACCGACCGACGTTTCCAACCAGTACCCGCATTTCGCTTCGCCACCGCAGAAGTTACCTCTGGGATGCATAATCAGGACACCATTTGTTGTAAGTCCGTCGATCTCTCTTCCGTTCTCTTGCCACTTTGTAGCTTTTTCCTGCAGAAATTCGTGTGTGTTATTGTCGATACAATAAATGTTTTCTGATACTTACCCCTAAGAATATATTTCTAGACGTATCGAAACCGGCAGCGTATATCCTAGCTATTTTTGGATTGGTTCTATCACATAATATCCTACAGGCAAATCTCGATATCGTACTCTGATTCACTTTTATTTCTCCAGTTTTGTCTCCGGGGATCGTGTCCATAACCACGAAATCTATTGGAGATTCCGACGACCTACCAATCTGGAAACAAAAAAACGTTAGTATAACTGGGTTGACAAAATGCTTTCCGAGTTACCTGAAACATGTCTGTGTCCTCATCTGTGGTATATTCTACGATAACGGCGTGGTTCCTCGACAGTGTATATGATATAGAGTGTTGGTTGGCATCTAGGATAGCTTGCGAGGAGTGTGGAGTTTTAACTACGTAGTGCCTCGATCGTTTAACACCGTTGGAAACTGGTCTCTTACTCAGCATGAACTTGCTCCGTCTCCTGCCTCTGTCCCCTTGAGGTAAGAAACCGTTATATCTGAAATAAAAAATCTTTTAAGTAAAAAATACTGGCAAAGTTTCAGCTCATTATAAAACGCTGTAAACCAGTTTAATAAACATAGGTTCGGTAATGCTTCATTTTCAAGTGTCAAAATGTTTTTGAAAAAATAATTTTTTCGTAAATATCTTATTAATCTTTAGCCGATTTTGTTTAAATTTGGCAGTGTTATTTAAAATTAGAATTATTAAGTCCAGTGGCGTCTCGGAAGGCACCTGAACCAATATTTTTGACAAAAACAATGTGTGTGTCACTGACTTTTTTGCAATTTTATATTATTTTCGCATTAAGCAACTAGAAATACCTACAACTTTTTTCTTTCTAGCATTTTTTGCATCTTGCTTCGTTTTTGAAAAAAATAAATAAAAACCACTTATTATTTTTATAATTTTTTTATTGTTCTCTCAGGGACATGCAATAAAATGTTTTCAAAAACGAAGCAAGATGCAAAAAAAAGTTTTGGTTTTTTTTTCAAAAAAATTTTGACACTATCTTGAAAACGAAGCATTACCGAACCTATGTTTATATTATCTTTTCGTCTTAGAATCACCCAAATAATCTCCCCTTGAGGTTTGGCCACGTACTTAAATAACACCCTGTAGGTATAGTTTTTATTTCGGAATCCTTTTATCGCGTGACGTAGTAAAAAATTGTGCCTCGATTTTTGCACGGAAAACAAATTACGAATTCAACATCAATTTGTTGGGCAACGAATCTGCGATCAAGGAAGCGTTAAATACATCCCAATTTGCATCAGGCACCGTTACCAATTTGTCAATTTTGCGTTTTAATTATACATTTCCGACCTAATCTGAGATCGATAGACTCGCAGCGGTGGCACGCCATTTTCAAAGAAAGCATCGGCTAGTTCGTGCGCTTAACGGAAATAATGGAAACAAATTAACATACTGATACGCAATCGGTATCGAGCCATTATTATGATAATTAAGAAGTTTTACTATACACCTAATAAAAAGTTCCATTGTCATTGTCATTAGCCTTGTAGGATCAATCACCGATAACGCGATTATCCCAGTGTTAACTTATTCTAAAAAAATATTTTAACACTGGATTATTCACAACGGTACGTAAAACGCAGGGTCGGCGCTAGCGGTTGCGAGGCCCGGGCAAAAAAAATTAACTATGAAAATAATAAGTATGCCCGCTCTGTATTATAAAAAAATTAAAGAATGGCAATGGTAACAAAGGACGTCAAAATATGAGATCAAAAAAAAATCCTGTACATTTTCGTCTACAATTTCAATAAAATTAAGTGTCTTCTCTTGTCCCGCGTATGTTTTATTTGCAATGCATCGCCCGTTCTACGACCAACAAAACCGTAGGTATCCAACTGCAGTCATGTATGCGGACGCGCCACAATTATCGATTGTGTAATTAATTATTAAAACTCCACTAGACTTTTTTGGCAAGCGTTGAGCAATTGCTGTCGTAAAAGGTGATCCCTTAAGTTGTAACCTTTGACGTAACTAATTTTCTGGGTCACGACAAGTCACGTAGATTAACTTAATCGGGTTAAGTCGTACGGTTATTTAACACCTCCGCGGCGGAAGGTCACGCACCAAAAAAAAAAAAAAATTTTTATGACGGTACGATATTTTTTTTCCTAAAGTTTAACCAAAAAAGAGTTCGTACAATACAATTCAATGACGCGTTAGTCATGACCTTTGATCTATTTAAGTGCTCACATTTAATTTTTTTCTTCGAGGAAAACCCACAAATGTACAAGTGGAACGATGTTAATTATTGCCACGGTGACGCTTCTAATCTATCAGGAAACCGTAAAAATATAGATAAAACTTGCCGCTCAAGGAATTATTACCCACAGACTCGAAACATTTACCATCAATACATAAATAAATGTCATTTAGGATAAATAATTTAACGCCGATATATAAATAAATGTCACTTGCGATAAGTATTGCGTAACTCGGGAATGACGCTAAAAATGGAAACCAAAGTAGCAAGGAAAAGAAAATTTTTGGTCGTATGTGTTACCACTCACTGCATTCACTGCAGTTATCTCTGTCCCCGCTGACGTTTAATTAGTTATTCCAGGCAGGCGGCCACCCTGGACGACACTGAGGGCAAAAAATTACATTACGTCTGTTAAATGCTCGTGATTATCACAGGGGGGGGGGGGTGTCAAAAGACGATCTCGCCCGGGTGGTACCTCTGCCTACAACTTTCAGTTAAATAATTTTCTTCTACGGGCAATTGTTTTAAAATTAAAAAATAAGGTTATGAGAATATTACAATTTTTTATGTTTCCTGGATTGCCCAAGTGCCGGATGTTCAAACACAAATTCCCTAGAAAAAAAATGCAGGGTTTCTCCGCTTCTAATTTTGCAATGATTATATATCATTAGCGACTGTGAAAGTCGTAGAAAACGGAACAAATTACCAACCGTGGATTATGGCAATAACAATACTGTAATCATCCACCTATGTACTTACCCTAAAATGACTAGTTCACCATATTTGATTATTTGTTTCGGTTTTTCTGAGTTGGCACTCTCTTGTTCCTCTAAAATGGGAGACTCGGTGCCATCCGATCTGCAAAAAAAATTTTATTTGTAAAGAAGGAACACCTCAATTTTTTTTATAAACATTATAAACCACAGGAGCAGACATACAGGGTGTCCCACTTATCGTGCCCACCATGGGTGTCTTGGAAACGGTAAATAAGTTTTTTTCCATTATAATTATCGTTAGTAGGTAAAAAAATTTCATTTTCTTACAAGAAAATGGGATGTTCCGTTTACATACTTCTCGTTATCTAAAACATGATAATATCTACATACAAATAATTTCGTGGTATTACAGTTATTTTTACTGCGGAATTTTGTGACTTCCAATTTTTATAAGAAACAAAAATAATTTTTGATATCTGCTGATACGCTTTTTACATGTAGCCCAATCTTCAAAGGTAATCTTACGATATAATATGTACTTTGAATTTCAAAAAGAACGTTTCTAGATCACGCCTAATTGGAACTTCCCCAGATAACAATAATTACCAAAGCCAAATATTATTTTGCCGCAATGTTATTACATTTCGGCAAACCGATTACCAAAAGTTTTATGCATCGCACACTTCTGAAATAAACCGATATTTACCAATTACTCGCGGCCGCCTTTGATATTCCGGTTTGTTTAAATGTAAACGCAAGTCACGTGGTCGACAATGGCGCCGGATGTACACAAAATGGCCTAATCCTGAGTACAAACTGTTAATTGATAATAATGAACTGCATAGTTTACGAGACATTTTGTCATTAATATTCCATAATTTTCAAAATCAGGTTGTTCTCGAAATAGATTTTTTTTCAAAACAGGGCACTACATACGTTATTAAACTGTTTACTTAAAAATGAGAAATTCATAATAAGGGGAAAAAATTGAGTCCGGTTCTGCGCAACTCAATATTTACACAGGACCGTACTCCATATTTTGGGAATATTTAAATCAGTGAGTTTTTAAATATTTCTTTGTATCCGATTGTATTCCGCTTTAACTGACACATTTCCGAATGATCATAACAGAATTTTATTCTTCGCTCACAAAAAAAAATTGTACATCGCAATCCACTTGGCTGATTATATCCAAGCGAAGTGCTAATGAAAGCCAATAGAATGCCCTCTCGAGATAGGTACATACGATTATCAGTGTTACATAAATTCCTAGCATAATTAATCACGTTTAACAAATGTCAAGGAAAAAATTGCAAATCCTATTTTCAAAATGTAATCCTCAACCTCCGAGGTCAGGGCTCGTTTACGATCACGTCAGTGCACAATCGATTTATTCCAATTTACAACCGATTGTTTCAAATTCTAAATTACATACCTGGCATAAAAAACCCTAGGCATACTAACAAGGCACAGACACCGCATATCGGAACCACACACATACGTTGATATATTTTTTTTAACAAAACACTAACAACAACAAGTGACATCAGTTTTGTTAATTGCGCTGTTTTGCGTGAAGTTCGTTTATTTATCACGATACAATAATATACTATATACACAAGCGAACAAAGAATAGATAATGGGATACCCACACAATTTACAACTACGAAAACGTTACTTTTTTATAAACAAAATGATTAACAATAAGTACACGACGGTCTCCGCAATTACTATCTAAGCGTGTGTACACAACGGATTTGAGGCGCAGTGGCAGCGTGCGCGCGACACGAAAAGGGGTTATAGGATTTTTCCTTTATCTACACTTGGTACAAAAGAAAAACAAAAGACGCATGCCGTTTGACATTTCTATGAAGTCTTGTTCACTTTTGTTGGTTGAGAAATAGAGAGTGCTGTGACTTGTGGCGCAGCGTTTCACGCGCCAGGCAAATTTTGACGAGACACCCGGTTACCCGGTTACCTACGGTCGGTTGCAGTTTGACACGTTAGACAAGTACAGACCTGGGAGTGATATTTTGTTTATTCTTATTGCTTGCAACTTATGTCCGTATAGAGTTCCCTCGTACACCAATTCGGTTCATGCGATGTCAAAATACGCGCAGGCGAAAAACCCTCGGTGAATGACTTATCCGCGCCGGGAACGAGTCGCTCAGACATACGGGACCGCTTTTTCCTCACATTTTTGCGTTGCAATATCAATTAAACGATGTTAACGAACTCTCCATTATACATTGTTCGAGTCTTTATTGAAGTAACAAAGCCTACGCGAGTTTATCTTATTCCCGTAAACAAACAACGTAATTTCATATCGAAATGTAATTTCCCAACGCCACGGCCGACGTCTACATTTATTATTCATCGAGCACATTATAGTAGAGTAAATAGCTGCTTCTATCGTGTCATCCCGTTTGCACTTTGTTGCTAAAATGTGAGACCCACTTTTTATCATTCCCCATCCGTTAACAATGCAAAATCGAGAGGTCGTCAAAAAATCGTACTGTACAGGGGGTTGCTAGGGGTGGTTTTTCAAAAATTATGAAAAAACTTTTTTTGCGTTTTGTACATCCATGCCACCTGGTCCATCATCTACTGAAGTTTTATGCCAATATTTTAATAAGAAATATTTTTTTTTTAATTTTAAAATCGTCATGTACAATGCTTTTATATGGAGCGCCTAATTATATAAAGTCTCGCCCTGAAATACCACAATTGTAATATCCTTTCTAACGTCCTAACTCGAAAACCTTTTGATTAATGAAAAAAATCACTTCTATAAACGTTGTAGGTCAAAGATCGAGGATTACATTACTTTTTTCAGATTCTAAATCCGATCGATAGTTTCGTTAAAAACTTACAAATTGTAAAGCCATGTCGTGGCGGTTACGGCCGACATTGGAGATGCTACGAAGGTTCACAATACTGTGGCGAAGGCAGTCAAAAAACGACTCTAAGCTTCGGCGCGTTTGTAAAGTCGATATTCGCCTATTATCGTGCAAATTCTGTGTTTTAGAAGCGTTTTAAATGTCTTCCGATATTATTTTATTAATAAATATTTAATTAAACAACTTCGATGTGATTTTTTTAATGGTAATCAAATTTCCCTTTGATTTTTTTCAATAATGATAAGTAATTTTAAATAGCTACACAAAAATATAGGCAGGTGGCCGGTATCTTACACAAAAATATAGGGTAGGTAAAGTTCATTTCGTTTCTCTTCCGCAGATAAAAAATTACCGACAAAGGAACACGTGCGGCGGCTTCAAAGAGGCCGCGTTTCTGCTTTATAAATGCGGCATTTTTTATCTGCGGAAGAGAAACGAAATGAACTATAGTAAGGTACCTACCTACCTACATAAATTAAATAGTGTAAAAAGTAAAAGTTGAATATATTAAGTTAAGTTTACAATGACAAAAGTAATGATAATAATTAATAATAATTGTACTACAAGTGTAACGAATTACAAACCCTTAACTAAGAAAAAGGGGTTCGATTGGGAAATATTTACTATTTTTGGTCATACATTTTTTGTTAATTCATATAATACTAAAAAAAACATGAACTTATAATATGTTAAACTGTAGGGAGAGTATAGTTTTGTGATTTGTGATCTGTTTATATACTTAGCCGAATCAAGTACTTTTACCTTGCAAAAGGTATAGGAAAGTTTATATTTGGTACGATTGTTAAATTGGGAAATTATTTAAAATCCCAAGTTTTCGACCTTGGGGGGTGCCGCCTATTGGTTTTAAGGGGTGGAAAATTGCTTTTTCGCGATTATCTCGGTATCGGTGCGAGATTTTTTATTTGCTTGTTGTGTAGCTATTTTTGTTTTTGTTTGTTTCTTTTTTTATTATTATATTATGAAATTATGTATGATCACTTGGTTTAGTTATTTAGGTTAGGATACTCTGAAAGAATTTTGTATAAAATTAGTGATGTAACTGTAAATTTAGGCATGTCCTGTGTTACATCAATAAATAAATAAATAAATACGATTGAGGTCATGATAAAAAATGTGGAGGGTTTTCTATATTTTTTTCGAAACTTTATTTGTAAGGTTCATAGTTTTAGAGCTGCAGCGCGTAGAAAGTAAGCATTTTCGTCAATTTCACGGAAAATTTTATTTTTGAACAAAATTTACAGCTGTTTATTAATTTCTTACCCTTATTTGTTACTCCTTACCACACCACCACAGAGGTAAACTAATAGGGCGCGTTGTTTTTAACGTGATATCCCCAGTAGGTATTATCCACGAAGCATCATGCCGTTGAAGATGATTAACACTTTTTTGAACTTCTTATATTCATTGATGGGCTATGGGAAGACAATAACGAAGAAAATAAAGATATACCTGAAAATTTGCCGATAAAAGATTTTAGTTCGTCAGAGATTATAAACTCTTCTTGAGAATTTTCCTCTTGTTCTTCAGGAGTGAAAGTGATTTATTCTTCTGAAGCAGGTTAAAAAATGTAACTTTACCTTTCTTTATTATAGAGTCAAGACTTCTTGTCACTCAGTGATTTATTCAATTCAAATATTCAAAGATGATAATGTTAAGATATCATTTGTGTGGGGGGAAAATTTTTGGTTGAACTTTACAGAATAAATAATGATGCCGTCACTTTAAATGACATTTTATTACATTTATTACAAAAAATTAATATATACATTGGCCTCTTTGCCTCCTACAAGCGATGCTGCACGATATCATTCTTTACGGACCTACCATCAAGTTTAATTAAGGTACAACAAATCGAAAAATGCAGAATGCAGTTGATTGGGGTTGGAAGAGTAGTAAATTTTGTCCTACTCCAATATTTATGATGAAAGATCCTGCACCTGAAATTTTATTAAAATGCATTTCATGTAAATGTAAAAAGGGATAAATAAATACACCACATGTAATTACGACCCCCTTTATCCCAGAAGGCTCTAGAAGAGCCTTTGATGAACCACCTGAAATCAATCAATTTCTCACTTTACAAATACTAAATGATAATGGTGGTGATGATCTTGAAGAACAAGAGGAAAATTCTCAGGAAGAGTCCATAATCTCTGACGAACTAAATTCTTCAACATTAATTAATCCAAAACAACCGGGTCTATCTCAAGGAGTTCGAAAAAGTCAAAGTTTTAATCATTTTCAACGAGATGATGCTTCGTGGGTTATGCCTACTGGCTACTGGGGATATCACGTTAAAAACAACGCGCCCTATTACCATTCTACCTCTATGGTGGTGTGGAAAGGAGTAAAGATTAAGGGTAAAAAATAATAAACAGCGAGAAATAAATAAAAAAATAAAATTTTCCGAGACATTGACGAAAACGCTTGCTTTCTAGGCGCTGCAGCTCTAAAACTATGAACCTTAGAAAAGAAAGTTTCGATAAAAAATGTAGAAAATCGTACGTTCTACATTTTTTTTAATCGACGTATTTCGCACCGATACCGAGATAATCGCAAAAAAGCGAATTTCCACCCCCTAATACCAATATGGGGGCGCAAGCGGCATCCCGCCAAGGTCGAAAACTTGGCATTTCAAATAACTTCCTAATTAAACAATCGCACCAAATATTAACTTTCCTATACCTTTTGCAAGTTAGAAGTACCTATTGATTGGGCTAAGTACTTATATAAATAGATCACAAATCACAATGTATTACCAAAAATAGTAAATATTTTCCAATCGGACCCCTTTTTCTTAGATATGGCTCCCTTTTAAGGGTTTGTAATTCGTTACACTTGTAGTACAATTATTATTAATTATTATCATTACTTTTGTCATTGTAAACTTAACTTCATATATTCAACAAAACTTTTACACTATTTAATTTATGTAGGTAAGTACCTTACTACCTACCCTATATTTTTGTGTAAGATACCTGCCACCTGCCTATATTTTTGTGTAGCTATTTAAAATTACTTATCATTATTGAAAAAAATCAAAGGGAAATTTGATTACCATTAAAAAAATCACATCGAAGTTGTTTAATTAAATATTTATTAATAAAATAATATCGGAAGACATTTAAAACGCTTCTAAAACACAGAATTTGCACGATAATAGGCGAATATCGACTTTACAAACGCGCTGAAGCTTAGAGTCGTTTTTTGACTGCCTTCGCCACAGTATTGTGAACCTTCGTAGCATCTCCAATGTCGGCCGTAACCGCCACGACATGGCTTTACAATTTGTAAGTTTTTAACGAAACTATCGATCGGATTTAGAATCTGAAAAAAGTAATGTAATCCTCGATCTTTGACCTAAAACGTTTATAGAAATGATTTTTTTGATTAATCAAAAGGTTTTCGAGTTAGGACGTTAGAAAGGATATTACAATTGTGGTATTTCAGGGCGAGACTTTATATAATTAGGCGCTCCATATAAAAGCATTGTACATGACGATTTTAAAATTAAAAAAAAAAATATTTCTGATTAAAATATTGGCATAAAACTTCAGTAGATGATGGACCAGGTGGCATGGATGTACAAAACGCAAAAAAAGTTTTTTCATAATTTTTGAAAACCCACCCCTAGCAACCCCCTGTACAGTACGATTTTTTGACGACCTCTCGATTTTGCATTTGTAACGGATGGGGAATGATAAAAAGTGGGTCTCACATTTTAGCAACAAAGTGCAAACGAAAATCTTTTCTAGAAGGCTTTTGCGGGCTGGCAAACTCTACTATTACTCGAGGATCTTCAATTCGGACGCTTAAAAACAGTGGCGCACGTATCCCACAATTTCTGGCGGACGCTGTACGTGCATGCCTAATCTGTTAATGCCACCGGCCGATAGCAAACGGAAACACTGGGATTATAAATCAATTAAGTCGGTGAGTTTATGTTTTACAAAATTTAATCGACACAAGCGAAAGAATTCGTGCGGAGGATTTACGACCTTGTTTGATAATAGGCATGTGAGATTATGATTAGGACGCATAGGTATTTTACGCACCTGCTATATCGAGCGCTCGCTAAGTTTACTGCGCAATTCATCTACGCATAGAATAAAAAAAATTGGACCGCTGCCAGCTTTTTATCTGTTCTGTTCAGTCCTCTCTCAAAAATTCACCTGACTTCCAGTAGAACATCTTTGGCCTTTATATACCTAGAGATATACCTTCTAGAACAATTTAGGTAATCCTTTAGAACATTCCACAATAATTCTTTTGTTTTCTAATTTAGCTTCTGGGATAATGCATGCTTTTTAACTTGAACGCATCGCATAATAATAATAATAATAATACAAAATGTTCCATGAAATTAAAATAACGGCAGACTAGTCGCCATTATTTTGATTGAAGCGCGTGCAAAGCAAAACGCCCCCGATGGGAATAATAAAAATAAAAAGTGTGCCACGGCAATACCCTGGTGGGCAATGATTTCAGCGGTGTGTTATTTGTTTATTAACGTTTTCCCGTAAACTTTGTCGAGCACGCTCGATTAACTTTATGGCGTAACGGTGAGAGGCAGGCGACATGAAATTTGCCACGGAACAACCGCACTATTTTATTAGTTATTGTTTTCCGCATCTCAAAATTATAGAAATGGTTTTACGAAACGAAATAGCAGGTAAAATATTTCGACCTTGATTAAAAAACTGCTTGGGCATATAAAAACGTACACAAAAACTCACCCTCTAAAGACAGTTTGAAAAAGAATTCTACAATTTTCATCTAATATCGAAAAGTCGTTACACAACTTGAACTCTTATTTGTTTTTTCTGCTCCTCTCTCTCTGTACCCGTCTTTGTGCACTCAAAGGGAAACGAAATTAAGGTATGTTTATGACTTCACTTATCTAACGATAATAATTGGCTTATTTGTTGTTACAAACGTTAATTATCAGATTGAAGTCTAAACAGATTTGCACATAAAGCGTCTAGACGTTCCATTTAAAAAATTTGCATGCGTAATTGCTTCGCCCAGGTAGCATCACATCCATTTGCTACTTGAAATAAACAAAAGTTCCTAAAGTCCGGATCGGAATGTCTAATTTTAAAAAACTTGCAACTTTTAAATTAATTTTGTATTTCTTACGCAGGGTGTTTTTGAAAATCGTGCGCTTATTGAAAAGGCTGATAAAACACATCATTTGTAACAAAAACTTCTTATAATATTTTTTCATTTTACTTACGAGACAAAAGATCCGAAGAATTAGGGAAAATAAGTTCATATGGCAACCGTGTAATACAATGTTAAGGCAGTACCGGCTCCAGATTAAATTATCTGCAGGACTAGTCGCGCGATTACCACGTAGACCTTTTCTTCCAAGTAAAATGACTAGAGTGTTATAAGGTTTTTTTGTTTAAAAAATGATGTGTTCTATCTAACTCACAATGACCAAAAAACCGGAAAATGTGGCCAAAATATGAAGGCGGTAGTATATAAGTTTTTTGATTCGTCAATTTTCAAAAAACAAAATGGCGGCCATTTTTATTAAAAAATAGGAGATTTTTGTCAAAAGTGGGTTTCAAAGGGTTTTTTGGGTCGCTGATTCTGTTTTATTTGTCAATTTTTCAAGAAATAAAATGGCGATGGCTGATTTTTTTATAAAATATAAGAAAGTTTGTATGAAAACGAGCTTTAAAGGTCTTTTTGGGTCACTGATTCCGAATTTTTTGTCAATTTTTCAAAAAACAAGATGGCGGCTTCATAATGGTGGATATTCTTATTATGAAATAAGAGATTCTGTCTGAAAATTGGTTTTATAGGGTTTTTTGGGTCACTGATTCTGAATGTTTAGTCAATTTTTCCAAAAACAAGATGGCAGCTTCGAAATAATGGATTTTTTATTAAAAAATAAGAGATTCTGTCTGAAAACTGGTTTGAAGAGGGTTTTTTGGGTAACTGATTCTGAATTTAGTGTAAATTTTTCAAAAAACAAAATGGCAGCTTCGAAATGGCGGACATTTTTAATCAAAAATAGGAGATTTTTGTCTGAATTTTTTGTCAATTTTTCCAAAAATAAGATGGCAGCTACGAAATAATGGGTTTTTTTATTAAAAAGTAAAAGATAACAGGTTTTAAAAGGTTTTTTGGGGTCACTGATTCTGAATTTTTCCTCAATGTTTCAAAAAACAAAATGGCGGCTTCACAATAGCGGACATTTTTATTAAAAAATAAGAGATTTTATCTGGAAACGGGTTTTCAAGGGTTTTTTAGCTTTTTGATTTCGAATTATTTGTGAATTTTCCAAAAAACAAAATGGCGGATTTTCTTTTAATAAGAGATTTTGTCTGAAAACGGGTTTCAAAGGGTTTTTTGGGTCGCTGTTTCCGACTTGTTTATCAATTTTAGAAAAAACAAAATGGCAGACATATTTTTGAATATAATCATACCTAGTTCCAATTGAAAAACCTAAAAAAAAAACTTGTTTCTGCGTACCACGCGTTAAAAGTTCAAAATGGCAACTTAATTGTTAGGATCTTGGCAAAATACATTATTTAGAAGAGGAATTAATTTTACGAACGAGCAAATGAAAAAAAGACAAAACCCGAACGCCATGGAACAAAACTCATAATAATTAAGAGCCTTTCGAGAGGGCTCAACCGCCACGTACAAAAATAAACCTATAAATAATCGATAAAGCTAAACAAAACTTCTAGGACTCGTAACATATGGGTGGATATTACGCAACCTATAACCTTTCTCAAAACGTTCCATGTAGCGAAGATACTCTATATTTATCCAGAAACTAATTAAATATCATTCCACTTCATTTGGTGTACATAATAAATTATTTCTATGTGCTCCCGATGTATTTTTAGGCGTATAGGTGGCTGAACAGATCCTTTGGAATGTTACATCTTTTTGTACAAGGTGAGCACTGTTTTCTTTCTTGCTCGACGATAAAAAAATTTCAGATTCGACTTCTGGGAGCGTGAGGCGAGAGATTACTCTCACCATACACGGATATTGAGTGTGTGTTCGTTGTCTTTAAATATGAGTAGTACGGTGGGGGGGGGGGGAGGGGGTTCTGTGTGGTATTAATAGTAAAATAAAAAACAACTGATGCTGCGACGTGAAAAAAGAACACACTTGGACGTTAATCTGAGGAATTTGGCACAAGAATTAATAGTATGCAAAGAAGCGAATCCAAACGCATTCTCGTCTGATAAATGGCGCGTGTATTTTGATACGATCGGCGCCGGCTTTCTCTTCGCCTTGAAACGTTGAATTGATATAGAAATTGCAGTTTAAAAAATGCTAATGTATGGATAACTTGACATAAGTTCATTCGAACTAATAAACATTCTAATCGCGCGGTTCGGCTCGAATTACGCATTTCGTTCCGTACTTGTACGGTTGACGATAACGACGCTGGCTCATCAGTCCCAAGATTGGAGAGGGTCATTAAATGATTTATTGGAAACATATTTTACGCAGGATTGTTATTGATTGCCAAAAACCTGACGCCGCTCCTCAGGTCGCAGTCGCTACAGCAAAAAATGATCAAAAGCACATGGTGCCCTTGATTCTGTTTTTGTTGATCTCTTGGTACACCTTCCAATGCAACGCATAATATTATAGCGAATTAAAGTTATTAGAAAGCCGTTTAGTTTTGTCAGAAAAAACTAATAAAACTCGTTTTGGACCTGCAGAGCAAGACTTTTTGCTCTCCCAGCCCAGCTATCTTGATTGATGGGTTGGTTGGTTGCTTATTGCAAATAGCATTAGACCGTGACGCCAGATGAATGATCCGTGCCCTCTTGAGATTTCACTAGGTCGTAATCTAACGTCTCTTGTCTTGTCCGTTCAGGAAATTGTAATACAAATATTTGTCTATTTGCTAGAAGTTTATCAGCTGATAATGTAATCTGTATTACAGGTTCGCCGTTTCCACACAATCAAGATCCGGCGAGATTATTTTAAGAAGCACTGAATAGGATCGTCATTTCCAAGTCTGCTGTATCGAGAACAAGCGACGTTATCAACCCTCGTCTACCGAATGAAATGGAAAACGTAACGTTTAACGTGATTTTTTCCAGGCGGAAATATACCTTCTTTATGATGAATAATGCAGCAGTGTCGGAAGAGGAAAACACCGGGCAGGGGACGTTGCCGAGGTAGCGTCAGTAACTGGTGAAGGTGCCGAAAGAAACCCCACAATCGTACCGGATATTGAATTGAAATCTACCCAGTGATTGACGTTCGGGGTGGACGGCGTATTTTAATATTTTCACACAATTATTGGTGGGCTGTTTTTCTGATCGTATAAGGTGCCTGTTACGCTGTTTTATCAAAAAAACGTTGCTAATAAAATAGTTGAACAGATGGCGACTTTCTCTTGACAACGACGAAAATTTCTGCATTAGTAAAAACTGGTTTTAAGTATTTTGTTTAAATCGCCACTATTAATCCCAATATCCATACTAGGAACTTTAACTGATCGATTGCTGGGAACGATTTTTGTCCGCGTTCATAAATCAATACGTTTATCTATTTTGTTACTCAAACATGCGATATGCGGCACTTAAGTGATCTAATATTTATTGCACACACACCTATGTGTGTTCTAACGTTGATAAATGGGTGCGACGTTCGAATGCAGAAAGAGAAAAACCGAAATTATAGATAGATTTACAAGTGGAGTTGCCAGCAATCGAGCAATAAGAAAATCAAGAAAATATTTACCACTTTAATCTATAATAAACCCCCGGTGCAGTTGAGCCACCACCGATTCATTACTCATTTACTTCATAGATGGAGCTGGCGTATAAAACAGCTATATAGACTTTATAGGACAGAGACGACAATAGAGCCAAAGCCACGCCCACCCGCCATTATGAGGCTAATTTTATCAAGAGTGACATAACCTTAAATTTTTAGTTTTGCAAATTTATTTTCAATTTTCATTTTAATTTTTGTAATTTTAGCTAGAATTATAAAGTTTCAATATTGTAAATTATTTAAAATAGACTGCTAATTATAGGTTAGAATTCTAACCAACAAAAACATAGCTTTTATACGTTTAACAAGTGACAATAAATTGTTAAAGATGCACAAGTACACACAGTATAATATGACAGCTTAAACTATTTTAGCATTTTTAGCCTCTTAATGGCGGTGCATACACGTGAATCCAACTACCAATTATTCAACTCTTTGTCGTCACTGGTCCTACACAGTTTCTGTACATAAAACTACAGACACTTTATAGGTACAGAGACGACAATAAAGCCCAAAGTCACGCCCACCCGCCATTATGAGGCTAAATTTAGCAGGACTGACATAACCTTATATTTTTAGTTTTGCAAATCTATTTTCAATTTTCATTTTAGTTTTTGTAATTTTCGAGCAATAAGAAAATCATTACAATATTTACCGCTTTAATCTAGAATAAACCCTCGGTGCAGTTGAGCCACCACCGATGCGTTACACATTTACTTCATAGATGGAGCTGGCGTATAAAACAACTACACAGTAAATTACTTAAAATAGACTGCTAATTATAGGTTAGAATTCTAACCAACAAAAACATAGCTTTTATACGTTTAATAAGTCACAATAAATTGTTAAAGATGCACAAGTACACACAGTATAATATGACAGCTTAAACAATTTTAACATTTTTAGCCTCTTAATGGCGGTGCATACACGTGAATCCCACTACCAATTATCCAACTCTTTGTCGCCACACAGTTTCTGTACATAAAATTACAAACACTTTATAGGTACAGAGACCACAATAAAGCCGTCACGTCCACCCGCCATTATGAGGCTAAATTTAGCAGGACTGACATAACCTTATATTTTCAGTTTTGCAAATCTATTTTCAATTTTCATTTTAATTTTTGTAGTTTTAGCTAGATTTATAAAGTTTCAAGTTTCAATATTGTAAATTGTTTAAAATATACTACTAACTATAGGTTAGAATTCCAACCAACAAAAAGCACTTTGGCTTGGTTTTCTTTAGTTGGCTATTCAAACACACGTATTATGATACTATAATAATTATTAGTGTAATTTAATGAAAGTCTAGAATATGTATTTTAGTTATGAATTATGCAAAAATGTATGTGCTTCTTAAAAATAAAAAAATATGTGTGCAAGTGTGAGGTTAGGTAAATTTGTAAATTTTATTAAAATTATAATGAAAATTGAAAATAGATTTGCAACACTACAAATTTAAGGTTATGTCACTGCTGATAAATTTAGCCTTATAATGGCGGGTGGGCGTGGCTTTGGCTTTATTGTCGTTTTTGCCCTATAAAGTCTGTGTAGCTGTTTTATACGCCAGCTCCATCTGTGAAGTAAAAGTGTAACGCATCGGTGGTGTCTCAATTCCACCGAGGGTTTATTCTAGATTAAAGTGGTAAATATTTTCACGATTTTCTTATTGCTCGAAAATTACAAAAATGTAAGTCTAGAATATATATTTTAGCTATGTATTATGCAAAAATGTATGTGCTTCCTAAAAATAAAAAAATATGTGTGCAAGTGTGAGGTTAGGCAAAGTTGTATATTTCATTAAAATGTTTTCAGCAAAAAAAATTTAAATTTCACCCTAGCTAATAATGCAATGAATTTATATTTCTAAAATTCTTAAAACAGTTTTCCTAGACTTTTTCAGTTGAATAATAAATGAGGCATGGCGAGATATAAACTAAACCAACACTTATCTTATGAATACCAATATACAGTATAAAATTATTAAGGTGCACAAGTATACTCATTTTAGCATTTTTAGCCTCTTAATGGCGGTGCATACCACGTGAATCCAACTACCTTTGTCGCCACTACAGACTTTACAGGGGCAGAAACGACAATAGAGCCAAAGTCACGCCCACCCGCCATTATGAGGCTAAATACCTTCTAGTTCTAAGGGTTGTTAGAATGTGATTCTTCTGGCAACCAAACAAAGAATGTAAGAACCTCTTTTATTATAAATCCATGCATTGGAACATTTCCCAACTGTACAAGCTGCCCACATCGATTGTTGTTTCTGTCCATCAACATTTTTGGGTTAAACGTCGGACCTGGAGGTGGGCGTTATTTATAATTCTTATTATGCAATTCGGGCGCGGAAGCGTTCTGGTCAGTAGTCGTCTAGCCTGGAATCGTGTCAGAGTATTTATACATGCATATATGCGAACGTGGAGTCTCCTCTTCAATCGTCCTATTTATGGGCTATTAACACAAGGGAGGTCGATAACCGCCTATCGCGAGAAGACCGAGCTCGGTATTCATCGAGAGATGAGGCCTGGCACATCTTAACGCAAACACGACTGCAGTTGTTACTTTTTTTAATTTTATTTAGGTTTAATTAGTTTCAATTAAGTCTCGTGCAGCATAACTTTGTTGCTTATTTTTAGACCCATGTACAAGAGACGAGCAGATAAATATAGAACTGGATTACATAACTAAAGGGGGCGCCGCACAAATTAGGATAATTATTCGGCAAATCTGATGTTTCGGCTGGATAAAATCTGATGTTATTGGTCATTGGAGGAAAGAGTTTAAGCTTCTTGCTCAAAAGTTTTATGTGCAGCGCTATAATTAAATCAAACAGCCGGGTAATAAACTACATAGGCGCGACCCAAACTGGTTATCGGTTTGGACGCTTGCAACATCAACAAACACCTGTTCAGTTCGGACAGTACCAAAGGGGTCGTAATCTCATCTCGACTCGCTTATATCTTCGTTTCGGATAAAGTACCGATCAAACGAAAGAGGGCAAATGAACATAAATACCCAAACCAAACAAGTTGCCGTTCCAGTTCTATCTACGAAATTACCCACCATTATCCTTCATAACGGCTCATCGGATTCGTGAATAGGAAGTCCAACGTTTTCAACGTTCTGTGCGTGTCCATTTATCTTCTCTTGTTCTGCCAGTGGCCGATCTATTATTACATTATCAGATGCAGGTGTTCGACTGGCAGCTACACCGTGGCCACAGCTCGCTTAAATTAATTAATTAACTTGGGCGTTTCAACAACCAAGTTGGCATCACCTCTCTTCATGTTAAAAATATCTACAATTTGATGTGCCCAACATGGTCGTCGCGGAAATTGCGAGTCTGGGGAGTTTTGTGGCGCACCCTGTATACGTAGCACGTATTTCTTCCATAACTCCTTAGCTGTTGCAGATAGAGAAAAATTTTTAACGCAAAAGTTGTTCAGCTATCAACACTGCATATGCCAAAAGTATTTCCAGTTCTATAGGGTGTTCCATTTAGGCTGGGCAGTAAGCAACTTTGGTAAGTTAAATGGGACACCCTATATATTATTCCAAATTTGGTTAGAGAATGTCAAGAGCTTTCCAATGAACTATCACAACCTGTACTTCTTTTGAGCGGTTTTTGAAATATTCTAAGTTTTGTCGAAATTTTGACAGATGTAGAACCTAAAGGGATATGCCATATTCTTCAAATTAAAAATAATTTTAAATTTTTTATATAACAAGTATTTTTGCATTCAGAAAATTAAGGACTTTTTTGGTATGAAAATATACACGGGGTGTTCCATTTCAAAAATCTTGTTTTATTTCCACTCTGTATATTTTAGGAGATTTTTAATATCCGTTTTCAGAATATAAAAATTCATCAGAAATCGCGTCGACCACTTTTTTGAATGAGTTAAATCGGCAGAGAGGATAAGGGAGATAAGGGGGGGGTGTCAATTTTAACCTGTACATTAATTAAGTTGCTCTGAGCTGATTTGAAAAAATAACGACACCGGAAAAGGCTTCATTAATTATTATTGTGCTGCGATCCACCATGACGCATCGTTTTCTTTTGTTTAAATAACATCTGCTAAAATTATCCCACAGCAAACCCACAGATCGCGGTTTACTGAGCAATCCTGGAATTCAATTGTTGAAAGGACACATAAACATCTCACGCAAGCCGTTGGAAGAACGTCATTCCACCTTGTTTTTAACGTTCGTTACATGAAATTGATCGGCGGATACGCATTCCTCGACATCAAAACTACCATTTTTTCGCAATTACGAGCTATATCTGTCTCACAATTATGGTTAATGTATGTATCTTGCGGTTATTCGAATCGGGATGAAATGTTAAGGGCCGTGGGCTAGTCAGCTTTAAACCTGGGCATTTGAGGAATACTTGAAACGTATTACGACAGCGGTATTGGAAAGTAGTGGATTAGTATAATTATTTATCTAGACATAAACAATTATTTACGGTCGAGCGGCGTATCCTCGAGGCAAAAAAGTAAAATAATGACTTCTGACAAAATTGCTGCTTAATTACGCTTAGATAAGAACAGAAACAGTTTTTACCGTTATTGCTCGGGTAAGTGAAAAAATCGATTAGTGGTAATAATGCCGAGGTACAACAAGCTCTGTGGAATTTTAACGAGACGAAATACATTTTTATTGTTTACGAACATATAGTTACGAACATATTAATTCCATAGTCCAAAGATATTCTAATATCTATAGACTTTGTTAATTCTAAATAAGACAGCGGAAGTCAATATACAGGGTGAAACTTTAAGTAGGGGTCATGCTTCTATGGGTAATAGTGCTAGTTGTCAGGAATATGATTCCGAAATTTTTTTTTTGTAAGTTGTAAAATGGCCGAGTTATGAGTATTAATTTGCAAAATTTTATTACAAAACAGGTTTCTACAATAATTTCGCTCTTTGACACACTTCGATTGAACTATATTAATAATCTCTTAAATTTCACCAGAGTACTTTAATCTTCGATTTCACTCCATAATATTGCGAAAAAGTGCTGACCACAATGAAGCGGCCCATTACGAATTATGAAACCGCATCTGGCATTTCCAGTCGGAATCAAAATCACGGTTCAGCGACAAGCTAGCAAATTACAAAAATCCTGCAGTATTGGTCAAGGATTCGGACATTTACCGCTAACACTTAACTGTAAACGGGTCACAAATACTTATAATAGCAACATTTTAATTATTATTCGTTGCATAATTGCATTAGCACTAATTCTGCTAATTATTTTTAAAAGCAATACCCCCACCACCAAGGGCAGATTGAAATATAAAAATATGTAGCTTAGCTATTGTTTATTATTCGTCTATGTTGTGCCAGTTTTATTGTCCGAGGACCTTGGGCTTAACAACAATAATAATAACTGAAGAGGTAATTCTTTCAACACGGAATTAGGTATTCCGTTATCGTTTCGGACTGACGAGATTTAAGCTCAACTGTTCAACTAAAATTTTTAATCCTGTCTAGTCCGAAATTATTAATTAACATTTTAAATATGCAGGTACGTTAATTGATGAACGTGTTTTACAACAAATTTCACATCAAATACTTTTTCGATTTATTAAATAATGGAGAAATAAACAGAACGAATTATTAGATGATTATTTTAGTTTCTCCGCCTGTAATGTTTAAACTTTCACTTCGTTAAAAAATCCGGTTGCTTCAGTGAGGTGGTCCAAGACTGGCTCGAATTATCTTCTGCTATTTCTAAAGCAGTCCCAAAATGTACAGTTTCTTCGGCATCATGTTATGCTGACTTTAAGCGGCGCATAGTAGGGTAATATTGATTTTTTTTACAAAATTCACAAATAGGAACTAGATCTGCCAAAATAGAATTTTCATTTCTTTTTTATCCTTGGGAGCTGTCAAAATCACTGTCAAATTTAAAAATTGAAAAGTATTTTAAATTTTTCTACTTTTTTAAAATTGAAATTAAAATAACGTTTTCCCTTTTGACAGCTGTCAAATTGTCTGTCAACTGAACAACACTGCCGTTTAATAATTATTTCAACAAATTAAAGCACCAAGCAGACATTTCACTATAGGCTTTGGAGGAAGTGAATGCGAAATTGTAAAAAAAATATTGTTTGTTGGTAGTTGTCAAAATTGCTTCCAAATTTAAAAATTTACAAGTACACTTTTCATGATTTTGAAAATAATGTTGACTTGCACAGAAGAAGATACATAAAATGTTTTAAAAGTTTCTAGTTCAGTAATTTATATTAAAGTAAAATTGTAACATTTGACAGCTGTCAAAATTTGTCAATTTAATAAAAATGCAATTTTATTATTTCAACAAATTAAAATACTTAACAAACATTTTTCTATACGTTTTGGAGGTACTGAATATGATAAAGACGAGGATAAAGATATACACTTGCATATATTTAAATTTAGCAGCAGTTTTGGCAGCTATCAAAAAACAATATTTTTTTACATCAATTTTGTATTCAATACCTCTGGAATCTATAGAAAAATATCTGCTTTGTACTTTCATTTGTTCAGATAATAATAATTATTAGATGGCATTTTTCATTAAGGTGACAGAAAATTTGACAGCTGTCAAAAGCGAAAATGTTATTTTAATTTTAGAAATAGAAATATGTGCCGGATGACCCACTTAACCCCTACATTTCTCTGAAAAATATTCTAACAAAAGTTGTAGGGCTTTTTTCGAGGCTTTTTCTAAAGTTTTTAAATATGACATCAAAAAAACAATTGAAAAATAAATGCCGAAGTTATATACATACCGGGTGTAAATGAAATTAGGCTCACCCCTATAACTTTTTAATTTTTTCAGATATCATTTTGAAATTTTGGCAGTTGCAATAACAAGTAAATTTGAATTAATGCATGTTAATAAAATGATTCTACCACTTCCGGTTTCACCGGAAATGACCGTAACATCTGTTTTTTAAATGAAATACCCTGTATATTTTTACATTTTTGGATTCAGGAATTCATTCTGCATACGATGGTATCAACTTCGAGGAAGAAACATAACCTCAAATTGGACGAATCTTTATTTGTGACCTGTAGACTGATTTTAATTGAAAAAAGGATGTCTTTTAATAAAAAATCAAAAATAAGATGATCTAAAAAATTCTAAGGTCTACAGAGATCTTTGAACGGTTTTTTCCGATTTTCAGGCTCCTCTGCTGAAATTTTCCAAACTTTTTCTTCGACTTTTTTCTATTCTCCCCATCGCCAACGAAATCGATTAGCCCACGTGGTGGGCCTTGGCGCCTAACGTGGGGCAGCTCGCGCCCCCGCCTTCGCGCCTAACGTGGGGCAGCTCGCGCCCCCGCCTTCGCGGAGGCTAGAAGAGAACCAACCCCCGCACTTTTTTCCCTTAAGCCCTCCCTTTCATTTCGGCCGAGTGTAAAAATGTCCGCCAATTTCGTTTCCTTCAGGTCGTCGGACCTTCCGAAGCGAATTAAATTTGCGTTCTCTGCACCTAAACGCTTACATATCCTTTTGATTCCAAAATGCATTTGTTGTGACGGTGTCAAATTAACTTACAATGAAACACGTAATTAAAAATAACGAACCGTGGAGGCTGGCTAATTTCCTCTTTGCCTGCGATGGCCAAGTTCACCAAGTACTTTGGCCCCATTTGAACGGCTCTCTTGCAAGGTTAAATCTATTTAAAATAATGATATACGGATTTTAATTATGGTATTTCTGTGCTGGATCCCGGTTTGCATAAAAAAGAGAGATTTTTACGAGGTGAAAGTTATTTTGGCGTATTTAACATTTCTTGCACAAATCTGATGACTGGATACGTTCGGATTACCAGCGAAAATTGACATTTGGTAAATTTCGAAAAAGTGTCAACTTTTTTAAAGAGTTTAAAACTAGTAAACAGTGGGTTGGCGTGGGTAGTCACGTCTGAGCCTTTTCGAGTTTTATGGCATATACCTAGATAAATTCGCTGGGTGGACTATAACTTCAGATAAAGCAAACCGTACCTGATAAATCTAATTCTCTAGTACCTTCTGGAAAAACTTAAGTGGCATTTTTAAATACAATTGCCTCGACAATTTTATTGCCGGATTTACAGATTAGGTACCTAGAAATAAGTAGATAACAAAAATGAACATGACGAAGCATAAAAACTTTTATAATTATATTTTAGATTATAATTTAGAAATACGAATCAATAATTTTGTTCTACTTATTTTATAACCACCTGCCTATGAATTCTACTCATTATCCAGGTGTGACGAGCCTGTTCCCAAGGAGTTACGCAACAACCAATTTTTATTTCTACAAAACAAAACTACGAAAAACAGCTCCTGCGACCTCGTGACCCAACAAATCCCATTAGTTTTAATGTGCCTGTTCAATTGGAGTTAGTTGCCCGTATAGTAATTTAGTTGATTTATATTTTGTAATTTATTTTGTACCTATCGTGCCTGGCGGTGTGTCCATCCTCTTCGTGTTGCGTCAACGTTTAATTCCGACTGGGAGGCAATTTCACCACAGCTATTCGGCACAGAAAAGGAAAAAATGTTCCTTTCCCAGAGAAATTTTTGATTTCCATTTTTGACGAATTTAATTATACACGAAAATAAAACTGCGCCATTTCATTCTGCAATAAATATGCATATGTACGGGGTGATCCACTTAACTTTCCCTCCCCACGTTTCTCTGTTATTTCTGTAGTTACAAGAAAAGAAACAAAAGTTGACTTTTTGACAGTTTTGACAGCTGTCATTAAGACTTAATTTGATTAGTTTAGGAATTTTCCAATACAATTTTTACCTCGATTTTTACAGTCCGGTTTTTGTGGTCACTGAACAAGAACTTGATGTCAAAAAGGACTTTTGACAGTTGACAGCTTTCAATTTAATAAAAATAAGCAATATAGACGGAATTTTTATCATTTTAATGGATTTTATTACGAATTTGAAATAGAATGACATTTTTGACAGTTTTGACAGCTGTCATTAAGACTTAATTTGATTAGTTTAGGAATTTTCCAATACAATTTTTACAGTCCGGTTTTTGTGGTCACTGAACAAGAATTTGAAATAGAATGACATTTTTGACAGTTTTGACAGCTGTCATTAAGACTTAATTTGATTAGTTTAGGAATGTTCCAATACAATTTTTACAGTCCGGTTTTTGTGGTCACTGAACAAGAACTTGATGTCAAAAAGGACTTTTGACAGTTGACAGCTTTCAATTTAATAAAAATAAGCAATATAGACGGAATTTTTATCATTTTAATGGATTTTATTACGAATTTGAAATAGAATGACATTTTTGACAGTTTTGAACAGCTGTCATTAGGACTTAATTTGAATAGTTTAGGAATTTTCCAATACAATTTTTACAGTCCGGTTTTTGTGGTCACTGAACAAGAATTTGAAATAGAATGACATTTTTGACAGTTTTGACAGCTGTCATTAAGACTTAATTTGATTAGTTTAGGAATGTTCCAATACAATTTTTACAGTCCGGTTTTTGTGGTCACTGAACAAGAATTTGATGTCAAAAACAACTTTTGACAGTTGACAGCTGTCAATTTAATAAAAATAAGCAATTTAGACGAATTTTTATCATTTTAATGGATTTTATCACGAATTCAAAATCGAATGAAATTTTGACAGTTTTGACAGCTGTCAGTAAGACTAAATTTGTATAATTTAAGAATTTTCGAATAATATTCTTAGTCTGTTTGTTTTTAAGGTCGCTGAATACAAATTTGACATCAAAAGGGGACTCTTATCAGTTAGCATATGTCATTAAAACTGTCAATATAATAGAAATAAGCATTTTCCTTATAATTCGAATTGCAAAGATTTTTGAGGTTATATAATTCCCAAGAATAATTATATCAAAATGTTTAGTTCTATAAAACTGACAATTTTAACTGTCAACAATTCCTTTGTGACATCAATTTTTTATTCAGCGACCTTAATGAGAATAGAAGAATAGAATAGAATTTTGTTCGAAAATTCTTAAACGTCACAAACTGACAGCTGTCAATTGTCAAAAATCTTAACATTTTTTAATTTCCATTGTTTTAATTTGAAAACTTGCGTCCTCCGGCTTTTGTGGTCGCTGAACAAGAATTTTATGTAACTTTTGACAGTTGACATCTGTCAATTTATTAAAAATGAGCAATTTAGACGAAACGTGTCTCAGTCCAACTCTGTCCAAAAAAAGCGGCGATGTCCGATCCGTTTTATTTTCGGTTACTTCTCATTTAATTATTAACTGTGAATTTGCGGTGAAACAAAAAAATTACTGTAGGTGTACTTTAAGCTTGTTTCCTCAAGAAGCAGCGGATTAGAGCGGTTAGAAACGTTCGGTTTGACCAGTGCGCATTCGGGTCGACGATTTTTATTGAAACGCTCGATAGTACAGGGAGGTCAGCGGGATAAATTGGGGCCATCCGGCTTTACTGATTCATTCAGAACGGCCGCCTCGCAGAACCTTTTATGTCTCGAAAGTGTTTTGCAAAAATCATTAATTATTAATAACGCATGGATCACAGTCAGGAGGATCCCAGGCATATATCGAGATTGCCAAAATTTTTAAAAAGTAGCCATTTGTCGCAGCCTGCATTCCTAAAACCACCAATTTCTACAAAAAAATTAGCTATTACGAATTAATTCCCCGGCTCGAGGCTTGGGCATGAGTTCCGTTCCGGATGTAAGAATATTGAAGTAAAACCGCACACGAAACCTAAATATCACTTTTCCACAATATCCTGTTACGCCAAATTCAATATTACAAATTCTATAACGCCGTTTCCGTACTAAAACCTTAATGCAAGGTTATTGGCTTTTTCATTTTTTTTATCGTCTGACCGCATACAGTCGGTGTAACTAGAGCAGGCAACGCGATACGTTCTTCAAACAATTATTGTTATTCCCTATCTTTTGTTAATATTGTATCTTCTTACAACTGAAAAAACACTTTAATATTTGAGGTTTTGTTTCACACAGAATTATAACAGAAGGGGATAAAGACGAGTATTATAATCCTTCGTTTTGTTGTCAGAAGAATCACATTCTAACGCACAACGTACCTAGTCAATTTTATCATACTTGTTTTCATATACGATAAACAATTTGAAAATATTTTTACATGACGTAATTCTCGATAACTTCTAGAACCCTGGCAACGTCACATAAGTTAATGACGAATTTTGGAGGAAGTTTGTTTCCACTCGTGTTTATGTTTATATTATGTGTTAAAATGGCGTCAGAAAGCGGAGAAAAAGGGTCTGCTGTGTATTTTTAAATGGAACACCCTGTACATTTTTGCGTCTTTTGATAGATTTTTTCTCCGATTTCCAAAAATATATGGAACATAGGTTGCCATGGAAAAAAAATGACAAAATATTTCTGAAGCTGTCAAAAATTATCAGAAATATTTTTTGTCACTTTTTTTTCCATGGCAACTTATATTCTACATGAACTGTTTTACACAAAGAGGCACATTGTCTTTAAAACAGCCCGAGTAAATGCCAACATATTATATACAGGGTGTCCCACTTATCGTGCCCACCATGAGTATCTTGGTAACGGTAAGAGATACAAGGTAGGTTAAATGACACCAAATGTAGTTTATCAAGGCTCACTATTATGTACAAAAATATTTTAGTAGAATCAACTCGTTTTTGTTTCATAAGCAAGAAACTGCTTTTTTTCATTTGAATTTTTCTTTTTTTAGCTCCTTTATTTATGAAAATATTTTAATACGGTTTTTTCTTTCCTAGAGCTCTTTTTTATGCAGATATATATAGTTTTTGTGGGGTTCGACCACATATATAATGAAAGACGAACATTTTCGTCTCACTGCATTCACTACAGTTACCTGTCTCCATTATTAAAATTAAAAAAGCACCACTTTTGTTTGAACTAGCGGCTAGAAGAGAAGGCGTTTTCGTTTCGCTGCATTTTTTTGTGATTATCGTGTATTTCTGCTGGTAAATTAGAACTTTTGTCGGGCTCCCACGATTTGACTACCATTTGCAAAGTTCTATTCGAGGTTTTATTACCGGTATCAATTAGCTGACTAACGATTTATCTATCATTCTTATGATCCTTATACCTAGAACATAACATATGTCGGACATACGTTAGGCAAAATCTTTTTAAAGATTAAATCATCCAATTCTGGAAATTGCAATCATATCAAATCTCTTTTTAAATCTTAGTCATACCAAAGAGAAGATTCATGTGTATTATAAGTACATACTTGGTACTAGGAAACTACACGATCTAGGTAATCAGATTTTTTCATCGCGTTTTCGTTAGCCGCCCGGTATATTTCCATCATGGACTTAACGAGAGCAACATTATTTCTGTCGGCGACATTTTTATCACTGATTGTCCAAGTGTACGACCGGTCTAGAGTGCCGGAGTTTGATCGCCCGGAGCACTTCAGAGCATGACCTGCTCCGCATTGTGGAGCACAATGGTTTAACTCTGCTCGGTGTACGTCCAATAATAACCCTTTGTTCGAGTTCGAGGGCTTCCTTAATTTTCCAGAATGAGAAAAGGACCCAATAACCAGCCATAAGACCTAGCAGGCGCCAATAACAAACGAATCAACTGTAGGTAGGCCCAAACGGTGTTATTTTTTATTTACAACACTACCTAATACCCTTGTATATATTATACAAGGCTACTAGAAGAAAGCCGGTGGGTAATAATTTTTTGTAAATCAGCCTTAAAGCTGGATTCCTTAGATTTGAGGGGACGGTCCAGGATTTTTGGCTTTAAAGCGCCAGTGGTGACATTCAAAAAGTATACAGGGTGCTTCCGAAAACAGTGCTCGTAATTCTTGGGCCGATTCTCCATGATAAAATAAAAGACCAGAGGCCCGCAACCGCGTATTAGGGCCTTAGGGGAGCTACGTCGCGCGGTTTTCGGAAACACTCTGTATGTACATGGAGCACGCGAGGTGAAACAAAATAACGACGGAACAATCTCCTTTGACATACAAACGACTTGGGTATAAAAATAGGCATACACATTCCTGATCCGCAATGGATTAATCTCTGAAAACAAACGAATACGTCGCAGCTTTTCCACGTACCTTTACAATTTGTTTCCGGTTCAGACTCGAATGATTTGAGGGTAGTTACAAAAGTTGTGCAAAGAATGGAACACGTCCTGGCCTTGTTTTTGTTCACTCGCAAGAAAATAAGGCAACATGTTTTTCATTGAAATACGAAGAGTCTAGAACTATTTTCTTCATACAGGCCTACTTTATAAATATTTTTTTGCTGTTTAATTAATTCATTGTTTCGATCAAGTTCAGTTACGTGTTAATATCCTAGAAATCGAGATAAAAAAAATTCCTAGGTACGTTTTAAACGAATCAATATACCTATTGGGAGTGATATGTTTACTCTTCTAGGTAATAATAAACATAGGTTTAACGTAACATCAACATTCATAAGGTACGTTACTGCCAAAGTACATATAGGGAAAGAAACAATCACCGAGATTGCCGATTAGATTAAAAACATGTTCCGATAATAATTATTGGTCCGATATCTGGCTTTAATTTAAATCGTAAAGCGAAAAATATGCTAGGCCAGCTGAAATACGTTTCACTCACCTCTTAACCATGTCTGCAGCCGTTTTAAACAGTTTGAAAATTACTTTGCGCCACTGAAAAAACCACTAATTCGCCTTTCTCGAAGACACAACATCCAAAGCGAAACCTTGTTTACCGAAAGGCATGATAGGGAATTTTATTACACTGAACCACAAAATATCAGTTTTATATTCGCGAGTGAACACAATCACACTACCATGGACAGTTGATCACTAAGTTAGACACCAACTTGGGATGATTATCTCAAGCATATACCGTTTTAATGGACTTATACTGACACGAAAAAACGTGCTATACGCGGTCTGACACTTTCAGACTTAAAACACGGCAGGTTTCTCAACAACAATGGCGCTGGCGCCTGTCGATTTGTGGGGGATGACTCCTTGAAGTACACACATCGCAATTGTTTCGCGCAGCGACATCTGCGCGCTGCTTGCGGAACTAATCGCGCGACGTATCCGACTCGCTACTAATTTACGGTGTGAAACAATGCTATTACCCGCTACTGATCTCAGTGATCTCCCCTTTCCATGGGCAGCGTTTAATTTGACGCGGAGGGTCACAATTGACAATGCTCACAAAAGAGAACCGAACTGAACCGGTATCGTGCAAATGTTTGTCTTTGTGTCAATTTATTTAAAAAACATGGGGCGCTTTTGCATTCCTTGCATAGAATTTTATGAAACTCGGGAATTTTATAAAAATTTCACAAAATTGCGCTGTTGCCGTTATGTAATTTTCGGCGCGAGGTCTTGAAAATTAAAATTAATCCGTAAATTTTTGTCATAAACTAGAATTTTCGGTGGTCTATCTTTTGAAAAAAGTCCCGTTAAAATCGGATAATAGACATTTTTTACACGGGTGTTTCTATTCAAAATGGGTCAAACTAGGTATATTCTCGCGAACTGTTTTACACAAAGAGGCACACAGTTTTTAACCCGAGCAAATGCCAACATATATTTTTAGAATGATCTTTGAAAATTTACAAAACTATATATACAGGGTGTTCCATTTAAGAAAGCAAATTGTATCTCTTTCTCTACTTTCCGATGCCATTTTGTTTTATTTTTTCGTAAAAAAATATTTGACACAAAAAACTACTTCTTTCATATCTCGTAAACATAAATGTGCTGTAAGGTAGGTGTCAAAATGTCAAAACATATGGAACTACTCTGCACATAGACGGCTCTATCTCCCAAACGCAATGAGATAGCGAACTGCCGATTGCGCTATTCGATGCGTCATGGTTTTCTCTATCTCCGTGAATATTTTCAGATTTTTGGGACAGATCTTTTCTCGTTACGAATTTTTATATGCAACGATGTACCGGAATTTAAAATCCATGCAATTAGAAGGCTCTATCGGCCAAAAGGAATGAGACAGCGAAGAGGGGGTTACTCCATTCGATCCCCTATAATTTTCTCTATCTCCATGATTTTTTTTAGAATTTTAGGAGGCCGATCTTTCTTGTTAGGAATTTTTATGTGCGGCGATGGAATGAGATAGAGAACTGATGTCGTGTACGATTTTAATGTAAATCTGTACCTACTTACGTTTCCACCCTGATTCTGACTGTCAAAATGTAGTCATCTTTGCACAGACAACGCTTTTTGTAAACTTGTTGATCGTCTCTCATCTTAAACGCACAATATACGATATACGACGCATAAAAACGTAACGCATGACGCATGACTCATACATAACTGTCAAACAGAACACAGAACACCAACAGGAATCCAACATTACAAAAAATATGACAACGTCGGCTGGTAACTTTTTCGAATCCAATTTCATTGACACTTTGACACAGACTATAGATTAAAATTTTATCAAAATACATATTCTAGATAAACGATTGTATTATATGGTAAATACCAAGGGTGTACATTGAATTTATCTATTTATTAGTATATTAATTGGGTTTTCGCATTCAAGACTATTTCTAAGTAATGCCAATCCTAGGACAAAAAAAAAACTGTGGTTCAGGCTGAAGTCTGCACCGCTTGAAAGCAAATTATTTCTATGGATGGATTCAAAACGTACGCAATTATATATTTACCATCAGTAAAGTTTTTAAAAGATAATTAGTATTTACTGGGCAAACCCTCAAACACTCATAAATATTGCAAAATTCAAATGAAAAAAGGGTACGTTACAGAAATCATATCTTGCAACACCCCGTAGATATATATTATTTATATAGGTAAATAAAAATAATAAAAAATCATTCGGTATAGCTACACAAAATAAATAGTACACCATAGATTTTTTTCTATTGCGTTTGGGCATAAAGACGTAGATTCTGTATACAAGGTTGCATGCAACAAAAAAAAAAAATAACAAGCAGGTAAATAAAATAGCAGGTGGGTGGCGGAGTACTTACAGTTTTCTCATTTTAATCATTATTTCCCTCAATTTGGAGCGATACGACAACTCTATTTCCCTACCATTCACAAGGGCATTGGAACACACTTTAGTAGGGCGCATTTTTCTTTTAGACATTGTTTATAGACCGATAATAGTAAACAAACTAAATGTTGAAGTGTTGAAGTCTTCACACGAATTAGGGGCGGGGGATCCATTTTACACATTTTCTTGTTAAATCCTGTCATTACAATACCATTCTGCCATCCGAGTTAACTTTTACGGCACATTTTCAAGATCTGATTTGTTTCAACGAGTCCGCCACTTTCGCACGACGTCCGGAAGCGAAAGAATTGCAAGACGGCAGACACTGAACCGGTGGTGATAGACAGAGACGGCACGCTGCAAGATTCGCCGAGGAGCGCTCGATTGGTGGGACACTGATATGACTCAACAGGCACAGAAAGGAAAACGGCGAGTTTCAACCTGTCTGATAGCGGCTAACTTGCCTGATTATTGTAGATTTGAATTTTTTATCTTCTTGGAAGTTTCTTCGTGACAATACACGCAATAAATTACCTGCGTATAAGTAGGTAAATGTAAAGAGGGGTTTTGGATGTTTGTAAATTGTTGAAATCATTTGGGTCATAAGAATAATACCTAGATTAAAACCATTTGCGTTTGCTAGTAACGCATGTCGGATTTATTATAGAAATAATAATGTGATTCGGGGTTAAAATGAATTGTAACGGTGCAGATATATAACGTTCACGTAATTCTTCTACTCTTTTCAAATCAATTCAATTTCAAATCGAAGAATTTGAATTTGTAAGGGAATTTCGTTGAATAGTTGGTAAACGGTGTGGGAAAGATTGGTACTACTGATTGCTGGTCCTACCTTTAAGGTGCGTCCACACTTGAACATTTTATCCCGAACGAACAGAACAAACTGATCGCTCACAAACAAGCAGAACAAATAGAGCTCGTTGCGTTAAGCATATTCGCTCGATTTAAATAACAATAAAATGTTTCCACCTGCTCGTTGTGCTTGTAGCGCCTAGTGTCCTACTAAGTATAAACGATATTTTTTGTTCTTATTGATTCATTTTTTCCTGTAAATAAAAAGAAATCTACCGGACTGACTGGTAAAAATAAAAAATAAAGCACTTTAAGGCAAGAAGACGGTAGCTTTTAGTGCTTGTTTTATTATTTGTAAGATGGTTAAAGATAAGAACTTACGAGAAATGGTCCACATTCATTTAAAGAATTTGAACTTACATTCCCGTCAATTGAGTCATCCGCCGAACAATAATTTCTTTTAAGCAATACCAAAGATTATATATACCATAAATAAACGGTGCTATTGTAGTTATTTGACGCTCAGCAAATGGATGCAGGCGAGAGAGAACGGGATATAAGTCCTTTGTTGAACAGAGGACTTATATCCCGTTCTCTCTCGCCTGCATCCATTTGCTGAGCGTCAAATAACTACAATAGCACCGTTTATCTATGGTATATATAATCTTTGGCAATACTGATTTACTGACAAGCCCCGGAACAGACAGGTCCGTTCTGCGCGCTCAGTTCGTTCTGTTCGTTCGGACTAAAATGTTTAAATGTGGACGCATCTTTATGTTCTGTGGGTTGCCTGTTGTCAGTGACATCTGTCGACTGTCAGTTGTCAGTTTTGGCGTTTGTCGTTGTTCCCGCCAAAGTTTAGAGTCGGTTGTTAAGTTGAAAAGTGTTTATTAATAATACATTAAATTTTGCCGAAAATGGAAGGTTTCGATGATCCCGGAGTGTTTTTTAGTGACAATTTTTCCGTGGACGATAACCAAGGCGATTTGCAGGTTAATTTGCAAGCAGTTAAAAAAAAATTCAAGGATTTCATTCGCCAGTACCACACAGACAATTTCAACTATAAATACAGGTATACTTTATTTTATAATCATATTACATTGTAACTTTCCCCGATTACTTAACTCGGCTCATCATTTAGGGATACTTTGAAACGGAATTACAACTTACGTCAGTACTACTTAGAGGTTAACATTGAGGATGTTGGTAGTTTCGATGAAAATTTGGCTGATAAAATATACAAGCAACCCTCAGAACATTTATCAGTATTCGAGGAAGCTGCCAAAGAAGTTGCTGATGAACTTACCGCACCTCGACCTGAGGGCGAGGAGCATGTCGAGGATATTCAGATTATGTTGTCTTCTGATGCTCATCCGTCTGGTTTAAGAGCTTTAAAAGTAAGTACAAATATTAGCGTAAGTATGAATTGTTTACCATACCATGTTTTAGTCTGACGTCGTTTCTCGACTCATCAAAATTCCTGGTATAATAGTGAGTGCGTCTGGAATTAAAGCAAAAGCAACAAAAATCGCAATTCAATGCCGTTCTTGCAGCAACATTATTCCCAATCTTCAAGTTAAGCCTGGATTGGAAGGCTATGTAATGCCTAGGAAATGCAACACGTAAGTTAATAAAATAATTTTGCACCGTTTTTAATAACTAACCAAGTAATGAGCGAATTATTGGCTGAAATATAATATGTCTTTATAATTTAGGGAACAAGCTGGTAGACCAAAGTGTCCCTTGGATCCGTACTTTATAATGCCCGACAAGTGCCACTGTGTAGACTTTCAAGTTCTAAAATTGCAAGAATTGCCTGATGGCATTCCTCAAGGTGAGATCCCCAGACACATGCATTTGTACTGCGACAGATATTTGTGTGAACGAGTTGTACCTGGGAATAGAGTATATATTTTGGGCATTTACTCCATCAAGAAAATAAGTAAACCGTCCAGGGTAAGAGCTCTTACTTGTAACTACCATATACTTTTTAGTACAGTGTTTTATCTTTTTTAGCGAGAAGGGCGTGAGAAAGCCATCACCGGTGTCCGAGCTGCTTACATGCGGGTTCTTGGTATACAGTTGGACACTGAAGGAATAGGAGCGTCAGGTTGCGGAAACATCACAGCGGAAGAAGAAAATATCTTCCGTAGAATGGCGGCATCTCCCAACATATATGAGAGATTAGCCAGTAGTATAGCTCCTTCAATATATGGTTCGATGGATATAAAAAAAGCCATCGCTTGTCTGCTTTTTGGCGGCTCTCGTAAAAGACTTCCGGACGGGTTAACCAGAAGAGGGGACATTAACATGTTGTTGTTGGGCGACCCTGGCACAGCCAAGTCACAATTGTTGAAGTTTGTAGAGCGAGTGGCCCCCATCGCTGTTTACACTTCGGGTAAAGGAAGCTCGGCGGCCGGCTTGACTGCTTCTGTAATGAGAGACCCTGCCACGGTAAGAATACTTATACTAGTATAATCTACTAATTTACTAAAAACATTCCAAACGGGAGGATTTTAGTATTGAGTTGATATGGTCCTTTTTTTATTTCAGCGCAACTTTGTGATGGAGGGTGGTGCCATGGTATTGGCCGATGGTGGCGTTGTTTGCATAGACGAGTTTGATAAGATGAGAGAAGACGATAGGGTGGCTATCCACGAGGCTATGGAACAGCAAACCATTTCCATTGCCAAAGCTGGTATCACCACTACTTTGAATTCGAGATGCTCCGTTCTTGCTGCGGCCAACAGTATTTTTGGGCGTTGGGACGAGACTAAGGTAAATAAACGACCATATTAGCCACAACATAAATCGTACTACATTTTTTCTGCTGGCGATTCGCAAGCCAATCAGCCGGAGAGGAATTGAGTTTTATCACGTCTTAGTGATGCGTACACGGTTGACAAAATATGTGCTGAAGTGTTTGGTATTAGTGAGTTTGTGGCAAAATTTTATTCCCAAGTAGAAGTAAACAATAATAGGTATATTTGTTCCTAAAACCCACGTTTTTTTCTAGGGGGAAGACAATATTGACTTTTTGCCAACTATTTTGTCTCGTTTCGACATGATCTTCATTGTAAAGGATGAACACGACAAAGAAAGAGATATGGTAAGCAAAGGGATATTAATATTGCAATATATTACTGCTAAAAGGAAAATATTGTCCCCCTTAATGTTGCATTATTTCGTTCTAGACACTCGCTCGGCACATTATGGGGATACACATGAACGCTGGCCAAATTACACAGGAGCCCAAAGAAGGCGAATTGTCTCTGGAGTTCATCAAAAAATTCATTAACTACTGCCGAACGTAAGCAACGTTTGCGTTTACGCATACAAAATTACTAATCTTTAGCTGATATTTTTACGTAGGCGTTGTGGACCCAGGCTAAACTACGATGCAGCCGAAAAATTGAAGCGGCGCTACGTGATGATGAGAACAGGTGCGAGCCAACATGAGAAAGAGGCAGACAAGAAGAGCTCCATTCCAATCACCGTCCGTCAGTTGGAAGCTGTAATCCGCATTTCAGAGAGCCTGGCAAAAATGCAGCTGCAACCATTCGCCACTGAAACTCATGTCGACGAGGCGCTGCGCTTATTCCAGGTGTCCACGCTGGATGCGGCAATGAGTGGAAGTCTTGCAGGTAAGTTAAATTACTACATTTGCATCCTGTAATATTTTTCATTTTAATGCTTCCGTAGGCGCTGAAGGGTTCACGACTGAAGAGGAGCATGAAATGTTGGGTCGGATCGAGAAGCAATTAAAAAGGAGGTTCGCTATAGGGACGCAGGTTTCCCAACAAAATATTATCCAAGATTTCACTCACCAGCAATACCCTGAGAGGGCAGTTTTAAAAGTGATACAGGCTATGATTCGACGGGGCCAGCTCCAGCACAGGATGCAAAGGAAAATGTTGTACCGCATTAGTTAAAATAAAGTGCCTGTACTATAGATAGATATAATTTATTATTAAGTTTAAACAGTGCATAGCGAACAAATTTGTACCAATCTGAAAGCTGTATTTCGATTATTTTTTCTTATGTCTTTTAATATAAGTACGTTAAAATGGATATTCCGGGTGTTTTTCTACACCTTTGAAAAATAGAAAGTCAAATATTCGGCCTTTTTCTTCTTTATCCAACTCGTCCAGTTTTTCCAAATCATCCTCGTCTAAATCAAAGTCAAAAAGTTGAATATTAGCCTCTATTCTGTCAGGATTGCCACTTTTTGGAATGACTATGATATCCTGTTGTACAAGGTGTTTCAGTAATATTTGCGCTGGTGATCTGTTATATGTTCGTGCGATTTCCTTCACAACGGGGTGTCCAAGAATGTCGGGGAAGTCGATTAAACTAGGGAAAAAATAGGTTATATTTACTAAGCAAAATTAACTAGCTTAAAATCTTAAAGTTCGTTGAACAGCGACTATTAAAGGTACGATATTGTGTGGTTTTTCTCAAATGGCTTTTAAATTATCTGACACGTTCTTATACATTTGGAAAATAAATATTTCTTATTGACGGATATGTTCTTGAAAATATTCATTTCTCTACTCTACTTTATTAAATAAAAATAATTAGAATCTGTTTCAAAATATGCAAACCTCATTTTAAAACATTAAAGCGTCCACGTTTAAAGACCGTTTGTCATGCCCAAAGAATAATTTGAATCAAAAAGACTTACGAATAATTATATTTTGTTGTAAAGTGTGTTTGGGCCCCAGGACTTCCTAAAGGCGAGAAAGCCGTTACGGCTATGTTTAACGTTTTACATAAATTCCTCAACTGCTTCTGCTGCAAATATGCATGCAGCTCAACTTGTAATACTGCTGGTTTAACATCCGCGGAATTATATACCCTTAGTATTTGTTCAGCATTAAAGTTCGACAGTCCGATAGCTTTTGCTAGCCCTTTGTGAACTTGCTGCTCCATAACCTGGAATAATTTAATTTTAATTTCATTATATTTAAACGTTAGTGGAAGCATCATTCTCGGAAGAGACGGTAAATAAGTTCATCAAGAAAGCCAACTTATAAGTAGTACCTTCCAAGTTTCTACAATGTCACTATTAAGGTCTAAACTAAATGTGCCGTCCTCATTTATTAGCGGTGTAAAATTCAACTCGTTGCAATGGAAACTAAAAGGCATATGTATTAAATATAAATCCACGTAGCTCAGCTTTAATCTCTCCATGGACATTTTGAGGAATCGCTCCACATCCTTCGCCCTGTTTCCACAATTTGGTAACTAAAATACACAAGAGATTAGTTTAGCCACAGACTGTTGCTAGCTAACAATTCTTGTATACCTTGGTTGTAATAAAAAGTTCTTCTCTTGTTCCCTTTCCTGATTCAAACCATTTAGTTAAGGCATTTCCAATGGCTTCTTCATTATTGTAGTTGAAGGCAGTATCTAAAAAAGGACCATTGTAAACGTGACAAAACGGTTAATACAGAAATAACTAAAAGCAGTAATTACCTATATGCTTGTATCCCTTTTCTAGAGCAGCTAAAACAGCATTTTGCACCACGTCTGGCTGAGCCCTCCATGTACCAAGTCCAACAATGGGCATATCAGCTCCGGAGGACAGCTTTATGCTCTTCCCCGCCATCCCCAAAACTGATTTAATTTTTAAAACCAACTTGACCACGAAAGAAAAAACCTTTCAGTGTGTTTAAATTTGTACAACACTTGTTCTATATCTCAACTTTGCAATGGGAAAATATAGACAACCTTGACACTATTTTTAGTTGCAAATGGAACATTTATTTGAAATAAAATATGTAATTTTTGTTTTTTTATATCACTCCACAGCTACCTTGCTTAGAAAAGGGTTATAGAAAATATTGATTGCTTTCAGGAAGGTCAAGGAAATGTCACCTCCAGTCTTGTACTTGGAAAAAATTTAATAATAAATTTTTGTATACTAGTAATTTTCCTGTTTTTGTTTGTGTTGTAAATATAATGTACAAATATTGGATGTGTGCAATAAATAAAAAATCTGAATCTCGTGGGTATTTCGGGATACACTGCTGCCTTTCATTAAGTTCTCACTTTTATCGAACAGTAATTGATGTGTTAGGTGTACATTTCGTGCTTAGGGTTGTCTCGATAATTAATTTTCGATAAAAGTACAGTTTAATTAAGAGCAGTGAAACCTCGAAATGTCTGAGAATCGTATGGTAATAAATTAAGTCAAAGTTAATTTTTTTTTAGAATTGAATAAGGCTTCTAATAATAAATAGTTTATTCATTACACCAATGAAAGATATAAACGAAAAACCATTTTGAATGTATACAGTAAAAAATAATGAAAATACTGTACGTACAATATAGTACCGCATGGCATTCTCTCCACGTTAATGTTGTTAAAGTCTTTTCTTCTGCATTAAAAATTATAATATTATTAGATGACATTAATTATGTAGAATCATGTATGAAGAAAAAGCTACTTCTGGAGCAAAACCTAAATTGGCATCCCCTCGCCGTCCTCCCCCCTGAAGAAACAAAAATTAATACATCCATTTTGCACAGCTTTGTAATGAACTACCTACGTGAAACCTTATTAATCATATAAAGGCCTATTACACTACGAAGTTTTTTCAATGAATTCCATTACTTTGCTGTTCCTGATTGAAACTATATTGATCATTCGATAGTTAACGGGGCAGCACACAATTCTACAAGCAATCTCTGTAAGAATAAAATACTCATAAAAGAGCCACCTGTATCTCGAAACCAACATTATTACGCTGAAAATATATTTTAATTGTAAAGTGTGTGTTTTTGTGTGTGCTAATATTGATTGGAGGAACATAACTTTGGACAAAATGACGTAACCAAGCACTAGTGTATCAGAGTGTAATATGTATTGCCTACATATAGGTACCTGATGCTCTAATATTGGTGCAATATGTGTTGCCTACATGTGGCATTTTATCACAAATCCACAAACTTTAAAATAATTAAATTTGCGACAGAACAATCTGTGATCTGTGACAGAACTTAAAACCATTCTCGTTCTATGAATGAAGTGCAAGACACGTGACTCTGCTGACTCATAAGCGTTTGTCGGTTTGACGTTTGACAACTCAACTAACTTTTGACGTTCTCTAGACTTTAAAAATCAATTTATTTCTCTAGTATTTATTTAAGAGTGACCTTTATATATAATCATATATAGTTTTATCGATAAATAATCGAAAGTCGACGTGTTTCTGGAAGTTTTTATTTCAATTTGCTATGGAGAAATCGCCCCAGGAGATAGTAGACCAGGATCTTCAAGAGGAAGGGCAGTTTGTTGTTGATGATGTGAGCAAGATCATAAAAGATGCGATAGAAACGGTCATAGGAGGAAATGGATATCAACAGAATAAGGTTAACAATTGGACAACTGCAGTTGTAGAGGCATGCACAGCGGAGTTAACGAAACTGATGAAACCGTACAAATATATCGTTACCTGTACTATTATGCAAAAGAATGGAGCAGGCTTGCACACGGCAAGCTCGTGCTATTGGGATAATAACACTGATGGGAGCTGTACAGTACGCTGGGAGAATAAAACTATGTTTTGCATCGTCTCTGTTTATGGCTTGGCTATATAATTACAATACACATCACTAATAGATATAGGTTAGAAGGATATGCCTTAATATTATAGTATTTATAAATTATTATAATTTCTTTTTCTAGTGATTAATTGTAATGATTATTTAATATAGGTTTTTTTTATTTGAAATATATTTTTGTTTGTGCAGGAGCTTATACGAGTATAAATTGTCACTGAAATGGATAATAAAAATTCGTGGGATCACATACCTTTACTACCTCAGGTTGTAAAATTCCTAGGTAATAAATTTTAACGTGATCGCCTTATTTTATAGCCACTTTTTATGCCGATTCATTTAACACGAATTATTGATTAATATAAACTCTTAAAGGTCAGCTTTACTAGAACAGTTTATTTAAAAATCAATATGGTGTACCTATAAAGTCAATAAGATGAATTGTTTCGTATTAAGTCAGTGTGGGGTGCGTCAGTTTAGTCCACTATTGATATAGAGTAGATTTTTACTTTACAATTAAAATAACTGAATAGACTGATCTACTAAGCTGTGTGAAGAATATATCTACATATAAGAATTAAAAAAATTGTTTACGTGAATTTCCAAAGTCTGGTGTCGCCCGAGCTAAAGTTATTAAGTAAGTACGGTACGGTAAGCCCTGTCGAATTGGAGAAAAATCTAATTTCAAAAATCTATATTTGAGCTAATTCAAATGACCTTATATTTAAGCTAGTATATATTATTGTTTTTATGTGTTAAAGTTTTTATTTAATAATAAAACATTTGTTTATAGTATGTTGTAAATGGAATTATAGTATCCGTCTTATTTTTTACTAAATTTAAATAAGTTTATAATTTAAAATTCTATCGGCGATAGTTTTAAGAAACGATAATTTCGAACAGGGTCAGGGCATTTGATGTGGCACTAACACTCGCCTAGTTTTAACTTGTCTTCAATCCCGATTCGTGATGCACGCTTCACCAACCAAGTCGGCATCATTGGGAGATAATAAAATCTGTTTAATTATTTCTCAATAATTTCGACTTGGTTGCCGAAACGTCCTTGTACTAGAAAGTGTGAAAGAATTGAAAAACTTGTTCAAGTTTGGGACATATTTGATTTCATGTACGATTTATTTATAAATAATAATAATGACGGATGTTGGAGTAAGTTTATTTGTTTATATTGTCAGTTCAAGTTATTTATTTATGTGTATTTTGTGTTGCAAATATAGTTAGACAACGCCAGGTATGCATAAAACTAAAAAGATTACAAGAGCTCAAATATTAAATTAGGCATTGATATTATTTTACTATTGTCTACGCCTATGTTGTTGGAGGAAACGGAACATAAACATAACCACACTTTTCATAATATCACAGGGTCGAAGATTCGCAGATAAGTTGCCTCTGAAAATTCTGTAGGGTAGGGACCGGCATAGAAATTAGGTTTTTTCATTTGCAATGATGTGTCACTTTGTCTCTCTTTAACTGATGATATCTGAATTGCTGTCATCTCTGTTAATGTAGTGTTCTGTGGTGGAGTGGGACAGTGACGACAAAGGGTTGTCTGCATTTTGATTGGTAATTGGAATCACGTGGTATGTACCGCCATTAAGAGGCTAAAAATGCTGAAATTGATTAAGCTGTCGTATTATACTGTGTACTGTGTATACTTGTGCATCTTTAATAGTTTATTTTGACTTATTAAACGTATAGAAACTAGTTTTCTGATAAATTTAGCCTTATAATGCCGGGTGGGCGTGACTTTGGCTCTATTTTCTCGTCTGAGTGATATTCACCATCTTTTATAGGTGCAGCGCGCGTTAAATTTGGAAATATAATAATAATAATAAAATTTATTTAGTAGTTTTTTTTTAAAGGTAAGGTAAATATAAAAATTGTAATTTATGTAACTACAAAAATCTTTTAGATAAGTACCTATTATAATTAAAATACTTATTACAGGAAAAATTAAAAAACGTTAATAGTAGTAATTGTATATGAAACATATGGACCTTGAAAGTTCTACTATAATGCTAACTAACAAAATATAATGTATATATATTCATACACAATAATATACATAATTGAGAAATAAATTCTAAAAATATTTAACACTATAAATTATAAATAATCAACACTGTTGACATATATTACTCATAAAATTGCTCATCTCACGGTAAGCATCTCACTTTCATTACTTTTTAATTGCTTTTTTATTTCTATATGATTGTGATATTACTTCTCTATAGGAATTAGAATAAGACATAAAGATGAAACTTTTTAATTTTGTGTTAATAAAGCATAACAAATTATCAGTTTTTATCATATCAGAGTATTATATATAATGTTATTTGGTGCTAAAAATAAGTATATGATCTTTGGCCAATTATTGTTTTTGTCATGGAATGGGGTTCCACATCGATACCTCTGTTTCGATTATTGCATTCGCATGTAAACCTACTACAAAGCCCTTTATATTTCTGTGACAATTAAAAATTTAGTTAGGTTAACATAGGTTAATACTTTATAATCAAAACCAACTTTTAATATTATAAATCGCTTTCCACTATTGTTTTTAGTTCCTACCTTGTGCCAAAGTAGCTTTATAAAAAATAGCAGTACCATCTCTGCAAACGCGATAATATCTTTGACTTTGAAAAAATACTGGCCCTAAACTGTACCCTGTGGCATACCATATTCTACACCCAATTTGTCACTTTCGACACTTCCAATTTTGACATACTGGCGTCTATTTAGAGATGTGACTCGCAAACAATTATTAAATATTGGCTGCCTATTCGTTACTATTCAATATTGAAATATTGTCATCTTTTACGATAGCCAATACGCTCATTTAGTGAAAACGTCATCTGACAGATAATTGGATGCAAACAATGTTTGAAGTTAGTAAAAGCGATAATAATTTAATTAAATAAAAATATTTAAGCACTAAAAAGGTATGTATATGATTAATTTACCAGTATTTTATAACCTGTTATAATATAACGTAATATAATAAAGATTTAAATTTATAAACAAAAATAAAATAGTCTTGTACATACCTTGCAAATGGTTATTTGTAAATAAATACAGTTTATTTGATCAATTTTACAAAATTACACGTGTTTATATCAGTAGATGTTATAAATTCATAAATTGTTTGCATCCAATTTTGACATTACATGACTTTTATGACGCGCACTAAATGCGCGTATTAAATAATAAATAAATAGCGATTTTAATATAGCTACGCCACTGGATGGCCGCAAGGGTCGCCCCGCACCGCAGGTCTGGTTCAGGTTTATTTGGGCTAGTTTTTGCTATTACCGCCAGTGCCAGTTTTCCACCTGTCATCTTGAAAGTGTCAGTCGATCATTAATCATTGATTATAGTGGCGCAAAGCGTAGCTCTTTATCAGTGACGCCTAAACGACACGATAAAAATGCAGTGAAAATTATTTACGCAGGCAACTCGCAATAAGTTAAATTTTGCTATATAGATCGGCCCGGATTTGATTTCTGAGAACGTCCATTTTTGCGAAGGGCTCGCCTTGGGTTTGACAAGTACTGTTGCGGTATCTAGATCGCGACGCGAGACCGTGTGACTTAAACAGTTGAATGTGGTGCTATTAAATTTGACACAATTTCGACAAGTGATGCTAAACAAGAAATTATCTTTAGTTTGAGAAATTACTCGAGGGAATTTAAAACTCTGATGAGATCGGCTGTGTGCTTTAAAATATAGTTCGTCCTAATTAGATATCTCCAAATTTGTTGTAAATAACTGCCGCTAGGTACAGTACAAGTTAAGTTGTTTCACTTAATTTTAAAGAGTAAATTTCAGTGCACAATTTTAATACCGAGTGAGATATGAGCAGTCGAGGCCCAGCTGGAACACGTATCCAAGTCCCCGATGAGCTACGTGAGGTTCTGCTCGAATTCACCATTAGTTATCTTTTAGAACAACCAGGGGAAGTTATAGCCTATGCGGCTGACTACTTCACCAGACTGAGGGAGGCCAGGACAACTTCTATAATTTATGACGCAGCCGGGGGAGCAGCCGAAACCCTGTCTCCCGATGAATCCACCATATCGAGGGAGGAAGGTAACTGTCTTTGATATTTGCTCGGCTTCTGGTTGATGTATATACCTAAGAATATACCTCATTTTATTCAGAGTACATACTTTCTCTCATTAACCCAATTTAGAGCAACAGCATACGTTTCTATTGACATATTAGGTGACCGTAAGAGCTGCAGGTGTTCAGGTTTTCTCGTAAATTTATACCCAATAATATCCACCGGCAAAAAATTATTTATGATCTCAAGTTCATATATTACAAATTACCTAACTACATAAACATAATACTTCGCTATTTACTAATAGTGTTATTTTTTTATATAAGAACAATAATTACTGACGAATTAAGTGTAATCAATCATTCTGTTTACTTTATTATTAATTATCTACGTAAATGGGTGCCTTGTTTTTGTATGACGAGCTGCACTTATGTAGCAGCTAGGATGGAGTAATTTCCTGGCGATTTAGGGAATAAATCCTATGTAAACCGTTGCCAATTTCCTTTGCAAAATGACACGGTTCCCTGACACTTATTTTTACTAGTGGCATTGGAGTTATGCCCAGTTGTGTAGGAAGAAAACATTAATTTCATTAATCTGTATGTTGTAATTTATATTAGATAATATTGGAAGTGATCATAATCATTTTGAGAAGTTGCCAACATTTTTACATTAGAATCGGAGCAAAAATACTGATAGATTAATATATTTAGATGAAATGGATTTTTATTTACTGAAACTAAAATAATTGTTCGAGTTGTTTTTTTTACTGTAAATTGAAACGATTGTTGCTATCGGTGACAATTTTGAAACAGACAGTACTAATTGTTGAGATATCGTCGTGAACAAAAACCACCTAAATATAACAATCTGGGAATGATAATTAAAATATTACCTTCGTGACCTACCTACGTATAATTTAATATCGCTTGTTTTTATAATGTTAAAAATAAAATAAATTCCCCATTAAAACCTCAAAATTTACTTACCAGAGCGCTTGAAACTCAATGGAGGTTTCAGTGCGAAGGGCAAAATACAAAACTGTGTAGGCAGTAAATGGCGTAACCCAAGGAAGCAGCGTAGCTCCATTCCCTTTATAATATTGTTGAAAAAAATGTTGTAGGTGAAAATGCTGATGTAGATATTGTAGATGATGCCGAAACAGATAACAATGTTGAAAATGACGCAGATTTGCCGACCGAGTTGCCGATGGTGCCAGTTGACATAATTTGAAGGTAAAATTTTAACCAGAGCTTCCGAGTTTTAAGTTTTTTTGGATAATGAATTGACGACTGGTATAGAAATTCCTCAGAACGCATTCCAAATGTCTGTAGAGTTGATTTCTTGTGGATTGGTTTTTATCGAGAATAGTTAATCCGTTCCTGCCTCACATATTTGCCAATCCAGCTACCATACCTGGTCTAAATGTATAGATAATATTGTCCATAGGTTTTTGTCGGGGGAGTGAGCAGGTGGGTCCATTCCGTTTACTTCTCCGTCACACTATAATTTATCCAGTGTTGGTAGTTTGAGTGATTTAATGAAGAGTGTCTATTAAATTAAGTGTCACAATCAAGTTTAATTGCTGCCGTTTAATTATCACTTTTTTGACATACATTATAAACCATACAGATACAGCCAGGAAGTCGCCTTTGTTTGTCGTTTAAGTATCACCTGCTTGATGGCGTTCCACTTATCGTGCTCACCATGAGTATCTTAGAAACGGTAAGAGATACATGGTAGGTTAAATGACAAATGTAGAGCTTATCAAGGCTTACTTTATGTGCAAAAATATTTTAGTAAAATCATAGGCGAGAAACTGATTTTTGTCATTAAACCACATTAAAATATTTTCATAAATAAAGGAGTTATATAGGAAAAATGATAATGACAAAAATCAGTTTTTTGCTTATGAAACAAAAACGAGTTAATTTTAATAATAGTAACCCTTGAAAAGCGCTGTATTTGGGGAACATGATAAGTGGCACACCCTGTATACCAATTTTCACGTGGTTTCCATATTTCGTTTTAAATATCCTTATAGTTGTATATAATCTTAAAAATAAATAATAAACAAGAGCGAAATATGAAAACTGAATAAGTATATTTGTATATTTCTGGCTTGGAATGCTCGTTACTCTAATATCTATGGAGATTAGCGTTAATTGGCATTTGCAATAAGACGTCCAGTATTAATAGTATTTTCAGTTTATTTATTTGAATATAGTAGTACCGTAAATTAGAATATGTTGATTTTGGCAAGTAATTCTGTTTTTCCTTTTCAGAATCATTGCAACAAGCTCCAATACAATGTGCATGATTTTTTGGCTCTTGAGATATTCTGAAAAATGGTTAAACCTAATCAAAATTTAAGAAGTTCAGTTTAGAAATTTATAAAAAAATCTTGCGAAATTTGTAGTCCGGGCTATTTTGGAAATAAATAAATCACTTGTTTATAGCTTTGTTTCTTGAAAATACTTTATAATTAGAATATATTTGGCAGATTTCTGGTATTTCTAGTCCGACAGCTTGCTACGTATTTGTGTCTTTTATTGACCGGTTTTAATATAAAATAATTTTTTATTAAAATTGTAGTAAATAAATTAAAAACTGATAGCATCATGTGTATATATTTAAAAGATCAAGAAACTAAAAACAGGCCACTTACAAATCTTGATAACGTAAGTGCTTACTGGAAATTAAAATGCAGTGATTAAAGGGAAGTTGTGACATTTACGTAGGCTTTTTGTTTTTAATTTTTTATCAAAAATTAGCTTCTGGGGATGCCTTCTACTAAGAGATGTGATTCACTAGTAATTTGTGTAATATTCTTCCATATTTTCTCCTTAATCACCGATTATTTCATATTCATTCATTTCCGCCCTACTCTTGTTGAACTATCCACTATCTACAGCCGAACAAGATGTAAAGAAGGGGCCAAGTTCCAGTGTGATAGACAAGCAGTTGCATACTTTTGGGACGTAACAAAAATAGTGCCCGTTCAATATGATCCTCTGGTGGTGTTCCAGGACAAATTATGGACTTGGGAATAATCAATTTTGTGCAATAATGTTAGTTGTGCTGTGGACTATATTATTATACTATTTTTTTTGGCAAATATCAAAAACTTGATTTTATGGCTTTTTTGCAAGCTTGCCAAATTCTCTTAAATTTTATTTTTTTATTTTTTCTCGATGTTAAAAAATAATCAAATTTAGTCTTTTGCGTTTTCGAGCCCTCACCGTGGAAGGATGTTTTTAAAATTATTTGAAATAGGGTCTGCTATGTAGAAAACAAGCAGAACAGTGCTAGTTTCATGAAAAAATGTATTTTCAGGAATATATCGGTTATGCTTGGAAACGGTAAGAGATATAAGGTAGGTGAAATGACACCAAATGTAAAGCTTACCAAGGCTTACGATTATGTGCAAAAATCAACTCGTTTTTGTTTCATAGGCACAGAATTGATTTTCGTCATTTTCTTTTTTCCATTATAACTTCCTTATTTACGAAAATATTTTAATTCGGTTTTTTCATTCTTCGAGCACTTTTTGATGCAGATTTTGAAAGAATATCTGCGTCCAAGAACTTCACTAAACAGCTCTCAAAAGTATGCCTTCGTCTCGTGTTTCCACAATGCATTCGTACTGCTTTGTGTGAAGCTAAAATAGACGACCACCTTGAGGAATATTTTGGGAAACGAACCTTGCTAAAGACTATTTTCTTTGATGTTCAAAGAACCCGGTAGTTTTGGATACAATTTTAAGAAAAAAGGAAGTTGATATTGTTTGAACCGAGACATCTGATTATTTACACTTCATAAAGAAATAACGCATCTGGTTTATTAATAGGTATAAATTTATTTTATCTTAACAGCTGTTACACAGATTTATTCTCTAGCACAAACATGTTCTTACTTCCATATATAAATGCTAATATTTTCTGTCCCTCTATTGTGGCTAATTTTTGTAGTTTTATTGTTATGGATTGTTATCCTAATACCATAATGCTGTTATTGACCCGATAAAGTTAAATATTCTAATAAATATATCAACACTAATAATAGACAAGTGGTTGAATATTAATCAATGAAAATTATTACCTATTTATAGTTCTGCTAACTGTTTGCTTATTATATAAGCAAGACATTATTAGAGCCACGCAAGGCTGAGAAACATTTGCACCTGCCATTAACTATGTTAGAATTACGTAGCTTATCTGTTTTATATGTTAAATATACCGGTTTCTCTAGCATTTCCATTGAAAACAGCATAAAGCAGAGAACTGAATTAGAATGCTTTTGCTGAAGCTGCGAGGCAGCCACGGAATGTTGTTTGGCAAAATAATTTAAGTAAACTGTCATTTATTAAAGTTTGTTTTGTAATGTCTTTGGTTGTCTCAGATATTATGAGGTTTTTCTTTGTTTATAAAAGTATGTTGTTTATTTTATTCAATTTAAGTTTGTATTTTTTTTGGATGGCAATGTATGTTAATGGTAAGGATGTTACAAAAATATCTTGTTTTCAAAAAAGGTACAATGGGGATTTAGTTTTTATTTAAATATTTATAAATAACATACCAAGTATTAAAATAAGGTATTGAGGTCACGTTGGAAGTCTCTTAATTATTATTTACAATTGTTATATTTTTAAAACAATATTTACTTTAGCCTTGAAAAATCTTTGTGCAATTTGTTTATATGTCAAACAGGCGATTTTACTGCTGGTGTTGCTAAATTTAAAAAATTAGTACTGTCAAGGACGACGTTTGTAACAAATTGCTCCGTCGAGTTGGATAAATTGTTCAAATAGAAATCGATTGTGTTAAAGAGAAAGAAAATAGCCTTATCTTCAAAAGACGAAATGTAAATGCCAAACGTCATAGGAAAAATATGAGTAGAGCCCAGCAATAGTTCTAATTTCTAATTGTGAGTGTTGGCGCCGAAATACTCTTTGCGCGTTTTCTTTTCTAGAGCCCCCAATAGGACGGTTTTCTGGTCGGCGCAAGTCGGTGTTTGCGGAAACCTACGACCCGGAAGAGGATGAGGACGACGAGCACACGAAACTGATATTCCCAAAATCGGACGAGCAGCGCCAGAGCCTGGCCGAGGCGGTAAAGAATATATTGCTGTTCCGATCATTGGACAAGGAACAGATGCAGGAGGTTCTCGACGCCATGTTCGAACGGACGGTGCAGGAGGATGAGCTGGTTATCAAGCAGGGAGATGACGGAGATAATTTTTATGTTATTCAGAAGTAAGCAAACATTTTTTGTGTGCTTGTTTTTTTATTTAGTAGCAAACATTTTTGTATCTTGAATATTGTATGTATGAATAATATTTCAATTATTGTAATACCCACTTTTGCACTCGTGTGTGTTCTTTGATAAAATTGCTTACATTTGACTTATTAATGTCTGCAGTGTTGAGATAAATATTTGTTTGCCTGTGGTTTCGTAAATAGTTAGGCAGAGCGTTGGCAGTGAAGATAAGATCTTCCAGCTTGAGTAAATGCGAAAAAACGATTCGTTTCGGTTGCCCAAATGAATATGTAATCAAACTTTATTTTTTTCAGTATTTGCACGTAAATTGTTATCTAATTTATTATATAATCAGCAAAATTATATACTGATGTGTAAAAATGTACCTATAAGGTTATAGTCATTACTCTTAAGCATCAATTTTTATAGTTTATTTGGCTTAGGATTAATCCAGCTATTTTTTATTACGACACCGCGATTAACTACGGCTTCTAATACAAAGGGTTTTATTTTTTAATACATTTTAATTAGGCTTACTGCTATCAGGATTAAGATTAAGAAATTCTACTGATAACCGGGATTTAGTTAATGTTCTGTAACCTTCCTGTAAAATTTGGCAAAAAATATGGTATTTACAACATTAATTTATCAGATATACATAATAAATTTATTTAATATACAGTGGATGCTGTTTTTCAAAATTTCATAAATCTAACTGTAACAATAAGACGTGATTTTGATCATCTGAATTGTAATAATAATGAGAATATAAAATTGATCATTAAAAAAATATATATAATTGTATCACTAATATACAACTAATTATCTGCATTGTTGACACTTCTTAGGATGAAGCGGGTCTTCCATTAATTCCGTCCCCATAAATTTTCCTTTTGATGATCTTGCATAATTTATTGACGCTTATTTACTTTAATTTCTGCGTCTAGTCATTGTTTGCGCAAACATTTTAAATTCCAATTGATAATAACGTTGTGTTTTTTGCAGTGGTATTTTCCATGCGTTAGTGGCGAGCGACCCGTCGGAGGAGCCGAAGCACATCCACACGTACGAGGGCAGGGGAAGTTTCGGGGAGCTGGCGCTCATGTACAACATGCCTCGCGCCGCGACAATTAAGGCCGCCACCGAGGGCTCGCTTTGGGCCATGGATAGGCAAACGTTCAGACGTATCGTCCTAAAGTCCGCCTTCAAGAAGAGAAAGATGTACGAAACCTTGATAGAGAGCGTGCCGATGTTGAAAACATTGCAGGCGTACGAACGAATGAATCTCGCAGATGCACTGGTACCTAGGAATTTCGATGACGGTGAAAGGATCATCAAGCAAGGCGAATCCGCCGATGGAATGTACTTTGTTGAGCAAGGGGAGGTGGTCATCAGTGTGTTGGACGATAGCGGCAAGGAAGTTGAGATTAATCGCATCGGGAAGGGCGGGTATTTTGGAGAGTTGGCTTTGGTCACACATCGTCCGAGAGCTGCGTCCGCCTTTTGCGATGGGGACGTTAAATGTGCTTGTAAGTACAATTATAAATGTTGCAATAATTGAATTCAAACTTTACACAAGTATCTTTTCTTTTAGTCTTGGATGTGGAAGCATTCGAGAGGCTGCTGGGCCCCTGCATGGAAATAATGAAGCGCAACATAAACGATTACGAAGAACAAATGCTCAAGATATTTGGCTCAAAGCAGAATATAAAGGATATACGATGAAGAGAGCCCGGCTCCCATCTATTTTGACGATAGCCCAGCCTCCCCACCTCTCCTCCTTTGTATTAATTTCAAATTATTACATTATTAAGTAGTAAACCAAAGTGTTTACGACAGCCGGCGGCACTCGTGTCGTAGTATAGTGGGGAGCGGAACAATCTACTAGTCATGTGTATATATATTTAATATGTTACGAATCTTCGCGACAAGACCCTGTGCTTTATTGTTCAATATAGGAGCGGGTGATCTGCTGGCCAGAGAACCTGCGGAACCAATAATTATTATCCCACAACCACCCAAATGTATGTGTGTTGTGACTTCATCTCCGTATTGTATATTTCAGCTAGTTCTGTCGATTTATTTTGTTCCTCCCGAGTGATTATACAGAGTAAATGTAACCGTACACATTGTTAAGATTTTCCTGATGTAGGTAAGTTGTTTCGTAGTATTATTTATAGGTTATTGTGTATATTAAGGAACATTTAATTGTAATGTAATGTAATGTAATTTATATTATAAAGAGCCCTTAGAGAAACCACTTTCACTTCGTCTTCCTAACTTGGATAGATTGAAAATTTGTGTATAAGTTCAATGTGAAATTAAATTAATTTTTTCAACCCTCGTTAAGCTTTATTGTGTCAAAATTTACTATATAGTTACTAACTAAACAACCACGTTTTAAATATATGGGGAGAATGTCGTGAGAGTGGCTGCAAAGAGCAGATTGTATGAAGAGATTCTATTAAAAATTCACCTCTTCCGGGCCCCGCTGAGTTTTGTTTTATCTTGTACAATAGGCAAGAGAACATTACTTAACCGTGGCCCAGGATCGTACTCCATACCGGTGACACAGGAAAACGGGTCGCCCTCAAAGTATAAAAAATAAACCGTTGCAGGCTCCGTTTCCTGTGTTGCCCGACATTTTCTGAATAGGCGAGTTTGAGTGGAATACAAACTGAGTTGAACTCGCGGCAACACTATCGAATACAGCTAATGCATGTAACATTTGAAATTAAAGCTATATGTTTGGTGTTTGATGAATCGTACAATGTATTAGTCGGGTACATAAGCACTAATGTACTTTTGCAGTGTCATACGTCCTTTAAAAGATTGATTACTAACGAATGTGTTGGTGCCATATTTTATAATTTGTTGTTTTTGTTTGTTAACAAATAAATTAAGACTTTTATGTTCATGTGAGTTTAGTACAAAGTTTGAGATTATTGACCAATTGTGATAAGGTGTCCTGTTAAATACGTTTGTCGTTATTGAACTTAACTTTACAAAACTGTTTTAACCTCCACGTCTATTAATTTATTAAAATTTTAAATCACTGTACCGAGAAAAAGCTTTATAAAGTGCCATCCAATGTTGTCGGGAATGATCAACTTTAAAATTTAACAGGACAACTTTTTATAAACTAGGTGTTTTAAGGCTTAAATACCGGATGAATTTCTGCCCCGAGAGTTCTCATTTTACCTTATTTATTAATCGAGTTGAAACTTGTTATTTACTGACTTCGTAATACAAAAAAAACGTTAGGGATATGCCTCTAAGCCTCCCCTAGATTTTATTCAAAATTATAGGCTATATTTTTTAAGGCAAAGCTAAGTCTTTAATACTGCAGCTGAATAATATATTTGATTGATAAATAGAGGAAAAACTAAGGGGCACTTGTGTCAGTATTTGGAATACCAATTGCTCAATTCATTTTTTTTTTAATGCATATTCATCTGACTAATAAATATTTTTAACTATATAAATAAATTGGGAGTACGAAGTCCATACCGTAACCTCAGATAACTTGTTTTACAAGATGGGAAGTTTTTTCATTTATTTAAATAAAACACCTGAAAAGAGTTCTAGCGAGGTTGCGGTACGCCCTCCTGGCGCCCAAGTTTATTGTGATTTTTGTATTAACTGAGCTGGGCAGTATTAAAACATGTACTTATATTTATTTCATCTCTTGATCTGTCTTTTGATTGTAACTAGAGTATATTCGCTATTAAGCAAGATGCCCAGTCAGTCGTGGATTAAGACGAAATTCACCAAATGTGTTTTTAGTTTTAGATGATCTAGTCCTGATAAGAATCTCTTGTTATTTCGTTTGTATTAAAAATGTGCAATATCAAAAAGGGAAGCTCTGTATATTCACTCCTTCGGTAATTTATAAATCTTTAAAAGTTGAATCTCGATGTTAATGTTCGTTTTTTATGTATTAATAATATTTTGTTATTTTCTTGAATATGTACAATTTTTTTTGTTTTTTTTTTGTAAGTATGATGGACAGAATCTTATTCTTGAAAAGTCCTCCAATTTAATTATAATATAAATAATATATTCCTACAGTGCCCATTGACAATGTTTTTAAAACGGTCAGCTATCGCATTTCTCAAGAAAAATTACAATTTGTGACTTTCCAATGTTTAAAATGGCAAATATTTTATCATAGCTTATTATAAATCACATCATGTTGAACATCGGAAAGGATTATCCTTTAGAATATATTTTTAAGGCTGATCTAAAGTATTTATAATATACATTTAAAAAATCAATATGGTGAATTGCAAGATATTAAATTAAGGAAAATATTTATTTTCAAACTTAAAAATGTTATATTTATGTATTGTTGATTGGAATTGTAACGCTTCAGTATGTTAAGAGAGTAGAACAAAAAATAACGTAACTCCCCAACGAGGGAAACACATTTGTAAACGTCGGCAAGTACGATTATTGTTCGTTGTACCTCTGGTTTACATGTCCTATCACGGTAACTGTTCACAGTTACACATATCACGTAAGTTCAGGTGAAAGGTCGTTTAAAATAGGTCTTAAATGTACAGAATCATTTTTGTTTAATGTGTAGGGTTTGTTAGACCTTTATTTTTAGTTTAGCGAATGCCCTCGTGCATGTAGCAACTTTTCATGTTACACTCATTCCTAACGTTCCTTTAGGTAATGTTTGTCCAACTTAGTAGTTTTAACGGATTCATGGCTGTACTTGACGAATCTTTAATGTTGTTAAATGGAATTTGTTTATTTATATTCGAACTGAAATATAATAAGTTGGCAAACATTACAGGATGGTGTATACCAGGCATAAATGAAATATGGTAAAACGGCATACATTACATTTCAAAAAATTAATGGCGTACCTGGAACAACGATTTCGATGCATACTCATTTCGTTTACGCCCGATATACAAACAGTTTATTCACGGTACATTTTAGACTAGTAAAAAATTATTATTTCTGCATAAATATAATAAAATAGTCTAACATGTGCCTTATAAGTAATTCACGCATAGTCTAAATTTACGGAATTTTCGTCGTTAATTGCATTTTAGTTGGGAGAAGCAAACTAGGCTAAGGTGTTAGGAGATTGGTTTTTATAAAAGCAAATTTGAATGTTTTTATTCAATAGGTTCTGAAAGATTTATATTATATTATAACGGAAATTATTTGTAATAGCTACGCTACAAAAAATTATTATTAAGAAATGTCAGTTATGTATCTGTGATCGTAAGTATAAAAATCAATCGCCTAGTACATGCTCACTTAGTACTTTGGGTTAGAGAATTGAAATGGCTTGTAGAAGTTAATTTGGGCACCTCTCACGACTGATAGCTTGAAACGCCCTGAGTCTAACAAATTCTACTCGTGGGTAATTTAGCACACACTAATATTTAAATGTGTAGGTATAGATAAATGTAATATGTAGTGGCTTGTCAGTCAGTTCGTTAATATTGTTGAGGAGGATAGTATTTTACAGAACGGTTCATCCTATATGTTATATCTGTCAAGTTGAATGTTGATTGTTTAAGTGGTATGTGTTTTCTCCCAGGTAATTTCTTGGTATATTTGACGCTGTCTACATAGTTGTAATTGGTGATTGCTCGCCAAAATTGTTGCAGAATATAATCCGTATGTCAGTAAATGTCTAGCACTAGCTTTAAAAGGTATTTTCACGTACGAGTTCTTGCGGTGGAGATTTCTTAATCCAAGTATTTCCAAAATCTAAAGTAACAAATATGTGATTTCTTCCGCTTTAAATTAATATTCGCTTATCCGTATATATAGGACAACAATATATAAAGAGGTGGTGTTCCTTTTCAAATTATGTGTAAATAAGAAATATTCGTATGCTCCGTTTTTATAAAAAAAAAATTGTTCCGTTTTACGTGGAATATACCACGTGTATTGAAGAAGTTACTCTCCCATTTTGGATTGAAAATGTTCTTTCCGCCGATAACAAAATGCGAGTGCTGGACGTTTAATGTCTGTCCCAGAAAACGTTTGTAAGACTTTTTATACTTGTTCTATCTCTGTAATTTACGATATGATACGCATGCACAATTTTGCCTTAGTTGTTCTAGTTTAATAAATAAAATGTATCATATTGTAAATAATTCTCATCTGTAAAAGTCTCTTCGCATGAATCATGCCTTTTTACTTATTGTACCAAAAATTAGACTTTATTTACACACAATGTTATAAGTGTTTCGCCATGTCACATGCCATATTCTAAACACTGAGCTGACTCGCTCATCCTGTCTGAGATTCCTTAGTCATATGTACTGCTTCCACATTTATGACTAAATGAGCTTATTGAATTAGATTGCGTTTTATTTCTGGTCGTCGATGGCTTAATTTTGCTAGAATTCTGTGGTCGTTGATGAAGGAGTGTAGCAATTCTTCAACCATCCACCAAGTCTAGTAAATTTCAGGCATCGAGCTATCCCATAAAAAGTACCCAACCTTAAAGATAATTGTAATTGTTTACAAGGTATAAAAATCAAAACAAAAATAAATATTTCTATCTTAAATTTCGTTTTATTCCTTATTATAATTCGTACTAATAATGTACTTTATAAACATTAATGTAATTTGGTTTAAATTTTTACCTGGCTACTTAATAAACAAAGACTCGTTAGGCTAGACTTTCTTAAACTCTGATTTTAAGGAAAAATTTTAGTCGTTGCTTTTGCATATAATAAATACAATAACGACCCCATGAGGAGGAAAGTTTCAGTACGCCACTTCACATTTCAGAAAAGTAGGGAATTTTGGATTTGGCGTTGCTGATTTTCTGGTTAATATTCTGTGAGTTATCTGCATGCTCCATTTTTATTATCTCTGGTCTAGGGAATTATGAGTTTTGGGATTGGCAATGCTGATTTGTCCAGACATTTGTTGACAGTTTATGTTCTGTGGTTGTCAGTTTACTCTAACCTAACTTTGTTCTTTGTTCTTTAATATTCGAATTCTAGTCAAGTTGAATTTAGAAATTCTCGTCATTTTAATTATTTATTCGACTTTGCGGTAAATAAGATAAATAACCGAAATTCCAGGTAATGATTTGTCAATGTTGTTTTAGTCGTGTGACTCCTGTGTTTTGCAATGGTCTTTACCAGAGAGCAAGACGCTTTTATTTTAATGGCTCATTTTCGGAGTGGAACTCGCAACAGTGATGGTTCGTGGACGTATTCGTTGCAGTCCTGCATCGATCAATTCATGGAAGAGTTTCCCGATGCAAATGTTTCGTATGAAACGTTTGCACATCGTAAGTGGATAGTCGTTAACAAGTTTAAAACTAAGAACTGCCTCTGCAAGGGGAAAACAACCGGTAGGACAACTGTCTTGACTAAGGAGGTTCTTAATGACATTCAGGAACGAATGAAACTAAATCCGACAAAATCTGTCTCAAAGTTGTCCGCTGAAATAGGTAATTTTATTAATATTTTGTGTTAGTAGACTAGTGCACTTAATTACAAATGACAGAGCAACAAATATTGAATTGTAGGCCTCTCGATAGGAACCTGCCATAAAGCTTTAATAAAACTTCGAAACCAAGAAACGGAAACAAAGAAGAAAAAAAGGAGAGCTTCTCAAGACTAATCAACGACAGAATGTTCATGGAAATGTGAAAGGAAAAGTGAATATGCGATTAGCAGCTCGGGGACATCATTTTGAAAACGTTTCAATTTTTATGCTTCTAGTATTTAACTTTTATACAATGAACATAAATTATTTCTTATGATGTGGATCTATATTGAATGATATCTCTCGTAAGTTTCTTCTGACAAGCAGAATCAAACCTTGTGATCATAAAGATTTTTATATTTAGTAGATGTGTTGTTTTATTTCAATTTACTGCCATAATCATGTATAAGTACATTCTAAATTTCTATTGCGTTACCATATTTTAAAATCTATTGATTTGGTACATAAGTGAATATTAATATGCTGTATGAGTATGAAATAATTATGTTGTTTATATTATCTACTTAATTAATAATATAGTTACGATTATTTATTTAAAATTTAATTACTAGCGCCATCTACTAGTTGTTCGGAAAATCACGCGTATATTTGGTTGCATAAAAATGACGTCTTGAGACAATAGAGCCATAGACTAAATAAGTATAAGATATACGATCCCATTGTTAGACTGTAAGTGGATATTATACGGAACTTGTGCATTCGAATAGTAGATGGCGCATCTTAAAGTGTATTTTTCCATGTATATTTATAGCTAAAGATTTATTGTTAGAGCTTTGGGCGTCTTTACCATTATGTTTTAAATATGGGTCTTCAACAAATGATATGAATAGTCAGAAAAGATTACATATTTGGGAGTTTCGGGTGCGCCATCTACTATTCGAATGCACAAGTTTCGTGCATTCGAATCCATTTGCATTCTAACAATAGGATGGTATATCTTATACTTATTTAATCTATGACAGAGCCAAAGTCCCCACCCGCCATTATGAGGCAAAATTAATAATAACTAACATAACTTTAAATCTTTATAGTTTTGCAAATTTAGTTTCATCGTTAACTGAATTATTGTAACATTTAAAAACTCTGTCAGACAGTAGATTTATAAAAGTTTCAATATTGTACATTATTTAAAATGGACTGCTAATTTCTTTAAATAGTTCTTTTCACAATACACTAATCACAAATAGTATAATCAAACTGGTGTTTGTCAAATTGGATCGTTAGGTTAACATATTTTGTCACAAGCATCAAGTCAACTATTTGGATTCAATTCAAACGATAAAAAGCACTCACTTCGAGACAATCGATGAAAAATAATAAACGTCAAATTCATTTATCATAATCATAATAATCATTATTTATTAATATTGTACAGTAAATATACAAATGAAATGAAAACTGTATAGATATATAACTTTTAATCTTTTCAAATTAATACTTATCCAATTCTGATAAATATGTGTTCATTATACACTCGTCTACCAGAAGCAATTAATCTTAAAATTAACAATTCAATATATAATGTATACACTTTTCATTTATTTATAGTCGGGCGCAGTCATGGATAAAGACTTTCATGAATTGTGGTGTAGGTTTTGGTTCATTGCCGGCCGTCCCTCCAGTTTGCTGTAATCCAGGTAGAATTCTTTCGCTACTTTCCTCCAGTTCTGTGCGTCAAAAAAATAGTACGTTCCACGCTCGTACGTTGACGTCTTCTCCATTAGGACCATCCCTGGGACTTGCGTGATCCACACCTTCTCTTCCGTGTGATACCTCCACTCCCTGCTGTATCTGTTTAACAAATCATTACCTATTAATGCCCTCCTTTGCGATGGCGATCTTTTACTTACAGTTCTGAAGCTGCCGCTATTTGAAGTACATCACCCACGTTGTTATAGAACATGAAAAAGAGCAGGTCATCTTTATACCGGCTTAGCTTCATCGACGCAAGTTTATCTCTAAAATCAAAAAATTTTACGATTTTTGAGGTATTTGGGACTGATTTATCAAATAAATAGGGTTGAAGAAGAATTATTATGACAATAAAATTGCTGATTTAGTTGCATCAATATTTTAACTGGGGTAAAATTAAAACGCAACTGAATATTTTTCCACAAGGCATTAAAACTTACACGTAATTCACAAAAACATTAGCGATTATTGAAGAACAGTAATACCTTATCTGTTATTTGCATTTATCACAATTTATTGTTGTTTAATAAAGCTGACGCATAAATTCTATAGATTTGCTATAATGCGAGAAAAAAATTAAAGAAACGCGCTCTGGATCATAGGAAAATGTTTATTAATTTTATGACGTGTTGCACTTACCTGATAGCATGATTGATGAGATACTCGGGAGGAACATGGAAGTCTATGTCTTGTGGCCTGCACGGATGTTCTGCCCAAGGGCCGGCAAACGTGGGGTACAGATTGTCCGGCGAGTTGAGATTCAAACCAAGTGCAGTCAAGTCTTGGCCCAGCGCCAACGACACCAGGTTGGGATCAGTCTCGGCCGCCCTGATGAACGTCAAAAGGCCGACAATGCCGAATTGGTCGTTCACCATGCTGCCCGGGATATTCGTCACTCTGCCATCTGGAGACGTTTGAATACCTGGAAGGTTCCACGACAAAAATGAAGCATCTCGACGGAAAAAATTAGCGCCAGATAGCCAACAGGAGAACAACACTCATTTTCGTGAGGTACTTGAGGCAGAGTTATACTCTGGCTAACGAATGTTAGTCGTTGCGTCACGACTGATTGAATGTATCACAGACATTGCAATCTAAATGCTGTCTTTATTCAACGCGCACTGTTTATCAAACTGAAATAGGCCCGAACGTCGCCGGCATAACGCCACCTACTGAACAGAAATGCGTCTCTCGCACGCTATGCGTTAGACAAAGGTGGATGCAAGTTTGTCTGAGCGTTTACGACGCGGTACTGGTTTCACTCATAGACGTTCCTTTGTGTCAAGAATAAGCAGGCTATATTTTTACAGTATACAAACAAATTTGAGGTCCATAAAAATAAATTGTTATTTTCAACATCTATAAGATTAATTTTGCAGTTTTGGACAATAATATTTTATTTTACTAATATGAGATTGTAAAGGTATAATGAAATATTTTGTAAGTGGAGGATGACAATCATATCATCAACTTTTCATCGCCGGCACTGGTATAATCGGCCGCCTTGGCCCGTACGATCACCAGTGATGACGCAACGACTAACATTCATTAGCCAGAGTATAGTTGTTTTATGAATTTTAGTTTGAATGAATTGCGCCTCATTTGAAAAACGTTTCAACTCAAAAATGAAAATATTCGATTTTTAGTTACAATAATTGGTATGAATCTAATATTTGAGCAATATTTATTTTGGAACTTATGAAATTATTTTGCACTTTTCCTGGCAACGTACAAAATTTTCTTACCTGCAGTGGGACGTATTTCAATTATAAAATAGGTTATATAAGTTAAAAAACAATCGCAGGAGCAGATCATTTAATTCTGCTGAATCCAAATCCCAAGTAAACAACTTATAGAATTTTTATCTCAAGAGATAAATTACATAAATAAACAATGCAGTTTTAACTGTTTATTTCGAATTATTTTATGATCGTAATAAATTGCTGATAAATCTAACGAGATTGAAGCCTAAAATTTGATAAAACTCAGAGCGCACCTACCCCCTCAATTTTTCCCACAATTCTATAAACCTTTGCTATGTAAAAGACAAGAACTAGAAAAAATTCATTTTGTTTATTAATTTATTACCTGACTTAGAACCATTTTTATCACTCTCCCTCGAACTCATCCCACCATCTCCTCCACCTCCCGGCACATTTTTATCACCCGACGTACTGCTACCTGGAGACGCCCCTTCTCTATTGTGCGTACCGGGTAAGGCAGGAAAGTCCTCAGACGACATCGTGAATTCGCTGGACTCCGACGTGGGCTGTTTCACCATCCCAACGTAGGGTTTCGCGCCAGGCATGGGACTTGGCTGGGGGACGTTATCACCTGAACTTCGATTCGTTAACGACGGGAATTCACTGAGGTCTAACAGAGATGGGGTGTTAGTGTCTCCGGAACCAAAAACAGAGTTGAACGAACTATAACCACCCAGCGTGTTCATGTTACCCATTTGATTACTATTTCTGGAACACAAAAGGGCCTGTAATATTTCGAATGCAAAACATACCAGCTGGAAGAAATTTTAACCGGCTACATTTCTGAAATATTCGCAGAAAGGCAAATACTAAAATGATTAGGCCAGAACATGCGGTAACTCCCATTAACAGGCGTTTGCGGTTTTTTAAAATAAATGCCTAGACTTATGTTGTTAAGATTTACGATTTAAACTAATATCTGCACGTGAGTATATTTAGCGCACAAATTCCCAATGTATTTTAATAAATAGAACAGCTGTCGAAATTAAAATTTTGTACTTGGGGCTATTGTTAATTCTAATTCAATTTTCGTTTATAATGATTAAAACAACATTTAGAGGACAGTGCAAGTGCAGGCATCGTTTTAAAACCGTATCATTTCTGGTAACGGGAGCGAAGGCATACTCAACACACATATTTAATAAAGTTATAATACATACAACATATCCTGATAAGTGATTGGCAGAGTTAAATATGCGTAATTTAAGTTCTAAGCAAGTTTAGGGGTCATATCTAAAGCTATTTAATTTGTAACCCACATAGAGCAACTTCTGCAATGTATTTTGCTTAAAATTTTAACTGTCCAAGGTTTACTAAAAGGGGCTTATGGCTGAAAATAAAAATATATACCTTTTAAAAGTGATGACTGTTAAAAGTAACATTAAGATATTCCAACGTATAAAGAAACAGTAATAACATTAATGCCACATTATTTATGTCAGACAGGTTAGTTTATTTTGACACGACATAGCAATAATTTATTTGAACTACTGTCGATTATTGTCATACAATTTACTTAAAATATAGTTTCCCATATAAGGATGAACTTGATAACATTTTCTCTTATATGCTATTAAATTAGGTTAGAATATTGCCTAGTAAAACAAGTCTGGCATTCCTGAAATTTTAACATGTTTCTGCAATGCTCATCACCACTGTATGTACCAAAACACATTTGATGTTCTGCACAAGTTTCCTACTACGTTGTGTGGTGCCTATAATTAACGGGGTGTGGATACACTAATCATAACATATTTCAGTATGTATCAGTCTTCAAATTGGAATGAGTGCAAATATTTACCCCATAGCAGGTAGGGTTCTTCTTTCAGAAGGTGCTCTTTGCCCAAATACGGGGGTAACATGGCCAGACATAGAGTTACTCCCAAAACTAACACTTGTTCTTCCGAGGCTGTTACCTCCAATATTTCTTGTAAAGTTCAAGTTCGCCATAGCTATCTGATGTGAGGTAAGCCACCTTTAAGCATAACGGAAATAAAAAGTTCTTTGGATCCTGATAATTCTTTTCACAAAAACCTTATTTTAAATTAATAGCACAAAAAATACAAATAACATTATTTTACACTGAAGTCTAAATGCACAGAACGTGGATAAATTAAATAGTTGAGACCACTTGTTAATTGATGCACAGTTACAAAATATATTTTTTGCAAGAAAAAAACAAATTGTTATACAAAATGTTCTCGTAACTTTAGGCAAATAAATGTTATTGTCCAACTTCTTTCCGCCATTACGATTTATAACTGTCAAAAAACAAGAAATAAGATGGTTCTATTCCGCAATTTGTCAGCTGCAAATTCGGTTGGTTCCTCCATTATATCATAGATGGCGACATAATACAAAATGTGAAAATGGAATGAAAAAAATAAGTATGGTATTTCAAACTGACGTGTCATGATGTTAAAATTATTTAAAAAATCACGATTAAGTGTATTGTAGCAATTATTATAATAAATGATTGGAGGTGCTAACAAAGTCATAATAATTGTAAACCGTTTGACCTCAGAATTAGACAACCAAATATACACCCTTGTATACAAGGTAGACGCACCAATAGTATGACCAAAAATTGTATCACACGCTAGATAGTCAAAGGTACTGTTCGATTCATCGCCTTATCCTCTCTCTCTAACACATGCAACATTAGGTGCCCAAAAACAGAGAAGTGTTGTGTACAATGTTAAAGTGAGATGAAGCTCAAGTTGGTAAATTTATTAGAAATGAAATTAGACAATAGATTGAATTATTATTAATTAATATCTGTATTACATATGCAGAAAAAAACAAATAATATGCATTGCACCTAGTTGTTGCTTATGTTTAGTCATAAACAAAGTCTTACATCAGGCAATGTATACGCCCCCTACTGGAAGAAATATCAAATAATTAAACGAGTAATATTTTAGCGTTTTTATTAATGGTTTGTTATTTTTGATTTTACCAATTCATTATCGTTCCTATTCATTATTTATTATTTAATAGTTTCTAATATTGTGTTATATTTACCTTCTTGTTAATCATTTATTTTAAACGATGTGAACCTGTAACCTCTAATATATTTAAATTCAACATAAATAACAATTATTTAAAACTGTTATGAACCTTGTAAAAACTGTTGTATTTAAGGTGATTAATTTTATTAAGTTATTCAATTCTTACTTAATAAGGCTAACGAAAGCTATACATGGTGTTACGCTATCGTATGTCACAAACATGTAGGCGTGTCTAAGAACAAAAACAAGGAAGAGTCCTTTAAACTTTTGTCCTAGCTTGATTCGTTTTCAAATTACAGGAGGTTAAAATTTTTTGAATTGTTTTAATTATATAACCTTTTATTAAATAAAGATATCACTGTAAAATTTGGAGTACTGTATGAACTCAGGATATTGAGGTAATGGGGAATACTGCATTCTCTCCTTCCAATTAAAAAAAAAAAAGAACTCAAGATACATCTACTACCGGATTATGGCATTTCAACTATAGCCAGTGACGTAGATGCAGGGCAAGTTTAAAATGTGAAGCGCACGCTCTATTCACCGAGAGTCCCGGTTCAAATAAACAATACCATATAGCAAATACACAAAATAAGTATACATTAAATTAAATAGAAGGAGACTAGAATTATAATTATATAAAGATTAAGATAATTGCTTAAATTACCTTCCTACCCGCAGTACCTGCTCTACCCAACTTCCAAGGAAATGCTCAGTAAACAATATTAAATTAGATTTAGTGGTCGGTAATAATGTAAATGATTGAATACCAGGAATGGAAATAAGTTGCTAATGGACCATAGTAAACAATTTTTATTTACATAAACTCCTTACGTTTTATTGCTATGGCAATCAAATAATATCTTTATTCAAGTTACAAAATTATAAATGGATAAACGTCTTTTGCGGCGTGCTTGATGTAGAGGGTTCAAGGTCGAAAATGGCATAAAGGATCTCCAGCTATAGATTCTTGCTTAATAAATTTTAAGATAGAACTTATAATTTCTCGGCTTTGACCAGACAAAGCACTTTGCTTTCAAACACCATGATATTTTCAGCTATATATAATATCCCTAAGACATTGATAATGTACGAGATAATTTTATGACAATCGAAAGCAAAACTTGCTTGAGGTTGTCATAGAATTATGAGGCATTTGTCAATGTCTGAGGGATATTCGCCGATTCGGGCAGAAAATTTTTTGAAAAAATAAAATCAAAATGTCGCAACACAACAAAACAATTACATATTTATTTATTAGAAGTTTATAAATTGAGAATTGGCATTGTCAAAACATGACATTTTGATATTTATTTGGCAGTTATTATGAAGTTGTCAAAGTTAAGCAATTTTGTTGTCATTTGTCATAGTGATTGAAAATTTCCCTGGATGGTATTATCAGTGTAATCTTAACATGATTGGGTGATTTGTGTCTCATGACAAGAAATAACGAAATTTAATTGGTTGTTAGAACTGTCAAAAAATGTTCTTATACATCTTTCTCGAGACTGTACCGACCGATCTTTACTCGGAGAAGGATCATAAACAAATGAGCTCTAGTTTCGACCACTGTGCACCCTAGGATGGTTGACTAGTACAATCATGCATGAAGGGTCGGTACTATATAGTGTTCAACCCCCAAACCAAAAATAATAGAAAATTTAGTCTGTGGTTTTTATCAATGTTACTAATAACCACAGAACTACTACAACCAAATAAATAAAAACAAATATTACTAAAAAAACATTTACTAAACTACCTTGGAAGGAGGTTATCAAAATATAATTAAACATATTAAGGCCTAGTCATATTCGCCAAAGCGACAAACCACATAGAAATAAAAAGAATGATTGTGACGTATGAATAAATATGTTCACTCAAAGGGCTTTTTGGGTCAATGAATCAACAATAATAAATAAAGCTATAATACCAGGCAATCCCAATGGTAATAAAAGGATACTTAAACAAAATAAATAAACTCCGGCGTAATACAAAAATATACTATACAATACAAATTAAATCAAATCTGCAACATTCATAGGCATCTCGTCTATCTGAGTTGAATAATATTGTTCAATATCTCTTAAAATTCTAATATCGTCGGATTTTACAAAATTAATAGCTACACCTTTGCGCCCAAATCGACCTGATCTACCGATACGATGAATGTACAATTCACGGTTATTCGGGAGATCGTAGTTTATGACTAAACTAACTTGCTGAACATCTATTCCTCTAGCCCACACATCAGTAGTGATGAGAACTCTGCTTTGTCCGGATCTGAATTCCTTCATAATGTTGTCACGTTCTTTTTGAGGCATGTCTCCGTGCATGGCGCTTACCGTGAAGTTATTCTCACGCATTTTTTCCGTTAACCAATCCACCTTCCTCTTTGTATTACAGAAAATAACAGCTTGAGTGATCGTTAGTGTATCGTAGAGGTCACAAAGAGTGTCGAATTTCCATTCTTCCCTCTCGACGGCAACGAAGAACTGTTTTATACCTTCAAGTGTCAATTCATCACTGAAAATTAATGAAGTCAGAATTAATACAACACATGAACATAAGCTGTTTAATAAACTTACCGTTTTACCAGAATACGAATGGGATCCGTCATAAATTTTGACGTTATTTCTAATATTTCGTGGGGCAAAGTGGCCGATATTAAAACGACTTGTGTAGACGGAGGAAGAAATCTATAAACATCATAAATCTGTTCCTTGAATCCCTTATTTAACATTTCATCAGCTTCGTCGAGTACCAGCATTTTCACAGATCTGGTTCTGAGTGCTCTCCTACGAATCATATCTACAAAAGCAGAATAAGTAAACTCATCAATAAAATGTTTATATGTTTATATCTTACCGTATACTCTGCCAGGAGTTCCGCTAACAACATGTTGACCATAATCAAGCTTCCTTATATCCTCCCCTAGATTGGTACCGCCTATGCAAGCATGACATTGAACGTTCATAAAGTCTCCCAAAGCCAATATAACTTTTTGAATCTGTACAGCTAACTCTCTCGTGGGTGATAAACAGAGTACTTGCGTTTCCCTCATCGTTAAGTCCAACGCTTGTAAGATTGATATAGAAAACGTGGCGGTCTTTCCGGTACCAGACTGGGCCTGGGCTATAACGTCTCTGCCTTTCATGATTGGTTTAATGGCTCTCTGTTGAATAGCAGAAGGCCTTTCGAATCCTAAAAATAATACAGGTTATGTTTGACCCAAATAAATTGAGTGACCTCTTACCATATGCGAAGATCCCTCGAAGCAGTTCTTCCTTAAGATTCATGTTTTTGAACTTATCAATAACGTCCACATCCTCGCTGGTTTCGAATTCTACATTCGATAAATCCTCAAAAACTGAGGCAGCACGACCAGTCCCCTTACTGTTGGCCATTTTGTTAGCAAATATTTGTAAATATAATTATTTACAAATTTAAAGACGCGATACACTAAGTTATTACTAAGTCGATGATTCTTTTAGCACAACACTTAGAAAAACTGTTTGATGGTTTTTGGCTTGATGGTTCGCGATGGTGTTGTCTTGTCAACGTCAACTTCAATAATGAAAATGGAGAATGGAGGTTGGTAGCGTGCAAGCCAAGAGGTGATCTACTTTACCGGCCAACATGAAACGGTAAAATAAAAAGAGGCGCTAATTTTAAATTCGTCAATTTTTATTCGTTTAAAATAATTTTAATTTCGCAAAAAAAAATATAATTTGCAATCGAAAGTGAAAAATAATGTTGTTTTCTTCCATAGGTACGACTTGAAATGTAAATGTGGTGGGAGTATCTTTTTAAATCCCACAAAAATCGTTGAATGGAAAAGTGAATGAACTTTTTACGAAACCGACTGAGCCACCGTCAACATCATCAAATTTTGACCACGGGACGTAGTGGTGCGAGGCTGGTTACGTTAAATTCCTCGAAAGTCGGTTAAAATAAACATTGAAAATGAGTTTTTCGATGATGTTTGAAATATGTGCGAGTTGTATTTAATAAAATGTGATGAAACCCGTTCGTTGTGGAGTGCAGTGGATGTTAAATTACCGCGACGGGTCGTAGTAGTGTCAGCAGGTGGATTGGTGTGAAACATCTTCAGAGAGTGATTTAAAGATGATATCTTGCACGGAATGGGCATTAGCCCTCGTCAGTACGCTATGAAATGCATATATCAGAGATTCAGCCTCCCCCAAATACCATCTTGACAAAATGTTCCAAAATGACAGAAGAAGGGCACAGACTACATGGAATGAATGGGAATGCTGACAGGAACATTAAGGAGGAGTGCCACAAGACTAATTACGGACAAGGAGGACGTCTTAAATTCTTCAAAGGTAGGTTTGAACGTTTTTATAATTTTGACTGATTTGCTACACTGTGAGTTTTGTTTTAGATGGTAAATTTATCTTGGAACTTGAAAGGGCTCGAGAGGGTGAGAGGGTTTCGTGGGTGTCCGTGCCCCGAAAGACTTTCTGGCCCCCACAGGGCACAGCAACCGCCACTCCGGCCTATCGACAAGAAAGCAGCACGTCTCTCAGTGGTAAGTGAAGTACGCAGCTCCAAATGGCATGTTATTTTTATTTTGTCGTTAATATACTTTATCTGTCATTGTGTCTACATATCGGTGAAGTTTGAAGCTTCCTTCGCCTAATTATTTGTCCGATTTGCATAAATAATCTAAATAAACCAAGAGTTGCGTTTTCATCTCTAAATATCAATAATACGTGCTATATGTTTACGAACAGAAAGGTTTATTAGGCGCAGGTCTTGTGAATTAAACTAATTCAACCCTGTAGTAGTAGTTCAAATCGAATGCTTATATAAAGCTTACAGCTTTTAAAATATTATTATTTTAAGCTCGTCTTAAAAGGATTTAATTAATTAATAGTCTTTGAAAAACAATAATATACTCATATAAATCGTTGGTTGTTTCGCATTATGTAATACTCATGTTTACTTTTGTAAAAAACCCTTGTCTATACCGTAAGAATTTCAAAATATAAAGGAAATCACTATCTCGACGGTTACATCTGTGTATGTTCAGCTTGGCTTGGCGTGGCCTAAAAAGACTTAGTCAAGTTGCAACTGCCTGTTCCAAATAACACAATACAAAAACAAAAGTTTTTACTGTTAGAACCATTTTTTGTTGATTACTTCCTGAGTGGATGAAGAAAGTAATCACTGTATTGCTCTAATAATTTTTAAACAATAGACTTTTGTCACTTACTGAATACAGTGCATATATATATATATATATTTGCTGGGTATCTAACAATTCCTAATGGAGCTACTGCCAATTCAGTCGGACAAGGAGAACGCCGTTTATATTTTGATGCGACTTTATACAGGGAGGGATAAAAGTTCAATTAGTACGCTATTATATTTTTTGTTTACCATTTCTTGCATAGTTCTCTCTTTATAGCCTGGTTGACGCCCTGTTCGTATCCGTTACTGAAGTTGTTTCAGTGGATTTTGCATTTGTGCTGTTTATTTTTTTAATTTTTTGCATCCATAATGTTTTAAAAATCCACCAATATCCCATGGAGATTCAAACTTGGATGTTAGTGGGAAACATTTACTTTTACTCGCTGTCTATTAACCGAGAGGGATCACTCGTTGAAGACTTGACTTTTCCGTTGTTTTATTTTGCTTTAAAAACTTGAATGACAACAATAAGTTTAATTAATTCTGCTCGCCCCTTCTTGATGTAAAAATAATTAACAACAAAAACCCAGTGGAACTGCTTTAATAATAGCATATACCTGGACAGACCATGCATTTTTGAGTTGTTTAAAATTTTTACTCCTTATACACGAAAGTTTTAAAAACTTTCATGCTCGGATTCCTTCTCATTGGCCGTAACGGAAAGTCTTTTCATTGGCATCAACATTGAGGTAATTCTATGGCTTCGTAAAGTTTCAGATGATAACAGCTCCATACAGTCATCCCCATGGCAGAGGGACCACTCTTGGAAGCAAACCACTCCCTGCCGTAACATATCGAAGGAAATGATTTTGTACTTCTGGCGGCCTAAAAATAAACGTCTGAACAAAAAAAGTAGGAAGAGACGGGCTCCGTATTCCCTCGCTCCAGAACCGGAAAGTAATAGTGTAGTGCGTTGTGAAAGGACTGCCACGAAAGATAACAAGAAGAGTTGTAGGCGCTGCCTTCTGCTCGTTGTACAAAACCTCATTGACAAAAATTTCAGAACAAGGTAACTATTTACAATATTTTCATATCTATAGTAAGTCCTAGTTAATCGTCTGTGATTCAACATCGCTTTCTTTCCATTCTAGTACGCCGCCTCGAACGGAAACCGTCGTCTCTCCCAGGAAACGCTTCCTCCGCGAGATGGAAAAAGACAAAGTCCAAGTCGAGGACAGCAACTGCCAGAAGCGGAGTAGGAACAAGCCCCAGCCGACCCCGCCCATCCCAAGTATGCCTACGTCCGTGGTGAAAGTGGAGAGTCCAGTTTTGGTGGGAACGTCCATAGTAAAGGTGGAGAGTCCGGTTTTAGGCAACGGCATAGAAGACATCAAACCACCACGTAACTGCAGCTACAGCATCACATCCTTGCTCGCTGAGGACCGGAATATGAAGCGCTCGCCCAGCAACTCGCCTAGTCACTACTCCCCTGTGGCACCGCCTCAGTACTGCTCCCCAACATCAGAGGACCGATGGTACTCGGAGAGTGTCGACCGGCTACGTTCCATAGAACTTTCCGTAAGTAGTCCTAATAGCGATTCCTTTACTCCAGCTTTTGCCAAATTATAACTAATTCACGCTAAACCACTGCTGTCTCGAAAATCAACTTTTTTGCCAGCATGGCCTGTGAAAGGGAAACGTAGTGTGTTTTAAAGAAACGCTACTTTAAATACTGATGTCGATTGTAACGGAAAGGAATTTTTTGCAGCAAGTCGAAAAGTGCGGCGGCTACCCACCTTACCCCCCTCAGTCTTACCTTGGCCCGTACATGTACCCGTTTCCACCTGTGCCGCCCTATTACGGTACTGGTGTCTATGGCAGAGGGTATGTAGTGCCTTCCATGTACCACACGTCTCCGCTACAAATGCCGATAAGGCACGAAACTCCCTCTTGTTCTTGGACCGTGGAACCTACGAGGGAAGCAGATCACCGTGAGGAAACGATAACGGGTAAGCTATTGAATTTTTATTTTTAAATTTATCTGGCTTACCTAATATAATTGAACAAAATATGATGACATTCGTATGTTGCACATAGAAAATTCCTACTGAATATTCCATGTAATATTTTTCAATTTTTTCCAGATATGCCACTGAACCTTTCAAAACATTCTGGTTGAATCAATGTGTGCCTTCCATTAGAAATTTAGAAGTATATTTTTTGTATATGATTGCAATTAAATCTGCAAAAACTTTAGAGGCAAGTTTTTGTGTGATCTTATAAACTATTTTATATTTTGTTTGCACCTAGGGTTGCCTCATAGGTTTTGAAAGATTGATCAACGCATTGTAAAAGCTGCTAAACATATTTTAAATCTTTGCAATGTCGATTCTAGTTAAATTCTTTGACTCTGTAAACAAGTTTTGTTTTAACTGGGAAAAGTCCAAAGTAAAAAAAATTATATATATTTTCTTAGCTTTAAAGCATGGAAATGTGCAATTGACAGCTCTACAAGCAAACAAATGTAGATATTATTAGATGTACATTTTTGTTTTTTTTTTTTTGTATAAATCTAATTGTATTAAAATATCTGCGCTAAAAATATGTTGTGCAAAATATTTGCAAGTGTATATAACATTTTTTTAAAAATTTGTATATAGTATGTCAAACATATCATTTCTTTATTTATTTAGGAAAATAAAACTGTTTTTCTGCGATGGATTGCCTTAAACTCCAAACAAAAGTGAGCTCGACTTCACTATTATTAAAGCCGAATTTGTCCGTACTATTACATTTTTAACAAAAGTGTAAAATGGGAGAAATCTATGCCAACCTCACAAAATTTTTTTAATATCCAGTATTTATATTGAGCACACTGCTTTCTAAATTGCAAGTTGTCAGTAAAATACTCGTGATAGAATTTTTATGGGGTTATGACGTCAGATAAGGAACGTACAGAATTAAACCATTCCTGAAATTGAAGAAAGCAAAGATTTTTGGCAAATTTTACTCTAAACGTCCAGCAAATTAAAACTTTTACTCTTAAGGCTGCATTCTAATTTTACGTATTAACTTGGTTTTGTAATTTAAGAGGATACAATCGCATAATTATACATGCGGTGCCAAATATTTATTCACCCTTTCGTTGCTCAATACTTTAGCGTTAGTTCCCGTGTGGTGCACAATTAAATCGGCATATTCTCCTTCTCCCCAGTTTAATATTTGCATTATTTTTTCCTTGCCTTGTTTATTAACAATGTTCACCAACAGGGATAAAGCTGAATTAATTCAGGATCAAAATTATTAATTCAGTGTGACCTCAAGAATTTTTACGAGATATAGAATTTAAGTAAAAAAAAAATAAATGAAATTTATTTTTTTATTTACTTAAATATGATATAATTTGTATATTTGCTTGAAAGTACTCGGTCACTTAAACGAATTAGCTAAACAGCAGTATTTTATTATCAACCGTATAAATTCCATTAAATTCATTGTTCAGTGTCCGGAACGAAAAATGCCCAATTAGTGCAACTTTTACTTGATGCTGTGCAATTTTCATAAAATATTATTTGCATACGACTCCAAGAGTCAAATAAATTTCAGGGCCTTCAATTCAACTAAAAATAAAACATTCATGTTGTTTTTCAATACAAGCTACACAACAAAGCCGCGAAAATGTATAACAAATAGTGCAAGAGCAAATAAAAACGAACAAAAAAAAAAGGGTGAAGGTAAATTTGAGGGAAAACGTCGTGAATGGTTTTTATCTAAAAGTGGCCGCTTTTAATGTTGGGTACGATACAAATTTTTATTTTAGGATGACGGGTAGTTTTTGAAAAACGCGGAGTCTAAAACTGGACATTAATTTTTTTTAAAATATGTATGTAATGACGCTAATAAAAAAGGGAAACATTTCTTTGTGTACAGCGAACAAAATTTTTAAAGTTCCTGTAAGAGAGAGATACATATAAAAATTATATATTTACCAACTCTTGTAAATATTTCTAATATGTATGTGTGACATTTTTACCATTAAGATAACAAATTGTATAGAAACAACTATATTTTCATATTGTGAGCTATAGAGAAAACGTTAATGTAACCTTTAAAAGACAATAGATAAGTGTTAGTGTAACATATTTTTTCATATTTAAGGACTCTTTATTATTGTCTGAATATTTATAGTATAATTAATTTCCTATTTAATAATGTAATTAATTTTTTTATATATTGTTTTTGTGCCATTTGCTATTAATATTTTTGGTTAAGATCGGAAACATTTTTTTTTAATAAAAATCTGTTAAAGGTCTCAACCTTGCTTTCATAATAAATCACTCTTTTAAAGACAGTTATTGGCACTTAATTATTGTGATATGAGTGAATATTTAACTTTATAACAGGAGTCCAATTTTTGAACTGAATATTTATACCTGTATTTTCTAATGTTAAGCTCTAAAAGTGTAATGTACAGTGAAATATAAACATTTAATAGTAAAATGAATTTTGTTATCACTTTATCCTATTGGACCGTGGTTGTATAGAAACACAGCGCATTGCCTGGGTGTTTTTCGGACGTTTACCTTTAGAACCAACCAGGATGTGTGTTGACTCTATTAGACGAACCCCTTATCCTAAATCAAATAAGTACAGTTAATATACTGTTAAAACGTGCCCGTTGCAGAGTTATTATCCAATAATCGTGGCGTCTAAAATTTTTAAGGTGTCCCAAAAAATGCATGGCTATTAATGTGGCTTAGAAAACTAACTGCTGTCCCTTTGCCGCCTCATTCACCAGATTTGAACCTTTAGTGATATTTTATCTGGAGCTTAGAAGATAGGGTTGACAAATAAACGCTGCCGATATATTACTCTCATCAAACATTTACTGCGAAACAAACCAAAATTGTAACAAATAGGCGTTCAAGAAACGGCCTTTCAATGTTAAGAGTAGGTGTGTCGCACGTACTCAAAGTAAGTCCATAATTAACAAAAATAGGCGGGTGAACAAACTCCCTCCTATTTTGCGCTTTGGCAGATACCTACTAATTTTGTTTGTCAACTTTTTAGTGTGATACTACCTTAAGTTTCTCTAGACAATAATTAAGAAGACAGCCCTTAGCCCCCCTACAGCGCCATTAATGATTAATGCTCAGCTTTTCGCTCTACGCGCGCGTCATCTCTCGGAAAATTAATGTCTCGCTGGTTGAAATTTCTTTTATATTCTGTGGACGTTCATTAACATAATATGCTGTGGTTTGACAAGACTCCATAACGTTCTATGTTCTATGACTTTATGCTCCGTGGTGTTTCAATCAAAACATAACCTTGTTTTTTGTATAATTTTCCCATTTGTAGCATGTATTAGCTTTATATTTTTGTATGAACACAATATAATATAAACTTGGACGTACTATAAGACTTCATAATCTATGAGCTCAAAATATTTAAAACGAAACAGATGCATCTTATCGAGTATAACTTAGTTTTATAACCGTAGATAAGGGATACGTGTGAAAAGGAATATGCAATAGTTTAATTAGGTATAAAATTCCAATTTGTAATTGGCAGAAATACATGAGAGACATCACATTACAATATATTGCATTTTGTAGATCAATTAAATATCTATAAACATAGGCTCATAAATGTTCAGTGACAATAAAAATGCTGTTATCAAATGTAAATTTGATTACATTTCACTTTCAAATCAGCAAGTTCTGCAGTTCTTAATACTTATTTAACACCATAACGAGAAGAATTGTTTCAATTTATTAGTACACATCACTGACGTTTGTACCAAAATTTTGTAGTTGCAGTGGCAATCCTAGCCTTCCTGTTGGGAACAAAGTGTTTTTTCAAAATTTTAAATACTATGCATTTGTCGATACCAAGTTTCCTGGCAATTTGTCGAGTGGACAATGAGTCGTCTTGTTGAACAAGTTCACAAACTAGAGTCTCTCTCCTTTTAGCTTCCTCACTAATTTTCTTGGGCCCTCTATGGCAATTACATGTTAACAAGCATCCTTTCGTTTCAAACCTTTTAATTGCATCCGATACAAAATGACTACTAGGAGCAGGATGGTCTTCATATTTAACTTTAAATAATTTAATAACATCGCGAATTGAATGGCCACTAAAATACCATTTTATAATTTGTACCCGCTGTTCAGCCGTAAACACTAATTTTCGCATTGTAAATAGTAATGCTAAACTCGAATTGAAAATAGGAAAACAAATCCAGCCAGAAAGGTCGTGTCAAGTGTCAACTGTCAGTTAAACGTCAAACCATAGAGCATGTTTTCTACCCTACAACCACGGAACATCCAATAAAATTAAATGTGACGATTGTGATTGCAGCGCTAGACAATTAAACGGAAATATTCAAAACTTGGTAAAATGGATATTTTCTTCCATGCTAAACAAATTTAAAAGTATTGAGAATGAGGTAGTTAACTGATTGCTGAGAAAAAAGGAAACGTATCGGGAGACAGTTTCGTTCAAAGAATTCTCTCTCATATAATATTTTTAAAAGATAAATGAAACTTCTCAGATTTTCGTTTTATACACACTACTTTTAATGGAAAAAACTAAACGATAGAAATAAAATATTAATTAATCATCTAGTTATAATAATTATAAATTTACATCATACAATACAAAGCACAAAAAACTACCTTAAATATAGTTGCGTAGGTTTGCATCAACAAGTATAATATCTAGTCTTCTGTATTTCTAAGTATTATAAACTGAACCTTTGACGCTTTGATTTCATACGTATACACGAAACGTTGAAACAGAATCTAGAATGCATTCACCCTCTTTCTGTACACAAAAACACAACAGCACAAACTAAAACTTGAACTCCTTGTATTTCTTAGTTTGCTTGGTGTCTTGCTGCTGGCGCTTACGTTTACTCTGAAAAATAACAACCAAATTATTGGTTTAATGTTGTATTCACTAGATACTGGTACATCTAAAATGTATTTTTTCAAACTGAAAAATGTTGATTTAAAAAACTTTTGTACCTTTTGTTTGGCGACATGTTCAGCCAACATATCACTAAGGTCCTCCTTCTGCAACTGCGACTGATTCTCTCTCATTTGTTGCTCATACCTCACAGCCATAGCATCACTGTCCATGTCCAATTCAGAGGGGTCCAGCGCCAATTCAACCATTCCTTCGCGGTCTGTCGTCCTTCGGGAAATGACTGGCGGAGGCCCCGTACCACCCACATTGGTCATATCGTACACATGAGCGCTGGCCATCATGGCGTTGCCAATTCTCTCGTTTCGTTTCTCTGGGATGATGTGGTACAGGACAGGAGTCTCCGCTCTAAAGGGAATAAGAATTTGAATAAGATCCAACCACCAATTTTTTTTTTAATATTATTCTTTGCGTCGACAATTCACTTACCCGTCCATTTCATTTTCGATTTTCTTCTTCCTCAGCTCAATCGCCTCTGGAGTTTCCATGCCAGCAGGTATACTTGTAAGGCCGCTAGGTGTAACAAGTCCTTCTGCTGGGGTAACCAGGCCAGACTCGTCAGGCATGTTTTGTGCGTCCTTCTCCTCCTCTTCCTCTTCTTCTTCACTCTCTTCCTCCGATTCAGATTCCAGTTCACCCCAAAGGGACCTGTCAACGTTGGGATCCTCCCCAATATCCTGAAATATTAATGAATATAGAATATAAAGCACGTTTGAAAGGTTGCCGAGGAATTTTTACTTACGTCAATGTTGCTAGTATTGGTGCCAAATACGTCCCCGTAAAGCGGTTTGCCATTTTCGTCTACAGGTGGTTTGCCCCAACCGCCGGCATGATAACCGAAGGAACATCCGTCAGGTATGGGTGCGTTCAAACCTGGTATCTTCAAATTTGGATAGCTCGGAGGTGGGCCGTACCTCTGCATAGCGATCAACCACGGAGGAGGCACCTTGTTTGCGTTTGGTCCTACTGGCATACCGAGAGCGGTCCGAAGTTCTTCCGATAAATCTCCAGGTTTCTTTTCCTTTAGTCTTGTTTCAAACTCTTTGCCCTCATAATAGAGGTCACCGTGAATTGTCATCTTTGGTTTGGTCTGCCATCTAGTAAAAAGAAATAATAGGAAATGATAATTTATTTTGCACAAAAAAACAGATTACATACTTGAAGAAGGCGTCGTGTAATTTTTGATAATCTATATCAATTTTTCCCAGCTTGGGCCTAGCTCTCTCTCTCATTTTCGCCTTCAGCGTTTTGGATTCATCTTTGTCTTGGAGGGACGCTCGCATCTCCATAATGCCAGTCTTCTTGATAAAGTCGGGAAGATTAAACGGCGGTTTTTCTATGCCCCTTTTGCCCTGCAGGTATTTACGTTTAAAGCACCAATGCCTTGGAACCTAGAAGAACATATATTAGATTCCCAACCGTTAGCATAGGTGATTTAGTTTACCTGAACAGTGTTTCTATGGGCTTTTAACTGCACGAGGAGTTTAGGATCCCTAGCCGTGACGTCATGCATTTCAACAACATCTGGTCTGTGTACTAACTGCTTTAGTTCTGCCACGCTCAGCCGGGTTAGTTTCTTCATCTTTCTCTTGGAAAGTTTAGACTTGTCGTCCAGTTTTTTCTAAAAGATAAAAACTTATTGTACTCTTCGCTAACACTTAATTTATCTACTTACATCTTCGGCATCCTCAATATCTTCAAGCAGATCATCGTTAAGTTGTAAGGCCTTACTCGAAAGGGAAGTAGGTGTGGCCAGCATAGGTGGTGCGATATCGGCTTTCAGATCGGATATTTTAAACGATTCGAATATACTATAAAACTGGCGGTACTGTGGTGCTAGCTCGTGTAGTCCTATGCTTTCCTGAACGTACCTAAGAAAAATCCAAAAATTTAACAAGCAACTTGAGTTTGAAGTGTAACGGACAAAACAAGTATCACACTGAATTAAAACTGAAACAAGCAAAATCATACGGCTTTTATTTAAGATTAAGTATGTATAAGATATTAAACAATTCCCGTTTTTTTTTTTTAATAAACGTCATAGCATTCATGTCATTTCGTCACTGGTTCACCAGTTATTCTCACTTATCGTTGGATTCTATATATAGAATAGGTATATATACCTATCTTAATTTACTTACTCAACTTCAACTTCCTGTTTTATACCATCAGATTCTTCAATTTCTACCTCGTTTTCCTTTGCAATTTCCTTCTGTTTTTCTTCGCTTTCCCTCGTCTTCTTGTTTTTCTTTCTTTTCTTTTTCTTCTTGTTTTTACTAACTTTATCTTTAGATTCTTTATCTTTTTGCTGTGATTCTTCTACTTCAGCCTCTACCACTATATCCTTTAAATTAAAGTCATTATTAACTAATATGTTTAAATCTAATTCACTAGCTACAACATACCACGTTATCGTCCTTTTCCCATAAAGGTTCTCTTTCCACTTCTTTTCGGGTAACCTGAGTTTCACTCCCGCCGTCTATTTCGGTGCCGAGCTCCAATGCTCGCTGATTTTTAAGAGCAAGGACCTCTTCTAAGGCTTGCGGTAAAACCACTTCACTATTGCTATTCTCTACCAATTGCTCTGGAGGATCTACTTTCAATGATAGTAAAGAGGGAAGTTGTTTCTCGTTAATTGGGGGAGGTTGCTGCATCATTGGAGGGTTGTTCATGTTTCCTAATACAAAAGAGTTAGTTAAAACACGACTCCTCGAGCCGAAACTCAAACAAAATTTTTAAATTTGGATTTTATTGTAATTTAAGTCTTCTTCTGTTTATATTAGAAACACAAGATGCTTACCAAAATCATCGTTTGTCCACCCCTGGGTACCCGGAGGGCCAAATCCTGGCGGAGGAGTGCCCATCATAGATTCTGGTGGTGGACCCTGCATCATCGGCATTTCAGGCATTGTTCCTGGAGGCATCGCACCTGGAGGCATTTGCATCATATCCGGATTTAACATCATTTGGGGCGGCGGGAGCTAAAACCAAAGTATCTGCTTAATAATATAACCTAAAACAAAATTCATGTTTCAACTTAAATCTAGGTTACTTACATTTCCTGCCTCCATATTCTGGTACTTATTAGTAAACTATATTTAGTTAATAATTTATCAAAAACTTATTTTAGTTTTAATTTTCGCTAGGTAAAAGCATATTTTACGTTTATTTTTGCTTCACCACAGATAACAGACAACACACGCGTCAATGTCAAACCGGCAGTTGTCATCTGTCAATTTCAATTGTCAACTGTCAACTGCGTCCACAGAACACGAAGGGCAACAGAATCAACAGATAAAATTATTGCAGTAGCGAAGTTCCCCGCTGATCATAAGTGGCGCCATCTGTCTAGTAATTTTTTAATCCTCTTCTCAATAATCATAAACTCTTCTATTTCACCGTATTGGAAAAGAATTTCTATTGGACAGACTAGGCATGAAGTTAAAGAAGATTGGTGTAAACAAAACTTGCCGGTGACTTTTTAATCACTATCTGTATATGGAAAATCAGTTGGTTAATTAATATTTATATATTAATAAGAGTAGATAATGTAATTTTTCCTCCACTCTCAGACTATCCCTCTTTGACCAGAGAGTGAAACACAGCCACGTGAAAAATTATTTCTGTGTAAAATTACAAGAGGCAAAATTTTTGGTACATTTACATTGATATATTATTATACATAAACGTGTTAATAACTGTTTTATGCACACAGGTAAATATGCAACAACATATTTACCGACTCGGCTATCGTGGACAAATTCATTTTTATTTTACCGCACACCCAAATATTTTTGACTGGAGGCGCCACTGCCATGGAGACGCCATTTCCAAATTTGTCATCTGTCAAATCCGTAATTGCACGCTGTTTTACCGACTAAAAATGTTTGAGACGTTTGAGTTGCTGTGTTGGTATCACTGGTAGTGCGGGTATTGCCTAAAAGTGAATAACCAAATCAAAGCAAACTACAAACTACAAATTCGAATAATTTTAACGGAAAGTTAAATTTTTCCTTTCCAGGGTTGATTTTGTACTGGACTAGTACTTAGTGTAACATAACAAATTGAAATTTTACTAGATACCATGGAAGTTTCACCCCTGCATGAGTAACAGGTTAGTTTGATATTTTTAGTTATTAATATGTATTGCAGTATTTTTTTCATTAAATTTTATACACGATTGCCAGAAGGTGATGATGTGAAATATAAAATAAAGTCTTTTTGTCTATAATACTTCTTCGAGGTTAAATGTTAAATTGTTGCATTCCTGGAAGTCCCCAATCCAATTATATTGGCGTAGGGTTTTTTTTGTTACTCTTTTTACACTAGATGTCAATATATATTTTTAAAATATTATTTATAAATTGAAAATAATATACAAAATAATAGTCCGGAAGGTTAAAAATGTTTTTGCACAATATACGTAATATTTTTTATTGAATATGAGTTGTCAGTGAAAATAAAATTTTAAATTCTAACCTACAAAATTTATAGGCCTTCCAACAGTAAATACCGAAATTTTCTAAAGTTTATGCAGCACTTCTTACCAACTTTATAACACTGTGACAGGTACCTGTTAAGTATAGAAAAAAACGGACTTTATTATTATACATTTGAGATTGTAAAATTTATTAATATAACTAAACATAAATCGTATACAGTGTGATTCTTACAAAATAAAGATTATAATACACTTTAAAAATCAAGAGGCGGTACTTCTGGAGGTGTGGTACTTCCTGTGCTTTCAATATTTGTCACTTTCAACAGCGGTTCCAAAAGAGTTTTCTCAACATCGACATCTCTTCTATGCATCATGGCCCGATGTTTTAACGAACCCTCAAACTTGTTCACTTTGGTACTCTCTTTTGCAGTACTTGTCCAGTAAATGAGTAGCAGTATTACTACTATAATCGTCCCAAACGCCACACCAACGTAAATTTTAAACAATCTTGTATCGGAATACTAAAAAAAAAATACAATGGTGTAATTAAAAATGTGTTTTGCATAATTTATTCCACCTATTCGCCTCGGTCACCGCCTGGCGGATTTAGTCAGAACCCTCGCCGTGTACCGCAGTTTACTGGTTTTTAACTTTTCTTAAAGAAAATAGGTAGCAAAGACGTTGAACTTAATACTGGAATTAGATATTTTAAAAACTACTCACGTTATTTATACGTTGAAATGACGATTGCGCATAAAAAATTGCATTTTTGTAATAACAAACTTTGAAAACCAGGAAACTGCGGTACACGGCGAGGGTTCTGACTAAATCCGCCAGGCGGTGACCGAGGCGAATTGATATAAAAAGATGGTCGAAACGTCAAGAATTCAAAATAATCAAGTAGTCACTCGTGTGCTATACTTATTTCAATTTTTAATGTTACCCTGCCACTGCAATAATGCTCAGTTTGCTTACCAGCATTCGAAGGCATATCGTGTCGTCTACAGGCGAGGAGCAGATGAGGCAAGACGTTGATCCTTGCTTCGGCTGGTATTGCCCAGACGGGCACATTACACAAAACGCCTCATCATCTTCACTATAGGTATGTCTTGGACATAAAACTGAAAATAAACAGAAGGTGATCTTATTTTTCAACTTCTAGTTGAAATAATATGCTAGTATATCATCTAGTATGCGTATTTGTTTGTTTGTAACGCAGTCACAGTCTATCACACTCTCCTTGCAGCAGTGGCGGGTGCGAGATAATATTTTTTATTGCATTTGATGTACTAACGGTACAATTTTGTATATTGTATGAGTATTTGTATCTAACTATTTATAAGCCGTAAAATATTTTTTGACGGTACTATTAAGGTACCTAAAAATTTAGCACCATATTGTTAGTTACTATTACGTCATACAATTCTACCCTCGGGATTTGACATTAGTGACAGATCTGTCAGAATGCAATTCCGGAAACTACCGAGGAAAATAGAAACTATACAGTTCTTACCGCAAATACGTTGTCTTTCTTTTTCAATGCCATAGCCACCTTGGCACGTCGTTACAATTTTCAGAGATTTTTGTTTTGCTTCCGGTAAGGTGTTGCTCGGGACGAAATTCAGTTGGGACTTTAAGTTTGAGAGAACTAAAAAGAAAAGAAAATTTTATAACCTGCTTCATTCCTGGTTATCTAAATTTTGTTTACCAGGGAGTTTTTCGATCATTCTTGCATTTTTGTGCGCCAAACTGACCATATTGGCGTACACTTTTAACTTGCAATTGACGTCGCACATGGAATCAGTAACTCCTGGCAGAATCTGGTCTATCGGGTTCATTGTGGCTGTGACAGTCACGTTGACGTAATTGGCGTTGTTCTAAGATAAAAGGTAAGTTAGCTTTTAAATTAGGGTAGTGTAGAGTGGTGGAGGAATTTGCTGTTGTCACCTCCAAGTCCAGATACCCACGAAACAGTACTAGAAACGAACCTTTTGAAAACACCTTGGTCTGATCACGTCCATTTTGCACATTTTGCCGCTCTGGCCGCACATCAGCACGCTCATGACTTCTGGTAAATACGAGTACAAGATGTCGGCCTCCTTCAAGGAGCAGCTGACGTTAATGGCGTAGAAAATGTTCATTTTTATTTTGTAAATTGGAAACGTAACAATCTCTACCTCGTGATCGAAGCTCTCTGTGTTTCCGTCCTGCGCCGACTTGACGCACGTGTAATTTCCAGAATTTTTTATCTCCAGGTTCTGCAGCACCAAGACTTCTTCATGGTGGGGCAACGGATCGCCTAATAAAAAAATTGACAAAACAGAATGCCACCATTGTTTCACGTATTTTATTAAATTTCTGCTACTATACCTCTGTCTGAGTTATTGGTCTTAAATTCCCACGAAAATTTGCTACCATTCGAGCTCAAGAGCTTGTCGGCTTTGTTGTGGCAAGGGATTTTGACGGTAGTACCAAGAAGCGCGAACACATTGGTGTCTGCAAAAACACAAGGTAAGCGAATGGGTACAAAAAATAAATAAACAAATCAGTTTTACCAGACGATTGCAGCTCATAGTCTTCATTGAAGACGTTGTCCGCCTCGTCATTCTCAATAACGCCGGTTTTGCTGCTCAGATTGCTCATGTAAAGCAGGCTTCTCTTCTTTCTTTTCTTTGCTTTAGTTTTGTTACCGATTAACAGCCCTTGCTTCAGCCTTTGGAATTTCGTGCAGGCGTACTCCTTTACGTTAATATTATCTTTCTTTTTAATTTTGTCTTCTAGGGATTTTAAATAACTATCAACCTCACAGATGCAGTTTTTGCCAGAATCGAAGTCTGCCTTCTTGCAGGATCCCATCTCAATACTTTGCAAAACGTTTTCGGATTTTCTGTGCGCCTCAGGTCCTTTGGATATATTGTGAAGGTCGATATATTCCACATCTAACTCAGACATGGTTTTGTTGAGCAGTTTTTGCAACATGGTCTCATTGATCTTTTCAATTTTCTTGCCGGAATTGTTTACTATAACCACCATCGTTTTGGTATGACCAGATTCACCTTCGTTGGACACAGCTCCGGTAAAGTGTCGCGGCCCTTCTGGAGAACTCCCCGGCTCCACAGCAGTTTCGATATCAAAAGTTTCATTGTGACCACCAGACTTGGTTGTATGTTCGTTGGATTCGATAGCAGAAGTAACGGTTGTTTGTTTAAAGGATTCGGTTAGCGTTTCCAAAAATTCCCCTTGTTTATCTGTCAATTCTTTTTGTTTCTTATGTGTTTTTGGTCCTTTTTCATGTATTTTGGGTGTGCCCTTATGGCCATTCTCGGAGCATAATTCGCAAACAGTGGAATTCACCTGATCGGAAAATTGGAACAGTTGATCTTCTTGGACTGCCTCAGAGGATTCTTCAGTTTCTAAAGACATATGATTGACTGTTATTTGAGTTTCATTTTTGACATGTCTATAGACAGTTGTAGAAGCCAACTTCTCGTGAAGTTCCGTTTGTTCAGATGTCAGGTCGTTGTTCTCTGATTCTACCTTCGTATGACCACTGATCTCTTCAGATGTATCAATCTCTGACATTTCGGTTGTTTCATGACCTATATTTTTACTGACTTCCTCAGCTTCAGTCGCTCCTTCTTCTGATTCTTCCTTCCCCAATAGTTCACTAGTTTCTCGATTTTCTGACACGCGATCAGTGCTTTCCGCTATCGTATTTTCTCCTTTAGATTTACTGGATTCCTCAGCTTCGGTTATTCCTTCTAATTCTTTTTCTTCTGACGATTTTGTACTTTGTTCTTTGCCTGCAGATGTACCTATCTTTAAATGCTCAGTTGTTTCTTCCTCCATCTTTTCAGATGTACTGAGCTCTACTCCTTCAGTTATTCCCTCAAATTTTTTCTCTTCTGATAATTTAGTACTTGGTTCATTCTCTGCAGTTGTACCTGCTTCTGTTTTCTCAGATGTTGCCTCCATCGTTTCAGAAGTACTGAGCTCAACTCCTTCAGTTATTCCCTCAAATTCTTTCTCTTCTGATAATTTAGTACTCGGTTCATTCGCTGCAGTTGTGCCTGTTTCTGTTTCCTCAGATGGTTCTTCCGTCGTTTCAGAAGTACTGAGCCCAACTCCTTCAGTTATTCCCTCAAATTCTTTCTCTTCTGGTAGTTTAGTACTTGGTTCCCTCCCTGCAGTTGTACCTGCTTCTGTTTTCTCAGACGTTTCCTCCATTGTTTCAGACGTACTGAGCTCAACTCCTTCAGTTATGTCCTTAAACAGTTTCTCTTCTGATAGTTTAGTGCTTGGTTCACTCTCTGCAGGTGTACCACTTTCTGACTTTGCAGATAGCTTCATCTTTTCAGATGTACGGGGTTCTACTCCTTCAGTTATTGCCTTTAATTCTTTCTCTTCTGATAGCTCAGTAGTTTTTTCATTCTCCATAATTGTACCGGCCCCTGATTTCTCGGTTGTTTCTTCCTCTGTTTTTCCAGATGTACTGGTCTCTAAGGATTCAGTTATTCCTTCCAGTTCTTTCACTTCTGAAATGTTAGTAGTTATTTCATTTTCTCCAGATACGTGAGTTTCTGATTCTTCAGTTGTTTCTTTGACTTTACTGAATCCCTTTTCGTCAGTTTCTATTTCAGTTTCAGATGTGTTGGTCTCTAACTCTCCACGTCCCTCCTCGGATTCAGTTTTTTCTTCCAGTTCTCTAGCTGTTGATGATATTTCAGTAGTCTTCTCGGACGTTTCTGGTTCGAGTTGTTCATGCTCAGGTTTATTCACTACTTCGGTTTCACTTGTTTCCTCCTCGAACGTTTTCGTTTCTAATGTCTCAGTAGATCCTTCATTTTCTACGACGCCTTCTAACTTTTCAGTTGTTTCTTCGATACGTTCATGCTCAGATTCTCCTACTTCCTCGGTTTCGGTGGTTTGCTTTTCCATTTCCTTTGTTTCTGATATTTCAACAGTCGCAGATGCATTGACCTCTGATTCCTCAGTATTTTCATACTCAGTCTGTCCTTCAGTTGTCCCTTCCTCCAGCATTTTTGTTTCTGATATTTCTACGGTCTCTGTCTCTTCAGTTGTTTCTTGCTCTGTTCCCTCAGGGTTTTCAGATTGCCCTATTCCTTTGGTTCCAGCTGTTCCTTCTTCTGTTTCATTTGTGTCTTCAATTGCTTCTTGTACTGTATTCTCATGTTCCTCGGATTGGCCCATTCCCTTGGTTCTAGCTATTCCTTCTGTTTCTTCACTTTCTGCAGATTCTGTCTCTTCAGTTGTTTCTTTTTCCGCATACTCATGCTCTTCAGAATTGCTAACCTGTTCTGCTTGAGTTGTTACTTCTTCCAGTTCGTTTATTTCCTCATTTTCTGCAGATGTGCTGTTTTCTGTCTCCTCCGTTGTTTCTTTTTCCATGTTACCATGTTCTTCAGAATTGCTGACTTCCTCGGATTCGGTTGATGTTTCTTCCAACTCTTTGGTTTCTGGCATTTCTCCGGTTTCCTCATTTCCTGCTGATACGCTGGTCTCAGATCCACTGATCTCTGTCTCTTCAGTTGCTTCTTGCACTGTATTCTCATGTTCCTCGGATTGACCTATTCCCTTGGTTCCAGCTATTCCTTCGGTTTCTTCACTTTCTGCAGATTCTGTTTCTTCAGTTGTTTCGTTTTCCGCATACTCATGCTCTTCAGAATTGCTAACCTGTTCTGCTTGAGTTGTTACTTCTTCCAGTTCGTTTGTTTCCTCATTTTCTGCAGATATGCTGGTTTCTGTCTCCTCCGTTGTTTCTTTCTCTATGTTACCATGTTCTTCAGAATTGCTGACTTCTTCAGATTCGGTTGATGTTTCTTCCAACTCTTTGGTTTCTGGCATTTCTCCGGTTTCCTCATTTCCGGCTGATACGCTGGTCTCATATCCACTGATCTCTGTCTCTTCAGTTGCTTCTTGCCCTGTATTCTCATATTCCTCGGATTGACCTATTCCCTTGGTTCCAGCTATTCCTTCTGTTTCTTCACTTTCTGCAGATTCTGTTTCTTCAGTTGTTTCTTTTTCCGCATACTCATGCTCTTCAGAATTGCTAACCTGTTCTGCTTGAATTGTTACTTCTTCCAGTTCGTTTGTTTCCTTATTTTCTGCAGATATGCTGGTTTCTGTCTCCTCCGTTGTTTCTTTTTCCATGTTACCATGCTCTTCAGAATGGCTGACTTCCTCGGATTCGGTTGATGTTTCTTCCAACTCTTTGGTTTCTGGCATTTCTCCGGTTTCCTCATTTCCGGCTGATACGCTGGTCTCAGTTGCTTGTTCTTCTGTTTTAGTTTGTCCAGCTTCCTCAGCAGATGCACCAGTCTCAGATTTCTCAGTTTCTTCATGTTCAGTACCTTCTTCTTCCGTTTCATTCGTTACTAGTTCTTTCTCGATATTTGTATTTGTAACGTGCTTGTAAGTGCTAAGGTGATGTTCATGTTCTTCTGTGATATTATTTGGTTCCGTGATGGATTGCATTGCATACTTTTCATCGATAATACCAAGTTCGGTTAAAATTCTAGCAGCCTCTTGAGCTTCTGTATTGGTTGTCGACTCTTCCAAGCTTCCTTGTTCTTCATTATCTTCGTGTTCTTTATATTCACTCGTTTTTCCAATTTCTGTTGTCTTCTCTTCAATTTCTTCTGATTTTGATGTCTCTGTAGTATTTTCATTCTCTATAAATTTACTGGTTTCCCCAGCTGATTGTTCGTGTTCTTTATATCCACTCATTTCTCCAATTTCTGTTGTGTTTTCTTCAATTTCTTCTGATTTTGACGCAGCAGCGTTTTCGATCTCTGTAAATTCGGTGAACTCCGTTTCAGTTCCTTCTACTTCTTCCGGATTACTGGACTCCGATACCTCGATTATATTATTATCTGTGCTCTCAAATTCACTTGATTCACTGTTTTCTTCAGTTTGAAGTGTTCCTTCTTCAGTTTCATTAATTTCTGTTATTATTGCCGTATTGCCTTCCGTTTCTGCAGATGAGCTGATCTCTGATAACTCATTTGTTTCATGTTCTTTGTGTTCATACTCAGTAGATTCATTTTCTTCTCCAGTTTCAGTTGTTATTTCTTCCGGTACACTGGTTTCTAAAGTTAATGGACTTATCTCTTCAACTTCATTTATAGTAACTGCTGTGTTGGATGACATCGATGTAATTATTTGAGGTCCACCGTGTTTATTTTTCCTCGTTGTGGTTTTATGTTCACTTGCGGAGCATATTTCACAAATCATAGTGCCACTTTCTTCTTTGGTGAAATGGGGCAGCTGGGCTTCATTTACTTCCTCGATGTATTCGTCATTTGGTGAAAATGACATATGATGATCATTATTTTTGACGTCTGTAGGTTCCCTAATTTCAGTAACTTTTCCAGAACGAGTTGCACCTTTGGAGCATAGTTCACATACCGTATCGCTGCCTTCTACTTTCGTAAAATGAGGCAGTTGGGCTTCATTTACTTCCTCAATATATTCGTCATTTGGCGAGGGTGACATTTGATGATCTTTATTTTTGACGTGCGTAGGTTCACTAATTTCAGTAGCTGCTAACTCGGTTGTTTCTGGCTTCGTGGTTTCTATAGATTCTTCACCTTCTTCAGTTTGAGTTGTTCCCTCTTCTACTTCTTCTGTTTTTGATGCCTCAGTGTATTCTTCTTTTTCTGCCAATTCACTAGCTTCTGACAACTCTGCTGTTTCTTGATTTGTGGTTTCTGTAGATTCACCGCCTTCTTCACTTTCAGCTGTTCCCTCTTCTACTTCTGGTTTTGATAGCTCAGTGTTTTCTCCTTTTTCCACCAATTCACTAGCTTCTGACAACTCGGTTGTGTCTTGATTTGTGGTTTCTATAGATTCACCGCCTTCTTCAGTTTCAGTGGGTGCTTCTTCTACTTCTGGTTTTGATACCTCAGTGTTTTCTTCTTTTTCTACCAATTCACTAGCTTCTGACAACTCGGTTGTTTCTGGCTTTGTAGTTTCTATAGATTCTTCACCTTCTTCAGTTTGAGTTGTTCCCTCTTCTATTTCTTCTGTTTTTGTTACCTCTGTGGTTTTTCCTTTTTCTGCAAATTCGCTAGCTTCTGGCAACTCTTCTGTTTCTTGATTTGTTGTTTCTGTAGATTCACCGCCTTCTTCAGTTTCAGCTGTTCCCTCTTCTACTTCTGGTTTTGATAGCTCAGTGTTTTCTCCTTTTTCCACCAATTCACTAGCTCCTGACAACTCGGTTGTTTCTGGTTTTGTGGTTTCTATAGATTCTTCACCTTCTTCAGTTTGAGTTGTTCCCTCTTCTACTTCTTCTGTTTTTGTTACCTCTGTGGTTTTTCCTTTTTCTGCAAATTCGCTAGCTTCTGGCAACTCTTCTGTTTCTTGATTTGTGGTTTCTGTAGATTCACCGCCTTCTTCAGTTTGAGTTGTTTCCTCTTCTACTTCTTCTGTTTTTGATGCCTCAGTGTATTCTTCTATTTGTACCAATTCACTAGCTTCTGACAACTCTGCTGTTTCTTGATTTGTTGTTTCTGTAGATTCACCGCCTTCTTTAGTTTCAGCAGTTCCCTCTTCTACTTCTGGTTTTGATAGCTCAGTGTTTTCTCCTTTTTCCACCAATTCACTAGCTTCTGACAACTCGGTTGTTTCTGGCTCTGTGGTTTCTATAGATTCTTCACCTTCTTCAGTTTGAGTTGTTCCCTCTTCTACTTCTGTTGATTCTGTTGATGCCTCAGTGTATTCTTCTATTTGTACCAATTCACTAGCTTCTGACAACTCTGCTGTTTCTTGATTTGTTGTTTCTGTAGATTCACCGCCTTCTTCAGTTTCAGCTGTTCCCTCTTCTACTTCTGGTTTTGATAGCTCAGTGTTTTCTCCTTTTTCCACCAATTCACTAGCTTCTGACAACTCGGTTGTTTCTGGCTCTGTGGTTTCTATAGATTCTTCACCTTCTTCAGTTTGAGTTGTTCCCTCTTCTACTTCTGTTGATTCTGTTGATGCCTCTGTGTATTCTTCTATTTGTACCAATTCACTAGCTTCTGACAACTCTGCTGTTTCTTGATTTGTTGTTTCTGTAGATTCACCGCCTTCTTCAGTTTCAGCTGTTCCCTCTTCTACTTCTGGTTTTGATAGCTCAGTGTTTTCTCCTTTTTCCACCAATTCACTAGCTTCTGACAACTCGGTTGATTCTGGTTTTGTGGTTTCTATAGATTCTTCACCTTCTTCAGTTTGAGTTGTTCTCTCTTCTACTTCTGTTTTTGATACCTCGGTATTTTCTCCTTTTTCTGCTAATTCGCTAGCTTCTAACAACTCCGTTGTTTCTTGATTTGTGGGTTCTATAGATTCTCGACCTTCTTCTGTTTGAGTTGTTCCCTCTTCTATTTCTTCAGTTTTTGAAAGCTCAGTGTTTTCTCCTTTTTCTACCAATTCACTAGCTTCTGACAACTCGGTTGTTTCTGGCTTTGTAGTTTCTATAGATTCTCCACCTTCTTCAGTTTCAGCTGTTCCCTCTTCTACTTCTGGTTTTGATGTCTCAGTGTTTTCTCCTTTTTCTACCAATTCACTAGCTTCTGACAACTCGGTTGATTCTGGTTTTGTGGTTTCTATAGATTCTTCACCTTCTTCAGTTTGAGTTGTTTCCTCTTCTACTTCTTCTGTTTTTGTTACCTCTGTGGTTTTTCCTTTTTCTGCCAATTCGCTAGCTTCTGACAACTCCGTTGTTTCTTGATTTGTGGGTTCTATAGATTCTCGACCTTCTTCTGTTTGAGTTGTTCCCTTTTCTATTTCTTCAGTTTTTGATAGCTCAGTGTTTTCTCCTTTTTCTACCAATTCACTAGCTTCTGACAACTCGGTTGTTTCTGGCTTTGTGGTTTCTATAGATTCCCCACCTTCTTCAGTTTGAGTTGTTCCCTCTTCTACTTGTTCTGTTTTTGATACCTCAGTGTTTTCTCCATTTTCTGTCAATTCTCTAGCTTCTGACAACTCTGTTGTTTCTTGATTTGTTTCTATAGACGTATTGCCTTCTTCATGTTCAGATGTTTCTTCCTCTACTTCATTTGTTTCTGATATCTCAGTGCTTGCTTCTTTTTCAACAAATTCGCTCGTTTTCATTAACTTTGTAGTTCCTTGCTCTGAGTTGTTTATAGATTCATAGCCTTCTCCTGTTGCAACTGTCCCCTCTTTTACTTCTGTTTTTGATGTTTCACTGTTTTCTTCCTCAGTGGTTTCTTTTGTTAGTTCCACCTTTTCAGGTGTAATATTAGCTTCTGTAATGCTATTTTGCTCTTCGGATAACCTACTAGTCATTTTTTTATTTTTAGAAAAATTTAACAGCTTATTTTTGTTTTCTTCACTGAATTGGGTTGCAGCTGTTGTATGTTCCCTAACATTGTGTGTTGTCATTTCATGCAAATGCTTTCTTTTTGTAGCACTGCCATGTTCTTCTTCGGTACATAATTCACATACTGTATTAGTTCTTTCTCTGTTCCAGAAGTTGAACATCAGTAGTGTGTTTATTTCTTCCTTGTTTTCATCAGCAGCATATTCGCTAGTCTCCGTTGTTGCTTGCTCTGTTCTAGCTGTTGTCTGTTCCCTAACATTTTGTGTTGTCATTTCATGCAAATGCTTTCTTTTTGTAGCACTGCCATGTTCTTCGGTACATAATTCACACACTGTATTAGTTCTTTCTCTGTTCCAGAAGTTGAACATCATTAATGTGTTTATTTCTTCCTTGTATTCACCAGCAGCAAATTCACTAGTCTTCGTTGTTTCTTTCTCTGTTCTAGCTGTTGTATGTTCCCTAACATTGTGTGTTGTCGTTTCATGCAAATGCTTTCTCTTTGTAGCACTACTATGTGCTTCCTCGGTACATAGTTCACATACTGTATTAGTTCTTTCTCTGTTCCAGAAGTTGAACATCAGTAGTGTGTTTATTTCTTCCTTGTTTTCATCAGCAGAATATTCGCTAGTCTCCGTTGTTTCTTGCTCTGTTCTAGCTGTTGTATGTTCCCTAACATTGTGTGTTGTCGTTTCATGGAAATGCTTTCTTTTTGTAGCACTACTATGTTCTGCCTCGGTACATAATTCACATACTGTATTAGTTCTTTCTCTGTTCCAGAAGTTGAACATCATTAATGTGTTTATTTCTTCCTTGTATTCACCAGCAGCAAATTCATTAGTCTTCGTTGTTTCTTGCCCTGTTCTAGCTGTTTTATGTTCCCTAACGTTGTGTGTTGCCGTTTCATGCAAATGTTTTCTTTTTGTAGCACTGCTATGTACTTCCTCGGTACATAATTCACACACTGTATTAGTTCTTTCTCTGTTCCAGAAGTTGAACATCATTAATGTGTTTATTTCTTCCTTGTATTCACCAGCAGCAAATTGGCTAGTCTCTGTTGTTTTTTGCTTTGTTTTGCCTATAGATTCATTACTTGCTCCTATTTTAGTTGTTGCTTCTTTAACTCCTTCTGTTTCTGACAAGTTAGTAAATTCGCTAGGCTCCGATAACTCTTTTGTAATTTGCTGCGTATTTTTCCTAGATTCATTGTCTTCGCCAGAGTCAGTTACTTCCGCCTCTACTCCTGTTTCTGAGATATCAGTGGCATCTACTTTTTCTACAAATTCACTAGTGTTCAATAACTCTGTTGTTTCTTCCCCTGTGCTCTCCATAGATCCATTTTCTTCCATTGTTTCTTCTGCTGCTTCTTTTGTTTGCGGTATCTCAGTTACTTCTTCTTTATCTGGAAATATACTGGCCTCCAATAACTCCGTTGTTTCTTGCTCTGCTTTCACTGTAGATGCATTTACTTCTCCGGCCTCAGTTGTTTCTTTTTCCAGCTTTGCCTCATTGGTTTCTGCCGTTTGTTGCTCTACAGTGTTGGTACCTTCAGTTGTTTCCTTTTTTAGTTCCTCAGAACTCTCTTCATCGACTTCGCTTGTTCTCTCTTTTAGTTCTTCTGTTTCGTACACCACTTGTGTTTCTGCACTAATTTCTTCTGTTGTTTCGTGCATCTTTTGTTGCTCTGTGTTGTGGTCTTCGGTTTCGTTTGTTCGGTCTTCCAGTTCTTCCGATGGTGACACTTTAGATGTTCCTTTTTCTGAAAATTCATTAGTCTTTGATAAATGTATTATTTTTTTACCTTGCATTATCTGTATTTCACTTACTTCACTAGTTTCGGCTGTCCTTGTCGTTAGTTCTTCTGTTTGCTCTTTAGATTCAGCGGCTTCCCCAGCTTCGGTTTCTTCTTCAACCGTGCCCATCTTTGACACCTCAGTTGTTTCTTGCTCTCCAAGTTCAGTGGTTTCTTTTGTTATTTCCACCCTTTCAGCTGTAATACTAGCTTCTGTAGCACTAGTTTGCTCCTCTTCGGATAACGTACTACTCATTTTTTCATTTTCATGCAAATGTTTTCTTTTTGTAGTACTGCTATGTTCACTAGACTTACCCGCACCACTTTCTTTGGTGGTGGTGTATGTACTCTCTTTGTGTTCCTGTTGGCTGGTTTCATGGGTACCTATTTCTTGAGACGCGCTTCCTGAGCATAATTCGCATAATGTAGTGTCTTTGTTCGAAAAGTTAAATATCAGGTCTCCGCTTTCTTCCTCCATTTCTGTTACTGTATTATATTCACGGTTTTTAGGCGTAGTGAGCTTCGGTTTTGTTATCGCTTCTGTCGATATTTTTGACGTTTCTTCTGTCGAGCTCAGTGCCTCAAGTACAGTTGTTTTCTCTTCCAGTTTTTTAGTTTCAGATGTTTCTGTGGTGGCCTCCGATTCGTGGCTTGATTCAGATTGAGCAACTTCAGGTATCTTTTTCTCTGGTTCCTTTGTTTCTAATATTTGAGTGGTTTCTTCCTTTTCACCAGACGTGCTAATCTCCGAAGCCTCAGTTGTAGGTATTTCCGTTGTTTTTGGTGGATTGCTTTCTTTAGATTCACTAATTCCTCCAGCTGATGTTATTTCGATTTCTGGTTCTTTTGTTTCGGAGGTTCCTTTTTGTTCAGCAGTTCCAGTGGATATCATTAACTGAGTTGATTCTTCCATGTTTTCGTTTTCAGTAATTATTGTGCCTGCTTTTGTAGTTTCAGTTGTACTTTCTTTAGGTTGATTTGATTTTTCAGCTTCAGTAGTTTTCACTTCTGATTCCTTCGTTTCCGGCACACTAATGGTTGTTTCTGTTTCTGAAATCTCTGTATGACTGATTTCTTTGGCTGGAGTATTTGTTTCTTCTATTTCTGTTCCTTCTGATGCTTCAGTGGGCCTTGATGCCTCGGCTGTTCCATGTTCTTTAGACTCATGTTCTTCGGGCTGACTGACTTCCTTAGCTGCTGTTGTTTCTACGGACTCTTTCATTTCTGTAGTTTCTTCTGATTTGTTTGGCGGCGATGCTTCAGTAAGTTTCTCTTCTTCGGATGTTTCTGTAGATACATTTTGTCCCTCAGACGCACTCGATTCCGACACTTCCATTGCTTTATGCTCCGTATGTTCGTGGTTTTCAGATTGACTAACTTCTACAGTTGATACTTTTTCCAATTGTCCTGCTTCTGATATTTCAGTAGATTTTTCTGTTTCTGTAGGTGTGCTATTCTCCGACACTACTTCGTGCTCTACTGTTGTTTCTTCCGGCTCTTTTGTTGGAGATGTTGTAGTAGATTCCTCTTTTTCTGCAGATGTGTTGAATTCGGACGTCTCGATTGTGGACTCATGTTCACTGACTTCAGTTTTTTCTGTTTCTGCATTTTTCTCTGACGTGCTAATCGTTTCCTTTTGCTCGGGATACCCGTGTTCGTTAAAACCAGTCGTTTCTTCCCCTTCCGGAGTATTTACTTCCAATTGTGTCGTTTCCAATATTTGAGTAGATTGTGTCAATTTCTCGGACGTCACATGCTCCATGTTTTCATTTTCTTCAGAGCTCCTAGTTGAAACAATTGTAGCCACGCTTTCTGCCAGTGGTGTCGTCATCGAGGATGAAGAAACCACTATTTCTTCATTTTCTTCGTATTCCGTTCTCTCATGGCCTGTTACTTTACTAACGTTCTCGATTACATTCGTTTCTGGCAATTGCTCCGGCACAGATACTTCAGTCGTCTGCCCCGTTTCTGCGATTTCGGCTGTTGTTTCATATTCCAGGGTCGACGACGCCTCGACTGTTTGATGCTCTTCAGGATGACTGATTTCCTCACCTTCTTGAGTATGTAATACTGTACTAGTTTCATGTTCTGCAACTTCAGACCTGAATTGTTCTGTACTTTCTTCTTTATTTTCAGTTTCTTCAGTTTCGGTAATTACATGATGTCCCTTTGTTTCTAAAGCTTCAGTAGTTCCTTCATATTCTTCAGATTCAGGATTTTTCGATGTTTCTTCTTTGGCTTCCGTTTCTGCGCCTTCCGTTGTTGTTACTTCCTGTTCTTCCGTTTCTGATATTTCTATAGTTTCTTTGTTCTCTGGTACTCTGTTGGTGTGTTGACCAGCTTCTGCAGATTCCGTTTTTTCTTCTGGTTCTGTTCGTTCTGGTGTTTCGGCAGATACTTGTTCAGTAGATTCGGTGTTTACACCCTCTGAAAGGCATCTTAATTTTTGTTAACAGATATTGGACTATTACCATGGTTAAATACGATTGTGTAAATTTACGTAACCTACCTGAGTCATTGGATGCGTTTTCGCTTTCACCAATATATTGTGTCTGCAAAACTGCGCCTTCCTCTTCTAAAGATTCACTTTCATCACTCTTTGTAAACAAATTTATTCTCTCGGGTCCGTTTTCATAATTTGTTGTTACGGTTTCCTCCCGCAGTAGCTCGTCGGCAATCGAAAACAATATTTTTTTATCATGAGGATCTATATCCGTAAAGGCCCCAGGCTGTCCAGTGTGTGTGGTTTCGACTGTTTCCGGAATGTTTTTGATAAATATCGGCTCTGATTGTAACTCGAGTCCCATTTCTTCACCTACAGTCCCCAAGGTTGCTTCAAAATTGTTATCAAGTATTTCATCGGTGGCACTCTGCGAGATATACTGATCATTTTCCCCGCTTTCGCTTACAGATATTGCAACGTACTCTAAGGTGGTAACCTCTGCTGGTAGTAAACCTTCGTTGGATTCCGCTTGAGATATCACAAAATATCCAGGTGAAATTTCCTGTTCCGGTGTCTCACCTGTGTCTTCAAGCAACATTTCTGTTGTTGTTTTATGTTTCTTGTGAGTCGTATGCTTCTTTGCTTCTACAAAATAAATTATTTTTATTATTTTTATTAATGGTAGATGGTTCAACTTACTTGAATGCGTGATTGGCGGTGTCACGTGCTTGGTGGAGTGCACTCTTGTATGTTCCTCGTCCCAGTTGTAGTCCTTCCAAATTTTTTTCGATTTTACTGTTTGACGTTTAACTGTTTTCCATGATTTTTTTCTCTTACCGGCTCTAGTTATTCCTAATTCTCCTGGCCATATAAAAGAGAACTGAGTTCCTTCCACAGCTATTGGATCTGTACCTGTCCAGCGTCTGGATTTCCCCGTAGTCCTAACGCGATTTGTTGGGTTCCTAATTTTACGTTCGACGATGAAGTTACCATTGAACCTTTTTTTCCTTCGCGGAGGACGAATCCTGTTTACTAAAAATTTTGCGTATCCTGGACTAAAAAACGGCGATTCCGGGGGACGTTCTTGTAGAATTTTTTCCGTCTTCTCTTCTTCCTCCTATACAGCGCTCTTCTCTTCAATCTACACTCGCCCTTGGGTTGCTTCGCCTTCCAGTCTAAAATTTTGCCCAAGCCAGCGATCTCTTTCTGCATGTCTTCATTGTTCTTCCTTTGCACCTTCAGGTGCAACTCAAACATGGGGGTCGTTTCGTCGCAACTCGCAATTTGGGGATTTTGCCCGTACCCTGCGGCTTCTCTTTTGCTAATTTTGTGGCTGATGTCGTTAATCCCGTTCAGAATATTTTGCACCTCATCGACGAGCTTCAAATCCGATTCCAATCGCTTTAATTTCACCGACACCTCTATTTCTTTATGGTCGTTGTAGGGAATCTTCTTAGAGAATACCACTCCATCTTTCCCTGCAAATGAATCCATAGACGTTGGCTGTGTTGCTTGGATATTGGGAATGGACTCAACAGTAAGCGATATGGTATTTAGTGTTACATTATCAGAGATAGATCGGCTTTTTATGTTGTTATTTGTGGTAGCCATTGTTGCGGTGGACTGTTCACAGTGTTCTTTTGGAGTTGGCGATTCCTCGCAGGTTTCATCGGTTGAACTTGTTGCACTATTCGTAGCTGATTCTTCGGTTGTTTCATTGATTAGGTCGCATGTTGTCGATGTTGTTAAGGCACTTTCATCTAGTGAATTTGTGGAGCTTGTCATTTGATCAGCCATCGCATTGTCCCCTATATTTGAAATCATGCTGGAATCTAAATTGCCGGCAGTGTCGGTGGATGGTTGTTGGGCCAAATCAGTTTGCTGGGCCATATCAGTCTGCTGGGCCATATCAGTCTGCTGGGCCATATCAGTTTGCTGTGCCATAGTTTGCTGGACCATATCAGCTTGCTGAGTTTCGCTAGCGAGGTCTGGTGCAGCGCTATCTGTTCCACTCTCGGAGGGCTGTATTTCGTTAGTTCCAGTTTTGTCTTCCATGTTTTCGTTATCATATGTAACCGGCGTTATGTTGTCTCCAATACCATCCGCGTTTATGTTGCTGAGCACGTCCAGTATTTCGTCAGTCTTGTTTTTGCAGTCGTGAGAAACGTCCTTCTTCAATTTCCGAAACGGCATGAAATCTATAAACTAAAATACAATTTTTGTTTTTGGTTCAAATTCATCGACATATGAGCAATATTCACTTACCTTGTTGATTCTGTTTAGATCGAAGAAATCTTCCGTTGTAGCCTTAAACATTTCGGTGTTGTCCATGATGGATTCATCTATGATCGGTAGATCAACGGCAAATCGTTTTTGCTTCGTCTTTGTCTTGGGATAAATTAGGACTCCGGGGATCATATTGTTGCCAGATGGGCTCGGTTCTCCGAGTTCACCATCGGCACTACTAGATAATTGGGTATTTTCAAGGGTCGTAGAACCTGTTGCTACCGTTGATGAAGTGTTGGTTAAAGCGCCGACGTCGGCAGCGCCTGTGGTGGTACCTTGGTCGCTGCTATTGATTTCGTAGTAGCAAGTACTAGTTCCGCTATTTAAACTGTTTGTGGTGTCTTGGGAATTACTCGTTTTACTCGTGTCTTCGTTGCCAACTGTACTACAACCTGACGCTTCTTTCTTTTCCCTGTATTGCCTCTTTGCCGATGCAGTCTGTTGCCTGTTCATTATTTCCACAAAGCTCCTTCTCAGTTGCGGCACGTGAAAGTTCAACTCCTCAACCGGGTTTCTTTCCTCGTCAACTGCTAGCAGTTTATTTGGGGGGAGGATGCTTCCGGTAACTGCACTTTTTCCAGACACTTTTATTTGAGGAACGCGAAATTTCATGTCGTCTGATGAACCGGAGGTGTTTGACGACACAGCTCCCTCAAAATTTATTATCGCTTGCAGTACTGTACTGTGACCATGTGCTGGGCTGGATGTGGCCCCTGAACCAGTGGCCGTTGATTGCCCCTCGGCGGAACTTACCGTTATTACGTAGCATGTCGTTAGCAAAGAGGCACTTGTTTGACTGCTGCTACTCTCAGTTGGCGTTGAACTGACCTGGTCCTCACTTGATCCACCAGTTGACGTTCCAGTGGATGTCCCACTGGCTGCTCCACTGGATGCTTCAGTGGAGCATCCACTGGGTGCTTCAGTGGATGATCCACTGGAAGCTTCAGTGGATGCTCCATTGGAAGCTTCAGTGGTTGCTCCACTGGATACTTCAGTGGAAGTTCCACTGTATGCTTCAATGGATGTTTCTGTTTCTGAGCTTGTGGTTAAACTATTAGTGTCGCTCTCAGCTGTTCCAGTGGATTGTTCTGTTACTAGACTTGTGGTACTTGATTGCGTGTTGGTGTTCAATTCAGTTGATACGTTGTCATTTTCGGACGGCTCATTCGGTAAAATTGGGGTAACCGTGGCAAAAACTATGGGCACAAAGGTGTATGCGTCGTCAAATGTTTTGTTTCTTACTATAAAATCCATGATATTCCTAAACTGCTGACTAGCTGGGTCTACCTTTCTTCTAAATAGATGAGCGTGAGGTCTCGCCTTGTGCTTTGCAATCTGATAGGCCGAGTGTCGCCTGCGTCGCTTCTTCATAAAATTTTTAATGCACCGCACACTCTCTGGTTTGTCCAAGTCGTCTAGTTCGGTATAATCCGGAAGCACCTCTCGGACTAAGAACTTCAAAGGCTTCTGTTGTTTCGCGCGACTAAGATCGTTGTTCAGCATCGCCTCCATCAGAATATGTTCTATCAGAGGAATTTCGAGAAGTTTGTGGATTCTGTCGCAGCTGTCGGACTTGGCTCTGCCCATTCCTGTGAACAATTCGGTATGGTAAAATTGCCATCCTGATTTAATACCAAAAAAGGAAAAAAAATAAGACCTGGGAACGCTCAACTAATATTTTACCAAAACAAAGACCAACTGACAATGTGAGCAAAGGCTTAACAATAAAATATAATATTTGAGTACCTTTTAGATTAAGATCTGGTGCTCTTCGGGCGTCATTGGTGAAATCCTCGCCCTTCTGTTGTTCGTTGCACTGTTCGAGTTGATCCTCTTGGACTTCGTTGTCAAGATCCGGCTCCAGTCGTTTCTGCTTGACAATGTAGTACCCTTGTTTCGGCAGTTTGTCTTGGACTATGTACACTTGAGGTTTCTCAAGCGGGTGCTGGCGGTACTGTTTTCTGCGTGAACGTGGTTGATACAACAAGTCATTTGGATTCGACATGTCGCCGTATCCAGAAATTTGATTTGAACTAAACAGGTTTGACTCTCTATTCTTAATATCGTGGATTTTACTTTTAGGCCTTAAATGTGAGTTAAACAACGGTATTACTTTAGTAATTCTATGACTATTACTAAACCTGTGCTCGGTACTTGTAGAAGGAGCATCGGCGACGGAAGTTTCCTTATTAAAATTTATATTATAGGGGTCCTTTTCAACGATGTCATCAAAATCTGCGACTTCGTCGAATATATACTTAGTAGATCTATCCGGGTTGCTAGTGACGGTTAACACTTTTCCTATAATGATGATCAACGCTATCAAACTACGGAAGAAAACCTGCAGATTTGGTCGTTGTGTTAAATATGTCGGTACTTACAATTTTAATCCATGCAAATGCATCGAAATTTACCATCGGGAATCATAAAAATGTCCATTGCGGTCAAATCAATGCACTGACAAATATGCCCATATATTTTTGAAATATTTTTTAGGAAACTGTCAAGAAAAGTCAAAGTCCGCATAAGTTCAGTTACGTACTTGATGTTTCAACAAAGCAGATTGATTGATTTTGAAAATAGGTAGGAAGCCAATCGAAAAGGGTCTAAACTGTCATGTCGTTTATTATTGGATTTTGGAATCAGAAATCTGGATTAATTGTATGGTGATTGCTTTCCAGCTCACTGCTTAGATGTAAGGTGCAATACAACATATAACATACATTTGTACAACTTTTATAAAAGAATATTCGTATATGTAGAAAGAAAAGAAAAACGGTTTACATTCTATAAAAAATTTATTAAAATAAATAACTAAAATTTCACTATACAGTTTAGTACAAAAAATAAATAGTAGTAATAATAGTAGCATAAATAGTAGTGTAAGAATATACTAAATAAAGACCAACCAAAACAAAGCATTCAGTATTTTAATGTTTTTCCTCATACAACTAAAAATAAAGTGGACAGTTATTACCTAAAAGATTTGAGTAAAAAATGATTTTATACTCATTGCTAAAAGGGAATATCACACTGATCAACTGATGGAACTGACCAGAAACGCACAACTGAGATTTGAAGTTGAGCATGAGTTTGAGTTTTTAACGTGCTATTTAAGTTAACCAAGTTTCAGGTGTCCATCAATCAAACAATCCTTGATCTGTGGGATTCCCTCAACGTTATTATCTACAAGAACCTCGTTTTCAGTCATAGTGTGGTAACAATCTTCAAGATTGAGCTTTAGCAGTTCAAGTAGTGAGAAAACAACTGCACAAATCAAATTCACGTACAAAGAGACTCTTGACTTCTGTGTTGAAGCATCAACATCGGATAGCTTGAAGGATTTGAGATTTGAGCAGAAGAACCTAAGCGGAGTGATGTGGGTGCTTGGCTTCGAAAGCAATTGGATTCAATTTATATCCGGAAGGTTGGAATATGAAGAAAAAGATATGTCGAAGATAAGGGTGACATTTAGAGAAATATATATCTATAAAACTATGAAAGGTAGAGAGCATATTTGGGGAGAGCAAAATTGAAATAGTGCATGAGGTGCTCTTGCCTTCAGACACGAATCCTATCGAGCATGCCTGGAGCGGAATGAAACTATAACTGAAACAAGGGTGAAGTAAATAATTGAACAATATGGGTACGATTTTAAGAGGTCCATCAACAAGTTGACTTTTCCTCTATAATATTTGGCATTATACTTTTTCGGTTTCTTCTGCAATTCATCCGAAACGTACTGGGAATACCAAAAACACTTCAGATGAAATGTGAAAAGTTCAAAAGTGAACTATAAGTATGGACATAATTATCATCATTTACCGAAGAAACGGAGCCCTTACACCCTCTTTGAGTATAAATAATGTCGTGATGTGACGTTATATTATAATGCCGGCGTGATATTCCAATAAGGACCTGCTCCATTTCGTCGGTAACTGATTTACATTGCGTTAAGATAGGTCGAGGTAAGTGGTTACTGATTCTGATTTGGCCGGTTGTATGGAGGAATCCTGTAGAGATCCTCGTTGATGCTGTAGTAGTTAGGGGTGTCGGCGCAATCTACGTTAAACCACCAATCGCAAACTCTGGCGTACTGATTGAAGATCGTTCCGTTGGGGCAAAGGAAGCTGAACTTCTGACCATTTGGCAAGCACCAGTGCCAGACCTGAAAATACAACAAGTCATGTGTTTCCTTAAACTTTAATACCTTTGGTAGCATGTGTGGGTATGGAAATAAGGGTAACTTACTTGGCACTGGGCTTCAGGGTCGCTGTAATATCCAGGCAGTCTTTGGTCGCATCTGAATGATAATCCTTGTGGCACCTCATTATAGATGGGGTAGTCTTGTCCAGGGATGTAACCGTCCAGTTGCTGGAAGAATGGAAAATGTGAATATTTTTGATAAAATTAGAATTTATAATGCTTCTTATGAGAACCTTAATCAAAATAAGATCCATTAGCTACTATATTGGCAATAACTAATAGATAAGAGCTCCGAGGATGATATAGATAATTGCTGAGAGATACAAATGTTTAGCTGGTATAAATCGTAAATTATTAGCAATGGGGAAACATTGTTCAAATAAAAGTTGTTGCTTCATGATCTACAATATTGGTAATAATTAGTGAATTCGTAAGAGCAGCAGAAGCAGAGATAATAGCCGTGAACAAAAATATTCACCTTTGATATTCGAGAAATTAACCAAAGCTTTATCTTGATATGTGTGCCTCCGGATATTATACAAGTGTCATTTAATGCCAGCGGAAATCATAAACGAACATCCGACATCCACCTGACCATCAGCGATACACCCATTGTTCCAGATCGGTGCCGCAATTGAAATAAAAACCTCAAAACGCTTCGCAACGCGGGGTACCACCTATTAGTACATCAGGATTCACAGACGGCTGAGCGTCCTGATTCTATTTTTGAAAACGAAGACGATACTTGTACAATTCGCATTAACATAGTATTGTTTCTGTTGCGAAATGTTTCATCTGAATTGCTGTTAATCTTTACTGGGTCATGGTGCAATCCGATGTGTATGTATACAATCTGGGAAACTCAGTGTCGTGAATGAATACGTTGTGTATTATTTCGTGCTTAATTATTCTAATTGCGTAGCAATTAATTAATAACAGCCAGTCGTTTTTATTTAAATGTAACTGTAACGTAAACGTTGCGTAAGGGACGAGGATCATTCGACCCTATGCTTTTCGCAGATGACGCAAATGGTGCGCAGAGGGCCGTAAGACATGGAGGATATAGTTACATTAAAAGTGCATCCTAACCTCAAAAAATCAAAGTTTCTCAGTTTATTTTTTTTTACTAATAATGCATTAAGTGGGGTAAAAATCTTCTGATCTTTAGGAAAATTGGAGAAAATAATAATATGTATGTTCATGCTATAAATACGTGATTAAATTTTAAAAAATAGGCTATCCATTTATGAGTATTTTGTTTTTTTTTTAATTTTTCTACGATCAATAGAGCCGGAGATATTTAAAAAATAGTGTAGCGATGCACTCGAAATGCATCAAAAATGCACTTTATGCGCTTTTCTCGCGAAGCCCCAGCCTGATTTTGCTCATTTTTTCGGTTTTCGACTCATTTACATGCATAAAAAGAAAACAAAGAAAAAAATACCCAATTACATCACTTTTCAACAATTATTTTGACCAATTTCCCCATTATTAGGTAGATAAATGTGGCGAAAGATTTGCATATCTAAATGAAATCTGACTTTGATGCAGCCTTTATTTAATTTAATTATCACTTCCGTTTTTACGGGTAATTACGTTTGTTTAATCCGAATATGTTAATTTTGATTTAGCAGACGAAATTTGTTAATGGCGTAGGTATAATAATGATCGTACAAGAATTAAGAGTTATTTCTTAATTAAATTTACATACTAAAATGTTTTTAATTTATTTTGTCTATATCTGTATTTTCTAATGCAATTAAATCGCTAATATATCACTTTTTGCTGTACAAAATATATACAGGGTGTTCTTGAAAATGGTGCACTCATTATAAAGGCTTCACGTGTAACAACAAGACATTTTATTATTTTACGTATAAAACAATTTTGTAAGAAATTGCCTACTTGAATTGAAGAGTAATTAAATACTAATTTATTCTGGAGCCGGTACTACCTTACCTAAGCATAAAACGAAAAAGTATAAACATTTTTCTGTTAGAAATTATGTGTTCTAGCAGCTTTTTGAATATGAGCACTATTTTCGAAAACACCCAGTATAACCTAAATCCAATGACCGTTGAAAGTCCAAAATTGCCTCCTTCAGCATGAGTACGTATTATTATTTTTATTATTAATTATTCTCAATACTCTGTATCTAGATCGATATCGTCAAATCAACTGTAAATAACAAAAATAATATAGGCCCCAATATCGACCCTCGTGGTACTCCCTCGTTCACCCATCTCTGATCGATAATATTTTAATACATTTCAACTGTTCACTATTTCCACAATTCTTTTTAAAAATGTATCCACTTACACTTAGAACGTAGTGCACCATAAATCCAGAAAAGACGCAAACGAACACATATTTGAAGGACTGCATTTCGGCGCCGAACTTTTTTTTTCTATCACAATTATTTTAATTGTCACCCCGAGATGAGCACTACGAAGACTGCAACGTAATGAATCCCGTAATCGGAGCCCCTAGTTTTATATGTGGAGATGGCTTGCAAGATTAGGTAAGATTTCCTTCGGCATTGCGGCAAGATGTCCATTCTCAGACTTTCGGAATAGAGACGCGACGGTCCCATGTGATGGTGGATGGATGCAAGAGCCCGCTCTGATTTATGCGAATATTGACACATTATTTGGACTAATTTTTATCTATATCTATAAAAAATAATTAATTGTAATTTAAATTATGTAATTATCTATTTATATTTCGCAAAAAAAAATAATAGTTTACATATTTATATTGATGAAATTAGATAAAAATCGAAAAATCAAAATATGTAGTAATATACAGGGTGCTACATAAGAAAAAACAATGTCGACAGCTATATCTCTGTAATGCGATGCTCGACTGTTTTTTTCTATAAACATTTGAATTTTTGGCAAAAAATTAGTAGAGCAATTTTTACTTATCCGATACTTTTTCACGTGATGAGACCCTGTACATTACAGAAAACTGTAAAGAAATTAATTTTCTTATTTTATGACAGCTTTATTTTCGGGTTTTCTTTTTAAAAAAGGTATAATATGTTGTATTTCTCCACTTAGCTATATTATTCACAAACAAATGAAAATCTATCGATTTCACAGGGGGGCATGAATTCGTTTCGATGACGCTGCGCGGTAGGTCACATCGTCGGTAGGCGTAGGCGTGGCTTGGTTCCACCAACGTCGCGTGGCCATTCATAAAATCGACAAGTCTGCCGGCATCGAGAGGTGTGGCTTCTTTCCAGATCTGTCACGTAGTGATACATGCGCACCCTGATTTCGGTAGGCGTATACAAAATATTTATTTTAGCTGTGCACTTTTCGAGTTGGAAATTTGAACGTAAAATTTAAAACATTAATTATTTTGTATTGCTGTTACTTTCATTTTCGGTACCGCTTGGTCTTGAACTCATGACGTTCCGCTTTCAAACGATCCATTATTATTAAATAAATAAAATGCCTACATGATAACGCGATTGTTGTTATTACATTTCGACGGCTGTTAAATGTTCAATTGTAGCGTAATTTAGATAATAATTAAAGTTATTTAATTGTGTTCCGAAGGCGATAATTAGATGTTGGCATAATGGCTAATTGAATGCCTGCCTATCTCGAGGAAAACGCTTGTTTGTTTTGGAAGCCAATAAATAATACGTGATTATGCAGTGCACTTCAACCAGTAAAAAAGTGATACATTTTACAAGTATTTACATATTTAGCACTGGTGTTGGACGTATAATTTCTGCTGAGCAATCTCCGTGAAAATATCGACAAAAATATTAAAATCGCCAACGTCACAAGAAAAGTAAACTGGCAAGGGTTGGATTGATTCCAAAATTTTCTGGTTCAGATTCCTTACAGGGTGAGTCCTAACTACCTAATTCAACGCAGGTCGGGGCGTTTGCCCGCTGAGTAGTTGTTTCTTGCAATCCTATAATCCGCCGTTTCTAATATACTTGCCGTGTTTGGAATTTTGTTCGCAGTTGCGCTTATTATTATTATTTAATGCAAGGTTAATTTACATTTCCGAGCATGAATTAGCTTATTTTGATATCTAAAATTATTACATTCCCACGCAGATGTTTCCTTTATTGTGTAATACAAGTTGAAAATCGTCATGATTAAGTCAAAACTATTTGAGATAGGTAAACAATAAATAGTTCTGAAACCAGCATAAATATATGTTATAACAATTTGAGTGGCTGTTAACAATGATAAAAAGTCTCATGTATAATTATGAAACAAGGACACCGTTGCGCGTTACGTAAATTTATTAATAATTTTTATTATTTCAGTAAATATTGCTTTTATTTGTGGTTAACTCAATTTTTACGCGTGACCTTAATCGATTGTACGGGGTCGCCATTATGTGTTTCTAGATATGACCTTGAAGTTGTCTGCAAGGCTAAGAGATATTCGAGCTGGTATTTTACCACTATAGGACGCCATCCGAGTTTTTCTAATGGTAACAGGGTTTCAAAAATTCAATTCGATACAAAAGACAAGGTGACCTTCAAAAGACCTTGAGCCGAAAACTTGCCATTGCTACTCGATAGGTTTTCCAAAGGCCCATATTAAATATAATTGACGTGAAAATTTAGAATAGCCAATCCTAATTATTTTGACCTTTTCGACCATCTTTCCCTGATGCTCGTCTAAAGTTAACTGAGCTCTGATGGCCTAAGCCCCTCTATTTATGCCCTGGCTGGAGGCGTGGCTTTAGGCCGATGATGGTGCGCAGTGAATCAGGCGTACTATGATTGAACTATAGGGTATCGACGCATAAATACAGGATCTCAGTTTGACAGAGGTCACTTCGCTCCGGGAGATCACAGGATGGTTGAGACAAATAATCAAAATATTCAACGTGGAAAAGGACGTGGAATTAATACAAAGGTGCTAAGATGGTAATTTGTCAAGAGTGAGAGTCACTTTTTTATGCATTGGTGTGCCGGACCTTTTAGACAACCTTGAATCTCCCACTTCAGAGCTTTAAACTTTGAATAAAGATGGTCTCTAAAATTTTTTGATAAGATCTTCAAATGACCTTGAATAGAAAATTTGCCACTGTTATCTGACAGATCTTTAAAAACTATAAAACTCAACTGTCGATTACTCCATGTATTTTGGCAACAAATAAAACAAAACAACTGGAAATAGTTTGTTTATTTAATTAGTGAAAATATCATTTACAGTCTTTCATATAACATGTCAAATAATACTTAAGCTTACCTTGATCTATTGGGATTTATTGTTTTATTGAAAATTGCAAATGTTTAAATAGGAACAGGCTTTAGCATTTTTCGAAAAAAGGTTTGTCGATAATTCTTTTAGCTTTTAACAACGCGGTTTAAGTATGAAAATCATCGTAATTAACACATTTATCTTAATGAAAATAATGTCAAAACTACAATATGAACAAGACAAATCCTCAGAATAAGCACTTAGAATAGACGTCCTTTGAATAGCCAATGAACTATTCCGGTCTTGCCCCGATCCTCTCCTGAACCTGAAGCCAAATGGACTGTGTTGGCTAGAGCTCCTCTATTTATACGCTGGGAGGAGGCGTGGTTTCGTTCTGTCATGCGTACTATTCACTGAGCTCAACGGTGGACATGACGTTGGTCGAATGAAGCCACACCTCTTGCCACACGCATAAAAGCTCAGGTCACTTTGCTTTAGCTTTAGAAGAAGAGCATAGGGCAGTTGAAACAATAAAATAATAAACGCGTTAGAGAACTCTGCTACGAAAAAATATTTCCTAACGATATTTAACAATAATTGCGGTGGTATTCTTGTTTAGCGATAACATATTAAAATGGAAGTACAAAAAAATGTCTGGAATAGTCCATTTAAATCCAAGGTTACGTACGCACTGGTCTATTCTATTCTCTACCCTGATGATGAGTCTGAACCCCTTTACTTGCTTGTTAATTGCTGAGATATCATTAAGGTAAGATGTTCCTTGATCAGTTTTACCAATAATTCGATTGTTGTTCCCTTCATCCTCTCCACGTCCTGTTGTAGAAAAACTACTGAATCGAGCAGGACGTTTTCCTACCTTCCCCCAAGAGCCGAGATTTTGGTTTGTATTTCGAAAGATATTCGAGCTGCTTCGCGTTAATGGCTCCTCTTCTCTTCGTCCTGATCAGATCCACTGCGTCCTCGTATGAGTAGCCCAATTCAATCAGCGCCACAGCGATCAGGACCGGCGCCCTCCCTAGGCCTGGAACAAAAAAGATTCACAGCGGTTGCTCAAAACAATTCTTACATTTTCTAAATCTAACTTAAAAATACGGTTTTGGGAGTGGTAAAGGCGATTCCCACGTTCCTCTAGGAGGAATTTAAGGAACACCCTGTGTACAAACTTCGTCTATCTATGTACATACACCTACCTGCTACACAATGTACTGCTACGCACGCCTCCGGATTTTTGTGGTACTGTTTCTTGAGGAGGTCGAAGAACATTTCGAGGATTTCCTCGGAAGGGGAAGCCCCATCCTCGATGGTCAGGTCGTACACGTGAATCCCGGCTTTATGTAGGGGCTCCGTGTCGTAGGAGGGTTTGCACACCCTTATGACTATCTGCACGTTGTGCTTCTTCATTTCTTTGATGTAGGTGTCGATGGTTTTGTTGGTGGGGTTTTTGGAAATCAGGAATTTGAATCCCTTGTGGGTTATCTCCACGTAGTCCTCCATGGCTCTCGGTGTGTGCTGCGGTCGGTCTCCTGTAAGACGAATATAAATTAATTGTTGGTTTTTTATATAAAATCGTTAATTGAAAAGATCTAAAAATATTTTTTTTAAATTTAAGCTAATATATTACCACAAAATATTTCTTACACACTGTTTCCGTATATTTGGTAAGAGAGAAACTAACGTTATCTTTTAATCTGCATTGCGACTGAGGACTGTTTATAAATAGACGAGAAACGACCCATCAACTTTTTATCTGCCAGGCTTAGCTGATAAATATTTGGCAAGATGCAATATTTCTCGGCATTATTTTTGCTATTTTTTGATCAGTTCAGAAAGTGGCCTTTATTGACAATAAAGCCAGTTGACGAAAATTAAATATAGGAGCAAATTCTTGGGGTGTTAATGCATTAAATTGCATGAGGTCTAAAAATTATGGATTGCTGTGAGATAAGAATTAACGTCAAACTAGAGGTGGATGACGTGCTTTCGAGCGTCGTAAAATATGCGAGGTAAATACTTGTCTTTAGTTTATTTCATTATTTAGATTATCAGATTAAGGAATCGACGCACACTTGACTCCTGCTGTGTGATCCCAGGTTCGATTCCCGGCTGTGGCACTGGAATGGAAGCAAGGTTTTTGTCTTTTTATGCGTAGGAACTAATGGGCCCGAAATAGAGAGTGAAAGGGTCAATTAAAAAAAAAAAAAAATTGAAAATGCAAACCAAAAAGATAATTTACAAAAAACAAGTCACCTCCCCTTTCAATTCTTGCAGGAGATTTAGTTTCTTCCTAGGTTCTTCAAAACAAGATTTTTAAACAAATATGTAAATTTTCACCAATGCATTTTGCGCTATTTTAACTCTAAACGACGTCGTCTTCTTCTTCTTATCCTATCCGTCTTCTTCTTCGTCGTCGTCTTCTTCTTCTTGGTCGTCTTCTGCTCCTCCTCCTTCTCCGTGGTTCGTGTTTTCGAAACGCCCTATGGTGTGTCTCAAATTGAGGTGCATGAATTGCTATCTCGGTTATTGTTGAAGATAGGAAGGCGCAGTTAAATGGATTTTATGACCTTTTCGAGGACATTTTCACTTTTCAGTATCTTTCTAATTTGACAACCGGCGACATTGAAGGGAAGCGCTATTTAACCAAATAAAAAAATCCAATATGGCGACCGTAATAAAAACCACTCCATTAATTGTTTCGAGAAGGAATCCGCATACCTGCAAATTTTTTGCTGACCCAACAAAAACGTGTAAATATTTGCTTCATTTGAAGAGGTTATTCCGATTCTGGCTAATCATTAAAGTAGTTAAAAAGAAGATACATCGAGATAAGTAAATTCAATATCTAGTTTGTTGACTTGGCTTTGCAAGATCGAGTAGTACACGTACATTGAATTGGCAATGCTACAAATATTAGATTTGATTTAAGCAGCTAAAAAACCCGACTTTATTTATAAACGTGATATTATATCTTACCTTGAATGTCGGTATAATGTTTATCTAGTAGTACATGAAATTTGAACCCGTCGAAGCTAGCACTTTCATATCAGTACCTTCTTGTCACTATCTATCTACATTGGTGAAATGGATTTAGTTGGAACTTGCGAGAGAAAGCGAAACACCGCTTGGCACAAACCTTCTTGGACAGTCTCGAAGCTAGGACTGAATGAATGGTGACGAATTTAATAATAATCACTGGAGTGTTTTATTGCATTAATCATTTAAAAAAAAATGTAGACGTCGTCATCGGTACACGCCGGATTTTTATTCTGCGATTAAAACTTTTGTTTTATAAACTATCCTATTGTTATAGTTATTATTAGTTGAAATAAAGAACTGCAGTGCGCATATACAGCGCGATTCGATTCAAGGCGACCATATCTGGGTTATTGTGGGGGGCGGAGGGGGCTGAATGGGAATCAAATTTTGGTAGCGTAAATATTTTGCCGACGAAATAATTTGAGTTGGTTGTGAAAAAAAAATTTTTGGGAAAATTTTTGCAAGCATTTTTTTCCAAAGTTTGTTTCATATAGTCTTTTGAACTATGCATCTATTTCGGAAACGTTCCCTGTTACATTGCCAAACGCGTAGTAAAATATATGTAACGAAATTTAATTAATAATTTGATTATTCTCACGTGAACCGAATATAATTTATTTAATTATAATGTGCTAATTAATAAAAAAAATACATGATTTTTACCTCCACATTATATTCTACATTTTTGACCGACAACGAATATGAATGTTAGTTGAGGCGGTTACGCAAGGCATTGTGTTTATGAAAAATTTAAAATAATAATGGTAACAGTTATTGTTGAATTTTAATCATCTGACACTATTATTCGTAAGTGTGCTTCGTATGCACTTATGCAACCATTGTGTTCGGAAATTATGAGCAAAAACCTCGGGGGGCGATTCTACTCAAAAAATTAATGAAACGTTAATATGAATTTTTCCAGTAGAATCACCCCCCAAGTTTGTTGCTCATCTTTTCCGGAATGGACATATGGCACCGTACTCAACCGCCCCTCTCGGCGGCTTCCAGCAGAACACGAAAATGTCTGGGATTTTACCCTTTCAGTAAAACCACTGCAGGGCCTTGCTTACATCAATCAAACAAAATAGTTATTGTTGAATTTTAATAATCCAACATTATTGCTTGACGAAACACTGATAGAATGAAAACCATTTTAATCCCAAATTTACAGAAGATTTGTAGGTTCTCAAAATATGAATAGGTACATAAGTTGACCTTCAAATGACCTTGAAAGATATTCTGTGCTTGAAAGTTTGGACCAACCGAAAACTTGCTACTATCATCCAGCAGTTCCCCAAAAACTAAAACTCAGCGCCTGCTAAAAACTCAGCTGCTTCCAGACTTCTGGAAAACCCTGTGTGTATAACTACTAAAGCAACACACATTGCAGTGAAATCGGGTATGCCCCGGTTGGCTGTAAAAAAAGTTTTCAGAGAGGAGTTGTGCGAGTGGTCGGTGATAGCTCTTTTATGATTTCCAGCCACTCACCTCTGTAATTCAATATCGTCGTGGTGATGATCTCGGCCTCTCCATCACTCTGCAAAAGTGGCGTCGCAACTGTGGCGTCGCTGACACTACAGAAGCAACCTGTACTAGAACGCGATAAACCGTATCGACCCATTTATTTTCGCCACGGACCTATAGCCTAGCCGAGCGATACGGTTTGTATCGATTTTGGTAAGGTGAAAATATATTTCAAATTGGGTTAAATAATTCCAGCTCTGGACTAATTCAACGTGTGTAGCTGACTGTACCGGATTTTTATACCAATTAATGAATAATCATAACGAGTATAACGACACTTTACAAAGCTTTCTCTAATGCACCATCGAAATAGGAATGCGAAGGAGGTTCGGCCATTATTTGCCCAAATAAATTTGGGGCTAATTCTAATATACGAAAAAAAAATCCACTGTCAAATTTAAAAATTGAAGAGTATGTCTTTCATAATTTTGAAAACGATCTGATTTTGTTTTAAAATTTTGTTTTCTATTTATATAATTGAAATTAAAATTTACTCTTACTTTTGACAGCTGTCAAATTTTCTGTCAACTGAATAATGCCATTTTATTATTATTTCAACAAGTTAAAGTACCAAACTGACATTTCTTTATGGGCTTTGGAGTAACTGAACACGAAAGTAATATAGGTACGAAAAAGATATACTGGCATATTTTTAAATTTAGCAGTTTTGACAGCTACCAAAAAACATAATATTTTTTTTGACATCAATTTCGTATTTAGTACCTGCAAAACCTATAGAAAATTCAAATAACTATTATATGGCATTTTCATTAAGTTGACAGAAAATTTGACAGCTGTCAAAAGTGAAAACATTATTTTAATTTTAATTATAAAATAGAACGATTATTTTTATAATTTTATGTCTCTTTTTTTATAAAAATTTACATTGTTTTCAAAATTACAAAGAACATACTCGTAAAATTTTAAATTTGACACTGATTTTAACAGCTGCCAAGAATTAAAGAACGAAATGAAAATTCTATTTTGACAGATCTAGGTATTATCTATTTTTAAAGTAAAGATTTAAAACTAAATTGGGCGAATCTTTACCTATATATTTATTGTGACCTGTAGACTGATTTTAATTGAAAAACCTCATTTCTTCGCATTATTACTTCTTTTAAGCGAAATACGCGATTCATAAACAACTCACGATACCGACTCTTTAAATTCCCTATTTACATAAAAACATGCATACCCACGGCTCATCCATGCAAATCAAAAACAAGCGACCGTGTATATCAAAATCGTATATGTATAATACGAGCGATATGACGCGCGATACGTTATCTCTTTTTTTTACCTATAACCGAGATAAGGTACCTTAAAGTGGGAGTAGAACAGGTGCAAAACAAAAGGGGAAATTATAATAACAGCTCAGACGGAACCAGTGTACATACAAACGCGATGACAAAAAACGGATGTGTTACTAGAATATAGTGCTGTAGAAGTTCAGTTTAGTTCGGGTTTTTGGTGGAATACTCCACTTCAAATTTGTTTGTTTTTGATACCGATAGAAACTTTAAAAAAATGAGCGATAAGGAGCCAGTTGTTACAGTCGATGATCTACCGATGACATTCACCGTTAAATATTTGGGCAAGTATTTTTATTCTTTTAATATTTTAATTACCTTATACGATTATGTATGTAAATATATGTATACCACTTTTCGTTATAATTGAACCGCACGTAGGTATAGTTGATTCACCGAGTGATGATTAATTTACGCAACGTGGAGCGTAATTATTAAAGTTGGTACAAACAACAGGGACGCGTTTTTAATTGAAACCTATAAAAAGCATCGACGCTTTGGAGACGATTAAAAAAAAAGATTTTTGACGTGGCCAAATTATTGGGATGGGGCCGAGGATGGGGCAAACTTGATACTCCAGTCTAATGAAACACCGCAGTCCAAATATATTAAGCTGTTGGTACAGGTGGTTCGGGGAGGGGCGGGATGAGCACTACATCGCAACAGAACTTTGACCCCAACAGAAAGCAGGTTCGCAAAAAAGAACTAACCTATTCCTATTGGGGACTTAAAGTGAGAGCAGAGACCTTGGCTAAGTTGATGGCAATTTTTGCTAAAAATTATTGGACTTTAAGAAAATCGCGAATATTTAAAAAAAATTGCTACTTTAACCCGTACAATGCCTATACCAGAAAGAAGAGAACTTTATTTTAAGGAACTTATTAAAAAGGGGTGTTCCATTTGATGTTTGATTTTGACAAAATGGATCACTTGGTATACTATTATGGAACTTATTTTCATTGTAGAACCCTTGTATATGTATTTATACAAGGGTAGAACGTAGCTCACCTTGGATTCTTTACATGTTTTCGACTCAGATTTTATGCTCATTACGAAAAATCGAAAATATATACAGGGTGTTCCATTTAAATTAAGCAAGTTGGCAGTTCCTGGTGGGACACCCTGTATAACTATTTATTTTTCTGTGGAAGTATCTGTATGTTTGTGACTCGTTGTATAACTCTTATCGATAATGAATCATGTTTACAATTAGTATTTATCTTTATTGAAAATGGAACGGTATATTTGTTTTTAAGTTTCTAATACAAACAATGTTACGTTACGGCGTATTATGGCAAGCCTCGATTGTCGATGAGCTTATGAAAAAAAATCTATGAGAATTCCATAAATCGAATTCAGATTTGGAAATAAATTTAGCCATTATTTGGGGGTTCTTGTAAATTTGCACCTAGTTGATTCCGGATTGTTATATTTATTTGAATAAATTTGCAGTTTTTTTGTTGGAAGAGTGACTGGAATAGCCATACGTCGTATGAATTGCGAATTGCGAATAATTGCGAATTCATTATAGATAATAATTTCTTACATTACCTTTTTTTACATTACTAAATTACTCCTATATTTAATAATCAATATTTTTATGAAATTATTTTAATTCATAGGATAGTGATAGTTTGACAGGTAGTGTTAAATTTTAAATTTTTCTCGTTATCTAATTGAAAAATGCACTACGTATACTCGTATATTAATAAGTATAGTATTATAGGTATTTCATTTTAAGTGTGTATCTACTATTTATAGTTTTAATATCAACAATTTGCTGTGATTGTACTTAAACATTATAATAATAATGATTGATTGATACGCTTATTGTATAGGTTGCTGAGGCGCCATCGAGTTTTAAATCTGGGATTTGCACACATCTGAATTTATTGGAATATCTCGTTAACCAAGTCCTAAATTAAAATTTTATAAGAGTAAGAAAAGTTAGAGAAATAAATATTTAATCTAAAAATAAATATTTAGAGATCATAGGCGTACGCATGAAAAAGTTGGGGAGGTTAATGGGTACCACTACCTCCCTTTTCCACGTTTGCGCTTTGACTTTTTTTACCAAAATTACTCAAAAAGTGCATATGCGTAAGATAAAAGTCTGTGAAAAATTTCAGGTAAAAATCTTAAAAAATAACTGAGTTATTAATAAAAATAATTTTCAAAATTTAAACTTTAACACCCTGTATAAGGAAAACTACGCGCCAAAATAAAAAATCACACTATAAAAGCCGCATTATTTTCTTCCAAAGAATCTGTGGTTAACGGAATGACCTATTTTTCTTAACACCCTGTATTATACAGGGTGAATCTTTAGGTCATATTTACACATTTCAACTATAGGGACACGAAACTACATTTTTTTTAACGTGCTATGAAAAATGAATATTGTTTTACTGTTCATTATTAACTAAAAAACTTAATAATGAACAGAAAATTATTTTTTCTAATAACAATAAATCCTTTCTTACCTTAGATTTGCATTTTTTCATAGCGATGTCCGACTCCCGAATCACCACCGTTTGTTCTTTTTTTCTATTTTTTGCGAACGCACACCTGCTGCATTTGAAAACTAGGTCAGTAGTAAAGTAGCAGTAAAGTTCAGTGACTCTGTAAAGCAAACAGCTGACAAAGTGATATAGGAAAAAGGTCCTATAATCGAATTCTGTTTTTAAAATATCTTTCATTTCGTGTTATAATAATTAGTAACTAAAGGCGGGCTTATGAAGTTGACTTTCATTTTCATTTGCATTACCATTTTCGTTATGAAAGACAATGAAAGTTAAAACTGCGTATTTTAATAAACCTGTTTATACAATTAAATTAATTTTCACTACCCTTATAATAATAATAATAATAATAATCCTTTATTTTCCTTTAAGACAAAGTAATACATTTGTATAGGAATAGTCATTTACTTACAACCTAACTACTACTACTTTCATAATTTCATGCCTCTCTTGTTTGGGTATCTCTGGAATGTTAATGAAAAGTGAAGATAAATGTAATTGAAAATAAAAAAGTAGAGTGCATAAATCCACCTTAAGGTCCTTAAGTGCATCTGAAATGCCTTTTATTTGATTACATATATCGCACATCGCATTGGTTTTGTCATCTAAGCTTTTATTAAAATGGCAACATTGTCAACCGGTCAGATGTAAGTGCACCGAAGAATTGCCCAGAGGCGCCGGAATTACATTTGAACCGCCTTGTTAATTTACCTACTTTTTCAATACGTTTTATTGGGAGATTAGCCATATTGTATTTTTTAAAACTTGCCTTAAGCACTAAGTAGCAGTAATTAAAAATTGCGTCAATAAAATCTTAAGCTCTCTAATATTAATTTACTTGGCAGCCGTAGCTTACAATCTTGTTTTGTTACGATAAATATTTATTGAATAAGAATTTAGTACCTGCAAGTGGATTTGTATTATCTTGATTTATTAAGAACTTTATCAGGGTTTAAGTTCGGATAAAATTCGGTATAGATTAATATTAAACAGCCTCCTAGTCAAGTTTTATAGCATCATCTTCATGAGGTGTACAACAGTTCCATAGTAAAAAAAACCGCGTTTCAGAATCTGTGAACCGTTTGGCAATTGGTAGCATTAAAAAAAAAGTATGACGCCTTATATTTTCACCAAATTCGCTTATACCTGCGTCGTTCAGAATTGACCAAAATTATGGGCTCTGACCCCTTACACCTTACAAATCCCAATAATATATATCATTCTTACAGTTACTTTAAATATTAATAAGCTGTATCAATTTCAAAAGTCCCGCCAGTTCTCCGTAAATGGCGTCAAAAACCGACGGTCTTCCTATTGGTTAAACTCCAAACAAATTCACGTGACGGTCACAATATTAACCTCAAAAATATGCATTATTGCGATTTTCGTATATCAGTTTTATCAAAATTTTTGCTTGGTTCCTGCACTATCAACTAAAATCTTGTTCAGTTCATTAATTTAATGAAGTTTTAATTGCCTTAAACTAATAAAGAAGATTATTTTATAAACTACAATATTAAAACTTTATATATCTTCTGTCTGTGAGAATTTCTAAATGTTATATTGGATCCATGTTAAAACTACAAAAATTAAAATCAAATTTGGAAATAAATTTGCAAAAACAAAAAATTTAAGGTTATGCGAATCATATGATGTACACGATCTATACCAAACCAATGACTACTGTTTTTGACGTCACAAAAATTTAATAGATTCTTTACTACCTACGTTTTTTAAAAATTATAAAAAATCTAGTGAAAAGGAAAAAATACGTCAGCTGTTTTAAAAAACACTATAGTCTGGTACAATTTGCAAAATTTCGAGGAACAGCCCATTTACCTACCATCAAAATAGATTATGATATACTTGTAATATACAAATTCAAATTGCTGAATGTGGATTTACTAAATAGTAGGTAGCAAATTTGAGGAAGCGTGAAATTCGGATACCGCACACTAATCTACCAGAACGATCACGTATATTCAAACATCACAATGATGGAAATGTTATTTCACGCAAGAGATCTTTCGGTTTATGAAATATAAATTTTTTAACATTCGAATACTAGATATTGGTATCGTTACATAATTATTATTAGGTAGGTAGAGCTGTTGTGTTGTTTTACAATCATCACCTAGATATTACAAGAAACACCTACTCGCTTAGTTATTTAAACATTTGAGATTTTTCGTTCGATAAGATGAGCGATAAATTTGTGCTAATCAGGACTTATCAGGGTCCTTGACTGCTAATAGTCATCCGCGGCTATGGAAATTATGTTTGAAATGCCGACTGCCATGTGATGAACACGCGTGTTGTGACATGGGGAACCAGTGCTGCCTTCTCTTGCAATGGAGTATCGATCTGGACTATTAGGTGGCTAGGCTTGCGAAGATTAAATTCCAGGCATTGGACTCCTAATTATAATCCCCCTACGCTGTAATTTGCGTAGCAGCTTTGAGTAAAGAATAATGATATATCCTTTATTCGATGATAAGCAAGTGTTTCCTATAATATGTTTAAAACGAAGCGTTTGAATTAAAAATAATTACACCCAAATTTATACTCGTTACTGGTGAGCTGCTGAAAACATAAACAAATATTGTTCTGAGAACGCATGATCCGTTTATTTCTAATACCATTTCTAATAAATTATTATTATTATTATTATTATTATTATTGAGTATTGAGAGTTTATATGGTTGCCTAATTATATGGTCACATGGTTTAAATCTAATTATAAATCCGTTTAATAAAAATTATTATTATTATTTCTTTGAAAATTAAGAATTATCGCCTCTGTGTATTTAACAATAATAAAAATAATTAAACCACTGCTTTTTAAAAAAAAATTGGCATTTTATTTTTATGCTTACGCTAGATAAATTTAAAATGTAATATAAAAAATCTCTCAGCAAGGCCCGGCTAGCTCAGTCGGTAGAGCATGAGACTCTTAATCTCAGGGTCGTGGGTTCGAGCCCCACGTTGGGCGACTTTTTTTTATATTAGTTCTGTATTTTTATACAACTAGGTTTAGAAACTTGAGAACAAATTGTTTTATTAATTACTTAAAATAGTTTTTATTAAACATAAATAAATTAAATAAATTTTTCAGCAATAATTTTTAAAATCCACGAATTTTTATGTAGTTTGACAAAAATTAGTTTTATTGAATATTTTCATTAAATACCTATCATACCTTTAAAATACCAGTTTTCTATTTATGAATTAGTTTAAATTTTTTTCTAGCCGTCAGCGTCGAATTCATGCTTATATCACAGCTTTGCAAGGTCCTGTGGCGCAACGGATAACGCGTCTGACTACGGATCAGAAGATTCCAGGTTCGAATCCTGGCAGGATCGCGTCTTTTTTTATTAATAATATTGGATAAATTAATTATTTAAGGCGAATTATTGCAATTGACAAAAATTTTGCAGCTTATTTTTATTTTTAAAGTATTAGTTTTAAAAGTTAATGTCGGTTTTAAAAGCTTTGGCTACGGAAAGATGCTTAATACAGCGAATTATAAATATTGTTCCTACAATTTACTCTAATGTAGTATGTATTAATCATTGCAAAATTTCTGTTACAGGGAACCACCCTGCGAAGGGCCTGTGGGGGATGAAACATACCAGAAAACCAGTGGACTACTTGGTGTCGCAGGCAAAAAATCTACCACCCAGCGTCATTCTGCCGATAGTGAACGTACAAGTAACAAAAGAGGGGGTGACATATGTGGAAATAACGGACAGGAAATTTAGGTCAGAACCCGTTCATTTCTCTGTCGATGCCATATCCTATGGTGTGCAAGACTTGGTGTACACGAGGGTGTTCAGTATGATCATAGTAACCGATGACAACCTGGAAAACGGGATACCGTTTGTGTGTCATAGTTTCGTATGCGAGTCCAGAGACCAAGCGAGAAAAATTACCTACGCCCTGGCTGCCGCGTTTCAAGATTACGGCAGACGAGTCAAAGAAGAAAACAAGGATTCAGGAAGAAAGCCAATAAAAAAATTTGCTATCGACTTAAGAACTCCAGAGGAGCAGGCTGAGGCGTCGGATGGAGAGACAGATGCCTAAAGTTAGTGTCAGTTTTTCCCACAGCTTTTACCAAAGGACATATTTACATGCAAGCCGTTTTTTGGCTATTGTGATGTGATATTTTAAGTAGAAAATAACTTTAATGTTACGTGATTTGTTTATAAATTTAGGATTAGTAACAGGGAATGAAGCATCATCAGAAACAATTGTTGTTCGATACGTACCTAATTTTAAAAAGTTATTTTTCATGTCACAATTAATATTTTGTTAAATATCAAATATTCTCTTACAATTTTTGACAAAACTTGTGTCTGATATGAGAAAATAATGGATAAGAGATATTATATGCAATGTACTTGTATTTCTGGAGTTGAATGTTAAAAATAAGATTTACTAAGAAAAGTAGCTTTTATTTATGTAAGTAAATAAAGACGTTGCCTTTGATAACCAATGGACCCATTTTTTCAGGTAGCTGGAACGTAGGGGGAACGTAAATAGTTAAATTGAAACGGTCTTGAGTCTTTATAGTTAGAATTCTATTATTGTTTTCTGATCAGTGATATCTGCATGTGTGAAAGTAATTATATTTTATCATTGAGTAAACAAATCTGAATGATTTTATGTAGTGATTGTAGTATATGTAGGTACCTAAATAATTATTGTAAACTACATGATCACAGGCAACCGTGTATCACACCAGTGTATAACTGGTTGCCTATTTTTAGTGAAATAGTTAAAATGAGTGATCATTTATAAAGATTCGGTATTGAATGATCACATCACAAGGTATAATGTACGCACTAAAATTCTAAAGTCAAGAATACCCTCTATTTTTTATCTTTTTCTAATTTGTCTTTAAAGAACTTGACGCCAGGTTGGTATTTAAACTGGAAAAAGCCAGCCAACAAAATGTAAGAGGCCAGACGAGAAGAGAAATGGCCCTGCACACTTCAGTACGACACTGCCTGATATACTACATGTACAGTACTAATTCTTTTGCCATGTGTTGGCCAATGTTCCACTAGATTTTTTATACGTTTTCGATATGCCTCTGTCTTTGGTGGTACAGAAATAAAACATAACACTTAAAAAAATATGTATTAAAATTCTGGTAGGGAATAATAACATGTAAAATTAAATACGAGTAGTTAAAAAAAATACTGAATTCTTTAAACTTGGATTAAATATATCCATTCCATCACAGTCGTTATAAATTATAATTATGAAGGCGTGGCAAGATGAAGTGCACTTCGATTTCATTAATGCTTTCCTATTAATTCTCTTTCTTCTTAATATAATTCTGAAAAAAATTTACATATTAGGCGAGGCTAACTCCTAATATTTCAGTAACCACACCATCCCTAAAATCAACTTTTACCGTCCTGAATTTATCTTACCTCTTCCGCAATATTTTCCAAGTTCTTGGAAGTGTTTTTCCCTGTGGTATTAACCAAACTACGCAACACCCCATTTTCGTTTTGTAGCAAAACGTAAGGGTGATCGTATTCTTTAACGGTACCAGCGTCCATTACAAGTATCTTATCCGAATCCATAACTGTGTGTAACCTGTAAAAGCAAAATATTCCAAATATCGTCCACAGATTGTAAACAACCTAATTCCTTACCTGTGTGCGATTGTTAAGACTGAACAATCTGAGAACTTATTCCTGATCGTGTTTTGTATCAAGGCATCTGTGTGTGGGTCCACGTTCGCCGTGGCCTCATCTAGAACTAGGATTTTGTTGTTTCTAATAAGTGCCCTGGCTAAACAGACCAACTGTCTTTGGCCCACGCTGAAGTTGGTACCACCCTCAAAGACATTTGTGTTTATCCCAGCTGGAAGCTCGGCTATCACATCTTTCAATTCTACCTGCTCTAAGGCGTTCCATAAGACGTCATCGTTGTATTCCTCGAACGGATCCAGATTTTTTCTCATCGTTCCTATAACAATATATGAATTTTGGAAAAATCTTTCGTATAAGCAATAGAGTACGTTACAAACGGTTTAATTACCTGAGAAGAGGACTGGCTCTTGTGGAATAATGGATATCCTGGACCTCACTTGATCCAACGGTAATTTTGTAGTGTCTACGTTATCTATCACAATGCTTCCTTCCAAATCATACAACTGGAATAGGGCAGAAATTGTCGAGGACTTGCCGGCGCCAGTCCTCCCCACAATTCCCACTTTCTCCTTAGGCTGAACAACGAAATTCAAGTCTTTAAGTACATATGGATCAGTTTCATTATATCTTAATTTAACATTCTTAAATTCCACTCGGCCCTGCTCCGGCCAGTTGACTGGTAGGTTTTTATTTTCTTCACGGTCCGGCTCACTTTCCAGTTTGGTATATTCCAAGACTCTCTCCACCGAGGTCATTTGATTTTCCAGTTCGCTCCACTGTCGCATGCCCCACTGAAGGGAGCCTATTAAACTCATGTACTGGGTTATTACAAGACCGATATCGCCTCCGTGGATTGCTACAAAATGACGAAGGTATTAATTTTGGCAAAAACGAGCTATAAAACATATTCATTGACAGAAACACATGTTGTAGGAAAATGGTAGGTAGGTATAGCATCAGTTAAAAATAAATTGCAAAACTGTTTTCCACTTATTATTTACAAACAGAATTGTCCCAATTTATACCATTTTCTATGGAAAACAACTTTATAAAAATTAGAAGTTTTTATAGTATTGTTCATTAATCATTATCAGTGGGTATAGGCTATGTATAGGTTCTTTTGTTATGATAAAATATGTCTCCCTTTAAAAGAAAAAATTTACTATAATAGGTACAACACAACATGCTTTTATTATTTTTATTTTTAACAAATTTTAACATAACCTCACTGAATAAAATTTGTCTTATTTCTGATTCTGAGAACAATTTGAAATTTTTGATCTTCACTTGTTTTAAATTACCTGTCATTGCAGGTTGCACAAATTGCCGTTAGAGCGCGCGTGATTATTAACGACTGACACAGTTGATTTTTATTATTATGAACATTTCTCATATTTTTTTAAAACCGGGAAGAAAGCGGTGGTGTTTAAACAATGTGCCTCCTTGCTCACGCTGTAATAGACAGTACAAAGTACAAAGAACTATGTGATAGGGAACAGTAAATGCAGTGTTAGAACTTCTACATGGTAAGTTAAGGCAATTATTGTTTCAGTTTTCATGATAAAATATGTCTCCCTTAGCTTTAAATGAAAAAATTTGCTACAACATGCAATTTTACAAATTTTATTATTTTTATTTTTAACAAATTTTATCATAACCTCACTGAATAAAATTTGTCTAATTTCTGATTCTGAGTAACAATTTGAAATTTTTGATATTCACTTGTTTTAAATGAACTGTCACTGCAGGTTGCAGAAATTGACGTTAGAGCGCGCAAGCTATGTGATTCGCGCCGTTTGCGTTTTATTCTTCATTTTCAATCAGTACAGAGCACACGCGTTTTGCGAGATTGATTATAACTATTAAAATATTAATAACTAAAGTGAAAAAGTTACTTAAAATGTAATTATTAATTAGTTACTAGCTGCTAACTAGTAACAGTAGTGAATATTAACGACTGACATAGTTGATTTTTATTATGAACATTTCTCATATTTTTTTTAAAACCGGGAAGAAAGCGGTGGTGTTTAAACAATGTGCCTCCTTGCTCACGTTGTAATGGACAGTACAAAGTACAAAGAACTATGTGATGAGGAACAGTAAATGCAGTGTTAGAAATTCTACATGGTAAGTTAATAAGGCAATTATTGTTTCAGTTTTAATTCTCAATACATACGACTATAAGTTTAATAACTGAATTATTTGCTAGTTAGGTACTAAGTACTTGAAGGTATATGAAATCATAGATTTCATATTGTAGCAGATAAGCACAAATGTGTGAATTTAAATCCTAAAAGTTTACGTACCAAAACGGGGGTCAAATAATATGTTGCGCTCTCCCCAAATTTGAACATACTATTAAATTCTAGATATAACTTTATAAAAATTAAAGTTACACTAACTTTTTAGTATTGTTCGTTAATCATTATCAGTGGGTATTAGGCTCATTGTTATGATAAAACATGTCTCTCTTTAAAAGAAAAAATTTGCTACAATACCTATTCAATTTTACAAATTTTATTATTTTTATTTTTAACAAATTTTATCATAACCTCACTGAATAAAATTTGTCTAATTTCTGATTCTGAGTAACAATTTGAAATTTTTGATATTCACTTGTTTTAAATTAACTGTCACTGCAGGTTGCACAAATTGACGTTAGAGCGCGCAAGCTATGTGATTCGCGGCATTTGCGTTTTATTCTTCATTTTCAATCAGTACAGAGCACAGGCGTTTTGCGAGATTGATTATAACTATTAAAATATTAATAACTAAAGTGAAAAAGTGAAAATGTAATGACTAATTAGTTACTAGCTGCTTATTAATAACAGTAGTTAATATTAACGACTGACGTAGTTCATTTTTATTATGTGCATATCTCCATAATATATATATATTTTTAAAACCGGGAAGAAAGTGGTTAGAACTTCTCATGGTAAGTTAAAGCAATTATTTTTTCAGTTTTAACTCTCAATACAACAGTAAGTTTAATAACTGAATTATTTGCTAGTTATTATAGGTACTTGAAGAGGTACATGAAATATAGATTTCATATTGTAGCGGATAAGCACAAATGTATATGAATTTAAATCCTAAGTTTGTGTATCAAAACTGGGGTCAAATAATATCTTGCGCTTTCCTCAAATCTGACCAAACTATTAAATTATAGATATCTTTATAAAAATTAAAGTTATACTAACTTTTTAGTATTGTTCATTAATCATTATCAGTGTGTATTAGGCTCATTTATGATAAAATATGTCTCCCGTTAAAAGAAAAAATTTGCTACAATAACATGCATGCAATTTTGCAAATTTTATTTATTTTTATTTTTAACATAACCTCACTAAGTAAAGCTGTTGCTTAAATTCATTCTAAACAAAATTGTCAACTCAACAATTAGATTTTTCCAAATTTACTCTTTGGATTTTTCATAGCCTACCACCATTTCAAAAACATCTGATCTGAATAACAATTTGACATTTTTGATCTTCACTTGTTTGAAATTAACTGTCATTGCAGGTTGCACAAATTGACGTTAGAGCGCGCAAGCTATGTGATTCGCGCCATTTGCGTTTTATTCTTCATTTTCAATCAGTACAGAACACACAATATAAATATACTAAAGTAAAAAGTTACTTAATGTAATTACTAATTAGTTACTGGCTGCTCATTAGTGACAGTAGTGAATATTAACGACTATGGTAAGTTAAAGCAATTATTGTTTCAGTTTTAATTATCAATACAACTATAACCTTAATAAGTGAATATTTATGTATTTGCTAGTTACTAGGTACTTGAAGGTACATAAAATCATAGATATCATATATTGTAGCGGATAAGCACAAATGTGTGAATTAAAATCCTAAGTTTACATATCAAAACGGGGGTCAAATAATATCTTGCGCTTTCCTCAAATCTGAACAAATTTTTAAATTTTAGATAGGTAGTATAGGTACTTATCTAAGCGAAGATAATGTTAATTTCTTGCTATTCTATTCTATTATATGTCTAATTACTTACCTTTATTAAATACCAAAAGTGTAAATATGGCCACCGTTATAAACGTGATACAAAGTATATCGAGCCAAAAGCCGAAGCATCTGCTGGATGCTATAAACAAAAACCACGAGGCGCTGTGATTGTCTTGAAAATCATCAAATTCTGCAATTAACATGTCTTGTGCTGAAAAAGCCCGGATCGTACTTAGACCATGCATAGTCGCAGTCATATGACTAAACATTGGACTTTTAGCTGAAAAATTTTTTTTATTACAAAGCGCTTGTTAATTTTTTATTGACTCACTTATAGCCTCAATGCGCTTGACGCTTCTGCTGGTTTCGATGTAGATTAGACGTAAGAAGTAAAACACTATGATCAGTACTGTGGATGGGATAAGTAACCAAGGGTCAACAATAGCCGATAGCACGATGACTCCAAAGAGTAACAGAGCAATCTAAAAAGCGTACAAGTTTTGTTAAATAATTTAAACACTTAATCAAAAATTAATTTATTATCTATGCGTCTAGGCAGTATTAACACTTACTTCTATTACGTCTATGAGAACGGATGGAATATACTCATCAATTGTTCCTAAGTCTTTTGAAAATCTGTTAAGGATTCTTCCCGAGGGATTCTGATTGTAGAATCTCATCGTAGCTTTTATTATTCTCGAAAATATGTAATCGTGCAAATTTCTTGAGGCGATGGTGAAGAATATCATAAAGTAAAGCGATTTCACCACGGCAACTACTATCGTCCCCACTGTAATCGCAGAGTAAAAGTAGATAATCTTGTCTCTTGGTAGCGTCTCATTTAGCGTTGTTAGATTGTTGTTCAGCCTTTCCGTATAATCTTGCTCCAAATTCACCCTGAAATAGTCACAAGGTTAATGGTGTTTGAACAAACTATTTTATTTATTATAAGCGACAAAATTAAATTAAAGTGCTACAGGCCCTTTATAAAGGTTGTAAACCACGTACGTAACCAAAAATGGATAACCGGTACACATTTCATTTTTTCTACATATGTAATACCTTTGAGTGTATATATGGTTGCCTAATTCTATGATCACGTGGGTTATAATTCATTTAGATTGAAGACCCTTTATGAACCCGAAAGTAACATCATAACAACACTTTTTTTTTCATATACCGGGTGGCCACGAGTCAATGTACGCCCCTAATTTTTTGGTTGTTTTTTAATTTAAAAATTTCGTTTTTGGTATACGTGAAAATATCACTTCCGGTTCAACCGGAAGTGACATCAACTTTTTTTTCTTAAATGGAATCACCATGTTTTTTTTGTGGTGTTTTATAAAACATGAAATTCTAACTGCAGCGGTTTTTTCGAATTTCAAAAATTCCAAAAAATAAGTGAGATATACGAACGATTTTTAATTTTGTACAAAATGGCCGCATCAGATGAATGCGATGTAAGAAAATTACTAAGTAGGCTTTGGAAATTATTAGCAAGGTAGTAAGCTTGTCTGTAAACAATAAAATAGTTATTTAAATTACTAATAGATACGACTATTTTTAGGTTTTTCTCAAAAAACGGAATTTTCATTTCCGTAGGGGTCCTATGGAAAATTTTTAAACGGGATCGTACTATTTTTTTTATTATTCGGACATAATGATTCATAAGCTTTAATTTTTTCGCCAATAATCATTTCTTAACGAAATCCTTTGTAATAATAAAAGTGTTTTTAAAAGGTTCATTAATATTATTTCTTGTTTAATTTGTGCTTACCTTTTAAATACACTTTTATTATTACAAAGGATCTCGTTAAGAAATGATTATTGGCGAAAAAATTAAAGCTTATCAATCATTATGTCCGAATAATAACAAAAAATAGTACGGTCCCATTTAAAAATTTTCCATAGGACCCCTACGGAAATGAAAATGAAAATTAAACTCCGTTTTTTGAGAAAAACCTAAAAATAGTCGTATCTATCAGTAATTTAAATAACTATTTTATTGTTTACAGACAAGCTTACTACCTTGCTAATAATTTCCAAAGCCTACTTAGTAATTTTCTTACATCGCATTCATCTGACGCGGCCATTTTGTAGAAAATTAAAAATCGTTCGTATCTCACTTATTTTTTGGAATTTTTGAAATTTGAAAAAACCGATGCAGTTAGAATTTCATGTTTTATAAAACACCACAAAAAAACATGGTCATTCCATTTAAGAAAAAAAAGTTGATGTCACTTCCGGTTCAACCGGAAGTGATATTTTCGTTAGTTTAAATATAACCCACGTTTGTCTTATTCACATATACCAAAAACGAAATTTTTAAATTCAAAAACAACCAAAAAATTGGGGGCGTACATTGACTCGTGGCCACCCGGTATACTGAGTATTTTATTTTTAATAATACTATCGCGTTTCCTTTACACAAAAGGACTTTTGGTTCTAAATAATCCATATAATCTTTTATCGAAAACAAAAAACTAATGCGTTTCCATAGCCCACTTCATTTTAAAATGATTTTATGAAGTGATCTTTAAAAACAATACTTACCAATACGTTACAAAGTATTCCCCTCCGTTGGCAACAACTTGGCAGAAGAGGAACAAGAAGATCAGGATGAATATGGTGAGACGCCCACCTCCTGCTCTGAAGTAAGCCCAGTACGTGGATGCTTTGATGCTCCCGGATCCTTGTGTTTCCTTCTCGATTTCCTGATCCTCATCCTCGCTCTCCTCCTCTTCCATTTCCGAGTTTTGCCTGGATTTAATCTTCTTCTTTTCCTTTTCCTCTACTTCTTCCGTGTGGAACTCTTGCAGCAGTTTTCCGAAATTGAGCCCGCTGGTCTGAAGCTCGTTGTAATTTCCTTCCACCTGTATTTCGCCGTCGTTCATGATGATAATCTTGTCGGCGTTCTTAAGGTATTGCAGCTGGTGAGTTACCAGCACGCATATCTTATTTCCTAGGAACTCTTTAATGCACCTGTCGTACAAATGTTTGCCAACGTTTGCGTCTACCGCAGACAGGGGATCATCCAGTAGGTAAATGTCGGCGTTTTTATAAACGCATCTGGCCAAGTTTATTCGAGCTTTCTGCCCTCCGCTTAGGGCTTTTCCTTTTTCTCCGACTAAGGTTTTGTCTCCAAATGGGAAGAGGGCAAAGTCGGATTTCAGTGCGCACACTTCGATTACTTTTTCGTAGCGAATCTCGTCGTACGTCTCGCCGAAGAGAATGTTTTGACGGACGCTTCCCGAGAACAGCCAAGGTTCCTGAGCTGAAAAGGAAATCTTGCCGGCTATTTCCATTTTTCCGGATTTTACCGGCAACTCGTTTAGTAGGAGGTTGATGAGGCTACTTTTCCCGCTTCCCACCGGCCCGATGACGGCCAGTAGTTGTCCGGAGGAGATACTAAGGCTGATGTTGTGTAGCGTATCTTCAGTGGAGTCTTCTAACCATTTAGCTGTTACGTTTTGCAACATAATTTTAGGTTTCATTTCTCTAGGTGGCACCCCTATGCTATCGCTGAGTTCGGTTTTTATAGAACCGTTAGTTGTGCCATTTTTATCGCCACTTCCTATGAATTTGGTATCGAGCGACCCAAAGCCATTTTCCTTCTTCGATTCTTTCTGATGAAGCGCATCTTCCAATATGAAATCGGCGCGCTCCTCATACGTTAAGATGTTGTGCACCCTCATGATGGATACGTTGATCTCAGCCATGCTCGACAAGCTTATGGAGAATAGAATGGTGATGACGGGTCGCAGGCAGTTGTAAATGGCAGTGATCGCGAATACTTTCTCAGCGGTAACGTAATTACCCAGCAGCACGTATCCCAGGATGCTGATGAATATCGAGGTCCTCGAGACGAAAATCTCAAACGAGTATATCAGACCTATTAGGTAGGAGTGGGCACGGATGGCGTTTATTTCTTTTCTGAAAAAAAATTCGATTTTAAGACGGTTTGTTGCTGACGACAGTAGTTTATTTACCTTCTGGCGTAAGATATCAGCTGTGCAAATGGTTTTTCCCAGCAGTACATTTTGATCACCTGGATTCCGGCTATCACTTCGTTCATTAAACGAACCCTCTCGTCAGTTCTGAGAGCTGTGCGCAATCTCAACACCGAGGTCCTTTTGGCTAGCCAAACTGGAAAAAATCATTACGTTAATATACTTTTTAAAATACACGAATAACATAGTGTAAGTGTTGAAATCGTTGCAAATTTCATTGACGTCATTATCATTTGTTTTTTGGTTTCACCTCTTGATTAATGCTTTGTGTATTTTTTACTCTTGGTGTTTTATTTTTATTTAAACAATGGTGATTTAATTTAATAATTAAAGCCACTGGTAAATATTTAATAACAAAATGCACAGGATTGCAAACATAGTCATTGTAGCCGCAAGATTTTTACCAATTTCTGTAACGATTATGTAATTATGATAAACAAATCCTTCCATCATTAAATTACTTAAACTAACTTAAATCCGTAGTCATAAATTTAAAATTCCATTGTAAATTGTTATTGACCTATTTTGCAAGACCTTGGAAAAATTAGAGTCCTGTTATTTATTTTTATATACAGGGTGTTTTCGATTTAAAATAACACAGTTTAATGGTAGGCAGGGCTTACTTGGCTGAGTTCAAAAAATTCACTTTTAATTTAAAACACCCTGTATAATAAACATATAATTTTGTGCATAAACAATCGATTTATTATATTTTTATATACAAGGTGCCCCACTTATCGTGGTCACCATGGTACCTTGGAAACGGTAAGATATACAAGGTAGGTTAAATGACACCAAATGTAGAGCTTATCAAGGCTTACTATTATGTGCAAAAATATTTTAGTAAAATCAACTCGTTTTTGTTTCGTAGTAAAAAAACTGATTTTGGTCATTTTCGTTTTTCCTTTATAACTTTATTTATGAAAATATTTCAATACGGTTTTTCATCGTAAACAGTTTTCATAAATGATTGTAAACCGCGTGACTACAAAAATAGGCAGAACTGTATAACTGGTTGCCTATTTTAAGTCACATGGTTTACGATCACCACCGGTACCAACCTCATTCTTACTTACTTTGCAACGGTACGAAAGACACCAGGAAGGCGACCCCGAACAGCGCAGCCTCTCCGATCTCCCGGTACAACAGCCAAGTTCCCACGGCCACCTGTATGGGCCCGACCCACACGAAATGCGCCAGCACGAACCCCTGATCGAATTTGCTGACGTCGTTGGAGAGCAAGTTCACCAGCTGACCCACAGTGGTGTTGCCCAGGGCCGTTCTGCTTAACCTCAGTACTTTTCTGTACACCAGCGAGCTGCACGCCACCCTCAGCTTCATCGAAATATGCTGGAGGCCCATCATCGAGGGGTGTGCTATTACGGAGTCTATCAGGAGGCATATCACGTAACCCCCGGCGTAGATGAATGCTTCGTCTTGGGATATTCGAGTCTGGCCTTTCTCGAAGAACGACACTAGTTTTCCTATAGTTAGTGGCAACACGACTCTGGAAAATAATACAGCAAATAAGATACTTCCTCCCCTCAGGACTAGGATTATGTTTTATGATGGAATACATTTTGCCTTGAAATTATTGGGATATATTTCGAGCAAAAATTTCGTTACTAGGTATTACTCAGGAAAAAATATTTCGACAATTAGGAAGATTAATAAGTGTGTACAGGGTTTCACAGAAAGATGGAACTGCCAATGTTTGTTTTTTGAATTCCAAAATTTGGAGAGTTTAAATTACATGAATGGTCACTTTGGCTGTCTTTATTTTTAAAGTTAATTTTGTGTTCTAAAATCCTTTTTTTAACCGTTTTCTGGTTTGCCCTTTTTATTTTTGTCGTTTATCATTTTTACACAATATACATTCAAACGTATACATTAAAACAAGTATCTTCAATTACATAAAACACCTTAGGCGAGGCGAATGTGAGATTCGATATGGTCCAAAACGTGTATTTCCGTAAAAATTTTAATGTCGATTTTTTATTCAATCGCTTCCGTTATTTAATAAGGAAGTAAATGTAAAACGGAGGTCATTTACCACTTATTATACCTATACATATACAGTGTGGCCCGTTAAGAATGGGAAGAATTCGTTTGTTACTTTTTTAAACCGGTTCATTTTTAAACTGTACTTTTGAAATTTAATTTCTCCAAAGTCCAAAATGACCAAATTTGCTTACCGATATTTTTATTTAAAATCTAACTACACCACTGGAATCAAATAAAAATCCAGTGGAGTAGTCAGATTTAAAATTGAAAAATCGCTAACAAATTCGGCCATTTTTGATGCTGAAACAGTTCATAGTGGAAATTGAGGATTAAAACTAAATTCCAAAATTGTGTAGTTTTTGACGCTCTATTTTTAAAAAAGTAAACAATTTATTTCCGCGTTTCCGTCTTTAGTGGGTCACACTGTATGCACAACTATTTCATTTAAAACTAATGACTTAGGTATACTGCATGTATACAATAAAAGATAATATAATATTGTAAAGATAATATGCAAAGTTCAAGATTACGATTACGAATCGCTTTGATTACACTTAGTATAGCTATACGGAATAATTATTTATTTGATTTTAAATGCAACCTTGTTAGAGCCATTATACAGGGTTAAAGTGCACTTTACCGTCATTTGGATTGGACATTGACCTCGCATTCTGGTATAACGACTCTACAAAGGAGGCGAAGGACATTCTCTTACGTTCGCATAAACGCACGATTTTAGCATATCGATTATCTTTCCCCAATGGACGTGAGAAACCCAAGTGAAAGTTGAGTCGGGATGTTTCTGAATCCAGTATAATTAGATTTTTAATAAAAAAAATTGATAATCAAATTTTTAGCATCGAAAAAAAAATATGTAGTAGGTCTTGAAAATTGAATTTGATCTCTAAATTTGTTTACAGGGGTGTTTTCATTTAAAATGGTGCACACTGTATATACTAATTTTATGCGAGGTTTTATGCTTTTGCTATTACTGGCAGGATATAATAAAACTACTGCTACTGATAATAAAAACATATTTAGACCGATAAAATAATTCAGATAGTAGACATAATAAACATTTTATCGTGAGTAATATAGTAACATAATTAATATTCCTGATATGTTAATCATGTTTAGGTAATAACGATCGATTCTTGATGCAATCATATTTTATCAATCTGGTGATGTCAGATTTAATAGAGACATTTGCATTACACTGGGTTTCACGCGATTAATTAATAATCAGATAAACTGTAAATAACTGAAGCTTAAGCAGGATTGGGTGGAAGTAGCCAACTGCGCCAGTGGGCTCCTCTTGGAGTCTTTTTAATTGCGAGTTGTTTTTTTTTACAAGTAGCATTATTAAATCAAAATGATACTTACATTAACATTAATTCATCTATAAGTTTGACGATACCGAATATCATAAACGGCAAACCGCATAACCTAAATAAGGCCCTGTGCAGAGCCGTCTTCTTGTGTTTCCTGTACTCCTCTTTCCATATTCTTTCTAACTTTGAACCTAAACTGCTGGATTTGTGCTCTTCCAAAGGCCTGAAGAGGTCATCCTCGGTCAACTTTTCTTTGTATGTCTTTCTAAATATTGGGAACATATATCTGTAACAGAAAAAAAATATATGTATAAAATCGAGGGGGGTAACAACTTCAATTTTGTTGTATACACCTGAGATTATATATTTTATGGCTAAATACGTGTGAATACCATGAGTACATATGATACATAAGAATAGGTACACATATATATTAAAGAATATAATACAACAATATTAAAGAACGCAACCGAGTGGTGGTCAACTAGCCTCTAGTTATTTGGTAGGTACTCAAGTGATACTCAAAGTACTCAAAAGATACTCAAGGTACTCAATTGATACTCAAAGTACTCAAATGTTACCTACTCAAAGTATTCATCGTCAATAACATGTTGACAGGTAAAACGTGAAAACTATATGCAAAAATAAACAAAAAATATTTCATTTACCAAAGAACCAGGTTCTCGGAATTGGTTCTGGTCTATTAATATTAATATTTGAGAAAATCTCTGTCAATTGGCAACTAAATTAGTGGAAGATTCTACTACTAGCTCTTAAGTTATAACTTGGATAAATAAAAGCTTTTGACACTGTAATCTTTTTTCAGATTCAGCCAATGGACAGACTATCAGGGAAAGAAACAGAGATTCAAGTGTGTTGTAGTTTCGACATTCATACCACGGGCGACAAAGTGAATCGGGAGTGTAGATAGATAGATAGGAGATGCAGACAGATAGATAGATAGATAGAAGGAAGTGCATCGGGAGTGTAGATAGATAGATAGGAGATGCAGACAGATAGATAGATAGATAGATAGATAGATGGACATATCTAAATCCGTCTACTACTTCTTGTTGCTGGTGCTTGTTGGTATATAAATAACGTCGTAATATGCGGCCGAAAATTGGATTCCATTGTCAATTACTTTGATCAGCAAGAATTAACGGTGGAATAAAATTATGAGCACATCGCATAAACTTTCTAACCAACCGGTTCGTGGAGGGCATACCGCGACAAACGGCAAGAATAGTTGGTGGGGATCGGAACATCTTTATGTGGGTAATATGATGGGCGGTTTCGAAGGTTATTGGCGGGGGAAACGTGGCCCTAAAAAGTTAGTACCCTGCACACTAATTATTTCGAGGCGTCGTGATTTGCGCCTTACATGTGTAAATGTCCTCACCAACGGCTTCCTCAGCCTCCATGCCACAGTTTCCTTTATAAAACGAATAAAAGAAGACTTCAGAGGTTGAAGGTTTATATATCCAACAAGTTCCAGTGGTGAGGGCAGTAGTTAGGATTTGGTATGTTCATAGTTCCTCTATCGTAAGGTGGTCTCACGATTATATTTTAGTTGTTCAACTTATTAGTGGATCAACAAAAATCGAACGAAGATAGCTGTGAGAACATATGTTTAAGATTAAACTTGAAATATATGTTCTTACGGCTATTTTCGTTCGATTTTTGATGATCTAACTAAAGTTGATCAACTAAAATCGATCGTGAGACGCGCCTGTAGAGCGAACCCGGTTTCGTCAAACCAGAGCCGAGATCTCGACGAGTATCTTGTCTCAATATTTTAGTTATTTCTGAAATAGCTGGGATATTACAAGTGTTAAGGCTTGTAACTGTATTCGGGGATTTTCTGGGGGCTTCAGGGAGCCCAGAAGAGCAGTTAGTAGGCTCTGGTTTGCGCGTCGAGTGATTGCGAGTGATGGTACTATGGAGACGAACCGCTTTAGGGAAAGGAGATAAAGGTATGCATTATTATATTATCCAATTATTATTCTTACTAATTTGTATTTTTCTATATGCAGGTAGGTTCCGAAGGAGATAGGACATGGTGAAAACATCGTAAGGTAAATATACATTACCACTGTTTATATCCTATTTATTTTGATCAAGAGAAGGACCACTATGTGCATAGATCTTCTAGCAAAATTAGAAAAACCTGTTTTTACCAATCAGTCAAAACGTCGTGTCGTCCTTCCCAGATCAAAATGATCGAAAGCATTGTTCAATAAAAAAGAATTATTGAGGTTTAATAAAAATCAGTTAATAAAATATTCTTTAGTACAAGTAGGTCCGGTATATTGTCTTTTTTTCAAAAAATTATTAGGGTTATTACTAAATATCTAACTATTTTCTCTTTTGTTTCAGGGTGAGTGGTGGGGTTTATATTGTGCCCCCTTAGAATGTATCGTAAAAGGGAGAGGGGGTGCAAAAGAAAAACGTTTAAAAAATGGTATGTCTTAACCACCTGGCAATTATTTATTTAACTTTGTTACCTATTATTATCAATTTATATAATTATTGATACTGCTTTCTTATCCACAGGAGAGCCCTCGTCAACAAAGATAATACCAACGTGTGCGTCCTTTAGCACTAGCCTAGAAGGTAAGTCCTGTAGTGCAGTTTTACCGTTAGATGAGTAACTATTTTCTCCTTTGTTTCATGGTGAGCCTTGAAAAGCGACAGAGTTTGAATTGTGAAACAGGAAGAGACAAATGCCAGTTATTCTATGGATTCTTTTAAATGGTCAAAACGAAATAAATTATGCTTTGGCACTTGCCTCGATGGTAGGTATGGTTAACCTTTTGGAGCGTTATTATTAGACTAATTGTTTCTTCTTTTGTTCCAGAGCCCAGTTGTATAAGTGGTAGTGGTTAAATTGCGCCACAACGGGAAGTACCGCAAAAGGGGGAGAAAGGTGTGTTTCAGGCAGATTCAGAACGAGATGGAATATGGTCAAGTGGTAAGATATCATGATCTAATAATTAGCAATAGCATCTCTAAAAACTGACGCGTATTGATTTGTTCCTGCGCAAAGACTTTTTAAGAAACTTGCGTACACAAGTTTTTACCCCCTCGTATAAAATGCTGTAAAATTATAAAAATTTGGTATGGGGCATATACCGGGGGTCCCGAAGGAGAAAAACTTATCTGCTTGTTGAATTCCCAAAACCAAACAATTAATACCAAAAATTATCAGTTTATTATTATTCTTTCAATTAAATGGCACAAGCCTTATTCGAGCCCATGCAAATATTGTACGTTACCTAACTTTAATCCTATATTCATATCACCACGGACACCTTTATACGAGCCTTTATATTTGTATAATTTATAAACATAATATGCATGTAAATATTAACGTTTATTAATCTAAAATAAATATTTTCCAGACCGACCGTTTCTGATATCTAAGCCAACTCATAAATTTGTTATCGTTATTAATTGCATTGCAGTTCACCATTTTTCAAATTGTTTGTGTTTGTTAAGTAATCATGACAAATTGTGTATGAGCGTGTGCGGTAATATGCTTGAGTTGTACTTGATTTGTGATTATTCTCTTAGGAAGATTTTGCAGACATATGTTTATACACCCTGTATATAGTATTCTAACATTTTAACTAAAAACTTTACTATAAAAAAAAGTTCAGAAATAGAAACGCAACTTTCCCAAAACTGATTGAACGGGTCATTACCAGCTTCTGGCATTATTAACAAGTCGCAAGTAATTTGGCACGAACGCCGCCTTTATCTGCGTTAAAAATACGCGTGTTGAATTCCACTTAACGACGGGACGATATTCGTTACGTATATAATAATTTTTTAAAATGTAACAAAGAATCGGAATCGACGCCATATGCCCCAGAAAAAATACCGGACGCGTGTTTCGGAGTTGTTGCTCCTCATCAGCGTAGCGTGGCAGCACATCTGTGCTTGTTTGGTGTTCTATACCGTGAAGAAAACTCGACACGTACGGGGTGTTCAGCGTAACTTGCTACCCCCATAATTTCCTTATTTATAAGGTAATAAAAAAATTAAAAATTTCATCCTATTGCATTTATCACATACTTTTTAAATATGTTATCAGATCATATCTCGTCTTCTTCAAATAATGATTGTTGTAAAGATAAAATAAATATAATTTATCTGCGTTATTGCAAACGGTTTTTTACGAGGTTTTTTATTAATAACTTCCTTAATATTACTCGAAATATACAAGTATTATATATTTTTGAAATCAGAAAAAATAGGCAAATCCAAATATGTAAAAATATATAGGGTGTTCCATTAAAGAAAAACACATTTTTTAGCACCCACTGTATATTTTCTGACATGGATATGATTCGATAACATATTTGAAAAGTACGTGAAAAATGCAATAAGATGAAATTTTCTATTTTTTTATTACCTTATAAAATAAGGAAATTATGGGGGGTAGCAAGTTACGTTGAACACCCTGTACAGGGTGATCATTTTAAGTGACTCACTCGATTTTCCTGCTTTATTCTTCACCTAGGAAAAAAATTCAAAAACCATACTTGTGTACTTTTTTCCGAGGAATCCGATTCCGAAAAGATAAAAACAATTGAATGTCAAAGAAAAAAGTTATGGCCGAAAAACTGAAAAAGAAAAAAATATACAGCCTGTATATTAATACGGAAATGGATATGTGACATTTTACTGATTGTAAATGTGTTTCAGATACATATTTTTCAATTCCGGTTTGACCGGAAATTGCTTTAATTTTTTTATTTTAGGTGATACACCCTGTATATTGAGCTCAGTTTAAAGAACTTTTCTTTCTGAATTCAGCAATATATAACATATCATCATTGCCTTTCGTATTTAATAAGATATTGGGGGTTTTAATATAAAATAACACAAATATATGTTATGAAATAAAGTCATCCATGAAAACAAACAAAAGCATTTAAATTATTTATTTATTTCTAAAACAAAAGAAGATATAGCATATTAACGTATATTCTTTAGTTTTTGAAATAAATAAAAAATAATTTAAATGCTTTAGTTTGTTTTCATGGATGATTTTATTTCATAACATATATTTATGTTATTTTAAATTTAATCTTATTAAATATGAAAGATCATGATAATATGTTATATATTGCTGAATTCAGAAAGAAATGTTCTTTAAACTGAGCTCAATATACAGGGTGTATCACCTAAAATAAAAAAATTAAAACAATTTCCGGTCAAACCGGAAGTGAAAAATATGTATCTGATACACATTTACATTCAGTGAAATGTCACATATCCATTTCGGCATTAATATACAGGGTGTATATTTTTTTCTTTTTCAGTTTTTCGGCCATAACTTTTTTCTTTGACATTCAATTGTTTTTATCTTTTCGGAATCGGATTCCTCGAAAAAAAGTACACAAGTATGGTTTTTGAATTTTTTTCCTAGATGAAGAATAAAGCAGGAAAATCGAGTGAGGCACTTAAAATGATCACCCTGTACAGGGCAAATCTCTTAAAATTAACACCCCCCTTATCGCCCTTATCCTCTGCTGATTTAACTCGTTCAAAAAAGTAGTGGACACGATTCTTGATGAATATTTATATTCTGAAAACGGATATTAAAAATCCCCTAAAATATACAGGGTGGAAAATAGAACAAGATTATTTTAATGGAACACCCCGTATATTTTCATAACAAAAAATCTCCTAGGTGCAGTGATTATATAACAATTATATATTTTTGGATTCAGAGAATTAAGGACCTTTTTTTGGGATGAAAATATATGGGGTGTTCCACTTAAGACAATCTTGTTTTATTTTTCACCCAGTGTATTTTAGGAGATTTTTAAAATTCGTTTTCAGAATATAAAAATTCATCAAAAATCATGTCCATTTCTTTTTTGAATGAATTAAATAGGCAGATGGATCAAGGATAAGGGAGATAAGGGTGTGTGTCAATTTTAAGAGACTAATATTGTACAATGAGCTGACAGGCCATAGGATAATATTTAAATAATGACTTTAAATTCTGGACAAAATCGGGCATCATATTTACCACACAATGAAATGTTTTGCGTTATAGGAAATTTGTACTTTACTCCTTGATTCCGCAAATTGATTAGATTCCAGGCTCTAAGGTTGATAGTAAACTCACTGCCATCGATAGTAAATCAGAGGAACAAAGTGGTCAATTACCTCACATGCAAATTAATGCCAACATCCTACTGAGGAAATCGGCAGTTTTTATGCAAGCAAAAAGGTCACTACACTCTATTAGTTTACTTCATTGGCTCTGCGATTAGGTTTCACAATATTCCTTATTTTAAAAACATTTTCAACAATATCAATAATTGCAATGTAGGTATTTGAATGTATCCATGATCACGCTGCGAAGATGAGGATCAACTTAAAACGTCACTAAGCTTCGCCCTCAACGTACAAACTACACCCTTTTCAGGTACAACCAACCCTGTGTGAAAGGATGCAAATTTCTCTGTGAGAATTTTGATTTGCAATTTTTACGACTTGTACAGGGTTATCCAACGAAAAGGCCCACCCTTATATTTTCTTTATTTTTCGAGTTAGGAAAAAATGTTTCAAATAAAAGTTGTAGTGAATCAAATGAACTCATTTAAAACCCCTGCAAAGAATATACAGGGTGTTCCATAAAAGCGGGACAAACCTAAATTACATTTTTTTAAATGGAACACCCTATATTTTTTTACATTTTTCAAATCTGTGTTTTTTTGTGATTTCAAAGATATATATATGTTGTATCTTATCTTTTACTGTTTTTTATTTATTGCAAATTTCGTGAACAATATTATTAATACCACCAGCATCTGCATGCGTATCAATCAGTTAGCCATGGATGAAAAACAATTAATTTGACACTTATGCCTTACAGAATAATTGAATAAATTCAAAAAGCAAACTTTTCATCCATGGCTAACCTGATTGATACGCATGCAGATGCTGGTGGTATAAATAATATTGTTCACGAAATTTGCAATAAATAAAAAACAGTAAAAGATAAGATACAACATATATATATCTTTGAAATCACAAAAAACACAGATTTGAAAAATGTAAAAAAATATAGGGTGTTCCATTTAAAAAAATGTAATTTAGGTTTGTCCCGCTTTTATGGAACACCCTGTATATTCTTTGCAGGGGTTTTAAATGAGTTCATTTGATTCACTACAACTTTTATTTGAAACATTTTTTCCTAACTCGAAAAATAAAGAAAATATAAGGGTGGGCCTTTTCGTTGGATAACCCTGTACATAAGGCCAGGTAGATATAATGTTGACCTGAGGTGAAGAACTTCAAGTGGAATAAAGCAACCTCAGGTTACAAGCTTCACCCTACTTAACGAAAAGCAATATTTACTTCGCTAATAAACTCGTTTATTGGTTTAATGGTTCGTTTATTTACATTCGAACGAGTAGAGAACATTGTTTTGGTAACCAGAACCAGATGTTCATTAAGTGAATCAGCCACAATATTAACCAGCAGTTCAATTACTATTGTAACTTGTAACCTTAATTAAGCGGAATGTTTTTAATTATTGGCGTGAATTAGAAGGGCAGGAACGGCTGATTAATCAACTTAGGAAAAGTTGGTGAAGGACACGTCACCACCGAATCTATAGGAGAATATATTTTTTAACTGGGTCGGTTTGTTAAACGCAGACAAGGTTGGTGGTTGGTTTTTGAAAAAAAAAAAAAAAAAATTCGCAATAGTAAGAGTAATACAGGCAATAATTGATTTATTGCATTTTTTCTATTCTACATATTATTCCTGGTAATTTGCAAATAATTGTAACTTTTGCAATAATTTTTGTAAAGGAATGTTGTTTCACATCAGATTTCTGAATTAAAAATAGGGCCACACCATCTCCTGATGATGTCAACTTGGTTGTAGGAAGACGCTTTAAAATATGGTGCATTTTTTTAGAACTTCTCCAATAATTCTCTCGTTCGATCTATTTTTGAAAGGCAACAGTTTTAGGTCACAAATTATATTGTTCTGGATATCAGTAACGCGATTGTGGGTCATGGTGAGAAAATTATTATCGAAACAATAGAAGGGAACAAATATTGACGGAGACAGAGATTAATCCTAATCCAAAAAATACGTTTGCTCTGATTTATATTTGATTTAAAAATAATGTTTACTTAGGTATTAAATATTAAACTCCTAACATCATTTAATAACAATTTTGCAAAGCAAATTTGTTTAAGGCCAGAAAAAACTAGATCTTGTTCTCTTTCCATTTCCATCTCTGCAAATGTTTCATATAGATATTGAGATTTTTTTATCCAGATATTTTGTTTCCACCATACTCTTAAGTTTAAGTATTTTGATGAGTTGAATTCGACTCTGATGTCCGATTTGTTCCATCGAGTCACAGTTCTTTCTAACCTAAAAATAGCCAAAATTCCACTTTCTTGAGCTGTTATTGGCCTGCTTATTGTTGCTTATGTTATTCTTGTCTATTTTTTGATTTGCTGAAACCGAATCAGACGCTCAAATCAATATTATGGTTTTCCTAACCTCTAAAATTGTCTCAAATTCCACCCTCTAAGTGGCCAAAAGAAAAATGCTCCTCAAAAATTTACACAACAGGAATTGAAGATCTTGTTCGAGATTCAGGATTACCTAAAGATGGCGCAGAATTTTTTTCCTCGACTTTGAAGAAGAAACATGTATTGCCAAAAGGAGCGAAAACTTACCAATATCGATTATGGTGAAAGAAAACCATAGAAATATAAAAATACGTTCAGAGGAAACTGGCAAATCCGTGGAGAGCAAAAATTTTGGACACCAGTCAGGCTTTTCTAAAATTCTGGCTTTTTATGTCTCCGGGACAGAGATTGAAGGAACCATCACAAGAAAAAAGGACGACCAAAGGGAATATCAGTGACACCAGAACCGTTAGTTGATCGATTAAAAGCCCTTTCGTCTCTGAAGGAATTATATTGAAAAACTAGCATTGCTCAGTTTTCAAAATGTTGAAAATTTGGTCGAAAACTTTGGAAACTTGGAATGCCTGATGAGTTTGAAACTCCATTACTTGGATTCTCAACTCCATTACTTCTTGGGGATGTGGTGAGGAGCAAGGAGAACAATTTTACTAAGATATCAGAGGAATGGAGCGCCGATAGCAAAGGAGGTGATGAAAATATGATTGCCGATTGGATGCTGAAAAGAGGAAGACAAGAAAAAGGAAGACGAAAGGGAAAGCCACAGCGGTGGATTATTGGTCTTCATCTTTTAAAACATATATGATAGGGTATGGGTAAAAGTTGATTACTATTTGAAAATTCTATCATTCAAGCTTTATGCTGAATCAAAATTTTCACCAAATTTTATCCCTTATCATTTTCTCGAGGGCTAAGACAATAATTTGCCCTATGTTGATTTGAGATTCAAGCGGGTAGTTGCAGTCGGCGTCGCCGACGTTCGAATGCAGCCCTTACGCCTAGCTGTCACTGTAATGACTAATGACATTAACGACGTTTCCTTAACAATTTATTGACGGATCCTAAAAATATTGTGAAACCTTGCCGCTCGCAACTCTTCTGCATATGTTCCAATGTTTAAGCAACTGAGTGAGAAAATTCTACTTACGTGAAGGTGAGGGCCGATAAAAAGTTGGCATTCTCCACCGGATTGGGCTTCTTTGTCCGCTTCGCTTCAGGATCCATTATAAATTCGAGGAATATCACAAAAATTAAGTACTACTAACACTAAAACGTGTATGCGAACCGGTATGGTGCGTTACGAAACGCGCACTCTCTCCCAACCAGGCCAATCGCTAACTGATGTTTTCTAGCTCTACTCGTTTGGAAAGCAGAATCACGATCAGCTGTTCGCTGCAATGGCAGCCACGGATCCCAGTGCTATTCACAGAAAACCTTGCTTGCGCCGGCCGCCCGGCTATTGATAGAAAAATCAATTCTCTATACGTACTTCGCTGCAACGTGGTATTTTTGTTTCTACTTTTACATCAAAATCTTACATCTCGTCCACGCACATTGCACCGATATTCTATCTATAATTATAATTACATATCAATGGCATTCGCGTTTTATACTCAAGTTGATTTTGTGTACATACGAATGATAGTTTATCTGTTTTTTCACTCTTCCTGTCCTTGGATTGAACATTATGGCGCAATATTGTGAGTTTTTATAACGTTACAAAAATATTTGATGGGATTTAATCGTTACTTGGGAATGAAAGTGGTATTGTTATCAGTTACCAGTAGGAATTGGGTATTGCGTCACCTTGAGAATATAACGTAATCAATTATTGCATTTCGTGACAGAAACGAGGCGTCCACGTGCAAGTCTTCGGAAGTACGTCAGATATCGGAATTGGACGTGTAGAAGAAAATAGGGTAGATAAGACATGTCCTTGTAGTCGTTCTTGTCGGTATCTACATCGTCAGGACGGAAGTTCGATATCCACAAGCGCAACTGAGTTGGGAAAACGTACCCTAATCCAACTACAACTAGCACGAACATTTTAATATTAGACTGAATACAGGGTGGGGCAATAGTGCGTCGATCTTCGATACCTAGCTCGAGTTCTATGACAGCTAGGAATTAAAAAAACAAAAATGCAAGTAAACTAGATAAAAAAGTCAAACCTCTATTTTTTTAAGTTTATTCTTGAATTTTGTACTTCTTGCTCAATAAATCGAGAATGGTTACAAATAACCATATAGATGTATGTACAGGGTGTCAACTCTAATTTTGCCCCCCCCTCTACTTCCTTATTTGTGAAGATATTTTAAAATTTTAAAATGTAGCCTTATCAGACATTTTCCGAATTTTTCAAATATAATATTCAAAATTACCTAGCGCCAATACATACCGAGTGGTGAAAAAAAAGTTGATTTTTTTAAATGGAATACCCTGTATATTTCTCGACAGGTTTGTAGTACTCTTTGAGCTGATTTAAAAAATGTATAACTCCCTTGAGTTTAGATCAAAATAGGTCGAGATATTCAAGGATAAACATGAGAAATATTTGTTTTCACACTTTCGAGGTGGCTTGGCATTCTGACTTAATTGTTGATTTTTAGCTGTCAAAATAATTGACTGTGAATGTTATTGTGAATGTAATTTTTACATTGTTCATATTTTATATATGTATAACGTTTTGTTGTATTTAACTTGCATATAAATTAATGGGCAAAATGGGATATTCTGTAAAAATGTGCAATGGTCGAAATTTATCTTTTGTGTAATAAAAATCAAGCTGCAGAATATAGGGAATTTGTTAGATGACTCCCCAGACTTCGGGTTTGTCCTTGAATATCTCGACCGATTTTGATCTAAACTCAAGGGAGTTATACATTTTTGAAATCATCTCAAAGAGTACTACAAAGCTGTCAAGAAATACAGGGTGATCTACCACGAGTGTGCCAAACTTCAGAGGCTGGTAATTTATCAAAAATAAATGGACTTTAATTAATAAACATATGTCCTAAAACGCATAATAAGGGAGCTACAACCCCTTGAAGGGGGTTAATGAATATCAATTTTTCGCTTAAGCAATGTAAATGACATAATACTACAAATCAGAAATATCAATTGTTTTTAAACATAGGTGACTTCAAGCCACTTGATTTGAAGATTGATCGAATTAAGTTTTGCATATTTCACATGAAAAAGCAAATTATTCAAAAACGGCTGGTGTGACAGAAATTTTGAAAAATACTTTTTTCTGAGTCATTGCATGGGAAATAATGTTATGTAAAAGTTTTGCTTCGGAAGTGACGTCAAAAAAAGTAAATTTCATTATTTTAATCACCACCATATCGGACTTATAATCGAAAAATTGATATTCATCAACCCCCTTCAAGGGGTTGTAGCTCCCTTATTATGCGTTTAGGACATATGTTTATTAATGAAAGTCCATTTATTTTTGATAAATTACCAGCCTCTGAAGTTTGGCACACTCGTGGTAGATCACCCTGTATACAGGATGTTCCATTTAAAAAAATCAACTTTCTTTTCACCACCCTGTATGTATTGGCGCTAGGTAATTTTGAATATTATATTTGAAAAATTCGGTAAATGTCTGATAAGGCTACATTTTAAAATTTTAAAATATCTTCACAAATAAGGAAGTAGAGGGGGGGGGGGCAAAATTAGAGTTGACACCCTGTACAGGGTAATCGTATGAAAATTCTACTTTTTAAACCCTTTTATTTTGCTTAAAAGAATAACTAGAAAAGTAAAAGAAAATTAAAAATATATCTGTAGCATATTTTACCAAGTTTTTGTATATGTATGTTTGAGTCTGCATCTATTTTAATGAATATACAGGGTGCGCCACATAGTCACTCACGTTTTTTTAAACGGAACACTCTGTATATTTTTAGATATTTGGACAGCCCTTTAACTGAGTTATTCAAATAAATACACCTAAATGCAAGAAGAACAAGTTTACGTTTTAAACAATTTTTTAATATAAATAGCAATATACAAAATAAGTAAAAATTATAACGTGTTTTCAAAAATTCCACCATTATTTTCTAAACAAAGATATAATTTTGTATGTAATTTTGTCTAAAAAAAAATTATCTAAAAAATTATTAGTTGTAACCCAAACTTTAAAAAAAATTATTTATTGGAATAACTAAGTTATTTGAAGATGAAATATACCGTGTGTAAACGAATAGTGGGCCACCCCTGTTACTTCCTCGTTTTTAATATCGGGAAAAAAATTTGTATGGTGAAATTAAGTAAGATTTTCAACTTTTTGAGACCTATCCGCCATATTTGCCACTTCCGGTTTCACCGGAAATGGCCTCAATAGTGTTTTTTTAAATGGACCACCCTGTATGTTTTTACATTTTTGAAATAAAGATCACATTTTGGATACGTTTATACTACTTTTAACAATTTATACAGGGTTGCACGAAATATAATTCGAATTTTAGTTGTCAATCTAAATGGCTGCGAATATATTAAAATTATTTTTGTTCCAATGTAATTCATAAATACGAAAACGTCAATATGTCCAATAATACATCATACAAGGTGCTCTAAACTCATTAAAATCATATTTTTCAAAATAATATGTAGAAGTAGAAAGAGGCCTCAAAAATTGTACTGGTATACATAGCATTCCATTTAAAAAGTCACTTGATCCTGTAATTATTGTCTTGGCTCGCCCTGTATATTTGAAAATAATTTCCGGTTACAGACTTTTTTATTTTTACTTTTGTTGATTTTTTTTTTAATTTCTAGCTGTCATAAAACTCGAGCTATCGAAGTTCGACGCACTATTGCCCCACTCTGTGTATCAATAACATTTAAGAGGCGTTTTGTTTATGTCAAAATAGGAATGTTTAGTAAATTGTTATGTAGTAGTTATTAGTTATTATAGTCATTATAAACATTTTTGTGTTTATTGGTCGGTCCTGCAATTTATTCCTCTCTGTATTTATTACACAAGCTGATCTAATTTAAAAATATATCAACGTTTATTTACCTACGGTAATAAGTACCTACTTAATTATTTAATTTAGTTTGATATTGGAGTACTTATTGTTTCACTCTTAGAAAACGTGAAATAATATTAATCCCCTTTCTAGGTACAGCATTATTATGAAATCTTTATTGTTATTGTTTGATAATTTCATCATATTTATTTATGAAACCTGGTAGAGTCTGATCAGTGGTTGTGACAGATAGATATAACATTGGATGCAAACATGTGCAGGAAGCCGGAAAATATGTCTGGTTTCGATATGTGATTAGCTACCGGTTGATGGAGAAGACGTATTGTTAAAACCAGAGTTTTAAGTTTTACCAATTAATTGTTTCCTTCAGTTTTTTTATATAATGATGGTATTACATGAACATGAAGATTGATATACTTACAAATTGGTTTGGGTTTGGGCACGAGAAACCTTTCGGCATTAATCTTAAATTTGTGCTCGACTACTGACAGGGGAGCTGGAATTTTTCGATCAATAATTAGGGTGTATAACTTAATAAACAGGAGTAACAATGTGTCCAATTTCAATTTGACTCAAAATTTGATTTAAAAACATTAGATAGACGAATTTGTAATAGTACATTACATACCAAGCTGGGAGGTGCTTCATTACAGCCGAGGGTTGACATCTGACAGAGGCGCGTAGCGCCGAGGTCAGATGTAAACGCGAGGCTGTAATGAAAACGACCAGCGAGGTATGTATACTATTTTATTCACAATCATTGTATGTATAATAACATAATATCAGCATACAATTTTTTTATTTAATTGAATAGATAGTGAATGAGAATTAGGAAATTATGCAAAATAAGTAGGTAGGCTGCAGTGATAAAAGTTGAGCGTTGCTAGGTAACGAGCATTAAGGTTCTTCTGTCAAATAAATTAGGTTATTTCCACAAGTATTTATTATCAATAATTTCTGTTAAATTCGCTCAAAATTCTACAACAAAATGTTTGATTCTGATCATTTGTGACTTAGAGAGTGTACTTCACCAAATTTTAAAGCTGCTGCACAAAAGACAACCAGAAGATTTGCTGCCGCAAAGTGTGACTTGCCGGAAAAGTGACGTTTCTAGCCGGTAAAGCTACTTTACCGGCTAGCTGGCTAGCTGGAAAAGAAGAGTGAACAAATGCCTGCCTCCCAACTTTTTATAAGCTGGCAATTGAAGCATTACATATATGATTGTGAATAAAATTATTTTCGGATGTTGTACAAAGCCCAATTATTTTATCTATAGCGCCCCGTTTTCATAAAGTATATTTCGAATTAATTTTAAAATGTAGCTATTTTGGTCTTCTACAACTTCTATATAAAATTTTTGTTTTTATTATTGATAATGAAAAAGTGTGGACTCATGTATTTCTCAGAGATTTAATACTAAATATTAACTTACGTACTTACTTACTTACTTACTTATTTACTTACTCACTCACTGACTCAGTCACTCACTCACTCACTCACTCAATTACTCAATTAGTCAATTACACAATCACTCAATTACTCAATTACTTAATCACTTAATTACTTAATTACTTACTTGCTGCTTAATTGCTGAATTACTTAATTACTTAATTCCTTACTTAATTACTTCTTTACCTAATTACCTCATTACGCGAACGTATGTACATAAACAAATCTACAATGTTTACACACATTTGCGGACACACTTTTTTATTGGTCGGTACATCAAATTTTAAATTTGGCGCGCGTCGTTCGGGTACTCCCGCGTTGAATTTATGTTTGACAACTTTGACAATTGTTTGTTTACTCCGGCAGCCATTAATCTAGCACCGTAATTTTGTGTTTAATGTGTGATTTTGATTGTGTTTTAAAGTTATTTTGGTATTATAGACATTATTTAGTGTATGGACATGGTTAGGAAGTGCTTTGTAAAGTTCTATTTAAAAAGGGCGAAAAGCGGTCATTTCATAGGTAAGTGAATCAGTGCATGGACGGGGGTTTGTAATGGCAATAGGTGTTTTAGGTCAGGTATTGTAATTAATATTATATCAAATAATTTTAAGTTTAGTATAATTAACTACACACAAATCGTATTATATCATTTGAATACAATAAGTATTATAATTTTGCATTGTATATTTTATTTAATACTTTTTATGTACTTTTACGAAATAAAATATTCTAATTTGTAAGCGTTTTTTTCTGACTTCAATAACATTCTATATAATAAACTTTTTCAATAGATGGACAAGATGGTAATGGTGCCTTTTCATTTTATTGTAAGAAGACGATTATTTTAAAGGATTGTGATTTCTTTCTATTTTCTTTATATGTCACCCCTTTTTAATAACCCGCCCATGTCATTGTGTCTCTATGTATTGTCTATCTTTTTTTAATTCCAGTTTCTCTCTTTAGATGTATGCCTACAGTCGTTGATTGAAGTATTTATAAGATTTTTAACTAGACGGCGCTAAACGCGCCGACTGTAAGTTCTACCTGCTATGAACGCTAGTATCGCGACACCTACCTTCTAGAACATAAACTAACATACCTCATTGACTGAAATGTGCGATATTATCGGCGTTAAGTTTGGCATTGCCTAGTCTCACTCGGTTTGCCAGTGGCGTATCTAACGTAGATATTTTCGTAGATTAATTTATATTCCAATAAGCGTTGTTATAAGTTTGTTTAAGCGGTGAAGTTAAAAAAATGAGTTTTACAATTGCAAGCCATTGTTGTGTATATGTAAAATGCAAAAACTCGAGGAACACCACGCCTGACACGGCATTCTTTAAATTTCCCGTAAATGATCAAGCCCGTTGTAGACTGTGGGTGAATAACTGTCGAAATATTAAACTTCTCGATATAGACCATCATGTGCTGAAAAACAAATTATTATGTGAAAAACACTTTACCTAAATACTTAATGTTCTCGGCAAAAAAAAAGACTTTAACTCGTAATGCCAATTAAATATGAAGTGGCCTCTGATATAGGTAAGAATCATTACATAGGTAAATTAGGTACATGTGAATATTTACTATTCTTTACCTATATCAAAATAATCCAATCACGATGACAGCAACGAGTTAAGTTTAGGTATTTATGTAGGCATTGATTATTCAATCTTTGCAGCTTATACACTTGCAAGCCGACCGTTTCGTCGGATCGACAGCGGTATTAAAATTAAATAATTTGTATCTCCATAAATACATAACGTAAGTTTTCAAATAAAAAAAAAAACTATTGTGTTTGTGGCAATTATTTCTAGGGAGTGTCGACTTAACCGCGCGGCGCGGCGATTAAATAGTTTTTTAATCTTAACCGCCGGCTGCCGCCCGGCACGCACCTAACCAATTAACTTTGAAGTGTTGAAGTTTTTTTCCTCAAATACGTTTTTATTATTTTAAAGAAAGAACATCTTTCACAACATTGTCACACGAAACCTGATATAAGTATTCAATAATAAGTATAAAAAAAAAAACAAAGATTGTGTGGGAACTTGAAAAACATGTAAGGACAAGGATCACAAAGCCAAACTTCAGAGGCCGCTAATTTATCAAAAAATAAATGGACTTTCATTAATAAACATATGTCCTTAAACGCATAATAGGGAAGCTACAACCCTTTGAAGGGGGATGATGAATATCAGCTGATTACGTAATATACCTATTACGTAATCAGTTATGAAAAGTCTAATTTTATTTGACGAATGTAATATTTGCCAGAACGAGCGAGTTCTGCAAAATTACATGACTCAAATAAAATTAGCGTCTTCATAACGTGTTTACGTATAAAATTTTATCTAACCCCGCTTTAAAATAGAAATGGCGATTTATTTTGATTATTTTGCAGCTCCTAACTGGCATTGACATTTGTATAAACAAACTTCAGTTGTCAATCTGTTAAATTATATAAATATTCAGAGATAATAGTATATTATTTGACGAGTGGTAATGTAGTAAATAACTCACGCAGATGAAGTATGCAATGTAATTCATCAAGTGATTTATTTATTAAAGGGTTGTAGCTTCCTTACTATGCGCTTTAGGACATAATACTTTATCTACGATTATAACAATAAATACTAACCTTTGCAAGCGAGTTTGCAAGTCCGTATTCATCATTTTTGGCACAATTATTACTTAACATAATTAAACGTCAAAACTATTCAAATGTCAATCCTTCCCTCAATAATGGACCATTCTATATGCTATTCACATTTTATTTACATGAGGGGAGGCTTTGGAAAATCTGAATTCTGTTGGTATGAATGAGGTTATGTTGAAAAGTCAAAAACATAACCACAAATTCAAATTAATTCTACATAGTTGCCAGAGTGAGATCCTAAAGAAAGCACAGGAATGTTATCAATAAAAAATTTGGCAATTCAGCCAAAAATAAATGACAGTGACGATCAATTAAATAAATAAATAAATAAATAAATACACCACATGTAATTACGACCCCCTTTATCCCAGAAGGCTGAGCCTTGTGCGGGAGGGGGCTACACATTTAAAGACAAGGGACACACATCCAATATCCGTGTATAATGGAAAAATCCCTCTCACAGTATTTTCCATTGCCACGACCGGGATTCGAACCCGGGACTTTTGGGTGAGAGGCAGGTACTCTACCATCTCGACCATCAGTCACACTAAAAAATCTGACACTTCAATATTTTGTCAATAGTAGACAACCCTGAGACAACCTAAGAAAAACATATCATAGCCTCCCCTCATGTAAATAAAATGTGAATAGCATATATTTCACCGTATCGGAAAAGAATTTCCATTGGACAGACTAGGCATGAAATGCAAGGAGATTGGCGTAAACCAACCACGCGCTTGACTTTTTACGAATATTAATAATAAATAATAAATACACCACATGTAATGACGACCCCCTTTAACCCAGAAGGCTATAGAAGGACTTGTGCGGGAGGGGACTACACATTTAAAGACAAGGGACACACATCCAATATCCGTGTATAATGGAAAAGTCCCTCTCACAGTATTTTCCATTGCCACGACCGGGAATCGAACCCTTAATTTTATAATTCATTTCAGTATTATGATATTTGTTATGCATATTTTAGTAATAAAATAAACTTTTTATACTAACTCGCACAACTCTAATTTTTTAGAAATATGTAATAAATTATTTTTATTTCTTAATTATTTTCGTCTATTATTTTGTCATCCCTCTTTACATTTACCTACCGTTAATATAGAAATCAATAGTGTGTGCCCCATTATATATCAGTTAGAATATGTGAATAAGTTATCTCACAATTCCAGCAATTGTATAATCAAAACGGTATAATTTAAAAACCGCGAAATTTTAATGTTACCCTAGAGAATAATAATAATAATAATATATTTGAAGTAGTGTAATTACATTAAAAATTTCGTTAAAAATTATTAAACGACTTAATAAAAGATCTCCAACAAATATACACACTAAACAAGCAAAATATGAAACATTTTTATTTAAAAAAAAAATAAAAGTAGGATGTAAACAAATAATATTATTGATATTTTTTATCTGACGATTATTTTGGCGTGCGCCCATGCCTTAATACCTTAACCTTTGATTGAAACGCTTTACATTTCAGCGGGATACACAACCTAAAAACCTACACTGTTTAGTTTCTCGTGTTCACGAAATTGTCGCACTGTTACAGTGAACGAGTATATAGAGCCTGCGGAATGAGACGCAAAGGGGTTTGTGGGAGGGGCAGCAATTCGGCCGGCTACGAGGCGATTGCTGCGGTTAGATATCTTATTAATACTACAATCAACGCTACAGTTAAAAGCCATACTACGATAGGCAAAGCTCCTTCTAGTGGTACTAATACGTTGGTGCTACCAAACATCCTGGCAGAAAAATTTAAATAATAATTGCAAAGATACCTGGGAAATAAAACAAATGGCCCTTTTTAAAATATTTATTAGAAACGCTAAGAAGGAATACTCCAGTATCTTAGAAAAATATCATTAATGTTAGGTCGTTTACCCACACAATGGCAGCAAAACTTATTAATGCTGTAGGACATGAATTAATTTAAGTATTTCTTTGCCGTTATAGTCTAATATTTTAATACAATTTAATTTTAATACATTTCTTTCTGCCATTGGGGCAATATTAGTGCGCCTAATCACAATATACAAATTTCTAAAATAACTTCAAACAGTATCTGCACGGGATCTACAATTTAGTCCTAACTAAGCACACCCCCATATCTTTGGATTAACGTCTTGCTGAGGAATGTTGCAAATGTTAAATATTAATTACTATTGCTTCGAGTCGATTGCCTTAGCTCTCCTCGTATAAGTTCTGCTAATGGCTTGGGGTACGTCGGGCACAGCAGTCACGTCATCCAAATCGTTACTCTCGGTGACATTGATGACTTCTTCGCTCCCAAAATTGCGGTTCAGTTCGTAATACCTCGGGGACTCTGCACAGTCGATGGCCTCGTCCGATCTGGTGCAGGTGAACATTTCCTAAAATAAAATTACGGCCGTATTAATTTTTTTATATCAGAATTTTGACACCACTGGATATTTTGTTAAACTCTAAGAATGGTTTTAAAAATATCTGTGCGGTGATTTCTTTCCAAATTAAATTATAGTTGTCCACCCTGTATGCGTAATGGGGGACAATTAAATATTTTAGGAATTATTGTATTCACGTTGCTACAAAATTAGGCAACCATATACACACACTCAATGGTACCTGGTTGCCTAAATAAATTTCAGATTTCGTTTGTAAAAACCAGTGGCGTTCTAAATATATTTTTTTAAGAAAGTATCGAATCTCCTACCGAAGACCTCCGACTCGCAAATTACAGTTCAATTAAGTAATCCTTTGTATAGTAAATTAATAATAATAATAATAAAATAGTAAATAATTTAAAAAAAATATTTGTGTGTCCGTCAGGATACGATTAACGGATTACGTTGATTGATGAAAATACTGTCACTGATTTCCTAAACATACTGTATACCTACTTGATTAAAAACGGTGTCTTCCGGACAGATGAAGCTCCATCGGAACGTCTGGTTGCGGCCATCCGAGTAAGTTACCGGCAAACACACATGGAACAGCTGACAGTCGTTTTCCACGTCCGCGTAATATCCATAGTCGCGTCCGTCACAATGGAAAGAATCGCTGATGTCGGTCCTGATGCTGGTGGCGTTGCTGGGCAGGGTCAGGAGTTGCGGTGGAGGCAGATGTTGGGGCATCACCTAGTTTATAGAGTTTGATTAGTTGGGCGAATAGATTTGAGAAAATTTTTTCGCCCTTAGCCACGCTTGGTATATTTTTTTCTCGTCAATTCATGCCTTCCGACCAAAAGGTAAAAACCCTGGACGAGATGGGTATAAATTAGTGATTAGTAGGCGTTGTATTGGTATTTAAATTTTTTTCCCGTATGAACTCACTCACTTAGTTTGAAAGAAATGGAAATCTTTTCATAAAAAAAAATGTAAAATATTTAACAAAAATAAGTTAAGGATAACCAATGTGGTTTCCTGAATAAAAATAAAATAAAAACAAAAACCACCGTACCCACCCTGAGCTTAGGGGCGCAATGCACAAGGGAGACCAAGAACGGCAGGACGAGCACGATCTTCATTTTCATTTTCAGCAACCCGCACAAATCGACGACGACACAAAAACTTTGACTAATATGTGACGTCCAAAAATGTGACTAGTTTATATAGGATCCAAGAAAGGCCGGGCGAGAAGGATGGTGGGTAAAAATATAAAGGACGGAGGCATTGTCCTGGCGGAAGCCCGGTATAATGAGAATCTTTACCACAAATAGCCTACTGGCCGCTGCCTATCAGTACAATTGGTCAAACAAGTAGTCGAGAATGCCAGCTGTGAATTTTATTAATTCATTATAATTTTAATTGATGAAAAAATCACTGCCATGGGGAATTTCGCTAAACTCTAAATTTTTGACTGCGTAGGCGTTGATATTGGTTATCCACTGATGATGACTAAGTAAACTTGCTTCTTTTTGGGGAAACTTTTTGGGATTAGAAAATGTGGTCCTCAAAATATCGCTTTCTAGGGTAGGGGGTAGGGTTTTTTAGGGTCGAACCTGCCTGTCAAAGTAAAGTGAGGCATTCAATCAATCACTACTGGTTGTCCGTTGAATACGTTATAAAGCCGGCTATCCTTTGAGGATGATCGTAGGTCCTTATTTAGCAGCGCGATAAATCACTGTCGGCGCTGAAAGTATTCCTATCAGGTGCGCGAATTAATGATATATTTATGATCTACGTAAACGGTAGGTACCTATTTGTATGGGTTTTGCAGCCTAAATAACAATTTAATAATTATTGACGCATCGCCGTTATTGCGGCCTAATTCCTAGGCATATAAACAATGCGCGATTGGTTAAGTGTTGACTCCAATTACTTTGAAAATGAGCTTGTCGTATTTTGTAAAAAATCGTTTTCAATATATTTTGTTAGATATCTTAAAAAAATGTGTACACCACTGTTTTTTTGATAATTTTTATTTTATCGAACTATTCTGATATCTCGTTAATGAAGTTCTAAATTAAAATTGTTTAAGAGTAAGAAAAGTTAGGGAAATAAGTATTTAATCCAAAAATAAATATTTAGAGACCATAGGCGTACGCATGAAAAAGTTAATGGGTACTAAAACTCTTCTTTTCGACGTTTGCGCTTTGACTTTTTTCACCAAAATTACACAAAAAGTTCATCTGCGTAAGATAAAAGTCTGCAAAATTTCAGGGAGAAATCTTAAAAAATAACCGAGTTATTAATAAAAACAATTTTCAAAAAAAAAACTTTAACACCCTGTATAAGGAAAACTACGCGCCAAAATAAAAAATCACACAACAGTCGCATTATTTTCGTCCAAAGAATCTGTGGTTAATGGCTTGACCTGCTTTTTCTTAACACCCTGTATATTTTCAGCTGACGTTTTTTCTTGAAACAATATTTGTTGCAAGTTGGATTAGGCGTTATCAAGTCCTCGGTAGTATAGTGGTCAGTATCCCCGCCTGTCACGCGGGAGACCGGGGTTCGATCCCCCGCCGGGGAGGATATTTTTTCTGTTTTTTTTTTTATCGTGTCGTAGTAGGTTATAAAACCAACGTAAATGTATTCAACGTCAATTATTAAAAAGTAATAGATGTGTTTTTACTGCTAAGAGGGTGAAAACCACCCCTGAATTTTAAAATTTATTACTGACTCGAGCATTAAGAGTTAGTTATTGAAAAAATTCATGTATGTGTTTCTGAAGTCGCTGTTTACGAATCTGAAGTCAGAATTTTAAAATTCGCCATTGCACCCCTAATATGGACGATATAATAGGGGTATAATGCAAAAATTAGCCATTTTGTTTGTTTTGAGTAAAATAGAACCTTTTTGCAGGGTCTTATATTTTAGGACTTGAAACGTACCTATATCCTACTAAGAAAAATGATTGCTCTTACCCCAGAGGGTGAAAACCACATCTAAAGTCAAAAACTCATCACATCTAAAGTCAAAAACTCACCCCCACCGAAAAACCACCCTTTCTTTCTTAATATTTCATGTTTGACCCATTTTGATTCAAGCTATCCGAAAATATTTGTATTTAAAACTTCTCTGGAATTAGTCAGAAATGAGAGCATCAAGTGTTTACGTATTATTTTTTCTCACCTTACTTTGAAGTCCTGGGTGCTTCCAACTCTTCTGGATGTTGAATGACTTGTCCTCAACAGTGGCAGATTTTTTTTCTGGATAATGAATCCCACTCCAAGAGTAGCAGTCAATAGGTATATTGGAGGAAGCGTGTATTTACATCTAAAGGGGAGAAGACCACTGGATTCTAGAACTAACCATTCCATAATAGATGTTTTAATAAATCTTATTTTTTGGAAAATATATTATACGTAATTGCGAATATGTTAGCCTACCTCTGAAAGTTCAATATCAGTATACACGTCTGGCCATCTACATATTTCTGATAGGATTCACTATATTACACAAATATTGCGCCAGTTTCCCCTAACGATTTCGAATCCGCCCCATATCGTCATACCAAAGGTTGAAGTGGAAAAAATAATAAAATAAAACAGCAGTGCGCTTTAGGTATTCGGTCGGTTCACAAAAAACGGAACGAGACACGTGCGCTCCCAAAGCGTGATCCTATTAAACCAAGTCCGAGGCGGAGCGTCGACCGGTTCGATTCGAAATTGATAGGGAAGATAATAATAATAATAATAAAACTAGAAGACCTAGAAACCAAGGATTCTAATTCTAAGACATTTCAATCCGAAAAATGCACATTTACCCGAGGAGGAAGTCGCATTTAAAAGCGACGGAGCTCATTTTAAATCTCGCCTCGTCTTCCCCGTCCTCTTCTGAATTGTACGTTTTCCTCATGTCAACTACTACGCTGATTGACTGTGCGTAAACGATTATTATTCTACGCCCGTCCAAATGTGAACGTTGACTTGTAGAATCGTAAAAGGCGATTTTAAGAATCATTGCATGCGAAAGGCCATTAATAACTTTTGAATATACATTAAGTGCATATCATCGGGGATATACGACGAACAGCACGCGGAGTGACCTACAAATTTTTTTCTTTTGTCTTTGTCGAAGAGATCGCCAGCATGGTACCAAGGATGCGTGGGACGTTTTTATTTTACCAGATTCGTCGACAGAAAATTTATTTGTATAAAACGAGGTAATTATAATTAATGCATTAGTCATCGAAATCTAAACAACTTTCGTCCCTGTCTTTGTCAGCTCGTCACGTTTCTTGTAAGCACGGAAATTTGAACTGTGGGTAATTGTCAGCTGCAGGTATTGTTTTTGAAAAAGTTACTATTAAGTACTAGATTAAATAAAAAAAACAAAAGGAAAAATTAGGCGTTCGCAGCGCCCTTTAATGTATTTGCCTTAATTTTAAAACCGACTTTTCTTAACAGCCCAACAAACCCCCATAAATATACCAAATTTGTACCAAATTACGTTAATATAGTGATATAAGAAAAAAAAATTGTTTTTGACGGCTCATAACTTTTTAACGAAGCAAAATGGTACCAAGGTATGTTCAGCTAAAACGATTTATTTTTACTCAAGGAACCTACTGTTGCAACTTGGCCCATTCTTTATTTTTTAATGGACACCCTGTATATCTGTTAAAATTAACGATTCAAAAATTATTTCTATTTAACATATGAAAATTTTTAACGTTCTGAGCATAATAACGAGCTGGTCCGTGTCGTGAATATAAAAAAAATACTTTTTAAGGTATAATTCCTCCCAGAAGAAGGAACTTGTACGAGCAATTTTGCCCGGTATGGTTCCGGATGTACAGCCGTTTCTGTATATATTTAAATGCTTAATCACATTAAAAATGAATACAATGTTTTATAATGATATGCTCTTTATTTAATTTATAGCTGATAAATAGGAAATGGGCAACATATAGTCGCTGCCAAAAAAAGGTTTCCAACAAGGACCTTTCTGGCCACGACTTGTACAGGGTTAGTTTTATTAATGTAAACCCCCCATTTTTATTTTTATCTTTGACAGATTCCAAAAATTAAAAAGCCGGCCTTACACGGTTTTTTATGTAGATTCCACTTCTGCTAACGGATTGACAGTAGCGTTTTAAATATACAGGGTACACAAAAAAGTTTAGTTTTTTTAAATGGAACACCCTGTATATTTTGACAAATTTGAATTCCTCCAATCATTCTGATTACAAATATATACACATATTGTATAATCGCTGTACCGGTTTTTAAGTTATTTTCACTTTTTTATGGATACATTGAAACAAAATCGTTATTTTATAAATCATATAATAAATTAATAAATGGAATAAATCAAAAACAAAACAAAATATATGAATTATTAAAACAAATTATATAACATTTTCAACATAACCAACCACAATTAACTTCGATACATTTCAAACCACGTTTAATAAAATTCGAAAGAATTTTCGAAAAAAAGTGCTGCATCCAAATTTAGCAAAGTTATATTTTTTACAATTTGATTTTTTTATTGTTTAAAATTTTCCACTGGTTCACTGTAAATTTTTTCTTTGAGCGATCCCAAAGAAAATAATCTACTGGATTAAGGTCTGGACTCCGTTCGAATTTTATTAAACGTTGTTTGAAATGTTGAAAATGTTACGTAATTTGTTTTAATAATTCATATATTTTGTTTTGTTTCTGATTTATTCCATTTATTGATTTATTATATGATTTATAAAATACCGCTTTTGTTTCAACGTATCCATAATAAAGTGAAAATAACTCAAAAACCAGTAAAGCGATTATACAATATGTGTATATATTTGTAATCAGAATGACTGTAGGAATTCAAATTTGTCAAAATATACAGGGTGTTCCATTTAAAAAAACCTAACTTTTTTGCGTACCCTGTATATTTAAAACGCTATTGCCAATCCGTTGGCAGAAGTGGAATCTACGTAAAAAACCGTGTACGGCCTGTTTTTTAATTTTACGAATCGGCCAAAAATAAAAATAATAATGGGGGGTTTACATTAATAAAACTAACCCTGTACAGGGTGAGTCAACGGTGCGAAAATGTCCAATATTTCCTTTATTGCCGATATTTATAACAAAGTTATAGGAGACCAAAATGGCTACATTTTAAAATTAGTTTAAAATATACGGTAACTAAAAAAACAAAAATGCTGAAAATTTAATTTTTTTCTCAATTTTCCTAAATATCTAAAGAACTATAGGTTTTAGACTATGATATCCTCATATAGAAATATCAAGAATTTTATGGAGAACTCAAATTTTTAAAAATATATAGGGTGTTCCGTTTAAAAAAATTGACACCTATAACTCTCCGCTTTCACGAATCACCCCGTATATTTCGAACTAATTTTAAAATGTAGCCATTTTGGTCTCCTACAACTTCTATACAAAATTTTTGCTTTTGTTATCGATTAATACAGGAAGTGTTGGGCTTTGTCTCATCGTTGACTCACCATGTACAGGGTGTCAACTCTAATTTTGCCCCCCTTCTATTTCCTTATTTGTGAAGATATTTTAAAATTTTAAAATGTAGCCTTATCAGACATTTTCCGAATTTTTCAAATATAATATTCAAAATTACCTAGCACCAATACATACCAAGCCAAGCCAAGCCACCTCGAAAGTGTGAAAACAAATATTTCTCATGTTTATCCTTGAATATCTCGACCGATTTTGATCTAAACTCAAGGGAGTTATACATTTTTGAAATCAGCTCAAAGAGTACTACAAACCTGTCGAGAAATATGCAGGGTAATCTATTTAAAAAAATCAACTTTTTTTTCACCACCCTGTATGTATTGGCGCTAGGTAATTTTGAATATTATATTTGAAAAATTCGGTAAATGTCTGATAAGGCTACATTTTAAAATTTTAAAATATCTTCACAAATAAGGAAGTAGAGGGGGGGCAAAATTAGAGTTGATACCCTGTACAAGTACATAGGAACAACGACTGCGATCTTCTATTAAAAATTTACTATAACACTGTGTCCATTGTCCGTTGATTCTGGTTCGTTTTGTACGCTGAGAAGGAACAATGGTTTCGAAACACTATTTAGTACTTACTGATTGTTTCATGCTTCTTCATTTCTTACCAGTTACCAGGTGCATATTCAGGTTTCTTGATGGTGTTAGAATCGATAATCCGTTTTCAATGCATCGCTTGCTATTATAAATTTTAGAGATAAAACAATTGGTAACAAGAATTGAGGATTTTACATTAAAGATTTAATACTAAGTAGTGCTGCTTATATCGCTTCTTCAAAATAATTGTACTTTGGTCGGTTCCAGTCTTTATTTAAATAATTGTGGTAATTTGTATTTCTACTATTTATCGTCCCCAAAAGCTTCCTCCGCCGCTGCTGTGGATATCGTCGTAGTGGTGGTCGTGCTGCGAGTGTTCATAGTAGATAGCCTTCGCTGGTTCTGCACCCTTCTTCAGCTCCATAAAAAGCCTCACCTTGTTCAAAAGCAAATTGGACAGCAACAGGAGGAAGATTTTGGTCAGAACTGCGGCGGAAAATAGTTTTATTAGCAAGTCGACCTTCGCCTTAATTATGGCTCCGATCGCCACCAGTTTGGCGATGTTCTTTAATCTGTCTTTCTTCTTCTTAATGGATCTACCTGAAATTAGAGCTATGTTGAGATATTTACCTTGGAACCTGCCTTGTCTCTACGCTACCTGTGCGAAACGAAAGTGCCTAAAATGTAAGATACTGGGTGAATTCCTACTTTACTTGCTACGTGTGCGTGGTTACAATTCGGCACCCTGGGGATAATTTAACAAATCCTAACTAAGCTACTAGGTACTCCTTATATAATACTACAATGTGTCCAACTATCAAGCCGGTAATTTTTTTTTTATTTTATCACTCGACGCTAAAAAACACACCAAAGTCGTTTAACAATTTTTATTATTCTTTGAATTAGGGATCAGTCTTCCTTGACAAATCTCAAAATTTAAATAACAATTTGGTATCGAATCACTCGTGACTTAAAAATACGTTATTAACGATAATGAATTATATTACATACACAGTGTTCATATATGAACAGACCAACTATCGCCCATATTGTTTTTTTTGTCAAATTTGAGGTTAGGTTGAAGGGAACCATTTTGAAATCATTGAACACCATGTATGATTCTTAGCAGTCTTAGACTTAAAATAAATAAATAAACTCATATTATTAGGATTGCACATGCGCAATGGCACGGGGATTAAAAATAGTACAGGGCCGCCCAGAAAAGTAGAAAAATTTTGTTTTGCATATAAATTGGTTGTTCTAGTCGGTATTTTCGCGGTATGACCTTTGCTTATAGGCCAAAGCTCGCGAGTCATCGTCGAGGTTTCTCCTCCAGTCCTCGTGAATCCACTCGTCGTCGTGGTCGTAATGGTGGTCGTGTTGCGCCTGCGAATAATAAATCGTCTTCGGCGGAATCTTCTGGTGCTTGGCCTCCAGCCACAGCCTGACGGCGCTCAAAATCAGCTGGCCCACAGTCACCAGGAAGAACTTGAACTTGAGGACGGCGTGGAAGATCTTCAGCAGGACGCAGATCTTCGCCGCTACTAGACCGCCGATTACGACAATCTTGGCCAAACCGAGCAATTTGCGTATGATTCCGGGTTTTTTCTTGCGAGCTGAAACGTTCATTAAATCTGTCAATTTCCTCTCTGTTTTTTGTTAGCTTGTTAATCTGGCTTGTTAACACAAATACTGATGGCACTGGGATAGATTCGCTTCTCTTTTTAGGCCATTTTGGGTTGTTAGTTAATTATTGGTTAGAACACACTTACATGCAGAGGATCGACACAAGAACCAGTCTTCATGGCTTGTGCGGGACACGAACACGTTGCAACAGGTAACTTTTTACAATAAAAAAAATTAACGTATCCCAAATAGGTCGATCTAAGTAGGTCACGGTTCGTCCATCGATACAGTAGCGGGCGTTGTGTCCGTTAAACCAGACATTATTACACCAGCAACGCGCGTCGGAACGTCATAATTATGCGGGTGTCAAATCAGGTGTGTGAAAGAGGCCATTGTAGGGCATATCTAGCTAAGTAGGTATTTTACCACGCCAGTCGATAAATAAGCCTACAACGATGTTTCTATTTTCTATAGAAAGGTCAATTGCAAAATTTTTGGCAATGGTACGTCCACCATAGTGGTAATTGACTTTAACAATATCCGTCTCGAATTTTCTATTTCAAACACTCCTGTGGAATATTTTCACGTTTTCGAGGACAAATGAAACGGCAGTAACTTTGGCAATCTTTATTTTGTGCAGATAACAAAGTAGAGCTACCCACTTGATATTATCGCAAACAGAAATTACTACAAAGGCAAGAATCGCTGGACAGCTCCTGACCCAACAGGATCTCCTTATAATAATTATCCACAGCCTTAACTATTTGTACAAAAAATTTCATTTAAATAATTTACTAACAATATACATAATTGGCCTATTAACTTATACGTATTGGTACTAATTCCATCCTATCCAATGGTTCTGCGACTGCGGGGAGGGGGGTCTTTGATTGTAGTAGGCCAGGTTCTGTGCGAATTTGTTCCCCGTCACAAATGGCATCTGGTGGAACCGATGGTTCTCGTGCCCATTGGAAGGATAGCGATGGTAATGCGACTCATGTCCACCTTTGAAATGCACTTCTTCTTCGCCGTTGTTGTTGTATTTGGCTATCAGCACCTTGACCACCTCCACGAGAAGGAAACCACCTGCTATTAGCCAGAACTTGAATTTAAGCTTTAAGAACAGCAATTTCACGAGCAAACAGATCTTTGCGGCGACCACCACGCCCAGAAGGATTTTTTTGACGAACTCGACGATTTTTTTTATTAGTTGCATCAGCTTCTTGATGTCCTTCCTTTTTGGTTTTCTTGGTTCGGCTGAAATTGGCAAGAGAAGTTATAGACAGTTCCCAAAGACATTATCATGCAAAGTGAGAGTAAATGAGAATGATATTGATGATGATGCTTATTCTTCGTTGGGTTCTTCGTCGGCGCTTATTTTAAATTAAAATACGTGGCAGTTCAAGAAGTATATTTTACTGGCAAATAAAATAACACAGGAGTATTATAGTACGGTAGTTTAAGTACCTACTAATAATTATTGGCTGTATGGGCCCCCTCGATTTAATTCATTTTATGTACAGTTTTTTTTTTATTTGGAAAATTTTTTGGGTCTACAGGTCACAAATGCATGTAGGATTCGCTCAATTTAGTTTCAAATATTTGCTTTCCAAATAGATAATGGATCTGCCGAAATAGAAGCCGAAGACTTTAGTACTTAAAAAGACATTTTTCTATAGGTTTTGGAGGTACTGAAAACGAAATTAATTTCATAAAATAATTATGTTTGTTGGTAGCTGTCAAAATTGCTGTCAAATATAAAACTATGCAAGTTTGAATTCCATAATTTTATAAACAATGCGAATTTCCATAGAAGGAAAATCAAGTATATTTTTAAATTTGCTAGTTCCATAATTGATATTAAAATACAGTTTTTACTTTTGACAGTTGTCAAAATCCTGGCAACTTAATAAAAATGCCATTTAATAATTATTTCAACAAGTTAAAGTACCAAACAGACATTTCTCTATAGGTTTTGGAGGAACTGAATACGAAATTATAAAAAAAAATATTATATTTGTTGATAGCTGCCAAAACTGCTGTCAAATTTTAAAAAATGCATGTGTGTGTTACGTAATTTTGAAAATAATGTTGATTTCCATAGAAGAAGTGCTATTAAGTGTTTTGAAATTTGCTAGTTCCATAATAGATAATAAAAAAATAAAGTTTTTAGTTTTGACAGCTGTCAAAATTTTTCAACTTAATGAAAATTACATTTTATAATTATTTAAACAAATAAACGTACTTAACGAACATTTTTTTATAAGTTCTCGAGGTACTGAATGCGAAATTGATGTCAAAAAAATATTATGTTGATTGGCAGATGTCAAAATTGCCGTCAAATTTTAAAATTTGCAAGTTTCGTAATTTTGAAAATAATATTTATTTCCATAGAAGAAGAATGTTTTAAAACTTTCTAATTCAGTCATCGATATTAAAATAAAATTGTAAACATTGACAGCTGTCAAAATTTCTGTCAACTTAATAAAAATGCAATTTTATTATTATTTCAACAAATTAGAGTACTTAACAAACATTTTTCTATAGGTTTTGGAGGTACCAAAGTAAAGCAAAAAAGATATAGTTTTGGCAGCTAAAAAAAAAATATTTTTTTGGCATCAATTTGGTATTTTGTACCTGCAAAAAATATAGAAAATTGTCTGCTCGGTACTTCAATTTATTGAAATAATTATTAAATGACGTTTTTATTAGGTTGACAATTGCTAAAAGTCAGGCGCGGATCCAGACCCAAATTAAGGGGGGCATACAATATAATGAGAAAAAACATAAATAAAATACGCCAAAAATAGGACAACAATCTTAATAAAACAATTTTTAGGAAGATTTTGCGAACTGGGGGGTGGGCGGGGGGGTGAAACGAAAATCCTATTTTAGCAGATCTGTTACATATCTATTTTTAAAGTAAAGATTTTATATTTAATTGAAAAAAGAATATTTTTTATTAAGAAATCAATTTTGGATCTAAATTATAAAAAAATCAATAAAATAAGACGATCCAATAAATTCTGAGGTCTACAGCGATTTTTGAGCGGTATATTTCTTTTCCACCGTAAATAAATCAATTTCATAAAATGAAATAAATTGAGGGCGAACTTTCAACTAAAATTTTGGATTAAGCTCATAAAGTTTAAATCACAATCATTAATTATCCGAACATGACTAGCGGCGATGCAACAAACAATAAACTAACAAATAAATAAATAAATAAACTCTTAAAAACTAAAGTATTTGGTACTGATTATTCCTACGCTGACCATTGTTAAAATTCGCTTAATCTTATTGAGGGCACACGAAACTTTCATTACATTTATGTATGGCAAGTTAAAAATATAAATTAAACATTGTTTCGTTACAACATATTTATGCACTAAAAATGAGAAACCTCCGTAAACCAATAAAACCGAAAGGACATTTTAGTAGGTAAGGTGTGGGGGTTCTAGACCAAAATCACTCTCCAAAATTATAGCAACCCAACTAGCACGACCGTGAAGTTAGCCGCTAGACCAGAATTAATCTCCATGAGAAGATTTTCTTCCAGAACCGTCACACCTTATCTACTTATCACTTTGAATCACTGGATCTACACTACAAGAGTTAGCGCCAACCTACTCAGTAGCGCAATGGGTTGGAGCGTTTATGTTTTAAGTAGATCTTCCTTCCCAATCGATTACCTAAATTTTTGAGGCCGCCAGAAACAACTAAATTTTTTGGTACTAATTTTTTTGGTTAATTCAATTCGTTGCTACAATACTAAATAAATAAATAAATAACCTAGTTGTTAACACTAACAGTGAGCTACGGGTTTCTTTAACGAATTACCCAAACCACCACGAGGTTTTGGGTTTCTGTGTGGCGTACGCCAAATGGTGCGCGTAATCTTCTCTTCCCCAATACGGCCCAGAGCCGTACTCCTCGTCATCAGCAACTTCGTACTCGTCGTGATGGGTTGCCGGATAATGGTGGTCGTGCGAGGCGTGTTCGTAATAGACGATGGGTTTTTCGTGCTTGTGGTGTTTGGCATGTATCCATATTTTAATTGCTTTCAGGATGAGGTAACCCACGCTGACGAGCCAATAATTAAATTTGAGCCCGGCGTACAAAAATTTCAAGATGTAATTTAATGCGACGGCGATCACCACACCTAATATGATTTTGTGGATCAGGTGGATGATTTTATGAATTAGTCCTCCCTTTTTCTTTTTTCTCAATTGTTTCGGTTTTGCTGAAATGGGCAAGATGGTTATATACAATATCTGTACAGGGTTAGTAAATGATGAAGAATGGGTGAGAGTCTGTTGAATGACTGTTGCGTTGCGTTAGTTTAAAGTGGTGAGAGTAGTAGGTGCTTGGTAACGTTAAAATAAAACCGTTTCCGACTAATCATTTTTTTTTTATTCAGTAAAACTAATGGCAAGACAAATAATACTTATAACTACCTGATGATGTGACTAGTGATTGCACTAAAAGTAATATTGGTCAGAATTGAAACTGGCTCTAAGTGTTCATGTTACAGATTTTCTGCTAAACTCTAGGAATATTAGGAACCGACATACGTATGGCTAAAATTGCTATATCACCTTCATGGTTTGTTTATTTATTCAGGGCATTCAAGCGATTTGCTAGCATTTCCGGTTTAATGGGATATGAGCAAGATTTTCGAATCTGGTCAAAATTTCGAGCAGTTGCAAGGGGAAGATTTTTCCATTTCTTTAATTTACGTTTGTAAAGCCACAAACGTTTCCATTTGGAAAAAGAGGTTTTTGGAAAATAGTGGGTTGTCCAATTTTGGGGGCTTTATAAAAATGTATTAATGAAATGGAAAAACCATTTCTCCCTTGACACTTAAGGCCCTTAAAACGAATTTTCTGATTCCATAGCACTCTAGATGTGAATTTTGAAATGCTTGGAGACTCTGAACCACGACTCCAAAACTTTCTCCTTAACGAAATATGTAAGAATATGCGTCGTTTTATGTTTAAGATTCGAAAATTGAGGTAATTTCCTGCTAAGCCGGAAGTGCCATCATTTTTCCTCGTATGCCTATAAATTAATTTTATTGTTAACAGTAGTTTATGCTCTTTTGGATAACTTAAAAATACACCCTGTACAGGTGGTTTAGTAACAGGTATAAATATTTAGGGGTTCGCTATAGTGGCGCGGCGATCTGTTAGCCATTTTGGAACATGGGACCAAATCCATATTTTAAAGCAAGGTATTTGTGAAAAAAATATTTAAAAAATTAATTTCCAAAATGTTTGTTTGTAAAATATTCATTTTCCTTCAAAATCTGGAGAGAAATTCTTAAATAAGTAAATAAAATTAATAAATAAAATAAATAAATAAATAAATAAGCCTTAAAACTAAATAAGAAGCAATAAATTGAGCAAAAAAAAAAACTTAAATCAAAACTTATCACCTAAGACCACAAAGAACCTAATATCGATTGTGGTTTCTGTTTTGCATACGCCAAATCGTGAGCGTGCGACCTGTCCCAATAAGGCTTCGAATGTACTGGCTTGTGCCAGTCGTCAGATTCATCGTAATGATGATCATCCTCTTCGTAGTGAACCACCGGATGATGGTTGTGCTCCTCCGCAGCGTAATGCACCTCTATATTATCGTCTTTCGAGTGTTTCGCCTTTATCCAAACTTTAATGGCCTCCAGAATAAGGTAACCGACACTTACTAGCCAGTATTTGAATTTAAGCCCTAGGAACAAGAACTTCCAGACATAATGGGCCGTGCCGGCGGCGAACAGGCCGAATATGATTTTTTTGATAAGATTGCAGATCTTTTCAATCAGGCCTTCCTTCTTCTTCTTTCGCATAGATTCCTCCGATTTTGCTGAAACGGCCAAAACGGTTATAGAAAGATTGTACTCATGGGGGTAAGGCGGTAACGATGGGGATGATACGAAACGCTTGTGTTGGTAATGTCTCCTCGTGTCCTCCGAATAGCAGCCAATTTTTTTTGTACAAAGCTTAAGTGATTAGTTGGGGCAGGGGATGTGATTGCAGCAAAGTTAGCCCCAGTCAGTGCAGCCACGGGCTTTAAATAGGCGCCTCCAATGTTACATCACATGATATATGTATGGGGATAACGTTAATGATGTTTTTAGTTCGAACGAAGGAATTTTTACATTAATTACAGGTTGAATTAGGCGCAGGTTGGCAAGGCGAGTGAAGGCAAAGCTCTCCCCTTAAAGTTTTTTTTCCTAATTTATGAAATTTGAAATATGCAGAAAGTCCGATAAAGTTTCGGGGTAGAGAGAGATAAAGAAAATTTAGGATTTTTTATTTAAAATTGAAAAAAATTAAAACAAAGCGGGCAGCCCCCCGAGGGGCTTACTTTTTTGACAGAAAAATTTAGGCGTTCTTCTTTAAAATTGAAAAAAATTAAAACAAGCTGACAATGTCTTTTTTTAAGAAAAAAATTCGGGTATTTTTCTTTAAAATTGAAAGAATTTAAAAAATAAAGCCGACAGCCCTTGAGGGGGCTGTCTTTTTTAAAAGAAAAGTTAAGGTTTCTTCTTTAAAATGGAAAAAATAAGAAAATAAAGCGGACATCCTGCATGGAGGTTCTTTTTGAAAGAAGAGATTTAGGGTTTTTTCTCTAAAATTGAAAAAATAAAATAACAAAGCGGACAGCCCAGAAGAAATTTAGGGTTTCTTCTTCAAAATTGAAAAAAACAAAAAAAATAAAGCTGACAGCCCCTGAGGGTCTATGAAAAATACCGGATTTCTGAACTCTCAAATCTTATCCGTAACCGTTCAAATAGGAGAGCTTTGCTTCCGTGTGTCCTCGACCATCCTGTATGCGGCTGTAGTCTGTTAGTCAGAATGCCATCCGTCAATATTTGGACAACAATTATTTATTCGTAATGCAAAATGTACACACCAGTAAAGTCCACCGTTCTTCTAAGCAACTTCCACCTGCTGTCAATCTTGATACAGTTTGGGCCACAACACAGGCTGATTCTCCAGTCGTGTAACATGCTGTTCCGGGACCGTCACATCAATCCGGATAAATTTTTAAGCGATATTAATGGAATGAAAGAATATTGTGACGCTTAAAAATTTGTTCGAATGTGGTACAGTCGTGGCCAAAAAACGGTTTCCAACGGTTTTAAGATTAGTGATTAGTATCGTGAGAATCAAACTCTCAAGAGTCCCTGTTAGTATAAAACTTAGGAATAAAGTATATTTTTGTCTTGTTATTATAATTATAGCTAATTATGTACATTAATTCGTTTTCTTAACGCAGACACAAGGAAATTTAAGAAATAGGTAATGCATTACAATTTTCTTTGTGGAAAAAGTAAGAAGGGATGGCCTTCATCTAGCTAGAGGCGCCGATAATGTAAAATGTCATGTTGCCAGATTGGAGATAATTTACACAAATAGAAATAAAACGAAATTTTATTAAATTGAAATGTGTTTATGTCAATTAAATGAGTTCATAAATAAGTAAAATATGTATTATAATTCGTAAACCATATACATAAGTATATTATTATACGAGTATACATTTTTTTAAACTAGACATTTTGTTTTATTTTGATGTCAAATAAAAAATAAATTACTGTTTTTTGCCAGAGTATACAGCCATCGAAGGAGTTATTATATACCTAATGTAATGCTTATTTCGGAGTTCCACAGGGCTCGAATCTAGACCCTTTTACTTTTTCAGTTGTTACCAATAATTTGCCAAACGTATAATTTATTCTTAACTCGGTATTAATGCTAGTTTTAAAATACATAATTAAGGTATTAACGCTTTACAGCTTGAGATAGCCCTGCAGGACTCTCGATATGAACCCCATTGACACATGCGTAGAAGACATACAAACAAAGGAACCCAGCACTAAATTTACGTTCTAGTTTATTACAAAACAAAAAATGACGGATGATTTTTTTTAATGCTAACGTATAAATTAATATTTTGCAAGCTTTAATCGTTTCACTTTTGTTTTTGCAAATAAATTACTGGCAATACACGGAGCGACATTTATTGCCTGTTTACGAACAAAATCTCTGACGCGTTGGTATCGAAGATCGCGGATGTCGTAAATATTGGGATGCTGGCGGAGATCGTGATATCATTGACAACTAACTGACATACGAAAACTTTTTATAGCTGTAGATGCACCGCGCCGACCCGGTTATGCGACCTAAAATCGAAATACAGTTGGGTAAAGTAGGTGTGCATATATTAAAATTCATGAATGGCGGTGCGTAATATAGTGTGTTTGCATACGAACAGGTTAAAAAACAAATATAACGAAATTCGAGAAATTCGGAGAAAATATGTATAAGCTTTAATTTCCTTGGTCAAAAATTACGTCGTGTCCTACATACATAGATATTATAAATATTTCGATTTAACGGTTTTTTTATGGTAAAACTGTACAGTTTATAAGTTCATGTAATGTTTCGTAAGATTAAGGACATTGTCAACATATACATTTTTTTTCACATTATCGCCTTTTACCAGAGAAGTATCAAATAAAGTACGACCCTGACTTTTTGGTACTAGTAAATTTCAAAACGCCATTTTTACGCCTCGCATTACTTTCCAACATCAATCAAAATCTTACAAAATTACACGCACACCATATAACCTTGGTGTGTCGATGGGGTTCGTATCTGGGCAACTGTTTGGCCATCGCAATTCGCAGCATCTCATCTTCACGTAAATAAACATATTTAACGTAACAAAGTATGAAATGTAGGCTACATATATATAGCCAAACCTTCATTAGATTTGCAAACAATCGTTCAAGTCTGCGTGTTATGTTAATGATGACACGACGGCCGGCGATGAGGCGGAAATAACTATTTGCCTTCGAGTAATTTAATTGATTCGGTTGCGGTAATCAATCATTTTTTATTCCATTAACAATCACTTAAGATTCCGCTCTTCCATTAGCAAAAATTAAATCTACTCACAAGCGAGTTATCTAGATCCATCTAACGAAAGTCATCGGTCATCGGATGTGCGTAAGAACTGGGAATTATAAAGTATACCATTGTACATACAGGGTGAGTCAATGGTGCGATAAAGTCCAACACTTTTTTTAATATCGATAATATAAAAGCAAAAATTTTATATAGTAGTTGTAGGACACCAAAATGGCTACATTTTAAAATTATTTCGAAATATACGGGGTGATTCATGAAAGCAGGGCGTTATAGAAGTAAATTTTTTTTAATGGAACACCCTATATATTTTTAAAAATTTGAATTCTCCATGAAATTCTCGATATTTCTATATGAAGATATCATAGTCTAAAACTTATAATAGTTCTCTAGATATTTAAGAAACTTAAGAAAAAAATGATATTTTCAGCATTTTCTTTAATTCTGTGTTGTAGAGAATTTCACAAAGAATTCAAATTTTCAAAAATATATAGGGTGTTCCAGTTCCGCTTTCACGAATCACCCCGTATATTTCAAACTAATTTTAAAATGTAGCCATTTTGGTCTCCTACAACTTCCTTATAAAACTTATTGTATTATCGACAATAAAGGAAATATTGAACTTTTTCGCACCGGTGACTCACCCTGAACATACATTTGTTTTTCGGATTGTTTAACTGGGACAAGTCGTAGAGTAATGATGTTAATTTCATCTCTACGCAGCAAATGTTTGCTGGCAACGGTAAGTTAATCTGGTTCTATATCATTCTCTTGTCACCGACAAAAATTACAGTTAGTATTTGTTCACTTATTAGGAGTGTATTCCACATTAGTAGGCATGTAGAATTAATTATTTGTAGAAATTTCGAATAAGGTCAGGCGCTCACCTGCAGTTTTTAGTCGGTCAACTTTTTGATCGTGTTGAGTGAAGGAATTATACAGAGGCGCAAGGCCGTAATATTTCTGGCAGCGAGCCATAGATGGCGCCTCCGCATCATCGGTTCAGAGACTGCTAGGGTGGTTAAAATTGTCACACACGTACGGACAACGATGTTCTCTTGTAACTATTATAATACTGTTACATAAAAAAAAAGTTTTGATTTAAAAACACAAATTTTGAAGCCCTGCAACTCCGTTATTTTTGAGTTTTCGACAAAATGCCTTATGAACTTGTGGCATTCATTTTTCGAGTAGAATACATTTCCGCACACCCTGTATAAAACCCTTGAAAAAAGAATTGAAAGTCAAATAGAAGTGGGAAAAAACAAAGCGATATTTTTTTAAATGGAACATATATTTACCTTCATATTTAGTAAAATACTGATAATTAAAATAACAATAATTATTATTATCAGTGTTTTACTAAATATGAAGGTAAATATATGTTGTATTATGTTTCTGGAAAGAGAATATAAACATTTTTTCAAAATTGTAGAAATATACAGGAAATTCCCTTAAAAAAAACATTGCCACGTTTTTCTTACTTTTATTTGACTATCAATTGTTTTTTGTTGGAATTTTCGAATTCCTTGGAAAAAATACTATAAGTTATGTTAAATATTTTTATTTTATTTCCGAAGACAAACCAAAAAATTGCTGTGAGAACGTTATAGGAATCACCTTGTACATGTCAAAAGGTTTCTTTAAACTAGAGTTCATGGACTATTTTTGTTATTTCATAAGCTAACGTTTTTACTATAACAAACTTTTTCGAAAATCTGAGCGCTTTGAGTTTGCTTAAAATGAAAACGGTGTTTTCAACCCCCGGGTATTAAAGCAAAAATAACGTTATAAGGAATTTTTTGAAGTAGAATTCGACGAACTACACGTTCCAATAATCGCATTATTTTCTCCTTCGAAACCCCTGAGTTGGGGTGAAACTCACCCCTAACAAAAAAGCACCCTTATTTTATTTTAAATTTCATATTTGACCCATGTTGAATCAAACTAGTTAGTTACTGTACTTATACTTATTAAAAAAATATCGCGAAAATAAAATAAAAACACAGGTCGTGGAAATAATTGAGTTTATTTCAAAAATTATAAGTTAGAATATCTTACTTGGTATGGTACAGCGCTTAACAATACAATGGTCACTTACATTTAATAAATTAGACATAAATAAATAAATAAAAAATTATTTGCGAACAATAGTTGTCTCCTAACATTCTTACGTACAGTCGTGGCCAAATAAATGCATCCAAACCTACCCAAAGACAAGGCTATCTATAATCAAGCAGTAAAATTTATGAATGAAATTGGGCAGGTTCAAAACTTTAATCGGCCATACCTATGCTAACATCTTATAATCTTGCTAATCGCATTCCCTACTTTTTGGTGGTAATCAACTGTTTTTTTTATTCGTCATCTGGTTTTAAACGGCACACAAGAAATCATTTAAATTTATTGTTATTTACAAAATGAAGTCACTTTTTTTATTTATTTTCTTTGTTAGGTACCATTTCTGGCAAATTTGGGGCACTAGCTCTGTTAGGAAGCAATTAGTTTAGATAGTCTTAAATAATTGTAAAATGGCATCAAATCAATTTCAACAATTTACTTTGTCTAAAGGTGAAGAGTTTTTTTATTTGTGAAGTTACAAGTGCACTAAGAAAAAATTACAATCTGTCTATTATGTGCCCATTTAACTAGGTTGGTATCAGTTCAATATCAAGGCTTACTTTCACCAGTCCATTTTGACCCCTATGCCGCAGAGGTCGGTGGCATACTGTATACACATATAACACACTTCTAAAATAAATACTAATTTTTAATAAATAAATTATGTACATCTACAGTGTCCCAACGAAAACTCCCCTCTCAAAATAACTAATCTTTTGATTGTCTCTATTGCCTTATTCTTTGGTTTCCATCGATTCACTTGGAAAAAATTACGTACAACAATCTCTCGGTTTACTGAAAAATATATACGTGATTTTAGATCCTGGTCGTGCAAAATCAGCCACACTGACGACTGAACAGATTGGTAAAAGGGATGCTGAAATGGCCACCCCGAACTTACGATATAACACCTCTTGTATTTGATGGAGTGTAGTATAAAGGAATAATCTGATTCTCCCCCTTTCCTTTGCAAACCCTCCATTTCAGAAGGCTACCCAATGGAAACCCAAAAGGCCTTCGTTGTTAACATTGGTGGATATATTTGCTCAGAGTGGACATTTTGGTTGGGACAGACCGTTCAATTATTGCGGAGAATTCGGGTAAGGTTTTTGGTTAGAGTACGCCAAATTTTGGGAGAAGCTTCTCTTCCAGTGGTGGTCGTCGTGCCAAACGTCGTCGTGCTCGTAATGGTGATCGTGGTGCGAGTTCTCGTAATAAATCGTCTTCGGCTTGCCATGTTTGATCAGTATCACCAGTTTCACCACCGACACTCCCAATATCCCGATACCTAGCAGGACTAATTTTAAGAGGAGGGCGGTTTGCAAAAGGCTGTTTAAGAGGAGTAGTTTAGATCCAATTATGGCACATATTATTATATGCTTCACGAATTGTTGTTTTTTCTTCTTCTTTTTCCCCCTCTCCTCTGAAAGTGCATTGTATTTAGTAGTGGAAGGTGTTCAGGTTTTGACTTACTTTAGGTTAGTGACATGCGGTGATCCGGTAATGTTTTGAATAATTAGAATGATGGAGAACTGTTAGGCCAATAAAAGCACGGTTGGGGTTTTGACAATTTTTTTATTTATACCTTTACAATCGTGTCATCAGTTGCAACAACTGAGGCAAGCAACGTCGAGGAAATTACACTGTTTTTTTTTTATACATTCCAAACCTGAGGGGATTGAACGTACGTGTTCCATGTTTTTTCACATATGATGGCGTATTTTCCAGTATCATTGATTTCTGATGTACAGGGTATACATGCTTTATTATTGGGCTAAAATGAATAAGCGATGGAACCTCTAATATACGAGGTATTGTCAAAACTGATTTTCCTAATTTTTTTTACCCTGTACATTATTACGGAAATAGATATGGTATATTATTGTGGTTACAATGGCATATGTCATTCATATATCTAACTTTCGGTTTAGCCGGAAATAGCTGAAATTCGAAAAAATTTGGCGACAACCTGTATATTATGAAATAATTGAAAAGTAGCTGATCTCCTGATTTCAAAAATATATAACACATGTCTGTTATCTTCGGTAGTTTTCGAGAAATTGGCAACAGAATGCGATAAAATAATAATAATAATAAGCTAATTCTAGTACTTTTCTAAAAATTCCCGCAGAAAGTTTGAAACCAAAGAAAAAAATGCATGTATTATATATTTTTGAAATCAGGAGATTGGCTACTTTTCAATTATTTCATAATATACAGGGTGTCGTCAAAATTTTGTCCGATTTTAGCTATTTCCGGCTAAACCGGAAGTTAAATGTATGAAAGGTATATGCCCTTGTAACCACAATAATATACCATATCGATTTCCGTAATAATATACAGGGTGAAAAATAAGTTTTTTGATAATACCTCGTATGTTAGAGGTTCTATCGCTTATTCAACCTTAAAATCGAATTCCTCATAAAAAAATACACGAGACAGATTTTGGTTTTTAATTTTAGCCCAATAATAAAGAGGAGATCGAGTGAGCCTCTTATGTGGTAATAAATTATAGGTCTATGTAATGGATGATTTAAATTAAATTGTGTATTATAAAAATTTGTTCTCAGTATTGTTTATACAGGGTGTAAGTAATGCCTATGATTATGATGACTATGACTATGATTAACAATTCTCATAATATCGAAAAGTGGGGCTCAATGAAAGTTTCTCAACCTAAAATGACAAATGAGGTGCTTGGTTCCGTTGCCATGACGACCACATATTTAAATGACTACTCAACATTTTTTTCAATATTTTTTTGTATGGCATAAGTCATGGCCAGCTAGATTTCCTGATTTGACGCCTCTCTACTTGTTTCTTTGGATGAAACAAGACTCGAGATTGACAAAATAGCCTTCAACAAACATTGTGCAGTTTGAACAACTCTCTCAATGCTGAGAATGCTCAGCTTGCCATTTGACAAAAATATGTTGGTTGTCATAGCAACGGCACCAAGGATGCTAAAAGGTTTTTAATTTCACGTGGGTAGTGATTTTACTCGAGAAACTTTTATGAAACTCTTCCGTTGTAAAATGAAAATTGGCGCAGCTGTCGGCATTTTCCTTACTTTTTCACGCTACTTTGTATGAGTATTTAGATTTTAATGATTTGTTAGCAGAAGTAGAGTTTGTTTGTGTTGTTTTTGTAGCAACAGAAAAAATTATATGCATTATATGTATGTATATACAAAAGTTTGTTGGTAGAATTTTTAAATGCCAGGTATATTTTGAGCAACTTCTAACATGTGTTGTGAAGTATGTGCACTGAGCAGTGTTTAAACCGTAATACTTTAAGTTGGAAACCTTTATTCGTCGACGACTGTACAGGGTGATCGTTTGAAAATTATACTTTTTAAACCTATATACGAAAACTTGGTAAAATATGCTACAGATCCCTTTTTTATTTTTTTTTCTAGCTATATTTTTAAGCAAAATAAAAGGGTTTAAAAAGTAGAATTTTCAAATGATCACCCTGTACTTACGATATGAAGCTGGTATGAAAAATATGCCATCATGTTTTTCCAAATCGATATTTTGTGCTTTTTCAACGTTCAATTATCCACAACAGTTCGGTTGGACATGGTTCTAAAACGGAGAAGGAATGGGTGACCTGGATTTGTGCTACCGATTTAATTTATTCATTAAAAGTGTGCCATATATGTATGCATTTATCATGAACCTGAGATTCTTTCGCCGTTCTTATAAATAATAAAGCACCTGCGATAACTTAATTAACATAATAGTAATAAATATAAATTTAACGCTAACTAAATCTAAAGTGTGATTTACGCAGGCTTCTGCCCAGAAAACGCCAGATTTTGGGCGAATTCAGTTTTAGGATCGTCGTAAGACCTCGCGTTGTACTCCCCTGGGCCTCCAGGACCGGCGGAGTTCCAATCTCCGCCGTGTTCGTAGGGATTCCTGAAAACGATATTCTCCTCTTGGTGTTGATTCTTCTTCTTCTCCTTCAGATCGAACCAGAATCTAATGGCGTGTATTATGAAACCGCCGGCCGCCAACAGGAGAAGTTTGAATTTCAGAGCCGCCTCGAACACTTTTACCAACACCAAGATTTTACCGGCTGCTATGGCGGCTACAATTCCAAAATTTATGAGATAAAGCAACGTTTTGAGCGGCTTCTTCTTCTTCTTCTTCTTCCTCGCCTCTGAAATACCCATGGTATAATTGACATTTTAGAGAAAGTGTGATAAGTGGTTAGTAGTGTGGTGAATGCATGCTGGTTAGGTGGTGAATGAGTGCAGGTTCAAAAATAGCCATTAAGGCTTTTAGTAAAAATCATGCGTGATCATGCCGAGGGAAATAACATTCTGTGGGAATAAACATGCGAAAGGTGACATTTGAGTCACCATTTGTGTAGGATTTGTAGAGGAGTTTTCGGGTTCTTTTCCATGACAGAATCTACCCGGAAACTCTTCTACAGATCATCAGCTTCGTGAAAACCTTGGAATCAAAATGTGTGGGGTTATTCTTATAAAAATGTGCAGAAGAGTAAATATCGTGCTGTTTATAAACCTTAAATAAGTCGTGCTTTTTGGAACGAAAAAATCATCATGCAAACAAGTTGGTCATGCTTTTTACTGTATGTGTGTGTAGTGATGCATTCCGTGCGTAGACTCTCTGGATTGGTGAATAATAAAAAAAATCGTGCTGTTTCTTGTTAGGATAATAATTTATTTTTATACTTACACTCGGATATACCTAATGAACAAAACAAATTTATGACTAGCAGACGCTGAAGCCTTGTGCTAACATCCCCTTTTTATTCCCTTCGCACCCCCCATGTAACAGTTCTATTAATAAAGACACCTCCTGCAAATGTTTCCGGATACGAAAAGAGCCTTTGCGCTTTTCGTATACAGGACGCATTTGCTCCATTTTAAGGTTATTAGAACAAAATCGCAATTCTTTGTATGCTGAATTACATGTTTGTTTAAATAGCCGAAAAATGTCAGTTACAATTAATTTACTATTAGTTCACCAAGCTATGGGCATCGTACAAAATTTCCATAAAAACGTCTTCCTTATATAATATAGCATTAAGTGTATTGGGTGTTCTCGAAAATGAGACAGATCAGAGAAAAAAGAAAAGTACGGTCCTGGAAATTTTGGGATTTTTGTGGAAATTTTGTACGAGGCAAATCCAATTCCCATACATAATCAAAAATTTGCATAGTTTACGAAAACGCGCACATCTGTATGTTTCTAGGGATTCAGTAAATTACACAAATATTGCACCAATCTGCCCTAACAAATTCCGTCTGGCTAATACCAAAGATGGAATAAATAATAAAACAGCAATGCAGCGGTCGGTTCACAAAAACCGGAACGAGATACGTGCGCTCCCAAAGCGTGATCCTATTCAACCAAACACGGTAGTCCAAGGCGGAGCGTCGACCGGTTGGATTCGAAACTGATAGGGGAGATGTGTGCAACTTACTGAACTGTATCCCTGAGTGGCCGGACGTATACTATACATAAAATAATGATTGTGTATAAGAACCATTTTTTTTTAATATGGCGTGTACGTGCAATCCTGCCGTGCCAAGTTTAAAATATGAGAACAGCTTACAAATATCAGAGCTCACAAAAGCTCTATAATTCACTTTGTGGATTACTTTCGATTTATTATCTTTGAATAGTTTCATGCAATGTATTCTTGAATTTTATTGCGAAATGTGCATTTGCAATTCTGTATTAGTGGTCGTTAAACGTTACGTTTACAACCCGTGCAGTTACTTTTTATCAACGAATTATGCGGCCATGCAAGCATTTTTTAAATATTCTTCTGTTAGTGTGGTGCGGTCAATGTAAGTTCTTTCACATAGGCGTCCGAAGTTATAGAACTGAACAAAAAAAATTCAAATCATTAGTTTTTCTTAAAATATGCCTACCTATATACAAAGTGTTCAAGATTAAGTCGATGTAATTAAACACTTGAATATATAGGGTGTTTTCGAAAATAGTGCTCTTATTAAAAACTGATCATTATAGCAACAAAAAACTTTTTTATATTACGTATAAAAAAAAAATTTTGAAAAAATTCGGAGAGATATGGCAACTGCGCAATCATAAGCAGTGCCGGCTCCAGATTAAATCTTAAATAAATCTGCGACAACTCTGTGTACACATAATTGTGGAACACTTTGTAATATTTACAATCTTTTAACCAAGAATCGATATTAAATTTTCTAAATTGACTGCTGACTTGTCCGTGCCCCCACTCCAAACGCCTATGCGCATTAATTACTGGTGCATTAATTTATTTTACAGAATACTTTACCTGTCTGGAAACGATGTGTATAAAACAAACACATCGTAACGAACGATTCTGTAATCCAAATGGTAAATTATAGAGAAAAAAAAACACTAAACTTAACGATCACTAATTATTATATGGTATAATAACTACTGGGTTTGTTCTGAGCGGGGATCTGGTTGGAATAGGCGACTTTTTGAGCGTTAATTTTTTCGATTTCGTCGTGTCGTCTATGCCCCTCGTCCTCGTGGTGGTACTGTCGATGATAACCCTGGTCGTGATAGACAACTTTGGGGGGATTGTACCCCTTCTTAATGTCTAACCAAAAGTTGGCGAGATGCAACAGCAAACTGCTGAGGGCGATAAGGAACATTTTGAATTGCAAAGAGGCGTGAAACAGTTTAAAGAGCAAGGTTATTTTTGCCACCACGGCTGCGGCCATTGCGGCGTATTTCAACATGTTCTTCTTCTTCTTCTTTTTCCCCCTGTTCTCTGAAATACGGTATTGTTATGTAATTGCCGTCGGCTGGGCCACAAGCCTTAACCAGCCCCTACGTTTCTCCTTATATACACCAACAACACCCCTATTGTTCACTTCAATGACTATAATAATAGAGAACAGTAGTATTTACAGCAAAATCGAGGTTGGAGCGCCAATATATTACAATTAATTATTATTCGCGATAGGCAGATGTCACAAAATCTAACTATGTACAAGATGCCTTCATTTTTTTTTATTGTAGCTCGCGTTCTCACCCCAATTTTTTGGTTTGTCTTTGGAAATATAAAAAAATATTTAACGTAACTTAGTTTGGTATTTTTCCAAGCATTTCGAAAATTTCAACAAAAAAACAATTGAAAGTCGAATAAAAGTAGGAAAAACCAAAACGATAGTTTTTTAAATGGTATATTTTAAAAATTTTGAAAAGAGGTTAAATTCTCTTTTCAAAAATATAATATATATTTATCTTCATAGTTAGTAAAATACTGATAATAATTAAAATAATATGTTATATTTTTGGAAAGAGAATTTAAACCTTTTTTCAAAATTGTAGAAATACAGGATGATTCACGAGGAAAGGGACAAAATGTTATGGTAGATAGAGTTCACTTAGGTGAATTAGAAATGACTATTGAAAAAAGCCAGAGCCTTTTTTTATTGATCTACAGGGTGACTTATGAGTTTTGCCCAATATTTCTTAAGGTAATATCTTTTAAACTAATCACTAGAATCAGCTCGTATTGTGGGTATATAATATAGTATTAATTGTCAATTTACATGCATAATTTATTCTTGATGAAAGATTATAAATAGGATCTGATATACAACTCATTATAATATTGTGTCCAAATGTTACATAATTTATTATCACACTTTGAGAAAAATTTATACAGACTGATTTTTCACAGAAACCTCAGAAATAAAAATTACTTAATCTGATGTTGAAATTATTTATTTTTGATCACAAAATTTTGTATAACAAATATTTTAGTTTGAATAAGAGAGGAAAATGTATTATTTTATAAATTTATTTTGTGCAGACCTTCGATTTTGGCGAAAATTGATCGTCTATTTAAAATTCGCCCAAAGTGTGGCAAAACAACAAAGTACATGTTTTCGATCACTTTTGTATGTAGTTTCATAATTCAGTATTAGAATTTAAAAATCACGTACACAGGGTGAATTTTTTCATAGGAGCCCTAAAAATAAAAATTAGTTGAGTCGGCCCTGAAATTTTCTGTCTTTGATTATGCATGTAAATTGACAATTAATGGTATATTATATACCCACAATACGAGCTGATTCTAGTGATTAGTTTAAAAGAAATTACCTTAAGAAGTATTGGGCAAAACTCATAAATCACCCTGTAGATCAATAAAAAAAAGGCTCAGGCTTTTTTCAATAGTCATTTCTAATTCACCTAAGTGAACTCTATCTGCCATAACATTTTGTCCCTTTCCTCGTGAATCACCCTGTATACAGGGAATTCCATTTAAAAAAAAACATTGCTATGTTTTTTCTCACTTTTATTTGACTTTCAATTGTTTTGTTTGTTGAAATTTTAGAAATCCTTAAAAGAAATTCTATAAATTATGTACGTTAAATATTTTTATTTTATTTCCAAAGACAAACCAATATATTGGGGTGAGAATGTTATAGGAAACACCCTGTACCTCGGCTACTCCTAATGTACGGCATTTCCGTGATGGATCATTCGAAAGCTTATTCTTTACTCTATCGGATCGTAAAAGGAGCATTGCCATTAAGGTATCTAGCTGGGAACGAACTATATATGAACAGTTTAATAAGTCAATGCACGAAAATTGGTATAAAAATCGAAAATTTGACTTTGGAAAATTGAAACTCGCGTAAAGGGCAATAGGTATAGTATCTAGCTGGGAACAGTGAATATATGATATTCACTGCTGGGAACGAACTTATTTCCAATTCTCGATGGTGAAACTCAACTATTTTGCTAGGGGTAAAAAGTACATAATTATTTACAAATATCTCTTTGCTCCCCTTTTCCATCCCCTCCAACAATATCGTTTATTTTTTCATTTTTATCAAAAATTTATCTAAAACTAAGTATTTTTAGACATGTAATTTATGATTCAGAAAATGTTTTAATATTATTATACAGTGATTTGTCCTTTACTAATATTTTACAGTCACTTCTTAAGAAAGCACTCAACTAAGCACTTTATTTAAATGTTTAGTCATTTTTGATTTTTTAAAGAGTATCTATTGTTGAGAATCGAGGTCACTAGACGTTTTTATTGCTGCTGCCGAAAAATTGATTCAAGTTTTGGGAACATATGCTCGGTATGTACAATTAGCCGGTTCCCAATTAATAGAACTTGTTTTCGTTATCGACCGGTCCCAAAATATTTCACTGGGGTTTCCAGTTCTAAAAAGTGGGTTAAATATTTAAACGCGTCCCAATTCACTTTTAGTTAATCACACGCAGCTCAAAAAATAATCGTAAACGGCGGATATTTAAATTTTTCGTAGTGAAGTGAAAGGTTATCGTGTTATTATTTAACAAACACATAAATAAACGAACGTACATCTGATTTAACTTTCGAACACACATTTTTTGACCGAAGAAGTCGTTTGGTTTATTTATGGTCCTGATTTGACATACTTATTGCCATAACTTAACCTAATACAGTTGTTAATTCTGGTCTGGCTAATGACCAAATTAAATTTACAGAAAAACAAGTACATTCCTAAATTACCAAAACTGTACACCAAGGAAGTTTACAACAGTATACAGTATAGGTTTATCATGGATTTTATTCAAAAAGTGCTATTTTTGAGGTTTACCTGTAATAATATTTATTTACACATGTTCTGCTTCCATTAAACATAAAACCTTATTTATTTTCTCGTTACTTTCAGTACCTATAGACATATTTTGCGTTTAATATTTACAATTACAGTAGGTATAAGAACGTCTATTTAATAATACAGACGACGTATGTGCAATCGTCACCTATAAAATTATTTACAAATAATCTGTACATACATACGGGTATGGGTATTTTGTCGTGGACTCGTGACGTGTGAGCCTGGGTATGTGAAGAGTGATATGAGTATGATTGCGAATTGGTATGGAGATGATTGTTGTGGTAATGTTAGAAGTATTTTCTCGTAGATATAACGTTAAATTGGCACAAAGATATCCCTGTTACATTTTTCAAGAATCACTTCAACAATCTAATGTTTGCACAAACAAAATTCGCTTCCAGTTTGTGAAGCAAATATAACTTCAATCAAGAGTGTACTGCATATAATCTCTACTGTGCGAACAATCTACTATACTCTTTACAAAACTCTATCTACTCAAAATCTACTTCTACATAGTGCACGAAACCAAAGGCGTACGCAAGAGAGGTACTCGTGGTCTCTAACCAGTCTTGCGTTACCTCGAACAAAAACTACGGACAGACCAAAGCCCGTACAATATACTAACCTCCAACATCCCTACTATTACCGTCGTCCTGGTCCTTATCGTCCGGATCTACGATTTCGTCGTCGTCGTCGGCTTCTTTGCCACCGAAGAATCTAGATATGCCATCCTTGAACAATCCGGACAGCTCTGCGATCAATCGTTCTATCGTTTTGGCCAAGTGTGAGGGGGTGGTCTCCGGATCCGCCCGGCCAGTCGCTCGGAAGGCTTCCAAGTCGGCCTGAGCTGAAAAAAAAAGGAATTGTTTAAAAAAAATATAGTTTCGTGTTCCTATAGTTGAAAGGTGTCACCCTTATAAATTTGACCCCTACTTAAAGAATCACCCTGTATAACTATGTAAATTGGACGACTACACGAAATCAATCGACTTCTAATTTATTTCCCACATTATTCCCAAAATTTTAACAATTCCGCACCACTCTCGTGCCACTTCGAATGGCGTTGGAATTTTCGATGTTAATTTTCGACCGCTAGACTAACAGTTACCAAACGCTCTGTGAATACGTAATGCTGGATGTATTGTGGGTATTTTTTTCGTCTGGTTTCGCGTATGCGTTACTACTCGCAGTACTCAGCACTCAGCGACCTACGCATTTTGAATTCGTAATTCGGGCACATGCACATTTTGTCTACAGCAAGACGGCACGTCGTAAAATTGACGTTTTTAATAGGACGACATACTTTGTACTACTTTGTAGGTACTAATACTTTATTTAATTCCTTGTAAATGGTCGCTATCGTTAATTGAATTTTTATTACTATTTACAAACATGAACGCCTTGGAATTGAATGTGTGAGTAGATGCAATGGCAGTGCAGGAATTTCAGGTTCAAAAGAACTTGATACAGGGCGGATTGGCCAGTAAATATGTAAAATAATTATCGGGTTTATCTCGTGAACGTGTGTACTAATTTTGATTATTTTGGTGTTAATAATATTCGCATTCGTTCTGATGTTGAATTTAATTTTTAATTGCCAACATTGCCTACGAAACCATCTGTCACAGAATCAAATTAGTACACATTTGTGATCGGTCATCAAAATGTTTATTATAATTATTATACAGTTATGAATATGACAGGTTAATATACGTGACATAACTAATATTCACAGTGGACACATACTTTGTTGTTCACTGATAGATATTTTTTTAAATATGCATTTAAAAATTTTAAATTAGTTAAAAATATCTAATAAACATCATTGAAAGATAATTTAAAAGTATATATACTAGATAATTAAAAAATATCTATCAGATAATTAGTAGAAGTTTTTAATTTAATTACAAATTAAAAATATCTAGTAGATATTTTTAAACCATTTAAAAATATCTCATAGACATTTTTTAAATTGAATTAGGTATCTAATAGACGTTTTTAAACTATATTTTATTCTCTCTTAGTGATGTTTACTACATATTTTTAATTAATTTTTAAATATCAAAAAAATTTCTATCAGATGTTTTTAATTAAATCATAAATAAATGAAAATCCCTGTAACTTCCTCGTTTTTAAAGATTTCAGGATAAAATTTTGTATTGTGAAATTAGGTAAGATTTCCAAATTTTTGAGACCCATCCGCCATATTTGTCACTTCCGGTTTCACCGGAAATGGCCCCTATAGTCTTTTTCTGAATGGACCATCCTGTATATTTTTACATTTTTGAACTAAAGATCACATTTTGGATACATTTATGCTATTTTGAACAATTTATACAGGGTTGCACGAAAAAAAATTCGAAATTTAGTTGTCAATCTAGATGACTGCGAATATGTTAAAATTAGTTTTGTTCCAATATAATTCATATAAAAAATACTAAAACGTCAATATGTCCAAAAATACATCATACAGGGTGCTCTAAACTCATTAAATCATTGAATCTTACCTAATTTCACCATACAAAATTTTATCCTGATATCTTTAAATACGAGAAAGTTACAGGGGTGGCCCACTATTCGTTTACACCCGGTATATTGATATCCAATAGATATCATTAAAATTGTATATAGAGAAATATAATTTAAGAATATCTACTAAGAAATGTAATTCAATTAAAAATTTCTAGTAGGTATTTTTAAACGATTTCCAGATATCTAGTATATATTTTTAATTGAATTAAATATTATCTGCTCTTGCTTTCATTAACGTTTCAGATATTCCTCATCAAAATCATTAAAATTATAGGTTTGTTTGGCATTGAAGCACGTCATTTGTATTGCTCAGTTTAATTACAAATTAAAAATGTCTAGTAGATATTTTTAAATCATTTAAAAATATCTGACAGACATTTTAAATTGAGTTAGGTATCTAGTAAATATTTTTAAACTATATTTTATTCTCCCTTAATGAGTTTATTACGTATTTTTAATTAATTTAAAATTTTTAAATATTAAAAAAAATTCTATCAGATGCTTTTAATTAAATCATAAATATTTGAAAATCATGATAGTTATCTTTAATTCATAACACATCAGTATCCAATAGATATTATTAAAATTGTATATAAAGAAATATAATTTAAATATACCTACCTACTATAGAAATTTAATTAAATTAAAAATTTCTAGTAGATATTTTTAAACGATTTCCAGATATCTAGTATATATTTTTAATTGAATTAAAATTATCTGCTGTTGCTTTCATTAACGTTCCAGATATTCATCATCAAATTGTTTGGCATTGAAGAACGTCATTTGTATTGTTCAGTTTAATTACAAATTAAAATTGTCTAGTAGATATTTTTAATTGTAGTGATTTACGTAATTTTTTACGACGCTCTTAAAACTAGAGCCGTATTAAATAAGTTTAATAATATCATATGTCATAAGTTTCAGGTCATTCAACGTTAATTAACATAATTATAACTACATGCATTTCTCCAGTGGAATTCTACTAACTGCTACGCTTCCCTACATTTAATATAATTTATACCCTTGTTATTTCTAGAATGTAATTATAATAATTAATTTGCTAATATTATAAGAACTGGTTGTAATCTTTACTCGAGTGATGATTTTGATTGTCACACAAAAGTCATATAGCAGTTAAATAGCGTGAGAAAAAAAATAAATTTTGTGCAATTTATCATTTTTATCACTGACTGCTCTGTATGGATTCTAGGACTATATTAGTAGTATAAAAATACTTTTTCAAATTTATGATAAATTTCTTGTTTTATTTATATAGACTGTTGACCTAAGCCTAGGCACAGTAGGTGGAAAAACAACCACTCTTCCAGATAATCTGTTTAATACTAAAAAGTATTGGAATGCATAGGTAGCATTTATGGAAATAAAAATAAAGAATTGATACAAAAATTGAATCGCCCTTTAAATAAACCTAAAAAATTTTTTTTTACAAACAGACCAGTTTAAGTCGGCGTACTATATAAATTATATTGTAACTCTTCTGGATGTGGATTTTATAAGTAATGGCGGAACAATAAATGAAAAATGTAGGCAACCAATAGTACAATTAATTGTATTGAGAATTGTTGGTATTTACCAAAACTTTTTAACTGTTTTGTGCATTTGTTTTTTTCAATAATTTTGAGAGGAAGCGGTACCTTATCTTATCTTTATCTAGATCGATATTTAATTTTTTTACATAAATAATAAATAAAATTTATTACCTACATTATAAGTTTTCTCGCGTTTCCTATATCTTCTTGTGACAAATTTTTGTGAAGTAGGCCATCATAAGTAGATTTTTTATGAATTCCCACTCATGTTGCTAAAACTGTTTTTATGTAGAGGTAGGTGTATTTTATATAAAGGTAAGCATGCATGTCCACCAAACTGTTAATTAGCTCCTAGTGTGCAGAATAAACTCAACGAATCCATTGTCAATTCTGATTTTCATCAAATTCCTTCCGATACAGCGCATCGTCGTAGTAACCTTAATTAATCATTAATACTTTTGTTCGTCCCACTTACATCTTGGCTAATAAAAGTGATATACTTCACACCGGAAAGCAACAGTTACACACGAATTTCACAGTATTGGAATGGACTCGTTTTTTCCTAGCCGGATGGCTGGTGTTATTCCTATCCTATATCCCATCCGAAATAAGCAGTTTACCATGTTTACATGTTTATAAATATTCAGATTAAAATTGTCCATTATGGTAATTTTATTAAAATTATATGTTAATATATTTTTACTAGTTTCCTTCGTTAAAACTATTTACATATTATAGGATGCTCAAAAAGAGCTAAATATTAATAATATTGTGAAATTATTGTCCTCCTCTTGCCTAGAGTGTACCCCAAGACTTAGTGCTAGGGCCTGTTTCACTATTAATTTATTTAAACGATATGTTTGCTTGAATAATAGGAAACAAGAACAATCTTTTCGCAGCGAGCAAAAACCAAAAATAAAATAAATTAGTACTTGAAACGAAAAAAATCAATTTTGGGTTTAAATAAAAAAAAATTATAACTTAAAATCAAAAATCCGGCTCGCCAGACGCAAAGAAATGCGATCCACAAGAAAACAAGTCAGTTTAATTATTTTAATTACAGAAATAGTGGAAGACACAAATATCAAATATTTATATTGGATTGTAAGTGGGTTAGGTACTCGGGTTAATGGGAAAGTGGTTCCCAAAAGTTTAACCAATATTCTGGCATGGCAGAAAATTTCCAACTTTGTTTTTTTTACGGTAATCATTTTACGAATATTAACAAAAGCACCTCTTAAAATTATTGACATAAGCCTCGCAGTTAAAAGTCATTGAATAACAAAAAACATAATTTAAGAAAAAAACCCGACTAAACAGCGATTATTTGTTAGATCGTAATACTTTTTGGTTGAGTCTCCACTTTAAAAAACATCAATAATCGTCCTCATTAATTCAGCATACGAGAGAAATGACCTCTCGATTTCGACTGAATAAGAATGAGCACATAAATCAAACAGTATACTGTTATTGGACTAGGACAATGTGCATAATGTACAAAAACTAGTTGGTTATTTACCAAAAAAAAAAAATTACCAGTGAGCCATTATGTAAAGGAAAGTTTAGAGTTACTGTTTTAATGCAATTATCTGCGTGGTTCTAATATGAAAGAACTCATAATATTAACACACTTTGTATCGTAACGTCACTCGAGACGTAAAGATTTAATAGCGCCCATTTAAAGTAAGTGTGTCACGGTGAATTGAACAAAGATGTTTGGGTCCAGCAGAAACGAAAGGAAATGTTTCCGAGACTCAAAAAGAATCGCCAGATTATATTGCAACCGCATATACAGGGTGATTCACGAGGAAAGGGACAAAATGTTATGGTAGATAGAGTTCACTTAGGTGAATTAGAATTGACTATTGAAAAAAGCCTGAGCCTTTTTTTTATCGATCTACAGGGTGATTTATGAGTTTTGCCCAATACTTCTTACGGCCATTCTCACCGTAGTTTTAAAGGAAGGTTTAGCGATAAGGCGTGCTTAAATCTGAATTTTTCGTTGCACCGTTGCTTAAGCGTTCTTAAATCGCCTTAAAGGTTCCTTAAATTTAAGCCCTGAAAAATGGTGGCTTAAAGCTGGTTTAAATTTAAGTGTAGTTCTGAGCATGCGCATTTTTACAAATTACGTGTCATTAATGACATTTATTTGATTTTAATTTCAATTTTCAATCTTTAAATTATCTATTTTATTAATAAAGGGAATCTGATGATGAAGATATCTTTGAGGACGATATTGATATATTGGAAATGTTCGATTTCGGGTTTCCTAGAAGAATTTATGTGAGAAGAAATTATTTTGCTGAATGAGATGAGCTAACTTTCTTTAGGCGGTTTAGATTACGTAAAGATACTGTTTTATATATTTTGACTTTAATTAAAGCCAATTGGAGTTCCCCACTGATATGACTGATATGTATGTGTTAAAATATATTCCCTTCCATAATTTAAGTGTACAGTACGTAAGTAAGATTTTTGTTCGCAGGATACAGAGTTAGTTTTTTTGTTTTCAATTATATCGTTATATTTACTAATAATATTCAAGAGGAGGATCTTTTCATCGTTTGTAAAATTTGCGGACCTCACTCTCTTCCTCGGGTTTTCCATTTTATTCTTATTTTCTAAATACAAAACGTGATGTAGGTACAGACAGAATAAAATAATGGATGCCATATATGACATAACAAAGAACGTAACGAAGTTGCCAACAAATTACAAATGACCTAAAAGTAGGTGTATTACAATAAAATCTATACTTATTAAAGCGGACTTAAATATTTTGCGGTGCAATGCAAACAAAGTTAAACCATATTTAAATATTTAAGCAACCTTAACTAAGGGTTGCTTAAACAGTAATCGGTGAGAATGGCCGTTAAGGTAATATCTTTTAAACTAACCACTAGAATCAGCTAGTATTGTGGGTATATACTATATAGTATACTATTAATTGTCAATTTACATGCATAATCAAAGACAGAAAATTCCAGGGCCGGCTCAACTAATTTTTATTTCTAGGGCTTCTATGAAAAAATTCACCCTGTGTACGTGATTTTTAAATTCTAATACTGAATTATGAAACTACATACAAAAGTGATCGAAAACATGTACCTACTTTGTTGTTTTGCCACGCGCTGGCCCAATCCGCCCCTGCCCTTAGTGTACCAGATAGATTCTGGTTTGCTTTGTTCTGGTACTCGTTTAGTTTTTAAGTACCCGCCGTTTAGTTAAAAAAATTAATATGACTCCAACAAATTAGACGTCGTCGTGCGTACGAGAAACGCTTGACGGATTGTCCTGTTTTGTGCGACCAGTGCGTAATTCACCTGAAAAAATCATCGCACGACAAAAGTACGTTGCTGGTTAAAAAACAGTTTCATAAAGTTGCGTTAGATATGAAAAACATAACGGAATGTTAACCTATAATGGAATAAGTAAACAAAAAGTTTAATGTGTCTTGTTTGTAATTACAATTACCTACTATACCGTTTCGTGACATTAAGTGAAATTGTCGCACGTTAAAATTAAATTAGGTACCTAAGCTAGATACCCGGTAGTTAAAACATGCGTATGTATAAAACAATTATTATGACATTTGGAAAGGTTAAGTTGCCATATAATTAGTCGGCGCTTAATTACAACTAATTAACAGTATAGTAGGTAAGTAGTGAGCAAATTCATTGAATAATTATTGAGCAGTCGGTGTCGTAGTCATAAACCGATATTGTGTGAATTACGTCCCTGATTTTTACATCAATTAACTGTTTTATAACCACATTGATGTAACAAACTCATTAATATCACTATCACGTGGTACTAGTTACTTAGATAGCTAAATTGAAAACGATGTTTATAATTACACTCAATTACCTAGGTGATAATGTTGTACAACCTTATTTTAATTTCTCTGTATTTGAGATAAAAGACCAGATATTAGGTGTGTTTGGTGACCCAGTCCAGAACGTCCCGAACTAAAAGTTACAACTTCCCACTGTAGTTTTAAAATAAATATCACTTTGACCATTGAGTAAATAATATAAAGAGGCGCAACTGTCAAGGTTTTCTAGATTTTAGTACTGTATTTTTTTGCCAATAGCTTCAGGATTATAATCAAATTTTAGTGCTATGGAAAGGTATTTGTAATTCGGCCGCATGGCCCTAAATATTTTAGATAATTTGGCAGTTATTGGCAAATAAATACATCACTAAAATCTCGAAACCTTGACAGTTGTTCCTCTTTATTATTATTTACTCAATGCTTTAACAACAACTATCAAACGTAAAAATCCCGAGTGTACATGTTTGTACACCGAACAAAATAGTTTTTAAAGTTCTAGCAATTCGAGTTCAGTTCATATAATTCGCTGACTTTAGTCCAGGACGTTCTGAACTGGGTCACCAAACACAGCTATTTACATATTAAAAAAAAAGTATACGTTTTTTTTTTTAATATGTAAATATCTTTTTGGTAACTGGATTGCAAAATGATATGTCATTATGTAAAATCGATTTCTAGGCATAAAACAAAGAATAACTTTTTTTATATTGGGCTTCGTTTAAGAAATATTTCAAAAAATGTAAAAACTGAGACAGCTATGAAAATAAAAGTGCTGGAAACACATTGTAAGATATCCAAATAGACGACAACCTTGTCGTAAAGTTTTTTTTAATGCATTTCGAAGGCTTCGTGAATGTGGAATTAATGAACGTCGTAGTGGAGGTCCACACCCTCAGCACACTGTTGCACAAGAAATTGCCATTATTGATGCAGTACTTGATGATCCAACGACCAGTATACTAGAAGAATTTCCACACAGTTCCAATTGCCGCATAATTTTGTTTGGAGAACTGTTAATCGAGAAGTTTTACATCCGTACCACCACCAAAGAGTTCATCATTTGCAGCCAGGCGACGAGGTACAGCGGTTAGCATTTTGTCATTGGCTACTTGAACAGAATGAACAAAATCCTGATTTTATTAGTGACACGCTCTGGACAGATGAATCAATGTTTACGAGGAATGGAATTAACAATTTTATTGTCATAACGAGTACCTATACGTGGTCTTTACAAAATCCACACGCAGTTAGAATTAGAGGTTCTCAACAAAAAATTTCGATAAGCACATGGTGTGGTATTTTGAATGGACAACATGCAAATTTTGCCTCATCGTTTAGATGCTGCCGCATTCCTAGCATTTTTGGAAAATTACTTGCAAGATTTATTAGATGGCATTCCTATTGGCCTGCACAATAGAATGTGGTATCAGCATGACGGTGCACCACCACATACTGGAAGCAGTGGCGTAACCAGAACTGAATTGAGGGGGGCGTCAAAGCCAAGTGATAAAACTAACTGAAAGATGATTTAAGCTTCTGATGATAGATTTTATCACCTAGAGTAAAGTATAGTGTTCACTGTTTTGGTATGGTATACGTGGATTTTGCTGAGGGCCCCCTCGCCCCCCCCCCCTGATTACGCCACTGACTGGAAGAAATGTGGTATATAGGGACTCCAGAATAATTTCAATGGGAGATGGATAGGGAGGCGCGGTCCCGTTAATTGGCCTGCAAGGTCTCCGGACCTTAACCCTCTAGACTTTTACTTATGGGGTCACTTAAAACAATTCGTTTATGCTGAGCCAATTAATACTATTAAGCAATTAGAAAATAGAATTATAAATTAAGTACATACTATTAATACTAGAAATTTTGCAGAAGTATACAATTCTCTTGTTTTGCGTTGTCAGATGTATATCAATGTAAATGGTGGCATTTTTGAAAATCTTCTCTAGTTTTTTACCCCCATATTTCCTAAACGAAGCCCGAAATGAATAAAAGTTATTCTTTGTTTTACGCTTAGAATTCGATTTTACAAAAACATTTCATTTTGGCAATCCAGTTACCAATCACCCTGTACGGGTGCGCCACTTAAAATTCCCCAGGCTCGTAACGTTCTTATTTTTTAAAAGATGTCTATGTTCGTCACTTCAAATTGTAGATATTTTTATTTTTAAACATGCCTACAGAGTGAGTTACAAACAATTTTTTTTGAAAAAATTGTTACAAAAGGAAACTTAATTTCCTTGTACTTATATTTTTTTCCTTAGCCTGAACAGGGTGAGTCAACGGTGCGAAGTCCAACACTTCCTTTATTATCGATAATAAAAACAAACATTTTATATAGAAGTTGTAGGAGACCAAAATGGCTATATTTTAAAATTAGTTTGAAATATATACGTGGCGATTCATGAAAGCGGGGCGTTATAGATGTCAATTTTTTAAAATGGAACACCCTATATATTTTTAAAAATTTGAATTCTCCATGCAATTTTCAATATTTCTATGTGAGGATATCATATAGTCTAAAACTTGTAGTTCTCTAGATATTTAAGAAAATTAAGAAAACAATGAAATTTTCAGCATATTTTATCATTACTTATACTTACTGTTATTTCGATAAGTTAAACAAGATTTCATTTCGGGTTAAAAGAAGGTTTATTTTATAACTACTAGTTTAGACGGGAATTGATTTATTTGTTACAGGGTGTTCAGAAAATATTGACATTTTCAGAAAACTTCGAAGCTGATTATCTCGCTTATTTCAAATGGAACACTCCATATGTTTTTACAGAATCTTATAGGCCTATTTATTCCCTATCCTAAAGGGTTTAGGAGATAATTAACAAGAAACAAAGGGAAAAAATATTTTAAAAAACAAGCTCTTATTAAAATGTAGATTTAGTAAATTGTAAATTGCAAAATTTTGGGGGTAAAATCGAAAAAAATTTCAAACATGACGTATCTACTTACTAACATAAAATGAAGCTAATTAAAACCTGTAAGTATAAGCAAACATTAACACAGTTGTAGTTCTCTATTTGATTATGATATAATATACCGGGTGTTCCATTTAAAATAAGAAAGTTGATGTTTTAAATCTGCATATTCGAAATTAAACAATGACGATAGTTTAAATTCTAATACATAATTTGAAAGTTCCTATCTATAGCTGAATCAGCTGCCACAATAAAAAGTTTAAAATTATTTTTAATCTGAAAAATATGGCATTTCTCTTTTAGCTTCTACATCTGTCAAAATTTCGACCAAATTCAGAATATTTCAAACGCCGCTCAAAAAAGTAGGTACATGTTATAATAGTTCATTGGAAAGCTCTCGGCATTCTCTAAAATTTGGAATAATATACAGGGTGTTCCATTTAATTTAACAAAGTTGGTCACTGCCCAGCCTAAATGGAACACCCTATACAACTAGAAGTATTTTTGGAATATGCAGCGTTGATTGCTAAACAACTTTTGTTTTAAAGATTTTTGTTTATGTAAAATAGTTAAGGAGAATTATTTTTGGTTTTACCCCCTGAAATTTTGCAATTTCCTATTTATTTAAAAGAATTCAGTTTAGAGTGTTTATTTTTTCTCTAAAACCAAAAAAAAAAATTCGAACATAATGTAATAACATAAATTGAAGCTAATTAAAACCTTTATAAGAAACCATTAACATAGGTCATGTAGGTATAGGTACAGAGGGAGGCTAAAAAATATACTTACAAGGAAATTAAGTATCCTTCTGCAACAATTTAAAAAATGTTTTTTTCACTCTGTAGGTATGTTTAAAAGCCTTAAAAATATCTACTCACAATTTGCTCAACATAGTCTTCGTTTAAGAAATAAAAAAGTTTGGGAAGTTTTAAGTGGCGCATACCCTGCATACAATAGACGTTTAAAAATAAATCGCGTTCAAGAAATATATAAGTATTGGCTGGATTGGTATTTTCACAAAAACAATATTTTATTTGCGTTACTTTGTTTCCACCCTATAGCATAGATTACGAGCTTTAATATCGACACTCTGTTATTGCCAGAAAAGTAAGGGTTTGCAATATCCAAAATTCCCTATTCCATGCACGTTAACACCTCAATTTTTAAGCGGCTTATTATTTTTCACTCTGAGCTGAAGCTGTTTATTAAAAATCAAAATAGTGCATCAAACTTACCTAATAATTCATTTTTTTTCATTTCAAACAGTTCGCCGGCAGCGTCCACAATACACGAGGCGTCGTATCGCACCGCACAGGTAAATAAATTAACGTAAACTAAATTCGATGGCGCTCGCCCATTCCTCCACGACCCTCCTGCAACGTCCAACTCGGACGTCGCATTTTCGACGCTTCTCAAATTTCGACAACTTGCGATTACAACGCACGAGAACGAAACGAAAGCAAACAGTTTGTAATCCATATTATTGGAAGGCCAGTCTCTTTTCACAAATCACAGTTTAAAAACAAAAAAAAATAAGAAGGTCCAGAAAACGCTCGTATTTCGTAGATATGCACTTCCTGTTACATCGACACACTTTTTTGCGGGATGCTAACACCTTGAACCTTTAAACGTTTCTGAAGGCCGCATGTGATGATGAGAAGTATTTATAAGGAAGAGAGATCGAAGTAGCTTTGCTCAGGCTCATGGCTCACTTAAGAAAATGTAGAACAACGTGTCTGGTTAACACAGCAAATTCACGCGACAGTAACGGATCCGACTCGGGTGATGCCAGTCGAGGAAAATCAGTTTCCGCAGAAATAGCGGGTAATAGCAGGCAGGGTGCATGCATGGCTTCCACCCGGAAAGGGTATAGCAGGAGTCGATTTCAGGGACCATACGAGAAGGGTTTTTCGGTGTTTAGATGCGGGACATAATATAAATAGATAAAGCCGGGTTCATGCACTCGCGAATTGCGAAAAGCGAAATTCGAAATTTTAAAGTAAAATGAACCAATAGCAACACGATTCGCATTTCGCTTTTCGCAATTCTCGAGTGCATGAACCCGGCTTAAGGGTTGTGTATATGCCACCTAATACAGGGTGTTTCTTCTGAACCACATATTTCTTACTTAAAATTATGACACAATCTTTCTATAAACTTATATCCGGAATCGACTCCTAAGGGAGCTGCAGGAGCCCATCAAGATGGCACCTAAAAAGTATAGTTTTTATTTCGGAACCGACTTGATATAAAATACAAAGTTGATAATTTGATGAGCAGAGCTAATGCATATTTCTTACATTTCTTTCACAAACGGTTAATCCAAGCAAAATTTTACAGAAGGAAAAGTCAGATAATGAATCATTCTATTTAAAAATTGAAAATTTTTTACTCTTTAGCAATGCAGTGGCTTTTTCTGATAAAATTTTTTATTTATGGCGGCTAAAGAATGTATTTTGAGTTAACTGAATTTGACCAAATTTTAGTCCTATAAGTATAGGTACTTACCTATTAAGTAGGTATATAGGCAAATCCATTATTTAATTGTACCTACTTACCTATATAGGTAGGTATTCCAAATATGAAAAAAATTCGTTACGTCATTTCCGAAATAATTCAAAAAAATTACTTTTTAAGTGCCATCTTGAGGTGCCGCCAGCTCCTATAGGAGTCGATTCTGAATACCTGCTAAGTAGTAGGTATACCTAGATAGGTAGGTGTTTATAGAAAGTTTTAGTCATATTTTTAAAAGGAATAAGTATATGCTATTCACATCTTATTTACATGAGGGGAGGCTTTGGAAAATCTGAATTCTGTTGGTATGAATGACTGTTTTAATTACTGAGGTTATGTTGAAAAGTCAAAAACATAACCGCACATTCAAATTGGTTCTACATAGTTGCCAGAGTGAGACCCTAAAGAAAGCACAGCAATGTTATCAATGAAAAATTTGGCAATTCAGCCAAAAATAAATGACAGTGACGATTAACTAAATATGACACTTTAATATTTTGTCAATAGTAGACAACCTATAAGAAAAACATATCATAGCCTCCCCTCATGTAAATAAAATGTGAATGGCATATATGTTTAGAGATTTACATGTGATTTAGAAACACCCTGTATACAGGGTGCGGTCAAAATTCAAATCGGGAAACTAATATGGAAGTACCTACCTATGAATACTAGGTAGGTACTCTCATTTAGGTAATTTAAACAAAATAAATACAACTGTCATATAGCAAGGAAATATGCCTATATACGTGGTATAACTGGATTGCCAAAATGAAGTGTCATATGTAAAATCGTATTATAAGCATAAAACAAAGAGTGCAAACACCCTGTATACAGATTTCTGAAGTTTGTGCCTTGGAAACTGACCCACCCCTACGACATAATAGCAGTTACTAATTTAAATTTTAAAATCCTCAGTTTTATCACTAACCTAATTTTAAGAACCGTATGGTAGGTATTGTTTACATTTTATATCCTCGGGTTGCTTTCTTAATTTCGTATTGAAGTCTCCGGCAAATATACGAATAAAAGGAGTGTATCTATAATCTCAAAGTTAAATATTGATCAACCGATTAATTTGAATAGTTGGAAGTTAGAACAATTCAAAGGATGATATACTTATAAGTACCTAGTTATATATTTAGTACAAGAAAGAACGGGTCAGCAAAGTCCCTTTTTGCTAGATATAAGTACCTATATTTAGGGGTATAAAAACATAAAAAACGTCGATTTAATTTTGTGTTATTCTCATTTTTTCCTGGCGTTCTCATGCCGACGTTTTAGCTTAGATCTAAAAATAATTACACTATTTTCACAAAACATATCTTGAGCGACAAATAATACCTACAGTGCGCAGAGAAAACGTGGTTCGTCAAATTCGACTGTACTATTTTATTTGCCATGCAATTACGTAGGTACCAACAATAAATGAAAATATTACACCAAGTGATAATTAAAGCAAATCGTTTGGTCCACTTTCTTCCCCTAGGCTCTAATTTTACAATATTTTCCCCATTAAAGTTTGCTTTTTGAATACCTATGTGCTAAAGTTCACAGAATTAACGTGTGCGCGGCTGATGAAAACTGAATAAATATTATTCCGTGCCACTGACACAGTAACGCAAAACAAACAACAAAAGTGAACCATTTACGGCTCGGCCGGCGTGGGCGGGGCGGCCACAATCGACTTTACGTTGTCTGTTGCTTGATGCTTACCGATGAGCTTTTCCTTTTATTATAATATAATATAATTCGATTTTACTGCGATGGCAATGACTTGAGTTGATTGATTTCCAAACAAGTGCGGCAATTACTAGCCGGGCTTGTCAAGTTGACATTTCGCCAATCAAGTTGGTGTCGTCGGGCGAGGAATAAAATACTTAGTAAACTACTGCAAAAATGAAACTACTTTTTTAAAATGCTTTTAATGATATTAAGCAAGAAAATAATCATTTTAATTCCCCTATATGTATGCTTATGAAAGTCCCACGCGCGATGACACTATTCCAGTGATTTGTCGCAGGTGTAAAAAAACATCACAGTTATCTTTAATGATGTTCCTTCCTTCAGCTTAATTAATTATTATTATATTAAGTGTAATTTGGAAATGAAAGCAAAGTGTTACTCGCTAAAATAAAAAACTGTGCCTAATTATGTCTGTTTATTTTTATTTGAGATTTAGTGGTTTTTATAAGTACTTATAGGTACCTGAAAGCCAAGAGTGACACAGAACAATTAAAAGGCTGCGCATTAATTATAAGATCAAACGAACTTACCTTAAGTGAAGTTCGATCTTAATTATATGAAGCGTCTCGTCCGAGATGATCACAATGTAGTACACCCACTTTCCGCCAGAGTCACCACAAACTTTAAAGCTAATTACCTACCCACCACTTCTGTCTTCCTCCTATCTGTGCTCTCTAACAGCTAACTTCATATTTTTAAAGCTCCTTGTCGCAACCATAATGATCACGGGTTTAAAAAGGGGAGAAAACAAAATAGGGGAGGGTGTGATCATCTCGGACGAGACGCTTCATATAATTAAGATCGAACTTCACTTAAGGTAAGTTCGTTTGATCTTATAATTATATTTCACGTCTCGTCCTCAAGATCACAATGTAGATGTTTAAAGAAGGGTGCGACAATATCAAGATAATATTGCTTTATTAACATTAATATTCTTGTACTCACAAAATATGTTTTGTTAATCTAAATCCAAAATACTTTTAGCAAAAATGTCCTTATCATAAAGAGGTCTATTGTAAAAGTTGGCAAAGGTACTAGACCCCCTTGACCACCCAGCTGTATTTCTTATTAAATCTAAACTCACACCCTTCCTACAAGCAGCGGATGTAGCTGCATGTCTGGTGCTGTGTGCTGTGAACACTGAGGTGTCGAGACCACTTTTCGAAAGAGTAGACCTAATCCATCTGCTGATTGACTGGGTGGTGGCCTCATGGTAAGGCTTCTTATATGTGATAAACAGTCTTTTCATCTTAGAGTTTCTAATATTAGCAGTCTTATCTAAGTAACAACATAAAGTATTCGCTGCACACAGTGCTGGTTTTTCTGAAAATTTTGGTAAAAATAGTGCTGGCTGTACTCTACCTTTACCCGAGCTCTTTATTCTCATTGGTATTTTAATTTCCAACCCGTCTTCTCCTGTAACAATATTTTCCAGTTCGATAAGACTAAAAGTCTGAACCCGATGAGCAGTGATAAGCGCTAACAGAGTTACCAATTTGTGTGTTAGCGTCTCCAGATCAAGATTTTCATTGGGATAATATCCTTCTAGGTAAGTCAAAACTATATTAGGATCCCAAGTAGAATTATATCGAGGTTTCGAGGGTTTCAAATTATGGACACCCCTAAAAAATCTCTTTATTCTAAAATCAACGCCCAATTCTGGAGTCATTAATAATGACAAGGCTGATCTAATATTATTAAGTGACCCATATGAAGCTCCTTTTTCAAATTCTTGAGCTAAGAATTCCAATACAGTAGGGATTGAGCTATGAAAAACATTATTACCGGATTCACAACAAAATTTCCACCATAATCTCAAACCACAATCATATTGTTTGAGAGTTGCAGGTGTTAATGAAGCCACCATAACATTAATAGTTGAAATTGGTAACTTCTTTAGTATGAAGGCTTGTTCGATAAGATGCCTGCCACCAGGGTAATTCTTTTCCAAAGTGGATGAGGGGTCCTATCAAGGGACAATAAAAGATTAACATCAGGAGAGAAGCAAATAGGTTTAGATTTTAGCAACTTCTTATAGAGAGGAAACCATGGTTGAGAGGTCCATAGAGGAACAAGAACAATACCCTCTGCTTTATCTCTAATTATTTTCTGTAGCGTGGGCAATATCACCGAGAAAGGAGGAAACGCATAGAAAAAATAGTTAGACCACTCTATGGTAAACGCATCAACCGCCGTAGCATCTGGATCTCTTTGCCAAGAAACATAGTTTCGACACTTAGCATTAGCACGACTTGCGAATAAGTCAATATTTGGAATACCAAAATTTCGTACAATGTTTTTGAAGACAACATCATTTAGTTGCCATTCAGTTTCCAGAGGTAATCTTCTAGATTCTCTATCTGCCTCAAAATTATCATGAGAGCTAATATAAGAAGCAAAGATCCAAATGTTACGTGTTTCACACCACTGCCAAATCTCCTTAGCTAAATTGTTTAAATTAGGGAAGCGAACTCCTCCCATTCTATTTATGTAAGAGATGGCAGTGGTGTTATCTATCCTCAATAAGATGTTACAGTTGGACAATTCTTTAGCAAAACACTTCAGACCAAGGGAAACTGTCAGTAGCTCTAAATAATTAATGTGACAGGATCTTTCCATCTCGGACCAATGACCAAAAGATTTTTTATTTCCACAAACTACGCCCCAACCTGTTAGGGAAGCGTCTGTGAAAATTTCTAATTTAAATGAAACTTTAGATATAGAATTTTTAGAAGACGAGATGTTTCTTAACCACCAATTGAAATCATCCATTAAATGACCTGGAATGGACATCATTCGTTCATAATTTCCATTCGCTGCCTCTAAGGCCAACAACTTAGTTCTCTCAAATTTCTTGGTGTAAATTACCCATCCATATTTTATGGCTGGACAAGCAGACACTAATACTCCTATTAAATGAGCAAAACTTCTTATTGTACATCTTTTTAAGGAAGAAAAGTTCCTTATTAGATTAAAAATTTTACTACGCTTGTCAGTTGGAAGGCTTAAGGTCATTGCACGCGAATCAAAGAGAAATCCCAAAAATTTGCAGCATGTAGTTGGCGTTACTTGACTTTTATCAGTGTTTATAATAAAACCAAGGTCTTCTAATAAGGCTCTAGTCTGTTCTACATTAGCTGCGCAGTCTGAGTAAGAATCTCCTAGCAAAAGAAAATCATCAAGGTAAACTACTGACAGCAAACCCTTTGACCTCAAGAGTGATACCACAGGTTTCATAAGCTTTGTAAACACAAATGGTGCAGAGCATAGGCCAAACGGCAAACAAGTGAACTCATATAAGTTCTTATTAAAATAAAACCGTAACAATTTCCTATATTTAACATCAATATTAATTAAAAAATATGCTTCCTTTAAATCTATGGAAGCCAAAAAACAGTTTTTTGTTAGAAGCCTACAAGCAGTGTTTCTATCTTCTAACTTGAAATGTTCCAAAATTACAAATTCATTTAATTTCTTTAAATTCAGAATTAGACGTTGTTTGCCATCTGGTTTAGGCACTAAAAAGATCTTAGAAATAAATTGCCCCTCACAGGGTTTACATTTATTGACTGCGCCTATATCAACCAAATGTTGAATCTCCGAACAAATGCATTCTCTCTCTAAGTCTGACCAAACAGTTTCAGAAGGAGTTATGTCTTGGGTTACTGTATTATTCAAAGGTATGGAATATCCTTTTATCCAACTTAAAATCACAGGATCTGATGTGACACATCGCCATGCTTCTAAATAAGAACTTAACCTGCCAGCTCGAAGGCTTACCTTCCCAATCATTTGTAATCCCTCCTTCCTTTGTCCTGATATGACTGATATCTGCTTCTCCCTGGATTCCGATGAGTCTGTTGGAATTTCTTGCTGCTGTTGGCTCTGATGCTGTTGAACTGGTATTTTTGTCCGCCCAGGCGTGAGCCTGGCTGGTGTCTGGACGGACTCTTGAAGTTTAACGAGTTCTTAATAGGGGCTTTAGTTCGAGTAGGCTTAGCTGGAGAATCCTTCAGCTCCCGTCCTGACTTTTCCAAGGCTTTTGCTACCTTCACCCTCTCACTAAGGTTATCACCGAATAACCAACCATCAACACCGGCATTTGTCATAGTATCTTTCAAGTCTTTGTTTAGTTTAAGAGCTATTAAATTTCTTCTTGATTCGGACTCTTGATAATGAACGTCAGCCAACAATCTAGACGAATCACTGATTATCTCGATCAACTGGAGGCTACTACCCCCCTCCTTTTCCTCTTCACCCAACATAATAGTGAGCGCTTTTCCTAAAGCAGCAAGACAAGCACCAACCTGATGTTGAACAGTGGCTAATCGCCCATCACGTTTAACTGCAGTATCATTCACTGCTGCTTTTACTTCCAAATTCAATTTTGGAGCAGCTACCAAGGCACAATTTTTAATAGGAGGGTATTTCTTTACGAGGGTGGTACGTGTCTCTTCGTTCAAACCCTTACGAAGAATACTTTCCCACCTTAGAGCAAGGTCTTTGTGTATAATGTCACCCAGTGAACTGGAGGTGAAGTCATCTTTCCCCAACAAATGCAAAATCTCCTGTCTAAGAGGAGCAACTTCCTCCACTTCCAGTGGATCCTGATCCATGGCATTATGTGGTGTAACCTCACCTGAAACATCAAAATCAACTATGAGTTGAACAAAATACTCATGTAGATTCTGTTCATTTAGTTCCATTTCTTTTTTTACGGTTTTACATCCGTCATTGTACAATTAATTTTGATAAGAAGAAGAAGAAGAACGATTCGTCATTTATCAATGACGCCGTTTCTAATGCACAAATGCACACAATCCCAAGTAGGCTTCTTTTATAATTAATTGTACAATTTTTATAACACCTTCACCATATATATTATGCGACAGACCTCCAGTAGGCTGTAACAAGCCTTATTATAACCCCTTGTCGGACATGGCAGTGACAGGGGAGGGCTACCACGAGCCTAGCAACGCAACGGTCGCTTTTATTACCAGGGCGCTACAACGAGCACCGCAACACAATGGTCGCTTTTATTACCATCAATTAATTGTGGGCACTTACAATTATTATTGAGGTCGTCGTCTTGAAGAAATGATTGAGCAGTCTCACTGGGCTCAACTGAAGCTCTGACACCGGAGCTTGAACGATAGTTTTCAACGTCGCTCTCAGAAGCTGACGATCGGCCATTGCACTTGGTTAATTTTCTTTGTAACCTGCGAATTCGCTTCTTAAGAACTATTTCCTCATCCTCAGACGAACTAGACGTACTACGACGTCTTTTAGACCGCTTTCCCATGTTAAAACACTTGATTTTCCTGAAAATTAGACACGAAGAAAAAATGGCGTGGTGAACACCCGGCACAAAGAGAAGTAATGAAGTTAGCTGTTAGAGAGCACAGATAGGAGGAAGACAGAAGTGGTGGGTAGGTAATTAGCTTTAAAGTTTGTGGTGACTCTGGCGGAAAGTGGGTGTACTACATTGTGATCTTGAGGACGAGACGTGAAATATAATTAACATTATAATACTTATACTCGGGCCAAAAAGAGTAGTCAGTAGAGCCAGGGGCGTACGGATTTACGAATTTCATAAATTCCATAATTCGAACAAATGAAAGCGGATTAATTAATTATGCATGAGTATGAGTTACCATGTCTTAAATTTTAAATAATATGCTTACATCTGGCAACATTATCTCCACGAATTAGGTATAGCAACGCAGTTGAACAATGCACATCCGTTGCGTTGCAGCATATGTGACGCCACTGAATGCGCTACGATAGACTTGCTCGACGACCTTCCTAGTAGTCGAACAAATTATTGGGTAGAAGGCGCCACGTTCAAACATGTACTCTATTTGGTTGACTATAGCAATTACACATAATGACCTAGTTGTGTTTTCGTCTCTGGTAGGCGGATAAAACTTGATATATTTCTTTGAATTATATGGGATTATATGGTAAAACGAGCTGCCGCTTCTGTATTCCATAACAGCTAAATGCTTTGAAGAATTGCCGATAACTTTTTGCTCTACTGACTACTCTTTTTGGCCCGAGTATAGTCTTATCGAGCTCAAGTTTGAGACCTCCCAAATTGAAATAAACGTTCTCTCTAGTGAATGGGCATTTTAATTGTTTTTTTCTCTTCATAATATTATTAAGTATACCTACAGTGCGGTTACCAAAACTGAAGCGGTGCATGTTTCGATTACTATACTTAGTGCATTTTCCAAAGAATGAATTTATGTAAGTAATTAAAATTCTTTTTGTGTTTTCGATTATTATTTGTAAGTAGGTATAAGTATCTATAAATAAACGTAAAAGTTAACAAGTAGGTACCTTATACAGGATATGCAAATCTGTAAGATAATATTGTGTGTTAACAGCAGCAAAAAAATTGTTTTATTAATTAACCATGTAGGTTCCTATTTTACCGTAGTATGGTGTCCTCTGTGGACAAATATTAATCGTTTGACCTTACAAGTCACAAGATAAGTTACACACAATTTCTTAGAGAACTTCTAACAAGCTTTTTTTTTTAAATCGAGAATATAAAGAACACAGTGGCCTTAAAAAGTCCGAAGAAACTGACGGGAGAATATAAAATTGAATTAACTGACGCCGACGTACAGTGGGCGTCAAAAATATCGTTCCTTTAAAAAAAAAAATCAGTCTACAGGTCACAAATATACTAGGTAGGTGTCCCAAAACTAATGGGCCAAAAATCAACTGGAGATCATCAAAATAGACCGTTTGGTACTCAAAGTACTCAAAAGATACTTAAGGTACTTATAAAAGGTACTCAAAGTAATCAAATGATAAGTACTTACTCAAAAGTATACTCAAATGATTAACAAATCGTTCCTCACATAATTAATTGATGAAATTTTGCGCAGTAAATGATGATAATTTAATTAGGTATACTTAGTATGACCAAAAAGTAGAAAATAAAAAAAACTTTTTAAAAAAACTTGCTTTTTTTGAAAAAGTCGTACTAAAAAGTAAAAAATAATTTCATTTTTGGCAAAGGATTTCATGTAGGTACAACTGCAAGAAAAGCAAGGTCTCCACGCTGTATAATAAATGGTCTTAGAAAATATGCAATAACGTTGGTAAATAATTATTTTTATACTTATACCTAGGCTAACCGATATACAGGGCGATTCACGAGGAAAGGGACAAAATGTTATGGTATAGATAGAGTTCACTTAGGTGAATTAGAAATGACTATTGAAAAAAGCCTGAGCCTTTTTTTTTTATTGATCTACAGGGTGATTTATGAGTTTTGCCCAATACTTCTTAAGGTAATATCTTTTAAACTAATCACTAGAATCAGCTCGTATTTTGGGCATATAGTATACTTACTATTAATTGTCAATTTACGTGCATAATCAAAGACAGAAAATTCCAGGGCCGGCTCAACAAATTTTTATTTTTAGGGCTCCTATGAAAAAATTCACCCTGTGTACGTGATTTTTAAATTCTAATACTGAATTATGAAACTATACATACAAAAGTGATCGAAAACATGTAGGTACTTTGTTGTTTTGCCACACTTTGGGCGAATTTTAAATAAACGATCAATTTTCGCCAAAATCGAAGGTCTGCACAAAATAAATTTATAAAATTACATTTTCCTCTCTTATTTAAACTAAAATATAAATCACCCTGTAGATCAATAAAAAAAGAGGCTCAGGCTTTTTTCAATAGTCATTTCTAATTCACCTAAGTGAACTCTATCTACCATAACATTTAGTCCCTTTCCTCGTGAATCACCCTGTATGTTTCTTGTCCTCCATCTCCATATATCGATCGTGGTCGTTTTCATAAAGTAAGAAATTAAAATGCAACCATAAGCAACCTCAATGGGCCAAAATTCTTCTCATTCTCGCAGAGATATACTGCCACATTGATATTGTACGTTGGGAAGCAGCATATAATTAATTAAAATAAATGTACAGTTATCGCGTCTGATGTGCAACAAATACCATAAAAAATCTACAGTCACGTAGTTAAAAATGTATGTTGCTTACCCAAATTCATAAATTTAATACTGCCACTTGCGCCTGGATTTGTACTTATTACTATGAGGTATTAATTAAACTTAAGTCTGGTAATTATACTTGCATTGTTAACTGTTACGGGTCAAGCTAATTACGATAACGATAATATGAATAAAAAACCATTCGATACACCTTCTCCAATGTCCACATAATTATTATTGGAATATTTTAGCAGTTAAGCTCGTAGTTTTTTTTTTAATTGCGCGCTTTATAGGTCAAATACGATATTTATTCGACTGTCTTTGACTCGAACAGGAACAGAAAATAATAATCCATCGCTTGATTTCATGTCACGATCAAGATGGCACGATAAACTGTTTTTATTTTATCGCGATGTAGTTCCATCGAGGATTCTTCTCTATCGCAATCAAAAGTAATGAATACCTAACATTATACAGAATGACGTTCTGTTTTGTTAAGATCATCAAAATACTAATACTGGCTTGTTCAAATTCAGTTTAGCCAGTAAGTGCCATGGGCATTCGTAGGGGATGGTCAACAATAAAAATGTTGAGCAGCACCTTAACAGAGTTATGAATATAATTAGGTGGGTAACTAGATAAAGGAAAAAAATATAGGGTGTTCCATTAAAAATAACGAAGTTGATGCCCGGTTAACGAAACCCGAACACCCAGTACCATCTGTATCAAATTCCACTAACTGGACCAGTAGGGCTTTTACTATGTTAATAGCAAATCCTTTCCAAATTTTTTCCAGGTTACCGTAGTCGCTGGGCATTTATTATTATCATTAGCCTGCGTGGACACAAAATTTATTGACACTTTATATTTTTAATTGTAGGTACCTCATTCGATTTCGGTTTTGAAATTTGAGTGAGTGAAATTAATGTTTATTGAATTTCTTCATTTTTTTTGTTTTAATTTACTGAAATTTAGATAAGTAATTATTTCTGCGACAATTAATCCTAATAGCTATTTCCACAAAAATGTAAACTTTCTCCAATGCACAGTTAATAATAATAATCAACTTATACTTATTTAAGTAAATGAGGATGCTATTAGTGAAATTCTAAATTAAAAAATATACACAAATAAAACCTACATAGTAATGAATCATGTCCGAACCGTAATTTATGTGTAGCCATAAAGTCCTATGTACGATACAGGAAACTAGGACAAACCCGTACTGCATTCCGCTTTAGAACATTATTTTTGTATATTAAATTAAATTACTATAACCACGAATATTACACATTCTCATGAATAATTGTTGAATACCAACGGGTCAATACTAAATTTATCGGAAAAAGGAAAAGTTAAGTATAAAACTAAATTAAACCTAAAAAATTTGACACCAAAATTATTGAATAAAGTCACACAGAAATTAAATTGTTAAATGAGCGTAATTTGAATTAAATAATTTCTCCACTAAATAAATAACGTCTATTAGTATTGGCATAGTTTTCAACAATTTCAATCTAATTTCAAATTCTAAACAATTTAGTGTCAATGAAGTTAATGAATTACTACTACAGAAAAACGTTGTAACGGATTACTTTAACACCTCTCTATTTATATTTGCAATTACCAGCAGATCGATTTAACATAAATGTTATCTCTAAAACACATAATAACACTTATGGCAATACCAAAGTTTACTAAATACTATTAAACTTTGGCAATACATTGAATAAAGGACTACTATAAAGATGCGTAAGCTTAAGCTTTGAAACGAGGCTTACGCCCGGCATGGTGTTCTAATAATTTGGTAGCGAAAATATTTATTTCATATTTGCTGCGACTATAGGAATGTTCAAAAGTATATAGTAAGTACAGGGTGGACCAAATTCGATGGGATTTGGGGTTTTCTCTGAAAGTATGAGAGATAGAAAAAACCGATATACTTATAGATGTTCTTCTCTACAAGTATTTAATTATTTCTAAAATTAACCGCTTTTTCTAGAGATAAATATATTATATATCGTTGGAAAGCTAATTTAAATTGTGATCGCATCTGCGTAAGATAAAAGTCTGTGAAAAATTTCAGGTAAAAATCTTAAAAAACAATAGAGTTATTAATAAAAATAATTTTCAAAGTTTAAACTTTAAACACCCTGTATAAGGAAAACTAAGCGCCAAAATAAAAAATCACATTATAAAAGTCGCATTATTTTCATCCAAAAAATCTGTGGTTAACGGCTTGACCTACTTTTTCTTAACACCTTGTATATCTCGATAACTGATGATTGTATAATTTTCTTTTTACCAGCAATGGATTCTACCTAAAAAAGTGCTTTAAGAATGTGTTAATGAGATATAGAGTTCACCTAAAAATGCCAATTTTCCAAAGACGCTATGGTAGGTGTCGAAATAGATATATAGGATCGAGATTTGGGCCATTGTTTGTTTCTTAAAAACCGAGCCCAGAACACCTATGTTGGTTTTTTTCTAACTTATACTCTCAAAGAAACCGCTCCCTCAAATCCCATCAAATTTGGTCCACCCTGTACGCGAGGCAAATTTATTTAATTTTATACACTGAACAAAAAATACAAAAATTAAGAAAAATCTTTAAACTATTTCATGTTTTGTGACGATTAGGATATAGGATAAATTTTGTACTGCCTCAATCCTTATTCGAATTATTGAAATAATTAATTAGCGCATAACCGGAAAATATAATTAGTGTTTCCGAAACGTATTTTATGAAAAAAAAAAAACAAATTGTGCTATAGGAACATATTTTGCGTTTATGATATGAAACTTGTGTCGAATATTCGGATTCAACAAATTTTTACCGCCCTCATTTGTTGGTCATTTTTATGTAACTAACTTTTATCAAAATATCTCAAGTTCTCAGCGAGAACTCCGAAACTCCTCTACAAATACATACTTACCCGTTATAACGGTAAAATGTAAAATATCTAAACCTACCAACAATTTCACTTTTCCTTACTCACCGCCCACCTTGTGATTTACTTGTATTTTTGGACTTGATGGGAGTGATCTGAGTCACCTCACCTAAATAATATTACATTGACTTTATTAACGTGGTTAGTGGTTACTGTAACCTTGAAGGATTGTTTACCTGCGGGTCAGTGGGTCAACATTGTACAGGGTCGTTCCTCATATACTGACACCCCACTCACAGCAATTATTTGATGAGTTATTAAAAAATTGTTACGACAAAAGATTTATGTTTTACTCTATATTTTTAGAACTCGTTAGAAAAAACAAATGAACATCGGAAATGTAATATTTCTGCATAATATTCATTTTTTTAAATGAAACACCCTGTATGAGGATCCACGTAAGACACATTTCTCTGATTGCAATGCACGTAATGTTCACAAAATAATGACAACAGGCATTGCTCTTAGCAGTTGAGACCTTATGGTTGAATCAGTCGGTGAAAGAAAAGCTAGTTTTTTACACAGGATTTACTCAATAAACTAACTCGCCTAGCACCAGGGCACCATAATTATAAATAAAAGGAGAATCTATGAATTTCTTAATGGAAGAAAAGAAGTATCTTTAAAAAACGCGGTAAATATCTCCATAAAGAGAAAGGCGGCAAACTTGAAGAAACATGTAGAGTGGGTTGCCTACCTCACGGTGCTAAGTGGCAGAACGTACTGCAACACAAAATACAGCAGAGTGCGCCAACGGCGCAGCCCGGCTTGTGGTTGTGTCATTATTTAATAATTAAAAAAATAGTAATAGAAGGTATATACGAGGAATATTTAATAATGTTATTAAGTTTATACATATTTGTTTTCGTATACGATTTATTTGAAAATTATATTTTTACTACATGTAATTTGCATTTCTGAATGAATCCTATTTTTGTGATTCACAAATCACGATTAAAAAAATTTATGATTCGTGATTGAATCGATATGAGATTTACGAATTAATCTACAAAGAGGTCTAATATCAATAAAAATAGCTTTAACATATGTAGAATAAAACACTGAATAGACAAATAATGGTAATTATGACGGGACATAAGACAAAAGGCTTTAACCTGTCTCATTTTAGTTATTGAGCCGAGCAGAGGCGCGAGAAACGGAAAGGAGGTAAAATAAAACAAATGAACTATGAAAAATGGCACATAGTATATTATGTACGTATTGTATATTACATATAGTTGATAATCATTTTTATTTTATGTCATAGTCTAGCTGTTTAAACCTAACTTAATCCTTCCTCATCACTCAATATTTTTTATCATATATACTTTTTATATAATTAAAAACACATCCGCTTTAAACGTTTATACAGGCTTAAGGTAAGCTTTACAAATTTGTCCTAATCACTTAGTAACCACATACTAATCTTAAAAGTTACAAATTGTCCGATAACTACAAAAATATATAATATAAAATGCTCGCAACACTTTTACAGAATTCGTAGGGCAACAATTACGTAACTTTTAAGAAGAGTCGCAAAAAAGTCATATATATATATTTGCACCAACACTGGTAGAAATCAAGGGAAATACATGGCTGCCAACTATCCAACAAAAAGTAAACAAAAATTAATTTGGTGCCCAAAACTTTCAGTGCTTTTTCTCGCTGCCAATTTCTTAAAATGATGTAGGCTGCCATATGGAATGAAACAAACAAACACTGGGTTGAATCATTGATCGATAAGTGAATTGCAAAGAAAATATACTATGCCGAACATTATTGCAAGTAAAAAATCTTATAAAACCGATAAATTTCATCATACAACAAAATAATACCTATTTTAATTACTTCAACCTGGTCGGTACTTTATTCAAATACCAGACATTATCCTCAGTGGCCAAATTCAACAAAAATAATATCTAATTAGTTATTGTCATCTCAGTTAAAATACATTGAATTGGTATCGCTAGCAGATTGAAATAAATAATGAAAACTAATAAGCGACATTTTAGAAACCCAATTTTTCTAATCGATAATTAAGTGATAAAATTTAAAATTTCACACATCCATTGCCATTAAATGTATGTACTGGGTTTTCATAAGATACCCATTAAGAAAAAATATATAGCACAAATAACACGCAATATAAAAATTGTATGTACATTTTCAATAAGAAACTTCGTTTATAATAGCATTTCAATGTACTTTAAAATAATTGTTTGTAAGTCATATCGAAAATGAATGAGCAGATTAGAAAACCATTAATTGTGAGACTTTCTTTTTTTAATAAAATACTTAATTAATGCGTCTCCAAAATGCTAATTAACTAGTCCATATGGCTTACGAACGAAAAACAGGAAGTGGATTACTAAATGCTTTGTCGTAGAATTTGAATAAAATAAGACCTCATTACTTTGTACAACATTTTGGTTAAAGTAATTAAGAAATCTTAACAACAAAACAAATAATATAAATATAAATTCACTACAATGCTAAAATCATAAACAATTCAAAATATTACATGTTTATCTTAAAAAAAATCTACCTAGACAAAAGTTATACTTAATTAGAAATATATAAACTTAAAATTAATTAAAAAATTGAACAAACTGTTACCAATAAAATTAAAATGATGCACTAAACTATTTAAAAAGTTGCACTAAGATGTAGCAGATTGTTTTAACTAAGAACAATTCCACTACTTGGGCAAAAAATAATTTAATTTAAAAAACTTTTTATAATCATATAAATAACTTAAGAATCCATCATGAAGAAAAAGTTTCACTTTCATTGGCATTTTCTTAGGAAAGACCTGTGGCTTTTAAATAAGTATATTGCGTAAAAAAGGAAATCATGACGAAATATGTACAAAATATAAGTAACTTTTTTTATATCCAAATGTGAATACTGGCGCACAAAACTCATACGATATTATATGTGGCTTGAGAAATTACTCGTGATTTAATAACAAACTAACGAGTGGCATATCGGACGAGAACACAATTCTTTCTGATTTAATGGCACAATTTGATGTTCACGACTGCTAACAAATAGGGTTGACAATTATCGATAACATAAGCTAGGAGCTGCACTCATTATTTGTCGATAGACCAGCTGGAATTTTTTAAATGGCTACTCTAATGTTACTTTCATTCAAATTCAAGTGTATCGTCCTCTTGTCGTAATAAATACGTTTCACTATTTCTTGTTTTATTTTGGAGATCAATCTGTTCCATGGCTTTATCAAACTAACAATTTAAAAATGGATATAAAGCAATTAACTCTAGCAGTGTTTTATACAAGTTTATTTGGATTTTAAGGTTCTTGCGGAGCTGATTTGTGGAAGAGATTTTCGGTTGATTTCTGTTTTATTTTGAATACTTGTGTTTTGACCACTTTTTTTTCTGAAGTAAAGACAAGATGTTCAAAATGTGAAAAATTCAAAATATTTAAAGCAGAAGAGAACTCGAAAACTCTTATTTAATTTGGGGCAGAACTTTGTCATTTCCAGATTGATAAATATCACACCAAAAAGAGTCGATTGTTTTAAAATTCCCCAAGAAAGTAAAAAGTATAGATATTATTGATGCTTTGGCACATATAGAGATTTAACGAAGAAAACCACTGTGGTCCTGACGGACAAAATTATTATTATTATTTTAATTTTTATTACCTATCTTAAAGGCCCCATTCTTTTTGGATGATCAAAATACGTATTCAATAAATATAATTTTGTGCTCGATCAAAGAATAAATTCTTGCAAATGTACAGCTTAAGAATTAAGGTACCAAATTTGGATACTCGTTACTAAGAAAATCCAAAAACCGTCTGTACATTCTAATTATTTACAAAAATACTACCCCTATATAAATAAAAATTTTATATTTTACAAATAGATACAAATAAATATGAATGGCATCTTTTTTACATGCATATCGTATCTTTATAAGAGAATTTTGATAATAACAAATGATCGTAGTTTACAGCATGAAACATTGTCCCTATAGATATGTTACTGAACATATTTAAGTAATAAAAAAATGGCAAATATAGAGATCAAAAACATAATACGGATTAATTATTAATACGTAATTAAGCTAATCGTTAAGTCATAATAATTAATATTACTAGAGAGTATTGTAAAGAGTAATTTGGCACAATATATGAATAACGATATATTTATCTCGATTCTCAAACCACATATAAGAAAAATACAAAGAAATAAAAACGGGCAGAGCTAAAAATAAAAAGTAAAAAACGCTAATTCGGTAATTCTAGAAAGTACGGGCTGGAATCGGAGAAATTTTAAATTTGTATAAATAGGTTCAAGTTCCATAAAATATTTGCCTTGAATTTCAGCAGGAGACTTTTTGAAATTGCCGAAAAACGATTCTTTTATTACTTCAACTCCTCCGCATCTCTTAACATTAGAAAATAAAGCTGTCTTGTCTAAAACTTTCGTATATAAAATTAAGTGGAGAGAAATAAGTAATAAAAGATAAGAATACAATTATTGTATCGCTACATAATATTCTTAAAAAAATATATAATCGTTTATGCATGATGTATGATGAACATGATGATGCCGTTTTGTACGAGTGTGTATGTACAGGTAGCAAAAAAAAAATACTATCAATGCTATTGCGGCTGACCTGGGTTGTGAGGCAAATTGGTGGGTGCGCCCTGGAATAAAGAAACTTATTTAAAATCTCACGCTTTAAATAACAACCGATTAATAGTACGATAATCTAAAAATAGACGCAAAAATTTAAGAGACTAATTAGGATGATACTGAATGTGAACTCATGCTTTGGTCCAGTCCTTCGGTAGTTTTTGTGAAAATCTTTTACAGGATTTTTTCCTAGAATTTTCTTTACAACTTTGTAACAATTTAAATATATTGATGCTATTTATCATTAACTATTAAAGTAACGTTAATTTTTCTCGCTACATAATTTGCAAGCGACTTAATTTAGAAATACGTTACGGTAACGTTTTTTAAATAAACGAACATCAGGACACAATGTAATATTTAGCTTCTTCTCCAATTAACTGAACCTGGAGTTTTATACGCGGTGAAGTAAATATAGGAATTACTGAGTAAACTGTCAAGATTAATAATTATTGAAACAAAAATCTTTAGAGCATAACGATCAATATTCTGTAACCTTAAGAAAAAGCTCAATACCAGCGTAACGTTTATTTTTATTAACATTTCACCCAACGGGATATTAAGATTCAATTCTGATATCACGAAATTTTTACTGCCAGTTACAGAATACAACAATAAAAGAATAAATAAATAAAAAAATAATTGCCTTAAACAAATTTGGTGTGGAAGTAAATGGGGAAATTGCACTTTCTGGGATGAACTGTTCTTGGCCGTTACTATTCTACAAAGCATATTAATCACATTTTAGTTTATGAGCATTACAAAACATACAAATAACAGACCACTGTTCTTTGTAAGTTTTGAAGCAACAGCTAGAAATCTCACGGTTAACGTTTACCTATAGAATTGGTCAAATTGGACGGAGCACAACAGCGAACGTTTATAACGTCAAAAAAAAGTCACGGTTTAATTTATACCAAAACTATAAACAAAGTCAACATACTAGATACTACTGAAAATGAAATTCTTGCATTTTCAGTTGTATAGTATAAATCTACGAATGACTAAAAATGAATACTTACAGGTAGAGTGGGGTAATGTGGAGCAGAGAGCATATGGTGTGGTCCTGGACCTAATTTAGGTCCATCCTCAGCTTTTTCTTCCTCCCGCCGCTTCAAACAGGCTGCTTTTGGATTTAAATTTCTTTCTGCAAACAAACAAAAATCAGTTTCTACACATTACTTAGAAATGAACCACTCACCTCTAACTTGCTGTTCTAACGTCATAATAACCTCTACAGCCATATTTAGAATACCGAGTTTTGTTTGTGGTTTGTCTGTTTTTAAATGTGCCATACACATCCTTCCTAATTCTTTAAGGGCCTCATTTATATCACGAATACGTATCCTAAAAAGTAACAATGACTCCTGTCAGCAACATTACCTATTCGCACCAAAGCGATTTTGATTTTCTCAAGCTCTAATCAAAAATAAAATTAAGACTGTATTAGTTTTATGCTGAGATTGATTTTTGGGTCTGCTACGTTTCTTCTGAAGCTTCATTAAAATATCGATAATGAAATAAAAACACTTAGTTGATTACATCGAAAATGCCCCAATAACCAGTCTCCCGGGAAGGTATTAAATGTTTATTAAAACTTTTTCGTTTTAGGTTAGGGAAATCATTATAAATCAAGAACTGTAACAACAAAATGTGACTTGCATAAAATTACGTAATTAGAATGAATATTTTTGGTGCTACGTGCTGCGCCATTTTGTTGTTACGCCATTGCGGTTAGTTACTTATGAAAACATTTTCATTTGGTAACACATTTGTATATTTCAACAAGCGTCCTGTTAACAAAAAGAAACACATACATGAATATAGGCCAAAATATACGATATTATAACCTCATGGAATTATAATGTAAATAAAATTACAAAAATTCACACCTTTCCCTCGCATTATTAGCCTGCCTCCTTTCTTTTTCCCTTTGTGCTTTGATATCTGGATCTAAGTCCCCCTCCTCCGTCTCGTCCGCACTGGAACAACTGACATAACATTTACGAAAATGTCAGGTAAGATTGTATGTGACAAATTAATAGTCAAAGGCTAAAACCGTTGGGAATCATACACCGTTTTGGCACACTTTGCGTTTTGAAAGTTTAGGTCTATGGTGTGTACGTTGTGCCATAAAAATTTTGTTTCATAGCGATATTTGACTAAATATTGAATAGAAGTTAGAAAGAAATTAATTGATATTCTTGAATACGTTTTTTTTTTTTTGTAAAACCAGTAGAGGTTGCAAAAAAATCAACACATTATGCCATGATTTGGTATGATATGTGAGCAATCAGCAACCTAATGGCTATACCTCTACCTGTCTATCATATTTTAGAATTGTAAATGAATTTGGTTTTTTTCCCTATCGCCTCGGTATGATTCCTACGATCTTAGCCAACTCAAAGTGGAAAAGGAATAGCCGGCTGAGTAGAAATTGTAACCCCTTATTTTTACGTATCCAATAAACCAATTTAAAAAGAAGATCCACCTACATAAAAGAGGTAAATACACACTTATCGTGGGGTATATAGGCCCATATTCAATGTGTCTCTGTAAGAAATTTTTGTTAATTATACATCAAAATACTACTACATGCTGGCCAAATTCGCAACAACGAATGTTACGTTAACATATTTAAAATAACCCTAGGACTTTCGTAAAAGGGCTATCACGAGAATGTACAGGGTGATCATTTGAAAATTCTACTTTTTAAACCATTTTATTTTGCTTAAAAATATACCTAGCTAGAAAAAAAAAGTTTTTGTATATGTTATGAGCCTGCATCTATCTTTAATGAATATACAGGGAGCGCCACATAGTCACATTTTTTTAAATGGATAACCCTATATATTTTTAGATATTTGGATAGCCCTTTTCATCCCCTTTATAAATACAGGGTGATTCACGAGGAAAGGGACAAAATGTTATGGTAGATAGAGTTCACTTAGGTGAATTAGAAATGACTTATTGCAAAAAGCCTGAGCCGTTTTTTTATTGAACTACAGGGTGATTTATGAATTTTGCCCAATACTTCTTAAGGTCATATCTTTTAAACTAATCACTAGAATCAGCTCGTATTGTGGGTATACAGGGTGTTTCATGAGGAACTGTACATAGTCAAATGGTAGATAGGGCCCATCAAGGTTAGTAACAAACCACTATTTAAAATCATTTTAGCCAAGTATTTAGGGTTGTACAGGGTGATTTATGAATTTTTACCAAAATTTGCCTTCGTTGCCTTTTAGAAACTAATTGTCCGATTCAATTTATTTTTGGTACACATTAAGTACTATCAAATACCAACAGTTCGCCATAATTACAAAACCAAAATTCCAGGTCCGTATTAGGAAAAATTTCATTTTATCTGTGCCCCCTAAAAAGTTCACCCTGTATATATTTTTTTTAAATCTTATTACTGTAGTTTGAAAGTACATAAACTACCAACAAAAGTGGAATACTTCGTTTTCTTGTCACACTTATAACAGATACAAAATAAACACATTAAATTTAAACATTATCTTGTTAAAATTCAAACTTTCAGTAATTCAAAGTTATTTGTCAAAGTTCCTATCAGTTTAAGTTTCTAAGTAATTATAACTATTATTAGTTAAAAATAGTATAAAATACCAACAGTTAGTCGCAATCAGACAAGACTCCAGGACCGTATTAGGAAAAATCATCATCTCGTCGATTCCTCCTAAAATTTTCACCCTGTATATCTTATTCTTAACTTTACTTGCTATAATTTAAAAGTACATAAAGTATCCAAATATCTAAAAATATACAGGGTGTTCCATTTATAAAATGTGACTATGTGGCGCTCCCTGTATATTCATTAAGATAGATGCAGACTCATAACATATACAAAAACTTGGTAAAATATGCTACAGATCTATTTTTTATTATTCTTTTTCGTATATTCTTTTTAGCTATATTTTTAAGCAAAATAAAATGGTTTAAAAAGTAGAATTTTCAAATGATCACCCTGTACACTGCTAGCCAAAAAAATTTCAACGTCCAGAATGTGTGGAAATATTTGCTTCAAGTTTTCGTCGACGGCAAGAAAAACAATCCATGACCGTACTTATTCATTCGACGTTCAATGTCGTATTATCGACACACGGTATCGTTCCATTATAAACTTTTCTCTTACCGTAATTTAATATCCTTGAAACTTTTCGAAGTGTTGATTCCTACGTTAATAAAAAATACAAAAGGCAGAGCAGGTTATCAATTTTTTTTACATAAATTATTTCCACGCATACTTGATGTTGCCATTTCTTCACTAACACGATTGGCTCATCTCTACATATTACGTAACATTTGTAATCTGAATATGGGCCTTTAATTAAATCAGGTCTTTCACTGGATTAAAGAGGGGGGGGGAGTGGGTACAAGAATGAATTATCTAGAGGGGAGAAAATAGTTCTTTTTTTAAAGTCCTGTTGTTTTAAAAGTTAATTTAGAATCGGAAAGAAAATATATTTTAATTGTTGAAAATATATCTTAATTGTCAGAAATGACGGAACAGAAACAAATTTGAGTTTCATTGCTAAAAATTACTGGTCGACTATTTCTAAAAGTGCATAAACCGTTTTCGACAGCTACACTAACAAAAATATATTTTGCTCTGTTCTCTGATCAGGTCGACGTTTTTTAAGTGAACCTTGTATAAAAAGCTCGTTTTTCAAATTTATATAAAAAATAAAATAAATAAAAAACTGATTGTGCTTTCGCTATGTGGAAATTAAAGGAGTTTCAGTGGAGACAGAAAGGAGCAAATATTTGAAGGAGATAGGGTTGTTAGTGTGTTTTTACATACCGTTCACGAACATTGTTGGCCTGTCTACGCTCTTTCTCGCGTACGGCCTTGTTGCTGGGGTCATCAATTTCATCTTCATCGGCGTTACTTGAACAACTACTTAAAACAGGGAGTTTACTTCCAATAAGGATTGTGTAGCAATAATGGCAAAAAAAATATGTAAGTAAAATTTAATTTAATTACTTATAAACACAGAAAACACACAATAAAGAAACAATAGAAAAATGACTAACAAGTACTATTTACTTTAACATTATTTTTTGCCATTATTTTGCAGAACTTATACGACACTTAAATGGTAAATACATGATTGAAATCGTGAAGAAAGAGGTAATACTTACTATCTCCTGGATCGCTTTGTAGCTTTCTGTGGAGGTCCGCTGGTGGAATTTGGTGGTTGTACTATACTTTCTACTGAGCTGGATGGTTTCGTGTCACTGTCTGGAGGTTCTTTGCGTTTTTCTAAAAAAGTTTAGCATTAGCGTTTCTACACACAAAAAATAATTGGTGCGACTTACTTGTGTTATATGTAGGTCTTTCAACTTTAACAGGGTCGGGCAGATGGGGGTCGGAAGGCGGAGGTGCTGTGTACCCGAGCTGTGTCATTTGATGTGCTGCTAAATTATTTGGAAGCTGCCCTACTAAACCTAGTTGTGATTCTGCGTGGTTCCTTAATACGTTTATCGCATCATCCAGTCTTTCTTCCATCCGAGTACCCTGCAACAGAAATAGGAGCTAGTAATACATTCCACGTTGTAGAACGTAGAGAAATGAAATACAGATAACTCAGAAGCCACATTTTTTATGGTATACATTGCAGGCAAAAATTTTTCTTTGAGGAAACATATGGTAATTCGAATTAGTCTCTCTCTCTTTATGTGTCAATCGATTTCGTGATTTGTGCCAAATTGGCACCGTTTTATAGTTTCCACAACTTGCATGCTATATAAAAAATATTACCTCCAAGCCAAAATCTAGTTCCTCGGTTTGATGCCATAACATTCTTTCTTTGATGTAGATAGTGAAAAAAAATAATAAGACAAAATAATCTTTAAAAACAAGCTATTGAAAAAAAAGTAGCAAACAAAACTTTCCAAACTTACCGTGGCCTCGGCATGGTCCCTTAAGAAACCAATAGCATCGTCTAAACGCTGTGCTTCAGGGGCGGGAGGCTTCATCACACAAAAACAAAAAAAACATGCAAAAATAAACTAACCAAAAAAAAAAAAAAATCAAACCTAATTATTATAAACTACAAATCCAATCAAAAGCAATATTATTTACAGTAATTAAAAACTAACTTCTGTGTGCATAATGCATGATCTCGCCAAACTTTGGGAAGGCTTTAAACACATTCCATTTTCGAAACTAACAGTAGTCATACAATATAAAGCACCGTAGATTTTTTCCAATGATTGATCAGTAAATGCATTCTTAGATTTATAATGCACTCATTTAATTTAGGCAAAGTACGTATACGAAAAACGCAACATTAATTACGTACAAGCGCCCAAATTCACTTTGGAATCAACCATCTGTCAGACTCATCCTTTTTACAATATAAGAGCCAATTACTGAGTGACATTTCAAAAACCACTAGTTCAAAAATAACGATAACTCACCATGTGTAATCCCTGAGGAGCGACGGTGTTATTTACAGTAACGGCTTGTGTATAGTGCGGTGAGTGGGGCGTGCTGTGGTTGGTCAACCATCCTGAGGGGGCTATCGGAGGTGGCGAACTGACAGGGGTGGATGGCGCCGAACTATAACTGCTTGCGCTAGCCTGTTCAACCGCTGGATATATCTGGAAAACAACAGGAATTTAATCGACTCCTCTAGTTTTTTTTTTGATAGAAAGCAGGACGAAAAAAATACTTACTCCTCCTAAAGCCTTATTTACAACACTATCATGGTTGGGTGGTCCGAACGGGGTGGGGTTGTTGGGCCCCGCCATGGTTGTGGCAGTCGGTGTCCCATTAGGCCTTAACGACGACATGGGCGGCAAGCCCTGGCCGGGCTCCGTTTCTGGAATGAGACCATACGCTTCGTACGTCTGGTATGAAGTTGTGTATGAGGTGGGCCACTCGCTGCCCACTGAATTGGGGGTGCCGTCGGCGCCTAGGTAATACCCCGTGCCTGTGCCAGGTGATGTGTACCTCGGCGAGTCGTGGGCAAACTCATCGGAGCCGTACTGTAAAGGAAAAAAATATATATAGTTGGAGAGGTATTTATTTAATTCCTATGGTAACTAGAATTTTTTTTTGTAGAGAATTAAATTTCGTTCAGAAACTGTTATCCTGTTAGGCAATGCAATCAGGGCGATAATCTAATAGTCTAGGAATGCAAATATGTGTCATGGATGTCATTTTTAATGCATTACCTTGTGTTCGAGCTTTGAATAAATTCTGCAACCTTAATTTAAATTAAATTACATATTATAGTATACTACGTCTGTATGCAAGGTGAGTCAACGATAAACTCCAACACTACCTTTATTATCCAGTATTGATAATACCTTAATTATCGATATTGGACTTTATCGCACCGTTGACTCACCCTGTACAGAGTGTCCCACTTATCGTGCCCACCATGGGTATCTTGGAAACGGTAAGAGATATCCATTATAATTTCTTTATTTATGAAAATATTTTGATGCGATTTTTTCATTCTAAGAGCACTTTTTGATGCAGGTTTTGAAAAAATTATAATATTTTCGTTAACTTTTTTAGATTTTGATATATTAATACCAATTTTAATTTTTAAAATACAAACCATTGGCTTGGTTAAAAACAAATTTTATTCTCTATAAAACTATATATTACAATGGTTTATTTTAAAAAATAATGTCCAAGATACCCATGGTGAGCACAATATGTGGGACACCCGATGTATCACGAGTCATTTTTTTTTTTATTAATGTACCGTTGGAATAATTACGGTGTGTATCTGTAACGAAAACTGACTACGAATCATCAATTTCAAAATCTATTTCAGTTTTATCGAGTTGGGTATATTTGTACTAAATCAACAGTTAAAAATAAGTGTCGATAGAAGTTTTTCCGCCACTGAGCAAAATTAACTCTAAATCCAAGTTATTATACGAAAGTTCTGACTCATACTATGAATTTAAGAATACAATAATTATAACATCTCCGAGAGTGACGAGATAAAAGAGTTCTAGAAATGAATCTAATTAAGTTTCATCTGTTAAAATAATTTATTTAATTATCCATATGCATCCGTTTGAATTTTCGAATTAACCTAACCCAAGCAGGGCGACGTTAAAACATTACGTACAATGCTCGATCATAAAAGCACTTTTTCACTTTTGGCCCTTGTAAATAAATCGGTTTACGAGCGTCTGTGTGTCCATGTTACGCTCTTTGTCCGCTCACTTTATTGCTCATTATCCGGGCGAAGCTTTTTTGACGCAGTGGCGTCCCCGGATAAATACCGATTCAGTAAAGCGTCTTTAGTTAAGTATCAATTATGAATTTTATTCAACAGAAATTGGTGCATTCTCAGAAACAAAAGAAAAGCGAAACGTGAAACTCAAAATTATGAAATCGGCTGAAGAAAGTACCTTAAATATAAAAAATGATTTTATAGGGAAAAACTTTTGAAAGTTTATTTGGATGTTCCACAAGGCTCTGTTGTAGAGCTTCCAATATTTTTGTCTTTTATTAATGACTCGTCTAATTTTACTGAAACGACGACGTTCCAGAGCTGCTACTTTCATTAAATGAGAGAAACCAAGACGATTTTAAATACATTTTATGGAAGGCTTTAAATCTTTGCACTGAGCTCTGAGTTCAAATATTCATTTTGTCAAATCTACTCGAGGACCAGTCCATTATTTATTTTAACAATTTTGGAAAAATAAACAGCGGCATAAACAAGAACCCACTTAAGGTTATTTTAGGGAACAGCCGTAATGTGTGTTTGTGACCGAAAGAAACGCCCTGTATATTTGTTTTATCTACAAAAGTTGCGTGAACTTGAGGATTAAATTGGGGAAAAATTAGATCGACCTTGTGAATCTGCCTAACCTCGCAGAATTTAAGTATTTTACGTGGGTCCTTGGAAACTCATACATTATTGTACCAAGTCATTACTCTTGAATAAGAATGCATGTCTCAATGTGCGAAACACGATCAGCCTTAATTTACTCCGATAAATTTATAGCTCTTACGTGACATTCGTATGTTCCATATCGCGAAGTGTATAAAATAGAATATTTAACATCTTGGCATTGGGAAGATAGTACCTACAGCCAGAATCTGGTTTATTAAGGTAGCGGTTTTATACCGGGTGCGTGACGTGAAATATGCTTTGGTATATTTTTCGTGGTATTAATTAATTAATAACAATGGGATTGCTATGATTATATAAGCTTATCATGCAATCGACAATGTACTACTGCGTAGGTTTTTTATCCGCTAATATATCTCAAATATCAACCGAGGTTCCAAGAAACCCTCCCGAAATGAGATATTTATATTTCACGGAAATTTGAATGCATTAGATAGTTATATCGGAAATGCTAACGCGCACGGTGCATTCCAGGCATTTTTTTTTACTGATTTCAACTCTCAATTTGGTCGCAGTTTGTTATTCAAAGTTAGCGACCGCTGCGGTTAGGTAAACATGCGGGAAGCGACATAAATGCCAAACGCTCGGATATTATTCTCATAAGGATTTTATCGACAGAGATTCACTTTTCTTTAATTTGGAAAAAGTTGTCATGTCAGATTTGTGCCAAAAAAATTTTTTTTTTGAACTTTAGGACCCAAATCTCAACAGCTCATCCAAACATAGGCAATATATTTTTGGAATTCAAATTTTCAAAAATATATAGGGTGTTCCGTTTAAAAAAATTGACATCTATAGCGCCCCGCTTCCACGAATAACCCCGTATATTTCAAACTAATTTTAAAATGTAGCCATTTTGGTCTCCTACAACTTCCTTATAAAGCTTATGTTTGTATTATCGACAGTAAAGGAAATATTGGACTTTTCGCACCGTTGACTCACCCTGTACATTAAAAAAACATGGTGGGTATTTCCAATTTTTTAAGAATAATAAACAAACGATCCTCATGTTTCTAGAACATTAATATTAAAATAATGAGAGAGATATATTTTAGGAAAACTAAAAGTTTTTAGTTATTGGTAGCAGATATATTACTTCAATATGTACAGGGTGGATAATTTAAGAGGGACATAAGATTTGTCTCTAGTTACAGAGAAAAACCGTAATATGTAACGTTTCAAGGATTTGATCACCAAGGCGCCAGGATCGCTTATTTAAAAAATAATTTAAAAGAAAGCCAAAATTAAAATTTTATTTTAAACAAAAAACAAATATAAAACAACTTTTAGACTACCATCTTAGTACCAATTGTTATGGAATTTTAAGTAATTTTTTGAGCAATTACATTTAACACTTCACACCCTAACGCCTACATTTTGCGATGTAAACGTCGCTGCTTAATTTGAATTATTCGAGTTTATAATAATGTTAACCTAAATTTGACTTGCGAGATAAACATAATAATTCACCTGTCCAATTAACGTCCGATTTTTACACTCGAAATTATTTACACAACCGAATTATTTTAATTCATTGTATCATTCAAAGTCATCCATCACCCAGATTATTAAACATACACCGGGGAGCAACCAATTTTTACGTCTGGCCTTAAAGTCTCGCAAGTTATGTATCAAATGAATATTTGCCTACTTTCACTCAATATGCACAATCGATTGTAGGTTCTAGAATCGTGTGCCTTAGGCTTGTTAACAGCTCGCCTGATGTTTAAGGAGTGGATAAATTGCCTCGAATGCGGCATGTAACTGCGCATGTAAAATATTTTAATTATTTTAATATACAGGGTGTCCAGATAGTGTTCCCTCGGAAGATTGTGCAAAGACGGCCAACTTTATAAGAAAACTTACAATGTTTCATCTCTGATACAACGTAAAATTATTTTCAATTACCTATACAAGGTGTCACAAAAACGAGTTGCACAAGAAAGTATAATTTGGGACACCCTGTATTATTTTGGTGCCAGTTAAGCTTCCAAATTACACTCTAAAATATTTTGCCAAATTTTCTGATAATGTATTTACTGAAAAACATTTTTGAAATAAATTATTATTATACAGGGTGTTAAGAAAAGGTAGGTCAAGCCGTTAATCACAGATTGTTTGGACGAAAATAATGCGACTTTTATAGTGTGATTTTTTATTGTGGCGCGTAGTTTTCCTTATACAGGGTGTTAAAAGTTTTAATTTTCAAAATTATTTTTATTAATAACTCAGTTATTTTTTAAGATTTTTATCAGAGATTTTGCACAGGCTTTTATCTTACGCAGGTGCGCTTTTTGGGTAATTTTGGTAAAAAAGTCAAAGATCAAACGTGGAAAAGGGAGGTTGTGGTACTCATTAACCTCCCCAACTTTTTCATGCGTACGCCTATGGTATCTAAATATTTATTTTTGGATTAAATACTTATTTCTCTAACTTTTCTTACTCTTATAAAATTTTAATTTAGGACTTGATTAACCACTAGATACTAGACATCAAAATAGACCGTTTGAGCCAAATATGCCTTAGCAAAATGTTACTCATTAGATAGCTACAGGGTGTTTAAGGTGAATTTTGTTTGAATAGCAATAATTTGAAAAAGGTTGAATATATTTTATTCAAAATTGGCAGAATTAGGTTTTTGATGATGAGAAAAAAGAATTTGTTAATGGTTTTAAGATTCCTCTTAGAGGGCTGGTTACGCACTTCAGGTTGAACAAATTCGCTCTTAATTTCCAACGTATTTTAGTTACCCCCTGTATATTTGAGATAGTTCCAGTTTGCAGTCACAGTAGATTGCAAAAGTTTAGTCTGTTCTGTAGTCGTAAATAATATCCGTGAATAATAACCCGACTTTTATTTATCGAGTGTTTCTGCTTAGCTAAGCGGGTATATCCAAGGAAATATTAAGTGGAATTGAGAAAAATGAGATTCCAGATAATATATGGCTGTATAGAAATTAATAAGGAATGCGCAGCCTACACTCTTTGTACAGAGAATATTTAATGTAGGTGCATGCATAAACGTTACAATTGTGGACGGTTTTTATACGTGACTTTTTGTTTAATAACAATTTTTCGCATATTATTACATGAATACCTAGAATTAAAAACATTATAAGTATGCGATTAAAAAATATTCAGCATCCTTGTTTTAGTGAAAAAGATGCACCAAACGGTACTGAAAATAACAATAAAGCTGGTTACTAAAACTAGTTTAACATAACAGAACACGACCTACTTCGTTGACAAGTGACGTGTAACAAGATAGTGCAAGGATAATAAATAGGCCCAGGATATAATAATAATAATTACAGCGACGTAGAATGCCCTTTGATCTACAACAATAACTACTACCTATCTGGTACATTCACGGATACATATTTGTACCCTCTACTCGTTCGAAAAAATACTTTTGTTCCAGCACCGCTTAATGTTAAAATATTTACACCCTCGTATGTTCGTTTTTTACGACGAAATTATAAAAAATCATATATCCCGCAATATTCCTTCACTCTAAAGAAGACATAAACGATGACCCGACAAAAGTGGAGCCATAAAGTCAGGCGCGGGGTAATATATTGGGGAAATATGCTGAACGGTCACTTAACCACCCCAGATAATAAATTCTCTCATATAAATTCGATACAAATATAAAGCCCGCTGACTTTTGTATAACGCCATAAAGAAAGACGGATCTATTAAATATTTTATTCCGGCTTTTCTACGGGCATGGCATTTCACGAATAAGTTTCGGCACATACCGAGAGATCAACAAAAACCCACTCGAGGGCATCTATGAATTTTCCAAGCATTTGGAATAAAAATGTGAATGCTAAAACACTATTGAATAATAAACAAAAAGAATCAAAACGACCAAGCAAAAATAAATATTCTTCTGAAACAAGGTAGGCTCGTAGGAGGCGTGGCTTCGTTTCTTTGACAGCTGTCAAAGGTTACAAATTAAAAATCAATAGAGGCGCGACAAAAAATCTGTTCACGTGCTTTTGTTTACTGATGTATGGACTTTTATAATTTCCCATACAATTTGAAAAAATGTTATACAGGGTGATTTTCTCTACAGAAATAAAAAAACATAAATTAAAAAAGTCCGGTCCTGGAATTTGAAAAGCATAATTTTTTTTGAGAATTGTATTTATTGCTAATAACAATTATTATAATTAATATTACAGAGGTACGTAATTTGTTTCTGTTAGAATACCTCCCGTGCCGTTTTATTCGGATATTATATTGATGTTGGATGAAGTCCAATAAATTTTATTGTGTGTGTATGTAAATATTTCTGTTCAGTATATCAGTCGTAAAATACCTACTTTTGATAGAAAAATAAGCATTTTAAACATTATTTTGCATGCTCTGCAAACATTTCAATCCACTGAAGTATGTACGTACACGCTTCGCTCTGTAAGTACATCGCTGGGAAATAAAATTAGAAAGATATTAAGGTTAGTGTGTAAATAAAGGAATATTCAAACATTAATAAATCGCCGAGAAGGAACATTAAAGGGATCAATATAGTTCTCTCTTGATGAAATTGGTGCGACCGGAGTTTTTTTTTTGTAGAAGAGTTTCCGGGCGTTAATTATTTTGAATTCTTGACATTTCGACCGTCTTGTGGTCTTCTTCAACAGGGAGATCACAAGATAATAATCTGCAATAATTGTAAAATTATAGGCATTCCGAAAAATATAATTAAAATAATTAAATACCAAGAAATGTAAACAAATATTTTGGACACCCGGTCTAATAATAATTTATTTCAAAAACGGTTTTCAGTAAATACATCATTATCAAATTACATCCTACAATTAAAAAAAAAACTATTATTAAACCGCGGAGATATGGCAGTCAAAAAAATGTTTGGAAATTGACAAAAAAAACACAGGAAAAAAATTAAACTTGGCAACGCTGCATCCGATTGGCAACATATTTTAGGGTGTAATACAGGACCGTTGGAGGCTTAACTGGCGCCAAAAAAATACAGGGTGTTCCATTAAAAAATATATACTTTCTTGTGTAACTCGTTTTTGTGACACCTTGTATAATTGAAAATAATTTTACATTGTAGTAGAGATGAAACATTCATATGTGTATTGTGTATTGTTGTTTTACGCTAGATTTTAAACATGCGTGCAACCTAAATACCATTTTTCGTTGGATATTTATGGAAATAAGTGAAGTTGCGCTATTTTCATTAATCATGAATCAGCTTAATGTAAACCTCTCTCGGTTGATTATTTTCATAAACACCATCCTATCTGTCACGTCGTTAGAAAATTTGAATACAATGCGTCTCTTCTATCTCAATACCTTTTTTGGCAATTGTTTACAGTTACATTAATAACATACACAAATACAGTTTAATGCCAAGCGCCATTTGATGCAACCAGAATCTGTATCTGCCTCCGCATGCAAGGAGTGCAGGATTTTACAGCTACAGGGGGGCTTTAACAGATTTTATGGTGGAAAGAAAACAAACAAGCCACGTTTAAAGGGTTAATACCAGCAAAACACAAATCATTGAATGCGATAAGCTAACAGTGAAGGACCTATTTTTAATTACAAGAAACTACTCTACGCACTTAAAAACAAAAGTGCTACAAACGGATCCATCTACTGGCATCTATTGCTGTTTATTTAAATATTTTTTTATAACTTAGATTTAAAATTGATTTTTTACTAAGAAATATCGTTATTTTCAATTAAATTGAGTCTACAGGTCACAAATTCATATACATGTATAAAGACTCGCACAATTTTAGTTTTCAATCTTTACTTTACAAATACATCAAATGTAATTTTGACCCCCAAAATAATTATTAAATGGCATTTTCATCAAGTTGAGAGAAATTTTGACAGCTGTCAAAGGTTACAACTTATTCAATTATGGAACTAGAAAGTTTTAAAACATTTTATATCTCTTCTTCTATGAAAACTTGCATTATTTTCAACATTACGAAAGACACACTTGGTTTTGGCAGCTGTCAAAAATAAAAAAAAGGAAATAAAAAGTCTACTTAAGCAGATCAATTGCGAATTTGTAAAGTAAAGATTTACTACTAAAATTATGCGAATCTTTATACAGGGTGTCCCAAAATAATGGGCCAAAAATATACTGGACATACTAGAGATTAAAATAGACCGTTTGAGCCAAATATACCCGCTGGTACCTGCTATATTTATGACGTTTGCCCCAAAATTGTGAAAGGGGCACTAAATTTGAATAGAAAAAAATATTAAAAAAATTAATGTGAAGGGAATAAAGCCCATATCATAGAGATATTTAAAAAAAAAATGACCAAAAGTGTTTTTAATATTGCATACACAATAAACAAATTATTGCATTAATTTATAACAATAAGGATAATGCATTAATTTAGTACTATCGGACATAGTGGTCAAACTTTAAAGAGGACGCGTAAGGAAAGGAGATGATACATACGCATCATATTATCCCACTCACATGCCGTGTTAATAAAATAAAAACATACTGTCAATAACTTTATGATTCTATTTACCATCTTATTAAACAGCTCAATTTTTAATTATTAATAACTGTGGCAATTAAAGAAACAGTCTTATTTTTAACAGTAATTATTTGCCTTTCTCCCTATCTATACAAACAATTTTTCAATCTATATTCTATTAATAATTATCGAGAAAAGTCGGCGTTCATAACATGACTATCTCATAAGTATTATGTAATATTTAATTCTATTATAAGTAACCAATGGAACAGCAGAATTGGAGGAACGATTAAATTAAAATAGAATCAGGAATTTGGACCGATTATTTTTTTACTTGCGGCGAAAGATATAACGAACAAAGCGAAGCTGCTGCTTTTACACTAAAATAGTATAGTGAAGGATATAAGTACAATACCATCCGTGCACCGGTTTCTGGCTGTTGGCCTTCACCAGCACGGAGCTGGCGCATACTCGCGTATATATACACGCGAATGCTTTTTAGATCGGGAATATTATCAATTTTTGGGATAGAGGAAGTAGTATTTGTATATTCGGTTCTATTTTGTTATATTATTTTTTTAATATTATAATGCTTGGACGCTTATTTAATGTCAAATATAAGTGTTTTAAGCACAGGCCTACGTATGTGATAAATGTATGTGAAGTAGGCTGCAGCTATAACGATCAATGAATATATCAAAGAAACGACAGCCGCGATGATTACGACTAGGAGGCAAATTAGAAAATTAAATTATTCCGCAGGTCTCAGCGAAACCAGTTTCCTGGATAGATTACAATGTGGGACATGTCACAGTAAAAGAATAACCAGTTTATTCAAAAATATATATTCTAATGAAGTCGCTTTAATAGCCGCCTGTCTTAATGGATCGTGTGCCACTATTTCGTCTTTGCCCATTGATGGAAGGTGAATTTATTATTAACTGGTAATTTTTTATTCAACATATTTGGTTAGACACTTCTGCGTAAATTTTACGTTAATATTGTTGAGATGTTGGACGTAAAAATCATTGAAACCACTTTAGAATACAATAATTGTCGAATCTGATAAAACAACTACTTTTCATAACTACGTGTTATAAAACATTGAATTACATAAGAGAATTCATAGCGTCCAAAGCAAAAAAATATTGAAATTAAAAATATTTAACTTAAGGTGCACTTGATCCTGTAGTTCGCCCCGTATATTCGAAAATAATTACCGGTTACAGATTCGTTTATTTAATTTACTTACATTTTTAAATCAAATTTCTAGCTATCATAGAACTTATAGGAGATATCGAAGTCGGACGCACTATGCCTCACCCTGTATAAGTAGTCTTATACAGGATGGGCTTTAAAAACGTATAAATCTGTAGATGTCTCTTGACACTTTTCTTCGGTTATTTTTAATGAAAATGTTTTGGAACTGCTGGTTATAATGACCACCAGCAGTTCCAAAACATTTTCACCAATTTTTTTTGAAAATAAAGAACGACCTTATATAGGCAAGAAATTGATATCTGGAATTTTTAAATATTAAAAACAAAGTGTGATAAATAGTAAGGAAGTTCTGGCCAAAAGAAAAATTGGCCATAAGTAGTTTATCACCCTGTATCTCAGTAATTAAGCGCAACAGACAAATTTCTATACCCACTAGTGAATAGTCAAGGGATCCTCTATCATCCTTAGAAGTATATACAGTTCGTCGAAACACCCTGTATATGCAACTACTTGACTTTCCCATTTAAAATTATTGTAGCAGTCGGTCATGGCCTACTCGATATTTTTACTCCTTGCGTCTCAAAGCTGGCGGTATTTTTGAATATGTTGCGAGGTTCGAGCAACTTTTCGTTAAATCATCCAGCAATTTTATTTCTGAATATTTTGTGTGACAATAGGTGCAATACTAACCTAAATATACTTAAAATTCGATAATGGTGAAGATAAACTCTGTTTTGCAGGATTGGAACTGTGCAATTTCAGATAAAACTTGTATCTTAACCTTTAATGCTCGCATTAAATGTATTTCCAGAAACGAGTTGTCAGCAAGGTTTAGATAATATATTAAAGATGCGAGTATACTTTATTTTATTTTAGAGATGATACTCGGTTAAAATACAGAAATCAGACAACGGTGTGCTTTGGCCTCGCTGATTGTTACTATTTTTATTAAACAAATGAAAACTGGTGGAAATATTAACTAACAAATATCAGACCCCTTGTTAATAGGATAAACTGGAACCGAGTTCCTACAAAAATTACCCCAAGAAACTAAACGATCAAAACAAAGCGGACTCAGGTCTGAAAAATAGCTGGATTACAAATCACATATTTTAACTGGAATAATTTTTGTGAAACAATTTTAAGTATCACCACCGAACAAACAGGAAAATACAGTGATTGGATAGAACTCACCCCACTATCGGGATTGGCAAATTGCGCGTACTTCCAAGGCAACTGCCCACCCATGTAAGAATGTCTTTGAAACTCCATATTGAACATCAACGTCTCGACGCTGATACCGGCGCCTCCGTTGGCATCGTTAAGAGAAAAAAAACTACTTCGTCCTCTTCATCGGAAATTACCACTCGCCAAAGATAATGTCGGTAACAGCAAGTCTAGCTTGGTTGCAATAAAACGTGTTAACAATCACCAAGATGCAGCGAAACTAGTTGTCCTTCGACGCTAATTGCTCATTCAATAAATCAGCAATTAAAACACAAAGACTAGGAAATCAGGTAGGCATTCGCCGGTTCTCCGTAGGAAGAAACCTTTCCTATGGGGGCACCACACTAGCACTTGCACAGTTCACTATATGTCGTTTGTGACGTTATGTTATATGAATATGTAATAATAAACCGACTCTCTGGGTGCGCCCCCACTCCCCGCAAACGTTGGCCGACGGCTTCATCGAAAGCGCGAGACTGCTTGGCACTCCGCTACTATCGCCATTGGAGTCCGTCCGGCAGGACGCGGGGATCCTACTCCGTCCAATACCCACATACAGGACGAAGTGTATCTATATTGTCAAATTTGTTTCTTTTGCACAACAATGTTACACTTTTTACGGCAAAAAAATGACACCATGGTAGAGCACATACAAAACTTGGTGCTTGGGTTCTACTTCAGCAATGGGTGAAAGACAGTTTGGAGGAAGTTAGTTTCTTACGTCACGGAAAAGGCCCCTAAGTTTGACACAAGCCATAACATTGAGCAGACTTGCACCCATTTATCTATTGCCTTACGCCCAAGAACCCCAGGAAGTCAGTGATTCTTTAACAATTTTGGTAACTAACTCTTCAATGATATCTTGTTCTCTGACAGAACCCTTTTCTATTTATTAGTGTCATCAATAAGAGAAAAATTATTGGCTCAATATGGACAATGGTTCATGAAGGGATTCTAATCCCCTTTGTTGTTCAGTTTGAAGCCAAAAGGCAACAAGATTACATCAATCTTGTGCCTTAATGATGTTTAGTGGGACGCCCATGGTCGCTACCGAGCTATTTCAGCCCGCAATGACAATGGCGGACATCGGTATGTTTCTCTGTTTGTGTTATCAAAGCAGTTTGACTAAAATACGTCAATCGAGATTCGTTATAAAGTTGCCATTCGCTACTATAAATAAACGTTTGGATGTTCTGCTTATTTTTTCTCGGTAAAGAAAATAAATCCTGACCTTAAAGTCGGATGATTTTGAACTTTGTTAAATTAGTCAATTAGTCTTGTGATAGATGATTGGTTTACTATTCGTTTCAAACAAGCTTTTATTAGGGAGATTTTTCATTGAAATTTGATAAACTGATATCGCCAATACTGTGTTTTGTAGAGTCTATAATCAACGAAAACGATTAATAGGGAACATGCTCATATTTTAATATCAATAAAATTAGATTCTCTATTTGTTTTAATAAAACCATTGATTATTAATTTTTTTGAAATATATTGTTGGTGGCATAAAATCGGATTTGAATAATGCTATTCCGGCAAAACGGGTTTGACGTCACGACCGCCATGTTATGACGTCACTCTATTTGTTTACTTTTTTGACATTGACAACAGCGGTGTCAAAGCGACAAGAGCGTGATTGTTTACTGCTCGTTTACTGTTTATTACTCGTAAAATCGTTTTAACTTTTGATTTAGTATGGAAAAACCTGATTTAAAGTGCTCTAAATACTGCTTAGTGCCACAATGTGAATCAAATCTATTAAAACACCGGAAAAAGTATTTATTTCATTGCCAGTGGGATCAAGTGCTAAACTGAAAGAAAAAAAAAATTGTGGTAGCGAGCTATGAGACGAAATGAAAATGCGAGATGTCTGAAACTAGAGGATATGTTAATTTGATTGTGAAGACCATTTCAATGTAATTATTTACCTAATAATAAAAAATAAGAAAATATCGAAGTAAGATTGGGTTGGCTTTTGTATCCAAATTACTATTATATTATACCGGGTGTAAATGAAATTAGGCTCAACCCTATAACTTTTTTGTATTTTCAGATATCATTTTGAAATTTTGGTAGTTGCAATAACAAGTAAATTTGAATTAATGCATGTTAATAAAATAATTCTAGCACTTCCGGTTTCACCGGAAATGACCGTAACATCTATTTTTTAAATGGAACACCCTGTATATTTTACATTTTTAGATTCAGGGATTTATTCTGCATACGATGGTATCAACTTCGAGGAAGATACATAACCTCAAACATTTTTTAGGATAATTTAAGTTGGCATCTAGGGAGCCATGACTGCTGAAAAACTTTTCTTTTTGAGTCATTGAGTATTGGAAAAATAAAATGGTGATATTTAGTGAGCTAACGTTGCTCTTATAGCCATTTAAACATCTCGGAAATGGTTTTTTCGATATAAGTACATTTCGATACCAAGCACTTCACCATCAGTTCATAAATAACTTACAAAAGATACTTTATGACCTTGGTTCAAATTTATTTTAGTGAGCTCTGACTAAGTTAAAACATTTTGATATGAAATTAATCGGGAATGCCTTGAAAATAAAACAAATTTATTAAACTAAAATAAATTTGAACTAAGGTCATAAAGTATCTTTTGTAAGTTATTTATGAACTAATGGTGAAGTGTTTGTTATCGAAATGTAGGTAAAGAAAATCTCTATTAAAATACCATGGTAATGAGGTATAATGGTTCCATTTAAAAAAAATTCTTAAATCGAAAAAACCATTTCCGAGATGTTTAAATGGCTATAAAAGCAAAGTTGGCGCACTTAATATCACGATTTTATTTTTCCAATAATCAACGGCTCAGAAAGAAAAGTTTTCAGCAGTCATGGCTCCCTAGATGCCAACTTAAATTATCCTAAAAAAATGTTTGAGGTTATGTTCCTTCCTCGAAGTTGATACCATCGTATGCAGAATAAATCCCTGAATCAAAAAATGTAAAAATATACAGGGTGTTCCGTTTAAAAAACAGATGTTACGGTCATTTCCGGTGAAACCGGAAGTGCTAGAATTATTTTATTAACATGCATTAATCCAAATTTACTTGTTATTGCAACTACCAAAATTTCAAAATGATATCTGAAAAAACAAAAAAGTTATAGGGTTGAGCCTAATATCATTTACACCCGGTATAATATAATAGTAATTTGGATACAAAAGCCAACCCAATGTTACTTCGATATTTTCTTACTTATCCTTGAGTGGCATTGGATGCGCAGTATACAGTGTGTCCCCGGATCGGCGCATGAATAGGTGAAATAGGCGGAACATTTTTTAATTTTCATCTTCTGGGGTTCAGCCCTGCTTGGATAAAAACTAATTTGTGCTATAATTTTAATTTCTAAAGATCAAGCATACCTTGGAAATTTACAAAAAAGTTAATAGGTATAAATAAAATTCGCACAAACCAAAAACATACCTACATACGCAAACCCTATTCCATTCAATTGTAAGTTATGTTAACGTCTCGTGAGTTACGTAATTTTTTTCGTTCCATAATCCCGTCAGATTTTTCAACACGAACAATACTAATATTATTAATAGACGTTTTGTAACGGCGCGCATACATTTATGTGGCTTTTGTCACTCTGCGTAGGTATCGCTACGTGGCTTTCTAATCATTTTTATTCCACCTATTATGGGAAAATTATATATGTATATGCTTACAATAAATGAGCAATAAGTACGCAATATATTGTTGTATCCATTCGACGGAGGACGGAGTCAAACATTATAAGTATTATAGAATATTGCAATTTAATACCGTACGTATTTGTAAACTCGACCAGCTAGTCTGCGACTGTTACAACACTATTTCGAGTCGTCCGGTAATTTAGAATTAAGAAAAATCGTGGTGCAAATAAGTACAAACTGAAGTATACTACTTCTATTTAAATCGGCCATCTGAATATCAAAAGCATCAACAAACACGTTTGCAATGTATCAAATTATCTCGACATTTAACCACTTCATCCCATTACGTTATCGAGGCTGAAACAATTTCTCCAAATTAATTTTTATTATATTCTCTTCTAATTATAGGCTTACCGCTATTCTGCTTGTGGCTGGCTATTATCATATAGATTTACTAAAACGAAATACTTTTCGCGTTTATATATTTTTTCACGCTAAACAGTAATCATCATTATAACAGGATTTTATATTACCTATTTTATAATATCGTAGGTAGGTACATATGGTATGGTATGGATATCGGGCGCGTATAATAAACATTTTTATTTTATAATTAAATTACATTTTAAACGCGGCAAGCCGTCTCGAATTATAATTGCAAACTTACACAGATCTATATAGGATGCGGCCGAACTACTACGGGAAATTCCACAAGAAACTGATTTTCATTTTTTCTTTATAACTCCTTTATTAACGAAAATATTGTTTTTCCTTTCTTAGAGTACATTTTGAAAAAATTATAATATTTTTGTAAACTCTTTTAGATTTTGAGATATTAAAAAGTGCTCTACGAATGAAAAAGCCGCCTTGAAATATTTTCATAAATAAAGAAGTTATAATGGAAAAATGTAAATGCCAAAAATCAGCTTTTTGCCTATGAAACATAAACGAGCAACGAGCTGATATTACTGCTCTTTTGGTGTCATTTATCCTACCTTGTATCTCTTACCGTTTCCAAGATACTCATGGTGGGCACGATAAGTGGGACACCCTGTATACATATATTAGTTTTGGCTCTTTCCATGTGAAATTAACCGATTTAAAACCGAGTACCAGTTACCGTTATACACGGGGCGTTGCAAAATCGCCATATATGTATACGTATAGTCCATTCCAGATGTTCTTAAATTAGGCACTCAGAAATAAAAAATAACATGGACTCTAAAAATTCTTTTCAAAATAGAAATGTCACTTATGTGACATTGTTGAATTCAGAAAATTATACAGATTCGAAAGATGTAATAATATACAGGGTGTTCTATTTAAAAAACCCAATTCATGTATACGTCAAAAAGTGACGTTTGATACGTGCACACAAGCTTGTTACTTGATATTAAATAAACTACTTTTTTGTATTTCCATCTGCATAAAACACTCCGTATACACTAATCGCGAGTGATTGTTTTTAAAGTGCAGGGCAAATACCGATACCAATGAGCAATACCTCGCAATAAAATGTAAATTGCTCGATCTTTTGAAAAATGACTCAGTATAGCAGATTTTGAACAATAGTAGGAAAGTTTAAAAATACGCCGCCATACGCGGCGAACAAGGTAACGAAACGCAAGCCATACCTGTCTTACATTAATTAGCCGTCTAAGGCAAAAGCGGTTTGAAAAATTATTCATTCGATAAGTATATGGAATATCTTGGAAAACAAAGATATCCACTTAAAGCAATTAGCGCAGAGTTGCCTTAATGGTTGAAAACATACGGGTTAACGCTGACGTACCGCCATTTTATTGAGCGTTATCGCATAAAAAGAGAATTAATTAGGGAAAAATATCGAACAAGAGGCCAAACAGAATTAACAGTTAGTTACTAATACGGACACAAATAATCAACGAATATTTATTTATTATCCTCTAATCCACAATAAACCTTCCACAGTTCTATATTTTTATATTTCCTCCAGCATTTCGACTAATAATTGTCTTGGATATTCCAATCTCGATAAAGGAGATCCCTGTGGAACACTTTAATCGGTAGGCCGTTGAAAATCCGATACCTGAAAAAAAGTTATTCTTTGTTTTATGCTTAGAATTTGATTTTACATATGACAATTCATTTTGGCAATCCAGTTACCAAACACCCTGTATACTCAAAAATTGACTTCAAAGTGAAGCTGAAAGGAACTGAGGAACTTTATGATTTAAAATTATTGACCTGACAAATAGTATTACAAATTTTCCAATTTCCAATCCAAGCAAATTATAATGTTTTATCTTCCATTCCCCATTTCGCCAAATTCAATCGCTTGTAAAAAAATCAATAAAGGTGCGACAAAAAATCTGTTCGCATGCTTTTGTTTACTGATGTATGGACTTTTATAATTTCCCATATAATTTGATAAAAATATTATATTTCAAGATAGAAATAAAAAAACCTGAGATAAAAAAGTCCGGTCCTGGAATTTTTATATATTAAAAACGGCATTATATCAACTGTGATACGTACACAAATTGCATAAAATTTGAATAAATTGTGATAAAATAGTAAGGAAGTTCTGCCAAAAGAAATATTGGCCATAAGTAGTTTATCACCCTGTATCTTAGTAATTAAGCGCAACAGACAAATTTCTATAGCCATGCGTGAACAGTCAAGGGCCTCAGGGTCCATCCTTAGAAGTATGTACAGTTTCTCATGACTCACCCTGTATATAGGTAAAAACGAAAATGAAAATTAGTCAATTAGTCACGCAATTAATGAATGAAAAAATAGGAATGCACGCGAAATCTGAAAAATTCGCCAGATAAGATAATTAACGAAAATGCCGACCTTGCTGCGAAAACTGCGGGTTATGTTTAGTTTTTTAGTTGCACGAACCTAGGCCTTAATAACCAAAACGTACAGGGCCGTAATCAAACGAACTGTTATAATTAAATATGGTTTTAGTGTAACGGAACGTTGAGAAATAAGCAATATATCTCTGATTTTGTATAACAATACAAATTGCTGTCCAAAATTGTTATGCCAGGACCGTATTTAAAAATTTGAAGTTGACGGTGCTGAGGCGTGCGGAGCAGCCTTGACGAAAGTACTCTTGGATTTTTAATAAATTCAATAACAGCCAAAATAATCTGAAAAATTAAAAATAAAAAACGAAAATATTTCTCCGAAGTTCCAACCTGTTATCAAAGTCTAGTCTAAAGTTTTAACAATCATCTATGCGGCGCGAGAAAGAGAGAGAGGTATTAAAACAGCGAAACAAAGAAAACAAACCATATTAGTGGGAACTAATCCAGGAATTTACTAAATCCTTGAGCAACTGCATATCTTTGGTATGATTTAATAAGTAAATAATGAAGTAAATAAGTAAGGCAGCATGGGCGTCTCGGTGTAGGATTATTATTACGATATTATTGCGTGCAAGGTATTTTTGCATACGTTTATTGCATGTCAATAAAGTGGCGCGCCATTGTGCAAACATGTTCAGTATAAAAGTCATATATAAGCCAAGCGCGAATGGCGTACCCCAAGGGACAAATGCGAGCCCACTTTTGCGCCGGATTAGTTATAAATGACTTTCAAATGGGCAAGTAGAAGCCCTGTGCGTGCGTCGTCGGTCACACATATTTATCTGCACTGTCTGCTTTCGGTGAATAGACTAGACAACTTTATTCAACGCCTATCTGGTACATACAACCTTATATGTTTTTAACTTCTATATTTTGCTGTGGTTTGCATGTAGACCTCGTACGATTTTCCTGGCAAGTCGCGCCTCCTGCCGTGTCGCGTGGGCGCCCATGTGCGCCAAGTTAGAAAAACGGTAGACTTCTCGGCACCTGCACTGAATCATAGATAAAAATTGTGCTCTATCAGCAGGTTAGACGTATCAAGTCAAGATATTTATTGATGTCTATGGGTTCGTTAATATCTTTAGTTTATCGACGCGAAATATTGCAAAAATCTGTTGTTATTTATTCATTTTTAGTTGATGATTTAACGTTTGTTTGTTGTCGGAATAGCGCACTGGGCAACATTGAAACAAAGGGATTATTTCTCTTCAGATATGAAGAACAAAGCATTGGAAAAGTCTACATTGTTCATGTCATTTTTGGTTTCATCAAAAAAACTTTCGTTATCAAGTAGCCTTGGAAAAAAAATTTTTGGAGTTAGATCCGGATACCTTGGTGGCCATTTTAGCCTTCTCCTTCTTCCAATCTACCTATCCGGTAAAGAGATTTATACATATACAATAACAGTAGCCTGTTAAATAAGTACCTAAAAACGCTGCATTAACAACGATGTCGTGTGGAATTTTTTGGCTGGGCTGGGATGTGTGCATGGGGGTGCAAACACCGATTATGCTCTTACACATTTTTGCATGTTACAACATTCGAAACAGATATCTCCAAATCTCATGTGCTCGATTCCCATATACATTACTAACGCAAAAATTAAGTTCTTCATTGCATGCGTCGAAAATACTACAGTTTTATCGATACGTTTACTTACAAAGACCTACTTTGGAGCTTCGATTGTGGCAATTATTCAACGATATCTAGATTGCTATAATTTCTAACGTCGGCGTCGTTGGAATTAATTGAACCTGAATGAAATACTAGTGGAAAAGGCAAAGTATCATATGCAGGGCGTTGCAAAATTGATTGATCATAAAAACCATCTTGACACAAAAATAATCAAATCTAGCTGCAGTCAAGTACTTCGATTGGCCCAAATGGTCAGTTGGGTCTTCTGATTTGACACCCCTCGACTTAATTTTATCAAACCCCATGGTAGTCAAAAATAACTATTAATTGACATACTTTTAAACCGCAAAAGAAAAAATAATACCATTACCACCTAAAATGACTATACTGCTAATTTTTGGCAAGGAAAATTATCGGTTGTGATAAAGTTTATTAATATTTATACTTAAATACAATAAATACTGTTGCATTCCGAAATACGTCATTAAAATATCTAATCTTAAGTGTACGCCGTGATTTGTTTTTATTGATTTTTTTTTAATTTTCAGTTAGATAAATGGGAAAGATCCAATTAACTTCAGCAAAGGCAGATGGCAGCCATGGTCCGAAACCAGTAAATTAATATAAATACTGGTTGATTATTCGGACTCAAGAGGAGGTAGTAAGTATGTCATTAATTTCTGTTGTACATCATTTGGCAATGTTTGTTGTGTTTAAGATGTTATGTTATAATTATGTAAATTTGGAAATAATCATTAAAAAGGGTAATTATATATGGTAATCTAATAAAGCTGCCCCAGTTCCTTCTTTTTTGAAAACAAATAATATCCACTCGTCAAAATAATGTGCAAGCCTTTCCCCGCATAAATAACACGTTTCTAATATAAAACCATTACTATCTGATACAGGACGTCTTCGAAAATAGTGCACTTATTAACGACGCTGATGAACATATTTGCAACAAATAATTTTTTCATTTTACGTATAAAAAATTAGAATTTTAAAGTGAAGTAATTGGGAAGTTGATTTTTTTTGTTTTTTGTTTTATATGTATATGCAAATGATTCGAAAACAGAAAAAATTAGCAAAATCGAAGCTTGTGTAGCGATGCACTCGAAATGCATCAAAAATGCAGAAATAAATAAACACCTGGATTATTCTAGAAGGCATACCTGTAGGTATATAAAAGCCAAAATGGTCTACTAGAGTCAGTTGAATACTGAAGAGTGAACTGAACAGAACAGAAAAGGATCATTGACTATTTTTGTCGAATGGAACAAGACCGATTTAATCAAATAAGCATGCGTCAGAATTATTTAAACAAACAAACAACGCGGTTGTATTTTCGAAAGCTAAACGTCACGCATAGTATATTTAAATCCAAAAGTTGTGTACACAACGCACTTAAAAGCTACCTTGATTATTTTCAATCGGGAGCAAATGATCACGAAAATTATGTATGAAAACAGTTCTGGGTCTACTGTTTATAATTATTAATGATATTAAATAGTCTATTTTTATTTACGAGTTTAAATATAAAGCCATTAATCAAACTCCAAATAAACACAGACCGAATAGTTGTAAAAACAAGCAATTAATATCGTGTAAAGTGAGGAGAAGAGTACGTACTAAACGAATGTAATGTCTGCCCGGGTTAGTAAAAGTAGTTAGTATCCTACACTTTCGGATACACTGAAAAGAACCTCGCACAAAAGCTCGGCCGAGTCGATGATCCCTATCGGGTTCAGTAAAGTAATGCACAAAACAATACATCCGGCTGGTTTCAGGTTACCGTACGGCGACGCCGCCGTCCGTAAGACAAAGAATTCTCTAGGATTTCGTTGGACGAAAGAAGAGATGCCATAAAAATGTCGAACCAAGTGGATATACAGTGAGTGGAAAAAGTGACAAGGCTTAAAGCCTCCCACCTCCCACTATAGAAAAATTGCCTCAATTAAAGTTTTTCACCACCACCACTTTTTGGAAAAGGGCCTATAATCGAATTATGTTTTTAAATTCATTTTCATTTTCTGTTATTATAATTAGTAACTAAAGGCGGACTTATGCAGCCGACTGTTTATGCAAATAAATTAATTTTTCATTTTCACCACCCTTATCTCTCTCTCTCTCTCTCTCTTGATTGAATATCTCTGGAATACATATATCACACTCTTATATCACCTAAGCTTTAATTAAAACGGCAACACTGCCGACCGGACAGGCGTGAGTGCACCGAAAGTTTGCCCAGCGGCGCCGGAATTACATTTGAACCGCGAAACTTACAAAAAAAAAATTCGGATTCATATTACCCAACAAAATATATGATCCCCACTTAAAGAATTTAAAAAAAAAAATAATTAAAAGTTTCTATTACAGAAATGCTACTATTCTCTATCAGAATTTTACAAACAAAAATTTAAAAACAAAAGAAAAATACCTACTTGGACTTTTTTAAGATGGCAGCTTGAGCGCACATTTTTTTTTTGGTGAATTTATAGAATTTCGTTCAGTATTTATGTTTGTATAAAAAAAAATCTATCTTTGGGTCCTCCATAAATTTCCCGCACAGTAGCAAGGACGAGGAGATCGTTTCCTCCAACTAAGTACTTACCGAGGGGGAGTGTGCCGCTTGTTAAAATTGATTCCGTTAAGATAATTGAGTTGTCTGTTATGGCAAATCACCCGGAGCGGTGGTCCGAGAGACCGAGGGATTCCGGTAAATGGCCCACTTAGCCGTTTAGTCGACGCTGCCGGGATGCACGGTTTATTTGTTTACCGGCAAGGATACGCAGGCAGGGGCGCGCCGAGGGCGACACCGACACGTGTTATAATACAGCGTGTGTAAAAAGTATTGAAACATGACCATAACTTTTAAAATATTGATTGTATAAAAAAACCCTTGGACAGGTCGATTTTTATTTTTAAATACGCAACTTTTGGTACGATTTATAATTTCTAGTTCTACACACCCCCTCCCCCAGCCACCCCAACTTTTTTTTTTCAAATGGCAACCTACCCTTTGTGATACCTCAAAGGAAAGGTATTTTAATAGACTATTCAACGCTGTAAAGAAATCCGAAATCTATAACAATAGACCAAATAATCTGGAGGATCTAAAGGATAGAATACGGGAGGAGATTGGTCGAATACCCCAAACGGCATTCGAAAACTGTTTACAAAACTTTGAACAGCGACTTGTACAGTGCCTAGCTGTTAACGGAACTCAGTTTGACCATCTTATTAGATAATTTGGTAATTTTTTTCAGTAATAAAGTTTTACTAAACTTTCCTTTTTCTAAAAAAAAATATATTTCATGCGTTTGGGAAGCCAATTGCATCGACGGATTTCGGATTTCTTTACAGCGTTGAATAGTCTATTAAAATACCTTTCTTTTGGGGTATCACAAAGGGTAGGTTGCTATTTGAAAAAAAAAAGTTGGGGTGGCTGGGGGAGGGGGTGTGTAGAACTAGAAATTATAAACCGTACCAAAAGTTGCGTAATTGAAAATAAAAATCGACCTGTCCAAGGGTTTTTTTATACAATCAATATTTTAAAAGTTATGGTCATGTTTCAATACTTTTTACACACGCTGTATATAAAAAAATTTTAAACCAAGATTTTATTTCATACCGTCACGCTTATTTCTTTTTTTCACCCTTGACAATAATGACATTCGTAATGGGGTAGTTACCCCCCCCCCCCCTAAAGTTCTCTTAGCCGTCGAATTTTAAATATTTGGGAAACAAATTGCGAAGTAAAAGTAGTACTTGTAGTAGTGCATTTTTTAAGCCGAATGGCATCCGAAGAAATTCATACTGACCGTTATTAACTGTAATTGCGGTTTTTTCTATATTATTCGGGTCCATTTCGATCTGATGAGAACCTTGAGTGTTGAGAAATACGTCCATTTACTATATATCTTCGATTCTATGTAGAGGATGTGTCCTCTATTGTCTCTTCGTCAACACGAAAATATGTGACCCGATTAGATCTCGGCATGTTGATGATCAAATTTAACTGGGCAATTAATTTCTTTTATTGGCCCGCAATTAATCTACGCAGAATCCATCTAAGTTTGTCTACAAATTTTCCAAGCTGATTGTGCGTAGAATGTCAGGCGTAAAACCGTGCGAGATCTTTATAATAATTGAAAATTTACAGGGTAAGTCTCTTAAAATTGACGCCTCCGTTATCTCCCTTATCCTATGCCGATTTAACTCATTCAAAAAAGAAGTGGACACAATTTTTGTTGATTTTTACATTCTAAAAACGGATATTAAAATTCTAAAATATACAGGGTGGAAAATAAAACAAGTTTTTTTTAATGGAACACCGTATATTTTCACACCAAAATGTTCTTAATATTCTGAATCCAAAAATATATAATTGTTAAATAATCAGTCCACCTGTTCGTGAGATTATTACTAAAAACTAATCACATCGCGGGTGTGTGCATATCTTGCATTGTTTATTTATGGAGAGATGGCATCCAGTTTTTTGTGAGATAGTCGTTGACTCTGTTAGATATTAGCGTAAAAATAACACCTAGTGTTCGTAAAGAAAATGGGATATTCAATGGAAGAGCAAAAAGAGTTACTTGGAATTTATATTCCAGTGCAACAAGAATAAGTCTCTTGCTCAAAGGGAGTATGTTAGGTTATTTCCAGACAGATGGCCTCTTTCCCAAAATATTTTTAAAAACATATATTATGCAAAGTTTAGGAATACCGAAAGAAAAGAAATGGAAAAAAAATAGTTTTTTCGCTCTTCCAATGAATAATCCCATTTTCAAAATAACTTGCTTGTTTACAATATCTAACAGAGTCAACGACTATCTCACAAAAAACTGGATGACATCTGTCCAAAAATAAACAATGCAAGATATGCACACACCTGCGATTTGATTAGTTTTTGGTAATATCTCACGGACAGGTGGAGTGATTATATAACAATTATATATTTTTGGATTCAGAAAATTAATGACATTTTTTTGGTATGAAAATATACCACTTTAAAAAATGTTGTTTTATTTTCCACCCTGTATATTTTAGATTTTTAATATCCGTTTTTAGAAAAACTCATAGGGCTGGCTCAGTATGTGACATAAGACGAAATTTCTTGATTTTCCTGCAAAGAAACATATTTCTGGAGCAACTTCGAGCGCCACTGTGCCACAACCGTTTCAGATTCTCGTCCGCCCGGAATTCAATATTATGTCTATACGTTCCGATGTCCTGACAAAGGGACTTTGTCGATTAAGGAACTGAACTACTACGAACTAAAGGAGAAGAGGACATAGCAGCAGGGGAATGAATAAATTATCTTGTTGTAACTTAGTTACGGTATGGTAGTTGCTGATAGGATTGTCGAAGTAACCTTTCCAATTATTATTTCGCAATGACGGAAAGTAAATTTGGCCCAACTCGAATTCTTTTCTTACAAAGTAAAATTGTTGAAATACTCAAAAAAAACTTACCACTCCCCACTGCCCGTCCAGGGCCGTCGTCGGGCCGGTGGGTTCATCCTTCGTGGGCCTCAGGCCGGCCGGTATTATTTTCGCTTTGGCGGGTGATAATCGACTTCCGGGTCGCGCGTTAAACGGAAAATACGGACTGTCGGCCGTAAAAGGCTCCGCGGTCGCCTGTGTGGGGCTTGCCCCGGGTCCCGTATATACTGGGCCAGCAGGACTCAGAGCATAGGCCTGAAATAATAAAAAAATAATAATAAAAATAAAATAAACATAAATACATTTTTTTTTTCAAGTTACGCCGTTGCGTTTCTATGACAACCAACCCTATTTGGTGGCAAGATCTGGAAAGAGTATAATTATCAATTTTTACGAATGAAATGGGTATAAACCGCTGTCAACTACAAAGGTTTAAAAAATGTCTGGGCAGGCCACTAATATTTTCGTTGGCTTTCCGATTCTGAAAACGTATCAGATGTATAAATACTCGTATAGTGTAAGTGGTGCAAAATAAAACAAAACGTGACAGAAAATAGAATTATTGCATTACAATTTTTATCTTTTGGCAAGCACGTCGATATGAATTTAAATTTGTAAAATGTAAGTTACTACAATCTCTTGCTTGCGATGATGCCAAAATAGAATTAGGCGTACCTAATTTTGGATTAAATAGAGTGCACGATCAAAAACAATATTTATATTGGATCCATTTACTTTTTTTTTAATAACGAGCTGGTTGGTGTAAATAAATATGAGTGTTGGATTTTAATCTTCCTATCATTTCCATATCGCTTACCATAATCACATAAAAATTAAAGTTCAAATACTGATGTAATTAAATCTTCACTCATTAATCATTATGTCTGTTTCATTGTTATTAGAAACAGTAAAAGAAGAAACTGCTTACACTTACATGATAAAATACTATCTTGATTTAACGTGAGGCTTGATTTTATAAATACATTTTGACGAAGGCAAAGGTTAAGTTTGTTGAAATAAAAAATAACCTACGAGTAGTACTTTCGTATTTGAAACTGATCATGGCGACGGAAAAATAAGTCGAACGATATCAACTTGGATGGTGTTTACAAATCGTTGAAGACCTCAGAATTTATTGGATCAACTTATTTTTTTAAATGTTCTTTTTGAAATTCTTCATCAGATATTTTTATTTTTAGCTGCCATTTTTTTGAACTTCAATCCAATATTGCTTTTTTACTAAAAAATATCGTTATTTTCAATTAAAATTGAGTCTACAGGCCACAAATAATAATAATAATAGTCTATTCATTCCGTAGGACCATACAAGTTGGTATAGAACAAGTCAAAATACAGACATTAGACACTAAAGAATAAGAAAAAGAAATGAAAATTCTATTTCGGCAAATCTATTATCTATTTTTAAAGTAAAGATAACTAAATTAGGCGAATCTTTATATATTTGTGACCTGTAGACTGATTTTAATTGAAAAAAAAAAAAAGAATATTATATTTTAATAAAATGAAGATTTTAAAAACGAACATTTAAAAAAAAAGATGATACAATAAATTCTGAGATCTACAGCGATTTTTGCACGATATTTTTTTCCCACCCCTGGTTGATGCCAACCCCTGGTTGATGCCAAGACGGATCCTTGTGGGACACCAGAGCTTGTGAAAACAATGCTGCGGAAGCCCCGTCAGTTTTATTATTACATTGCAATGCCTGGCCAGGGAGATTAGAGAACTTACCTATTTATTTAATTCTGACTTTGAAGGAATCAGGAAAACATGACCCAGTCCCTATCCGAGTAAAAGTCGCGATAATTTTATTCCAACCAAACAAACATTCGACTCGGGATCGAATAAATTTTTTCGGACGTGGATATATAATGATTCCACGAAATAAATTTCAATCAATCGCCCGAAATAATTATCACGAAAAGACAGATGTAAGATAGTACTGATATGTTAATATCAAAGTAAATATTTAGAATGTCGAGAAGTAAACACTTCGCTTTTGTTGGCGATGGGATTAAAAAAGAAACTCTCTGCTCTAATCGGTTCATTATTTTCGTGTTTCTGGTACAAAAGTTTTTATGCGGTACTGTTATGCGAATTATAAGAAGGCACACGAAGAAGAGACTTTCTCGCGGACGATTAGTCAAATATGTTGAGAGTAATTTATTGGTAATTGTACAGGGTGATCATTTTAAGTGCCTCACTCGATTTTCCTGCTTTATTCTTCACCTAGGAAAAAAATTCAAAAGCCATTCTTGTGTACTTTTTTCCGAGGAATCCGATTCCGTAAAGATAAAAACAATATGACTGATGGTCGAGATGGTACCTGCCTCTCACCCAAAAGTCCCGGGTTCGAATCCCGGTCGTGGCAATGGAAAATACTGTGAGAGGGATTTTTCCATTATACACGGATATTGGATGTGTGTCCCTTGTATTTAAATGTGTAGCCCCCTCCCGCACAAGGCTCTGCCTTCTGGGATAAAGGGGGTTGTAATTACATGTGGTGTGTATTTAATTGAATGTCGAAGAAAAAAGTTATGGCCGAAAAACTAAAAAAGAAAAAAATATACACCCTGTATATTAATGCGGAAAATGATATGTGACATTTCACTGAATATAAATGTGTATCAGATACATATTTTTCACTTCCGGTTTGACCGGAAATTGCTTTAATTTTTTTATTTTAGGTGATACACCCTGTATATTGAGGCTCAGTTTCAAGAACATTTCTTTCTGAATTCAGCAATATATAACATAATTATTATTATCATTATCTTTCATATTTAATAAGATATTGGGGTTTAAATTTAAAATAACACAAATATATGTTATGAAATAAAATCATCCATGAAAACAAACAAAAGCATTTAAATTATTTTTTATTTATTTCAAAAACTAAAGAATATAAGTTATTATGCTATATCTTCTTTTGTTTTTGAAATAAATAAATAATTTCATACTTTTTGCCAAACGCCGGCCCTGTCGATAAAAGTGTATACCATAAAATAATCATATTTCAATGAGATCCATCGAATCCCCCTGTATAATACGTACTATAAAACAATTAACCCCAACTAGTCGAAAAATAATTTATTACATTACCGTCATGACGTTTTTAATACATTTTTATTTCTTCTACAACGGTTTGAGACGTAGTATTTGTAAAACACAAAGATCGTTAACATAAATAGGTTCAATAGTTTATCGCAATGTTTTCCTATGGAATAAGAGGATAAACGATTACCCTTTGATATTCGGCGGCAATAATTAGTTTTTAATTACAACTTATCTGCGATACATGAGTTATTGTGGTTGTAATTATTAATTACAAAAATTCCAGAAAATAAACAGAAGTTGTTATGATAGAAACAAACGATTATATCATGTTTTTATTAATAAGTGAATCATTGCTTAGTTCAGGCAGGAGAATTATTGAAAAAGGCACTTACCATTCCGTTATCTAATCCTCCGTAAGGGGGCTGAAACCCCACTTTCTCTGAAAATTAAAAAAAGAATTATAAAAATTACATGAATTTGTACTTATAACTACGATTATGTTAACCATCACTGGTTGGTTGTCGAACTTTCAGAAATAAAAGAAAAAAAATTAAAAAAAAATATAATTAAATATCAAGAAATTAAACAAATATTTTGGACAATTTATTTCAAAAAAATTTTTTTCGGTAAATACATCATTATCAAATAACGTCATACATTTTTAGAAAAAACAATTAATAAATCGCCGAGATATGGCAGTCAAAAAAATGTAAATTGACAAAAAAACAGAAAAAAAATCACAACTTGGTAACGCTGCATACGATTGACAAAATATTATAGGCAGTAATACAGGACCCTTGGAGGCTTGACTGGCGCCAAAAAAATACAGGTTGTTCCATTTAAAAAATTATGCTTTCTTGTGTAACATGAAACATTCCGAGGGCACACTAACTGGACACCCTGTATATTACGATACTTCAGGTTCAAAGGACAAAGACTTTCATTAGCCCCATGCTTACCACATCCACGACTGTAAAATACATAGAATAGCTAGAAATTATTGTAACTATTGTGCGATGAATACAAAGTTGTTAATAAGGCGGAAACTCCAGTTATGCAATCCGACGTGTCTCTAATAAAGGGTCGTGCCCCTATGACTGGAACTACCGTAGAAAGTTGTGGGGGTCATCTTCAGGGTGTACGCCTCGCTGGACAAGTCTCGAACAATGTTATTAAGGACATTTAGGTCGAAATGTCGTTTCAGCATCTCTGTTAATGAATATTATCTTAATATGTCTTTACCAAAAGGGTAGTAGGTTGGATTTTCACGCTCGGGTTGATTTCGTGTCATCAAATCACGTCACGGAGAGGATGTAGATATTATTATATGTAATATTAAAGGCTTTAAGCCAAGTCTGTTCTGTTTATATTGCTTGTACTGTTTGTATTGTTTTGTTGGATAATATATCCCGAAAGAACAGGACCAAATAGAGGATCACTTGGTTCGTACTTCGTACTTCTACGACCAATCCAATCAGAGATTCGTCTCTGAATAAAATACTTATAACGTTTTTTCATTTTGTGTACGAAAAATAATTAAAAACTGCGAGAGAATTAGGAAAATAAATTAATGAAGGCAGGACCGGCTCCAGATTAAATTATCTGTTAGAAGTGACGTGATTTAAGAAAACTCGTTTGTTTCGCTTCTAATGGTCCACCCTGTATACTGCCCCGAAATAAAAAAAAAAGCAAATCGCGAGTGTAGCACCGACGACGTGCTGTATTACTATATTATTGTATATTTACTAATAAAATAAACGTTAACATAATTTCAAAACATGAGGTTATATATAAATCCGAAAGTTTAATGGCTGTTCCCAACAGGCGTACGCCGGAGTAATTTATTTGAAAATTAAATTTGTGGGCAAAAACATAATAATTTAAGTAATTCAAACTGTATCTGAATTATGTGAAATCTAGACGCGTAAAAAAGACTAATAGAAAACAGGCTTACGAAGCTGGAGTTGTCTCTGCGAAAATTACTTTTCAAGGTTTCTAATAAGATTAATATTACGTTTTCTACTACCTAACCATACTAGTAGCAACGTTTCGTTTGCCTCTGTATAGAGTGCAAAAGTATTCTTCTCCATGTATTTATTTTCGAGGACGACACACGACGATTTATTAATACCTTTAATAAAAATAACGCTGTAAATATCAAACCTTAAACGTAGATATCCTTAAATTGCTTCTGGCAACCGGCAACTTTTAATTCGACATTAAGCCAAAATCTAAATGGCAACAAAACTCTATATCAAACAACTTTATCCAACTTTCCTAATGATTCCTGCAACTTTTATTACTTTTTCGATATAAACGGGGAAACTTGATCGATCAAAACCCGTCAATCGCTCGCTCTAGAAAATAAGGAAAAATACCTCGTCTTACTATTAGTTCCTCCTACTCTCGGCATCGGTTTTAAGGACGTACACATTATAATTTTTTTCTCCCAAGTTGGCTTCACACGGAGATTAAAACTTTTTTTAATATTCAAGTGGTTAAATCCACTCATTACGGCCCTGTTTTTTTTTTTACTAATCTAAATATCTTGAATAGAAAGCCTCCTAGCGACTTTTATCAAGAGTAATTTTTTATGGGAAATATATCAAAGTTTTACAATTTGTATAAAAATATAATTCCTGATCATTGGCGTAGAAGTTCAGGGGGTTTAAATACGGTCAGAACCCCATAACTACGCCACTGCTTTTGTAAGAAAAACTTTTGGAACGTAAAAAAATTGGTCTTTTATTATGACTAAAGTGTACAAAATTTGAATAGAAAATCTTTATTTGTTTAGGAGATAATGAATAAATAGTAATAATTTTTTAAAAGTTTAACACCCTGTATCTTGAAAACGAAACGATTTAGAGAAAAATGTTATAGGAAAGACTCCTATTATTTTGATATGTTCTATCGTTTACAGAAGTTATGAACGAAAAAACTGAAACACCCTGTATAATCACTCCACCTGTTCGTGAGATTATTACTAAAAACTAATCACATCGCGGGTGTGTGCATATCTTGCATTGTTTATTTATGGAGAGATGGCATCCAGTTTTTTGTGAGATAGTCGTTGACTCTGTTAGATATTAGCCTAAGATACCTAGTGTTCGTAAAGCAAGTTATTTTGAAAATGGGATATTCATTGAAAGGGCGAAAAGTCTTTTTTTTTTCTTTCGGCATTCTTAAACTTTGCATAATATATGCTTTTAAAAGTTTTTTGCGAAGGAGGTCATCTTTCTGGAAATAACCCAACATTCGCAATTATTCTAGTTCCGGTCTCGATAAACGTAAAATTGGTACCTATTGGTACGTATTAATAAACGAACAGACTAAATGGCCTGGCAATATTCCTTTGATGTTGTAGATAAGTTGGCCGGCAACGTGTCCGAAATACATATTTTCGATAAGTATGGGTGCACGAAAGGTGCAAATTGCGCGATCAGATTCTCGCCTACACTTATATTATAAACCGAAATGATTTACGAATTTATTTATTATTTTCCCTCCATGAGCCGCAATAAAATCGAATATGAACCGTGCATCGGACATCGTAACACGAAAATAAAACAATATAAAATCATTGAAACACGTACGATTCCAGCGATTAGACGGAGTGTATAAAAATGAGTGTTCCGTTCCGAACTACCAAAACAAAGTTTTAACATACAATCGTAATTACTGAAGCTAAAAGGCGGTTGGCTATCAAAGACAGATGTTTTGTAGCGTACATTATCCGTGCAGCGGTGTGGCATGGCGTCTGGGCATTTCGGGTCAAGTATTATAATTCGTACATCTACACGTATCAAAAAACCAAATCAAATACAGAACGGTCAGTTTGAGCTGCTTATACAGGGTGTGCACCTAGTGCGCGGTAATATCTTGGTTAAAATAAAAAATACTATTCCTTTTCTGTTCTATTCAGTTCACTTTCCAATATTCAACTGCCTGTAGTGGACCATCTTGGTCTTTATATGCCTACAGATATTTCTTCTAGAATGACCTAGGTGTTCCTTTAGAACATTCCACAATTCTCTTGTTTCCTAATTTGTTGTCGTACCACTGACGCCATCTCTGAACTGAACCGCCACCTATTTAGGACTCTGCTTTGAGGGAGCATATTACAAAAGTGTGTGAAAATTCATCACAATAAAAAATTACGAGGTTCAAAAGTATTCAGGGGCTCTTACGTGGGCCCCAAAATGTGGTCAATTAATTCTTAACCTCAAAATTTTTTAAAAAAGACGAAGTTTTGCGTTGATGTTTCATTTTTTACTATAGTCACCCTGTGGTGCGCTCGACACCCCGCCGCTGCCCGACGTAAACGGCGCATTCGAGCCCGTGATCCAGTGATGGAAGTGCGATGTAAATACAAGTTACATCCGTGTCTTTCTCTCTCTCTCTCTCTCTCTCTCTCTCTCTCTCGCCTTTTTTCCCCCGTTCTACCTGCGAAGAGGGATCAACAGATGTACGGGGCGGAACTGAAGAACTCGAAGGAAACTCTTGAAATACTAGAGAAGAACCGTAGTCGGTGCGGTGTTGCCGAACCTGAAGTTTTATCATAATTTATAGCCGCCGGCGGCCCCGCTACATTAATCCGAATAATGTGAACTCCTAGCAGCGTCGATACGTTTACATGATTCATATCACGATTTTATTCGGCTAAAAAGTATTAAAATCGAGTTCGTGTTTATACCGGGCGTATACGGAACGACGTGACGCACAATGAGGTGGGGGAAAAATACCGTTCAATCTAAAATTGATTTTTTATTAAAAAATATCGTTACTTTCAATTAAAAATAAGTCTATAGGTCACAAATCCTCATATATAGATTCGCCCGATTTAGTTTTAAATATTTACTGCAAATAGATAAAAGATAAAAGAATTTTTAGTTGTTTTTATCCTTGTTAGCTGTCAAAATCATTGTCAAATTTAAAAATTGAAAAATAGTTGTAGTAGTTGAAGAGCTATTTTAAATTTTTCTAATTTTATAAATCAAATTAAAATAACGTTTTCACTTTTGACAGCTGCTCTGTCAACTGAATAAAAATGCCATTTAATAATTATTTCCTCTAATGACTTTAGTACTTAAAATACATTTTTCTACAGGTTTTAGAGGTACTGAGTACGAAATTAATTATGTTATTATGTTGGTAGCTGCCAAAATTGCTGTCAAATTTAAAACTATGCAAGTTTGTCTTCAATCCATAATTTTATAAATGTAAATATCCATAGAAGGAAAATCAAGTGTTTTTTTTACTTGCTAGGTCCATAATTGATATCAAAATACAGTTTTTACTTTTGATAGCTGTCAAAATTTTTGACACCTTAATGAAAATGCCATTTAATAATTATTTCAACAAATAAAAGTACCAAGCAGGCTTTGGATAACTGTATTTGAAATATTATTTGTAAAAAAATATTATATTTGTTGGTAATTGTCAAAACTGCTGTCAAATTTAAAACATGCAAATGTTCCATTGGAAATTTTGAAAATAACGTGAATCCCTATAGACGAAATAGTGATATTAAGTATTTTGAAATTTACTAGTTCCATAATAGATAATAAAATGAAGTTTTCACTTTTGGCAACTGTCAAAATTTTTCAACTTAATGAAAATGACATTTTACAATTATTTCAACAAATAAACGTAATTAACAAACATTTTTTTATACGTTTTGGAAATACTAAATACGAAATTGATGTCAAAAAAATATTATGTTGGTTGGCAGATGCCAAAATTGCTGTCAAATTTATAAATTTACAAATATAGGTACCTTTCATAATTTTGAATATAATGTTGATTTCCATAGAAGAAGATGCATAAAATGTTTTAGAACTTTCTAGTTCAGTAATTGATATGAAAATAAAATTGTAATTTTTGACAGCTGTCAAAATTTCTGTCAACTTAATAAATAAAAATACCATTTGATTATCATTTTTGTTTATTTGAATAAGATTATATATATATAATATGTAATTATATTGACATGTTCTATATCATGTAAATGATCTATTAAACCAATAAATTATTATTTAAACGAATTAAAGTACTCAATAAACATTCTTCTATAGGGTTTGGAGGTACTGAATACGAAAGCAATACGAAAAAGATATATTCTATTTTTAAATTTGACAGCAATTTTGGCGATTACCAACAAACAAATATTTTTTTTAATTAAAAAAAAAATAATTTTGTAATCAATACCTCCGGAACCTACAGAAAAATGTCTGCTTAGTAGGTACTTTCATTTGTTCAAATAATTACGGCATGGCAATGAAGTTGACCGAAAATTTGACAGCTGTCAAAAGCGAAAACGTTATTTTAATTTTCATTGCTGCATATTGTTTTCAAAATTACAAAAAATATACTTTTAAAATTTTATTAAGTGATTTTGGCAGCTGTCAAGAAAATGAAATTTTTCGACTAGACTATAACAAGCAATTCCCTACGCACACCGCATAAATTTGAATCAGAATAATATTCATCCTAGATCTTTATTCAATAAATAAAATTAATTTAAATAATGTCCTTACTAACCAAACAAATTATTAATAATTTATGTACTAGATGTAAATTAATTTATTTAAGCTATTCGGTTACCTGAGTAATTTTAATCGCGATTATAAGTTATCGTGTTATCCTTGAATTATCCAGTATTTTGCCAAGTCCGCTTGATTCTTCTGATTTAATTTAAATTTCGTATTTATTTCCAATCTACGGAATAATTAACTAACACAGGATGACCAATAAATCGAATAAATGATGCAGCAAATACCACCAATGCTAACATTTTTATAATTTTTTTATATTTATTTCCGGAAGTTCAAGTTGTTCAGCAATCGTCCAATAGATGGCGTCAGTGGTACGAACATAAATTAGGAAAAAGAGAATAATTGTGGGATCTTCTAGTCTAGAGTCTAGAGCACCTCTGGATTATTCTAGAAGGCACATCTTTAGATTACAAAGGCCAGGATGGTTCACTTAATCTTGTTGCAATTATTGAATCCTCGCTTAGGGTGGTTAAATTTCTCCTTATTTTTTACATATTCCAAAAAAGCCTCGACTGATCGATTATAGTTTTGACCGTCTAAAAGCGAAACGACTCTTTCGCTCCCCTGTGTGTTCGGTTAATTATTTCTGGAATGAATATATTAATCTCATTAACCTCGGCTTAGACACGGGACGGGAAAGAAATAGAATTACTTACATCGTTAATTTGATTTATTATCTAATCATTCCCGAAGTCCAGGATTAACTGAGAGAGAGGACTAAATGAGACAGAAAATGCGGGGGATTATATTCCAGAGTTCGAACTGGGTTCCTCGGCGCGGCGTATACATATATAACTTAATTCGTACTCAGATCGGTTTAAAAAATGCGGAGAGTTAGGACACTTTTTATTTAACCGTTGAAGGTTCTCTGGGCATTTTTAAAGCTTGCTACTTGAAGAATTGATGTGCATTAAAAATTATCGAAAATTCAGCGCTTGAAAAAAAAACCTGCACTGCACTAAAATATTTAGCATAACCCTGTCAATATATGAGGAATGACTCTGTACAATAAAATAAACCACGCTGTCACGTCGAGGGGTTTTTTTCTTTTATAATTATTATATCCTCAGGCGACGAGGCTAAACGTGCATCTAAATTAAGTTAATATAAAATGTATGTGTTGAATCGTTGTCACTTCAGGAATGGAAGTCGCTCTCGGAACGAAGGAATAAACCAGGCCATAGTTCAAACACACGCACAATTTATTTTCTATTATTCCACTTACCAAATTGATCGGAATCAAATTTAAGATGCAATCTCTTTCGAACACAAGTGAATACAATGAAGATAATTATTTTGATGTTTACGTGTTCTACATGCAATATGTATGTTTCTACTTACTAAAATGTATTAACATGGTGTTGTAGTTGCTTCATGTCGAGTTCAAGAGTCATGTAAGAAGGAATTGTGACCATTTTGGTCCGATATCGTGAGCAATCGGCTGCCCGGCGAGAAAAGTATTACAATATATTTGAATGACTGCTAGTTTTTAATATGTACAGGGTGAGCCAACGGAGCGAGAAGGTCCAACACTTCCTTTATTATCGATAATAAAAACAAAAGTTTTATGTAGAAGTTGTAGGAGACCAAAATGGCTACATTTTAAAATTAGTTCGAAATCTACGGGGTGATTCATGAAAGCGGGGCGCTATAGATGTCAAGTTTTAATTTTTTTACCATTGATTCACCCTGTAGATACCTACATAGTTAGTTCAACAAGTTAGCGAGTAGTTAGTTTACGAGTTTTAAATTTGTGTACATGGTGGACCAAATTCGATGGGATTTTGGGTTTTCTCTGAAAAAAAAAACCGACATAGGTGTCCTGGGAGTCAGATACAAATAAATATTATATGTGAGAAAGTACTGCAACTACTTTACAATTCACTTGCTTCCACCCCGGTGGGAAAAAAACGTTTAATACCCCCCCGCTACATATCCTGTATGTAAAACACGCATAATGCATTATCTGTCACAAACTAATTAATAGACTTTTAGGGTTCATTAATAATGTAACGCTAATTTGTAATGCAGGGAATCCATTAAACATGTCACATACATTTTGATACACATTAAAACCAATTTGGTCGGCGACATTTTAACATGTCCCCGCCGTTCATCGGCTCGCCTATGGAATTATTATTATATCACAACACTTTGACAGATATCTATTAATTTTTTATATGGCCTGCTTGAAACCTAATCAAATTTTAATCAATACATCCAAATATGTTTTGACAAAAAATCTGTTCACATATTTTTGTTTACTGATGTATGGACTTTTATAGGGTACAGTTTTACACCCAAATTTGTTTTTATCGGAAGCTTTATGTTTGAAAAAGACCAACTACACCATAATTTAAATTATTTAGACACACAATAATTAATAACATTTCGTCTGCGGTGCGATGGCCTAAAGGCAACGAGCCGGGCTTGGCAAGGAGAAGGTTCAGGGTTCAAATCCTACACTTTATTATTTTTATTTTTCTATTAAATGCATCAGGCATGAGATCTACTGCGAGTTAGAAGCTGGAGGCGATAGCCGGCGGCAGGTTAGATATGTGCATTTTTACCCTGATAAAGGAGAGCAGTTGAGGAAGAAGAAATATCCAGAGCGTACAGCTATTATTTTAACGGGGACGGTCGGACCGTGCAGTAATCACTCCCAATTATCAATGCTTCGACTGTGTCTGTAATCTGTACTTCTATTGAAAACGTGCAAGAAAAGTTTATTTCAAGAGTTTCAAGCGTTCTGTGTTTTTTTATTAACTGGTTTAACGTATATTAATAGTTTAGAAGTGTTTTATTATTATTACAATGGCTGAGACTGATTTCGTAAAGGCACAAAGTGACAATTTCAGTTGTTTCTAAATAACGTTTTTTATCTATTTGGCATTTAAATAATAATAATATGTGGAACGATTTGATCTCTCAAAAATATCTTCTCACCTATTAATTTATATCGCATATATACTCTTTCATATCTTGTTCCAGCTCAAAAAAAAATATATATATATATATATATATGTTTTACTTTCAATACAGAGTAGATAGACCATTAACATAGGTACCTAACCTCTTATTTATTAACAAAAATATTTCTCACTATCATATTATTTTTTATTATTAGGTAAATAATTACATTGAAATGGTCTTCACAAACAAATTAACAAATCCTCTAGTGTTTTCAGACATTTCGCATTTTCATTTCGTCTCATAGCTCGCAACCACAATTTTCTTTTTTCTTTCAGTTTAGCACTTGATCCCACTGGCAATGAAATAAATACTTTTTCCGGTGTTCTAATAGATTTGATTCACATTGTGGCACTAAGCAGTATTTAGAGCACTTTAAATCAGGTTTTTTTCATAGTAAATCAAAAGTTAAAACGAATTTACGAGTAATAAACAGTAAACGAGCAGTAAACAATCACGCTCTTGTCGCTTTGACACCGCTGTTGTCAATGTCAAAAAAGTAAACAAATAGAGTGACGTCATAACATGGCGGTCGTGACGTCAAACCCGTTTTGCCGGAATAGCATTATTCAAATCCGATTTTATGCCACCAACAACATATTTCAAAAAAATTAATAATCTAGTAATTTTATTGATATTAAAATATGTGCATGTTCCCTATTTCCTAGATAATTTCCCATATAACTTGGAAAAAATATTATACAGGGTGATTTTCTCTACAGAAATAAAAAACTTGAGTTAAAAAAGTCCGGTCCTGGAATTTTTAAATATTAAAAACGGCATTATATCAACTGTGATAAGTACACAAATTGTAAAAATTTTGAACAAATTGTGATAAATAGTAAGAAAGTTCTGGCCAAAAGAAATATTGGCCCAAAAGTAGTTCATCACCCTGTATCTCATTAATTACGCGCAACAGATAAATTTCTATACCCATTCGTATATAGTCAATGGATCCTGTATCCTCCTTAGAAGTATGTACAGTTCGTCAAGAAACACCCTGTATAACTGATTTAACAGCATTTACAGATAGATAAAAAGTGGAATCTTAAAATATGTAGGTGAAGTGAAGTGAAGCAAAAACTGGCTCAAAACGTTTTCAAACCAATCTGACCTTGGCATCAGTGTTATGGAAGAAAATTTTATGTTCCATAATGGGCCACGTTTTCCGGAAAACCCGTGGTATCCAACGTGTTCAACAAAACGGCCGCCCACTTAAGACGGTCTTATCACAACATACCTTAAAAAAGTATAATTTTGTTACCCCTACATCCCACATTTTCTACGCCGAAATTGATCGCTGCATGACAAGTTAACTTAACGCTATACAGGGTGCTTCCTGGGTGGCCGGCCATACGCTAGCGGGAGTAGGGAACCCCGAGGCGGTTTCAGAACGACCCTTAATTTATCCCCTAATGCTCTTTGTTTCTGATATACCTACAGCATGTTTTCTATTTTTTGCCAAATTTTCGATCGGCCTTATTTTTTTAATGGTTTCACCGAATTGAACCAAATTTAGCAGATATGTCGTTTCACTAATGGACATCTACATCATTTAGTAAACAAAAGAAAGAAATAACAGGGCCGTAGTCAAAAATTCTTTAGTTGGAGTAGTTACCTAGAAACATCGCCCTTGTATTACATTATATTTTCGAGTGTCTCTACTGCGATTTTATAAATCACCCAAATATTTTGATCTGCTTTTGTTTAAGTACTAGGTATAACTTGTATATTTATTGAAACCAGATTGTAAATTAGTACTTTTGCCGGGGTCTAGCTTCAACTTGTCATTTTTCCACACATGACATTGCGAATGGAAGCTTTGACATTGGAGAGTTAAGGTGGAATTTTGTATTGTGGCAAGCACTTACCTCCTTGGGACATCGTCGTTAATCGGTTGCGTTGCGATGGAAGAGCTATAACCACTATTTTCTGTATACTGTTTATTAAATAACGGATCTCGGCGTCGAATCTCGGCGTAAACTTTACTACACGCGCGCCAATGCAATTTAACAGTACTGTCGCCCCTAATTCAGCCATTACTGACCCCGCATTAGCTGACCTAATATAATGCCACTGAGTCACGTGTGGATGAAAAATAGAACCTGTTGCGAGAGAAGTGAGGACTGAAAATGTGTTTTAATGGGCGAACACTGTTCAGCCCGTTTGCGATTTGCGACCGAAAACTAAATAAGTAGGTTCAAAAACTAGACGTTCAACAGGCCGCAAATGTAATCGCAATGTTTCCAATATTGGTAAGTTAGCGCTAAACAGGTGTCAAATAGAAAAGAACAAAGCATTTAAATCTGTACAAATATGAAAGTTTTTGAAACTGATTTCGTTCAAATATAAAAGCGCACAGTATAGAAAACAATGTCTCTAATCTGATGTTAATGTTGCAATCAGTAGAACATGACTAATAATAGTACATAATAATAATAATAATTTATTTCCATATAGACTTTCGGTACAAAAGTTTTTTTTTAAATACGGACCTGGATTTTTTATTTTATTTTTTGTTTCCCTAAATGACCCTTGACAAATTTTGATTTTCGATGACAAAAACTGGCATTTGTTGTACTGGAAAATATTTAATACGAAGCTGTTTTTAAAACCAATTAATTTTTCAAAATTCTAAATTTATTAGTGTTAGATGAAAAATAAATATCTAAATTTGTGATTAATTCTAGTAAAAATGTTTCCAGTTCCAAGCAAAATTTTGACTTCGAAAAATTTTTAAAAACCTGAAAGTAAGTCTAATCAAAGATGTACGTTCGAAAATTTATAGTCGTCACCGTTATTGTTTTATGCATGGCCAAAAAAATAATTTAATTGTATCCCAAACTTTATGAATATTATTTATTTGAATAATTCAGTTATTTGAAGATGAAATATATAACAATTATATATATTTATAAAGGGGATGAAAAAGGCTATCCAAATATCTAAGAATATATAAGGTGTTCCATTTTAAAAAATGTGACGCTCCCTGTATATTCGTTAAGGTAGATGCAGACTCATATACAAAAACTTGGGTAAAATATGCTACAGAACCATTTTTTTTCTAGCTATATTTTTAAACAAAATAAAAGGGTTTAAAAAGTAGAATTTTCAAATGATCACCCTGTACATGATATGAAATCTTGATAGATATAGTAACGGAATTTTATCGAATTTATTAATTAATAGGTATGTCTTCGTACATTATTCACGAGATTTTACTTTTAATTTTTTTTCTTCCTATAATTAGATGGACTAACAGCAGGTGCCAGCTACAGCTCGGAAAGGTTCATCAGCTTATGTATGATTGATTGATCATGGCGCACTAGCGCACGTACTCTTTCGACATAATAGCAGCAGCAACAAAACACCCTGTATATTAGAAAATGTACCCGAAACACATTTTATATTTATAAATTTTACTCATCGTACAAACATTTGTACACCTGTGTGTTGATCAAAGACGTTCAAAATGTCTGTACGTCTGTATGTTTCTTAAATTCACGATAATTCAACAAAATCAAAATGAAATGTTGGTGCTAGAGGAGGAACTCGATTTTGAAGAAATAAAAGTAGTGGGTAGTACCTATACATGCTTTCCGACAATCAAGTTGGCATCATCGGGAGATTGATAATCCTACTTTCGCATTAAAAAATATAGTGTGAAACAACAGTATAAGTACGGTATGTGCAACAATTATAAAATGCAATAAATCGTATTTCAAATCAAGAGTAGTAATCCTGCAAGCAATAACCTCAATATGATAGTATTTCCTACAGTGTCGTTTGGAATAAAAGGTGAAGAGTTTTTAATGGGGATATTTATCAGGATTACAATCAAAGGCTCTAACGGAACAATATTTACATGAATATGCACCATAATAAACAAAATGTTCACTTAATTTGGATTATTTCTCAAGAGGCGCAACAACGGCCGTTGACCCTTAGGGCAGGTTTACAACCTCTTGAGGTTGTGTGAGTGATATTTCCTTTGCGTTAATTTTTAAATTACGGTGAAAATCATTCCTCGTTTTATTGTTTTACAAATCGATAAACGAAAAAATTCACGACCTCGACATTTTTTTATCCGATACGATTATTAAATGGCAGCATATGAAGGACCACAGCAAAATATAAAAAACTAGAAATTTCTGCTTTAAAATTAGAAATTTCTACTTTAAAACTAGAAATTTCTACTGTATAAGTAGAAATTTGTACTTTAAAACTAGAAATTTCTATTTTAAAAATTAGAAATTTATACTTTATAAGTAGAAATTTCTACTTTAAAACTAGAAATTTCTAGTTTGAAAAATTGGAATTTCTACTTTAAAACTAGAAATTTCTACTTTGAAAAATTGAAATTTCTACTCTAAAACTAGAAATTTCTACTTTAAAAACTAGAAATTTCTACTTTATAAAACGTGTATACTGTGCCTCTATCCGTTGAAACTCAAGAGGCTTTTTCTTTTTAGAATTGGCTGCTAATTAAGAAACCAATACCTGTTTTGAAAGAAAGCAGTGGCGCACTATTTTCTTCGTCAAATCATGTAATATTTTGCTGTCACGCACGTCACTGGTGGAATTGTCAAAAGAGCCATCGTAGGAGAATTTTTGATTCGAGGAATTAAAACTAACAGAAGACAAGCTAGAAATTCAATGACATTTTCTGTCTGTATTTTTTTTAAATATTTAACGTCACTGTTTTTAAAACAAATATCTTTTTCAACATTGCAAATTTCTTAGTTAGGTAAAAATTCAAAATCAATTCAAAATTTGTGATGGGTCATAGCTTTTAGGGAGTCCAAAGGTAACAAAAATAAAAACTCCAGGTCCGTATTTAAAAAAAATAAGTTGACGATGGTTTCTGGTAGACGAAACGTCGGATTTCAAATTTGACAGCGCCATCTTGTAAAGGATAAAAAGTGGCTATGGCGAGGTGCTACTCGTTTTGAAATTTGTTTTCAAATAATGTCAGAAAATTTTTTTAAGAATTTTATGAAATTTCCGAAAGTATTCGGAATTTTCCAAATTGCATCACAGAATTTTGAAGAGCATCAAATTGCGCAACTTTATATGCCATGTAGGCCATACCTGTAGGTATCTCTTACAGTTTGCGAGGTTCCAATGATAAGGCTCGAAAATGGGCCACCCTGTACAAATAATATTAGCTTTATTGTCTGTAAATAAAAAATCGAGGAATAAATACAAATAATTTATTTAAATCACATATGTACTTTTTACTTACACTACAAAAAGATACAGGTGAACAAACTAGACATTAGATTAAGACGGTAGTTTTTTGGGGTTAAATTGTGTATAGGTACCTCTAAAATAGGCAACAAAGCAGCTACAGACACGTGTTTCGGAATTATTGTTCCCCATCAGTGTAGCGTATCAAGAAACAGGATCTGGAAAAGATACATCAGACACAATTAAAATAGATCAAAAGTACAAAAGTGTTGGAAGTTAGCCTTAGTTTAAAATTTGGATCCTTAAGTTATAGCGAACTTATCATTAACCAAGGTAGGCTAGTTACAATAATGAGAACAAGAGAATGCCATACATACCTGCTTATTTTGATATGCAATTCATCATATTATTGTTAATGAATACTACTTTATTTTTATCTTGGTTGCCAAAAATTACACTAAATTGTCTACGCTTCCTCCAGACTTGTTGCAAACTCTGCTCCGATGGCAAAATACAGAATTACACCCGTACACGTACACAAAACAATTGTACACAACAAATGGAGTGCATAATATGTCATTTGTCCATGGCCAACTTTACTGCAAAAGATCTTGAATGGACGATATGTACACTTTGTATAATTCCAGATTTTTGTGACCGTGTAATTTAACATGTCAACATTAGATACTACCTATGTAGAATTGTTGTACTGTTTTCTTGTATGTCTCTCTGACAAAATTACATATTAATAAATCAAATAGGTGCCGCTATTAAATATCAGTAGGCAGGTACTATAAAACGAATCGTATATTATTATTGAGGTAGTTATTTATCTAATTTACTTGAGGTTTATGTGGTTAAAACAAACAATAATAAAAAAAAGGAATTAGATAAATTTAATGCTTTCCTCAAAATCAAATCGCTTTGATTAAGACATGATAAAATATCAATCTGACAATGAAATTTTTTTATCACTAGTTATCAATAAACACTAATAATTGCCTACATCTACAAATATTTAAATTATTATACTTACATTATTATTAATTTTTAACAATTAATTCCATGTCGAACATTCAGCACTCGCAACTAACTATCCACGGTATATACGCAATGACAGTTGAATAACGTATATTTCCAACTAATGAGGATACACAAACACAAAACACAAGAGTTTAAATAATAATATAAACAATAGGAGCACGTTATTTTGAATCAGGCATACCTATTTCCCTGCTGATTAGTAAATACCGCAGGAAATAAATTTTAATACATGTCTAGGCCTAGGCTAGAAAAGTTGTAAACAGAAGTAAGAAAGCTTTTATATTACAGAGACAAATGACACAAATAAAGGTATTCAATATCTTGAGAGTCGGTTTAACTCAACAACAAATGCCAAAATAACTAATCAAAATAACTGCTACAATTAGTAATGAGAGACAGGGGCGATTTCGGATAATTTGACCGAATTTTAAAATTTCTACCTTAGGGTTTTTAAAACAAGCTGTTCAATGTTTTGGATCACACACGCTTGCATGGTATTATTTTGATGTCTAGCGGTTGGAAATGAGAAGAAATAGCCGTCATGTGATATATTTTGGATAGACAATAAGATAATAAACGACTTACCTGGTGCTTTATTTGCGATTTTATTAAAACAAGTGGTAAAAACTTCATATAAATGATGCATAGGCTCATCATCACTGGTAGCCATTTTGGGACACTAGACACTACTGACACCAACGACACCCAGTCGCTAGTAACTTGTCAAATTGCAGCGGGAAGTATGAACTTAATTAAGATTTACCTGCTCGTTTTTCAAACCACTTTTATAACCTAGTACCTACTTGACTTATAAAATATTGATACTGCTGCCCTAACATTTTAAAAAAATGTAAAAGAAATTTATAAACGTAAGATAGAGGATTTTATTTAATTTATTTATGTTCATAAATTTGGTTCGCATACAAGAAACGGAGTATCTGCATGGTATATCTATAAAATTTCGAATTACTTAATTATATATTCTAATAATCTTTTGGACTCATTTAGGGTATGTGTAATTTTTTGAAACGGGAACAAGAGCAAATCTTGACTCGCGCCACCTCTTATGCGGTGGCGTTACTAAGATGTAAAAGAAACCTTTATCGTTTTGCATAGAACTTGAAAACTAATCAGCGACAGCATACTGGGTGGGGGCAACGGGGTTTTATTTAAAAAAAAAAACTAGTCTTTTGTAATAAAAATTAAAAATAGACATATGAAATGTAATAATACTTCGGTTAAACTTTGTAAATTTCCTTACTTATTATAATTCTGCAGACTCGACTTAATAGTGCGGAAAAATTATAAATTTCTTTATTCTAATGAGAAATAAATTGTTAAACTTTGGTTTCTGTGTTTTCCAAAGACCTAATTGTTTAAATTTTGCAAAAAAGGAAGTAGGTAATGTAATTGGAAAAAAAAAACCTCCAACATCCGAAATTTCTTGTGAATGTTTTTCCACTTATTTCGTTTCAGTTTTAAGGGTGTCTTCTGGGTGATGCCAAACACAGGCATCAACTGCAGTGTTAGTGTTTTGGTGTTAATGGAAACTACGTCGGTGCATCGATGAAGGAATGAACATGATACGCGACTCCAATTGTAAAGTGCGAAGCCAATTTTCGCGGCGAGATTCTCGGTATGTTGCGGGTAATTTTGCGATTCACGTAGTATGCATTAATAAACCTGTCGTATCTGGTTCTACATCATTTATTATCTAGTGTAATAAAAATTTAATATTCAGATTAATTTTAGTTTCAAATTATTAACTCTGCCAGCTATTTCTCAACGTTTGTTTGACTTTTAACCGTCACATCTCGCCGCCAAAATTAGCCTCGCACTTTGCTATTGGAGTAGCATATCTTATTCATTCCTTAACCAATGGTTGGTGCTACTATCGCACCAAAGGTTCTAGCCCTCTTTAGGATACAAAGTCAGTAAAACTAATATATATTACGAATAATATTTGAAAATTTTTATTGTTTGATAATCGGTATATAATAATAATTGTCAAAAGCAATAAAATGTACTTCTTTTAACTCGAAAATTCATACCCATAATTTATTACTCATTTTTTAGTAGTTGTATATGTTTGGTATTACACATTACACAAGACTTTATATTATATAAAACCTTATTTGTATATATGTACAGATCCTTCAAAATTGATCACAAACCACGTGATCAATCATGAGCAACCAGATACACATTTTGTTTTTCTGTATATGTAATACCACCGAGAGTGTATGTACGGTCGACTTCAGATTTGATTTGTAAGATACGTAAAAACCGGCGGCTTGTTTGATGCCCATAAAAACTTCAAACAAGCCGGCTCTTTTTATGTGTTGTATAGATATGACACAGACTTTATATGGTTGCCTTATCTATGCTCATGTGATTTACAATCATCTATCGATCCTTTATAAGACATAAGTGTATAGTTACATTATTTCCAAACTTAATGGTTACATGCAGTTTTATTAGCTCACTTACAATTCTTAAAATTTCACATATTCGAAACATTTTACTATTTTGCACATTCACATAGTATGTATAAACAACAAAGATAGTTTGGTAATGTGGTTTAGACTTATTTTATAATATACGTAATCTACAATTCTTAAGCAGAACAAATATTGAACAGACATATATGTGCTGGGAGTCAAAATTAGTTACATGTCACGTAGCAAAAAATACAAGGGGGAGTGAAGAGACGTGTTTTGATTTGACTCTCATGGTATGTTAGGACACTGCCGACTAGCTTGACTGGTAGAAAAAACTGAACAAACCGACTTCATTTCACATGATAATAAATATGCCTCATCAACAATTTTGAGAACTTAATTTTGCTTAGGAACCAGTAATACTCGTACAAGTTTTCAACCAGTATATGCAATTTGGACACCAAAATTGTTGGAAGCATAATGAGCTAAACACAGAATAATTGATATAATAAAGAACTAGCGCTGTAAAGATTAAGTTGAGTGGTGAACGAGGTTAACATGACAACGCCATCAACTGGCAACAACTTGGTTCCCAACCTGCAAGCATGTGGTCACTTTTGAAAAAAATTTACTCCCGACAGATAAAAGTTGGTGCTTCCTCATAGGCTTAAAATAAAGGCATAAGTTTGAAAAAATTTCTCTCGCCATCAGTAAAGTGGGAATTTGCGAACTACTTGAAAAATGTTACTTGGAAAAGGTTGTTTTGAGTTAAAAAGCTAAACTTAAAAATGAAATCACAGCCACATAAGACTAATTTAAAATTTTCCCATGGTTTATAGATAACTTATTCTAAAATGAGATTTGCTCGTATTTCATTTCATTCGATAATGTAAAAATATTCTCTTCATTTTTATTCATTTTTAAAAATTGATTGATATATTTGTAATGTTTTGATATTTTATGGAAATGTAACTAATTAACCTTTATGAGCAAAATCTCATTTTTGGAAAAAATTATTTAAATTATCGAAACTGACTTTAATTCAAAATCACCCTTTCGGGTAACATTTTCAAATATCTTCAAAGAAAAGGGTATTTTTCTCTTCACAGTTTTGCACCTTCCTCACAAACGAGAAAAGTTTTCGGTTTTCGGAATATTCTAGGTGCATTTTTAGTTTTATTGGAAACACGAACTTATATTTTTCTGAAATGTATATGTCTACTATATAATATGTGTACTATTGTGAACACACTGTAAAAGTATAATTTAAAAAATTCATGCTGTTACACAAATTGAAAGAAGATATAATATACATATAATATTAATTATTTCTTTGCTTATTAAAATTAAACTAATGTTATAAATTGCATTAATTATCCCGTGGTACATCACTGTTTCTTTCATTAACATTACTTCCTTCACCACGGTCCTCATTTAAATTCATATTTTCCAAATTTCTTTCTAAACCTAAAAAAAAAAAACAAAATTGAAACTTTCACTACCACCTACACCAAAAGATAGCCAAACGAATACTGATTGCCTCAATTTTATATCTGTGGAAGACTTGTATATCTTGTATACTTTGTGCTTTCAGTAAGAAAAAATTAACAATGTCTGGAACGAGCATTAATAGACTCGAGAACTCCGACTTCTTTAATTTTATGTCAAAAAACTGGTCAATAAAGTGGAATTTGTATTATCAACATTTTTATATAAAGTTCGTCTGTCTATCTGGTACACCGTACTACGTCATTATTTTGCATTTCATTTGTGTTAAAATATTATTACCCTAATTTAAACGAACATAATTAAACACAGTTGATGCCAATCGTTTCGCTAATCCACTACGCTATAATCTAGTCTAAAGCTGACCATTACAATGGAAGGAGAGTATAAGGACTATTCACAAAATGTATATCGTGTAACATATAAACAAATAATGTGTAACTCACCGTTATAGATCAAGGGAGGAAAAATTGGTAAATTTACGATAATCTGTCTAGTTATGAACATTACAAAGTTGCAAATATATCTAAAAAATCTTAAACCAGTCTTGATGTAGCCTGAAAGAACTGACATTTTCATTTTATACATTTCCAAATTTTATTCTAATTCATTACACAATAGTCTTTTGTATCTTCAAGACTTGTCGATTGAAAAGCTTACCTCTTATAATTACAGGGCCTTTAATTCTGCACGTGTTGTAAGATCCACAATGACTACATTTAAGACCCACTATGTGAAAGCGGACAGTTCCTTCCTGTAAATAATGCAGATTAATTACAGAACATGAAGAAAATCCCTGATGGCACTAGTTTGTTGGTTTTATTAAATTCCCAGTCAAAATACGCATCATATAGATTCGTTTGGAAATGACAAACTTACTTTATGACAATCCTTGCATAGAATTTGAACAAAGTAATTTCTATACTCTGCGGGCATCGGAGTGTTTTCCACGTCAGCATCCCAGTATTTCCATAACTGTTCCATATTCATCAATGACGTCTGGCAAACAGGACAAGCAAAATGATCGAATCGCAACAGTTGCTCAAAGCACGTCCTGTGCAGAAGATGGCCACACTGTGGTATGTGACATGGAAGTCGTGAAGTGTGAATATCTTCTAGGCACACTGGACAGTTCGACCGAGACACATTCTCCACACACTACAACAAAATCGAAACGATTTTCATTATGAAAATTTAAAAAGGAGTCCTCTTTGTTAAACCGAAGGCCTGTTAATATTACGTACCTTGTGACCATTATTTTTAAGTTGTATAGGAAGACACATATTGCACTTTTCACAGTGGAAAAACCTATTAGCACCCCCAATTCGGCAGATACCACATCCTTGGCAATGGAATTGTTTTTTGTCTTCATCGTCAAATAAATTACATTCTAAGCAAGTGTACTAAAAAATAGAGCAACTTATACACTCAAGACACTCGGCCGGAAAGCCATGTTTAAGATTGCTAAAGTATTTATTTAATAAATTTTTATATACGTGTAAGAAAAAGATTTGCACCCAGGTAGTCGAGTTAAAAGATGTGCCGCAAAAAGGTGATTGACGTTTTAAACAATTGACTTATACAAAAACAGTAGAAAACCTAATATGTCAAAATATTTACAAGCGAAACAATTTATTTTTCAAGTTATTATACATCGGCAACAGAGAAATTTTTACTCAATTTCTTGTTACGTTCTTATGTGTTTGTTTATAGTAAAAAAATTACATCACTGTATTTTGATAATTTAATAATACCGTAGAAAAAAAAAACTATAAAAGAGCATAAAATTTACCGAAACCTCGAGATCATCATTTATTAAATACATTATTAATACTCAATTAAGTAATTACTTTTTCATACACGCAGCCATTTTAATCTTTACCGAGTTTGTTACAACATAAGCGTTGAATATTAAAACCGTTATAGGCATAAAAAGTTTATCGATTACAGAACTACAAAGTGTTCGAAATTTAAGAGTTACTTTTAGAAATCCAAACACGCTTTAATTTAAGTTAGCTTGAAGCACCTTTTTAAAAAAATACATATATTTACTTGTCCAAATAAAATTCCACAATTTTTGCATTTCATCTGCACACTCTGTCTTGTGTCACACAGCGCACAAACAATTTCTGTAACTTCTTTTCTATTTATTTTGTGGTCCTCCGCTTCGTCATGGCAAAATCTGCATGTGTACACTTTGTCACAACAAGGAGCCTGTAAAGAAAAACCAAATGGGTGAATAATCTCAGTCAGTCACACCAATCGCTGCTGCAGAGCTGCAACGAGTGCGTCACTTGTTCCTAATTTAAAACAGTAATGTATTGCCTACGCAGCGTTTAAACGAAACAATGTCTTGTACTCTTGTACACATCATGTTGCTGTTTAAGTGGTATTTATCAACATATTATTTATTTAAATTAAGAGCGAGTGCTGTGGCTCTTATTTAGGAATCGCCACTTGGTCGCACAAATACAGATCTATTTTAGTTTACGGCATTATTCTATACTACCATATAAACAATTAACTTGCTACTTACAACAAATTTTGATTTTCTCTTGTAGTGGGCACATCCAATATGCACTACAGATTCCTCCGGAGGGCCCTCAGCACCTGGGGTAGTTGCCATATCCATACTAGTTAAATTATATACCAGAATTTTAGTAATAATTCTTCTTTTAATTATACATATATTTTTACACACAGATACTCCCAATTTTCCTGGTAAAATGGGAAAACCTGTGACGACATCACACTGACATATGACACGACAAAATACATATTGACAGTTCAAAAGTCATTTTGTTTCCAATTCCTATAAGTACCATTCGTCCGAACATCGATAAGACCGAATGACTAAGCAACTGAAGATTGTAGAATAAAATTAATTGAAAATTAATTTCTGATGTTTCTGAATAATAATAAATTGCCGTATTACTGTTGTCAAGGATTTTCAGTTTAATTATCAATTTATAGTGATGTGATGACACGACAAGCAAACGAAATGACAATAGGGGGTCTTGCGTCACAACTTTTTTTGAGTGTTGGCAACACTGAACACGTTAAACATAACCTAACCACACACCTTTGTTTTGAGTTTGAGACGTTTGAGTTTAGTCTCTTTGGTTTAGTGTTCTCAGTCCTTTTGAAAAGAATTTCACGAACTAGCATCACGAAAAGCATTAAAAATGAGTAGAAAGGAAGCGTTATCTTCGTTCATACAACAAATTCACGCCAGACCTGTCGTAGTTAAGTTAAACAGTGGTGTAGATTATCGAGGTTTGAGGAGCTTTTTTTTAGTAAACTAGAAACAATAATTTTATAATTATATGTTTTGTAGGTGTTTTGGCCTGCCTAGATGGTTACATGAATATAGCCCTAGAACAAACCGAAGAATACGTTAATGGGCAATTGAAGAACAAATTTGGCGATGCATTTATTCGAGGCAATAACGTTTTGTATATTAGCACACAAAAAAGACGATATTAATCGATATTTATTATACTTAATGGTAATTGGTAAATAAAAAATTACATACTGCATATATTCTATTTTAATTTTCATGTTAAGGTTAGATTACCACTAGTCACTACGACCATTAATATTTTTTGTATTATCTAATTTATATTGATATTGATATGATCTACAAGTATACAGAACAGTAAAGTGGACTTTATTTGAATTCGAACTTCCTTAAGCCGAACTAATAATGCATGTATACGTAGTATACATATAAGAATTTGCAGTTTCATGATTGTATCATTTTCAAATATAATACACACGTTCTACAACTATGCGGTTGAAGTTGAGTTTATTCATTTAGCAATTACTACGTGGTAGTGATCTCACTCACGGGTTATTTTCGGCTATAATGAACCAAGGGCAATGATAATTACGAGATAATTTTTTCTAATAATGAGCCGACAGCATGTTACTTAAAGCATCAAGCGTGAGGGTCATTATTAGAAAAAATTATACTGAAGGATATCATTGCACATGGTTCATTCGGTGAAAACATTTTCTGCAAATCAATATAAAGTCAAACTGTGAAAGGGACATTTCGATTAATCTATCGTGGGGGCAATAATTCGAATGACTGAAGAGCCATATAGGCGAAAGAACATGTACATCTTCTTGGGGACATCGTTTTTTGGTTGGTGCCCATAATGAATGAATTTGTGGTAAGTTAAAAACAATTTTTTGCCATAATTTAATTTTAGACGTTTTGAATTTTGTAATTTTTTTCATGCATTAGAGAAGATTCAATAAACTTAATAATTGTATGTTTAGAGATGAAACATCGATGTGAGTATATCAAATTGGATAGGTTTATGTTATTGTGCTTGAATAAAGCCTAAATAAAGTCATTTATAAACAAGGAAGTTCTCAATCGGCCATATTTGAAAACCACTTTTTGCAAGTCAGTTTTGTGTTTTGAAGCGTCAGAAACCTAACCTGTTGTCTGTGGTGTCAGCATCTATGCGATTTACAAGGATCGTATTTATTCGTGCGTGCGTGTTTTGTGCGGAATTAACAGAATTTGGACATATAATGTTAGTTGCATATCGTGTGGTTTATTGCACATCGCAAAGGAAAGTGGCATTACTTTTCATCGGTAAGTAGGTAAATAAATATTATAACTAAATAAATCAACTGTTAGTAACATTTTCACTATGTTGGAGTGTTTAAAAACATTAAACAATAATTAATTTGCAGATTATACGTCCATTACAATTGTTTACAATTTATTGTTCTGAAGTCCAGTGGCAGTTCATCCTAAATTTGTGGTCTTGCTTGTCGAAAATACAATAAAATCAAAAAATTATAATTTAACTACTTATCGTGTAAAAGTTATTGAGTATAGAATGGTAAATCAGTCCACTAGTCAGAGAAAATTTATATGGTGGGGGTAAGAAAAAATCCAGTTAAATATCTAGAGGAGTATTAATTTATTTGTGAAATAAATTAACATAATCACAAATTAATGGATAAATATCTTACACTTACAGTTAAAAATTTATTTTGTATATTAGTTAAACTAAATATTCCACAATGTATTAAAATAAATGGTCTGCAATATTATGTAACAATAATAAATTTAGTCTTACCGTAATAATATAAAACAGTACAAAAATCTCACGTTTATATTTTTAAAATACAATACGATAATGAAAGTTATCGTAAAAGTCAATATGACATCAGATGCCAAGAACACAGCATTATTTTTAAAGAATACATGGTATATATTCTAACTTCAGTCTTACAGTCATATCAGTCTTCACCTCCCAGATATTGCATAATTGGTAACTTTTAAAATTTTTAAAAATAATTGCGTAGAAGTGTAAGACCTAAAAATCTTATATTAAAACATACAAATATATAAATGCAAAGGCATTCAGTTTCCTACGTACTACAAAATACAATAATAGAACAAAAATATTGGCCTAGCCACAAATACGGTAATATAAAATCAAAAAATTTGTACTCGGCTATTGCCAAAGTCGATAACTACAATTCGACCCTCGGGATTCAGGCTGATGCCGCTGGGCCTGTCTAGGTCACCACGTCCTCTACCCAGTTGTCCCACTTTCCACAAGAAATTCCCATTGCGCTCAAAGACCTGAATCCTATTATTTCTAGAATCAGCGACGACTATGTTGCCTTCGTCATCGCACACTACGCCTTGTGGTCTTAAAAACTGCTTGAAACTGGAGCCCTCTTCTCCTAAAAATTGAGCATTCTTGAACTGATGATCAACCACCACTAAACGGTGGTTGTTAAAATCAGTAACAATAACGTTGCCCTTAGGCGTAAAGCAAACACCTCTGGGTGAATCAAAATGTTTCCACATCGCAGCGGAGTTCTCAAACCCGTATTTGTTTAGAAATTTACCGTCGCCAGTAAAAAGCTGTATGCGATGGTTTCTCGTGTCACTAACAATGATATGACCTAAAGCATTGCATGCTACATCCCAAGGATAATTGAACTGTCCAATCCTGGTGCCTTTGTCACCAAACTTGTGGAGAAAAGTTCCGTCTACCTTCAAAATCTGTATACGATGATTGTCTTTGTCAGCCACGACTATGTTGTTTTGGGGATTGACTGCAATTCCTGCAGGTCGGTCAAATTGTCCAGGGCCTGTTCCTTGAGTGCCAAACTTGCACAAGAACATTCCGTTGCTATTGAATACCTGGATCCTGTTGTTGCTTCGATCAGCAACGATTATATGCCCTAAATTATCACAGCATACACCCCAAGGACGGCACAGCTGACCGTCTTTCTCACCTTCAGTGCCAAAGGACAAGGAAGGCAGTGGTCCACTGTCCTTGGCCACCACAGTATTTGCACCATAAATCGGACGATTTCTTAAAGCCATGAATAGCGAATCTGGTTCTTCTCTTAATTCGCGAGAACGAGGCGGGAGAAACTTAGATTCACTAATGGAGCGACCTCTTCCTATTCTGGAAGACATTAGAGAGCTCACAGTTACATTTCCAACGGAAGATATTGCACGTAGAAAGCCATTGTCTGGCGGTAGGAACATTATACCATCATCTTCGCAGGGTACAAGCTCAGGTCTCAGTGAACGTATCTGCTTCAGTTCATTTGCAGCCCTTTCGTTGGCCGCGATTAATTCATAAGTATTCGGGGATTCTGAACAGTCGTTAAGTAGGTCGGAGGTACGAGCCAGTTTCGATATGGCTACGCGGAGATTTTCCACTTGGGACATCAACAGTTTTCCTTTAATTTGCCGAGATTGGTCAATGCGTTTCAGCAGTTCTACCTCTCGTTCTTGTAGAGCAGCAATCAGTCTGAAAATGGAGGAAAGTTTATTTTATTTTATTTATATCACTTTTTATGAAACAATACTAGTGTATTTTTGTTTGTTGTTGTTTATGTTTTTTTAAATAGAACACCCTGTATATTTTTTAATATTATGAAAATCCTCGTTTTCCTGATTTCAAAAATGTAATATGTTGACATTTTTACTGTGGCCAATTTCAATATACAGTGGTTTCTATTTACATAAAAATCGTATGAAAAACATCTATGCCGTGATTTTCAAAAACCAAAGGTTATAGAAAATGTAATGATGAAAATGGGGGACATGTTGAAAATTTATTACAATAGTTTTTTAATCTTTGGTATGCATAGAATCTTGTTATTAATAAAAATTTCGTACTGTTTTTGTTTATCACAAAACTGAAATATTGTTCTAACCAATGATAATTATGTATAGATATAATAATAGTAAACTTCAACATATTATACATTTTTGAAATCAGGAAAACGAGGACCTTAATACTATGCAAAAATACACAGGGTGTTCCATTTAAAAAAATATAAGGTTGCTTTGTGCCGCTTTTATGAGACACCCTGTATACTATTGTATATGGTTGAAAACAAATTCATAGAATGTCCTAAAACTTTTGTTTCAAAAATAACCCTATACAGTAGCAGCGGCCAGTGATTTTTTCTCAAATTTCATACTATACTTTTTCCTCTTAAAACTTATTTAGTTTTGGTATGGTCATGCCTTAAAAAATTACTTGACATCTCCAATACCGGCCACCCCTGGTATATACAGATTACAACTACTTTAACACTAGTTTTCGGTTACATTTTTGTAATAATATCTATGTTCAAAAACTACTTACTAAATATAATCAAAGCTTATTGAAATGACAATAAAGAAAAACTGTATATGTAGTTATTTAATGTTTCGTACCTTCTCATGACACTTCGAACTTCTGTCGCTGCGTGAATCGACCTTAGCTCCACGCTCTGACACATACGTTGTACGTTCTCTGACGCTTCTCTTATGGCTACAATAGCTGTTCTTGTTTCGGTGCCCAGTCTTTGGTTAATTATCTTCGCTGTATCAATAGCGTCCTCAATGTAAGTAACTTGATGTCCACAGTGGTTCTCCAAAAGACACTCGGTGCAGGTTGGAATCTGACATGTCTGACAAAATAACCTATGAGGTTCACGGTGGTTATCACAGAAATTGTTTACGGGACTTGTACTGACCTAATAATACAGGAATTCGGTTAATAGGTTACAATTTTGTATAAATTAACAAATGTATTAATTAGACTTATTTATGTCTGGGAGAACGCCTTCCCCACCCCCTTACTGCCCCACCCCAGGAAATAAATTCATAATCTATGGCATACTTTTTTACTTTTTTTACCTGAAATTTTGCACAGACTTTTATCTTATGCAGACATTCTTTTTGTGTAATTTTGGTAAAAAAAATCAAAGCGCAAAAGTGGAAAAGGGGGGTTGTGGTACCCATTAACCTCCCCAACCATTTCATGCGTATGTCTATGATCTTTAGATATTTATTTTTAGATTAAATACTTTTATTACCCCAACTTTTCTTACTCTTATAAAATTTTAATTTAGGACTTGGTTAACGAGATATTCCAATAAATTCAGATGTGTGATATTAATCCGAGGGGTTATCACAGCTGGTAGTCGGTGTACAAATTTTTGCTAGTGATACAAATTCGACAAAAACGTCTTTGGGATGATTTCAATTGTAGTAATTATGTTTCTGCATAACGTCACATCTCTAAATTACCCTCGAAATTACCACTTAAATTCAGATTATAAAAATATTTTTTATTTTTAGTTTTTGAGGAGTTATGAGAGATTTTGTTTATTCGGTTCCAATGTTAATGAGCAATAATTACAAGAAAGACTTATAGAAGGTGCAAGGCAATTTAAGCAAAAATATTTTCTGTAAATTAGTATTTTTATTTGCTTCTTTGCCTACGCCAGTGGCATAGTTAAATGAGAATTAAATTGGGTTTTCTAAACAAAAATGTGTACACCACTGTTTTTTTTTATAATTTTTATTTTATCGAACTATTCTAACTGCACAACAAAAAAGTCTAGCATTTTTTGCCTAAATGTAATCGATTTAAAAAAACAATAATAAAAATAATAAATTCCGAAATTAAGATATTAATAATGAATTTGAATTTATTGGAATATCTCGTTAATAAAGACCTAAATTAAAATTTTATAAGAGTAAGAAAAGTTAGAGAAATAAATATTTAATCTAAAAATAAATATTTAGAGACCATAGGCGTACGCATGAAAAGTTGGGGAGGTTAATGGGTACCGCACAACCCCCCTTTTCCACGTTTGCGCTTTGACTTTTTTACCAAAATTACACAAAAAGTGCATCTGCGTAAGACTTTTGTCTGGGCAAAATTTCAGGTAAAAATCTTAAAAAATAACTGAGTTATTAATAAAAATAATTTTCAAAATTTAAACTTTAACACCCTGTAAAAGGAAATCTACGCGCCAAAATAAAAAATCACACTATAAAAGTCTTATTATTTTCGTCCAAAGAATTTGTGGTTAACGGCTTGACCTACTTTTTCTTAACACCCTGTATATTGACACCCCACTTATACCTAATACAAAACAAAAGCTGTTGCACGTCATCACGCAAAGAGCCGAATTTTTTTATTCAGCCTCTTACAGCTGCTGCAAGAAATTTCTTTTTCTTCACCAACTGATGACGTCAGCCAGCAGTTGGTGAGGGAGTGAAGCAGTGGGTTATCAATATACTTTATTCCCATTTTTTTTTACTAATAAAAATGTAATGAAGACATATCTGACCTATGCAAAAGACATTTCGGATTTCTAAGAACTTACTTGGGGGGATGATCCCAAAGAGCTAGGACTGGCGATAGGGGGCGAAACGACACTGGGATATCTGGAAATTCTGTGGTCTCGGGTGACACGAACTCGGCGATGAGCATGAACGCAGGTATCACATAATAACAGGTTGCAATCCATGCATTTTGCAAGCGCAGAGGCAGCACAATTTCCGCATGAATTATCTATTGTCACAGCCTAAAACAAGAAAAAACATAAACATTATAGGATATGCTACGCTACGAAATATTTGTTTTTTTTGTAACTTACCGATATAATATCCGTTATGAAGTTGTCGATCGAAGATTCTGGAGATGAAGCGGTAGCACCGGTGGAATTAGAATTAGTGGAAGACGTGGAGGAAGCAATGCTGGAGGAAGTAAGGCAAGACATTTTTCTTTTCTTGGTTCGTTTGGCGTGGATACTGTAGCAGTTGTGGTAATAAATGGGGAACTGAAAGAGAAAAATAAGGCATTAGAGTCAGCTGAATCTGTTCACATTTCCCTAACCGAATACGTGAATTTTGAATCGTATTGCAGTTTCGAAACGTTAACTTAAATTTTTGCGAACTGTCAACATTGTCATTACATGATTAAAATAAAACCGTAGTTACGCTTTGGTATTAGACATGATCTTATACATATTTAGTCATAGTATAGTTGCCATGTTGTCAAGGATTGTTAGAATTAGTGCTCGATCGAACGAGCAGAGCGTTGATGAAATAATCGATCCAAATATTGCATCAAAAATTTAGCAAATTTACCATTTTATTTCTTACGACCAAAATGGCCGAGTAAAAATTTGGTTAAAAGATATTCACGCATTGGCCAAATGAATATAATGTTGCGAGTAGTAATAACTATGCATTTTCAATTTGTGTCATTGTGAATTTGTGAATTCTATTATACAGGGTGTGCCAAAGTTCTAAATTTGGTCGATTACGGCTATATTTGAAATGGTAGAAAGATTTTGCCTGGTGGATTATTTCCTTGGTTTTCGATTCTGCATAACCCGAAAATATGTAGAATTATACAGGGTGTTCCGTTTTCGCTGGCCGCGTCTTTTAAAACCGGGTCGGCATATTACAAAGAAATATTACCCATAATCAAAATTATGACCGTGTTGTAAACAGGTTGTTGAATGATTGAGTACATTTTGTTATAAATATGCACAGTAAAATGCACCAGTACCTGAGTTGATGGATACCTCGGCTTGGGTAATATGAAAGTACCCGCCAACAGTTGTTACAGAAGGAGATTAAGAGCAGGTAAAATACGGAACAATAAGCGTAACGTAGGTACACGATAAAACCTATTGGGCGAGCAACTTATTTCTGTAAAATCAGAAAAATGAGGCTGTGTGCAAGTTTTGATGGCCGTTCCGTGCTTTCTACTCAGTAGCGGCCCAAAGTGTCAATGGAGGTTTCCGATATTTTTGAAGATGTGTGTTTCATTACCGAATTAAAATATTTCAATTTTTCTATATCTGGGATGCGCCATATGACGTCAACGTTAATTTTGACAAATCCAATGATACAATTTTCCCTTAAAAACCCATAACTGTATCAATTCACTTTTGCAGGTATTTATGCACACTGCTATTCACATCAAGGAAGTAGTGAACTTGATGTGGAGAGGCGCTATTCTTTTTGAAATTCTATATGGGCCAAGGACCGGAAACGATACATCAAACGCCCAAACGTCTTGAATACAACATCCCTTCCTTAACTCGACTTTTTCTAAACAATCATTATTTTTGGTAATCTTATCTTATTATTACAAAAATGTGCGAAGGTGCTATACTCTAACAAAACAAAATAGAACTGAACACAATCCTGTCGTAAATTCCAGTAAAATGATTTGCTAAAGTTGTTTTGGTGCAAATATAAGAAGCAACACAAAAATGTGAATTACAGTTACTTGATATAAAGAAGGACTCGGTCGGACTCACTCTTTTTAGCTCCAACTATTAGCATTCAACCTAAAATCTTATGACACAATAACGTGATGTTGACGCAACATTTAAGAGATCTTAAAACTAATACCAATAACAGACCTAGAAATGTAGGATGTAGGAAGTTAATTATATTTATCTCAAAAAATCTATCATTAAACCCAATAGTTGGTATAGTTGCGTACCCGCATTTTTACGGCCGTGGGAGACAGCAGAGCCACTACACTGACAACGCCAGCGGCGTGGTTTAGGGAACATAAAATTTAGAAGGCACCATATAGATAAAAACAAGTTCTAGCCTATAACAGACAAAATGTCCATAGAATCCGGCAATTCCGAATTTCTCCATATTATGCATTAATAAAATATAAAAAATGATATACTACTGTTTTAATTTACATAGTCATGGGTCATAATTGATGATTAACTTTCCTTATTTTTTAACTCGTTGCGTAATCTCCCACTACGAGACTAGGACTAGGAGCGGTAAAAGTATCAGTTTTAGTTCCTGTATAATATTATATTATTTGTTATTAAAGTTTAATCAACTTCATACTTTTAACGAGTTTTTACATGGTATTTAAGTTTTATGTTTTCAATCTAGTTATAATATACAGAGCGATCGGGTCGGTTTCTATTTTACAATGCGCAGATTTGCTCTCAGTCATACAGGGTGAATCACGTTGAAGGTGTAACAGCGCTGGTATTTTTTTTTTTTAATAAAACGCCCAGTGTATTGTGCTGTATTTTGTTAAAGCATATCATCGGTGTAATTTGTTATAATAAAATAATAAAAAACTGATTCAAATTTTGTGATTTAATTTCGGATGAAGGAATTAGAGGTCCTATCCAACGTTAAGTACCTCCTGTGTGCCCCGCCCATGGCATGGGCTAATACCCTAAATGTACCCAACCTTTAATTTACTAACCATTCCGAAAATGTAGAAATACAACTTGACGGTTTGGCACTAAGGGCCTACTAACACAATGGCACAGGTCATTTTTACAAGGTTTTCAAGAGTTCACTGAACGCTGCAGCATCTTTGAGGATCGAGATTTCTCCATGAAATGTTTACTAAAAACTGCAAAATTTATTACCTGCCCTTTTTGTGGTCGAGCCCCATCCCTAATAAATACATAGGATGCGTTTAGTGCTCAATTTAGATCTTGTACTTTTCATTGCATTAGGCAAACCCATTGTTGTAACGCAATTTTCAAGTGCGTAGGTAGAAAAGTCGTTATTATTATCCATTGCGAAAATAAATTACAAATACTTTTGCTCAAAAGATACATTGAAATATAAGCGAGTCTTTACAGAAAAATTTTTGAATACGTACATTGGACAAACGAGGCGTTCACTCGTAATTAGGTTTAGGCAGCATGTGGTTAATCTCAGATATGGTAAGTGATTGTCCAGCGTGCGTTCGAGAACAACCAGATGGTGGAAGGATTCGGACAAAGATGAAATAGGAAAGTAAGAAACCCCCATAAATGCATTTAAAAACCATTTGGATAATCTGTTCGAAAATGTTGCTTTTTCTCTACAGAAATAAAAAAAACTTGAGTTAAAAAAAGTCCGGCCCTGGAATTTTTAAATATTAAAAACGCCATTATATATAAGTACACAAATTGTATTAAATTTGAACAAATTGTGACAAATGGTAAGGAAGTTCTGGCCAAAAGAATTATTGGCCATAAGTAGTTTATCACCCTGTATCTCAGTAATTAAGCGCAAGATAAATTTCTATACCCATTAGTGAATAGTCAAGGGATCCTCTATCATCCTTATAAGTATGTACAGGTTGTCATGAAACACCCTGTATATTGTATCTTGATTTAATACGTACTAACTAAAAAATCATTTAATGGATATCAGTGTTAGGTATAATTATCAGATTAGGTACAGTTGAAACTGATTTTAACATTAAATACTTCCTGAATATCGAATTTGTTCGTGCCAAGCCCATTCTAAGCAGGTAGCTGGTCGCAGAATTGATTTGCAATTATTTCATTAGCACTTTCTCGTTTGTTAAGAAAATGGAACGTAAATTCGTGTCAGGTGGCATTCAGCTACAAAGACCATGCTGATTTTTCAGAACCTAAACGACTTTTGTTTAGATCCTTACACTATCTTATACCTACTGGTAGGTAGGTAAGCCAAGCCATCTTACTCATTGTGAAGAGACAATTGGCGTGACAAAAGTAATGCGTGAACTATACCCAGTGGCGGAGCACAGGTGCAAGTTTTCAAGGCGCAAGTTAATTTTAATATAGATATATTCAATTTACAATATTATTAAGGATTTCAACTCTTGTAAGTAGTACCTACAGTAACTTGGTGATCTCACTTCGGACTAATTCTGTAGCAGTTTTAAATTCAAATGTTTTTGGATAGTTTGATTCAAAATGTTCAAATATGAAATTTTAAAAAGGAATAAGGGTGCTTTTTCGTTGGAGGGGTTTCGAAGAAGAAAAAAGTGATTACGTGTAGATCGTCGAAATTCCACCCCCCAAGAAACCCCTATAACGTTATTTTTGCTTTAATACCTGCCGAGTTACAGGGGGGTTGAGAACTTTGATTTTCAGGAGATAATTCAATTAATATAAAAATAATGTTTTTTTATTTTAATTGACATTTAAGTTGAATAAAAAAAACTGACAACTTCTGTACTGTTCTGACCTACAGGGGATTAAAACACCTTCAAAATGCTTTTTTTTGATGATGTACAGGGTGGTCCAGTTACGGTGTCCTCGTCATTTACTCAGAAGCTATAAGAGAGAGAAAAAAAAGTTTCATATGAAAGTTACTAGACTTTAAGTATTCTTTCATCGCCATATAGTTATATTTATACAGGGTGGTCCATATTCATGTAGAGATATAAAGTCGCAATTTTTTTAATGGGACACCCTATATCCGACTAATAATTATTATTCCTGGTCTCATTTTCTCTACAAATATATAAGGTTTGATGGGTCTAATATCAATAGTTTCTGAGTAATTTAGGAAATTCTGTAGAACGGCTAATATTTAAAGGTCCAATTATGTGATATTTTTATTTTACATTTTTGTTAGTTTTCTCAAGAAAAAATCTAGAATTTTATAAATCAATAGATGTGAGCTATCAATTTATTGTGATACTATTCTCGTATTTGTAAAGATTACCTTCATTTTATAGAGAAGAATAACAAGTTTGCCACGCCTGAATCTAATTACTTTAGTATACACATAATAATGATTTTCAAAGTAGGCTTTGAAAAATTAAGAAACAAAAAGAATGACATTTGTCAATTTCTAACACGTTCGTAGGATTTCGAGCCTTGTAAAACACACCACCACTACTTGTTACTCTATTGACCAACAACTTCATTGTTCGTTTGCTTGGCAATCGTTCATTTGGATATTGTTCTCTATTTATAAATGACTTTATTTAGGCTTTACACAAGCATAATAACAAAAACCTATCCAATTTGATATACTCACATTGATGTTTCATCTCTAAACATACAATTATTAAGTTTATTGAATCTTCTTTAATGCATGATAAAAATTGGATTAAAAATTACAAAATTTAAAACTTCTAAAAATAAAATATTAAAAAAAATTTTTTTAACTTACCACAAAATTCATTTATTATGGATACCAACCAAAAGCGATGTCCCCAAGAAGATGTACATGTTCTTTCGCCATTATCTGGCTCCTCAGATAATGGCGAAAGAACATGTACATCTTCTTGGGTACATCGCTTTTGGTTGGTATCCATAATAAATGAATTTTGTGGTAAGTTAAAAAAATTTTTTTTAATATTTTATTTTTAGAAGTTTTAAATTTTGTAATTTTTAATCCAATTTTTATCATGCATTAAAGAAGATTCAATAAACTTAATAATTGTATGTTTAGAGATGAAACATCAATGTGAGTATATCAAATTGGATAGGTTTTTGTTATTATGCTTGTGTAAAGCCTAAATAAAGTCATTTATAAATAGAGAACAATATCCAAATGAACGATTGCCAAGCAAACGAACAATGAAGTTGTTGGTCAATAGAGTAACAAGTAGTGGTGGTGTGTTTTACAAGGCTCGAAATCCTACGAACGTGTTAGAAATTGACAAATGTCATTCTTTTTGTTTCTTAATTTTTCAAAGCCTACTTTGAAAATCATTATTATGTGTATACTAAAGTAATTAGATTCAGGCGTGGCCAACTTATTTTTCTCTATAAAATGTAGGTAATCTTGACAAATACGAGAATAGTATCACAATATTATTGACAGCTCACGTCTATTGATTTATAAAATTCTAGATTTTTTCTTGAGAAAACTAACAAAAATATAAAATAAAAACATCACATAATTGGACCTTCAAATATTAGCCGTTCTACAGAATTTCCTAAATTACTCAGAAACTATTAATATTAGACCCATCAAACCTTATATATTTGTAGAGGAAATGAGACCAGGAATAATAATTATTAGTCGGATATAGGGTGTCCCATTTAAAAAATTGCGACTTCATATCGCTACATGAATATGGACTACCCTGTATAAATAGAACTATATGACGATGAAAGAATACTTAAAGTCTAGTAACTTTCATATAAAACTTTTTTTTCTCTCTCTTATAGCTTCTGAGTAAATGACGAGGACACCGTAACTGGACCACCCTGTATAAGTTAATTGCAAAGGAGATATGGCCGAAATAAGAAGTGCCCCTCGTTTTACCAAATTACGATATTGCTTGTATGACGGTAATTTATTCTGAGTTCAGTACTTAGTTATTTATTGATTTTTTTATTTTAGGGATAGTTTTCACCCTCTTACGGGTGAGAGCAATTATTTTACTTATTAGAGGAAAATTTTTGTGTCCCAAATATAAAAATCTGCTAAGAAAGTCCCAATTTCTCAAAATAGTTACAGTTTTCACCCTCGTACGGGTGAGAGCAATTATTTTACTTATTAGGGGAAGATTTTTGTGTCCCAAATATAACAATCTGCTAAGAAAGTTCCAATTTCTCAAAATCGGGATAGTTTTCACCCTCTTACGGGTGAGAGCAATTATTTTACTTATTAGGGGAAGATTTTTTGTGTCCCAAATATAACAATCTGCTAAGAAAGTCCCAATTTCTCAAAATAAGCAAAAAACAATTAATTTTTACCCCCTTTACATCGGCCATAATGAGGGTGCAACTTAAAATTATTAATTTCTGACTTCACATTCGTGATCAGCAACTCATTAATTTATTTTCAGTACTTCGTTAATTATTGATTTTTTTGACTTTAGTTGTGGTTTGCAGTTGCACCCTCTTAGAGGTAAAAGCATACCTTTTTAATATTTGAAGTTGATACCCTAAGTTTAAGAATTCGCAAAAAAAAATTCAAACCGCTATAGATTAGCCCGAATTTCGGATACTTTTTAACACCAAGTGACAATATAACTTTCGTCACTTTTTTATTTATAATTTAACAATTGTTACCTACATACGTGTGATTATACAATTTTAAGAATTGTTAAACGTGGCATTTATTTGGCAGTTTCAAATTTATTATTTTGCTCTATTGGGTAAGACGTATACAGGAAGTAAAAGAATAAACACATTTTTCTCGCTAGTGTTTGTACATAAAATTTGACATTTTAAAATAGAAAACTGAAGAATTACTAATTACAGTTGGCAATGCAACAAGAATAGGTTGTATGCGGTATATTTTATAATTTTTAAGTACCTTTAGGTACAAGTGAATTTGTGGCCGCACTTAAAATGGACCAATCCACTACCGAAACCCGAGATTCAGATTCACGAACCATATTTCAAGAATCTAAATTCCAAGAAAAGCGATTCGGTTTCAAGGCCATACTACATTCACAGGCCCATGTGTACAAGATATCTACCAGAGATTCCAGTGGCGCCACGTTTTTGAAAATTGTATTAATTTAGTCGATGTTCGCACGTTGTCAAAGACAATTTGATGACTTTGGTTGAAATTCTTGCTCGTTAGATAACTGTTATACAGGGTGTGTCAATACTGCCAGGCCTAATATTTTGGGAAAATTCTGTAAGAGCATTGTAGAATGCACCCTTTAGTTTATTTTAGTCTTTAGTTAAGGCTTCTTTTTCTGATTTCAATAATAGTAAAGGATTACCGATTTTTTAAATATTATAAAGCTGGTATCTGAAAAAAACGTAGTCGCCCATAGGTGGGAAACTACATTTATCTCTGTCATGGGTGACTACAATACGAATATTTGAAAAAGCAGTTACTTAAATGAATTATTGACTTAAGGAAATGGCGTTTGTTTGTTTCATGGACGCCTACATTTTTTTATTAATAGTACCAACTGATTGAAATAATTTTCCCTATACCGATTCTGAGACACGGGTGTCTATTTAAAAATGATAGCTCAACCTTATATATCTTTTTTATAAGATTTTCAATAATTGCGTTTTTGGAATAATGTTACTATGGTTCATAAGATGCAACGTTGCATTCTATTTTTAAGTGGTAAAAAAATGTAGCTACAAAAACATAATTTTGTGTCACGATTAATTAATCTCACCATCTTGAGGATAGAAATTTTATTACAGACCACCTTTTAGGATTTAAAAATTTTTGGCCATTTGTTAAAACGATAAATAACTTGTTGCCTGCTATAACGAGTGCGCCGCCACTGTCATACTCGCTTAAGTCGTGCCTGGATTGTTCTCGTAGGTCAGGACTGTTATGTAGAATGTAGAATGAAAACGTATTCTAACGGGACGTACCGGCCCTAGGTATCACGCTTAGGCCTTCGGCGATGGGGTATTTCAAACATTCGGGAACAGTTACTTTATTAATTCTCTCATCTCGGCCTCATGCTACCCCATGGCTGTATTTGTAGAGTAGAGAAATCGATAAAAATAAGAGCACGAATTCACGGCCAAGTGTGGGCATGGCATGCCATGGGAATTGATCCACGAGGGCCGGCAATTTGTACATTAGGTAAATAAAAACTGTGCGACGAGAGCAACTGATATTATTTGTTTAAGAAGATACGTTTCTAGCAGGAAATGGTATACGCAGGTAATAAGAACATTCTTACAAATATTTGAAAAAAAAAATTATTTTAGATATCTATAGGACGTTAGATAAGAATTAGAAACGAATGGACTAAAAATATAATTCAATTTCTAGTACGATCTCAAGCCTCCTACTAGATCGAATCAATCGATTGGTTGCATTATACAGGTAATAAGATTTAATGCGACACATTTGCGACATTTTGATTCCATTAATACAGTATTACTGTAACATATTCAGATGATTTCTTTGTAAAACATTCAATAATTAATTCTTAACTCACCTATTGGCAATTAAGAGTCCCGTAACACACGGTCGGCTTTTGAACTTGAACTTTCACAACATTTCTCTTCAGCACTACTAAACAGTCTGCAAATCCTCCCCTCGTGCAGGCACTTTTCTACCCTAGCCTAAGTCAACTAAGGGTTGGATATGCCTGCGCAGAACTTACCCCCGCCCTTGCCCTTGGAGGAACTGTTCGCCAATTGTCAAACTTTGGAATGCGTATCGATGTATAGGAAATATTTAATTTGTCTTATTTGAGGGTTCTTATTTTGTAACGCGTTATATGGGGTGTAAAATGTTTTGTACTTCGACATTTACGACCGTTTAATGTGGCTGGACAACTTACGTGCGTTCTGACTATGCCTGGTATTGCTTTTAAAATGTTTGGCTTCAATTAAATGTCAAAATGATGGCCCAAGCTGTTAAAATATAATCCTTTTGATACCTATAATGGCCTACATTTGTTTTTCTTATTCCTTATACTTATCATAATCTTATTTGCCAGTGGATTTCTAATACCGACAGTAGAGCCGTACATTATTCTAGTTGTCATCGAATTATGGGCAATTCAAAATGTCGGGCCGTCCGTCCGTCTTTTTGCTGCGTTCACCTAAAAATGCCAATTTTCCAAAAACGCTCTGTAGTCGAAATAGATAGGCGATCGCGGTTTGCGCCATTGCTTGTTTCTCGAAAATCGAGCTCACGGCACCTATATCGGTTTTTTCCATAACTGATTTTTTCAGAGAAAACCCCAAATCCCATCGAATTTGGTCCATCCTGTATATCAGTACATTTTTTTAAGCCCGCTTTCTAGACTCCTTTCATACCCATATTATTATTGACTATCTCTCAATCTCTTAAATAATAGTGGAGGGAAAATAGTCAAAATAATTGATGTAATTGGGAAGTTACTCGTAAATGCCTATCAAACTGTTGGGCTAAAAGTATATCCTAACCTCAAAAAATCCAAGTTGTTCAGTTTATTTTTTTTTACTAATAATGCAATAAGTAGGGTAAAAATCTTCTGATCTTTACGAAAATTGGAGAAAATATGTATTTTCATGCTATAAATACGTGATTAAATTAAAAAAAAAAAATTATTTTCACGGTCACAATTGAACATTTTCGAAAAAAATTAAAGCGCTTGCCATTTAATGCAAAATGGTCGTAGGGTAAACTTTTTTTTTAAGAGTAGGTCTTTTTATGTACTTTTTTGTGAACATATACCAGAATCTCTGTTTATCAAGTTAAAATGTAGTTTTTCTTAATTAAAAAAAATTTTAATTTCACTTTTTTGAATTTTTTCATATCTTTATGCCACATTTTCATATAAGTTTTGTATAAAACGTAATTCAATGAATTAAAAGAGCTTACGTAACGTGTGTTATTATATTTACCTACTTTTTTTACTATACATACATATAAAATACAAAGTATAGATACAGTATCGTCGCTTTTAAATGATCGCAGTTGTACCTATATAGGCTTTAGTTTTTAGTCTTTCTTGCGTATACGATTCACTTGAATCAGTTTCTTGTAACGTTTGTGGCAAACATGTATGTGAGCGTTTGCTTATATTTCATGAACGATGTCATGGTTTTAGTTTATTTTATAGAACATAAATTATAGTTAAGTGTTATACTGAGAAGGGATGTATTCTTAAGACACTTGAGAGTCAACTAAGCTAGGGGCGACTCGACATTCTTAATCTAACATTGGTAACGAAGAGTTGTGTTTTATTCAATATACGGAGTGTTCTGAAGCCAATTGTTCGTTTTATTTTATTTACAAATTTGGCCTTTCGGCTTATTTGCTAACATCAGAAATGGGATAGACTCATTAAAAGTACCACGAGTGACAGACACGTTGTGATTGTTATAGTGTGTGAAAAAAAAAAAATAAACATGGAAGAATTTGCCAAAATTTTGGTGGACTCTTTGAAATCATTGGAAGAAATAAAGGACCAGTCAGTGAAGACTGCGACCACCAGTGCAGTGAATATTCCGGTATTTAATCCAAAATTAGACGATGATGGTGCCGCGAAATGGTGTAGTGAATTAGAAAATTTAGCGACTACTTTCAATTGGACTGACCATGAGGTATTGATGAGAGGTACAACCGGCCTTGTGGGAGAAGCAAAGGAATGATTTTTAACATGGAAACCGGACGAAAAAACTTGGGCAAATTTCAAGACTGAAATTTCCAGCTTGTACCCAGCGAAAAGAAATCTAAGTGAGAAACTCCGCAGAGCCAGTTTGTTTACCAGCGATAAAGCTGATTCTTATTGTGAGTATGCCAGAAAAAAAATTAGTTTACTTTTAGAGCATTAAGTGTTTTGCTTTGTCCGAAAATCAATTGTTGGAATTAGTCATTGGACACATCACTGATATTGATGTCAAAACCGCTGCATTTAACAGTAATCTTTTGTCAGTTAGTGATTTGTTAGTCTTGCTAGGCAATTATAGAATGATGCCAAGGGGCATAAAAAGAAATTACCTCTTTGATCATAAAACTAGTGAAAAAATTTGTTATAATTGCAATCAACCGGGACATGTTAGTCGTAATTGTACAAAGAAAGGAAAGAGAGATGAATTTAACAATGAATGAATTTAAAAATGTTCCCTCTGGTAGTTTTAATAAAATTGTATGCACCTTTTGTAAAAAACTTGGTCATAAAGTCAGTAACTGCTTCGCAAAAAAATCGCGAAAGAGCCTCTATCTCTAGAATCAATTATTTTTGTGTTAATTTGGACGCCTACTTTTGTACTAAATTTAAAATTTAAGACCAGATAGTGAACTGTTTGTTGGATACTGGAGCAGAATGTAGTTTGCTTACGAAAAAAATTGCTAATTATTTAAATTGTCATTTTGAGCCTGCACTAATTACTTTGAAAGGTCTGGGAAACAGCACAACATTTGCAAACACAAAGACCACTTTAAAAATTGAACGAGACGGTACGGCATTTGAAATTTGTTTTTATATAGTTGACGATTCTGCTATAGTTTTTGATAGGAATAGGGATTTATTTTTACATAAGAGATTAGAAATTCATACTGATCAATATGGCTCCCGAATTTATTTAAATGAAAGTACAAATTGTTCCCCAAAGTTAATTAACAATATAATTATTGAACCCGCCACTGCGAAAACTTATTTAAGTATGTTTGGTATTACTAAAAGATTTGCTAGTGATAGAGACACAAATTTTACTGATCAATCTGTAAAGAAAATGTTGTCCGAATTAGGAATTGACCACCATTTAATAGCAAAAAGTGCACCCCGAGGTAACGGGCAAGTCGAACGATATGTCGCGACCGTTTTAAATATGCTTAGAGCGGAAATAAGTGACAGATCAGAATGGCCGAACGATATTGTTAAATTAGAAACTACACCCAACACGACAATACAAAAAAAACTACGGGATTCTCACCTGTGTACTTACTGACATAAGTTTGTGGTAGTATACCCGAACATAAAAACTCTTATACCGGCTCAATTCCAATGACAGAAATTGCACAAAATTTAGAAAAAAACCGAAATCTGGCATACTAACGTATGAAAAAGCAAGCAGATTATGCTAAAAACCTTTTCGACAAAACCAGGCGCTCAAATAAAACGATAAACGTAGGGGATTTCGTATTTTATCCTTCAGGAAATAGTCACCTTGCAAAACTGGATGACAGATACGAACGATGGTCCATTTGAAGTACTCCAAATCCTTCTGCATGATAGATTCGAACTGAAAAACTTGGCTACCAATAAAAAGAGGACAGTTGCTAAGGACATGATTCGAGTCTGGCCAGGTGAACTTGCTGGAGATTTTTAACATACGGTGAGTAAAGTATGCTCCAGGCAGTGTGAGCGTTTGCGGGAAGAATTTGTAAAAATATTTTGTTTTGAAATTTTAAGAGTATTTGAGAAATAATTTGATCAATAATTTAATTGATATAACAGTGTATGAGAGACGTTTTATTTGTTTTTGGTTGAAAGCGTAACGCTTTGCCTGTTGTTGATTGAACTGTTGGAATGCGGAACGCTTCGCAGTTGAGGTAAAATGTTGAACTGTTGGAATGCGGGACGCTTCGCAGTTGAGGTAAAAAGTTGTACTGTTGGAATGCGGGACGCTTCGCAGTCGAGTTGATAAGTATTGAACTGTTGGAATGCGGGACGCTTCGCAGTTGAGGTAAAAAGTTGTACTGTTGGAATGCGGGACGCTTCGCAGTCGAGTTGATAAGTATTGCACTGTTGGAATGCGGGACGCTTCGCAGTTGAGGTAAAAAGTTTGAACTGTTGGAATGCGGGACGCTTCGCAGTTGAGGTAAAAAGTTGTACTGTTGGAATGCGGGACGCTTCGCAGTCGAGTTGATAAGTATTGCACTGTTGGAATGCGGGACGCTTCGCAGTGGGTATGTTTTGTGAGACAGATTTATATTGAAAATGTGTTTGATAATTGATAATGATGATTGATGAAGTCAATAAAATAATCTAGTAGTAGTGTTGATTTGAACTGTTGAAAGCGACACGCTTTGCAGTGATTGATTTAAGATGTTGGAAGCGTCACGCTTCACATTATATTTGTTGATCGGAAGCAAAACGCTTTCCGTACAGTACGTTACAACCTAAGCTGCCGTATGATCGTTTTACAGGTTCACAACCCCGCCCATGGAGTCTGGAGGTTGCCGACCCACAACATTGCCCATGGTCCCAGGGGAAAGGGATAATTCGAGAACGAATTATAGGTCAGAATTGGCCGTGTGAGCGTTTGCTTATATTTCATGAACGATGTCATGGTTTTAGTTTATTTTATAGAACATAAATTATAGTTAAGTGTTATACTGAGAAGGGATGTATTCTTAAGACACTTGAGAGTCAACTAAGCTAGGGGCGACTCGACATTCTTAATCTAACATTGGTAACGAAGAGTTGTGTTTTATTCAATATACGGAGTGTTCTGAAGCCAATTGTTCGTTTTATTTTATTTACAAATTTGGCCTTTCGGCTTATTTGCTAACATGTATATTGAAGCACAGTATTAAAATTTTCTCATCGAGTATACAGGGTGTTTCAGTTTTTTCGTTCATAACTTCTGTAAACGATAGAACATATCAAAATAATAGGAGTCTTTCTTATAACATTTTTCTCTAAATCGTTTCGTTTTCAAGATACAGGGCGTTAAACTTTTAAAGAATTATTACTATTTATTCATTATCTCCTAAACAAATAAAGATTTTCTATTCAAATTTTGTACACTTTGGTCATAATAAAAGACCAATTTTTCAAAACGTTCCAAAAGTTTTTCTTACAAAAGCAGTGGCGTAGTTATGGGGTTCTGTCCGTATTTAAACCCCCTGAACTTCTACGCCAATGATCAGGAATTATATTTTTATACAAATTGTAAAACTTTGATGTATTTCCCATAAAAAAGTATTCTGGATAAAAGTCGCTAGGAGGCTTTCTATTCAAGATATTTAGATTTTTTCTAATTAGGGGTATCCTATGCACTTTCTATTGACAGGCTATTTGCTAAACAAATTAAAGAATTATTTTAATACATATTTATTTAAAATGATAAATAATTAATAATCTACAATAAATGCTCAAAATGATATCCATTTTTTTATGTTTATGTTGTGAATAACTGCCAATGATTTAACGCTTACTTAATCCTGTCATTTTCAACCAAGATGTAATTCCTTAATATACCCCTGATTAGTAAGAATCTAAATATCTCGAACAGAAAGCCTCCTAGCGACTTTTATCAAAAGTACTTTGTTATGGGAAATACATCAAAGTTTTACAATTTGTATAAAAATATAATTCCTGACCATTGGCGTAGAAGTTCAGGGGGTTTAAATACGGACAAAACCCTATAACTACGCCACTGCTTTTGTAAGAAAAACTTTTGCAACGTCAAAAAATTGATCTTTTATTATGACTACAGTGTACACAATTTGAATAAAAAATCTTTATTTGTTTAGGAGATAATGAATAAATAGTAATAATTTTTTAAAAGTTTAACGCCCTGTATCTTGAAAACGAAATGATGAGAAAAATGTTATAAGAAAGACTCCTATTATTTTGATATGTTCTATCGTTTACAGGAGTTATGAACGAAAAAACTGAAACACCCTGTATTATTTTAATCATTATATTTAATAAAATAGGTCTGTAGGTTTGCCGGACAAACGAAGTGAGCTCGGCAATTACAGTTAAGTCACAACATTTACTTCGAATAAAACGTGCTATTTTCTCTTCAAATGTCGATTAGCAATAAAAAATATAGATAAAAAAAATCTCGAATTTCACCACCAAAAGCGCATTGTCATATTATTTATAATGTACAAAGTGCTATTTATAACGTATTTAATGTTAAATATATGAAATATTTCAGTGTAACATTACAAATTATATTTGTATAACATTTTGCAAACATTTAAGAAAAAATGTTAAAGATACATTTAAGAGAATGTATTATATTATATTCTATTTTCCAAATGACTTGCCAAATGTACAGAAATGTATCAAATTGGTCAATAAATATATTATTATTATTATTATTATTATTATTATTATTATTATTATTACAATATATTTACAAGGTGTATCGTACGATATTATAGAAATATTTTCTAGTAACATCGAGTTAATATTGTATAAACATTTATTAAATATTTTCCATTTTAATATTTAATAATAATAATAATAATAATAATAATAATAATAATAATAAACGCCTTTATTTAAGGGCAGATGTATCAATGTTAGTTATCATAACCGAAATAGAATATTTCATGAAAACATTAAAATTGTTACCTAGGTCTAACATTTAATAATATGGTGGTTATAGAGGGTGGGACAATAGTGCGTCGGACCTCGATAGCTAGAAATTTTTAAAAAAATTGGAAGTAAACTAAATAAAAAAGTCTACAACTGGGAATTATTTTCGAACATACAGGGCGAGCCAAGACGAAATTACAGGACCACGTGCCTTTTTTTAATGGAATGCTATGTATATCAGTACATTTTTTGAAGCCTCTTTCTAGGCTCTTATTCATTTCTATATTAGCAATGAATATTTCCCAACCACCTGGATGTAATGAATTTTTTTGTTGAAATAATGCAATCTACAGATGGATATTAAAAAAATCACCAGTCACAATTATGGGTTTTAAGAAAAACTTATGTGAATACCAGTTACGAGACATCTAATTAATGTTTTTGAACCATTTTCATTTCCTAAAACTGTACAGGGTGGCCAAGAATTATTTTTCATTTAAGAACTTTTTAAATTGAGTTTTCTCACTCGACAACGTGATGTAGAAATGAAATACGAACATTTTTTGTATGTTCATCTCTATGACTACTTGTAATCATTTTCGATTCATTGAGCAATTAGTACAGAATTTAAAAATAAACTTGAAAAATAGAAGTCCCTGTATAATTTTCAGTTTTTCTGTGAATAATATTTTGTTCCTAATTCTGCACAAAATATCGTTGACGTTAACTTTTAAGGCTTTAAAATTACCCATCCGAAAAACATTGCCTTGTCAACAATGACAGCTTCCAAGTATTTCGTCCAGCAAAATCCTTAATTCTCTTGTCACAGTGCAGGTGCGACAACTTTCAATTATTCTAATCCTAAACATGCAAATACAACCCTCCAAATTTCTCCCTTACTTGTTTTGCAAGTGCGCTTGCAGCAAACACGTTATTCTACCTGATGGATGGTATACAGCCGAAGAATTCCTGGAAATAGGAATTGTAAAATTCCGAAACCATAAAGCAATAATTGTTTTGTGCGCCATTGTCGGCCAAATGTTGAGGGTACACCAAGTGCCGGTTTAGTGTCAAATTGAACGTAAATATGAAATATTATTGGTTATAGCTTGAAAACCATATTATCTACTCTTAGCCTAGAGCAACGTTGTTTTGCCAGTTATTATGCGCTTTGGATATGGCGTAGCTCACCAATGAAACAAATCCAAGTCGAAGTTAAAGATAAACAGATATAATTATTGAAAATTGAAGTAGCGTAGAACAATAGTACGTTTGCTTATCTTAAATTTCGTTGAAATTCTATTAATATTTTTTGCCATTTCACCACCATTTTTACGGGGACCTACGTATCTCGTAAATATATAACAAATATTATATTTAAATTAACGCCGAGAAGTGAGAGATTTGTTATTTAACTATTCTATTCACTGTTAAATTTATTGCGATACAATCATTACGCAAACGAAAAGAAAAAAGCAACTAAATAATAATAAACTAATTTAGCATAACGTTAAACAAATATTACAGTTGAGTTATTCCAAAAAATAAATGCCGCGTAATTTTAATAAATTGCTATCCAAAATTATGATTCAAATAATAATTCAGATCCAGATGGATACTTTGTTATTTTAAATGTGCCTGCGGCAAGGCAATGCTGGCAAAACAATATTTAGACGAATATTTTTATTAATCGAAATTTCAACGGTCCAACGCACTTTAATGCAAAAACAAATATATAAACATCAGAAAACGACAAATATTGATAAAAATATTTTGTAGTACGTGTTCATGTATAGAGATAGTATGGTTATCTTCCTGCTATTAACACGAACCATAAACTCAGTGAGGGGTGCAAACAAGTCACTATGCAATTTTAGGTGCAATGGATTACACAAAATGAAATATTTGTTCTGATTCAATTTTATTCCGTGATTAATGTTTATCTTTTGCTACGGTTACTTATTCCAAATAATTTTCCTACCTACCATAAACCTTATAATTCGCCGAAAATTGTCGATAATCCCTTATCAATATAGCTGTTTGACCACCCGCTGGGTTTATTGCCAGTGGTTGTAAGTCGCTTTATTATATCTATGAATAATATTTTAAGACCTCAGCCTGATGGGTATGATCGTACCTCCGTAGTCTTTACTGTACAGGGTGAGTCAACGATGTGATAAAATCCAACACTTCCTTTATTATCGATAACAAAACAAAAATTGTATACAGAAGTTGTAGGAGACCAAAATGGCTACATGGAAAATTACAAGCTGTCAAATAATAAACAAACTTTTATTTTCATCGCTGTCTTAGTTTTTACATTTTTTAAAATATTTCTTAAACGAGGCCCGATATGAAAAAAAGTTATTCTTTGTTTTATGCTTAGAATACCCTGTATAATGATCTTTTAAATACTTTTTTATCATACTAAATTTTAATACTTTTAAATTTCGCATCTGCCTTAGTCACTTTACCCTTCCCACGGAATGACTTTGCCTTTTTGATTAAGTAATTGTCTTTTGTTGCATGAGGGTTGGGCGCATGTTTATCGATTGTTGCTACATATGGTATATAATATAGCAAATCTGCTATCGGATCAATTTGAAGTACAGTGTGAAAATAATCCTAAAATGTCAATTTTACTATTTCACTGCTACAGATGGTACAGAGGTACTGTTCCCCGGAGGGGTGTGGGGGTGCTGCTGAGATGTGGCCAGTGAAAAAATATTTTGTTTATTGGCCATCAGGGCATAATCTCTGTCATGCTTCCAAGAATTCTAGAAAGTAAATAGTTACTATAGGTACTCGTATTAACCATTTAGAAATACATTGTCGGCCTCAAATTGAAGAAATAAGTTTAACACAAAATACTTCTGTTATTTCAGATCATTCTAACTGGTCGGAATATTTCAGTAGGATTGTTACATAAATCAGACAAATAAACCAGATTTCTAATGACTCATAAACTAAGGATATTAATCAAATCTAAACATTCTTTAACTATTCGACATTGACTTTTTGCTTTGGCAATGAACTATTGAAATCGCTTAAAAGTAAAGTTAAAAAGTACACTCAATTGACATTTAGATAATTGTGATGATTTTCTTACTTACAGTTATTCGTTCTAAAGAGCAACATCCATTATTAACTCGTATTAGTACGTATTTATGTGCAATATATAATTATTTTAGCACAAAGTGTCTAATTTTTAAAAAATAATTTCACTGAAAGGCATGTTGGCCAACGTTAGACTTATCAGTTCTTCCATGCATGTCTTTGATCAGCCATATGTACCCTAAACCTATTTAGAATTCCTCGTCTTGTTTGTCCAACATATTTTATATTACAAATAACTAAGTAGCCACCCGGTATATGCTACGATTCCTATTGATATATTTAAACGATCTGTAATATTTCGCTCCGATCACACATGCATTATTTATCAAAGAGTTCATTCAACAAATCCTATTAACAATATTAATAAATAAGATTTTTAACCTCTTAAATTTAAAGTAGACCGCGCGTCGTTCTCTACGGCCTTCTACATTTTCCCATTCACATAACGCCACTCTATGCCAATTAATTTAACGTAACGTAACGATAATTACTATGGCTCAATGCTAATTTTTTTGTCGTTAAAATTATGTTCAAATTAAAAAGGAAAAGTATCTACAATCTGGGAGTGAAGTCCCACGATCATTGCACGTCCTGGCAACTTGTTAATATTTTAATAATTCTCCTGCGATATTTTTTTTAGTGAACAATATTTGTATAACAACTTTTTTGCGGATTCTTAAATTTTAGGGTATCAACCTCAAATATTAAAAAGGAGTAGATGTGCTTTTACCCCTAAAAAATAATGTGATCCCCTGTGAAAAATCAGTGTTTTTCCTTAAAAATCAAATTTTTCAACCCCCTGTAACTCGTCTGGTATTAAAGTAAAAATAACGTAATATATGTTTTTTTTATGGTAGAATTCAACGATCTACACATTTAACACATTCCAATAGTCACTTTTTTTCTTCCAACCCCCTGAGTTGTGGTGAAACTCACCCGCATCGAAAAAGCACCTTTATTCCTTTTAAATTTATCATATTTGACACATTTGGATAGCTAAGTAAAATACTCATCATACAAGATATTTTCACCTCATTAATTTCTACTCGTAGAACCTAGGTATACGTTACTGAGTAGATATACCGTGACGGATATTTATTGCAGTTGTTCTACCAAGAAATTATTCTAAATACCTAATTATCACCGAGAATAATTAGAAATGTTCATGATATAAACTTAGGGGACCTAGATATATTATTTATACCTCCTGCAACTTTCATCTGGCTATAAAATAATTATTTTTCATGCATGGCAGATCTGTCGATAATAAACTAGCATTACTACAATTAAGATATGTAGATAAGGTGTAACACATACCTACTTTGAAGACAGATTCGCTCATGTCGTACCTCAAACATTGTGGTTAGTGATACATTAATTGCTGAAAACGGGACGTCTAGAAACAAATAAATTATAGACTAGTTAGGAAAGTGAAAACTTTAATGCGTGTCGCTATTGAACTTAACAGAAAAAACTGAGCCTGTAGTTTGGACGCAAAAAACGTTTGTTATGAAATTCCTGCTTTCAAATGCATGTCAGAAAATAATTGTTACAAAACGATTCGGGTTTTTCGGTAAAATGTCAACATCTTCTGATGAACACCCTGTAACAAATAAATAAATTCTTGTCTAAACCAGTAGTTAATATAAACTTTATTTTAACCCGAAATAAAAGGGTTCTTGTTTAATTAACACAGTTACGAAATAACGGTAATTAAAAAAAATGCTGGAAATTTAATTTTCTTAAATATCTACTATAAGTTTTAGACTATACCTTATCCTTATACCGGGTGTAAACGAAATTAGGTTCACCCCTATAACTTTTTTGTTTTTTTAGATATCATTTTGAAATTTTGGTAGTTGCAATAACAAGTAAATTTGAATTAATGCATGATAATAAAATAATTCTAGCACTTCCGGTTTCACCGGAAATGACCGCAACATCTGTTTTTTAAATGGAACACCCTGTATATTTTTACATTTATGGATTCAGGGATTTATTTTGCATACGATGGTATCCACTTCGAGGAAGAAATATAACCTCAAACATTTTTTTAGGATAATTTAAGTTGGCATCTACGGAGCCATGACTGCTGAAAAACTGTTCTTTCTGAGTCATTGAGGATTGGAAAAACAAAATCAGGATATTAAGTGAGCTAACTTTGCTTTTATAGCCATTTAAACATTTCGGAAATGGTTTTTTCGATATAAGTATTTTTTTTTAAATGGCATCATTATGCCTCATTAGATTTAGATTTAGATTTAGATTTATTTCCCACATATACATAGTTTACATAAAATTGTAATATAATTGTATACATACATACATTCATATACATATACACCATTTTGAATAGCACCTATATAGGCGTAGGGAAAACTAAGTAACTAATATTATATTGTATTATATTATAGTATTACAATTTGATAAGTATTTTTCAAAACAAAGTGCTTTGGTAAGGAGATTAAGTTAACTAAATAAAATTACATTCATAATATTCCTGCAAGTTGTAGAATGTGTAATTATTTAACAGTGATTTCAGTTGTTTTTTAAAACGTTTTTCCGTGGTGATTTCTGTTATATATCCAGGCAAGTGATTGAAAATTTTAATTCCTGTATATAAGGGTCCTTTTCGATTACTTTCGAAATTGTAATGGGGCATTAATAATTTATTATTATGACGGGTCGGATAGTCATGCACATCAGAATATGTTGCCAAATTAGGTCTTTTCTTAAATATTGTTAAGGCCAATTTATATATTATAGTATTCGACACGGTAAAGATTTTTAACTGCCTAAAGTACTCTCGGCATGATTCATAGATATTAAGACCACATGCTATTTTAATAGAGATTTTCTTTACCTACATTTCGATAACAAACACTTCACCATTAGTTCATAAATATGTAACTTACAAAAGATACTTTACCTTGGTCCAAATTTATTTTAGTTTAGTAAATTTGTTTTTTTTCAAGGCATTCCCGATTAATTTCATATCAAATGTTTAACTTGAACAGAGCTTACTAAAATAAATTTGAACTAAGGTCATAAAGTATCTTTTGTAAGTTATTTATGAATTAATGGTGAAGTGTTTGGTATCGAAATGTAGGTAAAGAAAATCTATATTAAAATAGCATAATGAGGTATGAGATATGTATATAAAAAAAATACTTATATCGAAAAAACCATTTTAGAGATGTTTAAATGGCTATAAAAGCAAAGTTAGCCCACTTAATATCCTGATTTTATTTTTCCAATACTCAATGACTCAGAAAGAAAAGTTTTTCAGCAGTCATGGCTCCCTAGATGCCAACTTAAATTATCTTAAAGAAATGTTTGAGGTTATGTTTCTTAATCGAAGTTGATACCATCGTATGCAGAATGAATCCCTGAATCCAAAAATGTAAAAATATACAGGGTGTTCCATTTAAAACACAGATGTTGCGGTCATTTCCGGTAAAACCGGAAGTGCTGGAATCATTTTATTAACATGCATTAATTCAAATTTACTTGTTATTGCAACTGCCAAAATTTCAAAATGATATCTGAAAGAACAAAAAAGTTATAGGGGTGAGCCTAATTTCATTTACACCCGGTATAGTAATATAGAGAATTTCATGGAGAATTCAAATTTTCTAAAATATATGGGGTGTTCCATTTAAAAAATTGACATCTATAACGCCCCGCTTTCATGAATCACCCCCTATATTTCGAACTAATTTTAAAATGTAGCCATTTTGGTCTCCTACAACTATATAAAATTTTTGTTTTTATTATCGATAATAAAAAATAAGTGTTGACTCGCCCTGTAAGTATACATATAACTGTCTATTCCACATATTAACATCTTTACCGCTTTCATTGATAGTGTGTATTATGTCAGGCAATCGATAAATAATTCAGGGAAATTAAGGCGCGGAGATGATTTCAACCTTAATTATTCGTGTGTCGATGTCGCCGATTTAAATTTGCGACATACAAAGTGTTTTAATCTAAAAGAAACTTTGATACATGACATGATGACATAACTAATTCTCAAAATTTATTCAAATGACGACAGAAGTTTTCAGTATATTTTGAATCAGTTTGCATAGTACCTATCTGATTGGTATTGTCCAGCAATTGTATTATTGTATAATAAATAAATATGTCGCAAATATTATTATGCACTCGAAATGAATCAAAAATGCACTTTTATGCGCCCGATTTTGCTAATTTTTTCGGTTTGCGACTCATTTGCATGTGTAAAAAGAAAACAAAGAAAAAAATTCAACTTACATCACTTTTCATCAATTATTTCGACTAATTTCCCTCCGCTAAGTGGGTGAAACTGCTAAGCCACCCCTGCGACCCCTAAAAAACAGTGTTTAATTCGTAGACCGCAAAATCGAATTAACGGGTTACATATTCGGTAAGGATATTATGATGCACATGTCGAGGCGTTTTCGTTTAGCATATCCGAAAGTAAGAGTTGCTACTCGATTCGATGGGTGTCCCATGCAGAGCCCAGGCCCCAAGCCGCCTATAGACGCGAAAGTTAAGATATGCTCTCCCGCTAATTTTACTTTCACGCAAAATTTCGTAGTCGCGAATGATTTAATTTAGTAACCGAAGTTACCGTCAACGGTGTGGTTGTATTGTGATTTACCTGATCTTGGCGCATAAGAGGTAAGGAGATATAATTATTATTGTGTTCCTATAACGGTGCAATTTGTCTAATGATTCGCTGACGTTGAATCATGTTTCGACTGTGAGAACTGTGGAAAGTTTGGAGATTCAACGCCGGCAATTATCGATTTCCTAATGTTTCTTTGAGAAAAAATTGGTGTCGTAATAAATATGACTTCCAATTTGATTGCATCGTTGCTTTTGTGCAATTTTGCTGTTTTGGTAAAAAAATGTGTTGCAACGATGTCGTGCTGTCTGTTCCTGAAAGTTGCCATTATTGCCTTTTTTTCCTTAATCTCAGCCAAACTTCTCAATTCTATTCTACAGGGTGTTTCCTGAGTGACCGGCCGGGACGACCCTTAATTTATCCCCTAATGTTCTTTGTTTCTGATATACAGCATGTTTTCTATTTTTTGCCATATTTTCGATAGGTTAATTTTTTTTAGTAACCTCACCGAATTGAACCAAATTTACCAGATATGTTTCACTGATGGATGCATGTCTTTACCATTCAGTAAGCAGAAGAAGAAATAACATGGCAGTGGTCAAAAATTCTTTTAGTTGGGGAAGTTACCTAAAAACATCACCCTTTATATGGATTTTGGCAATTTTGAATGGCGGTATTTTGTTATTTTTTAATACGATTAAGAAACAAGATGAATTATTTCAGTTGTCCACCGCAATAGATTTATCATTGACCTTTTCTTCCTATTGTTACATGCCGCCATTGCCGCCTACTGAATTACAAATAATCTTAGAGATGATACAAGGCTATAAATATCGGCACGTTTTCCAGCTTAAATGAAAGTTTTGCCTACATTCTTACCTACGAAGAATTTTGCGGCCATAATAGTTAAGGTGTGTTCCAGGTGTCGTTAAATATAGAATTGATAATTGTAGAGAACATTTCCGGGAGATATTAAGAAATATTTCCGCGTATCACTTGCGCCTTCGCCATTTTTGCAAATTAAACGTAACATGCCTGATGTAACTTATGATGTTGCCGAATGTCAATTGCATGTTGGGCGGTGAAATTTTTTTTTGTTTTTTGTTTTATACACGCAAATGAGTCGAAAACCGAAAAAATTTGCAAAATCGGGCTGATGGGGCTTCGCGAGAATAGCGCTTAAAGTGTATTTTTGATGCATTTCGAGTGCATCGCTACACTATTTTTTAAATATCTCCGGATCTATTGATCGTAGAAAAATGAAAAAAAACTAAAAGACTCGTAAATGAAGAGCCTATCAAACTTTTGGGTTATAGTTACATTAAAGGTGCATCCTAACCTCAAAAAAATCCAAGTTCCTCAGTTTATTTTATTTTTTATTAATAATGCAATAAGTGGGGTAAAAATCTTCTGATCTTTACGAAAATTGGAGAAAATATGTATATTTTCATGCTGTAAATATGAGATTAAATTTAAAAGAAAAAAATTATTTTTACGGTCACTATTGAACATTTTCAAAAAAAATTAAAACGCTTTTTTGTGAACATATACCAGAATCTGTTTATCAAGTTAAAATGTTTTTTTTTTATATTTTCTCATATCTTTTATGCCAGATTTTCATAAGTATAAGTTTTGTATAAAACGAAATTCAATTAAATTATGAAAATTATGTGACAGTTATGTACTTTTATTGTAACTATACCCCAAATAGTTTTTTGATTCATTGTTCATGAATTCAATTTTATAGTAAAAAATGTAGGTACCTAGTATTTTCTACGTACAGGATGATCATTTTAATTGCCTCACTCGATTTTCCTGCTTTATTCTTCACCTAGGAAAAAAATTCAAGAACCATACTTGTGTACTTTTTTCCGAGGAATCCGATACCGAAAGGATAGAAACAATTGAATGTCAAAGAAAAAAGTTATGGCCGAAAAACTGAAAAAGAGAAAAATATACACCCTGTATATTAATGCGGAAATGGATATGTGACATTTCACTGATTGTAAATGCGTATCAGATACTTATTTAATTTTTTTATTTTAGGTGATACACCCTGTATATTGAACTCAGTTTAAAGAACATTTCTTTCTGAATTCAGCAATATAGATATTAGATAGATAATAAGATATTATCATTATCTTTCATATTTAATAAGATATTGGAGTTTAAATTTAAAATAACACAAATATATGTTATGAAATAAAATCATCCATGAAAACAAACAAAAGCATTTAAATTATTTATTTATGTCAAAAACTAAAGAATACAAGTTATTATGATGGTATATCTTCTTTTGTTTTTGAAATAATTAAATTTAAATGCTTTTGTTTGTTTTCATGGATTACTTTATTTATCACATATTTTGTGTTATTTTAAATTTAAACCCCAATATTTTATTAAATATGAAAGACAATGATAATATGTCATATATTGCTGAATTCAGAAAGAAATATTCTTTAAACTGAGCTCTATATACAGGGTGTATTACCTAAAATAAAAAAATTAAAGCAATTTCCTGTCAAACCGGAAGTGAAAAATATGTATCTGATGATGATCTGATGATAATGTCAGAGCCGTACAGGCATTTGTTTATAACTCTCGAAAATTAAAAAAAAAAATAATTAAATGTGGAAAAAAATGATCCATATTAAAGTACACCTTCTATAACTCCTACGCTCAAAATTTGTAGGTGAAATTTCGAAATTATATTTTTTATCGATTTTAATTAATATTTTCTTCTTCTAAAATCCTTTACCTATATTTTTATGCATTACCATCTGAGACTCCAAATTTGTTATAAAGTCCTTTCTTTTATTTTTTTGTGAATAGTGAGGTCAATTTTGAAGGTGAAGTCAGTTTTAATCCAAAATGCTTCATTGCATTTCTCATCATTCCAAAGGCAAATCAAACCAATAAAATCACTGTAACCAATAAAAAGTTCTTAGCATGACTCCATTAATTTTGATGGTATGAATTCTTACTTTAAAATGGCGAAGGAAATTTTAATAAAAATATTCCTGTTCATCATTTTAAGTGTGAATAACACGGAAACCTGACATGACAGAGTAATTAGGGCTACGGATTCGTGTTCAGCATCAAAACATCTACTAGAATCACCTACGAAAGTGTTGGTTGCTCGGCCCGTGTAGAAACGTTAGAAATTAAGCCGTGACATTTGCTGGAAATGTACACTGACCGATATATTGCCAGTTAAATTAAAACGAAGAAAGTCCGTGGTTTTCGAACGCTCACAATTAAATTGTTTTTATAGTGTCGTTAAAGAAAGTCAAATGAGTTGGAGGTGATAAAAACTACCTGGTAGTCAGATTCAGATGAGTGCGCGACCAGCTGTTGATGTTTATGTCCAGAATATAAATAAAAGGAAATAATTGAACCGAATAGGTATTTTTTATGCAAATTATTATTTGTTGATTTTGAACAAGAAAAGAGAAGAGCAGCACTCTTAGTGAACTTGGACTCATCTGTCTGGTTTTCTCTGACCTTTGTATAACAAGCTAATCTTATGATATATTTTATCTGTTAAATAAATACATACTTTTACTACCGTCTTCCATATGTTGCTCGTTATAAATAATTAACGATTCATTATTTCTTAACTTTTCCATTGTAAAATCTGCTTCCGATTTCTTGTAGGTTTGACGATAAATATTAGTGGGCAGCAGGCTGACATGCATATATGCCTACAGAAAAATAAGATGTCGATCCTGTAGAATGTGCAACAGTTGCATAAAAAATGCATTCAATGAACTGCATAACTTTCATCACTAAATTAAGTTTTGAAAATGACGAATGATTGTCCATGTTGTGCACTGATAACTGCCAAAAAAAGCATATTTATGTAGAATTGTATTATTGGCTATTATTTATTTACTTTTTGTACAAGTAGAATTATTTTTATATGTTAAATAAAGTCAAAATAATTATTCTTCTTACCTTACTCGCTTGGCTAGTCACATAAAAGAAACTGTAATATCAGTATACGATCGTTATTGGGGCATGACTAATGTAAAATAATACATATTTTAAAATCCAAGTGACTGAAAATCTTTTAAAATAAACCTAGCATTTATCACATAAAGGGTAAGTGAGAAATTGGAAAATAAGGCAAAGGCTTCCTTATAGAACATATAAAGAAATAACCCATTCGCTGTAGGTATTACTTATACATGTTGCTCAACGTTTTAGACATTTATGCATTTTCTCAGATGTCGAACAATGACTTTGCAACAACACCGAAAAAAATCTGTCTTCTTACCGCGCCCATCATTACATTATGTCTCAATTTAAATAATCGAATCAGTTTTAGTCGATCTACGACTCCACCCGTTTCCTCGTTTTATCAGTGCAGCATTTATGACATAAAGGTAATTGGCCGGCTGTATAGAGAAAGTTTTCACGTCTGGTCTGGTCCGGTGTACATGCAACATCTAGGGCAAAAAATAAGCGGTGCACCTGAAATGTGCATGCCTGTGGTGTCCGTAATGTGTGTAATTACGTAACGCAGTTTTATTTTAAAAACTAGAGGTGAAATTATGACCGAGTAGATGGATTGTATTCCAGGTACTGGTATCCTTGACGCCTACCTTGATCACATCTTTCTACTGAAGGATTGAAACTTCCGGGTTTCCTGAGAGGAATAAACTTGTAACATTTTAAATGATTGTTTTAAAAGACAACTGCCCCCTTAACTAATTATAAAAAATTATAGCCATTCCATTTAAAAAAGAGAAAAATATAATTAAATGTCAATACATATAAACAAATATTTTGGACAGCAGCAAATAATTTTTTAACATATTCGCAGCCATCTAGATTGACAACTAAAATTCGAATTATTTTCCGCGCAACCCTGTATAAATTGTTCAAAATAGCATAAATGTATCCAAAATTTGATCTTTATTTAAAAAATATAAAAATATACAGTGTGGTCCATTTAGAAAAAGCCATTTCCGGTGAAATCGGAAGTGACAAATATGGCGGATTCGTTTACACCCGGTATAGATCATTATCAAATAACATCCTACATTTTTAGAACTCGCGGAGTGATGGCAGTTCGATATGAAAAAAAGTTATTCTTTGTTTTTTATGCTTAGAATTCGATTTTACATATTATGACTTCTCATTTTGACAATCCAGTTATCAAATACCCTGTATGTAGGTACCTATATGCGTCCAGGTACTTTCTACATCAGAAGGAAGAAAGGCGTGGAGAAAGTAAAAGGGGACGGAATTTACGGTTTTATTGGAACTATTTTTATTATAGAATATTTTCCACGACCGTTCCAATACCGACGTGAACTTGCATATATTTTATAAATCCGTCATTGATTTGTCTTATTTTATATACATTTTTGTATGGCTCCATAATACCACGTAATATAAAAATTATAAAAAGAGGCGTAGTAATTTAGTAGGTACTTTAAACTTAGTCATTTCGTAAGTTTTTATTGGGTTCCAGTGTTAGGCAACACACAATACAGCTTGTTTACAGTTTTGAGTTGCGATAGATTAGAGAGAAGATACGACAATTGAAAGAGAAATAAGATTTGGCAACAGTGATACACACGCTTATTATTATTACAAATATTCATTGTTTATTGTTTAATAAATTTTTCTCGTCAAGATTATCTACCGTCCAGGATCCCGTGGGGTAAAAATAATTTTTTATTAATATCATAGCAAAAACTAATAAATTTCAAGGAAATAATAAGAGATTACGTGACATTGAGATTTTACAGGAAAAACCATGCCATTTACTCTGTCATCGATTGCTACATTAGATGTCACGGCCAAGAATTAACCACAAACACTCATACCAGAGAAGATCATTAACATTTTCAGTTCAACCTGCCTGAATAATTGTTCTGTCAGAAAACACGATCAGTAATCCTTAACTCTGTTGGAATTTGAATCAATCCATTACTGTCGCTGTTCTAAATACCAAATATTTAACAAAAACCCTATTATCCACAGTCAGCATTTAAGCATTTCTTGTTTGAAAATAAATAGTTTAACGCAATACTTAATTAAAAATATAACGCTTTAATCCTATCCGTATCTAAAAAAACCTGCACAAATAGTTTATTTCAATTATTCCGAAACAAATTTTGAATGTAAATTGTTATAATTTATTATCAATTTAACGATTTCAATAAATCCAGTGAAAATACTGGGTGTCTTCAAAAATCGTGTACAGGGTGGTTCATCTAAGCGGAAACGATGACATAGGCGCTTTACGGCTGTACTAGGAAAAAAATTTGAAAGCTGAAAAGACGGTATTTTTTCTTGGCATTCCGAATCTGAGGTAAAAAAAATAATAGAACATCAAATGGTGAAAATATTCGCAAAAAACCTGTTTCGAAAAAAAATCACCTCGTATATTTCTACTGGAAATGAAATGTGATGTTATCAATGATAATAAGTATTCAAATTCAAAATTTGCGTTCGAATTGGTCGCAAAATCGCAATAAAGTTCGTATTTTCTAATCAACCCTGTATAATTTAAAAAAAATCAGATTTAAATTTTTTTTCTGATTTCAACGATACTATATTTGATATTATACTTGTTTCAGATAGTTCCTGAGGTACTCGAGAAAACGGTACCCACATTTTATTAACAACTAAATTACAAGAGATAGTAGTAAGCTATGAAAAACATTGGTGTTGAAGCATTTGAAAGTAATTATAACAATATTGACAAGTAGAATACTTATATTTTGTTTAATTTCCAAAGCCAACTTGGTGCATAGAGTTGCAAAAGTTATTCCGTTAATTTTCTGTGACATAATGATTATTGATTACCATTTATCATAGGAGCAGAATAAGCCCTAAGATATGTTTAGATATGAATTTAAATGATAGATATTAACATTATTATATAAGGTTAATTATTAACCGTTTAAAACATTATGCTAATTTAATAAGAAAGCGTCTTAACTTAAAGCAAAACGCCGTGTAATAAATAGATTACGTCTAGTTATGCCTTTTAATTGCTTTGGGAATAAGAATCGTAAATACGCTTTTGCACATTATGGAAAAAGGTCACACACACACACACACACACGTTGGCATTTAACAGAAAATGCGCATCCACCGCAAGATCGTAATACTACTTATTTCAAGTTTCAAGTCCCGTAAAAACTGATCAAAATATTTCGCAAGTAGCCTATTATTATGTAGGTACTTAATTATTATTTAATATTGAAAGTTTCCAGGTGTCACAATCGCACATTTTTTAAATATTATAGAAGCAATTTTAAACGAATCAATTTCATCTAAACAGTCCTGTAATAAAAAATTAACTGTAACTAAAAACTGAAAAGAAACGCGTTTCAAATGTTGAAATTATCATTAAATATTTTTAATCAAATTAAGCTGCAATAGAAATTGGTAACGCCGCTAAGTACAGGGTGAGTCAACGGTGTGATAAAGTCCAACACTTCCTTTATTATCGATAAAAAAAAAAAAAAAATTATATAGAAGTTGTAGGCTACATTTTAAAATTAGTTCGAAATATACGGCGTGATTCATGCGGGGCGCTATAGATGTCAATTTTTTTAAATCGAACACCCTGTATACGGATCCACGTGTTTAATGAGCACAATTCTCTGATTCCTTCAGAACCAAAAAGAATCCAGTATTGAGCAGTTTCTGATATTTTGCCCAACTGAACGAATTAAAACAATATTCCTTTATATTTTCAGAATGAAGGTGTTTTTAACTCTATGCCTAGTGGCTGCCACCGTGCATTGTATTCCAGAGCCCCAGCCAGTGACGCAGCTCCCAGGATACACACAGCTAACACAAGAACAAGTCCATCACCTTCAACACAGAGGGTTCGGATCCACAGTTAAGTCTTTCAGGCCTACAGTGGCCTACAGAGAAGTCGAGGATGACTTTTACGATGATATTGACAGGTAAATTACTTTCCTATTAGGTTTCTCGTAAATAAATAATTGTAGTCCCATTGTCATTGTCAAAGTGATTATTTCCTTACCGTTACAGCGAAGCAGAGTCTAGTCAAAATAGAGCCCCAACATTCGCCAACCAGAACTACCCCGTACCACTAAAGACAACTCCCATTCAGCCTAACCAAAATTACCCGTTAGCTGCTCGAACTGCGCCTCCAAGAGTGTTCGTCTCGGCCACGCCAAAGCCGGACAGGAGGCCTCCTCCACAATACGTAACTCGTGACGGGCAGATACAAGTGAGTAACGTTCCAAAACCGATAACAAGTTATTTCGCTAATCACTTACTGCAACGATAAATGTACATGTATTCAACTGTGTTGTATTGACAGGATGCCAATCAATTGGAGGAAGAAGAAAAAGAAGAAGAACCTGACAGGTTGAGCCTCCTTCTTCCGCAGTCCAAATTCAACTGTATCAGCAAGCATACAGGTTACTACGCCGACGAGGACTTGGGGTGCGAGGTGTTCCATTATTGCCAAGATAACGCCAAGCATTCATGGATCTGTCCAGATGGATTCACTTTCCATCAGGTATTGCATAATGTGTTTTTAAATGATTTAAACTTGCACACCAAATAAACATTTTTTGCTAAATTATCATGTCTTGCATGGTGTTGTTCTAGGTTCATTTAATTTGTATGCCGCCAGGGGGCGACAACATTTGCGAGAAATCCTCAGATTACCACTTCGTAAACGACTTTTTGTACAAACCTGTGAACCTGGAGGAATATCAGCACAAACCGAACGTAACGTTGAGGTATTCTGACAGGTACTATCCAGACGCATACCGTCCAAGGTATGACGACGAAGAAGAGGACGAACAAGTCGCTCCAAACCCTCATCAGCATTCTGTAAGTAAAAACAGTAGTTTCGTACCTACGTATATTTTAACCGTTGGTAAATATTTTATCTTTCATTTTAGATACGCGTACCTGTACAACAACAACAGCGTTTTCAACAACACTCACCGTCTACAATTAGGCCTCAAGTTACCGTAGGACAGGTTTTCAGATCCCCAGAAGAAATCAACATTTCCCTGCAACAAAGAAGGCCAGTGCAGGTGCAGTACGCCACGGCCGCGGCGCAATAAAATTATTTCTAGTTTTACTATTTAGATAAGTGTTGTGTACATAATTTCATATTTAATTAATAATTAGGTTAACGTTGATTCTGTATGACAAACAACAATAAAACATTTTTATTAAATTGTGGGTTAGTGTCATTTTGTAGGGTGTTTCATGACGAACTGTTCAGGGTGGTCCATCTAAACGCAAACGTTGACATAGGGGCTTTACGGCTGTACTAGGAAAAAAATTTGAAGTATTTTTTCCTGGCATTCCGAATCTGAGGTCAAAAAAACAATAGAACATCAAATGCTGAAAATATTCGCGAAAAACCTGTTTCGAAAAAAAAATCACCTTGTTTATTTCTACTGGAAATGAAATGTTGTGATGTTATCAGTGATAAGTATTCAAATTCAAAATTTGCGTTCGAATTGGTCGCAAAATCGCAATGAAGTTCGTATTTTCTAATCAACCCTGTATAATTTTAAAAAAATCAGATTTAAATTTTTTTTCTGATTTCAACGATACTATATTTGATATACTTGCTACTAGTTCCTGAGGTATTCGAGAAAACGGTATCCCACATTTTATTAACAACTAAATTACAAGATATAGTGTAAGCTATGAAAAACATAAAAAACATTGGTGTTGAAGCATTCCTTGCAACTCTATGCACCAAGTTGGCTTTGGAAATTAAACAAAAATATAAGTATTCTACCTGTCAATATTGTTATAATTACTTTCAAATGCTTCAACACCAATGTTTCTCATAGCTTACTACTATCTCTTGTAATTTAGTTGTTAATAAAATTTGGGATACCGTTTTCTCGATGTTTTTTTTTTGAAACAGGTTTTTCGCGAATATTTTCACCATTTAATGTTCTATTGTTTTTTTGACCTCAGATTCGGAATGCCAGGAAAAAATACCATCTTTTCAGCGTTCAAATATTTTTCCTAGTACAGCCGTAAAGCCCAAGGATGATAGAGGATCCCTTCCCTTGACTATTCACGAATGGGTATAGAAATTTGTCTGTTGCTCTCAATTACTGAGATACAGGGTGATAAACTACTTATGGCCAATATTTCTTTTGGCCAAAGCTTCCTTAGTATTTATCACAATTTGTTAAAATTTTATACAAGTTGTGTATTTATCACAGTTGATACAATGCCGTTTTTAATATTTAAAAATTCCAAGACCGGGCTTTTTTAATTCAAGTTTTTTTTATTTCTATAGAGAAAATCACCCTGTTTAATATTTTTTCAAATTATATGGGAAATTATAAAAGTCCATACATCAATAAACAAAAGCATGTGAACATATTTTTCGTCGCACCTTTATTGATTCTTTTACAAGGGATTGAATTTGGCGAAATGGGGAAATGAAAGATAAAAATTATAATTAGCTTAATCGTCATAATAGTTAGACTAACAGAAAATACGATTTGGAATTTTTTTTTCAATTTGGAATTTCCTGGAACTGGAATATGAAAATTTTGTTGATTTAGCAGATAACAAAATTTGCCAAAAGACAATTTTAAGCTACTGTAATAAGCTTTAATTTGGTTCAACGTACCTACATGTCAAAAGGCTTTTTTTAACCAGAGTTTGAAGCGGCTACGTTCAAATGCACCTAAAATGAACTGTATCTCAGCAACGATGAGCCGAAACAAATTTTTATTTCATGAATTAATTTCGTTATTTCATAAGTTAAGTTTTTTTTTATAACAAACTTTTTCGAAAATGTGATCCATTTTGAATAATTTACTTAAAACCTTTGATAACCATTGTTTGCTTAAAAATCAATGTTTTCAACCTCCAGTAACTCGGAGGGTGAGGTGAACCCAATTTGATTAAATATGATTTGACCAAAATTGAGGATTTCAATTTCAATTCTTCTAAAATATAGTCCTGGATGTTTTCCAAACAAAATAAACACAATCTATATGCAACTATTTAACCACACAACGACTTGATTGGTTGCATAAATATACTAGTCAGAGAATCGTACCTATAATTATTTAATTATTTATAGGTGGTTGTCAATTATTTGAAGTCACAAATTAATGGACACGTTTTTTTGTTTTACCTAGTTATTTGCATTTGTTTTTATTTTATAGATAATTTTCACATAGGAAAACGTTGTAACACCTATTTTTAGATTTCAGGAGAGAGATAAAAATGTTTAAATGTGAATTGTGTTTGTATGAAGCGATACTGAAATCGAACCTAAAGAAACATTTATTAACCCACAAAAGTCCTTCCGAGATCAAGATGTTTAAATGCGAATTGTGTTCATATGAGACGAAACAGAAAAGTAACCTCAATACGCATTTATTGACCCATAAAAGCCCCTCCGAGAAACCTGAAGTTTATTAAAATTCCTGAATAACGAGATTTCTATTTGAATTATTTATTATGTATACGTTTTGACATGCATCGCCTTCTGATCCTGATTGTTTCAAAATTATACAAAATTCTTTCTTTTATTTGTCCCATATTCGACGTGAATTTTATCAGACCTCAAACTCAATTTTTTTTATTTGCTTAAACGGTACACGCTGTATATTTTTATCTCTTACATGTAGCAGAATTCAATTCTCTTTCGAGTAATATCAGCTATTCCTATACCTAAACCTGACCGTTTTCAAGATATTTTCATATCGTCATTTATAATGATAAAATAAATGTCTGTATAAGGATGTAAAAATAGGTGGCCCTCCAAGCGCTGACCTTTCACTGATAGGATCCCTAATGCTCCAGTCGATTGTATTACTATTCGTAAACTTGAATCCTCCGTAGAACGACCAGCTTTGCACACCGGGATTACATTTCTACATCCTCATGTTTACTTCTCCCTAAGTAAGGTACCTCGTGTAAGTACAATTCGAACTAGTGCATGAGGATCGCCCGGGTATAGATCCTCGAGGTTATCCTCACATGATTATTCTGGCTCAACGCTTAATAGACGAATGTACGCCGTAAACACACATCATCGATGGAACAACCTGCTTTGCACACAGGGATTACAGATCCATCTAATATGTTCACTTGCCCCTTAATAAGGGAACTAACGTACTTAATTCGACCTTTTGCGTTTTAATTAGCCTCAATAATCAATTAATTTTATGTTAATGCATTATTTGATTGTTACCAAAGAAAATTAGCAATGAAAAATCCTGAGGATCACGCGGGATTTGAACCCGGACTTTCTGCGTGGAAGCCCAACGCTTTAACCAACTAGGCCATGAGGGTCACCGACAGCGTTCGGCTATTTGTAAATACCTTGTTAAAATATTAAGCGGAATCATCGCATCTGCTTTGCTTTTATTTATAAATTATAAAATATTCTCCTCTGAAAAAATATTTATACGGCGCCAACCTACGATTCATTTGAACTAATTTTAGAAAACATGACACCTGCGCTGATGTTATAACCATATGGCTTGACCACAGAGTACATAATTCCATTTGGAAATTATTTAATTTTCACAGAATTTTCAATGACAAGAATAGAGAAAAAAAGTCGCAAATTATTCCCTAGTACAACCAACTTCGATGTCATCCTCATATTCAGGTAATGCTGAATTATAAAAAAAAAATCCAATAATCGACTGGCTGTAAAAGGCATAACGTTTTAGACCTTTGGCTATTAAGATGTGAAAGTCAAAACGTTGGGAGTTAAACCGATAAGTGTAGTGGAAATATTTTTTAACCAAATTATTAATGATTACCCGCCGATAAATGTCCAGATCAATTTGTTACCTTAGCAGACAGGTTGAGGATCGAGAAAAGCTAAATTTAAATCTAATTTACGTAATTAATAACGCGAATATTAATCGTAAAAAAAATCAATTAATATGGTAAAATATTATAAGCATATGGCTTATTACAGTTCTCGAAATGAATGATGTACTTGCCGATATCCATAAACTAGTAGAATAGTTTAAAAACAGATTGGGCGACATCGCAATAATAATTAATTAACGAAGTACAGAAAGGAGGAGCAATAAATACTAGGTTTTAATATTTTTAGATGTTGCCAGTGACATATCTTGAAACTCTCGCAGTTCTTTTTATTTTGGAATTTATGTTTTTATTCGCCTTGACGATAATCTTGACCTTGATTATGAGCGCAAACGGTATCAGTCGTTATATAATTTAAATTTTTGAGTTATCCGTTGCAAACAATTTTTCAACGGCGAAATATAGAGTCCCATATTGAATACATTTGGTATTAAATACGCGAGTTCTAGCCAATCAGTACTTTCGTCTATCCCACTATCCCCATGCATACTGCATAGTACAAACACACTACCTACGCCAAATAATCGCTTATGAATGTAGTAAGCTAGCAGGAGAGGTTTGTTTAAAATTACAATCAGTGGGTAGTGCCATATTATACATCCTGTATATTTTCGATTTCCGAAATGAGCTTAAAACTCTGAGTCGAAGACCCTGTATTTAAACCCAGCAGTTTCGGAGATATTTGACGTTTAATAAAAAAATTGACGGGTGCAATGTTTTGCAAGAACCGTTATGACTTTCTTCATATAGGACATCCCGATTTGGTTTTTGGCACGCAGAAAGAACACAAAGTGAGCTACATTCTACAAATGGCAATAAGTTCCATAACAGTATACCAAGTGATCCATTTTTTACGTTACATTTTGTCAAATGCAAAACTCAAAAACATTTTTAGTTCAAATGGAGCACCTTGTATTTTTTTGCATCAAGTTATGTAAAATGAAATTGTGTTTTTTCTAGCTGGTATCGACTTCCGGCATAAACCAACTGATTGTAATTATTTTTGTTGGATTGGCCACACTGGCTCTAGTAATTCCCAAAATTTCCAAAATTATTTGTTATATACTTTTCTCTATATTCAGTTCCCGGTGAGACATCCTGAATTATGCAGGGTGTTCCAATAAATCAAGTGAATTTTTTATTAAAATCTTCCATTCTATTCTATTTTGGGACATCCTATACACGCCGCGCCATATCTGAATCACTTCGAAATATATTACCTAGTTCTAAAACTGGCTTTTTTACTTTATTGATAGCCCGAAACAACTAGAATTTGTTTTAAAACGTAAAAACTAGATTTCCGAGAATATTTGATTCATATTTTATATAATGAAGCTGAAACTGCCACAACTGGATAAGAGCACAGGTGTACAAAATACGAATGAAGACACCACGCCATAAATCACGCCTGAATTGTCCGGCATCTGATTTGATGTTGTTCTCACATGCTCGTTTTATGATACCGCTTTTCGCGTGACAACTTCGATTTATAGTACTACCTGATTAAGTGTTTTCTTGTTTGGACGTTATTATAGGACTTTGTGGTTAACTTAAGGTCATGGTCGATTTAGATTGTGATCGTACTGCCAAATTAGCCGGCCGGGCACCAAACACCTGATTGTTCAATGTTCATTAGCGTAGAGACACTGGAATCGTTTCATTTTTTTGGTAGGTAACTTGTTTGAAGATAAAGAAAGTTTGAGGTCGATCTAACAACGTTAACTTGTCCGTCATTGGCGAGATTGAAAAAAAATGTACCGCCAGTTATCCACGTTTCAAGGATTTGCAAGAAACTGCATCGAAATAATTGTATAATTTGCCAATTAATATAATTGAAATCGCAACAAACGGTTCGATATGGTTTCAGTGACAAAGAAAAGTAAGTTTTTCATCTAGGTTGACTACTGGTCAATTGCTTTATTTAGAAAACGTGAACGTATAGTATGTAAATCATTGTCAATTGTCTCATGCTGTGTATTCTTGTTATGTAGGTATTTTTGGTTGTGCATTGTATATTAGGATAATATTGTATTGTATTAGGTATATAAGTAATTTAGTTATTTAAGTTTTTTTCATATTATCCTTGAATACATATACAAGGATATTATTTGTGTTAGTTTGTTATACGTCACTGATTCTTTTTCGAAAATATGACGGCAGACTTCCGTTCATCTTTAAATAACACATAAAAAAAGCTATCTTGTATATTTTTAAAAAAATGTGCTGTTCTAAAGTTATTTACCCTCAAGAATTTAACATATTTAGCTGTTAGTAAGCAAATCAGTGAAATAATAAAGTTATTGTAGCAGGATGAAAATCAAAATGTCAGTAAACGCTGTCCCAAAGCCAATTATAATCGTTTGCTGCATTTTTTTTACGATTAATATTCGCGTTATTAATTACGTAAATTAGATTTAAATTTTGCTTTTCTCGATCTTCAACCTGTCTGCTAAGGTAACAAATTGATCTGGACATTTATCGGCGGGTAATCATTAATAATTTGGTTAAAAAATATTTCCGCTAATCGGTTTAACTCCCAACGTTTTGGCTGTCACATCTTAATAGCCAAAGGTCTAAAACGTTATGCCTTTCACAGCCACTCGATTATTGGATTTTCTTTTTTATAATTCAGCATTACCTGAATATGAGGATGACTTCGAAATTGGTTGTACTAGGGAATAATTTGCGACTTTTTTGCTCATTGTCATTGAAAATTCTGTGGTTATTATTCCTTAAATAATTTCCAAATGGAATTATGTACTCTGTGGTCAAGCCATATGGTTTTAACATTTTCGAGTTTAATCAGCGCAGGTGTCATGTTTTCTAAAATTAGTTCAAATGAATCGTAGGTTAGCTACCAGAGTTCATTGGCGTCGTAAACATATTCTCCTAGAGGGGTCGGAAATCTAAAATTAGTCCTGATGAATCGTAGGTTAGCCAATGGAGTGCATTGGCGCCGTATAAATATTTTTTCAAAGGAGAATATAAATAAAAGCAAAGCAGATGCGATGATTCCGCTTAATATTTTAACAAGGTATTCACAAATAGCCAAACGCTGTCGGTGACCCTCATGGCCTAGTTGGTTAAAGCGTTGGGCTTCCACGCAGAAAGTCCGGGTTCAAATCCCGCGTGATCCTCAGGATTTTTCATTGCTAATTTTCTTTGGTAACGATCAAATAATGCATTAACATAAAATTAATTGATTATTGAGGCTAATTAAAACGCAAAAGGTCGAATTAAGTACGTTAGTTCCCTTATTAAGGGACAAGTGAACATATTAGATGGATCGGTAATCCCTGTGTGCAAAGCAGGTTGTTCCATCGATGATGTGTGTTTACGGCGTACATTCGTCTTAAGCGTTGGAGTCAGAATAATCATGTCGCAACTTGAGGATAACCGCAAGGATCTATACCCGGGCGATCCGCATGCACGAGTTCGAATTGTACTTACACGAGGTACCTTACTTAGGGAGAAGTAAACATGAGGATGTAGAAATGTAATCCCGGTGTGCAAAGCTGGTCGTTCTACGGAGGATTCAAGTTTACGAATAGTAATACAATCGACTGGAGCATTAGGGATCATATCAGTGAAAGGTCAGCGCTTGGAGGGCCACCTATTTTTGCATCCTTATAGAGACATTTATTTATTTCATCCCGTCCGGAAAGCACAACAGTACAGTATTCATATGCGGCCGGAAAATGAGACATTACGGTATCAGAAGAGCCGGTAAAGTACCACCGGAAACTTATTACGAACCAATCACAACCTGTTATTATACCTTTTGACAGTCGTTTGACATATAAAAATCAACCGTAAATTAAAAAATAGTGTCAAATGTCAAATGTCATAAGAAAATAACCAAGTGTCAAATTATACAAATATACTAATATTATTATACAAGAAATGACGGGATGAAATAAAATATCATTCGGCACACGTCCGTAAGGTGTTGTTCCAGCCTCGTTTAGATATTCTAGACTCGGCTCCTGACGTCGCCTCGTCCATAATCTACTCGACTGTAACAAGTCACCTTCCGGACTTGTGACGAAAATTACTATTTATCATTATAAATGACGATATAAAAATATCTTGAAGACGGTCAGATTTAGGTATAATATTAATTCGAATGATTAATTCGAATCATTAATTCGAATTATTCGAAGTAATGATTCGAATTCGAATTAATCTGATGTTAATCATTCGGATAATCACTTGTATTAATCATTAAATAATCAATCGTATTAATTTATTCGGATTAATTCCTCGTATTAATTTATTCAGATTAATCATTCGTATTAATTTATTAGTTATTGATCAGATATACAACGTGGTGCTTTAATTAATTACTCGGATTAGAATTAATGATTCGAATAAAGAAGTCGATTCAATTAATAATTCGATTAATCATTCGAATGAACCATTCGGATAATCATTCGTATTAAATACTCGTTTTAATTTATTAGACACAATGATTCGAATTAATCATTCAATAAGGATTAATCATTCGGCTAATCATTTGTATTAATCATTCAATTAATACGAATACGAATAAATTAGGATTATTGATCAGATTCACACTGTGGTGTTTTGATTAATTACTCGGACTAATGATTCGAATTAATCATTCAATTAATTATTCGTATTAATTTATTCGAATCATTAATTCGAATGATTAATTCGAATGATTAATTCGAATGATTAATTCGAATAATTAATTCGACTGATTAATTCGAACCGTTAATTCGAAAATTTATTTTCTAGCATGTTTAAAAAAGATGTAGTTCCTGTTCCTATAGTTGAAAGCGTCACCACTAATGAATATGATGAATACCCTGTATGTAATGTTTATATCAAAAGATATGTGCACTTATACAGGGCGTTCGCAAATGATGAGTAAAAATTCAGAGGGATGATTCTACTCGAAAAATTAGAAATTTTTGCTATAGTACGCAGATTCTCCCCAAATTTGCCATTCTTATCACTAAACAAAAATATAAAAATATTCTTGTTCCACATTTGACGTTAATCTTCCAATGCCAAAGGGTTTAAACTGCCCTTGACTTAGCAGTCTTAGCACTTTTTTGTTTAAATTTTTATGTACATTTTGCCGGCACTCGATTAAAGAGCAAATAAAAAAATCAGAATAATGCCTCAAATGAACAATTTTTATTTACGATTCACGATTTTGGAAATTTTCACAGCATATCTTCATAATAAATTGACACATCATCAAATGTTAATATAATGTTTGGTGTTAACGTGAACAGTGGTCGCGCACCTGTTATACACGTCTCAATGAAGTTTTATATGAGATTGTAATAGCCCCCCCCCCCCCTCTAATCAATGACAATATGTCGTTTTTTTTTTTATTTAGATATTAGAGGACTAGCTTTATACTGATCGACAAAATACTAGGGACTTCATTTTGTTTTATTTGTTCTGTTCAGTGAATTATGACAGTCACGGTTGCGAGACGAGTTGCCGGTCGACGGTTATGCAAATTAGGTAATGTATTTAAGCAAGAATAAGCCAATATTGATGGGATTAAGTAATAATTGCACGAAAAAAGCACAATTGAAATCGTTATTGCTGCTTTTTGTCTGGCCAGCTAATTAAAATATCCGTAATCGTCTGCAAACATACGACAGGCAAGAGTTAAAAAACATTCGCAGTTTACTGTTTACTTTAAGATAATTATTTTGTGGTCAATCAACTAAAATGTTTCGTGCACTGCTTACAATATTCAGGTCTATAAGAAATTATAATTATATAATTGAAAAATAATCGATTTTATATCATGCTAAATGTATAAAAACTGCGTAATAAATATTATTTAAACAGCATAGATAATAAAAATGGAAACTTTGGAAATTGCGAACAGAACCGGACTTGTCGATTAATTAATCCATAGTGTATATATTATAATAAGATTTTTAAGTACACTTAAGTGAAGGTATGTGAAAGGTTCCAACCACCTTTAAAGTTTTACATCTACGCCTATGATTCAGTGTATAAAATATGTATCCACAAATTGTCAATTAAAGTGTATATTCCTAAAATTTCGTTAATATCCGACTGTATGACAGTTTATGTTCAAAATTGATGAGTTCTATGGTTTAAAAATGTAAATTAGCGGCTTTCGTTAATAAATAAATATTTTTTGATACCATACGCAGATTCTGTGACACAGATTACATAACTAGGTAGTTCTCTACTTAATTTAAATATTTTCTGGTTTCGTATCATCCTATATGTGCACTACTGATCCAAATACAAAAAAAGTAAGGTACGAAGTACAAGATATGCAACACCAAAATTAATGTAGTAGACTGATGCTTTTTTTTTACGACAACCCCATTTTTATAGTTGATATTTGTAAACTTTAAAAAAACTTAAAAATATCTACTATAGATATCGGAATATGGGATATACTTCTACTTACAATGATGGTGTCATATTTTGATATATCAAATAAATTAAAAATAAATCTGTAAATGTTTTTAAAATACCTAGATACTAAATATTTTTATTTCAATTAAAAATATCTAGTAAATATTCGGAATTAAAGTTAAAATATTTAATTATATTTTTAATTAAATTAAAAGAATACATTTAATTTTCTGATCCTAAAAAAGGACCAACTTTTATTAACGCACATGCTAAAATATACGGTTTCAAAATCATGAGTAAGTCCTCGGTAGTATAGTGGTAAAGGCGGGTTTACATTGGTATAGTAAATGGGTTAGTTACTTGCACCAGTAACTTGCAAGACAGTAACTAACCTAATGTAACCACATAGGAAAGTACTTGTACTAGTACTGGTACAAGTAATCAGGACAGGAAAGTAAATAGCTATCTAGGCTATTTACTTACCACTTGCAAAGCCACTGTCCTTCCCCTACCAACGTCTACAGCACCTGTTTACCGGCTGCCGTGTCTACTACACCAATGTAAACATTTGCTCGCTAGTATCTGCGTTGATAGTAAACAGTGTGATTTCGATTATAAAGAAATTTAACAATGAAAAGGTGGTCCGAAGGAGATACTATAAAGTTTGTAGAACTTTATCGCGATTATGAGTGTTTGTGGGATACAACAAAAAAGAAGAAGAAGAAGAAGAAGAAGAAGAAGGAGGAGAAGAAGAAGAAGAAGAAGAAGAAGAAGGAGAAGGAGAAGGAGAAGGAGAAGGAGAAGGAGAAGGAGAAGGAGAAGGAGAAGGAGAAGGAGAAGGAGAAGGAGAAGGAGAAGGAGAAGGAGAAGAAGAATAAGAAGAAGACGTGCTGATGTTCCTTTTCAATCCCTTCTGTTGATCCAATCCCTGACCCATATTCTTTTTGGACGGCCATTTTCCTCTTTAATCTCACTCATAAGTTCTCCAATAGCAATTTGCATTACTCGCACAAATATTTTTCTTAATTTTTCCTTGTGCAATATTCTAGAACGACGAGAGACATGACGACGAAAAGGATTCATCCTGACAATGTGACCGCACTACTGGTACTAGTGCACATAAAATACACTTTCAAGTGTAGACATCCACTGTCTTGTGTATGCGACAGTAGGCTAGCCAGGCTAGCTACAAGTGCATGTAACTGGGCTTAGTAACTATACCAATGTAAACCCGCCTTAAGTATCCCCGCCTGTCACGCGGGAGACCGGGGTTCGATTCCCCGCCGGGGAGGACTTTTTTATTTTTTTATTTTCTAAATTTTATTTTTATTAATTACACTGCGACAATTGTGGCTATTATGGCAGGCAACACACACGCTATGCTGTTTCCCGTTTCGGTTGGTTTCCATTTGACTGTGCTAACTTTTTTATTATTCTGACTAATAAACAAAATCAAATGGAGTAGTATAAAAATAAGAGAATGTCTTGTTTATTTCCTCGGCCTTTGGCTTTGAAACCGCGTGTTTTTCCATATAAATAAAATATAGAGCTGTTATAAGTATTAACGTCAGTATCTATTCTAATAAATTATTAATTTTCACCCAATATAATCGTCTTCATTTGAATGGAATTAAATCGAAGAATTCCAAGAATAAAGTTATAAAATTAACGAAAATTTAAATAATATCCATAGGTTTCTTTTTCAAAATAAGAATTAATGAATAAGCACGTGATAAAGATCTATCAATATAAATACATAACTAAAATTAACATGTTTATTAATAATTATGTAAGAATTTCTACAAATAAATTCTAGTTAGTTAGAGTACCAATAAAAATGACTTTTTGCCTTTGAAACTTAAACAATAGCAATTTCATAGTAGATGTCAATTTCCACACTTTGAACGAATTACCTGTATAAATAATTCAATCGAATTCAGTCTTGTATTTATTTGCGAGTTACAGTACTAGGCAAACCAGAGAAATAAGAGAAAAAGGAATTAATTCGTTATAGCTACTTACGCACAAAACATAATGTCAAACGACTGACAAAATCTAGCAGTTCACACATTATTGTTAATAGTTATTATTACCAAAGATCGGGTGTAAACAATCTTTATTTATTTGCATTAACTTTAAAATTATGACGCTCCTCTCTTTTAACAAATACAAAACGAAATCGAAGACGGTTAAATTTCGCGAATCGGCGACAATAATAACTACGAGAAAAAAAAATTAACCAAACCAAACAGATCGCAATACCCAAAATTGTAAACAAGTTATTCTTAAACAATTAGACGGTCAGTAAACTACGTAAATATTTGTGTCCTCTGTGGCGCCTTATTGAACAAATCGCTTTAAAACGGACAAAGCAAGATCAAATCCATTTGAGAGCTCTGCGGTCAAAATCATCTTCTGGTAAATGTTGCACCAAATTAAATAGTCTTGCCTAAGTTACAATTTCCAGCGATTTCTCTTGCAGTTTGATTTTTTAGGAATTTCTTCAAACCGTTGTTCTATTCACTCAAATATTCACTTCACTGTTGATTGAGTCATAGAGGAGGAGGTTGGGTTGATTTAATAATTTAATTATAACTATTTTAAAATATTCAACTAAAATGGATATAACCGCTTGGCTTCTCTATCAGGTAACAAAAACATAAACAAGACAGACTGTGATTTTTTTTTTTAATTCTGTTCGTTGATTTTGACAAAAAGGTACACCAAATGAGGTCAGACATGTTCAGCCCAACCCTAAATATTTGCAATTAACAACCTATAAGGCAATCTGTCATAATTGTAGCCTGTAGTGTAAAGATTACTCTGGTGAAGACAATGATTATTATTATGCAAACCGACGAGATTAAACAATGCGCTAACCCACAAACTATAAAAAATATGTACTTATGCAGATTTACGACCTGATTAAATTTTTGCACAAAGTGGCCAATTACAAAACTAACTTTTTTCGGAGTTTCAAAACAGGGCGCTTATTAAATCGTTAATAACGTTACGATTATAGTACTATGCATTTAATTTGCAGTAATTAATTATTAATTTATAGCGTTAACAATTCTGATTTATACTATCAATTAATGCTAAAGTGGGACATTATTAAATAGCACACTTGCTGTCATAAAGGCGAACGTTGCGCCATTGAAGAATGTCGATACCATAAAATAGTTGAAACTAGATTTGTTTTGTTTTCTCAGTTTCTGCCAAAGCCACCCACTTTTTTTTTTATTCATTACTTTGTTAGGTCAAGCTTATATTTTCTGATGACTTTATTATTCTACTCGGTATATCTACATCTTTCTTCAGTTTTTGGGGAAATTTATAACTTGGGAAAATTTGAAGGTTAATAAATAACAATCATTTTACAAGGAACTTGATTTCTCGTCATCAAATCGGTAAGGCGTCACTCTGCAGAAACAATTATATGCAATTAAGTAATAAAATATTTGGCGAAAAGAGGAAATACCAATAAAAAACGTTTTATGCCTTTTCCATTGAATTTTTTTATAGATATGACGCAACTACAACTACTTTTGGGCACACTAAGTTTTCGAACCCTTATACAGGGTGACTCACAGGAACCTGAATCGATCGATATAGGGAAAAGTAAATATGTATACAGGGTGTCCCAACCTCGCGTCGGCCAAATGTCCTGGCTCTCCTATAGAGATATCGAAAAATTTCAAAAACGAGATGGACACAATGGTGCATAGTATAAAAATATTTTGAAATATACAGGGTGATCGATTTAGGCGTGATGTCATAAACTTATGTTTTTTTAAATGGAACACTGGGTATATTGTCGTTATCTGATAATGAAAATACAGTATTTCCATTATGAGATAATGAAAATTGAATTTAAATTATCAGATATAATTTAAATTCAATTTCCATTATCTGATAATAGAAATACGGTATTTCCATTATCTGATAATTTAAATTCAATTGTCGTTATCTGATAATGAAAATACGGTATTTCCATATCAGGTAATGAAAATTCAATTGTCGTTATCTGATAATGAAAATACGGTATTTCCATTATCAGATAATGAAAATTGAATTGAAAATTATCAGATAATTTAAATTCAATTTCCATTATCTGATAATGGAAATACCGTATTTTCATTATCAGATAATGACAATTGAATTTAAATTATCTGATGATTTAAATTCAATTGTCATTATCTGATAATGGAAATACGGTATTTCCATTATCAGATCATGGAAATTGAATTTAAATTATCAGATAATTTAAATTCAATTTCCATTATCTGATAATGACAATTGAATTTAAATTATCTGATAATTTAAATTCAATTGTCGTTATCTGATAATGAAAATACGCGGTATTTCCATTATCAGATAATGAAAATTGAATTTAAATGATCTGATAATTTAAATTCAATTTCCATTATCTGATAATTTAAATTCAATTTTCATTATCTGATAATGGAAATACCGTATTTTCATTATCAGATAACGACAATTGAATTTAAATTATCAGATAATGGAAATACCGTATTTCCATTATCAGATAATGGAAATTGAATTTAAATTATCTGATAATTTAAATTCAATTTTCATTATCTGATAATGGAAATACTGTATTTTCATTATCAGATAACGACAATATACCTAGTGTTCCATTTAAAAAAACATAAGTTTATGACATCACGCTTAAATCGATCACCCTGTATATTTCAAAATATTTTTATACTGTGCACCATTGTGTCCTCTATCATCTCGTTTTTGAAATATTTCGATATCTCTTATAGGAGAGCCAGGACATTTGGCCGACGCGAGGCTAGGACACCCTGTATAACAAATAATTTTGGAAATTATTTTTATTAATAACTCAGTTATTTTTCAAGATTTTTACCTGAAATTTTGCACAGACTTTTATCTTACGCAGATGCACTTTTTGTGTAATTTTGGTGAAAAAAGTCAAAGTGCAAGGAGTTATTAATACAAATAATTTTCAAAATTTAAACTTTAATGTATATGGAAAACTAAGTGCCAAAATAAAAAATCACACTATAAAAGTCGCATTATTTTCATCCAAAGAATATGTGGTTAACGGCTTTTTCTTAACACCCTGTATTTTCAACAGATTTTCATTTTTGATGAAATAAATTTATTATCTGTTTAATTCCTTATACATAAATAACACACATTTACTAATTTTAAGCATTGAGCAAATCGTGGTGTGTTTCCATTTACATATAGACAATTTCTGATACGAAAACTCGAAACAAACTTTCAGCTGTATGCTGCCACTGCTTTTTATAAAGCCGATATTGATTACATGCTTGAGTAAAAGTTGTTAAAAAACACGTTGTAATTGTTGCAGAGTTACCTAAATTTGCGGTTTCAATTAAATCTCTACTATCTTCAGAAGTTCCAGTAAAATTAACTTGAGCAACGTTCAAATTAGACAAATTAATAAATTACGATTCAAATCGAAGAACTTTACTTCTAAGAAAGCGTCTAAAAAAGCCCCAGAGTCTTTTTACCGGTTATATAAGAATAAATTCGTATTTAGGTTCCGAATTAGTGACAGTCTATCAGTTACAGCAGAACGTTTAGAATCCTCTTCTAAAGAGAACTAAGCATTCGAAAGGGTAAAGATCCAAACAATCCAAACGAATTGAAATGTTTCAGGCGTAAACTTGCTCGTTTCGAATTGTAGTACATCAAAATATTGAATACAATTAAAGGTGTACGACAAATGGTGCATGCGATATTAGTTGATTACAGTTGGAAAATGGAAAGTAGTTTTGGCCAGAATTAATTAACTATTCATTCGGGCTGATTTCTTGTCTGTCTCTCTCTCTGTACCTTAGATCGACCTAATGGTTTGCCAACCGAAAATGTCACCTATCCCAATTATTGTGGAAAAAGGAGCACATTACAAATAGGTACAGGGTGGTCCATCTAAGCGGAAACGTTGACATAGGGGCTTTACGGCTGTACTAGAAAAAAATTTGAACGCTGAAAAGATGGTATTTTTTCCTGGCATTCCGAATCTGAGGTCAAAAAAACAATAGAACATCAAATGGTGAAAATATTCGCGAAAAACCTGTTTCGAAAAAAAAATCACCTTGTTTATTTTTCCTGGAAATGAAATGTTGTGATGTGATTTCGCAAAATCGCAATGAAGTTCGTATTTTCTAATCAACCCTGTATAATTTAAAAAAAATCAGATATAATTTATTTTTTTGATTTCAACGATACTATATTTGATATACTTGCTACAGATAGTTCCTGAGATACCAATTCGAGAAAACGATATCCCACATTTTATTAACAACTACATTACAAGAGATAGTAAGCTATGAAAAACATTGGTGTTGAAGCATTTGAAAGTAATTATAACAATATTGACAGGTAGAATATTTATATTTTTGTTTAAGTCAACTTGGTGCATAGAGTTGCAAGGAATGCCTCAACACCAATGTTTTTTATGTTTTTCATAGCTTACTACTATCTCTTGTAATTTAGTTGTTAATAAAATGTGGATACCGTTTTTTCAAATACCTCAGGAACTCTCTGTAGCAAGTATATCAAATATAGTATCGTTGAAATCAGAAAAAAATTTTAAATCCGATTTTTTTTAAATTATACAGGGTTGATTAGAAAATACGAACTTCATTGCGATTTTGCGACCAATTCGAACGCAAATTTTAAATTTGAATACTTATTATCATTGACAACATCACAACATTTCATTTCCAGTAGAAATATACAAGGTGATTTTTTTTTAAAACAGGTTTTTCGCGAATATTTTCACCATTTGATGTTCTATTGTTTTTTTGACCTCAGATTCGGAATGCCAGGAAAAAATGCCATCTTTTCAGCGTTCAAATTTTTTTCCTAGTACAGCCGTAAAGCCCCTATGTCAACGTTTCCGCTTAGATGGACCACCCTGTACGTGTCCGTCCTAAATAGCAAAAAAATATCTGCTGCAGAAATTCTGGTGCATAATTGAAGTGGATAACGAAAAAATGTAAATAATATTTGGGCCTGTTTGGAACCAGGTGGTTAATCTTAATGCGGATTTCCTGATCATTAGCAAGATTCGTTGACCATCATAGCCGTTTCTTTTACCTACTTCCTTTTATATAATGAGAGCTACTCAGATATTTCTTCTTCTCGTAGTCATCCCACAGAAGAATTAACAACCAAACCAGTTCAAATCTGAGGTCCTTCGAGAAGAGGAAGCTTCTGATGAACGCAAATGGATTTGCGGCAGAGAACAATCAACCGTGTAGTCCAGGAGGTTGCCAAGATATTCTTCCACTGTAAAGAAGCACATTTTCATCCTCGACAAAAAATGTTATCATTCCTGTCAGACTGTCAACTATAGAGAACTAGAACTAGATAGAGAAGAAGAAGATAATTGGATTTTCGTATTGCTTGAATTTTCAAAAACCAAACAAAAAAATAGTTGAATCAAGGGGAAGGGGTGACTTTAGACAGGTACTGCATGTGATCATCATGTATCACTACCACATTCTATTTGTCATGGTGAGAACGTTGTCCCAGAGGTGGAACTACTTACCCAAATTAAATGACAATGCTGTATCGGGTGTAACTTTCGATTATTATCTCTAAAGCATCCGTAACACAAGCGAGTAAGGCACCCGATAATAGCAAGAGTTCGTCTCGTGGTATAGGCGCAATCGCGTCCTTACCTTACTTCCTTTCACTATACACTTTCCCTCTCTATACGAATCCTAAGATCGACTTGCGCACGCAACACTCTTAACAATGCTAAAATAATGCCAAAGTAGGCATACAGTGTTCCTCGCGACACTACCGTCAATTGTTTTGTGGTATTTCAAATTTTCAGTCATTTCTTACACAAACTGTCAAGAGTATGTGTGCGGATTAGCTGTAGTTTGATTCTGTCCAGCCGCAGGATTAACCTTTGTCGAGCGCGAATTGTATAAGTTTATCCATGCAACTTTCTAAATGTTTCTTTTTTAATATTACTTAATACAATTTATTCGCTCTTGTAACTTGCTCAAATCCGCAACTGCTTGATAACCAGTGGTTAAGATGACTTTTACTAACCAATATTATTCGGTGTGATAACATTCTGCGGACCTTTAAGTGCCGAGTGATCTGTGATATAAATTATTTTTAATAAAGGTGCCTTATTTTCGGAACAAGATTCTTTGCGAGGTAGGTGGTTTTTCTTTGTTATTACATAAACATCCGAAAGATTGCATTTGCACAGATACAGATAGAAACAATTCGAAAGTTAAATCATGTTAAGTGAAAGGGAAATTTAAATCGAGTTTTGCCGTATTTACCAAGTTGTATAGTAATAATTACGACGTCTATTATTATCATACTCGTTGAAAACGTAACGCTGCAATTTTTTTATCGTAATGGTCGTAATGGTTTATTGTTTCATTGGCTTAAGTCATTCAATTGTTTTAATCCGTTTCATTAAATCGGACACCATTATTACCATCAAGTGGGTTTTATTCTTGCGGAAGTAAAGATATTTCTCGGGGGAAACGTAGGAAATGAATTGTAATTAGGTTGGTATCGTGCATTTAAGCGTGAACGTTACATAAATTAATGAGAATTGTTACCGCGTTGGACCATTTTGGCGGAGGGGCTGGTGAAAATGTCATTCCTTAAACCAAATTTGTTGTCCTATTTTTCTTTTTCTCTGTGTATGCACTTGTTTCACTCCACGGACGCCACTTGTTTTCGATAACTGACAGATTTTTTAATCAGGACTTTTAATACTTATTCAATGAATATTCCTCGATTTAAATAATTTAATGATATTCCTATACCTATGCATTTCCTATATGCAAATTGTCGAGACAATCTAAAAGAGCCTTTACTTGCTAGAGTTTCTTATAAAGCGACATATTTTTGAAATAATACATAATTTGGTATTAACACAATTTTTAGAGAGTTTCAAATAATAATTGCGATAATCGTGAGAACCGTTTATGTTGCCGTTGCTTAATCGCGCAACTGAAATTTTGAAAAATTAGCCAACAGATTTTAATTACTACCTACTGACAAGCACAACTGATTCAGCATCGATTATTTGTTATCGCTATTACCTTTCCCTAACAGAAAGCAGCCAATTTATATTATGTAATTTTTCTACAACGATACATACGTTTGTGTTTCAACAATAATGGCTTGTTAACTAGATGCTAATACAATGTTACAAAGCATTTGTTACCGGGTATACAGGGTGCGCCAAAGTTCTGAATTTGGTCGATTACGGCTGTATTTGAAATGGTGGGAAGATTTCGTCTGCAGATTTCTTGGTTTGCAATTTTGCATAACCTGAAAATATGTAGAATTATACAGGGTGTCCCGTTTTCGTTGACCGGGCATCAATTTTGTTATTTTAAATGGAGCCCCTATATGTTTTTCCTATATCGAAATAAAAAAGGGTTATTGGGAAAAAGTGAGGTTTGCGGATAACTTTTTGAGTACCTCTGATTTCATACACAAGAGTCTTTTGAAAATTCTGCTTATACTATTATGTTAGACAATGTAAAGGGCTAGTAGGGTAGAAACGATATTAATATTAACCGTATACAGAGTACAGAGTGCTGAAAAAAATTAAGTTTATTTTTTCGCTAATAAAAAATGCCCCAATTCAATTTTTTTCAAATGGAACGCCCTATTTTCAGTTCTGTCATCTAATGAAGCGTTAAATTACCTTTCTATTGATATGGATACAAGCAGTTTTCCATAACTTATTATTATTATTATTATTATTATTATTAGTAATATTTAATACATTTTTCTTAGAATTGTTGGACTAAAGGAATGTAATAATATCTACTCATAACAATTATTTTAACAATATCTTTCTACCATTTCAAATACAGCCATAATCGACCAAATTCAGAACTTTGACCCTGTATAAAAATACATATATGGGTCAAAGAGCATCATAACTTTCCAAAGTTTTTAACAATGTCGGCGCAGCCATCTTAATCTTTTCACTTTTGTGATTCCCTAAAAAATTTTCAACGATATTTTGAAAATTGAGCCATTCTGCTTGTACAGGGTGAGTCAACGGTGCGAAAAAGTCCAATATTTCCTTTATTGTCGATAATACAACATAAGTTTTATAAGGCAGTTGTAGGAGACCAAAATGGCTACATTTTAAAATTTGTTTGAAGTGTACGGGGTGATTCGTGAAAGCGGGGCGCTATAGATGTCAATTTTTAAATGGAACACCCTATATTTTTGAAAATTTGAATTCTCCATATTACTATATATGGATATCTTAGTCTAAAACTTATAGTTCTCGAGATATTTAAGAAAAAATTTCATTTTTTTCTCAATTTTCTTAAATATCTAGAGAACTAAGTATAAGTTTTAGACTGTGATATCATCATAGAAATATCCAGAATTTCATGGAGAATTGAAATTTTTAAAAATATATAGGCTGTTCCATTTAAAAAAATTGACATCTATAGCGCCCCGCTTTTATAAATCACCCCATATATTGTAAACTAATTTTAAACTGTAACCATTTTGGTCCCTACAAATTCCATATAAGATTTTTGATTTTATTATCGATAATAAAGGAAGTTTTATAACGAAAATTTGATCCTTCAACATTTATTTTGCAAATTTGAAGTCCATCGAATATTCTTCCCTTCCATTTTGCATCAGAGACATTTGAAAACTATTCTCCTTCTTTGTTCAAAACCTTAACGAACTGCTTCATTAAACTAAGGTGAAACACGGATATTTTTTGAGGTTAGACCAGTGAATCAGCATATTCGAATACGAGTATTATGGTGGTCTAGTAGGTATGTCAGATATGACATTTTTTGTGTGATTATACTGTTAACGCGCCGCAAATCACTTACGCACGTACAGGACACTAATATTAGGGAATCTGCACATTACTGCAGTGCTTTATAGTGAGGTGAGTTATCTAATTTTTAACAGTTAAATTTCTATAAAATAGTATTTTCTGATGGTTCAAATGAAAGATAAAAAATCTTTCTCTGGTCAGGCATGTCAGCATGTAATTATTGAAATTTAAAAAACACATACCTACTCTTAGAATTTGATTAACTAAAATTACACATCGGAGAATCAGAGATTCGAAACTACTTGAATCTCCATTAATGTCAAGTGAGCAAATTTATTATGTAAGTGTGTAACCTTTAGTCTATGAAACGTACGAAAGCAATAATTCCCTTAACAAATGGTGTCTGGTTTTTAACAAAAACTGGTTTTGAAATTAATTTTATATTAAATAGCTCTTTGTTTTGTAGAAGAAATTGATACCTTTTCGATATTCACCGTGACGTATTGGCTGTATGAATGCATAAATTAATCTAAACTTGAAGCTGAATACACACTGATAAGTTTTTTAATTAATGCATTGACAAAGTTTTACAAAAAATAACAAACTCATACATAATTCATTCCATATACAATACCTATATGAGCTTAAATGTTACTAGGACTCGCAGGCTGGCATCGTAATAATTATTTAATATTTATTAAAGTATTAGTAAAAGCAAAACCGGCGAGAAGGTACGTTAGAAATGTATTTTAGATGATCATTTTTAGGTCAGCAAAATACCATCTTTGGAAGTGTTGAAATTGTTAACAAACAAAGTAGATACATTCGATTAAACTGTGGTAATTTAATACTTGTCTTATTTATAAAGGAAATTGTTTTAACAAATCAGGTAAAATTGTGTGTGCTACGACTGCTACCATTAACTAACTGATATTAATGCTTTAGACAAATATCGCAGTCAAGGATTTACTAGATGTGTTATACAGGGTCTTAAGAAAAAGTAGGTCAAGCCGTCAACCATAGATTCTTTGGACGAAAATAATGCGACTTTTACAGTGTGATTTTTAATTTTGGCGCCTAGTTTTCCTTATACAGGGTGTTAGAGTTTAAATTTTGAAAATTATTTTTGTTAATAACTCAGTTATTTGATATAAAATTTTACAAAAGTAAGAAAAGTTAGAGCAATAAGTATTTAATCTGAAAATAAATATTTAGAGACCATAGGCGTACGCATGAAAAAGTTGGGGAGGTCAATGGGTACCACAACCCACCTTTTCCCCGTTTGCCCGTTGACTTTTTTAACCAAAATTACACAAAAAGTGCATCTGCATAAGATAAAAGTCTGCAAAATTTCATTTAGAAAACTTAAAAAATACTGAGTTACCTATTAATAAAAATAATTTTTAAAATTTAAACTTTAACACCCTGTATAAGGAAAACTAAGTGTCAAAATAAAAAATCACACCATAAAAGCCGCATTATTTTCGTACAAAGAATCTGTGGTTAACGGCTTGACCTACTTTTTCTTAACACCCTGTATAATATAAAAAGTGTCATGTAAACAATTGGTTGCTTCATAAAAGTAGTGCTCTACTATACACCATCACAGGTGACGGACATGTGTTTCAGAATTAGTGTTCCTCATCAGCATAGCGCATAGTAGGATATATTATTTAATGAATTGGAACAATAGAAAATAAACCGGTGGGGGGGAGGGGGCAGTAATGCGTCCGATATACCTATAACAGGAAATTATTTTATTTTTGAATATACAGAGCGAGCCAAGAAGATTTTAAATTTTAAAACGAAAAGCGAAAGGTCCGATCATATTGGAATTAAAACGGTTTTGAAAAATCATTGTTTTGAGTAAAAAAATTACATGCGGCACAACACTAATTCCGTACAAAAATTAAGCATTTAAAAAATTAAAATTATTACGATGGGAACTTTTTCGTCCCTGACATTGTGACTTATATTTACCTCTTACGTACCACTAACGCCGTCTTGACGTAAGTCATCTATCCGTCCATCTGTGTAAATAAATCTTGTCCGACCTTTCAACATCTATTATTTTGTTTTGTTTCCTCTAATAAATTAACATTTCACTTTGATAGACGAGCATTAGCATATACATATAAGAGACATTGGATATTGTGGCCATCATTCAGAATTGCCCGATGTAAATAAATGGAGGAAGTAAACAAAGAGTGACCCCGTCACTTTGTATAAGTACGGCCGGAAAATGGCAAATAATGAAGAATTGTTTCTAACTTTTGCCCTTTGGAATTTGTACAGGGTGAGTCAACGATGCGACAAAGTCCAACACTTCCTTTATTATCGATAATAAAAACAACAATTTTATATAGAAGTTGTAGGAGACCAAAATGGCTATATATTTTAAAATTAGTTCGAAATCTACGGGGCGATTCATGAAAGCGGGGCGCTATAGGTACAGAACACCCTGTACAGTAGCAACTTTTACCGCCTTCGAATTAACTGATTGGACTTACTTAGTACGTACATATCGCAATTTTCTGGTCACTAGACGTGGAGGTGTAAATTTTCAGAATGTTTCATAAATAACGTGTTGGAGTTAACGCAATTTGTATTGTCTATTTGTACTGACCACAAGCATGCATGACTGCAGCACCGAGAAATGAAACTGCCTACTTATTTAGACAGGATTGTGACAATAATTCAACGCCACGATAATAATAATTCTCCACGTTATTAGAATTCTTGTGTTTATGATTGCGTAATCCACCGACTTACCTACCTATGTTTATGTGTGCTGCAAATTGTAATTATGATTAAAATACGTTTCCTATTACATAAAAAAGCTACTTGGGATACCGTTAGAAATGTAATGTTTAGCATATCCACATTTTAACATTTAACGTTTCTGAAGTAATGAAATCATTCTACGTGGTGCACATAAAATTATACTGTAATTAACTAAAGTAACTCTTCTCTTTGATGTGCTGATCTTAAAAATTGTCTTTTTCTTTTTTTCTTTACCAACTTTAAAGAGCGGTAACTCTTCAGGGAAGTATAGTTGGAAAACATTTCATTAATCGTATTATCATTCAAAATATTACTAATATGTTACAAGTAGGTACCGGCCATTTTAGAAGCAATTAAATAATTTATTTTTTGACACACTTGAGGATTGAGGGCATTTTCCACAGATCCATTGTAGGTATATGATTAGACGTGACTCATGCTGCAAACAGTGTTCCTTTGATTTTAATTTCATGTCGCCTATTTGATATCGGTTATTACACTTTTAGGGACAATAAAACTTTATTGTTTGGTTTCGTTATGTAATAAAAATCTTCGATCGACGACGACATTCTTGGACTTTCCCAAGAAGTCGATGGTATGGACAAGCCACATTTGGATAATTTGATTACCACAGAACATTTACATAAAAAACTTATGCAATCTGAAAATATTACGTCTTGTAAGTAACATTTCAGCAATTATTCTGTTTTTTGTATTTTATTAATTATGCTTCTCGCGTAGTTGGACAACTGCAACAGAAGTTGTACAACACAAATTCGTTCGATTGGTCTAGTTTAACTTCGAGATTGATTACTTCAAACGGGTTTATTATGTTGTGCTCCAGATTAGCGAAATTTTTATTTTTCAAGTACACAATAGCCTAGAATGTTTCATTTAGCTCCGCTTACACAAACGATTTACCGAAAGAACAGAAAACAGTGCGCTTTTCTCGCGAAGCCCCAGCTAATTTTATCGGTTTTCAACTCATTTGCATGTATAAAACAAAAAACAAAACAAAATTCACCTTCCGATTACATCACTTTAAAATTCTAATTTCCCTCCACTACTAGTACTTTCCTGACAATCTTGTTTTAGTGAATAACCTGCTAATTGTGCGAGGCAAACACTAATCCTAATTTACTATTATTTCAGTCTTTAATATGATCATTACAACAAATGACGTTTCATCAAACTTGAGTGTAATTCGAGGTAACAGCTTGAAAAGTGAAATTAGCGAACGTTAAATGAAAGCGTATTGTTCATATGTGTATTTGGAAATAATCCAAATATAAGGTTATTTCTATGTTATTTTTGATAATTAGCATTTTCCTGTTTCTTCACAAACAAAAACCGAATTAGAATTTGTTTCTCTAATCCTTGATTAATTTGGCTTATTTATAATTATGTAATACAATAAATTCTAATCTGGCACGAAAAATATGTTAAATATTTTAGATTTTAAAGTTATAATATTCCTTGGCAATAAATTCTGACCCATACTAGTTAAATATGCTGAAAAATTAACAACATTATTTTAACCTTGAACAACTCCTACTTCATTTAAAAAATATAAAAGTGTAACGCTTTTCAACTTTTAAAGTGGACCACTCAAAATATTACCAGTACAGTCTGAGAGGTTTATTTATTACTTATTTTTTGTTTTATTTAACAAATATACACATAACTTTGCAATCGCAGCGAATTATTTCTAGCCATATCTTGGAGATTAAGTGGCTGTTTATTCCGGAAACGTGTGTCCTAAGGGAAAGAAGCCCATTTGGCGAACCATTCTGATGAAAGAAGTGTTTGTACGCAAACATTATACGCATTTTTGTTTGCGTATATTGTTAACAAATTATTACCTAAGTATTATTGTCTTCGTAAGTGTTTCTGAGGATTTTTATAGTGCACTTTACCATTAACTTTTATGTATGCAACGCTATTCGTTTTCGGTTTTATAACTCTCGTAGTACCAGATTTGTCTGATATAACTTTTCGTACACATACATGTAGAGAGAAAGTGATAATGGAATCCTAATAACTCAGGCTTTTAGTCTTTTGACACTGTATTCATTAATGTACTGATTAGCAACCGAAGCCGGTTATTTAAAATTTCTCGATTGAAGAATACAAAATGCGATGCATGAGCCAGAATTTGAATTATTGTAATAGTTGCATAACAAAATTCTCAACCACTTCTGCACAGGCAGGTTATATGCGAAAATCAATGTTTAGCAAAGTAATAGACTCGCCGTGTGGCAAATTGTTGATTTTTAATTAAGGCAAGGTTTTATAATAACTGGTTGTAAACGTAACACTTAGTCGTGCGCGGCAGTTTAATTATATCGTGGTTGGTTAATTAAAATGGAGCAATTAGTACAGAGAAGGAGGCCGAACATTCATAAATATTTTCGTGGTGATTCTTAGTATAGTCTATTTAATTTAATGTTTCTCATTTTGCCCTGAAAGGCGTTTATTAAATAATTTTAGAGCGCTCATATTATATTAACCATCGGAAACATCTCGGATGTTTTTACTTACTTCATAACTATTAATTTATTATAACCTTCTAATTAATAGAAAGTGATACAAAATTTAGACTGTAACTGTTAAAACGACGAAGAAGACGATGTAAATGCATACATTAATGCACAAAGGATTTGCTAATACAATTTGTTGTCGGCAAAATTAATACCTTGTAGAAAGTGAAACCGAAAAATTAAATTTATTTTCACAAATCCGTTCCTATTATATGTAAATGATATAAGAGTTAATTCGTGTCTACGATTTATTTGCATTAATTACTGGCCGGACTCAACTAGCTGAAGTCAGCTTGGCTGTAACTGAAACGATCTAAATCATGTTTTTATTTGCGGTTACAATCGAAACAATGCCTAATTCTTTCAAAACTCAAGCATGTGGACGTAGATGGGCTTTTAATGCACGGATCGCATTATACAGGGTGCAATATTCGGCGCGAAGGATGATAATTTATAGTCCGTCCGACATATTGCAGGTTATAGTCGATCCGGCGAATTTAATTTTTTTTTTATTTCGTCCTAGGAACTAATCAGTTTCGGAATCCGGACGGCTTCAGGACCCCGAAACCATTTTCGGTTCTCCGATAGGACCCCTCCTTCCCTTTGACGTTTAAACGTCATTTTTGACAGTTTTTTGGAAAATCATCGAAAACACGCGCTATTCAACCACAGGCGGCTCTGACGTACAAATTCCCAAACGTCACTTTGACATTTAATGAAAAAAATGGTTATTTTCCTAACAAGTGCGGAAAGGGGTAATTTTCCGCATGTGTTAGGAACAATATTTTTCCTAGGACCGTGATCACATTTTCAAAATGTAGGTATTTATAACTTACCCAAAAATGCAAATAAAAATATAATGACTTCTCCGCACGCATTTTAGTTTCGAAAGTTGCACTTTTCCGCACTAGTGCGGAAAAATGTACTTTTCCGCACTAGTGCGGAAAAGTGCAACTTTCGAAACTAAAATGCGTGCGGAAAAATGGTATTTTCCGCACGCTCGTAGGAAAAAGTACTTTTTAACCGCAGACAGCCGTACACAAGAAATTTTGTTTTCGATTTTTGCCCCCCAAAAAAATTTTCTCTACTCCGAAACCTTGTCTGACTACTTTTTTCCCGACATGTATAACTTTTTCCAACTAAAAACTCCGAAATCCTACAACTTATACAGAGGGGTCAGCCTTGCAGAGCTAGATCCCATACTTAAAAATAATTACATATCATTTTTTGGGCTTAATACTTGATTTAAATGGACTGGCCATGAAATGATCGAGTTTTAAGACCGTATACCGATGAATATTTGCTCGTTTGCGTTACATAAGAGGATAATTATTGATATTAGCATTCAATAACGTGTTGTATTTAATTAACTTATTACAGTTATGTTTATAGCGGTCAGACAATAAATACCGATAGTACTGTAGGTATATCGCTATTGTTTTTTTTTTCTATAGATATTAGTTGAAATGCCATGGCCGATGTAATAATATAGTAAAATATATTTATCCTAGAAAAGCGTCAGATTTGTATTTCGTCAGACATTTATTGCAGTTTTAATCAAATTCCTTTCATACTTGTATCATTTAAGTCGAACTTTACTTCTTTCCGTATTTGTATCCTACACATCAGGACATGCAAATATCTAATCAAGGCAAAAGAAATCACTCACAACACCTTAAAATGCATATTATTATCAATGAAAACCACTAATTCGTCAATATTAGACCTATTGAAAATGATTTCGTGGCTCAATTATCAATCCTGTCAAAAATGCAAAAATGAATATACCAGACATGTGTTCGTTTTCTTCACTTAGGTAGATACAACCCTGATGCAAGAAAAATATTTATTATTGTCAGTCATAAAATTTCAAAGTATCTCATCGGGTGAAAACACTAGGAATGGGTTTGTAGGATAGTTTTCAGATTTTGATCAGCATTGATTATTGTTTTCCACTTCCATCATCTTGTCGATATCTTCTAAGTACTCTACTCTACTCTATTCAATTCGATTTTTAAAGTCAATGTATGATTCTTTCGGAAGAATTTCAATATGCACAAAAATTACAAAAAAAATTTATCGAGATATAGAATGAGACCAATTAAATGACGCTAACTTCAACAGGAAATCTCTTTCGATAGTGAAGGTCAGCGTTTAAAGTTTCATTTCTACCAAGATTGTCCAAAAATGCAATTAAAAAAATGATACAAAGAATATACACAGGTACTTGCATATTCAACAAAAGTATTATTAATGGCCGGAATAGCAATTACTAAATTAGCTATTAAAAACATACATACAACATTTTTATTTTAACTATTTCGGATGCAAGGAAATATTTATTAAGGAAATGTTGCTGAATAAAAAAATAGGAGATAAGAATTTACAAGATAACTAAGTAAGCGTTAAAATGTGTAAATGTGTTTTGTCTGGCCTCGTACCTTACGCCGAGTTAAACTTAATAGTGGAGGGAAATTAGAATTTTAAAGTGATGCAATCGGGAAGATGATTTTTTTTGTTTTTTGTTTTATACATGCAAATGAGTCGAAAACCGAAAAAAATAGCAAAATCGGGCTGGAGCTTCGCGAGAAAAGCGCATAAAAATGCACTTTTGATGCATTTCGGGAGCATCGCTACACTATTTTTTAAACATCTCCGGCTTTTTTGGTCGCAGAAAAATAAAAAAACACCAAAATACTCGTAAATGAATAACCTATCGAAATGTTGGGGTATAGTTATATTAAAAGTGCATCCTAACCTCAAAAAATCCAAGTTACTCAGTTTATTTTTTTTTTACTAATGCAATAAGTGGGATAAATATCTTCTGATCTTTACGAAAATTGAAGAAAATATATATGTATTTTCATGCTATAAATACGTAAATAAATTTTAAAAAATAATAATTTATTTTTACGGCCGCAAACATTTTCGAAAAAAATTAAAATCAATTTTTCATCAATTATTTTGACTAATTTCCCTTCACTATAATCAAAGTCGAAGTCTTTAATTACTTCAACCCACAGCACGCCCCTGACGGTTTGTCGGTTGAATTTTTTGGATTGAATCGAAGTATACAACCGTTCCAAAAGTATCTTGCGGTCATAATAATATGATTGAGTAAACTTTACGAACCATTTTACAGAAAACTGTAGTATGCCATCTCATAGTAGGTTTCTAAGTGTGGTGATTCAACTTTATACGATAGTGCACATGCAATAATTGGGCTTAATACTGCAACAATTTTTTGAGCCAAATAAACACCGTTCGAGCATAAAAGCGGACCAATTTACTAAGTCGTGCGTATAATGTCCCCAAAATACCTTCGAGGTTAACGTTTTCGTTGGGTAAACTTGTTATTTGATACCCTTGACAGCAGCACGTCGGGATATAAAAGAAATTGTTTGCCACCAACATAAAAACGGACAAATGTCAGGAAACAGGAACTAACCTTGGTATTGGTCAAATTGACTGTAATAGGAAGTAACCCGTAACCCTACATTTTTTTCGCTATTATCCTCTAATGAAACCACAATAGTTTCATTGTCGAAGATTGTTACCTACACTCATGATTGTTATCTTGAATCCAACAAAATTGTTGAGCGAGCTCTCATATCCTAGAGTCATTGCCGTGTCAACCATATATTTTGTACAACAACATAAGTTACAAGATAAAATCTCGATTAACCTCGTCGAATGCAGTACCAGCACAGTCTTTCACCATGTTCCTCTGGTGGTAACTTTAAACTATGCGGGGTGTAGAGGCAGATCTATTGCTATATTGAGTTGTGGTATTTGTTTATACAGGAATCTGCAATGTTTCATTATTTTCGGGAATTATGCACCCGCTGCGACGTCTGTTAAGTTGCCTTCCGTGTAAGGAAACTATGAATATGTAATGATATAGTGATTTCTTACCTTGAACCACCCAGTCGATTGGCTGATTCAAGTAAGTAGATATTAATATGCGATTTTGTTGCAGGACGAGATGGCCAGGCGTTTAGTTTTTTTATTAACTTCATGGCTCTTGAGTACATGTGCATCGTATGAGGTAAGTGAAGTCCTTTCATGCTAATTTAAGTTTTATTTTACTACACGCTATTAATTACTTCTACCTTTACGTTTTACAACATAAACACTATTGTTGCTCAACTGGTAGAGTAGTTTTCATATAAAGTATGGTGTACAGGGTGTCTCAGTGAAGAACACGTTACATGTTCGGAACACCATGTATATATAACAAATAAATCAATTCTCGTCTAAACTGGTAGTTAAAGGAAACCTTCTTTTAACCCGAAATGAAAGGGTTGTTGTTTAACTTAACACAGTGCCGAAATAACAGTAATTAAAAAAAATGTTGAAAATTAAATTTTTTTCTTAATTTTCTTAAATATCTAGAGAACTATAAGTTTTAGACTATAATATCCGTATATAAGTAGAAATATCGAGAATTTCATGGAGAATTCAAATTTTTTAAAATATATAGGGTCTGACATCTATAGCGCCCCGTATATTCCGAACTAATTTTAAAATGTCATGGTCTCCTACAACTTCTATATAAAATTTTTGTTATTATTATCGATAATAAAGTAAGTGTTGGATTTTATCGCACCGTTGACTCGCACCCTGTATAAAAACATGTACGAGTCGTGCGTAATAAGATGAAAAACGTTAAAAATATATTTTTTAATTATTTTTTCAAAAATATTCTGGAATTTCTCGGGTTCACTTTACCCTCGAAGCAAAAGCATAACCACAGAATAGCATATCAATATTTAACATTAATAACTACTGTAAGTAGATACTTGTACTGCCCACAGTTTATTATTAGGAACCTACACGAACCGGTGTTTGACATCACCTGGCTCTGGCTGTCTATAATGGAGATATTATAGGTTTATATACTTTGGATTTAAAAAAAATATCAACCGGTTAAATACGTAAGTAGAGGCGACAGAGGCGTATTTTTTTAAGTACCTATACTGATACTTATACATGTTTAAATTGTTTACGCACGTGCTATACCTACTATTCTATTATTTTTTTGTTATAATTTAATATACATATAATAATATAATTTATAAATTATTCAGATTATTTTTAAACTAGTATTCCTAATAAAATGGAATCTTTTTTTCTTATAAGAAATAAAAAGCTCTTCTGAACAGGAAAATGGTTATTTTATTTTCATTTAATTGAAAAAAAGCCAAACAAAATAAAATAAATTCAACATGTCCTGTGGCATCAAATTTTTCATAAATTTTTTATTTGTTATACGTCGTTTAGAGTATGATATAGGTATTTTAGACGCTAACATTTTTGTCTTAAGTAGGTAGGTATATTTTGTATGTATGTTGTGAAACCTGTTTTTTCACTTGCAATAATTTTATTTTTCATTATTTTATTTTATTTGGCTTTTTTCAATTACCTAAATGGAAATAAAATATTCATTTTCCTGTTCTGGTACTTCCTCCTCATTTACTGATATACTTTTGTCATTCGATTCATAACATTTTTTAACTACTCCTATATCCCAATTTATCTTATTGTTTATTCCATGACAGGTCGCGGGATAATGGTCTCTGTATATACGATTTTCGAGATTTATTTAATAACCAATAATAATCAGGCATACCTACATGAAGGAAATTCCAAAGTTAATGTTGTTGACAAAAGTTTTCGTGAGCTGCAGCTGTTAGTTATGTTTACATCATACTGAAGTCAAAGCCACAACGATCTTATATTATATACTTTATATATTATGTGGTAAACAAAAGATATTTAACGAGAATTTATAATTAATTTGGCAGAAGTGAACGTTAATTACGAGAAGATGCTGTGAAATATTAAAATTAATAACGCGCCTATGTTAATTATTGAATATTTATTTGAAAGTGGTTTTGGGTGGAGTTTGATGGATACAGGACGAGGCAAATTGGTGAATTGGAAGACTGGGCATCATTTTTAGATTGTAAAATTTACTCAAAACAAGTGGAAAAATTCTTACTTTGGAAAAGAAAGTGCGCATTTATAAAAGAAGTGGCTGATATTTATAATTTTTAATTTGGCCATAGTACTGATTCGCTGATGGTTTCATTAAAATCGCGTAATGTGTGAAGGACACATAATTACCATACAGCATTGGAATAAAAACAATTTAACAATCAATTAACCAAACATCAACAAGTTGTTGGTGTTTGGCACATTTCCGTGTGTGTACAGTTGTAAAGATAATTGTTTTAAGTCATCGTACAAGGATTTTTAGTTACAGTAAGGTGACGCTAGGGATTTGTACCTACGTATATACCGGGTGTAAATGAAATTAGGCTCACCCCTATAACTTTTTTGTTTTTTCAGATACCATTTTGAAATTTTGGTAGTTGCAATAACAAGTAAATTTGAATTAATGCATGTTAATAAAATAATTCTAGCACTTCCGGTTTTACCGGAAATGACCGTAACATCTATTTTTTAAATGGAACACCCTGTATATTTTTACATTTTTTCAGGGATTCATTCTGCATACGATGGTATCAACTCGGAGGAAGAAACATAACCTCAAACATTGTTTTAGGATAATTTAAGTTGGCATCTAGGGAGCCATGACTGCTGAAAAACTTTTCCTTCTGAGTCATTGAGTATTGAAAAAATAAAATCAGGATATTAAGTGAGCTAACTTTGCTTTTATAGCCATTTAAACATCTCGGAAATGGTTTTTTCGATATTTTTTCGAAGTATTTTTTTTTTTAATGGCGTCATTATACCTCATTATGCTATTTTAATAGAGATTTTATTTAACTATACATTTCGATACCAAACACTTCACCATTAGTTCATAAATAACTTACAAAAGATACTTTATGACCTTAGTTCAAATTTATTTTAGTAAGCTCTGCCCAAGTTAAACATTTGATATGAAATTAATCGGGAATGCCTTGAAAAAAAAACAAATTTACTAAACTAAAATAAATTTGGACCAAGGTAAAGTATCTATTGTAAGTTATTTATAAACTAATGGTGTAGTGTTTGTTATCGAAATGTAGGTAAAGAAAATCTCTATTAAAATAGCATAATGAGGTATAATGGTTCCATTTAAAGAAAAATTCTTAAATTGAAAAAACCATTTCCGAGATGTTTAAATGGCTATAAAAGCAAAGTTAGCTCACTCAATATCACGATTTCATTTTTCCAATAGGTACTCAACGGCTCAGAAAGAAAAGTTTTTCAGCATGTCATGGCTCCCTATATAGATGCCAACTTAAATTATCCTAAAAAAATGTTTGAGGTTATATTTCTTCCTCCGAGTTGATACCATCGTATGCAGAATGAATCCCTGAATCAGAAAATGTAAAAATATACAGGGTGTTCCATTTAAAAAATAGATGTTACGGTCATTTCCGGTAAAACCGGAAGTGCTAGAATTATTTTATTAACATGCATTAATTCAAATTTACTTGTTATTGCAACTACCAAAATTTCAAAATGGTATCTGAAAAAACAAAAAAGTTATAGGGGTGAGCCTAATTTCATTTACACCCGGTAGATGATACAAACAATTGAAAACTTTTATACCATAGATACTTATCTATATCACGTATCATGAATGAACGTGAGCCCGTGAAATCGACTTGAGATGGTAATCGTAATCTCCCCATCAGATTTGCAGAATTATTGCAAGAAGCCTGCGAGGTACAAATTACAAAGTGAGTGTAAATAAACAATGCAAGATATGCACACACCCGCGATACGATTAGTTTTTAGTAATATCTCACGAGCAAGTGGAGTGATTATTTTTGGATTCAGAAAATTAAGGACAATTTTTTGGTATGAGAATACCTATACGGGGTGTTCCATTTAAGAAAATCTTGTTTTATTTTCCACCCTGTACATTTTAGGAAATTTTTAATATCCGTTTTCAGAAAATAATAATTCATCAAAAATAGTTCCGGCACTTTTTTGAATGAGTTAAATCGGCAGAGGATAACGGAGATAAGGGGGGTGTCAATTTTAAGAGACTTATACCCTGTATGTACATGTATGGTGACCTATATACTTTACAACCTATGTACCTCTCAGCTGACGAGTGATTCGTTTTACAAAATACTTAATCCGTTTCGGAAATATTCGTTAAGTGTACATTATGCCAACTTAAAAAATCTTATAAAGAAATACACAGTTGTTCCATGCACTAATTGATTATTAACTGGTAGGTATAGTAGGCAGTATAGGTACATCGATCAATTAGCATGTCGTTATATAAAAAGCGGGACAACGAAAACCACGGAAATCGAATTAAAATATAAAAGATTTTAGTGTTATTCCAAATCAAGTTGTTAAAAGTCAACAGTACCTCACAAAACGCCAACATCCTATTGAAAGTAACCTTTGCTATTTGCGTTATCTAAATAATAAATTAAGCCGTATTGAATAATGAAATGTTCGCGAGAGTAATATTGGCACCAAGATTCAGGCACCAATAGACGATAATTAATGAAAACCTGGCAAACCGTGTTATTTACTTTGTAGTTTAACAACCTCCCATTGACGCAATATTATCTATCTACCTATAACTGAACGTCAAAACGGATTTCAACGCTCGCATAGGATTACCTACTTATACCTAAATAATTAAAATGAGTAACTTATAAAGAATCTTTTGTTGATTTGAGGAGATGGACATCCTTGGAAAAGTTACATCAGGGGAGGCTTACATCTCGCATGCATTAAATTCGCGCAATATTCATAAACTATAAGTACCTATATACCTTAGAAAATTCACTTTTCCCTTTGAATTAGGTACCTATAGGATAGGTACAAAGTCTAACTGTAATTCGTGTATACTTAGTCCGTATATTCCGTGTTATTTATATAATGAATTGTTCGAAGGTCCGCTAACTATCATGTTGGTCTGTATAACGCCCAAGGACGGCAACTCGAGTAAAAATAAATTATCATTAAAAAGGCGTGTCTCTTAGTGGTTTCACATTCATAATTATTATCGGCCGTTTATGCTATTTGTTCGTTAAAATATAATAATTGTAAATATGTGTGCGTGTGTAAAACAGTAATGCCATGGAAATAACTCGATTGGGAGAAGTCGTGTCCGGTTATCGCCTAAAATTAGCAGCCTCTTACCACACCGTACGTAGATATACCTACCTACCTACATGCGTCTATTAATTTGTAGTCCTACAAGCATATTATGTGCGAATTATACAGAAGTCATTGAAAGTTTTTTTATAAAGTAGCCGTTTTTGGTACAATCTTCCGAGGGAACACTAACCGTACACCGTATATGTTCCGACGATAATTGAGGTCATACACTGTATAAAATAAATGCTAGCAAACAAAAGTAGCTAGGTATACTATTGACGATAACGATCCCTCAGTGCGTGTGATTCCAAGTTCACATGCATCTTGACCGCGCATTGAAATCCCCTTAGGTTCAGAAGTTAATCTAGCGTTGAGGTCTAATTTGATTTAGAAATAAGCCCAGTATACACGGTGGTGAATTTTTCGATGCCCACCATTGGCATCTCGGAAACTATCAGAGATAGAGGATCGGTTAAGTTAGACAAAAGTTGCGCTATTTTATGCTCTACAATTTCCTGCCAAGAAATGCTGGATATCTTGATTCGTTTGCGGTTTATCCTGGAAAAATTGAAAATCTTGATTTCAAAAAAATAATAATATCTTCTATACCTACCATTCATGCGAATTTAATGAAATTTGGCAAGTTTATATTTTTGACCACTACCAATTGAATGGCGTTGATAGAAATTTTCTAAGCCTTCTAGATTTTGAGCAACGATAGTCAACTTTTTTTTTTCTTATGGCCGCCATATTGGATTTTTACACCATTAGTTAGAGAAAATAATTCTCTTTTCACCTATGTCACCAAAATGGACTGATTTTTTGAAAACCTGTTGATATTCGAATTAATGTAAAAATAATTTATAAAATCCAATATGCTTTGGAAAAATAATTGCAAGCAACATTGTAATCCAAACGCTATTATTAAACTGTACACTCGCAAAAAGTTACAGAAAAATTCCAGGTTATTTAAACTCCTATTAAATATTACAAACAATTAATTTATTAAAGAGTCAAGAAAACAAATAATACTATTTTTATTTTATAAATTGTTTGTAATATTTAATATAGGAGTTTAAATAACCTGGAATTTTTCTGTAATTTTTTTACGAGTGTACAATTTAATAATAACGACTGGATTACAATGTTGTTGTAATTATTTTTCCAAAGCATACTGGATTTTATAAATTATTTTATACATTAATTCGAATATCAACATATTTTTAAAAAATCAGTCTTTTTTGGTGACATAGGTGAAAAGAGAATTATTTTCTCTAACTAATGGTGTAAAAATCCAATATGGCGGCCATAAGAAAAAAAAAAGTTGACTATCGTTGCTCAAAATCTAGAAGGCTTAGAAAATTTCTATCAACGCCATTCAATTGGTAGTGGTCAAAAATATAACCTTGCCAAATTTCATTAAATTCGCATTATGGTATAGAAGATATTATTATTTTTTTGAAATCAAGATTTTCAATTTTTTCAGGATAAACCGCAAACGAATCAAGTTATCCAGCATTTCTTGGCAGGAAATTGTAGAGCATAAAATAGCGTAACTTTTGTCTAATTTAACCGATCCTCTATCTCTTATAGTTTCCGAGATACCAATGGTGGGCATCGAAAAATTCACCACCGTGTATAAGGTACTTAGGTATTTCTACTGGAAATGAAATGTTGTGATGTTGTCAATGATAATAAGTATTCAAATTCAAAATTTGCGTTCGAATTGGTCGCAAAATCGCAATGAAGTTCGTATTTTCTAATCAACCCTGTATAATTTAAAAAAAATCAGATTTAAATTTTTTTCCTGATTTCAACGATACTATATTTGATATAATACAGACAGTTCCTGAGGTATTCGAGAAAACGGTATCCCACATTTTATTAACAACTAAATTACAAGAGATAGTAGGTATAATAGTAAGCTATGAAAAACACAAAAAACGTTGGTGTTGAAGCATTCCTTGCAACTCTATGCACCAAGTTGGCTTTGGAAATTAAACAAAAATATAAGTAAGTATTCTACCTGTCAATATTGTTATAATTACTTTCAAATGCTTCAACACCAATGTTTTTCATAGCTTACTAAGTAAGTACTATCTATTGTAATTTAGTTGTTAATAAAAATATGTGGGATACCGTTTTCTCGAATACCTCAGGAACTATCTGTAGCAAGTATATCAAATATAGTATCGTTGAAATCAGAAAAAAAATTTAAATCTGATTTTTTTTAAATTATACAGGGTTGATTAGAAAATACGAACTTCATTGCGATTTTGCGACCAATTCGAACGCAAATTTTGAATTTGAATACATATTATCATTGATAACATCACATTTCATTTCCAGTAGAAATATACAAGGCGATTTTTTTTTCGGAACAGGTTTTTCGCGAATATTTTCAGCATTTGATGTTCTATTGTTTTTTTGACCTCAGATTCGGAATGCCAGGAAAAAATACCATCATTTCAGCGTTCAAATTTTTTTTCTAGTACAGCCGTAAAGCCCCTATGTCAACGTTTCCGCTTAGATGGACCACCCTGTACTTAGGTACACCAGAATTTGTAAGTAATAGAAATTTGATTAGGATTTTTTTCCTGCATTAGCGTGGATAATGGCGGCGTTTCTTGTTATTTTATAAAATACAGAGCCCTTTCTCCGCGAAATGTGGGCATTAGAAGTTAGGTATATATAGTTTACCTAGTTTATTTTTTTGTGTCCCACTATAGACAGAGTGTTTTATGACGAATTGTACATACCTACCTACATAGATTAGGTATATGGAATATTATCGAAAATAAAAATCAACCCATATATCGGCGCGTTTCGTCATGCGCAAGAATGCGAAGCCGCATTTTACAGAATTGATACGTTTCGTCTTGAGTGAATTCAAACTGAAAAAAATTGATTGGAAGACCTTGTTTATCATATGCGTTGCACCTTCCTATACCTCAATTATAATAACTTCTGCATTACCTTCAAAAGTCACTAAACGTGTTAATTATAAAGCTATATAACTTGTGCTGATTAAATTAGTACAACTTCATTTCCTTATTATATTACAATACCTTGGTACGCTGAACTAGAATTTGTAATAAAAGAGCTGTTATTAATTTTATTTGAAAATACTTTCGCCCAATAAATGATGTAATTTTGCTTTTACAAAAAGGAGGAAAGACAACTAAAGAGACACGAATTTAGCTTTTTCAAACACTATGAGCCACCACCTTCCCATTTGAAGAAAAAAAAATTATATCAACTTTGAAGGCTTCATACCTATAAACAAAAAAATATATATCTTTCCTTTGGAGTTTACCTCCCGTATACTTATAACGAATTTTGGGATTTCAAAGCACTAGGTAGATATAGGTATAGACGAATTTCTTAAAATAAAGGGTTCCTTAAATTATGCATAAACCCGTTACTGTTGGCTTATTGGCCGTCAAAGATTTTATTGACGTACCTATATTATGTATACAAACAGCGAGGTATAAAATACGCAGTTTCTCTCGCACAATCCATCAATTTTTATCAGGTAAGGAATCTGACAAAGGACACACACATTCCGCGGTATTTGGAAATATGTTTTGCATCTAAAATATTTATTCATTCAGGAAAGGATTAACATTAATTTGATTAATTTGCTGTTTATTTTTGCACGAAACGTGTAGTAATTAAAACGACAAAAGAAACACATAGGTATATGTTAATTGTGTTCCACAGTTTTATTTTAGATCTATAACCTTCAGACATGTTAAACCTTTTTGTGTGATTTATGTGCATATTGTTACAGGTGTAGCGGGTACACAAGTTATAATGAGTCACGTAAATATTTATTCTCTCATTCAATTCTTTCTGTTGGGAAGGCAATTACGAATTAGGCGATATATGTTTTATACCGCTTTTACACATTCGCTCGCACATAGTATACGGTTTTAAGGTATAGAAACAAATCAATGTTTTTTTTTTAAATTAAGTAGGATACACTTAAGAGTGAAACACCCTTATAATTTTTTTCGTAAACTTGCTTTATCTCTACCACAACGTAAAATTATTTAATTATTTTTCAATTATACAAGGTGCCACAAAAACGAGTTACACAAGAAAGTATAATTTTGTTAAATGGGACACCCTGTATTTTTCTGTTGCTTGTTAAGCCTGTCCTGTACCTATTACACCCTAAGCCTAAAATATTTAATTATAGTATAAGTACCTATACCTACGATTCTGTTAATACTTATATCAATTAATAATGTGCGAAATTTTACGTCTATATAAGTAGTTATTTAATGAATTGCAAACAATATTTCACAAAATAATTTGATGCCCTTGGGCACGGTACCTTCCTGTTCAAGTTTAGTGTAATTCCGCTGTACTTGTTACTCCGTCAATTTAGTTTCTTTTGAGCCGGAATTTACCTACCAAAATTTTGCAATTTCGTCGAGTTATCTAAAACCTAGAAATCCGCTGTTTATGTGTACATTGGACTGGATTTTTTTTAATGAATTTACCAGACGTCTAATTTTGATTAATTTAAGTAATCGGTACTGTTACAGTGGTGGCAATTGTTTTGCTTTAAATTAATTTCAATGACAACACAATTTGTCAGAAGTAACCGTCAGTTAGGTACCTACTTATTTATAAGGTATAATTTGGCAATTAATTTTATAAATCGCACCTGTTACTGTTACACCTCCCGTACTATATAAGAACGCCACTGATTACAAATTACGTAAAACAGTAGCAATCTCCAAGGAAATATTTAAACAATGAAGATGTTCGTCAGCTCTAGGCTCATGCATGATGTGTCATGACTTGCTTTTATTAAATTTCTTTTTTTTTTATAATTGGAAAGTCGACTCTCATGTAATAATTATGCCATATTATACTGCTTGGTAGTGAATAATTATGCATTTGTTAATTTCCTTCCGTTTATAACTAATTGTGATTAAATTATGTTTGTATTAAACATTAGTGCCGACGAGTGAGGAAAGACGCCATGGCCGTTGAGTGAAAAATACATATCTGCATGCCATTGCGTATACCAGGTGTAAACGAAATTAGGCTCACCCTATAACTTTTTTGTTTTTTCAGATATCATTTTGAAATTTTGGTAGTTGCAATAACAAGTAAATTTGAATTAATGCATGTTAATAATATAATTCTAGCACTTCCGGTTTCACCGGAAATGACCGTAACAGATGTTTTTTAAGTGGAACACCCTGTATATTTTTTCATTTTCGGATTCAGAGATTTATTCTGCATGCGATGGTATCAACTTCGAGGAAGAAACATAACCTCAAACATTTTTTTAGGACAATTTAAGTTGGCATCTAAGGAGCCATGACTGCTGAAAAACTTTTCTTTGAGTCATTGAGTATTGGAAAAATAAAATCAGGATATTAAGTGAGCTAACTTTGCTTTTATATCCATTTAAACATCTCGGAAATGATTTTTTCGATATAAGTATTTTTTTTTTAAATGGCATCATTATGCCTCATTATGCTATTTTAATAGAGATTTTCTTTACCTACATTTCGATAACAAACACTTCACAATTAGTTCATAAATAACTTACAAAAGATAGTTTAGTAAATTTGTTTTTTTTTCAAGGCATTCCCGATTAATTTCATATCAAATGTTTAACTTGGTCAGTGCTTACTAAAATAAATTTGAACTAAGGTCATAAAGTATTTTTGTAAGTTACTTATGAACTAATGGTGACGTGTTTGGTATCAAAATGTAGGTAAAGAAAATCTCTATTAAAATAGCATAATGAGGCATAATGATGCCATTTAAAAAAAATACTTATATCGAAAAAACCATTTCCGAAATGTTTAAATGGCTATAAAAGCAAAGTTAGCTCACTTAATATCCTGATTTTATTTTTCGAATACTCAATGACTCAGAAAGAAAAGTTTTTCAGCAGTCATGGCTCCCTAGATGCCAACTTAAATTGTCCTAAAAAAATGTTTGAGGTTATGTTTCTTCGTCGAAGTTGATACCATCGCATGCAGAATAAATATCTGAATCCGAAAATGTAAAAATATACAGGGTGTTCCACTTAAAAAACAGATGTTACGGTCATTTCCGGTGAAACCGGAAGTGCTAGAATTATATTATTAACATGCATTAATTCAAATTTACTTGTTATTGCAACTACCAAAATTTCAAAATGTTATCTGAAAAAACAAAAAAGTTATAGGGGTGAGCCTAATTTCGTTTACACCCGGTATACCGGATGCCACAGGATACTATGGTTCAATCCTATATTTCCTTTATTTTTTAACTTATCCATTTGAAATTTGGGTGGCATAAACTACCGCTAAAAATGTAATTTTGTACATTACAAACAATCTGATACCACTTCCGGTTTATCCGGAAATTACCTCAACTTTCGATTTTCAACTGGAACACCCTGTATATTTTTACATATTTAGATGCAGAGCAGCATTCTGAATATACCATGTAGGTTTCGCGTATTTTCGAGCATTTTAAAAAATTCGTCTAGAGTGCTTTGGAATCTCAAAATTCGTTATACGGGAGGTAAATTCCAAAGGAAATATATAATTTTTCTTCTCGTTTCATTAACAACTGTTTACGAAGCCTTCAAAGTTGAACATATATCACTTTTTTATCGAAATCTTTTTCTTTTAATGGGAAAATGGTGGCTCATATTGTTTGAAAAATTATAATTTTCTTTCTGATTTCGTTGATACCCATTTTATATCTGTGCTATTTTTATTTCAATTTTATTTCATTCGTTTAAAAGTATAAAATCCGCTTTTAAAATCATTTTTATTGAACCTTAACATAGATACCTTTGCACTATACGAATTGACACATTATAAAACAAAAAAAATTATGACATTTGTAAACAGTTTATATTGAACAATATTTGTAAAACTCAAATGCCGTTATCTTTTCTAAGTAGGTACCTATTTAATACTTAGTGTATACCTATACATATACCTATTTGAAAAAATGTCGAAATGAAAAAATATGAATGACAATGACTTTATTTCTTAATAACTACCTTTCAGTTCTTTCTATTGTGTTTTAATAGGTATAAGTAGTGCAGAGGTAACTAAGCTTTGATAAAAGTTGCACATCAATTAAAATTTCGCCGTCGATAAAGTCGTGACTATTATAAGTTGCATGATTAAATCAAATCCAAATTATAAACGTGTAATTTAAAATTGCAGGCAAGAAGACGATTAATAGCAGTTGTGATAAAATATTACTAAAAATGTAAGGAATTATTTGTTTGTTTTGCAAGTGTAGAATTCATAAGATAGCTGTCTTAAATTCTTTGAGTGTGCGTAGACAGGTTGATTAAAAATTAAATTCCTTACGCTATTATTAATTTCATAGCAAACTGAACGATTAGGTCAACAGCACACAACACAAAATTTCAAGTTCAAATTTTCTATTCGTTAGATTGATATTTAGATATTTCCAGAAATCATAATTAGTTCTATTTGAATTTTCTACATTACGCGATTGGTCGTAGTAAACAAATTTGATTGATGATGGATGATCTCTATACAATGAATTATGTACCTTTTCCAGTAAAAATGCAGGCATTTCATTATTTTAATATGGTGGTCGAAAGGCACACATATTTATTTTATTATTTATTTCATATTTGCTACATATAGGGATATTCAAAACTAACTATAGTAAGTACGCGAGGAAAAATTTATTTAATTTTATACATATACTGAACAAAAAATCCAAAAATTAAGAGATACTAGGTATAACATCGAGAAATTTTTAAACTATTTGATGTTTTGTTATGCGCATTTACCTACGATCACTAACGTAAATAGCTGAAAACGCACTCTCCGCCACCTACGTAAATTGAACCTTACACACCGTAAACAAATCGCACGCTCAGCCGCTGAGGTGCAATGCAATGTGACCACGTGACCTACTTTACACAACACTTGTAGTTCATATTTCTGACACCAAGCTAAAATTATTAAAAATGGCAGGTGCAAAACTTAATTTTCTACCTCTGTCAAAACTGACATAAGCAACAAATAATACAAAATTGTGTTTTAATTTCAATAAATACGATCGTAGGTAAAGTATAGTACATAATTCGAGTTGTAAAGCAATTACGCACTCATGGAATTGCCACACTCGCCGCTACGCGGCATCGTGCGCAATTTTTCCATTCGTGCGTAATATGCTATTTACAACTCTCATTACGTAATATACTATTACCAAACAGACAATAGTATTTCGTAATCGTAATAATAAAACAAAATGGCCCAACACTGAACCGGTAATGACAATCAGTTTACCACCCGCTATTTTCTTACACAAACTTAGTCTTCGGAGCAAAAACTGTAATTTGAACACTTTTACGTTCTTTGTAAGATAGTATAGTTCTCGGCGTGATCTCGTGCCTATTTGAGACATTGATTGCACTTTCACCGTTTCCAGAGTGGAGCGGAGTTCGTCAAAGTTAAAACGAAAGGTTGGGGCCTGTGGGCGAGTAGGTATTATGTCTTATGTCAGTTGTGTCTATTAGGTAACTGTATTAAATGCCTTGGAAATATCTAATGCTATAGCTTCAAATCTCTCTTGAGTAAATTTGAGTAATTCATATAAGTAAAGTAGCAGCGAAATATTGTTATAGTTAATAATAATGTTATAATAATAAAAACAAAGCTAGCTACACAAAGTGCGCATGCATGGTAGAAATTATTATACCCGCACATCGCACAATTTGTTAGTTATTAAAATGTTGGAGCATGAGCAAACATCAAACGATATTATACACAGTTCGGTGTCCAAATGGAACTCGACTCCTCCCCAAAAATGCCCGCAACATTTGAATGGAACTTCTCTATTGGTCGACCCAAATTACAAAGCAACCACTAAATTTGACGAAGGCCGACTCTACAATAGTCGCGTCATATATTAAATTTTTACGTATTTTGGCAACAGACCAATCAGCATATGTTATCATTGTCGCGAAACGTATAAACGCTAAACATATGGAAAACGCGAATAAATGGAGAGCCAGCCTCACGTCAACTGCTGTATTATTCTCTATCCTTGGTATTATTCTTTGCCTGTGTTTTGAAATTTCTACAGTTACGATCGTTTTTGTGAAGGTACGTATAAGAATTAAATTAACATTATATGTTTTGTGTATAAAGTATTAAGTTACGTAATGCAAACGATTAAAATGATCATTGATAAAATGTTAAAAATCTCGGTTTTTTTTAAGGTTAAATCGGAAATTGGCTGAAGGGGGCCCGGACCCAACTTCTCCACCGAAAAAACGAACGTCCAGACATTTTTCGGTGGAAGACAAGGAAAGCGTGCTGAACATTTTTAAGGCGTACGATGGGGAAAATCGGGAGGAACCAAAGATGGAAGGCATAAAGTTCACTGCAACGGCAGCAGGTGTGAGTGTTGCAAGTGTTTATAATATTCTTGGTGAATACAAACAAACACACCAACTTCAACCACCAAAAGTGTGTGTTTTGGACAATAATGATGAAGGAACTAAAAGTGCTCTCAAGCGTATAATCCATTATTTTTTTGTAGGCGATGGACAGAAATTGGCTTTCAGTGAGTAAACGGACTTTTTATTTCTTCGTGTTGTAATGTAATTGTGTTTGGCATTATAGGTTTTTAACTAAATAGTGCCCAAGGGAAAAAAATAAGATATCGCTTGGAGGCGAAGATTGCTGCGAGACATCAGAAAATACCGGGAAGAGCATAAGAAGTTGCACTTTTTAGATGAGACTTAGGCACAGATTAACTATACTAATCTGTGACTTAGGTGAACGCTGGCCATACTGTAAGTAAAGTATGGAAGGACACAACAATCCTGATTCCAAGGCAGGTTTTCATCCAATGTTTAACGATGGGGTTAAAAAATACATCGGACAAGGGAAATCATCTTTAGTCCACCACATAGGATCCGAGGACGGTTTCGTTGAGAATTATATTACTTATCGTTGTTATGTTATTTACAAATTTGTTATATGCAATACGTAGGGCTTTGAAAGTCTATTTTTTCTACTGATTTACCAAATGTATTAAAATGATGAATAAAGCATTCTATTTTATATTATATTTATATCTCTCGTAACTTTCTTAAACGAACTGTAGTAGAACCTTGTGAAAATAAAGACAAAATAGGTAGGTAAACAACACGTTTTATTTATTTGGACATGTGAAAACCGAAAAGTAAACGACTCTTAGCAGATATGACTATTTTTGAGTATTTTGCATTGGGGTTTATCATTGAGTATATTACTTTATACTCAATGGGTTTATCCAGTGAAGTAACCTATGTGAAATTGTTATAGTAAATCACAAACAAAACTTTTTTGAATTAAATAACCACGGACGTTCTTTAAAGTATGGGGAAATAACTCGCGAAAGAACCTAACCTAAAAACGAATACAAACGTAAACAAACCAGGCAATCAGCTGGCCGAGGCCGAGTAAAAGTGTCTTGAGTTTGCGCAGTGCGGACTAATAAAGGAAACGTCGTTTAAATTTTTGTGGGAATAAAGTATTATTTTTAAAAGTCCATAATTGAAGATGTATAATAGAAGCTTTAATGGGTATAAACATTATAAAAATATAGTACAGCTGTAGTAGAAAATGTAACACGTATAATAACAAATTTTGTTGAAGCTATCACAACTTTCATTAATTTCCATCGTGTAAAACTGACTATTGCGTACACCGTTCTGCGCTGCCATACAATTAATGGGGCGGAGTCGATTTCCGTTTGGACGCCGAACATAGTATAGTGTCATAGTCTGTACTCAGGCTGGGAATTGAATTCGAATAATTCGAATAGTCGAATATTCGAATATTCAAAACTCGAATAAGTTTAAAACTAAATTATTCATATATTCGAATACTCGACTATTCGAATATTCGACTACTCGAATATTCGACTATTCGAGTATTCGTATATTCGACTATTCGACTATTCGAATATTCGACTATTCGAATAGTCGAAAATTCGAATAATCGACTATTCGAATATTCGACTATTCGAATATTCGACTATTCGAATATTCGACTATTCGAATATTCGACTATTCGAATATTCGACTATTCGACTATTCGAATATTCGACTATTCGATTATTCGACTATTCGACTATTCGAATATTCGACTATTCGAATATTCGACTACTCGAATATTCGAATATTCGAATATTCGAATAGTCGACTATTCGCCTATTCGATTATTCAACTATTCGAATATTCGACTATTCGAATATTCGAATAGTTGAATAATCGAATAGTCGAATATTCGACTACTCGAATATTCGAATATTCGAATAGTCGACTATTCGACTATTCGATTATTCAACTATTCGAATATTCGACTATTCGAATATTCGACTATTCGAATATTCGACTACTCGAATATTCGAATAGTCGACTATTCGACTATTCGATTATTCAACTATTCGAATATTCGAATATTCGAATATTCGACTATTCGAATATTCGACTATTCGAATATCCGACTATTCGACTACTCGAATATTCGACAATTCGAATATACGAGTAGGAATCTGAATAAGTAATCGACTAATAATAAATTGAATAAATTAATATTTTTAATGAATTAAATTGAACTTAGGGTCGGTTTCCTTAGGAAGAGAAAATATGTCAACTATTACTATACTCGTAGTCGTAATACATTAACATTAACTTAGTTTTGTTTAAAATGTTAATTGTTCATTTATTGTATAATATTATCTGTAATCTGTACATTCTCAAATTATAGATGGTTAACAAATATAAGCACATAACCCACAAAAATGCTAACGTGAACCAATAAGAAACTTATTTTATTAGAACAGTCGAGTCCAATCACCGACACGCGACGCCAGGAGATAGTTTTTTTTTGTTTTTTTGTTTTCAACATTTCAAATTTCATCCACCCCGTGTAATTTTTGCGCATATCTGACTGAGGATATAGAAGTTTCAGAATAAACGAAACTTCTGTTATTAAAGTAAGACTTCTTCGAAAAATTTAAAATAAAAAAATTTGCAAGTATTGGGAACTTCATCCGCAAGTATTGGGAACACACTCTATTTCGAATATTCAAATAGTAATTTGTAAAATACTCGACTATTCAAATTTTCCACTATTCGAACATTTCAAATTCAACTATCGAATATTCGAATATTCGAATACTTATTCGACTATTTGATTATTCGAATATTAGTCTATTCAACAATTCGAATAATCGAATAGTCGAATATTCGAATATTCGAATCGAATAATTCGAATAATTCGAATATTCGAATTATTCGAATATTCGAACTGAAATTGGAACGAATGTTCGAATTTTGAAATCCATAAAATTCCCAACCTTAGTCTGTACCTACTTATTGAAGGTATTAAACTAAAAACGTAATATTGTAAGTAAAAAAGAAGTTGAGGAAGTGATAAATAGGAATGGAATGTATTTGCGAAAGATGAAGTGGTTGTCCTTTATTTGAAGCCCCAGGCGATAAATAATACTATTATCTAATTGTTATAGATGGCGATCCGAACAGACGATTTATACAATCTGGTATCGTTGTCGGTAAGGAGATGGTATTATTAGATAATTTGTAAAAATTATATTTATTATCAAGAAAATTATTTTATAAACTTAAACTGTTGCTTAAACGCACAGCTCGGCAACATAACGCACCACTACAAAAGACGCCGTGCAGAATCCTTATTAAAAATTAAACTATGGCGTTCAATAAGTGTGGTGCTCAGCACAATGAGCTTTTGTTAACGAAAGACAAACCGAAATGTAGTAGTTATTGACTTTATAATACTTTTAATTTTTTGTTTTTACCTATAAGTATCCCAAAAAGAGTGTTTCAAATGATTTAGTTGTAAAATTGGGCCCCCTTCATCTGGTTAATAAGGAAAAATTTACCTATATCGATTAGTATTTTAAAATAACGAAATTATATTATAAATGCATTCGCAACGTCGGCGTCGTACAATTAGAATTTTGCATAAATATTAGTGGCCATAAAATTTGTATACGTAGGTATCTATTTAAAATTTAATGTGAATGTCGAAATGTCTGCGGATTAAAAATTTTATTATCTCATTATCTGCAGTTATTGTGGATGCCTGATTTCGAAATTGGTTGTAGCGTTTCACAATGCATTTACAGAAATATATATCACGCTCAAGAAAAATTGGTAATCAAGACTAGTACAATGGACTATTAATCCCTCCGTTTACTTTTAAACAACTTGATCTGATGGTGAAATGTCGAATTTGTCCTAAGAGACCAGTTGCATTTGAAAATTATTATTGTTACAAAGTACGCGCGCATTCTTTTTATCTATTCAGTGGTTTTGCTATACTGTATGTACAGGGTGAGTCAACGGTGCGATAAAGTCCAACACTTCCTTGATTATCGATAATAAAAACAAAAATTTTATATAGAAGTTGTAGGATACCAAAATGGCTACATTTTAAAATTAGTTCGATATAAGAGGGGGTGATTCATGAAAGTGGGACGCTTCCCGATATTTAGTAGTTAAAATAAACCTTTTTTAACCCGAAATAAGGGGGTTCTTGTTTAATTTAACACAGTGACAAAATAACAATAATTAAAAAAATGCTGACAAATTAATTTTTTTCTTAATTATTTTAAATAATCTCGAAAACTATAAGTTTTAGACTATAATATCCTTATATAATAATATAGAGAATTTCATAAAAATAAATAGGGTGTTTGATTTAAAAAAATTGACCTCTATAGCGCCCCGCTTTTACGAATCACCCCGTATATTTCAAACTAATTTTAAAATGTAGCCATTTTGGTCTCCTACAACTTCCTTATATAAAACCCATGTTTGCACCTATTATCGACAATAAAGGAAATATTGGACTTTTTCGCATCGTTGACTCCTGTACACACTACTACATTTTAATATTAGACAACAGCGTGTTTTTAAATGTAGTATGATTAATGAAAGGGGTGATAGAACACATCATTTGCAACAAAAAAAATACTTATTCTTTAAATTTTTCATTTCATTTCATTAGTAAGCGTTTATTAATTGCTAGTTAATCAAAATGTTTTCTTGAATCGTGAGAATGATGACAACTTTAATTTTCTCATTGTTTTCACTTTGTTAAATAATGAATTAAATACTTATTACATACACGAGAGACATGTACGAGAACTATGCTCTTAAGTAATTAAGTCAACAATATATCATTGTTCTAGAGAATTATGTGATTCGTCCGGTAGATCTCGAGGGTACTAAATTATAAATGATATTAAAATTAGGTATAAAATTTATATTATACTTAATAACTTTGTCTTTCGATAAATATATAAAAACAGTAGTAGTAAAGTTTGTGTATAGGATTTCCGATTATTATTTCCGGTTTAATATGTAAAACTTTTTGATAGAAGAGTTGTTTTAAATGTTAACCATATATATTTATATACTTAATCGACGTATTAATTCCTTACATTAAAAAAAAATAAAAGGAATTCCCCATTACTGTTAAGATGTAAGTTTCATGTAGGTATAGGTTATTGTGAAAAAGGCTTAAGTTTCTTACCGGTTGATGTATTAGCTAAAACTTGTCGAGTATCATAATAAAACACGCAACCTTCCATAATGTCCATATTTTATTACACAGTGTAATAAATAGACGAAGAAAATTTATTATCCATTCGCCCAGTTATTTGTTACAAAGTATTCTAAATGTATTTGCCTTTATACCAGTCAGCATATAGAGTTTATTTTTGACTACTTCACGCTGATGAGAAGCAATAACCCCGAAACACGCGTCCGTAATTGCTTCGTTTCACTTTTAGAGACACTTCTCCCAGTTTTCCGTCATTATTTGATCCTACATTGTATTAAGTACGTTGACGTTTCCATTAAAACTTACTAAATTTGGCTCACGGTGTACATAGGTATGAAAATATGTATGTAAAAGTTTAGTGACCTCTTGACTCTTGGATGACGTACGTCCAGTCTGTTAAAAGGATTTTAAAAATTAATCGTTATTTTAATTGGGCTAACAAATCATTCCGTATTTTTATCCATCAGCTTTTTCCATAACCAGTTATGTAAAGATTTTCAGAATGAATATAGTGTTTCTCCGGATTGAGTTCACAATAGCAAGACCTTTTTTTATCTTCGACACTCGCTCAAGAATAATGTAACTTTTATTTTGATTTAATATAAAGTAAAGTGGTATTAAAAAATAAGCAAATTAATCTGAACACATGCAGAGGGTTTTTAAAATTGCTAAACTAAACTAAACTAAAACTTCAAACAGAATAAAAACAGTTGGGTCTAATTTATTATTTCAAACTATTTTATTTGATATTTTGCTTTTAAATGAGAATAAAAGCTATACATTATTCTTGAGCGAGTGTGTTTTTAATCAATAAATCGAAAATAAGATTACGAACTTGTACATACAGAGAATATTAACACTCCTAGCAGAAATGCTATTTTCAGAGTAAGCAGGGGTTTTTATTAAGAGAAACTTTTTGTCGAAAAATCGAAAATAAAAAAGTTCTATCCTATCGTGAATTCAATCCGGGGAAACACTGTATACGAATTTCTATTAATAGTCTATTACGTTGTTCATATATACAAATACAAATTATTTTAGACGGCACGAACAGTGCCTACAACCACCTTAATTCCCAACTTGGAGTTTTTTTAATATAGTATACAGTCTCATTTAAAACGACACCATATTCTGTATCATTATTTGAAAGGTAGATACTTTAACCCTGATGACTAATGTGGTTTGTTGTTGTATATTGTATATTAGTGTAATAATTATACTGTTTTGTTGCAGATCCACAAACAGATGACGGTAGATGAGTTAAGGAGTACGTTTCATGTAGATACACACGACCTGGGTAAGTTTGGAGTGTTTGTATATTTGTCACGGAGGACCAAATTTAATTAAGAAATATTTCCAGCACAGAATTGCAATAAAAGCATACTTATTAATGAAATGATACTCCACCCCATTTGACCCTGGCGGAGGGTATCGGAAAGGTCAAAATGCAAATACCAAAGAAATCACTCTGCGATAGTTTTACTTTAGAAACACAGTGGAAGAATTTCAGCTGAACGCTCGTCATAATAAATACTGAACGTGATAACTACTAGGTATACTTATATACCTATCATATCGCATTCAATTTATGTAGTCTAGAACGGCATGTTAAATTTTCGAAAAAAAATCGTGTCTCGTTAGGCCTAAAATGACAAAACCGTGTCGGAATATTAATCGAGGCGTAGATACTAAAGGGTTTAAAATATTCTTGTAACCTAGTCGCTAGCGCGATTTTGGCGGATGCGCCGGTGTGAATAGTTTTCTTAAGAGCCAAGGCTGACCTCATTGACACAAATATCTACTTTCATAATATCAGCGATGGAGTTACGGTCAATGTTATAATCTTCTAATATATTACAAGCCAACAACTTTCAGTTGTATAATAATTATAATTCCTATCGTTGCTGTGTGGTGTTTGGCAGGCCAATTAGTACCTATTCGATTTGATAATATAGAAACGGATTTATTGGATTTCAGTCAACATTAGTTATCAATTTTTATCATGTGGTGTTTTTGCAAGAAAATCACAAAGATATTTAAAAACAATAAAACTAGCGAGGCAAGTTGATTTATTGCATTTTTTGCACATTCTATAAGATATAGGATGCCAACTTTAAATTAAATATGCTGGGCACTATTTTGGAGAATTCAAATTTTTAAAAATATATAGGGTGTTCCATTTAAAAAAATTGACATCTATAGCGCCCCGCTTTCATGAATCACCCAGTACATTTCGAAACTAATTTTAAAACGTAGCCATTTTGGTCGCCTACAACTTCTATACGTATACTTACAATTTTTGTTTTTATTGTCGATAATAAAGGAAGTGTTGGCCTTTATCGCACCGTGTACAGGGTGATCATTTGAAAATTCCACTTTTTAAACCCTTTTATTTTGCTTACAAATATAGCTAGAAAAAAAATAAAAATTATATCTGTAGCATATTTTACCAAGTTCTTGTATACCGGGTGCCACAGGATACTGGCTCACCCCTATATTTCCATTATTTTTTAACTTTTCCATTTGAAATTTGGGGGGCATAAACCACCATTTAAAATGTATTTCTGCACATTACAAACACTATGGTGCCACTTCCGGTTTATCCGGAAATTACCTCAACTTTCGATTTTCAAATGGAACACCCTGTATATTTTTACATATTTGGATGCAGGGCAACATTCTGCATACACCATGTAAGTTTCGCGAATTTTTGAGCCGATGTTCAATTTTTTCAAGCATTTTAAGAAATCCGTCTAGAGTGCTTTGGAATTCCAAAAGTCGTTATACGGTAGGTAAACTTCAAAGGAAAAATATTTAATATGGTTTTTGTTATTGGTGAATGCTACAGAAATCCCTTATTGGCATCAAGAGTTTATGCACAGCGCTATCCCAACCGAAGACATCCACGTAGAAATTCATTTCAAACTACTGGGCTAGTGCGATTCCGTTTTTTGCATTCGATGTTACCACTATTTATAAACCTCTCTAGCACAGATTGAAAAGAATTTCTACGTGGATGTCTTCGGTTGGGATAGCGCTGTGCATAAACTCTTGATGCCAATAAGGGATTTCTGTAGCATTCACCAATAACAAAAACCATATCAACTAATTCTTCTTGCGTCAGCGACATTTTAAGATTTCATATGACAATTTAAGCTCTAACTATAGGAAATAACAGCAAATTCGACGCTAATCAGAATTAAAGTGACATTTAGGTATTTAAGTCAATGCGATGTTTTAAACAAAATTTGCAAAGCCTACTTTACGCTGTAGGCAGCTCGTTTTTCAAACTTTAGGAAGAATTGCATCTTTCTCGAAAACTGTTAAAGATAAATATGGACAACCTTATATCAATCGAAAGAGAATTTAATTTTGAATCCAACGGTGGAAATAAATATGGGTCATTCCATTTGAAAAAAAGAAGTTATTCCTGTTGAAAGATTGTCAAATGCAGGTACCGATATTTACCACTTTATACTACTTACCATATTTTTCTAATAGTGGAAATGATAGCGTAATTCGTGGTAAATCGAACTATGCAAACCGCAAGTTTCTAGCTCTTATGGCTTAGAAGCTATCTAGCAATATTCAGAGCGCTGTAATCGTGAAGTTTCTCAAAAAACCTTGAATATCTCGGAAACGGTATGTTTTGGGCACAATGTATGATACATAAAATCAACTTAAAATTAAGTCAGGAATCCAAAAATACACAGATATACAGGGTGTTCCATTTAAAATAACGAAGTTGTATAGCATCCAGGTAATATGGAACATCCTGTGTATTCAAAAATATTTTCTGTATATACTCCGCATAATTCAGCGTAACTTTTATTTGAAACATTTTTCTCTTAAATTTATAATAAGAGAGCTATGGAAGAATCCGACTTAAGTGGAACACCCTGTATATATATATATATATATATATATATATATATATATATATATATATATATATATATAATTGTTATATATTTTAAAAGTTTGGGATACAACTAAATTATTTTGTACATAGATGGCCATGCATAAAACAATAAAATGGTTTAAAATTTGACAGATCAACAATTGTTATTTTTTTTTTAAGTAGAATTTTCAAATGATCACCCTGTGCATATTATTTTCTGACAATTTAGCACCGAAATTGCATATACATACACTGTGGCATACCGATGACATTTTGTCATAATATAGAGAGGAACCAATCGTAGCACTTCGTTGAATGCATTATGAAATATTGTTTATTAACGTTTAGAAAAACCATGACTTAAGTAAATGTACCTATACGTATGTTGCAAATCGGCCGATTGCTTCAAGACATATTTGCATCCATGACATAGAATTTCGATGTGTGTGGTAATTAATTTTTTAAACGTATTTGACATTTCAGTTATAGAAAGTTTACGCGCGTTCAAAAAAAAATGTGACCGCTTGTCACTCGTTAATCAAAATATGTATAGGTTTACAAAAGAAGAAAAAATAAGTTCAACAAGGATGTAATTTTGATAAGAAATGTTTAATTTCAGAGCAGCTTTTATATCATTCAAATACGAACTCTAATAAGTATATTATGTGAAATACGAGAATACCATTCAACCGAACAGTTTTTATATATAAGTAAATCAATAATGAGTTTAATCTAGGCCTCTACAAGACTCGGAAGTAGACAATAAAAAAGCCGAATAACTGAACCGAATCAATAAATAGACCATGAAAATGTATGCTCATGTAACAAGCAAATTAACAAAGTAAAAGCTGTAAGCCTGTGGTCATTCCTACTTTTGCAACAGATATTGCAACTTTGAACCAGAGTTAATACGCACAGTGGCGTCTTCTAATCAGTTAACAATTATTTTCAAAAATAAAATGGACTCTAATTTATGCAGTATACTCAATTTGTAAGGCACATGCGGGATTAATTACTGCGTACTTACTCGTTCTTATAATTTCGTAAAGATAAGCTGAGGAAGTAACGGTCTAGTTGTGAATAATAAAGGTGCTGCATATACACTAATAATGACCCCATTTTAAGTAAGTAATTAATCAGAATAGGTTTTAATATTATAAACGCGCGAGCACATTACGAGCTATTGTTTTGATCGGGCCACAGAACAGAACAGATTACTAATTCAATTAGGCAACAACACTGAAACAGTGACATTTATTGCGTGTTTGTCACGGTGGAACGACTGACAATGAAAATATTCATGTCTTAAGATTGTGTAAAAAACCTTTCAGAAAGTTTCAATGTTATTTTAAAGAAAATGGTGAAAAAAACTAAGAAATGTGGAAACAAATAATCATTGTCGAATATCTGATGGGCACTACACCGGGGGATAATTGCAAAATTATTTTGGAATCGGAGATCAAATATAAAATACTAGTCCTCCCTCTTTCTCTTACAGGACATACCCATTCCTGTTTTTGAAAAGCAGGCACGTGCATACCGGCGATTATCATCAGTGTCACAAACGCAGTACGTAAAAGAAAATCACTGAAGGATTTAATTTTAATTAGGTATAGGGAACTGCCCATGTCGGGCAGGGTATGTACGATAAAGACAGGCAGATAGCTGAATAGGTTTGGTTAACAAAATATGGCCTCACTCAAACTGAATATGTTTTGCGTTCATTGTCAATGTCGATATAAATATAAATACAACAAATTGCTGACGTTATAGATATACAGATAATCTAAATTTCAAATAAAGCACGACATTCCTTGCGGAATTATAGAAGATTAGCCCATAAAGGTATTCTTTGGCGTGACACAAAATTTAATTAAGGCATATAAAGTGTGTTGTTACGTAAGCTAGCCATCCTTGACATTGACATTTATACATGAGTATAAATTTTTATTATCTAAGTATATTTTAATTATTCATAACAGCCCATCTCCATTCACTATAAAACAATAATTTTATTAATCAATAACTTTTACATAATAAGGCCGATTAATATTCTCGATAACATAACTAAATATGTGGATAAATGATTACCAAACATTTTTTTTATTTCACTTTCGATACGGCTATTTATAAATTATTACCATAATATAATCATACCAGTAGATGCTAGCCGGGAATCCGTGACAATGTCCGAAGACAATGTTTTTATTACCGTATAAACTAGAACTACTTAGTAAAAATAAGCAATTGAACAAGTCTACGGAAACTCTTCCAAAATTATCCAAAATCAAGCTTCGAACCAACGTCCACGTTACGTACATCAAATGAACGTTGTCTTTTCTTTGTACAGGGTGAGTCAACGGTGCGATAAAGTCCAGCACTTCCTTTATTATCGATAATAAAAACAAACATTTTATATAGAAGTTGTAGGAGACCAAAATGGCTACATTTTAAAATTAGTTCGAAATTTACGGGGTGATTCATGAAAGCAGGGAGCTATAGATGACAATTTTTAAGTGGAACACCCTACATATTTTTAAAAATTTGAATTCTCCACGAAATTCTGGACGTATTGGAAGAGTAGGTATATTTCTCTGATTCCAAAAATATACAGTTTGCCTATGTGCAGTTTTTGATATATTGGGTCTATAAAGTTTTAAATACAATAATAAATAAATAAATAAAGCAAAGCCATGAATCGTCATGGCCACGTGCGTCGCCGTCTAAATTTTAAAAACAAATGAATTCGTTGACGTTTGTGAATATTTTTGTCAAAGCCAAAAAAATATCCTCCTCATTAACATTCACAGTTCGCCTCTTTTTTTTATGAACTTTCAATGATTTTAAATGTATTTCGCGCTGGTTATGCTCTTAGCGGAAATATTTGTCGGTGTCCTGCTCTCGCTGCGGATGCATTATTATTTTTATACAATAAACGAAGAAGTGCAAGGCATTTTTTTGACTTTAACAGAAATATTCACAAACGTCAATGAATTCAATCAAGGTCTTAAGATTTCACATAAAATACGTCACATAGTTATGGGTCGTTTACAAAAGCATTGGTAATGTTACCAAACCTTAGACGCATGATATACAGGGTGAATAAAAAACAAAACGCATATCTTCAAACAATGATACGTGTAATTTCGATTTCGACGGAACGAGAACAAGTAGGTAACCTTCGGCACGTACCTGGTAATTCTGGATTTGTTTTCAGAACAATGTGTTCATTAACAGTTTCCCAAGTCTATTGTAATTAAACCGATATCTGTTGAATAAGAAAAAAGTTAAAATGTGTAAATCATTACGATTTGACGTTGGACACGCATGAAAAGTTAACGCATTTTAACTTGTACCGAGTGTTACCACTTTAATTTAGTACCACAATTTATTTTCAAATTTATTACAAACATCAAATTATTTCGATTTCGAAAAGTGTACTTATACATAAGAAAACATTTAAAAATAAAAAGGATTATTATTAAAATTTAATTGTTTAAATAAAAAGGAATTTATATTCGATTCAGCTTCTTCGCCAAAACTGATGAATAATACATGAGACTTGTAAATATTCAAACATATGACGACTAGTTGAGAAGTTGTTGATTTTTAATTTTTTTAAATTTCACTAAACCAACTTTTTCTTTTATATATTTTAATAAATTATGTAAAATTATGGAATACACTGTTCTACCCGTTTGACGAAAGTCAAACGTGTATATTTTATCACAATTGCATATAGCTACCTATACCGGGTGTAAACGAATAGTGGGCCACCCCTGTAACTTCCTCGTTTTTAAAGATATCGGAATAAAATTTTGTATAGTGAAATTAGGTAAGATTTCCAACTTTTTGAGACATAACCGATATATTTGTCACTTCCGGTTTCACCGGAAATGGCCCCAATAGTCTTTTTTTAAATGGACCACCCTGTATGTTTTAACATTTTTGAAATACTATAAATGTATCCAAAATGTGATCTTTATTTCAAAAATGTAAAAACATACAGGGTGATCCATTTAAAAAAAAGACTATTGGGGCCATTTCCGGTGAAACCGAAAGTGACAAATATATGGCGGATAGGTCTCAAAAAATTGCAAATCTTACCTAATTTCACTATACAAAATTTTATTCCAATATCTTTAAAAACGAGGAAGTTACAGGGGTGGCCCACTATTCGTTTACACCCGGTAGGTGTATTTCTGATGTATCAAATATCATTGCTGAAGTCCAAAAAGTATGCGAGATAAAAAAAAAACACATTTTGGGCGCTCCCTACATCCCTTAATTATATAGACCTATATCCATAGAAATTTTTGTTCATATTTAATCTCAGAGAATCGGCACAATTCCAAGACCTTTACAGTTCATTTTATATCTACTTATTTGCAAATTAGAAAATTATTTGCGAATAATTGCTCAATAAATATTCTGAAATGTTACGAACTATCCCTTTTAGTATTAACTTTATTTGTCTCCTTGTTTTCCAGTTCCGGAATACGAGCTAGTACCCATACAACATGTGCGGAAAAGAAGTATACCGGACGACTCGGAAAATTTAATAGATCACGAGGAGGTCGTGAAAAAACTTAGGAAGCCATACGAAAATAAGATATTAGATGTTAGCGAGAATAATTTAAGATTAAAAGCATTCGGCAAGCCATTCAATTTGAGCCTTATACCAACGGAAGGTTTGCTGAAGAAAGGAAAATTAAAAATATGGACTATAGAACCAAACGCCACAGCGCAGCATGGTGTGGACTACGTAGAACTGCCAGACGTAAGTATTTTTATGTTTCGATTAATATTTAATGTATTCCTTAACAGTAAATATACAGAGGGTGTCCAGTTAAGTGTTCCCTCGGAAGATTGTGCAGAAACGGCTAACTTTATAAAAAAAAACTGTCTCAAGAAAACTTTTGATGTCTCATCTCTACTACTCTACTACAACGTAAAATTACTTCCAATTATACAAGGTGTCACAAAAACGAGTTACACAAGAAAGTACGATTTTTTTTTAACGGAACACCCTGTATTTCTTTGGTGCCAGTTAAGCCTCCAACGGTCCTGTATTACACCCTAAAATATTTTGCCAATCGGATGCAGCGTTGCCGTTATGATTTTCTCCTTTACAACCATTTTTTTGACTCATTTAAAAAAAAATTGAGAATATTATTAAATATCAAGAAATGTAAACAAATATTTTGGACACCCGGTCTAATAACAATTTATTTCAAAAATGTTTTCCAGTAAGTGCATCGATCATTATCAAATAATATCCTACATTTTTAGAAAAAATAATTAATAAATCGCGTAGATATGGCAGTCATAAAAACATTCAAACTAAAGTATTAATTACGCATTGTAACTTCCTATTTCCCATAATTAATAAATTATTTATACCGATATAGGTATATACAATATACATGGGTATTAATTAATTATAATGTACTTAGGTGTATGTTTACGAGCTAATGATGCATTTTGAATCCACCCTTGACCCAACAACGAGTCATCTATTACCACCAAGCATCACGCAATTTGTTTTATGATTGTGAACATTAAATTATATTATCAACAACTAACCATGCAAATTTTTGAATCGCTCATCACACCCAGAACCTTGGCAACGCTTGTCATTCTGATTTTATGCGGAATATGTCAAACATTTCGAAAGGTCAACACAGAAAAACATATTTATCACCATTAACAAGTCCTTTCCGAGTATTCGGCATTTCAACTTCCTATATAAACAAACAAGTTGCATTTTGCACGAACTTCGTAAATAGAAATGGTCTCCATATGAGTTGGGGATAAGGGCACCTCCTATGCTAGTCGCCATAATAAGCTGCCAGATCCATCCTTCAGAATTCATATTTAATTATTTTATCAATACGGTTCTATAATTAAAAAGTAGTGAACATTTTTGTGTAATTAACTTTAAAATAAAGTAGGTACCCAAATAGGCATAAAATTTATATTTATTGTAAAATAAATAAAAATACCATCAATAAAAATATCGTATCAGCATTTTAATTTAAACACATAAAATATTACATTCGCATAAATGAATACCAAAAACATCAATACAGGTTGTCCCGGAAACCCATATGTTTCCAGTGGCCCTCCCTGTATATACTTATTTAAACTAACGTTCGTTAATTTCCAATCAAAATGTAAAACGATTTTTTTAAGCAGGGCCCCCATTTCTATTCTTGTGTTTTAAAACTGTAAATTATTGTAACGATTACAACAAGTACAACTTTGTGCCGTACATTCCTTTGTTGCACAGATAATTACTTCAATATTAAATGCCACTAACGATTAAATATCTTGTTAAATCCGTACCAGTAGTACTTGAAATCCGAGTTGAAACCAGTTATTACTACATAATTCAGTGTATTGACACGTTTGTTTATTTCCTGCCATTATCTTTGTATTTATTACAGCTACAATAGTGTGTTAGGTACTTATAGCGAGTTTTGTATAAAAAAAAAATACTGCCGCCCGGCGTGAATTATTATTATTATTATTAACTAATCCCCCATTTTCTATCAAATGCTTCAAAATGCCACTCTAAGAAGTTCGAGTTTATTTTTTTATTGATATAATTAAAATCTAAATACCTATAACAAAATCTTTGTTTTTCTAAAATTTACCAATTTTCAGACAAAAATTTTTTGAAACAAAAATTACGTTGGAAATTATTTTCTAGCAATTTTGTGTTAAATTTCCTTTCAAAGAATACATTTATTCGGTTTTTTCTCTAACTCTTACGTATAGATTAAATTTCAATTTAAACTCTGTTTATAAATGACTCTATTTAGGCTTTATTCAAGCATAATAACAAAAACCTATCCAATTTGATCTACTCACATTGATGTTTCATCTCTAAACATACAATTATTAAGTTTATTGAATCTTCTCTAATGCATGATAAAAATTGAATTAAAAATTACAAATTTCAAAACGTCTAAAAATTAAATTATGGCAAAAATTATTTTTAACTTACCCCAAATTCATTTATTATGGCCACCAATCAAAAAACGATGTCCCTAAGAAGATGTACATGTTCTTTCGCCTATATGGCTGTGTGCTTGAATAATCGTGAGATATATCAAGTTAGCACTACCACTTTAAATTTTTTAAATCGCTTTCGCCCCATTAATTGTAGCTTTTTTGTTGCGATTTTGTTGCGGAAAGAAAAAATTTGTGGCTCTTCATTTTTGAAAAATAACCTATGGTAATGCTAACTTGACAGTCAAGATAGCATTACCACGTACAAAAATCGCTTTAAAAAGTGCAAACACATTTGTTTATCATAAAAATAAATTGTTGCGAATTTGTTGCGCACGACTACTACGAGTAAATTAATTTAAAAAAACTTTTTGTTTAATAATTCCTGGTGATGCGAATTAGATGGTCAAGATAGCATTAAAAGTCATGAAAGTCCCTTTAAAAAATGCAGAAATAATAATTTTAGCATGGAACAATTGTTACAAAGATAAAACACAAAATTTGCAATAGCAATAAAGAACGAAATTTTCAGTTAACAGGTTTAAAATGATTTTGTGGACAAAACGTAGACTTATGTAATTTATATTGAGAACATTTTGTTGTTTAGTTGTAGAAGCTATATTTATGCGAAAACTTTATTATTTTTCGGTGCAACAAATTCGTACACGATACACCACAGTGTATTAAAGTGACAAACACATGGAGAAATTTGCATTTGCGAAGGTTATTCGTAGGGGTAGTACCAGGTTGCTATGATAATTCACGATTTTATCGAATTTTGCGAAAACTTTTTTCGCAACAAATTTTATCTCGGCGCAACAAATTCGTACACGACACGCTACAAATTGTCCGCTCCAATCAAAGATTTGATTTGATTTTTGATTTGATTTGAGTTAATTGACCGTTGTCGTTAAGTATAGGGAAGGTAAACTATCCATATTTTTAGCCGTAGATGTGACAAAATGAATGAAAAAAATTGAGGTTTCTATTTGAAAAATGGAGGATATTTGATGTTTCTGAATTTATAGTTGTGACCACTCTTGTACAGGGTGTCCAAAAGTTGATGTCTCGGGACTATATCTAGAGAATGAAAAAATTTATCACAAAACCGTTTACGTGGTTTAATTTGGGGTGCACTAAGGTACATTTTACGCTATAAATTTTTTTCTTTCGAAATCTGGAAAATGGCGAAACTGACGTCATCAGAACTTTTTTCCCAGGAACATACACTTTTTTTGTGCTACCTGGAAAGTGCTATTTTTCTGAACATTTTCTATGAAAAAAGTTTTTTCGTATCTCTTATATTTAAAAATATACAGGGTAAAATAGTTTGGAAAATACCATCAATTGCATACGAGTTAGCCATGATGTAATCGAGTGGCCTATGGAAAACAATGGACTAGGGCTGTTGACATGTTTGTTTAGTGAATATATTGTTTGTGTCAAATAGTTTACGGGTATCAATTAATTTAAATAGCGCCGAAATGTTTACAAACAATGAAAAAGTTGACATAATTTTAATCAATTTTTTTTCTCTTCCTTTTCTTTTTGGGATTTAATACCAGATCTTTTCAAATTTCTATCCAATTTATATTAGGTAAGTATCTAAAAAATATTCAAATTAACCCGTTTAAAACTGGGAAATAACCTCTACGCCTTTGACGTAATGTCAAAAACACTGCGCTGTCGTTTCAGAAACTATATCTGTTTCCTTTTCTTTAGATTTTTTATGTATCGTGTAGAATAACACGGCATAAAAGAAAATTGTGTATATCATTTCTATAGATACTTACCATAGAAATGTTAAAAAATATTCTAAATAATATTAATTTTATTGAGTTCTTTTCTCAACATTGGTAACCAGGTTGAACAAAATTCTACCGAACAAATTGATACGCATTATCTTCATTAAGTAAAATTATTGCAGATTCTTTGATTTTTCTCTTTTTGCTGTCTGCTTATTTGGTAAAAATTTTTGCTGAATCCCATTTTATCCTGTGATCGTTTTCCCAAGCATGTTCAAAAATTTTAGATTTTTCTATTTTACCTTTTCTAATATAACTTTTGTGTTCGCCCAAACTCACATTAAGTGGTCTAGATGATTCACCCACATAAAATGTTTATTACACTCACACGGAATACTGTAAATACAGTTTTTTGAATTTTGTTCAGGATTTAATGGTTTCGTTTTTGTCAAGATCGATCTTAAAGTATTATTTTTTTGAAAAATTTTCCTAACGCCAAAAAAAACGATTTAGAATTTTGTTTATTGTTTTAAAATATTTTTTTAATATTTTTTTATTAAAATATACTGTTACAAATCTTTGAAATAAATATAAATAGATTTTGTTCACTGTTTTCCATAGGCCACTCGATTACATCATGGCTAACTCGTATGCAATTGAGGGTATTTTCCAAACTAATTTGCCCTGTATATTTTTAAATATAAGAGATACTAAAAAACTCTTTTAATAGAAAAATGTTCAGAAAAAATAGCACTTTCCAGGTAGCCCAAAAAAAGTGTATGTTCCTGGGAAAAAAGTTCTGATGACGTCAGTTTCGCCATTTTCCAGATTTCGAAAAAAAAAAATTGTAGCGTAAAATGTACCTTAGTGCACCCCAAATTAAACCACGTAAACGGTTTTGTGATAACTTCTTTCATTCTCTAGATATAGACCCGAGACATCAACTTTGGGACACCCTGTACTTACCCTGTATAATATTTAATTTTTTTAAATAATCTACGGCTATAGGCTTGTTATACAAAGCGGCCTTGGAATTCAGAAACCTAATTACCTATCAATACCGATAATCCGATAATCAAAACAAGGCGATTGTTCGTCTGTAAGCCGCAAAGCAGAATTTGGATGGACAATCTGTTACTACAGAAAACCCCTTCAAATGAGCTACAAATCAGGTGCGAAAAAATGTTAATATTTCATTTTTTCCATATATTTTCCTTCAATAAACCTAACGAGGTGTTGTTAAAGTAACCTCAAAAGTTTGATAGACTAGATTATAAGCGCCACGGTATACCTACCACCGGTGTATACTTGTATAAATTTAATGACTTACTTACTCACCCTTGAAGGTTGAACGTCTCTCATATCACACACGATTAAATTAGAAAATGAAAATAATCTATAGTGGTTCAGCATCCACACACTTCGCATTAAATAGATTTAAATACATTACACGCCTAGTTAAAACACGTAGGTACGATACACTTGAACACAACACACAATTTTATGATTATTTATAAATTATTATTTGCCCACACGTTTAATTTAAAAACACGTCCGTCTGCAGGTATAGACTGGCGTCCACGCCGTCCACTGCTCAACCTTCGAGACCTCGGTTTCTAATTAGGTCAGCCGGCTTGACCCGAGCGCGGCCGAACGGAACCCGTCGTTTATTGTTGCCGAGACATCGCCGCATAACCGATTCCACGAATTCACCAGGCGCAGCGTATGCGTCTGTCTTCCATGCGATGTCGGCAACTTAACAACAACAAACGACGGGTTCCGTTCGCATAAATAGCTTCTACAACTAAATAACAAAAATGTTCTCAATATAAATTACATAAGTCTACGTTTTGTCCACAAAATCATTTTAAACCTGTTATCTCAAAAATTTCGTTCTTTATTGCTATTGCAAATTTTGTGTTTTATCTTTGTAACAATTTTTCCATGCTAAAATTATTATTTCTGCATTTTTTAAAGGGACTTTCATGAGTTTTAATGCTATCTTGACCATCCAATTCGCATCACCAGGAATTATTGAACAAAAAATTTTTTTAAATTAATTTATTCGTAGTAGTCGTGCGCAACAAATTATTTTTATGATAAACAAATGTGTCTGCACTTTTTAAAGCGATTTTTGTACGTGGTAATGCTATCTTGACTGTCAAGTTAGCATTACCATAGGTTATTTTTTAAAAATGAAGAGCTACAAATTTTTTCTTTCCGCAACAAAATCGCAACAAAAAAGTTACAATTAATGGGGCGAAAGCGATTTAAAAATTTGAAAGTGGTAGTGCTAACTTGATATATCCATAATCGTGCTTACAAGAAACGTGACGTACAGCCGAATAGAAGGACGGACAGAAAGACAGAGGGGCATTTAGAAAAGTGTTTAAAAAAAATAGATAAATCGTCAACCATAATATAATGTGACAACTCATGTTAGTAACAATATACAGGATGATTCATGGTGGATGGAGTACTAGAAGTATGTATATGGAGAATCCTTTTGAAAATTTGGATATCAAGGTAACAGAGTATGCTCTATTTGCCTAAAATATTATCGACAGCACGGCGTTGCCAATTGTAGGTAAAACTGACAACATCTTCGTTATTTTAAATGAAACACCCTGTATATTTTCCGATTTTTAGAATCTACACCCATGTGTCGAGCGCAACATTACTTGAATGAATAGGAATCTAATGAAATACCTGAGCGAAATAAGTAATTATAACCTGCAAAAAGCCAAATTAATTTACTAGCGCTATTATGGTTACAAACCGATCACAGAAAGTTTTCAATAGATTCTAATATACATAAAAGATTTGTTGCAATGTAATAAATAAGATATTGCAGGTCCTAATGATTATATTGATCAATAATAAATGGCAAAAACAGCAAAAAGGTGTTTTACAAAATAGTACTTGGAATGAACCTTTTTTGGTTAAAGGTCAGAACAAAACAGAATTTCCGCATGGAAAAGGACGTAAATCAACTGTGATAAATAACATATATACACTTTTTATACAATACACTCTACAAAAATATAAATAAATAATTAACAAAAAATTTATTAAATAAATAAATCCATTGAAATTTAATAACAATGAACTGATTTGTTTCTTTACGATAATAAGCAAGTATAAGTACGTATGTAATATAACAATAACTATGTATACGCACTGATTACAGCAAATCTCATATTTTAAAATTAAGCTACCACTATTTTCCCAATTGTTACCCATAATAACTTAACAGGCAATAAAGAACATCGAGTATGACCAGAATGAGATAATTTAGTAAGCAGTAAAATACACACTCGGCGCGAATTTTGAGTTTTAATTACCTCCTGATGGTGCCAACTTGGCGAAAGGCACGTCGATATTATGGCGTACCGGCGTGGAAAATATAAAAAAACATTTCTGGTTAAATAATTTTGATATTTCTGGGAGGTTCAAATATAGAATTATTCATTTAATTATTAGTAAGTAGGTACTTTGATGGAACCACGTGGATGCAACAATAATACAGTACGATAATGTTAAAATATGTACGCGAAACGGAAACATCCGTATAAGTTTACGTAATTTGTTAGTTAGTTAAGATGCCATAACCGGCACGTTGAGCCGCAGGCTTAAAAATCGAAAGTAACTATCGATTTTACTTTTACCAAAATAGATTATAAAATTCGTTGACCGCGAACTAATATTTGGATGTGATAAATTACTTAATTTTTTAATAGTCATTAATTACGTTTGGTCCAAACCATCATTTATTACAATTTCTCCTAATAGGGTGAAATTTCCGTTTGCATAAAAACTATTTTTGGCGATTTTTCAAAATAATGATTTTGCTTCCTTAAATGTCGAAATTGTTTAATGACATTCTGTAGTCAAATTATCATCATCAGTTGGTGAGTTCTATTCTGTTCTGGCATTAAAGCCATAGTTGGTGTGATTTGTTGAAAGTTGAAAATGTTGCGATGTTGTCAATGATAATAAGTATTCAAATTCAAAATTTGCGTTCGAATTGGTCGCAAAATCGCAATGAAGTTCGCATTTTCCAATCAACCCTGTATAATTTTGAAAAAATCAGATTTAAATTTTTCTTCTGATTTCAACGATACTATATTTTGATATACTTGCTACAGATAGTTTCTGAGGTATTCGAGAAAACGGTAGCCCACATTTTATTAACAACTAAATTACAAGAGATAGGTAGTAAGCTATGAAAAACATTGGTGTTGAAGCATTTGAAAGTAATTATAACAATATTGACAGGTAGAATACTTCTTATATTTTTGTTTAATTTCCAAAGCCAACTTGGTGCATAGAGTTGCAAGGAATGCTTCAACACCAATGGTTTTTATGGTTTTCATAGCTTACTACTATCTCTTGTAATTTAGTTGTTAATAAAATGTAGGATACCGTTTTCTCGAATACCTCAGGAACTATCTGTGGCAAGTATATCAAATATAGTATCGTTGAAATCAGAAAAAAAATTTAAATCTGATTTTTTTTAAATTATACAGGGTTGATTAGAAAATACGAACTTCATTGCGATTTTGCGACCAATTCGAACGCAAATTTTGAATTTGAATACTTATTATCATTGATAACATCACAACATTTCATTTCCAGTAGAAATATACAAGGTGATTTTTTTTTCGAAATAGGTTTTTCGCGAATATTTTCACCATTTGATGTTCTATTGTTTTTTTGGCCTTAGATTCGGAATGCCAGGAAAAAATACCATCTTTTCACCGTTCAAATTTTTTTCCTAGTACAGCCGTAAAGCCCCTATGTCAACGTTTCCGCTTAGATGGACCACCCTGTACCTTCCCCAAGTAAAGAATTTTTTAACGCGGCCCTGTTATTTTTTCCTTTTGTTTACTGAATGATGTAGACGTCATTAGTGAAACATGTCTGCCAAATTTGGTTCAAGTCGGTGAAGCCATTAAAAAAATGTAGCTGATCGAAAATTTTGCAAAAAGAAATTATGTTGTATAGCAGAAACAAAGGGGTTAAATTAATATGGTCGTTCTGAAAACGCCTCGGGGTTCTCTACTTCCCACTAGCGTCACTCAGGAAACACCCTGTATACAGCGTGAAGTGCAGCGTTCAATCATAGAAATTAATTCAGTTTTCCACCAATAAACATTAAAGACAGGCAAATTACGTGTGGTTTACAAGTGGTGAGACTCAATCTATTTGATGCTATTATGACACAGATAATGGTTGAAAATTAACAACTGAGAGTGAAAGTTCCAAATCAAATAACCAGCTGAGCAGGGCTTGACCTACTTTAGTCACTTTTGCGACAACCATTCTCCATGGCGCTTACCGAGCACCGGCGTCTAAAGTACTGTTTGTTTAATATAAAATGACACATAATTAACGACTATAAGTGCAGGCCGGTGGGGGGTAGGGTAGGGGCTCTGGTGGCGGGGTGAAATCTGAACAGGAAATCTCCTCTAATGAGCTTCGAATTTTCTGAAAATGTCAACATTTTTTGAACACCCTGTAACAAATAAATCAATTCTTGTCTAAACTAGTAGTTTTAAATCAACCTTCTTTTATTCCTTCATTTCATTTTTTTCTTAATTTTCCTAAATATCTAGAGAACTAGGATAGGTTTTAGACTATGATATCCTTATACAGGGTGGAACAAAAGTATCAAATAATGGCTTTAACTTTGTTATTTGCAAAAAATGTTTAATATGAAAGTTGTTTAGTTCTTTACCATGCATGTTTTGAGTGTTTTAGTTTGTTGATATCTTCTTCTGGTTTGTTCCTGTGGCAACCAACTTTTCTTTTTAAATGACACCCATATTTTTTTGTTAATTTGAAACAAGCATATTTTTCTTTATTCAGTCATAAAATTTTGCAATTTTTTGAAAAAAAATAAGCGAGTAAAAAACATTTATTACGACTCACTCGTCGCCTCTTAATAAAGGATGCCATGGAAAAAGTCATGCAGTTATAAAACACAAACATTACTTTTGGTAAAGAATGCCATGGAAGTTTGACAATTAAATTTTTACAAACAAACAACTAAATTTTAGTGTTGTGATGTTGTGAAATTAATTAATTTAGTTCCGATTGAGTCGTAATAAATATTTTTTTCACGCTTATTTTATTTCCAAAAATTGCAAAATTTCATGACTGAATAGAGAAAAATATGCTCGTTTCAAATTGACAAAAAAAAAATTATGGGTGCCATTTAAAAAGAAAAAGTAGGTTGCCATAGGAACAAACCAGAAGAGAATATCAACAAAATAAAAAACTCAAAACATGCACGGTAAAGAACCAAACAACTTTTATATTGAACATTTTTTTGTAACTTTGCAAATAACAAAGTTAAACCCATTATTTGATACTTTTGTTCCACCCTGATGTATAGTAATATGGAGAATTTCATAGAGAATTCAAATTTTCGAAAATATATGGGTGTTCCATTTAAAAAAATTGACATCTATAGCGCCCCGCTTTCACGAATTACCCCGTATATTTCAAACTAATTTTAAAATGTAGCCATTTTGGTCTCCTACAACTCTATATAAAATTTTTGTTTTTGTTATCGACAATACAGGAAATCGCATCGTTGACTCACCCTGTACTTTTATGTTTGTACTTTGTATCTTTGTTTCTTCATGGATATATTCACACGGTTTAAAATGGTAAAGTTCAAGCATCATAAATTACGAAACAAATATAGAATTGATTGATGGCTGTTGTACGACGCGCAACGTCTCCAGCTGCGTGTTGGTGTGTATCTCCATTCTCAAGTGTCACAGTAGGTAGGTAATAATTCTAATGGTCTGTTAGGTATTCTAATCTGCAATGGAAGGTAACTGATCTTTTCGAAGGAAGCGAAATCCAAAGATTAATAATATACATATTTCGGAAATCTTTACCTAATACAAAATTACGGAATTTATAGTAAAATGCCTATCTGCATGGAATTGTATTTCCTACTAATTTCGCTATGTTAAAAAGTTATAGATTGCAGAGAAGTAAAACAAACACTCAGCAACTCGCAATGAAATTCTATTTTTATAAGAGTCATTCACACCAGTATAAAGATGTGTATAACAGAATACCATGAAACTTCAGGCAGTTAATCAAAATATGATTTATTGTCTATGAAATAAAACACTCGTTTTGGCATAGCCATCAATAGAATACCTGCTGCAGGCATAAAATATAAGTTTAGTACTTAGATAACTCAACTCACCAAACAATATACAATGACATACAAGACGTGACAAACAGCGAATAAATGTTTGAAACGAGTACAAGATGAAAAAAACTGAATTTGAAATTTTAATCGTCATCTTATGCATTCAATGCCCATAATTAAGGTGGCATCAATAATAGGTATGCCTTTTTTAACGAACTTGACAATCCGGGTCGTTCAGTCAAACGGATATCCGGATATATAGAATAGAAATAGGATTAAGTTTTTTGTATCCATTGGTATCCGGATATGCTTTTTTAACCCGGCTGTGAATGTTGCTCGGCTGCAACTCGTTGAGAAACTTTAAGAATATAACGATGACTTATTTCGGGCGTTATGTAACCAATGGAATTGTTGCTGTTTATGTCTGAATTTAGTTTTAATTTGTTAACGAATTATTAAGTTACGATAAGACAAATATATTCAATTAAATCGTACCGAAGGTCGTTTTATGTATACTTATTCGTAGTTTTTTTTTATGTAAAATAAAACCGTTAATCACCTAAGTAGATGACGTGTGGCATGATCCGTTAACAAAGAAAAATAATATCTGTTTTTTTTATCACAATTCTGATAATTTCCTCGACTAATTTCCGGTGCTGCGTCAACTTGCAAGTAATTTCGTTTGTTCAATATTCTATAATTAATTATTTGTTAAATTACCATATTTTATAATAATAATTATAGGTACACATGTCCAAAGCCAATTTTTCCAAAATGAAGTGTAAATTGTATAAAAATTATCTATTTTTTTTTTTTTCGGGTATACCTACTCAGAAGAATATTTTGTCCTCGCTGCACATACTAGAAGTCGACTCTTTCTCTAAAATGATAAGTGCAAGATTGTTCCCGCAATGAAAATAAATTAGAATAGTAAATCGTACATGTCCAGTGTCCCAAGAAAAAAAAATGAGAAAAATAATATCCGTATTTGATATTTATCTATAAATTAGAAGGATATGTAAATCGTTAGTTTGGGTCAAATTCATCATAACAATATCAGTAAAAGATTTAGTAACCATTGTTTGACAGGTGAACTTTCTAATAAATTATGAACCGGATTATTGGTTTATTAACAGATTACATTGCAATGCTAAATGTCTTAACTGGAAATTAAAAGCATTTATATAATCACAATAAAAAAGCCAGTTAATACACAATAATAATTATTTAAATTATTTTTAAACAAGATACCTATATAGTTACAGAATTTTAAATTAAGAAAAGACAAAGAGCGTTTTCGGTTATTTATCAGACGGCGGAAAAATGCTAATATATATTAAATATAAACTTATTTATTACAGACAAACGAGGAGATTGGTGAACTGTATCAAGATCAAGAGAATCAAGCCGCCGTTTTACTTAGGACAGAAGGAGATGGGCTAGTAGTAGTAAGTATAAAATAAAATGCAGAACTTGCGATGCACATCGGCGCATTCGCCAATTCATAGAATCGTCGAGTAAATATATGCTATTCACATTTTATTTACATGAGGGGAGGCTATGATATGTTTTTCTTAGGTTGTCTCAGGCTTGTCTACTATTGACAAAATATTGAAGTGTCAGAAATTCCATTCAAATTTAGCGGGCATTTTTGGGGCGGAGTCTATTTCTATGTCTTGAACAGACAGAGTATAGTTGCCTCATGAGGCGAGAGCCATCTATTGACTCCTGTAGATAACACGTAGACAAAAAAATATTGTCAGCACTGCTCTGACTTTCTTCAAATTTGTGTTACGCGCATAAGTCACGTGAGCGGTAGCACTACCAACTGCAGGTTTCAAGTAAGGCTGGGAATTGAATTCGAATAATTCGAATAGTCGAATATTCGAATATTCAAAATTCGAATAAGTTTAAAACTAAATTATTCATATATTCGAATACTCGACTATTCGATTATTCGACTATTCGAATTTTCCATATTCGAATATTCGAATATACGAGTAGGAATCTGAATAAGTAATCGACTAATAATAAATTGAGTAAATTAATATTTTCAATGATCTAATATTGAACTTAGGGGAAAAGAAAGCTTATTTTATTAGAACAGTCGGGTCCAATCACCGACGCGACGCCAGGAGATAAGTTTTTTTTTTAAGTTTTCAACATTTCAAATTTCAACCACTCCTTGTAATTTTTGCGCATATTTGACTGCGGTTATAGAAGTTTCAGAATAAACTAAACTTCTGTTATTAAAGTATGACTTCTTCGATAAATTTAAAATAAAAAAATTTGAATACTTATTCGACTATTCGAATATTCGAATATTAGTCTATTCAATAATTCGAATAATCGAATAGTCGAATATTCGAATATTCGAATATTTGAATAGTCGAATATTTGAATAATTCGAATATTCGAATAATTCGAATATTCGAATAATTCGAATAATTCGAATATTCGAATTATTCGAATATTCGAACTGAAATTGGAACGAATATTCGAATTTTGAAATCCATACAATTCCCAGCCTTAGTTTCAAGTCTCTCTGGCCATGAGATTTCCGAGCTTTTTACGCTGTAACTCGAAAACTAAATGGGCAAGCATGGTTTTCTTCGACGCATTATTTTTCTCGTGACTTCATTAACATTTCCACAGTTTTTTGTTGAAATCTGATGGATTTTCAAGCTTCGGGAGTCAATTCAAGGCAAGGTTTCAATTCAAAGTACCTTCTCCTATGCCCTCCATGTTAAATAGATCAACTTCGGAGCTCTGTAACTTTCATTCGGGACGGTAAAATGCATTGAAATTCGAGATTTAGTTCAAGGAACACTTCCAAAAGATATAGGCAAAATTTCATTGATATCTTATGGAGTTCGATTCATGAGGCAACTACCTTAAGACCTCTATCTGTGATTACTTTTTTGCACCATAATTCTGAATCACCCTGTATATATTGAAAACCTCGATAAGAATATACAATTAGTTCAAATTTAGACAGGCGAGATCGTTAAATTATTCTGACATTTAACAGACAAATTGCAGGTTATGTTTTGTTTTGACGTTTAAGTTTGTTTACATCCGGATGTCATTTCAACAGGCATGAATTTGACTAACTCAGTACTGATTTGATTCATACGAATTATAACGATGACGTAACGGTCTTCTTTCGTGATTTAAACTATAATTAAAATTTATTGCGAAGCGTATATGCTATTCACATTTTATTTACATGAGGGGAGGCCATGATATGTTTTTCTTAGGTTGTCTCAGGGTTGTCTACTATTGACAAAATATTGAAGTGTCAGATTTAATTGATCGTCACTGTCATTTATTTTTAGCTGAATTGCCAAGTTTTTTATTGATATTGCTGTGCTTTCTTTAGTGCTCACTCTGGCAACTATGTAGAACCAATTTGAATTTGTGGTTATGTTTTTGACTTTTCAACATAACCTCAGTAATTAAAACAGTCATTCATACCAACAGAATTCAGATTTTCCAAAGCCTCCCCTCATGTAAACAAAATGTGAATAGCATATACGCTTCGCAATAAATTTTAATTATAGTTTAAATCACGAAAGAAGACCGTTACGTCATCGTTATAATTCGTATGAATCAAATCAGTACTGAGTTAGTCAAATTCATGCTTGTTGAAATGACATCCGGATGTAAACAAACTTAAACGTCAAAACAAAACATAACCTGCAATTTGTCTGTTAAATGTCAGAATAATTTAACGATCTCGCCTGTCTAAATTTGAACTAATTGTATATTCTTATCGAGGTTTTCAATATATACAGGGTGATTCAGAATTATGGTGCAAAAAAGTAATCACAGATAGAGGTCTTAAGGTAGTTGCCTCATGAATCGAACTCCATAAGATATCAATGAAATTTTGCCTATATCTTTTGGAAGTGTTCCTTGAACTAAATCTCGAATTTCAATGCATTTTACCGTCCCGAATGAAAGTTACAGAGCTCCGAAGTTGATCTATTTAACATGGAGGGCATAGGAGAAGGTTTTGAATTGAAACCTTGCCTTGAATTGACTCCCGAAGCTTGAAAATCCATCAGATTTCAACAAAAAACTGTGGAAATGTTAATGAAGTCACGAGAAAAATAATGCGTCGAAGAAAACCATGCTTGCCCATTTAGTTTTCGAGTTACAGCGTAAAAAGCTCGGAAATCTCATGGCCAGAGAGACTTGAAACTAAGGCTGGGAATTGTATGGATTTCAAAATTCGAATATTCGTTCCAATTTCAGTTCGAATATTCGAATAATTCGAATATTCGAATTATTCGAATATTCGAATTATTCGAATATTCGAATTATTCAAATATTCGACTATTCAAATATTCGAATATTCGAATATTCGACTATTCGATTATTCGAATTATTGAATAGACTAATATTCGAATATTCGAATAGTCGAATAAGTATTCAAATTTTTTTATTTTAAATTTATCGAAGAAGTCATACTTTAATAACAGAAGTTTAGTTTATTCTGAAACTTCTATAACCGCAGTCAAATATGCGCAAAAATTACAAGGAGTGGTTGAAATTTGAAATGTTGAAAACTTAAAAAAAAAACTTATCTCCTGGCGTCGCGTCGGTGATTGGACCCGACTGTTCTAATAAAATAAGCTTTCTTTTCCCCTAAGTTCAATATTAGATCATTGAAAATATTAATTTACTCAATTTATTATTAGTCGATTACTTATTCAGATTCCTACTCGTATATTCGAATATTCGAATATGGAAAATTCGAATAGTCGAATAATCGAATAGTCGAGTATTCGAATATATGAATAATTTAGTTTTAAACTTATTCGAATTTTGAATATTCGAATATTCGACTATTCGAATTATTCGAATTCAATTCCCAGCCTTACTTGAAACCTGCAGTTGGTAGTGCTACCGCTCACGTGACTTATGCGCGTAACACAAATTTGAAGAAAGTCAGAGCAGTGCTGACAATATTTTTTTGTCTACGTGTTATCTACAGGAGTCAATAGATGGCTCTCGCCTCATGAGGCAACTATACTCTGTCTGTTCAAGACATAGAAATAGACTCCGCCCCAAAAATGCCCGCTAAATTTGAATGGAATTTCTCTATTGGTCGTATTTATAGAACCCGAATTACAAAGCAACCGCTAGATTTGACTGACAAAGGTCAACACTACAAGTACATATTAAACTTTTACGCATTTTGCAATAGACCAATCAGCTTATGTTACGATTGTCGTGAAACGCATAAACGCCAAAGGTATGAAAAACGCGAGTAAATGGGGAGCCGGCTTCACTGTCAACTGTTATATTCGTTTTTGTGAAATTATTAATTTATGTCAGCTGTTTATGTTAATGAATTCATTGAGATTTATTTTATATAAACATATCTTACTTTCTTGTGTATTAAGGTACGTATAAGAATTAACCTTACATGTTTTGTGTATTAAGTATGAAGGTACGTAATGCAAACAATTAATAATTGATTAAATGTTAAAACGGTTTTTAAGGTTAAGTTTTCACCGAAATCTGATGGCTAACCAAATATATTGAGACATAATATATCTGTGGCTATCGCAGATTTCATTAATTTCATCGAATAAAACTGACTATTGCGTACACCGTTCTACGCTACTATGAAATTAATAGACAGACAGAGTATACCTTAAAATAAAGACAGACAGAGTATACCTTAAAATAAAGAGACACGTGTATTTTCGTTTTGGTCAATTTCGATTTTTAAGGCCCGTACGGGCCCATAAATGGGACGTTGGGAAAACACTTTTTTTGAGATATCTCGATAAATACTTGATCGATTTCAATGAAATTTGGAGGGTAGTCTCGAAATAACCTTTCCAATAGAACCCTTAAAATATTTTTAGACCTGCCGCAAGGGGGCGCTACATAGAGTCACTTCATCGCAGTTTTTCGCTTCTATTTCTTTATACAGTTATCTTTTATGTTTTTCTTTTTTTATTCTGATGCAGAATTCATTTTTACACAAAAAATGTCCTCTTGTCTATTTTTCATATCATGCACCCATTTCGAGAAAAATGCGAAAAACTGTTTCAATGTTTCAGGAAACGTAAAACGCTCAGCCATTATAGTGGTAAATAAGGGTAGGAAAATTTTTAATTAAATAACTCCCAGCACAACAATCTAACTAGCAAATAAAAATAGTAAACGTCAAAATGTCATTGTTGATGTTTTAATTTGTTCAATTATTTCCATGGCAATTGTGATAATTTGTAGTTTCGCAGTATTGCAAGTCAGATCATTGAAACAGTTTTTCGCATTTTTCTCGAAATGGGTGCATGATATGAAAAATAGACAAGAGGACATTTTTTGTGTAAAAATAAATTCCGCATCAGAATAAAAAAAGAAAAACATAAAAGATAATTGTATAAAAAAAATAGAAGCGAAAAACTGCGATGTAGTGACTCTATGTAGCGCCCCCTTGCGGCAGGTCTAAAAATATTTTAAGGGTTCTATTGGAAAGGTTATTTTGAGACTACCCTCCAAATTTCATTGAAATCGATCAAGTACTTTTCGAGATATATCAAAAAAACTGTTTTCCCAACGTCCCATTTATGGGCCAGTACGGGCCTTAAAAATCGAAATTGACCAAAACGAAAATACACGTGTCTCTTTATTTTAAGACCTCTATCTGTGATTACTTTTTTGCACCATAATTCTGAATCACCCTGTATAATTTGGCAAAATGCAGATGTTTTGAAGATTAACTATCGTTAATTCCATAATGAACTATTTTTAATGTGCAAAAATCAATGGAATAAGGAAAACAGTAACAATCAAACTCAAAGATAAACAAATTCAAATTTGACAACTATGGCTGACATGCAGAAACAGGAAACTATGAAACATGCGACAACGGCGCTAGTCAAAAGCGTTCGATCAGTTGATCGAATTCTTGCTTATTACTGAGACATACGAAATCGGGCCCTCTCTTTCTATTTCGTCAAGGCGGTTAGGTTTTCGTATAACGCATCAACAACGTCAGTCGGAGATATTAACAGTCACATATAATGGACTCCCTTACTCTGTCTCTCTCGTTTTACTGTGTTGTAAACAAAGAACGCTTGAACAGCGTACGTTGAAGATTAGAAATTAATTTGTGACGTAACGGTCATCTCTCGTGATTTGAAGTATATATGCTATTCACATTTTATTTACATGAGGGGAGGCCTTGGAAAATCTGAATTCTGTTGGTATGAATGACTGTCTTAATTACTGAGGTTATGTTGAAAAGTCAAAAACATAACCACAAATTCAAATTGGTTCTACATAGTTGCCACCAGTGAGACCCTAAAGAAAGCAGCACAGCAATGTCATCAATAAAAAATTTTGCAATTCAGCCACAAATAAATGACAGTGACAATCAATTAAATGTGACACTTCAATATTTTGTCAATAGTAGACAACCCTAATGCGGCCCACACACAAGCTACTTTTGCGGCGTTTTGGCAGCTGACGTTGTCCCCAGCGTCGAAAACGCTTTTACAATTTCACCACACACAAGCGTCCCAGTAGTGAGCTACTTATTAACGGAATACTATTAAAAATGTCTCAAAATGTTGCTCAAGCAGAAAAGATTAGCAAGTCCAAAAAGCGTCGTTCATGGGTGAAAGAGTGGTTGCTGAAAAAAGATCAATTATCCCACATAAATGTCTTGAATGAACTAAAATTACATCCGACGCTTTATTTTTAATAATTCTATTAGAATATTCTTTACTTTTTATCATCCATAAATATTCTTTCTGCTTAAATAATTCAATAAAAGCAGAAATTAAATTTTCGGATTGTCCAAATCGCCCATTTTCCGCCATTTCTGCACACACACAAGCGTTTTCTAAACGTTTCGCTGGCTTTACTGCCGCCGAAATCAAACAAGTTTGATCTTGGCGTCCGGCGTTCTGGGCCGTCCAGCTAATCGTCAGCGCGGCAGCAAATACTCACACACGGGCGTTTCTTTTGCGATTTTTGTGCGTATTGGACGCTGGCGACAACGCCAGCTGCCAAAACGCCGCAAAAGTAGCTTGTGTGTGGGCCGCATAAGACAACCTAAGAAAACCATATCATAGCCTCCCCTCATGTAAATAAAATGTGAATAGCATAATATACCTACTTAATTTTGGTCGTCATTCGTCATCACGACATACATGTTTAAAAGGGCCTCTTTTTTAGCTTTAGGCGACGATAATGGTTCCTCCTGGTTCCTGATTCTGACCTTTAAATTTAAAATACTACTACGCCCTATAGATTAACACATTCTTAGCAAAAGATTGCCAACATAACTGGTAGAGAAAAGTGTGAATAAACCTAATTTCTATAAACGATATAATTATGTAGCAATGTACGAGAGCAACTAAATCTTAACGGAAACATAAGCGGACGTTCGAACCGCATATAAAAACAGCTTATTGAATGTAACTATAACGTTCAAAAAATAATCTCATTTAAATTAATTACGCCATTCTGTAGTAGCATTCAGTTTCGTATCAAGGATACAGTTTTTTTACGCGCTGAGTTCATTCTTATACAATTCCATGTCGAACAACTTGTATAGGATATCGTTAATGTTTTGCTGATTTTATATTTTTTTAAGTCCCATAAAAAAAATACGTTCGGCTTGCATCAAGGTTAACACAGGATAAAAGAATACTGTTTTGTCACCCACACAAAAAGTTGACGAGCTGGTTTTAGATTTCTAGATGTTTCCTCGTCTGTCAGACATTCATAAAGCGAACTTGATATAAGTAATTTGAATTCTATGTGAAAATAAATTTTACATTTTAGAATTCGGTATGAAAAAAAATATTTAACGTAACTTATAGCATTTTTTCCAAGGATTTCGGAAATTTCAACAATAAAACAATTGAAAGTCAAATAAAAGTGGGAAGAAACAAAGCGATGTTTTTTTTTTTAAATGTAACGCCCTGAATATTTTTACAATTTTGAAAAAAGATTTAAATTATCTTTCCAAAAATATAACAACATATATATTTACCTTCATACCTATTTAGTAAAATATTGATAATATAATTGAAATAATAATTATCAGTATTTAACTAAATATGAAGGTAAATATATATGTTTTTATATTTTTGGAAAGAGAATATAAATCTTTTTCCAAAATTGTACAAATATACAGGGAATTCCCAATGAACACAGAACTGTATAGGAGGTTTTGCAATGTTCAAATTATATCTAAAATGTTACATTAGATTTGTTACATCGTATGGAGGCTGCATATACTTAAAAAAGCGGATGTTCATTTAATATTACCAGTGTAATGAAAAAGAGTGGTTACATTGGGTGCAATAACAAAATGTATAGAAGGATATATATTTTTATTACAATGCGCCGATCTTTGATTGCAATTTGTGTAATTTTGCCAGTTGTTGATCTTATGGAACTCACAGCGTTACGTACATTTTGGTTTAACTGTAATGTATTTTTAAAGGCAACGGTTGGCGGTAGTGTTGAATAGATTTGTGTAGATCTATATAATTTACCCATTTTGTCGTCATATGGGTAATTACATAAATCCTTATATAAGACATAACATAAGGCTTTATTTTAGATGAGAAAATTCAACCTCGCCCTTTTTAGTTTCTATTCAGCCGTCACGCGTTACTGTTGTGTTATATTTATATCCAGAAAATGGGTTATACCGGTAATGTCGTGTTTTAATCACTATTATCTTCATGTTATATATAGGTAAGTAAGTTTTTATTTATTTATTATACCTAAGATAAGTTATAAATTTAGATTACATCCAATCTCGATATGTATTTATTTGCACCTCGGAAAAGAAAGGTTTCTAGAGAAAATGGCGTCTACAACTATCCATGTCTATATTTTCGCTCTAAAATACTAAAATAAGTATAAAATACCTACTCATTAGGTTATCAAAATATTCTCACTCTTTTTTATTCATTATTTTCATCCTTGTGTAAGAATTTTAATGTAATAAAGATTTGCGAATCAAGTAAAACAAAAGTTTTTTAATGAAAACAGATAATCACTACTTTTAAAGCAGATGCTTTTCTTGACCGATCGTCTGATTTTCATGTGATAATAATTTACTTGTTTATTAAGCCACTGACTTCTGTGTAAGGAGCATAGAAATCAGACTTGAATTTTCAATAATAATATTGTCCTATCAAGATACTATTGCTACAAAAATATAGGTACCTAATTATTATATATGTAGTTACACATTATTTATTATAATTATATACCATAATGTAGTTAATTTCAGCTGCTGTTCAAGACTCCACTGGCGTTACTCAATATGTGATTTTGAAATTTTTGTTAAAGAGTGGCTAAGGCATTCCAAACAAAGGAGAGAGCGGGAGGAAATTAGGAATAATAATTAGATAGTTATTAGGTATACATATGTTCACATAGGTAGTCATAGCCTTAAATGTATAATAGGGCAAATCAAAGTAAGTATATTGTGCATATTATGCAAATTTGGAAAGTTGAAATCTGTGCATGTTTTTAATATTCATCTAATTATTTGTAATAGAACTGTAATGCACATACGACATTTTGCTTTCGAGGTCACAGATGTACTGTATTTAACATCTAAAAGTGCATTTTATATTTTGAGCCTTGGTTATTTGAAGTCTGCCTATTATAAGTATGTCACTTTCGTTAAAATAATTTTTTTTTCATCGTTTTACGTAATATTCAATGTTATAAAATACATTCATTAATAATGGTTTTTTTTCCTGTAGGAAACGATGTATGTGGATGAATCGAAAATAAATCTTGTTTTTGAATTACGCCAGTTTCAATTTTGCCCTTATTCTCCTGAATATTTTCCCTAACTTTAAACCAATCTTGTTTCAAAAAACCTCAAGCCACAACAATACAATTAAAATTAGATCCAGTTATAATTTCTGCAATGCAGGAAACATTTGCCACAGATGATCAAAAGACGTAGTAGTGTGCAAACGCACAAGAGTAATTTTATTGCCAGCAATAAAAAGTGTAAAGCGGCTATAAAATGGCAACAGGTAGAAAAATTGCAGATACCAAAAACTTTATTTTATTTTTAGCAAATTAAAATAAGTGAAAATAAGTTTTAATTTAGTTATGTATACCACCTATTTATATTTAGTTAGTCCTTTGAATTAACTACTATCCAGAGAAATATTTACATTTTACAAAAATTCTCTCGAGGAATTGTGGTTTCCACAAAAATAGAATTAACAATAGAAAATACAATTAAACAGGGTATCCAAATGCTAAGAAAAAACTTTGGAAGAAACTATTTTTATATTTTACAGCGATAAATGCCAAATAGAAAAGTTTCTAGAAAGTTAATTTAGTAGTATTTTCTAAATTTTCTAATTACCAACTATTGAAACAATTTGTTTCTTTTTAAAATCTATTTTATAGCATATTTTATCCTTTTTTGTTGTTTTTTTTTAATACCCTGTACATCTCATTGTACTTTTGATGCTGAGATCCTGTTTTTGTGGAAAGCAAAACTTTTCTAACATGTAAGACGATATAAAATCCCTCATATGACATACAGGTGTGTCCCCGGATGGAGTTGACAAGAGAATAAAAATCTTTATTATTGGTTTCACGATGAATAGTGATTATTTATAAAAAATGTTTTGTCTGAAAGAATGTGTTTACCATTTAAAAATTAGTAGTACTAGTACCTAGTAATAAATTAAGAAAACATGAAAATGCCTCAAGAGGAAGTGGTACCATTATTTATTTTTTTAATTAAACAAAATGTTTATTGAACAAAGTTGTTTATAATTCAAAATAAAGCCTAAATACAAATTTTGAAGCCTAAATTTGGATTTTATGTTTTTATCGTTTTTATATCTTTTAAGTAGAATTTATGAAAATTCAAATTAAAAAAGAGAATTTGTCGATAATATTGAATTGACAAATCTCATTGTTTCAGTCTCATTGTGTAGAATTTTTTATTTGAATTTTCATAAAGATAAATACAATGAAAACAAAATTCTAAATTTAGGCTTAAAAAATTTATTTTTAGACTCTATTTTGAATTATAAACAACTTTGTTTGATAAACATTTTGCCTAAAGAAGTAATTAATGGTAGACTTATCGCTTGATAAATTTTCATGTTTTCTTAATTTAATAACATGAAATTAAGATTTTTATGAAGAATGAAAAATCAATAATAAAGGTTGGTTTCCTCTTGTCAACTCCATCCGGGGACACACTGTATAGGTATTATGCCGTGCCATCACTTAGCAGCTGTTCCATCCTATATTAAGGGCCTAAAAAGGTCCTCAATGTATATTTGTTAGAGACTACGGTAAGTAATTTAAAGTAAACATCTTTTTTATGTCATTCAAAAAGTGCTATAGATTTTCACAAACAATGGCCTATTAACATCCAATAGCGATGTTTAAAAACTGCAAAGATGCAATGTATTATCAGCAATCATTAAAAGGCTTAAAGCACAATCACATTGCAAGGCCTATTAACATTACAATCAGAGATACTCTTAAAGTTACACAGTGATGTTTTATATAGATGTAATTGCGATTTAAATAAGAATTCTGTCATTTAACTCTTACAAAAGTTTTGTAAGAGGTTGACCAATGTTCACAAAACGATTCCTTTAAGCTTTGTCTGTAATGTTCAACGGGGCGGACATTTCGCTGATTATGAAGCATCTTATGCAAGTTGTGCAAGACATCACAAGGGACATTGATTTCCACAAAGTTACCTCTTAAGTACTTCACGGTGATTTTCTTGTGTTCATTGGGTTATATTAAAAAAAAACATTGCCATGTTTTTCCTCACTTTTATTTGACTTTCAATTGTTTTTTGTTTACATTTTCGAAATCCTTGGAAAAAATACTGTTACCTATACGTTAAATATTTTTATTTTATTTCCAAAGACAAACCAAAAATTCGGGTGAGAACGTTATATGAATAACCCTGTACTTTTTAGTTGATTGTTCCGAGTTGTTTAGTCAAGTGCTTGATTTCAAGTAACTTACTTGACGCAACAAAGGGCTCTGTTGTGTATTAAATATTGATCATTTCAACTAAATCCATTTACAGAAATTCAGTGTATACATATAAGTAATATGCGTGTAAGTAATAATATAAACAAACAATAATATATAGCTTATTTTAAGTAGCAGGTAAGGTCGCATGTATTGCAATCATATAGTATACGCTACACATTCAAATTAGGTTCTGTATTCTTAAAAAAGTTGGTCAAGGTGAAAGTTAAATTGCCGGTGAGGTAAATTCGCACTTTATGTGTTAGTGTCTTAACAGAAAAGACAATGACCAAACAAATCAATTATCCGTGCAATAAAGTACGATCAGACCTTGTACGATTCAGCCATGACTTTAGGCAAAGCTGTAGCTTGTATTGTCATCGACTGATCATTTGATGAGTTTCAAAGGAGTTCAAGAATACTGACGTAATGTAAATAGGTGCTAATATTTGGCAGGTGGATCCCGAAAATTAAGAAGATAATTTTTTTTTAAATAAGCACTCTTTGGCGAGCTGTGACATAGAAACACGGAGAAGGTCAATGATATTTCCTATTTTGACACAAGACAGTTGAAACACCAAATGGTAGTGGTAGATAGGTACAATTATTATAAAATCCTTGACTGATTTTTCTTTGTATTTTTTTTTATTTCTCAACTCAGCATCAGTATCAGTTGCAAACCAGACACGACGAATGACGCATGTATAGGTAAAACGTTTCCCATCAACTGCTTTTACGCAAATTAGGTATGTAGTTTTATTTTGCATTTTAGTCAATATTATTTGTTAAAACCGAGTTGAGACCATAATATATATATTCCAGAAACTAATTACTACAACATTACCCTCATCGTCATCGTGACTTATTGTTTACGCGCATGGCACAAAATTCCTAATAAAAAGTATTAAAGCAAACAAGTGAATGTGCAAAAATAAATATTATGCTATTATTTTGTAAGTAACTAAACAGTTGTATTATAAGAAGTAATATTTTTAATAATAAATTATCTAACAACGTATTTTTTAGTCAATATTTGTTTTGGTTAAAAATTAGTTTACATTTTAGCCTCTATACAAATTTCGCAGAAAATTTTAAGAATGTCAATTAATAACAATAGTTTTTTTTAAACAGAATCGCCAATGTGGAGCCACACTGTTAGTCTTACAGATTTAACTTCCAACATATTAGAATTTTCACTGGCTTAATTTAATCCATCTGCAAATCGCCAATGTGTTTACTCCCTTATAATTAAATTACGAGTAGATGTAAGCAAGTATTACACCAGGGTGATCATTTGAAAATTCTACGTTTTAAACCCTTTTATTTTGCTTAAAAATATAGCTAGAAAAAAAATATATATATATATATATATAACAATTATATATATTTGTAAAGGGGATAAAAAGAGCTATCCAAATATCTAAAAATATACCATCTAAAAAAATGTGACTATGTGGCGCTCTCTGTATATTCATTATGATAGATGCAGACTCATAACATATACAAAAACTTGGTAAAATATGCTACAGATCTATTTTTTATTTTCTTTTCTAGCTATATTTTTAAGCAAAATAAAAGGGTTTAAAAAGTTGAATTTTCAAATGATCACCCTGTACAATGTACATACATATATTGTGATTAGGTTAATCATATTTTATGACGTCAAAAAAGGAGTTTTCAAAAAATATTACTCTTTATATTCGACAAACAGTTTTAAGACATATTGATCCAGTAATAAATAATAGTAAACATCCAATCTTAGATTTCCAGCAAGTCCAAAAAATTTCGCAGTGTTTGTCTATATCTATCACGATAGCGCTTCGAGATATTTTGATGAAATTCCCCTTTATAACCCCACCTATGGGGAGTTATTTAGCACTCACACGCGACACCCTCCAATCTTGTTCAGTAATAAAAAAGAAGTTAAAAATTATCACGTTTACGTTTGAGGAGGAAGTGATGTTCTATAATTATGAAATTGAGATAATGATTAATTAAGTGGTTTAATTTTTTACAGCAGTTTTGAAATTCCATATATGCACACCCGCACATCCCATTAGAAATGTAAAGTTTAAAACCAATACAGCTGCACAAATTGGCTATTAAATAATAAATATTTTCAAAGTTCCATGATTAATTTTATTTAAAAAATGTATCTATGTAACGTACTAGGGGACTTTAATGTTTAGGAAACATCTTGTATTGTAATAACGGAATGAAAATTAGTTAGTTCTTTTTCATTTTAGGAAGGAAGTATAGGATCTCATCTAGTAATACGTCCCATTCCGTCTCGTTTACGTGATTCTGTTCAACCCTCAAATCAGAGCATCATCGAAGGTGAATCGATAAATGATGACGAGATGTTTCTGGACCAAGATGGAGAATTAAGTGCCGAAGTCGCCATCGATACAGGTTTGCCAATTAAAAGGAATAAAGGTATCCAACACCATATAATTTTTAAGAGGAAAGATGGATATGAAGAAGATAATTTAAGTGACTACGGTAGGTAACATTTGTATGAACTAAAAATATCTCCAGCCGGCATTGTAGTACTTATCATATTTCTCTCTTCTCCCTTCTCCTCTGTAAATAAAGTCATATTGCATTTATTTCCAGCTCTAATGGAGCCCGATCATATGTCAAAAAGGTACAAGAGAAATACAAATATCAAAGCCAAAACATCAGCGAGGAGGAAAAGAGAAGCTCCTTACACAATTTATCCAGAAATTTTGGTGATCGTCGATTACGACGGCTACAGGTTACACGGTGGAGATAATCAGCAAATCAAGAGATACTTTGTATCTTTCTGGAATGGCGTGGATTTAAGATACAAGTTGCTTAAAGGACCCAAGATCAGAATTTCCATTGCTGGTATTATAATCAGTAGGGTAAGTGGATTCAAGTCTAATAACTTCATATTTAACAGATATATTAATACGAAACTACAAAAATATAAACTAGAGTGATTAATAATGGTACACACGTTGACTATTTGACAACAGAAAATCCAACGTCCTCGTCAGTTTCTATGCCAACGTCCTCTAACAAATGTTTCTTTGTTTTTGGATAATTCTCTAAAATTGAGTTGACGATATCCATACACATGCGTTTACGTTTCTTATACTCGCTCAAGTACTTTTCAAATTCTTTTTCTGCCGATAATTTCCTTTTTGGAGAAATAATTTTTGTTACCGAATACTTTTCTAATTGAATTTTTACGTACTCGAGTTCCTTCTCTAGTTCCAATTTTTGATCTATGGCACCTTCCAATGTGATTTTTCGCTTTAACGGCACAATTTCAACCGAGTAATATTTTAGTTTATCGGTAACTTCTTTTAGTTGCAATGCGGTTTCGTTGATTTTCCTATCCATTTCTAGTAAGCTTTCTTTTATTTCACTAGAGGACATATCATTACTCTGCATTATGCAGTAAACCTGTAATAAATATAAATACTATTAAAACCAAAATAATTCTGCCTTCAGATGGTGAATCCAAAGGTTATCTAAACTCGGGGTTCTGTGCCGTTTCGACGGACGAAGCAAAAAGGCTGTGCCGCATATTTCGCCATTTTAGAGGAATGTCTGATTAGAAGTGTAAAATCCAGGATTACATTAAAATGTAAACAATTGTAAAGCAATTAGTAAACGGGAGATTGGCTTCGAGTAGGAAATTTGGCCAAATATGACGCACGCTTCCGCTAATAACTTTCTTGTTGTGAAAAATATCGCTACAAGATATAACATAAGTAATGTTTTCATTACGATTATGTGTAAAAAGTAGAGAAATGATCAATTTAACGTGGAAATCAGACAAAGTTTCACGAAGGAGAGATTGGAGGGTAGTCAAAGATATCTCGAGATGCCCATTCTTAGGGGCGGACTGGCTGGGGGACAGGGAGGTAAAGTCGCATCGGGCCTCCGTCTGAGTAATTTTGGTACTTAATACTTGAAACCTCAAATCAATGAAATTAATATTATCTACTAATCATTCATCATTTTTTGGAAATGAAAGAATATGCTTATTAATAGCCTTTATGATAATGTACGTAGAGAAATATCTCCCCAAAGAGTCTATATATTCTTATTCCATTTTGAAGAAAATGAAAAATTCATCCGAGCTTTTCGCCAATATTTTAAATTACTGATGTAAATGTGTCTTTAAATGATGACTAAATTTCTTATACTGTAGGGCCTTCTGTCTTTCTGTTTTCCATACTTTTCCATTTATGTTATTTAAATACCTATGTTCTTATCAACAGGCCTTATAGGGTTATAGGGTTGAGGTCCCAACGGGCCTCTCCCTTGCCAGTCCCTCCCTGCTAATTCTACTAGCGATTGGCAACCACCCCATAAGTGGGTTTGTAAATAGGAAAGTAAAGGCCCCATAACATAATATCTGAAATAATATTTTACCTTTTGTTTTCCGTAAACTTTCTCCTTTACGTTCCCCTTTTCTACCAAGGAATCCAGTGCTTTTTGAATGGCCGTTTTACCAAAGTCACCTTTTACGCCCTCTTGAACTGCATTAACAGAAAATGGACGGTTGTGCTCTTCTAGGAATTCCATTACTGCTTCACACGCCATGTCCTAAGTCTGCAACAATACGTTTAAATTAAATAATAATATTTAGAGAATTACAAATTTGTTGACATTTGTGTGTTTTTATAGGGGAGAGATGCAACGCCATATTTGGAGAGGAATAGGGTTGGCAGAGATGCGATCGATTCCGCAGCAGCTTTAACTGATATGGGAAAATATTTATTTAGAGAGAGAAGGCTTCCAGTATACGATATAGCTGTTGCAATCACAAAGTACGTAAATTTCACTCATCTTCTGGCGAATTACAAGTCTCAACGAGAAATACCTTTCCTTTCGTGACTTCAAGTTTTTAAGATAAGACGATTCAAACTCACTTAAACAGGATGCTGAAAATATTCTTATATTTTAAAAGTTTTCCAGGTTTACCTAATATCGCCAGACAATTAGTTTTTTTGATATGATATTTCATTTTATCTTTTCAACACAGTTTAAGCGATATTAATTTATTCAGGATGTTTGGCAATTCCGATGCCATACTTTTTTACAAATATAAAAAAGGTTCTTAGTAATTGCTTCTGACCCGTTGTTCTCAAAAACGATTAATCTCACAACTTCTTGCAGGAACACTTTTTTCATGTTAAAGCTAAAACCATAGCAATGCAAAATATCAGAAAAAAAAATTGATAAATAAATTCAGCGACCTACCTATGTTTATATGAACTTTATTTAAAAACTTGTTTGTACTCAATCACCCGTTGAAGTGTAGCAACGAAATTTCCGAACACCCTGGATATGTAGCGATTCATAGCTCTGGACTCTTCTGATTACTAAAATTTAACATATTTTGTGTTCTACTACTATTACAGGAAACAAACCACCTTTTTCACAATATATTGTAAACATACAAATTCCCTAGACTCCTTTTGACGAACTTGACAAAACTGAACGAGTTACGATGTCGTCGAACAAACAGGCAATGCAGAACCAGACGGAGGACCTTTAACATATCCATACTTTAACTTAATTTTTTTGTCATGAAATCTCTCTCCATTTCTCCGGTAGGGTATCACATTTAGTTCACAACTTCAACAAATATTTCAGCAATAATAATAATAATAATATTTCTTATTAATATTTAGATACGACATGTGCCGCCGTAGAAAAGGTGGACGCTGCACAAAAGGCACAGCTGGTAAATCACTGTTCTACCATTATATATTTTTTTAAATATAGTAGCGTGTACATATGATAGCTGGTTCTACTAACTTGGATCATATCCCTATTAAAGGGGCCTACGCTGCCATTTTGGTGATATTAATATTGGAACTAATATTTTAAACCCCTCTAACATATGCCACATGCAAATTTTCACACAATAAATGACAAATCATTTTGTACTTTTACATACGTAGTGTCACTAGAAAAGATATACATATTATACTTACTTCCTATAAATAACTTAACTTTCAGAAAACATTAGTTTCTAATTTCTATTTTGTATATTTTTTTTATACGCTCTCTGGGTACTTTAAAACTGTAAACCCATAACTAACTTTAATTTAAAGATATTATTGTGTGATAATTTTGGGTAGATGATAATTAATTCGTAGGTATAATCAACAATGGGACCACTTACACACACACACACCACTCCCAACGAGGTTTTAACCAGCATATTTTTTTGTACACTTTTGACCGCGTTTTTTTTAATTTTTACAGACTAGACATGTGCAGAAGATCGTACCCCAATGACGTATGCAATCGCGGCACGGCAGGTACGAAATGTCAACAAAAAATTAGCACGTTCTTTTCGTACTATACTTTTCTACTCTATTCCTATACACTTGTAGTGTTGTTTTTTTATTCCATTCATAATCCATGTAAAAATCTACGCACGTCTCTGCATACCATTTCATCGATTTTAAAAATTTTGCACTTATAATATAGAGTACTGTAAAGGCTAATAAAGATTGTTCAATTTACATATATAATAATTATTATTAGCCCTTATAAATATTCTTATTATTCTCACAATACACATATTTATTTATACAGGGTTTCTTAAAGGTACCTTTGCAACAATGTTTTACAGTTTGCAATAAGGATTACAAAAATAAATTGTCTGAATTGCAACTTTACTACAACCCAATTTATTATTCAGATCTGGTCTTCTGCCAGATCCGGTCACATATATTTTATATGCCATTTCAGATACACTGTATAATATCTACTCATGTTTTGCACCTCTCAATTTCACTTTTAAGTTTACTGCAATCACCCTCCTTAGTTCCTATAAAATAATCAAACCTTAAGCTTTAACATTTTTATTAACGTATATACTACATAATTAGTAACAGCTGCTGCTTACTACTAATATGAAATTAAATATGTAAGAAACGGATTAGCAACCAGAACTCGAAGAATTAACACAATCCAATATAGTTATTAGATTGCCAAAGAAATTAGATTTCTGTAGTAAGCTTTGAATGACGGAGCGATGCTGTTCATAATTTTAATTCAATTTCCTAATTTCATATACCTATATGAATATAAGATTTTAGATTTATCTGATTCGACATAATATACAATTAGAATAACACTGAATTGTTTTGAGTAAAGTGTAGCGTTATCGGTGAGAAGAGACATAAGATGGCTTAACTTCACTTTTTACACGTAGAAGGTATCTCGGGTGACAAAAATTAACGGTCCAATAAAAACTAAAGACTTAGACAATTGATTTACATAATTATTTCAAAGGGCATAATCTCCTTATAAATAAAATCCAATTGATTTATCGGTTTTGATAAAGGGTAAAAAGGAACATACCTCCCGATTAATCCAAACGAATATATTTTCAAGCAAATATAAAAAAGTTCAGGTAATGCACAGAACACTTATTGATCATTATACTTCCTGTATTCGACAAAATAATAGATCGATTCGGTCGGAGTAGTATAATCAGTGGTTTTGTATATCTGAAAATGTTAATGTTAGCAGCTGAACCTCATTTTAAAGTATTTATTAAGACGAGCAGAACGAAAATGCATTTTACATACCTGGGCAAGGGAACAACATTTTTAAGTGCATATGAAACTTATTTCCTTTCACGTTAGTGTAATAATCGTAATCGTTTATAAAGTTATAAATTTACTTTTCAAATTCTGACATTTCTGACAGTCAAATTGTCAATATTTGTGACGTCTGACGTCCAACATTAAGAACAGGGTAGCCAACTGTTCGGCATAGATTAATATCGTGGACTGGTTTCTGTTTCTAATAAATTATGGAATAAATAAATTTGGAAAAACCTTTTAGATTATAAATACAAAATACTTTATTTACATTCAGATAGCCCAAATAGGCAATATTATTATAATTTAACAGCTCTATATTTAGACTAATTTTGGGAGTGGCGACATCTGTGCGGAGTAGGTCGAACTCTTTCTGGATCTTGTATGAAAATTTTGCAGGAGACTATAATTTGGTTTCGATATTCACCAAGGCGGCTTTTTTCATTACAGGATTTTTGAATTATTACCTGATTCTTACGAGGGAGATCTGATATCTGACAAATTTCAACATTTTTTTTTCGATGTGCTAGAGGCAAAGTTCGCACCAAAGTTTAAGTGAATTTTTATTCATCCGTTCAGGGATTAGCCTTTGTGTGAATTCATTTATTGTTTCCATAGTGATAGTCTAAGAGCCAGCTACGTAATTTTAACGTGACTAAATATAGTCTTACTTTCTCATTCAGTGAACGTGAGAAGTAGTAGGGAAACTATAAATGCGATTCTGCCAAACCGAACCAGGGGCGTAAAGCGATTATTGGATTTTCAGATTGCAAGAAATTGAAAAAATTTCAAAAACACGGAAATTTCAGAAACTATTTCCGAAACGAAAAAACATCGCCGGGGGGTCGTTCTGGTAAGAAATCAAAGGCAGAAGGTCCAACTTGGAATTACATCGTGAATTGCATGGTCCCGCTCCGGTTTTCGACTCAGGAGGAGTGAACGAAAAAGTGCAATTTTGACGTTTATCATTCTGAAAACGGCGATCATTTTTTTTTCAGTACTGTCACGTTTGGTATCTCATTTTAATTATATAGTCAAAGGGCTGGGCTGGTGAAAGTTCTATACCAGTTAAAATTTTGCGTAAAGACATTATTATATATGCGTATAAACAAGATGTCGACAACCAGACAGAGCAAACCCTTATGATTTTTTAAAAATTACCAAGTTAAATTGAAGTATTAAAATTTATATACACTAATTGAGGAGCCTTTTCAAGTATAAAAAAAATTGCCAGGCGTGTTGGTTTTTAGACTTTGCCAGGCAATTACAAACTTACATTATTACATATTGAAGTTTTTTTTTTTTTTTTTTTTAATTATTGGCTTTGGGTTCGTAGCCCGTTAGCCACATATTGAAGTTAAAATGTTATATACCACCTGTAACTTTAACAGTATAATATTAGAAATACTTACTATAAAAACAATATGCAATGTGTCCACAGGAAAGAGGTATTATATAGGTGAAAATAACAAAAAAATTTTGAGTATGATTACGATTTTCTAGATTCTGCTCTTGCTTGATCCAAAACTGATTTTCATTGTACTAAACTTTCAAAAATATTAATAATAATAAAAATAATGTGTCTTTATTTCTTTTTCACCTTTTATTTGTATAGAGTGCACTGGTAACAACTTAAATTGAAAATCACTTCAGGTAAACAATCTTTTCTGTGCAAGATATTGAAAAATTTTGTAAGAGAAACTTGCTTAGAATTAAGAAATATGACATTATACCAAGTTTGATAACTATACACATATTTTTGTTTCGTTAGATTTACCTGAACAGTTGTAATTTAGTTCACTTTTTAATAAATCGGTCAACCTCAAATATCCAGTAGTAATAATAACACCACCACATGTAATTATGACCCCATTTATCCCAGAAGGCTTTAGAAGAGCTTTGTGCGGGAGGGGGCTACACATTTAAATAAAAAGGACACACATCTAATATCCGTGTATAATGGAGACATCCTCTGACAGTATTTTTCATTGCCACGATCGGGAATCGAACCCGGAACTTTTGGATGAGAGGCAGGTATGCTACCATCTCGACCATCAGTCGTATAGTAGCGTTTTAATGTATTATGTATAACTAAAAGTATTCATTTTCCATGGCAAACTTTTTATAGTGAACTAATTTACAACTATTCAGTAAATTTAACAAAAATAAAAAATATGCATATAGCTAGTTATCTGCAATATTATATATCAACAGTGTAGGGTAGGTAGGTGGGATCAAGGAAAAGAAAACGAGAATTTTTCGAAATTTTCACCTGTAACAGGTAAGAAAACTTTAGTCAAATTGCTGAAAGTTCGTTTATTTAAAAAAAATACGAATTTAATGAAAGTAACATTTATTTTTAAGTACATTTTGAATGTTTCCATATTTTGTTTTACGTTTTACAAAGTACGCGCGGCAAATTCGTTGATTCCATAATTCTATAAATGAAAAATATATTTTTTGTTTTTATTATTTATTAGCAATCAGAATTACAGCAATATTCTATTCCATGATCATGATCTAATGTGCTGGCTTAAGAACCGGGTAGTTCTTCATTGACATGATGACGTCTTCGATAATAAAACTATGAAATGAAATTTCAAAAAGCAAAGTTATTATACGTTTGTACTACTAGCCCCCAACATAATTGCACGCGTGACAGTACTGAAAAAAAATTACCACCGTTTTCAGAACGATAGACGTCAAAATTGCGCTTTTTCGTTCACTCCTCCTGTGCCGAAAACCGGAGCGGGACCCTGCAATTCACGATGTAATTCCAAGTTGGACCCTCTACATTAAATTTCTCACCAGAACGGCCCCTCGGCGGCGTCTCTTCGTTTGGAAACAGTGTTTGAAGTTTTCATGTTTTTGCAATTTTTTGCAATTTTTTGCAATCTGAAAATCCAATAATCGCCTTATGCCCCCGGTTTGGTTTGGCAGAATTATATTTCTAGTTTCCCTACTACTTTTTACGTTCACTGAATGCGAAAGTAAGACTATAATTTAGTCACGTTAAAATTACGTAGCCAGCTCTCCGTCTATGAGAGGAGTTGGATATTCCCATAGTAGAAGGAGAATGGTATGTCAGGTTGCCGTCCAATTTGTGTATCTACTGCGCATTACGTCACTCAGTTTAAAAAACGTCGAAAGTCAGTTGTAATCTCGCACGTTTAATTTTTATTTTAATATTTTTAATAGTGTTAACGAATTGTAACATGCCTGCTTGTGCTGTGGCCAGGTGTAACAATTATTACACGAAGACAGAACGGTACTGGCATCAAGTATTTTACATTTCTTCGCGCTAAAAAGCTCGCGAAAGTATATGGATCAACGATGAAATTAATTTGGAAAATAGCAGGTTAAATTTTTATTTCGCCGGTTTATCCTTTTCATTGCCTATTGTCTGTTTATAGCACGTATTTCTTCTATTGATTTCAACCCAACAGAATCAACAGATTTTGAAATTTCTTTAATACAGCCAGATGTTGTTATATTCCCCCCAGAAACAGTAGAAACTTAAGAACTAATGCAGTTCCAACTGTTAATATGTCTGGGGCTGTTTCTTGACTGTTGTAAAAGGAAAATAAATTGTGATAGAACGCTTAGGTTGGAAAAAATTTAAAAAATAGACTACTAATTTTAGGTTAGAATTCCAACTAACAGAGAGCATCTTATTTTATTAGATTAGCCAAATAAAACTTTATTAATAATGCACTGAACAAGATATTAGTTGGGCAGCGAGCGGAGGACTGACTTCACTCACTTCATAGCGATATTAGGAGTAAAGCAACATTTACCGCGTGTAGTACATGGATGGGGACTATCCATGGAAAGACGCGGTCTCGCTTCCCTACTTCTAGCGGCTTGTATATCAGCTATATCGCAGAAGCAATACAACTGTAGGCGAGAGGTGTATTGAGGATATACCATCCTTCGGAGGGGATGTAAAGCAGTCGGTCCCTTGTCTATTAAATGTTAGGCAAGTAAAAAATCCCTACTCTTAGTAAGATAAGAGGTTCGGCAAAATTTCCAGGTTGGGGGTTGCTCGTCTCCTGGCGTCGGTGATTGGCCTCCGTAGCGGAAATAGGCCGACGTTAAATAAGTGATTAAAAAAAAAAAAAAAAAAAGATATTAGTTAATAGTACAGGAACTAAGCAGACATTTTGATAAAAGTGACATTATATTCGAAAATTTTAGAAAATAATATTTTTGAGGTTAATTGTGACGTCACCCCTGCCGCTTTTTAAACTGGGTGACGTCACCGTACCTGCGCGCGGGCATACCATTCTCCTTATACCATGGATATTCCTCTGTATTTGATGGAAATATATCTCGTTAGAGGATTAATTTGTCATTTAGCATCGACCACGTGTAAACACAATTTTCGTGCATTTTTCATCGAACAATTTAACTTTATTAGATATCGACGAAAAACCCTTTTCAAGGCATGTGTGCTGTTTATCGTTAGATTTAAGTGGTAATTACTAATTTGTCTTTCTATATATCATGTCATAGGGTTTTTTTTGTTTGGGGGGGGGGGGGGGGTGGGATAATCGTCCATCCACTGGTAATTATTCCTTTTAGGGACGATACACTTTTCCTGTACGTTGTTGGAGATAAAAGACATACGCTGGTCCTGTACGTTACAACATTTCTAATAATTAACGACAAAACTAAAATACCATTCTTTTAAAACAATATTAAACTATTACTCCTTAAAATTACCAGAAAATTAAAAGTATATTATTAAACACATAAAACATTTTTTTATATATATTTATTTATTGTTCAATTGGGGTCGTTTACCCTAAGCACTTTATTTTATTTAAGAATTATTTATTTAGACTGAATATATAGATATAGGTAGCTACTACTCATGCAAAGTGTTATGGTTTGAATTTCTGTAAATAAACTTAAGAAAAAAAACTAGTTTGTCGTTATTTCTTGGCAACTCATTTGGTACATTTTCAAGTTGCACAATTTGTTGCGTCTTTGGGTATCGACTGTTCCGTAAATTTACCTGGCGCCCAGGATATATATTATTATATATTTCACATTTTTTTCGTAAATTCCATATAGCAGGCACCCATATCATATCTGTTTCCGTTATTAAATTTCTTACCCAAATGTACAGAACTAACCACCAAGTGGGATACCCTGTATATACTGTAAACGACAGCCAAGTATGTACAGTATCGTCGCTTTTAAATGGTCGCAGCGCTCGAGTCCCCACAATTCGTCGCCCTTGTCTTAATATGAATTGTCTAGTTACTCATACGTTTGTAGTGTATGTACTCTGCCGGTTACTGTATAGCAAGCAGTTACTAATAAGAACAAATTTTTCATACTGTTATAATACATATTACAATGTTTTTCTGAGTAATATTTCTTGGTGGCAGATATATGCTTTTAGAAGGTGAAGGGCTACAAAAAATTAATGAAACAGGTACTTATCACAGACAAAACTTTATTAGGATTTGCCTATGTGGGAGGAGCATGTGTAGTTAACAAAAGACTTGAAAAAGTTAACTCGGTGGCCATTATTGAAGATACTGGTGGATTCAGTGGTATCATCGTCGCAGCTCATGAAGTTGGCCATTTGTAAGACAAGAACTTAAAATGAAAAATTGCTTCCTTTATTTGATGATGCTCAAAAAATTAAACTCAGTAGTCAGTAAATGTGTAATGCACATTAAAATCGTTTGCAAAATTTTATTTTAATCAATCCAATTTACAGTTGAAAATTCCTCAAAATAAAGATGCCCAAGTTTATTCTGACAACTGCTTTTCCCCAGAGTAATTCCCGAGCAGGCAATTGAAATCGAAATAAAGTCTGGCTGAAATATTAACTAATATAGCAGCATTATATCAAATCTAGGAAGCACTTTAAAAACAGTTTATTAAATAGAACACATTGTAGATTAGGTGCTGTTCACGATGGGAGTCCACCGCCATCATATTTAGGTGGTCCTGGCGCCGAAAAATGTCAGTGGACTGATGGCTTTATTATGTCTGACTTGAGACACACCGAAAGGGGCTTCAGATGGTCACCGTGTAGTGTCTCTAGTTTTCATCATTTTTTGAAGTAAGTATATTTGAATATTTCAAACAGTTGTGACTCTAACCCGTACAATGCCTATACCAGAAAAATGAGAATTTAATTTTACCTACCTTGGTGCAAAAAAATACAGGTTGTTCCATTTGAACTAAAAAAGTTTTGAGCTTTGAATGTGACAAAATGTAACGTGAAAAATGAATCACTTGGTATCCTATTATGGAACTTATTTTCAGTGTAGAACTTAGCTAACCTTGTGTTCTTTCTTCGTGCCAAAAACCAATTGTGTATCTCCTACACGAAGAAAGTTATAACGGTTCTTGCAAACCATTGCACCCGTCAATTTTTTTATAAAACATCAAATTGTCAAATACCTCTGGAACTGCTGGGTTTAGTAGGTACAGGGTATGTGACTGATGGTCGAGATGGTAGAGTACCTGCCTCTCACCCAAAAGTCCCGGGTTCGAATCCCGGTCGTGGCAATGGAAAATACTGTGAGAGGGATTTTTCCATTATACACGGATATTGGATGTGTGTCCCTTGTCTTTAAATGTGTAGCCCCCTCCCGCACAAGGCTCTGCCTTCTGGGATAAAGGGGGTCGTAATTACATGTGGTGTATTTATTATTCATTTATTTATTTTATTTACATGTTTTCGACTCAGGATTTTATGCTCATTTCGAAAAATCGAAAATATACAGGGTGTTCCATTTAAAAGGAGCAAGTTGATATCGATTTCCGGTATAACCGGAAGTACCAAATGATTGTAATTATTTTTGTTGGATTGGCCACACTGACTTTAGTAATTTCCAAAATTTCCAAAACTTTGTTACATACTTCTCCAATCCCTGTATCGATCGATTCAGTTTCCGGTGAGACACCCTATATACTACATCCTTAACAACTGAACGGTTACTTCGGAGACATAAAATTAATTATTTTAACAGTAGTGCCCTTTGTTTTTAGTGGGGATACAGCAACATGTCTCTACAATGCTCCACATGAGGATGAAAATTTACCAAGAGTATTACCTGGCAAATTGTTAACGTTAGACGCTCAGTGCCGAAGAGATAGAGGAACCAGTGCATGTTTCGTAAGTAAATATGATTAAAGATTTTTGACGTGTTTGCAAATATCTTTATATTAATCCTCAGATTTATTTAATAAATTCGCCGCTCAAGTATGTAAGTATCAACTAAATCATATAATAATATTTTAGAAGGATGACAGAGTATGCGCACAACTCTTCTGCTTTGATTCTGGAAGTGGCTACTGTGTAGCTTATAGACCCGCTGCTGAGGGATCACCCTGTGGGGACGGTCAGGTAATTCATCAACAAATAACATCCTTATTGAATTAACGAGAATATTTTTCAGTATTGTTTAAACGGTAGATGTGTCGCAGAGCATGAAAATATTATCCCTGACTACACACAAAATGCACCATCTTATGTAAGAAGTAGTGGAAATCAAGGGAGGCCGTTGTAAGTAGGCGTTGTGCTAATAAATGCTTGTTTTTCAGAATAACTATAAAGTATATCATACAAAAATTACGATTGTATATGTAAACATTACTGTAATTCATAAAAATATACAACGTAATAATATTATTATTTGTAGAAAATAAAGTAAAATATGCTTTATATTTAGTGGAAATATATACAGGGTGGAACAAAAGTATCAAATAATGGCTTTAACTTTGTTATTTGCAAAGTTACAAAAAAATGTTCAATATAAAAGTTGTTTGGTTCTTTACCATGCATGCTTCGAATTTTTTAGTTTGTTGATATCTTCTTCTGGTTTGTTCCTATGGCAACCAACTTTTTCTTTTTAAATGGCATCCATAATTTTTTTTTGTCAATTTGAAAAAAGCATATTTTCTCTATTCAGTCATAAAATTTTGCAATTTTTGGAAAAAATATAAGCGAGAAAAAAAATATTTACTACGACTCAATCACAACTAAATTAATTAATTTCACAATACTAAAATTTAGAAAAAATTAAATATTTAAAGAGTAACAAAGGTAGACTAAATAAAACAAAAACAGCAATACTAAATGTTCAAACTGAGCTCCGCTGACTGTCACGCAATGACCTAATCAGTATTTAAATTTTACTGTAGTAGCTCTGTGTAAATTTTTTTCAAGCTTATCTTTTTTTCCAAAAATTGCAAAATTTTATGACTGAATAGAGAAAAATATGCTTGTTTCAAATTGACAAAAATAAATTATGGGTGCCATTTAAAAAGAAAAAGTTGGTTACCATAGGAACAACCCAGAAGATGATATCAACAAACTAAAAAATTCAAAACATACATGGTAAAGAACCAAACAACTTTTATATTGAACATTTTTTTGTAACTTTCCAAATAACAAAGTTAAAGCCATTATTTGATACTTTTGTTCCACCCTGTATATATGTAGCTGAAAGTTTAACGATTCAGGACATACATTTTCAAATGAAAACAATAATTAGTTCAGTGATACCTCACATGGTTCATTTTCTACAAGTTTTCAGCTCTTAGCGGTTTATTTCTTTGTTATATAAGATTAAAAAATCCTATAAAAAAAATTATTCTTTCTAATGTATTATAGACTTTAATAATTTCGAACTAACAATCAAAACGAAAATGTTTCAAGATGACCCGTTAACATTCAGCTAGCTGCCAGATAATTTGTGTTAGTACATTAATTAACTTTACACTTAAAACAGGTTCCACGAAGACGAAGAAGAAGTAATAAACCAAAACCCAGTACAGTTTTACAATTACAATGACGATACCACATCACCACAAAACTATAACCCACCACCACAATACAACAATCAATATGACAATCAAAATAACCAGTTCCCGAATCCTTTCTATAACCTAGAATATTCCGGCTCCACGACAATTGCCTATAAGACACCTCATTCGACAACTAAATTCACTTTCAAACCTCTTAATATATTAGCGATTTCCACAACCAAGTCCCCATACGATTTCAAAAATTTTGGCAAACCCGCAACACAGAAGACTTCATCATCACCGAATGTCAGCCATCAAACAAACACTGACAGTACTTTCACCACAAGCACAATTAATCCATACCTAAGCAATTACTATAATCTTAGGAGACAAACCACAAAAAGTCCTTATGATTTTGGAAATTTTGGAAAAACAACCCAGAGTCCGTACAACGATAATGTTGACAATAACTATTTAAAGCGGTCATATAACGCCGCTACTTACTACACCGATAGTAGTAACATCACACAAACTATCGTAAAAGGAAGATAGGGTAAGGCGCTTGGAAGCAGTTGAACATCATCTTTGTAGAAATCATATTTCCGCATGACTAGTTTCTATAGATTCGACAGTGGAATTTTGCTGTTAACTTTTAATTCCTTTGTTTCTATGATTTTCAGTTAACATTTAAGCAGTAGGTTCTTGAAAAGTTTCAGCTATATAAAGTTTTTCCGTACAATCGGAAGAAATTATTATTGAAAGAAACAAAAGTCATATTCTCACAAAAATTCAAATAATTTATTTTTACAGTGACCGGTTTCGTGGACAAAATTTGTTTCAAATCCTCAGGCCACAGAGACTACAATATAGAAATATTCTAAGTTAATGAACTTAATTTTATAATTTAAATAAATTCAATCTAATTACATACATTTTTTTTTGACAATGTTTTTATCGACAACCCTTATATTCAGCGTGAACTACTCACATGGGATTGACCTTTCTTCGTTGAAAAGATATTAATTCGGACAAAGAAAATAACAGTATGCCATACAAACTACACACAAAAGTAACATAATACCTAATTTTCATGACGAGCTGGGATATTATATTTGGCATACAATACATAAAATCTTTTTATTGAGACGTTATTTTTCAATTCTAAGGAACTAAAAACGAGACTAAAAAAGTAAATCTGTAAAATTTTATAAAACTAAAACAATACTGCATTCAAATCAATAGACTGCTCTAATGTTGCCAGCATTTTAATCGAAACGTGATATATACGAGATACATTTTGTGGAGGAAAACACACCATTTTCTTAAGTCTACACGTATATTTTTTCAAAGAAAACTATACGTTCAAAAAAATGTATAAACCAGTATTTACATAACAACTAATGTTTTTAACATATTTACATATTTAGGTGTTCCACTGAAATGCATGCGCCTTTTGTACGTTCTACAAATGTTACTCTACCTCTAGTTTACATACCTACTCTTCTGCGACATTTTCAGGACTTCTACTACCATATTGAAGAATTAACACTCTCTTCCATCAACAATTTTATCTATATTCTACCTCATCTTACACTACATTTAAATATAACACATACGCATGTTAAGTTAATTACATCTAAACAAGTTTGGCATCATAAACATTCACCTTGGATAGAAAAATCTGCAAGTCCCACATAAGATAGGCCTAGCGATAAATTAGACAATATAAATTAGAGCTTGTGGAAAAAAATCTCAGAATATGACATTAAAACAACACACGTTTACATGTAATTAATTTTATAATAGAAAAAATTCTAAATTACTTTCTACCTGATGGTGCATGAATTTAGGGACATGAATTTTATTTTGTCTGTTACATGTTTAGATTATTTCAATTTTTTTAACTACAACCAGGCAAGAGCCAACCTTCAATTCTTTTAAATGTATTTGTTCAATAATATTGGTGCGCAGCAAAATATCAAATGGTACAATCGAGGTTATTACACTAATGAAATACCTATGGCAGAATAAATATTGTTCATCGTGATTGTGTATATTACAAAATAAAACTCATGTCCTAAAACTTTTACTTTACTAGGTTCTGATACACAATAATATTTAATTTATTTACAGCTGAACATTATTTGAAGAATATTTCTTCAAGAATTATCCATAAGAAAAAGCCAAGAGACATACTTCAGTGGTTGTGATTTTAGTGGTGAATAATTTTGTGCGTGTATAGAAGAAACAAAAGACAAAAGTGATAAAGTGTGAATTGAACGTAATCAAATATTAAATTAATAATAGATAATGAATTGTTCTTCTCTATTTCTTCTTAAGTATAGTGTACATATTTTTTTGTCAAGACATACTGCCAATATTTTGATAAAATATTTTAGAAACGATTTATAATTAAACAAGGGATTTTAAAAATTCTTTGTTTAATAAAAATTCTCGATGTTATTTATGGAAAGACAAGAGTGCAATTTGTTGTATGTTTAGTTTTAACTCTTTTTGTAAAAAAAATCGCAATTAGAAATTAGTTAAGTTCCTAAATTATTATGATAAGTGAAAAATTGTACTTATACATTTTGTTTGTTAGTGTAATGTAAAAATGTAAAAACCATGTACATTTCTCGCAATTAAAAGACAAGGAAACTCGAGAGACAATTTTTTTTAAATCCAACTTTTGACGAAAAAGAATGTCGGCAAATATTTCCGCTAAGAGCAGTACCAGTACCAAATAACTTTAGAAACATTGTAAGGGGATTCGGGGAACGGAAAGTTCTTAAAAGGAAGAAGCACACTGTGAATGTTGATGAAAAGGATATTCTGCTCTCGCTGCAGATGCATTATTATTATTTTTATACAATAAACGAAGAATATCACACTTTTCATCATCCATGTTTTTTGACTCTGACAAAAATATTCACAAACGTCAATGAATTCATTTGTTTTTAAAATCTATCCACGAAAGTTATGTACAAATGTTACATTTTCGATGTTTATTTGTTTTTTCTGAAAACGAATTCTAAAAATATAGAGTAAAACATAAATGTTTTGTCTTTACGATATTTTAATAACTCATCAAATAACTGGGTATCAATATATGAGAAAGTTTACTGCTCTAATTTTGCAAATAGCAGCACGTTGCGCTAACAACACTCATCTTTTATTATTTGCTATAAATCATATTGATATTTTCTTTTTTTAAGTTTTAAGTAAAACCTAAAAGAAAACGGTCACTTACATTTCGGTGTTAAAAAAAACACTTAATTTTTTAACATACCTTTATTAATAGATTCTAACAAAATTTAGTAGCAACTCCTGCGTTCTATATTAATTAACGTATAATAGATAAAATCTGAATTATAATGAAAATTTCGGCATGGAACGGAAGCTAAATCCAAAAGTAAAACGGAAGACTATCAGAAGACTAGATATTCTATAAAAATGTTAGCGGCTTGCAATAAACAGTAAGTACTATGATTATGCAAAGTTAATATGATTCTAATTACATTTAACAACAATGTCGAAATAAATTGAAGCAACAAACTGATTTACTGTATCTATTTTACTCTCGTCCATGGCTATGCTATGTTTGTATCCTTTATTACCTAATTTAAAGCTCGCCTTTTAATTTAATATTTGTGAATACTATATATAGAAATTATTTAACTGTACACAGAATAATATATGTAATACGTAAATTCTTGGAATGTAGTCAATAACTATGACTATTAAAACAACAATAAAATGACAATAGATATTTTCACGTTTGGCACTTATTATCTACACATTAAAAGCGATAATGATAAAACTACATGAAGTTCCGTTATAAAATTTAAAAGGTGTTTACTATATTTACGATTTGAATATGTAAAAGTCGACATTAAATTGTTTTAATACAGACAGACATATGACATATGTAAATAAACCAGAATTCTATGACGGTGTTAATTCACTCAAGTATTCTCATCATACAAAAATTCTACAATACATTATACCACTCATCAAAGAAAATAGGTGGCTCTAAATATCCACAAAAATTATAGAAAAACTGAATAAGACTTGTTCATACAATCTAAAAGTCTAATATTGACCAAACACACCTCAGATACACGTATTATACATAATATACAAGATGCAGCAGAAGAGTTTAGGCATTTAAATTGGTGCCAAATGCAGATCTCAGTAAATAGCACACTACTTGATTTGCTGATTTGACTAAGCTTTCAAAACCTTAAGGTATCGGCTACTATGATACAAACTACATTTAAACCTCGCATTAACGCTGGAAGAAATGGTAATGTTCTGACGTATCAAAACTATTTTAAAATGGGTAAAACAGTTTAGGTCAACTGATTCCGCCTTGACTAGCAAAAATCTAGGTGATCGCCAAACTGTGGAGAAATAAAGTACGGTCTGTTAGACGACAAAAAAATTGTATTTTCATCCATTCAAAATTCAAATAGTTCAAAAACTGTTGTCTGACAATTTAAATCAACGAAACAAATTTTGCACCAAACTTTTGAACGCCATTGATACAACTGCATGCATGCAATTTTTTTTAAACTTGGCAACTTCAAATGAGGCCTATTTCCATTGAAGTCAAGTAAAATTTTACTGATTACAAGAAAACCCTCGCTTACTACATCTCGTTCACGCCTGCACAGATTATTCTCTTAATAAGGCTCATCTGAGTGACGACACATAAAACGTTTTTTAAATATGTAACTGTTTGAGGTCTAAACTTAAGACAAATTACCAATTTTACAATTTCAAATCGTCTAAACAATTCTGTGGCATCTTGTAAGTATAATATAATAATGATAATAATAATAAATCTTTATATAATTAGTGGTATTACGATAAACAAAATTATGTTGTCCTAGGACCAGTCAATCCAGTTGCTTTTCCGGCAATTCTGACAATCATAGCCACAGATAATAAACATACCACACCCGCAGGCATCACTTTTCCTGAATTATAAAAACGATAACCCATAATTCCAGCTAAAATGGAACTTGCTGCCAATTGCACAGAGTAGTTGGCTGGATCTCTACTTACTTCGTATGCCCCATAAGCTAGAGCACTTCCAAACAATAAACCTGCTGCCAAAGATGGAACAGAACCTAAAAATTCAGGAAACATAACTAGAGAAACAATATTAACGAGCCACGAGTTAAATTTGTAATACAGAAAAACCCTGAGAAAACGAAACGAGTTACCTACCTACTAATGAAAAAGTATTTGATTTTTGTTCTTTAAAAAATTTTTGGACGACAACGAATCAAATGAAATTAAATTTAAAAATTGAGATAGGTAATACATTTTTTAATTGTAATGACTGTATCCTTAAAGTTCTTGTTTGTATTATATTTGATTTCATAACAACTCTGCATAGGCACCTAGTAGTTCCGCAGATATTGATACAAAACTACAATATATATTTTTCAAGAAATTTAATTTTTATATTCCATTTTGTTTCATTTTGCACAAATTTCGAAAATATATCTTTTCTTCAGGCGTATAACAATACTTACATTACATAATGCAACACCTATTATTGTATTAGTACAAATATTTCTCATTTTTTTCCTAGTACAAAAATGAATTAATGTATCCATGGCAACGAATTCAAAATCTAAGTTATGACTTGTCATAAACTGTCATTTTAAAAGTTGACGTCGCGCGTCGAGCCGTTTTTTTAATTTAAAAGCGAAAATGTCTGAAGAAATGCAGTACGTACCACCTGAAATACTTGAAATTGCAGATTCACCTATGACATGTTTCATTGATAAATAAAATGGTTAGTATTACATATATTTTTTTTTTACTAACCTTGAACGCATTTGACCTGATGTCATTTTTCAAAATTAAAGTTTTGATATTTTTTATTTTAACGCTTGAAGAAAAAATAGTACATGTCACTCGAAGTAGAAGGCTGATTATGTGTTTCGCCCAGTTTGCTGCCTCGGCTTGCGCCTCGGCTGAGCAAACTTCTGGGCTCAACAATAATGGTCGCCTTCTACTCCTTGTAACATAATATACTATAATACGAACAAAATGTTGTACCTACAATTTACTGTAGATAGTGAAATAAAGTTTGGAATTAGAAAGTTCTCGTTTTTAAACAATAATTGAAGAGTGCAACTTCGAAATATTCTACGAGTCAATTTTGTACAAAATATTTTACCGTTAAATAAGTTTACGTGTCACAAATTGTTTTATAAATGGTCTAAATCCCAGGGGTCATACGACTACCTCAGATTCTGAATAAAAGTTCGGTGTTATAAGTACATAATTCAGTATTGTCATTGTGTACAGAATAACAAAGGGGCACATGAGCAGGTTTTGAGACTTTATTATTGTATTCTTTTGCCAGTGGCTTCAGGATTGTCTTCAATTAGGGTTATGCAACCAAATTACAAATACCTTCCCGTAGCCCTAAAATTGAAGACAATCCTGAGGCTATTGGCAAAAGAATACAATACTAAAATCTAGGGTAATTTTCTATATTACGGAACGTCCGATTTTTGAAATTTTTTTAGTTTTAACATACGTAGTTTTGCCTCCTGAACAAAAAATTCTAATAAAAAAATCGGCGGTCGGCAACGGTGTTCGAGATATTTGGCCCCAAAGTCTCTGAAAGTCGTATTTTTCCACTGCCATAATCACTTATTTTCACCAAATTTCTCACTTTATGCTTATGAATACCTTTAATACAGACTTATTTAAACACTTTTAAATAGTTTCAACATATTTATTACATCAATAACTATTTTTTGAACCTTATAAAAGCCATGAAAACATAACCTAAAATTTCAAACATTACGATAGTGGATAGTGGATCTATGTTATGCATAAACTAATGTTCCTTCTTTAACATAAAAAGATACTGCACCCGCCCGCCCCCGGGCGGGCGGGTGCAATATATTTTTATCGTTTTATCTCAAAGAAGGAACATATTAGTTTTATGCGTATTCTAGATTTCAAACATTACAAGTTCCGCGAATAAAACGAATATGTTCCTTCTTTGATATAAAAATATACTGCACCCGCCCGCCCGGGGCGGGCGGGTGCAGTATATTTTTATATCAAAGAAGGAATATATTCGTTTTATACCATACCCTAGATCTTACGGCACTATCATAACCTCGGATGATCTTAGTGTTGTTTGAAATTTTAGGTTATGTTTGGATGGCTTTTATAAGAAGGTTCAGAAAATACCTAGTTATTGATGGAATAAATATGTTGAAACTATTTAATAATGTTTAAATAAGTCTGTATTAGAGGTGTTCATAAGCATAAAGTGAGAAATTTGGCGAAAATAAGTGATTATGGCAGTGGAAAAATACGACTTTCAGAGACTTTGGGGCCAAATATCTCGAAAACCGTTGCCGACCGCCGATTTTTTTATTAGAATTTTTTGTTCAGGAGGCAAAACTACGTATGTTAAAACTAAAAAAATTTCAAAAATCGGACGTTCCGTAATATAGAAAATTACCAAATCTAGAAACTTGCTCGGTTGTGCCTCTTATTAGTATTATTATTATTAATTACTATATATTGTCAGTCATAGTCATTACTTACGGTAGGTAACAAACTACAGATTAAGTGTACTTTAATTGTTTAACTTACCAGCTTTATAATATCCCAAAACTCCACCTGCAGCAACAGCACCAGCGTATATAAATCCAGGAATATCCACAGGCATTTTAATAGGGATTTTATTAAAACAAGAGGATAATATTTGAATAATTCAAGTCGTCAACTCGTGAATCGTGACTTGCACGTATTATGTAGTTATCTATTGCTAATAGACTATTTACTACCCTGGCAAGCACAGATACACTTTTGATACTAAAATACTCAAGACTCAAGTGACTACTTACTCACTCAATCAATTACTAAACACTCGATACTCGATTTTCGAATGACATTTGACATTTGGTTCATTTGGACCATTTACCGTTCTTGCATTTGGACAAGCTGACTTTTGACAGCAATGACTGTCAAAAATGTCAAAATACATCATTTAAAACTTATATCCAAAATACTTACTTTTTGTCTTTTTGATAGTTTTCTTGTAGCACAATGCACTGCACAAATTACATGGAAGCATATGAAATAAAATAAAATACAATATAAACCGAGACCCGGAATGCACTACAAAACAATAATTTCAATTTTCAATTTAATCAAGCCACAGAAGGCAGTGTCAAAATACATCATAATTATTATAAAAAAAACTTACATATTTATTCAAAATTCGGCAGTTTTCTTGTAACACAAACAAGGCACTGCACAAAACTACATGGAGATCGAGGGAAGAATTGATATGAATGATATGAGATAAAACAAAACACAATAAACCGGAAACCCCGGTGGACCCAGAAAGCACTATAGCCACAGAACATATATGATATTAGCATTGCTTTCTTTAACTGCTCCATGGTTCGACGCCAACTGGTGGTGTATTGGTGAACTTACCACTTCTATTAAGTAAGTTCTGTGGGTAAGTATTTTTACTGATGATATGATTGTTATATGTAAAGGTCATTGTGTAGAATAAGGCCTTCTATGCTAGCAAAAAAATAAAAATACTCACATTTCACATGAAACATCCGTAACAATTTGCCACCTATTATATGTTGTGCAAATGTTGTATAACCCCACAAAAAATTCATAAAGTTTCACCCTTCACTGTTCACATTGTGAATTACAGTGTGATTTTAACAACATTAAAGGAGGGAACATTAACAATCATTACCTTAGCATTATCACAACCAATGTAAGTACCTTTTCACGTAGCTGCATGTTGTACATTTAACACCCCCTCACTTTCCAACCCAAACAAACAAAAATATACCAAATCGCATAGGGCAACAACAGAGCATGTTCCCTTGCCCTTCTCGCATAAAAACAAACCACCATACAAATCTACTACAAAACAGTTCCACTCCTACACCATTTCAACCCATCCCACACCCCGCTGGGCACCATGACCTTGAACAATTGGATTTGCGAATAATATTTCAGTTCTACAAGTATAAAGTGAAAATAAAAAACCCAAATTTGCTTTTGTCAGCCGTCTCCTCTCACGTTGTTTACCCCACCCAGCACCGCTTTTCGCTCCACGGTCCCGTAAGTTTGTGGGGTTACTATTTATTTGCGCAACATTTCGATATACACAAATTACTTCTAATACTACTACATGGACCAATCAAAAAAACGTAAAAAAATCAAAAGGACCTATCCTACACATTTACCTATACTTCAAATCACGAGAGATGACCGTTACGTCACAAATTAATTTCTAATTTTCAACGTCCGCTTCAAGCGTTCCTTGTTTACAAAATAGTAAATCGAGAGACACAGGGAAAGGGAGTTCATTATATGTGACTGTTAATATCTCCAACTGACATTGTTGATAACTAACGCAGTATTGATTTGATTATTACGAATTATAATGATGACGTAACGGTCTTCTTTCGTGATTTGAACTATATGTAAATGTCTTTGCAATACTAGAAAATTGCTAAATTGCATATGTACTTTTAAAACGCATTTAGGAAAGTTCGGCTAACACTTCTACACTCCTTCAACTCTTCTCTCCAATTCGACTTTTATCCCAGTCAAAAGTAGAGTGGAAGTTGGAATGAAATGAATTAAAGGGGCGAGTAACCCGAACACAGCTACTTTTTAATTACAAATTACAGTCGAGGTTGCAGTTATGGCACATGTAAACAATATACAGGGTGTCCGGGAATAACGTTCATATATTTCATGGGGCGATTCCTCAAATCAAAATATGAAAAAAAGTTCACGTCAACGTGGGTCCGGAAATGCCTACTGAGGGAGCTACAGCCCCTTGAAGTTGGGCCCCAAAAATGAAATTTGATCTTTTGTTTTCGTGTAATGGCCCAAACGACTTGTCATACTCGAAAACCTTTGAGTAAAGCACATTTTTAGAATGGCCAAAAGACTTATCATACTCGAAAACCTTCGAGTAGGTACTCGTAGGTAGTTAATAGGGGGGAGGGCTTCATTTTAAATAGGTAACCCCAAATTATTGGTCACGACTGTTAATGGACTTTCGTGAAATTAATAAGATCCTACTAAGGTGTTTACACTAAAAAGTACTCTTGACAGAACTTTGTAGGGGCTACCGTTTTCGATAAAAACACGTCTTTGTGATATACGCGTGGCGGGACGCTCAAATTTGCTTTAATATAAAACAAAGTAGGCATCTATCAAACTTGACAACTACTGAACAGGGAAATAAAAGAACAAATTGCAATTTTGGGGCCCAACTTGAAGCTCCCTCAATAGACATTTCCGGAGCCATGTTGACATGAACTATTCTTCGTAGGTATTTTAAGCTGAGGAATCACCCCCTGAAATGAATTGAATTTTAATAAACAAACTCCCAAAACACCATTGTAATGTTAATCATCAATTACAATTAATATTAGTTGTTACATCACGTATAAATATTTTACGAATTGACATTCCATTTCAATTAATTTGAAAACACCTCGAGAAAAGTATTCTTAATTATGACGCAAACAGTATTAGTATCTTATTTCTAATTTCCTTAAGGATATTATAATAGGCAATACAATAATTGAGAATCGACCTCAAGTTAATGTCATATCATGTCTTAACAATTCCATAAGTAGTGATAAGGATATTGCCCCCATGTAATTATCTGTCTTGTTTAATGATCAACGTACGACGTATATATCTATTTCATTACAAGTCGTAAATTCCAGTCTGTAGCTGGCATTAGAATACCTTTGGAGATTTACCCATGAGGTAATATCTATTTTTTTGTAAAATTTCATATTGTTATAGGTTAAGTAGAGTAGCCTTAGGCTAGACTTCGGCTGGTATGTCTTGTAAAATTATATTTACATAGGAATAGCTATACCTATTATAATAATAATAATAAATAAATCGGCTTTATTGAATTGTAATTTACAATTAAATAAAACCGATTTATTTATTATTATTATAGGTATAGTTATTCCTATTAATTTTGTTCGAAGTATTTAGTATTGTCCACAGTAAACGCTTGGAATCAACATTTTTGTGAATTTGTAGAAGTACAATAAGAATCTTATTTTCTATTGTTATGGCATTGACCAAATAACCCTATAAAGAACTCGCCAATGCATTTTATTGTAAAAAACATAATGTTAAAAAATCAATGTTTATACATTAATCGGTGGCATCTGTTTTTAACACAGAGAAAGGTTCATCCACTGGTTCAGAACCAGAATCAGCAATCATTACATCTTTCAATGGCCTATCACGGTTATCAGTTTTACTTGCTTCGATTTTCTTTATGATATCCATTCCTTTGAGAATTTTACCAAAAACAACATGGCGTCCATCTAACCAAGACGTTTGTTTTGTAGTAATAAAGAATTGGGATCCATTTGTATCTTTTCCAGCATTAGCCATCGACAGCCAACCTGCTCCATAATGTTTCAATTTAAAGTTTTCATCCTCGAAGCGCTCACCATAGATGCTACGACCTAAAAATACGAAACATTTCTATAAGACAATATCAAAATTAAAAAACTCCAATGGCCTCATGGTCATTAAGCATTACGCACCGCATTATAAAGCTACATAATGCCTGTTAATTGTATTAAACGTAATTCACTTCAAAGTTAGTTAGTTTCGTACAAGGAAACATTTAACATAAATATTCCTTGAATCAAAGCCAATTTCTTATTTTAATTGTAAAACAATTTCAAGACAATTTTTTTTTTCTTTTACGTTGTGTTTAATAGATTCACTATAGATTTATTACTCCTATACAGGGTGAATTTGAAACACACTGAATTATTTTAATCAATTATTACATTGGTAAAAAAATAAGAAAGAGGCGCAACTGTCAAGGTTTCGAGATTTTAGTTTTCACCAATAGCTTCATGATTGTCTTCAATTTTAAGGGCTATACAGCCACATTACAAGTACCTTCCCATAGCACTAAAAATTGATGACAATCATGAAGTTATTGGCAAAAAAATACAACACTAAAATCTCGAAACCTTGACAGTTGCGCCTCTTTATTATTTTTTACTCAATGATTATTAGGATCATCGTTCTCCCAGGGAGCTACCCGATGGACCACATTAGTGTGGAGTTACATAATTATGCAACCGTACGTACTACTATCATGACAGACGGGTTGCGTCACACTGGAAAGTGACCCTTAATGCATAATGTACTATCGCGGCCGAAAAAAGTAATCGACTGATTTTCCCGTTGTAACTATGGTTCTATTCTAAAAAATGTAACCTTTCCTTTGCATTGGAAAAGAGATAATTTTACACTTATTTCGGTATTAAGTTGAAAAAATACAAAATCATCAAAACTATGTCCAACTATGATATAGTAGATTGTGAAGATTTTGCATATTCATAATAAAAATATATATTACCTCCTGTACCATCTCCTTTCGTAAAGTCACCACCTTGAATCATAAAATCTTTTATGACCCTATGAAACTTGCTACCTTTGTAACCTCCAGTCGGTTTCTCAGCCAATTCCTTGAAGTTTCTAACAGTTTTTGGTACGGTTTTTCCAAATAATCCAATAACAACGCGGCCAACTGCTTCGTCACCGATTGTAATATCAAACCAAACCTAAAAATGGAACTTTAATAAAATATGCTAAAATTGAGATTTTCTAAACATATAACTACCTTATCAGTTACTTTAGGACCTTTTTTACTGCCATCCTCACAGCTAACAACGACCGAAAGGATTACAACCGCAAAACCAATAAATAACACGTTCATGTTTCCGGCACTCAACTTCTTTCTTCTTAAAACTTCTTTGTCTGCCAAATACCCAATAAAATCCCGTTATTCTTGACGTTGACCGTCCTATAAAAATTATCAATATAAATTGTATGTACACGACAATTCAATTCACAAATATGTACAAATCCTACGTCACAAATATTAGTAAAATAATAATTTCAAATAACAGATAATTTGTAAAAAACGAGATAACTAACCAATTTACTTGGTAAGAATACTGCCTTCGGGTCGGACTTCCAGAAAGTCTGCACGGTCTGCACTCTGCACCACAGAACGTCTGCACAGAACACAGAACACTTTTCTGGCTGACCAACACAGAATAGCCGACCAATTACATTGAACGGAACGGAGATGGAAGGAGCGACCTACGAGCAAATAGACTACTTGCTCGTAGGGAGCGACACACTACAGAATATCGTGGATTATCGGAATATCTAAATAAACGAGCGACAAACTCAAGACAAGAGAGTCGAGATTTCCCTTCTATGGGTGACATGCAGCACAGAACTTGCCTCAGATGAACAAAAAACATAGATGAATAAAACCAAAGAAACAATTTACCTATACTTTAGTTTGGTTCCAAAGTATACAAATCGCTGGCCAATAAGATTCCGGAACTGCGAGCGAAAAATGAGAGTGCAAGTGCAAGTGACCAATGACATTCCTGAGAAGTGTAAACACAAAATCAACATGATTATGACCTAAATCAACAATGAACTATTATTTATCTACGTATCTTTGTTCAGATCAATTACAAATGTAAATTTGTCATTGGTTCAGATTGATGTTTTCCATTGAGATAGATATATTCTATCTTCTATCTCAATGATGTTTTCACGATCTTACCAGTGGCATAGTACTATGTCACACAAATGAAATTTGGAAACCCGATTGTGGTCTTAGTGGTCTGTGGGTGGAGTGGAGCATAAGAGTTTTAGTAGTTACTCTTATGGAGTGGAGTATTCTATATGTTTTGTGGAGTGGAGTGTACTGTAGCCTGTAGCTGAGTGAAGAGTGAAGCGCTAAGCGCTGCTTCCGTATTATTCCGTATCCGTAATTTCCGTATTAATATTTCTATGCCTAGGAAGCTGACTTACTTATATTTGAGCACTATTTATCTAGTTATTTTATGTCTATATAAAAACATTTGCATTAAACATGTCAAATAGATATAAATTTTAAGTAAAAACCTTGCAAAATGAAAGAAATTTTAAATTTTCGTTTAATTTGAAACGAAAACAAACCACTTCAAGAGTTTCCCTCTTAGTTTCAAATAAACGGTTGGTACAAATGTTATTTTTAACTATATAATTATGTTTTAAGTTTTTTAATCTAGGTAAATGTCATTTACCATTTGTAATAACAGTTTTAGGTTATAAACCCAAATTTCATTCGTTTTGAATAATAATATATACTTCACACCCTCGTGCATTTTAATTATTTAGGGTAGGTATGCAACATTTTTTTTAAACATATTACTATCATCGTGGTTACGTTTAATTTGAAGGTGAATCGTCAAGACAAAATGTCGAATACCTTTATTGATAAGGAAATAGCCTCAGAAATGATCAATGGGAATGATAAAATAATAGAAAATGGTAAAAAAGATATAGCTGTAGATGATGAAATTGAAAAAAAGGATTCTAGAAATGTCGAAGAAACTAATAATGTAGAAAATAAAAATGATTGGATAGACTTACTTGGTAGTGGAGCCATAATGAAAAAAATTATCAATGAAGGAATAGTCGATACAAGGCCACAGCGCATGGAGAAATGCACTATTAATTATAGTTGCTTATTAGAAGATGAAACAGTAGTAGAGAGTGAAAATAATTTTGAATTATATTTGGGAGAATCAGATGTAAAATGTTTTATAACTAAGATTATAATAAATTTTACTTGTCTTACTTTTAGGTGATACAAGGCCTAGATGTTTCTATAGGTTTAATGAATCTGAACGAAAAATGTAGATTGAGAATTGAGCCAAGACTGGCATTTGGTAAAAAGGGTCTACCTTCTAAAATTCCTGGAGACTCTCCAGTCATTTATGATGTTGAATTGGTGTCTGTAAAACCTGAAGATGACATTGAAATTTTAACAATAGAGCAAAGAAAATGTATTGGGTAAGTGTTTTTTTTTCTTCGTAAAAGCTGTGTCGTGCATGATGGAATTACAATAATGATTTATTCAAGTAATAAAAAACGAGAGCGAGGAAATTGGTGGTATGGCCGTGGTGAAAACAACATTGCAATTCAGTGCTATAGGCGAGCCTTGGATTACCTGGATGAAGTGGAGGGTGGTATCACAGGGCCAGTGTCTGAAAGAGACAAAGAGAATGAAGTAACTGACTCTGATTTACAAAGTCTGCTTGAAGATAGAATTAGCGTTTGCAACAATATGGCAGCTGCACAAATAAAAATGGAAATGTACGATGCCGCACTAAATTCACTACAAATTGTACTTAGATGTCAGCCAAACAATGTCAAGGCACATTATAGAAAAGCTAAGGTATGTCCTTATGTGGTTTTACTATTATAATAACTTGTAGGTGTTTGTTCATGTTTATAGGTATACATAGGAAAAAATGATCTTCTGTTAGCAATGAAATGTCTGCGAAAAGCAAAGGACCTCTCCCCGAATGATAATGAAATTCAAAAAGAAATAAATTCTGTAGCAAAAGTGTTGGAAAAACAAAAAGTTAGTGAACGTGAATTAGCTAGAAGGATGTTTAATGGACCAAAAAGATGTGATTCCAAGACTGCATCCAACAAAGAAGAGAAGAGTAAGGTGAGCAAGGTAACAAGAAATGGTTAACTAAAACGGGTTGGTGTTGAGCACCTCCACTTCATGTTGCATTGTTGCATTATAGCGTTCAACTTCTAGGTAATACTGGAATTGCTGGCCGTTGTTTGTAGATACTTCAAAGATTTCCCCTCAGGTTCAACACCATTTTTGTGGTAAAATTGTGCTTTTTAATTTTCTCTTAAAAACAATACTTTCGTTAGCTTACACAAACAAAAAGAAATTATATCAGAAACCTTGTCTATTGACAAAAATAAAAAAGAAAACCAAGCGTTTATTTTTATTGCAATAATCAGCAAGAACGTGCCGTATTGTTATTCATGTTTTTGAGGGGGCATTTAATTTTTTGTGAAAGAGATATCACCTTTATCTAGGACAAAAACAAAAAGACAGCCAAGTTTACATTTTGTAATGTTTTTTAGGAGGATTGTATTATCTATGCAGATTTAACCGTAGTTAATTCGTTTATATAGAATTAGAAATATATTAAACTTCACATAAATGGATTTTTTTCTTTAATAAGTGATTTTCTTTTCAGGTAGGTCTGTGGGCAACTTTAGGGGCAACAGTGGCTGTCGGTGTAGCAGGAATAGTGGCATATCGTTTCAAATATACATGAAACAGAATAGTTTTAAATTTGCCATTGCATTTATTTCAGTTTTTAAAAAAATGGGAAATGTTATGTTATTAGTTTTTCTTGTATTAAAAGTTTTTGTAACACAATTATTTTATTACACAGTGTGTACGTTATTATGTGGATTTAAGATATACATTATTTGTTACAGTTTTTATTAAATATTAAACAATACACGTTTTTAATTATTAATATGAATACAATCCCAATCAAGAATTGACGTACCTATATTCCTGTAATTTTTCAGCATTTGGAGATACCTATTCGTTCATTTATTTCATCCCGTCCGGAAAGTACAACATTACAATATTCATATGCGGTCGGAAAATGAGACATTACGGTATCAGAGCCGGAAACCACCGGAAATTTATTACGAACCAATCGCAAACTGTTATTATACCTTTTGACAGTTGTTTGACATTTAAAAATCAACCGCAGATTAAAAAATAATGGCAAATGACATAAGAAAATAACCAAGTGTCAAATTATACAAATATACTAATATTCAAAAAATGACGGGATGAAATAAAATATCATTCGACACACGTCCGTAAGGTGTTGTTCCAGCCTCGTTTAGATATTCTTGACTCGGCTCCTGACGTCGCCTCGTCCATAATATCTACTCGACTGTAACAAGTCACCTTCCGGACTTATGACGAAAATTACTATTTCAGATTGTTTTTTTAGAAACCCCTTTCTTTCAATTCTGTATGAGATGTAATAAAAATGCATGATGACTTCACGCCCCGTCGTATTGTGTGTTGCAGTACGCTCTGCAACTTAGCACTGGGAGATAGGCAGCCCACTATACATGTTTCTCAAGTTTACCGTCTTTCTTTTTTGCGAAGATTTTTATTGCGGTTTTTTGGATTATAGCACAAACCGTGTGGCTTTTCTTTCACTCACTGGTTGAATACCCCTCCAACCTGAGATCTCAGCTGAACGTCTTTGGCTCAAGTCAGGGTATTTCTTTTAGAACATAATAAGTTTTGTATTATTTTTGTTCCTGTGCAAGTTATTATTATTGTGAATACACATACACCCACGCGACACGGTAGCTGAATGGGTATATATAAAAAAATATGTACTTGGTTGCAAAGATTGATGGTTCAAATAAATAAATAAATACACCACATGTAATTATTACGACCCCCTTTATCCCAGAAGGCTCTAGAAGAGCCTTGTGCGGGAGGGGGCTGCACATTTAAAGGCAAGGGACACTCATCCAATATCCGTGTATAATGGAAAAATCCCTCTCATAGTATTTTCCATTGTCACGACCGGGAATCGAACCCGGGACTTTTGGGTGAGTGGCAGGTACGCTACGATCTCGACCATCAGTCATATAACCGAGAACAAATTAAAAACGTATTTGTGATTTGCTTTAGACTTGGATGGAGCGGGAACTGTCGATGTCCCAGATGTGGTTCGGGCTCCACAATAAACAGTGGGGCCCCGTCTCTTTATACCAGATAAAGTTCTAGGACTTTTTCTGGGGTTACTTCGGTAACTTGAGAGGTGGTTAGGAAAATATTTTTTAATAAAAAAGAACATCTATGGTAGAATGAAGCATTCGGGGATAAAGGCAACTAAGCGATAGGGTAAGTAAAAAAAAAACAAGAAATTAGAGATATAGCTTTATATTCGATCTAAATATATATATGTATATATATATATATATACAACACAAATATAAAATTACATTTATGAAATTAAGTCACAAAGTAGAAACGTTTTAAACTATGATAAGTACATAACAATTATATACAAAGAAACCAGAAAAAACCTATATGTGAATTAAGAACCGCATCTTGGATTAGTTACGTACTTGACGTACTTCTATATCATTTTGTCATTTATGGAGTACCAATCGAAGACATGCAATTTTAGAATCATAGCTATACGATTAGGTTTTTTCTGATTACTCTCTATAACAAATAAATAAATTTGTGCTAAACATTTTTGGCACATTGGTCTTTTAAAACAATGAAAAAAACAGTATTACACATTTTTTTTATGAAAACTTGTGCATATTAGTAAAATGGTAATGATATGCGAAATAGTGATTGGTGGATACATCCATAAACGTATCAGATTTTCGTTAATAAAGTAAGAAGGTGCAAAAAGATTGCAATTTATTTCATAGACAGAAAAAGCTTAATTTGTCAAAACTTTTACAATTTAAATATTTTCCTATTTTTCTCCATTCCCACGTTTTTGGGTAGATGGATATGAATGTTATTGTTTTTTAATAACATCGAATTAATACCAATTCGTTGATTAATAATATATTATATTCGAAAAAATCAACAAACAATCAACTGCAGTGGTATATAGAGTGGGCCAAAAGTTCGTAGGTGATTTTAAAAATTAATAACTTTTGTTTTGCTAAATTTTTTTTTTTTTTTTATTCTGAAAAAGTAAGAACATAGTACATATATTTTATCAGAAAATTTCTAGCACCTACCCACTCGAACACAGCATTACGCAGTTCTTATTTTCTTTCGATATGCTACGAATAAACGAAATTAAAGATTTCTTTATTACAATCTCCAAAAGGATAAACATAATGCTACATTGGTACACAGTCACAACATACAAACCAGGATAGTAACAAAGTAGCGCTGTTACATCTGAGTTTTTTTCTGTGCCGTGCAGACGCGATGAAAAAATCTCAAAACTAGGAGGTACATCACAAATATTTATGACTTATGGAAACAAGTTTATAATCTTTGATTTAAAGCTTTGATTACATGATTGTTTACATGCAATATTAAATCTTTCGCTATGCAAGAATGCAATGGGATGTTCCCACGCTAGATATATTTTTAGTGTCACGCTTATTTGGAGCAGTTTTACTTAAACCCATCATTTACAAATAGTACGTTTTAAAATTCAGTATCTAAATAATTAGAGGTATAGGAGAAAGTATGAGTATGAGTATGAACAGAAGTCACCCTATCATTTTTATTTAGTTATACCTCTAATAATTTTACGTGGAGTAAGTACAATATTAATTTCTTAACGAACATTTCACAAATCCATGTTTGGCGTTACATTAGGAATACTAGCAGTTAAAGTTCTACCCAACAATAAGTTTACATAACTCAAACATCTCCAATCGCAACCTTTTTACTACTTCAATAAATATATAAGTAAATGCATAATACATTATATCACTTAAGCAAAACGAATAGGTTTTTCTTAAAACATCACATATTTTTTTAATAATTTTTCTGCAATAAACAATTCTAATGCTGATTACGAAACTTTTATATCCCTAAATATGTATCTTGCTGATTAGTCTCAATATAAAAGCTAAGTTTACGTCACAAAATTAATAGTGGATTCTATACCATTACGAACAATCAAATCTGAAAGAAGTAATTTTATTTAGGGCTACACAGCCAAATTTCTGAATTTGATCGATCGCGGCTGTATTCAAAATGGTAGAAAGATTTTATCTCCAGATTATTGTCTTGGTTTTCAATTTTGCATAACCAGAAAATATGTAGAATTATACAGCATGTTTCGTTTTCGTTGAATCGGGCATCAAATTCATTATTTTAAACGGAACACCCTATATTTTTTCCTTTATAAAGCTACCCACCTAATTATATTCATAACTCTATTAATTAAGGTGGTAGGCACTTCAAATAAACCGTTTACGAAATACGAGAAGTTTATTGGAAAAAAGTTAGGTTTACAGATAACTTTGTGAGTAGCTCTGATTTCACACACAAGAGTGTTTTGAAAATTTTGCTTAATATTATGTGTTAGACATATTAAGGGCTGGTAGAGTAGAAACATTATTCACATTAATCTTATACAGAGTGTTGAAAAAATAGAGTTTATTTTTTCGTTAATAAAAAAATGCCCTAATTCAATTTTTTCAAATGGAACGCCCTATTTTCAGTTCTGTCATCTAATTAAGCGTTAAATTACCTTTCCATTGATATATCAAAGTAGATATTTTATTCACAATCATATATGTAATGCTTCAATTGCCAGCTTATAAAAAGTTGGGAGGCAGGCATTTGTTCACTCTTCTTTTCCAGCTAGCCAGCTAGCCGGTAAAGTAGCTTTACCGGCTAGAAATGTCACTTTTCCGGCAAGTCACACTTTGCGGCAGCAAATCTTCTGGTTGTCTTTTGTGCAGCAGCTTTAAAATTTGGTGAAGTACACTCTCTAAGTCACAAATGATCAGAATCAAACATTTTGTTGTAGAAGTTTGAGCGAATTTAACTGAAATTATTGATAATAAATACTTGTGGAAATAACCTAAGTTATTTGATAGAAGAACCTTAATGCTCGTTACCTAGCAACGCTCAACTTTTATCACTGCAGCCTACCTACTTATTTTGCATAATTTCCTAATTCTCATTCACTATCTACTCAATTAAATAAAAAAATTGTATGCTGATATTACGTTATTATACAATGATTGTGAATAAAATAGTATACATACCTCGCTGGTCGTTTTCATTACAGCCTCGCGTTTACATCTGACCTCGGCGCTACGCGCCTCTGTCAGATGTCAACCCTCGGCTGTAATGAAGCACCTCCCAGCTTGGTATGTAATGTACTATATCTGTTGGGGTTGCACAGATATTAACGTTAATTGTCTGCCCCTGACTAAATTTGCAGCAGTAGGTACAAAAAGTTTTTCATAACTTATTAAACTTTTTTACTTAGAATTGTTGGACTTAAAGGAATTACCATCCTGTACAGGGTTATCCAACGAAAAGGCCCACCCTTATATTTTCTTTATTTTTCGAGTTAGGAAAAAATGTTTCAAATAAAAGTTGTAGTGAATCAAATGAACTCATTTAAAACCCCTGCAGAATATACAGGGTGTTCCATAAAAGCGGGACAAACCTGACTTACATTTTTTTAAATGGAACACCCTATATTTTTTTACATTTTTCAAATCTGTGTTTTTTTGTGATTTCAAATATATACAGGGTGATTCATTGGTAAGTGTACATACTTTACCTGCATATGTAGGTTACTTGGGCGATTCCATATCACCTATGGTTAGTGGGTCAATAATCCTTAATTACCAAGATACAGGGTGTTTTATTGATTTTGCGTATTTTTGTCTTGGACCATAACTTTTGAACCACTAGGTATAATAAAGTAAAATTTGGTATGTATGTTTTACTTAATCAGCCATATCGACTTCTCAATTTAGCAGAATCAAAATACAGGGCCGGACAGAAAAAAATAGCCGAATTGTTAAATCTCAAAAACAACACCCTGTATCGAAAGTTTTAAAAATATGTTTTAAGATTCGGAAAGAGCATAGAAAAATAAGGCAAATAAAGTACATTCTCAAATTGCGCGTCTCTTTTTTCTATTTATTTTCTATGATAAAAGGAAATTTTACAAAACTAAGAACCGACTATCGCATACAATTTGTAGTCTATTATAGAGAAAAAACACTATTTTGTATGAGATAGTTGGTTTTTAGTCTTGTAAAATTTACTTTTATCAAAGAAAATAAATAGAAAAAAAAAGAGACGCGCAATTTGAAAATGTACTTTATTTGCCTTATTTTTCTATGCTCTTTCCGAATTTTAAAACATATTTTTAAAACTTTCGATACAGGGTGTTGTTTTTGAGAGTTAACAATTCGGCTATTTTTTTCTGTCCGGTCCTGTATTTTGATTCTGCTAAATTGAGAAATCGATATGGCTGATTGAGTAAAACATACATACCAAATTTTATTTTATTATACCTAGTGGTTCTAAAGATATGGCCCAAGACAAAAATACGCAAAATCAATAAAACACCCTGTATCTTGGTAATTAAGGATTATTGACCCACTAACCATAGGTGATATGGAATCGCACAAGTAACCTACATATGCAGGTAAAGTATGTACACTTACCAATGAATCACCCTGTATATATATGTTGTATCTTATCTTTTACTGTTTTTTATTTATTGCAAATTTCGTGAACAATATTATTTATACCACCAGCATCTGCATGCGTATCAATCGGGTTAGCCATGGATGAAAAGTTTGCTTTTTGAATTTATTCAATTATTCTGTAAGACAAAAGTATCAAATTAATTGTTTTTCATCCATGGCTAACTGATTGATACGCATGCAGATGCTGGTGTTATAAATAATATTGTTCACGAAATTTGCAATAAATAAAAAACAGAAAAAGATAAAATACAACATATATATATATATTTGAAATCACAAAAAAACACAGATTTGAAAATGTAAAAAAATATAGGGTGTTCCATTTAAAAAAATGTAATTTAGGTTTGTCCCGCTTTTATGGAACACCCTGTATATTCTTTGCAGGGGTTTTAAATGAGTTCATTTGATTCACTACAACTTTTATTTGAAACATTTTTTCCTAATTCGAAAAATAAAGAAAATATAAGGGTGGGCCTTTTCGTTGGATAACCCTGTACAATTCTACATATTTTCGGGTTATGCAGAATCGAAAGCCAAGGAAATAATCTGCGGGAAAAATTCAGAACTTTGATGCACCCTGCATAACAGTACATGGAAAATTACAAATTTGGATTATTTCACAATATCAACGTTAGATCTGCTTATTCACGCATTCTTTCAAATGCTCATTAGTATCACTCTTTTCTGAATAGACTAGTGGGAATTTAAGGCATTTTCAGCACAAAAATATAATTTGCTACCTAAAGTGGAGACGGTTCTCTGATACCTTCACTGTGCATCGTTTTCCCTGTCATTTTTAGAAGCGCTTTGCTTTCCGCATTGCCATCCAACACACTCATCCCAACTCGTTCTCCTTTTTCTTGGGGTGTGGGAGGTGGACTACCTAACCCCCAAACTTCGAGATGTCTAAAGGAAAACTCCTTAGAATGGGACATCTGTTGGTAACCTGAATATGTTGTACATGATTCGCTGGTATGGCCTTTTCCATATTCACAGTCCAGCCAAATTCCACAGTACCCGTGCTGTCCACCCATTGACTGAAAATTAAATTTTCAATAGAACTATATAATAGAGATCAACAACAGGAATTTTAGTAGAGACTTTTGTGTGCTCTTTAAATAAACAATCTTAGTATAACTGTGGCCTCAATTCTACACTGAATACTTTTTCCTACAGGGTGGGAACAAATTGATATATTGACAATTCTGCAAATATTTTAATATTCTAATAAAGAGAAAGATTTTCATAATCGATTTTCAATCGAAAGCCAATCGAAAATTGGTTCCATTTTTTAAGTTATTGCCTAAAATTTCTGTTTCAGTTGTTGAACAGTTTACGCTAATAATAAAGATAAATGTGCAAGTAAACCCAAAAGGAGTTGAGTATCAAGAACTTTGATGTTATATCGGAAATAACAAACTACGTATATTGATGTTAAAAACATATTAGTTCAATTAATGATGAATAAACCGGTTAGGTTAGGTTAATTATTAATCCCTTGAGAATAGTTAGTCATCTTACATTGTAGAGTGCCACCATGTAAGTGATATGAAGTGTGCCCTACTGGCCGAATGTAATTATTTTCTTTTTCTGACCGAATAACAGTAAGTGTATGAACATTAAACTTCCATTTGGCCAAATATTGAATTTGAGGCCAAAAAACGTATTTTGTTCTTGGTGGGTTACGTTCATCCACCGCGGCCCTAATCACATGGAAAAGCCATAAAAAAATAGGGGGGGGGGGGGTCAAATACGCCCACCGGATAATATTTGTGTTTAATGTGTTTTTTTAGTCACATAATGCTAATTTGAATGTTTGAAGCTTATTTTTTGTTTGTGTTTTAGTTCTAATAAATATAATATAAAATAAATACCTATAACATTTTTCTACCTGATCCGTGGTGGGTTACATAAACCCACCAAATCAAAGGCCAGCACCGGTAGTATTTTGCTAAAACAATTGGAAATACCTTGCCATGCATTTCATATCGCAGCGGTGGGTTAATATGGCACACCACGGCCACAAGAAAATTGAGGTCTGGTGGTTCAGGTCTGCCCACCACGGCCTTTTGAGAAAATTTTCTTCTACGGTTTTAGTGGGTCGCTTATACCCCCCATGGCACTCTACGTGTTAACAGAAAAAAAATTTTACATATACATACCAAACCATTTGGCATAGTTTGCTGATGTAGATTGAGGTACTGGAAATGTTGATTATACCCTGTCGATGGGAAGACCCTCATTCGAGGTGCTAATGTAAACAAAAAGCTACTGTCATCTCCAAAATATTTTGGCCCCAATTCCCAATTTGCTGGTGCAAAGCCTCCAAACATATAACCATTTCGATCCTCGACTACCAACACCGATGGACCCTGATTTACTATTCTTCCTAAAATGTCATAATAATTCACACATACTACATAATAATTCAAATAGTAAGTGAGGGAAGGTGTGTTTTTACTTAGCTCCCTTTAAAGTTAATATTCGGAAGGTTTAACAGTTTAATTAAATAACTCATCTTATATTGGATTTTTGCGCACATCATTGCCTTCAGGATTATACTGTGCTTTCAGATTTCCTAGCTACATCGAGATACAGCGAAAATTAAAATAAAGGTTTGTAGTCATTTTAAATTGAGTGAGTTCGAATCAATTTAAAGTTAACAAAGGAAGGATCGAGTTACCCATATATCGATATATTGTTTTATTTACATCGATTTACCGAATTTTCGATTTATAGACAATATTGATAAATTTCGAATATTGATTTTTCAATATCTGAGTATCTGAGCGAATTTTTGTCACTTGCTTTGTCAGTGCAATATTATCTTTTTATGATAAAATTATTGAATATTTTGAAAAAAAGCAGTACCCAGTAGGGGTTTTCTGTGATCTGATTCGAGCTTTTGATTGTGTAAATCACAACTTACTTATTGACAAGCTAGAAAAGTATGGAATACGTGGTATCCCCTTAAAGTGGTGCGCGTCTTATCTTAATAACCGAAAACAGTGTGTCAAAATTACCTCTTGCATAAATGGTACAAATAAAAAATGCCGATCAACAATCTTAGAATCCAACATAGGAGTACCACAAGGTTCTATATTGGGACCTGTTTTATTTATTATATTTACAAACGATTTACCTTACCATATTCGAGATGCAGATGTCACAATGTATGCGGATGATAATAATTTTTTAATAAACGGAAAAGGTGAAATAGACACATACCAAAAAGCAAATGCAGCCCTAAATGAAGCATTTACATGGTATTCTGGAAATAGTCTACTTTTTAACTTATCTAAAACAAACTTTGTAAATTTTCACCCTTATCAAAAACACATTGATCAGGTGCATAATATTCAAGTAAATAATGAAATTATTGACAAAAATAACAGTAAAATTTCTAGGAGTACACATTGAAGAAGACTTAAGTTGGCATGAACACTGTTCTAAATTAGTTTCTACACTCGGAACAAAATTTTACTTATTTCAAAATTTAAAAGATTATCTTGAACAATCTTACTTGTAGAGATGGGTTCCCAATAAAAGAAAATTTGTGTAGACTAACCTATTAATGTGGAAAAGGATTCACCATGTATCTCTGAGCTGAAAAGAAATCTCCACTCCAACTGATATTGTTGCGGGAGATTAGCGTTGATAAAGACAATCTGGTTAAGATCTATTATGCTGGGATAGGATGGAATCAAGTCGAGGCCTCGGCAGAACGGGACCAGGCTCCGGTCTTTTTCTCTCTCGCCAGCTGCCTGCTCCTCACCAGAAACAGATGTCACTAAAAATTGATAAAACGTGTACAATATATCCTCAAATAAAAAACATATTCTTAAACACAGTTAGAATTGACCGTCTTGTTTGTTCAACATACTTTAAATATCTATGTTTACAAGTTTCATAAATCCGAGCCGTTCAGTTTAAGTTCAATTTTATCGTCTGGGTTGCCTTAGTAATATAATTTATTTTCCGATGATTGAATAACTGTTATTCCTATGTTTTTAAAAACTCGCCAGGCGAGTTATGTAATTTCTATTGGACAGGCTATTCTATTGGACGGGCTCCAGTCATGAAGTTAAAGGAGACTAGTGTAAACAAAAATTCACGCCGTGACTTTTGACGAATATAACTCAACGCTATGTGTTTATGGATACTATTAATTGTTCAAAACCAGTTGATTAATTAATATATAACCTAATATGAGTAGATAAAAAAGAATTATACAACACCTGTTTTTTCACTGGCTATTACTCCTTTTTCTTTATGGGAAATATTAAAGAGGTACATGGAGACGAAAAGTAGTAATTGACCAAGAACAGTAGAACCCTGAAGCCACACTTCTAAAGCTCTTCTTGTAATAGTTTCATCTGTCGCAAGGTCATGTGTGAGGCTTTCTGCAAACCGTTGTATATTTTGCGATGAAGTGAAACAACCTCGGGAAAACCAAGACTTGAATTGTTTCGTGTTACTCAATTTTTGGATTTTCATGTATGATGCAACTATACTCTCTACATACTAAAATAAAAAAATAGTATTCACTACAATTTTTAAAAGGGCAACTAATATGTCATAATATATTAATTAAATGACCTTCATACTTGCTCAATCTTCATAAATAAATCAAAACTGAAAAAAATATACCGTGCTTTCAGATTTCCTAGCTATATCGAGATACAGCGATCGTGTGTGTTCGGAGTAGAGGGGGGATCGTGGCCTGTGGTAAATTCACGTTCATCGATTACGCCTTGCATGTAGGGAATGGTGTATCATATTTTTAATGTCGAAATGCTGGGTGTCTCACCGGGAACGGAATCGATCGATATAGGGAAAAGTTTGCAACAAATTATTTTGGAAATATTGGGAATTTCAAATTCAGTGTGGCCAATCCAACAAAAATAATTACAATTGCTTATTGTAAATAGAGCACCCTGTATATTTTAGATTTTTCGAAATGAGCATAAAATTCGGAGATGAAAACATGTAGCATAGGCTCCGGCCGCTATAAGAACAAGCCACCAACGTCATCAAAGAATATCTGCGCGGTCGTCCTTCGAAGTCCCGCCCTCTAGCATAAGAGTATCATCATAATATTTTTAAAATCTGTTATTCGCAGCGTTGAATTTGATAAATGCACGTCACTACTTACTTTGCAGAAGCATGGTATCGCCAAAGCTAGCGCAGCCGTTGCAACGCCCCTGGCTTGTTCTTATAGCGGCCGGACTCTACCCTGTACATAAACCCTGCAGTTTCGAAGATATTTTTTTAGTTAGCTAATTGTACTAAATAATTCAAAAATAACATTGAATTTTGGAATGTTTATACCTAAATAGAAACATTGCAAGGCTTTAACTTATTATTAAAAAAATAATAACTGTCCATTAAATATTCCTGAAAGGTTGAGGATGTTAAAAGACAAAGTGAGAGAAGTATCAGTTAACGTTATGTATGTAATTAGTTTTATCTACAATACTTCACAATTTCGTCGATATTGCTGCATATAGAAACACCATGTGATGACCTTCTTCATTACATTTTCTTCATTAGAGTAAAACAGAAAACTATCAAAATATTGATATACACATAATTTGTGGAGATAACGGTTAACGACAGTAAAACAAACAATTTGCTAAAAAAACATTAAATTATGAAATAAAATCACTGGAGGTCCCGACAAACTGGGAGTAGCATTAGCTAATAGCTAAAGTATGCTTGTATAAGAGTTGCTATTAGCATAGATCAAAAAGGGAAAATGTCTATAAGTAATGCGATATCCTAACATGACAATTGCGATTTATTTTAGTTTTTTTTTTTTTTTGACATTGCGACAAGTGTCCTTAAATTCTAACCTACACTACTTTTAGAGTTTACTGTTTTTAATATATTTTTACCTCTTTAACCAAAGTATATGGTATATTTTGATTTTCACTCTCTGACTTTCCTAGTGATGTTAAAAGAACTTTAACTTTCTCATCCACAGTACCCCTAGTACAAAAAACAAACAATTCAGCAAATCTCTCCAAATCCACGGTGCCTTGTTTTTGATCTCCTATACCAAACAGGTAATTGTTCAAGTACTGTAGAAGTCTCGCGTCCATTTGGGAACCCCATAATTTCTGAAATATATTTATCGATCAGATGCAAATAAAAGTGTCTTTCTGTAACAAGTATGAATTGATAGCGATTATATTACTTTGAGGAGCATAATAATTATTTTAGTTGTAGGTAAATTGTAGTTAGATTGAGGGATAAAAAGTTAAATAAATGCTATTTCATGCAAACTGGTAAATAAGTATAAAGAGGCATAATATGTATCCTTATAATTTAATTACAATCTTTTCCAAAACTGCAAAGGATTATTAAGCCCTAAAGTATAACGAGAAATATGCACGAATAATCACTTTCTATTATTATATAAACCTCGATATAAACTGTAAGTGCAGGCATTCATTTTCCACAAAAAATAGTAATATACTTAAGGCAGATACAAATTAAATTAGTAAAATTTTGCAATAAAAATTTGCGAGACTGTAAATTACTTGTCAATTTCCACTTTATTTTATTTTATTACACTACAACTAGTTTCATCCTATTCGGACATTATCAAGTAGTAACAAATTAAATTATTACACAATATCAGTCATGTGTTCATGCAAATTGAAGTCAGATTTGTACATTAACATTTAAGAAACAAAATTACTTACAGTAAGTTCTTCCTCTTTGATTTTTTCTGAATTTTTACTAGCCAATTTAAAAGAGTTACTCACAATGAGTTGTTCATCTTTAGATAAAAATGAACATTTAGCTGCCAATTTTTTGCTACTATTTGCACCCATGATTTTTGGGTATGAAGTTACTATTCACAACAGTTCACAATAAACGCTTCATTCCTATAAGTAAATATTTAACATAGAAAATCAAATCGATACGAACACCAGGTTGCATATCTCGAATCACTATATGATAATAATTAATTACCAGTAGTTTATAGTAAATCCGTGATGTTAGGATTTTATAATGTTTGATAACGATTGATAATCTTCATACCGACGAATCTAATAAATTTATTTATTAATTACACCTTACACCTATATTATTTTTACCACGAGACCAAGGAGGACAGGTAGAAGAATCAATTTGACTTTGACAGAACTCTACTTTGACGTCTTTCTTTTCCGTCTTTGACAGTCAAGGCTGTTTGACAGTTGACACTGACCCACAGAACATAAGGGGTAGTTAACCACCACAGAATAGTAAAGGAGTTGACCAGTCTTGGGCCTTGGCACTGTTGCCTATTATAAAATGTCAGAATTCTACTAATGGTGGTATGTACAGTACAGCAGTATCATTTAACCTACAAAGTTCTAGATCCTAGATCACCTTACACAACTAAAAAAAACCTGATTTCGGGTTACAACGTTCTGTGGTTACAACTGTACCACATTTATATATGACGCGCAGCTTTCCGGACGGGATGAAATAAAATTACAATGGTCATGATGTGGTAATATTTGTTACAAAATATTTTTATCTATGATTTGTTATTTGACGTCACATCTGCAAGAAATTACTTGCCGGAGAACGGAGAACATGACTCGCAGAAAATATTTAAATCCATGATTTGCATTCTTGATCTTGATGTCTGTTCTGTGATTAATTATAGAACTCCTATATATTTTTTTTCATTCAATTTTATTTGGCACAGAATTATGGTATAATGAATGAATGGCGATTGATGAATCAACTTACCTTCTGCTTTTATCGTGACCGTTAAATTAGAGGATGACGTAATGGCAATTATAATTTATAGAAAGAAATCATAGACATATATCCTATGTCTATGAAAGAAATGCTTATTTAAGGTTATGACAAGCAATTTGTGGTAGCATTTCATTTAAGTATTTTGTATAGAAAACATCTAATCAATAAAAATAGTAGTAAAATGGCAAAGTATAATTTGGAAAATGTTGAGAATGTGATCATCAATACCGGAAATATATTGTCAATAAACGATATTACGAAGAAACCAAATCAAAATCCAACTGAAGAGGTAATTATTATATTATAAATATTGTAAATAATTATTTTGTTACTTATGTCTAAAACCGTTTGTATCCACGACTAAGGAATAACTCATCTCCTAAGTAAAGGTAACTTAACGTAACATAATTTATTTGATATTTTAGTTAGTGGAGGCCATAAATATTACAATAAAGGATTTTCAAAATAGTAGTGCCTTAAATCCACAACCAGACCATTTGCTTGTGGTTAATAGAAGAACTGATGACCTGTTAACAAAAATTAATGAACACGAACGCTCTGAACTAAAAATTGGTTTCAAGATATTCCTAAACAACGACGACCAAAAATTGGTGCAAGAAGCTATTGAAAAGAGTGAGTATAATTTTGTTACAATATGACAAATAATTTTTCTAATCCTAAAGAGGGGTGGAATCTTTAGTGCGGCCTGTATCTTTTTGATTTTTTCCCAATTTTTTTCTGCAGAACTACTTAACTTCTTTATTGAAGTTTGGTAGTCATAATCTAAGGTATGGCTTAGGGCTTAGATGTTAATACTATGGTTAATCAATTTATCAATATTTGAGCGTGCAAAAAACGTCATAAGCCATTAAGTGTCTTATTGGTTTAGAATGTTTTGGAGATTTCGACTTCGTCTCGATCTCCAAACATATCCTCAACCAGTAAAGAACACTAACTTACTTAATATACTATTTATTTAATGCATGCATATTTTCAGCTTTTCTTACATTAAAAGTCACGAACATTGATGATGTAATAATAACCTTTAAACAGAAGCAGGCAGAAGACAAAAAAGATGATTTGGATCAGATTCAGAATGTTTGGAAAATACTGGAGGGTTTTGTTCACAATGAAAAAATAAAACACATAGGAATAGCCGACGTTGAGGAAAACACATTCCGAGCCCTATTTGATTGGGCTGAAGTAAAACCAAATATTATTCAAATAAATTTAGCAACATGTTGTGTCGTACCTCCAACACTTCAAACCTTTTGCAAAGAAAACGATTTAAAATTGTTGACCCACAGTGATAATAGTGGTAAGTTTACTCATTCCATTTTATTATTGACACTAAATTACAACATCTACAAACTGACAAATTTACAGTTCACCAATTCGTGCAATAAGACCTGTCTAAGTCGGCGCCATCTTAAAACCGAATCAGTTTTCTCTTCACCTGATTAGTACACTCATCAACTTTTATACTGCATCACCCCAAATTTCTTAATTTAGAACAAAATATTTTATCTTGATATTTTTTGTCAATACTATTATTTGTATCATTATTCTAATTAAAACTTACCTAAGTTCAAATTTATAGGGAATAAAAACCTTTACTTAATTTGTTTTGAGTTTTATTTACTTAAATAAATATTAATTAAAAGTAAACTGACGATTTTTATAATTTCTAAACACGTTTATTTTAGAAAATTTGGGGTGATGCAGTGATTTTTATAATTTCTAAACACGTTTATTTTAGAAAATTTGGGGTGATGCAGTATAAATGTTGTTGAGTGTAGTTGGTTAGTAGGAATATTTGTGTTCATCAGGGTGTGTGAAAATTCTAGTGCTAATGGTATTCCTTAAGGGCGCAACCCTTCGTCCAACATTATATACAAATCATTAGCCTAGTAGCTATGGTCAGAGCGAGGATAGGTGGGCCACCCTGTATATAAATATCCAAATCAAATATTGTTTCTATTAAAGTAATCTATCGTTTTCAAGGTCAAGTGACATGTCTATTTCCAATAATTTTGAGACAAATGAAAATATCAAATATTCCGAAAGTATTGTCGTTGAGTAAAGAAATAATATAAGATTTTAGTATTGTATTTGTTTGCCAATAGCTTCACGATTGTCATCTAGTCAAGTGCTATGGGGAAGGTATTTGTAATTTGGCTGCATAGCACTAAATCTTGTAGATAATTCTGTAGTTATTGGCAGAAAAATATAACACTAAAAATTCGAAACCTTGACAGTTGCGTCTCTTTATCATTATTTACTCAATGGTATTGCGTAAACGGATAAATAAAATAATTTACAAACTGCTAGTGGCATTTTACAATATATTTTTCTGGTTGGACACAAATAAAAAAAGTTATATAGGGGAGAGCGGGGGAATAAGAGACAAACGGGGTTATAAGAGACGCAGGGTGCTTGTATTAGTACTTTAAATAAGTGGATACTTTTACATTTTTTTCTGTAATATAGTATCGGTATATGGTATTAAGTTTATATTAGCAAATTCATTGATATCATTCATATAAGGGAAAAAAATATTTATTTTTTTTTTAATTTTTGTCTCGTATTACCCCTTATGCGGTAATTGGGTACGAGGCCGGTGCAACCTGTATATTGGTATCGAAAAATTCACCGGGGTAATAAGGTACACCTTTGGACTGTATCTTATTTCCCTGTAAATTTGAGAAAATAATAAAAAAGTTATGAATGGGCAAACTTTTATTGTGAAAAGGTAATGTCACAAATTCAAAATACAACGCAAATATATTGCAAAAACCAAGTATAAAATAACAATAATTCTACAGGAAAGGAAGGTATATATTTTTAGATCTTCTCCATGTAGGGCACAAATTCGTAGATATTCGGCCAGTCTATTTTCTATTTCAGGGGCTAATTCTTGTTTTCGCCCAGCACCAATGGGTTTGTCTTGCTTACAATTTATAATGTTTCTCAAGTGTAGATGCGGGAACACCAAATCGTCGTGCTGCTCGGTGAATTGGGACACCTATACGTGCAGTATTAATCGCTTTGTTCATATTTTCGATGTCATAATTCACTCTAAAACCTCTCTTAATATATTTCCTCGGTATTTCTACTTGTTTGTGAATCCAAAAATAATGAGAAAAATAAGGTTATTGCTCATGTCTCTTAAAACCCTGAAAATTGAGTCTTATTACCCTGAAAATTGCGTTTTCCATAGTAATAAGAGACACGGCAAATAAAAATAGAAAAAAAGCGCTTTTTAATAAATAAAAAATACTATTTAATACCTTGTTTCTTCAAATATTCTGGTAAAAATTGCAAACCACACAACAACTGTCAATAACAGTGCAGCCAACAGCCAAATATATATATTTTTTTTCTTCCCATTTTCTGGCCTTGCATCGCTGTGCTTTGGCGACGAATTTCTCAGTAGCAAAAGAAATTGAATTATTTGTCGATATTTGTGAGGTATAAATTAATGCATTCCTAACATACCTGCAGGAATGTGTGGGTGGCATAGTGTAGGGGGGGGGGGGAGAGACTTTCCGTAGTCTACCCTTTATGTTGTCTGAACAAAATGCCCTGAATGACTCCTGGGCGGGAAGCGTGTATACCCTGGTTTTTATTCTCCCCCCCCCCCCAGCAGCCAAATATAAAATGGCCCAACCTTTACCTCTAATGTTGAAGGTCATATGTTCAGTATTTTCGTCGCAGAAAAATAAAACATTTGAGAAGAAACTTTTAATTACCTGGGTTAATGGGTAAAGGATAAGGGATGTATATAATTTTTTAACCACGTCTTCATTTTTTTTTCGCATACGTCTCTAACCCCAGTCTCCAGTCTCTTATTCCCCCGCTCTCCCCTATGTAATTTGCGTTGAACGGCAATACTGTTTTTGAGCAGCCATTCAAAAACGGCTGGTGTGACAACAATTTTGAAAGATGATTTTATCTGAATCCATTGCATGGAATATAATTTTATTTATAAGTTTTGCTTCGAAAGTTACGTCAAAAAAAGTTTGAGGTAAAAAAAACTACACCTCAAAACAAAATTTCTAATTTTATGCTCGAGGTCGTAATGCATGAAAATTTCATTTTTTTAATCACCACCATATCGGACTTATAATCGAAAATTGAGATTTATCATCCCCCTTCAAGGGGTTGTAGCTCCCTTATGCGTTTTAGGACATGTTTATTAACGAAAGTCCATTTAAATTAGCGGCCTCTGAAGTTTGGCACACTTGTGGTAGATCTTATATAGACATTTTGATTATGGCCGAGAATTTATCAGAATCGCCAATACTTTTTATAAACAACGGCTTATTCTCTAAAAATGAAAAGTAATAGAATATTCTACAAGTTTTAGAATGGCCCATATTCCACACGGGCAATAGTTCGCGAGTGTGGAATATGCCATTCTAAACATGTTGTAGACTATACTTTCTCTAAAAAGATTTTAGAAACTACACAAAAGAAAAATTTGTTATTTAGAAATTAATTTTATTAGAAAATTCCAATTTAACAAATATGATATTAATTTAGGACATCAAATAAATAGTTCTTTTCACTATGATACATATATTTTATAAGTAATATATTCTTACTTAGCTAAACTCACTGCTTTGTCAATGCAATGTCAAATGCAGGAAACAAATGCTTTATTAGATGACACCAAATGTAGTGTGTGTACTGTGGACGTGACGTAACCATAGTAACTAAAGCTATTACGTGATATTTTGGAATATAAGCAGCAAGCAGCTTTGATTCGTCGTAAACCGTTATGTAATAATATATTCTACAATGGATGAGAATGAATAACATTTGTTCCAACAAAACTTTTAGTTGTGGAATGCGTAATTTCTGAAGTCGTATTAGAGAAACAAATTTATCATCCCTGGAAATACTGTATGTGTTAATCTGTTTCATTATATTTAGTTACAGCAAAGCACTTAACTGTCTCCATTTAAAATATATTTAATTAGCATTACCCAAATAATTTTCGTAACTTTTTTATAAAACTGATAAGATTGAGATATTGTCACTTGTGAAATTATTTCTTTAATATTTGTTGATAATTTGAAATTCGAGATTGAATTTACCAACGACATAAGAATTACTAGACACGTAATGAAATGGACTCGTCCACGTACTCAGCGTCTCATTGGTTACAAACACGTGGCGCACCAATGATAACGCTGAGTATGTTGGACGAGTGCTAACAAATCGGAATCATTACTTTTCTAGTAATTCGTATGTCGTTGGAATTTACCTTTATAAGTAATCTTGTTTGCCTGAATTTTTATTAATATTTTGTGAAGCTTTAAGGCCAATGATCAATATGTTCTAAGCGTTTCAAGATTTAAATCTACAAATATTTAAAATAATATTAAAGCTAATACCGAACCATGGGGTACTCCTGTGCCAAATTGTCTCAGTGTTTAGAATAGACAGTGAATTATTTTATTATTTTTTCTCACTAAACCATTAACATTTTGATTAAATCACATGGACTATCGACTCCATATAAATATAAATTGATTTAATAACTGAATAAGCTTCTTTTTGTTGCTCTATATTATAATAATTAATTAAAATACCTTAAAAAAGTTATAAAGAATAATTTATTTTTTACTTCAGATATCATGCCAAGGGAATCGATTGAGGATATCTTTGGGAAACCTTTATATCTCAAGTGGGCTTTGCGATTTTTAATCCACGTCAAATGCAGAGGAGTCCTCATAACAAAAGGCTATTTGTTGAATTTAGCCAAGGATTAATCATCGCAATCTATATATATGTATATATATATATTGATCTTTATAAAGTGATTAACATTAGTAATTATATCAGGTAGAAATTGGAAAACTACTATTAGGGTATGTTTAGTATGTCTGCATTAATACTACTTGTGTACAATAATTCGATAATTATATTCGATAAGTGTTTGGTTCAACTTTGAGCTACATTATACCTCGGTTACCTAAGAAATGACTTGTTTAAGTGGTAATTTTATGTTGGATATAATATAATTTTCACATTGTAATTAAAATAGAACTAATTCAGAGAAAAATCTGCCACTCAATAAATACATACATCAAATTTTATTTCAAATATGTACATTAAATTTTACTTAACAAACGCTAAGTACATATATTCCATTTTAATGGTAACCGAAGTATGGCGACATAATTGCAGACATACACTGAACAGCCTCACGTTTGTATGTTAGAAAAAAGCCTTAAGCCAGTCTCAGTATTTTCATGTTAAGAGCGCAATAGGTATTAACTTACGTGTTGTCAGTATTTTAACGTATATTGATTTTTTTCTTTTATATTTATGCATTCCATAACCAATATTTTTAAATAAACCTAATGTTATTTTGAATAATATGAATATATTATTTGTGTTAAAAAATTATGGAAGGTGTTGAGAAAAAGTAGGTCAAGCCATTTACCACAGATTCTTTGGACGAAAATAATGTGACTTATATGGTGCAATTAATTATTTTCCTTATATAGGGTGTTAAACTTTTAATCTTACGCAGATGCGCTTTCTATGTATTTTTTGGTAAAAAAAGTCAAAGAACAAACATAGAAAAGGGGGGTACGGTGAGAGGCTGTGGCTCGGCAGGGGGCTGTGATATTATTATTATTATACCTATGAAAATAATTGAACAAGTGGAAGGACACTTCCGCGCCTCTTCCCCCCACAACGTCATCATTGAAGCGTCCGAGGTCGCTATCATTCGACTCGCCTTAATATTTACCCTCAGTCGCTTTGGGGGGCTGAGGCATTGGGATTTTCTTCTAATAATCGGTCCAAAGGGCGCTTCTTAGGGTTTTTGCAAGAAGACGCTACAACAATGGCCGCACCGTAGCCTCCGAGCCGCACACTGCACTACATTTACCTATTCTGTTTTCACTATTATTTTACGTATTGATATGATATTCGAAATACGCAGAAAGTTTTCTTCACATTAAGGTACGATCAGTGACAAATGTAAACTATAAAGACATGGAACGACATTGTTGTAAATGAAACAAGAAAATGTATAAAATGCGGTTGGACACTGCCAGAGGGCGATACTGTTCTTTCTCTGTTTCTTTGCTGATACTACTGGTTTTAAATATTTAATACGTTTTTTGGAATAACTTTAAAGCAATATTGTAATATATGTTTTAAGGATACTATTAACAGAGTAAAAAGAAAAATTTTATGTCGCCCTCTGGCAGTGTCCAACCGCATTTTATACATTTTCTTGCTTCAATTACAACAATGTCGTTCCATGTCTTTATAGTTTACATTTGTCATTGGTACGATATTAACTACTTAAAACAAATAAATTAAACACTTTTCTTAAAATATTTGGTAGAACACGTAGCAAAGACACACCCACTCCTTCTTGTATACTTATAGATGCGGGCCCGTGCCTAGTCGCCAGCCGAGCAAAGTGACGTCACATCACATGACGTATATGATAGTCGTGGCCTCTAATTCCCAGAGGCTACGATTCTGCATATTGTATGGTAATGTACAGGGTTATTCATTATAAATTACCCACCCCTTATCAGCATTATTATTGCCTATAGAAAAAAAAGTTTTAAATAAAAGTTGTGTGGTTATGACTGAATTTTGTTAAAATGCCATCAAAAGTACAGTGGCGTGCAGATTTCAGGGGATACAAAAAAATAATACATTTTTTTAAATGGGATACCCTGTATATTATTACATTTTTGTAATGATCCTTTTTTCCTGATTTCAAAAATATACCATGTTACCCCTACCATATACCGTTTTTGAGTTATTAAACGTCGAATATTTTGGAAAAGTTCACATAATTAGTGTGAGCTATGAAAATGACACTGTAAACCATTTTGATAATTTCATTAAAGAAATGTCATTTATCAAACATAACAGTTGTCATTTTCATAGCTCACTTTTCCATATTTACAGTAACTAGTTTAACTAAGATATTCGACATTTAATAACTCAAAAACGGTATGTCCCCACCACATACCGTAACACATGGTATATTTTTGAAATCAGGAAAAAAGGATCATTTCAAAAATATACAGGGTATCCCATTTAAAAATATATATTATTTTTTTGTATCCCCTGAAATCTGCACGCCACTGTACTTTTTAACAAAATTCAGTAATAACCACACAACTTTTATTTAAATTTTTTTTTTCTATAGGCAATAATAACGCTGATAAGGGGTGGGTAATTTATAATGAATAACCCTGTACATAAGTCAACATTCAAACCAAATTTCAGTACATTACACTAAGCGAGAGCATTAATTTACGGACCTATTTGTTCCTTTCACCTATGGATAACCTTTGGATCCCTATTACCAAAATCAAAATCTAATTTCATCGTAAAACCAGAATCTAATTTTATCATAGTCGGAATCTGATTGCATCATAAATTCAGAATCTAATTTCATCATAAAATCATAATCTGATTTTAACCTATCATCAGAACAACACCTGTCTCCCCTTAAGATATCCGTAGAATTAAAGAATAATCCAAATAACACAAAAAGTGTATCTGCATAAGATAAAAGTCTGTGCAAAATTTCAGGTAAAAATTTTAAAAGAATCATTAATTAAAAAATTTTAACTTTAACACCCCGTATAAGGAAAACTATGTGTCAAAATAAAAAATCACACCATAAAAGTCCCATTATTTTCGTCTACAGAATCTGTGGTTAATCGTATTTGACCTACGTTTTCTTAACACCCTGTAATTAGACTTCGCAAAAATATTCCCCATTTATGTCATATATCAAGGCTTAAACGCCGAATTTTCAGTATTGTAGACTTTTACAAAGCAGATAACAAAAAGGATAAAAAAAGAAATTAATCGTACAGTTATTTTTACTAGAAATAAATAAATGAAATAATTTTCCATTTCATACAGAAATTATATACTGTCATGTATCAACGTCTATGGGATTTTCTTTAGGTGTTGGATAATACAGGTTCGAAGCGATGTGGACCTTGAAGTACTCAGGACCATACTCATCATACATTTTTTTTGTTAGTAAATAATTTTCAAACTCTGAGGAGTTTGTAAATTTCTTGGCTCCATACCAGGCAGCTAAATCAGAATTTTCCATAATTCTCACGTTTACCTTTGATTTAAATGGCCTTATGGAAATTAAATCGACCAAAATACGTTCACGTAAACCTTTCAAATTTGCCAAAGCCCCAACTACTAGTACATTAGTTGCTAATTTGAACTGATCTTCGGAATTAAATAACGATAATACATAACCAATTACATCTGAAAGTCCTGCCTCGGATGAACCAGCCATGTATGGTTTAAATATTAATTCTGGAGCTCTAAAGCGTTCTATACCAACATGAAGTTGGTGGGTTTCTCCGGGATTGGTGTTTTCGTCTAGTTCAGAGGGCTCATGGGTTCTTATTATCTCTTCAAATTCCAACAACTTTTCGTTTTCAGCCTCGCTATCTGAATCTCCACCTTTACAATGAAAAACATAAAGTAAACAAATTGTACAAACAAACCATATTATACTTCATGACATAACAAATGGATAAAATCTAAATTTGAATGCCGAGAAACTGATTAAAGAAAAGATCCCGAAATTTATATATTGCTTGTCAATTTATTCCTTCATATATTTTAAAAAGGAGAAGGGTGCTTTCTTTATCCAAAAATCAAATTCAAGACAAATCTTTCCTGCCTAGGTACTTATAAATTATTATCGACGTGTAAGTCAATATCCCAATATAAAACGCAATATTATCTTTAGTGGCGCTTCAATAATTTTAGCTCATCCCTTTGCCAAAAGTAATTCTTTCATTTTACACAAGATTGCTGATACATAATATGTTAAATTTATTGTAAACATAATGAGTTTCATCAGACAGGCTTCTGAATTGCGAGGAAACAATTTAATGTTTTCAATCCCCATCTTTGGAAAACTGGGGTGAATATTTTAGAAAAATAATTACTACAAGAAAAATGAATAGTGCCATAGACCCTGAAAAAGAAACATGATGCAGCTACGGACACGTGGTTCGGAGTTATTGCTCCTCATCAGCGTAGCGTAGCTTATGGATCTGTGTAATAAGATCAGAAACAATAATTGAAGGTTAGAAAGCACAGTACACAGTACTCAAATCGTACTTTCGTGCATCATGGATTTAACCCTGCTAAAAATCACTTTTTTATTTATATAAATTATAATATAATTTATATAGATAGAAATAGAGCAGTATACATAGAGCTCTATGTGCTGACTGCTGTCTGTAGGCCACAAATAGTGGTACATGATGCACGGAAGTACGATTTGAGTACTGTGTTCTGTGCTTTCTAACCTGCAGTTATTGTTTCTGATCTTATTTCACAGATCCATAAGCTACGCTATGCTAATGAGGAGCAATAACCAAGAAAAACGTGTCCGTAGCTGCATCATGTTACTTTTTCAGGGTCTATGGCACTATTCATTTTTCTTGTATTATTTAACCCTGCTAAATATCACTTTTTTAAAATAATTACTGTAGTAAAATCTTTTTACTTTTCACAGACATATGATCATGTCGTTCAAGAAATTGTATGGTTTTGTTCCCCTCCCTTATCGTTATGATTCCCTCGTCCATCAACTCGTTCCACAGAGACCTATAAAGAATACAAAGTTTACTTTTGCTTGTATCAATAACCAGCATACATATGCTTCCACACTATCTTGTATAATAATTTAAAAATCAACAGCAATTTAAAATGAATAACTGAGAAAAACGTCTTTGTTTCATTTCTAACACTTCATTGGATTGATTTCTCAACAATGGTTATTTATGTTATCAAGGCATTAAAGTTAATCTTTTTATAATGAATGTGGAGTTTAGTTAACTTAATAAACCACATGAGTGATAAAAAAGAACTTTAATGCCGAGGTGCATATTACATTTTTTTTTTAAATCCAAAAACTTTGAAGTTAAGATTAATTAATTCTATTTTTTAAATAATTTTCAGTGACATTAAGAAATGTCATAATTATTTAAAATTTTAAGTGACCTTAGGAAATGTCATAATTATTTTTATCTGGTGGCACGTCATAATGACATCATTATGTCATTTGGTTATAGTGACATAAGTAAGTTCATTATGGTACAAGGATCATAATGAAATTCCAGAAAGTACTAGTACCATAATGAGATTCAAAAAGTACTATTACAATAATTTTATTTGACTTGTGTAAAAATTCTATATCTTTACCATCAATAAAATAAGTTTAGAAGAAAATATATGTGCTAGATCAAAAAATTTTATTCAAAATACAATTTAATTTAATTAATTATTATAAATTGCAAAAGAGCAATTAAAACTGAACCTTCATTTATCATCACATTATTCGTGTTCTTACTGGTACACCATTCCTCATTACGAGCAAACACCACAGAACTTAAAATAGGAGAAGGTTCTTTCAAGCCTAGCTACTTGCAAATATTGAACACCGTCATTTTTCTATACTTGGAAGCGGGAATTAAAAATAACATCGCAGTCGTAACTGAAAGTAGTTTTGAGTCAAGAATGTTATTGAAAGTATAACTAATATTTTACTATAATTAGTTTTAAATGTGCCTTAAAATAATATTAGGTAATAGGTAATAAACATATATTATTGTGAAAATAGTTATATACCTATGCAACAAGTGTATAAAGTGAAATTTTTTCGGAAATGGAACTTTATATTAGTGCGGCAGTTTAGCTAGGATATTTCAACATATTGTGCACTTTTTGATAAAAGCACCAAATTTGGCACAGAGGTAGACCGATGTAATACGAACAATTTTGGATGTGGCGCCATCGGCCAACTGCCCCCTGGCGGTCGTGGCGGCCATTTTCCAAAATGGCTGCCAGGGGACACCCGAAAGACATCAGAAGTTAGATAAAATTTGCTGCTGAAGGTTTTAGTGAATGTTTATTGAATGTTTTGAATGAGAGATAGTTTGTAAGTTATATACAGGGTGGGTCAATAGTGCGTATTTCTTCTGTATCTCCTGTCTCGTTAGATATAGAGGCATATGGTTCAAAATTTTAATTAATTTGTGAGAAAAAGTACATTTTTTTAAATTATTATCAATTATACAGGACGATCCGTTAAGTTGGTAGATAAAAGAATATATATTTTTTAAATAGAATGACCCAATGTTTTTTATTATGTTTGAATACCACTATGATGGCCTATTTGGCGGTAAAATATTTTTAAAATTTCTTGGATGGTTAATGAAATAAAAAATATTTTTATGGAAAACTGTCATTATCTTCATTTGTAGTCCTTTTTGTACGATTGACTTTTTTATAAGAAATGCCACCTGTTTCTTCAAATCTGTTTTTAAACTTTTGGAAGATGCTTCTTGTGGATGGGTTCTGTGAGAATACTTTTTAGCGTAAGTTCTGGAGGCAACAAAATTGAAAGTAACTGAAATTAAATGTCTTTGTTTCTATGAAATAATTTCAAAGGTACATTGACTTTTCTGAATAATACATACCTATTTACACATAAACAACAACATCTAGAAAATTATTCATGTTAGGTATGGGACATATCATATCAAAGTTGCAGAGAAATAAAAATTACACAATTTTTACAAAAATATATTTAGTGTTCCATTTGAAAAAGTTGAGTTTTGGTAGTTTGAATATTTATTTAGCAGTGCGCTTATGAACACCTTGTATGAAAAAAATATTTTCTACATCAGTTAATAGTTAAAGTAAGGGATACACTACTACCATGTCAAAGAAAAAAAAATATTCTCCAAAAATATGTCCAAAATCAATTTTCAAAATGATCCCTGCATTCCCTGCAAATTGCAGTTTTCAATAAAAATATTTTTTAATTCATTAACCATCAAACAAATTTTTAAAATATTTGACCGCTGAATAGGCCATCATAGAGGTATTCAAATACAGTAAATTCACTTTTCAACCAAAGCACTTTGTGAGCGAATAGGAGAGAATAAAGCGAGAGCGCTAACATTCTGAGATCGACATGCAGTCACGCATGTGTAGTACTCTCGCTTTACTGCTATCTCCTATTCACTCACAAACTGCTTTGGTTCAAAAGTGAATTTACTGTATAATAAAAAAAATTGAGTCATTCCATTTAAAAAATATATATTCTTTCATCTACCACTTTAACGGATCGCCCTGTATATTGGTAGTAATTTCAAAAATTTACTTTTTCTCACAATTTAATTAAAATTTTGAACCATGCCTCTATCTCTAACGAAACAGGAGATACAGATTTCTTTTGTATCACCGCACGCACGCACTATTGACCCACCCTGTATATAACTTACAAACTATCTCTCATTCAAAACATTCAATAAACATTCACTAAAACCTTCAGCAGCAAATTTTATCTAACTGCTGTTGTCTTTCGGGTGTCCACTGGCAGCCATCTTGGAAAATGGTCGCCACGGCCGCCAGGGGGCAGTTGGCAGATGGCTCCACATCCAAAATTGTTCATATTACATGGGTCTACCTCTGTGCCAAATTTGGTGCTTTTATCAAAAAGTGCACAATAGGTTAGCTAATCCGCTGTACTATATTAATAATGGACTACATAAAATTAAATATGTAACCATATTTAACGTTTCTGAAATACGATATGATTATTATTATAGGCGATTATATGAAATTTTTACTTTAGGCACTTCACAGCGTATGTAAAGTTAGTACTTTACGCACGGCAGTAGAATAAATACTTTATTATGATGTTGAAATAAAATAAACTTACTCAGTTCTTTTCTAATGTGAATGCCCGAAATGGAAAGGTTGTATAAGTACTTCTTAACTACGTTACAAATTCGAATTTTTCAATAAAAGTATATGGATGATTTTGGTAAATCCTTATATACACATTTCTGTTTGCTTACAAATGTATTTCATGCCGATGAAAAGTTATTTCAGAGTTAGAAGTTTTTCAACATACTTGTACTTACAGTTGCAGATAAAGGACTAAAAAAAGCATAAGGTACTTTAGAAATTAAAATTACTCTTAGTTTATATTTAATTACTAGTTTTTGAAGCCCACAAAATTCTCAAATTAAATATATCTATGTAAAAACTACATAGAGGACATACAACGTACAATGTACAAAACTACTTTCCCCTTCTAAGTACTGTTGTTTCGGATCGTCTCCCAAATGCCAGCTAAAGTCATATTCTGCAACCCTCACAACAAAACAAACTTGATAGCATTTCATTGGTTCAATTTATATGTGTAAACAAAAAGTATTGAAAAATGGACGGCTCCTGTATTTGCATGCGCCAATGGCTGCGCAGTGCGTTCATAATCAGTCTAATTATTTAGGTCTGTGGTTCATATACAAGCCGTGATTTTTCAGGCAAAAGAGAGTCCACGACATTTCCTGCAATTTCTTCCAAATCGGAGGGTAAACTTTCATCATAATCACCATATAATGTTTTAATTCGTTCAATACATATTCAATTTGCAACTTATAGCAGTGTTTGACAGCTAAATAAATAATTTGTTGATGCGTTGTCTAGGAAACGGTAAGGCACAGGTCACTTACTATTTTTTAAATAAATAACTTAATGCACCTGCCATCGTTTTAAAAATACAAAATTTTAAATTTTTAGAAAAATATAATTTTACATTGATATGCCACACCAAATAAAATTTTGTATGTAATTTGGATCATAGAACACGCATTATGGTACACGCCGTGTCATCAGACGGCTAGTACCATAATGCTTGTCTTTATGATCCTTATTACATAAATAACTATTAAATGTCAAGTCGGAATAATTTTTTATAAGAAAACAATTATTTTTAGCAATTATAATAGTGATAATACAATTCTGAATTTAAAAAACTGTATTTATTTACTTTTTGTTACAACACAATCATTATCACAAGCAATAAAAAATTCATGTTTACGTTTATCTGTCACCTCGGCCAACTACAAAAATCGTACAATAATGGATTACTTTAATGACTATTTCTATCACTTTAATGACGATTTTGAGGTACTTTAATGCCGATTTTGAAAAAATATATAATATTCGACTGATAAGGCATGTTATCTAGCCAGACCGAAAAAAACCGGATAGACTGGATACCTGAACAGTTATCAAATATCCATATGAATAATTGAATTAATAAAGAAACTAAGTACCGTCTTTGCTGATTGTTTTATAAATATCCCAGTCTTCATCTCTAAGTCCAAAATCATCATTTCCTTTCTCTTTCCTTGCTAGTTGTGATATAATCCTCATTCTTTCTTGCCCAGCTGCAGTTCTTCTTTTGAATATATCTTGTTTCCTTTGTTTTCGTGTTAATTTTTTGTTTAAGATCTCTTGTCTCTATAATTAAATTCTTATATGACGATAACTAGAAAATCTGCTGAGCAATTAAGATGACATTTTGGCATGAACTCTAAAATCTCATCTTATTTGCTCGCTCAGTAAAGTAATTTATCGGTTTCAGGTTATTAATCTTTTTTTTACGTATATTTACAAAAGTAGGCTGGTAAGTAAATCATAACTAAAGTTGTACAGTAATATTTATAGCTATGCCAACAGCTTGTACGATAATATCAATGACAAATGTAAACTATAAAGACATAGAACGACATTGTTGTAATTGAAGCAAGAAAATATATAAAATGCGGTTGGACACTGCTAGAGGTGGACATTAAATTTTTCTTCTTACTCTGTTAATAATATCCTTAAAATATATATTACAATATTGCTTTAAAGTTATTCCAAAAAACGTATTAAATATTTAAAACCAGTAGTATCAGTAAAGAAACAGAGAAAGAACAAGTATCGTGGACTTCAAAATCTAACAATAATCGGGTTAAAGATTTTATTGACGTTTCCGGTCTCCGTAGCTAATGAAGAAAGATTGAAATTATTTTTTTTATAGTAAAAAATTATTTACGTACGGCAGTAATAAATTAATTTGCAACGATAAAAGCCAGAAGTAAATAAATTTAGTCATTGATTTGCTCCTTCGACCCTGTAGTTTAAAATAATATAATACAAAATTATTATTTTTTAATTATGTGTGATCGAGATTTAACGACTTTTATTTATACTGTATCTGAATTTAGTTTTATGGTAGAAGTTATTTCTTAATTCTGAACAAGTTTTTCTTATAAAATTTTTCAGTATCTTGCATAGAAGACTGTTTACCTGAAGCGGTTTTCAATTTATAAGTTGTTACCAGTGCCCTCTATACATTTTTAAAAGTTTACTACACTGAAAATAAGTTTTGGATCAAACAAAAGCAGGATCCAGAGAATCATATTCATACTTAAAATTTTTTTGTCATTTCCACCTACAATACCCCCTTTCCCTTGGAGACATTGTATATGGTTGTAAATATTAGTAGTTTACGTAACAAGTCTCGGAAGTGGTATTTTACTGGACGAGTGGGCAAATTAAAAGCCGCGAGTCCAGTAAAAGTACTTTTGGGACGTGATACGTAAAATTTTTTTTTGAAACGGTCACAGTATTGTAATCATTAATTCGCAATTGTCATTTCAAAATTCCATTTTATAACAGCCGTCACGTTTTCAACTAAACATCAAAATATGTCAAGTTACCTATTTCATAGTTTTAAAGAATACAAACACTCGGTTGCTATGGTGGGCAGATTTTCACCATAGGAACTATCACTTTACCGGCCTCAGTTTGATAAAATGCGATTCTCTGGCCTATAAATAATTCCAAAAGTGCTACTTCTGACCTGTTTAAAAAATATATATTATGATTGATGTTTCGCTGGTGAGAACCGTATTTGCAACGGGAAAATCAGTCGATTACTTTTTTTTGTTAGCAATAGCACTTGTGTATTTTTTTGGCCAATAAATATCTATCTATCTAATGGTATTTAGTAAAATTTCCAAAGTGAGATTCAAACGAAATCAATTTAATATACCTAACATGTTAATTAATTTTTTTAAGAAAATTATAAAAAGGATTTACCATTCTCTTTACATTCTCTAAAAAAGAATGTAATGCATTATCACTTTCAAAAACCATTTTTGAGAATTTTGATTGTTTTGCAGGCGGTTCCTCAACTTCCTCAACACTGTTAGCTGCGATAATCTTTTGTTTAGTTTTTTCAATTTTCAAATTTAAATTAACAACATTTTTCTGTAAATCCAGCACAGTTTTTATTTGACAGTCTGCCAAGGCTCTCTCAATTTCTTCTCTATTAGCACCAAATTTAATTATTTCCTGAATTTCCACCAGCTGTCTCAATTTCTCCTGATCGTCAGCTAACCTTTCTTCTCTCTTTCTAGCATTTATTTCTGTGAGGCGTCTAGCAAGTTCACGTTTACGTTCTTTTTGTTGTTCCACTGAAATAAAGAAAAACAAACACAGTAGTACACAGTAAGTACACTAAAACAGAAATCAAGACGGTCTCAAGAATTTTTTTATGCATTTGTTTTATTAAAATTACATGGAATACCTATGAAAGAATTTAATTTACTGTTTTTTGTAAATTACAGCATATATTTTAATATATTAGAAAAAACTGTACTTACACGTTAATGCTGAAGTAGTTCCTGCAGATGTATATGGCAATTGAATTTTCATGATGTTTTCCTCATAATAATCAGAATCGTGCCACTTACTTAACTCTTCTCTGTAATCGACCGCAATGGCACAGATCGTGTGTAATAACTCCTCTGCTCGACTCAGCGTAATAGCAGCAGCATGTGCAGGATATTTCAACTGCAATATCCGATGCAGGAATGTTATAATACTCCATCCTCCTGTGTTCAGCCTCCTCACGTTTTCAAAAATTGTTTTATTTCCAATTACAGGAATCACATGACATGTTTGATAACCCAAGCTTACAATCAATGCATGTTCTGTAGGTTTTTCTTGTGAAAAGTGATAAGCGAATAAAGAATCCACTCCATAGACTATTCCGGGTACGGCATAGCATTCAAATAAAAGTTCTGACATTACTGAAACATATGACATTTGTGATCAATTATGAGGCTCATTAAATTTTGAATACACTAAAATGAGAGCGTGATATTTTATGTTTATTTATATGCAGGATATAAAAATCATCATTATGATATTACGTACACTGCCTAGAAGTGTTCGGATTTAAAAAGGCTTCAGTTAGGACTATCGGATGTTGTATTGAATTTTCAGTATCTATTCCCAAATGTGTAAATGTGTAATCAAACAGATGTTCTTGGGCCTCAAAATGGGTAACAACATTTCGATCAAACTGTGTTTTTAGTTGAAACCGAACCGCTTCTATATTAACAATATCATTTCCTACTTGCAGCTGTGGAGCCTGAGGAATTTCAACAGTATCTTTTTTTGACCTTTCTCTGCGAGGCTTCGCAATTAGATTTTTGAATGACAATACAGGTTCATTACTGGTCGACCATCCTACTCTGGACATATATGAACCTACAAAATAATTTTTTGAAGAAAAAAATCCAATACAAATATCACGATGATTACCATTATCAATTATAATGGGTACTGAAAGATTTCGTAGCGATGAAGTATATGGGTAAATGATATCTGGAGTACATTTTGTGTCCTTAAACTCTAACAACTCCATCAAAAAAACCATAAAACATATAAAAAAACCACAACAAAACACCAGAGACAACCACAGAATATCTACTTATGCTCACAAAACATATAGAATACTTATGCTCAAGCAGAGTGTCTCTGGCTCAAGTCAATAGAAAATTTTTGTTCGGTCTACTACGCTGGTCCACTGTATGAAAAACAGGAAGTAGATGGCGCGCGAGCTGCCGAAAAGCGATTTAAAAATGAGCGGGAACCTATTGATGGCTGTTTTTTGAATTTTTCCCGGGTTTCTTCACCTCCCCTTAAATTTACTTGATAAATAAATTTCATGGAATAATACTATTGTCTCCATGAACATTACTTATCAAATAAATTTAACGGGAGGTGAAGAAACTTCCTCCTGCCAATTTACAGGTTAATATAAATGGAAGGAAAAATGTGCAATAGACGCAATAATGCATGTTTTGTATATACCTAGTACGTAAAAAATAAAAGCATAATCTTAGGTAAATAGACTTTATTGATGTTAATTAACAATTATTTGTTTTACATATATGACTGATGGTCGAGATGGCGTACCTGCCTCTCACTCAAAAATCCCGGGTTCGATTCCCAGTCGTGGCAATGGAAAACACTGTGAGAGGGATTTTTCCATTATACACGGATATTGGATGTGTGTCCCTGGTCTATAAATGTGTAGCCCCATCCCGCACAAGGCTCTTCTAGAGCCTTCTGGGATAAAAGGGGGTCGTAATTACATGTGGTGTATTTATTTATTTATTTACATAGGTCAATAGAATGTTTCTTAAAAATATAATATATTTTACACAAAGGGGTCATAAATGAGAACTTAACAAAACATATACTTAACACCTCCGTATAAATATACAGTTAATAGTACATTAAACAACAAGTTTAGAAAAGCAAATGTATTACTAAACGAATATAGTGTTTGAGTACGAGCGAGCGAGTAACTAAAAACTATATAAGTTTAGTAAAACTGCATTTCTTACGAGATTCGTTATATTATTTTTTCGCATTTTGTGTTAGTAGGTAATTATAAGCAAATAGTGATAGACATAAAAACATTAGTTTGAAATTTAAAAAATATCATAGTAAGTAGGTACTTGTGTAGGATTTCCGTAAGCTAGTAACCTGACACGGCTTTGTTTATTTACGTAACAACAATTAAGTTTCATTTTTGTGTATATAACAAATCGGTTAGATAATCATCTGTCTCTATGAAACGCTGCAGGTCTGCATTCATTCACAGTCGGACAGGGTGTAATATTGTAACACTTGGAATGGAATTTCCTTCGAGCCCAAACCACCACGCAATCACGTCCCTGCTCTGGTACGTGTTTAATCCAGTCAGATTTCTTTAAGCCTAAACAGAATGAAGAATTAGAGCTCTAAAAACTCGTCTCGCCTCCTGCAATCTTTCCTTGTTTCCCGCATTCTTTTTCTCTAAATAGGCAGTGGTTGCAATTAGACTTTTTGCAGTGCGGTGTACAAAAATTTGGCTTTTTGTGTTAATAATTGACCAACTCTCGTAACATTCACTCTCCTTAAAAGATTCCTATATGTGTTCTCACACCTACAAAAAAAAAATTAAAAAACATTGCAATTAATGTACTAAGTATATTTTAGGGATGACGATACCCGTTAATTTTAATACACGGGTACCTACCCGTCGACATAGAAATTTTACCTGTTTTCCTCAAGTTTGACATAACTGCGCAGATCGGTTGCTATCAGCATCCTTAACAATTTGTGTTTTATACCAGTGGGTTGTCCATACAATGCTTCACCTGTCGAAGAAACACTTTATGTTGATGGGCCTGGTTGTGGTTCCTCAATTGTTATAATGTTACTTGAAGCTTCTACTACAGCAGAAACACCTGGCTCACTTCCTGTTTTTAATAAAATAATAAATACTATTTTACTGTTGAAATATACACCAGTAGGTATACCTATAGGACTTACTCTCTACTCGTGGTGGCATATTTATTGTTGGCAGCGCTCCATATTTTTTAAGTCCAGATTGACTATAATATTTGGAATTGATACGATGTTCCACAGCAAAATGTAGGTCCCTATGTCACAAACAATCACATGGCTTTTTCTAACCAACTTGTGACCTTTACCACATACCTAAATCATCACGTTGAATTATTAAGTCCAACCATTAATTGTTCATACACCTGAAATAAAAACAAAAATTACTTACTTACACACTATAAAACAATGAAATTATTTGTGTTATTAGTTTCGTTTGTACAGATCTGCACATAAATATTTTTCATTGTATTTTTACAAATTTAAAAAAAAACCGAAGTAGGTAGGTATGTAGTACTTACTTTAACATCTACAAAACAGGGAAACGATGCACTTTTATAACACTACTAGTGTTTTTACAATTTGGAACACAACAGACAAATACCATTTTGTTAAAGCAATAAACGGGCAACTATAATAGGTAATCACACAATCACAAGAAAAAAGAAAGAAATAATTTATGAAATGCCACAAATAACATTTAAACAATATTCATGTTAGTTAGTTCAGATTCGATTCAGATAACCCCATAACCAACAAAAAGTTCGGATTACGAGAGTCACAGAATATCTAATATCTAATTAGACGAGAGTAAACGATGTGTAACGTTTTGAAACTAACAGCGCTGCGGGCGAGTGTTGTATGAGCAGTCCCCCAGTCCCCACTCAAACGCAGTTTCATTTTTTATTAAAATAGCTGCTTCCCTTTTACACAAAATCTCAGATTATTCTCACATTTTACGTCAGTACCTATGCAATATTCATTCAATTACCTACCGGTACCTACGTTTCTTTTATTTTTCACATGTGCATGTGAGTTTATAATCGTCTATAATTTTAAGTGTTATAAAACTGGAAAAAATACTCCAACATACTCTATACAAGCGAAGGTTTCATTATTTATAGATGGATAGGGCAAATGATTTGTCCGAAATGATTCATCTTCTAAATAGGTATCAGTTGATATATTATGTTACCGACCGGCCAATTTCCTTTCTTGGTTTAACCCATTTCCTAATTCGAATGATTCGAATTACCTAATAATTCGAATCAATAATTCAAATTAATCATTCGAATCAATAATTCGAATTAATTGTTTACATTATTATTTGTAACGTCATTAACTACTAATTGCCATATTTTTTTATAATTATATATTTTTGGCAGAAATTATTTTATTTTTATAACATTCGTTTTTAGTTTTTTAACTTGGATTGTTAAGAAAATTTTGCTTCGAGCTTCCAGTTCTGCTAATGGATTTTTATAAACATATTTAATTTTAGTTTGTCCCTGCGTCTGATTAAAATTAATCATTCGAATGATTCGAATTAATTATTCGAATTTGCGAATGATTAATTCGAATCATTAATTCGAATTAATGGTTCGAAATAATAATTCGAATTGATTATTCGTATTAATTATTCGAAATAATGATTAGAATTAATCATTCGAATAATTAATTCGAACCATTAATTCGAATTAATTGTTTACATTATTTGTAACGTCATTAACTACTCGCCATAGGAATTTTTTGATAATTATATTTTTGGCAGAATTTATTTTATTTTTATAATATTCGTTTTCAGTTTTTTAAATTAGATTGTTAAGAAAACTCCGATATTATTGCTTATAACGAGCTATACCGGTTCTGCTAATGGATTTTTTAAACATATTTTTTAGTTTGTCCCTGTCTGATTGAGTTTAGTAAACCTAAAATTAATCATTCGAATGATTCGAATTAATCATTCGAATGATTCGAATCAATCAATCGAATAATAATTCGAATTAATTATTCGTATTAATTATTCGAAATAATGATTAGAATTAATCATTCGAGTTAATGATTCGAATTAATTATTCGAATTATTAATTCGAATGATTAATTCAAATCATTAGTTCGAATCATTATTAATTCGATACAAAGGGAAATGCATCCTAGGCTAGACTAATAGTATAACAACTAATATGGCGAGCTTCAAAATCCAACTTGAAGAAACTATCAATTTGGTATAACAGCTAGACAAGGCGGCAGAAACACTAGTTGATATCCTTATAATCAACAAGCTGCATGGGAAAATACCCTAATAATAATCCCACGAACTTCAAAGTTAATTTACCCCATACATAGAATGATTAATTCGAATCATGACTCTTGAAACAGGTCCGCGCGACGAGGGAAATATTAATTATTTTTGGTCAAAATTTACCAAAAATAGTTAATATTTCCTTCTCCGGATCGCATTTTCTTTTGGATATGGAGCTCTTCTTAACCGATATAGGTATTGCCAAAAAAATTACATCCTCCTAAGTTATCGCATCGCTTTAAAACGTGCACTATATTCACATAGGTAGGTATATATATTTATTAATCGAAATTTAAATACCGTTTATATTATTTACAAACACGCCATAGATAATAAACGACCAGCACAAAAATAACACAACAAGACATAGGTATATATAGGTAACACATAACAACCTAAAAAGCCCAGAATAAACGGATGGATTAAGTATTATTATGGAATATGGAAGACAGTAGACGCATACGCTACGCCTGATGAATTCGTGGAATCGGTTATGCGGCGATGTCGCGGCAACAACAAACGACGGCCGGGTTCCGTTCGGCGAGAGTCGGCTGACCTAATTAGAAACCGAAGTCTCGAAGGTTGAGCTTGAGTGGAAGCCAGTCTATAGTCTATACCTGCGGACGGACGTGTTTTAAAAAACTGGGCAAATTATAATTTATAAATAATCATAAAATGCGCGGCTTGTGTTCTAGCAGTGTATCGTACGTGTTTTAACTAGGCGTGTAATTTATTTAAATCTATTTAATGCGAAGTGTGTGCCGTGTGAATGCAGAACCACTGCACTGAACCAAAAGAATTTTCTAATCTAATCGTGTGTGATATGAGAGACGTTCAACCTTCAAGGGGGTGAGTAGTAATTAACAGTCATAAATTTATACAATAAGTATTGAGTACTAGGTACCTATATAATTAAATTAAACGTTTTATTGTGATTACTTATGAAAGAAACACGGCTTTGTGCGCATGCGCAGCTAATTTAAAAAAAAATCAGACAATCGGGGTTTGCGGTTTAAATTTTGTTACAGTTAAATGTTTTTCAATATTGAATACTCGTTAGTTTTTGTTTTATTTACTTTTATTAGGTACTTTTCTTTTAACACAAAAATAGGTACATTTATCGGGCATAAAAACAGCGTGAACGCCGTGAACATATTTCTGTTAAACATCGAATCGACTACTACTACTACCAACTTAATATTAATATTAAATAAAATAACCAAATATCAATTTGTCATTGTTACCAAAACACACCCCCTCATTCCTCAATGACAAATCTCGCTTTACATAATAATATGACATATGATAATAGAGATTAACACAAAAGCATAACAACTGATGTTATTCAAGACCTAATTCTTTACAAAACTGTTGGAATAATATTTTCCCCAACGGCTTTTTGTGAAGATATCAGCAATCTGCTTTATTCTACCTTTATAAATTATTACCTATCTTTAATTTTGTCCCTCACAAAATGAAACCTGATATCAACATGTTTAAGTTTCTTATGAAACTCTGGGTTTTATAGAAAAGACTGATTGTCTTCGAACTGAACAATGTTACACATACCTACCTACATAATCATTAACAATTTTTAAGTCATTGAAAATATATCGTATCGTATCCAACAGGCCTCAATATAGCCGCTAAACTAAGTGCTACGTAGGTACTCTGCCTCTGTGGATGACAATGCAACATCAGTTGATTGCTTTCTAGAGGCCCATGACACAGTACAGCTAAACACTTTCCAACACCATCGCCTGCCCAATCCGAGTCCGCATAACCTATAATATAGTTTTCACTATTTACATTGTGTTATAATATACTAGACTTAAATTTACAGTGCCTGCTTTCACATATCGTAACACCCGTTTGAGAGCTTGCCAAATAAGCTCCTGGCTCGCGCACGTTTGATATCTACTAAGTATACTTATCGATATATAAAGTACACGTTGAACACAACATGGCATACATTAATGAACCAATATTAGCATACGACATATTTATTTTCTAACTCAGAGCTTTCAGATTTTTCTTTCTTTGATATCTCGTGTTTAAAATTTAGGTACCTACATCCATCGGAGTAGAAATAGGTTTACAGTTATGCATATTGAATTTAACCAAAATATTTTGAAAGTAGGTACTTATGCTGCTTGATTTACATATTGAAACTTCACCTTTTGTCACACTTTGTGAAATTTCCATTCCTAAGAAATATTTGATATGACCTAAATCTTTCATTTTAAAGTTTTGACTTAAAATTTGTTTTATATTCTGAACTTCTAACTCATTATTTGTGCCTGGTAATAATACATCATCGACATAGAGTAAGATATACATTTTATAATAATTTTCAGTGAGACCTGCTTTACATATAAACAATATTCATATTCTGACCTTTCAAAATTTAAAGATAACATACACGGTGGTGAATTTTTCGATGCCCACCGCATTGGTATCTCGGAAACTATAAGATATAGAGGATCGGTTAAATTAGACAAAAGTTGCGTTATTTTATACTTTACACAATTTCCTGCCAAGCAATGCTGGATATCTTGATTCGTTCGCGGTTTATTCTGAAAAAATAGAAAATCGCGATTTTAAAAAGAATAATAATATCTTCTATAATCTATACCATTCATGCGAATTTAATGAAAATTGGCAAGGATATATTTTTGTCTACTACCAATTGAATGGCGTTGACAGAAATTTTCTAAGCCTTCTTGATTTTGAGCAACGATAATGTTAACTTTTTTATTTCTTATGGCCGCCATATTGGATTTTTACACCATTAGTTAGAGAAAATAATTCTCTTTTCACCTATGTCATGATATATGTCACCAAAATAGTCTGATTTTTTAAAAACATGTTGATATTCGAATTATTAATGTAAAAATAATTTATAAAATCCAGTAAGTATGCTTATTTGGCAAAAAAAAATTGCAAGCAACATTGTAATCCAGACGCTATTATTAAATTGTACACTCGTAAAAAAATTACAGAAAAACGCCAGGTCAATTAAGCTCCTATTAAATATTACAAACAATTTATAAAATAAAAATAGTATTATTTGTTTTCTTGACGCTTTAATGAATTAATTATTATTTGTTTTCTTGACTCTTTAATGAATTAATTGTTTGTAATATTTAATAGGAGCTTAATTATTAAGCTGGCATTTTTCTGTAATTTTTTTACGAGGGTACAATTTAATAATAGCGTCTGGATTAAAATGTTGCTTGCCATTATTTTTCCAAAGCATACTGGATTTTATAAATTATTTTTACATTAATAATTCGAATATCAACATGTTTTTAAAAAATCAGACTATTTTGGTGACATATATCATGACATAGGTGAGTAACATTATCGTTGCTCAAAATCAAGAAGGCTTAGAAAATTTCTGTCAACGCCATTCAATTGGTAGTAGCCAAAAATATATCCTTGCCAACTTTCATTAAATTCGCATGAATCGTAGGTATAGAAGATATTAATTTGGTTTTGAAATCACGATTTTCAATTTTTTCAGGATAAACCGCGAACGAATCAAGATATCCAGTATTTCTTGGCAGGAAATTGTAGAGCATAAAATAGCGAAACTTTTGTCTAATTTAACCGATTCTCTATATCTCATTGTTTCCGAGATACCAATAATGCGGTGGGCATCGAAAAATTCACCACCGTGTACCTATAAGTGTATTAAATTTTTCATTCCATTTCCTTGGAGAACCTTTCAGTCCATATAAGGATTTTTTAAGTTTACAATATTATATTATTATAGTGCCCCGTTTTTTCGTTACAACCTTTTGGCAATGAAATAAGTACACCTACACACATCTAACTGATAAATAGGAATCTTCAACTTATTACATAAAGGTAAATATGTAGGTAAATTCTAACTGATGGCAATTTAGCGACAGGGCTATAAATATCTGACATCGACAAACTAGTTTGTTGAAAGCCTCTAGCTACTACCAACCTAGCTTTGTAGGTTATAACACCATCACTTTAATTTCTTTTTGAGTTTATACCTACACCCACTTACACTCAATCACTTTCAATTCACTGTTGTGTGTTCTGCTTTCACCCATGTTTGGTTTCCTTCTAAGGCCTTTAATTCTGCTGTCATCGCCTTTTTCCACTCCTCAGACTCGTTGCTCGACATTGCATCTTCGTAAGTTTTCGGCTCCTCGCTTTCATCATTAATTTATGGTTAGGAAAACCGTTTCATAGTCATTAAACCTAGTTGGCTGTCTTGTCGTTCTTCTTAAATTGTATCCCGAAACATTTTCTATTTCATCTAAGTTACTTATCATCGGAATTTTCTTCTTGATTTTCTCTATCTCGCTCTCTGATCTTGTCTCACTTTCACTTTCAGATTCAGTATTTTCTATACGGACGTATCTTTCATTTTTATTCTCTCCGGTCTCATTTTTCTTTTCATATTTTTCAATTTCAGGCTTCTCCGCTTCTTTTATTGGTAGAAAAATCCTATAACGTCTTTGTGACACTCGATTTTATTTTCATAAGGGAAGAAAAATATTCTATACCCTTTCACATTGTCATAGCCCATAGCCATAGCCCACGAATATTGTCCGTCTGTTTTTTGGGTCCCATTTTAAACGAGCTTGCTCGGGTCTATGTACTGACTAACTCGATTTCCAAACCTTTGAAACTCATTAAAATTAACCGTTTTATTATACCACAAATCATACGGGGACTTATTTTTCACAGAGCTCGTCCCAGAGTTCTGTGCAGTAGGTATATATAGGTATGCAGTGGTATTTACTGCTTCTGCCCACAACTTTTTATCCATATTGCAAATCATTGATGTAGCTGCTTCTACTAGTGTACGGATTTCACGTTCAGCCCTTCCGTTTTGTTGGGGAGTAAGTAGGTATATATACTACTGACCTTTGGTGATGAATAATTCCATGACGTTTTAAAAGGCTATCCATCTCGTAATTTACAAACTCAAGACCATTATCCGTTCTAATAAGTATCTTTTTATCTTACTATCTGTCTCTCTTTCAGCTTGTAAAATAAAATCTCCTGGTACCTTTTCCTTCACCTCTGCTTTTGTTTTTATAAAGTAAACTTTCCGAAATGACGAGAAATCATCCTTTATGACCAGAAAATATCGAGCCCCACTTAATGAAGGTACTTCCATGGGCCCGCATACATCTGCATGTACAGGGTTATCCAACGAAAAGGCCCACCCTTATATTTTCTTTATTTTTCGAGTTTTCGAGTCAAAATGGGTAACAACATTTCGATCAAACTGTGTTTTTAGTTGAAACCGAACCGCTTCTATATTAACAATATCATTTCCTACTTGCAGCTGTGGAGCCTGAGGAATTTCAACAGTATCTTTTTTTGACCTTTCTCTGCGAGGCTTCGCAATTAGATTTTTGAATGACAATACAGGTTCATTACTGGTCGACCATCCTACTCTGGACATATATGAACCTACAAAATAATTTTTTGAAGAAAAAAATCCAATACAAATATCACGATGATTACCATTATCAATTATAATGGGTACTGAAAGATTTCGTAGCGATGAAGTATATGGGTAAATGATATCTGGAGTACATTTTGTGTCCTTAAACTCTAACAACTCCATCAAAAAAACCATAAAACATATAAAAAAACCACAACAAAACACCAGAGACAACCACAGAATATCTACTTATGCTCACAAAACATATAGAATACTTATGCTCAAGCAGAGTGTCTCTGGCTCAAGTCAATAGAAAATTTTTGTTCGGTCTACTACGCTGGTCCACTGTATGAAAAACAGGAAGTAGATGGCGCGCGAGCTGCCGAAAAGCGATTTAAAAATGAGCGGGAACCTATTGATGGCTGTTTTTTGAATTTTTCCCGGGTTTCTTCACCTCCCCTTAAATTTACTTGATAAATAAATTTCATGGAATAATACTATTGTCTCCATGAACATTACTTATCAAATAAATTTAACGGGAGGTGAAGAAACTTCCTCCTGCCAATTTACAGGTTAATATAAATGGAAGGAAAAATGTGCAATAGACGCAATAATGCATGTTTTGTATATACCTAGTACGTAAAAAATAAAAGCATAATCTTAGGTAAATAGACTTTATTGATGTTAATTAACAATTATTTGTTTTACATATATGACTGATGGTCGAGATGGCGTACCTGCCTCTCACTCAAAAATCCCGGGTTCGATTCCCAGTCGTGGCAATGGAAAACACTGTGAGAGGGATTTTTCCATTATACACGGATATTGGATGTGTGTCCCTGGTCTATAAATGTGTAGCCCCATCCCGCACAAGGCTCTTCTAGAGCCTTCTGGGATAAAAGGGGGTCGTAATTACATGTGGTGTATTTATTTATTTATTTACATAGGTCAATAGAATGTTTCTTAAAAATATAATATATTTTACACAAAGGGGTCATAAATGAGAACTTAACAAAACATATACTTAACACCTCCGTATAAATATACAGTTAATAGTACATTAAACAACAAGTTTAGAAAAGCAAATGTATTACTAAACGAATATAGTGTTTGAGTACGAGCGAGCGAGTAACTAAAAACTATATAAGTTTAGTAAAACTGCATTTCTTACGAGATTCGTTATATTATTTTTTCGCATTTTGTGTTAGTAGGTAATTATAAGCAAATAGTGATAGACATAAAAACATTAGTTTGAAATTTAAAAAATATCATAGTAAGTAGGTACTTGTGTAGGATTTCCGTAAGCTAGTAACCTGACACGGCTTTGTTTATTTACGTAACAACAATTAAGTTTCATTTTTGTGTATATAACAAATCGGTTAGATAATCATCTGTCTCTATGAAACGCTGCAGGTCTGCATTCATTCACAGTCGGACAGGGTGTAATATTGTAACACTTGGAATGGAATTTCCTTCGAGCCCAAACCACCACGCAATCACGTCCCTGCTCTGGTACGTGTTTAATCCAGTCAGATTTCTTTAAGCCTAAACAGAATGAAGAATTAGAGCTCTAAAAACTCGTCTCGCCTCCTGCAATCTTTCCTTGTTTCCCGCATTCTTTTTCTCTAAATAGGCAGTGGTTGCAATTAGACTTTTTGCAGTGCGGTGTACAAAAATTTGGCTTTTTGTGTTAATAATTGACCAACTCTCGTAACATTCACTCTCCTTAAAAGATTCCTATATGTGTTCTCACACCTACAAAAAAAAAATTAAAAAACATTGCAATTAATGTACTAAGTATATTTTAGGGATGACGATACCCGTTAATTTTAATACACGGGTACCTACCCGTCGACATAGAAATTTTACCTGTTTTCCTCAAGTTTGACATAACTGCGCAGATCGGTTGCTATCAGCATCCTTAACAATTTGTGTTTTATACCAGTGGGTTGTCCATACAATGCTTCACCTGTCGAAGAAACACTTTATGTTGATGGGCCTGGTTGTGGTTCCTCAATTGTTATAATGTTACTTGAAGCTTCTACTACAGCAGAAACACCTGGCTCACTTCCTGTTTTTAATAAAATAATAAATACTATTTTACTGTTGAAATATACACCAGTAGGTATACCTATAGGACTTACTCTCTACTCGTGGTGGCATATTTATTGTTGGCAGCGCTCCATATTTTTTAAGTCCAGATTGACTATAATATTTGGAATTGATACGATGTTCCACAGCAAAATGTAGGTCCCTATGTCACAAACAATCACATGGCTTTTTCTAACCAACTTGTGACCTTTATCACATACCTAAATCATCACGTTGAATTATTAAGTCCAACCATTAATTGTTCATACACCTGAAATAAAAACAAAAATTACTTACTTACACACTATAAAACAATGAAATTATTTGTGTTATTAGTTTCGTTTGTACAGATCTGCACATAAATATTTTTCATTGTATTTTTACAAATTTAAAAAAAAACCGAAGTAGGTAGGTATGTAGTACTTACTTTAACATCTACAAAACAGGGAAACGATGCACTTTTATAACACTACTAGTGTTTTTACAATTTGGAACACAACAGACAAATACCATTTTGTTAAAGCAATAAACGGGCAACTATAATAGGTAATCACACAATCACAAGAAAAAAGAAAGAAATAATTTATGAAATGCCACAAATAACATTTAAACAATATTCATGTTAGTTAGTGTAGGAAACCTACATAAAGGGTATTTTAATGTGGACTGTATAGTTTAATTAAAGTCACCCAAATTGTCTACCACTATATTTACACTATATTTACAATTATTTACAATTATTGTGATGCCGAGACGGCAGGGCACACAAATGTTTTTAATTAGAACTGTTATCTAACCTTTCACTTATAATATAAAAATGAAAACTATAACGTGCGTTCTCTGCACGCTAACAGCCATCCCTGCCAAAAATTACTGACAAATTCATATAGAAAATTTTCAAAAAAGTATGAGTTTATATGAGAATCTATACGGTCAATAAGTTTCTACAAGTTTAGGGTAAAGCTGCTTCTGAAAATTGTATCAGTTCATATCAGAATGGATCAGCAAAATATTATAAACAGTATTCATTTGTAAATCCAGACATTCACTTATAATAAGTCAATAAGAATCTATGAGAACTGTATTTACAACAATGTGTGTGGTTTTCCGTGGTTAAATTGTATAAGTTTTTATAAGAAATTAGCTGTAATCGGTGAGAATAGTATTGATTTGTAATTTCAGATGAATATTTAAAATGTTTAAACAGGGTTCTATGAGATCTGCTTCTAAGAGTATTTAAGTGTCTATCCAATAATATATTAAATGTGTTTTTATCGATTTGAGTGTGCAAAAACTATAGACAGTTTTCATTTGTAATTACAAGTATATATTTAATCGGTTCCAATTGGTGATGTACTAACCTACATCTATAAGTATTTATGCAGTTTTCTCATAATAAATTATATAAGGTGTTGTTTGTATTAATTGTTAACTGTATATATAAGGTTTGATCCGAAATTCCAGATAAATAGTTATGAATGTTTCAATAAACTGCTATAAGGACAGTTTCTATGATTATCTATACATCTTTCCAATGGTATATTTCATAAGTTTTTATCAGTATGAATTTGAAAGTAATTTAAATTGTTCCAATGAGCAGTTCCAGATGAAAATGTATAATGTTCCAATATTGATTTATATAACACTGGGTTCTAAAAGTATATATGTGATTTTCCGATAATAAATTGCATAAGTTTCTATCAGCATGAACTGTTGATGGGATACAAGAGATTTAATTCTAAATTCCAGATGTAAATTATTACTGTTTCGATGAGATTCTATAAGGACAGTTTCTATGATTATCTACCTATCTTTCCAATAGTATATTTCATAAGTTTTTATCAGTATGAATTTGGAAGTAATTGAAATTGTTTCAATGAGCAGTTCCAGATGAAAATGTATAATGTTCCAATATCGATTTATAACACTATAGGTTCTAAAAGTATATATGTGATTTTCCGATAATAAATTGCATAAGTTTCTATCAGCATGAATTGTTGACGGGATACAAGAGATTTAATTCTAAATTCCAGATGTAAATTATTATTGTTTCGATGAGATTCTATAAGGACAGTTTATATGATTATCTACCTATCTTTCCAATAGTATATTTCATAAGTTTTTATCAGCATGAATTTGAAAGTAATTTAAATTGTTTCAATGAGCAGTTCCAGATGAAAATGTATAATGTTCCAATATTGATTTATATAACACCGAGTTCTAAAAGTATATATGTGATTTTCCGATAATAAATTGCATAAGTTTCTATCAGCATGAATTGTTGACGGGATACAAGAGATTTAATTCTAAATTCCAGATGTAAATTATTACTGTTTCGATGAGATTCTATAAGGACAGTTTCTATGATTATCTACCTATCTTTCCAATAGTATATTTCATAAGTTTTTATCAGTATGAATTTGGAAGTAATTTAAATTGTTTCAATGAGCAGTTCCAGATGAAAATGTATAATGTTCCAATATCGATTTATAACACTAGGTTCTAAATGTATATATGTGATTTTCCGATAATAAATTGCATAAGTTTCTATCAGCATGAATTGTTGACGGGATACAAGAGATTTAATTCTAAATTCCAGATGTAAATTATTACTGTTTCGATGAGATTCTATAAGGACAGTTTCTATGATTATCTACCTATCTTTCCAATAGTATATTTCATAAGTTTTTATCAGTATGAATTTGGAAGTAATTTAAATTGTTTCAATGAGCAGTTCCAGATGAAAATGTATAATGTTCCAATATTGATTTATATAAGACTGAGTTCTAAAAGTATATATGTGATTTTCCGATAATAAATTGCATAAGTTTCTATCAGCATGAATTGTTGACGGGATACAAGAGATTTAATTCTAAATTCCAGATGTAAATTATTACTGTTTCGATGAGATTCTATAAGGACAGTTTATATGATTATCTACCTATCTTTCCAATAGTATATTTCATAAGTTTTTATCAGCATGAATTTGAAAGTAATTTAAATTGTTTCAATGAGCAGTTCCAGATGAAAATGTATAATGTTCCAATATCGATTTATAACACTATAGGTTCTAAAAGTATAAATGTGATTTTCCGATAATAAATTGCATAAGTTTCTATCAGCATGAATTGTTGACGGGATACAAGAGATTTAATTCTAAATTCCAGATGTAAATTATTACTGTTTCGATGAGATTCTATAAGGACAGTTTCTATGATTATCTACCTATCTTTCCAATAGTATATTTCATAAGTTTTTATCAGTATGAATTTGAAAGTAATTTAAATTGTTTCAATGAGCAGTTCCAGATGAAAATGTATAATGTTCCAATATTGATTTATATAGCACTGGGTTCTAAAAGTATATATGTGATTTTCCGATAATAAATTGCATAAGTTTCTATCAGCATGAATTGTTGACGGGATACAAGAGATTTAATTCTAAATTCCAGATGTAAATTATTACTGTTTCGATGAGATTCTATAAGGACAGTTTATATGATTATCTACCTATCTTTCCAATAGTATATTTCATAAGTTTTTATCAGCATGAATTTGAAAGTAATTTAAATTGTTTCAATGAGCAGTTCCAGATGAAAATGTATAATGTTCCAATATTGATTTATATAACACTGAGTTCTAAAAGTATATATGTGATTTTCCGATAATAAATTGCATAAGTTTCTATCAGCATGAATTGTTGACGGGATACAAGAGATTTAATTCTAAATTCCAGATGTAAATTATTACTGTTTCGATGAGATTCTATAAGGACAGTTTCTATGATTATCTACCTATATTTCCAATAGTATATTTCATAAGTTTTTATCAGTATGAATTTGAAAGTAATTTAAATTGTTTCAATGAGCAGTTCCAGATGAAAATGTATAATGTTCCAATATTGATTTATATAACGCTGGGTTCTAAAAGTATATATGTGATTTTCCGATAATAAATTGCATAAGTTTCTATCAGCATGAATTGTTGACGGGATACAAGAGATTTAATTCTAAATTCCAGATGTAAATTATTACTGTTTCGATGAGATTCTATAAGGACAGTTTCTATGATTATCTACCTATCTTTCCAATAGTATATTTCATAAGTTTTTATCAGTATGAATTTGGAAGTAATTTAAATTGTTTCAATGAGCAGTTCCAGATGAAAATGTATAATGTTCCAATATTGATTTATATAACACTGGGTTCTAAAAGTATATATGTGATTTTCCGATAATAAATTGCATAAGTTTCTATCAGCATGAATTGTTGACGGGATACAAGAGATTTAATTCTAAATTCCAGATGTAAATTATTACTGTTTCGATGAGATTCTATAAGGACAGTTTCTATGATTATCTACCTATCTTTCCAATAGTATATTTCATAAGTTTTTATCAGCATGAATTTGAAAGTAATATAAATTGTTTCAATGAGCGGTTCCAGATGAAAATGTATAATGTTCCAATATTGATTTATATAACACTGAGTTCTAAAAGTATATATGTGATTTTCCGATAATAAATTGCATAAGTTTCTATCAGCATGAATTGTTGACGGGATACAAGAGATTTAATTCTAAATTCCAGATGTAAATTATTACTGTTTCGATGAGATTCTATAAGGACAGTTTCTATGATTATCTACCTATCTTTCCAATAGTAGGTATATTTCATAAGTTTTTATCAGTATGAATTTGAAAGTAATTTAAATTGTTTCAATGAGCAGTTCCAGATGAAAATGTATAATGTTCCAATATCGATTTATCTAACACTAGGTTCTAAAAGTATATATGTGATTTTCCTATAATAAATTACATAAGTTTCTATCAGCATGAATTGTTGTTCAGATTATCTAAACGAAACTGGACAACACCAACGGACGTGTATCGAATGATATTTTATTTCACCCCGTCATTAATAATGGTCTATTTGTACAATTTGAAACTTGTTTACTTTCTTAGATCATTAGACATTTCCGGTGGCATCCGGTACATTACAGTATTTAGTACCGTAATACCTCATTCCGGCCGTATATTAGTATACTCTGTAATGTTGTACTTTCCGGACGGGATGAAATAAACTATTTTTTTTGAAATCGCAATCAATATTATTACAAATAAATAAATTTATCCACGACTATTGTATAATGTACCCATTATACGTCTGTTTGCTCGACCCATTAATCACGGCAGTGATCAATGAGTCATTAATTACTACTGTCAGATGCTTCCTTGATTTAGCTATAATATTATATTGTTCTGCTACAAACAACAAAAATATTTAGTAGTCGTGGATAAAGTATAGTATTCTACTCCCGTATAATAGCTATTATCCACTCGGTGATTTAGGCCACTAGCCTGCGGCTCGTGGCCGTAAACTTCACCTCGTGATTAATACCCATCATTATATGGTCGTTGAATAATATACTATTAAATTAAAGACGAGTCCGGGAAGTTACTTTTCATTATACCATTCTGATATTATGATTTATCATTACTCTATTCTTCATTGATATGACACCAATATCGGCCGAGGCCGATAAATGAATTGAAGAAAAATGCAAGGCTTACAAATCATCATTAAATATTAAAGTATTTATGGTACCTATAATGAAAAATACTGAACGACACACGGCCGATACGCAAAATAACAGACGCGATTGATAGTAAAATCTCGGCTTCGATCGCCTCGATTTTACAAACTTCAATCTTGTCTGATATTTGCGCTACATATCGGCCTTATGACATTAATAACTATTCCCGGACTTGTTCCAATCAACGTAAAGGAGACAAACTTGTACTTGTGCAATATGCAACAGTGCATTACAGTAACAAATTTGTGACCACTCTGCACCTGCACCGAACCGATCGTGATCTCCTCCACGGATTACGGAACCGACCAACAGAACACATGTGGTGTGCGAAACTGCCAAGGCCAAGCTAATTCATTTTCATTATGGCGGAAATTCGGTGCTTGGCTTGGAAAGGCAGTGCGTTTAATGTATTAAATTTTGTATTGATCTTGCTGTTCTTGCTTAGAAGTAAAGTGTTGTTGGAAATTGTTGTCTTACGACCTTTGTTTTACGTAGTAAGTATTTATTTCGTTTTTATGATAATAAAATATAGGTAGGTAAAGATCTAAACCATTATTTGCACCGGAAAATGGCGACCACGAGAAATAGCAGAATGTATGTAGGTAGGATGAAATTAAATTTTATTTATTTATTTTGGTAATTCTTTACAATACTGGAAAACACGAATTTTCGTGTGATTTGTTCAGAATACCCTATTTTAAGGTCGTAGATTTTGATCTGAAATTAGTTTTTCATACCTATAGACTGTTAATTACTAATTATTTTGTATTGGTGATAATAAATATTTGATTATTTTTTGATGATTAATTATTCTAAATTTAAAAAAATATCATGATTAAAGAAAAAATCGAAAATCGATTATTTTTATTAAAAAGATCGAATTCAAAATAATGTGTGGTCATATCTGGTTTACTGGCTTTTGTCGTACAAGAAAAAAACACACCCTGCATACCTATTTCCCGTAGAATAAGGAATTCAGAAAACCTATTGTACAAGGTGGCGCAAAATGAAGTCCCAGATATGGTTTGCTTATAATATTTAGGTTATTCAAGACATTCTCATTTTGTGAGTCATAAATATTTACTTATATCTTGGAAATTTGTATTTACATGCTAAAGATAATATCAGTCAAATGACCACCCCTAGCATTGACACAATAGTGAGCCCTTTTTAAGGCCTTTTTCATTACTTACTCCAACATTTCAGGTGGTATGTTGACGATTTCCTCTGGTAGGTATGTTAGCTTTTAATGCTTCCAAAGTTTTAAGTTTATTCATAAAAACTCAATCTTTGAGATTGTTCCAGAGAAAGAAGTTAGGCATCGTCAAATCTGAAGATCTCGGCGGATATGCCACATCGCTGAGCAGCTAAGATAATCGACGAACTTTTTTGGTAAAGTTTTTTTGCAATTTCCGCACGTTCTCTAGGCATATATTGATTCATGATGAATTTCTCATGTATCTATTTTTCAAATGACAACATATATCTGACATGTCAACTAAAAACAAAATTATAGCGACTTCTGATAGGGGACTTCATTTTGCGCCACCTTGTATTTTGCGCAAATGTTTATAAGTATTAATAATTATTTAAAATTGGTTCTCAATTTACAATATGGTAATATTTATAATTTAATTTAAAATATTTATATTACCTATGCCTCTTGCCCTTTCTATGTTTTAAGTAAATTATCGAATAAATTATATTCAAAATTCAATTTAAAACGTTTAAAGAGTGTTTAAATTATGTCCCTTCTAAAACCAACATTGACCTTGACGTTAAAATATTGAACTTTTTTTCATTAAAATTGGGTTAAATACATGATAGGTATTTTACGTATATAATCAATTATTTTCTTTATATTTTTACCCACCCATCATCCCTATTCGCTCCACGGTCCCATAAAATTTGCTTTTTGGTCAAACATCACGTGACACTAATTTCTTACTCTATTTGTAAAAATAGCAAAGGCCAGTGAACTGAAAAATTACCTAATTTGTTTCTTATTATTTTCAAGAAAACGTTTTTCTGTGTACAATATACAGAGGACAAAAAATTTCATATCGTGGAAGAGAGTGAAATTGACCATGTCAATATTGGGAAAGTTGATTTCCAAAAAAAATATAAAATAAAATGGACTGATGGCAATTACTATGAAGCAGTAATTGTGAATTGTGCTGGTAAGAAAAAACAGTTTTAAACTAGTTTAGTTTTGGTATTCTCTTATTTTTATAAATGTAGTTGGGTCGAAGTTGTAGTAATCGCATTAATCAATATTTAATATTATCTAGGTACATATATTTTTTTTCTTATACTTTAGTTGATGAATTGAGACTAAATGCTTAGTTACAGTTTCTTAATTATATGTATATTGCATTGGAATCATTATTTTTTAGAATTTATCAAGAATGTTACGTCTGGGGTTATATCTAAAAATCGAGATAGAAATGATTTGACTTGTGAAGTTGGGGCGATCGTCGGAGAAGAAGTAAGTTTATTAATTGTAGATTGTAAATTTATATAATTAAATTGGTTTATTATAACCAAATAAAATCGCCACAAAAAAATTGCAAAGTATGTGAATAAAACTACAAAATAGTAAATTTTGCAATAATTGTTAATTGTTGTAAGTTCGTTTTCAATGATTTTATTTATATTACATATAAATGTTTTTATTGTTAGTATTCATTTGTTTCTTAAAGTTTTAAAATTTCAGGTGCATCTGGGACAGAACATTTTTATTTCTAAAGAATCATTCGATACAACATTCTCCTTGTCAAAAACAGGCTCTCAGTTTGTTAAAAACATGGCAATGACTGTTGTCGGCGCCTCTGTACCTACTAAAAAACTCATCCGTGACAGGAAAATCATCTAATAGAATAAAAACTGAAGCTAAACCTAGTCTAAAAGGAACAAAATTACAGGCCATACAAGGTATTTAAATGTTATTATATCCTCCCTATTTTAAGTAATCTGGCCAGATGCAAATAATGACCCATTGGAATGTAAATTTTGTCAATTATTCATGTAACGCGAGCGAAATACACATTTTATCGTTTCACATATAGCTTGTTATTGTATTGGCATCTGCCGGTTCTTAATATCCGACACCAAAACTATTACATATATGCTCACGTGTCACGTATCAATTTCATGATTGCGATGTGTTGGATCTGTTCGCGCAATCACTGGGCTCATTTGCACCTGAACGATTATGCAGAAGGAGGGGATGGTATTACCATATCGGTCATCTCCTGTTTATTCAGTATGGGATATTTATTCTATTATTTTATATTTGTCCATTTTGTTAGTTTTGTAGTATAAATATGTTTTTTCTTATTGCAGATATAAATATTATTTAATTAAAAAGGGCACCACCCCTGTTCTAATCGACATGCATGTGGCTAAAGTCGGGCAATATATTGCCAGCAAAATCTCAGATCTAAACAGAAGTAACAAGACTCAAACAAAAAGTAAGTGAAAAATTGATAATTCAATAATTTAAGAAAATTAGGGAATATATCAATTATGGCTGCGCCAATAGTTTTTATTTTTGTAGTATTCGTAATGTTTTTCAGTTGTATACAGCGTGTTCCACTTTACAACTCCGTTATTAGTTATCCAATTTTAACCAAATTTGAATCGGTGTCAATGACCTTTGGTGTGATCTTTTTGTATTAAACAAAATTTATTTTTGTCAGTGGCGTGCATTTTTATTAAGAAAAAAGGGGTCGCTTTTTCGAGAAGTCATATTAGGCATTTTTTTACGGAAAACTAATACAATAATATTAATCAGCATGCTTTAGAACCCCAATGCCGAAAATTTCACAACATTTTCATTAAGGGTTGTCGAATAACGGGCCCAGTAAAAATTAATTTTTTCAGTCGTAAATAATTGGCAACTCGAAAACGGTTTACGTTTTGAGAAAAAGTCATTCCTCATTTTCAATTTAAATTGATTTACTCTATCTCCCTATGCCATCAAAAGTTTCAAATGCTGCAAGCAAAGATTTTTCATTGGACGATAAAAAAATATTTTAACCGGTTCTGTATTATTTAGGCATTAAGTGATAAAAAATGATCTTATGTGATAATAAATCAATTTTATACCAAAAGAAAAAAAGATTGCACTGATATTAAATTAAATTATTTTTCGAAAAATAAACCGTTGTCAAGTTAATTATTTACAACTGCGGCATTACTTTTGAACACATGGTGTGATAGAGTATATCATTTTAAATTGAAAATGACGAATGACTTTTTTTCTAAACAAACCGTTTTCAAGTTAACAATTATTTACGACTGAAAAAATGTATTTTCACTGGGCCCGTTATTCGGATACCTTTCATCAAAATGTAGTAAAATTTTGAACATGGGGGTTCCAAAGCATGCTGATTAATAATATTGCATTAGTTTTTCTGTAAAAAAATGCCTAATATGACTTCTCGAAAAAGTGACCCCGTTGTTCTTAATAAAAATGCACGCCACTGACAAAAATAAGTTTCGTTTAACTCAAAAAGATCACACAAAAGGTCATTGATAGTAACCCAAATTTGGTTGAAATCGGATAACTAATAACTGAGTTGTGAAGAGAGGGCCATTAAAAGTGGGACACGCTGTATATTCCACTATACGTTCATATAACTTTTTTATTCCAGGCGAAAACCAAAATATACAAGAATGTGTAGAGAAGGAAAATAGTGATGACGAGGACGCTGGATGAGATAAATTATTTTTTAAAACTTGTTTTGAAATTCTTTATAAGTTTACATTGTATAGTAAACCACATCTTTATAGTGCACATTAAAAACGTCGGCGTGTTTTAAGTTTCATCAAAGACGCCGACGTTTTTTATGTGCACTATAAGATGTGGTTTACGATATATACTTTATATAATATAATTAAGTAAGTATTTATGTATACTTGTATACTGTATAATTGTAATACATAGTATGTTGAACTATATTGCTTCATTTCATATACTTAAGAACGGAAGAAACTATCAAGTCTTTGTTACTCTTGTTACTTGTCCGTGCTAAGCAGTGGCCTTGACTCTTAAGTCGTATTGTTCATTTTGGAGTTGAACAAAGAACTGTGTTGATGTAGTTAGCTGATCAATAGCCTTACAAAATATATATACAGGATGATTCCTATAATGTTTTCACCCCAATTTTCTGGTTTGTCTTTGGAAATAAAATACAAATAGTAAACGTAACTTATAGCATTTTTTCCAAGGATTTCGAAAATTTCAACTAAAAAACAATTGAACGTTAACTAAAAGTGGGAAAAAACAAAGCAATATTTTTTTTAATGTCGCACTGTATATTTTTACCATTTTGAAAAAAGATATATTCTTTTTCCAAAAATATAACGTAACACACATAATATATTTACCTTCCATTTCGTTACATTTAAAAAACATTGCTTTGTTTTTTTTTCTCACTTTTAGTTGACTTTCAACTGTTTTTTAGTTGATATTTTCGAAAGCCTTGGAAAAAATGCTATAAGTTTCGTTAAAACATTTTAATTTTATTTTCAACAACAAACCAAAAAATTAGGGTGAGAACGTTACAGGAATCACTCTGTACAGGGTAAGTATTATAAATGATAACCCCCTTTTATTTTCGTTATTTCTGGGCGAATTGGTTCGTTCAAAAAATTATTTCGAATAATTTTTAACGAAGTTTCCGAATCTGCTAACGTTTTTCAAAAATTTTCAAAAATGTACGAGGTGGAACAAAAAATATGATTTTTTTAAATAGAACACCCTGTATTTTTTTACATATTATAATTTGTAGATTTTTTCTGATTACAAAAATATATAGTTATAGCATATTTGGATAAGTAGTTTTTAAGTTATGATGAAATATGTAAAACGACAAATCAGTTTACGTATTACTCAATAATATACGAAGTAGCCTTTGGAAACAAAAATTTAACTTTGTATAAACGTCAAAAAGGTTAAGATTTATTAGTGCTTTTTCCATTAGGAACCTTTATTGTGTGCAAAAAAGCGATCATGCCTTATCATAGTTTAGAGAATAGGCGTAGAATTTTAGAAATATTCTTATATTGTAATAAAAACATGACTGCTTCACAAAGGGAGTTTAGAAGACTGTATCCGAATGAGACTGTGCCTGGCAAAGGAACATTCAAGAAAATTTACAATAAATTTTGTGACACAAATTCATTAAAGAGTGCAAATAGAAGAAAAACGAGGAATATTATTGGTAAGGAAATACAAATGAATATTCTATTATCGGTTATAGAAGAGCCAAGTCGGTCTACTTATTTTGTAGCTAAAGATTTAAATGTAAGCCAAATGGGCGTTATGCAACTTTTAAAAAGAAATAAAAGTATAAACCTTTTCTTCTTCTTCTTCTTCTAAATTTTCTTGAATGTTCCTTTGCCAGGCACAGTCTCATTCGGATACAATCTTCTAAACTCCCTTTGTGAAGCAGTCATGTTTTTATTACAATATAAGAATATTTCTAAAATTCTACGCCTATTCTCTAAACTATGATAAGGCATGATCGGGTTTTTGCACACAATAAAGATTCCTAATAGAAAAAGCACTAATAAATCTTAACCTTTTTGACGTTTATGCAAAGTTAAAATTTTGTTTCCAAAGGCTACTTCGTATATTATTGAGTAATACGTAAACAGATTTGTCGTTTTACATATTTCATCATAACTTAAAAACTACTTACCAAATATGCTATAACTATATATTTTTGTAATCAGAAAAAATCTACAAATTATAATATGTAAAAAAATACAGGGTGTTCCATTTAAAAAAATCATATTTTTTGTTCCACCTCGTACATTTTTAAAAATTTTTGAAAAAAGTTAGCAGATTCGGAAACTTCGTTAAAAATTATTCGAAATAAGTTTTTGAACGAACCAATTCGCCCAGAAATAATGAAAATAAAAGGGGGTTATCATTTATAATACTTACCCTGTACATATGGGTTGTCTATTTTAAGCGAGCGGCAATAATAACGATAATAAAGGTTGGGTAATTTATAATGAATAACCCTGTACAGTAGTATTCTGGTAATCTTGATAAAAACAGAAACAATTTAGTAATTGCAGAAAACAACAAATATATTTGTCATCAGAAAATACTTATAAAAACTATTGGTATATTGATATGTCTTAGGCAATTAAAACGGATTGAAGAAGGTCTGTATTTCCTGAATAAAACAAGTAGGTATATTAGCAATCTGGTAATCTTGATAGAAACTGATAGAAACAATTTAGTAATTTCAGGAAAAACCAAATATATTATCAGAAAATACTTATAAAAACCATTAGTATATTGATATGTATTTAGACAGTTCAAACGGATAGAAGAGGGTATGTATTTCCGGAATAGAACAAGTACATTAGCAATCTGGTATTCTTGATAGAAACTGATAGAAACAAGTTAGTAATTTCAGGAAAAACAAACATATTTGTCATCAGAAAATACTTATAAAAACCATTGGCATATTGATATGTCTTTAGATAATTGAAACTGATAGACGGTCTGTATTTCCTGAATAAAACAAGTATTTTAGCAATCTGGCAAACTTGATAGAAACTGATAGAAACAATTTAGTAATTCCAGGAAAAAACAAACATTTGTCATTAGAAAATACTTATAAAAACCATTAGTATATTGATATGCATTTAGACAGTTGAAACGGATTGAAGAGGGTCTGTATTTCCGGAATAAAACAAGTACATTAGCAATCTGGCAATACTGATAGAGACTAATAGAAACAATTCAGTAATTCCAGGAAAAAACAAACATATTTGTTATTAGAAAATACTTATAAAAGCCATTAATATATTGATATGCATTTAGACAGTTGAAACGGATAGAAGAGGGTCTGTATTTCCGGAATAAAACAGATACATTAGCAATCTGGTAATCTTGATAGAAACTGATAGAAACCATTTAGTAATTTCAGAAAACTACAAATATATTTGTCATCAGAAAATACTTATAAAAACCATTGGTATATTGATATGTATTTAGACAGTTGAAACGGATAGAAGAGGGTCTGTATTTCCGGAATAAAACAAGTACATTAGCAATCTGGTAATCTTGATAGAAACTGATAATTTCTATATTCCATATATACAGTTTAAAATAATAGAAACAGATACCCCCTAGGGGCCACCGGAAAATCCTGAAGAGAACAGATATGTTGATTATTCAGAATCTCTTTTAGAAACTAATAAATAGGCAATTTACAATTCCTAACACTGATAGTAAATTGCTGTTTCAAAAACCGAATATAAACACATACAAACTGATAAGTTTTGTATTTACAATGTCCAATATAAAGCAATAAAACTTATAAAACCGCATATAATTTTTTTTATAAGTTTGTATCAGAAATTTTTGGCAGGGATATTACTTCTTCCTTCTCTCTTTCTTCCGGCTCACATTGTCGCCAACCACAAAATTTAAAATAACTACTACATAATTTAAAATAACTGTTGGATGTTTCCAACATGCTGGGGCCTTTTACAGTTTTTTATAAAACTCATCACCAGTCTTTTAATAAAAGATAAAGCTAGGTAACTAAAAGTTACATTTGACTACAAAAGTCTATTTGATTACAAGACTAAGAAAGTCTAATTTAAATGAAGGACTACGAAAGTCAATTTTTGATGGCGGACTACAAAGGTCCATTATGATATAAGACAGAAAATCTGTTCTAAAAACTAAATCTTAAAACTACACAATATTTACAATTACATATTTACAGCAAAAAATAAAGCTAATCATAGATTGGTAACACAGCTAGTTTTGTAATTGAACGCAAATAGGTTCCACCTTGTGTCTTGACCTCAACAACTCTGACCTTACCGTCTTTTCCAGGAATTACCTTTGTAATTCTAGCCATAGGCCATTTTAGAGAAGGGACATTATCCTCTTTTAACAAAACTAACATGCCCTCTTGGACATTTGGGAAATGACTATGCCATTTTGGTCTACTTTGAAGTTGTGCTAGATAATCTTTTGACCATTTACTCCAAAAGTGTTGCTTCACCTGAGTACATAATTTCCAAAATTTTAGTCTGTTTTCTGGAATAGTGGTTAAATCGGGTTCGGGATAACTAGTGATAGGAATTCCTATTAAAAAATGTCCCGGAGTCAAATATGTAAGATCCGAAGGATCATTTGACATTTGCGTTATGGGTCGCGAATTTAGTATTCCTTCAACTTGAATGATCAAGGTGTTGAATTGTTCATATGTGAACTGGCGATTGCCCATGACTCTTTTTATGTGGTATTTTGCGCTTTTTACTCCTGCCTCCCATAATCCACCGAATACAGGAGAATAGCTAGGAATAAAATTAAATTTGATTTTTTCTTCAAGACAAAGCCTTTCAATTTCATTTTTATGTTGTACAGAATTGTGGATTTTATAAAATTCTACCAATTGATTATTTGCCCCTTTAAAGGTTGACCCGTTATCACAATAGACATTTGAAGGTTTTCCTCTCCTAAAAATAAATCTTTTGAATGCACTTAAAAAATTATCAGTACTCATATCTGACAATAATTCCATATGAACTGCCTTGACTGAAAAGCAAACAAATAAGGCTATATAAGCTTTTGTAACTAACGACTTCCTGAGTCTTGATTGTTTAATATAAAATGGACCACAAAAATCAATTCCAACATTTTGAAATGGTCTGGCTAAGGTTACTCTATTCTCTGGCAAAGAGCCCATTAACTGTTGTGAACATCGAGCCTTTAATTTGAAACAAGTAAGACATTTATGAATGTTCCGCTTTATTTCTCTGATGCCATTAACCAACCAATATTTTAGGTTTAAACTACTTAAAATTTGTTTTTGCCCTGCATGTAGCAATCTTACATGTTCTTTAACAATTATTAAATTAGTTACATGGTTATTTTTTGGTAATATTATTGGGTGTTTTTGATTGTAGGTAATATTTGCATTCTGCAGCCTGCCAGTTACCCGCAAAATACCCTCTTTATCTACAAATGGACACAAAGATTTTAAATTAGTTTTTATTTTCAATCCAGAGGCTAAACATTTAATTTCTTCCTTAAAATTACGGTCTTGCTCATGTTTTATGATAGTCTTTAAGGAATATTCTAATTCAGATAAAGTTAATGGTCCAATAATTTTATTATTTTTATTTTTAATGTTATGTTTAAATCTTAATATGTACGCTACAATTCTCTGCAATTTAGAAATGCTAGAGAAATCTTCAAAAAATGATTTATTATGTAAATCTACTATTTGAGTAAAAATTTGCACTCTCTCCTCAGGTAAAGGACTTGGAATGTTACACTGAAAATTTGTGCCATGGGAAAAATTAACATCTAAAAGCATCTTTGGACCATGAAACCAGACTTCATTAGCAACCATATTCTGAGGTTCTACACCTCTTGACAAACAATCAGCGGGATTATCATTTGTGTTAATGTAAGCCCAATTAAACTTAGAGCCCAAATTTTGAATTTTTGTAACCCTATTAGCTACATATGGGTTTAGTCTCATAGGTTCCTTTTTAATCCAGGCCAATACTATACTTGAATCTGAGTACAAAAATACTTGATTTATTTTTGACCTTAATAAATCATAAACCTTACTAGTTAAACTGACTAGCAACAGAGCACTATTTAATTCTAATTTTGGAATAGTTACTTTTTTATTAATGGGAGCAATCCTAGACTTAGAACAAAGCAAATTGACATATACTTTGTCATAAAAAATGGCCCTAACATAGAGCACAGCCCCATAGGCGGTCATAGAAGAGTCACAGTAACCTACTAATTCCACTCTACTTGCATTGACCAAATTTAAATTTCGCGGAATATGCAATACTGGCATAGCTATTAAATTTTTAACAAAATCTTGCCATCGTTTCAATAAATGTTCAGGCAAAGAATCGTCCCAATTTAATTTTTTGATCCAAAGTTCTTGCATAATAATCTTAGCTTCTACTAAAACTGGCCCGGCTAAACCTAAAGGGTCATAAAACTTACAAATAAAGCTGAGCACTTGTCGTTTTGTAATACATTCATTAATATTATCACTTGGTGCTGATATTTTAAACGAGTCTGATTTCATGTTATACGACAAACCTAAAGTTTTTACAACTAAGTTATCTTTATTTAATTCAATTTCATCAAAGTGTTGATTTTGTATGGGAATATCATTCAAAATCAAAGAATCATTGGCACACCACTTGTGCAATTCAAAAGACATTGTCTTTAAAATATTAATTAATTCATTTTTTAACTGAACGGTTTCTTCAATGGTGTCTCCACCAGAAAGAATGTCATCTACGTATGTGTTGTTTAAAAGAGCCTTTGCAGCTAACGGATAATTATGTGCTTCATTGTGGGCAAGTTCTACCAGACATCTAGTAGCCAAATATGGTGAACTTTTTAAGCCATATGTCACAGTTTGTAATTGCAAATACTGTATTGGTAAATTAGGCTTTTCCCTCCACAAAATATTCTGCAATGACCTATGAGCAGGGTGAATTAAAATCATACGGTACATTTGTTTTATGTCTGTTGAAATAACATACTTAAATGTTCTGAAAAGTATTAATATATCGAATAAATCATTTTGCACAACAGCTCCATTATACATTAAATCGTTAACTGACTTTTTATTTTTTGTTTTCATGCTCCCGTCAAATACAACACGAAGCTTAGTAGTTCTTTTATCTTCTCTTATAACAGGATGATGAGCCATAAAATAAACTGAACCACTATTTAAATCATAACTGTTAATATCAATAATCTTTGCATGATTAAGATTAATGTATTCATTAATAAATTTACTATACTGCAAAAACAGCTCAGGATTATTTTTAAACCTCTTCTCCAAATTTTCAAAACGTTTATATGCAATAGATAGTGAATCTCCTAAACATAAATCATTTAGTTCCAACTTTAATGGTAAACACACTTGAAATTTATCGCCAATCTTTTTTGTTGAATTTATAAATATTGACTCACAAGCTTCTTGCTCACTAGAATATTCAGGATAAATTTCAGGCACCTTTTCGATTTCCCAAAAACGAGAAACAAGGTTTTCCAGGTTAGGAGTAGCCTTACAATATAACGAAACTTGAAAAAAGTTACACAGTTCAGTGTCTTTTGAGCAACAAGGAATAGAACCACTAACAACATACCCAAAAAGAGTATTTTGTAAAATTAAATTATTTTTACCTAATTTAATTGTACCTGTCAATAACGTCTGAAAAAACACATTTGCTCCTAAAAGAATATCTATATTTTCAGGAATATTATAATAATTGTCAGCCAACTTAATATGCTCTGGAATCTTGACTGTAGTGATGTCAAATTCAAATTGAGGTAAATTACCAGTAATTCTCTTCACAACTGCACAATTAACATTAAACTTATAGTCATTTACACATGACCGTATGTCTATATTAACAAATTTTCGAATCTCCGTTGCATTTTCTGATATGCCCATAACATTTAAATTTTTATTAAATGTTTTGAAATCAAATTTTTTAACAATGTTATTTGTTATGAATGATGTTTGTGAACAACTGTCAATTAAACCACGAACAACAATAAAGTCATTATTCTTGGTAGTTAATTTAACCATTATCGTAGGAAGTAAAACATTATCAAAATTATTATTCAAATAACAATTTAACTGTACAGTGGCATTTTCTGTCTTTTCCAACTGTATACTCCGCTGCTTGTCTAAATGCAGTAATGTATTATGATCTTTATGACAAGTTTGACATTTAAAATTGAATTTGCATTTATCAATGTGACCATTTAAACAGATTTTGCACATTTTGTGTTTATCAATGAATGAAATTCTTTCATTAACTGGTATTGATTTAAAGTTTTTACAGTTAAAAATTTTATGACCAGTTACCGAACAAAATTGACATTTAATTTCAACTTTATTTTTTGTTGACAAATGAGTAAACTGTGATTTTTCCTTAAACACAATCTTGTTCTCAGGTGAAGGAACTGCTTCTAAAGCACTGGCTCTATTTTCTAAAAATTGTAAAAATTTACCTAATGTTGGTAATTTCGTTGTGTCCCTATCTATTTGGTAAGTACGGTTCGTATACTGGTCAAGCTTTTTTGACAAAATACAGATTAAAATCATATCCCAACTTTCGACAGGCTGATTTAAATTTTTTAAAGCACCAATATGTTGCTTTACTTTACTAACAAATTCTCTTAAGGCTACAGTAGTGCCTTTTTGTATGTTTGAAATGTCCAAGAGTGCGTAAATATGAGAGTTAATTAACATAGTTTCATTATCATACCTATTTTTTAATAAAGCGAGAGCTTCTGTATATGAACTATTTACAATAGGTAGAGTACTAATCAATGTAAGGGCCTCACCTTTCAAATAATTCCTTAAATAAAAAAGTTTTTCCACCTCTGTCAAATTATGGTTTTTATCAATAACTGCTGTAAACATTTCCATAAATGGTTTAAAATTATTTAGATTTTTACCATCAAATAATGGTATATCAATATGAGGCAGTTTGGTCATTGAAATACTCTGATTTATTTCTTTACTTACTCTAAGCTTACCTTTCGCAAGTATATCGTTTATACTAGCAACAATATCATAATACATATTTTCAATTATGTCTGGGTTTTCAGAGTCGTCACGGTCCAAACACAAAATATCTACCTGAATATCTTGATATTTATTAAAACAACAACCTAGATTTTCTTTTCTGGCTTGCAATTGTTCTATTAATATGTCTGTAATTGGATCTTTTTTATGTTCTAATACAAATTCCTGTACTCTTAATATAGTGGAAGCACACTGTTTCCTTTTTTCCTTTAGTTTAGGTAAATCAGTTTTCTTAGACATTTTTGTCTCTCTACAAAAACTTATAAAATAAAAAATTAGTACATTAAATATTTAAATATTAAACAATGAACATATTATGTTGTTAACAAAACATAAGAAATTTAATTTTAACATTATAATGTTTAAAAAGAACATCTCAAATAAGGCTATCAAAACGCCTTTTTTTTTTATATACACAATTTCACAATCACAAAACATACGCTGTTGTGCTGCTAGTGCGGCCATCTGTTGCCCATCATGGGAATACTCCTACTTGACAGCATATTAACGCACTGTAACTGCATTACCATAGACGAAAATCTGCAAACTTCTGGAGCGCCACCTGAAGATTTTATTACACACTCAATTAATATTATCGACCAAAGTCACTGTATTATCGACTATCGTCACTGTATTATCGACTATCGTCTTACACCAACGCCAACAAAAATGATGAGTCAAAATGGACGCGCATTTGATGTAAAAAGACGGAAATCGAGTCACTGGAATTTATTTGTGCAACACACAGGTTCACTTATCTAAAAGTTATTTACTTGGCACTGCACATCCGGATCGATTGACCAAATTTATGTAGGAAACCTACATAAAGGGTATTTTAATGTGGACTGTATAGTTTAATTAAAGTCACCCAAATTGTCTACCACTATATTTACAATTATTGTGATGCCGAGACGGCAGGGCACACAAATGTTTTTAATTAGAACTGTTATCTAACCTTTCACTTATAATATAAAAATGAAAACTATAACGTGCGTTCTCTGCACGCTAACAGCCATATTACTTCTTCCTTCTCTCTTTCTTCCGGCTCACATTGTCGCCAACCACAAAATTTAAAATAACTACTACATAATTTAAAATAACTGTTGGATGTTTCCAACAGTTAGTTCAGATTCGATTCAGATAACCCCATAACCAACAAAAAGTTCGGATTACGAGAGTCACAGAATATCTAATATCTAATTAGACGAGAGTAAACGATGTGTAACGTTTTGAAACTAACAGCGCTGCGGGCGAGTGTTGTATGAGCAGTCCCCCAGTCCCCACTCAAACGCAGTTTCATTTTTTATTAAAATAGCTGCTTCCCTTTTACACAAAATCTCAGATTATTCTCACATTTTACGTCAGTACCTATGCAATATTCATTCAGTTACCTACCGGTACCTACGTTTCTTTTATTTTTCACATGTGCATGTGAGTTTATAATCGTCTATAATTTTAAGTGTTATAAAACTGGAAAAAATACTCCAACATATCTCTATACAAGCGAAGGTTTCATTATTTATAGATGGATAGGGCAAATGATTTGTCCGAAATGATTCATCTTCTAAATAGGTATCAGTTGATATATTATGTTACCGACCGGCCAATTTCCTTTCTTGGTTTAACCCATTTCCTAATTCGAATGATTCGAATTACCTAATCATTCGAATCAATAATTCAAATTAATCATTCGAATCAATAATTCGAATTAATTGTTTACATTATTATTTGTAACGTCATTAACTACTAATTGCCATATTTTTTTATAATTATATATTTTTGGCAGTAATTATTTTATTTTTATAACATTCGTTTTTAGTTTTTTAACTTGGATTGTTAAGAAAATTTTGCTTCGAGCTTCCAGTTCTGCTAATGGATTTTTATAAACATATTTAATTTTAGTTTGTCCCTGCGTCTGATTAAAATTAATCATTCGAATGATTCGAATTAATTATTCGAATTTGCGAATGATTAATTCGAATCATTAATTCGAATTAATGGTTCGAAATAATAATTCGAATTGATTATTCGTATTAATTATTCGAAATAATGATTAGAATTAATCATTCGAATAATTAATTCGAACCATTAATTCGAATTAATTGTTTACATTCTTTGTAACGTCATTAACTACTCGCCATAGGAATTTTTTGATAATTATATTTTTGGCAGAATTTATTTTATTTTTATAATATTCGTTTTCAGTTTTTTAAATTAGATTGTTAAGAAAACTCCGATATTATTGCTTATAACGAGCTATACCGGTTCTGCTAATGGATTTTTTAAACATATTTTTTAGTTTGTCCCTGTCTGATTGAGTTTAGTAAACCTAAAATTAATCATTCGAATGATTCGAATTAATCATTCGAATGATTCGAATCAATCAATCGAATAATAATTCGAATTAATTATTCGTATTAATTATTCGAAATAATGATTAGAATTAATCATTCGAGTTAATGATTCGAATTAATTATTCGAATTATTAATTCGAATGATTAATTCAAATCATTAGTTCGAATCATTATTAATTCGATACAAAGGGAAATGCATCCTAGGCTAGACTAATAGTATAACAACTAATATGGCGAGCTTCAAAATCCAACTTGAAGAAACTATCAATTTGGTATAACAGCTAGACAAGGCGGCAGAAACACTAGTTGATATCCTTATAATCAACAAGCTGCATGGGAAAATACCCTAATAATAATCCCACGAACTTCAAAGTTAATTTACCCCATACATAGAATGATTAATTCGAATCATGACTCTTGAAACAGGTCCGCGCGACGAGGGAAATATTAATTATTTTTGGTCAAAATTTACCAAAAATAGTTAATATTTCCTTCTCCGGATCGCATTTTCTTTTGGATATGGAGCTCTTCTTAACCGATATAGGTATTGCCAAAAAAATTACATCCTCCTAAGTTATCGCATCGCTTTAAAACGTGCACTATATTCACATAGGTAGGTATATATATTTATTAATCGAAATTTAAATACCGTTTATATTATTTACAAACACGCCATAGATAATAAACGACCAGCACAAAAATAACACAACAAGACATAGGTATATATAGGTAACACATAACAACCTAAAAAGCCCAGAATAAACAGATGGATTAAGTATTATTATGGAATATGGAAGACAGTAGACGCATACGCTACGCCTGATGAATTCGTGGAATCGGTTATGCGGCGATGTCGCGGCAACAACAAACGACGGCCGGGTTCCGTTCGGCGAGAGTCGGCTGACCTAATTAGAAACCGAAGTCTCGAAGGTTGAGCTTGAGTGGAAGCCAGTCTATAGTCTATACCTGCGGACGGACGTGTTTTAAAAAACTGGGCAAATTATAATTTATAAATAATCATAAAATGCGCGGCTTGTGTTCTAGCAGTGTATCGTACGTGTTTTAACTAGGCGTGTAATTTATTTAAATCTATTTAATGCGAAGTGTGTGCCGTGTGAATGCAGAACCACTGCACTGAACCAAAAGAATTTTCTAATCTAATCGTGTGTGATATGAGAGACGTTCAACCTTCAAGGGGGTGAGTAGTAATTAACAGTCATAAATTTATACAATAAGTATTGAGTACTAGGTACCTATATAATTAAATTAAACGTTTTATTGTGATTACTTATGAAAGAAACACGGCTTTGTGCGCATGCGCAGCTAATTTAAAAAAAAATCAGACAATCGGGGTTTGCGGTTTAAATTTTGTTACAGTTAAATGTTTTTCAATATTGAATACTCGTTAGTTTTTGTTTTATTTACTTTTATTAGGTACTTTTCTTTTAACACAAAAATAGGTACATTTATCGGGCATAAAAACAGCGTGAACGCCGTGAACATATTTCTGTTAAACATCGAATCGACTACTACTACTACCAACTTAATATTAATATTAAATAAAATAACCAAATATCAATTTGTCATTGTTACCAAAACACACCCCCTCATTCCTCAATGACAAATCTCGCTTTACATAATAATATGACATATGATAATAGAGATTAACACAAAAGCATAACAACTGATGTTATTCAAGACCTAATTCTTTACAAAACTGTTGGAATAATATTTTCCCCAACGGCTTTTTGTGAAGATATCAGCAATCTGCTTTATTCTACCTTTATAAATTATTACCTATCTTTAATTTTGTCCCTCACAAAATGAAACCTGATATCAACATGTTTAAGTTTCTTATGAAACTCTGGGTTTTATAGAAAAGACTGATTGTCTTCGAACTGAACAATGTTACACATACCTACCTACATAATCATTAACAATTTTTAAGTCATTGAAAATATATCGTATCGTATCCAACAGGCCTCAATATAGCCGCTAAACTAAGTGCTACGTAGGTACTCTGCCTCTGTGGATGACAATGCAACATCAGTTGATTGCTTTCTAGAGGCCCATGACACAGTACAGCTAAACACTTTCCAACACCATCGCCTGCCCAATCCGAGTCCGCATAACCTATAATATAGTTTTCACTATTTACATTGTGTTATAATATACTAGACTTAAATTTACAGTGCCTGCTTTCACATATCGTAACACCCGTTTGAGAGCTTGCCAAATAAGCTCCTGGCTCGCGCACGTTTGATATCTACTAAGTATACTTATCGATATATAAAGTACACGTTGAACACAACATGGCATACATTAATGAACCAATATTAGCATACGACATATTTATTTTCTAACTCAGAGCTTTCAGATTTTTCTTTCTTTGATATCTCGTGTTTAAAATTTAGGTACCTACATCCATCGGAGTAGAAATAGGTTTACAGTTATGCATATTGAATTTAACCAAAATATTTTGAAAGTAGGTACTTATGCTGCTTGATTTACATATTGAAACTTCACCTTTTGTCACACTTTGTGAAATTTCCATTCCTAAGAAATATTTGATATGACCTAAATCTTTCATTTTAAAGTTTTGACTTAAAATTTGTTTTATATTCTGAACTTCTAACTCATTATTTGTGCCTGGTAATAATACATCATCGACATAGAGTAAGATATACATTTTATAATAATTTTCAGTGAGACCTGCTTTACATATAAACAATATTCATATTCTGACCTTTCAAAATTTAAAGATAACATACACGGTGGTGAATTTTTCGATGCCCACCGCATTGGTATCTCGGAAACTATAAGATATAGAGGATCGGTTAAATTAGACAAAAGTTGCGTTATTTTATACTTTACACAATTTCCTGCCAAGCAATGCTGGATATCTTGATTCGTTCGCGGTTTATTCTGAAAAAATAGAAAATCGCGATTTTAAAAAGAATAATAATATCTTCTATAATCTATACCATTCATGCGAATTTAATGAAAATTGGCAAGGATATATTTTTGTCTACTACCAATTGAATGGCGTTGACAGAAATTTTCTAAGCCTTCTTGATTTTGAGCAACGATAATGTTAACTTTTTTATTTCTTATGGCCGCCATATTGGATTTTTACACCATTAGTTAGAGAAAATAATTCTCTTTTCACCTATGTCATGATATATGTCACCAAAATAGTCTGATTTTTTAAAAACATGTTGATATTCGAATTATTAATGTAAAAATAATTTATAAAATCCAGTAAGTATGCTTATTTGGCAAAAAAAAATTGCAAGCAACATTGTAATCCAGACGCTATTATTAAATTGTACACTCGTAAAAAAATTACAGAAAAACGCCAGGTCAATTAAGCTCCTATTAAATATTACAAACAATTTATAAAATAAAAATAGTATTATTTGTTTTCTTGACGCTTTAATGAATTAATTATTATTTGTTTTCTTGACTCTTTAATGAATTAATTGTTTGTAATATTTAATAGGAGCTTAATTATTAAGCTGGCATTTTTCTGTAATTTTTTTACGAGGGTACAATTTAATAATAGCGTCTGGATTAAAATGTTGCTTGCCATTATTTTTCCAAAGCATACTGGATTTTATAAATTATTTTTACATTAATAATTCGAATATCAACATGTTTTTAAAAAATCAGACTATTTTGGTGACATATATCATGACATAGGTGAGTAACATTATCGTTGCTCAAAATCAAGAAGGCTTAGAAAATTTCTGTCAACGCCATTCAATTGGTAGTAGCCAAAAATATATCCTTGCCAACTTTCATTAAATTCGCATGAATCGTAGGTATAGAAGATATTAATTTGGTTTTGAAATCACGATTTTCAATTTTTTCAGGATAAACCGCGAACGAATCAAGATATCCAGTATTTCTTGGCAGGAAATTGTAGAGCATAAAATAGCGAAACTTTTGTCTAATTTAACCGATTCTCTATATCTCATTGTTTCCGAGATACCAATAATGCGGTGGGCATCGAAAAATTCACCACCGTGTACCTATAAGTGTATTAAATTTTTCATTCCATTTCCTTGGAGAACCTTTCAGTCCATATAAGGATTTTTTAAGTTTACAATATTATATTATTATAGTGCCCCGTTTTTTCGTTACAACCTTTTGGCAATGAAATAAGTACACCTACACACATCTAACTGATAAATAGGAATCTTCAACTTATTACATAAAGGTAAATATGTAGGTAAATTCTAACTGATGGCAATTTAGCGACAGGGCTATAAATATCTGACATCGACAAACTAGTTTGTTGAAAGCCTCTAGCTACTACCAACCTAGCTTTGTAGGTTATAACACCATCACTTTAATTTCTTTTTGAGTTTATACCTACACCCACTTACACTCAATCACTTTCAATTCACTGTTGTGTGTTCTGCTTTCACCCATGTTTGGTTTCCTTCTAAGGCCTTTAATTCTGCTGTCATCGCCTTTTTCCACTCCTCAGACTCGTTGCTCGACATTGCATCTTCGTAAGTTTTCGGCTCCTCGCTTTCATCATTAATTTATGGTTAGGAAAACCGTTTCATAGTCATTAAACCTAGTTGGCTGTCTTGTCGTTCTTCTTAAATTGTATCCCGAAACATTTTCTATTTCATCTAAGTTACTTATCATCGGAATTTTCTTCTTGATTTTCTCTATCTCGCTCTCTGATCTTGTCTCACTTTCACTTTCAGATTCAGTATTTTCTATACGGACGTATCTTTCATTTTTATTCTCTCCGGTCTCATTTTTCTTTTCATATTTTTCAATTTCAGGCTTCTCCGCTTCTTTTATTGGTAGAAAAATCCTATAACGTCTTTGTGACACTCGATTTTATTTTCATAAGGGAAGAAAAATATTCTATACCCTTTCACATTGTCATAGCCCATAGCCATAGCCCACGAATATTGTCCGTCTGTTTTTTGGGTCCCATTTTAAACGAGCTTGCTCGGGTCTATGTACTGACTAACTCGATTTCCAAACCTTTGAAACTCATTAAAATTAACCGTTTTATTATACCACAAATCATACGGGGACTTATTTTTCACAGAGCTCGTCCCAGAGTTCTGTGCAGTAGGTATATATAGGTATGCAGTGGTATTTACTGCTTCTGCCCACAACTTTTTATCCATATTGCAAATCATTGATGTAGCTGCTTCTACTAGTGTACGGATTTCACGTTCAGCCCTTCCGTTTTGTTGGGGAGTAAGTAGGTATATACAGGCTGTCTATTTTACGAGGGCCACACCAAATATCTCGCTTAATATCTATTGTTGAGGAATAAAGTTTTAGAAATAGTAATTCCATTTTTTGTGAGCTATATTTCAGTAAAAAGAAATTAGAAATCCATAGCCTACTTTGTGAGATATATTACAAAAACCTGAAAAGTAGGAAAACTACAAACGGTTATAGCTTCCTTATTTGAGGAGATACGAAAAAAGTTGAAGGGATAGTAGTTGACGGCAAAGACAATAAGAATAATAATATGTATCAAAAAATTCGAAAAACGCAGTTGGCTTTGACATACGCTCTTGTGCAAAAATTAAAAGAACAAATCTCAAAGTAGGCCATGACACCATTAATTCCGTTTATTTTTTCTCTTTCCAGCGATATAAAACATGTCACAAAAATTTTAACTGATAGTGCCAATATTTAATATTTTACGAAATCCACAATTCATATCGTTAAATCGTAAAAATCAGCTATGCCATGATAGTAAAAATTCACTTTATAATAATTATAATTCAGTAATTATTTATTAAAATTTAATACAAACTAACAAATGTCTCATAAATAAAAATAAAAGTACAAAATGAATATCCAAAAAAACGAAAAATTATGTACAGGGTTTTCCACCGAAAATGATCACCCCGATAACTTCTTAATTTGTAATTTTAGAAAAAAAAGTTTCAAGTAAAAGTTGTAGGACATATTAAGGGCTTAAAAATCCCATTTTTAGAAAAACAATTGAACATCGTATTTACGATCTACCGATACAAGTTATGTTTTTTTAAATGGAACACCCTGTATTTTTTTATATTTTTGGATTCTATACGTTTTTCTGATTTCAACCATACGAATATGTCATATGTTTGCTCCGGTAGTTTATTTTAAATAATATTTTGCTATCCCTTCGGCATCTTGTAACGAACTGCAACTACGCTGAAAGCTAGTTTTGCTTTCCCAAAAAATTAATATTTTAATAACTACCGGAGCAAACATATGACATATTTATATGGTTAAAATCAGAAAAACGTATAGAATCCAAAAATATAAAAAAATACAGGGCGTTCCACTTAAAAAAACATAACTTGTATCGGTAGATCGTAAATACGATGTTCAATTGTTTTTCTAAAAATGGGATTTTTAAGCCCTTAACATGCCCTACAACTTTTACTTGAAACTTTTTTTTCTAAAATTACAAATTAAAGAGTTATCGAGGTGATCACTTTCGGTGGAAAACCCTGTAGGTACAGTATCGTCTAAATTAAATGATCGTAGTATAAATTCGGCCTCAGTACGCTAGTGCATTACTGGTTGCCGTATATATCCAATGTGATAATACACAGGTAAGCTCAAGACAACGGCACAGACTGCGACATGGGCTTTGGCTTGGCCGAAGAGAATTTCATTATATTATTATAGATAATATACACTGCAAAAATTAATTTTCGTTAATACATATTATTCATTATGCAACAAATTAATTAAATTATATACTTTCTTCAGTAGGAAACTTTTTAAGTTTTAAATTTTATGGTTTGAATATTTAAGACTAATAATGAAATGAAAACAGTAGTGTTGTGCAAACGTTTTGTATGCATCATTATTGAACAAAATTAGACAATGATGCAAATTATTTAGTTTAGTTTTTATTGTTTATTAAAATAGTAGTTTGTCAGTCCGAAAAACAGTTTTTCGTCTGTGTGTCATACAGTATTTTTTATTCGAATTATGGATATTAAAATGATAGGGAAAATTAAAATATTATGTTCTTAAGATTGACTTGCTACTTGCTACCCCGCAAATGATACAATTTTCAAGTATTTTTGTAACAGACGGCTGTGAACTAAGGCCAGATATAATAAATAACAACTGCACAACTGCTGTCATATCAGTTTGCTTGAAATTAGTACCTATCGAATTCAATTTATATATTATAATATCGAATTTAATAAAAAATATACTACATAAAATAAATACAATAAAAGTTTTATTTACATGTGCATTACCTTTTTACAGTAGAAAAAAGGGCCAGCATTTTAAAAAGTAGGTAGGTAACTAAAAACGCTTCATCTTTTTGTCCGTCATTTTTCCGGCCTGGGCCGGAAAAGTCTTTTCAGGTCGTTTACTTGAAGTAGCTAGAAAAGTACTACCTTTCGTTTTTGTTTTCTGACCGAGAATCGTCATTTTTTGACACATTCGAATAAAAAAATACATATAATATATATTTTTATTTTATATTGTTTATTAAAAAAATACATGTATTATATATTTTTAAATAGAAAAAAAGTTCGCCCAGTGGGAATCGAACCTGATGCGATAGAGTGACAGTAAACCAGAATCGTTTCGTTTTTTTATATCGCAGTAGTAGTAAACAGTAATAAAAAATAGATACAGTGAGCGCCAAATGTATCAACTGCCCGTGTAAAATCCAAAGTAAACGGCTAAAAAAAAAGTTTATAAGTTATAAATTGGATATATTTGCACATAATATGAGGTTATTTGGATATACTTTCAGAATTATCTCAAAAAGGCTTAAGATGCATAAACTGCATTATTACAATTTATAAAACTAAACAAAATGTAACTAAACCTATTATTCTGCTTAACCTCTTAAAATATATATATATAATATAAATAATTGGGAGTTTTATAAAAACTGTGAAAAGTTAAAATGTTACCTAAACAATATAAAGAGAAGATTAACAAAGAAAAAATATGATAAACTAAATCTAGTAATACAATTTATCGGAAGTCAGTTGAAAAAACGTACAGGGTGTCCCACGTTAAAGTAACCACCCCCTTTTCTCCCGAGTTTTTAAGATATTTTTAAATTTCAAAATGCTAGCCTCTGTATTTTTTCCGTAGTTTTTGAATATGCTAACCAGAGTTTTTTAAAGCCAACGGTATACAGGGTGAAAAAAAAAATGTACTTTTTTTCTTATGGAACACCCTGTATATTTTTACATATGTCGATAGAGCGTTCTTTTCTGATTTCAGAAATATATGATACTTATATATTTAGATAAAAAATGGCGGAGCTATTCAGCGGCGAAAAAGAAATACGGCTAGTGATGATTTTAAATTTAATTTAAATTAACAAAAATATTACACATTTAACAAACATAGTAAAAAAAACAAACCTATTCCTATTAAATGTCTCACAATTTAAAAAATAACATTTTCTCACAAAAAAATTAATTTACCGACTACATATCATGAAATCCTTTAACATGATTAAATTAAATTGTTATGCTAGCATTTTGAAATCTATCTTAAAAATGCATTTGACTATTAAAATGAATTTATCTCGAAAACGGTGCCTCCGATCGAAGTTGCACAAGAGGGCATTTTCTTTGTAAAAAACTCTGACAATTCATAATTTGAAGTCAAAACTCAAAAAAATTTACAAATAAAAAAGTTGCGGTAATTTTTACCCCCCACCCCTCCAGCTTGACCCACCCTTGGTAAAAATTTTGAGATGATATTTACCTCATTTTGTTAGGCTTAGAATGTTTAGTGGATGTGCAAAATTTCATTACTTTAACTTGAAGAGTTTCGTAGATAATAAATAAAAACCGTCTTCAGGGGCCCACATTTAGGTGCCTGTAGCTCCCTTAGGAAGCATTTTGGTATAGAGGTAAGTTTGGTCCAATCGATTTATTTTGAACTCGGGTATATGTGATTTCTTTTTGTACAATTATTAATGAAACACCTGTATAATTACACACTCACACTAATGAATACATAGAATAAACACATATGGTACAAAAATATTAATTTTTTTATTTATTATAAAAAAGTTATACAAACAATTTAATAAATATCGTTATACAATCAATTTAATAATTATCATATATAAGACAAATATATAGTATAAATCATTGAAATCGTATTACATTGCAAAATATGTAAATAAATTGTATAAAAAATTAAAATATTACTAGGTACTTATAGAAAAAAAAAAATAAATATTAAAAGAAGTATCACATACTATTATTGATATATTGATATTAATGTATTAAATAATTAACTTGATGTGTATATTAATATTTAGTCCAAAGGCCTCCAGTATTTATTGTGGTTTGTAGTCTCTCCCTCATAGATCTTACCAAATTCTCGCAGACAGACCTACCTCTTAGACGCTCCCACACCGAATTAACATGTCTATCCAGCGCATCTGCCGTTCTTATGTTGGGTCCGTCTTCAACGTCCTCCCATTCTCGAACCATAATACCCCACAGATTTTCTATAGGGTTCAAATCTGGAGATTTAGCTGGCCAATTAAGAAGCTGGATGTCTTCGTGATTTTGAAACCACTGTTGTACAATTTGGGCAGTATGAATGGGAGAATTATCTTGCACAAAAACTATTGGTTCTGGATGAGGATATAATTGTCTTACACTTGGCAACATAACATTGTCTAGAATATTGACATATTCAGTGGCTGTAAATCTGCCGTTAATTTTTACCAATTCACCTGGCCCTGCATCACTCATCCATCCCCAGTATCCAGAAGAAATTCTCCCGCTTCTATTTGTTTTTAGGACATTTTTTTCCTCCAATCTAGTATTTCGTCGTCTCCATAATGGCTTTAATGAGTCCGTGTTGGAGCAAAAAACTTTCTCATCTGAGAATATGACATTGGCCCAATGTCTATTTATGTTCTCTTCGGAAAATCTCACCCTGTTGATTTTGTGCTGGTCGGTAAATGCAATCTTCTTTGCAGGCCGGTGACAAAACACGCCGTTCTCTCTTAAAACTTTTTTAATTGTGCTCGTGCTACAATATAAATTATGATGTTCCCTTATTGTAGTAGAACTTTGGAAGGGTGTGTTTTCAACATCATTTAAAATTTCTTGAACAGTTTGCTGCTGCAGAATATGCTTGCGACCACACCTCCCTTTTCTTTTAATTTCAGCCTCGTTTTCGGGTTCCAAATGACGATTAATCCATCGCCGTACTTGGCACGCCTAATAATTATATTATTTAGTACAAAGATTAACATCAAATAAATAGGAATATACAGGGTGTTTCAAAGTTAAAGGGACATATGATACTTGTGGATAGAGGGCACTTTGGCGGTTCCAAATTACCCGACATTAATGCATCCATCCTCCTTCCTTACTGAGATACAGGATATTTCATTGATTTCGGCAAAATCTTTCTTTGGTCATAACTTTTGAACCACCCTGTATAATCGGGTCATATTTAGAATATATGGTTCACTTATTTTACTTGATAAAACCTCATATAAACCAAAATCGAAAACCAGGTCTGGCATTATAAAAAACTGACAATATGTTGCATGTGAAAATCAACACCCTACCCTGTATGGCAAAATTTTGTAGATCTGTTTCGATATTCGAAAGGAGCGGAAAAAATTAAATAGAGTAGCTCACTTAATTTGTCTGCGCATTTCATTCATCAACCTTAATTAAATGCCGTAAATCCAATTTCATTGAAATGGTCGAGACAGTTAGAACTTGAAAATTTATTTTGGTGTTTAATTAACAAAAAAATTAATTGGGCCACATATTCTCCCTGATAAATTATCAGGTGAACTTTATTTAGACTCTCTGACCTATCCACATATTTGAAAAATTGTCATTTAGGGGTGGAGCGCCATCATGCTGGAAATACATTCCTGCAATATTTTCATTTGCCATTAACATGGGTAAAAAAATTTGCAGAAAGTCTAAATAAAGTTCATCTGATAATCTATCTATCTAATTAATTTTTTTGTTAATTAAATACCAAAATAAATTTTCAAGTTCTAACTGTCTCGACCATTTCAATGAAATTGGATTTACGGCAATTAATTAAGGTTGATGAATGAAATGCGCAGACAAATTAAGTGAGCTACTCTATTTAATTTTTTCCGCTCTTTTCGAATATCGAAACAGTTCTACAAAATTTTGCCATACAACACATGCAAACATATTGTCAGTTTTTTATAAAGCCAGACCTGGATTTCGATTTTGGTTTATATGAGGTTTTATCAAGTAAAATAAGTGAACCATATATTCTAAGTATGAACCGATTATACAGGGTGGTTCAAAAGTTATGACCAAAGAAAGATTTGGCCAAAATCAATGAATTCTGTATCTCAGTAATGAAGGACGATGGATGCCTTAATATCGGGTAATTTGGAACCGCCAAAGTGCCCTCTATCCACAAGTATCGTATGTTCCGTTAACTTTGAAACACTCTGTATACAAGGTGCGCCATTTAAAACTCCCCAGACTTGTAACTCTCTTATTTATTAAGCGACGACCATGTCGGGCACAAAATGTAGATACTTTTAAGGCCTTTAAACATTCGTACAGCAATAAAAAAAAAAAAGTGGAAAAAATTGTGGAAATTTAATTTCTTTGTATATTCTTTGGCCTCATCCTGTACTACATGAACTGTGTCAATGATTTCTTATAAAGATTTTATTTTAATTTATGTTATTACATCATGTTTGAATTTTTTTTTAGACAATCAAATTAAGAAATACTGTTTTCGATTCCAAACTGAATTTTTTTAAAGTAAATTTGAAGATTGTAAATAATAATTTTATGCTTTATTTGTAAAACACATATTATCATAATCAATATTTAAAATAACATAACAGCAACAAAAAATAAAAGGAAATAATATTTTTAAAAACAAGCTTTTATTAAAATGTGGTAAATAGGAAATTTTCTCTAAAACCTGAAAAAAATTCGAACATGGCGTAATAACATAAATTTAAGCTAATTAAAGCCTTTATATAGGAAAGCATTAACACAGTTTACAGGGTGAGGCACAAAAATATACAAGGAAATTAAGTTTCCTTTTGTAACAATATTTTCAAAAAAAGTTTGTTTTAATCACTCTGTACGCATGTTTAAAGGTCTTAAAAATAGTTACAATTTGATATGCCCAACATGATCGTAGCTTAAAAAATAAGAAAATTACGAGTCTGGGTAGTTTTAAGTGACGCACCCTGTATTCCATTCACAATTTATTTAAATTTTATTGAGAGTTGTCTATTATTGACAAAATATTGCAGTGTCAGATTTAATTGATTTTTACTGTCACTTACTTTTGGCTACTACTAATTTGGTAATACCATTTAGAAAATAATTACGTTAGATTCACTATTTTCTGCTGCAAGATGAGATATATTAGAATTTAAACAAGGGGGGACCAGCCTATTTAAAATTTTAAAATTTATGAGTTATAAATATCTCACACTGGCAATTTTTTTATTAAATTTTACAACTTCACAAATGAGTTTATAAAAATAATTTGACTTACCGATAGGTTGACACGTTCAGCTATTTCACGGGTTGGAACTTGTAGCTCCCACAAAACAATTATAGCTCCGATCGTTTTTTCCGTAATATCTTTTTGATCAGGATTTCTACCCATCTTAATGCAAAAAATGAAACTTACAATAATTAAGAAAAGTAAATTAAAAAAATCTATTCGATTACTAAAATTAAATGAAAATTATTAAAATAAACCTAAAATTAACCCAGGAACACGTAAAAAAGTATTAAAAAAAAATTACTGAAACAAATTTTGAAAACCTATTCTAATATTAATAATAAATGAAAAATATTAAACTAAACCTAAATTAACCCAGAAACCCGTAAAGAACTAATTATTAAAAAAATTAATTGAAATAAATTTTAAAAACCTATTCTAATACTAATATTAAACACGAAAAATATAAATTTAAACTAAACCCAAAATAAACTAAAGAACCACAAATAGCAAATAATAACAAAACCTAACTCCAAACGGGAAGTTAAAGAAAACACAAAAAAATATCACAATTAAAACGATAGACAACTAGGCACTATTGCTTTAGGGAACTAAATGAAGACAGATCGTCTCAAAATTTGTATATTTAATAAAAATTTTGAACCAATAAAACGCACCTGATCTGATATTGTGGCACCGCTTTGGCTGGCGCGGCGGCGCCGCGCCGCCTTTACATGCTGCATTTGACAACGTGCTTTTTACACGTAGAAATAATAATAATTACTTATTAATTACATTCAAATTGAGAAGAACTATGTATGCATTTAAGAAAAACAAATGCTACTTGAGATGCCACAATAGTAGTTTATGTCATAAGGACGAAAAATCTAGTTTTTCGGGTGACTACGAAATATTGCGAAAATATGGCAATTCGTAGGAGTCCGAAAAACGGTTTTTCGTCTGTGTGTCATACAATATTTTTTATTCGAATGTGCTTATGGATATTAAAATGATAGGGAAAATTAAAATATTATGTTCTTAAGATTTACTTGCTACCCCGCAAATGATACAATTTTCAAGTTTGTTTGTAGACGGCTGTGAACTATAAGGCCAGATATAATAAATAACAACTGCACAACTGCTGTCATATCAGTTTGCTTGAAATTAGTATCGAATTAAATTAAAATTCAGAAATCGCTTATTTTATTCAATTAAAATTGCTTGAATGGAAGTTTCATTTACAAGTGCATTGCCATTTTACAGTAGAAAAAAGGGCCAGCATTTTAAAAAGTAGGTAACTACAAAAACGCTTAATCTTTTTGTCTATCACTTTTCCGGCGTAGGCCTGAAAAGTCTTTTCAGGTCGTTTACTTGAAGTAGCTAGAAAAGTTCTACCTTTCGTTTTTGTTTTCTGACCGAGAAATGTAATTTTTTGACACATTCGAATAAAAATAACATTTAAAAACAATTTAGTACACAATTATTAACTACAATTCAATTTTTTTATATATCATTGGATTAAACATGATAAGCTGAGATATAAAATCACATTAATTTTATAATAAGGCTGACAAATATAAAAGGAATAAGCATTTCACGAAATGTATTTGTCTCAGTGTTACATAAATTAAAATGAGTTTACAGACTTCTGAAAATACTAATTAAAATTTTACTTACAGTAAAATGCTTGGAAATAAGTTTTCTTAACTGTGGAAACATCCTGTATATTTAACGTTATCCAAAATACATCATTGTAATTAAGTTTTTTTGTATTGGTTAGTTTTTAACTACAAAAATTGATTTCACTTTGTTAAATAACTAATATAATAGTTATTTGTAACACGGGCATTCATCTAACAAAATATTAAGAAAATATATAGACTCCTATCTTTTCTTGATCATTGGTGGGAAATGAATTGTTAGTATTGATTTATTTCAAAGAGAATTTGTATTGGAACTAATTTAACATCTTACATCTATTAAAACTGAGCGTTATGTTATGATACATAACGACACTCAGTTTATAAGTAAAATGTAAAATTAGTTACTTATATTTTAAAACAATACCTACTCATGTTATTTGAAAGCTAAACGAAACCGAAACGTAAGAAAATTAAATAATTGATTGGGATGCATTACTTAAATTTTTAATAATAGGATTTATCCACATCAACAATGCAAATTGTAGTAACACGGGTAAGAAAAGAATCGTTGGCTTGGCAATGCTAAACATGAGATGCGCTTCTTTGGTAAACTCACTGAGTTGTAGCAGGTTCAAATCCCAGTGAAAGAACTTTTTTTTTTTATTTTATCATTGTATATCTAAAAAAATAATAATTTAGGAATTCTATAGAAATATATCAACGACATATTTACTTTATACTAGGACTTTTGTTTAAAATTCTTCATATTATATCGTTTTTGTACTTCTCACCGTCACACCTTTGTATATTTTATATTTATTTTACGACCCATTTAAAATGTTGGTCAATTATACTAACGTGAAACAGGGTTGATATTTTTAAATAGATTACCTGTAAACCCGCAACTTACTGCGGTCAATAATAAATGAGAAAAATTAAAAATCACACTAGACCTAATTTTATCCAAAAAGCTACGCAAAAATCTGATCAGAACTACAAAATTAGTCAAAATTCAAATTTTGAGCAAATATGTTGCACTTGATAGTGTAACATAATAGCTAAATTAAAATTTTCCTGTTCTAGAAAAAAGTTCTATGGAAAAGTTACCTAAATTAAAATAACAAGATAATAATAACGAAACGGTCTACATAAATTTAAACAAAATATACAATAAATGAAATAATAATATGACCTAAAATAATAATGTGCCCTATAATTTCCATTGAATTTCTATTTTTCCTGTGGGAAATAGTTAAACTATTATGATAATACTAGAAGTTTTAAACATATTACAATAATTTAAAAGTATCTATAACAGCAGTACTTTTCTTAAAATGTAGCTTATTACGTAGCTTATAAAATATAATTTAAATCATTATGAATAAAATATATATTGATACATTAATGTCGTGTAATAACAATAACTAGGAGTATAATAAATACCTGAAAGAGCTCCTGACTGCCGGCCGTGCCAGCTGAACGAAATGTATTGGAATTACCTGTGTAATTATAACATTGGACTAAACCTGCAACCAGTAATGCACTAGCGTATTCAGTCCGAATTTATACTACGATCATTTAATTTAGACGATACTGTACATAGTTTTTCGTTTTTTTGGATATTCATTTTGTACTTTTATTTTTATTTATGAGACATTTGTTAGTTTGTATTAAATTGTAATAAATAATTACTGAATTATAATTATTATAAAGTGAATTTTTACTATCATGGCATAGCTGATTTTTACGATTTAACGATATGAATTGTGGTTTTCGTAAAATATTAAATATTGGCACTATCAGTTAAAATTTTTGTGACATGTTTTATATCGTTGGAAAGAGAAAAAATAAACGGAATTAATGGTGTCATGGCCTCCTTTGAGATTTGTTCTTTTAATTTTTGCACAAGAGCGTATGTCAAAGCCTACTGCGTTTTTCGAATTTTTTTATACATATTATTATTCTTATTGTCTTTGCCGTCAACTATCATCCCTTTAACTTTTTTCGTATCTTCTCAAATAAGGAAGCTATAACCGTTTGTAGTTTTCCTACTTTTCAGGTTTTTGTAATATATCTCACAAAGTATGCTATGGATTTCTAGTTTCTTTTTACTGAAATATAGCTCACAAAAAATGGGATTACTATTTCTAAAACTTTATTCCTTAACAATAGATATTAAGCGAGATATTTAGTGTGGCCCTCGTAAAATAGACAGCCTGTATACTACTGACCTTTGGTGATGAATAATTCCATGACGTTTTAAAAGGCTATCCATCTCGTAATTTACAAACTCAAGACCATTATCCGTTCTAATAAGTATCTTTTTATCTTACTATCTGTCTCTCTTTCAGCTTGTAAAATAAAATCTCCTGGTACCTTTTCCTTCACCTCTGCTTTTGTTTTTATAAAGTAAACTTTCCGAAATGACGAGAAATCATCCTTTATGACCAGAAAATATCGAGCCCCACCTAATGAAGGTACTTCCATGGGCCCGTATACATCTGCATGTACAGGGTTATCCAACGAAAAGGCCCACCCTTATATTTTCTTTATTTTTCGAGTTAGGAAAAAATGTTTCAAATAAAAGTTGTAGTGAATCAAATGAACTCATTTAAAACCCCCGCAAAGAATGTACAGGGTGTTCCATAAAAGCTGGACAAACCTAACTTACATTTTTTTAAATGGAACACCCTATATTTTTTTACATTTTTCAAATCTGTGTTTTTTTGTGACTTCAAAAATATATATATGTTGTATCTTATCTTTTACTGTTTTTTATTTATTGCAAATTTCGTGAACAATATTATTTATACCAACATTACAGCATCTGCATGCGTATCGATCAGGTTAGCCATGGATGAAAAACAATTAATTTGACACTTATGCCTTACAGAATAATTGAATAAATTCAAAAAGCAAACTTTTCGTCCATGGCTAACCTGATTGATACGCATGCAGATGCTGGTGGTATAAATAATATTGTTCACGAAATTTGCAATAAATAAAAAACAGTAAAAGATAAGATACAACATGTATATATATTTGAAATCGCAAAAAAACACAGATTTGAAAAATGTAAAAAATATAAGGTGTTTCATTTAAAAAAATGTAAGTTAGGTTTGTCCTGCTTTTATGGAACACCCTGTATATTCCTTGCAGGGGTTTTAAATGAGTTCATTTGATTCACTACAACTTTTATTTGAAACATTTTTTCCTAACTCGAAAAATAAAGAAAATATAAGGGTGGGCCTTTTCGTTGGATAACCCTGTACATTGTACATTAAGCTGCAGCAACTTTTCAGCTCGCGATTCACTTATAGGAAGGATAATAGGTATGTCCCTTATGTCACTCTATGTTGTTTACCAGCTGCTAGACATTGTTCACATACAAAGTTCAGAGTATCGTCAATATACTGGTATTTTATTGATATTTAACACGTTTCTTTTTTTATTTTAAATTCCGATGAGCTAATTTGCTGTGCCAAATACTCAACTTTTCAATTTTTTCAACTAAATGACAGACTGAAATGTCACTTTGTTTGTTCGTGTATTGACAGTTCCGATAACCCGTAGTAGTTAGTGGCTGCGTTCCGAATCGTCAAAAGATACGTCTTGTCTGCTGCTGGAGTGAAAACCATTTTGTACAACTTGTTCTCTCTTACCGCGAGTAATAAAAATAATACATTTTAAGAAATAAAAGAGTAATTCGTAAATGACGTAATTTTGACGAATATTTATAAATAAACGCTGCTATCTTTAAAACGTTTAAAACTTATATTATGAGAAAATTTATTGCATATTGGCCGCTAATAATTAAATTTAGCGACACTGCTTTATGAACTCTGTTGCGGTTTCCTCCACCTTCTTCCCTTACATTTGTAATGTGATTCCGACATGTCGTACAAACAATTTTTTTTTAAATATGTTTTAGTTTAGCTAAATACGAATGTAATTGTGTCGTTATACTATAACATCAATATTGCCCGTAACTTTAAATTTCTCCTCGCCTTCCACAAATTCTTCAATAACTTCTGGAAGAAGTTCTACTCCTGCCACATACACTTCTAAAACTTTTCTAAGTGTGTCCAGAGCTTCACCATCATCTTCTTCACAATTGCTACGCTACCAGGTGAACGGGAAGACATAAAATTGTTCAGCACCATTGTTTTATAATTGGCTGCAAATGCAGAACAAGTTGGATTTATATTTCTTCCGCCTAATTGATGCAGGAGAAAAAATTTTTGAACTGGATCCTGATTTCAATTACGGGGACACAAAAAAGTTACGTCGGGCCCATTTAATTTCTGCCACAATAAAAATATCTCTTGGTTCTTTTTGCTGCATCTTTATCTGAGACATAAGAAAGCGGAAAGTCGTCTTGTTGTTAATTTTTCCAATAGTTCACCATTTTCAGCAACTCGCATCGCCTCCTGCAATCTTTCCTTGTTTCCCGCATTCTTTTTCTCTAAATAGGCAGTGCATGGTTGGCTATTAGACTTTTTGCAGTGCGGTGTACAGGGTGTCTCACTCAAATTGGTGAGGATTGAGGGGTTACACCCACTTCCAGAGTAGCTGGAAAAAAACTGATGACGCATTCCCGAGGTCGATTTTCGAGACGAATCGAACGGTCAAGGACTCATTTCGATATCTTTTACCGTTTTCGAGATATAAGCCAAAATTAGTATTTCTGTCATTTTAAGAGGGTACCGTAACTTCCTTATTTGTGAATATTTTTTCAAATTTTAAAAACTTTGTTTTTAAAACTTTTTTTACGTACCTAGATTCAGAATCTGAATAGTAAAATTGTCTAACTGTTACAGATTCTTCGCTACGACCCAAACTTCAATTTTTTTAAATGGAAACCATAGTTGGCTGTGGCTTAAAAAAATTACATATTTTGCAAGCTTTTAAAAAATATAACACAAGGCATACTTAACCGTTTTCAACACGAGCCGGATAATTTCGATTTTCATTGGAAACTTTAAATGTTGACAGTTTACCGTTGCGTAAAATATAGAGGAGGCTTTGAAATATTTACATTCATGTAGAGGTTTTATGAACATTTGATCTACCTAACTTAAAACATATTTTTCTATTTGGCTGGTGTCTCTCTGGATATCTATTTAAATACAAATCTTCCGCATATCCACAGTTTCCGCAATAATTCGAATTAATGATTCGAATTAATTGTTTACATTATTTGTAACGTCATTAACTACTAATTGCCATATTTTTTTATAATTATATTTTTGGCAGAATTTATTTTATTTTTATAACATTCGTTTTTAGTTTTTTAACTTGGATTGTTAAGAAAATTCCGATATTTTGCTTAAATATAACGAGCTTCCAGTTCTGCTAATGGATTTTTATAAACATATTTAATTTTAGTTTGTCCCTGCGCCTGATTGAGTTTATATACCTAGTTAACCTAAAATTAATCATTCGAATTAATGATTCGAATTAATTATTCGAATGATTCGAATTAATCATTCGAATGATTCCATTTAATCATTCGGATCAATAAATCGAATAATTAATTCGAATCATTAATGCGAATGATTAATTCGAATTAATGATTCGAATTAATTATTCGTATTAATTATTCGTATTAATTATTCGAAATAATGATTAGAATTAATCATTCGGATCAATAATTCGAACCATTAATTCGAATTAATTGTTTACATTATTTGTAACGTCATTAACTACTCGCCATATTTTTTTATAATTATTTTTGGCAGAATTTTATTTTTATAATATTCGTTTTTAGTTTTTTAAATTAGATTGTTAAGAAAACTCCGATATATTGCTTATAACAATGAGTTATACCAGTTCTGCTAATGAATTTTTTTAAACATATTTTTTGGTTTGTCCCTGTGTCTGATTGAGTTTAGTAAACCTAAAATGAATCATTCGAATTAATGATTCGAATTAATAATTAGAATTAATTATTCGAATTAATCATTCGAATGATTCGAATTAATCATTCGAATGATTCGAATCAATAAATCGAATAATAATTCGAATTAATTATTCGTATTAATTATTCGAAATAACGATTAGATTTAATCATTCGAATTAATTATTTTTTCGAAAATTGAAAAAATTACTAAAAATTGATACTGGGGAGCATTCATGAGTATCTGACGTCCAAACGAACAGAGATATCGAACTGCCGTTTACGCCATTTGATTCGCCATAGTTTTCTATCTCCGTGAATTATTTCATAATTTTAGAAGACGGATCTTTCTCGTGACGTATCTCTAAGTGCGGCGATGTACCGGAATGTAATATCCAAACACTTAAATGGCTCTATCTCCCGAACGGAATGAGATAGCGAGCTCCGGTTTGTTCCAGTCGACTAGTCTCGTCCTTGTCTATCGCCATGTACTAGAGCGAAAATTATCTGACACAATTTTTACTTTTCGAAAATTGAAAAAATATAATATAATTATATTTTTGGCAGAATTTATTTTATTTTTATAACATTCGTTTTCAGTTTTTTAAATTAGATTAAGAAAATTCCGATATTGCTTATTATAACGATCGAGCTTCCGCAGTTCTGCTAATGGATTTTTATAAACATATTTTTTAGTTTGTCCCTGCGCCTGATTGAGTTTATATACCTAGTAAACCTAAAATTAATCATTCGAATTAATTATTCGAATGATTCGAATTAATTATTCGAATGATTCGAATTAATTATTCGAATGATTCGAATTAATTATTCGAATGATTCGAATTAATTATTCGAATGATTCGAATTAATTATTCGAATGATTCGAATTAATTATTCGAATGATTCGAATTAATTATTCGAATGATTCGAATTAATTATTCGAATGATGCGAATTAATCATTCGGATCAATAAATCGAATAATTAATGCGAATGATTAATTCGAATTAATGATTCGAATTAATTATTCGTATTAATTATTCGAAATAATGATTAGAATTAATCATTCGAGTTAATGATTAATGATTCGAATTAATTATTCGAATGATTAATTCGAATCAATAATTCGAACCATTAATTCGAATTAATTGTTTACATTATTTGTAACGTCATTAACTACTCGCCATAGGAATTTTTTTATAATAATATTTTTGGCAGAATTTATTTTATTTTTATAATATTCGTTTCTAGTTTTTTAAATTAGATTGTTAAGAAAACTCCGATATATTGCTTATAACAACGAGCTATACCAGTTCTGCTAATGGATTTTTTTAAACATATTTTTTAGTTTGTCCCTGTGTCTGATTGAGTTTAGTAAACCTAAAATTAATCATTCGAATTTATGATTCGAATTAATTATTCGAATGATTCGAATTAATTATTCGAATGATTAGAATTAATCATTCGAATGATTCGAATTAATCATTCGAATGATTCGAATTAATCATTCGAATGATTCGAATTAATCATTCGGATCAATAAATCGAATAATTAATTCGAATAATTAATGCGAATGATTAATTCGAATTAATGATTCGAATTAATTATTCGTATTAATTATTCGAAATAATGATTAGAATTAATCATTCGAGTTAATGATTAATGATTCGAATTAATTATTCGAATGATTAATTCGAATCAATAATTCGAACCATTAATTCGAATTAATTGTTTACATTATTTGTAACGTCATTAACTACTCGCCATAGGAATTTTTTTATAATAATATTTTTGGCAGAATTTATTTTATTTTTATAATATTCGTTTCTAGTTTTTTAAATTAGATTGTTAAGAAAACTCCGATATATTGCTTATAACAACGAGCTATACCAGTTCTGCTAATGGATTTTTTTAAACATATTTTTTAGTTTGTCCCTGTGTCTGATTGAGTTTAGTAAACCTAAAATTAATCATTCGAATTTATGATTCGAATTAATTATTCGAATGATTCGAATTAATTATTCGAATGATTCGAATTAATTATTCGAATGATTCGAATTAATCATTCGAATGATTCGAATTAATCATTCGAATGATTCGAATTAATCATTCGAATGATTCGAATCAATAAATCGAATAATAATTCGAATTAATTATTCGTATTAATTATTCGAAATAACGATTAGATTTAATCATTCGAATTAATTATTTTTTCGAAAATTGAAAAAATTACTAAAAATTGATACTGGGGAGCATTCATGAGTATCTGACGTCCAAACGAACAGAGATATCGAACTGCCGTTTACGCCATTTGATTCGCCATAGTTTTCTATCTCCGTGAATTATTTCATAATTTTAGAAGACGGATCTTTCTCGTGACGTATCTCTAAGTGCGGCGATGTACCGGAATGTAATATCCAAACACTTAAATGGCTCTATCTCCCGAACGGAATGAGATAGCGAGCTCCGGTTTGTTCCAGTCGACTAGTCTCGTCCTTGTCTATCGCCATGTACTAGAGCGAAAATTATCTGACACAATTTTTACTTTTCGAAAATTGAAAAAATATAATATAATTATATTTTTGGCAGAATTTATTTTATTTTTATAACATTCGTTTTCAGTTTTTTAAATTAGATTAAGAAAATTCCGATATTGCTTATTATAACGATCGAGCTTCCGCAGTTCTGCTAATGGATTTTTATAAACATATTTTTTAGTTTGTCCCTGCGCCTGATTGAGTTTATATACCTAGTAAACCTAAAATTAATCATTCGAATTAATTATTCGAATGATTCGAATTAATTATTCGAATGATTCGAATTAATTATTCGAATGATTCGAATTAATTATTCGAATGATTCGAATTAATTATTCGAATGATTCAAATTAATTATTCGAATGATTCGAATTAATTATTCGAATGATTCGAATTAATTATTCGAATGATGCGAATTAATCATTCGGATCAATAAATCGAATAATTAATGCGAATGATTAATTCGAATTAATGATTCGAATTAATTATTCGTATTAATTATTCGAAATAATGATTAGAATTAATCATTCGAGTTAATGATTAATGATTCGAATGATTAATTCGAATCAATAATTCGAACCATTAATTCGAATTAATTGTTTACATTATTTGTAACGTCATTAACTACTCGCCATAGGAATTTTTTTATAATAATATTTTTGGCAGAATTTATTTTATTTTTATAATATTCGTTTCTAGTTTTTTAAATTAGATTGTTAAGAAAACTCCGATATATTGCTTATAACAACGAGCTATACCAGTTCTGCTAATGGATTTTTTTAAACATATTTTTTAGTTTGTCCCTGTGTCTGATTGAGTTTAGTAAACCTAAAATTAATCATTCGAATTTATGATTCGAATTAATTATTCGAATGATTCGAATTAATTATTCGAATGATTAGAATTAATCATTCGAATGATTCGAATTAATCATTCGAATGATTCGAATTAATCATTCGGATCAATAAATCGAATAATTAATTCGAATAATTAATGCGAATGATTAATTCGAATTAATGATTCGAATTAATTATTCGTATTAATTATTCGAAATAATGATTAGAATTAATCATTCGAGTTAATGATTAATGATTCGAATTAATTATTCGAATGATTAATTCGAATCAATAATTCGAACCATTAATTCGAATTAATTGTTTACATTATTTGTAACGTCATTAACTACTCGCCATAGGAATTTTTTTATAATAATATTTTTGGCAGAATTTATTTTATTTTTATAATATTCGTTTCTAGTTTTTTAAATTAGATTGTTAAGAAAACTCCGATATATTGCTTATAACAACGAGCTATACCAGTTCTGCTAATGGATTTTTTTAAACATATTTTTTAGTTTGTCCCTGTGTCTGATTGAGTTTAGTAAACCTAAAATTAATCATTCGAATTTATGATTCGAATTAATTATTCGTATTAATTATTCGAAATAATGATTAGAATTAATCATTCGAGTTAATAATTAATGATTCGAATTAATCATTCGAATGATTCGACTCAATCAATCGAATAATAATTCGAATTAATTATTCGGATTAATTATTCGAAATAACGATTAGATTTAATCATTCGAATTAATTATTTTTTCGAAACTTGAAAAAATTACTAAAAATTGATACTGGGGAGCATTCATGAGTCTCTGACGTCCAAACGAAAAGATATATCGAACTGTCGTTTACGCCATTCGATTCGCCATAGTTTTCTCTATCTCCATGAATTATTTCATAATTTTAGAAGACGGATCTTTCTCGTGACGTCTCTCTAAGTGCGGCGATGTACCGGAATTTAATATCCAAACACTTAAATGGCTCTATCTCCCGAACGGAATGAGATAGCGATCTCCGGTTTGTTCCAGTCGACTCGTCTCGTCCTTGTCTATCGCTATGTACTAGAGCGAAAATCATCTGACACAATTTTTACTTTTCGATAATTGAAAAAATTACTAAAAATTGATACTGGGGAGCATTCATGAGTCTCTGACGTCCAAACGAAAAGATATATCGAACTGTCGTTTACGCCATTCGATTCGCCATAGTTTTCTCTATCTCCATGAATTATTTCATAATTTTAGAAGACGGATCTTTCTCGTGACGTATCTCTAAGTGCGGCGATGTACCGGAATTTAACATCCAAACACTTAAATGGCTCTATCTCCCGAACGGAATGAGATAGCGAGCTCCGGTTTGTTCCAGTCGACTAGTCTCGTCCTTGTCTATCGCCATGTACTAGAGCGAAAATCATCTGACACAATTTTTACTTTTCGAAAATTGAAAAAATTTCCAAAGGTAGGTACTGACAACGCCTTAGGGGTACGAGATTTGAAAGTGTTTGGAAAAATTCCCCGAAGGTGCCTGGATACTGGCTGGGGTTAGTTAAGTGACCACCACAAATTTGTATATTAAAAAAAAGTTGTTGGGCGCCAGTGGCAGCGTGTTAACTAGATCTCGATCCCGGGTCGTACTTGATGTGATTGATCTCAGGGTGTGTTGCTTAATCAACAAAGGAGTTATAGTACTTGCACTTACCTTATAATGAAGGTCTAAGGTGAACTTAAAAAATAATAGCACTGGCACTTGAGCTTTATATGAATTGCAACCGGTGTAACCGGAAGGGTTCACCATTAATGACTGGACTAGTAGAAAATATTGGAATAAATTCCTAGCTCTGTTTAATGTTAGTATATTTGGCCTTGACCACCTGAAAGTTGGACGGGTTACTTCAGTTACACATCACATCAACATAAACAGTTTAATACAATAAGTCATTAACAATATAAAATAAATGCTCTTTGATTCTATAAGTAGCCAATGTAACAGTATCAGTCAATCGCGATACAGTTTATGCCAGGCGGCAATGTCAATGTTCTAATTCAACAACCAATAAATAGTTCTCTTACCCTCTTGGAGTAAGGTTACGTCTCGCTTTGATAATCCTGAGCGTTACAGAAGACTCACTAGGGATTAACACGACATAAGTATTGGTTTAAAGAAGCACGCACTAGATACACAGTAGTATTTGTTAAAGTTCGAAAAAAATCCTCGGCAGCGGACACACACGTCCAATACGAGTATTTATTGAAAAAGTCTTGACTACGGACACACACGGTCAATACGCGTATATGTAGAAAAATTCTTGACTACGGACACACACGGTCAATACGAGTATTTGTAGAAAAATTCCTGACTACGGACACACACGGTCAATACGAGTATATATATAGAAAGGTTCGTAAAGTGTAGTGGTAGGTTATGAACACCTCACACTCGCGATGGTTTACACACGAATGAGTTAAAGTAGGGTTATGTTGTATACCCTTCACAGCGAACACACAAGCACAAGGTAAGCACTCGAGATGATGATACACGTATGAATGTTCAAAGCTAAACGACGCCGACGCTTAATGGTGACGAGTTTGTAAGAAGCAATTCACAGCGAACACACACGCACAAGGTTAGCACTCGCGTTGGTTATTACACGTATGAGTTGTATTTGATTAAGATTAGAAACACTTCACAGCAGACACACACGCACAAGGTAAGCACTCGCGATGGATGACACACGTATGAAGGTTCAAAGCTAAACGACGCCGACGCTTAATGGTGACGCGTTAGTTTCTGGAGAAGAACCGACGTTGATGTTATGAATGCTCGACGGGAACTCCATATTCCCAAAATTTGGTTTTTCTTTTATAGTAAAAGTCAGAACGAAAATTTGTTCTAGAAGGTTTTAAACGTAAATAATTTCAAAAGGCCCCTATCACGTGATAAAAATTAAATAAAATTTTTCTTAAAATCCCTATAACTGAAGTCTCCTGTACTTTCTGTTTAAAATTTTTGTATGGGGGTCTAGTACACCCCCCCACCATGATGTGGCTGTAATAATTTAATCCTCAGTGGGCACATAACACCCCCCCACCGAGATTGGCTTTTGGCGATGACGTTTGCTATCCTTGGCTGTTGGATAGAAATCGATGAGCTTAAAAAGTAATGTATGAAAAACTTAAGATTAGCTTATTCTAGGTCGGATCTAAAAAATTTTAAACCCTACTAAATATATGAACTAACTATTTAATGATTATATAAGAATGTCAGCCCTACTAAATATGAGAACTCGCGGTTATTTCATTTGGACATTAGCGTAACCGACATTATATGGGGACTATTCGGAGTCCGATGATTTGATGACAATCCTAGTACGTCGTTTTCGCCGAATAGGCATTCGTGCTGGAACTGACATCTGTTGCTGACTAGTTGCCGACAAACCAGGCTTAAGCGATTGGCTTTCGGATTGTGGCTGACTAGGTGCCGACGAACCAGACATATGTGTTTGGCTCTCGGATTGTGGCTGACTAGGTGCCGACGAACCAGACTTAAGTGTTTGGCTCGCGGATTGTGGTTGAGGACGACATCGCGCTACTTCCCTTAGTAGTGGACGAAATGACTCTGATTGTGACTCTACGGTTCCTGACTCTGAAGTTGAGCCAGGTCGTGTTGTTACTCGGTCTAGGCGAGGTTTTCTAAGGGGTAATGCCAATTTTGAAATTGGGCTTGTAATGGGGGATGCCAATGTTGGAATTGGGCTTGTAATGGGGGATGCCAATGTTGGAATTGGGCTTGTAATGGGGGGTGCCAATGTTGGAATTGGGCTTGTAATGGGGGATGCCAATGTTGGAATTGGGCTTGTAATGGGGGATGCCAATGTTGGAATTGGGCTTGTAATGGGGGATGCCAATGTTGGAATTGGGCTTGGAGGAGGTTCCGGTAACGGAAGATCCTCATCAGACGATGTGTCTGGGGAACTGGTTTCAGTCTCATGATGAATATCCCTCTCTGGAACCTTTGGTGCAGGTCTCAAGTGGTCCACATGTACATCGGTGCGATGTCGTCCCTTTTGCACTGTGTAAATCTCGTCAGAGACTTTACGAACGACTGGGTGTGGCCCTTGCCACGCTGGCTCAAAAGTATTTTTATGAGGTCGAAGGTTTTTCACCATGACTTGGTCGTGTTCTTGAAACTGAATTGGGGTCGCTTTGTCTCGTGGGGCGTATCGCTCTTGATAGCCTGTTTGGGTTCGTCGAGCCTGTTCCAGGCGATCCTGTGGGGAGATTCCAGCTAAACGTTCGCGCTCGGCTAAGTATGCTGGTGTATCCCAGTCGCCAGGCGCTGGGGGTTCGAAGCCAAACATCAGGCAAGCTGGTGTCTGTTTTGTAGCGGCATTTTGCCGGTTCCTAATCACTTTTAGGGCCGGTGCCACGTACAAGTCCCAAGTGTTGGGAGGTTTATTTAATAACAAAGTTTTCATCACCTTTTTTAAATCTTGTACTTTGCGTTCAACAGGATTTGCCCGTTGATGGTAAGCAGCTACGTACTGTATGCGGATTCCCTGTTCGGCACACCAGAGTACATATTTTCTGCTTTTAAAATGACCACCATTATCGGATAAAATCTTTCTGGGGGTACCATATCGTGCTGTTAAGTTCTCCAAGAATCCGACCACCGTTGGTCCGTTAACTTCGGGGTATACAGAGGCTTCTGTCCACCGAGTCAATATGTCTTCCACCATGATGACATAACGGTTTTTTCGTTGATGGGTTTCCTGGTAGGGCCCCAGAATGTCGATACTGAGTACTTCGAATGCATGTTGCGGCGATGTTGCTCTGAAAGGGGCATGCGGCTGCAATTGCCTCCCCTTGACAGTCTTACAGACCAAGCATTCCCGGAGTTGTTTCCGGACATGGGTATCCATGCCCTTCCAATAATAACCCCGCTTGATTTGTCTAAGAGTCTCGGTTATGCCTGGATGAGCAGCTGCTTCACGAACATGGTAGTGGTTAATGACTTCTGTTATGGCATTTTTGGGGACTACAAGGCGTTTTCCCTCGTTAGTTGTCCTCCATAATAGATCGTCTTGTACCAGATAATGAGCGTAGAACGCTTGCTCTTCCTCCTCTTCGGGTTCTTGCTCTGCATCTCGAATCCGCTCCCATCTGTCAAGATTGGATCGTATCTGCCGTGAACGCCCTTGTGCACGGGATACATCTTGCATTAAGGCTGCGTGAGTTACAGCATTCACCTTCAGAGTTGGTGTGAATTTGGGCATAAATATCCGATCTTCATCGGGTGGTTTTCGTATTTTGTCATCTAATCTAGGCAGTGGCCTAGTTGCGTATTCCCTTCCGCATTGTTGAATCATCGCAGGTTCCATAGGAAGCGTTTCTCTAGTGGCGGGTATTCCGAGCAACGGGTAAATGGATGCAACAGACTGCTTAGGCAGTGGCTGGGTTGCTGGCTCCATTCCGCATCGTGGAATCGCCGTTAGTCCGACGTAGAGTGTATCTTCATTGGCTGGCAATCCTAACAACGGGTGAGTGAAAGCAATAGGTTCCAAGCTAGTGATTGTTGATGTTGTAACTTGAATTGGAACTTCCGCGAATAGATCTGCGAATTCGGGATGTAGTTCTTGTGATATTTCAGTTTTTGGCACAGCCTGATTCCAATACGCGGTCAGTCGTTGTTGTCGTCCAAATTTTATACATTGTCGAGCATAGTCAATGATGACATTTTCCTGCTGTAAAAATGGGCCGCCAAGCATGACCTCCTCGCTTAGATTGGGTAGTACGAAAAACTTATGTGTTGTAGAAACACCTTGTATCGTTACTGCTAGCTCCGTTTCTCCTACTGATAATATTTTGTCTCCGTTGGCTAGTGTGATAGTCGGATGAGCTCTGTCATTGATGACCATGTGCACTAGGCTTGATCGGATTATATTACCAGTAGCGCCGGTGTCGATGAGTGCTTGACACTCATGGCCAGCAATACTTATGGTTAATCTAGGCAGTGGCCTAGTTGCGTATTCCCCTCCGCATTGTTGAATCATCGCAGGTTCCATATGAAGCGTTTCTCCAGTGGCGGGTATTCCGAGCAACGGGTAAATGGATGCAACGGACTGCTTAGGCAGTGGCTGGGTTGCTGTGTCCATTCCGCATCGTGGAATCGCCGTTGGTTCGACGTGGAGTGTGTCTTCATTGGCTGGCAATCCTAACAACGGGTGAGTTAAAGCAATAGGGTCCAAGCTAGTAGTTGTGGATGTTGAGTCCATTCCGCCTTGTGGAGTCGTCACAGGTCCGACGTAGAGTGTGTCTCTAGTAGCTGGCAATCCTAACAACGGGTAGATGGGTGCAACTGACTGCTTAGGCAGTGACTGGGTTGCTGACTCCATTCCGCATTGATGAATCATCGCAGGTTCGACGTAGAGCGTTTCCCTAGTGGCTGGCGATCCGAGCAAAGGGTGTGTGGATGTTAAGTCCATTCCGCCTTGTGGAGTCGTCACAGGTCCGACGTAGAGTGTGTCTCTAGTAGCTGGCAATCCTAACAACGGGTAGATGGGTGCAACGGACTGCTTAGGCAGTGGCTGGGTTGCTGACTCCATTCCGCATTGATGAATCATCGCAGGTTCGACGTAGAGCGTTTCCCTAGTGGCTGGCGATCCGAGCAAAGGGTGTGTGGATCCAACTGGTTCCGAGTTCTCCCTCCCAAGGGGGGAAGACTCGTTTAGTGCTGTCTGGGAGCTGTGTTCGGGCCGTTTGGGGGAGGTAAGGAGGCTGTGGCTCCCCGGGCCCCTTCGGAGTTTCCCGATACCTTGTAATTTTGATTAGCATTTAGCTGATTCCCTTGGGAATAGCGTTGTTGCCTTGTAGGACAGTCCTTGTAGAAATGCCACTGTTCTCCGGGGCAATACCTGCACGGAGATGGGGGTCCAGTAGTGTTCCTATTGGTGACCATATTTCTAGCTGAGGGATCTGTCGCTGGTTTTGATGAGCGGAATGTCTTAGTGACATCCACTTCGCTGAGGTCAGCTTCAATCAATGTGGCTATGCTGGTTAATTCGTCCAGACTGCGCAGTTGGTGCCCACGCAGACGCGAACGAATGTCTGGAAGCAGCTGATCCAAAATGACTTCTAGCTGTAATACCTCAGGCTTGTAGGGGTCGACTCGTTGAAACAAATTGGCTTTTTTTGTAATGAACACGCCTACGGGTTCATCCTTAATCTGCTTCGAACCGTACAGTACCGTCATTACGCGTGTGATACGCGATACTGAATTAAAATTATTCAAGAACCTTTCCTCAAAGGCGCGAAAACTGGGTAAAATGGTTTTGTAAGGCTCGTGCCATTTTTTAGCCGCGCCACGTAGTAAATCCGAGATTACTGCCAGCTTGTCGCGATCTTCTCTTATATTTTGCCGAGCAAAATATTCCTCTGTTTGTTGAATAAACCCTTCTGGGTCTTCGTGGTCCAGTCCTGAAAAAGTTGGGGCGCTTAACAGACGGTCATGTCGGTTGACTGGTTGTGCAGCATTTGCCATTGTTTGCTTGAATGTATTTGCCATTGTTTCGGCCATTTGCCGGAAAAAGGCTTCAAATTGCGGCACAGGCGCATCCATGATGGGTACTTCCTGAGTTCGGGGACGTATTATCGGTGTTGGTACCGCATTAGTTTGATCAGGATTGACGTTTGGTACATCTTCCACCAGTGAACGCACATGTTGCGTCATAATATTTTGTATTGGTTCTGTATCCAGCCGGTCGATAAGACGTTCTGGAACAATGGGCGTCATCCCTGGACTCGGAGGGCACACAGAAATACGAGATAAATCCATGTTGTCCGTGTTGGGATGTGTTGGTTGTATACAGTTGATATAATCGGCGTCCCAGCTGACACGAGATGGTCCGTGGATGTGGCCGACGTTCGTTGTTTGTTTATCGTCAAAATAAGTAATCGTTGAACACTCGGAACTGCTCGTTGAAGTGTCGCTCATAAAAAGTTGGTCACCGCTGATTGGTCGATACGTGGGATCAGTCATTCCTAATCGGCCGACGCACCGCTTCTTCGGGTTGACTCTCACGTTCTACGCGCACCGTAACGTTTGACAGTCGAGTCTTAGTCTTTGAAGTTAAACGTGCAAGTAACTCTTTTTTGTTGTAGCTTTTTGATTCGTTGAATAACTCTTTATTCAGCAAGGCCCCTAGTTGGGCTCGCCATGACAACGCCTTAGGGGTACGAGATTTGAAAGTGTTTGGAAAAATTCCCCGAAGGTGCCTGGATACTGGCTGGGGTTAGTTAAGTGACCACCACAAATTTGTATATTAAAAAAAAGTTGTTGGGCGCCAGTGGCAGCGTGTTAACTAGATCTCGATCCCGGGTCGTACTTGATGTGATTGATCTCAGGGTGTGTTGCTTAATCAACAAAGGAGTTATAGTACTTGCACTTACCTTATAATGAAGGTCTAAGGTGAACTTAAAAAATAATAGCACTGGCACTTGAGCTTTATATGAATTGCAACCGGTGTAACCGGAAGGGTTCACCATTAATGACTGGACTAGTAGAAAATATTGGAATAAATTCCTAGCTCTGTTTAATGTTAGTATATTTGGCCTTGACCACCTGAAAGTTGGACGGGTTACTTCAGTTACACATCACATCAACATAAACAGTTTAATACAATAAGTCATTAACAATATAAAATAAATGCTCTTTGATTCTATAAGTAGCCAATGTAACAGTATCAGTCAATCGCGATACAGTTTATGCCAGGCGGCAATGTCAATGTTCTAATTCAACAACCAATAAATAGTTCTCTTACCCTCTTGGAGTAAGGTTACGTCTCGCTTTGATAATCCTGAGCGTTACAGAAGACTCACTAGGGATTAACACGACATAAGTATTGGTTTAAAGAAGCACGCACTAGATACACAGTAGTATTTGTTAAAGTTCGAAAAAAATCCTCGGCAGCGGACACACACGTCCAATACGAGTATTTATTGAAAAAGTCTTGACTACGGGCACACACGGTCAATACGCGTATATGTAGAAAAATTCTTGACTACGGACACACACGGTCAATACGAGTATTTGTAGAAAAATTCCTGACTACGGACACACACGGTCAATACGAGTATATATATAGAAAGGTTCGTAAAGTGTAGTGGTAGGTTATGAACACCTCACACTCGCGATGGTTTACACACGAATGAGTTAAAGTAGGGTTATGTTGTATACCCTTCACAGCGAACACACAAGCACAAGGTAAGCACTCGAGATGATGATACACGTATGAATGTTCAAAGCTAAACGACGCCGACGCTTAATGGTGACGAGTTTGTAAGAAGCAATTCACAGCGAACACACACGCACAAGGTTAGCACTCGCGTTGGTTATTACACGTATGAGTTGTATTTGATTAAGATTAGAAACACTTCACAGCAGACACACACGCACAAGGTAAGCACTCGCGATGGATGACACACGTATGAAGGTTCAAAGCTAAACGACGCCGACGCTTAATGGTGACGCGTTAGTTTCTGGAGAAGAACCGACGTTGATGTTATGAATGCTCGACGGGAACTCCATATTCCCAAAATTTGGTTTTTCTTTTATAGTAAAAGTCAGAACGAAAATTTGTTCTAGAAGGTTTTAAACGTAAATAATTTCAAAAGGCCCCTATCACGTGATAAAAATTAAATAAAATTTTTCTTAAAATCCCTATAACTGAAGTCTCCTGTACTTTCTGTTTAAAATTTTTGTATGGGGGTCTAGTACACCCCCCCACCATGATGTGGCTGTAATAATTTAATCCTCAGTGGGCACATAACAGTACCTTCCGATTTAACATCCAAACACTTAAATGGCTCTATCTCCCGAACGGAATGAGATAGCGAGCTCCGGTTTGTTCCAGTCGACTAGTCTCGTCCTTGTCTATCGCCATGTACTAGAGCGAAAATTATCTGACACAATTTTTACTTTTCGAAAATTGAAAAAATATAATATAATTATATTTTTGGCAGAATTTATTTTATTTTTATAACATTCGTTTTCAGTTTTTTAAATTAGATTAAGAAAATTCCGATATTGCTTATTATAACGATCGAGCTTCCGCAGTTCTGCTAATGGATTTTTATAAACATATTTTTTAGTTTGTCCCTGCGCCTGATTGAGTTTATATACCTAGTAAACCTAAAATTAATCATTCGAATTAATTATTCGAATTAATTATTCGAATGATTCGAATTAATTATTCGAATGATTCGAATTAATTATTCGAATGATTCGAATTAATTATTCGAATGATTCGAATTAATTATTCGAATGATTCGAATTAATTATTCGAATGATTCGAATTAATTATTCGAATGATTCGAATTAATTATTCGAATGATTCGAATTAATTATTCGAATGATGCGAATTAATCATTCGGATCAATAAATCGAATAATTAATTCGAATAATTAATGCGAATGATTAATTCGAATTAATGATTCGAATTAATTATTCGTATTAATTATTCGAAATAATGATTAGAATTAATCATTCGAGTTAATGATTAATGATTCGAATTAATTATTCGAATGATTAATTCGAATCAATAATTCGAACCATTAATTCGAATTAATTGTTCACATTATTTGTAACGTCATTAACTACTCGCCATAGGAATTTTTTTATAATAATATTTTTGGCAGAATTTATTTTATTTTTATAATATTCGTTTCTAGTTTTTTAAATTAGATTGTTAAGAAAACTCCGATATATTGCTTATAACAACGAGCTATACCAGTTCTGCGAATGGATTTTTTTATACATATTTTTTAGTTTGTCCCTGTGTCTGATTGAGTTTAGTAAAATTAATCATTCGAATTAATGATTCGAATTAATCATTCGAATGATTCGAATTAATCATTCGGATCAATAAATCGAATAATTAATTCGAATAATTAATGCCAATGATTAATTCGAATTAATGATTCGAATTAATTATTCGTATTAATTATTCGAAATAATGATTAGAATTAATCATTCGAGTTAATGATTAATGATTCGAATTAATTATTCGAATGATTAATTCGAATCAATAATTCGAACCATTAATTCGAATTAATTGTTTACATTATTTGTAACGTCATTAACTACTCGCCATAGGAATTTTTTTATAATAATATTTTTGGCAGAATTTATTTTATTTTTATAATATTCGTTTCTAGTTTTTTAAATTAGATTGTTAAGAAAACTCCGATATATTGCTTATAACAACGAGCTATACCAGTTCTGCTAATGGATTTTTTTAAACATATTTTTTAGTTTGTCCCTGTGTCTGATTGAGTTTAGTAAACCTAAAATTAATCATTCGAATTTATGATTCGAATTAATTATTCGAATGATTCGAATTAATTATTCGAATGATTCGAATTAATTATTCGAATGATTCGAATTAATTATTCGAATGATTCGAATTAATCATTCGAATGATTCGAATTAATCATTCGAATGATTCGAATTAATCATTCGAATGATTCGAATTAATCATTCGAATGATTCGAATTAATCATTCGGATCAATAAATCGAATAATTAATTCGAATAATTAATGCGAATGATTAATTCGAATTAATGATTCGAATTAATTATTCGTATTAATTATTCGAAATAATGATTAGAATTAATCATTCGAGTTAATAATTAATGATTCGAATTAATCATTCGAATGATTCGACTCAATCAATCGAATAATAATTCGAAATAATTATTCGAAATAACGATTAGATTTAATCATTCGAATTAATTATTTTTTCGAAAATTGAAAAAATTACTAAAAATTGATACTGGGGAGCATTCATGAGTCTCTGACGTCCAAACGAAAAGATATATCGAACTGTCGTTTACGCCATTCGATTCGCCATAGTTTTCTCTATCTCCATGAATTATTTCATAATTTTAGAAGACGGATCTTTTTCGTGACGTCTCTCTAAGTGCGGCGATGTACCGGAACTTAATATCCAAACACTTAAATGGCTCTATCTCCAGAACGGAATGAGATAGCGAGCTCCGGTTTGTTCCAGTCGACTCGTCTCGTCCTTGTCTATCGCCATGTACTAGAGCGAAAATCATCTGACACAATTTTTACTTTTCGAAAATTGAAAAAATTTCCAAAGGTAGGTACCTTCCGATTTAATATCCAAACACTTAAATGGCTCTATCTCCCGAACGGAATGAGATAGCGAGCTCCGGTTTGTTCCAGTCGACTCGTCTCGTCCTTGTCTATCGCCATGTACTAGAGCGAAAATTATCTGACACAATTTTTACTTTTCGAAAATTGAAAAAATTTCCAAAGGTAGGTACCTTCCGATTTAACATCCAAACACTTAAATGGCTCTATCTCCCGAACGGAATGAGATAGCGAGCTCCGGTTTGTTCCAGTCGACTAGTCTCGTCCTTGTCTATCGCCATGTACTAGAGCGAAAATTATCTGACACAATTTTTACTTTTCGAAAATTAAAAAAATATAATATAATTATATTTTTGGCAGAATTTATTTTATTTTTATAACATTCGTTTTTAGTTTTTTAAATTAGATTAAGAAAATTCCGATATTGCTTATTATAACGATCAAGCTTCCGCAGTTCTGCTAATGGATTTTTATAAACATATTTTTTAGTTTGTCCCTGCGCCTGATTGAGTTTATATACGTAGTAAACCTAAAATTAATCATTCGAATTAATTATTCGAATTAATTATTCGAATGATTCGAATTAATTATTCGAATGATTCGAATTAATTATTCGAATGATTCGAATTAATTATTCGAATGATTCGAATTAATTATTCGAATGATGGGAATTAATCATTCGGATCAATAAATCGAATAATTAATTCGAATAATTAATGCGAATGATTAATTCGAATTAATGATTCGAATTAATTATTCGTATTAATTATTCGAAATAATGATTAGAATTAATCATTCGAGTTAATGATTAATGATTCGAATTAATTATTCGAATGATTAATTCGAATCAATAATTCGAACCATTAATTCGAATTAATTGTTTACATTATTTGTAACGTCATTAACTACTCGCCATAGGAATTTTTTTATAATAATATTTTTGGCAGAATTTATTTTATTTTTATAATATTCGTTTCTAGTTTTTTAAATTAGATTGTTAAGAAAACTCCGATATATTGCTTATAAAACGAGCTATACCAGTTCTGCGAATGGATTTTTTTATACATATTTTTTAGTTTGTCCCTGTGTCTGATTGAGTTTAGTAAACCTAAAATTAATCATTCGAATTAATGATTCGAATTAATCATTCGAATGATTCGAATTAATCATTCGGATCAATAAATCGAATAATTAATTCGAATAATTAATGCGAATGATTAATTCTAATTAATGATTCGAATTAATTATTCGTATTAATTATTCGAAATAATGATTAGAATTAATCATTCGAGTTAATGATTAATGATTCGAATTAATTATTCGAATGATTAATTCGAATCAATAATTCGAACCATTAATTCGAATTAATTGTTTACATTATTTGTAACGTCATTAACTACTCGCCATAGGAATTTTTTAATAATAATATTTTTGGCAGAATTTATTTTATTTTTATAATATTCGTTTCTAGTTTTTTAAATTAGATTGTTAAGAAAACTCCGAAATATTGCTTATAACAACGAGCTATACCAGTTCTGCTAATGGATTTTTTTAAACATATTTTTTAGTTTGTCCCTGTGTCTGATTGAGTTTAGTAAACCTAAAATTAATCATTCGAATTTATGATTCGAATTAATTATTCGAATGATTCGAATTAATTATTCGAATGATTCGAATTAATTATTCGAATGATTCGAATTAATCATTCGAATGATTCGAATTAATCATTCGAATGATTCGAATTAATCATTCGAATGATTCGAATTAATCATTCGAATGATTCGAATTAATCATTCGGATCAATAAATCGAATAATTAATTGGAATAATTAATGCGAATGATTAATTCGAATTAATGATTCGAATTAATTATTCGTATTAATTATTCGAAATAATGATTAGAATTAATCATTCGAGTTAATAATTAATGATTCGAATTAATCATTCGAATGATTCGACTCAATCAATCGAATAATAATTCGAATTAATTATTCGGATTAATTATTCGAAATAACGATTATATTTAATCATTCGAATTAATTATTTTTTCGAAACTTGAAAAAATTACTAAAAATTGATACTGGGGAGCATTCATGAGTCTCTGACGTCCAAACGAAAAGATATATCGAACTGTCGTTTACGTCATTCGATTCGCCATAGTTTTCTCTATCTCCATGAATTATTTCATAATTTTAGAAGACGGATCTTTCTCGTGACGTCTCTCTAAGTGCGGCGATGTACCGGAATTTAATATCCAAACACTTAAATGGCTCTATCTCCCGAACGGAATGAGATAGCGAGCTCTGGTTTGTTCCAGTCGACTCGTCTCGTCCTTGTCTATCGCCATGTACTAGAGTGAAAATCATCTGACACAATTTTTACTTTTCGAAAATTGAAAAAATATAATATTATATTTTTGGCAGAATTTATTTTATTTTTATAACATTCGTTTTCAGTTTTTTAAATTAGATTAAGAAAATTCCGATATTTTTTTTTTAATAAATACACCACATGTAATTACGACCCCCTTTATCCCAGAAGGCTGAGCCTTGTGCGGGAGGGGGCTACACATTTAAAGACAAGGGACACACATCCAATATCCGTGTATAATGGAAAAATCCCTCTCACAGTATTTTCCATTGCCACGGCCGGGATTCGAACCCGGGACTTTTGGGTGAGAGGCAGGTACTCTACCATCTCGACCATCAGTCATATTGCTTATTATAACGATCGAGCTTCCGCAGTTCTGCTAATGGATTTTTATAAACATATTTTTTAGTTTGTCCCTGCGCCTGATTGAGTTTATATACCTAGTAAACCTAAAATTAATCATTCGAATTAATGATTCGAATTAATTATTCGAATGATTCGAATTAATTATTCGAATGATTCGAATTAATCATTCGGATCAATAAATCGAATAATTAATTCGAATAATTAATGCGAATGATTAATTCGAATTAATGATTCGAATTAATTATTCGTATTAATTATTCGAAATAATGATTAGAATTAATCATTCGAGTTAATGATTAATGATTCGAATTAATTATTCGAATGATTCGAATTAATCATTCGGATCAATAATTCGAACCATTAATTCGAATTAATTGTTTACATTATTTGTAACGTCATTAACTACTCGCCATATTTTTTTATAATTATTTTTGGCAGAATTTTATTTTTATAATATTCGTTTTTAGTTTTTTAAATTAGATTGTTAAGAAAACTCCGATATATTGCTTATAACAACGAGCTATACCAGTTCTGCTAATGAATTTTTTTAAACATATTTTTTAGTTTGTCCCTGTGTCTGATTGAGTTTAGTAAACCTAAAATTAATCATTCGAATTAATGATTCGAATTAATAATTAGAATTAATTATTCGAATTAATCATTCGAATGATTCGAATTAATCATTCGAATGATTCGAATCAATCAATCGAATAATAATTCGAATTAATTATTCGTATTAATTATTCGAAATAACGATTAGATTTAATCATTCGAATTAATTATTTTTTCGAAAATTGAAAAAATTACTAAAAATTGATACTGGGGAGCATTCATGAGTCTCTGACGTCCAAACGAAAAGATATATCGAACTGCCGTTTACGCCATTCGATTCGCCATACTTTTCTCTATCTCCATGAATTATTTCATAATTTTAGAAGACGGATCTTTCTCGTGACGTATCTCTAAGTGCGGCGATGTACCGGAATTTAATATCCAAACACTTAAATGGCTCTATCTCCCGAACGGAATGAGATAGCGAGCTCCGGTTTGTTCCAGTCGACTCGTCTCGTCCTTGTCTATCGCCATGTACTAGAGGGAAAATCATCTGACACAATTTTTACTTTTCGAAAATTGAAAAAATAAATACACCACATGTAATTACGACCCCCTTTATCCCAGAAGGCTGAGCCTTGTGCGGGAGGAAAAAATATAATATAATTATATTTTTGGCAGAATTTATTTTATTTTTAAAATATTCGTTTTTAGTTTTTTAAATTAGATTGTTAAGAAAATTCCGATATTGCTTATTATAACGATCGAGCTTCCGCAGTTCTGCTAATGGATTTTTATAAACATATTTTTTAGTTTGTCTCTGCGCCTGATTGAGTTTATATACCTAGTAAACCTAAAATTAATCATTCGAATTAATGATTCGAATTAATTATTCGAATGATTCGAATTAATCATTCGAATGATTCGAATTAATCATTCGGATCAATAAATCGAATAAATAATTCGAATGATTAATTCGAATTAATGATTCGAATTAATTATTCGTATTAATTATTCGAAATAATGATTAGAATTAATCATTCGAGTTAATGATTAATGATTCGAATTAATTATTCGAATGATTCGAATTAATCATTCGGATCAATAATTCGAACCATTAATTCGAATTAATTGTTTACATTATTTGTAACGTCATTAACTACTCGCCATATTTTTTTATAATTATTTTTGGCAGAATTTTATTTTTATAATATTCGTTTTTAGTTTTTTAAATTAGATTGTTAAGAAAACTCCGATATATTGCTTATAACAACGAGCTATACCAGTTCTGCTAATGAATTTTTTTAAACATATTTTTTAGTTTGTCCCTGTGTCTGATTGAGTTTAGTAAACCTAAAATTAATCATTCGAATTAATGATTCGAATTAATAATTAGAATTAATTATTCGAATTAATCATTCGAATGATTCGAATTAATCATTCGAATGATTCGAATCAATCAATCGAATAATAATTCGAATTAATTATTCGTATTAATTATTCGAAATAACGATTAGATTTAATCATTCGAATTAATTATTTTTTCGAAAATTGAAAAAATTACTAAAAATTGATACTGGGGAGCATTCATGAGTCTCTGACGTCCAAACGAAAAGATATATCGAACTGCCGTTTACGCCATTCGATTTGCCATATTTTTCTCTATCTCCATGAATTATTTCATAATTTTAGAAGACGGATCTTTCTCGTGACGTATCTCTAAGTGCGGCGATGTACCGGAATTTAATATCCAAACACTTAAATGGCTCTATCTCCCGAACGGAATGAGATAGCGAGCTCCGGTTTGTTCCAGTCGACTCGTCTCGTCCTTGTCTATCGCCATGTACTAGAGCGAAAATCATCTGACACAATTTTTACTTTTCGAAAATTGAAAAAATTTCCAAAGGTAGGTACCTTCCGATTTAATATCCAAACACTTAAATGGCTCTATCTCCCGAACGGAATGAGATAGCGAGCTCCGGTTTGTTCCAGTCGACTCGTCTCGTCCTTGTCCATCGCCATGTACTAGAGGGAAAATCATCTGACACAATTTTTACTTTTCGAAAATTAAAAAATATAATATAATTATATTTTTGGCTGAATTTATTTTATTTTTATAACATTCGTTTTTAGTTTTTTAAATTAGATTGTTAAGAAAATTCCGATATTGCTTATTATAACGATCGAGCTTCCGCAGTTCTGCTAATGGATTTTTGTAAACATATTTTTTAGTTTGTCCCTGCGCCTGATTGAGTTTATATACCTAGTAAACCTAAAATTAATCATTCGAATTAATGATTCGAATTAATTATTCGAATGATTCGAATTAATCATTCGAATGATTCGAATTAATCATTCGGATCAATAAAACGAATAATTAATTCGAATAATTAATGCGAATGATTAATTCGAATTAATGATTCGATTTAATTATTCGTATTAATTATTCGAAATAATGATTAGAATTAATCATTCGAGTTAATGATTAATGATTCGAATTAATCATTCGGATCAATAATTCGAATTAATTGTTTACATTATTTGTAACGTCATTAACTACTCGCCATATTTTTTTATAATTATTTTTGGCAGAATTTTATTTTTATAATATTCGTTTTTAGTTTTTTAAATTAGATTGTTAAGAAAACTCCGATATATTGCTTATAACAACGAGCTATACCAGTTCTGCTAATGAATTTTTTTAAACATATTTTTTAGTTTGTCCCTGTGTCTGATTGAGTTTAGTAAACCTAAAATTAATCATTCGAATTAATGATTCGAATTAATAATTAGAATTAATTATTCGAATTAATCATTCGAATGATTCGAATTAATCATTCGAATGATTCGAATTAATCATTCGAATGATTCGAATTAATCCATCGAATGATTCGAATCAATCAATCGAATAATAATTCGAATTAATTATTCGTATTAATTATTCGAAATAACGATTAGATTTAATCATTCGAATTAATTATTTTTTCGAAAATTGAAAAAATTACTAAAAATTGATACTGGGGAGCATTCATGAGTCTCTGACGTCCAAACGAAAAGATATATCGAACTGCCGTTTACGCCATTCGATTCGCCATAGTTTTCTCTATCTCCATGAATTATTTCATAATTTTAGAAGACGGATCTTTCTCGTGACGTATCTCTAAGTGCGGCGATGTACCGGAATTTAATATCCAAACACTTAAATGGCTCTATCTCCCGAACGGAATGAGATAGCGAGCTCCGGTTTGTTCCAGTCGACTCGTCTCGTCCTTGTCTATCGCCATGTACAAGAGCGAAAATCATCTGACACAATTTTTACTTTTCGATAATTGAAAAAATTACTAAAAATTGATACTGGGGAGCATTCATGAGTCTCTGACGTCCAAACGAACAGAGATATCGAACTGCCGTTTACGCCATTCGATTCGCCATAGTTTTCTCTATCTCCATGAATTATTTCATAATTTTAGAAGACGGATCTTTCTCGTGACGTATCTCTAAGTGCGGCGATGTACCGGAATTTAATATCCAAACACTTAAATGGCTCTATCTCCCGAACGGAATGAGATAGCGAGCTCCGGTTTGTTCCAGTCGACTCGTCTCGTCCTTGTCTATCGCCATGTACTAGAGGGAAAATCATCTGACACAATTTTTACTTTTCGAAAATTGAAAAAATATAATATAATTATATTTTTGGCAGAACATTCGTTTTTAGTTTTTTAAATTAGATTGTTAAGAAAATTCCGATATTGCTTATTATAACGATCGAGTTTCCGCAGTTCTGCTAATGGATTTTTATAAACATATTTTTTAGTTTGTCCCTGAGCCTGATTATTATTTATATTATATTACCATTATTATTACCATTTCCCAATTACCAATTACCAATTCCTAATTCGGAATTACTCTACTCTACTCTACTCTACTCTACTCTACTCTACTCTACTCTACTCTACTCTACTATACTCTACTCCCAATTCCGAATTCCCAATTCCCAATTACCAATTCCCAATTACCAATTACCATTTCCCAATTACCAATTCCCAATTCCCAATTACCAATTACCAATTACCATTTCCCAATTACCAATTAGCAATTCCCAGTTACCAATTACCAATTACCATTTCCCAATTATCAATTCCCAATTACCAATTACCATTTCCCAATTACCAACTACCAATTACCAATTACCAATTCCCAATTACCAATTCCCAATTACCAATTACCATTTCCCAATTACCATTTCCCAATTAAAAATTACCATTTCCCAATTACCAATTAGCAATTCCCAGTTACCAATTACCAATTACCATTTCCCAATTACCAATTACCAATTACCATTTCCCAATTACCAATTACCAATTACCAATTACCAATTACCAATTACCAATTACCAATTGCCAATTACCAACTACTCTACTCTACTCTACTCCAAATTCCCAATTCCTAATTACCATTTCCCAATTACCAATTACCAATTACCATTTCCCAATTACCATTTCCCAATTACCATTTCCCAATTCCCAATTACCAATTACCAATTACCAATTACCAATTACCAATTACCATATCCCAATTACCAATTACCAATTACCAATTACCAATTACCAATTACCAATTACCAATTACCAATTACCAATTACCAATTACCAATTACCAATTACCAATTACCAATTACCAATTCCCAATTACCAATTACCAATTACCAATTACCAATTACCAATTACCAATTACCAATTACCAATTACCAATTCCCAATTACCAATTACCAATTACCAATTACCAATTACCATTTCCCAATTACCATTTCCCAATTACCATTTCCCAATTCCCAATTACCAATTACCAATTCCCAATTACCAATTACCAATTACCATTTCCCAATTACCAATTCCCAATTCCCAATTCCCAATTCCCAATTCCCAATTCCCAATTACCAATTACCAATTACCAATTACCAATTACCAATTATCAATTACCAATTACCAATTACCAATTCCCAATTACCATTTCCCAATTACCATTTCCCAATTACCATTTCCCAATTACCAATTACCAATTACCAATTACCAATTACCAATTACCAATTACCAATTACCAATTACCAATTACCAATTACCAATTACCAATTACCAATTACCAATTACCAATTACCAATTACCAATTACCAATTACCAATTCCCAATTCCCAATTACCATTTCCCAATTACCATTTCCCAATTACCAATTACCAATTAGCAATTCCCAGTTACCAATTACCAATTACCATTTCCCAATTATCAATTACCAATTACCAATTCCCAATTACCAATTACCAATTAGCAATTCCCAGTTACCAATTACCAATTACCATTTCCCAATTACCAATTACCAATTACCATTTCCCAATTACCAATTACCAATTACCAATTACCAATTACCATTTCCCAATTATCAATTACCAATTACCAATTCCCAATTACCAATTACCAATTAGCAATTCCCAGTTACCAATTACCATTTCCCAATTATCAATTACCAATTACCAATTCCCAATTACCAATTACCAATTAGCAATTCCCAGTTACCAATTACCAATTACCATTTCCCAATTACCAATTACCAATTACCATTTCCCAATTACCAATTACCAATTACCAATTACCAATTACCAATTACCATTTCCCAATTATCAATTACCAATTACCAATTCCCAATTACCAATTACCAATTAGCAATTCCCAGTTACCAATTACCAATTACCATTTCCCAATTACCAATTACCAATTACCATTTCCCAATTACCAATTACCAATTACCAATTACCAATTACCAATTACCAACTACTCTACTCTACTCTACTCCAAATTCCCAATTCCCAATTACCAATTACCATTTCCCAATTACCATTTCCCAATTACCAATTTCCAATTAGCAATTCCCAGTTACCAATTACCAATTACCATTTCCCAATTATCAATTACCAATTACCAATTCTCAATTACCAATTACCAATTAGCAATTCCCAATTACTAATTTCCAATTACCAATTACCAATTACCAATTCCCAATTACCATTTCCCAATTACCATTTCCCAATTCCCAATTACCAATTACCAATTACCAATTCCCAATTACCAATTACCAATTACCAATTACCAATTCCCAATTACCAATTACCATTTCCCAATTACCAATTAGCAATTCCCAGTTACCAATTACCAATTACCATTTCCCAATTACCAATTACCAATTACCATTTCCCAATTACCAATTACCAATTACCAATTACCAATTACCAATTACCAATTACCAATTACCAATTACCAATTACCAACTACTCTACTCTACTCTACTCCAAATTCCCAATTCCCAATTCCCAATTACCATTTCCCAATTACCAATTACCAATTAGCAATTCCCAGTTACCAATTACCAATTACCATTTCCCGATTACCAATTACCAATTACCATTTCCCAATTACCAATTACCTATTACCAATTACGAATTACCAACAACTCTACTCTACTCTACTCCAAATTCCCAATTCCCAATTCCCAATTACCATTTCCCAATTACCAATTACCAATTAGCAATTCCCAATTCCCAATTACCATTTCCCAATTACCAATTACCAATTACCAATTAGCAATTCCCAGTTACCAATTACCAATTACCATTTCCCAATTACCAATTACCAATTACCAATTACCAATTACCATTTCCCAATTACCAATTACCAATTACCAATTACCAATTACCAACAACTCTACTCTACTCTACTCCAAATTCCCAATTCCCAATTCCCAATTACCATTTCCCAATTACCAATTACCAATTAGCAATTCCCAATTACCAATTACCAATTACCAATTACCAATTACCAATTCCCAATTACCAATTACCAATTACCAATTACCAATTACCAATTACCAATTACCAATTACCAATTACCAATTACCATTTCCCAATTCCCAATTCGCATTTACCAATTACCAATTACCAATTACGATTACCCAATTACCAATTAGCAATTCCCAGTTACCAATTACCAATTACCAATTACCATTTCCCAATTACCAATTCCCAATTCCCAATTACCAATTACCAATTACCATTTCCCAATTACCAATTCCCAATTCCCAATTCGCATTTACCAATTACCAATTACGATTTCCCAATTACCAATTAGCAATTCCCAGTTACCAATTACCAATTACCATTTCCCAATTACCAATTACCATTTCCCAATTACCAATTACCAATTACCAATTACCAATTACCAATTACCAATTACCAATTACCAATTACCAATTACCAATTACCAATTACCAATTACCAATTACTCTACTCTACTCTACTCTACTCTACTCTACTCCCAATTCCCAATTACCAATTACCAATTACCAATTACCAATTACCAATTACCATTTCCCAATTACCAATTACCAATTATCAATTACCAATTACCATTTCCCAATTACCAATTCCCAATTCCCAATTACCAATTACCAATTACCAATTACCAATTACCATTTCCCAATTACCAATTCCCAATTCCCAATTCGCATTTGCCAATTACCAATTACGATTTCCCAATTACCAATTAGCAATTCCCAGTTACCAATTACCAATTACCATTTCCCAATTACCAATTACCATTTCCCAATTACCAATTACCAATTACCAATTACCAATTACCAATTACCAATTACCAATTACCAATTACCAATTACCAATTACCAATTACTCTACTCTACTCTACTCTACTCTACTCTACTCTACTCTACTCCCAATTCCCAATTACCAATTACCAATTACCAATTACCATTTCCCAATTACCAATTACCAATTATCAATTACCAATTACCAATTACCAATTACCAATTACCAATTACCAATTACCAATTACCAATTACCAATTACCAATTACCAATTACCAATTACCAATTACCAATTACCACTTCCCAATTCCCAATTACCAATTACCAATTACCATTTCCCAATTACCAATTACCAATTACCAATTACCAATTCCCAATTCCCAATTCCCAATTACCAATTACCATTTCCCAATTACCAATTACCAATTGGCAATTCCCAGTTACCAATTACTAATTACCATTTCCCAATTATCAATTACCAATTACCATTTACCATTTCCCAATTACCAATTACCAATTACCAATTACCAATTACCAATTACCAATTACCAATTACCAATTACCAATTACCAATTACCAATTACTCTACTGTACTCTACTCTACTCCCAATTCCAAATTCCCAATTCCCAATTCCCAATTACCATTTCCCAATTACCAATTACCAATTGCCAATTACCAATTACCATTTCCCAATTACCAATTCCCAATTACCAATTACCAATTACCAATTACCAATTACTCTACTCTACTCTACTCTACTCCACTCCCAATTCCCAATTCCCAATTACCAATTACTCTACTCTACTCTACTCTACTCCCAATTCCCAATTCCCAATTCCCAATTCCCAATTCCCAATTCCCAATTCCCAATTCCCAATTACCAATTACCATTTCCCAATTCCCAATTCCCAATTCCCAATTCCCAATTACCAATTACCATTTCCCAATTCCCAATTCCCAATTACCAATTACCAATTCCCAATTACCAATTACCAATTACCATTTCCCAATTACCATTTCCCAATTCCCAATTACCAATTACCAATTCCCAATTACCAATTACCAATTAGCAATTCCCAGTTACCAATTACCAATTACCATTTCCCAATTACCAATTACCAATTACCAATTACCAATTACCAATTACCAATTCCCAATTACCAATTACCATTTCCCAATTCCCAATTACCATTTCCCAATTCCCAATTCCCAATTACCAATTACCATTTCCCAATTACCAATTACCAATTACCAATTACCAATTACCAATTACCAATTACCAATTACCAATTACCAATTACCAATTACCAATTACCAATTACCAATTACCAATTACCAATTACCAATTACCAATTACCAATTACCAATTACCAATTACCAATTACCAATTACCAATTACCAATTCCCAATTACCATTTCCCAATTACCATTTCCCAATTACTATTTTTCAATTACCAATTCCCAATTACCAATTACCATTTCCCAATTACCAATTAGCAATTCCCAGTTACCAATTACCATTTCCCAATTACCAATTACCAACTACTCTACTCTACTCTACTCCCAATTCCCAATTCCCAATTCCCAATTACCAATTACCATTTCCCAATTACCAATTCCCAATCACCAATTACCAATTACCATTTCCCAAGTACCAATTACCAATTGCCAATTACCAATTACCAATTACTCTACTCTACTCCACTCTACTCCACCCTACTCAACTCTACTCCACTCTACTCTACTCTACTCTACTCTACTCTACTCTACTCCACTCTACGCTACTCTACTCTACTCCACTCTACTCTACTCTACTCTACTCCACTCTACTCTACTCTACTCTACTCTACTCTACTCTACTCTACTCTACTCTACTCTACTCTACTCTACTCTACTCTACTCTACTCTACTCTACTCTACTCTACTCTACTCTACTCTACTCTACTCTACTCCCAATTCCGAATTCCCAATTCGCATTTACCAATTACCGATTACCAATTACCAATTATCAATTACCAATTACCAATTACCAATTACCAATTACCAATTACCAATTACCAATTACCAATTACCAATTACCAATTACCAATTACCAATTACTCTACTCTACTCTACTCTACTCTACTCCCAATTCCAAATTCCCAATTACCAATTACCATTTCCCAATTACCAATTACCAATTACCAATTACCAATTACCAATTACCAATTACCAATTACCAATTACTCTACTCTACTCTACTCCCAATTCCCAATTCCCAATTACCAATTACCAATTACTCTACTCTACTCTACTCTACTCTACTCTACTCCCAATTCCCAATTACCAATTACCATTTCCCAATTCCCAATTCCCAATTCCCAATTACCAATTACCAATTACCAATTCCCAATTACCAATTACCATTTCCCAATTACCATTTCCCAATTACCAATTAGCAATTCCCAGTTACCAATTACCAATTACCATTTCCCAATTACCAATTACCAATTACCAATTAGCAATTCCCAGTTACCAATTACCAATTACCAATTACCAATTACCAATTAGCAATTCCCAGTTACCAATTACCAATTACCATTTCCCAATTACCAATTACCAATTACCAATTACCAATTACCAATTACCATTTCCCAATTACCATTTCCCAATTACCAATTCCCAATCACCAATTACCAATTACCATTTCCCAAGTACCAATTACCAATTACTCTACTCTACTCTACTCCACTCTACTCTACTCTACTCTACTCTACTCTACTCTACTCCACTCTACTCTACTCTACTCTACTCTACTCTACTCTACTCTACTCTACTCTACTCTACTCTACTCTACTCTACTCTACTCTACTCTACTCTACTCTACTCTACTCTACTCTACTCCCAATTCCGAATTCCCAATTCGCATTTACCAATTACCAATTCCCAATTACCAATTACCATTTCCCAATTACCAATTAGCAATTCCCAGTTACCAATTACCAATTACCATTTCCCAATTACCAATTACCAATTACCATTTCCCAATTACCAATTACCAATTACCAATTACCAATTACCAATTACCAATTACCAACTACTCTACTCTACTCCAAATTCCCAATTCCTAATTACCATTTCCCAATTACCAATTAGCAATTCCCAGTTACCAATTACCAATTACCATTTCCCAATTACCAATTACCAATTACCATTTCCCAATTCCCAATTACCAATTACCAATTCCCAATTACCAATTACCAATTACCATTTCCCAATTACCAATTACCATTTCCCAATTACCATTTCCCAATTACCAATTACCATTTCCCAATTACCAATTACCATTTCCCAATTACCAATTACCATTTCCCAATTACCAATTACCATTTCCCAATTACCAATTACCATTTCCCAATTACCATTTCCCAATTACCAATTACCATTTCCCAATTACCAATTACCATTTCCCAATTACCAATTACCAATTCCCAATTACCAATTACCAATTAGCAATTCCCAGTTACCAATTACCAATTACCATTTCCCAATTACCAATTACCAATTACCAATTACCAATTACCAATTACCAATTACCAATTACCAATTACCAATTACCAATTACCAATTCCCAATTACCAATTACCATTTCCCAATTCCCAATTACCAATTACCAATTACCAATTACCAATTACCAATTACCAATTACCAATTACCAATTACCAATTACCAATTACCAATTCCCAATTACCATTTCCCAATTACCATTTCCCAATTACCAATTACCAATTACCAATTACCAATTACCAATTCCCAATTAGCAATTACCAATTACCAATTACCATTTCCCAATTACCATTTCCCAATTACCATTTCCCAATTACCATTTCCCAATTACCAATTACCAATTCCCAATTACCAATTCCCAATTAGCAATTACCAATTACCAATTACCATTTCCCAATTACCAATTACCAATTCCCAATTAATAATTACCAATTACCAATTACCAATTACCAATTACCAATTACCAATTACCAATTACCAATTACCAATTACCATTTCCCAATTCCCAATTACCAATTACCAATTACCAATTACTCTACTCTACTCTACTCTACTCTACTCTACTCTACTCTACTCCCAATTCCCAATTCCCAATTACCATTTCCCAATTCCCAATTCCCAATTCCCAATTACCAATTACCATTTCCCAATTCCCAATTACCAATTACCAATTACCAATTACCAATTACCAATTACCAATTACCAATTACCAATTACTCTACTCTACTCTACTCTACCCTACTCTACTCCACTCCCAATTCCCAATTCCCAATTACCAATTACCAATTACTCTACTCTACTCTACTCTACTCTACTCTACTCCCAATTCCCAATTCCCAATTCCCAATTGCCATTTCCCAATTCCCAATTCCCAATTCCCAATTACCAATTACCATTTCCCAATTCCCAATTACCAATTACCAATTACCAATTACCAATTACCAATTACCAATTCCCAATTACCAATTACCAATTACCATTTCCCAATTACCAATTACCATTTCCCAATTACCAATTACCATTTCCCAATTACCAATTACCATTTCCCAATTACCAATTACCATTTCCCAATTACCAATTACCATTTCCCAATTACCAATTACCATTTCCCAATTACCAATTCCCAATTCCCAATTACCAATTACCATTTCCCAATTACCAATTACCATTTCCCAATTACCATTTCCCAATTACCAATTACCAATTACTAATTACCATTTCCCAATCACCAATTACCATTTCCCAATTACCAATTACCATTTCCCAATTACCATTTCCCAATTACCATTTCCCAATTACCAATTACCATTTCCCAATAACCAATTACCAATTACCATTTCCCAATTACCAATTACCAATTACCATTTCCCACTTACCATTTCCCAATTACCAATTACCATTTCCCAATTACCAATTACCAATTACCATTTCCCACTTACCAATTACCAATTACCATTTCCCACTTACCATTTCCCAATTACCAATTACCAATTGGCAATTCCCAGTTACCAATTACTAATTACCATTTCCCAATTATCAATTACCAATTACCATTTACCATTTCCCAATTACCAATTACCAATTACCAATTACCAATTACCAATTACCAATTACCAATTACCAATTACCAATTACCAATTACCAATTACCAATTACCAATTACCAATTACCAATTACCAATTACCAATTACTCTACTGTACTCTACTCTACTCCCAATTCCAAATTCCCAATTCCCAATTCCCAATTACCATTTCCCAATTACCAATTACCAATTGCCAATTACCAATTACCATTTCCCAATTACCAATTCCCAATTACCAATTACCAATTACCAATTACCAATTACCAATTACCAATTACTCTACTCTACTCTACTCTACTCCACTCCCAATTCCCAATTCCCAATTACCAATTACTCTACTCTACTCTACTCTACTCCCAATTCCCAATTCCCAATTCCCAATTCCCAATTCCCAATTCCCAATTACCAATTACCATTTCCCAATTCCCAATTCCCAATTCCCAATTCCCAATTACCAATTACCATTTCCCAATTCCCAATTCCCAATTACCAATTACCAATTCCCAATTACCAATTACCAATTACCATTTCCCAATTACCATTTCCCAATTCCCAATTACCAATTACCAATTCCCAATTACCAATTACCAATTAGCAATTCCCAGTTACCAATTACCAATTACCATTTCCCAATTACCAATTACCAATTACCAATTACCAATTACCAATTACCAATTACCAATTCCCAATTACCAATTACCATTTCCCAATTCCCAATTACCATTTCCCAATTCCCAATTCCCAATTACCAATTACCATTTCCCAATTACCAATTACCAATTACCAATTACCAATTACCAATTACCAATTACCAATTACCAATTACCAATTACCAATTACCAATTACCAATTACCAATTACCAATTACCAATTACCAATTACCAATTACCAATTACCAATTACCAATTCCCAATTACCATTTCCCAATTACCATTTCCCAATTACTATTTTTCAATTACCAATTCCCAATTACCAATTACCATTTCCCAATTACCAATTAGCAATTCCCAGTTACCAATTACCATTTCCCAATTACCAATTACCAATTACCAACTACTCTACTCTACTCTACTCCCAATTCCCAATTCCCAATTCCCAATTACCATTTCCCAATTACCAATTCCCAATCACCAATTACCAATTACCATTTCCCAAGTACCAATTACCAATTGCCAATTACCAATTACCAATTACTCTACTCTACTCCACTCTACTCCACCCTACTCAACTCTACTCCACTCTACTCTACTCTACTCTACTCTACTCCACTCTACGCTACTCTACTCTACTCCACTCTACTCTACTCTACTCTACTCTACTCTACTCTACTCTACTCTACTCTACTCTACTCTACTCTACTCTACTCTACTCTACTCTACTCTACTCTACTCTACTCTACTCTACTCTACTCTACTCTACTCTACTCCCAATTCCGAATTCCCAATTCGCATTTACCAATTACCGATTACCAATTACCAATTATCAATTACCAATTACCAATTACCAATTACCAATTACCAATTACCAATTACCAATTACCAATTACTCTACTCTACTCTACTCTACTCTACTCCCAATTCCAAATTCCCAATTACCAATTACCATTTCCCAATTACCAATTACCAATTACCAATTACCAATTACCAATTACCAATTACCAATTACTCTACTCTACTCTACTCCCAATTCCCAATTCCCAATTACCAATTACCAATTACTCTACTCTACTCTACTCTACTCTACTCTACTCCCAATTCCCAATTACCAATTACCATTTCCCAATTCCCAATTCCCAATTCCCAATTACCAATTACCAATTACCAATTCCCAATTACCAATTACCATTTCCCAATTACCATTTCCCAATTACCAATTAGCAATTCCCAGTTACCAATTACCAATTACCATTTCCCAATTACCAATTACCAATTACCAATTAGCAATTCCCAGTTACCAATTACCAATTACCAATTACCAATTACCAATTAGCAATTCCCAGTTACCAATTACCAATTACCATTTCCCAATTACCAATTACCAATTACCAATTACCAATTACCATTTCCCAATTACCATTTCCCAATTACCAATTCCCAATCACCAATTACCAATTACCATTTCCCAAGTACCAATTACCAATTACTCTACTCTACTCTACTCTACTCCACTCTACTCTACTCTACTCTACTCTACTCTACTCTACTCCACTCTACTCTACTCTACTCTACTCTACTCTACTCTACTCTACTCTACTCTACTCTACTCTACTCTACTCTACTCTACTCTACTCTACTCTACTCTACTCTACTCTACTCTACTCTACTCCCAATTCCGAATTCCCAATTCGCATTTACCAATTACCAATTCCCAATTACCAATTACCATTTCCCAATTACCAATTACCAATTACCATTTCCCAATTACCAATTACCAATTACCAATTACCAATTACCAATTACCAATTACCAATTACCAATTACCAATTACCAACTACTCTACTTTACTCCAAATTCCCAATTCCTAATTACCATTTCCCAATTACCAATTACCAATTACCATTTCCCAATTACCATTTCCCAATTACCATTTCCCAATTCCCAATTACCAATTACCAATTCCCAATTACCAATTACCAATTACCATTTCCCAATTACCAATTACCAATTACCAATTACCAATTACCAATTACCAATTACCAATTACCAATTCCCAATTACCAATTACCATTTCCCAATTCCCAATTACCAATTACCAATTACCAATTACCAATTACCAATTACCAATTACCAATTACCAATTACCAATTACCAATTACCAATTCCCAATTACCATTTCCCAATTACCATTTCCCAATTACCAATTACCAATTACCAATTACCAATTACCAATTACCAATTCCCAATTAGCAATTACCAATTACCAATTACCATTTCCCAATTACCATTTCCCAATTACCATTTCCCAATTACCATTTCCCAATTACCAATTACCAATTCCCAATTACCAATTCCCAATTAGCAATTACCAATTACCAATTACCATTTCCCAATTACCAATTACCAATTACCAATTACCAATTACTCTACTCTACTCTACTCTACTCTACTCTACTCTACTCTACTCCCAATTCCCAATTCCCAATTACCATTTCCCAATTCCCAATTCCCAATTCCCAATTACCAATTACCATTTCCCAATTCCCAATTACCAATTACCAATTACCAATTACCAATTACCAATTACCAATTACCAATTACCAATTACCAATTCCCAATTACCAATTACCAATTACCAATTACCAATTACCAATTACCAATTACCAATTACCAATTCCCAATTACCAATTACCAATTACCAATTACCAATTACCATTTCCCAATTACCATTTCCCAATTACCATTTCCCAATTCCCAATTACCAATTACCAATTCCCAATTACCAATTACCAATTACCATTTCCCAATTACCAATTCCCAATTCCCAATTCCCAATTCCCAATTCCCAATTCCCAATTACCAATTACCAATTACCAATTACCAATTACCAATTACCAATTACCAATTACCAATTATCAATTACCAATTACCAATTACCAATTCCCAATTACCATTTCCCAATTACCATTTCCCAATTACCATTTCCCAATTACCAATTACCAATTACCAATTACCAATTACCAATTACCAATTACCAATTACCAATTACCAATTACCAATTACCAATTACCAATTACCAATTACCAATTACCAATTACCAATTACCAATTACCAATTACCAATTACCAATTACCAATTCCCAATTCCCAATTACCATTTCCCAATTACCATTTCCCAATTACCAATTACCAATTAGCAATTCCCAGTTACCAATTACCAATTACCATTTCCCAATTATCAATTACCAATTACCAATTCCCAATTACCAATTACCAATTAGCAATTCCCAGTTACCAATTACCAATTACCATTTCCCAATTACCAATTACCAATTACCATTTCCCAATTACCAATTACCAATTACCAATTACCAATTACCATTTCCCAATTATCAATTACCAATTACCAATTCCCAATTACCAATTACCAATTAGCAATTCCCAGTTACCAATTACCATTTCCCAATTATCAATTACCAATTACCAATTCCCAATTACCAATTACCAATTAGCAATTCCCAGTTACCAATTACCAATTACCATTTCCCAATTACCAATTACCAATTACCATTTCCCAATTACCAATTACCAATTACCAATTACCAATTACCAATTACCATTTCCCAATTATCAATTACCAATTACCAATTCCCAATTACCAATTACCAATTAGCAATTCCCAGTTACCAATTACCAATTACCATTTCCCAATTACCAATTACCAATTACCATTTCCCAATTACCAATTACCAATTACCAATTACCAACTACTCTACTCTACTCTACTCCAAATTCCCAATTCCCAATTACCAATTACCATTTCCCAATTACCATTTCCCAATTACCAATTTCCAATTAGCAATTCCCAGTTACCAATTACCAATTACCATTTCCCAATTATCAATTACCAATTACCAATTCTCAATTACCAATTACCAATTAGCAATTCCCAATTACTAATTTCCAATTACCAATTACCAATTACCAATTCCCAATTACCATTTCCCAATTACCATTTCCCAATTCCCAATTACCAATTACCAATTACCAATTCCCAATTACCAATTACCAATTACCAATTACCAATTCCCAATTACCAATTACCATTTCCCAATTACCAATTAGCAATTCCCAGTTACCAATTACCAATTACCATTTCCCAATTACCAATTACCAATTACCATTTCCCAATTACCAATTACCAATTACCAATTACCAATTACCAATTACCAATTACCAATTACCAATTACCAATTACCAACTACTCTACTCTACTCTACTCCAAATTCCCAATTCCCAATTCCCAATTACCATTTCCCAATTACCAATTACCAATTAGCAATTCCCAGTTACCAATTACCAATTACCATTTCCCGATTACCAATTACCAATTACCATTTCCCAATTACCAATTACCTATTACCAATTACGAATTACCAACAACTCTACTCTACTCTACTCCAAATTCCCAATTCCCAATTCCCAATTACCATTTCCCAATTACCAATTACCAATTAGCAATTCCCAATTCCCAATTACCATTTCCCAATTACCAATTACCAATTACCAATTAGCAATTCCCAGTTACCAATTACCAATTACCATTTCCCAATTACCAATTACCAATTACCAATTACCAATTACCATTTCCCAATTACCAATTACCAATTACCAATTACCAATTACCAACAACTCTACTCTACTCTACTCCAAATTCCCAATTCCCAATTCCCAATTACCATTTCCCAATTACCAATTACCAATTACCAATTCCCAATTACCAATTACCAATTACCAATTACCAATTACCAATTCCCAATTACCAATTACCAATTACCAATTACCAATTACCAATTACCAATTACCAATTACCAATTACCAATTACCATTTCCCAATTCCCAATTCGCATTTACCAATTACCAATTACCAATTACGATTACCCAATTACCAATTAGCAATTCCCAGTTACCAATTACCAATTACCAATTACCATTTCCCAATTACCAATTCCCAATTCCCAATTACCAATTACCAATTACCATTTCCCAATTACCAATTCCCAATTCCCAATTCGCATTTACCAATTACCAATTACGATTTCCCAATTACCAATTAGCAATTCCCAGTTACCAATTACCAATTACCATTTCCCAATTACCAATTACCATTTCCCAATTACCAATTACCAATTACCAATTACCAATTACCAATTACCAATTACCAATTACCAATTACCAATTACCAATTACCAATTACCAATTACCAATTACCAATTACTCTACTCTACTCTACTCTACTCTACTCTACTCCCAATTCCCAATTACCAATTACCAATTACCAATTACCATTTCCCAATTACCAATTACCAATTATCAATTACCAATTACCATTTCCCAATTACCAATTCCCAATTCCCAATTACCAATTACCAATTACCAATTACCAATTACCATTTCCCAATTACCAATTCCCAATTCCCAATTCGCATTTGCCAATTACCAATTACGATTTCCCAATTACCAATTAGCAATTCCCAGTTACCAATTACCAATTACCATTTCCCAATTACCAATTACCATTTCCCAATTACCAATTACCAATTACCAATTACCAATTACCAATTACCAATTACCAATTACCAATTACCAATTACCAATTACTCTACTCTACTCTACTCTACTCTACTCTACTCTACTCTACTCCCAATTCCCAATTACCAATTACCAATTACCAATTACCATTTCCCAATTACCAATTACCAATTATCAATTACCAATTACCAATTACCAATTACCAATTACCAATTACCAATTACCAATTACCAATTACCAATTACCAATTACCAATTACCAATTACCAATTACCAATTACCACTTCCCAATTCCCAATTACCAATTACCAATTACCATTTCCCAATTACCAATTACCAATTACCAATTACCAATTCCCAATTCCCAATTCCCAATTACCAATTACCATTTCCCAATTACCAATTACCAATTGGCAATTCCCAGTTACCAATTACTAATTACCATTTCCCAATTATCAATTACCAATTACCATTTACCATTTCCCAATTACCAATTACCAATTACCAATTACCAATTACCAATTACCAATTACCAATTACCAATTACCAATTACCAATTACCAATTACCAATTACCAATTACCAATTACCAATTACTCTACTGTACTCTACTCTACTCCCAATTCCAAATTCCCAATTCCCAATTCCCAATTACCATTTCCCAATTACCAATTACCAATTGCCAATTACCAATTACCATTTCCCAATTACCAATTCCCAATTACCAATTACCAATTACCAATTACCAATTACCAATTACTCTACTCTACTCTACTCTACTCCACTCCCAATTCCCAATTCCCAATTACCAATTACTCTACTCTACTCTACTCTACTCCCAATTCCCAATTCCCAATTCCCAATTCCCAATTCCCAATTACCAATTACCATTTCCCAATTCCCAATTCCCAATTCCCAATTCCCAATTACCAATTACCATTTCCCAATTCCCAATTCCCAATTACCAATTACCAATTCCCAATTACCAATTACCAATTACCATTTCCCAATTACCATTTCCCAATTCCCAATTACCAATTACCAATTCCCAATTACCAATTACCAATTAGCAATTCCCAGTTACCAATTACCAATTACCATTTCCCAATTACCAATTACCAATTACCAATTACCAATTACCAATTACCAATTACCAATTCCCAATTACCAATTACCATTTCCCAATTCCCAATTACCATTTCCCAATTCCCAATTCCCAATTACCAATTACCATTTCCCAATTACCAATTACCAATTACCAATTACCAATTACCAATTACCAATTACCAATTACCAATTACCAATTACCAATTACCAATTACCAATTACCAATTACCAATTACCAATTACCAATTACCAATTACCAATTACCAATTACCAATTACCAATTACCAATTCCCAATTACCATTTCCCAATTACCATTTCCCAATTACTATTTTTCAATTACCAATTCCCAATTACCAATTACCATTTCCCAATTACCAATTAGCAATTCCCAGTTACCAATTACCATTTCCCAATTACCAATTACCAATTACCAACTACTCTACTCTACTCTACTCCCAATTCCCAATTCCCAATTCCCAATTACCAATTACCATTTCCCAATTACCAATTCCCAATCACCAATTACCAATTACCATTTCCCAAGTACCAATTACCAATTGCCAATTACCAATTACCAATTACTCTACTCTACTCCACTCTACTCCACCCTACTCAACTCTACTCCACTCTACTCTACTCTACTCTACTCTACTCCACTCTACGCTACTCTACTCTACTCCACTCTACTCTACTCTACTCTACTCCACTCTACTCTACTCTACTCTACTCTACTCTACTCTACTCTACTCTACTCTACTCTACTCTACTCTACTCTACTCTACTCTACTCTACTCTACTCTACTCTACTCTACTCTACTCTACTCCCAATTCCGAATTCCCAATTCGCATTTACCAATTACCGATTACCAATTACCAATTATCAATTACCAATTACCAATTACCAATTACCAATTACCAATTACCAATTACCAATTACCAATTACCAATTACCAATTACCAATTACTCTACTCTACTCTACTCTACTCTACTCCCAATTCCAAATTCCCAATTACCAATTACCATTTCCCAATTACCAATTACCAATTACCAATTACCAATTACCAATTACCAATTACCAATTACTCTACTCTACTCTACTCCCAATTCCCAATTCCCAATTACCAATTACCAATTACTCTACTCTACTCTACTCTACTCTACTCTACTCCCAATTCCCAATTACCAATTACCATTTCCCAATTCCCAATTCCCAATTACCAATTACCAATTACCAATTCCCAATTACCAATTACCATTTCCCAATTACCATTTCCCAATTACCAATTAGCAATTCCCAGTTACCAATTACCAATTACCATTTCCCAATTACCAATTACCAATTACCAATTAGCAATTCCCAGTTACCAATTACCAATTACCAATTACCAATTACCAATTAGCAATTCCCAGTTACCAATTACCAATTACCATTTCCCAATTACCAATTACCAATTACCAATTACCAATTACCAATTACCAATTACCATTTCCCAATTACCATTTCCCAATTACCAATTCCCAATCACCAATTACCAATTACCATTTCCCAAGTACCAATTACCAATTACTCTACTCTACTCTACTCCACTCTACTCTACTCTACTCTACTCTACTCTACTCTACTCCACTCTACTCTACTCTACTCTACTCTACTCTACTCTACTCTACTCTACTCTACTCTACTCTACTCTACTCTACTCTACTCTACTCTACTCTACTCTACTCTACTCCCAATTCCGAATTCCCAATTCGCATTTACCAATTACCAATTCCCAATTACCAATTACCATTTCCCAATTACCAATTAGCAATTCCCAGTTACCAATTACCAATTACCATTTCCCAATTACCAATTACCAATTACCATTTCCCAATTACCAATTACCAATTACCAATTACCAATTACCAATTACCAATTACCAATTACCAATTACCAATTACCAACTACTCTACTCTACTCCAAATTCCCAATTCCTAATTACCATTTCCCAATTACCAATTAGCAATTCCCAGTTACCAATTACCAATTACCATTTCCCAATTACCAATTACCAATTACCATTTCCCAATTCCCAATTACCAATTACCAATTCCCAATTACCAATTACCAATTACCATTTCCCAATTACCAATTACCATTTCCCAATTACCATTTCCCAATTACCAATTACCATTTCCCAATTACCAATTACCATTTCCCAATTACCAATTACCATTTCCCAATTACCAATTACCATTTCCCAATTACCAATTACCATTTCCCAATTACCATTTCCCAATTACCAATTACCATTTCCCAATTACCAATTACCATTTCCCAATTACCAATTACCAATTACCAATTACCAATTACCAATTAGCAATTCCCAGTTACCAATTACCAATTACCATTTCCCAATTACCAATTACCAATTACCAATTACCAATTACCAATTACCAATTACCAATTACCAATTACCAATTCCCAATTACCAATTACCATTTCCCAATTCCCAATTACCAATTACCAATTACCAATTACCAATTACCAATTACCAATTACCAATTACCAATTACCAATTACCAATTACCAATTACCAATTACCAATTCCCAATTACCATTTCCCAATTACCATTTCCCAATTACCAATTACCAATTACCAATTACCAATTACCAATTCCCAATTAGCAATTACCAATTACCAATTACCATTTCCCAATTACCAATTCCCAATTACCAATTACCAATTACCAATTACCAATTACCAATTACCAATTACTCTACTCTACTCTACTCTACTCCACTCCCAATTCCCAATTCCCAATTACCAATTACTCTACTCTACTCTACTCTACTCCCAATTCCCAATTCCCAATTCCCAATTCCCAATTCCCAATTACCAATTACCATTTCCCAATTCCCAATTCCCAATTCCCAATTCCCAATTACCAATTACCATTTCCCAATTCCCAATTCCCAATTACCAATTACCAATTCCCAATTACCAATTACCAATTACCATTTCCCAATTACCATTTCCCAATTCCCAATTACCAATTACCAATTCCCAATTACCAATTACCAATTAGCAATTCCCAGTTACCAATTACCAATTACCATTTCCCAATTACCAATTACCAATTACCAATTACCAATTACCAATTACCAATTACCAATTCCCAATTACCAATTACCATTTCCCAATTCCCAATTACCATTTCCCAATTCCCAATTCCCAATTACCAATTACCATTTCCCAATTACCAATTACCAATTACCAATTACCAATTACCAATTACCAATTACCAATTACCAATTACCAATTACCAATTACCAATTACCAATTACCAATTACCAATTACCAATTACCAATTACCAATTACCAATTACCAATTACCAATTACCAATTACCAATTCCCAATTACCATTTCCCAATTACCATTTCCCAATTACTATTTTTCAATTACCAATTCCCAATTACCAATTACCATTTCCCAATTACCAATTAGCAATTCCCAGTTACCAATTACCATTTCCCAATTACCAATTACCAATTACCAACTACTCTACTCTACTCTACTCCCAATTCCCAATTCCCAATTCCCAATTACCAATTACCATTTCCCAATTACCAATTCCCAATCACCAATTACCAATTACCATTTCCCAAGTACCAATTACCAATTGCCAATTACCAATTACCAATTACTCTACTCTACTCCACTCTACTCCACCCTACTCAACTCTACTCCACTCTACTCTACTCTACTCTACTCTACTCCACTCTACGCTACTCTACTCTACTCCACTCTACTCTACTCTACTCTACTCCACTCTACTCTACTCTACTCTACTCTACTCTACTCTACTCTACTCTACTCTACTCTACTCTACTCTACTCTACTCTACTCTACTCTACTCTACTCTACTCTACTCTACTCTACTCTACTCCCAATTCCGAATTCCCAATTCGCATTTACCAATTACCGATTACCAATTACCAATTATCAATTACCAATTACCAATTACCAATTACCAATTACCAATTACCAATTACCAATTACCAATTACCAATTACCAATTACCAATTACTCTACTCTACTCTACTCTACTCTACTCCCAATTCCAAATTCCCAATTACCAATTACCATTTCCCAATTACCAATTACCAATTACCAATTACCAATTACCAATTACCAATTACCAATTACTCTACTCTACTCTACTCCCAATTCCCAATTCCCAATTACCAATTACCAATTACTCTACTCTACTCTACTCTACTCTACTCTACTCCCAATTCCCAATTACCAATTACCATTTCCCAATTCCCAATTCCCAATTCCCAATTACCAATTACCAATTACCAATTCCCAATTACCAATTACCATTTCCCAATTACCATTTCCCAATTACCAATTAGCAATTCCCAGTTACCAATTACCAATTACCATTTCCCAATTACCAATTACCAATTACCAATTAGCAATTCCCAGTTACCAATTACCAATTACCAATTACCAATTACCAATTAGCAATTCCCAGTTACCAATTACCAATTACCATTTCCCAATTACCAATTACCAATTACCAATTACCAATTACCAATTACCATTTCCCAATTACCATTTCCCAATTACCAATTCCCAATCACCAATTACCAATTACCATTTCCCAAGTACCAATTACCAATTACTCTACTCTACTCTACTCCACTCTACTCTACTCTACTCTACTCTACTCTACTCTACTCCACTCTACTCTACTCTACTCTACTCTACTCTACTCTACTCTACTCTACTCTACTCTACTCTACTCTACTCTACTCTACTCTACTCTACTCTACTCCCAATTCCGAATTCCCAATTCGCATTTACCAATTACCAATTCCCAATTACCAATTACCATTTCCCAATTACCAATTAGCAATTCCCAGTTACCAATTACCAATTACCATTTCCCAATTACCAATTACCAATTACCATTTCCCAATTACCAATTACCAATTACCAATTACCAATTACCAATTACCAATTACCAATTACCAATTACCAATTACCAACTACTCTACTCTACTCCAAATTCCCAATTCCTAATTACCATTTCCCAATTACCAATTAGCAATTCCCAGTTACCAATTACCAATTACCATTTCCCAATTACCAATTACCAATTACCATTTCCCAATTCCCAATTACCAATTACCAATTCCCAATTACCAATTACCAATTACCATTTCCCAATTACCAATTACCATTTCCCAATTACCATTTCCCAATTACCAATTACCATTTCCCAATTACCAATTACCATTTCCCAATTACCAATTACCATTTCCCAATTACCAATTACCATTTCCCAATTACCAATTACCATTTCCCAATTACCATTTCCCAATTACCAATTACCATTTCCCAATTACCAATTACCATTTCCCAATTACCAATTACCAATTACCAATTACCAATTACCAATTAGCAATTCCCAGTTACCAATTACCAATTACCATTTCCCAATTACCAATTACCAATTACCAATTACCAATTACCAATTACCAATTACCAATTACCAATTACCAATTCCCAATTACCAATTACCATTTCCCAATTCCCAATTACCAATTACCAATTACCAATTACCAATTACCAATTACCAATTACCAATTACCAATTACCAATTACCAATTACCAATTACCAATTACCAATTCCCAATTACCATTTCCCAATTACCATTTCCCAATTACCAATTACCAATTACCAATTACCAATTACCAATTCCCAATTAGCAATTACCAATTACCAATTACCATTTCCCAATTACCATTTCCCAATTACCATTTCCCAATTACCATTTCCCAATTACCAATTACCAATTCCCAATTACCAATTCCCAATTAGCAATTACCAATTACCAATTACCATTTCCCAATTACCAATTACCAATTCCCAATTAATAATTACCAATTACCAATTACCAATTACCAATTACCAATTACCAATTACCAATTACCAATTACCAATTACCAATTACCATTTCCCAATTCCCAATTACCAATTACCAATTACCAATTACTCTACTCTACTCTACTCTACTCTACTCTACTCTACTCTACTCCCAATTCCCAATTCCCAATTACCATTTCCCAATTCCCAATTCCCAATTCCCAATTACCAATTACCATTTCCCAATTCCCAATTACCAATTACCAATTACCAATTACCAATTACCAATTACCAATTACCAATTACCAATTACCAATTACTCTACTCTACTCTACCCTACTCTACTCCACTCCCAATTCCCAATTCCCAATTACCAATTACCAATTACTCTACTCTACTCTACTCTACTCTACTCTACTCCCAATTCCCAATTCCCAATTCCCAATTGCCATTTCCCAATTCCCAATTCCCAATTCCCAATTACCAATTACCATTTCCCAATTCCCAATTACCAATTACCAATTACCATTTCCCAATTACCAATTACCATTTCCCAATTACCAATTACCATTTCCCAATTACCAATTACCATTTCCCAATTACCAATTACCATTTCCCAATTACCAATTACCATTTCCCAATTACCAATTACCATTTCCCAATTACCAATTACCATTTCCCAATTACCAATTCCCAATTCCCAATTACCAATTACCATTTCCCAATTACCAATTACCATTTCCCAATTACCATTTCCCAATTACCAATTACCAATTACTAATTACCATTTCCCAATCACCAATTACCATTTCCCAATTACCAATTACCATTTCCCAATTACCATTTCCCAATTACCATTTCCCAATTACCAATTACCATTTCCCAATAACCAATTACCAATTACCATTTCCCAATTACCAATTACCAATTACCATTTCCCACTTACCATTTCCCAATTACCAATTACCATTTCCCAATTACCAATTACCAATTACCATTTCCCACTTACCAATTACCAATTACCATTTCCCACTTACCATTTCCCAATTACCAATTACCAATTGGCAATTCCCAGTTACCAATTACTAATTACCATTTCCCAATTATCAATTACCAATTACCATTTACCATTTCCCAATTACCAATTACCAATTACCAATTACCAATTACCAATTACCAATTACCAATTACCAATTACCAATTACCAATTACCAATTACCAATTACCAATTACTCTACTGTACTCTACTCTACTCCCAATTCCAAATTCCCAATTCCCAATTCCCAATTACCATTTCCCAATTACCAATTACCAATTGCCAATTACCAATTACCATTTCCCAATTACCAATTCCCAATTACCAATTACCAATTACCAATTACCAATTACCAATTACCAATTACTCTACTCTACTCTACTCTACTCCACTCCCAATTCCCAATTCCCAATTACCAATTACTCTACTCTACTCTACTCTACTCCCAATTCCCAATTCCCAATTCCCAATTCCCAATTCCCAATTCCCAATTACCAATTACCATTTCCCAATTCCCAATTCCCAATTCCCAATTACCATTTCCCAATTCCCAATTCCCAATTACCAATTACCAATTCCCAATTACCAATTACCAATTACCATTTCCCAATTACCATTTCCCAATTCCCAATTACCAATTACCAATTCCCAATTACCAATTACCAATTAGCAATTCCCAGTTACCAATTACCAATTACCATTTCCCAATTACCAATTACCAATTACCAATTACCAATTACCAATTACCAATTCCCAATTACCAATTACCATTTCCCAATTCCCAATTACCATTTCCCAATTCCCAATTCCCAATTACCAATTACCATTTCCCAATTACCAATTACCAATTACCAATTACCAATTACCAATTACCAATTACCAATTACCAATTACCAATTACCAATTACCAATTACCAATTACCAATTACCAATTACCAATTACCAATTACCAATTACCAATTACCAATTACCAATTACCAATTACCAATTCCCAATTACCATTTCCCAATTACCATTTCCCAATTACTATTTTTCAATTACCAATTCCCAATTACCAATTACCATTTCCCAATTACCAATTAGCAATTCCCAGTTACCAATTACCATTTCCCAATTACCAATTACCAATTACCAACTACTCTACTCTACTCTACTCCCAATTCCCAATTCCCAATTCCCAATTACCATTTCCCAATTACCAATTCCCAATCACCAATTACCAATTACCATTTCCCAAGTACCAATTACCAATTGCCAATTACCAATTACCAATTACTCTACTCTACTCCACTCTACTCCACCCTACTCAACTCTACTCCACTCTACTCTACTCTACTCTACTCTACTCTACTCTACTCCACTCTACGCTACTCTACTCTACTCCACTCTACTCTACTCTACTCTACTCTACTCTACTCTACTCTACTCTACTCTACTCTACTCTACTCTACTCTACTCTACTCTACTCTACTCTACTCTACTCTACTCTACTCTACTCTACTCTACTCTACTCCCAATTCCGAATTCCCAATTCGCATTTACCAATTACCGATTACCAATTACCAATTATCAATTACCAATTACCAATTACCAATTACCAATTACCAATTACCAATTACCAATTACCAATTACCAATTACCAATTACTCTACTCTACTCTACTCTACTCTACTCCCAATTCCAAATTCCCAATTACCAATTACCATTTCCCAATTACCAATTACCAATTACCAATTACCAATTACCAATTACCAATTACCAATTACTCTACTCTACTCTACTCCCAATTCCCAATTCCCAATTACCAATTACCAATTACTCTACTCTACTCTACTCTACTCTACTCTACTCCCAATTCCCAATTACCAATTACCATTTCCCAATTCCCAATTCCCAATTCCCAATTACCAATTACCAATTACCAATTCCCAATTACCAATTACCATTTCCCAATTACCATTTCCCAATTACCAATTAGCAATTCCCAGTTACCAATTACCAATTACCATTTCCCAATTACCAATTACCAATTACCAATTAGCAATTCCCAGTTACCAATTACCAATTACCAATTACCAATTACCAATTAGCAATTCCCAGTTACCAATTACCAATTACCATTTCCCAATTACCAATTACCAATTACCAATTACCAATTACCATTTCCCAATTACCATTTCCCAATTACCAATTCCCAATCACCAATTACCAATTACCATTTCCCAAGTACCAATTACCAATTACTCTACTCTACTCTACTCTACTCCACTCTACTCTACTCTACTCTACTCTACTCTACTCCACTCTACTCTACTCTACTCTACTCTACTCTACTCTACTCTACTCTACTCTACTCTACTCTACTCTACTCTACTCTACTCTACTCTACTCTACTCTACTCTACTCTACTCTACTCTACTCTACTCTACTCCCAATTCCGAATTCCCAATTCGCATTTACCAATTACCAATTCCCAATTACCAATTACCATTTCCCAATTACCAATTACCAATTACCATTTCCCAATTACCAATTACCAATTACCAATTACCAATTACCAATTACCAATTACCAATTACCAATTACCAATTACCAACTACTCTACTCTACTCCAAATTCCCAATTCCTAATTACCATTTCCCAATTACCAATTACCAATTACCATTTCCCAATTACCATTTCCCAATTACCATTTCCCAATTCCCAATTACCAATTACCAATTCCCAATTACCAATTACCAATTACCATTTCCCAATTACCAATTACCAATTACCAATTACCAATTACCAATTACCAATTACCAATTACCAATTCCCAATTACCAATTACCATTTCCCAATTCCCAATTACCAATTACCAATTACCAATTACCAATTACCAATTACCAATTACCAATTACCAATTACCAATTACCAATTACCAATTACCAATTACCAATTACCAATTACCAATTACCAATTCCCAATTACCATTTCCCAATTACCATTTCCCAATTACCAATTACCAATTACCAATTACCAATTACCAATTACCAATTCCCAATTAGCAATTACCAATTACCAATTACCATTTCCCAATTACCATTTCCCAATTACCATTTCCCAATTACCATTTCCCAATTACCAATTACCAATTCCCAATTACCAATTCCCAATTAGCAATTACCAATTACCAATTACCATTTCCCAATTACCAATTACCAATTCCCAATTAATAATTACCAATTACCAATTACCAATTACCAATTACCAATTACCAATTACCAATTACCAATTACCATTTCCCAATTCCCAATTACCAATTTCCAATTACCAATTACTCTACTCTACTCTACTCTACTCTACTCTACTCTACTCTACTCCCAATTCCCAATTCCCAATTACCATTTCCCAATTCCCAATTCCCAATTCCCAATTACCAATTACCATTTCCCAATTCCCAATTACCAATTACCAATTACCAATTACCAATTACCAATTACCAATTACCAATTACCAATTACCAATTACTCTACTCTACTCTACTCTACCCTACTCTACTCCACTCCCAATTCCCAATTCCCAATTACCAATTACCAATTACTCTACTCTACTCTACTCTACTCTACTCTACTCCCAATTCCCAATTCCCAATTGCCATTTCCCAATTCCCAATTCCCAATTCCCAATTACCAATTACCATTTCCCAATTACCAATTACCATTTCCCAATTACCAATTACCATTTCCCAATTACCATTTCCCAATTACCAATTACCATTTCCCAATTACCAATTACCATTTCCCAATTACCAATTACCATTTCCCAATTACCAATTACCATTTCCCAATTACCAATTACCATTTCCCAATTACCAATTACCATTTCCCAATTACCAATTACTAATTACCATTTCCCAATTACCAATTACCATTTCCCAATTACCAATTACCATTTCCCAATTACCATTTCCCAATTACCAATTCCCAATTACCAATTACCATTTCCCAATTACCAATTACCATTTCCCAATTACCAATTACCATTTCCCAATTACCAATTACCAATTACCAATTACCATTTCCCAATTACCATTTCCCAATTACCATTTCCCAATTACCAATTACCATTTCCCAATTACCAATTACCATTTCCCAATTACCAATTACCATTTCCCAATTACCAATTACCAATTACCAATTACCAATTACCAATTACCAATTATCAATTACCAATTACCATTTCCCAATTACCAATTACCATTTCCCAATTACCAATTACCATTTCCCAATTACCAATTACCATTTCCCAATTACCAATTACCATTTCCCAATTACCAATTACCATTTCCCAATTACCATTTCCCAATTACCATTTCCCAATTACCAATTACCATTTCCCAATTACCAATTACCATTTCCCAATTACCATTTCCCAATTACCAATTACCATTTCCCAATTACCAATTACCATTTCCCAATTACCATTTCCCAATTACCATTTCCCAATTACCAATTAAAATTTCCCAATTACCAATTACCATTTCCCATTTCCCATTTCCCATTTCCCAATTACCAATTACCAATTACCATTTCCCAATTACCATTTCCCAATTACCAATTACCATTTCCCAATTACCAATTACCATTTCCCAATTACCAATTACCAATTACCAATTACCAATTACCATTTCCCAATTACCAATTACCATTTCCCAATTACCATTTCCCAATTACCAATTACCATTTCCCAATTACCAATTACCAATTACCAATTACCAATTACCAATTACCAATTACCAATTACCAATTACCAATTACCAATTACCAATTACCAATTACCAATTACCATTTCCCAATTATCAATTACCATTTCCCAATTACCAATTACCAATTACCAATTACCATTTCCCAATTACCAATTACCATTTCCCAATTACCAATTACCATTTCCCAATTACCAATTACCAATTACCAATTACCATTTCCCAATAACCAATTAAAATTTCCCAATTACCAATTACCATTTCCCATTTCCCATTTCCCATTTCCCAATTACCAATTACCAATTACCATTTCCCAATTACCATTTCCCAATTACCAATTACCATTTCCCAATTACCAATTACCATTTCCCAATTACCAATTACCAATTACCAATTACCAATTACCATTTCCCAATTACCAATTACCATTTCCCAATTACCATTTCCCAATTACCAATTACCATTTCCCAATTACCAATTACCAATTACCAATTACCAATTACCAATTACCAATTACCAATTACCATTTCCCAATTACCAATTACCATTTCCCAATTACCAATTACCATTTCCCAATTACCAATTACCATTTCCCAATTACCAATTACTAATTACCATTTCCCAATTACCAATTACCATTTCCCAATTACCAATTACCAATTACCATTTCCCAATTACCAATTACCATTTCCCAATTACCAATTACCATTTCCCAATTACCAATTACCAATTACCAATTACCAATTACCAATTACCAATTACCAATTACCAATTACCAATTACCAATTACCAATTACCAATTACCAATTACCAATTACCAATTACCAATTACCAATTACCAATTACCAATTACCAATTACCATTTCCCAATTACCATTTCCCAATTACCAATTACCATTTCCCAATTACCAATTACCATTTCCCAATTATCAATTACCATTTCCCAATTACCATTTCCCAATTACCAATTACCATTTCCCAATTACCAATTACCATTTCCCAATTACCAATTACCAATTACCAATTACCAATTACTCTACTCTACTCTACTCCCAATTCCCAATTCCCAATTACCAATTACCAATTACTCTACTCTACTCTACTCTACTCTACTCTACTCCCAATTCCCAATTACCAATTACCATTTCCCAATTCCCAATTCCCAATTCCCAATTACCAATTACCAATTACCAATTCCCAATTACCAATTACCATTTCCCAATTACCATTTCCCAATTACCAATTAGCAATTCCCAGTTACCAATTACCAATTACCATTTCCCAATTACCAATTACCAATTACCAATTAGCAATTCCCAGTTACCAATTACCAATTACCAATTACCAATTACCAATTAGCAATTCCCAGTTACCAATTACCAATTACCATTTCCCAATTACCAATTACCAATTACCAATTACCAATTACCAATTACCATTTCCCAATTACCATTTCCCAATTACCAATTCCCAATCACCAATTACCAATTACCATTTCCCAAGTACCAATTACCAATTACTCTACTCTACTCTACTCCACTCTACTCTACTCTACTCTACTCTACTCTACTCTACTCCACTCTACTCTACTCTACTCTACTCTACTCTACTCTACTCTACTCTACTCTACTCTACTCTACTCTACTCTACTCTACTCTACTCTACTCTACTCTACTCTACTCTACTCTACTCCCAATTCCGAATTCCCAATTCGCATTTACCAATTACCAATTCCCAATTACCAATTACCATTTCCCAATTACCAATTAGCAATTCCCAGTTACCAATTACCAATTACCATTTCCCAATTACCAATTACCAATTACCATTTCCCAATTACCAATTACCAATTACCAATTACCAATTACCAATTACCAATTACCAACTACTCTACTCTACTCCAAATTCCCAATTCCTAATTACCATTTCCCAATTACCAATTAGCAATTCCCAGTTACCAATTACCAATTACCATTTCCCAATTACCAATTACCAATTACCATTTCCCAATTCCCAATTACCAATTACCAATTCCCAATTACCAATTACCAATTACCATTTCCCAATTACCAATTACCATTTCCCAATTACCATTTCCCAATTACCAATTACCATTTCCCAATTACCAATTACCATTTCCCAATTACCAATTACCATTTCCCAATTACCAATTACCATTTCCCAATTACCAATTACCATTTCCCAATTACCATTTCCCAATTACCAATTACCATTTCCCAATTACCAATTACCATTTCCCAATTACCAATTACCAATTCCCAATTACCAATTACCAATTAGCAATTCCCAGTTACCAATTACCAATTACCATTTCCCAATTACCAATTACCAATTACCAATTACCAATTACCAATTACCAATTACCAATTACCAATTACCAATTACCAATTACCAATTCCCAATTACCAATTACCATTTCCCAATTCCCAATTACCAATTACCAATTACCAATTACCAATTACCAATTACCAATTACCAATTACCAATTACCAATTACCAATTACCAATTCCCAATTACCATTTCCCAATTACCATTTCCCAATTACCAATTACCAATTACCAATTACCAATTACCAATTCCCAATTAGCAATTACCAATTACCAATTACCATTTCCCAATTACCATTTCCCAATTACCATTTCCCAATTACCATTTCCCAATTACCAATTACCAATTCCCAATTACCAATTCCCAATTAGCAATTACCAATTACCAATTACCATTTCCCAATTACCAATTACCAATTCCCAATTAATAATTACCAATTACCAATTACCAATTACCAATTACCAATTACCAATTACCAATTACCAATTACCAATTACCATTTCCCAATTCCCAATTACCAATTACCAATTACCAATTACTCTACTCTACTCTACTCTACTCTACTCTACTCTACTCTACTCCCAATTCCCAATTCCCAATTACCATTTCCCAATTCCCAATTCCCAATTCCCAATTACCAATTACCATTTCCCAATTCCCAATTACCAATTACCAATTACCAATTACCAATTACCAATTACCAATTACCAATTACCAATTACTCTACTCTACTCTACTCTACCCTACTCTACTCCACTCCCAATTCCCAATTCCCAATTACCAATTACCAATTACTCTACTCTACTCTACTCTACTCTACTCTACTCCCAATTCCCAATTCCCAATTCCCAATTGCCATTTCCCAATTCCCAATTCCCAATTCCCAATTACCAATTACCATTTCCCAATTCCCAATTACCAATTACCAATTACCAATTACCAATTACCAATTACCAATTCCCAATTACCAATTACCAATTACCATTTCCCAATTACCAATTACCATTTCCCAATTACCAATTACCATTTCCCAATTACCAATTACCATTTCCCAATTACCAATTACCATTTCCCAATTACCAATTACCATTTCCCAATTACCAATTACCATTTCCCAATTACCAATTCCCAATTCCCAATTACCAATTACCATTTCCCAATTACCAATTACCATTTCCCAATTACCATTTCCCAATTACCAATTACCAATTACTAATTACCATTTCCCAATCACCAATTACCATTTCCCAATTACCAATTACCATTTCCCAATTACCATTTCCCAATTACCATTTCCCAATTACCAATTACCATTTCCCAATAACCAATTACCAATTACCATTTCCCAATTACCAATTACCAATTACCATTTCCCACTTACCATTTCCCAATTACCAATTACCATTTCCCAATTACCAATTACCAATTACCATTTCCCACTTACCAATTACCAATTACCATTTCCCACTTACCATTTCCCAATTACCAATTACCAATTGGCAATTCCCAGTTACCAATTACTAATTACCATTTCCCAATTATCAATTACCAATTACCATTTACCATTTCCCAATTACCAATTACCAATTACCAATTACCAATTACCAATTACCAATTACCAATTACCAATTACCAATTACCAATTACCAATTACCAATTACCAATTACCAATTACCAATTACCAATTACCAATTACTCTACTGTACTCTACTCTACTCCCAATTCCAAATTCCCAATTCCCAATTCCCAATTACCATTTCCCAATTACCAATTACCAATTGCCAATTACCAATTACCATTTCCCAATTACCAATTCCCAATTACCAATTACCAATTACCAATTACCAATTACCAATTACCAATTACTCTACTCTACTCTACTCTACTCCACTCCCAATTCCCAATTCCCAATTACCAATTACTCTACTCTACTCTACTCTACTCCCAATTCCCAATTCCCAATTCCCAATTCCCAATTCCCAATTCCCAATTACCAATTACCATTTCCCAATTCCCAATTCCCAATTCCCAATTCCCAATTACCAATTACCATTTCCCAATTCCCAATTCCCAATTACCAATTACCAATTCCCAATTACCAATTACCAATTACCATTTCCCAATTACCATTTCCCAATTCCCAATTACCAATTACCAATTCCCAATTACCAATTACCAATTAGCAATTCCCAGTTACCAATTACCAATTACCATTTCCCAATTACCAATTACCAATTACCAATTACCAATTACCAATTACCAATTACCAATTCCCAATTACCAATTACCATTTCCCAATTCCCAATTACCATTTCCCAATTCCCAATTCCCAATTACCAATTACCATTTCCCAATTACCAATTACCAATTACCAATTACCAATTACCAATTACCAATTACCAATTACCAATTACCAATTACCAATTACCAATTACCAATTACCAATTACCAATTACCAATTACCAATTACCAATTACCAATTACCAATTACCAATTCCCAATTACCATTTCCCAATTACCATTTCCCAATTACTATTTTTCAATTACCAATTCCCAATTACCAATTACCATTTCCCAATTACCAATTAGCAATTCCCAGTTACCAATTACCATTTCCCAATTACCAATTACCAATTACCAACTACTCTACTCTACTCTACTCCCAATTCCCAATTCCCAATTCCCAATTACCATTTCCCAATTACCAATTCCCAATCACCAATTACCAATTACCATTTCCCAAGTACCAATTACCAATTGCCAATTACCAATTACCAATTACTCTACTCTACTCCACTCTACTCCACCCTACTCAACTCTACTCCACTCTACTCTACTCTACTCTACTCTACTCCACTCTACGCTACTCTACTCTACTCCACTCTACTCTACTCTACTCTACTCTACTCTACTCTACTCTACTCTACTCTACTCTACTCTACTCTACTCTACTCTACTCTACTCTACTCTACTCTACTCTACTCTACTCTACTCTACTCTACTCTACTCTACTCCCAATTCCGAATTCCCAATTCGCATTTACCAATTACCGATTACCAATTACCAATTATCAATTACCAATTACCAATTACCAATTACCAATTACCAATTACCAATTACCAATTACCAATTACTCTACTCTACTCTACTCTACTCTACTCCCAATTCCAAATTCCCAATTACCAATTACCATTTCCCAATTACCAATTACCAATTACCAATTACCAATTACCAATTACCAATTACCAATTACTCTACTCTACTCTACTCCCAATTCCCAATTCCCAATTACCAATTACCAATTACTCTACTCTACTCTACTCTACTCTACTCTACTCCCAATTCCCAATTACCAATTACCATTTCCCAATTCCCAATTCCCAATTCCCAATTACCAATTACCAATTACCAATTCCCAATTACCAATTACCATTTCCCAATTACCATTTCCCAATTACCAATTAGCAATTCCCAGTTACCAATTACCAATTACCATTTCCCAATTACCAATTACCAATTACCAATTAGCAATTCCCAGTTACCAATTACCAATTACCAATTACCAATTACCAATTAGCAATTCCCAGTTACCAATTACCAATTACCATTTCCCAATTACCAATTACCAATTACCAATTACCAATTACCATTTCCCAATTACCATTTCCCAATTACCAATTCCCAATCACCAATTACCAATTACCATTTCCCAAGTACCAATTACCAATTACTCTACTCTACTCTACTCTACTCCACTCTACTCTACTCTACTCTACTCTACTCTACTCTACTCCACTCTACTCTACTCTACTCTACTCTACTCTACTCTACTCTACTCTACTCTACTCTACTCTACTCTACTCTACTCTACTCTACTCTACTCTACTCTACTCTACTCTACTCTACTCTACTCCCAATTCCGAATTCCCAATTCGCATTTACCAATTACCAATTCCCAATTACCAATTACCATTTCCCAATTACCAATTACCAATTACCATTTCCCAATTACCAATTACCAATTACCAATTACCAATTACCAATTACCAATTACCAATTACCAATTACCAATTACCAACTACTCTACTTTACTCCAAATTCCCAATTCCTAATTACCATTTCCCAATTACCAATTACCAATTACCATTTCCCAATTACCATTTCCCAATTACCATTTCCCAATTCCCAATTACCAATTACCAATTCCCAATTACCAATTACCAATTACCATTTCCCAATTACCAATTACCAATTACCAATTACCAATTACCAATTACCAATTACCAATTACCAATTCCCAATTACCAATTACCATTTCCCAATTCCCAATTACCAATTACCAATTACCAATTACCAATTACCAATTACCAATTACCAATTACCAATTACCAATTACCAATTACCAATTCCCAATTACCATTTCCCAATTACCATTTCCCAATTACCAATTACCAATTACCAATTACCAATTACCAATTACCAATTCCCAATTAGCAATTACCAATTACCAATTACCATTTCCCAATTACCATTTCCCAATTACCATTTCCCAATTACCATTTCCCAATTACCAATTACCAATTCCCAATTACCAATTCCCAATTAGCAATTACCAATTACCAATTACCATTTCCCAATTACCAATTACCAATTACCAATTACCAATTACTCTACTCTACTCTACTCTACTCTACTCTACTCTACTCTACTCCCAATTCCCAATTCCCAATTACCATTTCCCAATTCCCAATTCCCAATTCCCAATTACCAATTACCATTTCCCAATTCCCAATTACCAATTACCAATTACCAATTACCAATTACCAATTACCAATTACCAATTACCAATTACCAATTCCCAATTACCAATTACCAATTACCAATTACCAATTACCAATTACCAATTACCAATTACCAATTCCCAATTACCAATTACCAATTACCAATTACCAATTACCATTTCCCAATTACCATTTCCCAATTACCATTTCCCAATTCCCAATTACCAATTACCAATTCCCAATTACCAATTACCAATTACCATTTCCCAATTACCAATTCCCAATTCCCAATTCCCAATTCCCAATTCCCAATTCCCAATTACCAATTACCAATTACCAATTACCAATTACCAATTACCAATTACCAATTACCAATTATCAATTACCAATTACCAATTACCAATTCCCAATTACCATTTCCCAATTACCATTTCCCAATTACCATTTCCCAATTACCAATTACCAATTACCAATTACCAATTACCAATTACCAATTACCAATTACCAATTACCAATTACCAATTACCAATTACCAATTACCAATTACCAATTACCAATTACCAATTACCAATTACCAATTACCAATTACCAATTACCAATTCCCAATTCCCAATTACCATTTCCCAATTACCATTTCCCAATTACCAATTACCAATTAGCAATTCCCAGTTACCAATTACCAATTACCATTTCCCAATTATCAATTACCAATTACCAATTCCCAATTACCAATTACCAATTAGCAATTCCCAGTTACCAATTACCAATTACCATTTCCCAATTACCAATTACCAATTACCATTTCCCAATTACCAATTACCAATTACCAATTACCAATTACCATTTCCCAATTATCAATTACCAATTACCAATTCCCAATTACCAATTACCAATTAGCAATTCCCAGTTACCAATTACCATTTCCCAATTATCAATTACCAATTACCAATTCCCAATTACCAATTACCAATTAGCAATTCCCAGTTACCAATTACCAATTACCATTTCCCAATTACCAATTACCAATTACCATTTCCCAATTACCAATTACCAATTACCAATTACCAATTACCAATTACCATTTCCCAATTATCAATTACCAATTACCAATTCCCAATTACCAATTACCAATTAGCAATTCCCAGTTACCAATTACCAATTACCATTTCCCAATTACCAATTACCAATTACCATTTCCCAATTACCAATTACCAATTACCAATTACCAACTACTCTACTCTACTCTACTCCAAATTCCCAATTCCCAATTACCAATTACCATTTCCCAATTACCATTTCCCAATTACCAATTTCCAATTAGCAATTCCCAGTTACCAATTACCAATTACCATTTCCCAATTATCAATTACCAATTACCAATTCTCAATTACCAATTACCAATTAGCAATTCCCAATTACTAATTTCCAATTACCAATTACCAATTACCAATTCCCAATTACCATTTCCCAATTACCATTTCCCAATTCCCAATTACCAATTACCAATTACCAATTCCCAATTACCAATTACCAATTACCAATTACCAATTCCCAATTACCAATTACCATTTCCCAATTACCAATTAGCAATTCCCAGTTACCAATTACCAATTACCATTTCCCAATTACCAATTACCAATTACCATTTCCCAATTACCAATTACCAATTACCAATTACCAATTACCAATTACCAATTACCAATTACCAATTACCAATTACCAACTACTCTACTCTACTCTACTCCAAATTCCCAATTCCCAATTCCCAATTACCATTTCCCAATTACCAATTACCAATTAGCAATTCCCAGTTACCAATTACCAATTACCATTTCCCGATTACCAATTACCAATTACCATTTCCCAATTACCAATTACCTATTACCAATTACGAATTACCAACAACTCTACTCTACTCTACTCCAAATTCCCAATTCCCAATTCCCAATTACCATTTCCCAATTACCAATTACCAATTAGCAATTCCCAATTCCCAATTACCATTTCCCAATTACCAATTACCAATTACCAATTAGCAATTCCCAGTTACCAATTACCAATTACCATTTCCCAATTACCAATTACCAATTACCAATTACCAATTACCATTTCCCAATTACCAATTACCAATTACCAATTACCAATTACCAACAACTCTACTCTACTCTACTCCAAATTCCCAATTCCCAATTCCCAATTACCATTTCCCAATTACCAATTACCAATTACCAATTCCCAATTACCAATTACCAATTACCAATTACCAATTACCAATTCCCAATTACCAATTACCAATTACCAATTACCAATTACCAATTACCAATTACCAATTACCAATTACCAATTACCATTTCCCAATTCCCAATTCGCATTTACCAATTACCAATTACCAATTACGATTACCCAATTACCAATTAGCAATTCCCAGTTACCAATTACCAATTACCAATTACCATTTCCCAATTACCAATTCCCAATTCCCAATTACCAATTACCAATTACCATTTCCCAATTACCAATTCCCAATTCCCAATTCGCATTTACCAATTACCAATTACGATTTCCCAATTACCAATTAGCAATTCCCAGTTACCAATTACCAATTACCATTTCCCAATTACCAATTACCATTTCCCAATTACCAATTACCAATTACCAATTACCAATTACCAATTACCAATTACCAATTACCAATTACCAATTACCAATTACCAATTACCAATTACCAATTACCAATTACTCTACTCTACTCTACTCTACTCTACTCTACTCCCAATTCCCAATTACCAATTACCAATTACCAATTACCATTTCCCAATTACCAATTACCAATTATCAATTACCAATTACCATTTCCCAATTACCAATTCCCAATTCCCAATTACCAATTACCAATTACCAATTACCAATTACCATTTCCCAATTACCAATTCCCAATTCCCAATTCGCATTTGCCAATTACCAATTACGATTTCCCAATTACCAATTAGCAATTCCCAGTTACCAATTACCAATTACCATTTCCCAATTACCAATTACCATTTCCCAATTACCAATTACCAATTACCAATTACCAATTACCAATTACCAATTACCAATTACCAATTACCAATTACCAATTACTCTACTCTACTCTACTCTACTCTACTCTACTCTACTCTACTCCCAATTCCCAATTACCAATTACCAATTACCAATTACCATTTCCCAATTACCAATTACCAATTATCAATTACCAATTACCAATTACCAATTACCAATTACCAATTACCAATTACCAATTACCAATTACCAATTACCAATTACCAATTACCAATTACCAATTACCAATTACCACTTCCCAATTCCCAATTACCAATTACCAATTACCATTTCCCAATTACCAATTACCAATTACCAATTACCAATTCCCAATTCCCAATTCCCAATTACCAATTACCATTTCCCAATTACCAATTACCAATTGGCAATTCCCAGTTACCAATTACTAATTACCATTTCCCAATTATCAATTACCAATTACCATTTACCATTTCCCAATTACCAATTACCAATTACCAATTACCAATTACCAATTACCAATTACCAATTACCAATTACCAATTACCAATTACCAATTACCAATTACCAATTACCAATTACCAATTACTCTACTGTACTCTACTCTACTCCCAATTCCAAATTCCCAATTCCCAATTCCCAATTACCATTTCCCAATTACCAATTACCAATTGCCAATTACCAATTACCATTTCCCAATTACCAATTCCCAATTACCAATTACCAATTACCAATTACCAATTACCAATTACTCTACTCTACTCTACTCTACTCCACTCCCAATTCCCAATTCCCAATTACCAATTACTCTACTCTACTCTACTCTACTCCCAATTCCCAATTCCCAATTCCCAATTCCCAATTCCCAATTACCAATTACCATTTCCCAATTCCCAATTCCCAATTCCCAATTCCCAATTACCAATTACCATTTCCCAATTCCCAATTCCCAATTACCAATTACCAATTCCCAATTACCAATTACCAATTACCATTTCCCAATTACCATTTCCCAATTCCCAATTACCAATTACCAATTCCCAATTACCAATTACCAATTAGCAATTCCCAGTTACCAATTACCAATTACCATTTCCCAATTACCAATTACCAATTACCAATTACCAATTACCAATTACCAATTACCAATTCCCAATTACCAATTACCATTTCCCAATTCCCAATTACCATTTCCCAATTCCCAATTCCCAATTACCAATTACCATTTCCCAATTACCAATTACCAATTACCAATTACCAATTACCAATTACCAATTACCAATTACCAATTACCAATTACCAATTACCAATTACCAATTACCAATTACCAATTACCAATTACCAATTACCAATTACCAATTACCAATTACCAATTACCAATTACCAATTCCCAATTACCATTTCCCAATTACCATTTCCCAATTACTATTTTTCAATTACCAATTCCCAATTACCAATTACCATTTCCCAATTACCAATTAGCAATTCCCAGTTACCAATTACCATTTCCCAATTACCAATTACCAATTACCAACTACTCTACTCTACTCTACTCCCAATTCCCAATTCCCAATTCCCAATTACCAATTACCATTTCCCAATTACCAATTCCCAATCACCAATTACCAATTACCATTTCCCAAGTACCAATTACCAATTGCCAATTACCAATTACCAATTACTCTACTCTACTCCACTCTACTCCACCCTACTCAACTCTACTCCACTCTACTCTACTCTACTCTACTCTACTCCACTCTACGCTACTCTACTCTACTCCACTCTACTCTACTCTACTCTACTCCACTCTACTCTACTCTACTCTACTCTACTCTACTCTACTCTACTCTACTCTACTCTACTCTACTCTACTCTACTCTACTCTACTCTACTCTACTCTACTCTACTCTACTCTACTCTACTCCCAATTCCGAATTCCCAATTCGCATTTACCAATTACCGATTACCAATTACCAATTATCAATTACCAATTACCAATTACCAATTACCAATTACCAATTACCAATTACCAATTACCAATTACCAATTACCAATTACCAATTACTCTACTCTACTCTACTCTACTCTACTCCCAATTCCAAATTCCCAATTACCAATTACCATTTCCCAATTACCAATTACCAATTACCAATTACCAATTACCAATTACCAATTACCAATTACTCTACTCTACTCTACTCCCAATTCCCAATTCCCAATTACCAATTACCAATTACTCTACTCTACTCTACTCTACTCTACTCTACTCCCAATTCCCAATTACCAATTACCATTTCCCAATTCCCAATTCCCAATTACCAATTACCAATTACCAATTCCCAATTACCAATTACCATTTCCCAATTACCATTTCCCAATTACCAATTAGCAATTCCCAGTTACCAATTACCAATTACCATTTCCCAATTACCAATTACCAATTACCAATTAGCAATTCCCAGTTACCAATTACCAATTACCAATTACCAATTACCAATTAGCAATTCCCAGTTACCAATTACCAATTACCATTTCCCAATTACCAATTACCAATTACCAATTACCAATTACCAATTACCAATTACCATTTCCCAATTACCATTTCCCAATTACCAATTCCCAATCACCAATTACCAATTACCATTTCCCAAGTACCAATTACCAATTACTCTACTCTACTCTACTCCACTCTACTCTACTCTACTCTACTCTACTCTACTCTACTCCACTCTACTCTACTCTACTCTACTCTACTCTACTCTACTCTACTCTACTCTACTCTACTCTACTCTACTCTACTCTACTCTACTCTACTCTACTCTACTCTACTCCCAATTCCGAATTCCCAATTCGCATTTACCAATTACCAATTCCCAATTACCAATTACCATTTCCCAATTACCAATTAGCAATTCCCAGTTACCAATTACCAATTACCATTTCCCAATTACCAATTACCAATTACCATTTCCCAATTACCAATTACCAATTACCAATTACCAATTACCAATTACCAATTACCAATTACCAATTACCAATTACCAACTACTCTACTCTACTCCAAATTCCCAATTCCTAATTACCATTTCCCAATTACCAATTAGCAATTCCCAGTTACCAATTACCAATTACCATTTCCCAATTACCAATTACCAATTACCATTTCCCAATTCCCAATTACCAATTACCAATTCCCAATTACCAATTACCAATTACCATTTCCCAATTACCAATTACCATTTCCCAATTACCATTTCCCAATTACCAATTACCATTTCCCAATTACCAATTACCATTTCCCAATTACCAATTACCATTTCCCAATTACCAATTACCATTTCCCAATTACCAATTACCATTTCCCAATTACCATTTCCCAATTACCAATTACCATTTCCCAATTACCAATTACCATTTCCCAATTACCAATTACCAATTACCAATTACCAATTACCAATTAGCAATTCCCAGTTACCAATTACCAATTACCATTTCCCAATTACCAATTACCAATTACCAATTACCAATTACCAATTACCAATTACCAATTACCAATTACCAATTCCCAATTACCAATTACCATTTCCCAATTCCCAATTACCAATTACCAATTACCAATTACCAATTACCAATTACCAATTACCAATTACCAATTACCAATTACCAATTACCAATTACCAATTACCAATTCCCAATTACCATTTCCCAATTACCATTTCCCAATTACCAATTACCAATTACCAATTACCAATTACCAATTCCCAATTAGCAATTACCAATTACCAATTACCATTTCCCAATTACCAATTCCCAATTACCAATTACCAATTACCAATTACCAATTACCAATTACCAATTACTCTACTCTACTCTACTCTACTCCACTCCCAATTCCCAATTCCCAATTACCAATTACTCTACTCTACTCTACTCTACTCCCAATTCCCAATTCCCAATTCCCAATTCCCAATTCCCAATTACCAATTACCATTTCCCAATTCCCAATTCCCAATTCCCAATTCCCAATTACCAATTACCATTTCCCAATTCCCAATTCCCAATTACCAATTACCAATTCCCAATTACCAATTACCAATTACCATTTCCCAATTACCATTTCCCAATTCCCAATTACCAATTACCAATTCCCAATTACCAATTACCAATTAGCAATTCCCAGTTACCAATTACCAATTAC